>CM053158.1:57420000-59920000 GCA_028571685.1 Heterohyrax brucei | reverse complement strand
CACTTAATGTTGTTCTTGTTCCTAATGTGTGCTGTCACCGCTTTCTCCCAACCAGATTTCTAACAACTATCTAAACTAAACCCTCCCCCCCTCACCCTGCCTCCCTGCACTCCCTTGCATCTGTCAAAGAGTCTTTTCTTCTATACACAAGTCTGTTTTTGAGATCTTATTGTAGAGGTGTCATACAATATTTGTCCTTTTGTCGCTGACTACTTTCATTCAACATAATGTCTTCCAGTTAAAACCAGGTTAGGAGATGTTTCCTGGAATCATTGTTATTCTTTATCATTGTGTAGTGCTCCACTGAGTATATGTAGCATAGTTTACCTATCCATTCTTCTGTTGTTGGGCATCTGGGTTGATTCCATCTTTTTGCTATCGTGGACTGTGCTGCGGTAAACATTCTGGTGCATGTGTCTGTTGGTGTGAAAGGCCTTGATTCTGTAGGATATATTCCAAGTAGTGGAATGACTGGGTCAAATGGTGTATCGATATCCATTTCTTTAAGGAAGCGTATATGTTTTTTGAAAAATGTCTTGTGTAGGTCCATTGTACATTTTATAATTTGGTTGTTTTTTTTCAGTTGTAGGAATTTTTATGTATGCTAGAAATTAAACCTGTATCAGATACTTAGTTCCCAGATACCTTCTGCCCTTCTTTTTAGGTTGTTGTCATCACTTTGTTGATAGAGACTCTTGATGCACGAAAAATTTTCATTTTGATGGCATCCAATTTATCAGTTTTACCTTTTGTTACTCCTGGCTTTTGATGTTCCTTTGACTATTTTTTATTTGGGTGATTTTGTATTTTTATTGAATTGTCAGAATTCTGACTAGACCCTTATCAGATACGCAACTTACAAATATTTTCTCTCATTCATTGGGGCTTTTTTTTAACTTTCCTGATAGTGTTCTTTTTAATTTTGATAAGGTCTTGTGTATTTTTTTCTTTTGTCACTTGTGCTGTGAGTGTCACATCTAAAAACCACTATCCAATCCAAAGTTGTATAGATTTAGTCCTGTGTGTTGGGGTTCTTATCCTTCACTCTTATGTTTAGGTCTGCTATCTCTAGTCTCCATGTATAATTTTTGTATATGGAGTTGCATTTGAATATCAGATTGTTCTAGCACCATTTGCTTACAAGACTGTTCTTTCCTCATTGAATTGTGTTGGCACCATTGTCAAAATCAAGTCACCATAAAGGTTCGGGTTTATTTGTGTCAGGGCTTGACCATTAGTTCTGGTAACCTATGTATCTAGCCTTATACCGTTACCACACTGTCTTGACTACTGTAGCTTTGTATAAAGTTTTGAAATCAGAAGTGTGAGTCCTTTAACTTTTTTTTTTTTTTAAATAATTATTCTAGGTTCCTTGCATTGCCATTGGAATTTTAGGATCAGGTTGTCACTTTGTGTCGGTGGGGGTGGGGGTAGGAGGTGAGTTGGGGAGGACAGCTGGGATTTTGATAGGATGTTTTACAATTTTGTATCTTCATTAAGTGTCTGATGTGCAAAATTCTCTTGTCTACTTCTGAATCTAGCCTGTTAGAATACTTGTTTTAGATGAGCTGTATGAAGAATATCCATCCTTAACAAATGTATTTTTGGAAAAGTATGTTAGTAGCTTTTTTCAGATAGTTGTGGGTATTGTTCCTTGATTACTAACACTCAAGTGGTGTTTTTTTTCTTAAGTGTAGTTGCCACATGGAATCTGGAATCATCTCAGTGAATTTTTCCTCTTATAGTATATTAAATTCCATTGCCTGCTTACACTTTAAATGTATCTTTCTTCACCCATGCCTGATTTTGTGACATCATGCATTGGTCATTTGGAAAGTACTGGTTCACTTTTATGGAGATCTTCCCATGTTAACATATTTCAGTATACAAATACTGTAAAAATCAGTTTGTTAAGATTGCCACCATTCTCCCCGGAAGAGTCTTAAGTGTTGAGAAGTTGTTAAATTGAGCATAAGTGATAGAAGTTTTCCAAAATTCTTATTTCCTCTTGAGAGCTAGAATTTTATCACTGCCTGTTTTGTTTGCAGTGACAGCCTTGTTTCTTTCATGTCCAAGAAAATATCTTCCAGTACCCACATTTGAAGTAGTAATAGTTTATCAGTCATTCTTACGTGTAAAAATGGTGTTCCAGTGACTAGTTGAGATCTGTCCTGTGACAGCTGCATACATCCTTATCTTGAAGACAACTATCATAGTTCAGTATGCAGAAGTACTTTACATATACTTTCCATTTTGTCAAGCATAGTGTTAAATAGACATATACTCAGGGTCATTTAATCAAGTTACTGATTTTTACTGCTTCTTCAAGGACGTTATTAAGTGAAAATGTTTTTTTTGTAACTGTTGAGTACATGGCAATGAAGAATACAAGGGCTAACCAGTACAGTGTGTAATCACTGTCTTGATTCATGCTAGCGGTGCTAGCACTTTTGCTCATCATTAGTGTACATGTGAACGTAATGAAAAAGACAGATATTTTAGTATTATTATAGAAATAGTTTTGATTTCAACCCTTCCCCGTCTGCAAATGACACATCAGGAACCATTAAACTACAATATGCAAAATCTTGATATTGCCGCATACTGTTGTGGCCACTAGAGTGGCTGTCCATCTTAGACACTGTCCACAGAGATGTGGTTCCTGCAGTCTTAGAAAGGGCCTTGTAGGAAAGACAACGTAACGTAAGAGACAAGGATGGTGAGGACAGGTTGAGAACTGAAATAAGCAGAATGGCTAGAACATGAGGTAGGAGTAGGAAATGAATTTGGAAAAGTAGTCAAGAGCTGGGTTACACAGGTCCTTGCAGGAGCATAAGAAAATAATTTTTAGTAGTAAGCAGTGAGTTACTGAAGTACTGGGATGGTTACAACATTTAAGTGCCTGTTGACCTGGCCTTTGGTTGTGGTGCAGTTTTGGGTGAACCATTTTTGACTAGGCAAAGGTAAGGCTCAGAGATTAATAGCCTGCCAAAGGTGGCTGTAAGCGTGGACCCTTATACTAATAGTGTAGTTGTAGAATACATGAACTGAATTGAAAAGGAGAGGAAGGGATTGCATAAGTAAAATACCAAGGTTATCACAAAAGAAGAAAGAGCCACCTCTGCGGTGATTATGTAAATTCCTAGGTGTGCAGTCGTTCTCTTAGCATAGGGTTGAGAATGAGTGTAACTTTGAGATGGTTCTTGAAGGGGTTGTACTTAGCTATTCGAGTAAATCAGAACTTGATTAATATGTGATTGTGCAAAGTAAAAAGCATTATGAAATCTTCAGTCATCACACTTGGAAAGAACCTTTATACTTATTTCTAGTTTATCATGAAGTGCTGAATGAAGTCCTAGTAGTTACGGTACTTACAGTCTTTACATGAAACTACTAACTGTCAGAATGCAAACTACTGGATACTTTTAACATAAATTGATATAGAAATAATTTAATATCTCACACTGAGATAATTGTTTTATTATTTTAAGTGTGTGTTGGGCTTGTGATTAAAAATATGAAGTTCTGTGTACTGTATTGGAATTTGAGATCTAAATTTGTATTATGTTAGAACAGGAAGTACTAGCATTGTATTGCACTTCAAGGCAGTTTAAAGCAGAGTAGTTAAAGGATACAGACAAAATTAACTCCCAGTACTGCTCTCTTGATTTGTGTCTTTTTTGTGTGGAGAATATTCTAGTTTGTATTTTAGCCGTAATATAGTGGATTTCCTGCATATTTTTCTGCTAACCCTCCCCATTCGTTTTCCTGTTGTTCCTCCTGGTTTGCAAGCAGACTCCTCAGCCTTGCCCACAAACAGAAACTGACATTTTTACAAGATTTATGATCTTGCTTTTAGCAAGACTAAAAATTGAGTTGAGCTATGTGTGTATGTGGTCATTTGTAAGATGGGATGAAAATACTGGCTTTTACAGTTAATGTATTTTTATGAAATGAAAACACAAGACTGCATATATGTGTTAGCTTAAGTACATCTTGCTGATACTTTGCTAGATTTAGAACCTAAATGTCTGAAATTTAAAGAGCTATTTTAAAATACCGTTTCTCTTTATTGTTCATAATTTGTACAAGTGATTGAATACAAACATAAATGGCAGAAGTTCATCTGTGGCTAGTAGGAAGATGCATCCATGGCTTTCAGGTTGATTCCAGCTTATAGCAACCCTGACACCCTAGAACTGCCCCATAGAGTTTCCAAGGAGTCCCTGGTGGATTTGAATTGCCAGCCTTCTGGTCAACAGCTGTAGTGTATTATACCACCATGGTTTCCATAAAGATGGAAGAGAGCTCAAAATGTACAAACTGCACACACCAGGATAAAATTTAATGCTTCTAACCTTTACACATTTTCAGAGGAGTCTTTGGGTAGTGCTGGATTGCTAACCAAAAGGTGGGAGATCATACCCACCCAGAGGTACTTGAAAAGTAAGGCCTGGCAGTCTGCTTATGAAAGGTCATAGCCATAAAGATCCTATGGAGCAGTTCTGCTCTGCGTACATGAGGTGGCCATAAGTCAAAATAGGGCAGCTGGCAGTTAACAAGTTTTCAAACCTGTCTATTAAGAAATTCCTTCAGTGTCGTACGCAGTCATGTACCACATAAACTCTGTTTGAATGTATGATCTATCCACAGCCCCATAACATTATAATAAGAATTCCAAAGTCCTGATCAGAGAACCAAACCAGACATGCAGATGTATGTAACAGAAGGTAACAAATGTGTATCTCATGTCTTTTGTATATAGAATGATCAGTATGCCAACTGTATAATGGTATAGTACATGTATAACCTATAACACGTTGGGATAGTTGCAGTGAGTTGCTGGTTTTATATATCGTGTAGTTTTTACTGTTATCTTAATGTGAACTGTCCCTACTTAAGAATAGTTTTAGTGTATATTGGAACCCTGCTGGCACAGTGGTTAAAAGCCCAGGCCACTAACTAAAAGGTTGGCAGTTTGACTCCACCAGTTACTCTTTGGAAATTCTGTGGGGCAGTTCTGCTTTGTCCTATAGGGTCTTGTGAGTCAAAATTGACTCAGCAGTTAATTTTTTTTTTATAGTGACGTATGCTTTTACTCATAGGCAACAGGTTCTAGTCTCATGTAGCTTGTCTCTTGAGTGTTACAACATTGTCTGTTTTATTTTCTTTCAGAAAATAACACCATAAAGTACATGATGGCTCCCAAACACAGCTAGACTGTACTAGTGCTAGTAGCAGCAAGTGGCAAAGGAGAAGTATTAGTTTGGAACTGCAACAAAAGATGTACCATATAGCTTTGCTAGGGATATAATATGGTGGTCCCACAGCATCCTAATCATATAACATCCTACGTCATAGAATTTATTGTAGATGTTAACTGATGTGTGACAGTATGGAATTTCTGACCTGGCTTGGCAGGAGTGCGTGATACAAATACAGTGAAACCTAAGAGTTGGAATCAACAGGACTTTTTTTAGGTCTTTCAAGTTTTCTCCCTTTAACAAAGTTCAGTCTTAACCACTTACCTGTCGCATGTAGTTTTCCTTCTCTGGAAGGTTTCACCTTGTACAGATTCCAGTTTTCTCATATTTTATTGTGTATGACACCTGTGCAAAGATTTTGGACCAGAATATCACTAATATCAATAGTAATATCAGGATATTACTGCTGAAAAAAGGAGTACAAAAATTCAAGTTACAAATGTAAAGTCTTCTGTTTCAGTCACCTGTGTGATACAGGTTGAGAGATATGGATTAATTCTGTGGACAGTTCAGTTGACTGTGGGTTACCTTGAGTTGGAATTAATCTGGTAGCAACTGATTGGGTTTTTGTTTGTTTTTTAGTGTTTTCATTGTGAACCATCACAGATAAAGAGCACTGTTTGTGGTTCTGTGTGTCAGGTGTTGTGGAACATTGCCAGCTGAGCGCACAAGGAGTTCACAAGCTCCTGAAATTGTATATATATTTTCTCAAGCTTTTATCTGATACCCAAAAGTATTTCAGTCCCCTAAAAGATTGAGGATGGCAGTGAGTTTGGTTTTGGTTAAAAGACTTGAGTCACTGAAATTATTAGCTGAAGATGACATTTTGAGTGTTAAAGTGACACGTATGTTAGTCAAAAAGTATTCATTAGATATTTGAAGAAATTAAATATACAAAGTACTTAGTCACACAGGTTCAGGCAGTTGTGATTCCTGTCCTCAAGGGGTTTCAGTGTAGAGCATGGTAAACAAATACTAATAGTCATGGTAATTATCGATGTTTTGAAAGCATTTTTGAGACACCATCCTCAAACTTGATAGAAATAGGTACTATTACTAGGCCTATTTTGCAGAAAACAGTACAGCCACAAAAAGACAAAGTAACTTGTCCACAGCCAAACAGTAAGTGGCAGAGTTATGATTTGAACTACGGTAGTAGGAAATCTGGTGGTGTAGCAGTCAAGTGGTGTGGCTGCTAACCAAAAGTTCAGTTGGAATCTACAGCTCCTTGGAAACTGTGGGGCAGTTCTACTCTGTGTTGTGAGGTCACTGTGAATTGAAATTCAACTGAATGGGAACAGGTTTTACAGTGGTTTCAGAGCCTGCACTCTGTAGTCCTCTCCTGTGTAAATTATTTAATAATCAAAAGGAGAGCTAATGTGTGGTTTGAGTGTTGGAAGAATTGTGTCCAAGGACAGTTGTCTCCCAAGGAACTCCTAATAAAGCTGGGAATTAGCCAAAGGGTGGCAGAAAGGGTGGGTGCAAGGAAAGGAGACCAGAGAGAATTATAATAGAAAAGAACAGCATATGCAAAGCTTTTAAAGAGTGAGAAGGAGTTTGACATATTGAGGGAGCAGAGATGGGGCAGGTTGGCAAGAACTAGTGAATGAGAACAAGAATGGTAAAATGTGAGGCAGACAACTTTGAGATTTGTTTCTGTGCCTGTTGTCTGTCAAGCACAACTTCACGGGCCGTTTTGAAAGTTTTAGACTTTTTCCTAGGAACAGTGAGAAATCACTGAAGGGCTTTTAGTGAACTCTTCATGTGATCACTGAATAAAGGAGTTGACTTTTCTTGGCATACATTTTCTGTAAAACACCGGTTAGTAAGTACTTAGACATTGCAGGCCACTACAATTTCTTGGAACAACTCAACTCTGCTTTTGTAGCGTGAATGCAGCCATAGATAATGCATAAATTAGTATGGCTGTGTTCCAATAAAAGTTTATTTATAGACATCAAGATTTGAATTCTGTATGATTTACACTTCTCATGAAACAGTCTTGATGTTTTTCAACTATTTAAAGATGTAAGAATTATTATTTGCTCATAGACAGATCTTCATGTTACACTTTTTTTTCTCTCTTTTCCTCAGTGGAATATATCTGGTAATAGTAGCTACCCAGTAACTATTTGAACGAAGGAGAAATTTTATGAAGCATTTTTACTTATTCTTCATTTTGTCTTTGTCATTTACTAATAATTGCACTTTAATTTTCCCTCTATTCCGTGGTATCTATTTTTAAAAATTGGTAAGGGAGTGTGAGAAAGAATGAGATGATCTCAGCCGTGCTGAACTGATAGAACCAAGTGAGGTAATGCATGTGAATATTTTGTAAACGAAACCAGTTTTGTCTCTTGCTGTTGCTGGTAGACGGCTAAAATTTGTATAATCTGTATCATATGTCATCATTTTACCCTATATGTAATGGAGGTGTGAGAATGGGCATATATATTGGAATCAGGGTGAGCACTTTTTCAAAATACAGCTGACCTCTGTGTATCGCTCTGTAATGAAATGAGTTCCTTTATATAGCCTCTTGCTTGCATTCTTTTCCCCCCTAAGTCCAGAAGAGTTAACTTTGTCCTTGTTTTCTGCCTCACAGGCTTTGTTAGTTTTGTCCATTTTGCTTTTTCACATTTCCTGGTTAATGTGTAATCATCTTAAGACCCTGGGCCAGCGTGGTCTGTGATTGGCCTATGTTATATGCCTTATAGGGATTGGTCAGATACACTATAGACTATGTAAATGAAGTGACTGGTCAGCCAAGGGAACTGGTCAGTTCATAGCCCTGGTGAAAGGACCATGCCTTGAAATTGACAAGGAGTATACTTATATGTGCAGCCAACCCCACAGAGGTTTCATAGAGCAAAAAGAAAAAAGGAAAAGACAAGAGAGGCAAGAAGGAAGAAGAAGCAGAGTCAGGGAACCTGCTGAGAGTCATAACACAAATCAGAGGCTGTAACACTAAAACAGAGGTCCTGTGGGAGAGCTGATGGTGAAGGTACAAACCTACTGCAAGGAATGCAGCTACTAGAGCTCGATCAGACTGCTATACCAGCTATGGGCTAGGTCGGTTAGCAGTGGAGAGGCTGATGACAGGGAGGCTGAAGGCCTAGAGGCCTGTATGACTGATAGAAGTGTGCAGGTTCGGGAGGCCTTTCCTTAGGGTGCCAAGAGGAAGCTTGTCCTGAGGAGACTGAGAGACAGCTGGCACAGAGTGGGGGCCTGCATGGTAGAGAGCAGGGATTGCTTGCTTGTATGGCTGAGAACAGCTGAGGCAGCTGTCTGTAACTGAAGAAGGGAGAGATGTGCTATTTACTTCAAGGGAGTCTTTCAGACTTTGCCTGCATGCTTCCTGATCCAGGTCACTTGTAGCCTCCCCATCCTGATCCTGTATGCTTTTACTTCCATAATAAATCGCTTAACTTTAAGTATTGTGTGAGACAGTATAGGCAATTGCTGAAAACAGATGGAGGGAGGGCGGTGCCGAGGGAACAGGAAGTGGCTGGCTTCGGAGGTGGAGTAGCATAGCATCTTGGAGAATTTGGAAATCAGGGATATATCTGACCTCTGCCTCATAGTTACTGACTTAATGCTGATTCCTATATTTGAAATTGGAAACCCTGGTAGCATAGTGGTTCAGTGCTGTGGCTGCCAAGAAAAGATGAGCAGTTCAAATCTACCAGGTGCTCCCTGGAAACTTCATGAGGCAGTTTTACTCTGTCCTGTAGGGTCTTGACTCGATGACAGTGGTGTTTGTTGGTGTAGGGTCACTATGAGTCAGAATTGACTGGACAGCACTGAGTTTTTCTTTTTTTAATATTTGAAATTATTCATATACTCTCTTTTAAAGTTAGAATGGTAGAGTAAGCTTCTTGTCCCCAAAAGTTTCCTCCCTCCCTGAAAGTAATAGCAGTTGATCCTACCACTGACTGAACTGTGCTTCTTTAAAAAATATTTTATTGTATTTTAGATGTAAACTTACATAGCAAATTAGATTCTCATTCAGCAGTTTATACATGAATTGTTATATGACAGTGGTTACAGTCCCTACAATATGTGAATATTCTCAATGATTTCCACCCTACCTGTACCATTCCAAGAAAATTTGGTGGTATAGTGGTTAACTGCTAACCAGAAGGTTGGCAGTTTGAATCCATTGAGCATTTACTACATAGCAGATATCCTATATGTATTTTTATTTAATTCTCAGTCATTTTAAATACTGGTAACAGTAACTACTACATTACCTTCATTTTACAGATGAGGAAACACTCAGGAAAACTGTTTAGAGTCACGTGACTAATGATCAGTGTGCTGTACTGCTTAGTTAAAAAAAATAGTAAATACTTTCCATTCTGTACTTCCTGAAATAATTTGTTTTCCTTTTTGCTAAAACTAAGTTTGAGTCTAACATATACTTATGTATCCATTTTGATTGTAGAGTTAGATGAGTTTTGACAGATACATTCACCTGTGTAATCCCAGTGAAAGTAAATACTTTCATTCCAAAGATTTCCTTTATACTCCTTATAAGTCATTCCCACTCCCACTGCCAAGCAAACACTGATCTGCTTTTTTGTCACTGTGGATTAGTTTTTCCTGTTCTGAAATGTCACGTACGTTGAATAATTGTGTACTCTTTTTGTCTAGCTTTCAGTAATCAGTGATTTTGTGATTCATCTATGTTGTTAGATGTGTAATTTTTTAAATTGCTGAGTAGTCCATTATATGGATACACCATATATGAATATACCATAATTTTTTTATGCATTCACCTGTTGGTGGACATTTGGATTGTTTTCTGTGCTTAAACTTGTTAAGAACTTCTGTGTATGTTTTACGAGCATGTGGTCATTTCTCATCAGTAAATACCTACAAATACGGGAACCATCTGTGGTGTGTGTTTTGTTTTGTTTTTTAAAGAATTACTAAACTTTTCCAGAGCATTTCTATCATTTTACTCATTCTGATATGTTATATTATGGTTTTATCTGAATTTTACTAGAGACTTAAGTTGTTGAAAAATCCTAGTAGTATAGTGGTTAGGAGCTACTATGACTGCTGACCAAAAAGTTGGCAGTTCTAACCACAGCCACTCCTTGGAAACAATGGGAGCGGTTCTACTCTGTCATTTTTATGAGTTGGAATCAACTTGATGGCAGTGGATTTGGTTTTTACTTATGTTGTTGAGCTTCTTTTCACATACCCATGGGATATTCATAAATCCTTTGTGAATGTCTGCTAGTGTCTTTTTGCCTGTTACTGTTTTCCTTTTTTTGAATTTATGCAGTCTATATCTAAGTCCTTTCTCAGCTATATATAGTGAATATTTTCTGCCAGTCTGTGGCTTCTGTTTTCCTTTTCCTGACAGTTGATTTCAAAGAACAGAGATTTGTAATTCTGTTAAAGTTCAGTGTCTTGGTATCTCAGTGCTGCTGTAACAGTTACACCACAAATGGGTGACTTAAACAGAAATTTTTTTTAGGAAGTTAGAAGCTGAATGCAGGGTGCTTGCTCTAGGGAAAGGCTTTTTCTCTCTTACCTCTTGAGGGGGAAGTCTGTCTTTTCAGCTTCTATTCCTAGGTTCCTTGGCAGTCTTTGTGTGGGGTAGCATCTGTCTTCATCCTTTTATGCTTTCTTAATTCTGTGTCTCATTTCCTTTTGTATCTCAAAAGTGATTAAGACACATCCTACACTGATATGGTCTCAGTAAGATAATATATCCACATGTATAGCAGTTAGGATTCCAACACATATTTTAGAAGAACACTCATTTTAGCAGGTTTTTTTTTTTTAATAGTTTATGTATTTTGTATCACAGGTAAGAAATCTTTGCCTATCTAAAGATCGTCTAGAAGATTTATAACTTCAGATTTTAAATTTGTGTCATGAGTCATTTTTTGGTTAAGTTTCGTTTGTGGTGTGAGGTAAGGATTAAAACAAAACCAATCAAACCTGTTGCCATCTAGTCAATTCCAACTTACAGCAACCCCGCAGGACAGAATTGAACTGTCCCATAGAGTTCCTAAGGAGCACTTGGTGGATTTGAACTGTCAGTCTTCTGGTTAGCAGCTGTAGCACATAATTGCTATGCCATCAAGACTTGAGATAGAGTTTACATACAATAAAATCTATCCTGTTTGATGTACATTTAATGAGTTTTAACAAATATTTGCATGCAGTCATGTAACCACACTATAAACCAGGGTATAGAACAAGCCTATTCCTGATATGTCCAGAGTAAGTGAATCAGAAGAAATCTCACCATCCTTGTTTCTGAGAGCAGTCTGATACTTCTTCAGAGATTGATTTGTTTATTTTGGTGGTTCATGATAAGTCAACAGTCTTTGCTAACACCACAGTTTGAGTATGTCACTTCTTTAGTTATCT
The DNA here is from genome assembly GCA_028571685.1 of Heterohyrax brucei. Classification (NCBI taxonomy): domain Eukaryota; kingdom Metazoa; phylum Chordata; class Mammalia; order Hyracoidea; family Procaviidae; genus Heterohyrax; species Heterohyrax brucei. Next base: position 59,908,340 of record CM053158.1, on the reverse strand, counting down.
AACTTCTGCGTGTATGTGAAAAACTGAAAAAAACGTGGCTTGGGAAGGATATATCTTAGTCATCAAAGTGTGACAGCTTTGCTGTTTAACACTTTAAAAGAGGTCTTTTGCTGTAGATTTGCCTGGTGCAGTCTGTCACTTGATTTCTTGATTGCTACTTCCATGGCTGTTGATTCTTGATCCAAGCAGAATGAAATCGTTGACAGCTTCAGTTTCTTCTCCATTTATCATGCTGTTTATTGGCCCACTTGTGTGGATTTTTGTTCACTTCACATTTACGTTTAATTGATAGTGAAGATCTTTGACATTCATCAGTAGCATTTCAAGTTGTTGTCATTGTGGGCACCGAGGTTGTGTCATCTGCATATTACAAATTGTTAGTGAGTCTTCCTCTGATGCTGATGCCGTATTCTTCATATTTTCCAACCTCTCAGATTATTTGTTCAGCATGCAGATTCAGGAAGGAAGACTACAGCTCCTGTCGCATACCTTTTCCAGTTTTGAACCATGCAGTGTCCCCATATGCTTTTCAAAAGACTGCTTCTTGATGCGTGTACAGATTCCACATGATCACAATTAAATTTTGTGGAATTGCCATTGTTTGGAGTTTTATCTGTAATTTGTTGACTGTCTACACAGTCAGATGCTTTTGCACAGTCAGTAAAATTCAGGTAAGCATCCTAATATTCTCTGCTTTCAGCCAAGATCCAGCTGAGATCAGCTCCAATATCCCTCCTTCTGTGTCCTTCTCTGAATCTGGGTTGAATTCTTCACGTTTCCGTATTGTGTGGCTGCAGTTGTTTTGGGGTCATCTTCGGAATTTTGCTGGCATGTGATAGAAATCTGCATTCCATTTGATTGCCTTTCTTTGGAATGGGCAGAAATAGGGATCTGTGCCAATTGCTTGGAAAATCCTATGCATCAACAAACATACCGAAACCCATTGGTGTCAAAATCAATTCTGACTCAGCAACCTAACAGAACAGAGTAGAAGTGCCCCATAGGGTTTCCAGGGAGCAGCTGGTGGATTTGAATTGCCAGCCTTTTGATTAGCAGCTGAGTTCTTAACCACTGTGCCACCAGAGCTCCTCAAAAACATATGTCTTTGTGAAAGGAATAGACATCAGATGCTTTCTAGGAGCTGATTGGAGTAATCCTCATAAGAAAGTCATCAATTTTAGTGTTCATTTATAATAATATACCAGCCATCTGTCTGTTGTACTGCAGTGGATTACATGTTGCTGTGATGCTGGACACTATGCCACTGGTTTGTCTGTTTCAAATACTAGCAGGGTCACCTGTGATAGACAAATAGTGCTTCCAGACTAAGATGGACTAGGAAGAAAGGCCTACCCATGTACTTGATAAAATTAACCAGTAAAGACAATATAGGTCCACAACAGAACATTATGTAACTTACTTACTTGTTTTGGACTTGCCATCAGAAGGGATCGTTTGTTACAAAGAAGATAGCATGTTTGGTGGAGCACCAGCTAGGGCAAGAGAGATCTTTGGTGAGACTGATTGTCACAACAGCTGTAGCAGTGGACTCAAGACATGCAGGTGATCATGAGGAAGGCATAGAACAGGCCACTTTTGTTCAGTTGTACGTAAGGTTGCCATTAGTTGGAATCAGCTTATCTGTAGCTGTATCTATTCATCTATTGTAATAATGTAATAATAATATTGTGGTCAGTAGGAGTGCTTTTTCCTGCATATTAACTTACACTGGCTTAAAGGATGCCTGGTGACATAGTGGTTAAAGCACTTAGCTGATCACTGAAAAGATCAGCAGTTTGAACCCACCAGTCACTCCACAGAATCATGTGGCAGCCAGCTTCAATAAAGATTACAACCTTGGAAAACCTTATGGGGGCAGTTCTGCTCTGCCGTACAAGGTTGTTGTGAATTGGAATTGACTCCCTAGCAACAGGTTTTGCTGGCTTAAGCAGTAAGATCTTGTGAACTCACATAGTGATAAACTAGAAATTGATTGGAGTGCTTGGCCAACTCAGGGACCTACGTTGTCCATCTCTGTATTCTGCCATCTTGACATTGGCTTAAGGCAGTACTTTCCAGTCACCTGGGGAGCTTTTGAGTACACCAGGAGGACATTTGGATTGAAATAAGTTAGTCACAGTAAGATTAAATATGTCTGATCTCCCTAATATGAAAAAAGAATTGTTAAGTACTGTCAGACAATTCTGACTCATAGTGACCTTGTGTACAGCAGAACAAAACACTGCCTGGTCCTGCACCGTCTTCACTGTCCTTACTATTTGACCACATTGTTGCAGCCACTCTGTCACTGTGTCTCCTTGAGGGTCTTGCTCTTTTTCACTGACCTACTTTGCCAACTATGATGTATGGGTTGCTCCAAGCATTGATCCTTCATGATAACATCTCAGTGGTACATAAGACAAATGATCCTCCCTTCTCAAGAATATTATCACTGTGCTGCTTTCAAGACAGATTTGTTCCTTTTCTGGCAGACTGATACATGCCGTATTCTTCACCAAGTTTTTTTTTATTTTTAGTATCTGAGTGAGAATGTACATTCCCGTATAAATTTACATGCTCACCTATATGCAGCTTCCACTACTCTCCCTGTCCGGTGACAGTACACTGTTTCTCTCTGCCCATACATGTCTCATCCTCCCAACAGTCTCCTTTCCCCTCCTCTCCACCCACTCTCCTTCCTCCAGCCAGAGGTCAGCAGGATGATATCCTATAGATGTATAGAACCATAAAGTGCATCCAATATATGGTCACTCTGCATCACCAAGTCCAATCCATTCCTGTTCAAAGGGTGGACCTTCGTTATGATTTATGGGCAAGGGCAGCATCAGGGCCAGGGGCCATGCTCCCAGGGGAACCCCAAAACTGCTGGACCATCAATTGAGATCAGCAAGACCACATTTGAAATATATCAGTTCTTCTTTGATCTTCCTTCTTCATTGTCCAGTTTTCACATGCAGTTGGGTCAGTTGAAAATCCCTTGGCTTGGATCAGGCACACCTGAGTTCTCCCAGTGATATCTTTATTTTTAAGATCTAGAACTCAAAATGACATATTATCATCCTATAATGAAGTAGCATTGCTGGTTCAGGTTTTATTCACTGAAAACGCTGATAAAGCTCTGCCATATGTTAATCACAGTACATACTGAGCATCCAAACCAAACCCATCGCCGCTGAGTTGAATCCAATTTATAGCGATCCCATAGGGTAGAGTAGAACTGCTGTCATAGAGTTTCCATGGAGCACCTGTTGGATCTGAACCACCAACCCTTTGGTTAGCAGTCATAGCACTTAACCACTATGTTACCGGGGCTTCCACTGAGTAAGATAAAGCAAAATAACTAGCCACTGTTCTCAAGACTTGTGCATGTTAAAATGTTTTCACATTTCAGAATAGATTTATTTTAGATAACTTTTCACTCTGTTCATATTAATATAACCGTTAAGCAAATGATAGGCCAGGATAAAAGTTATGCTGGTTTTTTTGTTAACGTAAAAGTTACTGGTCTTTTTGTTAACATGCAACTTGCGCTTTAACCTTTAAAGATTGTTTATATGTTTAGACCTTTTCTTGAGTTTTTCTACTAATGATCTCATAGAATGCCTGTCCCTCAGTGGTTAACTCATTTCACTCAGCATAATGCCATCTGGTTTGCTCCATGTTATGAGATAATACCCAATTTTGCCAGTTCTCTGTGCAGAAATGACTGTCCTTTTCCCATTTGATGGACTTTGGGCTCTTGTCAAAGATCAGGTGACTGTAGATGGATGGATTTACATCTGGGTCTTCAGTTCTATTCCGTTGGTCAGTGTATTTGTCATTGTACTAGTACCAGACATCTTTGTTTCTAAGGTATGTTTCTTGTAAACAACATACTGATAAATCCTGTTTGTTTGTTTGTTTTAAATCCATTCTGTGACTTATGGGTGTGTTTAGCTTATTTACATTTAGAATAATTGTTAATAGGTGTGAGTTTATTGCTACCATTTGGTAGTGCTTCTGTTCTGTGATGCTGACATTTTCTTTGTTGTTACTTTCCTGTGCTGAATTCCTTTGGTTTGTGGATTTCTTTCTTATTTGTTTTTGTAGATTTTGTTTTATATTGAGACTTTGTTTCCCTTCTTTATTTTGAAGAGTAGTTTTACTACCGTTCTTTGTGGTTCCCTTGACATTTACCCTTACCTTCCTAGATTTGAACCAGTTTATTAGTGTCTTACCATCTATTCCTTTAGAAAGTTCTGTATCTCCACTGTTTATTCCCTCTTCTGTTACTCTGACATTATCATTTACAGGTTAACCTCTCTGGTTCCCTGTTGTAATTCTTTTGGTTTTGGATAGTCCTTGAGCTTATTTCCTAGGTTGGTATCTGCGTTGTACAGTCTTACGTGCTATAGATTCAGACTGTGGTCTGATAATGTCTGTTCTCAGACTGAAGGACTCCCTTAAATAACTCTCTGTAAGTTTGGTTTGCTTTTCACATATTCTCTTAATTTCCGTTTTTATGTGGAAATGTGCTAATTTCATCATTGTACTGGAAAGTTTTGTAGGATATATGATTTTTGTTTTTTTTCCTTCAAGGTTTGGAACATGTCATCCCATTGCTTCCTTTCTTGCTTAGCTTCTGTAGAATAATCCGAGTCGATGCTTAATGTTTCTCCTCTATGTGACCTTTTTTGTTTGTTTGTTTGTTTTGTTTTTCTGAGCTTCTTAGAATTTTTTTCTGTATTTTTGTTTTTAGCAAGTGTGGTTGTGACTTGCCTTGGTAGTTTTCTTTTAGGGTCTATCCTATATGGGATTCATTGAGCTTGGATGGTCTGCTTTTTATCTTTAATGAAATTAGGGGTTTTCTCTGTCAGCAATTCTTCAGTGATCATCACTTTTCTCTTCCTGTTCTAGAACTCCAATCACTCATAAATTTTTTGTTTTGATTGTATCCCACATAATTCTCAGGGTTTCTTTCCCTAATTTTTCTTTGTCCTTTTTTTTTTATTTTTCCTCAGATCTATCCATATATTTGTCTTTGTTTTCACTGATCCTGTGTTCCCCCATTTCATACTAGCTTCCCATACGTTTTGTTATATTACCCATTTCTGAAGTCTTGTTTATCTTTTGAATTTCTAGTTGTGAGTTTATTTTGGCATATTGTTCTTGTATTTTCATGAGTTCTTCCATGAATTTGTCTGCCTTTTCAATAATTTGTCTATTCTCTCATTTTTGTCTACTTGTTGCTTCACCTCTTGGGTAACTCTGAATATCAGAAATTTGAATTCCCCATTATGTAATTCCAGTGCTCTTTCTCTTACTGGAAAGTCATCTGGTGTTTTATTTTGGTCACCCGCTGGAATCTTTGTGTCTGTTTTTTTTAAAATATGTTTCAATATTGTCTGCTATCTTCCAGTCATTCGGTAGTTATGTGGCGTATTAATTGTTGATACGTTTGTTTCATCTTGGTGTTGTGTTTACTTGGTTATGCAAAGCAGACAGGTGGTGCATTCTTTGTTGTTTGCCCTCTTTGTCCAATGGCTAGGGCCAGTTGCTCAGCTGCGGTGCAACAGGCCAAGTCCAGCAGGTGGTCTGTGTTCTGCTGGGGGCTCCTGAAGATGCTTTCATGTACTCTGATGTGGGTGTGATAAATCCAAGCAGTATGGAAGCTGCACGTCCAATTGGGTGAGCCAGTACAGCTAGCTAGGAGGCATGGTGGTAGAGCAGTGGGGATAAAATGGAAAGTGGTAAAGGGTGTGTTGCTTGTTACCAGGTGATTTTCATAAGTCTGCTTTCCTGTACTCCTTATCTGCCAGTCTCGGACAGGAGTCCCAGATGGCAAGTCTGTGCTGGGTTAGCTGATACGAACTTGCTCTTGTATCTCTTCTCACTCACTGTTTTCTGCCCCTTTCTTAATTTGATTCAGTTTTTGACTGAGATCTTTATCTGTTCATTTGACACTTCACGTCCCAGGATTGATGTTTGTCTCTGTTTTACTTAGTTTTTCTTGTGGAGGGACCATGTGGTGCTTCTGTCTGTGTCACCATGGTGGCTGGAAGCTTCACATCCTTGCTTTTTAAAACTGTTTAAGAGGTCTTTTACAGTAGAATTGGCAAAGGCAATGCATCTTTCGATTCTTGACTGCTGCTTCCACGGGCATCGATTGTGAGTCCCAGTAAAATGATATCCTTGATAACTTTAGTAGTTTCTCCATTTATCATGGTATTGGTTATTGCTCCAGTTGTAAGGATTTTGTTTTCTTATGAGGTGTAATTCATACTGAAGGCCATAGTCTTTGATTTTCATCAGGAAGGTCTTCAAGTCGTCTTCACTTTCAGCAAGAAAGGTTGTGTCGTCTGTGTATTTTCAGATTCTTCATGAACCTTTTACCAATCCTGATTGCTATATTCTTCATATAGTCCAGCTTCTCAAATTATTTGTGTAACATACAGATTGAATAAATATGGTGAAAAGATACAGCCATGACAACACACCTTTCCTGACTTTAAACCATACAGTATCCCATTATTTTGCTTCAGTGACTGCCACTTGGTCTGTGTACAGATTCTACATGCGTACAGTCAGAGGTTCTAAAATTCCCTTTGTTTGTAACATTATCTGTAATTTATTATGGTCCACAAAGTTGAATGCTTCGCATAGTCAGTAAAACACAGGTAAACGTCTTTCTAGCTTTCTCTGTTTTCTGCCAAGATCCATCTGTCATCAGCAGTGATATCCCTCATTGCTCATCCTCTTATGAACCCAACCTTGAATTTCTGGCGGTTGCATGTTGATGTGCTGCTGCAACCAATTTTGAATTATCTTAAGCAAAATTTTACTTGCATGTGATGTTAATGATTTTGTTCAGTAATTTCCACGTGACATTGAGTCACCTTTGTTTGGAATGGCACAAATTTGGATCTCTTCCAGTCAGTTGGTCAGATAGCTGTATTCTGCATTTCTCTGTACAAATGAGTAAGCATTTACACTACAGCGCTAAATCTGTTTGTTGAAACATCTCAATTGGTATTCAGTCAATTTCTGGAGTCTTGTTTTTTTTTTTAACCAATACCGTCAGTGCAGCTTCTCTCAGTACCATTGTTCCTGATCATGTACTACCTCCAGAATAATTAAATGTCAATTAATTCATTTTAGTACAGTGACCCTGTGTATTCCTTCTGTTTTATTTTGGTACTTCCTATGTCATTCATATTTTACCCATAGAATCCTTCAATATTGTGATTCAAGGCTTGGACCCCTCCCCCCCCCCCCCCCCCCAGTTCTTTCAGTTAAGAAATGCCAACTGTGTTCTTCCCTTTGGATGTTCTGACTCCAGATCTGGGCACGTTTCCTTATAATAATTGGTATTCTTGAGATGTCCTTTGAAATCTTCTGTTCAGCTCTGTTACTTCTTTAACTTCTGTACATTCAAGAGAAAGTTTCAGAGTCTCTTCTAACATCATTTTGGGCTTTTTCTTCCTGTCTTTTTAATGGTCTTTTGTTTTTTTTGTATTATGTTCTTTTTTTTATTATCACTGAGTAAAAATACATATTCACATATGAATTTGCATGCCCACCTATGTGCAGTTTCCACTGTTCTCCCTGCCTGGTGACAGCACACTGTTCCTCTGCTGCATACATGTCTCATCCTCCCAACAGTCTCCTTTCCCCTCCTCTCCACCCACTCCCCTTCCTCCAGTCAGAGGTCCGCAGGATGATATCCTGTAGATGCATAGAACCATAAAGTGCACCCAATATATAGTAACTCTGCGTCGCCAAGTCCAATCCTTTGGTGTCTGAAGGGTGGACCTTCATTATCATCCATGGGCAAGGGCAGCATCAGGGCCAGGGGCCATGCTCTCAGAGGAACCCCGTAGCTGCTGGACCATCAGTTGCGGTCCTTTAGTGGAGATCTCAGGATGCACCCCTTTTTATTCTTGTGTTGCCAGTGAGACTCAACTTTGTGAGCTCCATTGTGGTTATCTCTGGTGGTGGCTGGGCACCATCTGGTTCTTCCAGTCCCAAGTCGATGTAGGCACCCACTCATGTGAGTCGCTCTGTCTTCTGAGTTGTCATTTTAGTCCTCGGTGGGCATCCACTCCTGCTGAGTTGGGACCATTTGCTGTGCCCTAGGATGGCAGCTTGACAGCTTTTAAGACCCCAGATGCCACTCACCAGTGCGGGGTGCAGAGAGCCCACTTAGCAAAATGCTGGTTGTGCCTCGATGTCACCTAAGAGCATGGTCCCCTGCCCTGTGCTCCAGCTACTCTGTCCTTGCATTATTGGGTTAAGATAGGAGAAGTATTCAAGTTCTGTTGAAGTCCACTTAATATTCTTCTTGTTTCTAATGTGTGCTGTCACCAACTTGACTCAACCAAATTTCTGCCAACTATCTAAACCATCCTCCCTCCTCATCCCTCCCTCCCCTCCCTTGCAGCCATCAAAGAGTCTTTTCTTCTATGCATAAGTCTGTTTTTAGTTCTTATCATGGGGTCTCATACAGTATTTGTCCTTTTGTCTCTTGACTACTTTCACTCAAAATAATGTCTTCCAGTTGAAACCAGGTTATTATGAGATGTTTCCTGGAATCATCGTTGTTCTTTATCATTGTGTAGTACTCCATTGAGTATATACATAGTTTACCTATCTCTTCCTCTGTTATTGGGCATCTGGGTTGATTCCATCTTTTTGCTATTGTGGACTGTGCTGAGATAAACATTCTTGTGCATGTATCCGTTGGTGTGAATGGCCTTGATTCTGTAGGATATATTCCAAGTAGTACAATTACTGGGTCAAATGGTATATCTATATCCAGATTGCTTTCCAAAGAGGCTGGACCATTTTGCAGTCCCACCAATAGTGTAGGAGAGTTCCACTTTCTCCTCAGCCTCTCCAGCATTTGTTGTTTTGTGTTTTTTGGATCATGGCCAACCTTGTTGGGGTGAGATGGTGTCTCATTGTAGTCTTGATCTGAATTTCTTTAATAACTAAAGATCGTGAACATGTCTGCATGTGTTTTTTGGCTGCCTGGATCTCTGTTTAGAGAAATGTCTGTCCATCTCCTTTGCCCATCACTTAATTGTATGATTTGTCTTCTTCTTATTGATATTTTGTAGTATCTTACAGATTATGGAAATTAGACATCGGTCTGACATAGAGTTGCCAAATATTTTTTCCCATTCTGTAGATGGCCTTTTGACTCTTGTGATAAAGTCTTCAGATGAGCAAAAGTGTTTGATTCTTAATAGTTCCCATTTATCTATTTTCTCTTCTGTTGATTGTGGTTTGTTTGACAGATTTTGAAGTCTGTCTACGTTGTGTATTAAAACTTCCATCATTGTTCCCATCTTTTCTTGGATGAGCTTTATTGTTTTAGATTTGGTATTTAAATCTTTTATCCAGTTTGAGTTGGTTTTCATATAAGGTATGGATCTTGTTTCAGTTTACTGCAGATGGATATCCAATTTTGCCAGCACCATTTATTGAAGAGATTGTTTTTACCTCAGTTTAATGTCTTAGTGCCTTTGTCAAATATCAGCTGTTCATAGGCATCTCTGGGGTCTCAGTTCTGTTCCATTGATCAATCTGTCTGTTCTTGTACTAGGCTGTTTTGACCACTGTGGCAGGGTAATAGGTTCTGAAGTCGGGTAATAAGAGGCCTCTCAGTGTGTTCTTTTTCTTTAGTAGTATTTTACTTATCTGGGGTATCTTCCCTTTCCAAACAAAATTGGTGATTTGTTTCTCCGTCTCATTAAAAGATGACGCTCGAGCTTGTGTTGGGATTGCATTATGTAAGTAGACTGCTTTGAGTAATATAGACATTTTCACAATGTTAAGTCTTCCTATCCATGAGTAGGGTAGGTTTCTCCATTTATCTAAGTCTCTCTTAGTTTCTTGGAGTAAAGGCTTATAGTTCTCTTTGTAAAGGTCTGTTGTTTCTCTGGTTAGATTTTAATTCCTAGGTACTTTATCTTCTTAGGGGCTATAGTAAATGCTATTGATCTGATGATTTCTTCATTAGCAGTCTCACTGTTGGTATAAAGGAATCCCACTGATTTACTTATGTTTATCTTGTATCCTGAAATTTTGCTGAACTCTTCTATCAGTTTGAGTAGTTTACTTATAGATTCTTTGGGATTCTCTGCATATACAATCATATCATCAGCAAACAGGGAGATTTTGACTTCTTCTTTGCCGATGCAGATGCCCTTTATTTCTTGGTCTTGTCTGATTGCTCTGGCTAGAACTTCTAGTACTGTGTTGAATACGAGAGGTGAGAGTGGGCATCTGTGTCTGGTTCCTGTCCTCAAGGGAAACTCCTTCAGTCTCTCTCCATTCGGGATGACGTAGGCAGTTGGTTTTGTATAAATGGCCCTTATTGTGTTGAGGAATTTTCCGTCTGTGTGTATTTTGCTAAGAGTTTTTAGCATGAATGGATGTTGGACTTTATCAAATGCCTTTTCTGCATCAATGGACAAAATCAGGTGAGTCTTGTCTTTTGTGATATTTATGTAGTTAATCACATTAGTTGTTTTTCTGATGTTGAACCAGCCTTGCATCCCTGGTATGAATTGTTTTTTGAATATGTTGTTGTATTCTGTATTACGTTCTTGATGTATTGTGCAGTTGTGTGGTCTTTCATCAGTGGTGTTCCGTATGTCTAACTATTTTTGAGATAGTCTCAAAATTCAGGTGGGATATACTCAGGGTTGTACTTCTACTCTCCTGTGCTTTTTTTAGGTTTCTTCAGGTTCAATTTAGACTTGTATATGAGCAATTGATGGTCTTTTCAGCAATGATCCCTACTCTTTGTTGAGTGATGCCATTGAGCTTCTCTATTCACCTCTTTCCACAGATGAGGTCAGTTTGTTGTTGAAAAAAGATACTTCCAGTGAATAGGTAGTGGGTCTCGCAAAATGCTAATTGTGCAAACTCTAACGTCCCTTCCATCACCAGGGCCATGTTTTCCAGCTGCTGATCATTTATTTGTTTCTACCTTTTGTGTTCTGAGTCACCTGTAATTATCAGTGCATGTTAATTGAATGTTTGGTCAATTTCAGGTTGCAGAAGTTTGTAAAAGTTTTCCACTACTTCATCTTTAGGGTTAGTTGTTGCATAAATTTGAATAATAATTGTACTGACTGGTGTTCCCTGCAAGCATGTAAATATTCTTATTGACAGTGTTGTACTTCAGGATAGATCTTGAAATGTTCTTTGTGACCATGAATGTGACACCATTTCACTCTAATTTGTCATTCCCAGCATAGTATGTGCATGTCCAATTCAGAATGGCCAGTAACAGTTCCTTTCAGCTCACTGATGCATGTGATAGACAACCTTGTGATGTAGTGGGTTAAGTGCTATGGTTACTAACCAAAAGGTTGGTAGTTCATATCTACCAGGTATTCCTCAGAAACTCTGTGGAGCAGTTCTACTTTGTTCTGTAGAGTTGCTACGAGTCAGAACTGACTCAATGGCAATGGGTGGGTTGGGTAATACCTAGGGTATCAGTCTTCAAGCATTATGTTTTATTTTTGACAACTTCTAGTTTTCCCATATTCATGCTTCATACACTGTGCATTCTGATTACTAATAGATATTTGCTGTTGTCTCTTCTCGTTTTGAGCTGTGCCGTATCAGCAGGTGAAGGTCCTGAAAGCTTTACTGCATGTCTGTAATTAAGGTCGATTCTACTTTCGGAAGGCAGGTCTTTCCCAGTCATATTTTGAGTTCCTTCCAACCCAAGGAGGGTCCTGTCTCCCAGCACTGTATCAGACAGTGTTCTGCTGCTATTCATAAGGTTTTCACTGGCCAGTTTTTTCATAAGTCGATTGTCACTTCCTTCTTCCTAGTCTGTCTTAGTGTGGAATCTCTGTTGAAACTTGTCCACCATGGGTGGCCCTGCCATTATTTGAAATACCAGTGACATAGCTTTCAGCATCACAGCAACATGCAAGCCACCGTAGTATGAGAGAATAGGTATACATGTTGAAACTAGCAATCACTGGTAGTTAGTTATCAAGGATAAGTGACAGAGGAGAGAGGTTACTCTAGATAGTAGATGTTATTTCTGGTGATGAGAAATACATCATCAGACGTGAGGAAAATATATACAGCCTGACCAGTGTAAATGGTTTCAGTAAGAAGTGTGCAAGAATAAAGGACATTTTTGGTAAATGGTATGACATAAAACTGTATAATAACAACTGAAAAATACTGTGGTTACATGTGTATGTGTGTACACATACAAGGGTATAGGTGTATATATGTATATATGAGAGCATCTGTTGATGTATCTGTGTGCTATTTATATAAGTGTATGTACCCATATGTACTTACTAGATACAGAAAGCGGATACTAGAAAGCAGATAAGGGACAGAAACACAGTACTTCTTAATCACTTCGTGTGATTAGTTTACAGGATCTAAAGCCAGAAGTTGTGTGAGACAGCTCTTAGCTATTGGTGTAATAGAGCATTTAAAGTTTTATGTTTTTCATCTTAGCTTGGTAATTAGTGTTTGGGTCTTAACAGCTTTTGAATGGCCATCTACAATATAATTATTGGTTTCTGCACTTTCAGAGTAAGAGAGAAAGAAGGAAACCAAAGACTCAGAAAGAAACTAGTCCACAGGACTGATAGTCTGCATGAACCATGACCTCATGGACCTTGAAACCAGAAGAACCAGATGATCCCCAGTGACAGTTACTGACCGTTCTAATCAGGAACACTGCAGGTGAATCCTGATAGAAAAGAACAGAACACAAATTCTTAACAAGTTCCAACTTAACTAGTTTAGACTGGAGCACTCAGTGAGGCAGTCACCCTGTGATACTCTTTGAACCTTGACCATGAGGTCATTTAAAAAAAAAATATTATGCTTAAGTGGCAATCTGCAATCCAAGTCAATTTGCCATATAACACCTGGAGCACCCTCCTCTGTGCAACTCTTTGGCTCTCCTCACCCTGTGACAGCACATTCTTCCTTTTCCGCTCTTCTAGTATCTACTCAGCCAGCACTTGTGTTCTCCTCTCTACCCTCTCCTCTCCCCTCTATAAAGAAGGCAGTTGGACAGCCTCATAAATATATTAAACTATAAAGTACACATACCACATGGGGTCATTTTTTAGCTAAATAACAGATTAGCTCATAAATAATGTCTGTATGTACTGTGATCTTTAAAAAGATGCTTTTTATGAGACCAAAACATTAACTCTAAAGCAAAGACGAGGAGGCAGTGGGGTAGGGAAATAGATTGATGATTGAACACAGCAACCAGAATGGAAATAATGAGAAAGTTGACATAGACTGGGTGAAAAGTATGACGAATGTCACTGAGTAAGTTATGTAAAAAGTGCTAAATAGTAACATAATTTGATGTGTAAACTTTCACCAAAAATGCAATAAAATATTTTAATTAAAGAAAAAAAAAATCCTGATGCCAAACTGTAAACAATACAAATTACATAAGAATCGCTGAGGGTGAAATTTCGGCATTAGATTTTTATTTTTATTTTTTTGACTCACTGGGTGATTTTTGGTATACAGCTAAATTTAAGAGCCGGTGTCCTAAACTTCAGAAACCCCAGTGCCGTAGTGGATTAAGTGTTACGTCTGCTAACCAAAAGGTTGGCAGTTCACATCTGCCAGACACTCCTTGGAAACTCAGTGGGGCAGTTCTACACAGACTTACAGGTGAGTTGGACCTGACGCAATGGCAGTGGGCTTGGTTTGGCTTGGTTGTGAACTCCAGAGCTTTGCTGTTCAAAATGTGGTCTGGAAATCAGTATTACCAAGGAGGTTGTTAGAAGTGGAAAATCTCAAGCCTCATTCCAGTTGTCTTGGGTTCCGAGTCTGAACTTGTAACAAAATCCTTCGATGAATTCTTCAATGTTAAAGAAGCACTGCTTTAGAATACTGACTGTTTTAGACTGCAGTTGATGGTCCACAGGCCTCGGGGTTCTCTTGGGAGCATGGCCCCTGGCCCTGATGCTGCCCCATCCATAAATCATGATGGAGGTCATCTCTCAGACAGGAATAGATTGGACTTGGCGACACAGAGTAACCATATCATGTGTGCACTTTATGGTTCTGTGCATCTATAGGATGTTGTCCTGCTGACCTCTTACTGGAGGAAGGGGAGTGGGTGGAGAGAAGGGGATGGGAGAGTGTTGGGAGGATAAGACATGTATGCAGTAGAGAGGAAGAGTGTGCTGTCACCAGGCAGGAAGAGCAGTGAGAGCTGCATATAGGTGGGCATGAAATTTATATAGGAATGTACATTTTCATTCAATCAAAATACATATATATATATATGTATGTATGTACGGGTATATATATAAAGAATACTGACTTTTGTTTGTGATGTTAATAGCCTTAACCCATTAGGCTGTTAGTTAAATAGGTCATGGCACATTAATTATTTAAGTCATTTACCACATGCATTGTGCTTATGTTTTATGTTTCTCTCCTTTAAAATTTATGCACAAGGAAAAGACTTTTGTCCTTTTCCATTCACTGATATATCTCAGTGCCTCAAATTGTGCCAACATACAATAGATTCTTAATAATAATTTGGGTAGATTAATTAATCCATAGTGAAAGCTCTGAAGACTCAAATTCAGAATGAAATGTTAATAAGCTTGAAACTGTACACATATAGCTGTTACAAGGTAGAACTAGGAAGAAAGATGGAGGGACAAAGTGGGCAGCTAATATTCCTTTACAAAATGACTAGTCTGAAGGTTCTGTTTGTGATTGATGAAACCCTTAGAGGTGTTAATGTGCATATAATACATTTAGCTCCAGAAGAATTGGAGGAGAGGAGAAACGAAAGAGCTGTTTTGTGGGAATGTTAGAGCACACACACCCTCTGGAGATGGAATTACGGGTTACTGTATGCTTCTAGCCAGTAGTTTCTTTCCGTAGCTGTTTTATGTATCAGACTCCTCTTTAATTGTGTACATGACTTGAGCCTCTTTTTACCTGACCTTTTTTTCCTTGACACCTCCTAAAACCAGAGTCTACACTTTCTGTCAGCTGTTGCTTACCTGTGGGTGTATTTCTGTTGGAAAAGAGCTTTCAGTGTCTAAGCTCAATGGCTGTGTGCTGTACTCCCCTTCATAGTCGAGCATGTGGCACTCAGTGGCTGCAGCAGCCAATTAGATCTTTCTGTATAGCAAAAGGAGAACATACATCAGTGTGCTGCTTTGCATTTTAGAATATAAATATTTTAGAGTCATCATTACAAGCCTACATGGAATGGAGTTGGAGAAAAGTGTGTGTAACTATTTCAGGAGAAGCTTTAGAGCAGACCAGAGGAGAATGCGCTCTAGAACACAGGGAGCTAGAACAGCTTTCTGTGGAGAGAATGTGGTGATAACCTCTTCTTTGACATAGTGATAATAATAGAAAAAAGAATCCTGGCAGACAGGACTGCTCAACTTTGGGGTTCCATTCTCATTTTGTATGTCAGAGGCATGACCTTGGGTGAATGGGAGGTGGAAGAGGTATGGGCTACACAATACCTGATGATGTGCTGTGGACTCTGAAGTTAAGTGCCATATCTTATTCATTATATCCTTAGTGCCTGGCCCTTGATAACCAGTTACTGCTCCAACTCATGGTGACTCTTATGGCCCATAGTGGATGGTCCTGAAATGCTTATGACCCAAACTGCTGTAGGAAACAGGAGGATTGGAAATAGTAGAGATAGATGATTCAGGGACACTAGTTATAAGTTTGAAAATACTGCCTTGGGACCGTGATTCTTAAGCTTGAGTGGGCTAACTTTGCCTTGAGTCTGCCCTTACCTGGAGGGCTTTCTGAAGTGCAGGCTGCAGAACCCCACCTCAGAGTTTCCTCCTTCTCTAGATTTGGGCGGAGACTCAGAATTTGCATTCGCTACAAGGTATCTTGTGACACTTGTGTTGTACTTAGAGCCCTTCAGTGCACTTTGAGAATTACTGCTTGTAGGAGGTAGAGGAGCCCCGGAAAGACCCATCTGGTGGTGAAAGGTTTTTTTATCGGACCTAACAGACTCAGAAAAGGCACATAAGTTTAAGAGTATAGGGTTTTATCAGAAAGAAAATTTAGGTACTAACAAAAAGAGTAGTATAAAGTGATTTCACTTGGGCTTTAAGCTGAGTAGGGAAGAAATTAAAGCCTGATGGATTAGAGATTCGGGGTAATAGTTTAGTGTATTTCTAACAATAAGAAATACATTTTATGTTGTGACTCAGTCGTAAATGTGTAACTAAAAAACAGTTTATTATTGAGAGTCCACTCTGGTATTCCTGTTTCTTAAAAAGCTGGTCATAAGTTACTGAGTCACAATTCCTGGTTTGAAAAACATTACTTTGGAGACAGTCTGGATTAGGTAGTGGGAGTCCAAAAATGAGAGAGCATACGCTCCTTTCTACTGAGGGTGACACAGACTGTTAAACACTTGGCTCCTAAAGAGTTGGCAGTTTGAACCTACCCCGAGATAGTTGAGAAGAAAGGCCTGGCAATCTGCTTCTGAAAGGTCACATTCATAAAAAGCCTGTGCAGCATAGTTCTGTTCATAATATACAGCAACTAGAAAATGTTGCAGATAAAAATTTTAGCGATGGAGCTGTTCTGGGTGGTAATTTTCCTTTCATTTTGTGGTCACTGCGGTAGTGTGGAGGTGAAGATTATTGGTAGCAAGAGCTATGGGCCTTGAGATTAAGCTATTAGACGTTTTAACATATAGGGACATCAGAGTCTCTAAAAGTGATGTTAAGAATTTAGAATGAAGACCAAAGCAGTGCTCAGAATGAATTGTGTCCTGGATTTGTTATTAGTTACTGCTGGGTTGCTCTGACTCATGAGCTCCCGTGTGTAACAGAATGAAACATTGCCTTGTCCTGCACCATCTTCATAATATTTGAAGTGTTTTTTAGGATCTAGTTGTAGCTGTTGTGTCAGTCCATCTTCCTGAAGGTTTCCCTTCCCTTACCTGCCCCTCTCCTTTGTCGAGCATGATGCTGTTTTCTAATTTTCTGTCTGTTTCTTGTTGATGTGTCCGAAGTATGGTACATGGTTTTTGAGGAATGGACTCCCCCTTTTGGTGAATCATTCGATAGGCTAGTTGGTAAACTGGAAGCCATCTCCTCCCCATCTATGTATTCCAGGGTGTGAAATGTTCTAGGGAATGCTATTTAAAGAGGGGGGCCTATAACCAATAGTTTGTTGTATAAGAAGAAGTACGAAAACAATTTAAAATCTGAAAACTATGAAAAATATGTTGTGTAAACTGCCCGTTTTTTAAAAAAATCTTGTAAGTGTGAGATTCAGG
This sequence comes from Heterohyrax brucei, assembly GCA_028571685.1. NCBI lineage: Eukaryota > Metazoa > Chordata > Mammalia > Hyracoidea > Procaviidae > Heterohyrax > Heterohyrax brucei. The sequence goes on along the minus strand of CM053158.1, from coordinate 59,891,017 downwards.
CAATAATTTACACCTTGATCAACAACCTCAAAAGTATGTTTTGTGCATTAGAAATATGGGGAGGAGGGGTACCAACAATGTTTATTATTGTGGAAGAAAAGGCTGCCTTTACCTGGTAAAGTTTAAAAGAACCGTTTTAGTAATAACTTCTATATTTTTACAAAAACTAGGGTTTTTTTTTTGTTTGTTTGAGTGAAAAGTATTTAGAAGTTTGTTGTCAGGCACTGGGATGTTTTCAAGCCTTCTGAAATAATATGTTACATCATAAAATGGGTAATTGATGTTTCTTTGTATGTTGCTAAACACATCTCAGTGTGAGTTACTTTTTGAGTTTATTTTAGATCACTCCTATATCAAGTTTGTAGAGAGTTCATCTGGAGTTTGAAATTCTCCTGAGGTTTTACCAGTTTATAGGCCTTCTGAAAATGTAGTCATGGCTGAAGTATTTTCAGGAAAAACTTTTTAGTGTTTCATAATTGAAATTCTGTAAGGACAAAAGTTGAAGTATAACATATTATAAGGCAGAAAATTACAAAACTGATCAGGTAAAGAACTTAATTGGCTATAGATCAAGACTACCCTTTTGTAGATGCAAAGTATAAACAAAGCTTTACCAAAAGAGCTGAATTGTTTCTTAAAAAGAGGTCTCTTAAAGTTAGGCATTTCTGTAACTGGAGTTTAGAACACTTGAAAATGAGCAGTGGGATTTATTTACTAAGATTATGGTTTCTTCTAAAGACATTAGCGCTGTCTGATAATTTTACCTTTTAATGCAGACAGCAAATGCAGCTGTTCTTTCCCTGCTTAATTTCATTATTTAATGATTTCCCTTTGGGAGAGTGGCAAGGGAGGAGGATATTCATAGGAGACATAGCTTTTTTTTTCATTTCCGCTTCTGTTAATGACTAATACTTTTTGCTTAGGGACCGTTCTGATTGTGAAACTCACCTTAATTTCTAAGGATTATAGTTTTTAATTCTGGTATCCCATTTTTCTCATGTAGAGAACAATTTGCTATCTACTTGTATTATGATTTGGTAAAACTACATCGTCTCTTTGTGCCAGAATGATTACTTACATTTTCAAGTTAATGTTAACGGTAGCTTGTCACATGTCCCATATAATACAGATGGGAACAAGTCTATGGATATGTAACAAAAATTGTATTTTAAAAATATCCATTTGTTATCCATCATTCCATTTTTGTACTTTATTTTCATTCTGTCTTGTTTCATATGTATAACTTTTCTGTTTAATTGTAACTGTTGAGTTTTATATAATAACTCTGTAGGCCTGTCTTTCCCTCTCCTACCCCTATAAGTAAGGTAGATTTACCTGGATGCCAGTATAGAAATTGTCTATTCTGATGTCTCCTGTTAATTTATTCTCTTCTTTGGAGGAGCTTCTCACATATGTAGCAGCTGCTTTATTTCTAATCCACTTCTGCTTGAAAAGTGTTTATCTTTTGAATCTCCTTCCCTGTTTTTCTTTGTAACTCTTACATGTTTATATTTAGAGACAAAAAAATTTCTCCTTCTTCCATCTTTTCCATTTATAAAACTACTCTGCCACAGAAGCGAAAACATTAACCAGTATAATAAGGATGCTGTGCTGTGGGTACCTTACCTGTATCAAGAAAAAAGTACATTATAGAAAACCTGTCTTAATTCCACTCAAGTGCCTAGGAGTACCTTTTGAAAGCACTGAGGAAGTTTTTTTTTTCTCTCTCTTAAATTGTTTGTTGTGCTGTAAGTGAAAGTTTACAATCCAAGTCAGTTTGCCATATAAAATCTCTCCTACACACACACACACCACTGTGCCACTCTAGCTGCTGTCCTCACCCTGTGTCAGCATACTCTCCTTCTTTCTACCCTGTACTTCCCGTATCGGTTCAACCAACTGTACCCTCTGATCTTACCTCTGCACAGGAGCTGCTCAGGCAGCCTAATATATATGTTTAAACCAAGGAGCACACTTTGCCAGCATTACCCTGAATCTTACAGTCCAGTCCAATGTTTGCCTGAAGAGTTGGCTTCAGTACTAGTTTCACCTCTGTGCTAACAGAGAGTCTGGGGGCCATGTCCTCAGGAGACCCTCCAGTCTGTTGGACCATCACCCAGTTTTTTCCATCTGTCTAATTACACTTTTTGTTTTTGCTTCAAGCAGCAGCATTCATTTTAAATATGAATCTTAATTTTTTACTAAAAAGTAATAATAATAAAACAGATGTCAGATCAGTAGTGACTCGTAGCAATCCCGTTACGTGTCACAGTAGAATTGTGCTCCCCAGTTGTGCCCTCAGTGGTTGATTTTTTGGAAGTGGGTTGATGAGGAATAAATACGTTTGCCAACTTCTGGATTTCCTCCTACTTGTTTCCCAGCTTCTCCTGTTTTGAAGTTACGTTTTTTTTTTTTCACGTATGTGGAACCTCTCTGATGTGAAAACTTGTGAACTGTACCTTTTCACAATGGAAGAGGGGAAAGTACAACTTAATTTTTTGTGTGAGAGTATAAGACCATAGTTCTCTACCTTCCTCGTAGTTCCTTTTGAGATACAAGTTAAGTGGTGAAAGCTAAATATATAAGGACTAACAATTAAGTTCATAAACTCATCCAGAAAAAGTGCTACATACCTCGTTGCTGAGTATTACTATGATCACCTTTGAAGTATTCTATTGGGAAGCTAGGTACCAAAACAGCAGGGCCTAGTCCACCCTTCAAAGCAATTTTAGAACTCTCTGGAAAGGCCATCACAGCTTTCATTGTATTACCCGTGATGTCCTGAGTGTCGCCATGATGTCTTCCTTTGAACATTTCCATTATCTTTGGGTAAAGAAAAAATTTTATATCAAAAAAGGTTAGCAACATCATTTTGACTTGGTTTGGACTGGCAGAACTTTTTTTAATCATGGAGAATTGGCTGACTTCCACTGTCCACTTTGATGCTTTGTCTCAGGGTTGTATTGGTACACCGATGTTTCATCGCTGATGATAACGTGGCTCAAAATATGTCTTGCCTCTCCAAAAGGTCTTGGTAAACTGCGACTGTCCTTTGCTTTTGTTCGTTGGTGAGCTCCTTCAGGACTGTTTTTGTACACACCTTTCTCATGCTAAGATTTTCTTGTTTCTCTCTGAATGTTTACTTGGTCTGCTGTGCTTCTCACAGTCAGCCAATGATTTTGATGCACAAGTCAAATTTTTGCAGTGTTGTTAAGAGTTCTGCTCGTTACTGGTCGCCCTGACCTTTCCTCTTTAGGGAGGCTTTCTCTCCCCTCAGAAAAACATTTAATCTGTATGTATACTGCCATTTTCTTCATGGTATTATCCCCATAAACTTGGAGTAACATGTCCATGATTTCACTTCCACTCTTGCCAAGTTTAACAGGAAATTTAACGTCTGTTTGTTGCTCTCATTCAAGCTCCGACATTCTTTCAACAGCACACAAAAACATATACAGTAATAATGAACGCCAGTCAGTAATATGCTGCCACATGTTGACAGAAACACAGCTGTGAGACACTGACATACCAAGGTTATGAAATCTCACTGAGTTGTTTTGTACAGTGCTACCAATGTAAGTCAACAGTGACAAGTTTGCAAACTTGTTGACCCCATACTCTGTGTGTGTGTGTGTGTGTGTGTGAGAGAGAGAGAGAGAGAGAGAAAGAACATGTTGTGACAATACAAAAGAAAAGCAAAGGTGTGAGGTAAAATTAAAGAGGAACTATTTTCTGTTTCCTGGTGATGAAATAATATGTACTGTGTTCTTGTACAGTTTCTTTACAGGGTGTCAGTCCTGTTCTAAAGTCCTTTAGTAGAAATTTTAGGTAACAGTAATAGAGTTGAGAACTTAATTGATTTGTTAATATACAGGCTCAGTTACTACTGGTAATTTTAATAAATTTCAAATCATGTATGTTTTCTGTATATTAGGGAAGGTCCTTCGGTAGTGCTGATGGTTTGCACATTCATCTGCTAACTGACAGATAGTAGGTTTGAGTTCTCTAGACTTGCCTCCCAAGAAAGGCCTGGCAGTCTTCCACCCAAAAGTCAGCCATTGAAAACCCTGTGGAGCACAGTTCTACCTTGGCGTACATGAGGTTGCCATGAGTCAGTTAACCCAGTAGCAGCTAGATATACCAGGCAGGACTAGGCATTTAATCTTGAAAGATTGAGACAAGATTTCTATCTTAAAGGTTTGTTTTTTTTTTTTTTTTTTTTTTTTAATTTAACATAACTGAGTGAAAATGTACATTCACATGAAAATTTACATGCCCCCCTATATGCAGCTTCCACTGCTCTCCCTGTCCGGTGACTGCACACTATTCCTCTCTGCTCCATACATGTCTCATCCTCCCAACAGTCTCCTTTCCCCTCCTCTCCGTCCACTCCCCTTCCTCCAGCCAGAGGTCAGTAAGATGATACCCTATAGATGTATAGAACCATGAAGTGCTTCCAACATATGGTTACTCTGCATTGCCAAGTCCATTCCATTCCTGTCCAAAGAGTGGACCTTTGTTATAATTTATGGGAATGGGCAGCATCAGGGCCGGGGGCCATGCTCTCAGAGGAACCCCAAAACTGCTGGACCATCAGTTGAGGTCTTTTAATGGAGATCTCATGATGCACCTCTTTTTATTCTTGTGTTGCCAGTGAGGCTCCTCTCTGTAAGCTCCGTCATGGCTATCACTGGTGGTGGCCGGGCACCATCTGGTTCTTCCGGTCCCAGGTCGATGTAGGCACCCACTCTTGTGAGTCTCTCTGTCTTCTCGGTTGTCTTTACCGCATGCCATTTTGGCCCTCGGTGAGCATCCGTTCCTGCTGAGTTGGGACCATTTGCTGTGTCCTCGGATGGCAGCTTGGCAGCTTTTAAGACCCCAGACGCCACTCACCAATGTGGGGTGCAGAGAGCTCTCTTAGCAAAATGCTAGTTGTGCCAATTGGCCTGGAATTCGCCTAAGAGCATGGTCCCCCGCCCCCCGCCCCAGCTACTCTATCCTTGCAGTATTGAGTTAAGATGGAAGGAGTACTCAAGTTATGCTGAAGTCCACTTAATGTTGTTCTTGTTCCTAATGTGTGCTGTCACCGCTTTCTCCCACCTAGATTTCTAGTAACTACCTAAACTAAACCTTCCCCCCTTCCCCTCCCTCCCTCCCTCCCCTCCCTTGCAGCTGTCAAAGAGTCTTTTCTTCTATACACAAGTCTGTTTTTGAGATCTTATCATAGAGGTCTCATACAGTATTTGTCCTTTTGTCACTGACTACTCTCACTCAACATAATGTCTTCCAGTTGAAACCAGGTTAGGAGATGTTTCCTGGAATCATTGTTATTCTTTATTACTGCGTAGTGCTCCATTGAGTATATGTACCACAGTTTACCTATCCATTCTTCTATTGTTGGGCATCTGGGTTGATTCCACCTTTTTGCTATTGTGGACTGTGCCGCGATAAACATTCTGGTGCATGTGTCTGTTGGTGTGAAAGGCCTTGAATCTGTAGGATATATTCCAAGTAGTGGAATTACTGGGTCAAATGGTATATCAATATCCATTTTTTTAAGGAAGCACCAGATTGCCTTCCAAAGAGGCTGGACCATTTTGCAACCCCACCAACAGTGTAGGAGGGTTCCACTTTCTCCACAGCCTCTCCAGCATTTGTTGTTTTGTGTTTTCTGGATCATGGCCAATCTTGTTGGGGTGAGATGGTATCTCATTGTTGTCTTGATTTGAATTTCTTTAATAGCTAAAGATCGTGAACATGTCTGCATGTGTTTTTTGGCTGCCTGGATCTCCTCTTTAGTGAAGTGTCTGTCCATCTCCTTTGCCCATTGCTTAATTGGATGGTTTATCTTCTTCTTATTGATATTTTGTAGTATCTTATAGATTATGGAGATCAGGCGTCGATCTGACATAGAGTTGCCAAATATTTTTTCCCACTCTGTGGGTGTTCTTTTAATTCTATTAATAAAGTCTTTGGATGAGCAAAAGTGTTTGATTCTTAATAGTTCCCATTTATCTACTTTCTCTTCTGTTGACTGAGGTTTCTTTGACAGATTTTGGAGTCTGTCCTCAGGTTTTTTTTTTTTTAAAGTGATTGTTGCATATTTTCAGGTTGTCCTCTTTAAAAGTTGGACATGTTAATGCTTCCAATAACCACATATTAAAAAGCACAAAATAATCATTTTGGTTAATTTCCATATTAAAATTAAATAGGCAGATTTCAAGAGTACCAGAGGAAATTATCTCAGTGTAGGACATATTTAAAAGTTTACCTTCTAACAGAATATCTGATGTGGTTGTTGACCATTAACGTTTTTTAATGTAGCAGAAGTGTTGTAGCAGTATAGCTGCTTGCATTGCTTCCATGTAAAGCAAATCAGTGAAATTTATTTTCTTTATTGAAACTGCTCAGATGCTAACAAGAGTATTTTTCTGACCCGAAAACCTTTGTTTTTTTTCCATTGGATTAAGCGTTTTTTTTTTTTTCCTATGAAACAGTAGAATATAATTTTTTTTTTTACCTTAACATACCAGTACATACTGAGCTATTGTTCTCTCTTGTAGGGAAGTCCTCATTGACAATTCAGTTTGTTGAAGGCCAATTTGTTGATTCCTACGATCCAACTATAGAAAACAGTGAGTATTGTTTTCCAGTTATTTATAAACAGAAGCTTTTCCTTTTGCATATAAATAGCCATTGTGTATTCATAGAGGCTTTCATTTTAGGGAGTATTTTTTTGTTGTTGTTGTTACAGCCTATGAGCTGAGAATGGTTTTTAAATTTTTTTAGTATTTGAAAAGCAGCAAAAGAAAAATCACTTTGTGACATGAAAATTAGATGAAATTCAAATTTTTGCATTCATAAGTAGTTTTGCCAGAACATGGCCATGCTCATTTATTTACATACTGACTATGGTTGCTTGTGTACCGTATTAACAAAGTTGAATAGTTCAAGACCATATGGCTGAGAAAACCTGAAATATTTACTCTCTAGCCCTTTACAGAGGAGTCTTAGTGGCCCAATAGTTAGCTGCTGTGCTGCTAAACAGAAAGGTGGGTGGTTCAAACGCATCAAGTGCTTCCTTGAGCGAAAGACCTGATGATCCTCTCCTGTGAAGATCATAGCCTAGAAAATTCTATGGGGCAGTTCTGCACTGTCACATGCAGTTGGTATGAGATGAAATCAACTCAATGGCACCTAACAACAAGCCCTTTATGGGAAAAGTTTGTCAAACCCTGGCTTAAAGTATTTAGCTGTGCTTTGTATTTCGGTATGTTGGTTTTTGGGTAAGAAACCTTTGACTGTTAAACTAACTGGGAAGACACTGTATTTGAAAGTTACTCCTCCATTATCCTTCATTGATATATGTAGCTGATAGTTTATTATAGACTAGTACACCACTGTGAGCAGTTTAATTTGAAAACTGTGTGAGCGAGTTAACGATCTGAACAGAATCTTGGTCGTAAAATGGTTAAACATATAGCAATTTAGTATTTTAAGTTATTAAAGAGGTAATGCTTATATGGAAATTTCAATTCTAGAAAAATAATGGATAGTTTTTATGGTAACTTCTGCCAATAACAGTGATTTTTGTAACTGCATGTCGTGCCATTTAAAACTGAGCTGGAAGGAAAGCTAGTGTTGTATATAAATTGTCTTAGTAAATAATGGGTTAGAGGGGTTGCTGTAAGTTAATGGAACAGAAAAAAAGTCTAATTTATATAGCTTGATAGAGTTGAATGATGATAACTGAGCATCATCTTTGTGGGGTTTTTTTAATGTAATACAACTACTTAATCTGTAATGCTATTCTAGTCATAAGATTTTCACTGGCAAATTCTTTTCAGAAGTAGACTGCTGAGTTCTTTATCCTACTCAGTTTTAGTCTGGAAGCAGTCTTATTTGTGAAAAGAATCAGCCAGTGAAAACCTTATGAATAGCAGTAGAACATTATCGAATATAGTGCTCAAAAATGAGCCTCCCAGGTTGGAAGGCACTCAAAAGACAGCTGGGGAAGAACTGCCTCTTCAAAGTAGAGTCGACCTTAATGACGTGTATAGCGTCAAGCTTTTGTTGGGACCTTCATGTGGTACAACTGAAAATGAGAACAGCTGCAAACATCCATTAATAATTGGAACGTGGAATATATATATAAAATGTGGATCTAGGAAAGTTGGAAATCATCAAGAATGAGATGGAACACATAACCATCAATATCCGGAAGCAGTAATGAACTGAAATGGACTGATATTGTCTATTTCGAATCAGATAATCATATTGTCTACTATGCTAGAAATGAAAACTTGAAGAGGAATAGTGGTGCTTTCATTGTCAAAACAAATATTTCAAGATCTGTCCTGAAGTACCATGTTGTCAGTGATAGAATAATACTCATACATCTACAAGGAAAGCCAGTTGATACAACTGTTACTATTTTCACACCAACTACTAAGGCCAAAGATGAAGATATTGAAGATTTTTACCAGTTTGTGCAGTCAAAATTGATCAAACATATACTCAGGATGCACTGAAAATTACTGGTGATTAGAATTCAAAAGTTGGAAACAAAGCAGGATTGGTAGTGGAAAATAATAGCCTTCGTGATAGAAATGATACTGAACATCACATAATAGAATTTCACAAGACCAGTGACTTCTCCATTGCAGACACCTTGTGTCACTGACACCAAAGGTGACTATGCACACGGACCCCAGGTGGGATGCCTGGAAATCAGGTTGACTGCATCTGTGGAAAGAGACCATGGAGAAGCTCTGAATCGGCAGTCAGAGCAAGACCAGGTGCTGACTGCAGCACAGACCATCAAAATTTCTCATATGTAAGTTCAAATTGAAATTGAAGAAAATGGGAACGAGTCCACAAGAGCCAAAGTAAGACCTTGAGTATATCCCACCTGAATTTACAGACCATCTCAAGAAGAGATTTGATGTGTTAAACACCAGTGACTGAAGACCAGACAAGTTATGGTATGGAAAGACATCATTCATGAAGAAAGCAAGAGGACATTAAAAAGACAGGAAAGGAAAAAAAGACCAAATTGGATGTCAGAAGAGACCCTGAAACGTGCTCTTCAACATTGAGCAGCTAAAGCAAAAGAAAGGAATGACGAAGTAAAAGAACTGAGCAGAAGATTTCAAAGGGCAGCTTGAAAAGACACAGTATTATAATGACATGTGCAGAGAGCTGGAAATAGAAAATCAAAAGGGAAGAACTTATTCTGCATTTCTCAAGCTGAAAGAACTGAAGAAAAAATTAAAGCCTCAAGTTGCAATAATTAAAGGATTCTACAGGGAAATGTTAAATGACTGGGAAGCGTTGAAAGAAGATGAAAGAAATACACAGAGTCATTATACCTGAAAGAATTGGTTGATGTTCAATAATTTTGAAGAGATAGCATATATGATCAGGAACCAGTGATTCTGAAGGAAGAAGTCAAAGCTGCATAGTAGGTATTGTTGTAAAACAAGGCTCCAGGAATTGATGGAATATCAATGGAGGTGTTTCAGCAAACGGATGCAGCACTGGAAGTGCTTAATTCATCTATGCCAAGAAATTTGGAGGAAAGCTACCTGGCCAACCAACTGGAAGACATCCGTATTTATGCCTATTCCCAAGAAGGGTGATCTAGCTGAATGTGGGAGTTGCCAAACAATATCATTAATATCACATGCAAGTAAAATTTTGTTAAAAATCATTCCAAAATAACTGCAACAATGTATTGTCTAGGAATTCCCAGAAATTTAAGACAGGTTCAGGAGAGGATGTGGAACCAGAAATGTCATTGCTGGTGTCAGATAGATCTTGGCTGAAAGCAGAGAATACAAAAAAGATGTTTAGTTGTGTTTCGTTGACTATGCAAAGACATTCAGCTGTGTGGATCATAACAAATTATGGATAATATTGTGGAGAATGGGAATTCCAGAACACTTAATTGTGCTCATGAGGAATCAGTACATGGATCAGGAGGCAGTTGTATATACAAAACAAGGGTGTGAGTACATGGTTTAAAGTCATGAATGGTGTGCATCAGGGTTGTATCTTTTCACCATACTTTTCAACCTGTGTGCCGGGCAGATAATCCATGAAGAAGAATGAGGCATCATGATTGGAGGAAGACTCGTTAACAACCTGCCTGCCTCATGCAGATGATACAACCTTGCTCGCTGGGAGTGAAGAGGAATGGAAACACTGATGAAGATTGAAGACCACAGCCTTTAATAAGGGTTGCACCTCAACATGAAGAAAACAAAAGTTCTTACAGCTGGACCAGTGAGCAACATCGTGGTAAACAGAGAAAGGACTAAGGTTGTCAAGGGTTTTATTTTACTTGGATCCACAGTCAATGCCCATGGGAGCATAAAAGACACGTTGCATTGGGAAAATCTGCTGCAAGACTTCTTTAAAGTGCTGAAAAGTAAAAATGTCATCTTGGAGACTATTGTGCACCTGATCCAAGCCATGGTAGTTTCAGTCACATCACAGCAGAAGGGAGAAAAGGCAAGAAGAAGGAATAAGCAGAGAGAGGTAGAGAGGGGAGAAAACTATCTAAAAGAGCTGTAAACACAGGTCAGGGGTTGTAATACTGAAGACAGAAAGAGGCCTGGAAGGAGCCCTGTGGCACAACTGGTGGTGATGAGCCCAGAAGGGATCCTGCAGCAGTTGGGAGTGGCAGAATGTATAGAGGACTGTCCTTAGGAGCCTAGAGGAGGCCTGCATGCGGAGAGAAGGACTTGCTTGCGTGCACAACTGAAAGGAACTGAAGAGGGATCCTGTGCCGAATGAGGAAGAATGAAAGGAGTATGCTGTCTTCTTTGGGGGAGCCTTCCAGATTTGCCAGCATGCTTCTTGATACTGATCCCAAGTTGCACGTTGTTGCTTCCTTAACGAACTGCTTAACTGTAAGTATGATCTATGATCTTTTTGTGGCCACTGCAGCAAATTATTGAACCCAGAAGAGAAGTAGAGATTGCTTTGGGAGGGACAGACAGATGATGTCAGAATTAGCACAAAAGTTGAAGAGTGGAGGCGTGCCTGACCTCTGCCTCATAAGAATTAGCTTTGGGCTGATCTTGATTCTCATTATCCCCCATGAAGTTGATTGAGTCTTGATGCTGCTACTGCCATTTCATACTGCTGAAATTGGCCCAATTAAAAAAAAAAAAATTCAGACATGTATGAATCAGAATCAACTCAACGGCAGTGGCTTTTTTTGGTATAACAAGTGAGGAGATTGAAACAGTAATTAAAAACTTCCCAACAGAAAAATCTGGGACCAGGTGTCTTCACTGATGAATTGTACCAAATATTTAAATAATTAGCCCCAATTCTTCCTGTAATCATTTAAAAAATAAATAAGTAAAGGAGGTTTATTCTTTTACTCACTTCTTTATTCATTCTGAGGCTAGCATTACGCTGATACCAAAGTCTGGTATCTACAAGAAGAGAAAACTATACACCAATGCGCCTTTTAAACATAGATGTAAAAATTCTCAACAGAATACTAGTCAGCCAGGTTTAACAGCATCGTGATCAAGTGGGATTTATCCCAAGAATACAAGAGTACTTCAGCATAAGAAAATGAGTCAGTGTAGTAAATATATACCACTAATAGAATGAAGGAAGAAAACTCATGTGATCATCTCAGCTGATGCAGAAAATGCATTTGCGTAAACCCCATACCCAAATCATGAGAAAAACACTTAGCAAAGGGGCACAAGAAGGGAAATTCATCAGTATGATAAACTGTATGAAAAACCCACAGCAAAACATCATACTTGATGGGGAAAGACTGAAAGCTTTCCCCCTAGGATCAGGAACAAGACAAGGATACCCACTTTAAACATTTCTGTTTGACATTGTACTGGAAGCCCTAGCCAGGGAAGGAAAAAAAAAGAAAAGGCTTCCAAGTTGGGAAAGAAATAAAACTATATTCACAGATCATGCTATTTTTAGAAAATCCCAAAGAATCTACAGACAGTTACTAGAGCTAGTAAATAAATTCAGTAAAGTTGAAGGACACAAAGTCAACACACAGAAGTCAGTTATATTCCCATATATCAGCAGTAAACAGTATAAAAAATAAGAAAAAAAATTTTCATTTACAAGAGCATCTGAAACAAAATACTGAGGAGTAAATTTAACTGAGGAGTTTTCAGTTTATACTGCAAACTTTATAAAACACAACTGAGAGAATTATAAAAAGTTACAAGTAAACAGGAAAGATGTCTCATGTTTGTAGATTTGGAAGGCTTAATATTACTAAGATGTCAATTTTTCCCAAAGCAGTTTATAGATACAGTGCAATTTCTGTTAAAATTCTGATGGCCTTATTGTCAGAAACTGAAAATATGATCCTGTAGTTCATATGGAATTGGGGAAGGTTTCAATAACCAAAGTAATTTTGAGGAAATAGAGAATGACTCATACTTTCTGATTTTGAAATAGTTACAAAGTTACTAATCAAAACTGTAATATTGGTATAAGGATAAAGACCAGTGGGATGGAATTAAGTAAGTGGAAAAAAGTCCATACATTTTCTACAAATGGTGCTGAGAACTAGATCTCCACATGAAAAAGAATGAAGCTGAACTCATACCTCACCCACAGAAATATTAATTCCAGATAGATTAATGAACTAAATATAAGCACTAAAACCATACAACTCTTAGAAGAAAACATAGGAGTGGGTAAAGTGTAGAACCTTTTCTCAGGCAGTGGATCCTTACACCAAAAATGTGAGCAACAGGAGGCAAAAATGGATAAACTAGATTTCATCAGAATTAAAAACTGCATCAAGAGACATTTTCAAGAAAGTGTAAAGACAATCTGTGAATGAGAAACTATATGATAGAGTTTTTGGAAAGTATCAGATCATGGTTAAATGGTCAGGATATGTAAAGAACTCCAAAAACTCAATAATAAAAAGACAAACAGCCCAGTTAAAAAAGGGACAAAGGATGTGAATAGACATTTATCCAAAGAAAACCCATTAAAGATTTCTTCAGTACCAAAAACCAAATCATAAACTTGTTGCAAACAATGTAAATGAATGGATGGCTTTATGGTTTAAAAGTCAGTACTCTGTAAATCTGAAACCAATTATTTTCTTCTACTTACTTTTGTAATATAGAACAGATTGTAGCAGACATTCAGTGGCAATAATTTCTATGAATCATCATTGTAAAAACAAGTTCTAGGACTGTATCATCTTTAACACTAGGATAGGAGAATACCATTAATAAAAATGCATATTTTCTAATGTGGGAAAGCTTTTTTATATTTTTATTTTTTATTTAACATGGCTGAGTGAAAATGTACATTCCCGGATAAATTTACGTGCCCATCTGTATGCAGCTTCCACTGCTCTCCCTGTCCGGTGACAGCACACTATTCCTCTCTGCTCCATACATGTCTCATCCTCCCAACAGCCTCCTTTCCCCTCCTCTCCACCCACTCTCCTTCCTCCAGCCAGAGGTCAGCAGGATAATATCCTATAGATGCATAGAACCATAAAGTGCATCCAATATATGGTCACTCTGCATTGCCAAGTCCAATCCATTCCTGTCCAAAGAGTGGACCTTCGTTATAATTTATGGGTAAGGGCATCATCAGGGCCAGGGGCCATGCTCTCAGGGGAACCCCGAAACCACTGGACCATCAATTGAGGTCTTTTAGTGGAGATCTCAGGATGCACCCCTTTTTATTCTTGTGTTGCCAGTGAGACTCCTCTCTGTGAGCTCCATCGTGGCTATCACTGGTGGTGCCCGGGCACCATCCAATTCTTCCGGTCCCAAGTCGATGTGGGCATCCACTCTTGTCGGTCTCTCTGTCTTCTAGGTTGTCTTTACCGCATGTCATTTTGGTCCTCGGTGAGCATCCATTCCTGCTGAGTTGGAACCATTTGGGGAAAGCTTTTTATATCAGAAATATCCCATATTCAAATGTGCTTTATTGTTACTGTAATGTCTGGATAGTACAAACTAAATTGAAACAATGAAGTGGATTATAATGGTTTACAATTTAAAAGCAAGAATAGCAGCGACTTAGAACTTACGTGTGCCATCTCAAGGCACTAAGTACACTTGATTGGCTGCTAAAGCTACTCAGAAAATTGTGAAATTTTGATTAGGAGTTTTGCATCATTACCAAACACTGCACGTGGATACACTTCTCAGAATACTGGATTTAGAGTCCTTAATAAACTAGTAACACAAATCTTAATGCATGAATAACAAATTGTAGAAACCTCTATTAACTTGCTTAGTAGGTTTTACTGGTAAGTAGCTTAAGTCCACTTAAGGGAATTTTACAATTTTAGATTGGAAGTTAATTAATTTCTCTAGGGAATGAAAAAACAAAAGTGGAATTTTGAGGAAAGTAGTACTAATGTCAGGATAATTTCAGCTTTTCATTTTTACACAAGGTAGCAAGTAGATGACATAGCAGAATTTGCTCTTGATCTGTATAGAATGAGGATTTTATGTAGATACCTCTTTACATTTCACTTTTTTCTGTAGTAACAGGAAGAGGCAGTTTTCCTAGGACAGATAGTAATTCTTCATTGAACTGCCTTTTTTTTTTTACAATGATTCACTTCTTTTTTATATGCAAAGGTATGCTTAAAAGTCTCGCAGTATTTTACTTCTTTTAGATGTTATGTGTGGTTACATCTCCTAGCTTCCTTACTGACTAGTACTTCAGGCCTGCTTCACTGGATCCACTTCTTTCATTTAAACTGCCGGAATAGGATGCCCAAGGCTGCATGCTCATGCTCAGGACTTTTCTCTACACTTGCTGTCTCTCATGATGATCCTTCCCTCTCTTTTGAGTTGAAATAACATCAGTTTGCTAGTAGTGATTCACAGATGTATACCTGCAGCCCCAGCACCTTCACTAAACTCTGGGTTTTCAACTTGTTTGAACAAAAAGGATAAAAAGTTTGGCAGTGTACACAATTGTAGGATCACAGTCTTTTTGCACCACCACCTCTCTGTCAGTCAGTCGTCATACTTTAGTGGCTTACATGTTCCTTGTATTTCGAATAGCAGTAGGGTCTCCTATGATGGACAGGTTTCAGTGGTGCTTCCAGATTCAACAGACTAGGAAGAAGAAAAAGAACCTGGCAGTTGAAATCTGAAAAGATTGACCACTGGAAACCTTGTTAAATAGCAGTAGAATATTATCTGATACAGTGTTGGAAGATGAGTGCCTCAAGATAAAAAGAACTGTCTCCTACAAGTAGAGTTGGCGGGGGTGGAGTCAAGCTGGCAGACTAAGCACAGGTTTCCTTATATCCCTCTGGACACCAAGACCTGAATTGACAATCAAACAGAGCCTTCTGATCACCTAATCAGCCTCAGGACATGGCACAGAGCTGTTAATTGGGACTTCATACCACTCAGCAAAAAACCTCCTCTCTTTCGCTGACTCCCACTCCTGGCTAGCCGCGGCTCTCACTGACAAGGTAAACACACCAGTTTGACTTTTTTTTCCCCTCTGTCTCGGCTGGCGGGCGGAGCTGGGTCTTTCTTGGCAGCTGGACTCAGACACGCTGCTGAGGGGATAGGCAGGTGAAATTCCCATATTCTGAGAGCCAGGCTCGGGACTCTTGTTAATCTAGCCACTTTGAACCTTTCATTTTGTAGCTGCCTCAGCGGGGTTTGTGCGGAGCTTCGCAGTCAGTACGCGGGAAGCCATGTTGGTACCGAGATTTTAGTGGGACCTCGTTCTTAGCTTGGGAGCCAGCGCCTGCAGACAGGACAGCACTTCTGCAACAGAAAAGTAGTGATTTTGCACAGTGCTGCCTACGTTGGGGGCCCTGCAACAGAAGCAGAAGAATCACTGCCTCTCGGCACCTTTAGCCCCTCTGTCTGCTGCCTGTGTGGAGGACGCCATTTTGGATACGGTGGCCGCAGCTGGGCCTAATTCTTAGCTTGGGAACCAGAGCCTGCCCACAGGAGAGCGCTTTTCTATCATAAAACCAGTACTCGACACAGTGTTGGCTAAGGCTAGGCCCTGTCAGCAGAGGCCACGAGGGCAGTAGCATTGCTGCATTCTGAACTAGTTTGTTATCATCTGGGGTTGGATATAGTGGTGCTTACTTTGGCAGATCAGAAGAGGGACCTCTACACCTGAAAACCTAACTGACTTGTGAACTGATCAGATACCTTTTGCTTTACATTTGAAGACAGCCTAGAGAAACATTTGCAATCCATCCTCACAGTACCTCTTCCAGCCTCTATGTACTCACATGGGACCCAAAAAGCAACAGACAGTTGTGGCATACAAGCAATCACTCATGGCTTCAGAAGGCTCCCAAACAAAGCAACCAAGGAGTTGTCCAGATGAAGAAACTTTTATGAAAGCATCAGGAAGTGAGTACAAATTGATTATATACAGAGCCCTTCTAGACCTTATACAAAATGCAGCAGAACAAAATGAAAAATTAAGCAAGTTCAATCTGATGGAACACCGGTACTCTGAAATCCAACAGATCAAGAAGAAAATCAGAGACGTAGAATCTTCCATGCTGTCATGGTTGGAATTGTGTCCCTCCAAAAATGTGTGCAGCCACGTGGCTGGGATATGGTTCCCAGTATCTTGGGACTGTCCTCCATTGTGTGGTTTTGCTAACCTGTATGTTAAAGGATTAGGGTGGGGCTGTGAATTCCTGCTGTTGGAGTTTCTCTGGAGTATGGCTTGCCCCACCCTTAATGCTTTTAGCTTGCAAGGAATAAAAGGAAAAAGAAACAAAGGACAATTTGAGAACCTCGCTACCATCAAGCAAGCAGCACTGGGAGCAGAGCACGTCCTTCAGACCAGAGGTTCTTGCGTGAGGACGCTCCCTGGACAAAGACTGATGCAATACCGAATTTTCCTCCAGAGCCGACAAGGGGAAAGTCTTTCCCTGGAGTGGACACCCTGAATATGGACTTGCAACGTACCAGACTGTGTAAGAATAAATCTTTCTTTGTTAAAGCCATCCACTCTGTGGTGTTTCTGTTAGAGCAGCCTAGCTGAGTAAAACACATGCAAAGCCAAGAAAACAGAATGGAACAAATGGAAATAAGAATTTCTGACTTGGAAGACAGAGCTACTGATGCTAGCGTCTATGACCAGAAATCAGAAAAAAGAAAAATGAAGAAACATTAAAACGCATGTGGGACTCTTTATTAAGAGGAACAACCTTCGATTAATTGGAGTCCCTGAACAGGGTGAGACATCTGAGAACACAGAGAGTATTGTTGCTGAGCTGCTGAAAGAAAACTTCCCAGAAATCATGAAGGAAGAGAATATAGACATCTCAGATGCATATCGTACACCATCCAATATAGATCTCAAAAGAAAGACTTCAAGACATATTATAATCAAGCTTAACAAAATGAAACATAAGCAGCAACTCTTAAAGGCAGCAAGACTCAAGGCAAAGCTAACATTCAGAGGGAAACCCTGTAGGCTCTCGTCAGATTTCTCAGCAGAAACCATGCTGGCACGGAGACAGTGGCACGACACATTCAAAGTACCGAAGGAGAAGAACTTCCAACCAAGAATTATATATCCTGCAAAACTATCTTCAAATACAAAAATGAAATTAAGACATTCCCAGATAAACAGAAACTCAGAGACTTTGTAAAAACCAAACCTAAACTACAAGAAATACTGAAAGAAGTTCTTGGCTCTGGCTTAGAAGAATGAAACCACTAACTTTATATTTTAGAACGACACACTACTCAATACTCATTTAGGGAAGGTTCCAAAGTAAATCACAGCTTTGATATGGAAAGAGACAATCCAGTGAGCATCATGAAAACTATGGTGTCATCATAATAAAAAGAGGGATGTACTACAGTTGTTATAGTCCTTCCAGATGGAGAGGAAGATGACAAGACTGGTAGTAATTAAAATTGGGTTTATAAATAGTTTATTAAGGGGGTTCATAGGGGCAGCTGCAAAGCACAACAAAGATGTATCATAGCATTTCAAGAAATCTAACACACGAGTCTCAACAACTATAAAACCAGCTCTGAAAAAGGTGAAAAATCAACTCACAAAAAAAGAGTGTCCCAGAACAGACTAATAAGAACAACAGAGAAAACATCAACATAAAAATAAACACATCACAATGGCAGCAGTGAACACATACCTATCAATAATTACATTGAATGTGAATGGACTGAATGCTCCAGTAAAGAGATACCGAGTGTCATCTTGGATCTAAAGACACGACCCATCCATATGTTGTCTACAAGAAACTCACTTGAGACCTAAAGACAGGAACAAACTGAAAATTAAAGGATGGAAGAATATATATCAAGCTAACAATGAACAAAGAAGAGCAGGGGTGGCCGTTCTAATCTCAGACAAAATCAATTTTCATGTCAAATCCACCATCATGGACAAAGATGGACACTTATTTATTGCTGAAAGGTTCAGTACACAAGCAAGACTTAACTGTATTAAATATTTATGCACCTAATGTCAGAGCACCTAAATATGTCGAAGAAACACTGACTACACGTAAGAGAGTTAGATGACTCCACAATAATAGTGGGAGACTTTAACACTCCACTCTCATCACTAGACAGATCATCTAGAAAAAAGCTCAGTAAAGATACAGAAGACCTCATTGACACAGTTAACCAACTAAACCTCATTGATATATACAGAACTTTCCACCCATCAGCAGACAGCTACACCTTCTTCTCCAGTGCACATGGAACATTCTCCAGAATTGACCACGTGATAGGCCATAATGCAATGCTCCACAAAATCCATACCATTGAATTACTGCAAAGCATCTCTTCTCAGATCAGAAAGCCATAAAAGTTGAAATCAGTAGCAGAAAAAACATAGAAAGTGGAACTCTTGGAAACTGAACAACATCTTGCTCCAAAAAGCGTGGGTTATAGAGGAAATCAAGGATGAATTAAAGAAATTCATGGATTCCAATGAGAACAAAAACACTTCCTACCAGAACCTATGGGATACAGCCAAAGCAGTGCTCAGAGGTCTGTTTATCTCCATAAATGCACACATCTGGAAGGAAGAAAGAAACCAAATCAAGGAACTACCTCTACAGCTTGAACAAGTAGAAAGAGAACAACAGAGGAAACCCTTGGGTACCGGAAGAAATGAGATCATAAAGATTAGAGCAGAGCTAAATGAAGTAGAGAATAGAAAAACAATTGAAAAAATTGAAAAGACCAAAAGCTGATTTTTTGAAAAGATCAACAAAATTGATAAACCACTGGCTAAACTTACTAAAGAAAAGCAGAAAAGGAAACAAATAACCCAAATTAGAAATGAGAGGGGAGTTGTCACCACAGATGCAACAGAAATCAAAAATATCATAACAGAATACTATCAAAGACTGTACTCTAACAACTTTGAAACCTAGGGGAATTGGACAAATTCCTTGACTCATACCACCTACCCAAATTATGACAACATGAAGCAGAACAACTTAATAAACCCATCACAAAGGAAGAGATTGAAAATGTCATTAAAACACTGCCAACCAAAAAAAGTCCGGGCCCAGATGTCTTCACAGCAGAATTATACCAAGCATTTAAAGAAGAGTTATCCCCAATACTACTGAGACTATTCCACAGTATAGAAAGGGATGGAGTACTCTCAAACTCATTCTATGAAGCCAGCATAACCCTGATACCTAAGCCAGGGAAAGATCCAACAAAGACAGAGAACTACAGACCGATATCACTCATGAACCTAGATGCAAAAATCTTCAACAAAATTCTTGCCAACAGAATACAACAACATATCAAGAAAATAATCCATCATGACCAAGTGGGATTCATACCAGGGATCCAAGGCTGGTTCAACATCAGGAAAACAATTAATGTGATTAACCACATAAATAACGCAAAAGACAAGGATCACTACATTGTGGTAGAAGTTCTAGCCAGAGCAGTTAGACAAGACGAAGAAATAAAGGGCATCTGCATCGGCAAAGAGGAAGTTAAAATCTCCCTCTTCGCAGATTATATGATTGTATATGCAGAGAACCCCAAGGAATCTATAAGTGAGCTACTCAAACTGATAGAAGAGTTCAGCAAAGTCTCAGGATACAAGATAAACATAAGTAAATCAGTGGGATTCCTTTATACCAACAACGAGACTGTTAAGGAGGAAATTATCAAATCAATACCATTTACGATAGCTCCTGAGAAGATAAAGTACCTAGGAATGAATCTAACCAGAGAAACAACAGACCTTTACAAAGAGAACTACAAGCCCTTACTACAAGAAACTAAGAGACACTTAGATAAATGGAAAAACCTACCCTGCTCATGGATAGGAAGACTTAACATTGTGAAAATGTCTGTTTTACCCAAAGCAACTTGTTTATATAATGCAATCCCGATACAAGTTCCAGCATCATTTTTTAATGAGATGGAGAAACAAATCACCAATTTTATTTGGAAAGAGAAGAAGCCCCGGATAAGTAAGGTACTACTGAAGAAGAAGAACACACTGGGAGGCTTCTCATTACCTGACCTTAGAACATACTACATTGCCACAGTGGTCAAAACAGCCTGGTACTGGTACAAGAACAGACAGGTGGATCAACGGAACAGAATTGAGACCCCAGAGATGACATCATCTGCCTATGAACAGTTGATATTTAACAAAGGCCCTAAGACATTAAACTGGGGTAAAAACAGTATCTTCAACAAATGGTGCTGGCAAAATTGGTTATCCATCTGCAAAAAACTGATTCAAGATCCCTATCTTACACCTTATACGAAAACCAACTCCTAGTTGATAAAAGACCTAAATATCAAACCTAAAACATTGAAGCTCATCCAAGAAAAGGTAGGAACAACAGTGGAAGTTTTAATGCATAATGAGAACAGACTCCATAATCTGTCAAAGAAACCTCAGTCAACAGAAGAGAAAATAGATAAATAGGAACTATTAAGAATCAAACACTTTTGCTCATCCAAAGACTTTATTAATAGAATTGAAAGAACACCCACAGAATGGGAAAAAATATTTGGCAACTCTGTGTCAGACCGATGCCTGATTTCCATAATCTATAAGATAGTAAAAGTCGAGTTGGCCTTAATGATGTAGCTAGTGCTTTCCAGGACTTTCATTTCCTGATGTTGCACAACTCAGAATCAGACAGTTATGGTCTACCGTGCCAACAATAACAAGTTGAAGAGAGATGGTGTCACAGTCATTGACGAAAAGAACACTTCGGTATCTGTTGTGAAGTGCAACATTGCCACTGATGTGGTGACATCCATGCCCCTGCAAAGAAGACCAGTTAATAAAAACTATTAGTCAAATTTAGATACCCAGCACAAATGTTAAAAACCTATTGCTGTAGAGTCAGTTCTGACTCACAGTAACCCTATAGGACAGAGTGGAACTGTCTGATAGAATTTCCAAGGAGCACCTGGTGAATTAGAACTACGGAGCTTTGGTTAATAGCCATAGCTCTTAACCACTATGCCACCAGTTACTAGGTGGCATCTAGTTGGTTCCAACTCAATAGTAACCTTATCTACAACAGAATGAAACACTGCCTAGACCTGTGCCATGCCCACAGTCATTTTTATGCTGAAACCCATCACTGTAGCCACTGTGTCAGCCCATCTCGTTGAAGGTCTTCCTCTGTTTTGTGGATCCCCCGTTCTACCAAGCATTATGGGCTTCTCCAAGGAGTGATCCCTCCTGACAACATGTCCAAAGTATATGAGATGCAGTCTCACTGCCTTTGCCTCCAAGGAGCACTCTGGTTGTACTTTCCCACAAATATTAAAGTTGAAGATAGTGAAGATTTTCACCAACTTTTGTGGTCTGAAATTGATCAGACGCGCAGTCAAGATGCAGTGACTATTTCTGATAGTTGCAGTGTGAAAGTTGTAAACAAAACAGGATCAGTAGCTAGAAAATAAGGCCCTGGTGGTAGAAACAATGCAGGATGTTGTGTGATAAAATTTTGTAAGGCCCAACGATTTCTTTGTTGCAAATACCTTTTTTCAGCAACATCAATAGT
Source organism: Heterohyrax brucei (assembly GCA_028571685.1). Taxonomy (NCBI): domain Eukaryota; kingdom Metazoa; phylum Chordata; class Mammalia; order Hyracoidea; family Procaviidae; genus Heterohyrax; species Heterohyrax brucei. The sequence goes on along the minus strand of CM053158.1, from coordinate 59,868,972 downwards.
GACTATGTGTTTGGACCTCAGCAGGTAAAAAATACAGGAATCATACGAACTGTATCTATGGAAACAGACTATGGGAAAGCTTAATATCACCAGTCAGAACAAGGTCAAGGGCCATCTGTAGAACAGACCATCCGTTGCTCATATGCAAGTCCAAATTGAATCTGGAGAAAATTAACATCATGAAAATTAAAAGATATCCTTTCATATATTGCACGTGAATTTGGATACCATCTCAAGAATAGATTTAACACCATGAACACTGAAGACTGAAGTCTAAGTAAGTTGTGGAGATGACATCAGGAATTTCAGACACAGAAAGCACAAGGTCACTGAAAAGAGAGAAAAGATGAAAATGGATTGTCAGAACACTCTCTGGAACTTGTACTTGAACGTAGAATAGCTAAAGTGAGTGTAAGAAATGATGAAATACACTTATAGAATGGAAAAAATATTTGGCAACTACATGTCAGACCAATGTCTGATCTCCATAATCTGCAAGGCACTGAAAATACCAACAAGAAAAAGGTAAATAAGCCGGTTAAGCAGTGGACAAAGGAGATGGACAGACACTTCACTAAAGAGGACATCCAGGAAGCCTAAAGACACACGAGGAAATGCACACGATCATTAGCTATTAAAGAAATCCAAAACAAAACTACAGTGAGATACCATCTCACCCCAACGAGGTTGGCCATGATCCAAAAAACACAAAACAACAGATGCTAGAGAGGCTGTGGAGAAATTGGAACTCTCCACTGCTGGTGGGATTGCAAAATGGTACGACCTCTTTGGAAAGCAATCTGGCGCTTCCTTAAAAAGCTGGAAATAATACCATTTGATCCAGTAATCCGACTGCTTGGAATATATTCTACAGAATCAAGGGCAGTCACACAAATGGCTACATGCACATGAATGTTTATTGCAGTACAGTCTGCAGTAGCTAAAAGATGGAATCAACCCAGATGCCAACAGCAGATGAATGGATAAACAAACCATGGTACATGTACTCAGTGGAACACTGTGCAATGATAAAGAACAATGATGATTTTAGGAAGCACCTCATAACCTGATTTCAACTGGAAGACATGCTGAGTGAAATCAATGAGCAGCACAAGGACAAATACTGAATAAGACCCATACTGTAAGAACTTAAGAACACTCATGTACAGAAGAAAAGACTTTGATGGCTGTCAGGGAAGAGAGAAAGGGAGAGGGCTGATTATCAATTAGATGTTTGATGGAAATTTGGTTGGGTGAAAGCAGTGACGGCACACAGTAGAATGCAGGTCAGCCTAAAGATCAGCCTAACTGGAAAAAAACAAAGGGCTCAGAGTGTCTGGATTGGCGGAGTCCCGGGCCTGGCTCTCAGAGTGTGGGAATTTCGCTTGCCTATCCCCCCAGCGGCGCGTCTGGGTCTGGCCGCCAGCCGAGACCGAGGAAAAAAAAAAAAAAGTCAAAACGCTACAAGAAAACACAGGAAACTCTGAGTCACGCAGGGCAGAAGGCAACAGCAGCCTTCAGCAATGTTGGGATAGCCATCAGCAAGAAGTTTGGAGACATGAGCTACTCCATTCGTCATTCCATAAGTATGCCTGCTATGAGGAATTCTCCTACTTTCAAATCATTTGAGGAGAGGGTTGAGACAACTGTCACAAGTCTTAAGACGAAAGTAGGTGGGGCAAACCACAGTGGAGGCAGTTTTGAAGAGGTACTGAACTCCACGGCCCACTCCAGTGCCCAGAGCTCGTCAGGAGGCCCCCGGAGGGTGGAGGAGGAGGAGGAGGAGCTGCAGTGCTAGGCTCCTCCCAACCGAAGCCACGCCCATAGGCCCCGCCTCTGCCCAGCCCCACCTCCTGCGCTGCATACTCGGAGACCAAAATCCCCTTGGGTAAATCTGAGGCCTTGCAATTATTATTTCGGTGGCCCTTGCACAGAGTTGAATAATTTCTATTTGTATTTGCGTTGATGTGCATGACCACCAACCTTCAGTATTCATATCATCTTTTAAATACCCTAAGTTGAGCAGATAGATGATTTGGTCACAACCCTTCTCTTTCTGTAACTTAAGGTATAAACAGGTTAACTGTGAATCATTTGCTTTGGCTTTGCTTTGGCTCTCTCATATATGCATGTCTGTGAAGGCTGAGGGAACAACCCTTTACAAATGCAGTCAGATTAACAGAATGGAACTCTATGACTGTCTCTGGCAATGGATGACTTCCTGAAGTTTATATTAAATTACTTATGATCCTCCTTGCCAACATGAATTACATAAATTTACTTCAGCAATTAAAATGGCTTCTTTTAATGGTAAAAAAAAAAAAAAAAGATCAGCCTAACTGGACTTCAGCATAAACTGAGAACTCTTATGATCTTAACCCAATATTGCAAAGATAGAGTAGCGGGGACAGGGCTGTAGGGGCCATGCTTTCAAGGGACATCAAGACCAAATGGCATAACTAGCCTGTTGCTAACAGAGTCTTCTGCCCCCCATATTGGTGAGTGGCGTCAGGGGTCTTAAAAGCTAGCAAGCTGCCATCTGAGGTTCACCAGATGGTCACAACTCACCTGGAACAGATGATCACCAAGGACAACAAAGATATGAGGGAAAAAGATGCCAGCAGACAGAAGGACCCATGTGAACAGCTGACTATATCAGTATGTGACCAGAAGTACCAGATGGTGCCTAGGCACCATCAAAGACAGCCATGATGGGGCACACAATGTTGAGTCCCAGTGGCAACATGAGGAAAAGAGGGGTGAACCTCAAGAACTCCACTAAAAGACCACAGTTGATTGTCTGGCAGCCTGGGTGTCCCCCTGGGAGCATGGCCCCTGCTGGTGCCCCTGACCAGAAAACATTACTGAGGTCAACTCTTCAGACAGGAATGGGTTGGACTCGGGTACACAGTGTGACCACATGGTTTGTGTACTGTGTGGTTCTGTGAATCTATAGGATGCTGTCCTACTGGCCTCTTAATAGAAGGGAGAGGAGAGGGTGGAGAGGAGGGGACAGGATATTGTTAAGAGGATGTGACATGTATGGAATAGAGAGGAGGAGTGTGCTGTCACCAGTCAAGAAGAGCAGAAGGAGCCGCAGATAGACAAGCATGTAGATTTAATTTGGATGGTGTATATTTACTGAATCACAATATTAAAATAAAAAATGATGCAGTAAAAGAGCCAAACAGAAGATTTCAAAGGGTAGCTTGAGAAGACAGAGTATTATAATAAAACCTGCAAAGACCTGGAGTTAGAATACCCAAAGGAAGAATATGCTTGACGTTTGTCAACTAAAAGAACTGAAAAAACTCAAGCCTTGAGCTGCAGTTTTGAAGAATTCTATATGCAGAATATTGAGCAATGCAGAAAGCATCAAAAGAAGATGACAGAAATACACAGAATCACTGTACCAAAAAGAATTGGTTGACATTCAAACATAGCATGATCAAGAGCTGATGGTGTTGAAGGAAGAAGTCCAGGCTGCACTGAAGATGTTAGCGAAAAACAAGGCTTCAGGAATTGACAATATCAATTGGTACTACAATGGGCAGATGCAGTGGTTTAGAAGGCTCATTCAGCTGTGGCAAGACACCTGAAAAACAGCTATTTGACCAGTTGACTGAAAGAGATCCATATTTGTGCCCATTCTAAAAGAAGGTGATCCAGTAGAATGTGAAAATTATCAAAAGATGTCATTAATACCAAATACAAATAAAATTTTGCTGAAGATAACTCAAAAATGATTACAGCAGTACACCCACAGAGAACTGCTAGAAATTCAAGCTGGATTTAGAAGAGGATATTGAATGAAAGATACTATTATCAATGTGAGGTGGATCTTGGCTGCAAGCTATTTACCTGTGTTTTGTTGACTATGCAAAGGCTTTCAACTGTGTGGATCATAACAAATTATGTATAACATTGCAAAGAATGGAAATTCCAGACCACTTAATTGTGCTCATCAGGAACCCATACATGGACCAAGAGATAGCCACTCGGACAGAACAGTGAGATTTTGAGTGGTTTAAAGTTATGAAAGGTGTGTCAGAGTTGTATCCTTGTACCACAGTGTCTGCATACAGAACAAATAGTCCAGAAAGTCGGATAGAGAACTCGACATCAGGATTAGAGGAGCACTCATTAGCAACCTTCAGTATGCAGGCAGATGATAACAGCCTTGCTTGCTGAAAGCAAGTAGGTCTTGAAGCACTTACTGCTGAAGATCAAAGACTACAGCCTTTGGTATGGATTGCAACTCAACATAAAAAAATTATCACAGCTGAACCAGTAAGCAGCATTATGATAAAGAAAATGCTGAAGTTGTCAAGAATTGAAATTTACTTGGATCCGTAATCAACACCCTTGGAAGCAGCAGTAAAGAAATCAAACAATGTGTTTATTATATTGGGGAAATCTGTGCAAAAGACCTCTTGAAAAGCAAAGATGGGACCATCTTTAAGAACTTAGGTGCACCTGACCTAAGCCATGGTATTTTGAGTCATCTCATGTGTGCAAAAGCTGTATAAGGAATAAGGAGAATGGATGTCTTTGAAATACGTGTTGGTCAAGAGTACTGAATATGCCGTGGACTGCCAGAAGAACAAACAAGTCTTGTCTTGAAAGAAGTATAGCTAGAGTGCTGCTTGGAAACAAGAATGATGATAATAAATCCCTTGTACTTTGGACATGCTCTCGGGAGGGACCAGTCCCTGGAGAAGAACAGGTGTGGAATGTAGGGGGTCAGAGAAGAAGAAGATCCTTAATGAGATGCAACTGTGGGCTCAAACAACAATGATTGTGAGGATAGCTTAGGATCAGACAGTGCTGATGCTTTTGTGCTCAGGGTCACTGAGTCAGAACCGGCTCCTCTTATTTAAGCAGACTGGTCTGTAATCTTCACTCAGCTGACTTTCAACACCTCACCTTGTATCAGAAAAGTATGATGTTAATTTGTTTCTCTGATTATTGCTTCTCTCTCAGCCATTCTTTCTCTCCTTGTAGAACTCAGACATAATTCAAATGGGATTTCTCTGTCCTCTGTATCTCCTAGCATAATTTCTGTATCTTTGTTTTTGCTTTGCCTTTTGACTGGGACAAAATGGACAGAAAAGATTCTCTCTCACTGCAAGGATAGAATTTGCTGCTGGGCTGTCATCATGTGCATTCTTCATGAGTGATGATGGCTGCATAGGATACACAGAAACAATATGTTCCATTTAACTGTCAGATCTCCAAATGGTTACTTTTTAATAATTTTGTTGCTGTTAAGAGTGTCTACACTTTTGTCTGTATTTGTTTGCAGTCTGTCTCCTTAGAATTCTAAATTGGGTTTTCCAGAAGTTATTTTGATCTTACCCCAACCCATCCCACTCCCTGGTAAAGACCTGGTGGCGTGGTGTGTTATGAGCTACATCTGCCAACCAAATGGTTGACAGTTGAGATCCACTAGCCACTCCTTGGGAACTCTGTAGGGCAGTTCTGCTGTGTCCCCTAGGGTCACTATGAGTGGGTTACTGTGAGTTGCAATCGACTCAGCAACCCTGGGTTTGAGTTTTGATAGATAAAGCAAGTTGTGGCAGGTTGGTCGAATCTGTAAACTGAGTGGACATAGAAACCCCCTTCCCATTTTATTTTTTAGTGTATTTGTAAATACTTCTGGGTATAAGTTCTTAGTGCTTCAGTTTACCTTAGTTCTTTGTATCCTTATGCTAGACCTTCTATAAACAGAAAGGTTTGTGCTTCTGATAGATTATAGATCTCAAACCTTATAGCATATTTTGCTTTTGAAACAAGAAGGGGAACTGTTCACAGATAGTGCATCCAGAGTATTTGTGTAGGATATGAATTACCTCTAATCTTTTAAAAACATTAAAGATTTACCCAAGCTTGTTTTTAGTTGACCAGTGTTTCTTGTTATATAGTGGAAGTAGGAGAAGAATCCACACAACTTAAAATTAGGTTTGTTCTCATTTTGTTTTGCAGGATCTTTTTCTGAGGTTAATAGGACCTCAGCTTAATTTGTTACCTTTGTTCAACCTTTAAAGAGTCTAGATGTTTGTGACTAATACTGAATTTTCTTTTTCTCTGTAGCTTTTACGAAGTTGATCACAGTAAATGGACAAGAATATCATCTTCAACTTGTAGACACAGCTGGGCAGGTAAGTAATCTATACTATCTCACAATCTTACACACTGAATCTGGTAGGCCTGACACTAGCCTAGCACTGATTGCTAAATCTAGCAGCTATGCCAAAACCTCTCAAATTTAATTTAATATTAAAATATTGTCTGCTTTGGCTTTTTTAAAGATATTTGTGACAATTTTTTAGATACTTATTTTTCTGTTTCTTTAGAATTGTTTTAAATACATTTGCAATCCCCACCTTGTTGGTCAGTTTGTTGTACTATTGGGGCTTGCCTGTTGCTGTGCTGTTGGTATTCAAATCCAGCAGGGTCATCTATGAAGGACAGATTTCAACTGAGCTTCCAAATTAAGACCCACTAGGAAGAAGGACCCCGTAGTCTACTTCTGAAAAGAATTAGGCAGGGAAAACCTTACGAATAACAGTGGAACATTGCCAGAGATAGTGCTGGAAAAGGAGCCCCCCAGGTTGGAAGACACTCAGAAGACAGCTGGGGAAGAACTGTCTCTGCAAGGTAGAGTCAACTTGAACGACTTGGATGGAATAAAGCCTTCAGGACTTTCACTTGCTGATGTGGCATGGCTCAAAATAGCTACAAACATAATAATGGAATGTATGGAGTATGACTTCAGGAAAATGGAAATCATCAAAAATTAAGTGGTATTCATAAGCATTGATGTCGTAGGCATTACTGAGCTGAAATGGACACTCACATTGTGTACTATGTGGGGGATGACAGCTTGTAGAGGAATGGTATGTATTCATTGTCAAAAAGAACATTTCAAGATCTGTCCTGAAGTACAGTGCTGTCAGTGATAGGATAATATCCACATCCCAATGAGAAAGGCCAGTTAATATGGCTGTTACTCAAATTTACACACCAATCACTGAGACTGTAGATGGAGAAATTAAAAATTTTGCCAGCTTCGGCAGTCTGAAATTGAACATGGAATCAAGATGCATTGATAATTAGTGGTGATTGGAATGCAAAAGTTGTAAACAAAAAAGGATCAGTAGTTGGAAAATAATGGCCTTGATGATAGAAATGATAACTGGAGATCACATAATATGATTTTGCAGAACCAGTGGCTTCTTCATTTGTAATAACCTTTTTTCATCATCACAAACTGCAGCTGTACACATGGACCTCACCAGATGGAACATGCAGTAGTCTTAACAAGGCCAGATGCTGACTGCAGCACACACCATCAATTTCTCATATGCAAGTTCAAATTGAGACTGAAGAAAATTAGAACAAGTCCACAGGAGCCAGAGTAGAACCTTCAGTATATTCTACCCAAGTTTAGAGACCATCTCAAGAACAGATTTGGTGTGTTGAGCACTAATGGCTGAAGACCAGATGAGTTGTGGAATGACATCAAGTATATCATCCATGAAGAAAGCAAGTGGTCATTAAAAAGACAGGAAAGAAAGAAAAGACCAAATTGGATGGCAGAAGAGACTCTGAAACTTGCTCTTGAATGTCGAGGAGTTAAAGCAAAGGAAAAGAGTGATAAAGTAAAAGAACTGAACAGCAGATTTCAGTGGGCAGCTCGAGAAGACAAAGTATTAATGACATGTGCAAAAAGCTAGAAATACAAAACCAAAAAGGAAGAACACGTCTGCATTTCTCAAGCGGAAGGAATTGAAGAAAAACTCAAGCTTTGAGTTGCAATAGTGAAGGATTCTGCAGGGAAGATACTAAGCAATTCAGGAAGCATCTCTAGGAGGTAGGAGTACAGAGTCGTTATACCATGAAGAACTGGTAGACGTTCAACCATTTGAACCCTGGTGGCATAGTGGTTAAGTGCTGTGTCTGCTAACCAAAAGGACAGCATTTCAAGCCCACCAGGCACTCTTTGGAAACTCTGTGGGGGCAGTTCTGTTCTGATCTGTAGGGTCACTATAAGTTGGAATCTACTTGATGGCAATGGCTTTTGGAAATCCTTGTGGTGTAGTGATTAAGTACTACATCTGCTAACCACAGGTCAGCCGTTCGAATCCACCATGCAATCCTCAGAAACTCTGTGGAGCAGTTCTGCTCAGTCCTATAGGGTCTCTGTGAGTCGGAATCAATTTGATGGCAGTGGGTTTTGGTTTGATCATCATCAGGAATGGATGATAACTGAAGGAAGAAGTCAAAGTTGCATTGCAGGCATTAGCCAAAAAAACAAGGTTCCAGGAATTGATGGAATTATCAATTGAGGTGTCTCAGCAAACGATTGCAGTGCTGGAAGTGCTCATTCACCTATGCCAAGAAAATTTAGGTCAACTGACTGGAAGACGTCTGTATTTCTGCCTATTCCCAAGAAAGGTGATCCAACCAATTGCAGAAATTACTAAACAATATAATTAATATCACATGCAAGTAAAATTTTGTTCAAGATCATTCAAAAGTGACTGCAACAGTATATTGACAGGGAACTGCCAGAAATTCAAGCTGGATTCAGAAGAGGAAGTTGAACCAGGAGTATCATTGCCGATGTCAGGTGGATCTTGGGTGAAGGCAGAGAATACCAGAATGATGTTTACCTGTGTTTATTGACTATTCAAAAGCATTCAGCTGTGTGAATCATAAAAAATTATGGATAATTTTGCAGAGAATGGGAATTCCAGAACATTTAATTGTGGTCTTAGGAATTGGTACATGGCTCAAGAGGCAGTCATGTGGACAGAACAAGCAGACACTCCATGTTTTAAAATCATGAAGGGTGTGCATCAGTGTCATATGCTTTAACCATACCTTTTTAATCTGTATGCCAAGCAAATAATCCGAGAAGCTGGAGTATATGAAGAGAAAGGAGGCATCAAGATTGGAGGAAGACTCATGAACAGCCTGGATTATGCAGATGATACAGCCTTGCTTGCAAGAAGTGAAGAGGATTTGAAACACTTACTGCTGAAAATCAAGGACTACAACTTGCATATGGCTTGTACCCTCAACATCAAGAAAACAGAAATCCTTGCGACTGTGAACCAGTAAGCAACTTTGTGATAAATGGAGAAGAGATTCAGGTTGCCAAGGATTTTATTTTACTTTGCTCCACAATCAATGTCTGTGAAAGTCGCAATTAAGAAATCAAAAGACACATTACACTGGGAAAATCTGCTGCAAAGGACCTCTTTAAAGTATTGAAAAGTAAAGACATCACCTTGAAGACTAAGGTACAACCAGAGTGCTTCTTGGAAACAAAGATGGCAAGACTGCATCGTACATACTTTGGACATGTTGTCAGGAGGGATCAGCCGCTATCATTCTTTATAGAATGTAGTGTCAGTGAAGAAGAGGAAGACTCTCAACAAGATGGATTGATGCAGTGGCTGCAACAATGGGCTTAAACAAAAAAACGATTGTGGTCATGGGGCAGGACTTGTATTGTGCATAGCGTCACTATGAGTCAGAATAGCACCAGCATTCACAATTTTGTGAAGGCCTATGTTTGTTACAGAACAGTTCTTTCTATTTTGTAAACTTAGATTTCTGTTAAAAAATTGTGCTAGAGTACTTCCCTCACTTTGTAACACTGTCCTACATGAAGTGCAAAAGTCAGTCTGCTGTGAGAACAACAGGAACAAACTTACAGGGCAAAAGTGAGCTAGTTGTTCCGTAAGAACTTGAACTATAAAAACACTGGTCTGATTGGAATAGAAGAACCACCCTTTAATGTATGTAATTGGATTATATAATGGGCAAAATTTATAGTGACCAAGGAGTGTGCCTTTGATTTACTAGATGCTAGATAATCACTGCAAATGCTTACCTGCTAACCAAAAGCTTAGGGGTTCCATCTACCCACAGTCCCCTTGGTAGAAAGCTTCCAAATAATCAGCCATTGGAAACTCTTTGGAGCACAGTTGTACCGTGACACAACAAGAGCTCTCCATGTGTTGGGGTTGGTTTGGCAGCAGCTGGTTGAAAAGTGACCCAAAATGGGGTTATAACCAACAAACAAACCCACTGCCATTGATTCGGGTGCAGCTCACGGGGATCCTATAGGTCAGAGTAGAATGGACCCACAGAGTTTTCAAAGAGCCCCTGGTGGATTTGAACTCCAGCCTTTTGGTTAGCAGATGTAGCACTTAACCCACTATACCACCAGGGTTTCGGAAATGGTGGCGTAGATTATTGTAAAAGGTAGGATATGGAGTGGATTGTCAGAAGAATTCTTTGGAAACAATATGAATGCAAGAAATTAAGTGTACTGTAAGGGAATAAGACATATACAGAGAAAATTACAAGACCTTGCTGCAAGACACGAAAAGAGACTTAATGTAAGTGGAGAAACCTATGTTGCTCATGGATAGGAACACTTAACATTCTGAAAATGTCTGTTGTACCCACAGTGATCTGTGTATACAATGCAATCCCAATACAGATTCCAAACTAGCAGGAAGTTGAGTGTAGTATAATCTGGTCTTGGTTAAATGGATACTTCTTCCTTGGAATCTGAGGAACTTGGGATAAACTCAGAGTAATGAAAGCTGTCATTAATTTGGAATGAATTTGTTCTGCTTTATGTTTTGAGGTTAATGTAGGAGAGTGTGACCCCCAACAGAGCAAGAAAATAGCTGTAGTGAGTGACTTTAACATTGTAGAAAACAATTTTAGACCTCTGAACTTTTGGTTCTGGAAGCTTCAAGGAAAATTAAACTGAGCTTATACACAGGTAAAACACGCACCTTCCTCCTTCTTAAACATGCTGCCTGACATGGATAGGACACCAGTAGTGATCACACATCTTAATCTTTTTATTAGAGCAAAGCCATTCTAGACTGTCACTTTGAAGCCTACCTCTGTCTTTGGTCATATGAATTTGGGGCTTATTAGAACAAGGGTAGCAGTTGTCGTTAGGTGCTGTTGAGTTGATTTTGACTCATAGCAACTATGTGTACAGCACAACAAAAATAATTGCCTAGACCTGTGCCACCCTCACACTGGTTGCTGTGCTTGAGCCCGTTCTTGCAGCCACTGTGTCAGCTCATGTTACTCAGTTTTCCTCTTTTTTGTGACCCTCTGCTTGACCAACAAGCATGATTTCCTTTTCTAGGAGCTGATACCTCCTTATAACATGCCCAGTGTATGTGAGACATAGTCTTGGCATTCTTGCTTCTGGAGAGCATTCTGTTTGTACTTGTTCCAAAACAGATTTGTTCTTCCAGCAGTCCATGGTATATTCAGTATTCTTTGCCAACACTGTAATTCAAAGGTATATCATTTATTTAGTCTTCCATATTTGTCATCCAGCTTTTGAGTGCTTGTAAAACTGTTGAAAATACTGTGGCTAGAGTCAGGTGTACCTTAGTCTTCAAGGTAACATCTTTGCTTTTTAACACTAGAGAGGTCTTTTGCAGCAGATTTGCCCAGTACGGTGCATCATTTGATTCCTTTACTGCTGCTTCTCTCTGTGTTAATTGTGGATCCAAGTAAAGTGAAATCCGTGACAACTTGGATATTTCTTGAGCCTTCAAAAGATTGAAGGAGGGAGCAATAGAAGTTTTCATTTAGGTGATGGTATAATTTAGGAATTGCTTGTCTGTCTTAGAATAGTTCGTACTAGGATCATATTAAATTTGTACATTAGTTTAGGTTTACTCAAATGTCCTAATGATTCTGTATATTAGTGAAGATTACAGCACATGATTCCATTTATTTACGTCTTCTTTAGTCCTTCATGGTGTAGTAGTTAAGAACTATGGCCCCTCACAAAAAGGTCAGCAGTTTGAATCCACCAGACACTCCTGGAACAGTTCTGTTCTGTCCTTTAGGGTTGCTATGAGTAGGAATTGGCTCAGTGGCAACAAGTTTTTTTAGGTTATCAAACACATATTGTTAGTAAAACTTAGCTTTTTTTAAAGACAATTTTTATGAGTATTAGTTGTAACCATACTATGGAATTACAAAATCAATCTTAGCTTGATTTTTCTGTAGTAGTGTTTGGGAAATGTGATATATTCATAGTTTTATTTTAGCTACAAGTGAAATATTTGTATTCAGGCAGTGGCACATACTAATGAAAACTCCCATCAACACCAGAACCTTTCTATGTGCTTTAGTAATTCTATATGTAAAGCAAACTTCTGAAAGCTGCTTGATAAAACAGGACTGCAAACACTGTTGCATAATACGTAACCTTTTTTTAAATTCCTAAAGTAGCTCAGTAAATGATTTTTTGATCCCAGCAATGTTCCAGAGTTTTACATAAAAATTCTTAAGTCTGAGTACACTGATTCAGCCTACTGTTTTGATTCTCCCCTCTCCTCTTCCTCTCTCGTATACTGGTTTCAAGCAGCACTTTTGTAGGCGCATGTTGCTTAGGCTAGTGAGACTGAAGTGCATAAAAATGGTTGAATTTATGAAGTAGGTTAACTGATAATATGACAGTTTCAAATATGAAAATACAGGTTTATGAAGTAAACCAGTAGGATTTGTGTATTTTCTGCAAGATCTAAGGGACTCTAGACTTCTCTTCCATAAAAGAGACATACCAATGTTTTCCCCTTCATAGAAGAGCCTGACTAACCCAGTCACCTTTTCCTTCTTTTCCCTCTTGTCTCGTAGGAATTAGAGGAATTACTTCCTAACTGAAGCCCTAGATCAGCTAGAGTCAGTTTTGAGCATTGAGTTTGTCACCCAAAACCAGTCAAAAAAGTGTTTAGTGTTGGCTAGGTTTGTGGACTAATACTGTGCAGGTAGTCCTTGGCTTATGACAAGAGTTCTCTTCTAACAGCCTTCTCTTACATTGGTTATTCTGACCTGAGTCAAAAAGCCTTTTTTTTTTTTAGTTTTCATTACCACTTATTGGAAACTCTGGTGGTGTAACAGTTAAGTGTTGTGTCTGCTAACCTTCAGATTCACCAGGCACTTCTTGGAAACTATGTAGCATTTTGGTTCGGTTTGGGTTTTATTATCGGTGTCTTGATAAATCTGATCTTTATTTGTCTTTGGGGGTTTTAAATATTACGTATAAACTTATTACATATATACATTTTTAAAAAATACAGAAATCATAAAAACTTCAGTGATGACAAAGAGTTGGAGCCCTGGTGGCGTAGTGGTTAAGAGAGCTGTGGCTGCCAACCCAGAGGTGGTCAGTTTAAATCCACCAGCTGCTACCTGGAAACGCTATTGGGCAGTTCCAATCAGTCGCATAGAATTATTGTGAGTTGGAATTGACATGACAGGAATGGCTTGTTTGGTTTTGTTTTTTGTTTCTTTTAAAACCAGCAGATACTGAACAGTAAATCGTAACATTGAACATCTGTGAATCAACATCTGAGGAAGATAATATCTGGAAATTACATACTGCAACACTGTATTAGTATATATTACTAATGATAAGATATTCATAAAACAACAGATGATGCTAATTGTGTGGGTGTCAGCTGGAATACAACACACATCACAAACTTCCTGTAATCCATTTCATGTTTGACTTCTTTGGTCAGATAGTCTGTGAAAAAGTTTGGGTAAAGATTGCTTGTTACACTATATTTACTAGATGTGTTTGCTAAATATAATTATATTTTTCTTCCACAGGATGAATATTCCATCTTTCCTCAGACATACTCAATAGATATTAATGGTTATATTCTTGTGTACTCTGTTACATCAATCAAAAGGTAATAATCATTCCTCATGTTGCCTGAGTTTATTTTCTGCACGTAGATAGCATTAATTCTTTTGAAGGATTTTTCTGCGTGTAGTAGTAACAGTTCTAATTATTATGCTGAGTAGTTTTTAGTGATTGTTTTGTAGAGCAAGTGGGTTAAGAAAAAGGGTTATCTGGATAGATCTTTTTGTTGTATGCATAGAATAAAAATCTGTATTGACCTAAATTTTTCTGATTGAAATGGTGAGTACATAAATCGCTTTTATTTTTTGTGTTTATTTACCATATAATGTGGAATAGACTTCCTAATACAATTTTGAGATTTTGTTTAGTTGAATATTTTATCCTTTGAATGTATGAAATAAAACCTTGGGTAGTAACAGCTTCACTTTACTGCATAAGAATGGGGCTGCTGTTTTTGTTAGTAATAACAGGTTTTGGTTCCTCTCTACACATTTTTTACAGTGTTTGCAGGGCATGACATACGTGTTACAACACTGAGAAGTTGAGAATGCAGACTGACTGGGGCTGAGGAGAGCTGTCCATGTGTAGTAGGAGAGGTCTAAGCACTGAGCAGATTGCTTATATCTTTGAAGAATTTGTGAAAATTCAGTGCCAGGGGAGGGCAGTTGTGTGGATATCTACCTTCTGTTGAGTGTTTGTGACTTGTCAGTAGTTTTTCTGTGCTCTTCATTGTTGTCATGTTGTTAGGTGTCATTGAGTTGCTTCTGACTTGTAGCAGACCTACAGGACTGAGTGGAACTGCCTCATAGGGTTTCCGAGGAGTAGCTGGTAGATTTGAACTGCTGACGTTTTGGTTAGCTGCTGAGCTCGTAACCGCTGTGCCACCAGGGCTCCTAAGGAGCTCTCAATTTACTTACATAATAATAAGTTATTAATCCATTAAGTTAAACAGTCTTTGCCAGAGATACTCGTTTCACACTTAACATAGAAGGCACCTGAGTGACAAGAGGTCAGTAATGTGCCCAGGTTGCATAGATGTTGTGTGGCAGTTCAGAGCCAGCACTGTTGAATAGAACGTAACTGTGATGATGGAAATTGTCCTATATCTGTGCTCCCCCATGTGGTAGCCACAGTTAACGAGTAAACTAATGTGTTGATTAAATAAAATTTGAAATTCAGTTTCTTGGTCACTGGCCACATGGCAAGTACGTAATAGCCAGTGTGGCTAGTGGCTGCTGTGTTGGACAGTGTACTGCTCTTTACTACACACTGTACTGCAAATGAAAATTGCAGTGTGCTATTAATGTTTTATTTAACCCCTAACTCCAGGGCAGGGAAACACACTTTTCAGTGTAAAAGTTGTGCTATAAAATATTTAAGTCTGTTGTTTTCCTTGTAAATGTAATTATCTACTCTGTAAAAGCAGTAAGTTGGATGTATAATATTCCATATTCAAGAATATAAGGAGGCCTATCTAAGTTTTTATATTTTATCACTAAAAATAATGCTTGTATTTTATGCATAAACCAGTGCCTATTTATTATTTTGGGACTTGGTAGCTTTCTTCATGACAGTAGCACCTTAAGTTGTAAAACTGTTAGTCTTTTTTTTTTTTAATTGTGATTGAGTAAAAGTGTACAGTCCAGTTTAAATTCACATGCCTGCCTATGTGCAGCTCCTGCTCTCCATGCCCAGTGACAGCATACTGCTCCTTTCTGTTCTGTACATGTCATATCTTCTGAACAATTTCCTATCCCCTCTTCTCTAACCTATCCACTCCCCTCTAGTAAGAGATCAGTAGCACGACATCCTATAGATGCATAGGACCATAAAGTGCGCACACGATATATTCACTCTGTGTCGCAGAGTCCAGTCTGTTCCTGTCCAAGGCATTGACCTTAGTAATGATTTATGGACAGGGGCAGCTTCAGGGCCAGTGGCCATGCTCCAAGGTTGTTAACCCCAAGGCCTTCAGACCATCAGTTGCTGTCTTTTAGTGGAGTTCTCAAGAGTGCACCCCTTTTTATTCTTGTGTTGCCACTGAGACTCAGCTTTGTGAGCCCCATCACAGCTGTCAGTGGTGGTGACCAGGCACCATCTGGTTCTTCTGGTCACATTTTGATGTAGTCACCCATTCATGTGGGTCTTGCTGTCTTCTGGGTTTCTTCCTCCCATGTCGTTTTTGGTCCTTGGTGATCATCTCTTCCTGCTGAGTTGGGACCATTTGGTGTACCTCAGATGGCAGCGTGCTAACTTTTAAAACCCCAGATGCCACTCACCAATATGAGGTGAAGGAGACTCTCCTGGCAGTACACCAGTAGTGCCACTTGGCCTCAGTGTCCCCTGAGAGCATGGTCCCAGGACCCCTGCCCTTGCTACTCTATCCTTGCATTATTGGGTTAAGATTGGAAGAATATTCATGTTATGTTGAAGTCAAGTTAAATTGACCTTCTTTCTAATGTGTGCTGTCACTGATTTCTCCCAATCAAATTTCTTAGTCTTTTTTTGTCACATTTTTTTAAAATTTATCATAACACTATTCATCCTTAACCCTTACTTATTAAATTCTGTAATTTTCTGTTTAAATGCCTGCCATATTGTGCTTTCTTCAGAACAAATTTAATACACCAGTAATCCAGGGAATACAATAATACCAAATGAGTTTGTATTCTTTCGCTAATTTACTAGAAAAAGAGTTTATTCAAAGGTGGTTTCGTTGTGTATATATTTTATTCTGTGATTTTTAGAAAGTTATTAATATTGGTTACTTTATAGTTAGTCCGACGAATTGAAATAGTTTTAGGAAGTTTTCTCAATGCATCTGTTGATTGCTTTTTGTCACCTTTTTTGGTGCCCACAAACTAGATGACATTCATGCATCAAGTTGGAACAAAAGCATTTGTCACTGAGAAGACTGAAAAATATATTGGTATTTTAATATGAAAATGTTTCCCAAGAGCCTCATGTGGTTGAGAAACTATTATTTAACTGCATAGCAGAGTGGCAAAAGTTTTCTGTGTCATCTCAGTATAGTATTTGAGGCATTCTCTGAGTCTGTCTTTGCTAAAACAATATGTATTGTTTTGTTTTTAAAGGATGCCTTTAGTTTAATGGGCATTCTCAATAAATCTCAAACGTGAAGGAATAAGGGAAGAATGGTGTTCTGTTTTGTTACAAACCCATATACTTATTCATGCATAACCAAGAAACACAGGCAGTCCCCAGGTTGCTGATGTCCAATTTATGGACAATTCATGCTTTCCCTTTAATGTTAAATGTAAATTTGCCCTCAGTGGCAACTAGTAGAGTTAGTGTGAAACAGTAGAACCAACCTACAACAAATTCTTCATCACAGTTACCTTTACTTGCTGTGCTGAAAAAAAAAAAAGATTGCTGTCAAGTCTGTTCTGACTAAAAACAACCCTATAGGAGAGAGTAGAATTGCCCCATGGGGTTTCCAAGGAGCAACTGGTGGATCTGAGCTGCTGACCTTTTGGTTAGCAGCCTGGGTTCTTACGCATTGTGCTAGCAGGCTGCCTTATTGCACTGAAGTAAAGCTAAGTAAGAACTGTGCACACATGTGGGAGCTCACCTACAGATTTGATGTAAAGACAGAAACAGATCCCATTCCTAGTTCTGCAACTGTTGTACAGTAGTGATCTGAATTGTATACACTCTGGTTGAGTTTAACCCCACCTACGCTGGAACCAGAAACCGTGGTAGTGTAGCAGTTAAGTGCTACAACTGCTAACCCAAAGGTCCACATTTCAAATCCTCTGGTCACTCCTTGGAAATTCTACGGGGCAGTACTACTCTGTCTGATAGAGTTGCTGTGAGTTGGAAACAACTCAACAGCACTGGGTTTGGTGGGGTTTTTTATTGCTCATTATTTTGGAAATCAAACAAAAGTCTCACATTATTCCTTTGTATTGTAAAGTCCTTGTAGAGTTATTCCTTGTGACTAAACAAAAAATACATCCAATTTCATAAGTTCTAAAAATGGAAAAGAACTCCAGTTTGAGAGATGATATGATTTCTTGTTTATCCATACTAATAGTTTACAGCTCTGGACAGATCACCTAGCAATGTGTCAGTTTTATCTATTAAAAATTAGATAAATGTTGATACAGAAGTGAAAAAAAGAAAATTGCTGTGGAGTTGGCCCTTAAGCTCTCATGATGACTCCATGTGTGTCAGAGTAGAACTGTGCTGCGTAGAAGGTTTTCCATGGCTGAGTTCCTGAAAATATACCTCTAGGCCCCTCTGGGTTGGCTCTAGCTCCAACCTGTCGTTCAGCCACTGGGCGAGTAAATTAATTAACTGCGTGCACAACCCAGGGATGCCATTAATAAAGGTTACTCAGTATCATTTATATATGGGGGGATGCCAGGGATTTGTAGGAAAGAAAGGAGTTCCTTGTGTTCAAATTATTTTACATTGTGGTGGTGAGTATGACATTGTATATTTTTGTCTCTATAAACATAGCATACTTGTAAAATTTTTTAGTGCTTGAAGAGTAAAATGGTTGTTTGACCTCATCCTTTTTTTTTTTTTTTTTTTTAGTTTTGAAGTGATTAAAGTTATCCATGGCAAATTGTTGGATATGGTGGGGAAAGTTCAGTAAGTAGTAATCTTTGTCTGTTTTGTTAGATTTAAACTCAGTATAGTAGTACCTTCTGAATAATAAAATCTGTTGCTGACTAGTTTACTGTGGGTTTTTTCTCATTAAATTAACAGGATACCTATTATGTTGGTGGGAAATAAGAAAGATCTACATATGGAAAGGTATGTAGCTTGTAAATTATTTATAAAGTTAAGTCTAAAATGATTTAGTCATTGAAATTTCATTTTTCTTAACAGTGGGAATATTTTTAGCTCTAGCATACCTGTTTTTGTCTGTGTTAAGAAGTGTGACTAACTTTGCATAGCAGAAGCACAATTAACAATATAAATTTCACACACTTTGAAAGTGTTCCCTCTAGAAAAGAAGCAGATGTTATGAAAAATTATCTTTAGGTTATTCTGCCATTTTGCATAAAGCAAGATATGAAAAAGACTAAGGTAACATTAATTTGTTCAGCCAGTTTTTTTTAAAAGTAGCAAATGTTAGGGTTGTTGAGATAAAGGGAGACAGAGGCCCCATTCCCATGGAGCTTAATGTCTAGAAAGGAAGAAACATTTGCTGGCTGAATTCCCTGCTGTGTGTTTGTATAGCACAATTGAGCTGTGAGACCTTTTTGAAATTTCCCCTGCCCCTCATTCTTTAACGCCTCACTAAAAAATAGTGCATTGTTATAAATATTGGAGTACTAGAAAATAAGATCATGTTCTCTGAATTATAAGTGCTTGTTGGAGCTAGTTAACTCTGTAAGATAGTGTCTGTTCTGTTCCCTGACTCTTTTGTTGTCAGATGCCCATTAGTGGGTTCCAACTCATAGCGACCCTGTCTGTGTGCAACAGAACGAAATATTGCCCGGTCCTGTGCCATGCCCACAATCATTTTTGTGCTCAAGTCCCTGACTGTAGTGTAATTAAAATGTTCTTCTCTGTAACATACTTGATGATAATATTGAGAACATGATTCAGCTTTGCAAGGAAAAAAATTATAAAAGTGTTTTCTTGTTTCATATATTTTTAATAAAGGACAAATTAATTAGAATTTCCTATTTCCTTTAGGGTGATCAGTTATGAAGAAGGGAAAGCTTTAGCAGAATCTTGGAATGCAGCTTTTTTGGAATCTTCTGCTAAAGAAAATCAGGTATATATTTTTAAAAGGCAGTTTGCACCGCATTCCCACCAGCTGCAATTGTGTGTTCCTCTTACCCAGCGTCTCCTGTCCATCCCTGTCACTGCTGGTTCATTTCTTACAGCTAGTGCTGCTCTAACAGAAATACGACAAAGTGGATGGCTTTAACAAAGGAAGGTTTATTCTTACACAGTCCAGTAGGCTACAAGTCCACATTCAGGGTGTCCGCTCCGGGGGAAGGCTATCCCCCTTGTCGGCTCTGGAGGAAAGTCCGGTATTGCATCAGTCTTTGTCCAGGGAGCATCTTGGCGCAGGAATCTCTGGTCTAAAGGACGCGCTCTTCTGGTGCTATTTGTTTGATGGTGTGAGGTTCCCCATTCTCTGTCTGCTTTCTTTTCCTTTTACCTCTTGCAGAATGAAGGGATTAAGGGTGGGGCAAACAGGGAAACTCCCTTTACAGTATAGCAGGGAGGTGATCTTCTGAAGGGATTTACAGTCCCACCCTAATCCTTTAGCATGCAGCACAGCAAAATCACCAAATGGAGGACAATCGTAGACTACAGGGAATCATATCCCAGCCACAGGGCTACACCTATTTTTGGAGGGACACAATTCAATCCATGACACACCATTTCTTACACCAGTTTTGGTGGCTGCTTTAGCAAGATGCTGTTTGTATTTTTATAAATTCAGGATTCTTCTTAGGATGGAAGCTAAAATATGTGTAGAAACACACAGGAAGTAATAAGAAATACTACTTTTGTAAACATTTTATTTTCATTTTATAGTAAAAATTGATGCACAACTGCAGACAAAGGAAACAAAATTATTTAAATCATTTGGCAATCATTTTGTAATCACATCTCTTCCTCCTTTCTGTAGGGTAAAACTGAATGCATTTTATATAATGTTTTTAACATAGAAAATATTAAGAACTATTCAGCAGGCATTTACTGCCAATTTAAGCCCTGTAGATTTACCTAAAGAGACATGTCTGAGGAAGAATGTAAATTCTGTTTCAGAATGTTAAGTATAGCTCATTTTCCTTTTCCTTGTGTTGCTTTAGTTTCTACTTGTATTCTCTCCCTGACACCTGTGTCTCCCACACTTGTCTCCATTGTTTCACCAATACACCCTTCTCTTTCGAAAGCTAGGAGTCAGATTATGTCATCCTCTACTCAGAAACTATCAGTGAGTTGTGCATTGTCTATAGAACCAGGCCCCAAACTCTTAGCATGATACTGGGGTTATGATTTATACTTTCTTTGTTTCTTTTCTAATGCCATCTCTTTACTTTTCAGTCACACCAGACCAGTTCAGCACACAAAGTGGATCCATTCAAAATGCATCACCTTTATTCATGCTGTTTTCTGGCCTAAATGGCCCTTTCTCTGACCAGCTGTTTAAATTCGTATGGTGCTTTATACAGTCTTTCAGTATGTTTGTTTTATTTGATACCAAGTAAGAAGAGTTAGTTTCCATTTCTATGAAGAAACATAAATTTAATGAGCGTAAATCTCTTACTCTCTTTATGGATACTGAGCAAACAGTTGACCCTAGTACTCCTCTCTGCCTGATTGTCTACTTTTCCACGTTGTTGAAATTAGTAGCTGTCAATGTTCTACTAGAATTTCACCTTCTTACTGACTTCTTGATGCATCAGCGAAAATTAACAGTAGTGTCTTCTCTTTTGTGCCCCTTAATTCATTCTGTGATCCAAGATCATATCATTTATTTACCTTTATATTTTCTACAGCTGTTTATCATTATAGGATCCTAGTCAACCCAAGTAGCTGTTGCTAATTCAAATCTGTTGCAGGTTTTTCTCTTCAGATAGTGAGAGATAGTAAATCTGTGTAATTGGTTCCCAAGTGTCAGATAGCTGAGGGATTTGAACCAGTTGAGTTCCTGAGTAAAAGTCATGAGAATTCAGATAGCAAGAGTTTAGATAGTAAGAGATACCTAATTTTTATTGCATTAAATAAAATATTTATTGAGTCCATACTCTGTCCTTAAGGTAAATCAAGCTCTTATTTTAGAGGTGAGGAAGGTCAGACCCACAGAGGTTAAATAATTTTTCTAAGATAATGCTATACTTACATGGTAGTATGAACTAGGACTTGAGGGCTCAGCTTTAAATCCAGCCCAAATCTAGTTCTCTTTCCTCTATACCAGGCTTTTGGATTAATGGCTAAAAGGAGCCTTGTGTATAACAGAAATGTAATAGCAATTAAAATGTCTGTTCTTAGGGATAGAGGAAGCTATATAGGAGGTAGAGACTGTGCTGGATTAAAGCCTTTGAGACCTAGCAGATGCTATGTGTGAACCTTAATTGGAATCTGATCTAAAATCAGCAGTGTAAAAGATACTTTTGAACAGTTGTGACTATGTTCTGGGTATGTTAGGGAAAATAGTGTTAATTTTCGTAGATGCAGTGGTGGTGTTGGGATTATGATGAGAATAGCTATGAGTTGGAATCCTGGCAACATGTTTAGTTTTTTGGTTTATCCTTACTCTTCAAAACCAGACAAAACAAACCTGCTGCCATTGAGTCGATGCTGACTCAAAACGACCCTGGAGGACAGAGTAGAACTGCCCCATACAGTTTCCAAGGAGTACCTGCTGAACTCAGACTGCTGACATTTTGGTTAACAGCCGTAGCTTTTAGCGAGTGTGCCACCAGGGTTTGCATCCTTACCCTTAGGAAGTACAAATCGTAGTATTTAGCAGCTAAGTTTCACAATGTCTGCAGTTTACTTTCAAGTGAGATGGATGGACAGTAAATTCATAGATAAATAGATGACAGATAAGGCAGACAAGTATGGCAAAGATGTTAATAGTTGTTGAGTCCAGATGGTGGGTGTATGTACTTAATGTGCAGTTCTTTCCATATCTCTGTCTGCTTGAAAATTTTCATAGTAAGAATTTGGGGTGCAAAAGTATAGTTGAGTGGTCCACAAGCTATCTTGCTGTCTTCAGATTCTGTTTGTGACTTCACCTCTGCATTTCTCTTTGGTGAAAAATTGTAGTCTGAAAGTAATTAAAACCATTATGTTTTGAAAGTATAATGAAATAGATATCATCAGTAATGCTTCACTATTCATGTACATTTTTATGTAACTCAGAGAGTATGTGTGTATGAAAGAGAGGGAGAAAGCATGTAAGTTTCTGTGCCTGCCTGACAGTTATTGTATTACTCCCTCCAGCAGCCTTGAAGGCATATACCTTTTGGGTCTTACCCAGTGTAATTAAGAGGGATTCCCTCACCTTTTTTTAATTTTATTTTTATCGTGATTAAGGGAAAATTTACGGTCCAAGTCAGTTTGCCATATAAAACCCCAAACACAGGTCTTTGTTCTCTCCTCGTCCTGTGACAGCACACTCCTCCTGTCCACTCTGTACTTCCCAGTATTCATTCAGGCAGCACTTACCCTCTTGTTTCCATCCTCCCCTCTCACCTCTAGAGAAGAGCTAGTCAGACAGCCTCGTATATATATTTAAGCCAAGAAGGACAAATACAATCTGCATCAGTCTGTGTCTTGCAGTCCAGTGGAATCTTTGTCTGAAGAATTGGTGTCAGCAGTGGTTTCAGCTCTGGACTAGCAGTGAGTCCAGGGCCATGCTCTCAGGGGATCCTTCAGGATTTCAGACCATCAAGTCTGGTCTTTAAGAGTTTTCAGTGTGTACTCCCCTTTTTCTTGTGCTGCATCAGGGATTCTTACGTTGTGTTCTGTGTCAGGGTAGTCTGGTGGTGGCCAGGTACCATCTAGTTCTTCTAGACTCACATTGATGTATTCTCTCAGTCTTGGGGGCCCATCTATCTCCTGGGCTTGTTTTCCTCATGTATTTGATGTTCTTGGTTTTCATCTGCTCCAGGTGGGTTGGGATCAGTTTATATGCTCCTTAGATGGCAGCAGGCTGGCTTTTAAGACCCCAGGCACCACTCACCAATATGGATGCAGAACTTAGAAAAACAATTAGTTATGCCAGTTGGCCTTGATGTCCCATGAAACCATGGTCTTCAGACCCCTCTCCCTGCACGATATCCTTTTAAATGTTAAGTTGTATTTAGAACACTTTTCAGCTTATGGTGTAGTCCTGTTGTGCTGACCTCCCGGTGGTGTACTGTCACTCCCTTCACCTAACTGAATTCCTATCAACTATTACCAAAAAAAAGCCAAGTGCCTAGTCTATGAATATCTAAAAGTGTTTTTTTAATAAGATACACTGCTTTGGGGAAATGTAATGTTTTTGAGATACAGTGGTTGGTTTAAAATATGTTATTTAAGTATTCTCTTACTGCAGGCCTTTTCTCCATCTAGATTGTGTTGTACTTTACTGAGATTTTTCATGTGGCTCTAGATATGTTGACTGTTTCATCTTTTGATTTTGTTGGAAGGTAGTATACTGCTTTTTGATTACCCAGTATAAAAGATAGATTGTTCTGAACACTTTTAAAGAGAAAAAGATCTCACTATAGTTCTTTCAGGTTTTAATGAATTTAGCAACTAAATTACTTTTTATGTTCTGACTTTCCTTCTTAGCCAGCTTAGGTTCTGAGATTTATAGATTTAGCAAAGAAGGCAAGGATCCTGTATGGCAGCCTCAAACGTCTTAGGCCAAACAAATGCAGTTTGCTCTAGTCTTATTACCATATCACTAAACACCTTATTATACACGAAATAGGTCGTTGGGTCTTTAAGGCAGAGAGAGTCTTGTACCCAAAATAGGTGAATGTAGTTACTGCAGTGTTCTGATGAAATACCTGAAGGACCTATGTGCATCTTTCTCAGTATCTGTTACTGTCTCATATTGTACTTTCTCATTTTTTCTTTGAAATTACTGTCAAAGAAGGTAATTCGGTGATCCTAATCCTGGGGAAGTTTTCTCCCAGTCAAGTGATTCTGATCACTTAAAGTGACTCTTAGCCTAAAAGACTAAGTGATTCTGATCCCTTAATTTTTAGAACTAGCACCTTCACCTTAGTAAAATAATCACTAGTAATTTGTCTACTTAATAGATACACAAAAGAAACATGTATGTGCCATCCTGTGGTTTTATCAGTTTGCCTGGAATTCAGTTTTTTTTATCAATAAAAGATGCCAGGCATAGCCTGCTTATAATTTGTATTGGTTTACCAAAAAATACAGCATTTTAAAATAAGTCATCCTATGCAGAATTCAGTCACCTTTATTGATAACGAGGTACACAGTAATCAGAATTGTTAGCAGTGTGATAAGAATCCTGCCCTTTGTCAGTGAATCACAGGGTATGTTTTCAGTTCTGTTTTATTTACTGGTAAAAGGCCCTCAGCTTTCTTTCAGCAGTTTGATGAAAGAGAATATAGTTTGACAGAGTGAGATAACATACATAGATAATTGAGGCTAGTTTTAAGATTTATGTATTAGAGCCAAATACCAGGGATACTTTATTTTTCTTATTAAGTTTAGTGTGTATCTTTCCAAACACTTTTCTCTGCATTTTTTTAGACTAGAATAAATAGCAACTTGTTTGTATAATTGTGGAAAAGAGAGAGGAAATTGGTATGGCAGAAAGAAGGGGTAGAATTGCTAGGCAGGAGAGTATGAAACTTGGAATTAACTTTAGATTAACTAGAAGACAGCCACCTCATTCATCCCCATAGGAAAGAAGGCTGAGTTTTTGAGCCTTGGTTGAGTGGATGGGTCCACTGAGTGAAGGGAATATGTGGATTTCTCTAATGAATGCTACTTCTGTTTCCCCGGTGAAACAGAAAACGGGGTTATCAGCTGAGTGTGAGACTAGGGGAGAGGGCTGGAAATAAGAAGAAAGAGGAGAAAGCATGAAATACTCATCTGGGAGAGGGAATAGGAAAGTGTATCCATTTGCATGTTGGCAGCACTGGGACCTGACTTTAGATGCATGGTCAGGGATTTAAGGAAGGAGACAGTGGGCACTGTGGGTGTCTTTGGCAGCGTTTGCCATAAGGTTGCAGGCTCCACGTTGCAGACAGCTGGCTGAGAAGTACAGTGGCTTTACGTAATCGTGGACTGTGGAATTGAAGCTGGCCAAGGTGACCAAGAAGTGGTTTAGGAACAGGGAAAATGTAGGGAGACTGATGAATTGTAGGTCTCTGTAGGATTGAGAATTGTTCAAGATACCAGGGAGCTCAGATGACAGGCACAGTAGAATACTTGAAATGTAGATGGAGGAGGAGGTGTGCTTATTAGTCATGACAGTATCTAGACATTGCCTGTGTTCTCTGTGGGCTTTTGAAAAATGAGGACTTTTTATTCTCATAATGACTGCAAGGTGCTGTTGGCATTTTTAAAGGGCAGAGACTGACAATACCAAATGTACTTCAGTGTAAGAGGATTTCCTGCCCCGAATGACAATAGCTGCTTGTTGTGAAGGACTAATAGGGCTTGACTATGAGAGTGAGAGGCTGAGATCATCAGAGAAGAGGAGGTCAAGCATCTGAGAAGCCAGGATGTTGGAAGGATGGTTTATGGGTTAAAATGACCAAGTAATCCTGGAGTAATGGTAGAAACCTGGTGGTACAATAGGAAGAATGAAGGGAAGTGGCCCCAATTTGCTGGTGTCTATAATGAGGAGGACTGGGAGTGATGTGTATGGTCTCCTGGCACCAGATTCAAGCTGACTTTTAGGGAGGAGGTTAGAAAGGGTCTGAGGGAGAGCCCTGAGCCATACCTTGGGTCTTGTAATATCAGGAATAGAAAAGAGAAAAGGGTTCCTTTGAAAGGGCTGTAGGAAAAGCAATGTCTTTAGGGGAAATTAGAGCAAAAAAGTAAAGAAAGATTTTGTTGGTCCTTGACCTTGAAATTCCACAGGACACAGTGGAAGGAAGAAGTAGGAATGAGAGGGATACGAGGAGATGGTAGAATATGAGAATAAGGAATCGTGGGCTTCTTGTGACTGATGAAAACAAGGATGGGAAAGCATGTTTTGAGGTTAATGCTGAAGGTCTCAAGTCAGAAAGTGATGAGGGTGTGTAAGCTGGGGGATAAAGAGAGGGAGTGCTGTGTCTTTGGCTCCTGGGGCTTGGCTAAAGCCTGCTTAGTTCAGGTGACCTCAGCTTCCTTTTAGACACTTACTGGAGGACTGGGCAGGCACATACCTTCTTCATTTCTGCCAGTAAGAGCAGTATTTATTAGGGTCTTCTTTGGAGTCACTGGGTAAATACATGCTCAAGCACTAACCTAAATGCTGGCAATTGAAACTCACCTGGAGGACCTCAGAATAAAGGCCTGGCAGTCTGTTTCCAAAAGTCACAGCCTTGAAATGCCCTAGAGAACAGTTCTACTGTGCACATACTAGGGACACCATCAGTCAAGATCAACTGGACAGCTAAACAGCAATGCTTTAAAACTAATAAACACATGATTGGTTTTCTCGTTTTAGACTGCTGTGGATGTTTTTAGGAGGATAATTTTGGAAGCAGAAAAAATTGACGGGGCAGCATCGCAAGGAAAATCTTCATGTTCAGTGATGTAATTCTGCTGCAAAACCTGAGGACACTGGGAATATACTCTACCTGAAGAAGCAGACTGCCTGTTTTCCTTTAAGATAAACCGTGCTTCTCTTTTCTTCTGTTAACCTGAAATATGTCATCCAGGTCAGAGCTTTCCTCTCCCCTACTTTCAGATTATGTTAAACTCTGACTCTGTCCAAATGAGTTCACTTCCATTTTCAAATTTTAAGCAATCATATTTTCAATTTATGTATTGTATTTCTTAATAATATTATGACCAAGAATTTTACTGGCATTAATTTTTCAGTGTAGTTTGTTGTTTAAAATAATGTAATCATCAAAATACCTATTGTTACACTACTCTAAACTAAGCTTGATACATCAGTGTTTTATTTCATTGTGTTAAATGTATACTTGTAAATAAAATAGCTGCAAACCTTGATTCTTTGTGCTACTTAATATGGCTTGTAGAGATGAAAATCCTTATTCTCCTGAGAGTTTCCTTGGCCTTTAGGAAGGCTGTAATTCAACTGCAGGAACTAGTGTGACTGAAGGTGGTATGCGAAGCTTTCCTAGGTGCCTGCTTACTAAGGAGCTGCTAGCCACTTGATGATGAGCTCCAGTGGACAGAAGGCAAGGAGCTGGACTTGGGTGGCAAATGAAGAATTTGCAGATAAAGTGCCGGAATTGAGATGACTTCAGGTAGTCTAAAGCCTAGTAGCCTTGGGAGTTGTGTGAAGAGGAATCACTTCCCAATAATTATATATTCTTTCCTTTCACCCTACAAATCTCTAAACCCTGATTAGCATATTCAGCGACAGATGGGGCTGTGGTGCTTGTCTGTCATGCTGCTTGAAGAAAAAGGAAATGATAAGAGGCACTTCTAGTGAGTCGCCTGTTACTATCCCATAACCTTTAAGGGTTTGAAGGAGGGGGAATGTTAGTAATACGTGTTCTGTGTTGGGGCGTCATAAGACAGACTACATACAGCAGTGAAAGAGAACAAATTTGTAGTTCATCCCCTTGTCTGAAGGTCAGATTTTGAGTTGAGCAGTGGTTTTTAAAATAATGCCCCTTCCTAGCCTTTCCAGTTAAAATTTCACAGGTGCATTTCTGACATTTAAACAAATGTTATTACTGACTTTATTAATATAATTTTGCTTTGCAACTGAATTTTTTAATGAAAATTATGTTCAATAAAAGTTGAGAAGACAATATTGTTACTTATTGATAGAGTTTATTCTTAGGCCTAAAATTGTATCAGACTACATTAAATCTCTTTCCAGTTCATCCAGCCCACATTTTCTCTGAATAGGTAACCTTCAACAGCACAGAAAGGAAGTGAAACTCTCAGCAGCATCAGAATGGCCCTTTAGGGACCAGATCACATAGACTTCTCCTGATTGGAGGTAAAGATCGTGGCATTCCTTTGCATGTTGTGGTTCATCCATTCATACAAGCATTAATTGAGCATGTACTATGTACTGGACACTGTTCTAAGGGCACAGCAGTGGGCACAATAGAGAAACCTCTACCCTTGCAGAATTTAAATCCTGCAGTTAAACTTGGCAATGACATAGCAGAGTCAGTCCACTCTTGCTTCCCAGTGTAGTGACCCCTCTCCACCATTCACAAGTCATTTGATTTATTTGATGGTTTAAGCATCTGTTATGTTGTAAACGTCTTGTTAGGGCTTGAAACTTTGAGTGATTTGGGGAGTCCGTTAACCTTCTGATGCAGATGGTCAGGAAACATTTATTTCATGCTAGTGTTGTGGTTTGAGTCACGCTTACGCTATGAGTAGGTATACCCTCTTACACTTGAGGAAGCAGTCTTAATGATGTTAGATGATTGGTCTGGGTCAGTAACATTACAGGTTAAAATTGGTGTGGTGTGGATGCTTTAATGAAACTGAGTTGCCCATCTGTTCCTAACGCATACTCATCTGACATCCCTCACTGTCCTTTCACTGAAACTGCTCCTGTCTAACCCTAGTCACCAAATCCAGTAGGCAATTTCTGGTTTCTTAGCCTGTCAGCATCTTGCAACTGACCATCCCTCTCAAACTGTCCAGTCTTCACTAACACCACATTCTCCATTTTTTCCTGTTGGTGCCCTTGTCCTTGATTTTGTCCAGTCACATGATTTTAACTACCAAGTTTTTTGAAGACTAATATTTCTGCCCCAGACTCTGGGCTTCAGGCTTACACTTGACAGGCATACCTGTGTGGAGGTATCAAAGGCATTTCAGATGTCACTGTGTCAGAAACGGAATTCCTAATTTTTTTCAAAAATCTGGGCCACTCTCAATTGCCTGTTTTTGGAAATCACATTAATCACCAGATACTAAAGCTAGAAGTTGGAGAGCTGTCCCTAGCTTGTCCCTTCTTACCCTTTATCGAATCCATAAGCAAACCGTAAGAGCTCTACCTTCAGAAATGTGTGCATCTTACCCACTTTTTTCCACCCTCACTGTCTACTGCACCACTATAATCATGTGCCCTCAGTCATTTACACTGCAGCCAGAGTAAGCTTTTTAAAGATGTAATTTGTATGTCTCTTGCTTAAGATTCTTCCCTAGCAATTGTACCAAAACAAAATTCTCTGTGCTTAACCTCATCTGCCACCCTGTTTGTTTTCATGTCACTCAGTGTCTAGACTAGTAGGCATTCTGCCTCCTTGGACCTCTGTGTTGCCTTTCCGTCTGCCTCAAATGTCCCTTCCCGTGACATCTCAGCCTGTAGGTCTCAACCTAAGCCTCTTCTCACAAGGGCTTTCTAAGATCTCCTTGAGTGTCCTGTCTAAAATTTGACAGCTGAGACAGTGTCTAGCTCAGATTCTTTGATTCCCCAGCTCCCAGCACAAGGACTGTTGGAGACGGTTTTTTTTTTTTAAGCATACTGCATTAGTCATCTGGTACTGCTCTAGCAGAAATATCACGAGTGGATGGCCTTAGCAAAGAAATATTTGTTCCTAACATAGTCTGGTAGGCTGGAAGTCTGAATTCAGAGTGTCTGTTCCATGGGAAGGCTTCTCTGCTTTGCCAGCTCTGGAAGGACTGTGTATCACGTCAGTCTCTGGTCAGGGAGCGTCTTGGCACAGTAACCTTAGGTCTGAAAGATGTGTTGTATTCTCAGTGCTGCTTTCTTGATGATGTGAGGTTTCCAACTCTGCTTTTTTCAGTTTTGTCTCTTGCAGGAAGAGAGGATAAAAGGTGATGCAAGCCACACTCCAGCGAAACTCCCTTTACCTTGGAGCTGGGAGGTGATCTTACAGCTCCACCCTAATCCTTTCTAACATATAATCCTGTCTGTTAGCCACAGGCAGAGATTAGGATTTCCAGCATAGGAAAATCACAAAATGGAGGGCAATCACAGAATACAGGGCCAGACAAATTACTGCATGTATTTTTTGCAGGGGACACATTTCAATCCATGACATAACACCATTTTAATTTCCTTGTCATTTATTTTGACCTGTTATTAGTGATTGACCTTAATTTGTAACAGTACTAATTCAGGTTAATGCCAGTTAAATTTCAACAGTTTACAAAAACATTGTTCTTACACAGCTCCATTCCCTATCCACTCTTTTGTGCTATTATTTTCATACAAATTACATGTTTATACATCTATGCTGATCAAGAAAGACATAATTATTGCTTTATTGTCTTTAAAACAGAGAAAAGGCTACAAACAAAAACTACGTTTGCACTGCCATGTATATTTACCCATGTGATCATTACTGTCACTGTTCTTTATTTCTTGTGTAGATTTAAACTACTGTCTAGCATCCTTTTGTTTTAACATAAAAGACTTCCTTTAGTAATTCTTGTAGATCTAGCAACAGATTTTGGTTTTTGAATCTGGGACTATTAGTTACTCCTTCAATTTTGAAGGACAGTTTTTTTGGATAGAGTTCTCTTTGACTCTCTTTCTTGTAGAGCTTTGGAAAAAGGAGGTTGAAAAGCCCAAAGATGAAAGGTGCTTAAGATTCAAAACCTAAGAGGCTTTGTTTCAGATCACCCCCTCTTCACAGGGAAAGACATGACTTCTGTGTTCCACAAGTGCAAGGCAGCAGTTACCCTTGGGGACACCACTATGGTTTCAGTGAACTACAGGCAATGAGTGACTTCTTTTGTTTTGGTAATTGAACTCTTTAACTAATGATAAAGCAGTTAAACAGAGAAGATGGCGAAGTAATTTGTGTTTCCGCTTTCAGATAGCTGGTCAGATGAGAGCTAACACCACTTTGTGCCATTGATGGCAGGTGATGGCTTGCAAGGTTATGAAGTAGATAACCACCCAGTTGACAGAGTAACCCCTAAATGCCCCAACTACCCACATTGTTCCCTCCATTTACATGTGGTTCCTCCCTTTAAATACTTCAACTTTGCCCAACAAAATTTGAGCAGGATCTTGATGGAGGGAATCTTGCATGTGCTCCCTGTGTCTGCTAGTACACAGTAGTTTCTTTTTGAGCACTCACAGTAATACCTGTCTCAAAGATTGGCTTTTGGGGACAGGTAGCTAGAATCTGGAGTTTTGTCCAGTAAGACTTTGAATATATCATTCCACTGCCTTTTGGCCTCTTCAGTCTCTGATGAGAAATCAGCTGTTGTTCTTTCCTCTTGCTGCTTTCAAGATTCTCTGTCTTTGGATTTTAGTGGTTTTTTTTTTTTTTTTTTTTTTTTTATGATGTGTCTTGGTATAGATTGAGGATTTTCATCAGATTTAGAAAGGTTTTGACCATTCCTCTTAAGTTCTGCCCATCTAGG
The DNA here is from genome assembly GCA_028571685.1 of Heterohyrax brucei. NCBI lineage: Eukaryota > Metazoa > Chordata > Mammalia > Hyracoidea > Procaviidae > Heterohyrax > Heterohyrax brucei. The sequence goes on along the minus strand of CM053158.1, from coordinate 59,837,258 downwards.
ACTTCCAGTATAGTAGGTTAGTTTTCTCTTTTGTTCTTACAGTTTCTTTCTCATTAATATTCTCTATTTGGTGATACAGTGTTCATTAGTTCTTTGAGCATATTTTAAACAGCTGGCGTAAGATCTTTGTCAAGTTCAGCATCTCAGCTTTCTAAGAGACAGTTTCTGTTGACTCTTCTTTCCTGTGTGTGAGGCCTTCTTTGCATATCATGTAAATTTTTGATGAAAACCAAGACATTTTAAATTGTGTGACAACTCTGGAAATCAGATTCTCTCACCTCTCCAAGGTTTCTTCCTGTTGTTTGTTGCTGCTTGTTTTTGTTTAGTGACTTCCCAGAAATACTGTAAACTCTGTATTCTTTGTATGGCTACTGAAGTCCCTCCTTAGTGGTCAGTTAATGCCTGGAGGGTAATCTCATTAAATGTTTAAAACTAGTGCAACTCCCAGTCTTTATGGAGGGACCCTGTATTGTGTGAATTGGGGCATGCGGTCAGCACTCAACCAGGTAGTTCACAACTCTCAACATCAATAAGAAGGGAGAACTTTAGACTTCCCCGGATTTTTCATGAGTATGCACATAGCCCTGGGCATACTCTGCCTTCTGAATTCCTAGGAATATGTTAGTGTTTGAGACATGCCTTGTGGACATCTCATTCCCAAGCTTTTCCTTTTGAGTTTTTTGGTTATCGTCCTTGCCCCGCTGTCATCACTGCCAGAGGCAGGCACAGTGTTAAAAGAATTGCTGCTAATTGCTTTTGACAAACACCACTGGTGGAATGGCTGTATGTGGTGAGTGGGCTGTGAGTAAGGTCAGATAATAGCAGTTCTCTGAGACTGGAATCTTGAAAGTACTCCTACCCTCTTCTGCCTGCTGTGCTGACTGCTAGGCTGTTGATTTCCAAGATTGTCACAAAAACGGGAATAGAACAAGTTAAACACCACACAGCTTGCTGTTCTTACCAAGATCCAGCTTTCTCTTAAATGTTCCACAGATTGTTTTAAATTGTTTCTAGTGTTCTGGAAAAGTTGGTGTAGACATTTTTGCCAGTATTCTTATTAGGTTTTTTGGAAGAGAGGATCTTTGGAGCTTCTTACTGCTTTATTCTGGATGACATCACTCCAGCATAGGACCTGACACTTTAATACTCATCTCATTGAATGAACCTTCCCACAGGGCTGCCTTCTAATCAGATTCTTTTGCATTTGACTAATATCTGTTGCTATGTGATAAAATCCCCAACCTGTGCACAGTGTACTGAATGCATTTGGCCTTTGTATATTGGGCCATCTCTTCCTATTGGCTCACTGAGAAAGAAGTGCTACCGTGGAGTTCTCTACAGTTGTGGGACTTTGAAGTCCCAGCTGTACTCAGTTATCAGGAAGCAATTCAGATGGCCCAGAATTGCTTATTTTTAAGTTACCTAAATAAGAAGAGTCTTAAAATTCTTGTAGGAGACTGGACTCTCACATCATGCCAGAGAGCTACAGCCCCAAATCTGACAAGCGTGTGCTCAGCTGCATTGTTCTCAGTACCCAGAACCTCCAACACAGCCTGAGACATTCTTATGAGGACCTGGCGTGCTTGCAGAAGGATCTAGATGTGATGCCTACTCCAGCTGGCCAGGACTATTTGTCAGTACTGAAAGGGAGCTGCCATGGGAAGGATGAACAGCAGCAGGCCTGTACCAACCTAGAAAGCAGGTTGCCTTCTGAAGCACTTCCATATAGCCCATCATGATTATCTTTCCTAACTGGAAAGAATCTGAGCTCTGATTTAACATCTTGTTTTCAAAGGAGAGAATTGAAGCCCAGAGAGGTCAAGTAACAGCTCACATCCCAGTCTCCTATCCCATAATCCATTGTTCTTTCTGCTATACAGCATTTGAAGCCAAGGGGAGCTGAGTCTAATAATACCCCCGGTACACACAAACTATTTTTGGAATCCCAATTAAACGATGTTGGACTAAGAACATACCAGTCCATGGTATGAATGTGCTTGAGTAGTATGTGTGTCTTTGGTAAATCCCATATACTCTCTGGTCTCTTTGTAACTTCCCTTTACTCTGGTGATGTAGTGGGTTAAGGGCTACATCTGCTAGCCAAAAGATCAGCAGTTCAAATCCACCAGGTGCTCTTTGGAAACTCTATGGGACATTTCTACTCTGACCTCTAGGGCCGCTATGAGTTGGACCCTACTCGACAGCAGTGGGTTTTTTTTTTTTTTTTTTTTTTTTTTGGTTTTTACCAGCGATGGTGTGATTGCCACAAGTATGAAAACCTTGTGTCTTTACAAAAGCCTTAAACACATAATAATCAGGATAATCTGGGTTGACCTCAGACAATGCCTTTGGGTCTTTGACCACACTATTAGGGTCTCTTCTACCCAAAGCTTCCGGATGTAGTGCAGCAGTGGTATTGTGGTTGTTACTTGTTGGCTGTACATCCAAATAGGTAATTGGGAAAGTAACAAATTACTGCTACAAGCAAGTTAGCAAATCTGAAAATAAAATATTTAGTTACAGTCTGGCTGATAATATCAAAAATATTATCTGCAGTCATGGTAGTAAAAGCAGAGCAGGTCTGCTGTTAGTGTGTCTGATTGAGAGCTTCTTGTCCTGAGTCACTGCCTGGATCCTAGGTGCTCTGTCTCACCTGGACAGTGAGCCTCTGCGGCTACAGGAGAGTCACATTTGTTCATGCCTAAGTTTTGGAACTTCACCTTTCCGTGCTACAATGCTGGATGACAGACTGCCTTGTAAGATTCCTACAGCTCCAACATTCCATTACAGTCTAGGACACTGTCTTTCTTTTCTCTTTTAAGGTATGTGGTTTTAGAAGAAATGGCATAGGATTCTGGAAATCGTATGATTTCTGCTACCAAGAGATTTTTACCCAGTTATTACTGCCCAGGAAAGGTATGAACAGTGCGGTGCTTCATGATTTGTTGAAGACAGCTGCCCAGGTGTAACTTGCATCTTTCAGCAGGGAGATAATCTCATTCTGCATTCATTCACTGGCTTGCTAGAGTTCTGCTTCATCGTTTTATTCCCGTCTCATGCCCGCATCATCATCAGATTAGCAAAGAATTCAAGCAAGTCAACACAGTAAACTCTGGGTTTTGTATGTGATATCATTGATGAGGTTAATGTTTCCCTAACAACAGCTTTAAGTCCTGCAGCTCCAGGGTTCCCCAGGATGCCCTGGAGGGTGCTGCCTCTGCCCAGTGGGTCTCCTGCTTGCGCATGCCAAGGTGTCTCCTGCAGGACTCGTTAGACTGCCAGGCCTCACCCCAGTGTTGTGATTCCTTAGGTCTCAACAAGTTTGCATTTCTAGCAAGTTCCAGGGATGCCAACAATGCTGGTTCAGAGACCACACTTTGAGAACCCCTTAGGCAATACCACTTAAGAATTACGGGAATGTAGTAGGGTGACCATCTGCCCTGTTTGCCTGACTGAAGGGAAGGGGAATGTGGGACTTTGCATTTTCAGGCCAGCACAGGTAGCACTTATAGCCCCTTGTCACTCTGACTTAACCCAAAATTACGTGTTCATTTTAAGTGCTATGCCAGTGTTTTATGTTGTACAAGGAGCATGGTCACTGCTGCACCACTAGGTTAAGAGTTGCCTGGTATTGTTACTGACCAGTCTGGGATTTCTCTTTCACCTTCTAGAGTCTGCAAAAGGCATAAATAACTGCCAGTTTTCAGTTTTGGTATTTCTTGACTGCCTACAGCCTGCCCACTAGTGGTGCTCTTTCTCCACCTGATGGGCGCACACGAAGCTGCAGGAGTAGCAGTGTAGTTGCCCTCAGAGGCCGCTCACTAGTTGCTGGATGTTACTGGTGTTTGAATTCCTTATACAGTTAAAGAATTTTACATGGTTTTCCCTCTTCCCTCACCCTTCTAGCTTCCTCCCCAAGTTCTTCAGTTTCAAGGCAAAGAGAAATCTGAAGGCATAGGGCTTCCAAGAAAGGGTAGGAGAACCTGATGTTATGTGGGTGCTGCTCAGCCTGATGCTCTCTGTAAGGAAGGTTGTGTTACCCCACATCACAGAGGAGGAAGGACAGAAGACAGAGTGACAACCAGGCCCAGTCAGCCAACCAGAGATCTGAGCCACATCCACACATGGCCCATGGTTCCTGGAAATGGAGCCCCAACTGGAATGGAGCCCTGATGCCATGCAGTACCTTCTTCAGTTTCCACAGAGCCCAGGCTGAATGGGGCCCTCAGGCAGTCACTGCACTGCTCTGCAACTAGCTGTGTGCCCTCCATATCCTTTCAGAGCCATTTCTCCAGCCCCAGACCCTGGATGGGAAACTAGCCATCATCAGCTCCCTGTGTTATTTCCCGAGGTGGTGGCACCTGGCTGGGGTGCACACAGCCCTTCTTGTTTCAAGACAACACTCCAGCTCCATATTCATCCTGCATCTTCTGCTCTGCCTTGCTCCCAGGATCTAGTGCTGGCCTCCCTGACACCCTTGCTCTCTGTGCCCCATATTTGGCTCCACCTAGTGCCTGGGGAGGGGCAGAATATGCAGCACTAGGGTTTTGGGGTTTCCAGAGACCCTTTAAACGTAGCTCACCAAATTCAGTTCCTGGAAAAAGGATGAAATCTAGCCTTGAAGAGAAGGTGGGATTTGGGAACAGCCTTGAGAAACACAAAGGCTGCCAGTGTAGACACATGAAGTGGTTACAAACACAAGCCTGAGCTTGGGCTTCCAAGGCTTACTCTTCAGCCTTGGGTGGTGACGGGCTAGATTCCTTCACCCCTGAGAACAGATGTTTCTGTATGCCTGGGCCCCACCCAGACTTTGTTGTTGGTAGCTTCCATCAAGTAGGCCCCAGCTCATGGTGACCCCGTGCATAACACACCTGAGCCAGCCTCGTGATTGGTTGTGAAACAGCCCTTTGTGATCCATTTGGTTTTCACTGGTTGATTTGCAGAAATAGATCACCACCCTTTCTTCCTAGTCCATCTTAGTATAGAAGCATCACTGAAACCTGTTCAACATAACAGCAACATGCCAACTTCCACTGACAAATAGGTAGTGGCTGTGCCTAAGGTGCAGTGGCTCATTTTTCAGAAGTAGATCACCAGGCCTTTCCTCTCAGGTGCCTCTGGGTGGGCTCAAACCTCCAACCTTTCAGTTAGAGAGGCTTGTGAGTGCAGCTCAAACATACAGCCTAGGCAAATTACAGGCCCAGTTGTGGAAGGGGCACTGACGGCAGAGCTCACCAAGCCACCCTGCAAGGCGAGCCTTGCACATGGCTCCAAAGGGGAGCTGCAAGGCCACTGCAGGCAGCAGGTATCTGTGTGCAGGCAGCGCCTTCCTTCAGCACCACTTGGGGCCTTGAGCACTTGGAGTTGACCTTTCCACCATGTTCAAACTGTGTTTAAAAATGCTCCATCCAGCCCCAAATGAGCAAGTGTTTGAAAGGGAGACAAAGGGTCTCCACCTCCAGGGAACTGCATTTCTGGGTGGAGGCTGTCAGACGTTGTGCCCCGTGGACCAGGGATCCATCTGCGTGGCTTTGGGCAAGCCACCCAGCCTGTAGTCTGAACTTCCTGAAACACAATGACATCCACCTAGTAAAAAAGAAATAGTACCTAGAACGCTACTCCTCATGGCAACAGTCTTAGTTTTCTTTCTGCTTGAAGACATTCAACATGAAAGGGAGGAATCTCTCGCGTGCGCCCAGCAAAAACAGAGGCCGTAAGATTGGTCCTCAGCTCTGAGTGGCTTGGTCCTGTGTGCCTCCCTCGTGGCGGTCTCTCATGGTAACTGCGCTCTCAGTGTGCCTTTACCCACCAGCTACTTCACCCACAGGTGACTACTGCAATCAGTCACTGTCCCTCTGTGATTTCGCTGCTCTAGCATGTCTGCCTATTGTTCCTAAAAGGTGAAAAGCTGAGCTCCTCTATTTTTTAAACTGCATCAACTTGTAACCCCGCTTGAAGTAACTAAAAATGAACAAGTGTTTTTGTCTTTGTTCATCAAACCAAATGTAGTAATTCAACCAAGAAGTTGAATTACTAAGGGCAGGAGCCAAGTCTCCCACCTCCCTGCACATAGACAAGTTGCTGGACACCAGTACTAGCATCCAGTCCAGCCAGTGGCTGTGAGGTCCCCATGCAGACTTGTCTGAAAATTGTTAGCTCTATTTCATCCCCCTGCATTAGCTCCCTTCTGTATTTGGAAGCAAGACATAATAAATGCCCACACGTTTTCCCCCATGGCTTCAAATTGTCTGGAAACTTGCTTTTCTGGTTCCAAAAAAACTGTGTGGCCTAGTTGATTCCAATTCACAGAGACTCTATAGGACAGAATAGAACTGTCCCATAGGGTTTCCAAAGGGCATGTAGTGGATCCGACCTTTTGGTTAGGAGCCAAACGCTTAACCACTGTATTTAATCCCAGGAGAGGGGAATTTAGGTGTTTTTCTTCCAAGACTTTAAACTGGAGCATGGTTGGATGCAAACTCCTGTGGACAGGAGTCTAATTTCCTAGGGGGACCTAGGCTGATGAAGACGTGTGCTGTTCACTCTTGTCCTGTTTATTTTATAATAAATGCCTGTTGATCATGCCATTATGAGTGTCTAGTCTGTACTCTGTTCAGATCCTTCACTAAGAACTTGTGAATGTAGTGACATTGCAAAAATTGAATCCCTGTTAACCCCACAGAGCTGGCATAGTAAGTTAGTGCAGAGATTCAGAAACTGGGCAAGAGGGAAGCACACTATGACAACTCATGGTTATTGGGAACATATGTCACCTCTCAGATCAGTTTGAGACATACTTGATCATGGTGAAGGGTGAAGGGGAGACTTGCCTGCTGGTGCTGCCCTCAATCCTTATAGAGGGTCCTGGGAGCTCTGATGCAGAACTTTCCCCATTAGTGTACCTGGATCAGTCCTAGCTTAAACAGACATAGGATCGGTCCAAGTCTCCAGACCTCTCCTTCAGCACTGGGGAAAGAACATAGACCTTTTAGCTTTGTTAGACACTAGATCTCAAGTTACTGTTCTCCCAGATAATGTAAGTGAGAGATAGAGGAAGATTCCACAGTGTGGCTTTAACAGTCAGGAGCAGATATTGGGAGTTGGGTACATGCTTTGTTTGGGGTAGGGCCCTGTCAGAGCACTAGTAGCCATGTTTCCTTCTGCCGAATGCATGTGAGCGTAGGCCTGTTGCACCAGTGCACCTTTTGGGGCATCCGCAACTACAAGGTTATTCTGCTTCATGCCAGAAATAGTGTAGAGATTATTATAGTGTATGTGTTGATCATTATAGTGTTGTATTATAGGGTGTGTCTTGAACAGATGCCCCCTTAACTGCCTAAGCCCTAGAGAACTGTCTAACTGAAGAAATACTGATATCTGCCCCTGGTCAAAAATTGATTCCTGATACTGTGACTGTGATTGAAAACACAGTGAGAAGTGGTTGACTTGGCTAAGACATTTTTCTCCATACCCCTCCAAATGGGGGATCAAAATAATTTGCCTTCACATGGGAAGGCCTTCAAATACACATTTACTGTGCCCCCCCCCAAAAACAAACCCAATGCTGTCGAGTTGATGCCACCTCATAGTGACTCTATAGGACAGAGAAGAACTGCCCCATAGAGTTTCCAAGGAGTGCCTGGCAGATTTGAATTTCCAACCATTTGGTTAGCATCCTTAGCATTGAATGACTGTGCCACCAAGGTTTCCACTAGGTGCTCCCCCAGCGCACCTAAATTCCCCCACTGTGTTCCTTCATGGGTTGGACAGAATTCAGCTGCTGTCACCTAGCTGAAACCAGAGACAATATATACTTCGAATATATCAATGACATCGTAACAGTAGGAAAAACAGAGAGTGGTACTGACAGCACTTCAGAATGCCTTTGCTGTCCTAAATGGTGTAATGTGGGCCGTAAGTGAATATAAAGTTCAAAGCCTGGCCTGACAAGTAACATTTCTATGAAGCAGCTGGGCAGAGTACAGCAACAAAGTTTGAACCAGTCAGGGAAAAGCTACTAATCCTGAAAACTGCCACCAAAAAGGAAACCCAGTAACTTACTAGACTTTTAGCCTTTTGGAGGCAGCACATATCCTATTCAGGTATCCCACTGGCCCCTCTATACGAGGTCACCCAGAAAGCAAGATATTCCAGTGGGGGCCAGAATAAAAGCAAGCTCTCAGGAAGTAAAGGAAGTAGACTCCATGGCCTGCTCCTTGGGGCCTTTGGAGTGAGGATTTTCTTTTGAGTTACAGGTGTCTGCTATCAGGATTTACCTGACTGACTCTTGACAAAAGGAGGCATCAACAAGAATCTGGTGGCCACTAAGCTTCTGCTTAGGGAGCCATGGTGAATAGATACATACTCCCTTTGAGAGGCAGCTGTTAACTTGCTATTGTGCACTGGTAGAAAGAGAGTGCCTTACTCTGGGCTCAGAAGTATGAATGTACCCTTAAATTCCCATCATATCCTGGGTTATGGGAAGACCCAATACTCACCCTGGAGATACTGAGCAGAAAAATATCATCAGGCAGAAGTGATATATACAAGATTGTGGGGGCATCCTGGAGCCCAAGAGGTATCTTGATTACATTAGCAGGTCGCAGCAGTTCCTGCAGGACAGCCAGTTCTACAAGAGAATTCAGACCCAATGCTGTGCCCATTAGCTCTTTGGGGACCACAGCTGGATGCAGTTCCCCTCCCCCCACAGAAGGGCAACTATAGCTTACAGACAGCTCAGCAAAGCTTCAGCCACTGGGTAGCAAAAGCAGCCTCCTTGCCCACAGGTCGAGTTTTCACAGAACTGGAGGAATCGTAAGTGCCCAGTGGGCTGAGATGTTTGGTGTACCGCAGCTCTACAACCTTCCTCACCACATACTGCAGTGTATATTCTCACTGACTTGTGGGTGGTGACCAATGGACTGCCAGTGTGATCTGGTGCTTGGTGAAACACAGACTGGAAAGCCAAGAACTTTTCTATTTGGGGCCATTAGCTTTGACAGCAGTTTGCTGACTGGCTTGGACAGGTCTTCGCTACACATGTTGATTCCCATGGTAAAGGCCCTCGGATGACGAACACCACCAGAACCAACAGGCAGACAATATCTACACCAAAGCTCTATAGTGCCAACAGAAATGAACACTGGGCCTAAAAGTCTCCTTGTGGGAAAGAGTTATCAGGATCAAGACATCATCAAAGACATGGAGGAGCAAGAGATCTATGAGCTCAAAGTCATCATTAGCTGGCTGGAATATTGTAAGACTGAACAAAAATTAAGGAGAGCACAGACTGTGCTTTTACATGATGACTGTTAGACTCTCCATTGCCCTTTAGAAACAATGGTGCAGTAAGAAGTACAGCCCAGTGTCATTTTCTGGGAACAGGGAAGGATAGGTCCCTGCTTCATGTCTCTGTCAAACAGCTGTGGCCCTATGTCAATCAAAATAAAGACTGGGATACCATCAGAGTTGCTGTCCATACAAGGTAAGTGGAAGAAAGTAAAGATGATTTGTTTAGTTCCAGAGAAGGAATGGTGTGTTTTGCAATTAACCCCTCTCAGCAGTTCCCTAGTTGGTGGGAAGTTGGTGCTATACAGCAGCAGCATAGTAATGCTGAAACCGGATTAGAGGTTTTGAACACTAGAGGGACCATTGTCCAGCGTGCTAGACCAACAGGGCCCATAGGGGGAAATTCAGGAAATAGGACAGTTCTGTTAGTGGGACCTCCAGTTCTCCTGGGAGAAATCTCAAAATACTTTAGTTATATCAGTTCAACACATTTAGATGGCTGCTATGGAGTCTGGTTTGCAGATCGAGGCCAGACTAGGGAACCAGTGGGATAAAGGAAATTTGTTGTTGGCAGATGTGGGTCCAAGATGGCAGAGTAGACTGTTGTTTCCTATAGCTCCTACAACAACAAAGACCCCAAAAAACAAACAAATCCAGTACATATGACATCCAGGAGCCTGAACATCAAAGAGAAAGTTGAGAAATTGGACTGAGCAAAGGGAAAGGTAGAACAACACTGGAAGCACATGGGATTCCACAGACTTGATCCACCAGGGGGAAGCTGCATGGTGGACACAGCATGGAGGTGATTGGCAGAGGATCCACTCATACCTTCAGGGCCAGTGAGAGACAGCACCAGATCTTAGAAAGCGAAATCATTGTGTGTCACCTGCTGTGTGCTGATCTCAATATTTCCTTCCACATGGGACTGACTCCCTTCTCCCAGCACTCTCCTCTCCCTTCTCTAAACTGTGCCTAGCACTAGAGTCTGATGCCATTAACTGAGCTGGCAGTAGGTCGCTACAAGCTTGCCCTGAGCCATTCTCCCCTTCTCTGCATTGTGCCTAGCCCTGGAGTCTGAGCCCATTAACTGAGCTGGAAGTAGTACTCCTCAAGTCCACCCTGAGCCATTCACTGGACTCAGAGAGGTAAACAGTGTAGCCAAGTCGAGGAAGGGGGATGGGGAGAAAAAAAATTTTCTGCCAATTCCCCTAAGCCAGAAACCAGGGCAGAAACTGTCACTTTACCTAGATTCAGATATAAGGGGATACCCCAATCTTACAGAGCCATAGGGATAACTGTTAACCCCTGGCCTTTGTCAGCAGCTGCAGACAGATCCCCATACTTATACCTATACCAATCACCCCACCTACCTAGCACAGTAGGTAAGAGCCTGCACCACATGCTGGGAAACTGACCACCAGGGAAGCAGGGCACCTGAGCTGAATCCATATAAAAAAGGGAATTGTACATTTTGAAACAAGAAGTTAGAACACAGTAGGCAAACATATTAATAACTACAGTTTCCTGGTGGCTCAGAAACAATAGTCCCTCTCAAAGCTTCCAAAACAGCTGACCATGCTATTTAAAAGGCCCCAAACAATGAAATCTTCCAGATGAAGACAATTTCCTGGAATCATCAGAGGTAGAAAACAAAAGATTAGCGTTTAGAACTCTTCAAGAGATCAGGAAAGAGATGAGGCAAAAATGCAATAGAGCTTAATGACAAATTGAACAAGCTGAAAGAAAGCATTGAGTGGCAAGAAGTAGAAATTCATAAAATTAATAATAAAATCACAGAATTAGACCACTCAGTAGAAAGTCAAAGGAGCAGAACTGAGGCAGTGGAAGCCCAAATTAGTAATCATATTTGAGGAAAAATCAGATAAAAGAGATTTTTTTTTTAAATCAAGTAACACTAAGAATTATGTGACACTCTATGAAGAGTATTAATCTATGAATGACTGGAGTACCAGAACAGGGATGGAGAAGTGAAAATATGAGAGAATTGTAGGTTTGCTGACAGAATACTTTCCTAATGTAATGAAATATGAGAAGATACCTATCCAAGACAATCATAAACAAACTACAACTGAAAGGATATTAAAAAATATATCAGACTAGCAACATTCAAAAAAGAGCAGGAATGGCAATATCAATTTCTGATAAAATGTACTTTAAAGTAGACTCCACCACACCTGTTAAGGAAGGACATTATATAATGGTTAAAGACTCAATACTCCAGGAGGACACAACCATATTAAATATCTATGCATCAATGGCAGGGCTCCAAAATACATTAAACACACACTATTTGCATTGAAAACAGAAATAGATGGCCCCATAATAGTATTAGAAGACTTCAACACACCACTCTCACTGAAGGATAGATCATCTAGAACGAAGTTCAATAAAGACAAAGAAGAGCTAAATGCCACAATCAACCAACTTGACCTTGTACACATATACAGAATGCTTCTCTCAACAGCAGCCAAATATATTTTCTTTTCCAATGCACATGGAACATTCTCCAGAATTGACCACATATTTGTCCACAGAGCAATGCTTAATAATATGAAACCTCTTTTCAGACCATAAAGCCATAAAAATAGAAGTCAAACACAGAAGAAAGATGGAAAAAAAATTAAAAACATGGAAACTGGACAACATTTTGCTCCCAAAACTGGGTAGTCCAAGAAATCAAGGATGAAGTCAATCACAGAAGAAAGATGGAAAAAAATTAAAAACATGGAAACTGAACCACATGTTGCTCCAAAAACTGGGTAGTACAAGAAATCAAGGATGGAATAGAGAAATTCATAGAATCAAATGAGAATCAAAACACGTCTGACCTGAATCTATGGGACACAACAAAAGCAGTGCTCAGAGGTCAATTTATATCAATAAATTAACACATTCAAAAAGAAAAAGGGCCCAAATCAAAGAATTAACTCTACAGCTCAAGCAAGTGGAAAGAGAGCAGCAAAAGAACCCCTTGGGCACCAAAATAAAGCAAATAATAAAAATATAGAGCAGAACTAAATGAAAAAGAGAATAAAAAAGCAATTGAAAGAGTTAACAGGACCAAAAGTTGATTTTTTAAAATATCAACACAAATTAATAAACCATTGGTGAAACTGACAAAAGAAAAATAAGAGAGACAGCAAATGACTAGAATAAGATATATGGACAATAGCATAAGAGACCTGACTGAAATTAAAAGAATCATAACAGAATACTATGAAAAATTGTTGTAGTAAATTCAAAAACCCAGAGGAAATGGACAAATTTCTAGAAACACATCACCTACCTAAACTAGCTCAAACAGAAGTACAACAACTAAATAAACCCATCACAAAAGAAGAGATTGAAAAGGTAATTTAAAAATTCCCAACTAAAAAAAGCCCTGGTCCAGATGGCTTTACTGGAAAGTTCTACCATTCAGGAAAGAGTTGACATCATTATTACTAAAGATATTCCAGAGTATAGAAAAGGATGGAATACTCCCAAATTCATTCTATGAAGCCAGTATAACACTGATACCCAAACCAGGTAAGCCAAGCCACCAGCACAAATAAGGAAAATTACAGACTAACATGTCTCATGAACCTAGATGCAAAACTCCTCAACAAAATTCTAGACAGTAGAATTCAACGTATCAAAAAAATAATTCACTATGACCAAGCAGAATTCATACTACAGATGCAGGAATGATTCAGCATTAGCAAAATAATTAATGTAATCAACCCCATAAATAAAACAAAAGACAAAACCACTTGATTTTATCAATTGATGCAGGAAAAGCATCTGACAAAGTACAACACCCACTTGTGTTTATAACTCTCAGGAAAACAGGAATAGAAGGGAAATCCCTCAACATAATAAGAGGTATCTATGCAAAGCCAACTGAGTCGGATCCGACTTGATGGCACTTGGCATGCAAAGCCAACAGCCAACATCATCCTAAATGGAGAGTCCGAAAACATCCCCCTTGAGAACAGGTACCAGACAAGGATGTCCATTGTCCCCACTCTTATTCAACATTATTCTGGAGGTTCTAGCCAGAGCAATCAGAGAAGATAAAGAAATAAAGGCATCCAAGCTGATAAAGAAGAAGTATCCCTATTTGCAGATGATATGATCTTATACACAGAAAATCCTCAAGAATCCACACAAAAAAACTACTGAAACTAATAGAAGGGTTCAGCAAAGTGTCAGGATACAAGATAAAACCAAAACCAAACTCAGTTGTAGTCATTCCCAACTCATAGTGACCCTATAGGACAAGAATAGAACTTCCTCATAGAGTACCCAAGGATCTCCTGGTGGATTTGAACTGCCAGCCTTTTGATTATCAGCCATAGCACCTAACCAGTATGCCACCAGGGTTTTCATGATACAAGATAGACATACTTAAATCAGTTGGATTCCTTTACAGCAACGACAACACCATCGAGGAAATCATCAAGTTACTACCATTCACTACGTCCCCAGGAAGATAAAACACCTAGGAATAAATCTAACCAGAAATGTCAAAGACCTATACAAAGAAAATTACAATACCCTACTGCAAGAAATCAAAAGAGATTTACACAAGTGGAGAAACCTACCTTGCTCCTGGATAGGAAGACTTAACATTGTGAAAATGTGTGTTCTACCCAAAGTGATTTATTCAATGCAATATCAGTACAAATTCCTATGGCTTTTTTTTTTTTCATTTTTGATGACAGCTTTATTATTTATTTATTTTTTGTGTGTGATTAAGTGAAAATATACAATCCAAATCGCATTTGCATGCCCGGCTGTCTGCAGCTCCTTCTGCTCTCCTTGACTGGTGACAGTACACTCCTCCTTTCCATTCTATACATGTCATATCCTCTTAACAATCTCATGTCCGCTCCTTTCTGTAAAAAGCCAGTAAAAAGTAAAAAGCCAGTGGCATTTTTTAATGAGGCAGAGAAACAAATCACCAACTTCGTATAGAAAGGGAAGATGCGTCAAATAAGTAAAGTATTACTGAAGATGAACAACAAAGTGGGAAGCCTCACTCTACCTGACTTTAAAACCTATTACACTGCCATGGTAGTCAAAACAGCTTGGCAGTGGTACAAAAATAGATACCTAGACCAACTGAACAGAATTGAGAATCCAGATCTACCTATGAGAAGCTGATACTTGACAAAGGTCTAAAGGATGTGAACTGGGAAAAAAATAGTCTATTTAACAAAGATTTTGGCATAACTGGGTATCCATCTGCAAAAAAATAAAACAAGACCCATGTCTCACAGAATATACAAAATCTAACTCAAAATGGATCAAAGACCTAAATATGAAATCTGAAACGATAATGATTATGGAAGAAAAATTAGGGACAACAGTGGAAGCCCTAATAAATGGCATAAACCAACAACAAAACCTTACTGACAGTGCACAAACACAGAAAGAGAAAATAGATAACTGGGAAATCCTAAAAATTAAACACTTAGGCTCATACAAAGACTTCACCAAAAGAGTGAAAAGGCTACCTGCAAGAGTGGGAAAGAATTTTTGTCTACCAGGAAACCAATAGGTGTCTAATCTCCCTATTCTACAAGGTATCACAAAACCTCAACAAGAAAAAGACAAATAACCCAATTAACAAATGAACGAAGGACATGAACAGGGACCTCACCAAAGAAGACATCCACAGCACTGACAGATACAAGAAGAAATGTTCATGGTCTTTGGCATCTGAGAAATCCAAATCAAAGCTGTAATGAGATACCACCTCATCCCAGAAAGGCTAGCACTGATAAAAATTTTTAAAAAGACAGAAAATAATAAATTTTCGAGAAGTTGTAGAGAGATTGGAACTCTTCTACACTGCTGGTGGGAATGTAAAATGGTAAAACCACTTTGGAAATCAATTTGGCACTTTCTTTAAAAAGCTGGAAAATAGAAGTACCATATGATTCAACAATCCCACTGCTTGGAATATATCCTGGAGAAATAAGGGCTGTCACACAAACAGATAGATGAACATCAATGTTTATTGAAGCACTGTCCCCATGGCAAAAAGATGGAATCAACTTAGGTGCCCATCAACAGATGAATGGACAAACTATTGGAATACTATGCAGTGGTAAAGAACAATGATGATTTTATCAGTTAGCAGCACAAGGACAAATGTATGAGGACTTAAAAATAGACTTATGTGAGGAAGAAAAGGCTCTTTGACAGCTACAAGGATGGGGAGGGTGGGTAAGAGTTAGTCATAGTTTAGATAGTTGATAGAAATTTGGGTAGATGAAAGTAGTGACAACACACAGTACACAGTAGATTAACTTAACTAGACTCCACCATAAACTGCTCTTCTAATCTCAACCAATATTGTGAAGATACAGTAGTGGGGGCTGGGGCTGGGGACCATGCTCTCAGGGGACATTGAGGTCAGTTGGCATAATTAGCCTGTTGCTAAGAGAGTCTTCTATACCCCATATGAGTGAGTGGCATCTAGGATCTTAAAAGCTAGTGAGCAGCTGTCTGAGGTACAGCAAATGGTGCCAAGTCATCCAGAAGAGATGATCACTGAGAACAACAAAGACACAAGGGAAAAAGAGCCCAGGAGACAGATGGACCTATGTGAATGGGAGACTGCATCAACACGTGGCCAGAAGAACCAGATGGTTCCTGGCCACCACCAAAGACAACTGTGATGGGGCACACAACAACCAGTTCCTGTGGCAACACAAGAAAAAGAGGGGTGCAGTTCAAGAACTCTACTAAAAGGCCACAACTGATGGTCCAGTGGCCTGGGAGATCCCCTGGGAGCATGGCCCCTAGATCTACTGTTGCTCCTGTCTAGAAAACATTACTGAGGTCAGCTCCTCAGACAAAAATGGACGGGACGCGGGGACAAGAAAGGTGATCCAAGTGAATGTGGAAATTATCCAACAATATCATTAATATCACACGTCAGTAAAATTTTGCCAAAAATCATTCAAAAACAACTGCAGCCATATGACAGAGAACTACCAGAAATTCAAGCCAGATTCATAAGAGGATATGGAACCGGGATAATGTTCACATTCACTTGGATCACCTTTCTTGGGAAAAGGCATAAAAATGGATCTCTTCCAGTCTGTTGGCCAGTTAGCTGTCCTCCAAATTTCTTGGCATAGACAAATGAGCACTTCCGGAGTTGCATCTGTTTGTTGAAACATTTCAATTGGTATTCCATCAATTCCTGGAGCCTTGTTTTTCACCAGTGCCTTCAATGCAGTTTAGATTTCTTCCTTCAGTACCATCAGTTCCTGATCATATACTACCTATTGAAATGGTTGAGCATCAACCATTTCTTTCTGGTATAATCACTCCGTGTATTCTTTCCATCTTCTTTTGATGCTTCCTGAGTCGTTTAATATTTTCCCTACAGAATCCTTCAATATTGCAACTTGAAGCTTGAATTTTTCTTCAGGTCTTTCAGCTTGAGCAATGCAGAGCGTGTTCTTCCTTTTTGGTTTTCTATTTCTGACTCTTTGCACACGTCATTATAATATTTTACTTTGTCTTCTCAAGCCACCCTATAAAATCTTCAGTTCTTTTACTTTTCATTCCTTCCTTTCACTTTTGCAACTTGTTCCAGAGCAAGTCTCTTCTAACATCCAGTTTGGTCTTTTTTTCCTATCCTGTTTTTTCTAATAACTTATTACTTTCTTCATGGATGATGTCTTTGATGTCATTCCACAACTTGTCTGTCTGGTCTTCAGTCATTAGTGTTCAATACATCAGATCTGTTCTTGCGATGGTCCCTAAATTCAGGTGGGATATACTCAAGATCATACTTTGGCTCTAGTGGATTTGTTTTAATTTTCTTCAGTTTCAATTTGAACTTGAATATAAGCAATCGATGGTCTTGTGCCACAATCAGCACCTGGTCCTATTCTGACTACTGATACTGAGCTTTTCCATTGTCTCTTTCCACAGATGTAGTTGATTTGATTCCTGTGTATTCCGTTTGGTGAGGTCCATGTGTATAGTCACCACTTATGTTAGTAAAAAAGATATTTGCAATGAAGTCATTGATCTTGCAAAATTCTATTGTGTGATCTCAGCATCATTTCTATCACCAAGGCCATATTTTTGAATCTTCTTCATTTCCAACTTATGTATTCGTATCACCAGTGATTATCAATGCATCCTAATTGCATGTTCAACCGATTTCAGGTTGCAGAAGTTGGTAAAAATCTTCAATTTCTTCATCTTTGGCTTTAGTGGTTGCTGTGTAAATTTGAATAATAGTCCTCGTAGGTGTATGACTATTATCTTGTCACTAACAGCATTGTACTTCAGAACAGATCTTAAAATGTTCTTTTTGACAATGAATGCAATACCATTCCTCTTCAAATTTTGATTCAGGGCATAGTGGACTATGGGATTGTCTGGTTCAAAATGGCCAATACCAGTCCGTTTCAGCTCACTAATGCCTAGGATATCTATGTTTATGTGTTCCATTTAATTTTTGACAGTTTCCAATTCTCATGCACCCTTTGGTCAAATATTCATGTCCTTGCCATATGTAAAATACATTCACCCTGTCGTATTCAAGTCTTAAATCAAATGCAAATTCTATGCTACGTAAATTCCTTTTCATGTGTGAAATTCAGAAAACAAGTTACTTGCTTTTGATGTGGGCAGTCCCATTCTCCTAGTCCATGTAAGTGTCAACTCTTCCCCTTTGGCCCTGGCAGGCCACATTCTTCTGTCCTTTGGCATAACAGTCTACCTCCCTGCAGCTCTGGGCAGCAATCCAGTCCCATCCTCCTGGCACTCATAAATGGCAGCCCTGTGTTCTGGGGTTTGGGTGTTCTGGAATTGAGTTGGTGATAATCCCAGTCTTCAAAACCTAAGAAGCCATGGCTCCACCATTTAATATCCCAGAGATTGTGGCCAGAACCTTTGAGACCTAGGCAGTTCTGCTTCCTGTGTTCCTTGTCTCTTCAGCTTCTATTTCCTGGTTAGTCTTTTGGCCCCTCAGTGCCTCTGGCCTCTTAGGTCAATTTTGCCCCTGTTCTGCTCAGGCAACTGTTCAAAGCTCTTTAGCTCTGCCAGTAAGTGCCCAGAGACATCTCACTCCTCCAGCAAGCCTCCTGCCTGTACTCAGCTCTCTTGCTCCATGGGTCAGCTCCTGTGCCATCTTGTGCCAGTTTCCAAGCTCTGTTGCTGCTGATTTCCCTACTGCAGCTGCTGATTCTTGCTGTCTGCACCATCTCCAGTGTTATAACTCTCCTCACTTCTTCTGAATCTTCTTCAGAATTGCCTTTGATGTCCATAATTCCACCAACAGTCTCTTCAAGGCACTTGAGGCTTTTACTATTAAGCACCTTAAAATTCCTCCAGCCTATACTTGTTCAATTTCAAAACCATTTCCACATTTTAAGTATCTGTTAGAGCAATACCCCATTCCTGGTACCAAATTCTGTGTTAGTCATCTAGTGCTGCTATAACAGAAATACCACAGTGAAAGCCTTTAATAAATAGAAATTTATTCTCTCACAGTCTAAGAGGTAAGATATCTAAATTCAAGGCAGCAGCTCCAAGGGAAGTATTTCTCTCTCTGTTAGCTCTGTGGGAAGGTCTTTGTTCTCAAACTTCCCCCAGGAGTTAGAGTTTCTCAGTGCAGAGACCTTGGATCCAGAGGATCCAAGCTCTCCTTTCTTGATGATAGGAGGTCCCTTTCATCTGTTTGCTTATCTCTTTTGTATCTCAAAAGAGATTGACTCAAAATACAACCTAATCTTGTAGATCTTGCTTCATTAATATGTGTACCTCTAACCCTGTCTCATCAGCATCATAGAGGTTAGGATTCATAACACATAGGATAATCAGATCAGATCCCAAAAAGGAAAACAACCACACATTTTGTGGGGGACACAATTCAATCCACAACACTTACATATTTCTTAGTGATACCTGTTTCTGTGGTCAAGCTGTACGTACTTCACCCACATTTAGTGTTATATTTCCCATCATCAGATATAACAAGGGTCTACTATCTAGAGGGTAAGCTCCTCCCACCCAGTCTACCCAAGTAAGCACCAGTGATCATTGGTTTCAATGTGTATTGCTATTCTTGTCTTTTTGTAATAATGTGTTCTCCAAATTCATTCATTGTATAATTTACTTTGAGAACTTATCATTACTCTTTATGGCTGTGTAGAATTCTATTGTATGTATGTATCACATTTTGCTTATCCATTCATCTGTTGAAGGGCACTTAGGCTGTTTTCTTTTTATTTTTTTGACTACTATGAATAGTTCCCAAATGAATATATTTGTGCATCTATCTGATTGTGTCTTTAGTATTAGATCTCTAGAGTATGTACCTAGAATTGGAGTTGCTGGCTCATAAGGTAGTTCTATTTCTAGTTTTTTGAGGAAGTGCCATACTGTTTTCTGTAGCAGTTGTATCATTTTACGATCCCAGAAGCAATGGATAAAAGTTCCAAATTTCCTTACTTCCTTGCCAGCATTTGATGTTTGTTGTTTCTTTCTTTCTTTTTGATCAGTGCTATTTTAGCAGGGATGAATTGTGTCCCCCTAAAACACACATCAGCTTGTCTAGGTCGTGATTCCCAGTGTTGTATGATTATCTACCATTTTGTCATCTGATTTGATTTCTCTGTGTTGTGTCACTGTGATGTTAGTAAGATGAATTAGCAGCAGTTGAGATCTACAAATAGTCTTAAGGCAATGTCTCTTTTTATTGTGATTAAGTGAAAGTATACAATCCAAATCAATTTTGCATGCCTGCCTATCTGTAACTCCATCTGCTCTCTTCACCTAGTGACAACAGATTCCTCCTTTTCACTCTGTATTTCTAGTATCCTCTTTACAAGCACCTGTCCCCTCCTCTCTACTCTCTTCTCTCTCATCTAGAAAGAAGCCAGTAGAATAACCTCCTGTAACTGTATAGAACCATAAAGTACACACACCATATGGTCAGACTGTGTCTCAAAGCCCAGTCCATTTTTGTCTGAAGAGTTGACCTCAGTACCGGTTTCCAGTCAGGGCCAGCAGCAGGGTCTAGAAGCCATGTTCACAGGGGATCCTCTAGGCTTTTGGATCATTAATTCTGGTCTTTTAGTAGAGTTCTTGTACTGCATACCTCTTTTTCTCATGTTGCCTCAGGGACTCTACATTGTGTTCCCCATCACATTAAGCCAATCTCTTTTGAGATATAAAAGAGAGAAACAAGCAGGGAGATGTGGGAACTCATACCACTGAAAAAAACAGTACCAGAAGCACAGAGTGTCTTTTGGACCTGAGGTTCCTGTGCTGAGATGCTCCCATACCAAAGGGAAGACTGATGGCAAGGACCTTCCTCCAGAGCCAACAGAGCTAGATAGCCTTCCCCTGGAACCAGCACTTTGAATTCTGACTTCCAGTCTACTGAACTGTGAGACAATATACTTCTCTTTGTTAAAGTCATCTACTTGTGGTATTTCTGTTATAGCAGCACTAGGTGACCAAGACATTTCTCAATGTAGTTTTGATTTGCCTCTCTCTAATAGCTAATGACTGTGAACATCTTCCATAAGTTTGTTGGCTGCTTGAATATTCCCTTTGGTGAAGTGTCTGTTCATGTCCCTTGACCATTTTTTAATCAGGTTGTTGGTCTTTTTGTTGTTGCTTCAGTGCCTCTTTCTGTTGCCTAGAATGCATATGTAATTTATAAAATACATCTTGGAAACAGAGACCAGAATATCCAGGAAGCCAAGGACAGCAGTAAAAAACAGAGCCTTGTCTCCTGGGGTATTCCCTGGGGTTTGCTCAAAGAAATAAAGGCTCCTTCTGGGTCAAGAAGCATCTATATACTCAGTCCATCCCCCTATTGTCCCCTCACCAGAGACACCTAGTCTGGCCAGCAGGTGCTCTGCTCTTTGCTCTCCTGAACCATGCACTTTCCTCTCTGGAGCACTTAACCTAATACTATCTCTCTTTTTGTGGCTGGGTGGAAATGACAACAAGGCCCTGGGGATTGTGGACCATCCCATGATGGAGTTTGAGTCTCTAAACTACATGAAGAGTTGCCCACCCACCTGAACCTAAGCAAGAAATAAGCCTCCACCAACTTGGGGGACCTATCTAATGAAAATAGAATGTATGACAATTTTAAACTGCTGAATGATTTCTCATAGTTGGCTATGAAAATTGCTTTGAGTGGAAAAAAAAAAAACTATTCATTAGTGCACTTCCTCAGGTGGCACCTAGAGCACATGCCCTACCTACCATATCTTAAATGATGCCTCACTGTGCTGAGCCATCACACTCTAGGTCTCTTTCTGTCTGACAGTGGCGAGTCATTGCTCTGAGCCCGCATGCAGCTATTCTTGGAGCATCCTGGATTTCAGTGTCTTTCCTCAGCCTTTCAACAGAGTCTTCAGCTGGGGCTGGAGAGGGGCAGAAAGAGAGAGGAAATCTTGCAAAGACTTGCAACCAGTCTCTAGTTTTCAGCCTGCTTGCGCCTCCTTCTTGGAGGGGCCGGGTACCTCAGTTTGAGACTTTGGGCAGAAAAGAGGCACAGCAGAGAGTGCAGGGGCTGCGGCTGCTTTGGGGATCCCCTATTGCCAGCTTCAGCCTCAGCTTTCAGCCATCTTCTAGGTCACACTCAGCTATATAAATGAGTTTTGCTGCTTCCTCCAAAATCCTTTTGCCACAAGCTTGGCCCATTCTCTTTGTCTTTTGTGGACTTATTCTGTTTGATTCCTTTTCTGTCATTTATTCTCACTTTCAGGAAGGAGAAAAAGACACATGTGTATTACATCCTTAATATGTTTAACCTGACTCCAGTTACATCTTTACCATTTTATGAATTCATTTTCATGTCCGCAGGGCCTGACACAGAACTCAGCTTGTTTCAGGCTCCTTACATGTTTGTCAAAAGAGTGAGGAAGCCAGCCACTATTGACTGAATCTTCTTCTCCTGACTCAAAGTCTAGCTCACCTGAAAGATTGTCCCTGCAGGTACAATACCACGTGCTAACAAACAGTACTTCCATTGTCCTTACATGCACTATTCTTAAAGTATATATACATACATATATGAACTTTTTATTTTGGAATAATTTTAAATTTATTGAAAAGTTGCAAAGATACTACAGGGAGTTCGTACATACCCTTTATGTAGTTTTTCTTTACCCTAACATTTATCCTAACACCTTACATAACTATGGTACATTTATCAAAACTTGAAAATTAGCATTGGCATGTTATCATTCATTGAGATCCCTTTCATGTTCTAGGATCCCACATCTCATTTGGCCCTGTGCTCCTGTTTTGTTTTGTTTTTTTAAACTTAAAAAAGACGTTAATGAGGTATAGCTGTCATGTGAAAATGGAAAAATTTTATTCACACAGTTCAATGAGTTTGGCAAATTTGTACATAACTGAGCCACCATGCCACTCAAGATGCAAAATATTTCCAGGATCTTAGAAAATTCTCTCACACTGCTTTCCATTCAAAGCAACTCCTCGCAAGGCAACTAGTGTTCTGTTTTTTTATCATCATAGGTTTATTTTTCCTGTCTTATGTTAGAAATCATTGCCTACCCCAAGATTGTGAAGATATTCTCCTACAGTTGTTTCTGTATCAAGCCTTGTTGTTTCAGTGTTTTAAGGTCTATGATGTATTTTGAATTCATTTTTGTGTAGATGTTGAAGCTGACTTTTCTTCCTCTAGGGTACTCAATTGTTCCAGCATTACTTGTTGAAAACGATGAATGCTTTAATAAGTAGGATTAAGATAACAGGATGACTTGTGTGAAAAGAGGAAAATTGCATCTATTCTTTCTACTAAGTAGCAGGAAAATCCTGTTTCAAGATATTAAATATAAAAATTAAAACCTTAAAAATTGTTAGAAGAAAATACAGATAAATTTCTCTGTAACTTAGGACTGGAGCAAGATTTCCTTTGACCTCAAATCCAAAAGATGATAAATATTTTTTTACTTTAAAATTGAAAATAACTTTTATATGGTAAAAACACAATTTGTTGCTGTTGTTATTAGGTGCTATCAAGTCAGTTTTGAGTGACGTACAATTAGCAAAGTGAAAATGCTAATACAGGGGGAAATAACTTGCAATAAATCATGAATGTTTGATACAGATTTTATGTGTGTGTGTATATATATATATTTGTATATTTAAAGCTCCTTCAAATAGATGTCAACAATCTGACAAATGATCCACCAAAACCATCCAGCACTGAGGACACATGCATGTGCTCAGAGCTTTGCCACTTAGTGGGCTGAGAAAGCAGGATGACTTGATCACCTGAACTAGTGCCATCTGTTTCTTCAGAGCCCAGTTCAGTGGTAGGCTGAGCCAGCTCCTACAAAGCTGTCTTTTTCTTTCTCTTTCTTGGCTTCTAATAAAATTTTTGTTATGGTAAAACTCATTGAATTAGTTGTTGTTTGCTACTGTTGAATCTGATCCTAACTCATGGGTGACCCCACTGTTTCAGAATAGAACTGCTCCATAGCAGTTTTTTCGGCTGTAATCTTCATGAACATAGTTCTTCAGATTTTTCCTCTGTGGAGCTGCTGGCTGAATTTGAAAACTCAACCTTTGAGTCAGCAGCTGATGCAAATCACTTGCACCCCAAGGCTCCTTTGTGGTAATATACATGTAACAAAACATTTGCCAGTGGATAAATGTTCAAGTTTCCCCACATCCCTGCCAACATTTGTTATTTTCTTTTCTTTTTTTATCCTAGCTATCTTTGTGGGCGCGCAATGATATCTCATTATGGTTTTAATTTGCATCTCTCTGATGCCTAATGATGCTGAGAGTCTTTTTACGTGTCTGGTGGCCATTTAAATGTCCTCTTTGGTGAAATGTCTGTTCAAATCCTCTGCTCATTTTATAGTTATCTGTATTTTCATTGTTAAGTTATTGAAATAAAAAAAAAAAGAAAAACGAGTGCCATAGAGATGCTTCTGACCCACAGCAACCCTATAGGACAGAGTAGAACTGCCCCACAGAGTTTCCAAGGCTGTAATCTTTACAGAAGCAGATTGCCACATTTTTCTCCCACAGAGCTGCTGGTGAGTTCAAACTACTGACCTTTTGGTCAGCAGCTGTGCATTTAACCACTGCACAACCAGGGCTCCTTGAAGTTGTTGAAGTTTTATATATATTACGGTTATTAGATTCTTACTAGATATATGGTTTCCAAAGATACTCTCCAGTCAGCAGCTTCTGTTTTCAATTTTTTAGTGAAGTCTTTTGATGAGTAGAAGTTTTTAATTTTTATGAGGTCTCATTTATTTATTTCATCTTGTGCTATTTGTACTGCTGTCACTGTGTTAGATAATCCATTGTTAACAGCTAGGCCAGACAGCATTGCTCCTCTATTTTCTTGTAAGAATTTTATGGTTTTAGTTTGTACATTTATTTAGGTCCTTAATCCATTTTGAATTTGTTTTTCTGTATAGTATGAGGGATGGATCCAGTTTCAGTGGAAATTCAGTTTTCCCAACACCATTTACTGAGGAGATGCTTCTCATTGTGTGGATTTGGCACCCATTCAAAGATTAGTTGACCATGGATGTGTGGATTTGTTCCTGGACTCTATTCCATTGGTCTATGAGTCTGTTGTTATACCAGTACAAGGCTGTTTTGATTACTGCAGCTATAAAGTATGTTTTAAAATTAGAAAGTGTAAATTCTCCTCCTTTTCTCTTTCAACATTGCTTTAAATATTCAGGGCCTCTTCCACATAAAGCTGAGAATTGGATTCTCCATTTTTGTAAGGAAAACTGTTAGAATTTTGACTTTAATTTTATTGAGTCAATAGATAACTTTGAGTAGTATTGACATCTTAATGGTATTAAGTCTTCCAACCAAAGAACATGGGACATCTTTCCGTTTGTAAGTCTTTAATCTCTTTTAGCAGTGCTTTATACTTTCACATTACTGATTAAGTTTATTCCTAGGTGTTTTATTCTTTTAGATGCTACTATAAATGGAATTATTTCCTTTCAGATTTCTCTTTGAGGACTAAAATGAGCCTGACCCAAGCCATGGTATATTCAATCACCTCATATGCTTATGAAAGCAAGACAATGGATAAGGAAGACAGAGAAACAATTGATGCCTGTGATGGTTAAGTTTATGTGTCACCTCAGTGGAGCCATGACTGTCAGTGGTTTGGCAGTTATGTAAGAATGTAATTTAGTGGTTATGTATTGATGTAATTATCCTCCATTTTATGATATCATGTAATCACCTCCATGTGATATAATGTGATCTACCAATCAGTTGTGAGGGAGATATGTCCTGCATCCAGTGTATATGGACAAACTGGCAAAATTCCCTGGATTTTCCTCTCTCTAATGCTGCACCAGGCTCATCATCATCTGACATCTAGGTCTTGGAACTTTAGCTGGTAGCCTGCCATTTTGCCTGCCAACCTTGAGGTTCATCAGCCTCCACAGCCTGTGAGCCAGTAGCCTGCTGCCTGATCTGCTAATTTTGGGCTTATCAGCCCCTGCAGCTATGTGAGTCAGGAAAAGCCTTCAATCTGACACTTGCCTCATGAACTTGGGACTTGCCAGCATCTGTAACTGTGTGAGCTGCTTCCTAAGATAAATCTGTCTCTGTATCTATCTATCAATCTATTTATTGTCACTGTTGTTTACACCTTTAGAGAACCCAGTCTAAGACAATCTCTTTGAATCATGGTATTGGCAAAAAATGGTGATCATATATTATGGCTTGCCGGAAGAACAAATAAATCTGTCTTGGAAGACGTACATCCAGAGTGCTGCTTAGAAAGGAGAAAGTAAGTTTTCCTTTTATGTAATTTGGACGTGTTATCAGGAGGGACCTGTTCCTGGAGAAAAACATCATGCTTTATAAAGTAGAGGATTAGCAAAATAAAGAGGAAGACCCTCAACAACATGCAGTAACACAGTGTCTGCAACAATGGGCTCAAATATAGCAACAGTTACGAGGATGGTTCAGGATGGCACAGTGTTTCATTCTGTTGGAACCTCTGTGAGGCTCAGTCATGGGCTGAGGCTGTATGAACAGATTGTAGCCTGAGCTCAAATGCTGCGTTAGGTCCCTAAGATGCTGCCTGGAGGATGGCCTGGATCCCTAAGATGCTGTTTTTGAAGGAGAGCTGCGCAGCCACTTCCATGGCTTTGGTAGTCCTGCATCAGCTCGGGACTCTTAATGTGATAGATCATCATCTTCCTGGCTGCTTTTGCAACCCTGAACTGGCTCTTATTTTCCTAGAGAGATATTGTATTGATTTGAGGACCCTTGGTGTTAGTGGCTGCCTTTTACATTCAGTGGTGGAGCTACTGCCTGGTTTCAACTCAGAAAAAAATTCTTTCATAATTTGAATCCTCCAAACTTCTCATTCTATTTGAGATACTGCCTTGGAAGTTATTGCCCTGCTGATATTAACCAATGGGGCCCAAATGACACTCTAGTGCAGCTCCCCTCTGGTCTGGTTCACAGGCTTCTCCGCACTCAGCTTGGGCCTGAGTCTGTCAGCCCCCACCAGCACTAAAAGATGGTGCAGCTGCAATGGGAACTGCAATAGGTGCATCAGCCTAAGGTCTGAAGGCTCAGCTCCCAGTCCCAAGTGTGACCTGGGGCAAGTCGTGCCCCACCAGGACCTTGCTGGCCTGTGGCTCCCTGTTTATGCTTGTCCACTACCTTTGGGCAGACACACTTGTACCATGATAACTGTCTCTACTGTAGGCAATTCTGCTAAGAGGGAGCTGGGTTGCAATGCAACTTGCCCTACCTTCATGAACTAGACAGGACACCTACTTAAGAATTTGAACCAAGAAATGCTGAGAGAACAAGGCATTAGCCATGAGAGAAGATAGAGTAGCATTCAAGCCAGGCCATGTGCCAGCTGGAGCTGCGAGGCAGGATGAAGGAAGGTCTACCTCTTGTATGCAGCTTCAGGGAGACTGAGCAGTGAGTGCTAAGGCTGGGCAGCCAGAACAGTCTCCAGCATTCCCTACAGCACCTTGGTTCCCAGTCTTCAAGTGAGGTCCCCAGACTCAGAACACCAAACAACTGCTCCAGGTGGCCCTCCTCACCCACTTTCTTTGCCATACCAGCTCTCATCTTTCCACTTTCAGAGCTGGCTTCTGAAATATCACCCAATACCCTGTTGATAAAACCAAGTTATGGCTCGATAATATTTGGGAAGGCACAGGGCAAAGTTTGATTCTGTAGGACTCTGAAGCCCAATTTGAGACCATCTTTCAATCCAGGAGGGGGGCTTAATTAGGCTGGGGTAGAGTCACAGGTAGCATTCAGGTCTGGTAGGCACAGGAGTTAGGAATGCTGAGAGAGGGGTTCAGAGAGTCTGGGTGAATAACAGTGGTTGTTGCTCTCTTGAGAAGAGTTGATGGACTTTTGGGGAAACTGTTGGAATGAACAGTAAGTTATCTGTGATTTTCATCATGCAGGGCAGAATTGCCTGTCACAGAAATATCTTGTTGATATTCCAGTAAGCAGGATCTGTTCTTCCTAGTCAGGCAGGCGGCTCAAAGGAGTCAGGGCAAGTGGTCCTAGGTTAAGGTGGCTGGGAGGAATGGGAGAGCCCCCAGCTAGGGGCAGCAGAGGGCTCTTAGAGCTGCAGGCTAGCAAATAGTGCTCAGCTAGTGCCGAGGGCCACAGAAGGTTGAAGGAGATGGGGCCAGAATGAGTCCCCAGGTCCAGCATGAGGAGAGGAAGGGGCCTTTGTAACACCTTCATGGTGAAGCTGTTTTTATAGCTCCTATCTCAGGACCAGGGTTAGGGTGAGGTGAGGGAGGCACTCACCTTGGGTGTCACTGAACAATATGTATAGAAATTGTTAAATGGGAACATAATTTACTGTGTAAACTTTCACCAAAAACACAATCAAATATCATAAAAAATAATAACTAAATATTTATGCTGTAAATATATCAATCAAAAGACAGACTATCAGAGTGGATAGAAGAATAAAATTCAACTACACATTGTCTACAAGAAATTCACTTTAAATATAAAGACACACATAGACTAAAAGTACAAGAATGGAGAATAGTATGCCATACTAATGCTAGTCAATGCAAAGCTAGAGTAGCTAGATTAGTTTTAGACAAAGCAGACTTCAGAATAAGGAAAAGGAGCATTACATAATGATAAACAATCAAATCTGTCCTGGAAAAAGAGCAGCCAGAGTGCTCCTTAGAAGCAAAGATGGCAAGACTACACCTTACACATTTTGGACATGTAGTCAGGAAGGATAAATCCCTGGAGAAGGACACCATTCTTGGTAAAGTAGAGGATTACTGAAAAAGAGGAAGAACCTTAATGAGATGAATCGATACAATGGCTGCCACAATCGTCTCAAGCATAACGATTGTGGGCATGGTGCAGGACCAGGTACTGTTTTGTTCTGTCATTGCTTTAAGTCAGAATTGACTCTGTGGCACCTAACAACAACCACAAAGATAAGGGGATTAATTCTCCCAGAAGCCATAATGCATTTGCATCTGGCAATAATATATTCAAATATTTAAGACAAAATGCATAGAACTACAAAGAGAAATAGAGAAATCCACTGTCAGACTTGAAGACTTCAACACCCTTCTATCAGTAAGATATCCAAAAGCAGAGAATTAGTAAGGAGATAATTGCACTGAACATCATCATCAATCAACTGT
Organism: Heterohyrax brucei; assembly: GCA_028571685.1. Classification (NCBI taxonomy): domain Eukaryota; kingdom Metazoa; phylum Chordata; class Mammalia; order Hyracoidea; family Procaviidae; genus Heterohyrax; species Heterohyrax brucei. The sequence goes on along the minus strand of CM053158.1, from coordinate 59,808,261 downwards.
GTGTAATTGAGATTTATAGAGTAGTTCATGCAACAATAGCAGAGGACACATTCTTCTGAAGTTTATGTAGAGTATTCCCCAAAACAGACTATTCTGGCCATAAACACACAAAAAATTTTAAAGAATAGAAATCATACAAAATATGCTTCCAGACCACAATGGAATTAAACCGGCAGTCAATACAGAACGGTATCAGAGAAATCCCAGAATAGTCAGATGTGAAACAACACAATTCTAAATAATGTATGGGTCAAGGAGGAAGTCTCAAGAGAAATTTAAAAACATTTTGAACTAAAAGAAAATACAATTTACTAAACTTTGTGGGATTCAATAAAACACTCTTCAGAGAGAAATTCATAGTATTTAACTTGTGTATTAAAAAAGAAAAAGAGCTATGTAAGCCTAAGTCTAGCAGAAGAAAAGAAATAATAGAAATTGGAGAAAAATCAGTGAAAATGAGGATGAGAAATGGGGGAAATCAATGAAACTAAAAGCCAATTCTTACAGAAGATCAATAAAATTGATAAACCTCACCAGTCTTAATAATGTGCCTGCAGATTGACCACAAAATCCACTCCTACAAATTTATCCTAAAGGGATACATTAAGAGTGGAGGTTGTGCGAAAGAGTTGGCTGCCAATTTGGGCAGTGTTTTGATGGCTGTGGTTTTCAGTGCTACGCTGTTTGTGACAGTAAAATACTGAAAAGAAGCTAAATACCTATCAGTAGGGGAGTAATTATGTTAGCTGTGGTACACCATTGAAAACGAGGCAATGGAGGCATAGTCAAGATGGCGGACTAAACAAATTTCTCCCTAAATCCCTTTAGAAACCTAAGCCTGAACTGATAATTAAATGGAGCCTTCTGGACACCTAGTGAGCCCTAGGACATGGCATAGGGCTGTCTATTTGGTCTACATACTACTGAGCAGGCAGCTGCTTATCTTTCACTGACTCCCCCCCCCTTATTGAGTCCTGGCTCTCGAGGACTGAACGTGAATCACCATTTTGACTTTTTTTCTCTGTCTTGACCAGCAGGGTGGGGCTGAGGTGACTGGCAGTGGGGCTCAGGCACTGATGATGAAATCGGCAAGCAGCGTCACCACGTTTTGAGAGCCTGGCCTTGGGGTCTGTGCAGCTCGATGCCTCTAAGCTCTCTCTATCTCTTGAAGTCTCTAGATCTCCTCCATTGTGTAGCCTTTTCCGAGTCAGGCAGGGGAGCTTCTGCTGGACACCATCTTGATTCACTGGGAGGCAGATTTTCCTATACAGAGGCCTCAGCTGGACCTGATTCCCAGACTGGGAGGCAGTGCCTGCCCAGAGAGCACTTTTCCGGCAGTAAGGCATTCTTTGATATAGAGGTGCATACACTGCCAGCTAGGAAGAGGGACTTACACACCCGAAAGCCTAACTAATTTTAGAAGCTGTCAGATACCCTTTACCTTACAATACAGAAATAACTGCCGTGCATCTGGATGGTTTCTCTACCAGCCTTTACTGTCTCACATTATAGAGTCAGCTGATGACTCCCCAGTGACTCTGTAAGTGAGGCTGAGTCTTAGCCAATCAGGACATGGAGTCCGCTACCCCAGAGATTCCACTGAGCCAAGTTACTGGAGTACATAGAGGTATCTAGTGATCAACTTCTTTCTCAGGCTGAGCTTTGACCCTGTTAAAGTAACATCAGAGAAACAAAACAACCTCCAGCAACAAACTGTGGAAAAGGACATTAGGAAGAATTCACCTATGGCTTCAGAAGGCCCACAACAGAAAGATCCAAAGAGCTTCCCAGATGAAGAAGCCTTTCTAAATCCATCAGAGGGCAAGTACAAAAGAATTATTTATAGAGCCCTCCTAGAACTTATACAAAATGCAGCTGAGCAAAATGAAAAATTAAGCAAGCTGTTTGATCTGATGGAACACCAGTACTCTCAAATCCAGTAGATCAATAACAAAATCAAAGAGAAAATTCGGTTCAAAGCCAATAAAACAGAATTGAACAAATGGAAAATAGACTTTCTGACTTGGAAAACAGAGCGCCTGACTCCAGCATCAATGAGGAGAAATCACAAAAAAAGAAACAAGAAAAATGAAGAAGTATTAAGAAGCATGTGGGACTCTATTAAGAGGAACAATGATTAATTGGAGTTCCTGAATAGGGTGAGACACCTGAGAACACAGAGAATATTGTGGCTCAGCTGCTGACAGAAAGCTTCCCAGAAATCATGAAAGAAGAGAATATAGATATCCAAGAAGCATATCAACCCCCACTCAATATAGATCCCAAAAGAAAGACTCCAAGACATATTATAATCAAGCTCAACAAAATGAAACACAAGCAGAAACTCTTAAAGGCAGCAAGACTCAAAGCAAAGCTAACATTCAGAGGGAAACCCTGTAGGCTTTTGTCAGATTTCTCAGCAGAAACGATGCTGGCATGGAGACAGTGGGATGATGCATTCAAAACCTTGCAGGAGAAGAACTTCTAACCAAGAATTATATATTCAGCAAAACTATCTTTCAAATACAAAAATGAAATCAAGACATTCACAAATAAATAGAAACTCAGAGACTTTGTAAAAACCAAACCAAATCTACAAGAAATACTGAAAGAAGCTCTTGGCTTAGAATAACAAAACCATTAATTTTAAATTTTAGGAGGAAATACAGGACACATCATCCAGAAACCTACTAAGTTAGGGAAGGCTCCAAACTCAAAGATGTAATATTCAAAGAATGATCCACTGATCATATCATGAAAACTATGATGTCATCACATTAAAAAGAGGGATGTACTACAGTTGTTATAGTCCTTCCAGATGGAGAAGAAGTTAATAAGACTTGTAGTTAAAATTGGGTTTAAGCATAGACTTTTAAGGGGGATCACAGGGCAGCTGCAAAGGAAAATAAAGATGCAGCATATCAAATCAATAAATATAATACAGGAGTCTTAACAACCTTAAAACCTACACTGAAAAAGGTGAAAAATCAACTCATAAAGAAGAATGTCCCAGAACAGATAAATAAGAACAACAGACAAAACATCAACACAAAAACAAACTTAACACAATGACAGCACTGAACACATACCTATCAATAATTACAATGAATGTGAATGGACTGAACACTCCAATAAAGAGACAATGAGTGGCATCTTGGATCCAAAGACACAAACTATCCGTATGTTGCTTACAAGAAACTCACCTTAGACTTAAAGGTATGAACAAACTGAAAATTAAATGATGGGAGAATACATATAAAGCTAACAATACACAAAGAAGAGCAGGTGTGGCAATACTAGTCTCAGATAAAATCGATTTTAATGTAAAATCTATCATCGTGGACAAGGATGACACTATTGCTGAAAGGTTCAGTGACAAGCAGGACTTAACAATATTAAATATTTATGCACCCAATACTAGAGCATCTAGATACATCAAAGAAACACCAACTACATTAAAAAATGAGACAGATCACTCCACAATAATAGTGAGAGACTTCAACACTCCACTCTCAATATTGGATGGATTGTCTAGAAAAAAGCTCAATAAAGATACAAATGATCTTACTGCTGCAATTAAGCAACTAGACCTCACTGACATATACAGAACTTTCTGTCCATCAGCAGATAACTACACCGACTTCTCCAGTGCACATGCAACATTTTCCAGAATAGACCATGTGTTAGGACATAAAGTAAATCTCAATAAAATCCATACCATTGAATTATTGCAAAGCATATTCTCAGATCATAAAGCCATTAAAGTCAAAATCAGTAGCAAAAAAAAAAAGTGGAATTCATGGAAACTGAACAATACCTTGCTCAAAAAAAACATGGGTTGTAGAAGAAATCAAGAATGAAATAAAGAAATTTATGGATTCCAAGGAGAATGAAAACACTTCCTACCAGAACCTATGGGATACAGCCACAGCAGTGCTCAGAGATCAGTTTATCTCCATAAATGCACACATCTGGAAGGAAGAAAGAACCTAAACCAAAGATCTAACCCTACAACTTGAACAAGTAGAGAGAGAAAAACAGAGGAACCCCTCAGGCATCAGACGAAACCAGATCATAAAGATTAGAGCAGAACTAAGTGAATTAGAGAAGAGAAGACCAATTGAAAAAACTGAAAAGACCAAAAGCTAGTTTTTTGAAAAGATCAACAAAATTGACAAACCATTGGCTAAACTTACTAAAGAAAAACAGGAAACAAATTAACCCAAATAAGAAATGAGAGGGAAATTGTCACAACAGATCCATCAGAAATCCAAAATACCATAACAGAATATTATGAAAGACTGTACTCTAACAAATTTGAAAACCTAGAGGAAATGGACAAATTCCTTGATTCATACCACTTACCAAAATTATTGCAAAGTGAAGCAGAACAACTTCATAAACCCACCACAAAGAAAGAGATTGAAACAGTCATCAAAAAAACTACCAACCAGGGGGTGGAGTCAAGATGGCCGACTAAGCACACGTCTCCATATATCCCTCTGGAAACCAAGACCTGAACTGACAATCAAACAGAGCTTTCTGATCACCTAATCAGCCTCAGGACACGCCACAGAGCTGTTAATTGGGACTTCATACCACTCAGCGAAAAACCTCCTCTCTTTCGCTGACTCCCGCTCCTGGCTACCCCCGGCTCTCAAGGATGGAAGGTAAACACACCATTTTGACTTTTTTTCCTCTGTCTCGGCTGGCGGGCAGAGCTGGGTCTTGCCTGGCGGCTGGACTCAGACGCGCTGCTGGGGGGATAGGCAGGCGAAATTTCCATATTCTGAGAGCCAGGCTCAGGACTCTGTTAATCTAGTCACGTTGAGCCTTTCGTTTTGCAGCTGCCTCAGCGGGGTTTGTGCGGAGCTCCGCAGTCAGGATGCAGGACGCCATGTTGGTACCAAGATTTTAGCGGGACCTCGTTCTTAGCCTGGGAGCCAGTTCCTGCAAACGGGACAGCGCTTCTCTGTCAGAGAAGTAGTGATTTTCCACAGTGCTGCCTGCATTGGGGGCCCTGCAACAGAAGCAGAGGAATCACTGCCTCTCGGCACCTTTAGCCCCTCTGTCTGCTGTCTGTGTGGAGGACGCCATCTTGGGTACGGTGGCCGCAGATGGACCTAATTCTTAGCTTGGGGGCCAGAGCCTGCCCACAGGAGAGCGCTTTTCTATCACAAAACCAGTACTCCACGCAGTGTTGGCTAAGGCTAGACCCTGTCAGCAGAGGCCAACAGGGCAGTAGCATTGCTATATTCTGAACTAGTTTCTTATCATCTGGGGTTGGATATAGTGGCACTTACTTTGTCAGATGAGAAGAGGGACCTCTACACCTGAAAACTTAACTGACTTGTGAACTGGTCAGATACCTTTTGCTTTACATTTGAAGACAGCCTAGAGAAACATTTGCAATCCATCCTCACAGTACCTCTTCCAGCTTCTATATACTCACATGGGACCCAAAAAGCAACAGACAATTGTGGCATACAAGCAATCGCTCATGGCTTCAGAAGGCTCCCAAATAAAGCAACCAAGGAGTTTTCCAGATGAAGAAACTTTTATGAAAGCATCAGGAAATGAATACAAATTGATTATATACAGAGCCCTTCTAGACCTTATACAAAATGCAGCAGAACAAAATGAAAAATTAAGCAAGTTGTTCAATCTGATGGAACACCAGTACTCTGAAATCCAACAGATCAAGAAGAAAATCAAAGACATAGAAACTTCCATGCAAAGCCAAGAAAACAGAATGGAACAAATGGAAAAAAGAATTTCTGACTTGGAAGACAGAGCTACTGATGCCAGCGTCTCTGAGCAGAAATCAGAAAAAAGAAACAAGAAAAATGAAGAAACATTAAAACGCATGTGGGACTGTATTAAGAGGAACAACCTTCGATTAATTGGAGTCCCTGAACAGGGTGAGACATCTGAGAACACAGAGAGTATTGTTGCTGAGCTGCTGAAAGAAAACTTCCCAGAAATCATGAAGGAAGAGAATATAGACATCTCAGATGCATATCGTACGCCACTCAATATAGATCTCAAAAGAAAGACTCCAAGACATATTATAATCAAGCTTAACAAAATGAAACATAAGCAGCAACTCTTAAAGGCAGCAAGACTCAAGGCAAAGCTAACATTCAGAGGGAAACCCTGTAGGCTCTCGTCAGATTTCTCAGCAGAAACCATGCTGGTACGGAGACAGTGGCACAACACATTCAAAGTCTTGAAGGAGAAGAACTTCCAACCAAGAATTATATATCCTGCAAAACTATCTTTCAAATACAAAAATGAAATTAAGACATTCCCAGATAAACAGAAACTCAGAGACTTTGTAAAAACCAAACCCAAAGTACAAGAAATATTGAAAGAAGTTCTTGGCTTTGGCTTAGAAGAACGAAACCACTAACTTTATATTTTAGAACAACACACTACTCAATACTTATTTAGGGAAGGCTTCAAAGTAAATCACAGCTTTGATTTGGAAAGAAGCAATCCAGTGATCATCGTGAAAACTATGGTGTCATCATAATAAAAGAGGGATGTACTACACTCGTTATAGTCCTTCCAGATGGAGAGGAAGATGACAAGACTGGTAGTAATTAAAATTGGGTTTATAAATAGTTTATTAAGGGGGTTCATAGGGGCAGCTGTAAAGCACGACAAAGATGTATCATACCATTTCAAGAAATCTAACACACGAGTCTCAACAACTATAAAACCAGCTCTGAAAAAGGTGAAAAATCAACTCACAAAAAAGAGTGTCCCAGAACAGACTAATAAGAACAACAGAGAAAACATCAACATAAAAATAAACATATCACAATGGCAGCAGTGAACACATACCTATCAATAATTACATTGAATGTGAATGGACTGAATGCTCCAGTAAAGAGACACCGAGTGTCGTCTTGGATCAAAAGACACGACCTATCCATATGTTGTCTACAAGAAACTCACTTGAGACCTAAAGACAGGAACAAACTGAAAATTAAAGGATGGAAGAATATATATCAAGCTAACAATGAACAAAGAAGAGCAGGGGTGGCCATTCTAATCTCAGACAAAATCAATTTTCATGTCAAATCCACCATCGTGGACAAACATGGACACTATTTATTGCTGAAAGGTTCAGTACACAAGCAAGACTTAACTATATTAAATATTTATGCACCTAATGTCGTAGCACCTAAATATGTCGAAGAAACACTGAATACACTCAAAAGAGAGTTAGATGACTCCACCATAATAGTGGGAGACTTTAACACTCCACTCTCATTACTAGACAGATCATCTAGAAAAAAGCTCAGCAAAGATACAGAAGACCTCATTGACACAATTAACCAACTAAACCTCATTGATATATACAGAACTTTCCACCCATCAGCAGACAACTACACCTTTTTCTCCAGTGCACATGGAATATTCTCCAGAATTGACCATGTGATAGGCCATAATGCAATGCTCAACAAAATCCATACCGTTGAATTACTGCAAAGCATCTTCTCAGATCAGAAAGCCATCAAAGTTGAAATCAATAGCAGAAAAAACATAGATAGAAAGTGGAACTCTTGGAAATTGAACAACATCTTGCTCCAAAAAACATGGGTTATAGAGGAAATCAAGGATGAATTAAAGAAATTCATGGATTCCAATGAGAACAAAAACACTTCCTACCACAACCTATGGGATACAGCCCAAGCAGTGCTCAGAGGTCTGTTTATCTCCATAAATGCACACATCGGGAAGGAAGAAAGAAACCAAATCAAGTAACTATCTCTACAGCTTGAACAAGTAGAAAGAGAACAACAGAGGAACGCCTCGGACACAGGAAGAAATGAGATCATAAAGATTAGAGCAGAGCTAAATGAATTAGAGAATAGAAAAACAATTGAAAAAAATTGAAAAGACCAAAAGCTGTTTTTTTGAAAAGATCAACAAAATTGATAAACCACTGGCTGAACTTACTAAAGAAAAGCAGGAAAGGAAACAAATAACCCAAATTAGAAATGAGAGAGGAGTTGTCACCACAGATGCAACAGAAATCAAAAATATCATAACAGAATACTATGAAAGACTGTACTCTAACAAATTTGAAAACCTAGGGGAAATGGACCAATTCCTTGACTCATATTCACCTACCCAAATTATCACAACGTGAAGCAGAACAACTTAATAAACCCATCACAAAGGAAGAGATTGAAAAGGTCATCAAAACACTGCCAACCAAAAAAAGTCCGGGCCCAGATGGCTTCACAGCAGAATTCTACCAAGCATTTAGAGAAGAGTTATCCCCAATACTATTGAGACTATTTCACAGTATAGAAAGGGATGGAGTACTCCCAAACTCATTCTATGAAGCCAGCATAACCCTGATACCTAAGCCAGGGAAAGATCCAACAAAGACAGAGAACTACAGACTGATATCACTCATGAACCTAGATGCAAAAATCTTCAACAAAATTCTTGCCAACAGAATACAACAACATATCAAGAAAATAATCCATCATGACCAAGTGGGATTCATACCAGGGATGCAAGGCTGGTTCTACATCAGGAAAACAATTAATGTGATTAACCACATAAATAACACAAAAGGCAAAGATCACCTGATTTTGTTCATTGATGCTGAAAAGGCATTTGATAAAGTCCAACACCCATTCATGCTAAAAACTCTTAGCAAAATGGGCATAGATGGCAAATTCCTCAACACAATAAGGGCCATTTATACAAAGCCAATTGCCCACATCATCCTGAATGGAGAGAGACTGAAAGACTTTCCCCTGAGATCAGGAACTAGACAAGGATGCCCACTGTCACCTCTCCTATTCAACATTGTGCTAGAAGTTCTAGCCAGAGCAATTAGACAAGACGAACAAATAAAGGGCATCTGCATCGGCAAAGAGGAAGTTAAAATCTCCCTGTTCGCAGATGATGTGATTATATATGCAGAGAACCCCAAGGAATCTATAAGTAAGCTACTGAAACTGATAGAAGAGTTCAGCAAAGTTTCAGGATACAAGATAAACATAAGTAAATCAATAGGTTTCCTTTATAGTATCAACGAGACTGTTAAGGAGGAAATTATTAAATCAATACCATTTACGATAGCCCCTAAGAAGATAAAATACCTAGGAATTAATCTAACCAGAGAAACAACAGACCTTTACAAAGAGAACTACAAGCCCTTACTACAAGAAACTAAGAGACACTTAGATAAATGGAAAAACCTACCCTGCTCATGGATAGGAAGACTTAACATTGTGAAAATGTCTATTTTACCCAAAGTAACTTATTTATATAATGCAATCCCAATACAAGTTCCAGCATCATTTTTTAATGAGATGGAGAAACGAATCACCAATTTTGTTTGGAAAGGGAAGAAGCCCCGGATAAGTAAGGTACTACTAAAGAAGAAGAACACACTGGGAGGCCTCTCATTACCTGACCTTAGAACATACTACACTGCCACAGTGGTCAAAACAGCCTGGTACTGGTACAAGAACAGACAGATCGATCAATGGAACAGAATTGACACCCCAGAGATGACACCATCTGCCTATGAACAGTTGATATTCGACAAAGGCCCTAAAACATTAAACTGGGGTAAAAACAATCTCTTCAACAAATGGTGCTGGCAAAATTGGTTATCCATCTGCAGTAAACTGAATCAAGATCCAAATCTTACACCTTATACAAAAACCAACTCCAACTGGATTAAAGACCTAAATATCAAACCTAAAACGATAAAGCTCATCCAAGAAAAGTTTTAATATACAATGAGGACAGACTCCAAAATCTGTCAAACAAACCTCAATCAACAGAAGAGAAAATAGATAAATGGGAACTATTAAGAATCAAACACTTTTGCTCATCCAAAGACTCTATTAATAGAATTAAAAGAACACCTACAGAATGGGAAAAAATATTTGGCAACTCTATGTCAGACCGACGCCTGATCTCCATAATCTATAAGATACTACAAAATATCAAGAAGAAGATAAACCATCCAATTAAGTGATGGGCAAAGGAGATGGACAGACACTTCACTAAAGAGTAGATCCAGGCAGCCAAAAAACACATGTGGACATGTTCACGATCTTTAGTTATTAAAGAAATTCAAATCAAGACAACAATGAGATACCATCTCACCCCAACAAGATTGGCCATGATCCAGAAAACACAAAACAACAAATGTTGGAGAAGCTGTGGAGAAAGTGGAACCCTCCTACACTGTTGGTGGGGTTGCAAAATGGTCCAGCCTCTTTGGAAGGCAATCTGGCGCTTCCTTATTTGAGTCAGTAATTCCACTACTTGGAATATATCCTACAGATTCAAGGCCTTTCACACCAACGGACACATGCACCAGAATGTTTATCGCGGCACAGTCCACAATAGCAAAAAGATGGAATCAACCCAGATGCCCAACAATAGAAGAATGGATAGGTAAACTGTGGTACATATACTCAGTGGAGCACTACGCAATGATAAAGAATAACGATGATTCCAGGAAACATCTCCTAACCTGGTTTCAACTGGAAGACATTATGTTGAGTGAAAGTAGTCAGCGACAAAAGGACAAATACTGTATGAGACCTCTACGATAAGATCTCAAAAACAGACTTGTGTATAGAAGAAAAGACTCTTTGACAGCTGCAAGGGAGGGGAGGGAGGGAGGGCGAGGGGGGGAGAGTTTAGTTTAGATAGTTACTAGCAATCTAGTTGGGAGAAAGCAGTGACAGCACACATTAGGAACAAGAACAACATTAAGTGGACTTCAGCATAACTTGAGTACTCCTTCCATTTTAACTCAGTACTGCAAGGATAGAGTAGCTGGGGCGGAGGGCGGGGAACCACGCTGTTAGGCGAATTCCAGGCCAATTGGCACAACTAGCGTTTTGCTAAGAGAGCTCTCTGCACCCCACATTGGGGAGTGGCATCTGGGGTCTTAAAAGCTGCCAAGCTGCCATCCGAGGACACAGCAAATGGTCCCAACTCAGCAGGAACGGATGCTCACCGAGGCCCAAAATGGCATGTCGTAAAGACAACCGAGAAGACAGAGAGACCCACAAGAGTGGGTGCCTACATCGACTTGGGAGCAGAAGAACCGGATGGTGCCCGGCCACCACCAGTGATAGCCACGACGGAGCTCACAGAGAGGAGCCTCACTGGCAACACAAGAATAAAAAGAGGTGCATCATGAGATCTCCACTAAAAGACCTCAATTGATGGTCCAGCGGTTTTGGGGTTCCTCTGACAGCATGGCCCTCTGCCCTGATGCTGCCCTTTCTCATAAATTATAACAAAGGTCCACTCTTTGGACAGGAATGGATTGGACTTGGCAATGCAGAGTAACCATATATTGGAAGCACTTTATGGTTCTATACATCTATAGGATATCATCTTGCTTACCTTCGGCTCGAGGAAGGGGAGTGGACGGAGAGGAGGGGAAAGGAGACTGTTAGGAGGATGAGACATGTATGGAGCAGAGAGGAATAGTGTGCGGTCACCGGACAGGGAGAGCAGTGGAAGCTGCATATAGACGGGAACGTAAATTTATATGTGAATATATGTTTTCATTCAGTTATGTTAAATAAAAAAAAAAAAAAACTACCAACCAAAAAAAGCCCTGGCCCAAATGGCTTCACCACAGAATTCTACCAGACTGTTTCACAGCATACAAAGGGATGGAATACTCCCAGATTCATTCTGTGAAGTCAGCATAACCCTGATGACAAAGCCAGGGAAAGACCCAACAAAAAGGAGAACTACAGACCGATATGACTCATGAATCTAAATGCAAAAATCTTCAACAAAATTCTTGCCAATAGAATACATCAACAAATCAAAAAATAATCCATTATGATCAAGTTGGATTCATACCAGGGATTCAAGACTGGTTCAGCATCAGAAAAACAATTAATGTGATCAACCACATAAATAACACAAAAGACAAGAATCACCTGATTTTGCCTATTGATGCAGAAAAGACATTTGATAAAGTCCAACACCCATTCATGATAAAAACTCTCAGCAAAACAGGAATAGACAGCAAATTCCTCAAGGCAGTAAGGGCCATTTATTCAAAGCCAACTGCCTACATCATCCTAAATGGAGACAGACTAAAACAATTCCCCTTGAGAATGGGAACTAGACAACAGTGCCCACTCTCAGAGCAATTAGACAAAACCAAGAAACAAAAGGCATCTGCATCAGCAAAGAAGAAGTAAAAATCTCCCTATTTGCAGATGATATGATTGTATACTCAGAGAATCCTAAAGAATCCATAAACTACTCAAATTGATAAAAGAGTTCAGCAAAGTGTCAGGATACAAGATAAACATAAGCAAATCGGTAGGATTCCTTTATACCAACAATAAGATTATTAAAAAATCACCAAATCAAAACCATTTACTATATCCCCCAAGAAGATAAAATATCTAATCTAACCAGAGAAATAATAGACCTTTACAAAGAGAACTACAACATCTTACTACAAGAAACTAAGAGAGACTTACATAAATGGAGAAACCTACCTTGCTCATGGATAGGAAGACTTAACATTTTGAAAATTTCTATTTTACCCAAAGCAATCTGCTTATATAATGCAACCCCAATACAAATTCCTGCAACATTTTTAATGCGGTGGGGAAACAAATCACCAACTTTGTTTGGGAAGGGAAGACGACCTGGATAAGCAAAATACTTCTGAAGAAGAACACACTGAGAGGCCTTTCACTACCTGAACTCGGAGGCTATTACATTGCCACAGTAGTCAAAACAGCCTGGTACTCGTACAAAAAGAGACAGATCGATCAATGGAACAGAATCAAGACCCCAGAGATGACACCATCCTCCTATGAACAGTTAATACTTGACAAAGGCCTTAAGACATTAAAGTGGGGTAAAACAACCTCTTCAACAAATGGTGCTGGCAAAATTGGATATCCATCTGCAATAAATTGAAACAAGACCCATATCTAACACCTTATACAAAAACCAACTCGAACTGGATACAAGACCTAAATATCAAATCTAAAACGATAAAACTCATTCAAGAAAAATTAGGATCAACAATGGAAGTTTTAATACATGACGTAGACAGATGTCAAAATCTGTCAAACAAACCACAATCAACAGAAGAGAAAATAGATAAATGGGAACTACTAAGAATCAAACACTTTTGGTCATCCAAAGACTCTATTGATAGAATTAAAAGACCACCTGCAGAATGGGAAAAAATATTTGGCAACTCTATGTCAGACCAATGCCTGATCTCCATAATTTATAAGGTATTACAAAATATGAATAAGAAAAAGAAATAATTAAGCAATCGTCAAAGGAGATGGACAGACACTTCTCTAAAGAGGAGATCCAGGCAGCCAAAAAACACAAGTGGACATGCTCACGATCATTAGCTATTAAAGAAATTCAAATCAAAACTACAATGAGATGCCATCTCACCCTATTAAGGTTGACCATGATCCAAAAAAAGCAAAACCACAAATGCTGGAGAGGCTGTGGAGAAGCTAGAACTCTCCTACACTGTTGGTAGGATTTCAAAATGGTGCAACCTCTTTGGAAAGCAATCTGGCACTTCCTTTAAAAGATGGAAATAGATATACCATTTGACCCAGTAATTCCACTGCTCAGAATATATCCTGCAGAATCAAGACCATTCACATCAACTGATACATGTATGTGAATGTTTTTTGCAGCACAGTCCACAATAGCAAAAAGATGAAAGCGACCCAGATGCCCAACAACAGAGGAATGGATAGGTAAACTATGATGTATATACTCAGCGGAATACTGTGCAATGGTAAAGAACAATGATGATTTTAGGAAACATCTTATAACCTGGTTTCAATTGGAGGGCATTATGTTGAGTGGAAGTAGCCGGCAACAAAAGAACAAATATTGTATGAAACCCCTAAGATAAGAACTTAAAAACAGACTCATGCGTACAAGAGAAGACTCTTCGACAGCTGCAAAGGGTGGGGAGGGAGGGAAGGAGAGGATGGGGTATAGATTAGATAGCTGATAGAAATTTGGTTGGGTGAAATCAGTAACAGCATGTATTAGAAAGAAGATCAATTTTAACTGCATTTCAACATAACATGATTACTCCTCTCATCTTAACCCAATATTGCAAGGACAGAAGAGTAGCTGGGGCTGGGGGCTGCGGACCATACTCTCAGGGGAAATCGAGGCCAATTGGCACAACTAGTGTTTTACTAAGAGAGTCTTCTGCACCCCTAATTGGTGAGAGGTGTCTGGGTTCTTAGAGGCTGCTAAGCTGCCATCTGAGGTACACCAAACAGTTCCAACTCAGCAGGAACAGATGATCTCTAAGGACCAAAATGACGTGGAGGAAAGAGAACCCAGAAGATGGAAAGATGCACGTCAGTGGGTGACTACATCGACATGTGTCCAGAAGAACTGGATAGTGCCCGGCCACCACCAGTGATACCCACGATGGGGCTCACAAAGTGAGTCTCACAGGCAACATGAAAATAAAAAGGGGTACACCCTGAGATCTTAACTAAAATACCACAGTTGATGGTCCAGGGGCCTTGGGATTCCCCTTGGAGCATGGACCCTGTCTCTGATACCACCCCTGTCCATAAATCGTAATGGAGGTCAACTCTTCAGGCAGAAATGGATTGGACTTGGTGACCTGGATACAGGGGAGAGGGTGGAGAGAAGGGGATAAGTGATTGTTAGGAGGATGTGACATGTACAGAACAGAGAAGAGGAGTGTGCTGTCACTGGGCAGGGAGAGCAGTGGGAGTCGCTCATTGGTAGGTATGCAAATTTATATGGGATTGTGTATTCTGACTCAATCATAATAAAAAAGTATATTAAAAAAAGAGAAAATGAGGCAATGGAGCTACATTTATTTATCAGTGTCTTAAGATGTTCATAGTATATTGTTAGATGCAGAGGGGGATTGTATGGCAATATGACTAATGCAATCCTGCTTTTGTTTCTTTAAAAGTATATGCACTCAGGGATAATTATGCAAAGAAGGTTTGGGAGGATACAGCCAGAAAAACTGCAACGCTTGTTTCACTAAAGTGATTAAGAATGATTTTTCTTTCAAATCAGCTGTTTGATACTGACGTAAAACTTATAACTTACTTTTTAAATTTGCATTTCTTTAGTTATTGATGAAGTTGAACATTCATGTTTTTGACTATTAGTATTTACTATTTTGTGGATTGTATAGTCACATTTCTAAATCATTTTTCCCCTTGTCACATTTATCTTCTGAAACATTTATTTGAAAAAACTGTGTACTAACCCACTGCCGTCAAGTGAATTGATTCATAGAGACTCTGTATGAGTAGAACTGCCTCCGAGGGTTTCCAAGGAGCAGCTCATGGATTCAGACGGCTGACCTTTGACAAGTAGCTCAACTCTTAAGCACCGCAACAGCAGGGCTCTTGTTTATGATAGTAAGTCTCTGACATCTGGCTACCCTGTTGTTGTTGTGTGGCATTGAGTCAATTCTGACTCATGGCAATCCTACGTAGTGGAGTAGAACTGCTCTCACAGAGTCTCCTAGGCTATATTCTGTACAGGAGCAGATCACCAGGTCTTTTCTCCAGTGGAGCCACTGGGTGGGTTCGAACTGCCTTCCTTCGGTTTGTAGCCAAGCACTTACCTGCTGTGCCACCAGGCTCTGTTTGACAACCCTACATGAGTCAAATATTTTTCTTAGCTTATTGTTTGCCTTTAAAATAATCTTCCTGACATTTTTGTGTAGTCTAATCTGTCAATACTTCCCTTGTGAGTTTTACCCTTGGGATAAAAGAATGCATCTTACTACCAAAGAGTAAAGAATAATGATGACATGTTTAACCTCCACTAGTAGTGCAATGAATGGTCAAGTCCTGTAACCTCCCTGACCTCATTTCTTCATCTATGCAATGAAAATAATAACTGATTCACACGCCGATATGAGTGGAAAGTGAGAAACTAGATGAGGTGATTCTTCCATGCAAGAATCTGAGGACAAAGAGCACTGCCGATAAAGCACTTTGCAAAAACTCCACAAAGTCAAAAGTCCCATGTCCTAGGCCCACCACTTCCTGTTTTATTCCCCTTGTATTAGTTCAGCGGGTGTGACGAGTAGGATCTGGAATCTGTGCCTCCACTTCCTTACCCCTTCCTCCTCCCGCTGAGAGGGCGCCCTGGTCACACTTGATCTTGTTTCATCTTCAGGCTTTTGAAAGGCATATTTTACTGTCCTGTTTTGTGATTAAGAGAACAGACTGAGAGGGGCTTTTCCTTCCACCTCGCAGTAGTTGGGCCTCTGCTCTGTGCCGGGCTCTGTGAGAGCCTGGAACTCACCTTCCAGGTCTGCAGGAGTCCGTGCCTCTCACTCTGGGCAGTGTGGGGAACCTAGCGGGGAGGGAGGCCAACAGGGTAGGAGGCTGAAGGCCTGTCACAGCAGTGACCACGGAAACAGAGAAAGGGGGAATAATTAGGGACCTTGTGCCAAGCCAGCCAAGTGCCATCAAGTCGGACCCGAATCATGGGCCTCGATAAGTCAGAATCAATAAGTCTCAATGAGTGGGTGAGGCAGATGGGGAGACAGGGAAGCTGGGGCGAAACTCAGGTTTCTGCCTGGGAACACAGGTAAGGGATGGAGCTACTAATCTACCAAGTTAAAGAGAGCAGCTTTCAGAAGGGAAGTGGATGAGGTTTTAGGAATACTGATTTCAAGGGCCAGTGATGACCACCTGGTTGGAGGGAGTCTGGCTGTGGTCTGGATTGCAGATGGCCGTCCAGGGCCCATGGAGCCCCAGCTGCCCTGCAGAGGGAAAAGCTGTAGCGGGAGGAGATAACTGGGCTGCGTCCACACATGTGGTTGGTAGAAAAGGATGCTGAGCAGGGGCCTGAAAGGACCTGGTTGCGGAATGGGAGGATAGCAGGGACTGCAGACAGGAGTTGGCAATGTTCAGACCTGCATGGAAAGGAGGAGAGTGAGGACCTGGCCCTCGGGGGCCATGCCTTGGGAAAGGACACTGTCCTTGTCATGATCATTACCGAAGATAAAGGGAATGGATATGATGTGGCAGGTGAGGAATGAAAATATGAGAATTGCATATTTTAAAGAACACTCCTCCACAGAGCCCTGGGGGTGGGGGCAAGGTTTAAATACTCAGCTGCTAACTAAACATCTGTCAATTTGAACTGACCCAGCAGCTCTTCAGGAGAAGGATCTAGCAGTCTGCTTCTGCGAAGACGACAGCCTAGGAAACCCTGTGGAGCAGTTCTACCTTGTCACACGAGTCAAAACCCAGCACCTAACAGCAGTTCCTTCATGAGGGAAATTCAAGTAAGAAGCAGAGTGATGTCACAGGGTTGGGGCTGGAGTGAAGCCTTAAAAACACCGTTACTGTTGGGTTTTTTAGGTATAATTTACATACAGTAAAATGCACCCATTTTAAGTGTAAATTTTAATGAATTTTGACAACTTTGTACACAGGTGTATCCACTGTCACATCACAACAGAGAACATCTCTATCACCCCACAAAGTTTCTTGGTGCTCCTTTTCAGACAGTCCCCATCACCGCCAGCTGCTCCTTAGACTCAAACCACCACAGGTCTGCTTTCTGTCCCTAATGATTTCATTATATCATTTGTAGAGTTTCAGAGAAGTAGAATCATCCAGTAGGTAGCAATCTGTGCCTGGCTTCTTCAGCTTGCATCACGTTTTTCAGATGTATCTGTGCTGCTGTGCACAACAGTAGTTTGCTCCTCTTACAGCTGAAACATTGGCTTAGTGATTAAATGCCACACCTGCTAACAAAAAGGTCTGCAGTTCACATCCTCCAGGAACTCCCTGAAAACACTATGGGGCGGTCTACCCTGACCTATAGGGTCGTTACAAGTCAGAATCAACTCGACAGCACTGGGTTTTGAGTTTTACTGCTGAAACACTGGCTAAGCTACAATTTACTTCTCATTCAACTGTTGATAGACACCTTGGCTGTATCCAGTTGGGAATTATTATGAATACAGCTTCTATGAGCCTCATGCAGAAGCCCTTGTTTGACTGTACTTTTTCTTTTTTTTTTTAATTGTGGTTCAGTGAAACTTTACAATACAATTCAAATTTGTATGCCCGCCTATCTGCAGCTCCTTCTGCTCTCCTTGCCCGGTAACAGCGCACACCTCCTTTCCATTCCATGTATGTCGCATCCTCTTTAACAGTCTCCTGTTCCCTCCTCTCCACCCTTTCCAATCCCCTCTAGTAAGAGGCCAGTAGGACTACATCCTATAGATGCATAGAACCATAAAGTGCACACACAATATGGTCACTCTGTTCCAGAATCTAATCCATTCCTATCAGAAGAGTTGACCTCCGTAATGATCTACAACCAGGGGCAGCATCAGGTCTAGGGGCCACGCTCCCAGGGGAACTCTCATGCCTTCGGACCATCAACTGTGGTCTTTTAGTGGAGTCCTTAGGGTGTACCCCTTTTTTCTCGTGTTGCCACTGGGACCCAACACTGTCAGCCCCATCACAGCTGTCATTGGTGGTGGCCAGGCACCATCTGGTTCTTCTAGTCACATGTTGACATAGCCACCCATTCACATGGGTCTTTCTGCCTTCTGGCTATTTTTGCCTCATGTTATTGTTGTCCTTGGTAATCATCCGTTCCAGCTGAGTTGGGACCATTTGGTGTACCTGAGATGGCAGCTTGCTAGATTTTAAGACTGCAGACGCCACTCACCAATATGGGATGCAAAAGACTCTCTTAGTAATAGGCTAGTTGTGCCAGTGGGCCTCCATATCCCCTGAGAGCATGGTCCCAGACCCCTGCCCCTGATACTCTATCCTTGCAACATTGGGTTGAGATTGGAGGAGTTTCCAGGTTATGCTGAAGTCAAGTTAAATTGATCTCTTTTCTAATGTGTGTTGTGTTTCACTGTATATTTTGATTTCTCCTGGATGAATAAAATAACTAGAAGTACAACTGTCAGATTATATAGTTAAGGAGCCCTGGGGTCTACAAATGTGCTCAGCTACTAACCAAAAGATCCATGGTTAGAAGTCACCAGCATTTCTGCAAGAGAAAAGACCTAGTGATCTGTTCCATAAAGGTTTATAACCAAGGCAGCCCTAAGGGCAGTTCTGATCTTTCCTATAGGGTCACTGTGAGTCTGAAGCAAGTCAGTGTCACACAAGAACAAAAACAAAAAACATGGTAAGTGGATCTTAACTGTACTGAAAAATGACAAAAACACTGTGGCCTGAAGTGGTTGTTCCATTTTACATTCCCGACGGCACTTGTTACTGTCAATCTTTTTCATTTTTGCCATTCTAATGGGTCGTCATGAGTCGGATCCGACTCGACGGCACTTGGCTACTTGGCAATGGATTTTTAGTGGTATCTCATTGTGGTTTTAATTTGCATTTTGAGGAATTTTTAAAGTATGGGCACATTTTCAGAATTAGAGCCACTGAGTCAGAATATGTTGAAGACTTAGGTGACAAACAAGGAACTGATGGACACAGTCCAAAACAAGACTGCAAACAGGCAAACTTAGAACTGCAGAGTTAATCCCAGCTCGACCGTTTTCTTCCTATGTGATCCTGAGCAGTCACTTACTCTGTGCCTCAGTGTCCTCATCTATAAAATGAGGATAATAAAAGTACCTATCTCATAAGGTCATTCAAAAATTAAGTGACTTTATATTTGTTGTCTTATTAAGGTGCCTGGCTATAGAAAATGTTCTATGTGAGCCATAGTTTTGTTGTTGCTGTTGTTAGTAGTCCTCAGTTGATTCCAACTCACGACAACCCTGTTTGTACAGAGTAGAACTGCTCTACAGGTGTTTCAAAAGGGTGTTACCTTTTGAAAGCAGGTGCCAGGCTTGTTTCCTGATTCACTTTTATATAAAGTTGCTGAAGCTATTGTACCACCAGCAGACTCGCAAAACCCAAACCCACTGCACTGAGTCGATATTGGGTCATAGCAACCCTACAGACTGAGTAGAACTGCCCCATAGAGTTTCCAAAGAGCACCTGGTGGATTTGAACTGCCGGCTTTCTGGTTAGCAGCTGTAGCATTTAACCACTACACTGTGGACTCCAGGTCATTATTATTACTGTTCTTGTTATTGAATTAATACAATTCGAAGTCTTCTCCAAGTCCTCCCTGCAGGGGGTAAGAGGTATAGTCATTGCAACCACTATTCGGGGACAGACTTCAGCACCTTTTATTTTCCCAAACTGTTCTATATTTGAAGATCCCTGGGTAGCACAAGGAAACCCTGGTGGCATAGTGGGTTAAGTGCTACACTTGCTAACCGAAAGGTAGGCTGTTCAAATCCACCAGGCACTCCTCGGAAACTCTATGGGGCAGTTCTACTCTAACCTCCAGGGTCGCTATGAGTCAGACCGGACTCAACAGCAGTGGGTTTTTTGGGTGGGATAGCACAAAGGAGCCCTAGTGGCACAGTTGTTGAAGACCTTGGCTGCTAACCAAAAGGTCAGAGGTTCAAACTCGCCACTGCTCTACAGAAGAAAGATGTGACAGTCTGCGTCTATGAAGATTTACAGCGTTGGTTAGCCCAGAACTGAAACCACCCCCAAAGCCAACTCTTCAGACAAAGATTAGACTGGACTATAAGAAAAAGAGTATGCTTCTTAAGTAGATACATGGGGCTAACACTTAACATATCCTGTCCAGAGGTGAGATGAGAGGGCAGAAGGGTATAGGAGCTGGTTGAATGGACATAGGAAATACGGGGTGGAAAGGAGTATTCTGTCACGTGGCAGGGAAAACAGCTTGAGTTACATGGCAGTGTGTGTGTGTACATACTTGTATGACAAATGAACTTGAATTGTAAACTTGCACTGAAAGCACAATAAAATATTTTTTCAGAAAAGATTTACAGCCTCAGAAACCCTGTGGGGCAATTTTTCTCTATCCTATATAGTTGCTACGAGAGTTTCACTCAACTACAAGTTGAAGTCAACTCTACTGCAGTGCGTGTCATTTCGGGGGTGGCACGGACAGTTCAGCACTCTGCTGTGCACCATAAGGTTGGTGGTTGCCTCAGAAGAAACGGCTGGTTGGTGCTCTGTCTCTGAAAAGTCAGCCACTAGAAATTCTTTGGGACACAGTTCTACTCTGACACATGTGGAGTTGCCCTAAGTCAGAACTGACTTGACCCTAATTGGGTGGTTGTTTGGGTTTGGCCCTTATTTGAGGATGACAGCCAGGGACCAGATATCCAGCCTTTGCCTCTCACTCTTTTCTATCTCACCCTAGTCTGATTATTTGTTTATTTATTTAATATGACTGAGTGAAAATGTACATTCCCATATAAATTTACATGCCCACCTGTATGCAGCTTCCACTGCTCTTCCTGTCCGGTGACAGCACACTATTCCTCTCTGCTCCATACATGTCTCATCCTCCCAACAGCCTCCTTTCCGCTCCTCTCCACCCACTCTCCTTCCTCCAGCCAGAGGTCAGCAGGATGATATCCTATAGATGTACAGAACCATAAAGTGCATCCAATATATGGTCACTCTACATCACAAAGTCCAATCCATTCATGTCCAAAGAGTAAATCTTCATTATGATTTATGGGCAAGGGTAGAATCAGGGCCAAGGGCCATGCTCTCAGGGGAACCCCGAAACCGCTGGACCATCAATTGAGGCATTTTAGTGGATATCTCAGGGTGCACACCTTTTTATTCTTGTTTGCCAGTGAGACTCAGTGAGCTCCATCGCGGCTATCACTGGTGGTGGCCGGGCACCATCCAGTTCTTTCGGTCCCAAGTCGATGTAGGCACCCACTCATGTGGGTTGTCTTTACCCCATGTCATTTTGGTCCTTGATGATCATCCGTTCCTGCTGAGTTGGGACCATTTGCTTTGCCCTCGGATGGCAGCATGGCAGCTTTTAAGACCCTAGACGCCACTCACCAATGTGGGGTGCAGAGAGCCCTCTTAGCAAAATGCTAGTTGTGCCAATTGGCCTCGCTTTTGCCTAAGAGCATGGTCCCCTGCCCCCTGCCCCAGCTACTCTATCCTTGCAATATTGGGTTAAGATGGAAGGAGTATTCAAGTTATGCTGAAGTCCACTTAATAATGTTCTTGTTTCTAATGTGTGCTATCACCGATTTCAACCAAACAGATTTTTAGCAACTATCTAATCTAAGCCGTCCCCCCTCACCCTTCCTCTCTGCCGTCCCTTGCAGCTGTTGAAGAATCTTTTCTTCTATACACAAGTCTGTTTTTGAGATCTTATCGCAGAGGTCTCATACAATATTTGTCCTTTTGTCGCTGACTACTTTCACTCAACATAATGTCTTCCAGTTGAAACCAGGTTAGAAGATGTTTCCTGGAATCACCATTATTCTTTATCATTGCGTAGTGCTCCACTGAGTATATATACCATAGTTTACCTATCCATTCTTCTGTTGTTGGGCATCTGGGTTGATTCCATCTCCTTGCTATCGTGGACTGTGTTGCGATAAACATTCTGGTGCATGTGTCCATTGGTGTGAAAGGCCTTGATTCTGTAGGATATATTCCAAGTAGTGGAATTACTGATTCAAATGGTATATCAATATCCATTTTTTTAAGCAAGCGCCAGATTGCTTTCCAAAGAGGCTGGACCATTTTGCAACCCCACCAACAGTGTAGGAGGGTTCCACTTTCTCCACAGCCTCTCCAGCACTTGTTGTTTTGTGTTTTTTGGATCATGGCCAACCTTCTTGGGGTGAGATGGTATCTCACTGTCGTCTTGATTTGAATTTCTTTAATAACTAAAGATCGTGAACATGTCCGCTTGTGTTTTTTGGCTGCCTGGATCTCCTCATTAGAGAAATGTCTGTCCATCTCCTTTGCCCATTGCTTAATTGGATGATTTATCTTCTTCTTCTTGATATTTTGTAGTATCCTATAGATTATGGAGATCAGGCGTTGGTCTGACATAAAGTTGCCAAATATTTTTTTCCCATTCTGTAGGTGTTCTTTTAATTCTATTAATAAAGTCTTTGGATGAGCAAAAGTGTTTGATTCTTAATAGTCCCCATTTATCTATTCTCTCTTCTGATGATTGTGGTTTGTTTGACAGATTTTGGAGTCTGTCCACATTGTGTATTAAAACTTCCATTATTGTTCCTACCTTTTCTTGGATGAGCTTTATCATTTTAGGTTTGATATTTAGGTCTTTTATCCAACTGGAGTTGGTTTTTGTATAAGGTGTAAGATATGGATCTTGTTTCAGTTTCTTGCAGATGGATATCTAATTTTGCCAGCACCATTTGTTGAAGATGTTGTTTTTACCCCAGTTTAATGTCTTAGGGCCTGTGTCGAATATCAACTGTTCATAGGCAGATGGTGTCATTTCTGGTGTCTCAATTCTGTTCCATTGATCAATCTGTCTGTTCTTGTACCAGTACCAGGCTGTTTTGAGCACTGTGGCAGTGTAGTATGTTCTAAGTTCGGGTAATAAGAGGCCTCCCAGTGCGTTCTTCTTCTTTAGTAGTACCTTACTTATCCGGGGCTTTTTCCCTTTCCAAACAAAATTGGTGATCTGTTTCTCCATGTCATTTAAAAAAGACACTGGAACCTGTATTGGGATTGCATTATATAAGTAGATTGCTTTGGGTAAAATAGACATTTTCACCTAGTCTAATTTTTGCTTTGGAGACCTTAGGCTCTTCTCACCTCCTAGCAGTAGGCATGAAAGAGCTGATTCAGAGAACCTGAGCAGGGGCTGATGCCGGTCCGGGCTACATTACAGAAGTTCTTTAGCAGCTTGCGCATTCTGCCCAGAGAGGTTCTTCCTGTAGTCCCTTCCTCTCAGCCCCGCAGTGGTCAGGGCTCACGGAGAGCCCGAGCCCTGTCCCAAGCCGTCAGTAAGCCTGCCAGATGCCCCACTTGTGACAGCACGTGGCCAACATGAGGCCACTCGTGCGCTTTCATTCATCCAGCAGGTACCCTGTCAGCGTTGGCCGCGACAGTTTCGGCCTGTGCTTGGACGTTGAGAGGAGAAAATAGGTCCTGCCTGGGAGGAGCCTCTTCCAGTGTTGAAGCTATAAGCTGGAAGTATTTTCGTCTTGTGGCTGCAGCGCTGTGAGCCCAGAGCTCGGTCCCCAGTCAACGAGGTGGGCAGGTCACCCGCAGGAGCCGAGGCTTGCGCTACCAACAGTGCATTAAGCAGAAGGTGCTTGCACGGTGCCTTTTTTTTTGCGGGACATCAGTTAATTCACAAATCAGATGAAACAAGCGGCCCCTGCAACACCCGGATGTGAAGAGGGGGTCCTGACTCTCTTCGGACCTGCTCCTATCTCTGAGCTTTTGAAGATGAACTGTTACTGCTTTTGTGTTCATTTGAAACTTCGTTGAGCACTTCCTAGGAGCCAGCCGCTGCACCCTGCTGGTTGCTGAGGGGTGGTGCCGCCTGCGATCAGGGACTGGCGGTCAGTGTGAGGACCAGAGGTGCGGAGGACCGGCAGGGCCCTAGGTGCCCAGAGGAGTGGCACCCAAGCTGAGGCCAGAGGAATACATGTGTTCCGGGCCTGCAGTGGTAGGCGGCTGGTGGGTGGAGGGTTCCAGGCTGGACTGGAGGACCACTGTGATGGAAGAGGCAGCCGCACGAGAGGGAGCACCCTGCAGGAGTAGGATGGGGCAGTGAGGTGGGCAGGTGCTGAGGGTACAAAATGTGAGGAGACAGAGGCCTCCCTCTGGGGGTGCAAGGCAGGTGCTGCTTTACCCTCAGGGCGTGGGACATCTCTGAGGGATTTTAGGCAGGATGATGGGTAGATGGTGAATCAAACTGAAAAGAAGCCCACTCAGAAGCCCCAACTGTTTGTAAAGTTTTGTTTCTTAAGCTGGGATGTAGATTCACAGGTCTGGACTTTTCATGTGCCTGAAGTAATTCATAACTGAGAGAGAGAGATGACTCTGGCCATTGAGTGGAGAATGGGCTGGAGGGGAACCTGCCAGTAGCCAGTGCTACAGTTCAGGTGAGAGCTAACCGTGGCTGGAACTCAAGATGGGAGTGAAGGTGAGGACTGGGAAAATTGAGGACTTGGCGACTGTGTGGTGGAGCTGCAGGTGAAGATGGTACCCAGGTCACCAGGGAAGGATGATGTTGAAGAGGAGGAAGAGCAGATCTGAGAAAAGAATGGAGAGCTCCCTTGCAAAGATGCTGGGTTGGAGGTGGAAGTGTCTGTGTTGAGGGCCATGTAGGTCTACTGGCCAGGAGGGTCATGTGGGTGTCACCAGCACCCTGTTGGTACCTGAAGCCATGGAGTGGACCGGACTGGGGGGAGAGGGTGCGAGACAAAATCTGGGACCTTCCACACCGAGGGCACAAACACAAAGGAGGAGCAGGAGGAGAAGGCCAAGACTGAACAGGACAGCCGGGGGTACTGAGCATTGGCAAGAGTGCGGTGCTGTCAAGTTTGGAATTTTAAGAGAGTGCAGTGACCAGAAGCTGCCAGGACTTCATGTAAAGGTCTCCTATACTCGGCTACGCCTTTCTGTGTCCCCAGCCTCTGCTTCACTGACTGTCTCCTTTTCCGACACATGTTAAGCAAATTCTGACCTCCCACCCTGCTACAGCTGCAACATCCTTCAAGTGGGGTCCAGCCCTTGCAAACAGACCTGTTGTCTGATTTGAGGGAGTATTTACTGCTTATACCTTCCACCTGAACACTCACTATATATGACCTTGCACTACTTTCCAAATGTTCTCACAGCTAGATGGTAAGTTTCCTGAGGTAGACACCTCAGCCACCTTCTCCAGACCCTCTGTTGTCCATCAGTACTTGTTGCTTGATAAACAGACACCTGTGGGCTGGGCCAGGACTTCACTGTCATCCCATGTTTGGCCAGTAGGCTGCGCTCCAGGAAGAGGGTACTTGGAAACTCCAGGTTTTCTGGAGTCAGAAATAGTCAACCCAACCCTGGTGGCTTAGTGGTTAAGTGCTAACCAAAAGGTTGGCAGTTCATATCCGCCAGGCACTCCTTGGAAACTCTATGGGGCAGTTCTACTCTGACCTGTGGGGTCGCTATGAGTTGACATCAACTCAACAGCACTGAGTTTGTTTTTTGTTTAGGAAAGAGGACTTCTACAAACACTGTCACCAGTGGCCTCTCCCATACCACTAACGTATTATGGCTCCCCAAGAACACAAGGATTACACCCAAGGTGTGGGGCCAAACTTGTCATCCACATCTAGAGTTCTAACCTTCACTTGTGTGGGCTTTTTTGTTTATTTGTTTTTTTAATCAATGTAGGTTAGAATTTACACTATTCATATACTCTGAAAACTCCCAACCCAAGAAACTAGCAAAAAAGGATCCCAGACCAATGATCCAAACCACGAACTGGGAAAGAGTCTTCACAATGTACACAAACAGCAAAGGAATAGATAACAGTTTAAAACCCACACACACCCCCAAGCACTCACACAAAGTGGGCAAAAGATAGGAATAAGCAGTTTACAGAAGAGAAAATCCAACTGGATACTACATGTCTGCAAACATGGTAAGTGCCAAATGGGTCTGTGAGTCTGGAAAACCACTACAGAGAACCAGGTTTGCACCCAGGGAAGCTGGCCGTGAGCTCAGGAGCTGGCCTGACGATTTCACTCTCAGGTGTTCACGCATAGGCAATGGACCTCAAAGGGGCATCGCTGCCCCTGGAGAGAGTTTGGAAATTTGCTGGGCGTTCCCACTTGTCACTGATAGGAGAGGGGCAGTCCTGTGGTCAGTAGGGTTCAGGGTGCTTGATAACCTGCAAAATGCAGGGTGGCGTGCACAGTGAACAACTGTACCATGGTTTCACCTACAGATGCATAGGGTTTTTTGCATGGTTTTAATAAACACTGAATTTTCCTAGTATGACATTACTCAATAAAATACATGGAAGATCTTACCTTGGTTCTATTTCTCTGGTATTTGGTCCCATTTACTAGCAGTCCTCCGTGGCTCAAGAACTTATGTATGTCAGAGGACATTTATAGAGTTGCTATGAGTAGGAATCAACTCAACAGCAGTGCATTTGGTTTTTTTTTTATTATTATTATTATTTTCACTGGAGACGACACAAAGACATGATCTCTGGTGAAAGAGCTTAGGAAGCCTGATGTGTGCAAATGTACGCAGTTATGTGGGGTATAGGAGTTCCTCCCAGTGCAACTCAGATCATATGAATCTTGGCAGACAACTCCTTTAGGGAAAATTCTCTAATGAAAATCCTCTTCTAATGAGAATTGGCATGCTGGATTGGGAATGAAGAATCGAGGTTAAAGTTACAGAAAACCAACTCTGTGGTTTTTTAAAAATCTATTACTGATTCTCATTCAAGGGAAAAGGCTGGTCAATTTTCATACATCAGAAAACACTCCAAATTGCTGCTTCTGACTTGAATTATGCCTACTTTGCTGCCTTGAGGGTCTGTGGGCTCTGGCTCTGGTGTCCACAGCCACATACTGAAATGTGCAGATTGGGATTGTGGATGCTGGTGAGGGCTTGGGTGGCCAATTCCGGAGCTCAAGGCTGCAACCTGAGGCAGCCTGGAAGCACCCCAATCCACGATGTGCAATTTGGGGTTGCTCCTTGGGTGCAAAAAGAGTGAAGATTTCAGTACATGATCCCAGGTCAGAACAAGGGCAGGAATCAAACTTTGTGCTACTTCCTGCCCTAGGAAGGACCTCCTCCCTCTGGACCTTTAGAGTCTCATCTGGGAAATGGTGATGAAAATAGGCCTATTCCTGAAAGTAGACGAATGGCCTAACTAAATCCCAAAGCCCCTTGTTCTTTTCATCCACTAGGGCACTGGTCTCCAAGAAGCCTCTTCCTTTTTCATCAGCTGGCTTGAGAGCTCTCTCTTGTGATCTTGTCACCTGTACCCCATCCCTACCCCCACCTCCACCCATCTCTCATCTCTGTGCTCACTCCAGTCTCCCCACAGTCTTGGAGATTTACTGTGTGCCAGGCATGACTGTCCCCAGAAACCCTCCTGCTCCAGGGGTCCATGTATCTGTATACAGCCCTGTAGACCACATGGGTCCATGGAGCTGTAGAAAGGCAGAGGACAGAAGGTTACAGTGCATCAGCAGGGAGATACCAGCCAAAGGAATGGCTCTGAGCAGGGTCTTCAAGGGCTGAGAGCCTCCAGGGGAGTCAGGATAGGGAAGTAGGGAAACGGGGGTTAAGGACCTTAGCGGTGCTGGAGAGGCAGGTGGGTCCAGGGCTGTCTTCTGTGCTGTGGGAAGCCTGGACTCTCTTGCTCTCCTCCTCACCCCTTACCTTTGTCCAGTGAAACATTCAGTAACGAAGTGAGACTATATAAGCCAGGTGAAACAGATAGGCCCAGGGAAGTCTGGGAAGGCTTTTGAGGAAGGAGGGAGGTTGGACCAGAGGGGACCAGGAAGCATTTAGGAAGATGGAGGGGAACGTTGGAGACCTCCTTCCCTGGGTCTGAGGACAGACTTGATGTGGCTCAGCAGGGCAGACAGCGGGGCTGGAAAAGTGAAGTCAAGGAGAGGAGGACTCGGGGGCTGGCTAGAGGCGCCGCGGTTCACTCTTCCTGGTGCCCCTCACTGCGGCCTTCCCCGTGAACACATGGAGAGGCGCCCTGGGGCTTAGCACGCGCCACTGCTCTAACGTGGAGGAGCCTTGCCAGCAGATCTTTTGTCTAGGCGACTCAAAGGCAGCGTCAGCAGAGCCGGCCCCATAAAAACGGGAGCTAACCCGCGGGCGGGCGCACCATGGCACAGCGCTCCGGTAAGGTGAGTGTGTCTGGGGGGGCTTCGGGGGCCGCGCAGGAGCCGAAATGGGGCACTGGCCGACCGTGCGGAAACCCTGGTGGTGTGGAGGGCCAAGTGCTACGTCTGCTAACCGAAAGATCGGCAGTTCGCATTGGCCAGGCGCTCCTGGGAAACTCTGTAGGGCAGTTCTATTCTGACCCCTAGGGTCCCTACGATTGGGACCCGACTCAACAGCAGGGGGGTTGGTTTTTGAGTGGCTGACTGTGCAAGTCGCCCTGGCCCCCATCACCACTTTTATGCAGGGAATTGAGGGGAAACAGTCACTCGATGCTCTCTAGTCTATGATCATATGCAAAGTTAGCAAAATTTCCAGATTGAATGGAGCCACGTGTCTAGTCACCTGCCCTCTCCATGTCCTTACTCCTTCCTTTTCCTAACAAATACCAGGCCAGGCTCAAGTTTGGAGTGGGGAGGGTGATGGGATACTAGGGACTTGGTGGGGTGAGGGAGCCTGGACTGGCTCTGAACCCTGAGGCCCCGTTCTGTCTTCTTTGCCTGAGGGTGCTCTAAATGTGGGCTGGCTCTCTGTGAAATGTTGAGCTGGAAGTATTTTCTAATTGTGGTGCCAGGGTCTCTGCATGCTGAGACCTTGCTGGGAGGGTGTTTGAACCCCAAAGGTGACTTGTTACTTCTCTAGTTTCCCTCCCTAGCTCACTAGATAAGCCACATTCAAGGGGCTGTGTCAGTTGGGACAGGCTGGGTCATGCTTCAGTAACTACTGACTGCCCCAGCAGCCTCAACAATGATGACCTGCTGTGCTCACAGTGGGCTGGGTGCTGAGTCACTGCCTCCTTCCCCTGCACCCAGGGCTGCAGAGCTGCATGGCAGAGGAAATCTGCTTTGCCTCTTAAAGTTTCCACTGGCACTAATGTTTCAATAGCCCAAGTTCACAGTCATGCGTGGCTCCACCAGGCCTGAAAATAAACGATTCTGAGGCCTCCTACTGGGAGCAAAACTGGAAATATTGTTGATATTGCAAAGGACTAGGGTGTGTTCTAGGTTTTTAGGTAACATTATTGGCACTTCACAGTCCCTTGCTTCTAGCACTACAAGTCTTGAAACCTAAAGAGAGCATAAAGGTAAAAATTCCAGGTACCACAGCAGGAAGTGAGTTTGGGGGCTGTTATGATTTCACACACTTTCGCTTCCTGACAAAGATCGACAGTGCCACATAGCTCCGAGGCACTGTGGCTATACATAGTTCCAGATATGACACACTCTGGGACCGAAAGGAACAGAATGCAACTATAGAGGCCCCTTCTGAGAACATAAATCCCATGCTCAGGCCTGGAATAGAGTCAGTTCAGCAGGCTCAACTCCAGAAATTTGCTTTCTGGAAAATAAATCTGGGGTTATAATGGTGTGGTTGTGGGTAAAGTGTTTTCTTTGAAAGCATTTTCTTTAATGTCATTACAGATATTGTGTTTTAACAAGAAACAAAATATTTTAAATGCAGTGGAAATTTGAAAAGAATTTGTTTTCAAATGACCCATAGACAAAGGGGGAATCTCTGTGTTCAAATATTTACTGAGTTTTGCTGCTCAGTTGAGAACTACTGGGAAGGGCTAGGGGTGCTGGGTCTGACAGCAGCCCACCAGACAAAGAAAAGTCTGTTTATTTGCTCTTTCACCCAACCAGCAAATCTTGGTTGAGCCCTAAGATATGCAGCAGAACTGGGTCTTGGTGTCCTGGGGACTAGAGTTTTCCCCAAATGAAAGAAGAAAAAGCCTCTGACCCAGTACCTACTAATCTGACCTTCCAGATCACTCTCTATGAGGGCAAACACTTCACAGGGTGGAAGTTGGAGGTTTTCGGGGACTGTGACAACCTCCAGGACCGAGGCTTTATGAATCGAGTGAACTCCATCCGTGTGGAGAGCGGAGCCTGGGTTTGTTTTGAGCACCCCGACTTCCGGGGCCAGCAGTTCATCTTGGAGCACGGCGACTACCCTGATTTCTTCCGCTGGAATGGCCACAATGACCACATGGGCTCCTGTCGGCCTGTAGGAATGGTGAGTGGGCCATTC
Source organism: Heterohyrax brucei (assembly GCA_028571685.1). Classification (NCBI taxonomy): domain Eukaryota; kingdom Metazoa; phylum Chordata; class Mammalia; order Hyracoidea; family Procaviidae; genus Heterohyrax; species Heterohyrax brucei. The sequence continues at coordinate 59,777,401 of CM053158.1, read as the reverse complement.
ACCTTGGGAGCTTCCTGCTGGAATGACTGGGGAGGAGGGTGTGGTCGGGTCTGGTCAGACATGCAACAAAAGACCAGAGGAGTGTGGCTCTCTTGGCTGTAAGGTCTTTTTAAGAGATAACTCTTCCCAAACTCAGCCATGTTCTGGATTAGAGATAGTGTGTGGCCAAAATGTTAGGGACCTTGTTGGAGAGTCTTCAGAGGGGACCTTCATGCTTATGAGCCTGTTTTCGTGACTTCCATTCCTAGCCTTTACATGGCCACACCTTCTAGAACATGTCACCCACCAAGTGATATCTTTCCTATGTCCATTCATCAAGGACCTGCCAAGTGACCAAAATTTGCCCAATAAGCCAATTTTCAATCAAGTTTTCATGCATATGTCATAAAATCATTTTAAATTTCTGATCCAAAAATTTGACTAAATTTCCCATTGAAATGTTATTATACAAGCTTGAATTTGCAACCAGACGAGGGGAAGAAAAGTAAAACATATACTAAATTAAGGCTGATGTGGGCCTAGGGCATCACTTCTTGCAGGTAATTTTGTAGCACTTCTAAAAGGTCATCTGTGCTCTCACCTTGGAGTGACTTTCGGGAGAAACTCAAGTAGGGAAGGCCAGCAAGGACAAACTGTGGAGGCGGGGCCTGGAGGAGCCACACTAGGGCTGCCTCTGCAGATTTGTTCCTGTATATGTGTGTGTGTGCGTGTGTGTGTCTCTGTGTGTGTGTCTCTGTGTGTGTCTCTGTGTGTTTCTCTGTGTATATGTGTATAGAGCAAATGCAGCTTGCCCTTCCAAGGCTGAGGACTATTTGTGCTTGGCTGTCCCTTGGTGGGATATGGACAATGGGCTCCTTGAATTCCCCCAAGTCTTAAGCACTAAGCTGCCAGGAGTTCCTGGTGTTTGGGGTGGGAAATGGCTCAGACATGAGTCCAGGGGTGAGCAGCACCCACCACACATGTACAGTAGGCTCCCCATTGCACCCTGCCCAAGGCGTTCTGGTGATCGTCTACGGAATTCCTGGAAGAAGCTTGTCTGTATAGGACCCCATCTCTTTTCTAAATTGATTGCAAAACCAGTAGGGCTTTGGCATCTCAGATCATAAGAATTATTTGTTCGTGTTTCCACCAGGCCATGGCTATTTGGAAAAAGGAATTAAATTTGTTTTCCCTAGGTCTTGCATAATGCTATTTACATGAAAAATATACTGGATATATAGTGAATGCTATTTTCCTGAGATCTCTCCTGAGGCCAGCTTTGCTGCAGGTGTGGGTCCAGGTGTGTCCGGTGCTTGTGCTGAAGCCTTCCTTTGTCTTCTGAAGACAATGTCAGGGGAATTCCATAAGGAAGACAGATCCTGACCCAAGTGAACCATGCTGCAGAGTCCAGCAGGATTTCAGCTAGAGTGACTCTACTATTTGAGGGTTTTGGCTTCATGTTTTAATCAAAAGTTTTGTTGTAGTTTTTAAAGATTATCGTTATCCATGGCATGCAGCTCAGAGAGAGGAGTCAAGGGTAGAGGACCCTGTTGGTATGGTCCGGGCATGAGAAGGAGTCCTTTGAGGGGCTGATGACTGACCCTGGCCTTCTTAAACTCTGTTTATAAAAAGAGATTGGACTGGTTCAGGCAGGTTGAAACTCTTTGAAGTAATAGAACTCATTCACCAAACCACCTCTTCTTTGAAATAACAGTAGGAAGTGTGGGTGGAGGGAGCATTCACCTGGCCCACAGGAAGCTCAGCTGAGGGCCAGCCCTGCTGGAGTGGTCCTGGATTCCAGACTCAGTGCTCTGGGCAGTCCTCAGCTCTTTCCTCCATAGCTGGTCTTTTTATGGGGTGGTGAACTCAGGAACACTTTTCTTCTTTCCTTCTTGCCCTCCTTGGATCCTGGAGCACGGGGAACACTTCCGCCTGGAAATCTTTGAGGGCTGCAACTTCACCGGCCAGTGCCTGGAGTTCACAGAGGACAGCCCCTTCCTCCAGAGTCAGGGCTGGGCCAAGAACTGCGTCAGTGCCCTCAAGGTGTACGGGGACGGAGCGTGAGTAATGCCATTTGGACCCATACCCTCTGCCTGGGTCAGGAATCACACTTCTGCCCCAATGCCCTTTCCCACCCTCAGCTGCCTCATCCCAGGCTCCCTGCACAAGTCAAGCAAGAGAAGCTTCCTGCATAACTCCCGCCGACCCCTGCACACAAGTTGTGTCCAATAGAACCAGGGCAGTTAGTACTGAGCTTTGCAAGCAGCACCTTCCATATCACCTCCACTTTACAGAGGAGGAAGCTGAGATGCAGAAAGATTAGGGAATCCTTCTAATAGTGGCACAGCCAAGCTTTTGACTTCTGCATTGTCCAGTCCTAGAGTGGTGGCTTCCCAGACCCCACCTACACCCTCACTACAAGAGTTACCTGCTTGGGTACCTGCCTCTGCCTCCGTGTTGCTTCTCCCAGAGCCCAGCCTCTTGTCCTGTAGCATAGGATTAGGAGACTGATTAGGGGCTGCCAGTGAGGAGTTGTGAGAGGGAGCTAATCGAAGACAATGACTGGATGGGAAAATTGTGACAGCCAGCCTTCCCCAGGCAGCCTGGTCCCACAAACTGTCTCGGCCCTTCCTGCTCTTTCTCCATCATTCTGATTCTCTCTAGGGCTCTGTTTCTTACCTCTGCCTTTCTTCTGCCCCTTTCTTTGCCTTCATGAAATTCCTTACTTGCTCTAAATTGATGGTGCCTGCGTAGAATTCCAAAACAGTATTTTACCCTGGAAAAATCACTGGCTGAATTGTGTCTCGTGAGGCCAAAGTTGTACCTTTGTATGTGAGAAGTCTTAAGACCCAAGAAGCAACCCCTGCCCTCCCCTCTATGCATACACCAGGAAACTCACAGGACTTGTCTAGAAGTAAGGTAGAGAGGATGCTAGAAACTAGCATTTTGGTTAAGGGGAGGCATACATGAACTTTGCTGTAGAGTAACAACACATACTCTGTTTAAAATAAAATCAAGAGAGATTTGGAAGTAGAAACAGCTCCAGCCAGGCAAACATTGGTTTCCATAAAGTGAAAGTCAGAGCTCTAAAATGGTAAAACTGCAGAAACATATTTATGGGATAAGAACAAAGAGCTCAAGGTACATAATTTTGACTGGAAGTTACAAACTTAGATCAGTGTAAGGCAAGATCATTATAAGTGGGGGCTTAAAAGAGATTGAATTATCAGGGCTATATGGGCATTCTGGATTTGTGGTTTACAGTTGAGCTGTTTGTTTGAAGCCTTCTTGGAAACAAGCTCCTGAGGAACAAGCTGCAGAGGAACTGTTTGTTTTAAGATTCCTTGAGAAGTAGCTAACAGTATTCTAGTTGGTGGTGGGTGAGGTAAGGTGGTGGAAGGCCAGACATCTCAAAGTGAGCTTTCACTGTGATTAGTTTAGAGAGTATATGTGTGCTTTGTTAATTAGCTACTACCTGGTGATATGTATGCTTGCAATAGAGTCATGAGTGATCACAGGATAATTACATGATGGATTCTATGGGATCAGAGAGTAAAGATTAACTTACTTAGGGTGAAATTATTTGGAGAACATCTTACACAAGCCAAAGGGTTTTGATATATTTTCTTCGCTCGGTTTGGCATGATACACTTTAGCTACAGAGAAAAGAATTTCCTTGGCTACATGATGAGATCTGTACAAAGACTGACAGTAAGTTATTTCCAAATCTGAGCTATCTGTCCTCACCGGGCTCCCCCAAATTTAGACCTTTGACATTCTCTCCTTTTAATCACGTATTTTGGTAGGAATTCTTTGACTGCACTTTTCAAGAATGTTTCTTCTGTATGGACTGCTGTTCCTCAGCTGGTAACTCAATCTTCTGAGCTGTAAAACTCTGGGTCGTGGGTTACTGGACACTGTCTAGGTTCTTACAGTATTCAGAGCTATTAAGACTCTGGATTCTGCTACTGAGGAGTTGGGCACCATCTGGTTCTTCACCAGGCTGTGGCTAGATATCCTGCTTCCGTGATCATTCATCAAGTTTGGGGTTAGAATACAGCTACATTAGGGTCAAGGATGCTGGCTTAAGGCTTGATTTCAGTGTCATTTGAAAAAAATAGTTTGATCTATATACATAATTTTTTTCATAGTCATGGCATCAGATTTTTTAGTTTTAACATTTGTAAAGCATTTCCTATGTCTAATTACTCCAAGAATAACAACAAGTATGTTAAGTGTCAACAAACCAGTGAGTAAAACAGAGCCAATTCAAAATCTCTTTCCTTGAGGTCGCTGACTGAAGTTATCAAGAAAGAGACAATCAGGCACAGGAAGTACGTGGAGCTAAGTAGCCTATGGCATGTCTGTCTAATGTCTTTTTCCACCTCTCCTGATATATTTATCTGTGTGTAGCAGGAGGTATTAGCAATGGCCCAGACCCTTCCTTGCCAGGCCAAGATAAAATCAGGAGATACTATCTTACATCAGTTTGACCACAGAGTTACAGACTTTTTTTGAGCTACCGTTCCATCAGCAACATCATTGGTTATCTTTTCCATGGTAGCTGATATGTTTCAAAGAGACCTTGCAAATTCAGGGATACCACGGACTGGTAGCAGGGCTCAGAATAGCACCTGTCTACCTCCTGATATTTCTAATGTAGGATTTTTATCAGACTCAGTGATTTCCGTATGAGATCAGAAGAGGAGTTTTGTGTATTCATTATATTCATTATATATGTGTATATTATATTCATTATATTTTGTATATTCATTATAAGAATGAAGGGTTAGTTGGACCTCAGAGTCCCTAAGGTACATTTGCCATTCGTACTCCATCTAACGATGTAAAGTCCAAGTAAAAGGTCTAACATCAGAATTTTTGTCTAGATAGTCTAATCCTCCATACAGGAACATGTATCTATAAGGGGCATGTATTACTCCCATTCTAGTTTGAGTAAAGGTAAAAGGAATAGCCCAATTTGCTTCTTCAAGCCATTTTTCAGTGAGGTCATTACAAATAGACAAACTTCCTAATTCCAATTTTTTCTTAAGACAGATGCAAATTGGGACCTCTGAATCCTGACAATTATAAAAATCTGCTAAAGCACAATCCCTGTTATTAATGACAAAAAAGATAGGACTTTTGGTAAAGGACAGGGTCAGCAAAAAAGAGGAAGACCTTCAATGAGATGGACTGACACAGTGGCTGCCACAATGGACTCAAGCATAACGATTATGGTCGTGGCACAGGACCAGGCAGTGTTTCACCCTGTTGCAGATAGGACCACGATGAGTCGAACCTGATTCAACAGCACCTGCAACAACAAGACCTACTCCATGTAACTCATCAGTCACTACAAGGAAACTTTTCCCAATAAACATAAACTCCAGGTTGAATAGTAAGTTATTTAGACTTGTCTTGCTTTTCATTACCAAAAGCTTCTTTAACTTACTAAAAATATTCCTTAGAATATTGGATTAAGGATTTACAATACTGGAACAAGTCAGACTGAATCAAACTTGATTCAGGAAAAGTTGCCCAGTATGAGAAGGACATTGGCTGACCAGTGATAATTTTATGAGGGTCCATTTGTGAAGTCCAAATAGAGTAGTCCTCTAATTTGAAAGAACTAGAGGCAACACTTCGGAAAACTTTGTGGTGTAGTGGTTAAGTGCTACATCTGCTAACCAAAAGGTCAGCAGTTCAGATCCTCCAGGCACTCCTTGGAAACTCTATGAGACAGTTCTACTCTGACCTGTAGGGTTGCTATGAGTTGTAACTGACTCAACGGCAGTGGGTTTTGGTTTTATAGGTAGTACTTTTGTCCAGCGCAATTGTAAAGATTTGGAAAGTTTGGCTAGTTGGTTTTTTATTGTATCATTAATTCTTTCAGTAAGATCAGATAATTGGAAATAAGTTTAATGAAGTTTCTGAGAGGTGGGGACATTTGTACATATTTCTTTAATTATTTGTCAAGTAAAAAGGATACAGTAAGATCAGATAATTGGAGATAAGTTTAATGAAGTTTCTGAGAGGTGGGGACATTTGTACATATTTCTTTAATTATTTGTCAAGTAAAAAGGATACCTCAGTCACTCCAAAGGAATTTTGGAGCTCCCAAGATGAGGGATACTATTTTCAAGAAGTTTCTTAGCCACAAAAGAAGCAGTAACCTGATGACAAAGGGAGGCTTCTACCCAATGAGAAAACCGGTAAGTCATTGCTAGTATAAATTGGTAGCCACTTAAGTTGAGAGTTGAATAAAATCAGTTTGCCATTCAAACATGGCCCCCACCAATATTTCTTTAAAATATCTATCATCTGATCTCTCCCCAAATGTGTATTCACATATAATGCTTCTAGCACAAGGGTTTGTAAGGATTTGGGAAGAATTAAGTTCCCATTGACATCTCTGCATATCCCAGAGGTGGAACATTGGGAACAACCATGCTTCTTTCATTTCTCAGTCTCTTTGTGTGGGGCTGACTTTTGATATTCAAGCACATCTTTTTTTTTTTTATTATTTAACATGACTGAGTGAAAATGTACATTCCTGTATAAATTTACATGCCCACCTATATGCAGCTTCCACTGCTCTCCCTGTCCGGTGACAGCACACTATTCCTCTCTGCTCCATACATGTCTCATCCTCCCAACAGCCTCCTTTCCGCTCCTCTCCACCCACTCTCCTTCCTCCAGCCAGAGGTTAGCAGGATGATATCCTATAGATGTATAGAACCATAAAGTGCAACCAATATATGGTCACTCTGCATTGCCAAGTCCAATCCATTCCTGTCCAAAGAGTGGACCTTTGTTATAATATAGGGGTAAGGGCAGCATCAGGGCCGGGGGCCATGCTCTCAGGGGAACCCTGAAACCGCTGGACCATCAGTTGAGGTATTTTAGTGGAGATCGCAGGATGCACCCCTTTTTATTCTTGTGTTGCCAGTGAGACTTAACCTAGTGAGCTCCATCGTGGCTATCACTGGTGGTGGCCAGGCACCATCCAGTTCTTCTGGTTCCAAGTCAATGAAGGCACCCACTCTTGCGGGTCTCTCTGTCTTCTAGGTTGTCTTTACCGCATGTCATTTTGGTCCTCGGTGAGCATCCGTTCCTGCTGAGTTGGGACCATTTGCTGTGTCCTCGGATGGCAGCTTGGCAGCTTTTAAGACCCCAGACACCACTCACCAGTGTGGGGTGCAGAGAGCTCTCTTAGCAAAATGCTAGTTGTGCCAATTGGCCTCGATTTCGCCTAAGAGCATGGTCCCCTGCCCCCTGCCCCAGCTACTCTATCTTTGCAATGTTGGATTAAGATGGAAGGAGTACTCAAATTATGCTGAAGTCCACTTAATGTTGTTCTTGTTTCTAATGTGTCAAGCACATCTTTTAAAACAACTCCTCCTCTGGGCGTAGAGGGGTCGTCTATACACACATTAAAGGAATGCTCATCATCTGAAATGGTGCTGTAATGTGAGGGACCATACATGACTGTTAAAAGCTTGGGGGAAGAACGACTGTAATCTTCAAAACTATGAACAAAAAAACATTTTCATAGTTTCAGATATCTCCACCAACATTTTTCTAAAGTTCAGGTTAACTCATCTGGTTTTATTCTGGATTATCATTAAAAAAAAGAAAAGAAAACTTTGAACCATGGGAGCATGCGAACACTCTGGTAAAAGAGGTTTGTTATTTGGCCCACTCCATAATCCATAAGTGGATTTTGGTGGGAGCCAGCTTGTTCCCATTCTCCAGTTTCCGCTTCTGAGGTTGTTCATTAGTGTGTAAAGAAGCCAATTTGCAAGCTTTCATGAGCACTCAGTTCAACTTGTCGAAGTGACTTCAGGAAGGGTGCCACTTTCAGGGATCTCAGTGGATATTGTCACAGCATAGCCTCCATGGTAATGAGTTTGTAGATTAAAATTTTAAATATGACCTATCAACAAATAAAGCTAAATCGGGATTTTGTAGTGAGCTTTCTTATAAATCTTTTCTAGAATACAGGTTGTCCAATGATTTAAGCAATCATGTGGTGGATGGTTACCATCCTTAAGTGGAAGTAAAAATGTGGCTGGATTCAAGCAGGTTACAGTATGTAACAGAATATTAGAAGCAGCTAAAAGAAGAACTCCATAAAAAGTCAGCCTACTAAACGAGAGCTGTTAGTACTGAATTTAGGATGGACACCGCATGAGCAACATAAACATCAAGAAAATTTCCTAAAATTGTATCTGCTGTAATCTCAACCAGCCTAACAGCTGCAGGCACTGCTCAAAAGCAAGGGAGGTACCCTGGAGCAACAGGGTCCAGTTGACCACCGTAAGAACCAATGAGTCTCTGTTGTCTGCTATGTTTGTCAGTGTGGTCTTCTAAAGCATTTCCAGAAGTCTCGTGGGTAAAAAGTGAAAAATTCAAGTAATACTTAGGAAATCCTAGAGCAGGAGTATGAATTAATGCCTCTTTTAGCTCTATGATGGCCCTGTGGCCACCTTCAGAAAGTTAAATTGTACCACGTTCTGAATCTTTTAGATAATGATAAAGTGGTTGAGGTAGTAAAGAAAAATTTAATACCCAGTTTCTGCAGTAATTACAGAGTCCTAAAAATCTTCTCATTTGTTTCTTTGTGGTGGGGACTGGATAAGCTAGGATAGTTTCTTTTCTTTGGGAGTCTGTAGTGAATCCCTTTGCTGAAGTTGTGTGTCCCAGATATTTGATAGAATGTTGGGCTAATGGTAGTTTTTCTGTGGAGGTTTTGTGTTGTTAATAACAGGATACTTGTTGGTAACACCTGGCCCTTGGTGGTATAGTGGCTAAGTCCTATAGCTGTTAACCGGAAGGTCAGCAGTTTGAATCTACCAGCCACTCCTTGGGAACCATATGAGGCAGTTCTACTCTGTCTTATACAGTTGCTGTGAATTGGAATTGGCTCGATGGCAATCAGTTTATGAGTAAGACATGGTGGTTGAGAATTAGAGCAGACCAGCCACTTGTTCCTCTTGAAATGGTTGAACCTTGACCAGTGTAGCATAATGAATATGTGTCTTCCTTTCATTTTCTTTTTATGCTTCCTGAGTCATTAAATATTTTCCCTGTAGAATCCGTCATTATTGCAACTTGAGGCTTGAATTTTTTTCTTCAGTTCTTTCAGCTTGAAAAGTGCAGAACATGTTTTTCCCTTTTGGTTTTGTATTTCCAGCTCTTTGCACGTGTCATTATAATACTTTATTTTGTCTCCTCAAGCTGCCCCTTGAAATCTTCAGTTCTTTTACTTTGTCGTTCCTTCCTTTTGCTTTAGCTACTCAACATGTAGTAACAAGTTTCATAATCTCTTCTGACATCCAATTTGGTCTTTCCTTTCTATCCTGTCTTTTTAATGACCTCTTGCTTTCTTCATGGATGATGTCTTTGATGTCATTCCACAAATTGTCTGGTCTTCAGTCATTAGTTTGATTGAAGTTGGGTTGAAGGCACTGGCAAAAACAAGGCTTCAGGAATTGATGAAATAGCAACTGCGATGTTCCAACAAACGGATGCGGCACTGGAAGCGCTCACTCATCCATGCCAAGAAATTTGGAGGACAGCTACCTGGATAACCGACTGGAAGAGATCCATGTTTATCCCCATTCCCAAGAAAGGTGATCCAACCAAATGCAGAAGTTATTGAACAATATCATTAATATAACATGCAAGTAAAATTTTGCCAAAGATCATTCAAAAGCACCCGCAACCATATACTGACAGGGAACTGCCAGAAATTCAAACCAGATTCAGAAGGGAACGTGGAACCACAGATGTCACTGCAGATGTCAGATGGATCTTGGCTTAGAGCAGAGAATACCGGAAAAATGTTCACCTGTGTTTCATTGACTATACAAAAGCATTCGGCTGTGTGAATCATAATAAATTATGAATAACATTGTAAAGAATGGAAATTCTGTCACATTTAATTGTGTGCATGAAGAATCTGTATTATGCATCAAGAGGCAGTAGTGCGAAAAGAACCAGGGGACACAACATGGTTTAAAGTCAGGAAAGTGTGTGTCAGCATTGTATCCCTTCACCATACCTTTTCAATATGTATACTGAACAAATAACCCAAGAAGCTGGACTATATGAAGAAGAATGAGACATCAGGATTGGAGGAAGACTCATTAACAGTGTGCGTTATGACACAACCCTGCCTGCTGGAATAGAAGAGGATTTGAAACACTGATGAAGATCAAAGGCCACAGTTTTCAGTATAGATTACACTTCAACATCAAGAAAGCAAAAATCCTCACATTCAGTCCAGTAAGCAACATCATTATAAATGGAGAATGGATTGAAGTTGTCAAGGTTTCATTTTACTTTGTTCCACAATCAACACCCACAGAAGCAGCAGTCAGGAAATCAAAACAGGCTTTGCACTGGGAAAATTTGCTGCAAAGGACCTCTTTAAAGTATTGGAAAGTAAAGACATCACCTTGAATACTAAGGAATGCCTGACCCAAGCCATGTTATTCTCACTCACTTCATATGCATGCAAAAGCTGGACAGTGCAGAAGAACTGACACCTTTGAATTGTGTTGGAAAAGAAAATTGAACACACCATGGACTGCCAAATGAACAAACAGATTTGCTCTGAAAGAAGTATAACCAGAGTGCTCCTTGGAAACAAAGATAGCGAGACTGTGTTTCACACACATTGGACATGTTGTCAAGAGGGATCAGTCCCTGGAGAAGGACATCATACTTGGTAGAGCGGAGCATCAGCTAAAAAGAGGAAGGCCCTCAACAAGATGGAGTGACACAGTGGCTGCAACGATGGGCTTAAGTATAAAAACAATGGAGCGCATGACACAGGACCAGGCAGTTTCATTCTGTTGTACACAGTGTCGCTATGAGGCAGAGCTGACTCAACGGCACCTAACAACAAAGTAAGTTGTTCACATATTGTAATAAACTGGGTCCTTGGGTGGGTTTTAAGGATTGTACATCAGCACATAAAATCCGGGAAAAATAAGTGGGAGATTCAGTGGAACCCTGAGGCATCATGGTCTAGGTGTGTTTTGGTGCACCCATGTGAAAGCAAACAAATACCGACTCTGGGTGCACTGTACACCATGCTTATTGCCGTCAAGTCGATTCTGACTCACAGAGACCCTGGGTGTGCAGTGATGCTGAAAAAAGTATGGCATGAATTTGCCACCATAAAGTGGGAAGCTTCATGGGTACGTTAGAAAGAAGCAAGTGAGGACTGGGGACTAAGGGGAATCTAGGAATTTCTACACAGTTAATGCCATGTAAGTCCTACACAAATCTCTATCCTTTATTGACAGGTTTCTTAACAGAGAAGACCAGATGCTGCAGGGACTGTGCAAGGAATACTTAAGGCTTTAGCAAGAAATTCTTGAATGATAGGACAGGTCTTTTTTTTAGCTTCTTAAGGGATATTGGAAAACCCTGGTGGCATAGTGGTTGAGTGCTACATCTGCTAACCAAAAGGTCAGCAGTTTGAATCTTCCAAGAGCTCCTTGGAAACTCATGGGGCAGTTCTACTCTGTTGTATAGGGTCACAATAGTCAGAATCAACTTGATGGCAGTGGGTTTGATTTGGGGTTTTAAGAGATATTGGGAGATTTCATGCAAGGGCTTAGAGGTATCTATTTGAATTTTAATTCGTTTTGCTGATGATACTTGGCCACTGTGTGCAGCTATTGTGGCCTGTAAACTTTCAAGTATGGTTAAAAGGTCTTTGGTTTTCTTGTGGCTGCAAGTTAAGTGCCTGCGCATAGCAATGGGCTTCTTCATTTTCAGTATTCTCTGTTATGGAGTCTATCCATTAATTGGTTGCAGGCAAATCTAATGATATCTCTCCTGTTTCTGAAAATTTTATTTGGTAATTCCATTTGGATGTAAAAAAAAAAAAAAAGTATATCTTCCAGGGCAAGGGCTTTGGTAAACTTGTGGGGTTCACTTAAAACTATACATAGTTCTCCATTTATCTGAATAGAAGTTTCTCCCTGAGGATTTATTTCTACCATAGGGAAAGTTCCCATACATTCCTGAGAGTCCCTTCATGTTATTTTAGGAGACTTCTGATTGGTTAGCATGTTATTAGAATTTTTTTTTTAAATTTAAAACTTACCTTTTTTAAATGTATGGGTTTCTTGCAATGAAAGCAAATGTGAGTTCCAGACTATTTCTAGGCCCTATTTTCTGAAATAGGAATTTCTCCTTTGGCTGGGTCTATAACTGCGCGGTTGTAAGGCCCTCAATTTATTTGTTTTAGCAGTCTGTTTAGTCTGTGTAGTTTGAGTTGGTTCATAAGCTAAACCAGCCATTTTAGCAATTGAGGTTCTTTTCCAATCTAACCAATGTCTCTTGACTAAAGCTGAAAATTCAGGATTAAGGCCCTATATAAATGCTGCATTAAAAGCCTCCAAAGCTCCTATGGTCATCAGGTCTAACCTAGAATGTTCAACAGCTTTTTATGTAGTCTATCTTAATAATTGTAAGTGGCTTCATCCTTATGTTGCATACAGGACTGAATTTTTGTCTAATGCACCATGGGAAGGCTTTACTAAGAGCATCATCTAAGTCTTTTCCTTTTTTATGAGCTTCTTTAGCTATGACCTCAGCACTCTTGCTGGTATCTAAGATGAGACTGGCTTGGGCAACTTTCTAGTTAGCATGTTCCAAACAAATCTGAGCATCTCCTGGGCTCACTAGCATATGCACTAATTGGTATAAACCAGGAAGCCCAGGTTGGTAAGCATCAGTGAGAGGATTTTAGATTGTTTAGCAAATTTATAGGGATTCTTCTTCAAATCTGGAAAATCCTTAACAGTGCTATGCAATTCAGCATGAGTCTAAGGAACAAAAGATGTGCTATTTCCTCTCATGTTTTGTCTAGTGCCTACACCTGGAGGTGTAGCACAGATCTTTAACTCCTAAAAGTTTCTTAGATAAGGGAGTTCAGACAAGGTATTTTCAGATGGATAAGAGAATAAAGAGGAATGAAGAGAACTGATTGTCAGAGGTGCAGACAGAGAAGGAGATACAGGCACTGGAATGATGGCCAAAAGTGCCACAGAGCCCTGGCATTATAAGTCTTTGATTTGTTTAGTCTGTTTTGAAATGGTGCCATACAGGGAGGCAAATTTGCTGTCTTGATACCTCCTGGAAGCTTCCAGATACCAATTTAAAGATGCATTCCATTGTATTTTATTCAGGAGTCTCTAGCTTCTGATTTACTTTGTAGAAGAGTGAGCTTATTTAAATCTAATGGCTACCACAATAATCATTAGTCTTCTAGATTTCCCTTGGTAATTACATGCCAGCAATCATTAAATGAAGCTGAACTGAGACCATAATGCTTGGTCATATAAGCTGCAGGAGTCCTTGAAAGGGGACATGTCAATCTCCATCTCACTAAGAAACTTGCCAGTATTAAACCTTGAATGTGCAAAGAACCTTAAGGTGCACCCAAGAGAAAAGGGAGTTCAATGAGGGGCTGCCACTAGGTGGCAGTTTCACCAAACTTTAATTTGGCAGTGAACTCAGCGTGCTGCTCCACATGGGAGCAAGAAAGAAAAGACAAGAGGACTGACAATAAATCTCGTGAAGAGCTGTCTTCACAACGAACAGACGCTTGATTCAAGAGTGCTTACCTGAGCCAATTTCTAAGAGGCTGAGTAAATGAGCTTTCGTCTGTAGCTTCTAAGGAATGCAGAAGATAAGACATCTTCAAAGCCTGCCAGACTACATCAAGAAATGTCATAGAGAAACAACATGTACTCCGCTTAAAATAAAATCAAGAGAGATTTATTGAAAGTAGAGGCAGCCTGAACCAGGGAAACACTGACTTCCACAAAATGAAAGTCAGAGCTCCAAAATGATAAAACTGCAGAAACATATTTATGGAGTGAGAACAAAGAACTTAAGGTACATAATTTTGACTAGAAGTCACAAACTTAGATCAGTATAAAGGCAAGATCATTAGAATTAGGGGCTTAAAAGACAGTGGACTATCAGGGCCGTGTGGGCATTCTGGATTGATTGGTGGTTTACAGTTAAGCTGTTTGTTTCAAGCCTTCTTGGGAACAGGCTCCTGAGGAGCAAGCTGCAGATGAGCTGTTTGTTTTAAGCTTCCTTGGGAAGTAGCTAACAATATCCTAATTAGTGAGTGGTGAGGTAAGGTGGTGGAAGGCCAGACATCTCAAAGCAAGCTTTCACTGTGATTGGTCTACAGGGTGTATGTGTGCTTTATTGATTAGCTACTACCTGGTAATATTTGTGCTTGCAAGGGTGTCACAAGGTGATCACAACATAATTACATGGTGGATACTATGCGATCAGAGAGTAAAGATTAACTTGCACAAAGGTCTTTGATATGTTTCCTTCCCTTGGATTCACATGATAACACTTTTGTCATTCTGTAGCTTAGCTACAAAGAAGACTGTTTCTTTGGCTGCATGATTAGACCTGTACAAAGACTGTAAGTTATCAAAAACACTAAGTTATTGATCCCAAGTCTGGGTTAGCACTCCTCACTATCAAGTTCTCCCAAATTTAGAATTTTTATACCTTTCATCCACTTCTGAACCTATAAAGAAGCAGAGGCCTGAGGAAATCAGTTGGACATGACACTAGGTGAACTCCACCTTGGGACATGATGTTGTACTGGGGAGTGCATGTACTTTGTTAAAAAGAGAAACTCTGCCCCACAGCTTCTGCTGTTCTTGCCCTGCTGTCACCCCAGCCCTGCCCTGGAGGGACATAGTCCCCGTGGTCCCTTCCTCTTTTTTCTGGAGAGGAGTTTTCATACTGGGGGAGGGAGGAGGCTTCCTGAGGAACCAGCCTGCCCCCTCCTCTTCCCTTGGGGAAAGCTCCTTCTGGCCCCAGATCCTGCAGGGGCGTTCCATGAGGACTGGGGTATGCTAGCTGGAGACAGTCTGCCCTAGAACGGTTTGAGTGTCTGGCAGGGCTCCTGCTGGCCCACACCTCCCTCCCTTTCCTCTGAAATCCCTACCCAACAGCTGACTGTGCCAGCAAATGTGGGGGTGGGAAGGAGAGAGGTGGGCTGCAGGTGGCGTGGGAGTGGGAGAATTGAGAGAGGCCCCAGCTCGCTGACTTGGCAGCCACATAGCCCTAGTGCTCATTTCCATTCACTTAGTTTCTTCTGAAACGAGGGCATTGGGCCAGAGGGGCTCAAAAATTCCGGGTCAGTGTCTCACGGGGAGAGACAAGTCAAAGTGTAACCATGTGACCTTGCCAGAGGGCTCCAAGATCAGACCTGTGCACAGCCCCTGTAGGAGACTGGACAGGAACCCCACACGCTGCCCGAGGCCATCAGCCCCTTCCATGAAGAGAACACTGTTTCTCATCTGTGGGGAAAATGAATGACAGGGATCATAGGATCGTAGACGGAGAGACCATAATAGCTGTGAGTGTTCTGCAGTTGGCCAAGCCTGTCTACCACCACTCCTCCACTCCCCCCCACACAACTTCAACCTCCATTTAGGGCAACCTCCAGCCTTTTCTCCTGAGGGGAGCCTTTCATGCCTACTCAGCATAGTTCCATGCCCAGAGGCGGGCAGAGCTGGGAGGCATGGGTACCTCCCACTGCTGTCCAGAGTCTCTTCCTTGGACCACACTCCCCGTCCCAGGTGGAGATGCTTTCCAGGCCCTCCACTTATCCAGCCCGCCACACCTTCTCCAGAGGGGACCCATCCTGATTTCCTGGGGCCCTGCCCTTCACCTGCAGCCCTCAAGTCTCCTGGTCCCCTCCTGCTCCTAGTACAGGGCTCCAGGGTGCTTAGTAAAGACCTGTTTACTGGCTCTTACTCCCTGGAGGTTAGCAGGTACCCAGGATGGAGTTGAGTAGCAGAGAGATGAAGGGAGAAGTCACCCAGAATCACTGCCTGGCCCCGTGATGGCCACTCTGGACTGGTTGATTTAGAACATCTTGGTTCCTGAGCACCACCCAGTGTACAGCACTGCCACCCAGACCCACTGTGCCCACGGGTGGATCCTAAGGAAGGAAGCTGGCCAGGACAGGGCCAGGTGCCATCTGTGCCCCAGATGGAACAGGATTGCCTTAGGGACTGGGGCGGGGAGGACACCGATGGGGTCGAGGGCCATCAGGGTTTAAGAATTCTGCCCAGCCCAAGCCCACTCCACTCAGCATTCCAGGCAGTCACCCTGCCCTGTCCCTTGCCCACGCAGTCTTCTCTGTTCCAGGTGGGTCCTGTATGAGGAGCCCAACTACCACGGCCGTATGTACGTGGTCGAGAGGGGCGACTTCCGCAGCTGCTCTGACTGGGAAGCCCAGAGTGCCCGCATCCAGTCCCTCCGAAGAATCGTCAACTTCTTCTAGCCAGGCTTGTCCACTGCCTCAGGCCAGGTTGACTTGGGACCAGGAGAGGCCCAGGGGGACATGTGGGCCCTTCTGGTCCCACCAGGGCTTGAAACAGTAGGGAATAAAAATCATAAAAGCCAGAGTCTGAGCAGGTCTTGGGTGGTTTCTCTGGATTTTCTGACCCACCAGTCAGTGGGTGAGGGCACCCCAGGTCCTGCACAAAACAGGAGGCTCCAAGACTCCCTCATGGGCTGAGAGAGATGCGTCCTTCCTTCATTCACCCAGACACCACATTCCCCATGTCCATCCACATTCCTCCCTGCTGGGGCAGGAGTAGGGGAAGTGCGGGAATGAACTGTGAGATAGCCAGTTTTAGAATATCTGGTGTGGAAGGAACCATATAGGCCATCTACTCCAGGCCTTTCACTTCATGCATGGGCGCCCGAAGCCTGGTGTAGCTCAGGTCCCAGAGCAAGCTGTTGGAGCCAGGATGTGGCCCAGGCCCCTGCCTCCCAGCCCAGCTAGGAGAGGGAGAAGGGAGGGGAAGCAGGAGGGAAGCTGGGGCTTCTGGGCCATAGCTGCCTCCCTGATTCAGCAACTCAGCATATGACTTGCTCCTGGCCAGAGCCCTGCCTGGGGGCCCTTTGTGTTTTAAACTGTGGGTTTTATCCCTTTGGCTTCTGTTGGCCTCTCAGCTTACAGGGGAGCCCCCTCTGAAAGAATGGACAGCCCCCAACCCACCCACCTGTCCCCTGAGGAACTTGGGCTCTAGGAGTAGCCCTCAAGGAAGGAGATGGAAAAACTAGGGGAGGTCTTAGAAGGGGCACTGGGGAGGGGAGCATGACAGAAGCTGCAAATTCCCCAGGAATGGAGGAAAGGAGACTGTGGGAAGGGAAGACTTCCTGAGGAAGGGCTCCTAGAAGGAGCTCTTGAGTGGAAAGGGAGTCAGGGCAGCCACTGCAATCCTCACCTCACAGAGGAGAAACTGAGTCCTGGACCCGTGGCTTCCACTTGCAGTATACCTCTAGCTGGTCCTGGGAACACTCAGTGGGCCCTGGTGTGGTGGGTGGGCCTCTAGCAGCTGGGGGTCCAAACCAAGGACATAGAAGCTGTCAAGGACACAGGGGTAGTGGAATCACTGGGAATATGAGTCTATTCTCCATTCAGAATGGAAAGGCTCACAACCCTATCTCCACAATCAATGTGCTAGGCAGGGTGGTAGCCTAGGTAACCTTGATCTCCCAATAGCCCCCACCCACATCACAGTCAAAGCTCGCATGTGGACAAGCACTGCCAGGCAAAGCAGATATTGGGCTTCAGCTGACTTAGGGGCTTTGAAGAGTTGGACCCCCAAAGACATTGACTTCTCACTATCTTTAGACCCAGGACCTGGCTGTATTAATGTCAGGGGGTTGGAACAGCACAAATGTGTCTGATCACCTACAAGAGTCCCGAATATGGGGTCAAGCTCATTGTTCCCCACACTCTAAACTGTGGTTCCAGGGTCCCTGCCCTCATTTATCACCACCTCTTGTTTTTGCCCACCTGTGCTCTTCATCCAACCACACTGCACTCCCTGCTCACTCTTCAGTACGTGGAGGGAGCACCCATTTGCCCACTAGCCACCTGAGAAAGTACTGGACCAACTTCACAAAGCAGTAAAATTCAAACCAGTAACAACTGCTGGCTCCTTGCCTGTCATCATACAGTAGTTGGGGTGCAGGGAGGAGTCTCCAGGGCTGGGCTCAGAGCCATCACCTCTGGAAGCAATAAGACCTTGGCCAGGCACTCCTCCGAGCCTCAGCGTTCTTCTCTGTGCAGTGGGTAACAGCAATACCCCCTCCTAGAGTGACTGTGAGGACCAGGGGAAACCTCCAGACAGCCAGGCCCAGCCTTCTTCCAGAAAGTTCCTCCCTCCCCCAGCTCTGAGGAGCCACAGAGCCTCATTAAGGGTGATTTATGCTTCACCAATAAGCTTTGTGCTCCTTGGTGACCTCCCCCTCACCCCTGCCCCCTGCTCCCTAATCTGTCAGCAAATCTGCTGAAAGAAGAAAAACAAGATTCCCACTGAGTGCCTGTGGGCAGGCCGGACATTTCTGTGAAGTTGGTCCAGGGAGTCAGCACTCCCGAGGGCAGCAAGCGGGCGCCTTCCCAGAGAAGTGGGGGCCTGCAGACTCTTCAGAACATACTTCTATCTCTTCTGTGGTCTGGAAAGCAGAGACTGATACCCTCGTGTCCTTGCCCCTCCCCCTCTCCAGGCAGACCGACTGGGTCACCACAAAAGGCTGTCTTCTCTCCCAGCAACAAGAGGCCCGCAGAGATCCAGCTCGAAGTAGGTTCTGCCTCCATTTCGTTTCTGGGGTGCCTCCCTTACCCCACGTGAGCCTAGGTGCTCTGGCCACTTTATCTTACCTCTTTCTTGGCTTGTTAAAGATTTTCTGTCTCCTGGCCTTGGCATCGACCAGCAGGATCCTGTCACAGCGGGGGTTGCTCCTACATTTCTTTGTTCTCCTCAAGAAACCAGGACAGATTTTCAATAATAGACCTGTTGTATGAGAAGTTTAAAGTTCAACTCCAGTTGCTAGCAGGCTGTAGGGATATTGTAGTTTGGATATTGAAGACACTCTGGAGGTCTTGGAGGACCACCTGGGTCTCATCTCCCCAGACGGTGCCCCTGCCTTGCCCTTACCTGTAGAATCTCTGCCTGCACACGACCACCTTCTGATTTCTGCAGAATCCTACATGGTGCCAATGAAAATGCTGCAAATTCACAGGAGTGACAGTCCTTGAGCAGGGTCATTCAGAGAACCAAGGGCAAGGCCTGGGCTTGCCCCAGACTTCCTGACTCAGCCTTGCTTAAAGCACCACGTACCCATTCTGCAGCAGCTCAGGGACACAGGGAGGCATGATTTCTTTTGCTGCTTGCAAATGCTGGGACTATTTTTTGAAAACTCATTTTTTGGCCTCCCTGCTGTCTGTGGTTAAGCCCCTCTTTGGAATTCACTGATTTAAAACAATCTTAAAAGGCCCAGCTAATACTTTGCTTTTGCTTTTGCTTTTGCTTGAGGTGGTTGGGGAGTAAGTTTCCTGGGGTACATCTCTTGGAACAGACATGCAGGCCTGAAAAAGGTGAGGCTGGAGGGCTGGCAGAAGATAGCCAGAGGAGAGCAGTCGGTGGCCTTAGCCCTGATCCTGATTTAATCCTCCCAGAACTGCCCACTGTGGATGGGAGTGTGGATTGAGACCACTGTAAATGTGCTGTGGATCAGAACTGAAAGTGGTGGGATGAGAGGATCCACTTCCAAAAAGAAGGTCTAGCAATCCTGTAGGATCACTCAGGTTGGGGTATAAAGCAGGTCAAGGACAGAGGCCAAAGTGCTGAAGTTAAGTCTTTCTTCCACTCTTCCATCCCCAAGACAGATGAAGGGCTGGCTGTAAGGTCCCACTGAGCCCCCTGAGGACTGGGAGGCTGGCCCTGGTGCCAGGAGTAGGGAGCAGAACAATGTGCCTGCCTCACAGGTGAGCCCTGGGCCCAAGATTCCTGAACCATAGCAACAGGGCAGGAGAAGTGGGCACAACCTACCAACGGGTCTACCCAGTGCAAATCTTGTAATGAGGAGACTGGCCCTGTCCCTAGGCAGCAGAGAGGCGCCTTCTACATCTAGTGCAGCCTCATGAAAACGCACCAACCTCCAGAGAGGGCAGAGGCTCACATGTCAGTCTGCACAGTAGTGCGGCTGGGAGGCAGGCTCCAAGACCAAAGGAGATACCAATTTCATTCCCCAAATAAGATATCAAAAGTGTAAAAAAAAAATTGTGGGGCATTTGTAAAACTGTGTCAGAAAAAAGGTGAAGCAAGGGTAAGGTTAACATCTATAATCACACATGCCCAAAGTCCTGTTCTTTGTTCTAGATGGGCTACAAACTGAGTCAAAGCAAGCAGGGAGACAGAATCAGCTCTGTAATTCAGAGTCCAAAAGATAAAAAGAAGCCCGTTTCCCAGGAGAAGCACAGCCATTCCTGGGCTGGAGGCCAAAGAGAAATTTCTCCCCCGGGTCCTCAGGAGGAAGATGCTAATGACTCATGAGCTGTATCCTCAACATCCTCCCTCCTGTAAATAACAACTTCTTAGGATTTTAGTTAATAACATTTCATAGGGCAGGCCAATGGCATTATGCCAAAGCAGGCTTTTTGTTAGGGAGATTTTTAACACCACTTGTTTACATATGAACATTTAGCAGATTTTAAGTGAATCTAATCAGTTATTAAAGCAGGACCTGTCAGCACTTGGCTATCACTAAATAACAATAACAGCTACACAGGTAACATTTATTGAGCAATTACCATCGCCCAAACTGTATGAAACCATTTTTATATACACTCTTATTCAATGCTCACAAGAAACCGATGAGGTTGGAATACTATTTTCTCCCTTTTACAGTTGAAGATATGAAGTCCCTAGGTGACACAAACAATGACTAGCTGAAATGTTGGCAGTTTGAACCCACCCAGAGGTGCCTCAGGAGACAGGCCTGGTGATCTGCTTCCAAAAGGTCACTGCCTTGAAAGCCCTCTGGAATTGACTCAACAGTAGCCAACAACAGCACAGTTGAGGACCTAGATTTAAAAAATGATTGTAAAATGCCCAGAGTCACATGTCAAGAGCAGCAAATTGCCCCAGGTCCGTACCTAAGCCCTGTAACCCCAGTACGTGACTCCTACACCAGTGACTTTCACATCTTTTGGAATGAGATCCATGTGGTCTAGTAATAGCAAATGGAAACAGCTATGTCACAGAACAATCCTTACCCTTACTTCTGTGATAAATAGTAGTGTTTTTGGTTTTTTTCATTTTAAAATAATGCTAGTTGGAGACCCATTAACCTGACTTATCAATTCTTTAGTGGTTTATAGTCTTCAGCTTAAAAACAGCTATGCTGTCTTACCTTATAGACAAACAAAGAATTCACAAGATGTGGCAAATATTGTGGATTGGTTAACCCAATCCCAGCTCCCTTCTTCACCGGCTGCCACCAGACAGGCTAGAAAAGCCAACACCTTCCTTCCCATCCTCCATTGCAACCAGGCCATGTGACCAGTCTGGCCAATGAGATGTGTGATTGGGTTGTTAGAAGGACTTCTGAAAAAGCCTTTTCTTTCTTGGTAAAAACCCCTTAGCCTGAAATACAAATCAAAACCACACTGAGGTGCTATCTCATCCTCACTATGACAAAAAAGCAAAAGAACAAGAGTTGTTGAGATTGTAGAGAAACTAGAACTTTCAGCCATTGCTGGTGGGAATGTAAAATGATACAGTCATGTAGAAAAGTTTACCAGTTCCCCAAAATGGTAAATATAGAATTACCTTGTGACATAGCAATTCCAACCCTAGGTATTTATATACAAGAAGTGAAAGCAAGAAGAAAAACAGAAACCTGTAAGTCATTGTTCATTGAAGTGCTTTTCATAACAGCCAAAAGGAGCAACACCTGAAATGCTCTTCAGTAGATGAATGGATAAACAAAATATGGTATATACATACAATGGTATATTACTCTGCCATAAAGAAAAACAAAGTCCTGATACATGCAACCATATGAATAAACCTTGAAAACATCCTGAGGGAAAAATGCTAGACAAAAGAGAACAGATACTGTATGGTCTCACTTCTATAAATAAGTGTATAGAAAACAAATATTAATGTTTACTAAAGGAGGAAGGGGAATTTTCTGCTTAGGGGGCCTTAACTTACGTTAATGGTGGTGGTATGATTTGGAAAAGGATGGTGATAATAGCTGTACAACATGAAGAATGTAATCAATGTTGCTGAATTACACGTGTAGAAACTGTTGAATTAGCAAATGTTTTGTTATGTATATTTTTACCACAATAATTTCTAAAAAGTCCTTGCCCTGGCTTCCTGCCAAGAATGAAGGTGTGATGCAGTTTCCTTGTAATCATCAGAGAAAAGCAACGTGAATCAAAGACACTGACACCACTTGCCTGAGCTGCTACCCCATCAGCAGCCACCCAATCTTGTTACACTGGAGAAAGAAACCCCTCCATGCCTTGCCACTCTTGGGCTTTCCATTACTGACAGCTGGAAGAATTCTTCACTGATAACATAGATGATGACAGCCTTCAGTGTCGATTACACCTTATCATAAAGAAATCAAAATGAAAACTGAAACAAAACCTATTGTCCTAGAGTTGATTTCAACAAAGAAAACAGAGATCCTCACAACTGAACCAATAAGCAACATCATAGTAAATGAAGAAAAGACTGAAGTTGCCAAGCATTTCATTTTACTTAGATCCACAATCAACACAAAGGAAGCAGCAGTTAACAAATCAAGTGACACATGGCATTGGGTAAATGTGCTACAAAACACCTCTTAAAAGTATTAAAAAGCAAAGATGTCACTTTAAGGTCTAAGGAACAGCTGGCCCAAGCCATGGAGTTTTCAATCACCTCATATGAATGCAAAAGTTGGACAAATGGATGAAGAAGACTGAAGAAGAATTGATGCCTTTGAATTATGGTGTTGGCAAAGAATATTGAATATACCACAGGCTGCCAGAAGAATGAACAAATCTGCCCTGGAAGAAGTACAACCAGAATGTTCCTTAGAAAAGAGGAAGGTGAAACTCCATGTTATCAGAAGGGACCTGTCATGGTTTGAATTGTGTACCCCCAAAAATATGTGTAGCCACGTGGCTGGGATATGATTCCCAGTATCTTGGGACTCTCCTCCATTGTGTGGTTTCACTAAACTGTATGTTAAAGGATTAGGGTGGGGATGTAGATTCCCGCATAGAATTACTTCCCTGCCCTGTTGTAGGGGGAGTTTCCCTGGAGTATGGCTTGCCCCACCCTTGATGCTTTCAGGTTGCAAGAGATAAAAGGGAAAGAGAAACAAAGGACAATTGGGAGCCTCGCACCATCAAGAAATGTGCACCGGGAGAAGAGCATTTTCTTGAGACCTGAGGTTCCTGCGCTGGGACTCTCCCTGGACAAAGACTGATGCAATACCGGACTTCCTTCCAGAGCCAACAAGGGGAAAGCCTTCCCCTGGAGCAGACACCGTGAATATGGACTTGCAACCTACCAGACTTTGTAAGAGTAAACCTTCCTTTGTTGAAGCCATCCACTCTGTGGTATTTCTGTTAGAGCAGCTAAACCAGAATGTTCCTTAGAAAAGAGGAAGGTGAAACTCCATGTTATCAGAAGGGACCAGTCCCTGGAGAAGGACTTCATGCTTGGTAAAGTAGATGGTCAGCAAGAAAGAGGAAGGCCTACAAGGAGACAGACTGACACAGTAGCTACAACAGTGGGCTCAAGCATAACGCTTGTGAGGATGATGCAGGACAGGATAGTGTTTTGTCTCATTGTACACAGGGGTCACTATGAGTGGGAACTGACTTGAGTGAACCTAAATCAACAACACTGTGTGCTCAGCTGTGTGCATCATTGTGAATGATTAGGAATTTCACTTGGAAAAACTAAAACTGATTTTTTATTTTAAGTCAGCAATCTATTGTCAAACAGTTCATTGATTCAGTCTAGGCATCCTTTTCCCAGTTTGCCCAGTGAGCGACTCATGAGGGTAGACACCACTACAGAAGCAGTAAATTTCTTCAGTAGTATCCTTTCCTTCATGGAAAGTATACTATTTATACACAAAACCAAACTCAAAACAAACCCACTGGTGTCACGTTGACTCCAACTCATCATGACCTATAGGACAGAGTAGAATTTCCCCATTGAATTTCCAAGGAGCACCTGGCAGATTTGAACTGCTGACCTTTCAGTAACCAGACTTAGTGCTTAACCACTATGCCACCAGGGTTTCCTCTATACACAAAGAAGAGACAATATTTATTTTAATGTTTATCCATAATTTCTTCCATGGAATACATAATTTCTTCCATGGAATACACTGGAACCAAATTGACTACATCTGTGGAAAAAGAGAATGGAAAAGCCCCATATCAGCAGTCAGAACAAGACCAGGTGTTGACTCTGGCACAGATCATCAATTGCTTATATGCAAATTCAAAATGAAACTGAAGAAAATTAGAACAAGTCCAAGAGAGCCAAAGTATGACCGTAAGTATATCCCTCCTGAGTTTAAAGAACAGATATGATGTGCTGATCACTAGAAAACTTGTGGAATGACATCAAAGACATCATCCATGAAGAGAGCAAGAGGAGGTCATTAAAAAGACAGGAAAGAAAGACGAAATTGGATGTCAGAAGAGACTCCGAAATTTGCTCTTGAACATTGAGCAGCTAAAGCAAAAGGAAGGAATGGTGAAGTAAAAGACCTAAACAGAAGATTTCAAAGAACAGCTCGAGAAGACAAAATAAAGTACTATAATGACATGTGCAAAGAGCTGGAAATGGAAAACTAGAAGGGAAGAACACGTTCTGCATTTTTCAAGCTGAAAGAACTGAAGAAAAAATTCAACCTCAAGTTGCAATAGTGAAGGATTCTACAGGGAAGCTATTAAAAGACTCAGGGAGCATCAAAGGAAGGTGGAAGAAATATACAGAGTCATTACACCAGAAAGAACTAGTCGATGTTCAGCCATTTGAAGAGTTAGCATATGATCAGGAACCAATGGTACTGAAGGAAGAAGCTGAAGCTGCACTAAAGGCATTGGCAAAAAAATGAGGCTCCAGGAATTTATGGAATATCGACTGAGACATTTCAACAAAGAGATGCAGTGCTGCAAGTGCTTGCTCATCTATGCCAAGAAATTTGGAGGACAGCTACCTGGCCAACTGACTGGAGGAGATCCATATTTATGCCCATTCCAAAGAAAGGGAATCCAATCAAATGTAGAAACTACCGAACAATATCATTGATACCACATGCAAATAAAATTTTGCTCAAGATCTTTCAAAAGTGACTCCACAGTGTATTAACAAGGAACTTCCAAAAATTCAAACTGAATTCAGAAGAGGATGTGGAACTATGGATATCATCACTGATGCTGGATGGATCTTGGCTGAAAGCAAGCAATACCAGAAAGATGTTTACTTGTGTTCCATTGACTATGCAAAAGATTCCACTGTGTGGATCATACTAAATTATGGCTAACATTGTGGAGAATGGGAATTCCGGAACACCTAATTGTGCTCTTAAGGAATCTGTATGTGGATCAAGAGGCAGTCATGCAAGCAGGACAAAGGTTTAAAGTCAGGAAAGATGTGAGTCAGGGTTATATCTGCTTTATACCAGCACCTAGTACATGGTGCTGTATCTCCAATAGCCAAGATTCACGGGTTCAGGACGCAAGGGATAGAAATGGGAATGACACCACTCCCATTTGCAAGATCTGCAGAACTTGCAAGATTTTTGCTTCCTGTCCCCACGACTTTATGCTCTGGAGGCCTAGAAGTCTTCGTTCCAAAGGGAGATATAATCCCACATAGAAATACATCACTGATTCCATCGAACTGAAAGCTAAGAATGCCACCTAGCCACTTTGGGCTCCTTATGCCACTGGATCAACAGGCAAGAAGTAGTTCCCACACTGGCTGGTATGATTGATCCTGACTACCAATCAGATTGATATTACATAATGGAAGTAAAGAAGAGTATGTCTGGAATGCAGGTGAAACCTTAGGGCATCTCTTAGTACTATCATGCCGTATGACTACAGTCCATGAAAAACTACAGCAACCCAATTCCAACATGACTTAACAGTGATCTAGACCCTTCAGGAATGAAGGTTTGGGTCACCTCAACTGGCAAAGAGTCACAACCAGCTCAGGTGCTTTCTGAGAGCAAAGGGAATATGGAATGTGTAGGTGAAAGAAGGGAGTTCTAAATAATGGCATCAACCATGTGACCAGTTGGAAAAATGAGGACTATCATTGTTATAAGTATTTCTGCTTTGTATGTATGCATCAAATATTTTTGTTTTCTTCACTTATAAAATATAAGATATAAACAGGGCTACAGAGTTTCCAGTTGTATGTGTATTATTGGTATCCTGTTATGTACAAGTATAACTTTATAATTGTCTTTATTCAGAGATTATGCATGGCTTAAAGAGATGTATATGAATGTACATGTGCCAAGTTGACAAGGGAGTGGACTGTGATGTTTAGGGTTATGTGTCAAGTTCACTGGGACGTGATTCTCAGTGTTTATAAGTGACCACTCCCATTGCATCTGCTGTGAATAGCCTGTCAGTTTAAAGGGAGTTTCCTTGGGAGTATGACCTGCATCTGTACATAAGCAGATGTTCTGGCTTTTTGCTTGCTCTGCATCCTGCAGCTGCCTCCAGCTCATCTGACTTCTGGTTCTTGAGCTATCAGCTTAACTGCAGATCTTAGGATTCATTAATCTTCACAGCCTGAGAGCTGGAGGTCTGCTCTCTGACCTGTGGATCTCAGGTTTGTCAGCCCCTGTGGCTATGTGAATCAAGAAAAACCTCCATCCAAATCAAAGGACTCCGGACATCCCAACCTCTACAGCTGTGTGAGCCATTTGTTGATATAAATCTCTCCATATACATTTATGGAATCTAAGACAGTCTACATGGTAGTTGCTTAATGGATATCTCCAGAAATCTCAAGAAGCCCAAGAATATCTTCCTTGATCTGTGGAATTTGGAAGGGGAAGCTATTATGCTGGAGAGTCATAGACCATCACACAACATCCAGTCTTGAGTCAGGTCACAGACCTCAAATCCCCTGAATAAGAAGACCAGGTACACTTTGGGAAGGTGCCTGCTGTAATATCCCATATGCATTCCATGGCTTCCTCCAAGACTTTTTTGAAATTAAACCTTCAGTTTGACATGTACTTGGAAAATATACATATTTTCACTTTTAAGAAGGAACCCTGGTAGCTCAGAGTTTAGGTGCTGGACTGCTAATGAAAAGGTTGCCGGTTCAAACCCACCAGCCCTTGCTTAAGAGAAAGATGTGGCAGTCTGCTCCCATAAAGATTACCACCTAAGAAACCTTATGGGGAAGTCCTGCTCTGTCCTACATGGTTGCTTTGAGTTGCAATGGACTCAGCAACAGCAACAGATAGGGTACTTTTAAGGGCTCTCAGACACCATGGGTTTACCAGGGAGAATTAACGTTTATAATGATACCTGCCAAAATAGGGCAAGATGGGCTAAGGTGTACTGACTGGGGTGATCTACCCTAACTTCACTGGGGAACTCTTAGAGGTAACCAGGATATACACATGCAACCAGGGAACCTCCATACCCTACTAACTGAGTGTAACTGGAGTTACTTAATCCTTCTGTGTCCGTTTCCTTACTAATGAAACAGAAATACTAATAGTACCTCATCTTCAGATTATTGGGAAGTTAAATGAAGACATATAAAGCACTTGGAAGGTCTAGCATATTGTAAATGTTCGATAAGTATTCCTATTCTCTTTCTTAATTATTATTACATAAAGCAGTAAAGTTCAATAGAATGAAACAACCCTGTGCATGAAGGACCAGCAAGAGACCAGGACTCTCAGGAACCAAGGTTTGGTTCACTTCAGGTGGCCAAGAACCTGCCTGGCAGAGATGGAACCAAGAAGCTACAGCAACATGAGCAGGAAATGGGGACAAGAAGCAATATGTGCCAGCTGCAGCCAATGATGAGTCACAGAGATATGACCTGTAACTTATGCTTGTACTTTTTTGGTTTCTGTATCATGTATATTTTTTAAATATTCTTCTCAAGGCAGGGACAAGATGGCAGAGTAGTCAGATGCTTCCTGTAGTCCCCTTTACAACCAAGACCAAAAAATGGCAAGTCAACTGAATATATACAACAATCTAGGAGCCCTGGACATCAAAGGCAAAGTTGAGGAATCAGACTGAGTGGAAGGAGGAAGGAGAGAGTTCAGAAGCAATGAGGAGTTGCTAGACTTGTCCTCACGGGCACTGGCATCACGCCTTTGAGAAAAATGTCTCTCCCATTTACCTGCTGCTTGCCTACTCAGCACTGGGTCTGAGCTGGCTTCAGAGACTGCAATGTATTCTGGGCTGGAATTAGAACCCCTCATGCACCCTGAGGCATTCTCATGGCTTTAGAAAGGGAATGAATTAACAAACAGGAACAAATAATCTGCCAACTCCCTTAAGCTGGGAACTCAGGGCAAAAACAGCTCTTTTGCCTAGGCACAGGCATAAGGGATCCACAGACTTTGAATGTCTTCCATCCTTGCATACACTGTGTGGGCCCACTATACCAGCATAGGCCCTAATTAGCACAGTACAAAAGGGTACATACCTGAAGTCTAACTTCAACTACATCAGCTCTATGGTGCAGAGGCAGGTTCGTGATATTTGACACACCTTTGCCTCTAGGGTCGCTATTAGTTGGACTTAACTTGATAGCAGTGAGTTTGGTTTCTTTGGTTTTTGCCTACTAAACAGGTCTATGGACTTATGGTTCTGCTTAGATCACCTAGTTATTCATAACAAGGGTCCAAGAATAAGTGGTTCCTCTCACAGCCAACAACACCTGGTGCCAGTAGTCCAACTACAAAAGCCAGTCACCTACGTGCTCTAAGGAACAGGCATACACTATCATCACAGACACTCAAGGATAGATGTCCAGATGTCCAACCATCCTTCCTTGCTCAGCACAAGACCCTCTAATGGAGCCAGATACCTGTGCCTACTCCAATCACTCCAGCCAGTCTAAGACTGTAGGTAAGAACCTGCACTACACACTCAGTGCCTGACTACCTAGACAGCGGAACTAAATCCATACAAGAAAAGTAAATAGACTTCTGGTTAACATAGACAGTAACAGCTCTAATCATCTGGTGATAACACATCAGAGTTTCAAAAATGCCAGTGCTCAAATTAGCCCACATAAGCAGCCTATTTAGTGATATCAAAACAAGAAGCTAGGACACAGTAAGAAAACATAAAATAAATAAATACAGTAACTTGTTGACAGCTCAGAGACAACAGCCAACATCAAATCACTTAAAGAAGCAGACCATGATGTTTTCAGCAAGCTCCCAAAACAAAGAATCAATGAACCTTCCAGATGAAGAGAACTTCCTGGAATTACCAGAGGCAGAATGTCAAAGGTTAATTTACAGAACTCTTCAAGACATCTGGAAGGAGATCAGGTAAAATGCAGAACAAGTCAAGAAGCACACAGACAAGGTAAAAGAGGAACTTAAGAAGATTAGAGAAGAAGAGCATAAAGACAAATTTAATAGGCTACAAGAATCCATAAAACCCAGCGCTATCAAGTCAATTCTGACAAGCATCCATAGAAACGGAAACAGCAAATAGAAATCCAGAAGATTAACTATAAAATTTCAGAATTAGGCAACTCAATAGAAAGTCATAGAATCTGAATTAAGACAGTGAAAGTCAGAATTAGTATATTGAAGATAAAGTACCTGCCATCAATATATTTGAGGATAAATCAAATCAAATAATTTTAAAAAGTGAAGAAACCCAAAGAATTATGTGAGACTATCAAGAGGAATAATCTACTGTGATTGGTGTATCAGAATACGGGAGAATAACAGGTTACAGAAAGAATTGTTGAAGATTTGTTGGCAGAAAACTTCCCTGAAATGAAAGGTGAGAAGATAGCTATCAAAGATGCTCATCAAACCCCACACAAGGTAGATCACAAAAGAAAGTCACCAAGACATGTTATAATCAAACTTGTAATAACTAAAGATGAGGAGAGAATTTCAAGAGCAGTTAGAGATAAACAAGAAAGCATTTACAAAGGCAAGTCAGTAAGCCTAAGCTCAGACTACTCAGAAGAAACCACAAAGCCAGGATGATAGTGGGATGGCATATATAAAGTCTTGAAAGAAAAAAAAGAAAATATCACCCAAGATTTCAATATCCAGCAAAACTGTCTCCCAAATATGATGGGGAAATTAGGACATTTCTAGACAAACAAAAGTTTAGAGGATTTGTAAAAAAATAATAAGAAATACTATGGCAGTCCTTCGATTAAAAAAATCAGTAACATCAGATAACATCTCAAGACTAGAACAAAGGACATAGCAACCAGATATCAACCCAGACAGAGAAATCACAAAAATAAATCAAAGTGAAAGGAATGAAAATAGGGAAACACTTTTTCACTATGAAAAATATGACACCACTAAAAAAGAAATTAAAAAATGTAGTCACAGATCTTTCATGAGGAGAGGAAGTCAAGGCAATATGAAGAAATAAAAGATTAAACTTAGAAAAATAGTCTAAATATTAAAGTAGCAATTAAAAAAGAAGAAAAACATGAAGACTCAGCAAATACAAAATCAACAACAATGGAAAAAACAAAAAGGAAATACATAAAGGAAAATGACTCAGCACAAAAAATTTAGTGGAACAAAGACATCAAAAATGACAGTACTAAACTCTTACCTATCAATAATTACACTGAATGTAAGTGGAGTAAATGTACAAATAATGAGACAGAGAATGGTAGAATGAATGAAAAAGTGCAATCTGTCTATATGCTGCTGACAAGAGGCATACCTTAGATACAAAGACAAACTAAAATTCAAATAAGGGAAAACAAATGTATCAAGTAAACAACATTAAAAAATAGCAAGAGTGACAGCATTAATTTCTGATGAAATAGACTTTAAAGTAAAATGCATCACAAAGGATAAAGAAGGACACTATATAATTATAATTATGTAATTATTATAGGATCGATACATCATAAAAATATTACACACCCAATGACAGGGCTCTAAAATACACAAAACAAACTCTAATGGCATTGGAAAGAAAACAGACAGCTCCACAATAATATTAAGAGACTTCAACACATCACTTTCAATGAAGGATAGAACATCCAGAAAGAAGCTCAAGGAAGATGTGGAAAATTTAAATGTCACAGTCAACCAATTTGACCTCATAGACATATGCAGAATCCTCTAGCCAACAGCAGCCAAGTATACTTTCTTTTCCAACTCACATGGAACATTCTCCAGAATAGAGAATTTTATTAGGCCATAAAGCAAGCTTTTACAAAATGCAGGTCATAGAAATATAATAAAACATCTTTTCAGACCATAAAACCATAAAAGTTGATATTAACAACAGAAAACCAACCAAACCAAATCAAACTCATTGCCACTGAGTTGATTCTGACTCATAGTAAGCCTATAGGACAGTGCAGAGTAAAACTCACTCCATAGAATTTCCAAGGAGTGCCTGGTGGATTTGAACTGCCAACCTTTTGGTTAACAGCCGTAACACTTAACCACTACACCACCAGGGTAAGCAAGGGGAAAAAAAATCAAACACATAGAGACTGAACAATGTCTTGCTCAGAAATGACTAGGTAATGGAAGAAATTACAGATGTGTCTTAGTCATACACTACTACTACAACAGAAATACCACAAGTGGACGGCTGCAACAAAGAGAAAGGCAGTCCAGTAGGATACAAGTCCAAATTCAGGGCATCAACTCTACAAGGAGGCTTTCTCTGTTGGCTCTGGAGGAAGGTCATTGTTATCAATCTTCCTGTGGACTGGGAACTTCTGAGGCAAAGGGACCCTGGGTCTAAAGGACGTGCTCTGCTCTTGGCACTCCTTTCATGGTGGTATGAGGTCTCCAACTCTCTCCTAGCTTCATTCACTTTATAGTTCAAGAGATTGCCTCAATGTACAATACACTCTTACAAATTGAGTCTCACCTCACTAACACAATCACTGCCCATCATCCCTCATTAACATCACAGAGGCAGGATTTACAGCATAGGAACATGACACAATACCGGGAATCATGGCCTAGCCAAACTGCTACACACATTTTTTGTGGGGAGGGGGGACACAATTAAACCCAAGACAGGATGGAATAAAGAAATTCACAGAATCAAATTAAAACATCCTACCAGATCCTTTGGGACTACAGCAAAAGCAGTTCTCAGAGGCTAATTTATTTCCATAAATGCACATATCCAAAAAGAAGTGCCAAAATCAAAGCACTAACCCCATGACTCAAACAAATAAAAAGAGAGCATCAAATAATAAAATAGAGTAAATTAAATAAAATAGAGAATAGAAAAACAATTGAGAGAGTTAGCAACACCAAAAGTTTGTTCTTTGAAAAGATCAACAAAATCAATAAACCACTGGCCAAACTGACAAAAGGAAAACAGGAGAGGAAGCAAATAATCCAAATGAGAAATGAGATGGGTGATATCACAGCAGAACCAACTGAAATTTAAAAAAAAACATAACAATACTA
Source organism: Heterohyrax brucei (assembly GCA_028571685.1). Classification (NCBI taxonomy): domain Eukaryota; kingdom Metazoa; phylum Chordata; class Mammalia; order Hyracoidea; family Procaviidae; genus Heterohyrax; species Heterohyrax brucei. Next base: position 59,744,845 of record CM053158.1, on the reverse strand, counting down.
TAAGAGATTGCATTTTACAAAATTTGAAAACTTAGAGGAAATGAACAAATTTCTAGAAATACACCACCTATCCATCTAAACTAATACAGCCAAGCAATTAAATAAACATATAACAAAAGACTAAATTGAAAAGGCAACTTAAAAACCACTCCCTCCAAGAAAAAGCCCTGGCCCTGACAGCTTCACTGGAGAATTCTACCAAACTTTCAGAGAAGAGTTAACACCTCTGTCTTTGTCATCTAGTGCTACTGTAACAGAAATACAACAAATGGGTGTCTTTAACAAAGAGAAATTTATTCTCACACAGTCTAGTAGGCTAGAAGTCTTAATTCAGGGTGCTGGCTCCAGCAGAAGGCTTTCTCTTCCTGTCAGCTCTTTTTTCCTTTTTAATATTTTATTGTGCTTTAAATGAAAGTTGAAAATTCAAGTAAATTTGTCATGCAAAAACTTACACACATATAGCTGTGTAACTCTACCTGCTCCTCCCACACTGTGTCTTTTGGCTCTTGAGGAAAGTCTTGTCATCAATCTTCCCTTGGTCCAGGGGCATCTCAGCATGGGAACATCAGGTCTAAAGGATGCTGTCTTAGTTATCTAGTGCTGTTGTAACAGAAATACCATGAGTGGATGGGTTTAAAAAGGAGAGGTTTGTTCTTTCACAATCTGGTAGGCTACAACTCTAAACTCAGAATATCAGCTCTAGGTGAATGCTTTCTCTGTTAACTCTGTAAGGAGATCATCATCATTAGTCTTCTCTTGGTCTAGGAGAATTTCTCCTCAGGAACCTCAGGTCTGAAAGAAGCACTCTGCTCCCAGCATTGATTTCTTGGTAGTGTGAGGTTCCCAAATCTCTGCTTGCTTCCCTTTCCTTTTATCTCTTGAAGGAGATAAAAGGTGGTTCAAGCCACTTGCCAGGGAAATTCCGTTAGTAAGGCTGTTATGGTACCACCCTAATCCTCTTTAACATAAGCAATCTTGCCCTATCAACCTCAGGCAAAGATAGGATTTACAAGACATGAAAATCACAGAATGAAGGGCAACCACCCAATACATGGCCCAGCTAAATTACTACAAATATTTTTTGGAGGTCATAATTCAATCCACGGGAACCTCTATTACTAAAGGTGTTTCAGAGCACAGAAAGGATAGAATATTCCCAAACTCATTCATGAATCTAGCATAATGCTGATACCAAAACCAGATAAAGACATCACCCCAAAAGAAAATTACAAGAGGTGAGGCCAAGAGGAGGTGCTTCCTGTGACCCTTCTAACAACAAACACCCAAAAGAACAAATGAATCCATTACATGTGAGATCCTAGAACATCAAAGAGAAAGCTGAAAAACTGGATGGGGCAACAAGGAAGGGAGACTAGATCAAGAGGTACGTAGGATTCACCAGATCTGACAAAATGACTGCAAGCTGAATGGTGAGTGGCATGGTGGTGGTTGAAGGGTATCCTCCTCCACGTAAAAAAATGATTGGAGAATTAACTTGCACCTCCAGAACCAGTGAAGAACTGCACCAGATCATCAAAAGCTAAGTCTGTGTGTGCAATCTACTGCACATGGATCTGTAGCAAGAAGAGCCTCGGAGAGCAATGATTCAGACACCAATGCTTAGAAGACGAAGTAGCTTTTAATGCTAGCAGAGTCTGCAGGCAGACTCGTGTTCAAAAGACCTGTCCCCACCCCGAGTTGTTACACTGTCAACCTTTTATAGGTTCTGTGCAAAGAGCTGACAGAGGATTTTTCACATTATCTTGGCATCAGCAAAAAGGAATTTTTTAAATATACCTTTGTTAGCATCAGCAGGGTACAGAAGCCAAAAATAAAGCATTAGTTCCCCTTTTTCTGGATACTATGTTAGACAGGAAGGGTTGTGGGCATGAAAGGGAAGAGAGTGTCTGCTTCTTAATATTTCAAACTAGTATGTAACTTTTTCAAAGTTTTCCTCTCTCAGATCTAAATCTTTCCTTCAGGATAAACGTCTCTCCCTTTTCCTGGTTCTCCACTTTCCCTTTTCTGCACTGTGCCTGGCTCTGGAGTATGATGCTGTTAACTAAGCCAGAAGTAGGACTCATTAAGCCTTCCCGGAGCCATTCTCCAAGATTCAGAGAGGGAACAATTGACAAGTGGGGGAATGGAGGAAAAAAATCAGCTGGAAATTCAAGACAGAAACTGTCCCTTCACCTAGATTCAGACATATAGAAACTATTCCTTGACCTAGATTCAGACATAAGGGGAGACACCATCTTCACAGACACTCAGGGATGGTTGTCCCCCCCTTGCCTTTCTCAGTGACTACATCCAGATACCGATGCCTACACCAATTTCCCCTGCCCTTTTAGGACAGCAGGTGAGAGCCTGCACTACACACTTGATGACTGACTATCTGAGTACCTGAACAGAACACATACAAGAAAAGTCACAGGATTCTTGGGCTCATGTGGAAACTCTGGTGGCACAGTGGTAGTGCTATGGCTGTTAGCTCAAATGTCAACAGTTCAAATCTGCCATGTGCTCCTTGGAAATTCTGCAGGGTAGTTCTGCTCTGTCTATAGGGTCAACATGAGTCAGTATCAACTCGACAGCAGTGGATTTGGTTTTGTTTGGAGCTCACATGTCTACAATAACTTTAACCACTCGGTGGCAAGACACTAGAGCTTCAAAGGCAACAATAACCCAACTATCACACAAGACTAGCCTATTTGGGTATTTCAAAGCAAAATAAAACAAGTGGTTAGAACACAGTAAACAACATAAAATAAATAAATATGACGACTGTCATGGATTGAACTGCGTTCCCCAAAAAACGTGTAGCCATTTGCTTGGGCCATGATTCCCTGTATTCTACAATTGTCCTCCATTTTGTGATTTTGCTGTGCTGTATGTTAAAGGATTAGGGTGGGACTGTAAATTGCTTTGTAAGATCACCTCCCTGCTCCACTGTAAAGGGAGTTTCCCTGCAGTATGGCTTGCCCTACCCTTAATCCTTTCACCCTACAAGAGATAAAAGGAAAGAGAATTGGGAACCTCAGACCACCAAGAAAGCTGCACCGGGAGAAGAGCGTGTCCTTCAGACCTGAGGTTCCTGCACAAGAAGCTCCCTGGACAAAGACTGACACAATGCCAGACTTTCCTCCAGAGCTGACAAGCAGGAAAGCCTTCCCCAGGAGTGGACACCCTGAATTTGGACTTGCAGCCTACCAGACTGTGTAACCTTCCTTTGTTAAAGCCATCCACTCTGTAGTATTTCTGTTAGAGCAGCCCTAGCTGACTAAAACAGAATTTGGTACCATGAGAGTGGGGTGCTGCTCTAGCAAATATCTAAAATCTGGGAGCCATTTTGAAACGGTGAAGGGATAGAAGATCAGAAGGAATGAAGAAGGTACAGATGGTGAGAAACAACAGAGGACTGGTGGCAGCAGCAGCAGCAGCAACGGAACCAGAGGCAGCGCTGGAGCTGACCCACGGAGCAAGAGAGCTAAGTGCCTGTGCACAGAGTTTTCCTCACAGAATGGGGTGCCTCTGGGCACTTGAATTACTAGAGCTAGCCTTAGTGACCCATGGAGCAGAGTTGAGTGCCTGTGCACTGAGTGTTCCTAGCTGAGTGGGGTGCCTCTGGGCACTTGAATCAGTGGATCTGGACAACAACAACATGGGGGAAAGAGAATGGGTGACTATATCAACATATGACCAGAAGAACCAGATGGTGCCCGGCCACCACCAATGACAGCCCTGATGGGGCTGACATTGTTGAGTCCCAGTGGCAACATGAGAAAAAAAAGAGATGCACACTGAGAACTCCACTAAAAGACCACAATACATAGTCTGAAGGCCTGAGGCTTCCCCTGGGAGCATGGCCCCTAGACCTGATGCTGCCCCTGATCATAAGTCATTATTGAGGTGAACTCCTCGGCAACACAGAGTGACCATATCGTGTGTGCACTTTATGGTTCTGTGCGTCTATAGGATGTCTTCCTACTGGCCTCTTACTAGAAAGGAGTGGAGAGGGTGGAGAGGAGGGGACAGGAGGTTGTTAGGAGGATATGACATGTACAGAATGGAAAGAAGGCATATGCTGTCACCAGGCAAGGAGAGCAGAAGGAGCTGCAGATAGGTGGACATGCAAATTTAAACTGGATTGTACGCTTGCACTCAATCACAATGAAAAAAAAAGAAAGTTGTTAGGAAAATGTGTGTACATGCTGTCATATAGACATGTACTTTCACTTTCCTGGGTCAAGTGAGATGGCTGAGCCATATGGTAGGTGTATATTTAACTCTTTAGGAAATTGTTTTCCAAAATGGTTGTACTATTTCATATTCTCACTAGAAGTGCATGAGAGTTCAAATTGCTCCATATTCTTGCCAGCAGACAGTGATATTAGACTTTTTAGCCACTCTTAAGGGATATGTAGTGATATCTCATTGTGGTTTTAATTTTAAATAATTCTGTTGGGCATATTTTCTTGTGTTTATTTGCCATCTATACATTTTCTTTAGTGAAGTATCTGTTCAAATACTTTGCCCATTTTTTATTGGATATTTTGATTTCTTATTTTTGACTTTTGAGTGTTCGTTATAAGATATACTGTTGCTCGCTGCTGCTGAGTTAATATCAGTTGATAGCAACCTTACATGACAGAGTAGGTCTGTGCTATAGAATTTTTTTGGCTGCAGTCTTTATGGAAGCAGATCACCAGGTCTTTCTCTCATGGGGCTTTTGAGTGGATTCAAACAGCTGTTTGGTTAGCAGCTGAGTTCTTAACTATTGCATCACCAGGGCTCCTTTTATAAGATATATGCTTTACACACATATTGCCCCAGTATATCTTTTCATTCTATTAAAGATGTCTTTAGAAAAGCACACACTTATGATTGTTACAGTGTCTTTGAATACTAGGCATTTTTAACTCTGATGAGTTCCAACTTACTGATTTTTTTCTTTATGGATTGTGCTTTTGGTAGCATATCTAAGAAAACTTTAACTAACTGAAGGTCACGATAATTATCTCCAGTTTTCTTCTAAAGCCTTTAGATTTTACTTTCAGGACTGTAATTAATTTTGAGTAAAAATTTGTATATGGCTTGTCCTGTGGATTGAATTGTGTCTGCCCAAAACATGTGCTGAAATCTTAACCCCAGTACCAATGTATATGATACCATTTGGAAACAGTTTTTCTTTTGTTATATTAACAATAATATTAGAGTTGGATCCGACTGGCTGGCTAATATTAGAGTGGAGTAGATCCTAAACCTGATCACATCTAGGTTACATAAAGAGCAGAACAGACACAGAGATACTCATCTTGTGGGACAAAGAATTTGGTTTGGCCTTTGTCCCTAGTTCCCAAAAATAGCCCAAGCAATTAAGGTGCTCTTTGTTTTCTAAAATAGCCAGGCAACACTTAGCATATGTAAATAAGTAGGGGGCCACACAGGCCCCAGCCTGGCAACAGTCCCCCGACCACAAGCCTTAGGAAGGGAGGGGCAATGATGCAGTCACATATACTCATTGATTGGAACTTAGTTTTTAAAAAATATTTTTCCAGGGTACAGAAATCTAGATTGACAGCTTTTTTTTTTCTTTAAATATTTTCAGGTTTGGTCCACTGCCTTTTTTCTGCATTGTTTTCCGTGAGAAATCTGCTGTCATCCTTGTCTCTGCTCCTCTGTCTGTAACATGCACCATCCCCACAGCAGCTGTTAGGATTTTCCATTTGTTACTGATTCTGAACAGTTTGACCATTGATATAATTTTCTTAACTTTTCTTATGCTTAGAGTTATTGAGTCACTTGGGACAATGGGTTTATAATTTCCATCAAATTTAGAAATTTTTCAGCCATTATTTCTTCAAATATTTGTTTTGTCTCCTCTTTTCATTCCTCTTGTTCAAAGACTCCAATTACATTGCATTAGGTTGTTTGAAGTTGTCCCAAAGCTCGCTGATGTCTTTTTCACTTTTTAATTTTTTTCCCTATGTTTCATTTTGAATAATTTCTACTGCTGTATCTTCAAGTTCACTAATCTTTTATTCTATAGTATCTAATCTGCTGTTAATAACACTCAGTGGATTTTCTTTGTTTATTTTCATTTTAACATTGTTTTCATCTCTGGAAATTCAATTTGAGGCTTCTACATAACTTTGTGAACATATGTAATGCAATAACAATATCACTGTCTGCTAATTGTAACATTCTGTCAGTTCTGGATCAGTTTCAATGGATAGATTTTTTTTTTCATTATGCATTCTATTGTCCATCTTTTTTTCGCCTGCTTGGTAATTTTTGCCTGGATATGAGTCACTGGGATTTTAATCTTGGTGAGTGCCAGATATTTCACATTTCTATAAAATTCTTAACAAGGAACTGCCAAAAAATCAAGCTAGATTCAGAAGAGGACATGGAACCAAGTATATCATGGCTGATGTCGGATGGATCTTGGCTGAAAGCAGGGAATACCAGAATACCTGTGTTTCATTGACTGTGCAAAGGCATTCAGCTGTGTGGATCAAAACAAATTATGGCTAACATTGCACAAAATGGAAATTCCAGAACACTTGATTGTGCTCTTAAGGAATCTGTATATGGATTAAGAGGCAGTCACGCAGACAGAACAAGGGAACACTGCATGATTTAAAGTCAGGAAAGGTGTGTGTCAGGGTTATATCCTTACACCATACCTTTTCAATCTGTATGCTGAGCAAATAGTCCAAGAAGCTGGCTTATGTGAAGAGGAACAAGGCCTCAGGATTGGAGGACGGCTCATTAACAACCTGTGTTACACAGACAACACCACCTTACTTGCTGGAAGTAAGGCAGATTTGAAACATTTACTGTATGGATTGTACCTCAACATCAAGAAAATAAAAATCCTCACAATTGTACCAGTAAGCAACATCATCATAAATGGAGAAAGGATTGAGGTTGTCAAAGATTTCATCTTAGTTGGGTCCACACTCAACGCCCATGGAAGCAGCAGTGAAGAAATCAAAAGATGCATTGCACTGGGAACTGCTGCAAAGGACCTCTTTAAAGTATTCAAAAGTAAGGATGTCACCTTGAAAACTAAAACATGGCTGACCGAAGCCATGATATTTTCAGTCGCATCATATGCATGTGAAAGCTGGACCAAGAACAAAAAAGACAGAAGAAGAATTGATGTCTTTGAGTTGTGGTGTTGGAGAAGAATGTTAAATGTACCATGGACAGCCAAAAGAACCAACAGATCTGTTCTGGGAGAAGTACAAGCAGAGTGTTCCTTGGAAGCAAAGATGACAAGGTTGCATCTTACATACTTTGGACATGTTGTCAGGCAGGATCAGCCCCTGGAGAAAGACATCATGCTCGCTAGAGCAGAGGGTCAGTGGAGAAGAGGAAGACCCTCAACGAGATGGATTGACACAGTGGCTACAACAATGGGCTTAAGCATAAAAATATTGTGGACATGGCGCAAGACCGGGCAGTGTTCTGTTCTGTTGCTGTTGTTCTGTGCTGTTGAACCGACTCAACAGCACCTAACAACAAGCACTAATAATAAACCCATTGCTGCCGAGTCCATTCTGACTCAGAGCAATTCTGTTGGGCAGAGTAGAACAGCTCCTAGTTTCCAAGGCTGTAATCTTTATGGAAGCAGACTGCTGCACCCTTCTCCCATAGAGCAGCTGGTGGATTCAAACTGCTGATCTTTCAGTTAGCAGCCAAGAGCTTAACCACTGCACCACCAGAGCTCCAAACATTAATAATAGTAGTAATAATACTGAGGCTTCATAAAGATTAGTTTAGTTGCATTTCAAACAAAGAATACAAAGAATAACATATCAAAGGCTTAATGCCATGGATTAAATAGTGTCCCCCCAAAAATGTATGTAGCAGTTTGGCTTGGCCATGATTCTCAGTATTGTATGATGTTCCTTTATGTTGTAAACCCAGCCCCTGTGATGTTAATGAGGGAGAATGGGTGGCAGTTGTGTTGGTGGGCAAGACTCAATGTGTGGGATTGCACTGCCCCTGTGACAGTCTCTGGAGATATAAAGGAAAGAGAGGCCAATAGAGATTTGGGGACCTCATACTATTAAGAAAGCAGTCAGAAGTAGAGTGTCCCCTTCTTATGGTGACTTAATTTGTAAAATTATTAAATACAGGAAAGAGGTGGGCATCATAGGATTCAGGCCCTTGGAGAGGCTCTGAAAGAGAGCCAAAGGCACAAAATGGGAGAGGGAGACAGACTTTTGCCGACTTTGCAGTTACTGTCAGGCCCAGCCTGGCTTCTGAATCTCTGTAGCACTGACATCATCTCAAGTAGGGAAGGTGGGGGAGACTTCTCCTTCCTTCCCTTGGGTCCCAGCTTCAGGGGAATTAGTTGCTTTCCACCTTTCTCACCTCCTTGCATGTCTTTTGGGTTTGGGGAAATTGTCTAGAGCAGGCTGTATGATCTGCAATCTGTACGAGAAAGAAGAGACCTGGCTCTGGACAGCAAGAATGTACCGTCAAGCATATACACAGTAACATGGCTGGACTGGCTTGCCTTCACCTCTTATTCCAAAATTAGGAGAGAGAGAAATGGAAGAGAGTGGGGAAACGGGCGGCAGCAGGTGGTGTGAACTGCAGGCTTACAGATGACGATTGTAGGTAGAAACCAGAAGAGGCAGTTCCCATCTCGGTCCCTAATAGTATGTGTCTCCTTTGTTATCATGATGTTGGTGTTAACACCCATGGAGTCAGTCCCATGCACAGCAGAATGAAATGCTGCAAATTCTTTATGGTCCTGTGCCATCCCCATGATCATTTGGGGATCAGATGGGTGGTGGCTGCGTACGGAAGATGGGAATTCTACCACTGAACCACCACTGCTCCCATCCTCATTTGAAAATTACTTACATGTTTCTCCCTGTGTGTTTTTCTTGTTTTCCAAACTAGTAGGCAATCCCCTGGAGTGTGCAGCCTCAGGGTGCTCACACCCACCCACCCTTTGCCACTGTCCCACTTCTTTAAACACCTCCTGCCTTAGTTGGCGGGTGATAAATGCCTGGCCTCCTCCCACTCTGCCCACAACCGTCAGTCTCCTCTGGCTCTTCCTAAATGTAAACACTGTCTGGTCCCCTCAGAGTCACTGAATCTTCCCAGGAGCTGTAGCTCCATTCCACATAATGACCCAAGCACCACAGCCACCTGTCATCCTCACATCTGGATATCCCAGTGCTCTTTAAGTCCACAGATCCTAAAACAAACTCACAGGAAACTTGCAGAAGCATCTCCTAAAACGGTGTCACCATACACCATCTACCCATTGGGTCTCTCAACCCAGTGGAGGCTTCCCCAGTCCCCCCTTCTGTCACCGCATGCACATCACCCCCTCCATCCACCTCCTGAGTCCCCCAGCACGTGTGCCTTCTGCTCCTTTTCTACTGTGTCACCACAGCTGTCTACTGCCTCCTATCAACCCACTTCCACCTCGCCACCAGCAACGTTGCAATGATCCCCAAACCCATCACAATATCCCGCTTACAGCCTCACTGGTGCCCCATTGCCTGCAGAATAAAGCCCAGAAGCTGATTTACAAGTTTCTGTGTAAAAGGATGAGTTTCTCTAATTGGCCATGTGAGAAGTAACGGCCCAGGGTTCTGCAGTCACCATTAGAGGATTTTCTTATAGAATCTGGATAGGGCCTATCAATGGGAGAAAGAATGCATCACGACAGCTGGGTATCTGAATCCTTCACCCCCAACAAATCCAATTGTTTGCCATCCTAGAAGATTTGCAGAGCCCTGAAGGTATGGGGAATCCCGCTATCTATAAGTGGGGTCACAGGCGGCAGACACCCTAAAGGAACCAGAGACATCCCACGAGGGCTCAGGAGCCTAGGCTGTGGGCTCCTGAGGGGACCTATGGGGTCCATCGGAAGAGGCGCGTGGGCCCCAGGAAACCGACCGGACCAGCTCTCCGCCAGGCTCACGCCGGGTGCCAGACCTTCCTGTACGCGACCTCCTAGCAGCCCCCATAGGACTTCCCGATTCGTGATGACCAGGCGGCGCTTGAGAGCTGTTGGGCTGCCCTGAGCCCCCCCAAGCGTCTATGGCTGGTGCCTAGGGCTGGGAGCTGGGAGGGACCAGTGGCCCGCCGGCCCGAGTGGTTCCCGGGTTGGCCTTGTCTTCCCCAAACCCTGCCTCCCTTCTCCACCCTCCCCTCCCCGACAGCGTGGGTAAGGGGCGGCGGGGTCGGGCGGGGACCGGGCCCGGAGGGGGCGCGGCCGGGGAGAGGCGGGGCGGCGGGGGTGGGCTCGGAGGAGGAGCCGCGGGCCGGGAGCAGCCGCGCTGGCGGGGAGGCCGGTTCAGGTGGGCGCCGGCTGCTGCTGCGGGGGGCCCCCAGCCGCGCGCTGAGCCTCCGGCCAGCTGTGGCCGCCGGCCGCCAGGGTCGCCGCCGGGCCCAGCCACGCGGCCGCCGGGGCGCCGCCCCCCAGCAGGCGGGCTGGCGGCATGGGAGGCGGAGGGTCGGCCCTGAGGGTCTGCGCGGATCACCGGGGCGGCATCAACTGTCTCAGCCTGAGCCCCGACGGGCAGCGCCTGTTGACTGGCAGCGAGGACGGCACGGCCCGGCTGTGGAGCACCGCGGACGGCCAGTGCTGCGCCCTCTTCCAAGGTAGAGCCCCGCGGCCGCCGCTCCCCGAGACTCCCACGAGGGTGCTGGGGGGGCCACACCGCTTTCCCTCCTCAGACTTCTCTCCAAAAGGCCAGCCCCTGCCGGTGCTGGGACCTCGTGTGGGTGCAGAATGGGGTGCGCTCTTCGGTATGCATGGGTGAAAATGGGGTGCTGTCCTTCAAGGACTAGGATCACTTGTCAACCAACCGCGTTAAGTCAACAATTTTAACAAACAAAAGAAATCTCACCTGGAACCCTCAACTAAATGAAGCCTTCACTTTTCTCTCAACGGTCTTGTGACCATTGGCCAGATTTTTACTTTCCCAGGGAAACTTGTTAACAAGGTCTGATATTTGTCAGGGGCTTGTTACTTGCCAGAGTCCCAGGGTGGTACAAATGGTTAACGGCGCTGAACTACCTATCCTAAAGCTTTGGGGATGAACAAAGTTCTGGCGATCTACTTCTGAAAAACCAGCCCTGGAAACCCTGTGGGCCACAGTTCTACTGTGACACTCACTTAGTTGCTGTGAGTCCTCAGATGGTAGCTGCTTTGTGCCAGGCCCTATAGTGCTGCGCATATAGGAGCACTTTCTTCTCATATTCACACTGCGGTTACCCCACTCATATGGAAACGTAGGTGAAAGGTAGAGTTGAAATTTGAACTTCCCCTTCTTGCCAGCAGCCATCCTGCCCATGACTCTCTGATCCTCCTGTGTATCATCAGCTGAAGAATTATGGATCACAGTTTCTCAAAAGGCAGGTTGTTGAATCAACTTCGCACTTTTGAAAACAACTAATATGAGGTCTGACAAATCTGCAAACTTAATTGTTCTAAGTGCTGCGTGTGTCGCTACTGAATATCACGACGGTCACCTTCAAAGTACTCCCCATGGGAAACTATGCACCGATGCCACCTAATTTACCCTTCAAAGCAATTTTGGAACTCTTTGTGGAATGGTCATTGCACATGGTGGCAATCGTGGCAAGTTTGCAGACTTAATTGTACAGTTGTCAGTGAGGGAGTTTTTAGCCAGTAAACAAATGACTAACTGCATTGGAACACCCTCCCTACTCACTTGACCTGGCCCCCAGTGACTTTTTTCTTTACCCAGAGATAAGGCAAATATTGAAAAGAAGACATTTTGATGACATTCAGAACATCAACGGTAATATGACAGCAGCTCTGATGACCATTCCAGAAAACGAGTTCTAAAATTGTTGTGAAGGGTGGACTAGGCACTGGCATTGGTGCATAGCTTTCCAAAGGGAGTGCTTCAAAGAGGACCATAGTGATAGTCAGCAATGAGGTATGTAGCAGTTTTTCTAGGGCGAGTTCATGAACTTAATTGGCAGTCCTCCATAGGAGGATGCATTATGCATGAAACAGTTCCAGACCTGTACATGTGTATATTTATCTTTGGGAACTTAACTGCGAGGTCAGCATGTTCTTGCTGTGTACCCCATCAGGAAGTCTGCACTGGCCTATCTGCAGGGATCCCTCCTCAGTACCCAATAGTTCCCTGCTGATGCACAGGCCATCTGCAGTGTATACAGCTGCATATCATGAACTGGCTTTTCCATAATAATCACCAGATCCTGAGTGGCCTCCCCCCAGCCTTGAAGTTTATGTAGGCATGGGAAGTACAAACAAGTTTCAATACTGGCTGATCCTGACCATCCTGGTTTTAAATAAAAATAGTTTCAAAGCCTGATAGGGATAATTTTGGATTACCTGTTACCTTACGGGTTAGTGTAGCTAATGGATAACTAGCCACAGACCAGCCACATAATTGTTCCACACTTACACATAACCAACTAAGGCTAGAAGATCTGTTAGAAAGTTTAAGTTCAGCTCGCATTGTTCTCCAAACATGAGTTTATCTGGAGGACTTTCTGGAATGCAGATTCTTCAGCCCAATTTCTGTGATCCCCGTGGAATAGACCTCTAGAAGCGGCCCTTCTAATGAGCTCGTGTGAGGATCTGCTCCACAGATGGTCTAGGATACATCACAGGAGTCTAGCTTGTACGGAGCTTCCTCCCTAGTTGAGCTCCAGGCTTTTCCAGGCTGGCTTTAGCCTGTGGGCACCTGACTCTTCTCCCTCTTGCCCAGCTCTGCTCTGCCCTCACACCCAGCCCCATACCTGGCGTCTGGGCCCCACCCCCTGCCTTCTCCTGCCTCCACACCCCTGTGGTGGCCTCCCAGCTACTGTTCATTAGGTCAGTCAAACGAGCCTGTCAGTGAGGCCTTGTGGCACCCGGAATGAAACCACCCTACTCAGCAGGAAAATGTGCCTACCAAACTAGGTCTGCCATCAGATGGGCTGGTACTGCAAGAATTTTCAAGGACCTAGGGGAGAAGAACCCATATCCTGAGACTGCACTAAAAGACTTATTTTACAAAGGAGTCTGTTGTACGTGCAATAGTACTTCTGTGTGTCCCCTCAAGGAGGGCAAGGTCTTGCCAGCCCTCCTCAAGGTAGGGCTTTTTGTATCAGCAAATATTAACAGAATGTGCTAACATTTGTTTAGGTCCCTAGGTGGTGCAAATGGTTTGCATTTGCCTGCTTGCTGAAAACTTGGTGGCCCACACACACCCAGCAGCTCCCAAGGACAAAGGCCTGAGGGTCTGCTTCCTTTAAGGTTATGGCCAAGAAAACCCCGGGGAACAGTGCTACTCTGTAACACATGGGGTTGCCGTAGGCAGAATTGACTCAATGGCAATGAATTTGTTTTTCAGAACATACATCTAGTACTCTGTTATGTTGTAAGAACCAGCTGTGTACTTAAAATTCCACTGCCACTGAATTGATTCCAACTCACAGCAACGCCATACAAGGTAAAACTGCCCCACAGGGTTTCCAAGGCTGGAAATCTTAGTGAAGCAGATAGCTACATCTTTTCCCTCAGGGCACCTGCTAGGTTTGAACCACTGACCTTCTGGTTAGCAGCTGAGTGTTTTACCCACTGAGCCACCAGAGCTATGTATTTATTTATGTTAATAATCATCACAGTTCTGGAGTAGATAGGATTGTCACCCACTTGCAGATGAGAGCAGGAAGGATTGGTATATTGACCACATGGCATTCTGCATGTTCTACAGGAATTAGTCCTGTGAAGCAAGTAGTGTTGTCATTGTCATCCTGCACAGGTGGGGCAACAGTCACAGTGAGGTGCTAAGACTGGCCCAAGGTCACCAGCTGGCTAGTGGTAGGGGGCTGTAACCAACTGTGGCTCTTCTCTTCACCAGGCCACTGTGCCACTTCAACACAAGCCAGACTTTGCCCCAGGCCACGCAGTGACCACTGGCAGGCTGACTCTGTGGAGCTCCTGACTGCAAGTCTAGTGCTCTGTCCACTCCTCCACTGTGGAAGCTGCTGGAGTGGAGTGAAGGCCAGATCCATGTGCCACTCCCAGTGGTTGCCTGAGGGTCAGCAACCGGCTTCTGGTCTCCTGAAGGGAGAGGGGGTGGGAGCGTTGGCATCCATCATGCTTTTTCTATCTGAAGACAAGCTTGCTGAGTTCAGGCAGCAGAGGGAATTGGGGGCTGAGGCTTTTCTGTGTATCTCACCAGGTTGTTTAGGAAATTTTGGGACCAAGAGGTAGGATGGAGCAGATGAATGAGGGTGGTTCCCTGTTGCTGTATGCTTGGTGGGTATGTTGTTTCTTTTTGAGGCCCTGGGAGAGTAGGGTACAGGTGACTATTTCTCCATGTAGCAGCAGCTTTACCCCTGAGGGTCTGAGAATACACCTTTTATTTTCTATTGTAGTAAACTATGTATAACAAAACATTTGCCTTTTTAAAGCATTTTTACATGTGCGATTCACTGACAATAAGTACAACCATCACCACTGTCCATTTCCAAATATTTTTCATCACCCCAAACAGAAAGTCAGCACTGCTAAGCAATAACCCTCCATTGCCCACCCCCGTCAGCCCCTGATGGCCATTGTGAATGAATGTTGGTCTCTATGCTTTTGCCTGTTCTAGGTGAGTCCTGTAAGTGAGATCATAAAATATTTGCCCTTTTGTGTCTGCTTTATTTCACTGAGCATAATGTTCTCAAGGTTCACCCATGCCATAGCATGTATTAGAACTTCATTTCTCTTTATAGCTGGGTAATATGCCACTCTATGGATAAACCGCATTTTGTTTATCCATCCATCAGTTGATAGACACTTGTGTTATTTCCCTTTTTGCTAGTGTAAATAGTACTGCAGTAAACATTGGTATACATCTATCTAAGTCCTAGTTTTCAAGTCTTTTGTGTAAATATGTAGGAGTAGAATACCTAGGTCATATGGTGACTCTAAGACATTCTGGTTGCTCAGTGGTGAAGCACTCAGCTACTAACCAAAAGGTCAGCAGTTCAAATCTGCCAGCCGCTCTGTGGAAAAGGACCAGGCATTCTGCCTCTGTGAAGATTTACAGCCTTGGAAACCCTATGGGGGCAGTTCTAGTATGTCCTAAAAGGTACTATGAGTTAAAATCACCTCATCAGCAATGGGTTATGGTAGTTCTATGTTTAACTTTTTGAGGAACAGCCGAATTGCTTCCTACAGTCACTATACCATTTACAGTCCAACTAGCAGTGCAATAGGGTTTCAGTTTCTCCATATCCTCACCAATACTTGTTATTTTTCTTTTTATAATAATAGGTATCTCTGGGTAATACCAACAGTTAAGCACTCAACTTCAAGCTGAAAGACTGGTGGTTGAAATCTACCCAGAAACCCCTTGGAAAAAAGGTCTGACAGTCTGTTTCTGGAAGATCACAGCCACCAAAAACTCTGTGGAACAGAATGCCACGCCGAAACATGTGGGTCAACGTGAATCTGAATAGCTGACTAGACTCCAGAGCAACTGGTTGGGTTTTGGTTTTAGTGGGTGCGGAGGGCCAGCTCAGTGTAGTTGTGATTTGCATTTCCTTGGTGACTAGTGAGGTCAAACACCCTTTTGTCTGCTTATTGGCCGTTTGTATATCTTTAGAGAAATGTCCGTTCAAGTCTTTTGCCTGTTTTTTAATTGGGCACGCTCACTTTTTTTTTCTTTCTTTTTTTTAAATTGGGATTAAGTAAAAATTTATAATCCAAGACAATTTGCCATAGAAACCCTCAGCACCTGCCTCTCTGCAACCGCACACGGTTCTTTTCCACTCTTCCGATATCAGTTCAACCAACACTTATCCCCTCATCTCCACCTTCTCCTCTCCCCTCTAAACAGAAACCGGTAGGACAGCCTCATATGTATGTTAAACCATAAAGTACACACACCACCTGCATCACTCTGTGTCCCTGCGTCCAGTCCATTCTTTGTCTGAAGTGTTGGGTTCAGTACTGGTGTCAGCTCTGAGCTAGCAGCAAAACCTAGGGCCTGTGTTCCCAGGGGACCCTTGAGGGTGTTGGACCATCCAGTCTGGTCTTTAATAGAGTTACACATCTGTGCAACCCTTTCTCTCATGTTGCATCAGGGATACTACACTGTGTTCCCTGTCATGGCTGTCTTTGGTGGTGGCTGGGTACCATCTAGTTCTTCTGTTCCCCAGCTGATGTAATCTCCCATTCATATGGGATCCTTCTGTCTCCTGGGCTCATTTTTCCTCGTGTCTTTGATGTTCTTCAAGTGGGCTGGCACCAATTGATGGCCCTTAGATGACAGTTCGCTAGCTCTTAAGACCCCAGGTGCCCCTCACCAATATGGGGTACAGAACACACTTAGAAAAAGACTAGTTATGTCAATTTGCCTCAATATCCCCTAAAAACATGGTCCCCAGACCTTGTCCCTGAAACTCTGTCCTTTGAAATGTTGGATTGAATTTAGAAAACGTTTTAGCTTATCATATAGTCCTGTTATGCTGACCTGTGTGCTGTCACTTCCTTCACCTAACTGAATCTATGAGTAACCCTCTCCCTCCCCACCCTTGTAGCTATCAAAGAGTATTTTCTTCTGTGCATAAGCTTTTTCTTAGGTCCTTATAATACTGTTTTCCTACAATATTTGTCCTTTTGCAGCTGACTGATTTCACTCAGCATAATGTCTTTTAGTTGATTCCAGGTTATGTTTCATAAAATCGTTCTTGTTCTCTGTCGTTGCATAGTGTTCTGTTGTGTATATGCACTGTAGTTTGTTTATCCATTCTTCTGTTGATGGGCACTTAGGTTGGTTCCATCTTTTTGCTATTGTGGACAGTGCTGCAATAAACATTCGTGGGCTACACTGTCTTTTTAATAAATGCGGTTGGCTTTCCAGTGCAGCTGGTGAGCTCATAGTGAAAAAGGTCAGTTGCCAATTCTTTGAAGAGGAGAACTGGTTTCAATGGGTTTATCCCTATCCCCCCTCTTTTCTCTTTTATCCTTTGGTGTCTGCTTATTTAAGAACATTTTATTGGATTGATGAGTTGATGATAACAGTTCCCCAAGTGGCAGTTCCTGTACTGTTCTGTTGACACTGAGTAAGGGACTCAGCCTGAAAGTTTGGGCACATCAGGACTCGTCTACAACGCACCGCACCTTCTAACTTTACCTTCCAACATGTTTGTTTGTTTGTTTTTTAATTTTTATTTTTATTTAACATAACTGAGTGAAAATGTACATTCACATGTAAATTTACATGCCCCCCTATATGCAGCTTCCACTGCTCTCCCTGTCCGGTGACTGCACACTATTCCTCTCTGCTCCATACATGTCTCATCCTCCCAACAGCCTCCTTTCCCCTCCTCTCCATCCACTCCCCTTCCTCCAGCCAGAGGTCAGCAAGATGATATCTTGTAGATGTATAGAACCATAAAGTGCTTCCAATATATGGTTACTCTGCCTTGCCAAGTCCAATCCATTCCTGTCCAAAGAGTGGACCTTTGTTATAATTTATGGGAGAGGGCAGCATCAGGGAAGGGGGCCATGCTCTCAGAGTAACCCCAAAACCGGTGGACCATCAATTGAGGTCTTTTAGTGGAGATCTCATGATACACCTCTTTTTATTCTTGTGTTGCCAGTGAGGCTCCTCTCTGTGAGCTCCGTCGTGGCTATCACTGGTGGTGGCCGGGCACCATCTGGTTCTTCTGGTCCCAAGTCGATGTAGGCACCCACTCTTGTGGGTCTCTCTGTCTTCTCGGTTGTCTTTACCGCATGCCATTTTGGCCCTCGGTGAGCATCCGTTCCTGCTGAGTTGGGACCATTTGCTGTGTCCTCGGATGGCAGCTTGGCAGCTTTTAAGACCCCAGAAACCACTCACCAACGTGGGGTGCAGAGAGCTCTCTTAGCAAAATGCTAGTTGTGCCAATTGGCCTGGAATTCGCCCAAGAGCATGGTCCCCTGCCCCCCGCCCCAGCTACTCTATCCTTGCAATATTGAGTTAAGATGGAAGGAGTACTCAAGTTATGGATAGGATACTACAAAATATCAAGAAGAAGAAGATAAACCATCCAATTAAGCGATGGGCAAAGGAGATGGACAGACACTTCACTAAAGAGGAGATCCAGGCAGCCAAAAAACACATGCGGACATGTTCACGATCTTTAGTTATTAAAGAAATTCAAATCAAGACAACAATGAGATACCATCTCACCCCAACAAGATTGGCCATGATCCAGAAAACACAAAACAACAAATGCTGGAGAGGCTGTGGAGAAAGTGGAACCCTCCTACACTGTTGGTGGGGTTGCAAAATGGTCCAGCCTCTTTGGAAGGCAATCTGGCGCTTCCTTAAAAAAAATGGATATTGATATACCATTTGACCCAGTAATTCCACTACTTGGAATATATCCTACAGATTCAAGGCCTTTCACACCAACGGACACATGCACCAGAATGTTTATCCACTTAATGTTGTTCTTGTTCCTAATGTGTGCTGTCACCGCTTTCTCCCAACTAGATTGCTAGTAACTATCTAAACTAAACCCTCCCCCCCTCGCCCTCCCTCCCTCCCCTCCCTTGCAGCTGTCAAAGAGTCTTTTCTTCTATACACAAGTCTGTTTTTGAGATCTTATCGTAGAGGTCTCATACAGTATTTGTCCTTTTGTCGCTGACTACTTTCACTCAACATAATGTCTTCCAGTTGAAACCAGGTTAGGAGATGTTTCCTGGAATCATCGTTATTCTTTATCATTGCGTAGTGCTCCACTGAGTATATGTACCACAGTTTACCTATCCATTCTTCTATTGTTGGGCATCTGGGTTGATTCCATCTTTTTGCTATTGTGGACTGTGCCGCAATAAACATTCTGGTGCATGTGTCCGTTGGTGTGAAAGGCCTTGAATCTGTAGGATATATTCCAAGTAGTGGAATTACTGGGTCAAATGGTATATCAATATCCATTTTTTTTAAGGAAGCGCCAGATTGCCTTCCAAAGAGGCTGGACCATTTTGCAACCCCACCAACAGTGTAGGAGGGTTCCACTTTCTCCACAGCCTCTCCAGCATTTGTTGTTTTGTGTTTTCTGGATCATGGCCAATCTTGTTGGGGTGAGATGGTATCTCATTGTTGTCTTGATTTGAATTTCTTTAATAACTAAAGATCGTGAACATGTCCGCATGTGTTTTTTGGCTGCCTGGATCTCCTCTTTAGTGAAGTGTCTGTCCATCTCCTTTGCCCATCGCTTAATTGGATGGTTTATCTTCTTCTTCTTGATATTTTGTAGTATCCTATAGATTATGGAGATCAGGCGTCAGTCTGACATAGAGTTGCCAAATATTTTTTCCCATTCTGTGGGTGTTCTTTTAATTCTATTAATAAAGTCTTTGGATGAGCAAAAGTGTTTGATTCTTAATAGTTCCCATTTATCTGTTTTCTCTTCTGTTGATTGAGGTTTGTTTGACAGATTTTGGAGTCTGTCCTCATTGTGTATTAAAACTTCCATTGTTGTTCCTACCTTTTCTTGGATGAGCTTTAGCGTTTTAGGTTTGATATTTAGGTCTTTTATCCAGTTGGAGTTGGTTTTTGTATAAGGTGTAAGATATGGATCTTGATTCAGTTTATTGCAGATGGATAACCAATTTTGCCAGCACCATTTGTTGAAGATACTGTTTTCACCCCAGTTTAATGTCTTAGGGCCTTTGTCGAATATCAACTGTTCATAGGCAGATGGTGTCATCTCTGGGGTCCCAACATGTTTGTTTTTAATCTCAGATGTTCAAGTGTCACGTACCTATTTATTAGAAACTCGTGGTTTGGGAGGTGTGTGTGAACCCTCATAAGCCAGGCTGTTGGACTGTTAGACAGAGATCCCAGAGTCTAGATTCATTTATCAGTCACTTCTGGCAAGAAACAAAATGGTACCCTCTAGAGAGTTTGATAAAGGGGCAGAATTAGAGAACCAAAGGGTGAGAGCTGAATCTGGAGGGTTGCGACCATGCCTCATCTGAAGGAGCTAGGCTGGGTGCAGTCACCAAAACCCAGGACCAGCTATGGGGGGCTTCCTTGGGAAAGTGTGACCCTGGTTACAGAGACAGGCCAGACTGAGATGACCTCAGGGAGGACACTGGGAGTGTATACCATGCATATCATGACTCAGCTGAAAAGTAGTGCCCCCATTTCTTCAAAAAAAGTCCCAGTTTTAGACAGCAAAGCATGTGGCCACCATGGCAGACACATGACGAGGCAAGACAAATGCTGTAGTCTCTTACTGCGGCTCCCTGCTATCTGTCCTCATATGAGGTAGAAACACAGCCCACCTTTATAATCTGTGTAGGTGGGGAGGAGGCAGAGAGCAGGGGGGAGACATGAGGGGGATTCGAAGGTAAAGGGCTGGCCTCGCCAACTGGGCCCTTTGGTAAAGATGCCATTTGGGGAATCCTTGTGCTACAGGGGTTGAAATGGCACCATGCTACAGTACTTGTTTTGCCTGTATCATGTGTCTGCCAGGGTGTCCCATGCTTTGCTGTACAAAATTGGGACTTTTTTGAGGAAATGGGGACACTGCTTTTCAGCTGATTCAAAAGGCATATCCGGTTTGGCCAGCTATCCTGGGTCTGAGTTCTACCACAGTCTGTCTTCCACTTCCAGGGTTTATGAAGGGAGCAGTGGGACAGGAAGTTTCCAGCTAGGGCAGCAAGTTGCGGGGTGTGGGCAGGGAGGGGAAGGGCCAGTCATCCTGGCAGGAATCCCTGTAGCCTCAGCATGTTCTTTTCAACATAACTGCATCTTATCTGCATTCTCCGTCCCTTCAAAAATATTTATTTTTCATTTGGCATTTTTGCTGATCTGCACAATTCCAGCAACTAGATGGATGACTGAGGCCCTGTGGGTCCTTGAAGAGGTTGCTGGGCCCCTCTAAGCCTCCATTCACCTATTTCTGTGGAGGGAGGGCATGGCATTCCAGCACCCTTGGGTGGCAGGCATATCCCGCAGGGCAGACTCTGCCCCTCTGCTGCCCCTCATGCTGAGTCATGACTCACTGCAATCTTTTTTCAGATGCAGGGTGAGTGGCTTTGTGCACATAATAACCCTGCCAGGAAGGGAAGGGCTTGCCCACTGGAGAGACGTGAAGGCCACAGGCAGGGGCTTTACCGGTACCCACCAGGAGGGCTGTGGGCCCGCAGGCTGGCCGATGAGGTGTCCTATATTAGCATTTTATGTCCACACTGCACCTTTTCTTCAAGTCTTTGTTATATGTGTGTGTACCTTCAGAGTGTTGCAATCAGGGCATAAATCCTTTTTCCTCCTCCTTAAACATGTTGTAAGAACAGCCTTAGTTTTCGGCTTCAGTCTCCTGCCTGCCTCACTTTGACCTCCCTGGCTAGAAGAGCTCTGGTTTACTGACCATGCTCTGTGATCATAAGTGCATTTCTTGGCTTCTTAATACCCTGCTTACACTTTGCACTTGGCCTTCCTGCAGCTGAGATGCTGAGTGATGGGACACAAGTGAGAGGGGGTGGAGGCTTTGGGATGAAATGGGTCCGAGTTAGTCTTCTTTAGTGCAGACCTGCGGGCCCTCAGAGGACCAGAGCCAGCAAGGGCCCACCGGCCCATCTACCCGTTGCCCTAGTCAGTCCCTCCTGCGAGCTCCCTGCCAGGCAGGTCGGTGAGGTGCCTGCCTCCCAGGTGAGATAGCCGAGGTGGCACCTTCTCAGCAGTGTTCCAGGCCTTCCTTACTGCAGGCAGAGGCAGAGGTAGGACCAACCAAGTGACAGAGAAAGTGCACTGACAATCCTAAAATATTTTATAAATTCTTTAGTGTGGGCAAATTCTGCACTATGTTTTTGCCAGCATGTTTTGCCCTTGAATTTTAAACCCATGTGTATTTTAAGGGAAACATAATCTGTAGTTTCAACTGTTTACTTAATTCGTACAAGTATTCTAGGAGGCCTGGCATGTGCTCTCCAACAAGATTGAACTTCTCTTTCTTATTTGTTTTAATTTTTTTTCCTAGAACCTAAGATGTTGGGTTCTTCCAAGAATAAGTAAGCTTAAACCCAAGACAAAAAACATGTGTCGATCAGCTTGAAATGACTCAGGATATTCTCAGTCCCTGAAGTCAGGCAACTATATACAATTTCAAATTTGAGCAGAATCCTTAGCGTGGTAAATATATCACACCAAACATGTGGGCATTTGAATTTATTAGTTTTCTTATCTCCAAAATGGCTTTTAGTTCTAACGCTTGTTTGGATTTCTGATCACTGCATTCCTTTCATATACATTCAGCTCGAGACCAGAAACTAGTCTCGAAGCTAGAGAGGTCTTTGCCTGGAAGGACAGGCCCTGCTAAGAATGGCAATCGGGGGCTGCCTGGGCTGATGTATAAGGAAGGAGCCTTGGTTTCCACTAACTTCAGTGACTATCACCCAGTGATGTGGATGCCAGCAGGCAACTCATTCAGGTGCATGCAACCACAACCTTAGAGCCCTCTGTGACCTTCTGGACTGTCCTGGATCTATACCCTAAATGTGTCCAGAGCCTTAGGGGGCTGTTCAGCTCTCCAGCCTGCCTTGCAGGGCCCCTACTGCCTGACATGTGCTACTTCTCTGCCTAGAATGTTCTACTCCTTCTTCACACTCTGCAGGTCTTCCTCTCTTTTCAGGACTCCACCTCTGGGCAGATGAGTGCTGACCCTGCCCCGTCACCACAGCCAAGCACTGTCTCAACATTGCCCCTCAGTGCTGGCAAGCTGTCTTTCCACCTGGCTGGGTGCACTCACAGAATGTCCTTTCCCAGCTTGGTGTCTGTATTAGCTTCCAGTGGCTGCCTTAACAAAGGACCACAGATTAGCTGGTTTAAAAACAGTTTATTCTTTTGTAGTTTTGGAGGCCAGAAATCCAAAATGGGTTAAAATCAAGGTGTCAGCAGGGCTATGCCTGCTCCAGAGTCTCCAGCAACAATCTGTTCCTTGCCTCTTCCAGCTTCTCTGGTTCTAGGTGTTCCTTGGCTTATCTTCAAGGCTAGTGTCTTCAAATCACTGCCTGCCCTGTTTTCATATTGTCTTCTCCTCTGTATGTGTCAAATGTCTCTCTCTCTCTCTCTCTGTCTCTCTCTCTCACACACACACACACACACACGTACTCTGTCTCTCATTTATTTATTTTGGGGGGCTGGTAAAATATACATATCATAAACATTACCATTTTAACCATTTTTAAATGTTCGATTTAGTGACAATTACATTCACAGTGCTGTGTAATCACCATTATCTAGTAAAAAACAAAAAAGTTTTATCGTCCCAAACAGAAATTCTGTACCCCTTAAGCAATAACTCCTCATTTCTCCCTCTCCCCAACCTCTAATAACTTTTAATCTACTTTATGTCTCCATGAATTTGCCTGTTCTAGATGTTTCAGACAAATGGAATCATACATCTGTCACTTTGCATCTGACTTCTTTCACATCGTATCCACATTACAGCATGTGTCTTAGTCTCCTAGGGCTGCTGTAACAAAATGCCCACAGGTGGGTGGGTGACTTCATTGTCCCAGAATTCTGGAAGCTGGAAGTCTAAATTCAGGACATTGGCATGATTTTACTCTTTCTCTTTTGGCTCTAGGAAAACCAAACCAAAGCCATTGTCATTGAATCAATTTCAACTCATAGTGACCCTGTAGGACGTAGTACAACTGTCCCATGGCGTTTTTAGGGAGCACATGGTGGACTCAAACTGTTGACCTCTTGGTTAGTAGCCATAGTAGCATTTAACCACTACACCACCAGGGTTTCCGCTCCAGGGAAAGAACCTTGCTTTTATCTCTTTCAGCTCTTGTTAACCCTGGGTGTTTCTTGTCAGTCCTTGGCTTTTAGGTACATCCCCACACAGTGTTTTCTTCCGGTATGACTTTGTTTCCCTATCTGTTCTTCCTTTTTATATTGCTCAAAAAAGAGTTGGAGCGTAGTCTGGTGTGGCCTCATTAACTGATAACAACATCCTCTTCAAAGAAAAATCTTATTTCCTAAGAGGGTCCCATTCACAGGTACAGGGCTTAGGATAATCTTTTAGGGGATGCAATGTAATCTATAATAGTTTGTCAGAACTTCAGTCCTTTATATGGACGAATAATATTTTGTTGTGTGTATTGACCACATTTTGTTATCCGTTCACCTGTTGATGGACATTTGGTTTAATTTCCACCTTTTGGCTCCTGTGACCAATGTACTGCAGTAAGCACTGGTGTATATCTGTTTGAATCTCTGGTTTCAAGTCATGGAATTATTGGGTCATATGGTATTCTATGTTTAACTTTTTGTTTTCCACAACAACTGCACCACTTTACATTCCCACCAGCAATGCCTAAGGATTCCATTTTCTCCATATCCTCACTGTTAATATTTTCTCTTTTTCTGAAATAGCCATCCTATCGGTATGCAGTGGTATCTCATTGTGGTTTTGATTTGCGTCACCCTAATGGCTAATGATTCTGAGCATTTTTTCAAGTGCTTGTAGACCATTTGTATGTCTTCATTGGTGAAATATCTGTTAGAGTGCTTTGTCCACTTTTTGATTGGGTTGTTTGTCTTTTGGTTGTTGAGTTGTAGGTATTCTTTATGTATTCTGGATATTAAGCCAGCCAGCCAAGTGCCGTCTGGATATTAAACCCTTACCAAATATATATTTCACATTCTCATTCTTACGGTTGTCTTTTCCCTGAATAGTATCCTCTGCTATGCAAAAGTTTTGAATTTTCATGAAATCTAGCGTATTTTTTCTTTTGTTGCCTGTGTTTCTGGTGTCATATTTAAGAAACCATTGCCAGATCCAAAGTCGTGAAGATTTCTCCTTGTTGTCTTCCTAGAGTTTTAGCTCTTACGTCTGTGACTCAATTTGTTTCTGCTTGTGGCATAAGACATGGTTCCAACTCTCCTCTTTGCTTGTAGAAGTCCAGTTTTTCTAACACCATTGTTGAAGAGACGATCCTTTCCCCTATTCAATGGTCTTGGCCCCCTTTTCACAGTCAATTGACCATACATATGAAGGTTTATTCCTGGGCTCTCTATTCTAGTCCATTGGTCTATGTGTCTATCCTTATGCAATGGCCACACAGTTTTGATTACTGTAACTTTATAATAAATTTTGAAATTTCCTCCAACTTTGTTCTTTTTCAGAATTGTTTTGAATATTTGGAGTTCCTTGAAGTTCCCTATGAATTCTAGGATGGGTCTTTCTTCAGAAAATACTGTGGGAATTTGTATAGGAATTGCATTGAATTTGTAGATTGTTTTGGGGAGTACTGATACATTTCTTTTTTAATACTTAAGTTTTTATGGAAGTATACACAGCAAAATCCATTTTCATGTCATAGTTTCTAGACATAATGATCAATGACGTTGGTTGCATTCATCACAATGTATCACCATTGCTGTTATTTCTATTTTAGTTGGTTCACTTCCATTTCTTTGAACTCTCTGCCCAACCCTCAGCCTTCTCATTTATGCTTTAAAATAGCTGTTGACCCTTTGATCTTATATTGATTTTTTTTTTTTTTTGTAATGCAGTACTCAAGGGTAGCAATCTTTACTCTTTGAGCTAAACTGTTACTTAGTTGAAAGGTAATTCCACAGAGGTAGGTTCAATTTAGGCCTTGAAAAACAATTCAGGGCCATTGTCTCAGTGACTCTTCCAGCCTCAGTAGGTCTAGTAAGTCAGGAATTCAAAGTTCTGTTCTACGTTTTTCCCCCTTTCTGTCAGGATTCATCTGTTGTGTTCCTAATCAGAACATTCAGTAGTGGTAGCTGAGCATCATCTAGTTCTTCTAGTCTCAAGGCAGAGGAGGCCATGGTTCATGCTGACAGTCCTATAATCCAGCTTCTCCAATTCTTGAGTTTCCTTATTCCTCTTTTGTTCGAGATGAATAAAGACCGGTAATTGTATGTTAGATGGCTGCTTTAAGCTTTTAAGATCCCCAATACTACTCATCATACTGGAAGGTAGAACATAAACTTAAAGAATTATATTATGCCAATTGACTGGATTGTCCCGTGAGACCATGGCCCTAAACCAAGAGAGCTAATCCTGTGAGGTGACTGGTTATGTCTAATTAGTATCAGCATTTGTAGGCAACCCTCCCCCACGGTTTTTTATTGTTGCTATTGTTATCAAACCATATACAACCGAGTACTTTCCCATTCATCCCTTTCCCTGTATACAGTTTATTGACATCAATTACATTAGTGATGTTGTGAAAACGTCACTCACATTTGGTGCCATCTTTCTCATTACTGTAAGCAAAAGGGACTGCTACCTAGAGAGTGCTTCTCCCTCCCCACCCCCTACTCCTGGTAACCACTGGTAAATATTAGATACTGTTTATTTAAAGTGACACCTATTCGTGTCATTTTATAAAAATGAGAACATTTAACTTCTGTTTGTTGGATGTTTTGTTGTAAGATGTTTCAGTAACTTGTTTTCCTTTATCATTGAGTAGTATTCTATTGTATATATGTGTCACTTTCATGTGGCTGATAAACTCATATGACATTGTTCACTCCAAGTTAGTAAGTAAGCACAAAGCCTGTGCTTACCTGGCTTACTGGGTAATGTGTCCCTGGTCCAAACCTTAATCTGCCGCTTTTCTCTGACCAAGGCCCTAGCTGTGCCCTCAGCAGCTCCACCACTAAATCGGGTCAGCACCTCCTGGGGAGGGGGCACACACGTGGCCCTCGGCCCTCAGCACCAGGTGGCCCAGGTGGGGCAGACACTAGTCCTTCCTGCGACCCTAGTATCTCTCATGTCTGAAGTACGCTGACGGAGGGGCAGCCTGCTGCCTGGGGAGACGCCCGGGAACCACATGCAGCCCTCAGCACAGCTCTGAAGTCAGCTCACTCATGCTGTCCCCTCAGGGAAAGGGCTCCAGGACTTCCCCGTGGCCCTTCTGCTTGCAGAAGATGGGAAAGGGAGAGGTCTGGAGCAATCAGACAGGGCTGGGGCGAGTGTGTGGGGCGGTGAACCTCTGCCTGAACTGGAGCAAGGTGCCGAGGGCATCACTGGGGGCTGGATACCCTGCCGACCGGCTGCCCAGAGATGAGGCGTTCCCTGACTGAGGAGAGTCTGAGCTCACCCATGCCCACACTCCACCTGGGAGACGTGGGGAAGGGGCAGCCTCCACCCCGTCACAGGAGTCCCCCTTGCCAAGATGGAGGAGCACATTAGCCCAAGGGGGCTACTGAAACAATTCTGAAAGTTCCCCCAGACTAAACCTCACCCAGCCTGGGGAGCTCCTAGTTGCCAGTGTACGTATTCATCCGTTGATAGGCACTGTGATGGTTAAGGTTATACATTAACTTGGCTGGGTCACGACTCTCAGACGTTTGGCTGTTATGTGATGATGTAATCTGGCAGTTATGTGATGATGTGGTCATTCTGCATGATGTGATCAGCCAGTCAGTTGTTAAGGGGAGTTCCTTGGTGTGGTCCGTATCATTATACATACGAGGTCTGACAATTAAGTCTGCCAACTTAATTGTTCTAAGCGTTACATAACTCACTGTTGACTATCACTATAGTCACTTTCGAAGTCCTCCCCTCAGAAAGCTGTACACTGATGCCAGTCCCTAGTCCACCCTTCCAAGCAATTTTGGAACTCTTTCTGGAACGGATGTGGCACATGGTGGCACCATGGCAAGTTCACAAACTTAACTGTATAGTTGTCTGTGACAGAGTTCTCAGCCAGTAAAGAAATAACTGTGTTGGAATACCCTCCCTACTCAGCTGATCTGGCCTCCAATGACTTTTTTCTTTATCCAGAGATAAAGGAAGTATTGAAAGAATGACATTTTGATGACATTCAGGACAACAGCTCTGATGGCCATTCCAGAAAAAGAGTTCCAGAATTGCTTTGAAGGGTGGACTAGGCAGTGGCATCAGTACATAGCTTCCCAAGTGGAGTACTTTGAAGGTGACCGTAGTGTTATTAAGCAGTGAGGTATGTAGCACTTTTTCTAGGGTGAGTTTGCAAACTTGTCAGTCCTTGTACAGATGTTCAGGCAAAGTTTGTTCACTTGCTTTGAAGCCTGCATTTGGTTCATTATCATCTGATCTCTGGTTGTTGGGACTTGAGCCAATGGCCTGCTGTATTGCCCACCAATCTTGGATTTGTCAGTCCTTACAGCTACGTGAGTCAGGGGAAGCTTTCAAACCTGACACCTGACTCATGGAGTTGGGACTTGCCAGCCTTTACAACCATATCAGCCATTTCCTTGAGATAGATCTGCGTGTGCATGTGTGTGTGTGTGTGTGTGTGTGTGTGTGTAGCCTTAGTAGTATACTGGTTAAGAGACTGACTGCTAACCAAAAGGCCAGCAGTTCAAATCTACCAGTCACTCCTTGGAAACCTTATGAGACAGTTCTACTTTGCCCTATACGGTTACTATGAGTCAGAAACAACGCAACAACAATGAGTTTGGTTTTTTGGTTTTATTTAGATAGATAACAGATACATTCATACATGATTCACTAGGTTTGCTTCTATAGAGAACCTAGCGTAAGATAAGCACTTAGGTGGTTTCCATCTTTTTGCTAGTTGTGAATAGTGCTGCAATGAACATAGGTGTTCATATGTCTGTTCTTGCCACTTCTATTACATTCCTAGGGTACATAACTGTGGAACCAGTGGCAGCTCTGCCTGTAGTTTTGTAAGGAAACACAAAACTGGTTTTCACAACAGCCATACCATTTTGCATTCTCACCAGCAATGAATAATGGTTTCACAATATTGATATTGTAACAATGTAAGTCTTCCATTCCATAAACACAGGATGTCTTTGCATTCATTTAAAAAGTAAAACAAAAATCCAGTTGCTAGTGAGTTGATTCCCACTCACAGTGACCCTGTGTGTATCAGAGAAGAACTGCACTCCCCAGGGTTTTCAATTGTTGATGTTTCAGAAGTAGATCACCAGGCCTTTCTTCTGGGTGTCTCTGGATGGACTCAGATCTCCATCCTTTTGATTACCTGCTGAGTGCATTAACCATCTGCACCACCCAGAGCTTCCATTTATTTAGACTTTTTGTTTCTTTTAGCAGTGGGTTACAGTTTTCAGTGTGAGTCTTTTACCTTTTTGATCAATTTATTACCATTTTTAATGCTATTATAAATGAAACTATTTTCTTTCTAGATTGCTCATTGCTATTATATAGAAACACAACTGATTCTTGTGTGTTGATTTTTGTATCCTGTCACTTGGCTGAATTTATTTCTTAACTCTAAGAGTTTTGTTTTAATCGATTAGTTAAGGTTTTCTGGAAACCCTAGTGGTACAGAGTTAAGTGCTACAGCTGCTAACCAAATGGTCAGCAGTTTAAATCCACCAGGCACTCCTTGGAAACTCTATGGGGTAGTTCTACTCTGTCCTAAAGGGTTGCTGTGAGTTGGAATCCAGTTTACAGCAGTGGGTTTGGTTTTGTTTGGGTTAGGGTTTTCTACATACAGAATCATATCATCTCTCTTCTAGGGATACTCACGATTGCAATTAGGACCATCCCGATAATCCAGGATAAGCTTCCATCTCGAGAGCATTAGTGTTATCACAGCTACAAAGAACAAATAAGGTCACATGTACAGGTTCCGGGGGTTGAGACCTGATGTCTTTGGGAGCCTGTCCTCTGCCTAGTGCAATACTGTACCCAAAGGTAAGAAGAGCAGCTGACACACAGCACGTAGTAGGTGGCTAGCATCAGAGCTCAGTCTGCACAGCAGCCCTGTGAAGTAGTTGTCATTGCCACCCCCTTGCAGACGAGGAAGCAGAAGCATGCAGAGGCTAGGCAGCTTTAACTTCCCACAGGCAGTGAGTGGCAGCCCAGGCTCCTTGCTTGGCAGTCTGGAATTGTAGAAGAGGGATGAACCGGTCCAGAGCATTGTGAGAGTGCCACAGACTTAAGCGCCATTTCAAAAGGCTAGTCAGCTCTGGATGTGGCTGAAACCTCCCCGCCCCTTCTTTTTTTCTTTCCTCCCCCTCTCAAATGTCCTTCCCGGAGGAAGGCTGTCAACAGCAGCAGTACATTGTGCTCATGTCTCACCTCACCTGCAGGACACGAAAGCTACGTGACCTTCTGCCAGCTGGAGAGCGAGGCTGCCTTCACATGCAGTGCTGACCACACAGTCAGGAAGTGGGACTTGCTGAACGGCCAGTGTCTGGCCATTTACCGGGGACACACATCTATTGTGAACAGGTCAGTGTGACTGGGGCTCCTGAGCAATGAGTCAGTGGGGACTTGTCTCTAGTCAGGGGCATCACCATTAGGGCTAAGGGGACAGAGATGTAGGATGTGGACCCTGCCCCAGGGGAACCTCACATAGGAGGTGGTCAGCAGCTCACAGCAGTGGGGGCCAGAGCAGAAGTGCACAGTTCTAGTGCTTAGGTGCAGTGGAAGTTTGGAAGGGAGAGGGACAGGACACTCATTCTTCCATGGCAAACCCATTGCCATTGATTTGATCCTAACTCATAACAACCCCAAAGGACAAAAAGGACTGCCCCATAGGTTTCCAAGGCTGAAATCTTTACAGACGGATTTGAACCTCTGACTTGTCAGCAGCCAAGCATTTTAACTACTGTGCCACTAGGGCTCCTCTTCTGTGACAAATGCCTCCAGTACCTTGACTTTTGTCCCATAGCACTCTTGGAGACCCTGGCAGCACTACTGCCCCTTGCTGGCTGTAAGGAAAGGCACTAGTGCCTACTGCTGCCACTGATGGGCACAAATTCCAGAGGAAATTGCTTAATTGATAACTGATGGTAGACCCGGGGGTGGAGAAAGGAAAAAATGGGAGTTGTTGTGAAGATGGAATTATGGATATTTTTAAACCTCTTCTTTCTGTGTGGCTGTTGAAAATATCCCACCCCCTCCCTTCTCAAGGAGGTTTGAATTTTCCTTATTGAATTTTGGTCCAAGCTAAGCAATGGAAATTCCTTTGCTGATCAGATCAATTTGACACTGTTTACTTAGCCAAGGCCAGTTGACCAGCTAGCCCTGTCAGACTCCTGAGGGAATGCCCATACAAGGGAAAGGCTTGGTGTGCCTACCTACTGGCCCTTCTGGCCAAGAAGGAGCCATGTTTGGCCAAAGGTTCATCTGGGAACAGCCCCAGTACTCAGGAATTCATGAAACATTGCTACAGGATGGTCTGCCAGCTGGGGCTGGGGCAGGCAGAGAGGAAGGGGTATTCTAGTGGGTGGGCAATTAACCAACACGGCAGTGGGTGGGAAGCTGGACCAGGATGGTGACCTCAGGAACTGGAGCAGCAGGGCCTGGCACAGAGCAGTCCCCACCAGGCAGGCTGCCCCGAGTAGAGTGTAGCAGTGAGCTGGAGGACCTCACTGTGCACACCTGGGATGGTAGGAGTGAAGAGGACTACCGGAAAGGAACCCCAGCACGGCACCCAGCCTGGCCACTGCCGGCCAGCAGCTGGGACACAGAGAGCTCAGGACCTCCTAGAGGGAAGCAGACAGATAGGGCAACAAAGGGACCAGAATAGCACCCAGGTCTCCTGCAGCTCATACTGGTGTCTTCTGGCCATGCTTTCTTTCTTTCTTTTTTATAGTGATTAAGTGAAAGTGTATAATCCAAGTCAAGTTTCCGTGCCTGCCTATCTGCAGCTTCCTCTGGTCTCCTTGCCCAGCGACAGCACACCCCTCCTTTTCATTCTATACTTGTAATATCCTCTTAACAAGCTCTTGCCCCCTCCTCTCCACCCTCTTCTGTCCCATCTAGAAAGCGACCAGTAGGACAGCCTCCTATAAATGCATAGAACCATACAGCACACCTGTCATGTGGTCACATTGTGCCCCCGAGTGCAGTCCATTTTTGTCTGAACTGTTGACCTGAGTACTGTTTTCTGGTCAGGGGCGGCAGCAGGTCTAGGGGCCATGCTCCCAGGGGATCTAGGCCATCAGACCATCAATTGTAGTCTTTTAGTAGAGTTCTTGAGCGGCCACGCTTCCTTTCTTGACAGAGACACTTTTTATTAGAATAAAGTGGGGGAGGGGTGGCAAAGAGTTCCCTTTGTGAGTAGCCTGAAGGAGCCTCGTAGGCAGGGCAGGTGGGAGAACTTCCCCCTGGTGCCTGTGGGCCACTGTGGCATCCGGTCACAGCTGGCTAACCTGAGAACTCCTAGCTTCTTCTCAAAGTAAATCTGGATGATTAAGTTAGAAAGCACATTCTGTCACTATTAGATTCCTCCGAACACACACTGTTTTTGAATGGTCA
This sequence comes from Heterohyrax brucei, assembly GCA_028571685.1. Taxonomy (NCBI): domain Eukaryota; kingdom Metazoa; phylum Chordata; class Mammalia; order Hyracoidea; family Procaviidae; genus Heterohyrax; species Heterohyrax brucei. The sequence continues at coordinate 59,712,583 of CM053158.1, read as the reverse complement.
ACTGTTAAAAGCAGTCAATTTTTGCATTACTAATAACTCTGGTCACAAATGTGCCAGATCTCTGAGATGAGGACTTTTCAGAGCCACCCAGGCATGTGAGCATCAGAGGCTCTGAAACCTCAGTGGCATCAGGCCACACCCGCAGGTCTCCCTGACAATGCCACCCCATTTGCCACCCACTGGTGCTGTGCAGCAGGAGTCTCCACTTTACCTTACAAATACATCTCATGAAAAGCCAGTCGAAAGCATATTTCTTTGGTACAGTTCTGTTGCATCAAGTTCCTTGTGGAAATGAAAGCTGTCTGAGGGGCTAAAAAGACACAAGCCTGGGGCGTGAGTATCCTGCAGCCAGGCCACATGTCCTCCAGGCCTGTCACAGAGGACCCTGCAGGCCACGTTTGCCTCTGGTACTGAGATGGAGGGGTGTAGGGTTCTGACCCTTGGTAGGCACCCCTCTATACCCACACATTGGACTGTCCCAGCAGATGCACCCCAGCCAAGCACCCCAACCCAGCTGCTCCTGTGACCTCAAAGCCTGCTGTGATCTGACCCATGAGAATACAGGGGCCTCAGCAAGGAGAGTGCAAACCTCTAAAGCTACAGGCAGGATTCCGTGTGCATGTTCCTGGGGGTCTTTTTTCACATTCATCAGAAAATCAGAGTATTTATTGCTTGGAACCCAGAGCTTGGGTGTCTGGCACTACACATTAGCCTTCATGAGGTCTCTCTGGTCTGAGCTGACAGCAGACCCTTGCTACTGGACCCACACCCCATGCCGTGTACCCCCCCATCAGAGCCCCTTGCCCACTGCAGTTTTATTCCTACAACTGGGCCATAGGCCCTCCTCATCTGTACCCTCTCCTGGGCCCTGACCTTTGTAGGAAGTCATGGGTGGACACCCAAGAGATAGTGACCATAGCTGTGAACATGAGGGCCTCCCTTTTTCCTCCTGAGTCCCTCAATCTGAAATTCTCTACCCACCACTTGACCTTGACCTTTGTCCAGGATGACCAACTCACCCCAGTTTGTCTGTTTTAAAATTTGGAAGTCCTGTGTCCCCAGAAACTTGTCAGTCTGGGCAAACTGGGACAGTTGGTCACCCCACCTGTTCTCTGCCTCCTTCTCTCCCTTCTTCCCTCTCTACCTGCTTCCCGTAATGATTTATTGAGCAACTGCTAAGGGATGCATGTTTTCAGGGGCCTTCCCTGGAACCTTGATTCCAGCTGAGGGACACATGCGTTCAGCACAGGAGGGAAATTCAGCCAAGGGGAAGGCAACCATGAGGGTAAAATCAGGGAGGCTCCTGGAGAAGGGGACCCTGAGCTGGGCTCTGAAGGTGAGTGTGGCCAGGTAGAAGAGAGGCTGTTCTGGCCACTCTGCCGAGTCTGGCTGGGCAGGAGGTGGTGTGGATTCCCATAAAAGACAAGGTATTCACATGGGTGAGTGGAGGAATATCTGGGAGAATGCTTGGGGCCAGCCTAAGGAGTTTTTGAGTCTGTGTCTTGTGCTGTGGGTGGTGGGGAGCCCCAAGGTTGAGCATACTGCTGGGGCCCATCACCGTCCTCTCCTGAAGTGGGAGCCTGGGATGATGCCCTCCCTACCTCCCTGCTTTCCGCAGATTCTTGCCTCCTGTCTGCCAACAGTGTCTTGCCCTTGAACAATTAGGATGTCAGCCAAAGACACCCTTGGCAGTGGGACCCGGGGAGTAGGAGTATAACCCTGTGGTCAGCCCAGCCTTCTGATCCCTGATCCTTCCCTCTTGCCACCAGGATACTGGTGGCCAACAACCAACTCTTCAGCAGCTCCTATGACCGGACAGCTCGCTGCTGGAGTGTGGACAAGGGGCAGATTTTCCGGGAGTTCCGCGGCCACCGCAACTGTGTCCTGACTTTAGCCTACTCGGCCCCCCGGGACCTCCACGACACCCCCTGCGAGCAGGACGAAGACATGGCTGGGGGGCTGCTGGTGACAGGCAGCACCGACGGTATGGCCAAGGTGTGGCAGGTAGCCAGTGGCTGCTGCTACCGGACGCTGCGGGGCCATACAGGTGCCGTGTTGTGCCTAGTGCTGGACACGCCCAGCCACACAGCCTTCACGGGCAGCACTGATGCCACTGTCCGTGCCTGGGACATCCTGAGTGGGGAGCAACTGCGTGTGTTCCGGGAGCACCAGGGTTCTGTCATCTGTTTGGAGGTGAGACCACTCCGGCCACCCAAAGTCCATCTACTGCAGAGGCACTAGGCCTCCCATGGCTGCTAGCCCCTGCCTAACTCATAGCAATCCTATAAGATAGAGTAGAACTGTCCTGTAGAGTTTTTAAGGAGTGGCTGGTGGATTCAAACTCTTGACCTTTTGGTTAGCAGCCATAGCACTTAGCCAGTATGCCACCAGGGTAAAAAGGTCTGACATAAAACTTTTTTTAAGGTGGCACCAAAACTTACACATTGGTCACAAGGCCTAACTTGAACAGAGGTGTGACTATATGCAGTTTCATTTATTCCTCTGCTTAGAAACATTTCAAAGCCCCAAAACTCTCTGCTGTCAAGTTGATTCCAACTCATAGACCCCATAGGCCAGAGTAGAACTGCCCCATCAAGTTTTCCAAGAAGCATCTCATGGATTTGAACTGCCAACCTCTTGGTTAGCAGCTGTAGCACTTAACCACTATGCTATCAAGGTTTCCTTAAAAACATTAATGTTTGCAAAATTCAAAAGGCCCTGAGACTCATCCGGCCCCAAGCTTGTGGGTAAGGACTATGGAGGTATGAGTGTAGCTACTTCATGGGTGGTTTTGAGGATTTAATAAATTGATAGACGATATTAGAGTACCTGGAAAACCTGATGACATGGTAGTTAAGTGCTATGCTTGCTAGCCAAAAGGTTGGCAGTTTGAATCCACCAGGCACGCCTTGGAAATTCAGTGAGGCAGTTCTGCTCTGTCCTGTAGGGTTGCTATGAGTTGGAACTGACTCAACAGCAGTGGGTTTGGATTATCAGGGTACCTAAACAGGGCCTGTATGTAGTATGTTCTCAATAACTGTTGGTAATTCAGTAATGTCATTGTCATTGTTCTTGTTACTAAGCAGCTCATGTGTGTGCTATCAGGGCTTAGAGCATGGTTCCTTAGATATGCCCCTGCTCACTATTGTTTAGGAGCCCAGGGGTGCCAGGCTCTGATCTTGGCCAGCCTCTTCCCTTCTGAAGGGGAATGGGTTGGGCTGGTGGGTATAGCCCATACTGTCTGGGGAGCCACATCTGAGGTGGTAGGACAGGAGGTCAGGGCAGCAGGAAGCTGAGCAACCTACCCCATATGTCGTCCTGGCAACTATGGCCAGGGGGAGGGGCTTCCTGGCAGCAGCCTCTGTAGCTGGTCCCTACTGTGGGGTGGGGGCGGGCAAGTAGTTCAGGCCATCGGGCTGTGGTTCTGGGGGTGAAGTTAGTTTGCTGCTCCAGGACCAGTGGACAGTGGGGGAACCCTGTAGCCCCTCACTCCAAGCTACCCAGAACCTCAGAGAGCCACAGGTACCTATGATGAGTTTTCCTGGCTCCTCATTATGTGTAAATAACATTTCTGTAACTCTGACCCTGCTTCAAGGCATTGTGGTCCAGTGGGGACAATGAGCTGTGAGTCGGTACCTGGTTTCTGATCCCAGCTTTGCTGTCTGCTGCGTAGGCTACCCAGATTCACTTTCCCCATCTGTCAGTGCTGGTAATGAAAACAGCTCTCCTAACCTCTCAGATGCACCATGAGACTCAAGAAATAACAGATAGGAAGGTGGCCTGCGTACAAAGTTGTGGACTTCCAAGATCATACTCCCTTTAAAATAATCTTTGGTCAAGCCATCTGTGGGTGACATTGGTAGAGCAGAGGGCCCCCTTAGCGAGAGATATAAAAACCATGGCAAGTAGGGTGCTGCTTGAAGCAGTTTCTAGCAGCCATCAGAGTTTCCCTCTCCAACTGTGAGAGACCATTCAGCAATTTAAAACTAATTGCCGTAGGTGCTGTCCTCTGTACACAGGCCCTCCCCACCTTGTGTCTGTGCTCTGAGTGAGCGAAAGCGGGAGGTAGGAAGGGGAGCAGGAAGAGCAGTGTGTGGTCGGGGAGCTGCAGGCGGAGCAAGAGAGGCGCCCTAGCCCAGGAACCCAACACAGAAGCAGAGAAAAGCCCGTCAGGAAAAGGGAGGGGAGGCTCCCCGGGGCTCCCGCCCACTCCAGGGGCTTGAGGAGGCTCTCCAGATCCTCTGCACAGGTTTATTTTGTGGGGTCTGGGTGCTGTTAACCCAGCAGAGTGGGAGAAACTGAGTATTTCAGCAGAGAGTCAGAAAGGCTCTACTGAAATCCAGTCTAAAAGAGAGTTCAGAGGGACACACACCACATGAACTCATATACACACCACACATTTCGCATACACTCTACACATCACACACTACACACGTCACACACACACATACACCTCACACACCACACATACACAACATACAACCACACACTTTCATCACATCACACACTTCACACACTATGAACACACAGTATACACACCACACTTGTCACATATAACACACTGTGCGCACACTACTCACTGTACACATCACACATACCCACCACACATATCACACACTACATACACCACGCATCAGAGATACACATCACACATATCACACAATTCATACCACATACTACGCATACCACACTTTACACACACTACAAGTCACACACTGCCCACACATATCACATACTACCCACTATGCGTCAAACATACCATTCACCTTACACATGTATCACCCACATACCACATACCCCACATCACACACTACACATGTGATGCCACATGACACACCACATATCACACACTGCACACACAGCCCCACATCACACATACAACATACCACACACATTATACACAACACTTACACACACAAGAGTCAGAAGAGGGAGTGCCCAGGAAGGACAGAGTCTCTATCCATGTCCTGTGCCTTTGTGCCTTTTTCCTTTGAACCTTAACCAACCAAACAGCTCCAGAAAAGCAACTCGAATGTGAAAATAAGAAAAGGGAAGTGAAAGGAGACATTTCCAAAAGGGATGAACAAGTCCAGAGCAGCCCCAGAGCTGGCATCCTCCATGGCCGGACAGCCTGCCTGCATTGCTGTGTGGCCTCTCCTAGAGGGGGGTTGAGGCACAAGGAGCCCAGGGTGAGACCCCAGAAAAGGGCAAGTAGGTGGGCTATCGATGCCGTGAAGGGTGCAGGCCATGTGAGGGCTAAAGTGGTCTAAGGAGGCTCTGTGGAGCAGGGGGGCACCCTTGAAGAACTCTTGGACTTTGGATGGACAGGAGAAGGAGCAAAAAGAAGGGCAAAGAAATGATCCCAGACACGTGGCCAAGACCTCCAAGAGTCAGAGAGGTGACTCTGACTCGAATGCACTAGACTCCAGGCAAAGGACTTGCAGTGTCAGGAGTGACGCTTCACTGAGGCATCTCCAGCTGTTTGAGCACTGCTCCCTAAAATGAGTATGGGACTACCATTCAAGGCAGCCACCCTTTTCCAGTAAAGCACTTTGTTGTTGCCGTCAAGTCAGCTCTGACGCATGACAACCCACATGAAACAGAAGGAAACGTGGCCTTGTCCTGTGCCAGCTTTGCAGTCATTGGTATGTTCAAGTCCATTGTTGTGGCCACTGCCTAGTTCAAGTGTCGTTCACCCTAGGGGCTCATTTTCCAGTGCGCTATCTGGCCGTGTTCTGTTGTGATCCACGGAGCTTTCATTGGCTAATATTCAGAAGTAAGTTGCCAGATCTTTCTTCCTAGTCTGCCTCAGTCTGGAAGCTCCACTGATATCTGCCCACCATGGGTGACCTTGTGGGTACCTGAAATACAGACAGCATAATTTCCAACATCACAGCAACACAAGCCACCACAGTCTGACAAATTGATAGGCAGTATAAACAGCAGGTGACTCTTAATTCTGTAAACATCTGGTCAGTTGAGTTCATTGGGTTGTTAAGTGGTTAGTTAGTTAGCTATTAAGTTATACCCTGCTTCCCTCCAGGTAGAAAAGCCCCCATTGTCCAGAATGGGTTGGGGAAGGGAGAATGAGACATCAGCTGAATAAGATCTTCCAGCATACTGTCTCTGCAATTGAAGATTTCCTCTTTTTCAGAAAAGCATAATTCAATAAAGTACCCACCACAAATGGTTAGCTGAATATTCCTCTACTGATTTTGAAAATGTGTCAAGAGTTTTAGGATTCAGCTGTGTCTGTGGCCTGTATGGTAGGCTGGGGGGAACTATGAGCTAAAATCCACTCCATGGCAATGGGTTTTAGAAGTCTAATGAGTCATGATGCTTAAAGTACTGGGGTTCTCTCAAGCTCAGACACAGAGTGAGGGGCGTGGGCTAGTGACAGCAAGGCCGAGGTGAGCCTGACAGAGTGGTCCAGGAAGCCGGATGCAGGGCAACAGACCTCTGAGGCCCCCCTGTGGGTTGGCTGCATCTTTTCTCTACTGCTTTCTTGGTTTCTCTATCCAGGGAGCAAGCACAACTGCCCCAAACACTTTCCATCACCTCAGAGGAGAGGAGCCAGCTTGGCACCACCTGGGTCATCCACATCTGTCCAGGGAACAGGGGCCCACCATCCCACAAGTCCACTTGGTGCCAGCCCTGGTTCCTGTGCTCAGAGAAGAGTCCTGAGCCGTGTTCCCTAGGAGACTGACACTTATTCCATGAAAGAGGGGAGGAAGAGTAAGACTCCACCATTTTTCAGAGAGGTCACTGAGGCAGAGAAAGGGGAGCCATTCGATTGATATTACCGTGGAGATGCATGAGTTAGGACTCAACCTCCAAGTTCTCTCCCATGAAAAGGGACTCTTACAGGATGAAGGGAAGGTGTGTGTGTTGGGGGATGGGATACATAAAGTCCCATAGCTCCCTCACACCACTGTGAGTCGATCATGTGCAGACTGGGCATCTGGTCGTGGCAAATCTGGATCTGTGGTGCGGTCTGGCCATGTCGGGTAGACAGGACCTGACTGTGGAGCCTCAGCTTTCCCAGTCTGTGTAGTGAGAGACCCATGACTGACCTCCTGAGATGGACACAGGTGTCTGGTGTGCTAGGCGAGCATGGAGCAGGGCCACCTCTGAGAGAGACAGAAGGGCCTCTGGTGTGCTAGGCAGGCATGGAGCGGACTCACTGGCTCTCAGCACTGATGGGTCAGCTCTAAAAGGCAAACTGCATCAGTGAGGGCCTTGGAGGGAATTGCTCTTGCTCTCACACCCAACTATGGCCACCACATAGTACCCTTCAAGGACCCAGAGGACTCTGAAGAGTCCAGGTGAATGAGGACCCTAACCAGTAGCAGTAACCGCTCCATGGTTGCCATATCCATCTGGTCCAGTCAAGTCACACACGAGACACACAGTGTTGGCACGGGGAAAGTTGTTTGGTTACTCACAGAAACACAGCAAACAAGAGTTCCATGGTGAGCCAGTCACCCCTGGGCTAGGAAGGCTGACAGGGCAGAAACTGAGACTCCTCTGTGCATGTCCCACTGTGCACGGTAGGAGGACTCTCTCAAAAGGGACCTGCTCCTTTCTCCTGAAAACTAATGTTCACTCTTACATCAGTAGGGGTCTGCACATCCTGGCTCAGGTGTCAGCGTGTGCACTGTGGCTCAGGTGCCGGGTTCTCTTTCTGTCTGTCTCTTGGCTGGCTCTGCCCTCATTACTGATTGGTCCAGTTCTCAACCAACAGCCTTGGGAGAGTCCCAGACCAGCCCTACCTCTGGGCTGGCTTCACAATAGCTCTTGAAGGAGAACTGCTCTGTGGGTGAGCCCTAAAAGGGTGTCTCGGGCTCAGTGGGTGGAACCCTGCAAGGGCTTCCCACCACCGAACCCCTCACACTGATTTGGTCCCACACTGCCACAGCTTTGCTGTAGGATGGAGCTGGTGCTGCCTAAAACCTCCGCCTCTCACTTGTGCCCGACACGCTGGTCCTCCCTCTGACCTGTGGAGTCCTAACTCATCCCTCTGACCTGTTGCTGAGTTATTTTTAGCTCTTCACCTCGGTTTCTGCCACTGTCCATGCCTGCTGGTGGTCTGCTCGTTCTGGTGTTATTATAGCCACTGCTCTCTGAATGCTCTGCTGCCACTTTTCTGCTCAGCAGGTGCCAGCCTCTGTTTCTTCTGGGCCCTGCTGCTGTTCCTCTAGTCACTACTGACTGCTCTGTCTGCTATAGGATCTAGGATTTCTGGTGCTGGTCCTTTATTTCTTGATAAATTTCCAATCTCTTATCCCCCACCCACCAGGCTGTGTCCATCCTGGGACAAGGTTGGGGATTGGGATTCTTCAGCAGTTCTCACAGTACATCCTTACCATCCTCCAAGAGCCAAATGTTCGCACTCTCCAACCCAGCAAGCTTCTTCATTGGCCTCACCACGGCTTAGCACTGGGGCCTCCATCCAGGCAGTCCCTCTTGGTCTGATCAGTCCGCAGCATTAGCCTTAGGTGTGTTCCTACTTACAGACCCAAGACCCAATCATCTACTGCAAGGGTACCACACCTTGCAGCAACTCCCCGCTGGGAGCACACAGAACAGGCAAGGGGACACTTGTCAGTTCCATTCCAAGAGTGACCGTATGAAGCACAGACATGCTTACTTACCTAACAGCTGCAAAGCCATGGAGCTGGGAGCACTGATGCCTGGTATCTATGAATCTCATTTTGTGTCTACCTTCACCATTCATTTCCTGTCTGTCCTTTACCCTGTCTGTAAAATCCAGCTGACACACAGGACTCAGGGCAGTGATTTAAAAGGGGGTCTTAACTGCGAGGTCCCCTTCAGAGATGCCTGGGAACACGTGAGCATCCAGGGCCCTGCAGTTGTGGCCTGCCTCTAATTGCTTTGGCAAGGAACAGCCTGTGCTTGGAGGTTGAGAGATGGGGGAGCCAGTCCGCGGTTTCCTGTTGTGACGTGTGGGCTTCTACTGGAATACCATGCAGCCTTTAGATGCTGCTGTGCAATGAGTAGCTAGCTGTGTTCATACTGCTAACAGGGACTAGGCCAGGCTTCTCTGGTTTGTTGAGATAAACTTGCAAGCTGTCTTTTCACAGCTCAGGCATGTAAACCAGGAACTCTTCAGTTATCTAGTCTCCGGCTTTACCTCCACACCAGTTGGCCCTGGGTGAGCCAGGGAGCCGCCAAGGCTGCTCTCCGCTTTCTCTCTCAGGCCTATAGTTGGCCTCGAACCTTCCAGGAACAGAGGCGAGGCCCTGACAAATCAGCCAAGCCTAAGGGGCCTCTGCCTCCTCTGTTCATTACAGAATACACCAGAGAGCCTCATAAGCCAGGTGTGGCCCAGCAGGGAGCTTCACAGGTCTCCTTCCTCGTTGGTTGGGCTAGAGGAGGGGGAGGGCCTGCCATAAAGTACCAAACCCAAAGTCAACCTCAACAAGAAGATTGGCTGGCTAGTCAATTCCCGTCCTCTGGAATCACGTCCCTGGGGACATGGGGAAGTGGGGTCAGCTATGGACTGAAGTGTAAAGATGGCCCACAATGTGCCATGAGGGGCAAGTGTCCAACCAGCCATGGGCCCAGGAGGTGGTAAGGATATGCCAACCCTGGACACCCGTCACGTGATGCCGACGGAGCCTGCACCTTGTCACCTGATGCCCCAGATGGAGCCTACACCTTCCTCCCAGGCATGACCCATGTCTAAGCCCCAGAACCCCTGAATCCAGTAGTACTCACTATTGGCTGCCCTGATATCTTGCAGCCAGTCCTGTCGTGTCCTGGAGAGGCTCCAAGCATTCTGCCCCACGTGACTGCAGCAGGCAGCGCCCCCTGCCTGTGGCTCTCTTATCACCACCTGCTGACCCAGGCTGGCAACTGGCAACTGTCCTTAGCTGGGTGAGGTTTAGTCTGGGGGAACTTTCAGAATTGTTTCAGTAGCCCCCTTGGGCTAATGTGCTCCTCCATCTTGGCAAGGGGGACTCCTGTGACGGGGTGGAGGCTGCCCCTTCCCCACGTCTCCCAGGTGGAGTGTGGGCATGGGTGAGCTCAGACTCTCCTCAGTCAGGGAACGCCTCATCTCTGGGCAGCCGGTCGGCAGGGTATCCAGCCCCCAGTGATGCCCTCGGCACCTTGCTCCAGTTCAGGCAGAGGTTCACCGCCCCACACACTCGCCCCAGCCCTGTCTGATTGCTCCAGACCTCTCCCTTTCCCATCTTCTGCAAGCAGAAGGGCCACGGGGAAGTCCTGGAGCCCTTTCCCTGAGGGGACAGCATGAGTGAGCTGACTTCAGAGCTGTGCTGAGGGCTGCATGTGGTTCCCGGGCGTCTCCCCAGGCAGCAGGCTGCCCCTCCGTCAGCGTACTTCAGACATGAGAGATACTAGGGTCGCAGGAAGGACTAGTATCTGCCCCACCTGGGCCACCTGGTGCTGAGGGCCGAGGGCCACGTGTGTGCCCCCTCCCCAGGAGGTGCTGACCCGATTTAGTGGTGCAGCTGCTGAGGGCACAGCTAGGGCCTTGGTCAGAGAAAAGCGGCAGATTAAGGTTTGGACCAGGGACACGTTACCCAGTAAGCCAGGTAAGCACAGGCTTTGTGCTTACTTACTAACTTGGAGTGAACAATGCCATATGAGTTTATCAGCCACATCAAAGTGGAACTGTTTACAACAGATCAGTAAGTAAGCACAAGTAACCCTGTGCTTGCCTTCCTTATTGAATTATTTGCCCCTACTTCGAACCCAGGTCTCACCCTATCCCCAGGTTTGCCTTGTCCACGTGGCCCTGCCCTTTGGAGTAAGGGAGTGGACAGGGTCACCACAGGTAGAGTCACTTGTTGGTTGGTGACTGCTTCGTGGCTAGTAACCAGGTGTCGGGCCGTCCCTTTCTCCTCCCCAGCTCGTGAACCGGCATGTGTACTCGGGCAGTGCTGACAGGACGGTCAGGTGCTGGCTGGCCGACACAGGCGAGTGTGTGCGCACCTTCAAGGCGCACAGACGCAGTGTGAGCGCCCTCAAGTACCACGCTGGCACCTGTAAGTGACCCACCCCGCCGACGCTGCCCACACCACACTGTACCCACTCCTGTGCCTCCGCCTCCTGTAACCTGCCCAGACTTCCTGCTTGGACCACTTCCTGTATGCTGTGTGCACTCACCAGCCTGCCTGCTCTGTTGTCCCTTTGCTGAGCACCAGCCGGAGTCAGGCTTTCTCTAAGTCTCATCTCATGCTCTCCTAGGTTATTTTGGAAAAGAGATTCAAGTTAGGATTTGGGGCTCTCTTCACCTTTATCCCACAAGAATGTGGGGGAAAACCTGAATGCTTGGAGCCCCTAGAGTAAAAAGGCCCTCTTGAGGACAGATTCTAATGATCAAAGCATGGCAGTGACACCCAGTTAATTAGCTAGACAAGAGCCGCGTGAGTTTTGCTTCACTGGGCATTAAATTTGGCTAAAGATAAGAGTATTTTCTCTCAGGTGAAAGAATTTTAGAGGCTGGTAGTCTAGGCTGGAATAGATGACCCACAAAGTCACAAAGTGCCAAGATTATGTCAGTTGTTTTGCTTCATCCTTAGTGCATACCTTCTACTTTCAAGGTGGCCCATGGTTCAAGACAGCTGCTGGAGCTCCAGCCATTATGTCATGTTTCAGACAGAAGGAGGAGGGAAAGGAAAGGATGCCCCTTCCAACTGTGTAGGCCTCACCCAAAAATTTCTGCACACATCTTTCTGATCACTTTCTATGCAAGAGAGACTGAATAATGGTCTTTTATCTGGGGGTGTTGCTACCAGGATTAAGACCATGAGTATTTTGGAAAGAAAGGAAAGCAGAATGGCTTGTTGGAGAGACAACAAACTGTCTCACAGGCCTCAAACTGTCACACATCCAGCCTGGCTGGCTGGTCACATGTTTACCCCAGAGACACACCCAGACAACAGACACTGTGCAGGGTAGGCAACCCCAACCTCACTACACTGCTTGGGTCTGGACTCCCAGGTTCCTGAAAGCCTTCCCAGAAATTTCCCTCAACCTCCTGTTTTGCCATCAGCCCCACCATCCCCCTCTATTGCTTCTGTCGTGTGACAGAGCTGAGCCCAAGTTTAATCTTCTACCACTAGTCGTGGGAGTGAGGTCCTGGGAGACAGGGTGACAGTGGAAAATCAAATGTTGATTTCGCAGCAAAGGTGTGGGATGAAGGTAGAGTGGGAATTTCTGAAAATTGAGCTTGAGATGCCCTCGAGACCGAGGTGTCTGACACTGAGAAGTTATTTTTTCCTTCTTCATGGGTCAGCCTTTGAGTGTGACTGTGGCTCTGCTTCTAACTCCAGGATATCTAAAGAGAGGAATGCTCCCTTCATGGGGTGCCTGCCAGCCGGGCACAGGGAAGTTGGCACCTGCACTTCTTTCCATGGCAGCCCCTGGGATTGCACCTGCAGCAGAAAGCAATCTCATGGACTCCCTGTTCCCCACTGTTAGGGAGTGTGGATGGGCAGGTGGGGCTTCTGGCCCTTCCCACCCAACCCCCAACAGCCCCAAGCCAGTCACAGGGATGGTGGAAGGAAACGTAAGTGTAGCAGACACTGTGAGCGCCAACTCCACACTCACCACCTGGGTCCTCGGCCTGTGAGGGGCGGTGCCGGCCGGAGGTGCCATCCAAAGATTCTGAGGGTGGACACCAAGCACAGCCCTCAGAAAGTGTCTAATGGGGCTCACTGGCCTTCTTCCTCAGGTGAGCCAATTCTCATGTATGGTCTCCTCAGGGTCCCCAGCAGGACTGAGCCCCAGGTGCCCACAGTAGTTGCTTGTGCATTAACACACCTGGATTGGCATCCTTCCTTGTTTCTCTTCCTCACAGGTGCTTCCTGGAATCCTCTGCTCAATGAGCTACTCATACTCAAACCCTAGCTACAGCTATCTCCTGGGAGAATACAGGGGCAAGTGTGTCCTGTAGGCCGGTAGCTGTCAGTGTGCCCCAGACCAGCAGCTCCAGCACCGCCCCCACCTGGTTAGAAGTATGAGACCCTCTGGTTGGGGCCTGCTCCTCTGACCAGCCCTCCAGGAGATTCTGGGCATGCCGAAGTTTGAGGACACTCGGACTCAATTATGATACAAAAAGAAACTCAAGCCCAGAGGAAAAGAAACTGACCAGCTAGTGGTTTCTTCTATCTAGAATAGTTCTGCGGAAGAACTCTTGAAGAATTTGGGAGGATTTGGGTTTTATTTCACTGGCCAGGTCCGTTACTGAAGAGGACAGACTCGTCCACACTACCGCCTTTCTGATTAGTCCTTGCTCTAAAACAGGATGCCCAGGCTGAGAGAGGGCGGGGAAAGCTTCCAGTGCCTGGAGGCCTTCAGGAGACCAAATGCCTAGAGGAGAGTAGGCTGACCAGAAGCCCAAGGCAGGCAGGCAGGCAGAGAAGGCCTGGGACCATCCTTACGTTCACACAGAGTTCTCTAGGGAGCGGACATGGGCCACATGTACCTCATTCTTTTCAAAGGGCTTCTGCATCTTTCCCACTTGAGCCCTTTAATAGCCATGTGGGACGGGCAGGCAACTCTCACGGCCAGACTGGAAGAAGCTGTCTCCCAGAGATGGCTCCAGATCTGGCCCTTCCATTCCCCAGGGCCCCAGGTTTCCTCTGGGAGGGTTCAGAGGAGTGGGGGTCTCAACTGCCGGGAGGACCTAGTGTTTGTGCTCTGTGTCCACAGTGTTTACAGGCAGTGGGGACGCCTGTGCCCGTGCCTTTGACACCCAATCTGGAGTGCTGCAGAGGGTGTTCCGTGGCCACTCCTTCATCATCAATTGCATCCAGGTAGGAGTCCCTGGCTGAATGCAGGAGACGGTCTCAAGCCCGACAGTCAGTAGTGAGAGCACAGGCTCACTGGTCCTGGGCCAGGTCTCCAGTGCCATTCCCCTCACCACTCCACCACCAAGGCGGTCCAGGAGGTCAGCTTAGGCTCTTTCCTGCAAGTCCTCACAGCCCTCTACCCAACGACGTCTTATCATCTGCAAGATGTCGTTAGCCATCCTGGCCTACAAAGATGGCCATGGTGCTCAGGACCAGCACACGTGATCTGCTCCTAGGGTTTGCGCAGGCAGCCGCGGCAAGACACCTCGCGGGCAGGGGTGGCAGGGTTAGAAGTCGGTTCGGTTCCCGCCCTCGGTTGGGAAGATTTCGGGCAGAGTGTGGTAGTAACAGCCCGCCACGCTCTCCTCCCGCGCAGGTGCACGAGCAGGTGCTCTACACAGCCTCCCACGACGGCTCCCTGCGCCTTTGGGACGTGCGCGGGCTCCGCAAGCCTGGCCCCCGCCGCACCGCCCCGGAGCGCAGCCGCTCCCAGCGCTTCAACAACAGGGTGGGCTGCGCCGCGGGGGTGCACGGGCCGGCTCCGTCCTGAGCGCAGCCCTGTCCGGACTCCTGGCTCGCCAGAGTAGCCTCCTGCTCTGGATGGCTGGGAACGAGGGACAAGGCATTTTGTGACTGGAAAGATGCTGTTAGCACTTTTTTGTTGTTTCCTTACTTCTGTTTTCACTTTGTATTTATGGGCTTTGCAGAGGACCTCAGTACAGAGCTGCTGAAGCCACCTACCTGATACGAAGGCCTCTTGGGAGGAGCCAGTCTGGCCTAATAGACTGTACTCCACTGGAAACTGTGCAGGCGCTCTGTGCCTTTCCCTCCCAGGAGTTCCTCTGTTCTTCCTCCTCCCCTCTTCAGCCGGAGGCCCCTGCCCCCTGGCCTTGTCATCTGGCCCACTCGAGGACACTCCCAATTCAGGATTACCAGGTTCAGAGCTATGGAAAGCAGTAGCCCGGAAGCTTCAGAACCTGGTGAAGCCACCTCTTTCCTGCTAAGACTGTAACCTTTTTTTTTTTTTTAAAGAAACCAATGAACCAGGGTGATGTTTTCATGTTGGCAAACTGTCATGAGGACATTTGTTAAAAACTGAAACACATCTGCTTAAAAGTGCTCTTTGGTATGTCATTGTTTTCACTTCCCTTAGGAAAGGTTCCAGGAACACATCAAAAGCGTGGCCTCGTGTCCCAGCTCTGCCTCCCTTGGGGATCTCAGAGGAGTCCACACCCTGCCTGGGCTGGGCTTTTCCAACAGCAGCAAGTGTCTCAGCACTCCTGGCTTGGGCGCTCCCATTATTTTCTGATATGAAGCAAAGCTCGGAGTAGTGCTCTCTTCTCACAGGGTCTGGGTGTGGGAAGGTCAGGGTAGTAGCCATCTCACCTCAGCCCTGTCCCTGGGACCTGTTAGCAAATACCCAGCAGTCAGCTCTGGGCTAGCATGAAGACACAGACCATACACAAGACACAACTGCAGTGACTGAGAGCACTGGAAGGGCCAGATGAGGCACGGCTCTGACTACCCACAGGCCTCCATCAGTAACCCTGTCACTTGAAGGGCCACCTCATCAAACTGTCAACTGGTGCTCCTTTCCTGCACCCACAACACCCTGTGCCAGTCCCGGGCTGTTTCCTGCTACAGGAAGAGAAGCTGCCAGCAATCCTCAAGAGCTCAGGATTGCTAAGGAGACAAGCCTTGTCTGCCTAGGCAGCTCTCAATGTAGACAAGTATGTACTTCACTATCTTAAGGATACAGAAGGTGGTCCCATCAGCTAGATAAGCAGCAGGGCAGGTCTCACCTGCTCCCCAGAATGCCCAAGAGTGCTAGGTCCAGGGTGAGTGGTTGCCCTACCCGCCCAAGTCAACACATCTAGTACGGACACCATGACAAGTATGAGTGAGGCATACACCTGTGACTGCTCTACCATCCAAGCAGTTTCCTCACAGAAGCTGACCTGTGGGGAAGTCAGCCATGGAGAACCTCAAGCAATGTTCACTGTGATTTTACACAGGACTGACCTGTGTACTGCCAGACCCTGCCCCTACTAGCAGTATTTTTGCTGGCCCCTAGCTGTGGATGCAGGAGGCAGTCCGTCAGTCAGGAAGATCGCTTCGAAGACAAAGCTGAGGTGACAGTTCAGGAAGGGCAGGCAGAACCATCTTAAGGACCTGCCTGTGAACCTTCTTGAAGGGAAAAAGTCCTGGACCTAACGCCACACTCAGGTCCTGGAGATTGCTCTGCCTTTAAAGGTAATGCTGCCTTCTTCCTCAACAGCTCTTGCTCAGATGTCACCTATATATATACTCTTATGTAAGTATACCTGAGAACATGTACCTGCTACGATCTCCACTTCTGTCTACCCTGTCTCTCCTGGAGAAACAGCAGGCAAGGCAAACCACTCTCTTGCATTTTGTATAGCCTAATACACTTGGGGGACTTTTTATTTCAGCCACCCGGAGAACTCTATTAGATGCTAAAAAGGATTTAGAGAAGACCAGATATTACCTCTTTAGATTTCCACAAGCCCACAGGAGGGCTGTTCAGCATTGTCAGACACCCTACACCTGGGCTGAGGACCACCCCCGCCCCCCCAGCCACACCAGTCAACTTGCTTTAAAGAAAACAAGGCAGTCATGGCTTTTGCCTTTGATACGTTCAGCTGGCCAGAGGAAAAGGACAATAAGCTATTTAGGAACTATTGTGGGCAAATCAGAACACGGCAGTGGCACCAAATCCAAGAGTAGACAGAACGTTTACAAGTGGTGATCACTGTCGACTACAGCAGGCTGTGGCCAACAGCCTCACAGCTGCCCTTGTCTATCTCCCTGTCCTACCCAAAACACTTGAGAGGCCCTCAGACTCTATCACTCAAATCTAAACTCCCACCTGCCTTTCAGGGTGCTCTGCAGTTGGACTCAGCAACTCAGCCAACCTCAGTCTTCTCTGTTTCCCAACATATGCCCTTTGAGGGGTCAAGGACAACCCCCTATGACTCCATGAGTATGTTACACTCGGTCTGCCCTACTTCCATTATTTCCTCATTTGCCCCAGTTCCAAAATACTCTTTGTCTCATCCTGATTCTTCAAGGAGGTCCCTTTCAAAGCCCATCTCCTCTGTGGTGGCTTTTCTGATTTCCAGCCTCAGAACACTCCCTCCCATTTAACAGCATATTCATCACAAACGTCCTTTGATTCTTCAGTTGCCCTACAAAGCAGAGTGTGACAACCA
Organism: Heterohyrax brucei; assembly: GCA_028571685.1. Classification (NCBI taxonomy): domain Eukaryota; kingdom Metazoa; phylum Chordata; class Mammalia; order Hyracoidea; family Procaviidae; genus Heterohyrax; species Heterohyrax brucei. The sequence continues at coordinate 59,695,506 of CM053158.1, read as the reverse complement.
CTTGCTGACCCTTCAGTTCCACGTCTGGTTACAGCCAGGACCAGAACCCGAGTCTCCCGAATCATGTCGACAGGTGGCCACAGAAGCTCTGCTCTTTTTTCACATGTAGTTTACATCCAGAATAGCCCCAAGAGGGCAGTTCCTGCTGGGATGACCAGAGCCCATTCTGCCCCTACAAGACAGGGTTTCTCTTCTCATTTCCTCAAGAGGACATGGAGCAAAGACAGGGAAGTGCTGGTATGGCTGCGCCTCCACTGCTGCTGCAGCATCGCAAAAACCAATCCCTTGGAAAGCAGAAGCCGTGCTAGGCCCAAGGCCACAACAGTCACTTGTTAGCTGCAAGTTTCAGTTCAGACATGACATCCAGGTTTGATGTTCTCTTCAGTCAACAAGGCTCAGAGCCTTCTCTCACCTTGGCTCCCTGACAGTTTCCAGGACTGACTCAGTCCTGGACAGATCCCACCACATCCCTTATGCCCCCAGCATCAGTGCCCAGCTTGGCTTCCTAGGCTCTATCTCCCTAACAGAGACCCATACTGCGTCTCAGGGCACTCATCTGATCCTGTCACCGAACTCACGCTCCACTAGCTCATGCAGCATTTTCAACACTTGAAACAATTGAGAGATTTAAGCAGCTTACTGCAGAGTTAGGCTGACAATTTTTTAACACATTTTCCACCTTTTACTTCCATCTGTACCATCTGTTTGAGACAAAACAGCAATAGAAAAAAATAAATGAAGCCTCATAAAAACGGAATTTTCCTTCATCAAAAGACTTTACCAAAAAAGTGAAGACAAGCTACCAACTGGTAGAATATCTTTGGAAACCACATTATTTCATAAGAATCTAATAATCAAAATATACACAAAACTTCAACTTGATAATAAAAAGACAACACAACCATGAAATGGGCAAGACGACTTGAACAGATACTTCACCAAAGAGAACATTCAAATGGCCACCAAACACTTGAAAAAATGCTCAGTATCATTAGCCATCAGAGAGACGCAAATTAAAACTACAGTGAGCTAACAGTTCACTTATGTCTGGCTGCTAACCAAAAAGGTAGGCAAATTGAATCTACCAGCTGCTCCCTGGAAACTATGGGGCCTTTCCACTCTGTCCTCTAGGTTTGCTATGAGTTGGAAGTGGCTCAACGGCAATGGATTTGGTTTTGAGTTTTTATTAGCATAGCTAAGGAAACCCTAGAGGCACAGTGGGTAAGTGCTACATCAGCTAACCAGCTGGTCTGCAGTCCAAATCCACCAGGTACTCCTTGGAAACTCTATGGGGCAGTTCTACTCTGGTCACTGTGACTCAGAATCGACTCAACAGCAGTGACTTTGAAGATAAAAAACAAAATAACAAATGTTGGCAAGGATAATGGGGAAATTAGAACCGTTATCTATTAGTGATGGGAAAGCAAAATGGCACAGCCATTGTGGAAAATAGTGTGACCGTTCCTTAAAAAACTAAAAATAGTAGTGATTCCACTACTATATACCCAAAGGCTAGAAGACTTCAAAGCAGAGATTAAAACACAGCCTTGTACACCAAAGTTCATTATAGCACTATTCAAACCAAAGTGGAGACAACCTAAAAGCCCATCAAACAGACAAATGGATAAACAGAGTGTGGCTGATACAATGATATACTATGTAGCCAGCAGAAAAAATGAAGTCTTGATACACTACAGTATGGATGGAGCTGGAAGACATTATGCTGGGTGAAATAAGTCAGTCACAAAAGTTCAAACACTGCATGGCCTCACTTACATAGGATGACAAGAAAAGGCCAATGTACAGTGACTAAAGTTTATTAGGGGACACCAGGGGCAGGAGAGAAGGCGGAAAGAGGGGTTATGGCTTACGGAATACTGAGTTAAGGTTTACAGTGATGGAAAAATTGCACTGATTAAGTGTAGGGTTACACTGACAATTATTGTAACTGCTATCAGTTAAGTTGTACACCTGCAAAAAAAAAAAAAAACTGAACTGGTAAAAGTAGTGAAATATATTTACAACAATGACCAAAAAGAAAGTAGCTACTGAGGCTGCTACATACAACCACACACTTCATAATATTATGCTTCATGCTTCTGTTCTACCTCCTAGTTAGTCTGGTACTGCTTGTGTTTTTTTGTGTTTTAAAAGCTTACAAATGGTCATCCAAGGCACAACAATTGGTCTCTACTTGCCTGAAGCAACAAAGAAGGAAGAATTAGGAATAGGAGGAAATGGATGAGACCAGAACAACTGGATAGTGCCTGGCCACCATTATGAACATTTTCAGCAAAGATCCTATACAAGAATCCTGATCAAAATGGGGGAAATGCTGAACAGAGTTCCAAATTCTTATGGATCTCAAGACTTTCTGGAGCCATGGAGACTGGACGAACCCCTGACATTACTACCCTAAGTAATCTTTACACTTGAAACCAAAAGTATCTTCTGAAATCTTCTTAGAACCAAACAACAGTTTGGCTTAACTGGTAAACAATGTCTGCCTTGAGGGTTATACACATTATAGGTCTATATGGGATCAGGAACCCTGGTGGTGCAGTGGTTAAGAGTCTGTCTGCTAATCAAAAGGTCAGCAGTTCAAATCTACCAGCAAATCTTGTAAACCCTTCCGGGCAGGTCAACTGGGAGTTGAACTGTTGAATAGCAACAGTTGCTACTTGTGTGAGTCAGAATCTACTCAACGGCAATGGGTTCTGGGCATATGGATCAAACTGACAAAAAGCAACCTCAAAGATAAGAACCATTGGAGGCAGTGTGTTTATATTAACGAGGAAGGAACAACTCTGAAAAGGAGGGTGAGAATGGTTGCACAATCAAAGAATGTAATCAGTTAACACATGTAGAAACTGTTCAACTGTTCTATTTGCTGTAAATGTTCTCAACAACAAAATAAATTATAAAAATAAAAATAAAATAAATTTGTACCCATCCAAGCTTTTTCAATTGAAGAAGTTGAATTACTTCAGCCTCCTGACAACACACTCTGCCCTTAGCCACAAGCACTTCCAGTGGCTTTTGAGAGGACAGAAAGGCTCAGTAATACTTCTTACACTTTATTCATTCAGCAACTGGTTGCTCCCTGCATGTCCCAGGAGCCAGAGCTGACTTCCACATAACACACATCTGTAAGGAATGCATGCTGCAATGAGACTGAGGGCCCATGCCCTTAAAGAGCTAACTCAACACCCTCAGAAACAGTCTTTGGTAACCCAGTTACGCCAAAACCCACAAAAACCCTAGAGAAACTGTATTGGAATCCCTGAGAGTCATTAGAACTTGCAGTGAGTTTATCATGACAATCAGAGTCTAAAAGCAGTTTGAAGAACATAATCAATGTCACTGAACAATTTGTGTAGCAACTGTTGAATGAGAACTTAAATTGCTGAGTAACCCTTCACCAAAAACAAAGCAAAATATTATTTAAAAAGAAACAATTATGCCCATCTCTTGAGAGAATGAAGATCTACACTACAAAAAGAACAAAAAACACTAGTTGCTTTGGCTCACATTCATGACTTTCCCATTTAATAAGATTTTTTTAAGAGCAGTTTTAAATAAACTCAAAATTGCAACCGTGAATTTCAAGTGCACATTTTACTATAACTAAGAGCATAAAATGTTGATGTTTTAAGTGCTTGGAGTGACTAAGAATGGCAGAACAGTTCCAGGGTGGGGTGGCAAGGGTGGGCAGTAAGCAACAGGGCAGACAAGGAGACTGTACTAAAGGAAGAAGGAACAGAATCCACAGCTGGGCCCAGGGGGTGGGAAGCCTGGACAGAATATAAAGAGGCAACAGATTCAGGACACACTCTCTCTATTACCTACCTGCCCCTGGGGACCTTCCATCATGACCACCCTTTCTCTAACATCAAGGGGCCATCCCATTTCTGGATGAGAAGAAGTCAAAGTGGGAGGGTGGAGTGAGGGGTGCAGAACCCAACGACCAAAGGAATAGCAAGAATCAGACACACTGGGGGCAGCTCTTTCCACTGGCCAGCATTCCTCACTGCCACTCCTTGCCTGCCCTACACCCAAGGTGGAATCACTCTTGTAGCAAAAGCAGATAAAAAGCTAGAAGAAAAAAGGACCTGCTTAGGCTGTTTATAAGGACAAAATTTATAAGGAGAAACTTAATACTTATTTCTGTTCATTATTAGGTTTTCTTTGTTGCAGACTTTGTATTTTCTACATAGGATAAGTACTCTGCAATGATAATTTCTTCATCTTCAAGAGTTGAGTCAAGATAATCTTCTTCATGTTCTGGAATATCTTCCAATATTTCATTGACTGCCTCTGTTTCCATATCTTCATCTGTCGAGGCACTAGAAGTACCTACAATAAAATAGTGTAGGAGTGGGTTACGTGAGAAAAAGAAAAATCCACAGAATGACTGCATAGATCAAAGTCAAGTTCAGGCCAGGCCTTCTGGCCACCCTGTCATACAAGCCTGCAGAGCAGACCTGCCAAGTTGCCCTCCTGATACATCAGCCTCCGACTTCACAGGTACACTGCCTCCTACACAGAGACCTCAGACATACCTGCAGAACTGGAAGGGGATGTAGATGGTGTTGATGATGAATCTTCTGCTGAGAGCTGCAGTTCAGGAGGAAGGCTTCCGCCATTGTGTGCAAGGGTCTGGGCCGCCAGCTGGACATTTCCCCTGAACACTCTTAGCGCTGCTGCGGCAACAACAACGTCAAAGCCCATGTACACCAGCTGCAGAAGACACAGAGGGTGGCAGTGGTCTCAGCCCTACAGTGTTGGCCCTGACCTCCAGTCCTGTATGTACAACCCTCTTCTCTGTTAGGACAGCCTCATTCCACACACAGTACTGCCCTTTCTGTACCCATTACTCTTTAGCACCTAGATGGGTTTGAATCTACTAGAAAGGATCTAGGAAAACTTCAGCCAAACAGATTAGGGCCCAGTCATCTTAGGAGCACGAAACAACTGCAGGAACTAAGAGCAAAGTGTCTGGAGGCTCTTAATTACTGCTACCATAATCAAGTCACCACATGTACTAGGCACACTAATTTGTAGGTGGGGGCTAGCAAAAGTAGACATATATCACTCAGGGCACAAAGCTGGACAGTATTTCAGAGAAATGGTGACCTCCCTTTAGGGTCATAGGCAGGGAAATGGGGCTAAGAGAAAAGCAGACTGATTTAAAAAGTGGTATAAACATATGAAACAGGAAAAACCCTCAAGAAAGAAATCTGCCTTCTCACTGTCCCTGCTCTCCAAGGAAGCACCTCCTGCCCCTCCCCAACCCATGTGGCTGGTCCTCCAGGGTTGCCTCCAAAACTACATCACCACCCACTCAGGCCCACAACCCCAATAGACCCGCTTGAGGCTGGTGAGCCCACAGTGCACAGTGCATGCTTACTTACTTGGTTAATATTCTCCTGCGAAGGACTTTCCTGAGGGCTGCTGGTTTCAGGATCTGAATCATTTAACCACCACATGTACGGATTACTAAGAAGAATCTAGACACACCAAGAACACCCTTTACTGATCACGAAGACTGAGCACCTGTGAGCTGCTAGGCAGACACAGGCCCAGTCCTCGGTCAAGTAACAGGACAAGCAGTGTCAGACAGGTCGTTGTGAGGTGCTCTGCTAAGCATACTATAGAAACAGAGAAAATGGACATCTAATCCAAGCTGGGGCCCAGGGAGACTACAGCTAAAGAGGCTTCCTGCAAAAGGTAACGTCAACAATGAAGTACGAAGGATGAGCAAGATGAACCAAGGAAGCATGAAGGTGCAAGGTGCACGGATCAGGTCAAAGTACCCCAGAAGAACAGAGTTCAGACTCAGGGGCCACAAGTTACAGGCGCTATGAAGAGTTCTTATGCAGGTCAAGGCTGCCTAGCATACACTCACCCGTAAGGAGGTCGTGCCCTATACACTGAAAATGTCAAGCAGGGTGTACACTTCATCTGATCTTAATGTCTCTGTGCCACAATACTTACTCTTAACTTTAAAGAACCCTTTTGGGGAACTTCCTTTGTACCACTAAACACTTCCACACTGGCTGACTCTTTTATAACAAGCATGCATTTTAAGTACTACCTGTATAACAAAAAATGAGTTTTGAGCCTCGTCTCTCCCTCCAGATACTCAGAATCTCCCATTTATTTATTTTTCCAGCACGAGAAATAAAACTAGATTGACTTAAAAAATTAATTAAAAATATATATTAAAAAATAGAGGCACAGGGCACCTTCAGGGCAGTGAACTCTGCTGTCTATATATTACAATGGACACATGGCACTGTGGGTCTGCAGAGCACAGAGAATGAGCTCCATTAATTAATAGTAATGTATGAGTGTGAGCTCACTGACTGTAAGAACCGTGCCATAGAACACAGGTGTTAATAGGAGATACTGTGTGGGAGTTAAGACGGATGGTATGAGACACTCCCTACACTACCTGCTCTACTGGTAAACCTGGTAAAATGGTTCTAGAATGTAGTCTATTTAATGAAACAAACAAACAAAAAAACCTAACTTACGGGACCTGCTGAAGGGTAGACCCGCCAGAGGTCTGCAGCAGACAAAAGGTCAAGTAGGCAATGGCTTCCGACTGCTCGCAGTGTCAAATGTGAACACCTGAGCAGGACTAGTAAGATGGTACTTGCCACCGTGGCCCTGTCCACTTGTCTGGTCCCATCTCTGGCCTCTGTCATGCCCCCAGAGTGCTCCCACCCTAACCTCAGCCTCAACAACTCTGAGCAGCATCTCCAGTGTCCCTGCCCTATCACACCTCCAGCAATTCCCTTTGGTTGCTGCGTCTAACCAGACAGCCTCCTCTTCTCTCTGTTCCTGGCCAACTCCCAATGTCACTTCTCAGCCCCCAGTCCCTACTCTTGAAAGCCTGCCTCAACCATCCCACCCTGCACTCACCCACTAGCAGCCCTACCTCACTATGCTCTAACTCCATCAGTCTACCCACTAAGCTATGGGTCCATAAGAGTAGAAACTGTCTCCATTTTAAGTGCTAAAACTGAGCTCAGCACCCACCCATCACAGATTTAATATGCTTGCTGAACAAAATGTGTAAAGTAAACAGACCCAAGTAACATTACCACTCATCTGGAACCCGACCAGGTTTTTCATTTCTGAAGATTTTTTTGAAAAGCTCCTTACCACCATATACTACTATCAAAACCAAAAAACAAATCCATCACCATCAGCTTGATTACAACTCATATGAGCCCTACAGGACAGAGCAGAAATGCCTCAGAGGGTTTCCAAGCTGGTAGATTTGAACTGCCAACCTTTAGCATCTGATTTTTTAACCACTATGCCACCAGGGCTCTGAAATTAGTAAATAAAGCTAGATGTTCAATTAAAAATTACAACCCAATCATATTACAAAACTATTAAAACATTAATCACCATTATTCCAGCAGAAGCTTAAGTATAACTTGATGCCTTCTTCTTCTGCTGTGGAAGTTAATGTCTGCTTACTATTTGACTTTTTACCACAAACTGAAATCTGAGCAAAAAGCCCTGCCTATGGGCTCTACCTGGTTGCACAGTGGTTAAAGCACTCAGCTGCAAGTCAAAAGGTCAGCCATTTGAAACCACCAGCAGCTCCCAGGGAAAAGGATGTCATAGCCTGCTTCCTTAGACATTTACAGCACTGGAAATCCTATGGTGACCATATGAGTCAGAACTGATGGCAGTGCGTTGTTTTTTTTTTTTTTGGTGGGCTCCACCAAGTTGTGGAGGGGTGCCACACCCCTGAGCCAGAGAGGGATGGCCAGGCTCCCAGCTGGCTCCATCTCACTCTGGCTCTGTAACTGGGTAAGAGACAAAGAACACTGAACCTGAGGTTCAAAACTGGGAGGGCTCCCAGTCATGGGCCCCACAAACCAAGGAAGGGTCCTGGTGAGCTACCTACACAGAAAAGCAGCAGGAGGATACCAGATGCAAAGGGGAGGAATGGGACTAGGGGTTACCCTCAGGGCTCCATCCAGGTCGCCACTAGCCTGGCGAAGGGCATGCTTGGCCGCCTGTGTGGAGTAGCCCATTTCTTTCAAAGAGTTGATGTTCTCCAGGCGACGTCTTTTCTTCTCTTTTTCCTCTTTCCTTATTTGGGCCAATTCCTTTAGGAAAACAGCAAAGTCATAATGAGTCAGACACTGAAATTTGAAAGAAAGTCTTCTCATTCTATGATCCCTGAGATCCTTAGGGTTGTCAAGGCAAAAAAAAAAAAAAAAAACCCAAAAAAGAGAAGAGTGAGCCTTCTTTACCTATTCTCCCAGTCAGCATCTGCACGCTGGAGGTGAAGAGGTCCATCAGGTGCCTGAGTGCCCCTCCCAACCTGCCAGCACAAGCAGGAGTGGAAGAGAAAAGCCCCCACACTAAGGGGAGGGCGCCTAGCCTCTCACTACCCCCTTGGCTCTTGCTCCAATGAGGACTCAGTGAAAGGGTCCTGGTGCCTGCTGCAGACCCCAGATGATGCTCTGAGTGGAAAGGTCTCAGGTGCCTCCTAGGGGCTAGCACAATGGTAAAGTGAGCTGGCATCAGAGAGAATCTGACCCCGCAGTTCTCAATTTTATTTCCTAGAGATACTGGGGTGCTGCAGGAGCTTGGCTATGGAGGCAGGGGCTCTAGCTTCTTCCCACCTCCCATCCTATCCTAATCAGAAGAGCTCTGAATTTGTTTTGTAGACTACAGAGTGCTGCTTGTGTTTTCAAACAAGTTTGAAAATCATGACGTTAATCCAACCTCATCATTTTGCAAATGAGCAAACAGAAATCTTTCAACAAGCTTGCCGAGGTCACAGAGCAGCCAATGAGCTGGGGTGAAGGTCCCCATGCCCTCTGGTGGCTGTTTGGTCCTTCCCTTCTCTGCATCTGTATCTCCTGCCTTAAAGAATTCAGCCTGAGCAAGTATGCGTCCATCTTCTTCCTCAAGGCAAGAATGCGGACTGATTACTCAGGTGAAGAAACAAAATGTCACTGAGAAACAAAAACTCCACATGGTCCGCAGCAGCACCATGTGATGCCATGGCAGACCGAGTGACAGTTGAAGACAGTTTGTAAGGTTCTGTTTAAAACTCTGGAGAACATAACTAGATGAGCCATAACACTGCCAGAACTGCCCTCTCATCTGGGCGACAACAGATCCTCTCATGATCCCTTGCTCCCGTGAAGTCCTCTGTCTCTGAGGGGCCAGGCTCTCCTACCCTACTCTCCTGCACAGCACAGGAGACTCACTGTCTCATCCACCTACTCTTGACACTCAACTTCCTGATTCTGACATTCAAGAATTCACCCCCCCTTTCCCTCCCCATCCTCAGAGCAGATGAAGCTGTAGATAGGCAGGCATGCAAAATTGATTTGAATTGTATACTTTCACTTAATCACAATTACAAAAAAAAAGTGAAGAATTCAACCCCAATGCCTCTACACTGACCTTATCCTGATGTAAAATTATTCTCTTGCTGTACTCCCATCCCAATGTATCCCTCACATTTTAACTTTTCTGCCTTTATTCACACATTGTTAGATGCCCTCAAGTCAGTTCTGACGCATCAATCCTGGAAGACAGAGCAGAACTGCCCCAGAGTTTCCAAGGAGCATGTGGTAGATATAAACCACAGAGGTTTTGGTTAGCAGTCTGGGCTCTTAACCACTGCAGAACCAAGGCTCCTATTCACACACATGCCCCATGTGAAATATCTTTACCTTGCCCCATCCTCTCCTTTCAGTTGCAGCTTCTTCCATTTTTCAAAAGTCTAAGAAACAGACACAGCATTGGAGCACACACTGACACTGCCAAGCCGTCCCAGGACTCAGGCATATCCAACACAAATCTGACACGAAGTCAGAGCTTCAAAGAACACTTTTTCCTTGACCATGAAAGCAATGCTGTCTAGGCCACGTTTCTTTGAATCAGGTGGATAAGCATTCTGAGGAAATTACTTTCTGATACTTGTTATAACGGAAAAGAACTGATACTCATTTCACCAGAAAAGAGAAAAAAAACTGACCAAATAAATGAATGAATGTGATACTGAAATAACTGACGGATACAGTAGACTCGGATCTCCTATGCAAATTAGCTCTAAGGTCGGGGCTGAGGGCCATGGATGATCACCATTACCAATGAAAACCTCTCATGGAGGCTGCTGTGCCAAGTCACACAGCCTTTCAGTATGTCAGCACCATCGCTGACTGCAGTCCTCCAGGCTTACTTTCTAGTTTGGCTGCCAACCAAAAGGCTGGCAGTTTGAATCTACTAGGCACTCCTTCGAAATCATATGGGGCAATACCAGCCTGTCCTGTAGGGTTGTTATGAGTCAGAACTGACTCATTGGCAACACGGGGGGAAAGTAGCCTGTGGCACGAAAAACACTTTTTTTCAAGAACATTTACCCAACATTTACCAACCCCTCTCTAAGGCTTGAGAAACTGGCCAGCTCGAGAAGACTCTGAACAGGCTACACTAATGAGGATAATCCTCTCTCTCTTGTCACAAGTCTAAACCAATTTATTAGATTGTGGCACTACACTAGCCAGGGTCTGGTTCCCGGGGAGAAGCTCAGGCTGTTCAGATACTTCCAGGACAGGGTATCCCTCTCCTGGTATGATCTGATGACATCGGTAATGTAGGGGAAAGGGAGAGAACAGACAGAAACTATATCCTCAAAGACACTTAAGCTACTGACTCAACTAGTACTCATCCTAAGATCTATCCCACTTCCATTCTTTAAATTTACTTTCATTTATTATTTTTTGTTTCAAACCAGTTTGAATTGGGCTTTTGCTACTTTCAACCAAAAGCACCCAACTAATACACATCTACTGAATAAAAGAGTGAGCAGGGTCAACTGCACTATATGCATTGTTTTTCTATGATTCCCCTATACTTTTAAAATGCTAATTTTTTCTTACAAAGTTAGAAAAGTGAAGCTGTAACTTTTACCACTTTATCATCTCTCTTGGCTCTTCTGAAGATTCTGTAACAACAAATCAAATATTCTTCTCAGACAAGGCTGGGAAATTGCATGAGAAAACTGAAGATTTCATTCAGGTTTTACCACCTCTGACCCATGAGCCCAGAGAAGTCAATCTTTGAGCCACAGTTTCTTCATTTTTAAAATGAGAATTATTTGTCCCAGTGGTCTCATTGGTGGTCAGAGGCAGAACTGAGTGACACCATGATTGTGAGAATGATCTATGAAGTATTATACTAATGTAAGGAGTCATTATACTGAGAATTATTTTTCAATCTATCTCTTTTTAAAACGCTGGCTTTTCAAATGCTAATAAAATTGTATAATGAAACAGCAATCAAGTAACAAATGCAGTATGAGCAGTAACTGCTTCTCTGTTAGAACTGTTGTTTTTGTTAGGTGCCATCCAGTCAGCTTATAAATCACGGTTTTATAATCACAGCAGCTGTGCATGCCAGAACAAACACCAACTGGCCCCGCACCATCTTCACAATCACTGCTATGTCTGAGTCCACTGTTGCAGCCACTGTGTCAATCCATTTCATTCAGTGTTCCTTTTTCACTGACCCTCAACTTGACCAAACACGATGTCCTTCCGTGGGGACTGGTCCAGCCAAGTAACACATTCAAAGTCCATGAGACAAAGTCTTGTCATCTTCACTTCTAAGGAGCATACTTCTTTCAAGATGGATTTGTTCATTCCTCTGGCAGTTCATGACATATTCAATAATCTTTCACCAACACTGTAATTTAAAGTCATCAATTCTTCTTGGTCTCCCTATTCGCTGTCCAGCTTTGGCATGTATATGCAGTGACTGATAATGCCATGACTTGGGTCAGGTGCACATTAGTGCTTGAAATGACATCTCTGCCTTTTAACACTTTATAAGAGGTCTTTCGCAGCCGATTTGCCCAACACAATACATTGTTTGATTACTTTACTGTTGTTTCCGTGGGTGTTGACTATGAAACCAAGTAAAACGAAACCCTAACGAATTCACACTCTTCTCCATTTATCACAATGCTACTTATTGGTCCAGTTGTGAGAATTTTTATTTTCATTATGTTGAAGAGTAATCCGTAATCAGGAGTATTTTCAGCTTCATTAGTGCTTCCAGTCCTCCTAGCTTCAGCAAACAAGGATGAGTCATCTGCCGTGTCATCTGCGTAACACAGGTTGTTAACAAACGTCTCCATTCCTGATACCCAATTCTTTTTCATATAGTACAGCTTTTCAGATTTTTCTCAGCATACAGACTGAATAAGTATGGTAAAAAGATACAGCCCTGAGGTACATCCTTCCTGATTTTAAGCCACACATATTTCCTTGTTCTGTTTGAGTGACTGCCTCTTGGTCTATGTACAAATTCAGCATGAGCACAATTAAATGTCCTGGAATTCTCATTTTTTGCAATATTATCCATAATTTGTTATGATCCACACAATTGAACACCTATGCATTCTGACATCCACTGCTTTCAGCCAAGATCCTTTAGATATCAGCAATGATATCCCTCATTCGACATCCTCTTGAATCCAGCCTGAATTTCTGGTACTACACAACTGAGTTAGACTATATAAAATACAAACATACAGAACTTAAGTTTTTCATAGTATATGACTTCACCTACTTACTGACTTCTACAGCAAGACTCAATGGAACCAATACTTGGTAAAGTGGTTAAGGATAAACTGGGAGACAAGACAGAAAGGTAGCTAACACAGCCAGAAGAACTTAAAACACCATTTGGACTGGTTGCCATGTAATCAGCGCAGAAATCTTCTCCCACCCAGCACACTGGGCTCTCCTGCCTCTTCCAAATACCACCTCAGGTGGCTGCTTTCCTCTGGGATTACCCCAGCATTCACCAAAATGGATAGAAGGAGAGACTACATAATGAAAAGGTTGCAAAGACTTCTATGGCTGGTGTTTACAGCCAGGAAGGACTTGTGAGAAAATCTAGTTCCAATTCCTCTCATTATGACAAAAAAATGCTCCACTGTTAAAAATGCCATCATTCTCTCTGGACCTTAATTTCTTTACTGTAAAACTGGCATGCTGGATTTGCTAAGGTTCCCTCCAACTCCGAAATTCTAATCTTGACTCTTTTTTGATGTTCTTATTTGCAAATGTTTTAAGTGATACATAGTTTTGTTAACTTTGCTTTCATAATACTATGCTAATTGTTCTTATGATGTGACTCACATTTCTAGGCAACAATGTAATCCTAAATCTCAACAAGGTTCTTATGGAAAAATAGCACCACTTACAATGGTTTCCAGGAATATACCATAATTTAAAAAAAGAGAGAGAGAGAGAAAGAGAGAATTGTGTGCATAACCATACCAATGAGCTACCTGCCACCACAGTAGGAAATAAAACTAAAGAAACTGCTTAATAACTGGTGCACTTTTAAAAGACAAGTTTTTCCTTATTTCCAATATTGCAGTGATAGAGTACCTTGTTGTTGCTTATTATGTCTTGGAAAGTCAGATTCCTTCTAAATTAAATTAAATCTGACTTAGAGACTTAAAAATAAACAACAACAACAAAAAAAACAGTACCTGTTATCAATACTTACTAAAATTATTTTTTTTTTCTGTTCTTGCACACCCAAGAAAATTATGACATCTTGGAAAATAAAATCTGTCTCAAGCTTTACAACCCACTAGTGAAGTCTCAGGCAGGCAGGGGCACACAGGTCCCAGTACCTCTCTGCGGTTGGTGATATGAGTGGCTGCATGATCCACATTTCCATCACACGCCCTCAAGCCCAGGCGGGCTTCCTGTGCAGTAAATCCAAGCTGCAACAAATTATGAACTTTTGATGGATCAATGTATAGTTCTTTAAAGAGCTGACGTGCCTGTAACAAAAAAAAAAGTAAGAATCATTATCACTTAGGAATGTTAAGCTTCATACAAAGCTAATCCTTTTGAAGAACTTAAATTGTACCCCCGTGAATTACGGTGTGCCGGATTTTTAAAGAAAAACTCTAAAACATGATCTATTATCAACTAATACAAATGGAGACACTATCTGTGCTCATGTAACTTATGCATACTATGAGAAAATAGGCGGGGTGTTGTGAAAGGGATTAGCGTCCATTATCCCATTCTTTAATAAAACCCCTGGTACTTGACTTGTGCGCATCAAGTACTAGGGTGTCTATTAGGACTGGCTGTCCAGCCCTCACACTCGCAAAGTTGGGGGGGTGGATGAAGTCCAAGCCCATGGGATATGAGCAGAAGTGGTGGCCCTATTTCTGGGCCATCTCCTTGAAAATGGTGCCCTGGACCTTTTCTCCCACTCTGCTGCCTGGCCTGCTCACCTCTACTGTTACAAGTGAGAGCACTAACTTTTACTCAGTGAATGCAGCTGAGTTTTCAGGTTTCTTTATAATAATGTGGAGAGAAACCTGTTTCTCAAAGTCACAGACTATTAAGTTTATAGGGTACTTCTGGGAATCAGAAATAAAAAATAGGTAAAGTCTTCATTTTCTTACCTTGTTAAGATACTCATGGGCTTCTTCACCATTTCCACTGTGATAGTTTCGGATACCTTGAAGCAAGTAAAGTCTTAAGAACAATACCTTCTCTTTACCACAATTTCCCTAAAATTAGAAGAAAAGAAAAAGATAGCTGTCTTATCTCTAACTATAGTTATATAATAATCATGTTTGTGTCTTTGTCTCCACAGAGGCAAAATAAGTATTCCTAACACTGACATACACTGAGCACTGCTGGTGGTAAAAGTGAGGGTCCCCGGAGCACAGTGACATTTCTTACACTCCCCAAAAAGAAACTGTACTGGAATTGCTGTCCCCAGACACCCATGACAGCGATAATTCTGGCCATTAGGGAAGTAAGCAAAAACCAAAACAAGGGATATCTTGTGCTGCCCTGCAATTTTCAAGGAGAATTCTGGTGACTTGTTGCAATCATCTTAGAAAAATTCTTGCTCTAGAGCTGTGACTCATTCATGTGAACTGCTAGTTTACAAAATGTCTGTTTTCTGCACTTAAATCTTCCATTAGACTCCACAGGACATCAGCAAGTCCCCGGTTCCCCCTTGGTTGAGAGTACCACTCATGGAATCCTGTGAGCAGAAAATCGTGTTCTTCTGCAGGGAACACCACATGGACAGAAGCAACAGGTAGCTTTATAAAACATTTAACAATCACTTTTAAAACATAATACAGCTTTAGAAGAGCCCATTGTATACTACGATCAAATAAGCACCTTCAAGCAGAAGCCTAAATCCTTTAAGAGGAATAAACACCAATTTTAGAAATGGGCTCAACAATACACAAATCACAGGAACATACTTTTATGTGAACCAGTCTCTGGTGATTTTCTCCATAGCAATTTCTAAAGCATTTCTGGGCTAAGTTGAGTTTTTTCTCTGCATCGTCAAGGCATTCCAGTTGTTCCAAGCGGAAGTAACACCACACTATATCTAGCTGGAGCACAGCATAGTTATCTACAGTGTCAAGCAGTTCCGTGCAGCACTCACTGTGAAGGAGAAAGGAAGAGGCATCACTAAATGAGTATTATAGATCATTTTGTGAATGACTGGAATTCTTTTCTAGGCAGTGGTGTGTTCTTGAAGATCAACTGCACTAGAACAGAAATCCTAATTATTCACAATCTGCACTCTTTCAACGGGAAAAGACACTCATGGCTCAGGAATAGCTCCTTAATACCCTTTACCGTAGCACAGAAGCACACCCTTGCCCTTGCTATGATGGAAAGAGGCCTTGACAGGAAGTGGAGATCTGGGTCACTGCGTGAGAACTGCTCAGTAAACACGGACAGACCTTGCCTTAAAGCAGTGGTCCCAACCCCGACTGTAAAGTAGAATCACCTGGAATGAGGAACATTTTTCTTGTGAGAAGTACTGATGCTGGGGCCTCACCTAAGTCAAATTACAACAGAAAGCTTCTGATGATGAGGCCTTAGCAGGGTATTTCTACAATCTCCCAAGGTGATTACAATGTTCAGTCAAGATTGAGAACCACTGCTTTAAAGACACACATACATGAAAATCACTGTTCACTAAGAAGGGTTCAACTGATAGACTCTGACCTGGCAATCAACATTCAATTATATTCAAGCTGAGAGGAAAAATCCAGAAGACAATAGGCTTCTATGCCTAGCCTTTTTCAGACGGCTCAAATGTAGGCTAAATGCTACCTTCCAGCTGCAGCAGCAGGTTGAATTCAGAGAGCATGAAAGGAAAGACAAGGCAATATACAGAAGTCAGTTTGGTCCAGAAAGAAGTGGTGACTAAGATGGGCATTGAAACCATTTATTCTGATTTTAAATGTGATTACATTAGAAGTTCAGAATGCAAACCTAGATCTCAGGTCTGAACTCTCAAATACAGAAACATCTGGAACCATGCAATATACATTAACAAACTGGTATTCTACTAAAATAAGACTATTTTCATATAAAACTACAAAGTTCACATGCCTCCAGGCTTCCCGACTTGCCTATGAAAATATGCTCTGAAAATAATAATAAAAGCCCAAAGGCACTTGATTTGCCATCTACAGCAGGAGTCTTCTAAATGGGCACTCTCAGGCATGCACAAGACAATAGATGGGGGCACAAGAGAAATACATCAGGTTTTTTTTATCTGTTGTCTCTTTCCCTTAAAATTTCTATTGTTTATGAATGTTTTATAATATACACACAACTATAATTTACACATACGCATGTATGACTGGGTGAGGACACTTTCTCTGAATCTTCATTCTGCTTTGGTTTATGATTTTAGTAGCTGTAACATTCAGCACTGTCAGTCAATTTTCATGTTGAAAACATTAATTTAAAATTTTTATTAAAATAAAAATCAACCAAGCCTAGCTTTAGAAATATTCCACATGGACTTAAGCCAATTATTTAACAAAAGGTATAAACAAAGGCATTAATTCCAAGAAAGGAAAGCTAAACTCATCTTTTTTTCTTTTTTCAAGGAAGGCTGGCTGAAAAGTCATTTTCTGTTTGGACTTTTGTGTATTTTGGTGTAGTTTTGTTCAGATTTCTTCTACTTGGGGTTCATTAAGATTCTTAAATCCTTGAGTTTAATGTTCACACCAAACTGGTACAAATTCTGACCACTGATAACTTCAAATTTTCTTTCTGATACCCTCTTCTTCCTTCCCAGGTACTCCAATTACAAACGTAGTAAGCCACTTAAAGGTGTCCCACAACTTGAGAATGCTCTGTTTTTGTTTCATTTTGGATGCTTTCCATTGCTGTCTTCAAATCTATTAATGTTCTCTTTCACAGCATATAAATCCCACCTGATGTACTTTTCATCACAAGCACTCCATTTTTCGTTTCTTAAAAGGCCAATTTGGGTCTTTTTCTTTTTTTATGTATCTTTCATGTTTCATTTAACACGTTCATATGAACTACAGGTATAATATCTGTTTTAATGTCCTCGTCTACTAATTCCATCTTATGTGCCATTTCTGGATCTGTTTCTACTAACTGACTTCTCTCATTATGGCCCTCATTTTCTTGCCTCTTTGCATACCTTGTTATTTTTCACTGAAGACCAGATATTTTTATATTTCTCTAATTATTACTGAAGTCCAAGATGAAGTCCCCTGACAGTTTGAGTCTTTCTAGGCTAGCTTTTAAGCTTTGTTAGGTATGACCAGAAAAGGCTTTAGTCTAGGGCTAGCTTAGCCTACTCCTGAGACAGTATCCTTTTAAGTCCTCTATCCAATACCACTTAATTACAAAGTTTTCCACTACAGCTGGTGGAAACGAAAAGGATTCCTGGCCCTTTGTGTTCTCTGAGAATGTTTCTGTTTCTTTTGGATGGTGTCTCCCCAGCTGTGAGTACTTCCTCACATGTACATGCTAATCATTACTGAGTAGAAACCTCAAAAGAGGCCCTCTGAAGATCTCTGAGGTAATCCTTCTGGCAGCTCTGACTCCTCTGAGGTTCTCTGTCCTACAAATACTAGCCATCTAGGCCTCCTGGATTCAGAATTCCAGCTCTTCAACTCTGAAGAGACCATGAGCTCTGGCTGGATTGCCCCGCCTTGCACTTCAGACTGGGTACTCTCTCTGGGCAATAAAGTGGCGTAATCCCAGGGTTCACATTGTTTGTTTTCCATGTCTCAGGGATCACTGTTCTGCACTGCCTGAAAATCATTGTTTCTCATGTTTTTTTCCCTATGTTTTGTTTCAGGAGAGGATAAATCCAGTCAGTACTCCAGCTTGGTCAAAAGTGGAAGTCCCATCTTTAGTTTTAAGTAGGGGGAAGAAAACTATTCTTGTTTAGATTACACACCACACCTCAAGATACTAGTAAGCTATTAGTATCACATATCATAGAAAATGTGATGAGACTTGTAGCCTACTTGGAGAAAGCTGAAAACAAAATCAAAGTAGGAAAGAAAATGAAATAAACGAAGCTTCCTGAACTTACATTACTGGCTTACATTAGAACTGGTATCTTTCACAGAAAAGGAAGAAACACCACGTATACCAGTAAACTGGCTAGAAAAATCAGACCCTCAGAAAAAAAGATTATTCTCTAATCAAAAAAGCATTAGTATTAGATTCTTTATCTATACACTTACTGAACATGTTAACATACCATGAGCTGAACAGAGAGTTCTTTCTATTCAGGGTTCCTTAAGACCTTAATATTATTTCAAGGGCTTATCCAAGGTAAAAAAAAGTTTGGAAAGGCTTGCACAGATGAATCAAGATCAGCCATGTCTTGATTTTCATATGTTAAAGGTTCAATTTTTATATATGCTTGAAATTTCCCACAATAAAAAGTTAGAAATGACTGAGGAAGGGAATGGAAAATTTTATCAGAATTTTAAGGAGTCAGCTCACAGACTGCACTGCTTGCAATGGCCAGAATGAAGACAACAGTGGAAAGCAGCAGAGCCACATGCAAAGAGGAGAACCCTGGAGGCACCAAGTCCTGGGCTCTAAGCATCTCAGCTCAGCCTTTGCCCCTCTCCTCCGAAATATCTGGGATAATACATGTCCTTCTTGCAGGATCCATTCACTTAAACCCAAAACACTGCACCCATAAAACTGGCATTCTAAAACCATTTGTATTCATCTTCTTAAAGTATACAGCATAATAAACTTGGGAATTTAACCAAAAGAGAAAGAACACTAAAGTTAACTTTCAACCATTTTCAAATATCAAGTCTACTTTTCAAATGTTTCGTATACTAGGATTACAGTATCTAAATATCATCTTTCATTAAGAGGAACCAGGAATCCTTGAGGAAATTTCTGATTCCCAGTCTGGGGCAGAAAATTGCCAAGATGGGTCTGGAAACCTTGGGCCACCACAGATCAGAGACTATAAAGATTACTAGGATCATGTCTAACAGACTCAGGAGCTACCTGCCACACAAAGAAGGGCAAGTTAAGCACTGGCATTTGAAACACATCAAATGTGTTAAAATCTGTATAAGTTCACACCAATACTTCAGGAAAAAAAGGACAACCTCATTGTTCATCTTTGTAGGACATCACAGAAATGTTATAAAATGAATTATGTCCCCCCAAAACTGTGTGTATCAATTTGGCCAGCCCTGATTCCCAGTACTGTGTGGTTGTCCTCTTTTCTGACTATAATTTATGGCAAAGAGTACTCAGGTGAGACTGTTAACACCTTTGCTAAGGTGATATCCAATGTGAAGGGAGCTTCCCTCAGGTGTGGGTTGTACCATCTTTTCTCTCTCAAGAAATAAAAGGGAAGAAAAGCAAGCAGAGAGTGGAGGGCCTTATACCACCAAGAAAGCAGTGCTGAGGGCAGACAGCATGCTTTGGACCCAGTGTCCCTGCATCTCAGAAGCTCCTTCACCAGGGCAAGATTGAGGACAAAACCTTTCTCTAGAGTTGAGAGCGACAAAAAACCTTACCCTGGAGCTGAAAACCTGAACTTGGACTTTCAGACTACTTTACTGCAAGGAAATAAATTTCTCTTTGTTAAAGCCACCCACTTGTGGTATTTCTGTTACAGCAGCACTAGATAAGAAAGCCAAGCCAAGCCAAGCGCCGTGGAACCATGAGATAAGACAAGAAACAATTCATTTATTTTGAAAACAAGAAAATAGAAAGAATCTAGCATTTTATTCTGTTTTTCCTAAATAAATTGTACCTAAGCATAACCAAATAGCTGGTGAGGAAAAAAATTTCTTTACAGAAAAATCTCAGCTAATCAATGTAGAAGGAATAAAACACTACCCTTTTGCAGCCTCTGCTAAAACACTTGATTTGGGGAATGATCATCACTGTCTACACCAAAACCATTAGGTGAAAAGCTAATGGGGAATTTTATAATGTCTAGTTCAGGTAAACACAGATCACACAGAAAAGAGGCAATACCCTATATGCTTGTTGTAAAAAACTTAAGTACAAATTGAAAACCAGAAATAGAAATATTAATTAGAAATATGACGGGAAGAAATAATTCCCAAATTGTTCTGCACTATAACTACTATTTCTTATTAACCACTGTCTTAAATGATACTCTGGAGTCTGAAGTGTACAAAGGGAAGCAAGGCTGCTGCTAAGAATCTGGGCCATTTTTCTTAAAACTGGTATTTAGCAAGTACAAAAGTTCCTACCAGAAGTATTTGTCAGCATCCAACAGACATGGCAATGCTATTCCATATTCTTTTCTTTTCAGGAAAGCTCTGCCCTTCTCATGATATCCCATAGCTAACATAAGAGCCTAGGAAAAAATACGAATTTAAAAAAAAAAAATTCACTTTAAATTATAATAAAACAAATGCTATTAAAAGCACAGTAATTTTAAGAATCTTACAAAAGTAAAAGACAAAAATAAAGCAGATCACAACTAAGTCAGAAGTCAGAATTAAGGAAAACATAATTCTCTATTTTAGTTAAACAGTGAAACAAAAGGCTCAGTGTGACAGATACGGTCACACAGCATCATCAGTTTATTTTAGCACCTGCTGCTCTCCATCTCCTTCTAGCACTCTATCAGATCTAATCAGTAAGAAAGCAGTCATCAATGCCTGTATCCCTTGTAAAGAGAATACTGATTTCACTCTCTATTCTGAATCATCAAATTTGTTCTGTAGTATTTGTCAACTACAGTATTTCCAAAACAATTTTTAAAAACAAGGAAAAAAAAAACCAAGGTTAAGTTCATTCATTTGTTTTAGATTTGAATTTTCATGTAATTCAGTCTTGTAAAGTTTTTCCAAGAAGATCTAGATATCATCATTCAATACAAAACAGCAATCCAGTCAATATTTTTAGAAAAATAAACATTAATCCACCACTGTGACTGCTGTTCTCCTATTAAAATTTAATTTTAAAAGTCATTTTTAAACTGAATATATAGTGAAATTTACTCAAAGCTGTGCTTTAAAAACAGAGGTAGCCATAGTTTTCAGAGTTCTTCATTAGAAGAAGCTACTAGACCTTAGCTCAAAAACTGGTCTCAGGGCCCAAGTTTTAGAACCCTGTTACACAGACCCTTTCAGATGTATATAACCTTCTTCCTATCCAAATTACAGAACAGTTGGGAAAGGAGGAGATATAAGAATCACCTATCAAAGTTTCCCCAAACTATTTAGCACTACTACCACCCATTCACATACAACCCTTAGGGGACAGACATGGCCAACCACTGTTAGAGGAGGCTCGCTATCCTGAAGGCAGTGGGTCACATCCTGGGTTGTGTTCAACATCACTGCCAGAGGACAGCAAGACACAACATCTGGTATGACTCTTTAAGAACCACTGGTGAGACTCACTGTGTGCTAATGTTGATCACGTGGCAATGTCTGCTTACAGGACTTAAAAGAGAAAACTTTCTAAATCCTTCACGGCATTCCATGACAAAATAACTAGAAAACCACCTGAGTTTTGATAGCAAATCTAAAAAGTAACCAGTCTTCTTACAGTACTTACTTTTCTCTGTGAGGGGGGAATCTTGATTGATCTGCCTGTCTGGTTAGCTATGTCTAAGTAAGGTGCAGTTTCTGGATCCATCTCAGCTGCATAAAACCAAATGGAAGTATACTGTTCAGTGTTAAGCAGCAGGGAAGTAAAAACCTCAAAAACATAAAACTGTTCAGGAAAACAATCAGAGAAATATGACAACTCCTCAGAGCCACTGGCTTTCCTGTCCTCTCTGAGGACACACTATAACTAGTCAATAGAAGTTCCGTGTACCTCTCTTGGCCAGTATTTCCAATCCCCTCTTGGTCCTCTGTATTCTTTTTTCTTTCAGTTCAGCTTCATTTTGCTCCTCCTCTTCTGCCTGAAAGTTCTTCCTCACCTCCTCTTCAGACTGCTTTAGTTCAAGCACCATCACTTTCACATTATGTGTCACTCCTTGCTCTTCCAGTGTTTTCCCTGTAAAAATCAGAACTGCATTATTACAAAAAAACTCACTGTTGTCGAGTCAATTCTGACTCACAGTGGTCCTACAAGACAGAGAAGAGCTACCCCATATGGTTTCCAAGGGGCAGCTGGTGGATTCAAACTGCCAATCTTTTTTTTGCTAGTAGTGATAGCTCTTAACCACTGCACAAAAAGAACCTTTAAAATTACTGGGCCATAAGCCATTCTCTATGACAAATGGAATTTTGAAACTTGCATTAACATATACAAACTACTATGCTAGTTATCAGGAAGAATGTGCTTACATGTGGTTGTATGATGAGGTAACAGTCAAGTTGCTGCTCAGTCGGCCAGTGGAAACAGAAATGACTTCATGCTTTCTGACTGTCTTTATTCGTGTCATAAGACCAGATCAAAATAACATATATTTGGGAATCCATTAAAGGAAAGTACTGTGCCAGGTAATATAAGGGAATATGAGCAAATACAATATACAAATATCCTTGCCCCGGGTGTGAGAAATAATAAACCCAATTCACAGCCATGGACAAGAAGCTCCAATGCAAGACAGAACAGTGAGAGGTAACTTACAGTAAAGGTTAAAAGCAAACACAGTTGCTCTATCCCTCAACTCTTTGGCCCTAAGTAAACTGTTTATCTTCTAGCCTCAATTACCTCATATATAAAACATACATCAAGAGCCAGAAATGAATGAAACAGAATGACAGAGAAAATGAGAATATTAACAAAACCAAATGCTTTGCAAGATTATCAAATACATAAGCCTAACAGAAATTAAAGATGCAAATAAAAAACATACAAAATGAAAAAAAGGATACAAAGACACACAAAGAATGAAGACACATCCTACCAAAATTTATGGGGCACAGCAAAAGCAGTGCTCAGAGGTCAATTCACCTCAATAAACACACATATCCAAAAAGAAGAAAGGGCACAAATCAAAGAATTAACTCATCAATTTTAACAACTAGAAAGATCTCAGCAAAAGAACCCATCAGGCTCCAGAGGAACACAAATTATTAAAATCAGAGTAGAAATAAATCAAACAGAAAACAGAAAAATAACTGAAAGAGTAGACAAGTCCCAAAACTACTTTTTCAAAGAGATCAAGAAAACTGATAAGCCACTGGCCAAACTGACAAAAGAAAAACAAGGTAAGAAACAAATAATCCAAATTAGGAATGAAGATGGGCAATATCACAACAGACTAAAAGAATCATACAAGAACACTAAGAAAAATTATACTCTAATGCATCTGAAAACCTAGAGAAAATGGACAATCTTCCAAATACTACCTGCCTAAACTAGTAAAATCAGAGACAGAACAACTAAACAAACCCATTACAAAAGAAGAAACTGAAAAGGTAATTTAAAAACTTTCATCCAATAAAAGCCCCGCCTGGATGGCTTCACTGAAGAATTTTATCAAACGTTCAGAGAAGAGTTAACGTCACTATTTCTAAAGGTATTCCAGAGTACAGAAAATGACGGAACACTTCCAAATTCATTCTATGACACTAGTATAACCCTGGTATCAAAACCAGGTAAAGACAGTACAAAAACCACATAAAGACAGGACAAAAAAGGAAAATTACAGACCATTGTCTCTCATGAACTTATCCTCAACAAAAATCCCCCTAGCTAACAGAATTCAACAACACATCAAAAAAAAAAAAAAAAAAAAAAAAGTTCACCACGACCAAGAAGGATTCATACTAGGGATGCAGGGATGGTTTAATATAAGGAAAACAATTAATGTAATCAACTATATAAACCAAATAAATGACAAGAATCACCTGATTCTATCAATCAACACAGAAAAGGCACTTGATAAAGTCCAACACCCATTCATGTTAAAAACTCTCAGCAAAATAGGGATAGAAGGGAACTCCTCAACATAATAAAGGCCACCTATACTAAACCAACAGCTAACATCATCCTGAATGGAGAGAAGTTGAAAACATTCCCTTTAAGAACAGGTACTAGACAAGGGAGCCCACTGTTACCACTCTATTCAACATTGTTCTGGAGGTCCTAGCCAGAGCAATTAGACATCATAAAGAAATAAGGGGCCTCCAAACTGGCAAAAAAAGAAGTCAAAAGTATCGCTATTTGTAGATGATAAGATCTTATACACAGAAAACCCCAAAGAATCCACCAAAAAACTACTGGATCTAATAGAAGATTTCAGCAAAGTATCAGGATACAGGATAAACATACAGAAATCAGTGGGATTCCTTTACACCAACCAACAGACAATCAAAGAGGAAATCACTAGATCATCACCATTTACTGTAGCCCCAAGATGATAAAATATGTGGGGATAAATCTAACCAGGGATGTAAAAGACCTGTACAAAGAAAACTACGAGTCCCTACTGCAAGAAATGAAAAGTGACTTACACAAGTGGAGAAATCTACCTTGCTCCTAGACAGGAAGACTTAACATTGTGAAAATCTCTATACTACCCAAAGCAATCTATGCATACAATGCAATTCCAACTCAACCTTCAATGCCGTTTTTTAATGAGATGGAGGAACAAACCACCAACTTCATATAGAAAGGCAGGAAGCCACGGATAAGTAAATTATTATTACTAAAGAAGAGGAACAAAGTGGGAAGACTCACCTTTCCTGACCTTAAAATCTACTTCACTGCCACAGCAGTCATGACAGCCTGGTACTGGCACAAAAGCAGACACACAGACCAATAGAACAGGATCGAAAATCCAAATATAACTTCATCCACTTATGAACAGCTGAAATCTGATAAAGGCCCAAAGACAGTGAATTGGGGTAAAGACAGTCTCTTCAACAAATGGTGTTGGCATAACTGGATATTCACCTGCAAATAAACAAAACAAGACTCTTTTCTCACATCATGCACAAAAACTAATTCAAAACGGATCAAAGACCAAAATGTAAAAGGTAAAACAATAAAATTCTTGGAAGGAAAAACTGGAAAGATGGTGTAAGTGCTAATACACAGCATTAACAGTCTACCAAAAACCTTCAATCATCAGAAACGAAAACAATTGGGATCTCTTAAACACTTAGGCACATCCAAAGCTTTCATCAAGAGTAAAAAGACCACCTACAGAGTGGGAACGAATTATCTGCCCACCACGCTTCTGAACACCATCTAACCTCTCTAATCTACAAGATTTTGCAAAAGCTTGAAAAGAAAAAGACAAACAAACCAATTTAAAAAATGGACAAATGACATGAGCAGGCACTTCACCAAAGACAACATACAGATTGCCAAAAGATACATGAAAAAATGGCCACAATCGCTAGCCATCAGAGAAAGCCAAATCAAAATCACAATGAGATATCATCTCACCCCAACAAAGATCGCAATACTCCAAAAAACACAGAATAATAAATGCTGGAGAGGGTGTGGAGGGATTGGAACTCTCCTACACTGTTAGTGGGACTGTAAAATGGTTCAACCACTATGGAAATTGATTTGGTGCTTTCTTAAAAAATTAGAAACAGAAATACCATATGATCCAGCAATCCCAATCCTGGGACTATATCCCAAAGAAATAATGAATACCACTCAAAAAGATACTTGCATGCCAATGTTTACTGCAGCTCTCTCCACAATAACAGAAAGTTAAAAATAACCTGGATGCCCATCAACAGATGAATGTTTAAACAAACTGGTACATTCATACAATGGAATATTATGCAATGGTAAGAAACAACAATGGCTTCAGTAAATACTTGTCAACATGGGACCATCAAGAAATATTATGCTCAGTGAAATTAACCAGACACAAAAGGTCCAATTTTGTACAAGACCATTATTATAAGGACACAACTAATCATTTAAGCACAGTGGAAATCATATTTGATGGTTACAGTGGTGGCAGGGAGGGAGATTTTTTACAAATTAGATAGAGGTTAGGATTAGGGACGGGTACAGGATGAGACAGCTACTCAACTTCAAAATCAAACTATGCCCTTCATGTTGACCATCTCCTTGTAAGAACAGAGAAATGGGGTCTGGGATCAGGGGGGCATGCTCTCAGGGCACATCCACACTAATTGGGATACCCAAGGTTTTTCTCTCTCCCTTTCTCAAGATATTGCTCCACATACCACCTGGGTGAGTCGTAACTGGGGTATTAAAGGCTAGCAAGCTGCCATCTCAGTAGCACCAAATGGTCTCAATCCAACTGGACCTGGGGCAAATCTCTAACCCCAAACTGTATCCAGCACTGGGACCAGCTCCCTAGACAAAGACTGACCTGGACCATACAAAACACAGACTGATACTGGAGGCGAACAAATCTTTAAAAATGTACATGGGGTTGTCTGAGGGACACTTTGCTGAAGCCAAGTTGATTGGGTGAGGACAGCCAGACCTTTATTAAAAGATCACAGAAGTTCCGAACAAAAGGAGAAGCGTGCTGTCATGTGGGCGGGGGGGGAGGTGCCATATGGCAACATGATATAGTCTGTAAAATTGTTCTTAATTCACAATAAAAAGAAAATACAGTAAAATAAAAATAAAGGGATGCAAACAGATTTTCAAATAAAATCCCATTATGAATTATAAACATACAAATTTGAAAACATGTCTAGAAAAAATGAAATACTAAAATTGGCATATGAAGAGACAGATAATTTGAATAGGCCAGTGACTACCACAAAAATTAAAATAGCAATCAAAGAACTCCTCCCCATTCATACCGATATGGATCAACTTATATCCCCCAAAGAAGAATGTTCCTAACCCCAGTACCTGTGGATATGACCTTGTTTGGAAATAGGGCCTTTGCTAAGTTTACAGGAGGTCATACTGGAGTAGGGTGGGAACTGATCTGATGATTGGTCCTTGTAGGAGAAGAAAAGATACAAAGAGAGATTTTAGAGAGGAAATGTGGCCACGTGAAAACACAGCTGGAGACCAGAGTTACACTGCCACATGCCAAAGAATACCTGAGTGCACTAGAAGGCAGAAGAGGCAGGCAATGCTTCCTTCCCTAGAGCCTCCGAACAGAATAGGGCCCTGACAACACCTTGGTTTCGGACACTGGGCTTTCAGGAACTGTGAGAAAATGCATCTGTGTTGTTTTCAGCCAGCCGTTTGTGGTACTTAACTACAGCAGCTCTAGGAAGTTAACAGCCTACACTTAAAAAACAAATGAGGTCTCATGCTCAGAAAATGTCATTGACAAGTTCCACCAAACCTTCAAGGAACCTGTAGAACTAGTCCAGAAAGCTCAGAAAGTCATAAAGTTCCCTAACTCATTTTACAGGGCTACTATAAGCTTGACTCCCAAGCCAAAAAAGTACACAGGAAGAAAATTACAGGTCAATTTCACTTATGAATATGAGTATCTTACCTAAAGCATAAGCTAAGTACACTGTATTTAAAAAAAAAAAGTACAGCATGGTTGAACAGCATTTCTGCATCTAGGTGACTGTACACACGTATCTTCATACATATTAAAGAGAAAATACAGGGTACAGTTACAGATACTTCTGAGACATAACCAAATACCTTGTGGGACTGGTTTTCTCTAAATAGTTTATTGTGTTATCTATTGAAAATTTACATGATAAATTAGGTTCCACTTCACAATTCCTACACAAACCATTCAGTGACTTTAGTTACCTTTTTCTTTCTTTAAATATATCAACATTCTCTTTGTGTTCTGGTTGTTCTGTTTCCAGTGCTCCAGTTGCCCTGCTCCCTTATCTGTTATCTTTGCTTTAAAGTAACTGCTGACCTTTCGGTCTCCTATAGTTTTTTAACGAAACACCATTCACAGGTAATATCCTTTGTGTGCCAATCTGCTATTTTGCTAAAATGTGACCTCAGTGGATAGTTTCAGTTCAGAGTTTAAACAGTAGCTCAGGAAGTTCTCCCATCTTAGCTGTTTCACTAAGTTTGGACATTTTAAAAATTTGAGTTCTGTCCCATGTTTCCCTCCCCTTCTATTAGGGTCCATCTACTGTTGCCTGATAAGAAGGATCAGTAGTGGTAGCCAGAGATCATCCAGTTCTTTCAGCTAGCACCAGGGTAGATGAGGCCAGGGCTCATATGTGTAGGTTTCAGTCCTGTAGACTAGTTTCTTTTCTGAAGCTTTGGTTTTCGTCTTTCTCTTGCTCCTGATGAGCAGAGACCTATAGCTGTACCTTACATGGCTGCTTACAAAACACATGATCTCACCAGGATACAGAATACGAATTCTGTGAACTACATTATGCCAAATGACAGAGCCTTCCCATTAAACTAAGGTCTTAAGACTCCAAACCCAGGAAACCAATCTTCCAAGGTGTTTGGCTATGTGCCCTCTATGAATACAAATGTGCACCTACACATCTGTATGTAAATGTACATATAGATATTTCTATCTGTACATACATATGTACAACTTGTACTTACCCTGGAGCTCTGGTCATGCAGCAGTTAAGAGCTCAGGTTGCTAACCAAAAGGTCAGCAGTTCAAATCCACCAGTCATTCCCTGGAAACCTTATGGAGCATTTTTACTCTATCTTATAGGGTTGCTCTAAGTCAGAAACAACTCAATGACAACGGTCTGGTTTTCTGGGATTTTGAGGGGGGTCCCTACCCACACACGAGTGCCCACTCACACACAGGTGCCCACACACTCGTCTCCTTGTCGGAGGGGTTGTCAAATTACGTGTGTCATCATCTTGAGCACAGACACCCTTTTTCTCTCTGCGCTTCTCTGTGTCCTTGTTGACTCAGGTCACAGTTGGCTACCTGGCCAACTGACTGGAAGAGATCCATATTTACGATCATTCCAAAGAATGGGGATCCAACTGAATGTGGAAATTACCAAACAATATCACTGATTATCACACGCAAGTAAAATTCTGCTCAAGATCATTCAAAAGCGACTACAACATACTGACAAGGAATTGCCAGAAATTCACGCTGGGTTCAGAAGAGGACATGCAACTAGGGTTATCATCACTCATGTCAGATGGATCTTGGCTGAAAGCAAAGAATACCAGGAAGATGTTTACTTGTGTTTCACTGACTATGCAAAAGCATTTGACTGTGCAGATCATGCTAAATTATGGCTAATGGTGAGGAGAATGGGAATTCCAGAACACCTAACTGTGCTCTTAAGGAATCTGTATATAGATCAAGAGGTAGTCGTGCAAACCGAACAAGGGAACACTGCATGCCAACAGGAAAGGTGTGCATCAGAGTTGTATCCTTTCACTGTACCTTTTCAATCTGTATGCTGAGCAAGTAATCTGAGAAGAACAAGGAGGCATCAGCATTGGGGGATGACTCATTAACAACCTGCATTATGCAGATGACACCACTTTACTTGCTGGAAATGAAAATTCGAGATACCTACTGATGAAGATCAAGGACCACAGCTTTCAGTATGGATTGCACCTTAACATCAGGAAAACAAAAATCCTCACAACTGGACCAGTAAGCAGCATTGTCATAAATGGAGAAAGGATTGAGGCTGTCAAGGATTTCATTTCCCTTGAGTCCACAATCAACGCCCTTGGACACAGCAGTCAAGAAATCAAGACGCACCTCATGAGAAAATCAGCTGCAAAGGACCTCTTCAAAGTATTCAAAAGTAAGGATGTCACCTTGAAGACTAAAACGCGCCTGACCCAAGCCATGGTATTCTCAACTGCATCATATGCACGCAAGAGCTGCACCATGAACCAAGAAGACAGAAGAAGAATTGATGCCTTTGAATTGTGGTGTTGGAGAAAAATGTTGAATGTACGAAGGACTGCCAAAAGAACCAATAGATCTGTGCTGGAAGAAGTACAACCAAAGTGCTCCTGGGAAGCCAAGACGGCCAGACTGAGTGTACATACTTTGGACATGTTGTCAGAAAAGATCAGTCCCTGGAGAAAGACATCATGCCTGGTAGAGTGGAGGGTCAGCAAAAAAGAGGAAGACCCTTAACGAGATGGATCAACCCAGTGGCTGCAACAATGGGCTTAAGCATAAAAACGATTGTGGACACAGTGTAAGACCCGGCAGTGTCTCATTCTGTTGTTCACAGGGTCACTGTGAGTTGGAACCAACTTGACGGCACCTAACAACAACAACAACAAAGTTATGCTCTATAAAGCCTAGTCTGAAAGTAGCACCGGGGTCATAAACCTTATGAGGGCCATCCAAAGATCCAATAATTGGTCTCTACTCATCCGGAGCAAAAGAGAAAGAAGGAAAACCAAACACTCAAAGAAAAAACTGGTCTACCAGACAAACAGTCTACACAAACCCTGGCTTCATCTACCCTGAGAACAGAAGAATTAGATGTTACCTAGCTACCACTACTACTACCAACCATTCTAATCAAGGCCATAACAGATGGACCTAACAGAATGGGAGAAAAATGTGGAACAGAACATCAGATTCCTTAAAAAAAACAAAACAAAACTTAGTGGAATGCTTGGACTGGAGGACTCCCTGAGGTAGTACTCACACCTTCAACCGGAATCTAACCTGAGGCCATCTTATAGCTAAATAACAGAGAGGTTCACAAAATAATGATTATTACCCACTGCTGTCGAATTGATTCTGATTTAGTAGCGACCCTATAGGACA
Source organism: Heterohyrax brucei (assembly GCA_028571685.1). Taxonomy (NCBI): domain Eukaryota; kingdom Metazoa; phylum Chordata; class Mammalia; order Hyracoidea; family Procaviidae; genus Heterohyrax; species Heterohyrax brucei. The sequence goes on along the minus strand of CM053158.1, from coordinate 59,664,525 downwards.
GAGTAGAACTACCCCATAGAGTTTCTGAGGAATGTCTGGCAGATTCGAACTGCCAGTCTTTTGGTTAGTAGCTGCAGCACTTAACTACTATGCCACCAAGGTTTCCGTAGGAACTCCAGGAAGTGAGAAAATTTGAGTTGTGCTATGGGAGATAAGGAGGTATAGTAGCTCTTAAGGACAGAGACCCAGGCAGAAGCTACCTTGTGGAGGACTGCAGCAGCGATTCTCCAGGGGTGATTTTGCTGCCCACGGGACATTTAGCAATATTTGGAGACTCTTTTTTGTTTTTCTTTAATTATGATTGAATGAAAATGTACATTCCCATATAAATTTGCTTGCTCACCTATGTGCAGCTCCCACTGCTCTCCCTACCCGGTGACAGCTCACTCTTCCTGTCTGCTCCATACATGTCCTATCCTCCCGACAGTCTCCTGTCTCCTCCTCTCCACCCACTCCCCTTCCTCCAGTATGAAGTCAGCAGGATGACATCCTGTAGATGCACAGAACCGTAAAGTGCCCACAGAATATGGTCACTCTGCATTGCAAAGTCCAATCCATTGCTGTCCGAAGAGTTGACCTTCAGTATGATTTATGGACAATGGCAGCATCAGGGCCAGGAACCATGCTGGCCTGAATTTCTGGCAGTTCTTTGTCAATATACTGTGCTGCCACTTTTGAATGAGATTTAGCAAAATTTTACTTGCGTGTGATATTGTTGACACTGTTTGTTAATTTCTGCATTTAGCTGGATCACCTTTCTTGGGAACAGGTCTAAATATGGATCTCTTCCAGTTGGTTAGCCAGATAGCTGTCTTCCAAATTTCTTGGCACAGACAAGTGAGCAATTCCAGCATTGCATCTGTTAGCTGAAATATCTCCACTGATATTCTTTCAATTCCTGGAGCCTTATCTTTCACCAGTGCCTTCACTGCAGCTTCAACTTCCTCCTTCAGTACCATCAGTTCCTGATCACATGCTATACCTCTTGAAATGGCTGAACATCAACTAATTCTTTTTGGCATAATGACTCTTAAGAGTATTCTTTCCATGTTCTTTTAATGCTCCTGCGTGGTTTAACACTTTCCCTATAGAATTCTTCACTATTGCAACTTGCGGCTTGAATGTTTTTCTTCAGTTTTTTCAGCTTGAGAACTGCAGAACATGTTCTTCCCTTTGGGTTTTCTATCTCTAGCTCTTGGCACATGTCATTATAATACTCTAGTCTGTCTTCCCAAGTTGCCCTTTGCAATCTTCTGTTTCGCACTTTATCATTGCTCCCTTTTACTTTAGCTACTCAATGCTCAGGAATAAATTTCAGAGTCTCTTCTGATATCAAATTTGGTCTTTCCTTCCTTTCCTGTTCCTTTAATAACCTCCTGCTTTCTTCACATACGATGTCTTTGATGTCATTCCACAACAGTCTTGTCTTTGGTCATCACTGTTCAGTGTGTCAAATCTGTTCTTGAGATAGTCTCTAAACTCAGGTGGGATATACTCAAGGTCATACTGTGGCTCTTGTGGACTCTTTCCAATTCTCTTTAGTTTTAATTTGAACTTGCTTATGAGCAACTGATGATTTGTGTCACCGGTTAGCACCTGGCATTATTTTTGACTAACGATATTGAGCTTTTCCACCATCTCTTTCTACAGATCTCATCAATGAGAGTCCTGTGTATTCCATTTGGCAAGGTCCAGGTGTACAGTCACTGTTTATGTTGGTGAAAAAAGTTATCTGCAGTGAAGAAGTCATTGGTCTTATAAAATTCTATCATGTGATCTCTGGCATAGTTTCTATTACTAAGGCTGTTATTTTCCAATCACCGATCCTGCTTCTTGTTTCCAACTTCTGCATTCTAATTACTAGTAATTACCAATGCATCCTGACTACATCTTCTAGAAAAAGAAGAATAAAAGATTCAAGAGTCTACTTCTGAAAAAAATCAGCCAGGAAAATCTCAGCAGGGGAACACTGTATTGATAAAGTGCCACAAAATGAGCCCCCTGGGTTGGAAGGCACTCAAAAGACAAAGAGGGAAGAGCTCCCTGCTCAAAGCAGAGTTGACCTTAATGACTTGGATGGAGTCAGTCTTTTGGGACCCTCATTTGCTGATGTGACGTGACGCAAAACGAGAAAAGTAGCAGCAAACATCCATTAATAACCAGAATGTGGGAAGTACAAAGTATAAATCTATGAAAACTGGAAGTCATCAAAAATGAAACTGAATGCATAAACATCAGTATGCTAGGTGTTAATGAGCTGAAATGGACTGATACTAGCCATTATGAATCAGACTATCATGTGATCTACTTACACCAGGAATGACAACTTGAAGAGGAATGGTGTTGCATTTATCATCAAAAAGAACATTTCAAGATCTGTCCTGAAGTACAGTACTGTTAGTGATAAGAAAATATCCACATGCCTACAAGAAAACCAGTTAATAAGACTATTCAAATTTACACACCAACCACTAAGGCCAAACACAAACAAACTGAAAATTTTTACCAGCTTCTGCAGTCCAAGATGGTTTTAGATTACATATATAATAAGGTCACTAGAAATCTTGGAAGAGAAGAACTGTGAAAAAAAAATGAAAAGTCATTTTTTCTGTATTCCCTTGATTTAAAAATTTGGCATACTTTGCCATAACATACCTAATTGAAGCTGTTTCTTATTTATGACAATTTTGATGTAATTTTCTTGAAATCCAAAAGTTTCAGCTATTCTGCAAAATAAAACCAGTGAAAACCAGAGGGAAGCAAAGTTTGTATTCATCATCCACTAAAGATTTTAATCATAACTATTACATACGTTTTATTCAGAAATGCCCAACTTAGTAACTCACAAACATCACTTCATGATAAAGCCAGCTTAGACGATTACTACAACCAGTATAACAGGACAACCAACATCACATAACAATGTGTGTACTGTTTAATGGCAAACTAGTTTGTTCTGTAAACCTTCATCTAAAACATAATTATTTAAAAAACACCATATGAGACTCTGTCCTTTTGAACTATCTGCTTACTACACATTCCATCACAAAGCTGAGACCTCCTGAGTAGAAGGGCCCTGGCTCACGTATGAAGAAAACTCATTCCTTGTATCCTCTGCAGGCTCCTTGGAGGAGCCACTAACACAGGGCTGTTCCTTAGGGTCACCTATTCATTTGTGCTGAATGCCTGATGCTTCCGCACCACCCCTAACGGCTCTGATGTAGACAAAAGAAGAAAACGGAAAAGCAGCTGGAAACACTGACTGGTGAGCCCTGGCGGTATTCACAACACTCATCATTTAAAAAGATACAAGTAGACGAAGTGACCAGATGTCCAAGTTACAATGATCTCTACAGTGCGCTGTTACTTTTTCTCTTTACAAATGGGCCAAATGTCTGAAATCAGCTAGAACACGTTGCACTAAGAACTATAATTTGATACCAAGGTGTCTCCTTTTTAAAGCAATTTAAATATGATCAAGTATTTATTATGTTGTAGGCTCTGAGTTCTGCCCTGATTTAAAGTCAAGACAACAAATTAAGAAGAGTACTGCAAGTCTTCAGTTTCTACCTAGTCTGCCACTTAATTAAGTCATTCAACCTTGAATGCTCCCTTTCCTTCCCAATAGATAGAAACAGTAATACCTGCCCTATCTCTCGGACAGGATGGCCATGGAGGACCAGGTGAATGAACACGAAAATGGTCAAGACCACCAGGGGCCCCAGAGCACACGGTACTTACTTGGACCTCAGCTCCCTGCCAGTGATGTGCAATCGAGTCTCCAACAAGCTTTTCCTGTCCTATTTGAAAAACAAAACAAAATATACCTGATTTCAGACTTTTTTTTAGCTGTGACAGCCTGTGTTTATGATATCAGAAAGATTAATACCAAAGAATATAAGTATTTAGGTCAATGAATATAACAATGCATGCCTAGATGAGGAAGCCTGTACATGACTCCTGTGCCATACTGAACTGATGACCGGAACATCCTCAGGGGAGCAGAAACATGGCAAAGTCAGAAGACCACACACTACTACTGAGAGGGCAAGTGTGTCACGCGGCTGTCTTTACTTAAGTTCAACCAATGGAGCTAGCCTCTGCTGTGCAGAACCCAACCCAGACACCTCCAACATTAGGGCCACTTTAATGAGCTGAACACATTTCTGCCTCACCATATAGTGCGGAAGCAGACAGGAGGGAGCAGACACCCATGTTTTTTGAGTCTCTTCATTCTCCACCAGCCAGGCTTAAAATGAAAACACAGAATCCACTAGTAACATCTAGGACACCATTCATACCTGCTCAGCTTTCTGACTGGTAGTTTGGTTTCCCAAATACTTGATACTAGGAAAGATGAGTTCTAAGTTTACTGCCCTTTAAATTCATAAACTGGCATACTGGGACACATAATATTCTTTCTTCTCATAAAGCTCTTCATTTTCTCCAGAATTTTTTAACTGCTTATTGAAATGCAATTTACATACCGTAAGTTGACCTGCTTAAAGTGTATGATTCAGTATTTCCAAATATTTACAGATGTACAACTATCACTATAATCTAATTTTGGAATATTTTCATCACCCCCCAAGAAACATGTACTCCACACTCTCTACTCCCACTCCACCTTAGGCAACCATGAATCTATTTTCTGTCTTTATGGATTTGCTATTCTGGACATTTAATATGAATAACCAAAAAACAAACAAAAAAAATCCAAACCTGTTGCTGCCAATTCTGACTGACAACAACCCTGTAAGACAGAGTAGCACTGCACCACACAGAGTTTCCAAGAAGCCTCTGTTGAATTCGAACTATCAACATTTTAGATAACAGCTAACAGCTATGCCACCAGGGTTTCCTTCATACAAATGGAATCATACAGTATGTGGTCTTTTGTGACTGGCTTTTTTCACTTAACATCATGAATCAGAATGTCATTCCTTTTACTTCTTATCAGTGATCCACCGCATAGATACACAACATTACATACACAACACAGATACATAACATTTTAGTTATCCAATTAACAGCTGATAGGACATTTGGGTTGTTTCCACTTCCTAGCTATTGTGACTAATCCCAGTAGGAACACTGATGTTCAAGTTTTTTGTATAGACACAGTTCTCCTTTCTCTTGCAGTAAAACTGCTGGGTCACATGGTAACTCTGAGACACAAAGGCTCATATTTCTTTTAAGAATAGTTAACACTGATCAACTCTTACACGCCAGCCACCTCCAGGTGCCCTGACTCAGTAAAACTTCCAGACATGAACTCCAGAGGACCTGGACCTCTCACAAGGTGGTCCAGTACAGCAACCTTGCTTGAGCACTACACTGATACCCTGTGATCTCTATTTGAACAGAAAAAAGGATGGATGCCTTTGGGATGTATGTACCAAAAGTTTTAGAACACTAAGTATTACACTTCCCACTATTTCTAAACTTCTGTTTGAATTACAGAAAAGATCAAAATGTGATACACAGCTTCATGAAATTTTGGAGGTCTCAAGAAGATGAAATCTACCTTGTAACTTAAAAGAATTATACATTAGGATTGCAGTTTTTAAGAAATGACTATTTGAATACTTCATTAAATGATGTACATTATGTAACCTTGGAGGAATTACTTACTTTTCTCAGTCTTGGAGGTAAAAATACCTCAACTGTAGCAATTCCTGTTGTTTTATAATTTTCATTTCCTGTTCCACGTTCAATTGCTTTGCACCGTATTTCTTCTATTATTTTTTCAACCTCATTTTCACAACATTCGAGCCTGTCAGAGTATTTCTTAGCAAGGTCCTAATAAAAATATTTCAGAAAATGCAGATCAGTTCAGTACCACTTCAAAAAATAAAGGCAAAATACAGACAGCACATGCAGAGCTCTAAGGCAATAACCCTGCTAAGGGCCAGTCACTCCTGCTGCAATGAAATTGAGTCTTCAGCATGACCTTTTGCAAGATGTACAGGATTCAGACAAAAATGAAAACAAATGAAAGCTATAAAACAGACCCAACAGGAAAAATTAAAACATTTCAGATTATTATAGGTAAAAGGGTAGACTACGACTTACATGACTATAATGTATAAAAAAATACATACTTTAATAGTGAACTCCAAATAGTCAACAGTTACTTTAAAACAAAGACGAGCATGTAAAGGAGCAAGGAAACTAGATAAACGAAAGTGGAAACACCAGAACAGGAATACTGAGAATGTTTATGCATTGTGATACAAGCAGTGTCATTAAAAAGTATCTATAAAAATTGTTGAATGGAAACCTAAACTGCTGTGTAAACCTTCACTAAAAACAACAATATTACTAAAAAATAAACACAAAAACCAGTGAACTGTTCATGTCCATAGAAGGAAAATGAAGGAAGAAATGAAGAAAATGATTCTAACTACAGCGAGAACAAGTCAAGTTAGATTTAAATACCATTCTTCAGAGGTAATTCTGAGTCATGGATACCGACTATGAAATCATTTACCAAGGAGAGTTTTAGGTTTGGGAAAGAGACTTCAGAAGATTAAGGGGGCCTCAAAGTCAGACCTGAACCAGTTATTACTTAAAGTGAAGTCATAATAGTCACACTCAAAGCATATTTCCATCTGGAGTTTAAAGGCGCATTGACAAATGAGAGGAGTCACTCCTTGTAAAAGTTTAACAGCTGAAAAACCTTGAAGTTCATAGTTTCATCAAATTTCTAATAATGACACTGTTCAGCAAATACTCGTAATAAGGACATGTTCATGATAATTATACAGCTATAAAACAGAAGTATTTTATTTTAAAAATAATATAAACCTCTGTAGTCTGTATACATTTTAATACACAGAAAAAGAATGAAATATGCCAGTATTGATATGCGATGTATTTTTACATGCAGTTATATTTTTAAATTATATACATGTTTTTTAATTCAACAGTGTATATTATTTTTTAATATTTTATTGTGCTTTAAGTGAACACTCACAATCTAAGTCAATTTGCCATATAAAACCTGCACACACACCACTAAGCAACTCTAATTTCTCTCCTCCCACCACCCACAGCACACTCTCCCTTCCACCCTGTACCTCCCACATCCATTTTTTCCAACTCCTATCCTCCTCCACCCTCATATACATTATTTTTTATTACCAGAAAACATCTGAAATTTTTTTTTTTTTGAACTTTCTAAAGTTCTCTAGAAAATGTAATTTCTTAGTCTCATTGGCAACATGTTTGGTCATCTTTTTTGAGCCAAGATTACAACAAGCAAATCTAGAGGCAAGGTCACAGATGGCTTGCAAAAATTAAACATTGGAACTATCAGGGACAGAAGAGACAGTCTAAGTCATCTTCTAATTTCATCACTGTGCCACAATGCAGACTACTCTGCTGTCACCATGATAATCCCCCCTTCTCAATAAACGGTGCATCAAATTCAGGATTCTCCAACTGAAAGAGCAGATAAGCACATGACAGAATTTTCTCATATATTAGGTTTCTATCAAAACTGATTACTGCTTCCCTATTTCAAAAAGCAGAAAACGTCACCTTCTAAAAATTTCACTCATGTAAAATAAAGCCATCTCTGAAGATGAGATAAAGAAACTGAGGCTTAGTGTTCAGAAAAATATATTCTGGCAAAATGCACACTGAGAGCCACAGTGTAAAAAACCTGAGGGAAGGAGAAACTGCTTTACAGACCATGATAGCAAGGAGAACTAAGAAGCAACCAAGATGCTATCACACTAAAACCATGATGCAGTACCTTACACTGAAACTGCTGAGCTGTCCAGGCAAGATTTTTTTCTACATTAATATACCTACAAAGTTAGATAACATTAATGTATCAATAACATCTTATTAAACAAAAATAAGCTTGTAATAATAAAATAACTCCTAGTAAAGTGGGTACTTGCTTATCACTGATGCTTTTGTTTATGCCAAAAGTTTATATAGCTGTGCCTGTCAATTTCCAAATATGATTTACCAAGAAAATTTATAACACTGTTAGTTATTTATGTCTTATAAAAAAATACCTTTAATGCTAAACCGACTTCCTTATTTTCATCTGTATACGGTGGTTTCCAAAGCTGAATTCGGTCTTCTCTTAAAAACTGGGTTAATTTTGCTTGAAGGTATTTCTTTTGCGCCATCCTTGAAAGCAAAATAAAACAATAAAATCCCACACCACATCTCGAAGTGTTTTATAACTTACCAAATATGTTCAGCAGAGCTCCCTCTCATCCCTCCCTCTCCAGTTCAAACTCAATTACCTACTCCCATCGAGTCAATTTCAGCCCACAGTGACCCTATAGGACAGAACAGAACTCCCCATAGGGTTTCCAAGGCTGTAATCTCTAGAGAAACAGTCTCCCACACCTTTTTCCCAAAAAGCAGCTGCAGGTTCGAACTTCTGACATTTCAGTGCACAAATGAGTACTTAACCACTGTACCCATAGGGCTTCCTTTAATCTAAATTACTAAGGTTTTAAACAGCCTCAAATTTCTCTTTAAAAAATTACACAAACATACCATTTCAAAATTACTAGTATGTAGCAAAGTTTATGACACTATTTCTTGACCTGTTAATCTTTGACCCAAGAGATAGCTGAAACTTAAGTTTTAAGCAGTATATTCTGCAATAACTTGTGAGAGTGAACTTTTACAAGCACATCAGCATAAAGCTTGTAAATTCTTTCATAATTTAATACCAAACAAGATGCCAACCCCTCTGGTAGTTAAAATAAGGCTATCTTGAACTATGCACTATCAACAATAAATACTCTCTATATCCAAATTTTTTCAATTAGAAAAGTTGTACAGTGTTAGTTTTCTACAGTACGTCATGGTAACAGCACAGTAAAACATAACCTATTCAATTTTAATACCTGTTGGGTCATCGCTTCACAACTGAGAAAAACTATGCACCTGTAGCACTAGAACTTCTGCCTACACCACTGGACCATACATTTTGTAAGGCAACCATCTGCTGCTTTTCTCTGCTGATAATGTTGCTCTCCGCATTAGCCCAGACTCGAAGTATCCATTCATCTCACACTAAAATGGCAATTCAGTGGTGTGGGTGGGGCTGCTAATGAGACAGCTGACAAAGTGCCCTGTGTCCCACTGGTTAAGAGCTACTACAGCTGCTAACCAAAAGGTCAGCAGTTCAAATCCACTAGGTGCTCCTTGTAAACTTTACAGTGCAGTTCTCAGCATCCTACCAAGACCCTATGAGTTGGAATCAACTCAACAGCAATGAGTTTTAGTATCAGAGAAACAGTAAGAAAAGTAAAAAATTGTTAGTTTCTGGCTGAGAGGGAGAATGAGGTACTGCTTAAGGGGCACTGAGTTTCTTCTGTTTGGGATAATGAAAAACTTTTGGAAATATATAGTGGATGGTTGCACCACTTGGTGAATGTAATTAACGTCACTCAATTTTATGTTTAAAAATGGTTTATATGGCAAACTTTTGTTATATATATTATTCTCACAATAAAATGAATTTTTGTTGTTACAAGTAATTTTCTTTCTCCCACTGAAGGTTACTAGTCCACGTCTCCAAAACACCTAATTTTTAAATGAGGTCTAGTATTAACTTAAATGCATTTAATAAACTTTTTTATTAAAGAAAAGCCAAACCTATTTAATGTCAGTTTCCTACCCAACCCACTGCCGTGGAGTTGATTCCAACTAACAGTGACCCTACAGACAGAGCAGAACTGCCCCATAGAGTTTCTATGGAGCACCTGGCAGATGCGAACTATTGACCTTCTGGTGAGCAGCTGTAGCATTTAACTACTACGCCACCAGTTTCCTATGTCAGTTTAGGAGTATGAAATGGGGTAACCAGGATAGGGCAGAGCAAGAGGCGGAAAGACTAACCACAGCCAGGAAGAGGTTGTGTGCATCTCCTATGATCCATGCAAAAATACTAGATTGTCAAACATTAATACAACTTCTCGCACAGAAAAGCCTATCAGTACTTAAGACAACTTACCTTTTAAAGTGTAAACCGCTCGACCACTACATAGTTGGGCTTCTTACTCATAAATCTTCTGATTCTGAATAAAGTATCACAGCAACCCCACTGAGGGAAATAATTTCATGGCAGCCAAGCTACACGGAATGTGAATGAATGCACAGCCCTTCCAGAAACTATCCAAGGCAACTCTTGCCCAGAGGACAAAGGTGGTTCACAGTCTGTCTACACACCTGGAGCGAACAAACAGGTGAAGGTCTCCGCCGCACAAAATCTTTAAAAAAAAAAATTACACCACCCTCTGAAACTTAACTTTAGTTACAGATACCAGAAAAGGCCACGACACGAATTTTAAATACACGAAAAAGGAACAGTTTAAACAGATCGGTTTCCGATGTTTAGATAAGCCTGTCTGACGCCTGCGTATAACGTTCCACCAAAAAAGCTGACACAGTAACTGCTACAAATTGAAAGCGAAAATACTTCAGCCACTCCCTTAAAAGTTTCTTCCACTTTTGTAGTGAACTGATTGATGCTACTACCATTACCCAAGGTTTTTCAACTGTATCCAAATGTTTCTTACGTTTTCTGTTAAGATGGTCATAAAAGATTCTTACATTGCAAAAATGAAAATAAAGGAGAAATAATCAGATGTTAAAAGGTTTGAAAAATCAACTGTATTTACTCATAAAACAGACAAGAAAACCTGTCTCTGATTGCAAATAAATTCCAAACACCATATCTGGAAAAACGCCGTTACGATACAAGCTTTCCGCTTGTGTTATTACATTATTTTAAATACGGATATATTTTAAAAAATCCCGTTTCCGACGCGTCCATTCTGTCTCACATCTACCCTCCAGGACAGAGTCGAACTGCCCCACACAATTTCCAAGGCTGTAATCTTTACGAAGCCGACTGCCACATCTTTCTCTCGCAACACATACGTGTATGCACTGTGAATATACACTTATTTCTCCTTCTCCAAAACTAACACACTAGATCTTGTTTAAACGCTCCCCGCCGCAGCCCCCACTCCGCCCCAAACTCCAGCCGGCCCAGCGGGCGGGCTCGGGGATACGGGCCGAAGCCAGAAAGCCCGCCGACCGCCCTCACCTGCGCCACAGCCGCGCCCGCCGGCCGCCGAGTGCCCGGATGCGTGAGGCCGCCGTTTGTTTTCATTCCGGGTGAAACCGGCCCAGCTGCGCTTCCGCCCGCGCGCCGCCAGCGCGGCCGGGGCGGGGGGCGGAGCTCCGGACCAGCCCCGCCCCGGCCCTGCGGCCCAGGCCTGAGGTGACAGGTCGACTGAAGAGGTCGTTCCTGGCTTTGTTTCTCCAACAGCCTTGGAAGAGGACGGAATACTCTGCAAGTAGAACCGTCTCCCCCGGAGTGACAGTCAGGACCCCACGGCCTGCGCGCCCTCAGGGTGGTTTCCCTGAGGAACGTCTGCGAGCCTAAAGGTGCTACCGTATTACCATGATTAGCCACAGTTTCCATTGAGATCTCCGTGCTTCCAAAGCCTCGGCACCCACAGGTACCCCATTTCTCCCACAGCCCAAAAGACACCAGGTGCTGGGCAGATGATGTTCCCAGACAACTCCTGTAAATAGCTGGCACCCCAAATGCAGACTACCTGCAGCCAAGGAGCCCCTGAATTCCTCCAACTAACAAGGCCACTTTTCACCCTAGAAAGAGAAGCCCACAGAGAAAAGGGGTTTCTTATGGGAACATAAACCCACACTGCTTTCTAACCCCACTGTCCCATTGTCCCCTCCGTGAGAAAACACATACCAGGTACATCACATGTTGGACTTTTGACTTAAGTGGAATTTTATACATATTATTCTATCACTTTTTTTTCCCCTTCATTTAATGATACTCTTTCAGATATTTGCGTGTCACTACGTATAGATCTTTCTGATTCTAATAAATAACGTATTTAGTTGTGTCTCTTGATTAACACTTAGTCTATTTCTAATTATTAGCTACTACAAACAATGCTGCAAAGATACACATACATCACTGCAAGTACAGGATACGTTCCCAGAAACGGAAAAACTACTGCCAAGTTGCTTCCCAAAAAGCTGTATAGATTTCCAGACTCATCAACAGGGTATACAAAGAGCCCATCTCTCCCTACAACCTCATCACAGTTAGACATTACTGAACTTTTTCCCGATCAAAGAATTATCAGAATTTTTGCCAATCTGATGGACAAGAAAAATAACATCACATTAATCTGAATTACGTTTTCCTCATCACTAGTGAAACTGACCATCTTTCCTTTTTTTTTTTTTTTCCGGCTTTTTGCATTTCTTTGGCTTCTACTCAGAGCTCCTCATTTTCTGTGATTTTTTTACCTTTGGTGCTGTGTTTCATTCAGACCTTTATATAGTGAAAACTATTAGTCTTCTGCATTGTGGCTTCTGATTTTTGTATTTTGGTTAGAAAGCCTTTGCTACCCCAAGATTATTAAAATATTCTGTGTTTCTATTATCACGTACTATTAATCTATATTTTACATTTCTATAAAATTATCGTTTGATCTTTTACATTTATAACTTTAATCTTGTCTGTAAAATTCTTTTAATGTGCAAGAGGGTCGTTTTATTCCTGAAAAGGGCTGTATGGTATGGAATCAATTTTTTAATTAAAATAGGTATTTTACAGCTACTTTAGTATTTAGTGTTTCTGTTCTACCTCATAGATTATTGCATAGAGACAGGGATCTTAAAAATTTGCAAGCAGCCATCTAAGACACAACAGTTGGTCTCTATTCACTTGGAGCATTGGAGAAAGAGTCAGGAATAGGAAGAGGATTTGGAATGTGTGGCTAATTGCCTCCATGAACAATGACCTCCTTTGCCATGAGACCAGAAGAACTGGATGGAGCTACATACCGTTACTAATTATTCTGGTCAAAGATTCCATAGCAGAATCCTAGGAAGTAGAAGGAGGAAACTGCAGAACAGAATGTCAGATTTTCATGAATTTCAGACTTTCTGGAGTCCAAGGGGGCTGGTTGAACTCTGAAACTATTGCCCCAAATAATCTTGGAACCCTAAACCAAAAGTATTCCCTGAAGTCTTTTTAAAACCAAACAGTAATTTACCTTAACTAGTAAAAGAATTTCTGCCTTGAGCATTATACTCTGTTAAAAACTATCTACATGCAATCAAAGTGAGAGCAGCAGTTTAAAAGATTATACAGGAACCTTAGGGGGCAGTGAGTTTATGTCAGCTGGGGAGGAACAACTCAGAAACAGGGTGAGAATGTCACTGAATTGTACATGTCAAAACAGTTGAATTGGTAAGTGTTTTGCTGTGTATATTAATAACAAACTGAAATTTTTAAAAGTTAGATATTTTACTTTTATTTCAAGAGGATTTTTTTATCCACAAACCTAAAAATTCCTGACCCCAAATTGGTCTTACCTCAGGCTTTGCTGGCCTTTTTGTTTTTTCCACCCAAAGTTGTTAACAAAGTTGTTAATCAACTTTGCAGGATAGGTAAACTTATTTCTTTCTGCTTAAGAACAGCAGTTGATAACAAAACCATTATGTGTGATTCAGTAGAAAAGACTGTGCTTCTTTAAATGTCAAGAGGTCTAATGCCTACAGGTAGATGGAGGGCCAAATCTTTGGGGGTTACATTTTTAATGCTTAGTTAATGGTTAAGTACTTCATCATCATGGAAATTTGTGTTTATTAAGCAAAAATTATTTAAGTCTGTGTGAATTCTTCATTCTCTGGAAGTAGTTTTCCTCTTGTAAAAAATAAATATTGCCCCAATTTACAAATTGTTTATTCAGTCATAGAGCTATCATTTAAATATCGCCTCATTCTTTCAGATTAACGCAAGATTTTATTTTGTAACAATTTTTAAGGTTTCTTGATATAATACTTTTTAATCTGAATAGAAAATACGTATACAAGATTGCAAAAGGAAGTGGTAAAAACTGATTATTCTTCTGCTGTCTAGCAGGCAATACAGCAGAAGCATGGTCCCCAGGAGCAAGGAGTTTTGAGCTATCAGGTGCTTGCCAAAAGCTACCATGGCACCACCTGTGCTAGCAAGCCAGGGAAGGGGACATGGTAGTGGCTACATTAGTGGAGGAAGCATGGGGAGACTATATAGTTGCCTGTCATGGATTGAATTGTGTTCCCCCCAAAAAATACGTGTGGTAATTTGGCTGGGCCATGTGTTACCAGACAAAACTCCAGAGTCTCATTACCTGTCCCAAAAAGCTGATCTATGAGACAGGTGTCAGGGTGAGTGATCAAAAAGAAGTTTATTACCATGTACTAGCAGACGCAGATGGAAACCCTGGTGGCGTAGTGGGTTAAGTGCTACATATGCTAACCAAAAGGTTAGCAGTTCATATCCACCGGGCACTCATTGGACACTTTATGGGGCAGTTCTATTCTGACTTCTAGAGTTGCTATGAGTCAGACCCAACTCAAAGGCAGTGGGTTGGTTGCAGACACACGGAGCAGAGAGGAATTTCTCCATCAAAATAGTGTTCAAAAAAAAAAATAGTGTTCAAAAATCATTAGGTGGTTGGAGACATATATAAAGGAACAGGGTTGCGTGCAAATGTAAATACAGGTATTGGTGCCAGCACCAGGGAAACAATGTGATTGATTAGGGGTGAACAGGGTGATTCATTCAGGGTCTTCTGGGATCCTTTGAAGATATGCATCAGGAGCAAGGATCTGGACTGCTTTTGGTTGTCATGTGAAGCAGAGGGTCACAAATGACATCCAGGTCTTCTACTGGCTCCTTACCTGTTTTGATGTTCTTTTTAAAAAAGTTGTGAAAAGTGCAAAGATGTTATTTCCATGACTCCTGACAGTTAATGTGTGACTTCCTGCCAGGGCCAGGAATTTTTAAGACAAGAGAAAAGACAAGTCAGTTTCACAAACAGAATTAAATCTTTTCTGTCTATTTTATTTTATTTATTTATTTATTATGACTGAGTGAAAATATACATTCCCATATACATTTACATGCCCACCTACATGCAGCTTCCACTGCTCTCCCTGCCTGGTGACATTTGCTGTCTGTTTTAACTTCCCTTTTTAGTATCAGGGAGCTCAGGCTTCCCTCCTGTTTCACATGTTCCCTGTGTTCTGTGATTGCCTCCATTTTGTTATTTTTCTATGCTATAGAGTGTAATCTCTGCCTGTGGCTTGTAGATAGAATGATTATGTTGATGGAGGATTAGAGTGAAACTGCAACACCCTTGCTAAGGGAGTTTCTTTGGAGAGTGGCTTGCACCACCCTTTATCCTGTTATCTTACAAGAGATAAAAGGAAAGAGAAGCAAGCAGAAAATTGGGAACCTTGTACCACCATGAAAGCAGCACCAGGAGCAGAATGCATCCTTCACAGCTGAGGTTCCTGTGCCAAGATGTTCCCTGACCAAAGACTGATGCAACCCAAGTACCTTTTTCCAGAACTGGCAAAGAGGGAGAGCCTTCACCTAGAGCAGACACCCTGAATTCAGACTTGTATTGGCTTCTGGCTTGGCTTTCTACTAGACTATGTAAGAAAAAACATTTCTCTTTTTAAAAGCCATCCACTTGTGGTATTTCTATTAGACTGGTACCAGACTAAAGACATTGCCCAAGTTGCAAACTAACATTCAATTTACCAAGAGTCGAATTTCTTTTTAATATAGGTATTCTGAAGCCTATAAATTCAACTTAATGAATTTTGACATCTGTCTTAGTCACTGGGTACTGCTTTAACGGAAAATACCACTAGTGGAAGGTTTCATGAGGAGAAGCTTTTATTGTCACAGTCCGGTAAGCCACAAATCCATTAACAAGATACAAGTCCATTCAGTATAAGAAATCATCACAGTCCAGTAGGCTGAGTCCACATCCAGTGAAAGCATCTCAGCACAGGAACCTCGAGTCCAAAGGATGTACTCTGCTCTCGGGGCTTCTCTCTCAGTGGTATGAGGTTCCCAGCTTCCTCAGCTCACTTCTCTCCCTTATATTCCACAAGCTTGAATTCTGCCTCATTAACACAACTGCAAACCATTCTCCATCATCAATATCACAGAAGCAGGATTCACAACACATGGGAGAAGGGACACCATATTGGAACTCCAAACCAAGTCAAATCAACACATGCAGTTGGGGGGGACACAATTCAATCCATGACAATATCCTATGTAGGAACCTAGACATTTCTGTATAAAACTAAAAGTAATTTCTTGTGACCATTCCTTGACCAAAGTATAACCAAAGTTGAAAGTATTAAACTCCTTCAGATTATATGTGCTAGTCACAGACTTAGTTCACTACATTCCCTTAACATTTTAAACTAAAGAATGTTTTACTGGCTCATGAACAAGTAGCCAGACCAACAGAGCAAAACTGAGAGTCCAGAAGGGGGTTCTAATACATGTAGGGTGTTAAGTATATGATAAGCATGTCTTCTCAAATCAGTAGAGAAGGTAATCTCTTCAGTGAATAGCATTAGGACAACTGGATTACTACCCAGAAATAAAAATTAAGTTTGATCCATATCTCACAGAGTACAGCAAGATGAATTATAAATCAAACAAAGACTATGATATAAAAAATGAAAACACAAAAGTCCCAGAAAAAAACATGGGAGAGAGGAATCCTTTCTTAACTGAGACAGTGTTCAGAAGCCATAAAACAAGCAAACTAAAAATAAATTGTACCACATTTTTAAGATCTTTATTTAAAAATTGTAACAAAAATTTTTTTAATCATAAGCAAAGGCAGATAGCAAAATGAGAGAAAATACGATCAATTTACATTAAAGACAGATCTACTTAACATAAAAAGAATGCTTGAAAGTCAAAAGAAGAAGACCAAAATAGAAAAATGGGCAAAGGCTATAAAAATACAGTTAACTCGAAAAGAAATATAAATTTTTCATAAATATATGAAAAATTGCCTAACCTCACTTACAATGTAACCATAATCATGGATCTGTGCCACCTGTCCACAAAGCTAATACTGAGACATGAGGTAAGGTGATTAAATGAGTTCATTTATTGAGTGCTGACACACAGGAGGCAAGGTGGAATTAGCTTCTCTGAAGCTTGCCTCCATGTATAGGCTAAGCCTGGAGGTTATATAGGTTGATTAAGGTGGGGGGGAACACTGGTTAATATTTTTCCCGGGCCTGTTTAAGTAATTCTTTTGATGTTTTAACAATATTCTTTGCGGGGGTCTCTATGGCTCCAACAAGTCAGGGCTTGATGATTATCTAAACTATCCAGTGATTTGGTTCAATAGTCTTAATAACTGAAAGGGGATAAACAGAACAATTAATCAATGTTCATAAGAGGAAAGAATAGCTTTATGACTTATGACCAGCACAAGGTAAATATTTACGGATGGGGGAAATCAAGCTCTCAGGACACAATGTTTACAACATGGTTGTATTAACTACTGTCTGTAGCAAGTTGGAGTTGGGCTGTCCAAGTTCCTCTCTTTTAACTAACCCCGTTTGTGGATATCTTTTCAACTATGGGAAGAGGGTGAATATCTTTTCAATTATGGGAAGAGGGGTGCCAACCTCCTCTAGCTACTTTCTGTTGACCAGGAGTGTTGACTAGAGATGCCTTTTTATTTACAGTAAGGAGGAGGTATATTTTGGAAAGTAGCATCATCTTGTATGGTGTGTGTCTGCATGTGGGAAGGGTATGATAGAGTATCTATCGTGAATATCCCTTCTGTCTGGAGGGTGTGACTAGCTCCTCCCAGGATTATTTTAATGAGACATGGTACACAAACACAGATTAGAACAATCACTATTATGATAGTGAGTAATGGTGTTAGCCAAGATCTTAAAGTGGGGAACAAATAAGTCAGCCAGCTATCCCAAGGCTGTCAGTTTGGGTCTGGGCAAGTCTAATGAACCACCTTACGGATTTTATTTAGGCTTTGGAAGGGTACTGATATAGTAAGGAGTACTGGGACAGCCAGGGGATGAACTGGAGCTCCTGAATGGGGCAGATGCTGGCAAATCTAACAGTTTTTAAGTCTAGCCCACCCAGTAACTGTTTGGAACATGGATATCATGTCATTAGAGGACCAGTCCGATCTATCAGGTTGAAATTTTACTATAACTTGAACCCCTTGCCCCCTTAGAACCTCAACATCTTGAGAGGTCACCTTACAATATTCAACATAGAAATAAGTATCTTTATCAAGGGGAGTGATATCACAAATCATTATAGAAAAATCTGTATTATTTTCCTGGGTAGTATCAGCAATAGGGAAAATGTGAGGATATTTATTTATTTTTTGTTTCTAAAATTACAATACCTTTTCACTTGAGGTTTGTTTCACCCATTTTATTGGTCCCACTGGTGTTAAGGCAAAAACAGTATAAGTACATATGGGGATCCCATTGGTCACCACAGTGAGTTTTTTCTGTCTGAAATAAAATGAGTTCAGACCCTTCTGTCAAATTCTGGAAAAGGAGAAGCAAAAAGTATCATATTTTTTGGAATTTGTATTTAAGGCTCTCCACTGGCGTGTAGGAATATTTGTGTTGAGCCTCTCTGTCTTTTCTTTGTTGTTGTTGACTAGGTTGTAAGGGAGAGCTAGCCTTAATCTGGTAGTGATGTACCCAGGCTGGTACCCCAGCAAGCTTCACAGAGGAGTGAGTGTTCAATAGGACTTTGTATGGACCTTCCCACTGTGGAGACAACTAAGATATTGTCTCCACACCTTTAGTAAGACTTTGTTAACAGGCTTGAACCTGTGGAGACAGGCATCGACTGGGAAAGATAGACAACAGGAAATATATAGATTAATAATAGTAAGAGAAGATGGCAGGCTAGGCACAAGTCTCCCCAAATCCCTCTGGAAACCAAGACCTGAACTGATAATTAAATGGAGCCTTCTGGTCATCTAATGAGCCCTAGGACATGGCATAGGGCTGTTAATTTGGACTTCATACCACTAAACACAAAACCTTCTGTCTTTCACTGACCACACTCTTGGCAAGCATGGGCTTGTACAGACTGAAGGTAGCTCAACATTTTGATTTTTTTTTCTCTGCCTTGGCCAGCCGGCAGAGCTGGGTCTTGACTAGTGGTTAGTCTCAGATGCACTGCTAGTGGGTTGGCAGGCAAAGTTGCCATATTTCGAGAGCCTGGCTTACGACTCTGTGCATCTTACCACCTTTGGCCTCTCTTTCTGCCTCTGCCGTATTGTAGTTTGTATGGAAGTGGTGGCAAGCTTGTGTGGGATGCCATTGGATGCAGAAGCCTCAGCTGGACCAAATTCTTAGCCAGGGAGGCAATACCTGCCTGAAAGAGAGTGCTTTTCCAGCAGAAAAGCAGTAGCTTACACAGTGTTGCCTGTGGCCAGGGCCCGGCAACAGAGGCTGTGGACTCTGTGTATATCTGCACATTTGGCTTCTCTCTCCACCTATGCCATAGTATAGTTTGTACGGAAGCGGTGCCAGGCATGTGCAGAATGCCATCCTGGATACGGAAGCCTAATTCCTATGTTGGGAGACCATGCCTGCCCATAGGAGACCACTTTGCTGGCAGAAAAGCTGTATTTTGCACAGAGTCGCCTACAGCTGGGGCCAGTCAGTGGAGGCCAACAAGGCAATAGCCGTACTATATTTTGAACTAGTTCATAACATCTGGGGTTTGATAAAGAGGTGCTTACTTTGCCAGTTGGGAGAAGGGACCTGTACAACTGAAGGCCTATCTGACTTGGGAAATGGTCAGAAACTTTTACCTTTCATTTTAAGATGGCATAGAGAAACAACTGTGATCCATCCTCACAGCATCTCTCCCAGCCTTGACTGACTCACATGAAGCCCAAAAGCAACAGTGTCTGGAGAAATCCATAACCGGGAAATCACCCATAGCTTCAGAAGGCCCCCAAATGAAACAACCAAAGAGCTTTCTGAACGAAGGAACTTTTCTGAAATTATTGGAAGGTGAATACAAAAGGATTATATATAGAGCCCTTCTAGACCTTATACAAAGTGAAACAGAGCAAAATGAAAAATTAAGCAAGCTGTTTCATCTCATGGAACACCAGTACTCAGAAATACAACAGATCAAGAACAAAATCAAAGACATAGAAACTTCAATTCAAAGCCAGAAAACAGAATGGGACAAATGAAAAAGAGACTTTCTGACTTGGAAGACAGACCTACTGACTCCAGCATCAATGAGGAAAAATAAGCAAAAAGAAGAAAAATGAAGAATCATTAAGAAGCACGTGGAACTCTGTTAGAGAACACCCTATGATTAATTGGAGTCCCTGAACAGGGCAAGACACCTGAGAACACAGAGAGTATTGTTGCTGAGCTGCTGACAGAGAACTTCCCAGAAATCATGTAGGAAGAGAATATAGATATCTAAGGTGCGTATTGAACGCCACTCAATATAGATCTCAATAGAAAGACTTCAAGGCATATTATAATCAAGCTTAACAAAATGAAACATGAGCAGAAACTCTTAAAGGCAGCAAGACTCAAAGCAAAGCTAACATTCAGAGGGAAACCCTATGGGCTTTCAGCAGATTTCTCAGCAGAAACGATGCTGGCACAGAGACAGTGGCACGACATATTCAAAGCCTTGAAGGAGAAGAACTTCTGACCAAGAGTTATATATCCTGCAAAACTATCTTTCAAATATGAAAATGAAATTAAGACATTCGCAGATAAACAGAAACTCAGAGACTTTGTAAAAACCAAACCAAAGCTACAAGAAATACTGAAAGAAGCTCTTGGCTTTGGCTTAGAAGAACCAAACCACTAACTTTATGGGTTTTTTTTTTTTTATTAAATAAAAAAAATGAAAGTGTACATACTCTGTGCTTACAATATTGGGTTAAGAGAGGAGGAGTACACAAGTCGTGTCGAAGTCCCATTAATATTGATCTTCTTACTAATGTGAATTGTCACCAATTTCAGCCTACCAAATTTCTAACAACTATCTAATCTAAACCCTCGACCTATTTAGGTGCTCTAGTATTAGGTGCATAAATATTTAATATTCTTAAGTCCTGCTTGTGTATTGAACATTTGAGCAATAAATAGTGTCCATCCTTGTCCACGATGGTGGATTTTACATTAAAATTGATTTTATCTGAGATTAGAATTGCCACACCTGCTCTTCTTTGTTGATTGTTAGCTTGATATATATTCTCTCATCCTTTAATTTTCAGTTTGTTCCTATCTTTAAGTCTAAGGTGAGTTTCTTGTAGGCAACATATGGATGGATCATGTCTTTTGATCCAAGATGTCACTCAATATCTCTGTACTGGAGCATTCAGTCCATTCACACTCAATGTAATTATTGATAGGTATGTGTTCAGTGCTGCCATTGTGATTTGTTTATTTTTGTGCTGATGTTTTCTCTGTTGTTCTTATTAACCTGTTCTGTGACCTTCTTTGTGAGTTGATTTTTCATCTTTTTCAGCATTGGTTTTGTGGTTGTTGAGACTCCTGTATTACATCTCTTGATATGGTATGTTGCTTCTTTATTGTGCTTTACAGCTGCCCCTATGATTCCACTTAAAAAACTATGTATAAACCCAATTTTGATTGCTACCAGTCTTGTCAACGTCCTCTCCATCTGGGAGAACTATAACAACTGTAGTACATCCCTCTTTTTAATATGATGATACCATAGTTTACATGATATGATCACTAGATCCTTTCTTTCACTATTACAGCTTTGATTGTGTTTGGAGCCTTCCCTAACTGAGTAGGATTCTGGATGATGTATCCTACTAAAACATAAAGTTAGCGGTTTGGTTCTTCTAAGCCAAAGCCAAGAGCTTCTTTCAGTATTTCTTGTAGCTTTGGTTTGGTTTTTACAAAGTCTCTGAGTTTCTGTTTATCTGTGAATGTCTTAATTTCATTTTCATATTTGAAAGATAGTTTTGCAGGATATATAACTCTTGGTCGGAAGTTCTTCTCCTTCAAGGCTTTGAATGTGTCATGCCACTGTCTCCATGCCAGCATCGTTTCTGCTGAGAAATCTGCTGAAAGCCTACAGGGTTTCCCTCTGAATGTTAGCTTTGCTTTGAGTCTTGCTGCCTTTAAGAGTTTCTGCTTATAAGAGAGGAATAGTGTGCTGTTACCAGACAGGGAGAGCAGTGGAAGCTGCATATAGGTGGGCATGTAAATTTATACGGGAATGTACATTTTCACTCAGTCATATTAAAGACTATTCAAAATGAGTAGAAAATTTCTTGGGGTTCAAGGCATTACACTAAAGTACACCTGCCAACCTTTTCCCATATCTGTCTACAGAACTGGATCCCTGCTCTCAAGGGGTATGGGACTATCTTTGGATTATTTTGGACATAGAGGAGACACTCTTGTGTCACCTTTTGAATAGTCTTTAAGATGTTAGGTCCAGTTATTATTTGTTGTATCTATTTTATTTTGGCATCCCAACCACAGTCAGTGTTGTCATGGATAAGAAACACTACATTTTGTGCCTGAGCTTCAGGTACCAGGACTTTTCCATTTATACCAATTAGCCAGTCAACATTTGGATGGGGCAAAATCTCCATTTTTCAACCCTTTTTAAATTTTGAGAAGTATAAACAGGTGAAGAAGGATGTGGGGAAGTGAGAGTGGGAATTAGAGCAAAAGCAGAACTGGGCTCAGTTGGTTGGAGTGTGGCTTTCTTAGCCTCATGATCTGCCTTTTTATTTCTCTTGGCCTCTGGAGTCTTGTCCTGTTGGTGGCCAGGACAATAGATAACTGTTACTTGTACAAGGTCTCTTACAGCCTGCAGGAATTTTAAAATTGTAGACACATGTTTTATTTTTTTGATTTGCCGTGGTGAGGAGGCCTTGTTTTCTCCACAGGGCCCCATGGCATGTAAAACTAGATGAGCATACTGACTGTCAGTGTATATATTCACTGTCTTCCCTGTAGCCAGGAGAAAGGCTCTTAAGGCTATCAACTCTGACTTTTGGGCTAAAGTGCCTGGGGGTAGAAGGCCAGCCTCCAACGTTTCAGTCAGAGTCACTACCGCATGTCTAGCACTTTCTTTCCCTCGCATCATATAACTGTTTTTATCTGTGTATATTTTAACTTTTGGGTCATCAAGGGGAACATCAGAAAGATCAGGGCAGCTAGAATAGAACTCTTCAATGATTTCTAAACAGTCATGTTGAAGTGGGCGCTCTGTAACAGGCAGCAGTGTGGCTAGATTTAAAGTCGTCACCACCCATAAAGTTTACGCTTGGATTGTCTAATAGGATGGCCTGATATTTCTCCATCTGTTCTTTTTTTATTTTTATTTTTATTTAACATAACTGAGTGAAAATGTACATTCACATGTAAATTTACATGCCCCCCTATATGCAGCTTCCACTGCTCTCCCTGTCCGGTGACTGCACGCTATTCCTCTCTGCTCCATACATGTCTCATCCTCCCAATAGTCTCCTTTCCCCTCCTCTCCGTTCACGCCCCTTCCTCCAGCCAGAGGTCAGCAAGATGATATCCTATAGATGTATAGAACCATAAAGTGCTTCCAATATATGGTTACTCTGCATTGCCAAGTCCAATCCATTCCTGTCCAAAGAGTGGACCTTTGTTATAATTTATGGGAACGGGCAGCATCAGGGCCAGGGGCCATGCTCTTAGAGGAACCCCAAAACTGCTGGACCATCAATTGAGGTCTTTTAGTGGAGATCTCATGATGCACCTCTTTTTATTCTTGTGTTGCCAGTGAGGCTCCTCTCTGTGAGCTCCGTCATGGCTATCACTGGTGGTGGCCGGGCACCATCCAGTTCTTCCGGTCCCAGGTCGATGTAGGCACCCACTCTTGTGGGTCTTTCTGTCTTCTCGGTTGTCTTTACCACATGCCATTTTGGCCCTTGGTGAGCATCCGTTCCTGCTGAGTTCGGACCATTGCTGTGTCCTCGGTGGCAGCTTGGCAGCTTTTAAGACCCTAGACGCCACTCACCAATGTGGGGTGCAGAGAGCTCTCTTAGCAAAACGCTAGTTGTGCCAATTGGCCTGGAATTCGCCTAAGAGCATGGTCCCCCGCCCCCCCGCCCCAGCTACTCTATCCTTGCAGTATTGAGTTAAGATGGAAGGAGTACTCAAGTTATGCTGAAGTCCACTTAATGTTGTTCTTGTTCCTAATGTGTGCTGTCACCGCTTTCTCCCAACTAGATTTCTAGTAACTACCTAAACTAAACCCTCCCCCCCTCGCCCTTCCTCCCTTCCTCCCCTCCCTTGCAGCTGTCAAAGAGTCTTTTCTTCTATACACAAGTCTGTTTTTGAGATCTTATCGTAGAGGTCTCATACAGTATTTGTCCTTTTGTCGCTGACTACTCTCACTCAACATAATGTCTTCCAGTTGAAACCAGGTTAGGAGATGTTTCCTGGAATCATCGTTTTTCTCCATCTGTTCTTTTGTTGACCAGAATCCCCTCTTCTGTTCTAGGAGGAGAAGGACTACATGAGGGATATTTACCATCACTTGCTGTCCTAGAGTAAACCTTTCTGCTTCTTAGAGCAAATTATATGTGACAGTGAGTGCCCACAGGCATGGGAATTATCTATGAGTTACAGCATTTAACTGTTTTGAAACGTAGGCAACTGGTTGCTTTACGGGCTCGAAAGTTTGGGTCAGGACCCCCATGGCCACTCCCTGTTTTTCGTGTACAAACAGTTCAAAAGGCTTTTTGAGATCGGGGAGTCCTAGAGCAGGGTCTGTCATTAATTTATGTTTAATCTTTGCAAAGGCTTGTTGGCACTCGGGTGTCCACAGCAGAGGCTCCCTTTTTTCTCTTTTTGATGTCTCATACAGAGGTTAAGTGATTAGTCTATACCCTGGTATCTAAATGTGACAGAACAATATCATTCCTAGAAACCCCCGTAGTTGTCCCTTACTTATTGGTGACTTCACTGGGACAATTGTTTCTCTCTTATCAGACAAAAAATCTCTTTGTCCCTGGGAAATCTAGAACCCCAGGTACTTTATTTGAAGTTGTAAAATTTGAGCTTTTTTCTTGGAGACCTTATAACCACATTTAGCTAGATAATTTAAAACATATACAGTGCTTCAGTCTGAGTCCTCTTCACTTTCACTGGCCACCAATATATCATCTGCATATTGTAAGATGATCTTCTCTTTCAATTTTTAGGCCCTCAAGTCATGTGTTAGAATATTTCCAAATATTGTAGGGGAATTCTTAGATTGTTGTGCCAAAACTTGTCGAGTCAGATGTTACTTTGCTCCAGTCTCAACGTCTATCTATTCAAAGGCAAACGCTGTGACTCTGGGTATAAAGGTAGGTAGAAAACGTATCTTTTAAGTCCAGCACTGAAAATCATGTACAGTTCCCAGGTGTTTTCTGACCCTGGGTCCCTTTAATTTGAGTCTTCAACATTAGAACTCTTCTGGAGTACCTATAATTTGTCTTGTGGGGGCCTGTGCTCAGGGCATTTCTGCTTCTAATGTCCCAGCTTTTCGTAGTAAGCACAAGGATCTGTCTGTAAAGACTGCCCTTGAAACGGCTCTGCCTGTTAAGGGGTTCCCCCCAGCCCTCCTCATCTATGTTCGCCTCTTATCTTCTGTTCGTCAGGTGGGGAAAGAGTGGCTGCCAACAGCACTGCCTTTGTTTTTGTTTTTGTTTTTGTTTCTGTTTTTTCTTCTGTTTAGTAGCCTAGTCATGAGAATTAAAAACTTTAAAGGCTATCTCAAGCAGCTGTCTTATAGGCATCCCAAGACCCCTTTCAAGTTTCTGTAATTTTTTTTGAATATGTGGGGCACTCCGTGAGATGACGGTCATATTCAGCAATCTAGTATTATTGGGATCTCTAGGGTTAGTATCAGTGTTATCAGCAACATGTTTCAGTGACTCTCTCAAGAAAGGTGAAGGATCCTCTTTTATTTCCTGTGTAACTTCTCTAATTTTATTTAAACTTTTTGGCTTTTGGAGCCCCATTTCTTAATTTAAAAATAATATAATCTTGATAGTGTTGAAGCCTAGTCTTTCTTCCTCAGTGTTACAGTCCCATGCAGGGTCAGCCTTGGGGACTGCTGCCAGACTGGCTGGGCAATCCCCATTAGTGGGATCTAAATTATGTAGCGGATCAGTCTCTTTCTGTGCCTGTTACAACACCATGCAGGGCTCTTCAGATGTGAGCAATGTGTTGAGGAGAGTTTGTACATCTGCCATGTGGGATCACGAGTACAGAAAATGGAAAGCAACAGTTCTGTCATTCTATTAGAGTCACTTCTATAAGGAGGGACGTGGTTGTTCTAGTTACACAAGTCAGAGGTGGAGAATGGAGTGCAGATGAACACTGCAGACCTCGGACATAACAGCATCAGCCCTAGCTGGTACTTCGCTTAGTGGATATTGCCCTGCCCAGAACCCAGAGGTTCCCTCACCAAAAACAATACCCTGTCAGGTATGAGAGGGGGAAGCCATTACTGTACTTGAGCCCACCCCTCTACTGACCACAGCCTCTTCACCCTGTGGTGGGTCTGTCCCTTTGGAGGTGTCTGAGGAGTCCACTCTGCCCATCACTTGAGACTGATGGAGGAGCAGATGGGGTCAATCCATCCCTCAAGAAAGAGGTCATCTTTTGAAGAATCCTGTAAAATTTTCTTACCCAATTTATTTTTTATACAGAATAGATTTATGTGGTTTCACAGACTGATACAGAGACGTAAATTCTTGAACATAGGGGACCTCATCCCACTTTCCTTCTTTTTTACAGAACAAATCTAGTTGTAAGATGGTGTTAAATTGTAAAGACCCCATAACAGGCCAAATTTCCTGATCTCCCAAGATATACTGGGGCCATATATCGTTACACAAATGAATCATCTTTTTCTTAGTCATGGGTTCATAACTGTGCTTTTCCCACCTAGCTAAGATGTACCCCAAAGGGGTGTCTGACAGAATGGAAGAGATTCTTTCCATGTTAATAGTTGGAAGTGGCTGAAGCCCTTCATACCTTACCTGTTAGAGGGAGCTTCCCTTGTCCTTTTAAGGGACTATCCTTCCCCTGTTCTCCTAGCCTTTCTCTCAAGAAACTTGAACGTATCAGACCTCAGCTTTTTGCTTGACTGCACCAGGCAGTCACTGAGCTGTTCTTGGAAGTAAGACCAAACTTAACAGACCAGTTTTGTCAGGCAAACCTGGCTGTTGTCCTGGACTGACTTCTCATGTTACTTTTCTGTAACTCCAGTTAGTTCTTTACCTTCACAGTCAGTTTTGGCCACATTCACACAACACTCACCCAGCTCCACTCAAACAGCTGGCTCTTTACAAAGACCCACCTGTTCGGACCACCCAAAAGGGGAACAGTTGGAGGCAATCAACCTCCCCAAAACCAGGGATGGCCCCCACTCACACACCAGGCTAGGCCCTAGGATCGATCTTCCAGGGGTCTAAACCTGGTGGGTCCTGCTCATGGAACTAGCAGTGTTGGAAATAATCCAATCCAAAATGTGACAGGCTAGTCCATAGCTCAGCGCCACAGGAAGGGGAGCCACAGACCCAACACCCCGTGGGGATTTCCAGGTCCTGATTCACTCCCTTCAACCACAGCGGTT
This sequence comes from Heterohyrax brucei, assembly GCA_028571685.1. Taxonomy (NCBI): domain Eukaryota; kingdom Metazoa; phylum Chordata; class Mammalia; order Hyracoidea; family Procaviidae; genus Heterohyrax; species Heterohyrax brucei. The sequence goes on along the minus strand of CM053158.1, from coordinate 59,636,969 downwards.
GGTGACTGGCAGCACGAGGCGAAAGAGAGGGCAACATCCCTTCACGGGCCAACTAGTCCTGCTGCGGCTAATGCAGCAGGAGTTGTCCAAATTGCCTACCCTCACTTACAATGTCACCATAATCATGGATCCGTGCTGCCTATCGCAACGCCAATACTGAGACAGGAGGTGAGGTAATTAAGTGAGGACATTTATTGAGTGCCAACACACAAGAGGCAAGGGGTAATTAGTTCCTCTAAAGCCTGTCTGCGTGTGTAGGCTAAGCCTGGAGGTTACATAGGTAGATTAAGGAGGGGGGCAGGGGAGACGCTGGTTAATATTTTTCTTGGGCCCGTGTAAGTAATTCTTTCCACGTTTCAACAATATTCATTGTGGCAGGCTCTATGGCTCCAGCAAATCGGGGCTTGATAATCGTCTAAACTGTCTGGTGATTCGGTTCAATAGTCTTAGACAATAACTAAAAGGGGATAAACAGAGTAATTAATCCATGTTCCTAAGGGGAAAGAATAGCCGTGTGACTTATGACCAGTATAAGGTAAATTTTTATGGATGGGGGAAAATCAAGCTCTCAGGGTTCAATGTTTATCATATAGTTGTCTTAACTACTGTTTGTAGCAAAATGGAGTTGGGCAGGCCAAGGGCCTCTCTTTCAACAATGAAATAAACATAAAATTAGACCAACATACTACTTTTACTTATCATGGTAGAAAAGTCAGTAATACACTGTGATGGTAAAGTTGTGAGACAATTGGCACTTGTGAACATTATTTCTGAAGGAGAACAATGTGGCAGTATCAGAATTACAAAGCATACTCTCTTTCACTTAATAATTCAACTTTTATTCATTTCTGTGTTTTATTATCACCACATTGTAGGAGCCTGCTTCCTTTCTGTTATTTCTAACATTGACCCTCAAAGTCCTTTGTCAATATCTTGATTTGTGTTTATGTTTTTGTTGCTATGGGCTTTGCAGTTAATCTAGAAACTTCTGTATAACAGTGCCAGAGTAAAATCAGAAAATCCCAAACACCCTTTGCGTGATGGTGAAATTTAATGCTGAATGTTTCAGTTCTTACTAGTGAAGTGCAAAGTAACAGGTGGTTTTGGCAAGCTAGTTTTCTTTACAGTTATTTTAATCAGAGCAATATAAATGCATTGAGTTAAGTTTCAAGATGAGCTAATTTTTTATAGATGAGGAATGGATTTTAAAACAAAATGAGCTCATTCTCTTCTTTACTGTTAATAAATGGGAATTTGGAGAGAGTGGTTATAACTGGAATTGGGGGAAAATCTGAATGACTACTCACAGTTTCAGTCTAATCATTTTTCAGTTTTACTAATAACACTATTTGGAGGCATAGTCATTTTACTCTACATTTAACTGGACAAAAAGAACATGAGAGGAACTGAGAAATCAAGCAGATGGTGAAGGAATGCACTCCCACTCGGGGATACAATAATTTCAATCATCCTATCAGATGATAACAGCTATCATGAAGATGGCAGAGGGCCTTGCTCTTCCGCATCAACTTGCTGTGAGTTGGTGCCAACTCCATGGCAAATAACGATAATAGCAAGTGACAGAAGCAGAAAGAAGCTTTGAAATGGATTGAAGGTTTTAAAAGCGTTACTCTGGTTCTCAGAAAACGTGAGTGAAAGACTGAATCTCAGGAAAAGGACATGAGCTGTCACTGTCATAGTGATTACGAGGAAGAGCTCAGTGTGAATGTTTGTGACTTGGAATGGTTCTGAAAGTGTCTAGTCCTCATCCAGCTTCTAAGGTTATTTGCTCAACATACAAGTTGAGTAGGCATGGTGAAAGGATACAACCCTAATGCACACCTTTCCTGATTTTAAACCACACGGGAGCCCCTTGTTCTGTTCAAATGACTGTTGTCTCTTGATCTATGTACAGGTTCCCCATGAGTACAATTAAGTGTTCTGGAATTCCCATTCTTCAAAATGTTATCCATAATTTATGATCCACACAATCGCATGCCTTTGCATAGTCAATAAAACACAGGTAAATATCTTTCTGATGTTCTTTGTTTTCTGCCAGGATCTGACATCAACAATGATAACCCTGGTTGCATGTCTTCTGAAACTGGCTTCAATTTCTGGCAGTTCCCTGCATCCCCTTTTGAATGATCTTTAGCAAAATGTTACTTGTGTGTGGTATTAATAATATTGTCCAGTAATTTTCTCATTCTGTGGGATCACCTTTCTTGGGAATAGGTATAAATATTGATCTCTTCCAGCTGGTTGGCCGGGTAACTGTCTTCCAAATTCTTGGCATAAAATGACTGAGCATTTCCAGCACTGCATCCATTTGTTGAAATGTCTCATTTGATATTCTGTCCATTTCTGGCACCTTGCTTTTCACTAAAGCCTCAGTGCATCTTGGACTTCTTCCTTCAGTGCCATTCATTCCTACTCATATAGTACCTCCTGAAATGATTGAATGTTTAACAATTCTTTTTGGTACAGTGACTCTGTGTATTCCTTCTATCTTCATTTGATGTTTCCTGAGTTGTTTAGTATTTTCCCCATAGAATGCTTCAATATTTCAATTTGAGGTTCGAATTTTTTCTTCAGTTCCTTCAGCTTGAAAAATGCAGAACATGTTCTTCCCTTTTGGGTCTTCATTTCCAGGTCTTTGCACAAGTCATTATAAAACTTTTCTTTGTCAAGATCAATTTAACTGGACTTCAACATAACCTGAAAACTCTTCCAATCGTAACCCAATACTACAAGGACAGAGTAGCAGGGGTGGGGGTTCGGGGACCATGCTCCCAGGGGACATCGAGGCCAATTGGCATAATTAGCCTATTGCTGAGACAATCTTCTCCACCCCGTACTGGCGAATGGTGTCTCGGGTCTTAAAAGTTAATAAGCTGCCATCTGAGGTACACCAAACAGTCCCAACTCAGCAGAAACAGATGATCACACAGGGCAAAAATGACCTGGGGGAAGGAGAGCCCAGAAGACAGAATGACCCATGTGAATGAGTGACTACAACACGTGACCAGAAGAACCAGATAATGCACAGCCACTACTAGTGACAGCTGTGATGGGGCTTACACAGTTGAGTCCCATTGGCAATATGAGAATAAAAAGAGGTACACCCTGAGAACTCCACTAAAAGACCACAGTTGATGGTCCAAAGGCCTGGAGGTTCCCCCGGGAACATGACCCCTAGACCTGATGCTGCCCCTGTTCATAAATCATTACTGAGGTCAACTCCTCGGACAGGAATGGATTGCACTCAGCAACACAGAGTCACTATATTGTGCATGCACTTTATGGCTCTGTGTATAGATAGGATGTTGTTCTACTGGCCTCTTACTAGATTGGAGTGGAAAGGATGTAGAAGAGGGGACAGGAGATTGTTAAGAGAATATGACATGTATAAAACAGAAAGGAGGATTGTGCTGTCACTGGGCAAGGACAGCAGTAGGAGCTGCACATAGGAGGGCATGCAAATTTAAACTGGATTGTACACTTTGACTCGATCACAATAAACAAATAAATAAAATTAAAAAAAGAAAACAAAAACATTTCTTTGTTTTCTCAAGCAGCCCTTTGAAATACCCTGTTCAACTGTCTATTTTACTTTAGCTGTCCAGTGTTCAAGAGCAAATTTCGGAGTCTCTTCTGATATCCATTTGGGTATTTTCTGTCTTTCCTGTCTTTTTAAATGATTTCTTTGCTTTCTCCGTGTTTGATGTTCTTGATGTCATTCCACAACTCATCTGGTCAACACTGTTCAACACATCAGATCTATGCTTGAGATGATCTCTAAATTCAGGTGGGATATACTCAAGGTTGTACTTCGGCTCTTGTGGACTTTTTCTAATTTTCTTCTGTTTTAACTTGAATTGCATGTGAGCAGTTGATGGTCTATTCCACAGTCAGCCCTTGGCCTTGTTCTGACTGATGATACTGAGCTTTTCCATCATCTCAAAAAAGTTGATTCTATTCCTATGTATTCCATTTGGTGAGGTCCACATGTATGCCAGCCAAGCCAAGTGCTGTCAAGTCATTTATGTTGGTGAAAAAAGGTATTCCAGTAAAGACATCATTCATCTTGCAAAAATCTGTTGTGTGCTCTCGGGCATTGTTTCTATCACCAACACCATTTTTTCCCACTATCAATTTTTCTTCATTTCCAAGTTTTGCTGTCCAATCACTAGTAATTATCATTGCATCCTGACTGCATATTTGATCAATTTCAGACTGTGGAAGTTGACAAAAATTTTCAATTTCTTCATCTTTGGTGTTAGTGTGTGGTGTATGAATTTGAATAATAGTCATATTAACTAGTTTTCCTGGCAGATATATGGATGGATACTATCCTATCATTGACAGCTTTGAATTTCAGAATGGATCTTGACATGTCCTTTTTAATGATAAATGTAAAGCCATTCCTCTTCTAAGGTGTCACTTCTGGCATAGTAAACTATATGATTAGCCAATTGAGAATGGCCAATACCAGCTCATTTTGGTTTATTAATGCCTAGGATATCAATGTTTATACATTCCATTTCATTTTTGACAACTTCTAGTATTTGATATTTTCTAGTGATTTGTCCTCAGTTCACTCATCCTGCATTCTATTGTGTCTAATCTGCTGAATTCATAATTTTATGTATTGTACTTTTCGGCTCTTCGATTATCATTAGATTGTATTTTTATAGATTTCAATACTCAGGTGAGATTTCTATCTTTTCGTATATTTTCTTGAACCTGTTAATCGTAGTTAAAGGCAGCTAACTGAACTCTGATTTATCTGTGGATCTATTTCTATTGCCTTTTTTTCTCTTGTTTTTAATGTATTGGTAATTTTTTAATCAAACACTGAATATTGCTTACAAAAAATTGTAGAGATTTCAAATGTTGTTATCGTCCTTCAGGGGGAATTTATCCTTCCTCTGATAGGCCAGTGAGAAGAGTGGCCAATCACCTTAATACCGCGTAAATAAGTGGCATAAGAGTCAAGGCTAGTTTGAGCCTCTAGTCTATCTCTGTCTGTTCAACTTCCAGCTGGGAGCCTTGCAACGAGTCACTTTCACTCTCGCTTAGCAGATTCCAAACTCCAGTCTTTGTCTTCAAAGTCTGATGAAAGTTCCCTCTGCTTTTCTGAGGATTTCCACTTAGATTTCAGTTTCTCGCCCCATGCAATCTTAGAATTCAAAATACATCCTTAGTAATCCCCCTTTGCTAGCCTCTCCTGAAAGCTCTGCTATGTTTCTATCCCCAGCGGTGGCCCCCTGTGAGTTCCAAATCTGAATTTCCAGCTTCATTGCCCAGAATTGGCAAATGTCCTCAGGGTTTTACTTCTGTTCTGAGAATATCTTTGGGTTTTTTGGTTGTTTGTTTTTTAATCATTACAAAAAAAAAAAAAAAAAGATTCTTTTTTTGGTTAGAAGAAGTCAGCAAAATAAAATTCTGTTTCACTGTTTGGCAGTACTATTCCCCACGTAGTAGATCAAGCAGGCTGTAAGTAAATAAACAGCAGCTTCACCAACACAAAAAGGAAAAAAGACCTTTTATCTTGGCCTTTTAACCACCTTGAATGAACCTACTGCTTATGCTATAGCTAAGACCATACCAAAAAAGAAAATAAAGTCATCTGTTTGGAATATGACTATTTTTTCATTCTTATTTTTGCTTTTTTTACAAAGCTATTTTATTCTCTTTTGAGATTATGATTAGCATGGCTACACCACAAGTAAAGTCAAAAGTAAGACAGAGAACTCTCCAAAGTCTGTTTTGACCAACTGAGCTCATTAAAAGTGGCTGGCCGCTAACAATATGTACAAAAATACGGCATGTAAATAAAAAACATAAACTGTCCTCTTTAGAGTAATTTTGAGAAAAAAAGGAGGGCCTTGGAAGTGTTGGTTCTTTTTTCCTCTCCTATTATAAATTCACATCATAGTTTGGGTTGGGTGGTGGAGTACACATGCCGTCTGTGGGTGGCTGTGTCTGTGGCAGGCAGGACTCGCCTCAGCTGTGACCAAATTTAGATTTTAAGATCAGAAGGATGAATAGGCCACAGTTCTTTTTTTTTTTTTTTAAGTTTAACTTTTCATTTTTGCTGTCTGTCATCCCCACTGATCATCTGCTTCTTGGTGTCAATATTGTCATCCTCATCATCTTCAGTTGCCCGTTGACCAGTAGCTGCCACATTCTTATCTTCATTACTGTCCTTTCTCCTCATCCCCATCTTCTTCCCTCCCCTACCTCTTCACCTTCTTCCTCTTCTTCATCTACTTTGTGGTCAGCCTCCTGTTCCCCATTTCCTCGTTAGCGTTCCTATTAGCAGGTGCAGCTCCTCCTGTCTCTGCCTACTCCACGACTTCCTCCTTTAAGTCTTTGGTGGTGATCTCTGATCCAGTGTCCGTGCCAGCTCTGACAGGGTGGGGCACGCAGGTCTGACTCGATGCAGCTGATTTGATGCAACAATTACAAAGAAAGTACCAGTTCCCCCTACTGTGGCGAAAAGCTGGTGGAGTCTGTGGTGAGGACAGTACATGGTAGAAGTGGCTGCTGAGAACAGGAAAACAAACTGGGAACAATCCAAAGAGAGCTATTTTAGAGTAGCCAGTGGCTTATTACATTTAAAAATAATAATAATAATGAGGAAATAAGACTAAATATAAATCCCCAAGTTTCTTTACCTAAAATATAGCTTAGTAACATTTTGATGTAAAAATTTCCAATATGTTCATCTTAATGAAAGCTTTTAATAGTCATTATTGTGAATATGCAGGTTTTATCCTACTCTTTAAGCTAAATATATCTTAAGCATTTTTCATGTTACTTCTGTCTAAAGAAATTGAGTTAACAGTAAAATTAATCTATCAGATGAGAATTATTTGGGCAAAGGATTCTTAAATTGAGTAATACCAAACCACATGTGGACAGGTTCTCCAGTCAGTATCAGCAGGGGCTGAGTTTTTATTTGACAAAACACAAAAGTAAGGAAACTTGTTTCTGATTGTCTTATACTGAACTGCTGCCAGAGTCTCATTGTTCATTGACGGGGGCATGATTTTCAGGAAAGCTAGGCAGTCACAAAAGGCTTTACTTGGCTGTGGTACAGCGAATTCCCTAATACGGCCCTTCTAGCTGTAGTCTTTGTTACCCTAACCAAATGACTGGGTGAGGAATATGTAGATGAGGTACTTGTGGCTCACCAAGGGGATTGGATAACTTGCCAATAATGTAAATAAGATGCATGGCCCCCTTGTTGTGGTGAAATCATGCAAATCAAGTCTGCAGAACCCTGAGGAGGGGCATTGGTCAGTTTTGCCATCCTGCTACACCTAAAGGGAGACATGGAAAAAGAGGACCCATACCAAGGAAGACAGACAGAGGCAGTAGAGACAGCAGAACCAGAAGAGAGAAGGAGAACCGTAACATCAGAGACAATCAGAAGCAGCAGGAGAGAATCAGTGAAAGTAGAACCAGGAGACCAACAGGAGGCAGTGCTGTAGTTCTGTTGGCACATGGAGCAAGAAAGCTGAATAACTTTGGGCAAGAGGCTTGCTGCTGGAATAGGATGTTTCTGGGCACTTAGTGGAGCTAGGTTTGCCCCCCATGTAACTAGGCAGTAGGAGTATATCTGGACACTTACAGTCAAAACTAAAAGAGCTTTGTAACACTTGCTCAAGCAAGGCAGAGGCCAGTCCAAGGGCCAGAAAGAGGCCTACCTATCTATCACACAGCTGAGAAGAGGTTATCCTGATCGAAGAACTGTATCCTGGGCATTCCTAAACCTGAACTGTAACCTCTCACTTCCTTAATGAACCCTATAGCTGTGACTATGGTCTAAAAACTTCTGTGTGACTGTTAGAGCAGCACTAGCTGAATAAAACAACAAAGGAAAGTTTATTCTTACACAGTTCAGTAGGCTACAAGTTCCAGTTCAGGATATCTGCTCCAGGGCAAGACTTTACACCTTGTCCGCTCTGGAGGAAAGTCGGATATTGCAACAGTCTTTGTCCAAGGACTGTCTTGGTGCAGGAACCTCAGGTCTGAAGGACACGTTCTTCTTCTGGTGCTGCTTTCTTGATGGTGTGAGGTTCCCAATTCTCTCCTTGCTTCTCTTTCCTTTCATCTCTTGTAGGGTGAAAGAATTAAGGGTGGTGCAAGCAAAACTCAGAGGAAACTTCCTCTACAGTGAAGCAGAGAGCTGATCTTATAAAGGGATTTACAGTTCCACCCTAATCCTTTATCATACAGCATAGGCAAATCAAAAAATGGAGGACAATCACAAAATACTGGGAATTATGGCCCAGCCACATGGCTACACATATTTTTGGGGGGACAGAATTCAATCCATGACATCCCACCCTTCAGAACCCCAAAATCACATCTTTGAAACACATAACACATTCATCCCATCATAGCAAAATCATGTCCATCCCGTAAGACAGAAGTCTTAAATCAATTCTAAGACCAAAGTTCAAAAATTCCTTTACATCTGTGAAACCTAGGATACAAGCTATCTGCTTCCAAAGGTACTATGGCAGACAGGCACAAGTCAGACATTACCAATGGGAGAAATTGCAGGAAAAGAAGGCATTAACAGACAACCAGTGAGTCACCAGAACGTGTTACATTAGCCCTCAAAGCTATGAGAATAATCTTCCACTTTCTGAGACATTTTACACAATGACCCTGCCCTCCAGACTCTAGTTATTGGCCACACTGTCTGAATTCTGAGTGGTGATCCCCAGCCCTGTGCTACAACTCTGCCTTCAAGGCCCATAAGGACAGAAACTCAGCCCCATTGGCTTTAGGTGCACCCTACGCCCAACTGAATGGCAATTCCACTCTGAGAAAACACAGAAAGCCCTGGCTCCACCCTTCCGACCCCTGAGGTAATCGCCATACCTTTTGAGACTGAGGCAGCTCAGCTTCTCAAGCTGTTTGTCTCTTCAGCATCTGCTTCTTGTGGCCTCATGGCCCAGGCCTCAGGCCTGCATCCTCCCTTCAAGGACAAGTGTTCCAAAACTCTATAGCTCCACTGATTCAAGTGCCCTAAGGCACTCCACTCAGCTAGGAAGCCTCCTGCACAAAGTCTGTCAGCTCTCTCACTTTGTGGGTCAGCAAGGCTAGCTCCACCAGTTTAAGTGCTCAGAGGCACCCCGCTTCACCAGGAAAACTCTGTGCACAGGCACTTAGCTCTCTTGCTCCATGGGTGGGCTCCAGCGCTGCCTCTGATTCTGCAGCTGCTGCTGCCACTGCTGCTGCCGCTGGTCCTCTGCTGCTCGATTCTCACCATCTGCGACTTCTTCTGTGTTAACAGTTCTCCTCGGTTCCTTCTGAATCTTCTGTCCATTCACAGTTTCAAAATGGCTTCCACATTTTAGGTATTTATCAGAGCAGCACCCCACTCTCAGTGACCATTGCTATGAATTATCAAACATAACACAGAAGTAGAGAGTGTTATGGGCAGGACAGTTGGTATCAGACTTGGTGAAAAGCTTGGAGAGTAGAGTCATAACTGACCTTGGGATGTTGATTTTGGTTTTCCTTCCCCCTTGTGAAGTTAGAGGAGGTCAGATGATGCCAACACCATGCCACAGAATTTTGCCCACCCAACCACTACCAATACAAATTTGTCAACTACAGAACTCCATTTTTTTTTATTTAATAATTCTTGACTAAAGATGGTCTTGTATCAAGTTACTAACATCTTATTTTGTCTTCTGTTGGGCCTCCTTCTGTATAGGCTTTTGTTGACTAACGTCTGATAATGATGTCTTATTTCCAGATGTTCACCGTGCCATAGCTAAGGCTCCAAGCCATGTCAACCAGAAAAAGAAGGAGTAATTGATGGATTAATGGATTAACAGTGAGTTTGAGAAACATTGTCAGCTGGGTCAACCTGGTCAAACTTCTTGGCTTGGTTATTTTTAATGCCAAAGGCAACAACAGTTTCTTCTAAAAGCATAATTCTGTGGAGGGAATAAATGTTGATTGGCTATAAACACTCTAAAAGCAATTTTATAATACATTTGATCACCCCACAGAAAACAATCATAATTAAAGTTGTAATTTCTCTTTGCATTAAAAAATTTACCCAAAACCCTATATTAGTAGGGAGCCAGTTAAATTCTGCTTGGTGTAACCAGTCTGCTTGTTGTTCGACTTGTTGGCTGGAATTTATCTATATGCAGCAAGAAATGCTAGCTATCACACAGATGCCTCCTTGTTGGGCCAGAGGGAAATGTAAAGCAATTCTGTAATCTAGCACTACACTAGTTCAAAAGCTGAGAGACTTCTGTTGAGTTTCAATAGTCTCACCTACGGAGTTAACTACTAATGCCACAGTGTGGGACAGGTTACAAACAAGGATAGATTACCCAATAAGCAAAGTCATCATATGCTCAAGGCATCAACAAAACAGGGGCACCAACTGTCTAAAGCAAAGGCACATAGATGCCAAGCAGAGAGGACACAAGGAAAAGCGAGCACTACATCAGAAGGGAACTGGCAGGCCACCACACGAAACTGATAATGGCTTCAACATGTGTGAATATGCCAGCCAAAAATAAAGTTCATGCAGAGTCATGAAGGCACTCACATACAAGGTTGTTTAAGCTATGAAGGCCCTACCACTTCAACACCTTACTTGACATCTGTGTTCTATGATTCTTTCCGCCAGAATTGAAACTCCTTATCTTGAGAACATACTATTTGTTTTCTAATAAACAAGAGATGGGGGTGGGCTGTTGAGTCTAACTGTCACAACAAACACCAAATGTGCAACTGGCTCCAACATGAGCAGTTATTGGGCAGGAATGGATTATATTAGTTCATAATAGACCTCTGATCCATTTTGAAAGGACCACCTTTTAAATCCACACCTGCTGATTCAGTAACCCCAGCCAAGAGGGCCAAGAAATGTTCTTTCCTGTGATACAAACATACAAGTAAGCTCTTGTGCACATACTGATAAACAGTCAATGTCCCAGATGACTCATAAAAGTGAGGGAACTCAAATCAGTCTACCACTGCAATGAATTTAGTCAAGTTGCTTTTAAATTGTATACCTACACGTATTTCTAACTTCAGTGGCCACAAACTATACAATAGAACACTCATTTACATCCCTAAAAAGACTCAAAACCCTCAGCCTACAAGGATGATTCAAGAAAGACTGGATTTGATATCCTTATTATGTATGGAAATAGATATCATTTAGCAGCTTAAGTGTGATGAAATCATTGAAGAATTTGTAAGAGCAAAGAATAGAAAGAAATGTTTTTAATTACAATGTGTTAGAGATGAAAGAGCTATATAAAAATGAAATACAGAAATTTGCTGTAATACTTGTTTTCTGATCATTAAGTTTTCTTTTATAAATCTTTTGTCCATTTATAATTATAGCATTTATTACAAAACAAGCATCAGAATTAAGTATAAGCTGTTTAGAGCAAAATTAGTGAAAGGCAGTTTTTGTTGTGGGTGATCAAGAGAATTTTACATTGACTATTGGAACAACTAATTTCACTGACTTATTTTCTTTGTTGTAGAATATTCTTTTTGTAGAAAATATGGTACTTAATAAAGCTCTCAATATCTTGCATTCACTAAAGCTTTATAATTCAGTTAATCTCTGTTATGGATTGAACTGTGTCTCCCCAAAATATGTATCAATTTGGCTAAGCCAAGATTCTCAGTATTATGTCATTTCCTCCATTTGTGATCTGATGTAATTATCCTATGTGTTGTAAATCCTAATCTTTCTACAATGTTAATGAGGAACGATTAGAGAGAGTCATGTTAATGGGTCAGGATACAATCTGCAGGATTGTGTCTTGTGTCAATCTCTTCTGTGATATAAAAGTGATTAAACGAATGAACAGGCATCATTGTCATCAAGAAACAAGAGCCTGGAGTAGAACACATCATTGGATCTGGGGTCCCTGTGCTGAGAACCTCCTAGACACGGGGGAGATTCATGCCAATATGCATGGAGATCTCCGAGGAATGTCAGGCCCAACACATGTTGAGAGGAGACAAGGACCTTCACCCCTCAGCTAATGCAGAAAGAAAGCCACCCTCTAGACAACCACTGCAAAAAAAAAAGAAAAAACACTGTTGTCAAGTCAGGTCAGGTTCATAGCGACCCTATACGTCAGAGTAGAGCTGTCCCATAGAGTTTCCAGGGAGAGCCTGGTGGATTTGAACTGTTGACATTTTTGTTAGCAGAAAGCACTTAACCCACAATGCCACAGGGTTTCTGTCTTAGTCACCTGGTACTGCTCCAACAGAAAACATGAGTGGAAGCCTTCACAAGGAGAAGCTTTTATTGTCACAGTCTGGTAAGCCACAAATCCATTAACAAGTTACAAGTCCATTCAATATAAGAAATCATCGCAATCCAGTAGGATAAGCCCAAATCCAGTGACAGCGTCTCAGCACAGGAAACTCGGGTCCAAAGGATGTGCTCTGTTCTTGGTGCTTCTTTCTTTGTGGTATGAGGTTCCCAACTTCCTCTCCTCACTTGTCTCCATCATAAACAGCTTGTGGCTTGAGACCTGCCTCACTAACACAACTGTTGCCCATGCTCCATCATCAATCTCACAGAGGCAGGATCCACAACACATGGGAGGAAGGGCACCATGTTGGGACTCAGAGGCAAATCAAATCAACACATACATTTTCAGGGGGACATAATTCTGTCCATGACAATTTCCATCCCCCCCCCAAGATAAGCACCCTGCATTTGGACTCTTAACCACCTAAAATGAGAGAATAAATTTCTATTTGTTAAAGTTATCTATTTGTGATGTTTCTGCTACAACCGTACTAAATAGCTAAGACAATCTCATTCTTCTAAAATGCTGATGTCTGGCTAAAAGCAGAGAATATCAGAAAGATGTTTACCTTTGTTTTATTGACTACACAAAGGTATTCAACTGTGTGGATCAAAAAAAATCATGGGTAATATTGCAAACAATGAGAATTCCAGAACATTTAATTATGTTCATATGGAACCTGAACATAGACCAAGAGGCAGTTATTTGAACAGAACAAGGGGATACTGCATGGTTTAAAATCAAGACAGGTCTGTATCAGGGGTGTATCATTTTACCATACTTATTCAGTCTGTACACTGAGCAAATAACTGAAGAAGCTGGACTATATGAAGAAGAATGCAGCAAAATAATTAGTGGATGACTTATTAACAACCTGTTTTATGCAGAAGACACAACCTTGCTTACTGAAAGTGAGGAGCAAGCACTTAGTGATGAAGGTCAAAGACTACAACCTTCAGTATGGATTATACCTCAGCATAAAGAAAATGAAGATTCTCACAATTGTACTAATAAGCAGCATCATGATAAGTGGAGAAAAGATTGAAGTTGTCCAGAATTTCACTTTGCTTGGATCCACAGTCAGTGCCCTGGAAGCAGCAGTCAGAAAATCAAATGACATATCGCAGTGGGCAAATCTGATGAAAAAATCTGTTAAAAGTGTTACAGAAAAGCAAGGATTTCGCTTTGAGGACTAAGGTGCACCTGACCCAAACCATGATATTTTCAGTTATATACATGGGGACGCTGGACACCGAATAAGGAAAACCAAAGAATAATCGATGCATTTCAATTATGATATTGGCAAAGAATATTGAACATACAATGGACTGCCAGAAGAATAAAACAAGTGTGTGTGGGGGGAAATATAGCCAGAGTGCTCCTTGGAAGCAAGGATGGCCAATCTTCATCTCATATGCCTTGGACATGTTATAACAAGGGGTCAGTCTCTAGAGAAGGACATCATGCTTGGTAAAGTACTGGGTCGGCAGAAAAGAGGAAGACCTTCAGTGAGATGGATTGACACAGTGGCCGTAACAATTGTCTCAAGTGTGACAATGATTGTGACGATGGTATAGGACCAGGCAGCATTTTATTTTATTTTACATAGGGTCACTATGAATTGAAAGCAATTCAACAGCACATAACAAGGGCCCGTACATAACTTAATTTGTTCCAGGTTATAAATCATGGCTTCGTTTACACTGACTCTCAGCCTGGAAAGCAAGGACCTGAAATGGAAAGTGAAAGATATAGCATTAGTATCTTCTGGCAAGACATCTCATTTGTTTCTAATTCTTTCAATTCTAGTCCAATGTACACTTTCATTTTCTGAGCGGAATCCTAGTGGGACGCCAAGGATTCCAAGAGTGCAGCCTCCTGACATTACCCTGCTATGAACACATTGGATGACACACACATCACCTAAGTTCTGAAGAGTTTTATGATCTTTATACCAACTACATCTTCCACAAAGAAAAGCATAATCTTTGGGTATAAAGTAGACAACCACTCCAGTGACATCGTTGACAGATTCTTTATAGGAAATGATATTATTTGCCTGAATTTGCCAATTTTCAGAAAGAGAATGATAGCACATAGTCTTTTCAAATCGCAGGGATTAAGGAACTCCTGACATATTAAAGCATCTCTTTTATAATGCTTGGAATTTTTCCTGAAGAAGGACAGTTTTCATCTCAGAAACTAAAGTGCCATCTATAAGAATGGTACCCAAATCTGGCACAGCCTAAATAGGTGAGGGATACATAAGAATGCTTACATACTGATGAGGCCCAGTCTGTATAATTGGTCCATGTCAACAGTAACCTAATGTTTTTCATTTCAGTGAGATTAAAGCCAGGAGCAGTTAAACCATGTTGATCATTTGAAGGGTATCAGAATTTAGCTCTACTTCCATGAGTTACTTGCATGGTAAAGTTGACAAAGGCATTCAAGATTACAGTGGAATTGATGACAGAGAAAACTAAAGGGGAGCCCTAGTGGTGTGGTGATTGAGAGTTCAGCTGCTAACCAAAAAGGTCAGCAATTTGAGTCCACCAGCTACTCCTTGGAAAGCCTACGGGGCAGTTCTCATCTGTCCTATAGGGTTGCTATGAGTTAATATCAACTCAATAGGGTCACCATGAGTCGGATCCAACTCGACGGCACTTGGCTTGGCTTGGCTAGCAATGGATTAAAGCTATAGAGCATGAAGTAGAATGCACTGGAAAGGAGAAGAGTGGTGAATCCAACAATCTGTCCAATTTCTTGCCAAAGTTACTACCTGGGCTAATCCAACAAAAGCATTATTTTTCCATTTTTAGGCTTTAAATGCAAGCAAGGATAACCAAGCAAAAACAATCAACCTATTTATCATCAAAAGATTATTTAGTAAGTCTGTTGGTACAAGGGTGCTAAGACCATTTGATGGGGAAAGAAGAGTTTCTATACGCTGGGAAAACTGGATTTCTACATGCAGAAAAACAATCAGGATCCTTTCTTCATACCATCCACAAAAATAAATTCAAAATGGACTAGGGACTTAAATAAACAAACCAAAACCATAAAAATCTTCAAAGAAAACACGGGGCTATGCTGTCATACCTAACTGTTAACAATGGATTATCTAATGCAATAAGAACAGCACAAACAACAAATGGTGAATTAAATAGGTGGGCCTCATAAAAATTAAAATTTTTGTTCATCAGAAGAGTTGGCCAATAAAGTGAAAAGACAAGCTACTAATTGAGAGAATATCTTTGGAAACTGCATATCCAACAAGAACCTAAATAACCAATATATTTATAAAACTTTGATAACAACAAAAAGACCAATAATCACAAATAGATATCTCATCAAAAGGACATTTAAATGACCACCAAACACTGAAAGGATTTTCAGCATCATTATTCATCAGAGAGATGCAAATCAAAACTACCATCAAGAAAGCAGCACCAGGAGTAGAGTGCATTTTTCAGATCTGAGGTTTGTGTACGGAGTTGCTCCCCAAACACAAGGACTTCCCTCCAGAGCCAACAGAGGGAAAGCCTTCCCCTGGAGTAGACACCCTGTATTTGGACATGTAACCTACCAGACTGCTTACAATGGTAAATGAGATTTAGCTGAAAAAACACTGGATAATGTTATATGCAGAGCTCAGCTGGAGTTATATCCAGAGCACCTGCTGGTTGCTAAGGCAATGAAGGCTTCATTGCCTCATGGTGCCATGAAATCTAGTAAGGACGACACAAGGTGTATTTGAGTTGAAATTACACCAACTTCCTCTAGAATATCAAGACATGCAGTAACCAGCATGTCTATAAGAGGTCATAGGTGGAAAAAACATGAGCAACCAAACAACACTAATGATGCTACTGAATTGCACAATCTTGTCATTCCTGAGATTAGTGTCACAAGTATGGCAGGAGAGACAATGAGGAATGCAGAAAAAGGCAGAACGCTAGGAGAAACTGATGCTCACCATATATAGGGTGTGCAGGAAACAGCTGCAAATCCTCAACTAGAGCTGCAAATCCTAGAGCTGAGGCATGCCAGAGATCAGGAGGCAAAAATATGTCAGAAAAATCATGGAGGATGGAATAGACTCACTTGGCAGAGTACAGTTTTAGCAGAGCACTTTATAGCTGCACTGCAAGGAAATACAGATTTAACAGGTCAAGAAGAACTGACGGACATATCTGAAGTTGACGAGGGATTTTATTCCAGGGCTGCTTCTGCTATCAGCCAGTCAGGTTTATCAAATAGTAGTCACAATTCTAGTAACAAGCGTAGGAAAGAACAAAAGATGGTCAGGAGGAAGCAAAACTGGAGGAAAAGAAAAAGAAACTCCAGGGGAATCTTGCAAAGATCACTTTGCTCGAAAACTAACTCAAAGCCCAAAGTGGAATCTTGAGTTTTTCTCTTTGAAGAAACTTACTTAGTCCCTGCCAAAGACGAGGATCCACGGTTTGGCCAAGACCACCACTATGGTGTTTAGTACATCTTCTGAACAGATCAGTGGTGTCACAGTCCTGCATAACCCATCACTTGCCGTTGGTTGCAGGACTGGGGCAGATGCCAAGAGCTTTTCTACCTGTAGTCTCCAAGAAGAAAAGCTTATTTATATTTCTGAAAGAACTGAACTTCTGACAAAGCATCCATCAGGTCAGCAGAGATCTTCTAGTATTAGCATTACTCTGCCAACAGATTAATTTCTAACATATTTTTCTCATTAACCACTGAAGCTGGAAATACTACTTTGCTTCTTATGGAAGTGCCCTAGGTGTTTCATCCTTGTTTCTTACAGAAGCTCTGATACCTTCAATTCTGAAGGCTGCCTTGACTTTTGATGTCTAAGTCGCAGTATTGAAATACTGATTAGGTTGAAATATGATCTTCTTACTCTTGGTTATGTTTTTTCCCCTTGATTTGAGTCTTTTTTTCATTCCTATTCTTTGCTGTTGCCTTGAGGTTGCCAGTACGACAATAAATTTTAGTAAGTTGTATGATCAGGGTGACCCCATTTGTATGTGAGGCAATGACACTTACTTGTTTTTGTTTTCTTTTTTCTTAATAACTCCTGTTTTGGTAGCTGTGTGTTTAGTCTTCAGAGTGAAAGGGAATCTCCGAATCTGGGAGCTGTTTTATAAAGGATGAAGCAGATGTGGAACTCCAGGAATTCTACAGCTGGCCATTTAGCAAGCCAGTCTGAAAAACAGGCAAATGAAAAATAAAAATGATGTGTATCAAAAGTACCTGATAAAAATGTTTGCAACGAAGTCATCTTTAAGATCAGAACCACTCATTTGAAGCACTGAAAAGTGTTTGGAATACTGCATAACTTGAGGAGATGAGTATTATGTTTCCAGAAGACTAATGGGGGGATTTTTGTTGTTAAAATCTTTGGGACATCTCTATATCAAGTCAGATTTTTGTTAGGTGTGTTCTTTTGAAGTGTTTCACCTGGATTTATCAAGTGAAAATCCGTTATACTTCCTAAGGTATAATACGCCATAAAGCTGATTTACCCTGATCCTTGACTTTGGGAATCCTAGTTACTTAGGATTCTTGTAACTCAGAGCACACGCCACTGAAGACTTCCTGGAAGTCATTGTAAATATTGCAACACATCTCTCAAGATACCAGGACCAGTCATATGAAATTTAATTGTTTGCCTGTGAAGATATTAGATATTGCCTGAAAGATATTAGATATTTTTTCATCTATGAAATATCATGTAAGAAAATTAAGAATGTCAAAGGGCATTTATAAACTAATTTAGGATTGTTTATGTTTGTGTTCCTAAATTACAAAATATCGAAGGAAGAATCAAGTATGTTTCTTGTTTCGTGTGAAACCTATTTTAAATGTTTTTCTCATGACACAGAAGGAATAATAAATTTAGTTATCTTTCCCCAACCAAAAAGTAAAAGCAAGCTTGTATGAGTCTATAGAGAGTACGTGACCTCTAGATTTCCGTAAAAGTTTGGTGTTTACTAGCGGTGGTCATTTCAGCTTCTGGTAGAGGTTCCTTGTGAATCAACTCTGCTTAAGTAATAATTCAGAGTCAGAAAGAGAAAGCAGTGCTGTGGATGAGAGTTGGTTGGCTGGGGAGGAAAGCCTACAGAGCTGTTCACTTCTTTTGGGAGCTTTTACAATCAGTACATAGTGATATCCTTAACCACAGACCCTAGCTGTGAGCACACAAAGAGAAAATGCTACTATTTTCCTCTTTTACATGCTCCTGAGGACCTCAGATACATGAAAAACGTGTGTGTGTTGAAGGGTGTCAAAGCATTTACACTGTGGATGAAGTGTTGACCATGATTGCTTCGGACACAAGTTTAAATCTAATCTTTAAAAAAACATAAACTGGTTTTCATTCATTAGTCCTAAATGTAATATGGATTTTGAAATAAATAAATTGGATGTTTTCAGTTCCAGTAATAGACTAGAATAAGATCTATGGGCCTAAATTGCATCTAAAAGACAATAAAGCAATCAGAAAGTAAAAGTTGATATTGTATTGGCTTAATAAGAATCCCATATCCAATTTTAAATATTTGTAAAATGTCACTGTTGGCTTTTTGTAATTCTTTAACAAAGATTTTTCTCTAGACATAGTTACTAACAGTATTGATATTATTAAGAACTAATTTAAAAACTGGCATTTTAAGCAAGTTGAGTTGCTTAGGAACTGTTTCTGAATAAATTTGAGTAATTTTTTTCAGATGGCACAAATGATGGTTCAGATTTTAACATTCAGTCACTGTAATGAAACCTCATTTTGCTATTATTCTAGACTCTTGCTACTCAGGGTTGTCCAAAGATCAGTAAGCAGCATTAGTATCATCTGTAAACTTGTTGTTGTTGTTGTTAGGTGCCGTAGACTCGGTTCTGACTCATAGCAACCCTGTGAACAATAGAACAAAACACTGCCTGGTCTTGCGCCATATCCACAACTGTTTCTATGCTTAAGCCCATTGTTGCAGCCGCTGTGTTGATCCATCTTGTCGAGAATCTTCCTCTTTTTTGCTGTCCCTCCACTCTACCAAGCATGATGTCCTTCTCCAGGGACTGATCTTTCCTGGCAACATGTCCAAAGTGTGCAAGATGCAGTCTTGCCATGTTGGCTTCCAAGGAGCACTCTGGTTGTACTTCTTCCAGACCAGATCTGTTTGTTCTTTTGGCGATCCTTCATACATTCAGCGTTCTTCTCCAACATCACCATTCAAAGGCATCAATTCTTCTTGTGTCTTTTTCATTCATAGTCCAGCTTTTGCCTGCATATGATGCAATTGAAAATACCATGGCTTGGGTCAGGTGCATTTTAGTCTTCAAGGAGACATTCTTACTTTTGAATACTTTAAAGAGATCCTTTGTGGCAGATTTTCCCAGTGCAATGCATCTTTTGACTTCTTGACTGCTGCTTCTGTTGGTGTTGGTTGTGGACCCATGCAAAATGAAATCCTTGACAACCTCAGTCCTTTCTCCAAGTATGATGATGTTGCTTGCTGGTCCAGTTTTGAGGATTTTTGTTTTCTTGATGTTGAGGTGTAATCTGTACTGAAGTCTGTGGTCCTTGGTTTTCATCAGTGTTTCAAATCTTCTTCACTTTCAGAAAGTAAGATGGTGTTGTCTGTGTAATGCAGATTGTTAACGAGTCATTCCCCAATCCTGATGCCTCATTCTTCTTCATATAATCCAGCTTCTCAGATTACTTGCTCAGCATACAGACTGAAAGGGCACGGTGCAAGGATACAACCCTGATGCACGCCTTTCTTGACTTTAAACCCTTGTTCTGTTCGCACAACTGCCTCTTGATCCATACACAACTTCCTTAAGAGCATAATCAGGTGTTCTGGCATTCTCTTTCTCCTCAACATTAGCCATAGTTTAGTGTGATCCACACAGTCGAGTGCTTTTGCGTAGTCGATGAAGCACAAGTAAACATCTTGCTGGTATTCTTTGCTTTCAGCCAAGATCCATCTGACATTAGCAATGATATCCCTGGTTCCATGTCCTCTTCTGAATCCAGCTTGAATTTCTGGCAGTTCCTTGTCAATATATTGTTGTAGTCACTTTTGAATGATCTTGAGCAGAATTTTACTTTCATGTGATATCAACCATATTGTTTGATAATTTCCACATTCAATTGGATCACCTTTCTTTGGAATGGGCATAAATATGGATCTCTTCCAGTCAGTTGGCCAGGTAGCTGTCCTCCAAATTTCTTGGCGTAGCTGAGTGAGTACTTCCAGCACTGCATCTGTTTGTTGAAATATCTCAACTGACATTCCATCAATTCTAGGAGACTTGTTTTTTGCCAATGCCTTCAATACAGTTTCAACTTCTTCCTTCAGTACCATGGGTTCCTGATTGTGTGCTACCTCTTCAAATGTCTGAACATCGACCAGTTCTTTCCGGTATAATGACTCTGTGCATTCCTTCCATCTTGTTT
The DNA here is from genome assembly GCA_028571685.1 of Heterohyrax brucei. Lineage (NCBI taxonomy): Eukaryota > Metazoa > Chordata > Mammalia > Hyracoidea > Procaviidae > Heterohyrax > Heterohyrax brucei. The sequence goes on along the minus strand of CM053158.1, from coordinate 59,616,170 downwards.
TCATGCTCCCTGAGTCATTTAATAGTTTCCCTGTAGAATCCTTCACTATTGCAACTTGAAGCTTGAATTTTTTCTTCAGTTCTTTCAGCTTGAGAAATGCAGAACATGTTCTTCCCTTCTTGTTTTCCATTTCCAGCTCTTTGCACATGTCATCATAATAGTTTCTTTTGTCTTCTCAAGCTGCTCTGCAAAATGTTCTGTTTAGGTCTTTTACTTCACCATTCCTTCCTTTTGCTTTAGCTGCTCAACAGTTGAGAGCAAGTTTCAGTCTCTTCTGACATCCAATTTGGTCTTTTCTTTCTTTCCTCTCTTTTAATGACCTCTTTCTCTCTTCATACATGATATCTTTGATGTCATTCCACAGTTCGTCTGGTCTTTGGTCATTAGTGATCAATACATCAAACCTGTTTTGAGATGGTGTTTAAACTCAGGAGGGATATACTCAAGGTCATACTTCAGCTCTCGTGGACTTGTTCTAGTTTTCTTCAGTTTCAATTTGAATTTGCATATGAGCAATCGATGATCTGTGTCACAGTTAACACCTGGTCTTTTTCAGACTGCTTATATGGAGCTTTTTCCATTGTCTTTTTCCACAAATGTAGTCAATTTGGTTCCTGTGTATGCCATCTGGGGAGGTTCATGTATGCAGTCACCGTTTGTGTTGGTTAAAAAAGCTATTTGAAATGAAAAAGTTGTTGGTCTTGCAAAATTCTACCATGCGATCTCTGGTATTGTTTCTAGCAACAAGGCCGTATTTTCCACCTACTGATCCTTCTCCTTTGTTTCCAACTTTTGCATCCAGTCACCAGGAATTATCAGTGCATCCTGATTGCATGTTTGATCAATTTCATACTGTAGAAGCTGGTAAAAATCTTCAACATCTTCATCTTTAGCCTTAGTGGTTGGTGCATAAATATGAATAATAGTTGTATTAACTGGCCGTCCTTGTAGGCATGTGGATATTATCCTATCACTGACAACATTGTACTGCAGGACAGGTCTTGAAGTGTTCTTTTTGATGATGAACGCAACATCGTTCCTCTTCAAGTTTTCATTCCTAGCATAGTGGACTATATGATTGTCGATTCAAAATGGCCCAAACTCGTCCATTTCAGGTCCATTTCAGCTCACTGATGCCTAGGATGTCAATGTTTATGCATTCTATTTCGTTTTGACAACTTCCAGTTTTCCTAGATTCATACTTCATACATTCCATGTTCCAATTATTATCAATGGATGTTTGCAGCTATTTCTCCTCATTTTGAGTCATGCTACATCAGCGAATGAAGGTCCTGGAGGCCTTACTTCATACACGTCGTTAAGATTGACTCTATTGGAGGAGGCAGCTCTTCCCCAGTCGTCTTCTGAGTCCCTTCCAACCTGGGGAACTCACTTTCTGGCATCATATCTGACAATGTTTGGCTGCTATTCATAAGGTTTTCCCTGGCTAATTCCCTGCTACAACTGCAGAAATTCAGCACCATCCAGACTTACCTAGTCTGAATCTACATTTTCACAGGTTCTGCAGATGATTTTTATGCACAGTAGAGTCTGAGAAGCACTGGTCAAAAGACTACCAAAGTATAGGCAGATCATTTGTCTAGTATTTTGACTACTCAGTGGTCTCACAACCCTAGATCATGGAAATACGTTAGGTACTAGATCGTTATAATCTTTGTTATTCTTGACAGCTAATTAACTTTCCATAACACTGACACACGACTTCTAATACTGAATTTTTAATAATTCTCATTTATTTTTGCAATAAAAATGCAACATTTTATATTTTCCTTGTTATCCATACGTGAAATCAGATCTGTAGATGCCTGCAATTTTAAGTATGAAAGGACTTCCTCCCATTGTACAATGCTCAGCTAATTTGCACGTGTATTCTTTTTCTAATTTCTGAAGGCTTAATCAGTTGGTGGGTGGTTTTGAAATTTTGCTCAAGGTAACTTGCACCAACTGATTTTCTGCAGTGTTACAGGAACAACAAAATTATTTTATAGAAATTTTGATACTATTTCAAATAAAGATTATAAATTTGAAATGTTATAGCAATTATAAATATTGAATGATATTAACTATAGTAACAAATTGTTATTATTCCTACTGCCTTTCATTACTCACTTTCACAAATTTGAAAATTTGAGAAGGCTTTTGCAGATTGCTTTCCTGTGAAGATGCTGGTATGACAGTTTGATCAGAGGCCTCATGTATATCCAACATACCTTTTATCAGGAGAAAGAGTGTACATAAAATTGTGTTCTTAGACTCTGTAGCTCAGAGGATGTGGGTAGAAATTGCACCTCCATCCCACATTTTAAACCTCTGGGGACTCTGGAAATTACACAGCCTCTCACTCTGGAGATAGCAGGCTGCCTGGGGTGTGTAGCAGTGAAGCTAGATCCTAACCCTAGCGTTTTGGAATCCAAATGGGAGGAGAAACAGCTATGCAGACTTTTCAAGGGAGTGTCCCTGAGTATGCACGGCAAGGGTGTCTTCCCTTTTCTCCTGAAGCCACAGGAAAGCACCCTGAAATTCCTTGCTCACCCACACTGGGACTTTTTAGGGCAGATCTGTAGACTTGAAGAGTAGATATGCTCAGTTCTCAAATGATGACTGAAGTTCGTTTTGTAGACACAGTATTTTATTGATGTTTTTATTTATGAAGCAACTGCTCGGGAAACACAACTCATTAAAAAAATTGAATTAAGGGAAAATATGTGATTTAAGCCAAAATAGATAAAAATGATCCCAGTTTTAGGGGATTTTTGCCTCTTTTGGAAGAATAAAACTCAAATGTTAAAACTGCTAAATTTAACATACAGAGTAAAACTGTATTCAGACATAATTTTAAACGTCTATATTAAATGAAGCAGTTTAATGGTTGAACCCATAGATACAATCAATGTATGCTCTATAACAGGTCAGGACATCAAAGGAAATACACTTGTTAAATAATGTAACTAAAAAATTCTTAAAACATTTAAAGAGAAAAATAATTTGGTAGTTATTAAGTATTATATAGGTAGAAACTAAAGTGTAGCAGGATCTCCCAGTCTTTAGATGAAAAACAAAAACACTCTAGTCCTTTGCTTAGCACGAATTATACTTTTGAAGTTGTTTAGTAAAATTATACTCAGTATTTAGAGTTTATCATATTTGTGTTTAATATTGGTAAATGCTTCATATTAGAAAGCATAAATGTATTGTCTTCTATACTTCGTAACTTGTGCATATCTAAAGTGACTAGCAGTGAACATTTTGGAAGATGTTTTTGTGTTTTTTGCAGTAGAGTTTTAGGGTAGCTCTGTCTTGGTGTGAAGTTTTTACTAGTAAACTCAAGATCCTAATCACATACTGTTGCTTTCTCCTATATGGAGTTTCTTGTGCACTTCTCACCTTTACTGTTAATCATGTAGTGTTGCTAATATTTTCATAGTAGATATACTTGTTTATAACTGTATTCCTAGAGTTTACATTCCTAAACTCTGACTTTGGATATTTTTATGTATTCTCTACCTTTTTAAGACTATGGAAATAAACTGGAGCTTCACTTTTTAAAAAAAAAAAAACAGTGAGATATCATTTCGGTCCCACTAGAATAGCTAAGATTAAAAGTAATAATAATAACAAATGCTGATGAGGGCGTGGAAAAATTGGAGCCTTTATTCATTGCTGGTAGAATTGCAAAATGATAAGAGCCGTTGTGGAAGCTAGTGCAGTGGTTCCTCAAAAAATTAGAAATAGAAGTATTATATGGCCCAGTAATTTTACTCCGGGGTACATACCCAAAAAGCACGAAAGCAGAAATTCAAACAAGAGACTTGCATGCCAGTGTTCACTGCAGTACTGTTCACAGTAGCCAAAATGTACAATCAAATACATGTCAATAGATGAATGAAGAAACAAAACATGTAACATATCCACAATGAATACTACTCAGCCAGTAGGAAAACTGAAGACTTGATGCATGCTACAGTATAGATGGAGCTGGAAAGCTTTATACCGAATAAAATAAGCCAATCACAAGACGACGAATACTGCGTGACTGGGGTCGCTATGAGGCAGCCCCGGTGGCAGTGGTTTTGGTTTTCTGGTTTCATTTGTAAAAACTGCAGTTTTCACCAAAAGACCTCCAGGTGGAGCTCTCAAACAAAAATCTGAAAAACGAAACTTCTAACAAAAAAGTTGCCAAACCAGTATTTCTAACAAAAAATATGCCATGATAATATCTTCTGTTACCCAGAAAAGCAATAAAGTTCATGCTTCAGTAGTGCTTAAATCTTTGAAGTTGACAAAGAGTGCAAGCAGAATACGATGGATCTGCTGCAGCCCCAGTGAGCAGGCCCGGCCTCCTGGAGATCCAGGGAGGTATTTGCTAGTGAAGACCCTGGCTGTTACTGCACCAATCTGTTGCAGGGTGTTTTAGTCAGCTGGTGCTGCTCTTACAGAAATGCCACAGGTAGATGACTTCAACAAAAAAGAGTTTATTCTTACACAGTCCAATAAGTTACAAATCTGCATTCAGGGTGTCTGTTCCAGGGGATAGAAATAATGTCAGCTCTGGAGGAAAGTCCTTCTGTTGCATCAGTCTTCGTTCACGGAGCGCATTGACACAGGAACCTCAGGTCTGAAGGACGTGATCTCCTCCCAGTGCTGCTTTCTTGACAGTGTGAAGTTCCCGGTTGTCAGCTTATTTCTCTCTCTTTTCGTCTCTGTAGGATGAAAGGCTAAAGGGTAGTGCAGGCCACACTCCAGGGAAGCTCCCTTAGCAAGGGTGTGGCCAGCCAAGCCAAGTGCCCTCGAGTTGGATCCCTGTGGCAGTCCTACCCTAATTCTCTTTTAACACAATCATTCTATTAGCCACAAGCAAAGATTAGGATTTACAGCATCCGAAAATCCAAAAATGGAGAGCAATCACAAAATGCAGGGAATCCTGGCCTAGCCAAATTGCTACACATATTTTTGGAGGGACACAATTCAATCCATGACATAGGTAAACAACTTTCATCAAAGCCTTCTGCAACAAAGATATTTCTATTGTGATACATCATAAAACAAAGATGGGAAATTGACTGCAAGCACTTAGGCTACTAACAAACTCGAATTCAATGAAGGACGATGTGGAAGTACTTTCTATATAATTTTGACATGTGCTGATTTATTGTAAGTAATTACTTATGGAGTATAATCGGTTAAAGTGAACACAAAGAACTAAAATCATGATGGGCCCACCTTGTTCTTCTTTTCTTACAATGTGGTCTCTTGGCTAAAGGGTTCTAGGTTGGTCATATGATAGTGGTTTTTTGTTTCTTGGCTGGGCTATGCATGATATTGGGCAGATCTTTAACTTACTTCCTGGCGTAAATTGTTATTTAGCTTTGGTACGTACATCCACTATCCACTGAATCGCTTATACCATTCTGGCCCACCTTTTTGATGTAGTTTTCTATTGTTTCAAGCTTTTCAGATCCTGACAAACAAGCTGACTTTTTGGTTATGGCCTGCTGTGGTTATATTAACCCTTTATCAGCTCTTAAAAGCCTGCAAGCAGCCATCTAAGACATAACTGGTCTCTATTCATCTCAAACAACAGAGGAAGAAGAGTTAGGAATAGGAGGAGAAAATTAGACGTGTGACTGATTGCCTCCAGGAACAACTGCCTCCTACATCACGAGACCAGAAGAAGTGGATGGTGCACTGGCTAGGGGCAGATTATCCAGTAAATATGGTATGCACCTGCTAATAGCAAGCAAGGTACACACGGGCCTAAGTGTGTTTACCTTACCAATCTGTAGTGCATGATTTCACAAATATGGTGAAACTCATATGAAATCGTGCACTATAAATCAGTAAGTAAACACGATAAAGCTTACTGAGTAATCCATTCCTGTGCCGAGCTACCATTACTGAACATTTTGATCAACTATTCTATAGAAGAATTCTAATCAAAAGGGAGAAAATGTGGAACAGAATTTCATGTTATCTTGGGCTCCAGACTTCCCAAAGCCATGAAAGTTAGATGAACCCCTGAAATTACTGCCCTGAAATAATCTTCAAGCCTTAAACCCAAAATGTTTGTGAAGTTCTTCTTAAAACCAAATAGTAGTTTAGCTTAACTAGTAAAAAATATCTCTCTTGAGTGTTATGCTCTTTTAAGAACTACCTGCATAGGATCACAGAGAAAATAGGAATTTGAAGGATTAGATAGCAATCTAATGGAGCAGTGGGTTTATGTTGATGCGGGAGGAACAACTCAGAAAAGGAGGATGAGAATGGTTGCACAACTCGGTGTAATCAGTGTTACTAAATTTTGCATCTAGAAACCACTGAAATGGTGTGTTTTGCTGTGTATATTCTCAACAGCCACACCAAACAAAATTGTTCAAAAGCATGAAAAAAGAGGTTTTTTGAAGAAAAAATGAATAATTGAAGATTCCTAATAAAGAAGAGCTTATCTGTGTATTTTTAAGTGATGATAAACTCATTGCAAGCAAGTCATTTCTGACTCACAGCAACTTGTAGGACAGCAGAACTACCCTCAGAGGGTATCCAAGGAGTGGCTGATGAATTCACTGCTGATCTTTTGGTTAGCAGCTGAGTTACTAACTACTGTGCCACCAGCCCTCCAAACCTCAGTGAAACTGTCCCACTGAGTTTCCAAGAAGAAGCTGGTGGATTCAAACTGCCAACCTTTTTGTTAACAGCCAAGCTCTTAACTACTGCATCACCAGGGTTTTGAACAACCATATTCCCCCAAAATTGCGATGGAGTCCATTCCGGCTCACGTGGGCACTACATGAGTTGGAACTGTCGTACTTAGTCATTACTAAATACATGCCCAAGAGATCTGCTCTTAAATACTAGTATTTACAGCACGCTTGGAGTTGTACTTCTTGCAAGTATTTAAACCAGTGAGGAAAAACTTTAGCTAGAAAATTATGAGAAGGCTCAGAGGTTTTCAGTTTTTTAAAGTCAGTACCTCTCCAAACTTTGCAATTATCTTGAGTTTAGGTCTCCCTCTTCTGGTAAGATTGGGAACTTGTGTCGGATCACGGTACAAAAAAGCGCTGCCCAGCGATAACAGTATCATGTCCTAGGAGCCAAGCACTGGCTGTTGTAGTTCCTGGGATCTTTACCATAAACCCTGGGCAGTGAGTCCGTATTTAATAAGCCAGTTCCTACTGGACCACCTCCCCTATCGCTGTCTTAGCTCACCCTACCCTCAAAAGCAGGAAAAGAAAGATAGCACCCTCGATGCAAGCCCAGTTTGCATGTGTGTGAGAGCCCAAGTCCAGAATTTGGAGGGAAACGCAAAAGGGACTGAATAGTGCACCGTACGTCATGTGGTAATCCTTTTTTATAAAATAACTACAGCATAAAATTTGCCGTTTTAATCATTTTTCATTGTACAATTCAGTGATGTTAACTACAGCCATTATGTTATACAACCATCATCATTACGCATTTCCGAAAGTTTTTCATTACTCCAAATAAAAAGTCAATACCTATTAAGGAGTAACTCCCCATCCTCGTCTGCTCCCAGCAGCTGATAATCACGAATATGCTTCTGTCTGTAGGTATTTGCCTATTCTATATGTTTCATAATGGACAATATTTAGTTGTATGTATATACCACATTTCATTCATTCATCAGATGATGGACATGGGATGTTTCTACTTCGGGGCTATTTTAAATGATGTTTCACTGAGCACTGGTGTGTAAGTATCTGCTTGAGTTCTTGCTTTCAGTTCTTTGGGGGTATACCTTGGTATACCAAGATAACGTGTTTGACTTTTTGAGTGATGTACAGTGATCATTCATCAACTTGTCAAATGTCTATTGAGTACCTACCAATGTGCCACATATGATACTCCACGATCTAATGGTAGGCTGCTATCAACTAGGAGAAGCCCTGTACTTCTCTCCTTTAAAAAGTATAAAGAGGTTGTTAAATAAATGGGGAGTACACAATAAATAACAACTGCAAGAAATGGTTAAGTGCTACGTCTGCTAACGAAAAGGTCAGCATTTCAAATCGGCCAGGCGAATCCTTGAAAAATCTATGAGGCAGTTCTACTTTGTCCTATAGGGTCTCTATGAGCTGTAATCAACTTGAAAGCACTAGGTTTGGTGTGTTTTATTTTTTGGCTTACAGAGATACACAAAAAGCCTAAAATGGTGGACAGCATTTGCAAAGAGGTTCAACTTCTCTAGTACTTAAAGAAACAGAAGTTAACAGCAGTGGGAATCATTTGTCCACTGTTACCCAATGTTGACAAAGATATGGGGGAGCTAGTGAATAAACATTCTCATTCTTTGTTGGTGAAGGTATGAATCACACAACTTGAAAGGAACATAACAATCTTAAACAAAATTTTAGTTTGTACCTTTTAGCCCATTAATTCCCTTTTCCACACACATCACACACATGTACACCACACACACCTTAAACACACCACACACATCACACATACACACCGCACACACATACCACACATAAACACACCATATACTATGTATACCCTCACAAATGAACACCATACACCACACACACAGACTTCGTGTACCACATGCCTAACATATACCTCCATATGAAAGTTCTATGACTACATTATTTAGTCTCTTTTTGTTTGTTTTAATGTCATCTTTTACATACTGATGTCTCTGTTTCCCTATTTTCAGTTTTAGCTTTGATTTCTTTTTGTGACTTCCCTACCTAGGTTGATATCTCATTGCGCTGTCCTGTGTTCTAGCCTTGGATTGATATCTGATGTTACTGATTTTGTTTTTAACAAAATTTGTTTTTAACAAATTCCCTAAACTTTTGTTTATTTGTAAATGCCCTAATTTCACCATGACATTTCAGAGACAGTTTTCCTGGATACATAATTCTTGGCTGGCAATTTTTTTCTCTTAAGGTTTATATAGGAGGTCTGCCAATTAAGTTCATGAACTCACTCTAGAAAAAGTGCTACATGCCTCATTGTTCAGTATCACTAGGGTCACCTTTGAGGTACTCCTTTTAGAAAGCTATGCACTGACACCAGCTCCTACTCCACACTTCAAAGCAATTTTGGAACTCTTTTTCTGGAATGACCATCATTCTAGATGTCCTGAATGTCGTCAAAATGTCTTCCTTTCAATATTTCCTTTACCTCCAGGAAAAGAAAAAAAGATACTGGAGACCAGATCACATGAGTAGGGAAGGTGTTCTAATATAGTTATTTGTTTACTGGCTAAAAACTCCCTCACAGACAACTATACATTTAAGTTTGTAAAATTGCCACCACGCCACCACAGGCAATGGCCATTCCAGAAAGAGTTCTAAAATTGCTTTAAAGGATAGACTAGGCACTGGCATCAGTGCATAGCTTCCCAAGGGCAGTACTTGAAAGTTGACCAAAGTGATATTCAGCAATGAGTTACGTAGCACTTAGAACAATTATGCTTATGGACTTAATTGTCAGACTGTGTATGTCATCCCATTGCCTTCTTGCCTGAGATTAGCCATTAATCTTGTCAGAGATTAGTCTTACTGATTCTTCTTTGTAGATAGCTTTTCATTTATCCCTAGCCACTCTTAACATTCTCTTTATCAGTGATTTTGGCAAGTTTGATCATAGTATGTATTGGTAACTTTCTTTTGGGATCTGTCTTGTATGGGGTTCAATGAACTTATCTGAAAGACGTCTTTTTGTCTTTCACAATATCAAGAACCTTTCCTGCTAAGAAATTTTGAACAATTCTCTGTATTTTCTGTTACCCGATATCACGGATTGAATTGTATCCCCCCAAAAATATGTGTAGCCATGTGGCTGGGCCATGATTCCCAGTGTCTTGTGACTGTCCTCCATTTTGTGGTTTTCCTATGCTGTATGTTAAAGGATTAGGGTGGGACTGTAAATCCCTTCATAGGATTACCTCCCTACTCCACTGTAAAGGGAGTTTCCCTGGAGTATGGCTTGATCCTCCCTTAATCCTTTCATCTTGTGAGAGATAAAAGGACAGAGAAGCAGGCAGAGAATTGGGAACCTCGTACCACCAAGAAAGCAGCACCAGGAGAAAAACACATCTGTCAGACGTGAGGTTCCTGCACCAAGATGCTCCCTGGACAAAGTCTGATGCAATACCGGACTTTCCTCCAGAGCCAACAAGGGGAAAAGCTTTCCCCTGGAGTGAACATCCTGAATTTGAAATGGTAGCCTACTGGACTGTATAAGAATAAACCTTCCTTTGTTAAAGCCATCCACTCTGTGATATTTCTGTTAGAGCAGCCCTAGCTGACTAAAACACCCGCCTACCCTTCCCACCCCCATTCTGGTACTCTAATCACTCATAGCTTATTCTGCTCAGTAGAGTCCCACATAATTCTTAAAATTTCTTCATTTTTTAAATTTGTTTTATCTGATTTTTCCTCCAGTAAGTTGTGTCAAGTGCTTTATCTTCAGTCTCACTAATTCTGCTCCTATTGAGTTGTCTAATTCTGTAATTGTATTGTTAATCTTTTGGCTTTCTGTTTGCTCTCTCTCTGTGGATTCTTGCAGTCAGTTAAATTTGTCATTATGCTCATGTATCACCTTCTTAAACTCTTCTGTTGCTTTGTCTGTGTGTTCCTTGCCTTGGTCTACATTTTGCCTAATCCTGTTGTAGAGCTCTGTATACTAATCTCTTGAGTTCTACTTCAGATAATTTCAAGAATTTATCTTCCTCCAGCAGGTTTTTCAGCTCTTTGTTTTGGTAGCTTGCTGAAGCCGCTTGGTCTTCCAACTGCTGTATTTATTTGTTTCATGTTTGCTTACTGTGTCATAGCTTCTTGTTCTGTTTTGCTATGCTCAGATAGGCTGGTCATGTAAACTACTTAGATTACTGTCATCTTTGAAGAACTCACGTCCTGTCTCCAGCTGGTTAGAACTGTTACTAGGTATGTAAGCCCAGGAGTCTGATTACTTTTCGTGTGTGAATTCAGCTCAGGTGCCCAGGTCATTGGTGATAAAGTGTGTAGTGCAGGCTGTCTCCTACAGTCCTTGACAGGCAGGGGTTATTGGAGTAGGTACAGGTTATCTGCCTGCAGTAGAGGGTCATGTGCTGAGCAAGGCAGGGTGCTGATAGCTGCCCCTGAGTGTTTGAGTGGAAGGTGTGTCATTGTTCCCTATAGAACATAGGTATACAGGTTTTGTAGCTGGACATTAAGCATCTAAGTTGTTGGCTGTGAAGACTAGGAAATATCACTTCCCAGACCCTGAGTTTGAGAGAGTCTGAGTTGCAAGGTGGAGTAGGTGGAACCAACAGTCCTCAGGCCCCTGATGTGGGTAGAAGAGGACCATGGCAGTGTCACAAATCTGTCACACCAACTTATAGCTTGAGCAGTTGAAAATAGACTTCGGGCATATACTCTGTTGTACTGGGCTAATGAGGGCTTAAGCTGTTGAAGTGGACCCACACAGGTCTACTTAGCAGTCAAAGGCATTAAAACTCGATGGACTCCTTATGTCTGGGCCTAGGCAAAGGGGCTGTGCCTGCCCTGAGTTCCTAGCTTAGGTGAATTGGCAGATTTTTCCCCCAATTTGTTAATTTTTTTCCCTATCCAAAGTTGAAAGAACAGCTTGAGGCATGTAATGGGTCCTACTTCCAACCCAGAAATCACTGAAGCTGGACTGGCCCAGAGCAAAGCGTGGAAAGTGCGAGTAAATGAGACAAAGGTGCTTCCCAAAGGGGGAAAGGGCATTATCGTTGTTATTATTATTCACACAGTAGATTAGATACTTGTACTTGTTTTTGCTGACTGAGTGCCACTTCTCCTGAGTTCTAGAGGCTTGAGTAGACTCTTCTTTGCTCAGTTTCTCCCAATGTAGAAAACTCATACTGAGTGTTACTGCTTGCTTCAGCCCACACTTGGCGGCTGATGCTGCCTGCGGACTGCTAGCTAGGTCAGGTCAGGCAAATCCTCACTGCTTCTGAACTGTGTCTCCCTCTTCTTGCCACTCGGCCCGTCTCCTCAACTTTGTCTTTGATGTTCAGGGCTCCTAGATTGTCATTGTGATTCACTGGTTGTTTTGCATCTTTGTTGTAAGAAAGACCACAGGAAGTGTCTGACTACCCCTCAGTGCTGGTCCCACCTCACACATGTATCTCCAAATACAAACATTATATACACACAACTTACCTTCCTCACATATACACACACCACACATATCACACACACCACACACTCCACACAATCTATACCTATACACACACCACATACACACATTTCACACATACACTTATACACACACACTGCACACCATGCATATATTCCATGTACTCCACATATAATCACACATACTTCATGTACACACCACGCGCACACAAATCCAGACATATCAAACACATACTCACACACCACACCACGAATAATTCATACATATCACACGTATCCATACACCAGATACATCACATACCACATACACTTCTACTCATACATCCACACATCACAAACATCCCATTCATACCAAAACACTTCACATATCTTACACACCACATGCATACCCAACACACCACACACAAACATGCACCTATACACACACACACAGAGGCACTGGTCTTAAAAGTGACATCAGTGCTGGGTTTGCCCCTTGGTGTTTTAATCACTTGCTCCATTACTGGCTTCAGTTTCCTCACCTGAATGCAAGGAGATTATACTAGATATCTCTGGATTCTCTCTGAGCTGTAACAGTCTGGCCGAAGTGCCTCTGGCCCAGAACTCTCCTGAAGAGTACATGGCAGATGACAGCTGACAGCTAGCTGACAAGCCATCAGAGGAGCATCAGGAAAATGTCTTTCCCAGGATTGAGTTGAGGCCCTCAGAGCCTGTTGGGTGGTTCATGGACTCCTTTAAGAACCTGATATAAGCCACAGTTCTATCCCCAGCACAACAGCGATGAGTAGTGTGTGCAGTCTGTAGGTTTCAATGGCTCCGTGAGCCAGCTTAGGAACTCTGTGCTTGTCACCTAACAGCATTTATAAGACACCTTATCTCTGATATACATAGGCTACTTAGTTTTAGACTGACCCAGACCCATCCCACCACTTGTCTGATAGAACTTTCCTGGTTCCCAGGCAACAACTGGTGCTCCTGTTGTAGGTTTTCATTGCTTCCTATATTCAACCCTCTATTCACAACCAGGAGGGAGTACCTCCCATTGTTCTTTGCTCTCTCCTGCCTCAAAGTCTGCACATGCTGGTTCCACTGCCTGAAACATTCTTCCCTTCCCTCTTAACCCAAGTAACTCCATCTGTCTTTCAGATCCCAATTCAGCTGTCACTTCCTCAGGGAAGCCTTACCTAGCCTTGCCAGGTGGCTTGTCTCATTACAGTCCCTCCAGACTGCATACTTCTTTCCAACAACATTTCAGTCACAATTCCACATTTGTTTGTGAGATTACTCAATCACTGTTGGCTGCTTCCTATATCTGCTATACCTATTCTCAGTTTTCTTCCCACCTTTCTAACCAATTCCTTTTTATACCAACTGCCTGCCAAAGTTAATAATTCTTTGTATTAAAACTTCCCTTATTCAAACTTCTTTGTAGTTTCTGTCTACTGACTGAACCTTGACTAACAGGGCTTTATAACTCATTGTTGGTAATAGTTATTGTAACAAATTTTAAGATTGTTCTCAAACTGTAGGAACTTTTTATCAAATCTCACACAAGTTGTAAGACCACAGAGTATTTCAAGATTTTTGTTCATTAATTAATCTTAGAAGCCCTTTAAATTACTGACATTTATTAACCAGTGTGTCACAGATGAGGAGTCCTGGTGTCACAGTGCTTGCTAACCAAAAGGTAGGCAGTTCAAACACACTAGCTGCTCCACAGAAGAAAGATGTGGCAGTCTGTTTCCATAATGACTGCAGTCTTGCTAAAACTATGGGTCAGTTCTACTCTTTCCTTTAGGGTCATGATGAGTCAGAATCAACTTAACTGTGGTGGGTTTGGTTGGGGGCTTGGGAGTCCTCTTTGAAGTGGTGCTCCATGAATTTCATTGCATCTTTATCAGTGTTGGTATTTCAAGTCAAATGAACAAAAAAGCTACATTTTCCCCAGTGTGTTCATATGATCAACTGGATTGTCAGACAACCCTAAAGCCTATTCATTACACATATTCAAAATTCTGAACCAATTACTGCTTCTTGTGTGACCTGAGAATTTTTTGTTACATTTTGCTTCTCAATGTCAGAATGATTTGTTGGTTTTATCTCTCATCTTCACTGTTTTCATTTCACATTCCATTAGTTTTAAGCTGAATTTAAAGATAACAAAAGAAGATATCTTTATATACACCCCATATATAGAATCTGTAGCTTATCACTCATTTTATTAAAATATTATACAACAATTTTTTCATGACTATGTCATTTATTGGAGAAGTAACAGGTTATAATTTGGGATCAGGATCAACAGGCTACAACTCAGGATCAGATCAGGAAACATGAAGAGAGTCTACTCTTGGCTCACTCCACACAGGCTTCCTCTTTCAACCCTGTCAGGATAGGCCTCTTCTCTCATCCCCATCAGGACAGGTCTCTTCTCTCACCTCCATCAGGACAGGCCTCCTAACTTGGCACCTGCTGGGGCCTGGCTCTACCCTTGTTGGTCAAATGTTACAAAGCTCCTAAGTTCCACTAAACAGTGTCCTGAAGCACCCCACTCACCACAAAGCCTCCTCCTCAGCTCTCTAGCTCCTTAGATCAGCTAGCCCACTGTAGTCAACTTACTTCATAGGCTGAGAAGGCTATCATACCATCTCCTCCTGGTGTCTTGGTTCTGCTCCTCCCATTTCTCTAGCTCTGGTTCTTTGTTGAACCTTCTCCAATGTTACAGCTCTCTGTCTCCTGGGTCTAGGATGTTCTCAGCACAGGGACCCTGGGCCCAAAGGATACTGTCATGGATTGAATTATGTCCCCCCAAAATACGTGTCAGTTTGGCTAGGCCATGATTCCCAGTATTGTGTGACTGCCCACCACTTTGTCATCTGATATGACTTTCCTTCATGTTTTAAATCCTACCTCTATGATGTTAATAAGGCAGGATAAGAAGTAGTTATGTTAATGAGGCAGGACTCAATCTACAAGATTAGATTGTGTCTTAAATCAGTCTCTCTTGAGACATAAAAGAGGAAAGCAATCAGAGAGACAGGGAGACTTCATAATACATAATACCGAGAAAGCAGTGCTGGGAGCAGAGCGTGTCTTTTAGACCCAGATTCCTATGGAGAGAAGTTCTTAGACCAACGGATGATTGATGGCAGAGACCCTCCCCCAGAGTTGACAGAGACACAAAGCCTTCCCCTGGAGGTGGTGCCCTGAATTCAGACTTCTAGCCTCCTAGACTGTGAGGGAATAAATTTCTCTTTGTTAAGGCCATCCACTGGTAGTATTTTTGTTATAGTAGAACCATATAACTAAGACACACTTTGCTCCTGTCTCTTTATTGTTTTTTTTTCATAAATTTATTTGTCTTTTTATTGTTATTGAAAATATACACCAACAGTTTCTACATGGATAACTTAGTGACATTGATTACATTCTTTGAGTTGTGCACATGTTTTCACTCTCTTTTTCTAAATTGTTCCTCCCTCCATTCACCTACACTTACTGATCCCTAAGGTTCCTGTATAATATTTCAATTTGCAGTTGTCACTTGATTCCATATAGATCATCTTAAAAGAGGATCATACTCCAAGCAGACATTTTTTATTAGTTAAGCTAAACTGTTGTTCAGTTCTAAGATGACTTTGAGAAATATTTCTTATTGAAGGCTTAAAGATTATCCCAGGGCAATAGTTTCAGGGGTTCATACACCCTCTGTAGCTCCAGAAAGTTTGGAATCTGTGATAGTTAGAAATTCTGTTCTACGTTTCCCTCCTTTTAATCAGGATTCTTCTACAGAATTTTTTTTTTAATTCTTTTATTTAATATGACTGAGTGAAAATGTACGTTCCCATATAAGTTTACTTGCCCACCTAAATGCAGCTTCCACTGCTCTCCCTGTCCGGTGACTGCACACTATTCCTCTCTGCTCCATACATGTCTCATCCTCCCAATAGTTTTCTTTCCCCTCCTCTCCACCCATGCTCCTTCCTCCAGCAAAGTGCATCCAATATATGGCCACTCTGCATTGTCAAGTCCAATCCATTCCTGTCCAAAGAGTGGACTTTCGTTGTGATTTATGACCAAGGACAGCATCAGGGCCAGGGGCCATGCTCCCAGGGGAACCCCAAAACTGCTGGACCATCAATTGAGGTCTTTTAGTGGAGTTTTCAGGATGCACCCCTTTTTATTCTTGTGTTGCCAGTGAGACTCAACTCTGTGAGCTCCGTTGCGGCTATCACTGGTGGTGGCCGGGCACCATCCGGTTCTTCCAGTCCCAAGTCGATGTAGGCACCCATTCATGTGGGTTTCTCTATCTTCTGGGTTGTCTTTACCCCACGTCATTTTGGTCCTCGGTGAGCATTCGCTCCTGCTGAGTTGGGACCATTTGCTGTGTCCTTGGATGGCAGCTTGGCAGCTTTTAAGACCCCAGATGCCACTCACCAATGTGGGGTGCAGAGAGCCCTCTTAGCAAAATGCTAGTTGTGCCAATTGGCCTCAATTTTGCCCAAGAGCATGGTTCCCTGCCCCCTGCCCCAGCTACTCTATCCTTGCAATATTGAGTTAAGATGGAAGGAGTACTCAAGTTATGCTGAAGTCCACTTAATGTTGTTCTTGTTTCTAATGTGGGCTATCACCGATTTCTCCCAACCAGGTTTCTAGCAACTATCTAATCTAAACCCTTCCCCCCTTAGCCTCCCTTCCTCCCCTCCCTTGCAGCTGTCAAAGAGTCTTTTCTTCTATACACAAGTCTGTTTTTGAGATCTTATTGTAGAGGTCTCATATAATATTTGTCCTTTTGTCGCTCACTACTTTCACTCAACATAATGTCTTCCAGCTGAAACTAGGTTATGAGATGTTTCCTAGAGTCATTGTTATTCTTTATCATTGCGTAGCACTCCATTGAGTATATGTACCATAGTTTACCTATCCATTCTTCTGTTGTTGGGCATCTGAGTTGTTTCCATCATTTTTGGACTGTGGACTGTGGACTGTGGACTGTGGACTGTGGACTGTGGACTGTGGACTGTGGACTGTGGACTGTGCTGCGATAAACATTCTTGTGCGTGTGTCCGTCAGTGTGAAAGCCTTTGATTCTGTAGGATATATCTTCTACAGAATTTTTGATCAAAATGTTCAGTATGGTAGCTGGGTATCATTCAGTTCTTCCAGTCTCATGGCAAAGGAGGCAGTTGTTCATGGAGACATTTAACTGCACATTCCATATCCTCCTCCTGTTCCTGACACTACTTCTTCCTCTGTTGCTCCAGATGAATGGAGACCCGCTGCTGTGTCTTGGGTGGCTGCTTGCAAGCTTTTAAGACCCTAGAAACTACACAACTAGGAGGTAGAATACGAGCACTAAACATGTTATTAGGTCAATTAACTGGGAAGTTCTGGGAAATCATCACCCTAAACCTCCAAACCAAGGAACCAAATCCCAGAAGGTATCTGGTTATACATAAGCAGCCTCGGTAGCTCCCCTTTTTTTTCTTTTTTTGTAGTTGTTGTTAATACATCTATCACAGGACTTTTGCAAGTTCAACTCTTTACATATCTACAACTCGTTGATAGCAATGAAAATAATTGGCCATTCAAGCCCACCCTTAATGAATGCAAATTTTCCATCAGTGAACCTCTCTTCCTCCCCTCCCTGCCACCCCTGGTCACCACTAATAAATTTTGGTCATTGTACACTTGCCTTTTCTTGTTTTTTGTATATTAGTAAAGTCATACAACATTTATCCTTTTGTTATTGGCTTAATTTACTCAGAATAATGTCTTTAAGCTCCATCCATACTGTAACACATATCAAGACTTCATTTCTTCTACTGGCTGGGTAGTATTCTATTGTATATATGTATCACATTTTGTTTATCCATTCATCTATTGATGCACATTTAGATTATTTCCAGTTTGGGGCTATTGTGAACAGTGAGGCAACCAACATTGGTATACAAATCTCTTTTTGAGTCTGTGCTTTCAAGTCTTTCAGTGGAATTTTCTGGGTCATATGGTAGTTCTATTTTTAGTTTCTGAGGACTTGCCATGCTGTTTTCCACAATGACTACACCATTTTGCTTTCCCACTAGCAATTCATAAGGGTTCCAATTTCCCCACATCCTCACCAACAATCATTATTTTCTGATAAAGCAATTTCTGAAATTGTAGTTCAAAGGACATATTGAAGTTTTAACTCTCCAAATACGAAAAAAACTGTAGCTGCGTTCAATGTATGATCTGTGAACGGGATGGGGCAGTGTGGTCTATGACACTGTCTGCTGCAGAATCTAAAAGTAGTTCAGGACAAGTCCAAATTTTGAGTGTCTCTGGGCTGCAGGACAGTAACTCCCTCCTTTGGACAGAGCTATCCCCTGGGGAGTTGGACAATTATTCTTCTTGAATTCCCAACATCGGAAGCTCTTCATGTATCTAAGGACATTCCTTTATAAGGCAAAAAATGTTCCCCAGTCTAGCAGCAGAAAATGCCAGACACTTTTCAGCCTCCTTGGCTACTGTAGGACATGTAAAAGATGCCACTGGTTAGTCACGCCCTCCCAGACCTCAGCTTGGAAGCCAGCACTCTGGGAATCAGAACTGCACAGCATTCATCAGCTACACAGTACAGCTGCACCCCATTCCGAGAGGCAGCTATAGTAGCAGCTCTAGCTGCCCTGCCTGGTAGAGTGTGATCTAACTACGTGACTTCCAAGACTAGATAATAAAAACTTATTTTCACCTTGCCCTCTTGGGATGCTGACTTTTCGAACCCAACTGGTATGCTGTGAGGCAGCCCAAGCCAGTCCATGTGGACAGAGCACATGGAGAAGCCTAGCATAGGTGTCTGGTGACAACCTCACTGATTCCGGCTGCTTCCTCCAGACGACTGCAGCCAGAGACAAGCCTACCTCTTAGCTCAGTCTGAATTCCTGACCTCAACAACCAGAAGCAGATAAATGATCATTTCATACCAGTAAGTTGGAGGTGGTTTGTTATGCAGAAAATGAAACAGAAGGGAACTTACAGAGGTGTTGGGCCACATACTGACAACAAAAAAGCTATTTGGAAACTCCCAGAGGACAGCAGGAAATTGTGGCTACCCCAGTCCCAAAGGTCCAAGGGAGAAACACAGTGAGGGCTAGAGCAGTGTAAGGAGCTAGTTTGAGGGAACCACAGCCCCGGGGAGTGCCAAAGACTAGCCCGGGGGGAAAGCACTCGTGCCTCCCATCCACAAGGTCCCACCTGCCTACCTGAGCTACCAGGCTGCAGGGGCAGGGACCGGCCCTGAGACAGGTGGTGGGACGGTAAGGGACAAGAATAAACTTGTGGGTAGGAGTGGGCCAAAGGAGGAACAACCTGCCCTGCAGCATTTAGAGTTGAGAAGAGTGGGAACCAAATACCAAAATCCTCTACAAATGGGAAAAGTTTGACTATTTCTCAAAAAGTTTAATATGGAGCTACCATATTACTCAATAACACCAGACTGGGTATACACCCATAAGACTTGAAAGCAAGTACTCAAACAGAAAGTTGTATACAATGTTTATTAACAGTATTTGTTCACAATAGACAAAAGGTAAAAACAACCCAAGTGTCCATCAACAGATGGATGGATAAACAAAATGTGGTAAAAAAATTACAATGGAATATTACTCAGCCATAAAAAGAAACAAAGTCCTGATACATTTTATGACATGGAAGAACTTTGAAAACATTGTGCTGAGTGAAATAAGTCAGTCACAAAGAACAACTATTGTATGGTCCCACTTAAGTGAAATCTCTACAACAGGCAAATGCATAAAGACTTACGTTTACTAGTGGCTGGGGAGTGGAAAGATGGGGAGTTACTGCTGAAAAGATAGTGAGTTTCTGTTAAGGGTAGTAGATATTTTTGGAAATGGATAGTTGTAATAGTTGCATAGCATGATGAATGTAATTAATGTGACTGAATCATACATTTAAAAAGTTATTAAAATGGCAAAATGTTTGTTGCATGTGTTTTACCACCGTATTTATTTTTTCTGTTTTCACAAACAGCAAGTGCTTCCAAGAGGAAGCATTGTACACCAGCTTGGGTGGGCAGGTTCATGTTTATGAATGATCCTGGGGTTCATTGCACAGAGTGCAAGTACTGAGAGTACAGTGACAGCCACGTACACTGCTGGCATTTTTTCTCAGAGCCTCCATCAATGAGCAGTTCCATCTCATAGCGGATGCTAGAGGGCTCTCACGCTGAGGGCTGGTTCCTGGGAGCCTGATGAAGACTTTACTCACACACTTCAGAAAGAGGTGCATGGAATACTAAAAATTTTAAATGCTGCAATCAGGACTCTGAAAGGAATGTAGCTGGGATTATTGAGGAAAATTTACAAGTTAAATTACCTAAAAGCCTAGAAATGCAAATGACATTAAATTGGCAGGACTTGGGAGCACAATAATGACTCATTTTCCTCCAAGAAGGTGCCCAGAGACAAATCACAGACCCAAGAAGGACATGGGGACCACCCAAGCCTGAGTTTCCCAATGGGGCATTATGGACAGGACAGGTACACACGTCATGCGATGTCTGAAGAAGTCTCTGGAAGACTCCGGCCACCAGCTAGCACCCCTGCTTTCCTCAAATACTAGTCACTCCCAGAGCTTGTGACAACTAAAAGCATCTGCCCTGCTTCTGATACTTCTGGGATCCTGCAGTTGAGGCCTCCATTTTGCTGGTGACCTCTGAGTGGGGTACCTATATAGGCTCTACTTGCTACCGGGCCACAGAGCTGGATCAAGGCCCAAGCGTTCCAGATACAGGGCCAGGCACCCTCTTCCACTCAGCCTGCTGTACCCTCCAGGAAGCAGCTGGATTGTTGTCATATTCTCCTGATTACTGGATTACCTCTGTACCAAGGACACACAGATATAAGAGACATGGGCAGGCCATGGGACACGGGACCCATGACCCCAGGCTCCCAATGCCAGGCCCTAATGGATGAGCTGGAAAACAGTAAGGAGGACATACAGACAGGCAGACAGACAGACTAGCAAGTAGCAGGCAAAAACCAGAAACCAGGTGATGGTCTCAGGCAGGCCACTCCACACAAATATATTTAGTAAGTTCTGTCTAAGGCACTGTGCTGGCCACTGAGGGGAGAAAAAGACTTTGATCTGGCCCCAACCTTCAAGGGACAGGCCTCAGTCTCAGGAGGAAAATGTAGCAATGCCTCACCTACCCAGCATCTTTCTGCAGAACTAGAAGTCCAGGTAGTTCTGAACTGAATTACATTCACTTGTTCTAGTTCTCTCTGGAGCTTGCTGCCTTACAAGTGTTCCTCAGGGTTCTCTGGAAAAGGGGTGCTTCTGAGTCCCCTGATTTGGAGAATACGAGCAGGTATGTGGGGGAAGCACAAACATAATTATTCTTTGCACTTACATGTGCAACGCAAGCTTAACTTGCAGATTCTCAAGTGTAATTCGGCATCTTAACTCATCTAGATTCCTGTTAACGGCTCTCTCTTCTGAATCTGGGAATTTCTCAGCACAGGGGCCCTGGGTACTAAGAGTGCACTCCACTAAGGATTCTTCATAATGGTAATGAGGTCTCTCCTGAACCTGTGAGGGACTGGCCTTTATATAAGCTAGTAAGATAGCAAAACTAAACAATTTGAGCTGGACTGCAAAGGTCTTAGTTTTAATGTGTGGATTTTCAAGTCCCTATTGACACAGTAGAAACCCTGGTGGCGTAGTGGTTAACTGCTACAGCTACTAACTAAAAGATCAGCAGTTGAAATCCACCAGGTTCTTCTTAGAAACTTTATGGAGCAGTTCTACTCTGTCCTGTAGGGCCAGTGTGAGTCAGAACTGATTCGATAAAAACAAGACATCATGGATTGAACTGTGTTCTCCCAAAAATGTGTGTAGCCACGTGGCTGGCCATCATTCCCAATATTTTGTGATTTTCTGATGCTGTAAATCCTAATCTCCATCTGTGGTTAACAGAGTGGATTATGTTAGAGAGGACTAGGGTGGGATTGCAAATCCCTTCTTAAGGTCCTCTCCCTGCTCCATTGTAAAGGGAGCTTCCCTGGAGTGTGGCTTGCACCATCTTTTATCCTTTTATCTTACAAAGGATAAAAGGAAAGGGAAGCACGTAGAGAGTTGGGAATTTTATGCCATGAAGAAAGCAGCACTGGGAGCAGAGTACACAGATTCCTGCGCCAAGATGCTGCCTGAACAAAGGCTGATACAACACAAGGACTTTTCCCCATAGCCAACAAGGGGGAAAGCCTTCCCCTGGATCAGGCACCCTGAATGTGGACTTGTAGCGTACAGAACTGTGCAAGAATAAACTTTTGTTTGTTAAAACCATCCACTTTGTGGTATTCTATTAGAGCAGCACAAGCTGACTAAACACACGGTTTTTTAAAAAAGAGGTTTTTTGGTGGCACTATAAGCCAAATATTTAAAAAAAAAAAGCCCATTGTGGTTAAGCTGATTCCAATGCATAGCAACTGTATGAATCAGAATCGACTTGACCAAAACTGGGTTTCTTTGGTTTTTGTTTGTTTGTTTGTTTATACAAGGCCAGAAAGGCCATATGTAAGAGGAACCCACTACACTGCATTAAGTCAAACTTTGCAAACAGCAGTCCCTCCTCTGGCTGATGTCCTGTCTTCCCATGGCCAAGGTGTTCCCAGGACTGTCTAAGGGCTGAGCAGCTGACCTTGGGCAAGTCCTGTCTACCTCTTTAGCCTCAGCTTTATGGCTGTAGGTTCTAAATTCCCTGCCTGTGCCAAGATTCTGATCCAGGGTTGGGGAGGGGCTCACAGAGAATCCCTAGGCTTAGTAGCCACTACCTCCCATTCTTGAGAGGAAGCAGCAGGTACATTGCTTCCAACAGCTTATCAGTCCTTACCTGGGGCCTTAGCAGCCCACAGCCTTTTTGGTTTTAACTAGGCTCAGGTTGAACACAACGAAGGCATCATTCTCTTGGTTGGAAATCTCAGATAAGAAACCCGGGTCCATTATACTGGATCAGCAGCCTCCAAGAAAGGGTCTAGTGCTACTATAACAGAAATACCACAAATACCAAACCAAAAACCAAACCTAGTGCCGTTGAGTCTATTCCAACTCATAGTGACCCTATAGAACAGAGCACAACTGCCCCACAGAGTTTTCAAGGAGCATCTGGTAGATTTGAACCGCCGACCTTTTGGTTAGCAGACATAACACTTAACCACCACCCCGCCATATCTGGCTTTAAAAAGGGTAATTTTATCCTGTCACAGTCCAGTAGGCTACAAGTCCAAATTAAGGGCATCACCCCCAGGAGAATGTTTTCTCTTTTGGCTCTGGAGGAAGGTCCTTGTCATCAATCTTCCTCTGGACCAGGAAGCTCCGAGGTACAGGGACTCTGGGTTTTTTCCAGTAGATGTACTCCACTCTCTGCACTGCTTCTTGGTGGTAAGAGGTCCCCAACTCTGTTTGTTTCTCTTACCTTTTTATCTCAAGAGGCTGCCTCAAGGCACAGTACAATCCTGCACTTTGAGTCCTGCCCCACAAACACAACTGCTGCCCATCCTCCCTTGTTCGCATCACAGAGGCAGGGTTTACAGCATAGAGGGACATCATACAGTACCTGGAATCATGGCCTAGCCAAATGGGGGACATAACTCAATCCACAAGAGGGTCTCACCTCACCCATGCAAGGCTTTATTTTGACTTCTTCAGCCAGCCTGGTGTCCTGACCCAGGGCACCCACACACACTTACACGTACACATGGTGGGTTCCTCACAAGCTGAGTACTTTGTCGTTCTGATCCATGCTGTGAAATGCCCAGTCCTCTTTTAGAAACTAGCTCTGAAAAGCACTTAACGCCGACATGATGTAGTGAGGTCCAAATCATTTTCTTTGCAACATTTAAAAGCAGATTCACACATACAAACAAGGAAATGTCATCAGCACATGCCTTTCACTCATTGCATTGAATCCTCCATAGAACATTCAACCTGTGTTGTCTTTGCCAGGTGCTATTAAGTCAGCTTCAACCCACAGCACAACAGAACAAACTCTATGTACAACAAAAAAAATGCTGCCCAATCCTGAGCCATCTTCACAGTCGTCGTCATGCTCGCACCAACTGTTGCAGCCACTGTGTCGGTCCATCTCACTAAGGGTCTTCCTCCTTTCTGCTGACAAGCTACTTTACTAAGCATGATGTCCTTCTCCAGGGACTGGTTCTTCCTGATAATGTGTCCAAAGTATATGAGACAACATTTTGTCATCCTTGCTTCTAATGAACATTCTGGCTGTACTTTTTCTATAACAAGCATGTTTGTTCTTCTGGCAGTCCATGCCATATTCAATATTCTTCATCAACCCTTTAATTCAAAGGCATTAGTCCTTTTGTTTTCCTTATTCATTATTCAGTTTTCTCATGCGCACCAGGTGACTGAAAACAACATGGCCTGAGTCAAGTGTACCACAGTCCTTAAAGTGACATTTTCATTCTTTAAACACTTTAAAGAGATCTTTTGAAGCAGATTTGCCCAATGTAATGCACTGTTTGATTTCCTGACTGCTACTTCCATGGGATCACTATGAGTTGCAATCAACTCGAGGGTTTGGTTTTGGAAACCCTGGTGGTGTAATGGTTTAGTGCTACAGCTGCGAACCAAAGAGTCAGCAGTTTGAACTTGCGGGTGCTCCTTGGAAACTCTGTGTAGCAGTTCTACCCCATCTTATAGGGTCTCTATGAGTCAGAATCAACTTGAAAGCAATTCGTCTGTTGTGTTTTGTTTTTCTTTTTTTTGACTCTTACTTCCATGAGTGCTGATTGTGCATCCCAATAAAATGAAATTCTTAACAACTTCAATATTTTCTCCTTTATCATGATGTTGCTTATTGGTCCAGTTGTAGGGATCTTTGTCTTCATTGTGTTGAGGTGCAATCC
The DNA here is from genome assembly GCA_028571685.1 of Heterohyrax brucei. NCBI lineage: Eukaryota > Metazoa > Chordata > Mammalia > Hyracoidea > Procaviidae > Heterohyrax > Heterohyrax brucei. Next base: position 59,591,089 of record CM053158.1, on the reverse strand, counting down.
ATAATCAAGGCTGTGGTCTTGGATATTCATCAATAAGTATTTCGAATACTCTTCACTTTCAGCAAGCAAGGTTATATTGTTGCAGGAAAAACCGGAGTTTACAAACAACCATTAAACAAAGCTCTGGGGAGCAAGGATCACTCTGAACACCATTAATTGTTAGAGGGAGGGCCTTTAATTCCAGCTGGGGGAATGCAGTGGATTGAGTCTGAAAATGGCTGCATTCCCCGTCCCACTAGGTTCCAGAGTTTATATATGCTTTACAGAAAGTACAAACAAAGAAATTTTCATACAGCATTCTTCGTGGTATTAGTAGTTTTACAAATTATCATTCTACCTTCTAACTGGTGTTAACATGGTTACAAAGAAAAAGATAAGCAAATTCTTAAATGGTGAGGAGGGGGCTCTCCTTTCTCTGGGGGTCGAACTGCTCACAGGAAGCACTTGTGTTGGGGGTTTTCTTGTGCCAGGCTTCCAGGCTCCTGATGTTTTTCATAATGCTATAATTCTTCAGGTTTGAAGCCCTCAGGCTTCTGGTATTTTAGGAAACGCTATAATTCTTCAGACTTTTCCTCTCTCAATATCACCTGAAAATCGCAGGTTGTTAATGAGTCTTCCTCCAATCCTGTTGTTCTGTTCTTCTTCATATAGTCCAGTTTCTCAGATTCTTTGCTCAGCATATACACTGAATTAGTATGCTAGAAGAATACATCCCTGATGCACTCCTTTCCTGACTTAAGACCACACAGAATCTCACTTTTCTCTTCAAAAGACTGCCTCTTGGTCAACATGTAGGTTCCTTACCTATACAATCAAGTGTGAAGTGAAAAATCCCATTCATCACAATGTTATCCATAATTTGTTATGATCTGTACAGTTGAATGCCTTTGCATAGTCAGTAAAACATGGGTAAACATCTTTCCAGTATTCTGTGCTTTCAGCCAAGATCTCTCTGACATCTGCATGCTTTCCTGAATCTGGCTTGAATTTCTGGCAGTTCCTTGTCAATGTACAGCTGCAACTGTTTTTGACTGATCTTCAGTAAAATTTTACTTCTGTATGATATTAACAATATTCCTTGGTAATTTTCACACTCTATTGGATCAGCTTTCTTTGCAATGAGTACTATGATACTCAGTTCTGGGAAATTTTCTTATATTATTTTAAAATAATGTCCTATCTATTGTGTTCTTTATTTCCAAAATTCTAATTTGGATATCCCAAATTTACCTTCTAATTTTATTTTGTCTCCTAAATTTCCAGAATTGAAGTTATGAAATACATATTGAAAGAACATCTCAAAGGCCCTGTTGTTATTGGGTAGTTCTGTAGCGCTAAGCCAGAGATGACAGAATAGAACTGCCTCATAGGGTTTTCCGGGCTGTAATCTTTATGGGTACAGATCACTAGATTGTTGGCCCACAGAGCTGCTGAGTAGGTTGAAACACCAACCTTCAGTTGGCAGCTGAGTGCTTAACTGCTGCACCACCAAAATCCAAAAATTCCCTGCTGACGAGTCAGGCCTGACTCATAGCAACCCTATAGATCAGAGCAGAGTTGCACCATAGAGTTTCCAAGGAGCACCCAGTGGATTTGAACTGCTGAACTTTATAGTTAGCAGACATAGCACTTAACCCACTGTGCCACCAGGGTTTCCTGGGCTCCTTAAAGGCCCTGTATAATGGATAAAATCAGACCCACTCAGAAGCACATCATCAAGAAATTTTGTAATATTAGGGATAAAGAGAAAACCCTAAAAGCTTTCAAAAAGAAAAAGACAACTCAGGACTAACAGAAAGGATGAAGGATCAGAGTGACGTCAGACATCAGCAACATAAAAAGGTAGCAATGCCTTCAAATGTCTGCAGGAAAAGATTCCCAAACAACAATTACATACCCAGCTAAGGACTGAACAAATATAAGACTGAAAATATTTACCTTTAAAGCATCTTTTCTCAAGAAGCTACTGGAGGATGTTCTCAACCTAAATGAGAGGATAAACTGAGAAACAGGAAGAAATGGGATCCAAAACACAGAGGCTGAAATCCAAGAAAAAGAAGAAGGGTGCCTCCAGGATGACAGCTGGCACCAGACACAGACACAACTCATTTACATGGAAGCAGGGCAGAGGCTGTGGGAAAGAGTTCTTCAAAACCGAGTTTAATAGAAAATCTAACATATCTAAATTCAGCAGCAAGAAATTTACACCTCCAGGGGAGAATTTCACAATAAAATAATGATAAAAACATGCAAAACCAAGCAAAAGAACTTGCAAGACAATTATTAAATCCAGAATAGATAAAAAGTCCTGGCAGAAAGAACAATTATAATAAAGTCCATGACTCATTTATTAACATAAATGTGAAAAGTAATCTGGTATAACATAAGATACAACCTTGCATATACCTGAATTTGGAAATCATCTCAAGAATAGATTTGATGCATTGAAGACTAATGACCAAAGACCAGACAAGTTGTGGGATAAAGTCAAGCCAAGCCAGAAGCCAAAAGGTCATTCTCATAGATTGAGTCACGTCCCCCCCAAAATGTGTCTGGGCCTTGACTCCCAGTATTGTATGGTTGTCCTCTATTTTATGACTGTAATACTCATGTATGTTGTAAATCCTAATCTCTGCCCATGGTTGACAGGGCAAGATTGGCTTCTGTTAAAGAGAATTAGGCTGGGACTATAACACCCTTATTAAGGTCACATCCCTGATCCAGTGTACAGGGAGTTTCCCTCAGGTGTGGCCTGACCACCTTTTATCTTACAAGAGGTAAAAGGAAAGGGAAGCAAGCAGAGTCAGGGACCTCATAGCATTAAAAAAGCAGTTCCAGGAGCAGAACCTTGAACTGAAGGTTCCTGTGCTGAGATGCTCCCAGACCAAGGGAAGACTAATGATAGAGGCCTTCATCCACAGCCCACAAAGAGAAAGGCTTCCCCTGGAGCTATGTCTTGAATTTGTACTTCTAGCCCACTAGACTGTGAGTGAATAAACTTGCTTGTTAAAGTCATTGTCATGGATTGAAATGTGTCCCCCTAAAACAATGTGTGGAACAATTTGAGTGTGCCAAGATGCCCTGGTATTCTGTGATGTTCCTGTATGTTGCTGATCCACGTTCTGTGGTGCTAATGAGGGAGGATGGGCAGCAGTTGTGTGGGTGTGGCGGGACTCCGTGTAAGATTATATTGTGTCTTGAGGCAATCTCTTGAGATGTAAAGGAAAAGGAAACAAACATAGAGTTTGAGACCTCATATCACCAGGGAAGAAGCAGTTTCAGGAGAAGAATACATCCTTTGGACCTGGTTTCCCCATGCCTCAGAAGCTTCTAGTCCAGGGGGAAGATTGACAAGTACCTTTCTCCAGAGCTGACAAAGGAAGACTTCCTCTGGAGCCGATGCCCTGAATTCGGACTTGTAGCCTACTGGACTGTGATAGAATAAATTTATCTTCGTTAAAGACATCCGTTTATGGTATTTCTGTTATAGCAACACTAGATGACTAAGACAGCCATCTACTTGTGGTATTTCTGTTAGAAGAGTACTAGACAGTTGAGAGAGCCATTTAAAAGTCAGGAAAGAGAAAAAGGACAAAAATGGATAGAGAGATGCAAATTTTAGACTCTGGGGGGCTAGCATAACTGAATTAGGTGAGTTAGACACAATTTAAAGAATTCCATTCCGAATTAAACTAAGATTTTCATTTCTACTGTAAAACCTGAAGAGGCTACCTGTCATATCTAAATCTTCACTATGTCTTTTCACTACTCCTGTAAAGAAATCACCTAGTCTCTTGTCAAGGTTTACCGCTTGAAAGACAAAGCTGGAACGTCTCATCTAAATAAAGATTAGCCTGGCACCTGTTAGGAATATTTAAATTTCAAAAGGCTTTACTTCACTTGCTGTGTCAACCACTCTCAAACTCTAACTCACTCTTAGCCAAGATAAACTATGTTTACATTTCAAAAAACCCTGAGATTTAGAGTTAATTCTCCTCTAACCAAATGGTTGTTTTCACATTTCAGGAACTTCCACTGAGTTCCACTAGGCCTGTAACTTTTCAGGGAGCTTCCACATCAAAACTGTTTACACAGCTCACTTGAGAAACATTGCCTCAGTCAAAATATGTCAGGAAATAAGAAATTAAAGTCAGGATAAAACTGTCTGTTAAGAAAGTTTATAATGGTTTCTAACTTGACAACCCCTTGGAAATCTTTGTTATACATTTCCTGCGCCTGTGAGTGCAATCTTTAGTTTGCCTCTCCTAATTAAAAAGTCCTCTCCCTCCTTACAAGAAGATACGCTTTAGCATAATATTTGCGTGAATGTCTGTGATTTCTCATTCTGTGAAATCTTATTTTATCCTTCAACAAAAACTCTTTGTTTTCCTCTGAGGTGTTTTTAAGTTTAATATTTCACTATAACAGACATCAGACAAAGACTCTGAAACTTGCTCTTGAACTTACAGTAGTTAAAAAGATGATGAAGTAAAAGAGCTAAACAGAAGATTTCAAAGGGCAGCTCAAGACGACAAACCAAAGTATTATGATGAAATGTGCAAGGACCTGTATTACAACACCAGAAGGGAAAAACACTCTCAGCATTTCTTTCTTTCTTTCTTTTTACTGTTCTTTAGATGAAGGTTTACAGAGCACATTAGTTTCTCATTAAGCAAGTAACACACATACTGTTTTGTGATGTTAGTTGCCAATCCCATGACATGTCAACATTCTCTTTGGTGAGTTCCCTATTACCAGCTTCCTTGTCCCTTCCTGCCTTCTTGTCCTTACCCCTGAGCTGACGAGCCCATTTAGTCTCACTTTACGGGCCTGTCTAATCTTTGGCTGGAGCCCTTGTAGCATAGTGGCTAACAGTTTGGCCTCTAACCAAAAGTTATGTAGTTCGAATCCAGTAGCTGCTCCTTGGAAACCCTAGGGGGCAGTTTACTCCATCCTATAGGGTTGCTACAAGTTGGAATCGACTTGATGGCAATAGAAATGAATAAAAATCTTTGGCTGAAGAATGAACCTCAGGTATTACTTCAGTACCAAGTAAAAGAGTGTCTGGGGACCACACTGTCAGGGTTGCTCCTGTCTCTGCCAAACTGGTTGGTAAATCTGGTCCTTTTCTGTGAGTTTGAATTTGATGCTACATTTTTCTTCAGCTCTGTCTGGGACCTTCTGTTGTGATCCCTGTCAGAGCAGTTGGTGGTAGTAGCAGGGCACCATCTAGTTGTGCTGGGTCAAATCTGCTAGCGGCTCTGGTATTTGTCATCCATTATCTTTGGGGCTAATTTCTCCCTCGTGTCTTTGCCTGTTTTCATTCTCCCTTGCTCCAGATGGGGTGATTTCAGTGGAGGATCTTAGATGACTCCTCACAGACTTTTAAGCACTCAGGTGCTATTCACCAATCAGTATTTCTCAAGCTGAAAGAATTGAAGAAAAAAATTAAGCCTCAAGTTGAAACACTGAAGGAGTCTACCGGAAAGTTACTGAACAACACAGAAGCATCAAAAGATGGAAGAAGTTATAGAGTCACTACATCAAGAAGAACTGGTCAATGTTCAACTATTTTGGGAGGTAGCGTATGAGCAAGAAACAATGGATCTGAAGGAAAAAGTCCAAAATGCACTGAAGGCGTTGGTGAAAACCAAGCTTACGGGATGCGATGGAATGTTGATTGAAATGTTTCAACAAAGGGAAGCAGCACTGCGGGTGCTCACTCATCAATGCTAAGCAGTTTGGAAGAACAGCTACCTGGCTGATTGACTGACAGACATCCATATTTGTAACCATTCTAAAGAAAGATGATGCAACAGAATGCAGAAATTACCATACAGTATCATTTTTATCATACACAAATAAAATTTTGCTGAAGATAATTCAAAACCAGTTGGAGTAGTACATTGACAATGAAACGCCAGAAATTCAAGCCAGATTCAGAGGAGCACATGGAACCAGGAACATGACTGTTGATGTCAGATAGATCTTGGTTGTAAGCACAGAATATTGGAAAGATATTTACCTGTGTTTTATCGATTATGCAAAGGCATTCAACTGTGTAGATCATAACAACCTGTGGATAACACTGCAATGGGAATTCCAGAACATTTAATTATGCTTATGCAGAACATGCACACTGACCAAGAGGCAGTCATCTGAACAGAACAAGAGAATGCTGCATGGTTTAAAATCAGAAAAGGTTGTATCACCATAAACTGAAAGGTCTTCCATTCTCAACCAAATATTGCAAGGATAGAGTAGCAGTGGGTAGGGGCCTGGGGGCCATGTTCTTGGAGACACTGAGTCCAAATGACATAACTAGCCTATTGCTAAGAGAGTCTTCTGCACTGGTGAGTGGCATCTAGGGTCTTAAGAGTGAGCAAGCTGCCATCTGAGGCACACCAAATGGCCCCAACTCATCCAGAACAGATGGTCATCGAGAACAACAAAGACACAACGAAAAAAGAGCTCAGGAGACAGAACGACCCATGTGAAAGGGAGACTGTATCAACATGTGACTAGAAGAACCGGATGAAGCCTGGCCACCACCAAAGACAGCTGTGATGGGCACACAATGTTGAGTCCTAGTACCAACACTAGAAAAAGAAGGGTGAAGCTCAAGAACTCTAGTAAAAGACCACAGTTGATAGTCCAACAGCCTGGAGGATACCCTGGAAGCATGGCCCCTAGACTCGCTGCTGCCCCTGACCAGAAAATACTACTGAGGTCAACTCTTCAGACAAAAATGGACTGGACTCAGGGACACGGTGTGACCATATGGTGCATGTACTTTATGGTTCTATGAATTTATAGGATGCTGTCCTACTGGTCTCTTTCTAGATGGGAGAGAAGAGGGTAGAGAGGACAAGGCAGGACTTGCTACAATGATACGACAAATACAGAATGAAAAGGAGGAACATGCTGTCATTTGACAAGGACAGCAGAAGAAGCTGCAGACAGGCAGACATGCCAAGTTAATTTGGATTGTATACTTTCACTTAATACAATTTTAAAAAAGGAAAGGTGTGTATCAGGATTATATCTTTTCATCATACTTATTCATTCCACATGCTGAGCAAACAATCTGAGAAACTGGACTAAGGAAGAACGTGGCATCAGGATTGGAGGAAGACCATTAAGAACATACAATATGCATATCACACAACCTTGATTGCTGAATGTGAAGAGGACTTGAAATACTTACTGATGAAAATCAAAGACTAGCCTTTCAGTATGGATTACACCTCAACATAAAGAAAACAAAAGTCCTCCCAACTAGACCAGTAAACATCATGATAAAGGGAGAAAAGACTGACGTTGTCAGCATTTCATTTTATTTGGATTCACAATCAACACCCATGGAAGCAGCAGTCAAAATAAACCAAACGATATACTGTGTTGGGCAAATCTGCTGCAAAAGATCTCCTTTAAACCATTAAAAAGCAAAAATGTCACTCTGAGGACTAAGGTGTACCTGACCCAAACCATAACAGTTTCAGCCACCTCCTATACATCTGAACGCTGGACAATGACAAAGAAAAATTGAAAAAAGGATGCCTTTGAACCATGGTGCTGGTGAAGAATACTGAATACGCCATGGACTGCCAGAAGAATGAACCAATCTATCTTGGAAGAAGTACAGCCAGAGTGCTACTAAAAACACAGGACAGGCAGACATGTTATCAAGAAAAGGACATCAGGCTTGGTAAAGCAGAGGGTCCGCAAAAAAGAGGAAGACCCCCAATTAGATGAATCCACACAGTGGCGGCAACAATGAGTTCAAACATAGCAAAGATTATGAGGTAGTCTAGGACAGGACAGCGTTTCCTTACGTATGGTCATTGTGAGTCAGAACTGACTGAGAGGCACCTAACAGCATCACCAACAAAACAAGATACAACTGCTTGGGAAGACGAGACATTATGAAGCGTTGGGGGGCGGGAGGGGGGAGGCGCTGAGTGGAAACAGAAGGTTTGGCGGGGGCAAGAACTAAATCCTCTTGTACTGCCAGTAGAAAACGTCCACATGGAGAAGCTAAGAGTATAAACCTGTTATTTAGAGATACGTAGGTATGCAACAAAGGAATCAGCTAAAAGAATTCAGTCATCGTTCTGCAGAATGAGAAACTGGGAGGTGCAGAACTGCCGTTTTCTTCACAAGGGTCCTGTCCTTGATTTTGAAATGCTAACTTTGACAAAATTCTCATAAATTTAATAAGATGCACTGTGGGCACGGGAGAGATTTACCAGCCTATAGCTAGGGGATTCTCTAGCAATCACGACCCGCACAACTCCCAAAGACACAGGGTCTTGGGGTGAAGGGGAAACTCCAACCCAGCTGGGAGGGGTCGCCACAAAGACATGCCCTGTCATTCACAAGTGGCTTCTGACAGGCACTGGAAGGTCAGAGCTGGACCCCGCGAGGGATGGCCAGGCGGCGGTGCTGAAGGAACTCTCCAGCAAGCAGGGCACCCACAGGGTGATGACAGCCGGCCCGCGCTGGAAGGCAAGAGCGCCTTTTTCTGCCTCAGCTTAGCCCGGCTCGGCACACCACGGCACTGCGGAGAACGTTCCGCAGCCGCCCCGCAGCCGCCCAGGTCTGTTCCTTTCCCCGTTGGCGCGCCTTTCCCTTGCCCAGCCTCTTCCTCTCCCCCTACTCCCGCCTCTCTCTCCACCCTCCCAAGCCCCGGGCTGGCGTCTCCCATCCCCGGTCCCATGCCGCCTGGTCTGGCCCTACCCAAACCCGGTACGTGCTGCGGCCAAAAGCCACGCACAAAGGCCGGAGGACCCTGGAACAGGAACCAAGGACCCCGCACCGGGCGAGGCCTAAGCTCCGCCCGCCGTCAAATCACCTGGGGGGAACTGCGCACCGCGGGCTGGTCGCTGACAGGGTCGGATCTGCAGAAAAATTTTAACGGGAATTTCAGATGTATGCAAAAGCAGACAAGAGACAGTATAACGAAAAGAGTCAGTCCGCTTTTGACCCACACCACCCTTCTTTTCGTTAAAAGCAAACCCTTTGTAGTTGATGGCTCTATGTCCTAAAAGCCAAATGCTGTGGAGTCGGATCTGACTCATGGAGATTTTAGGGGCCAGAGTAGAAGTGACCCCCAGAGAATTCAAGGAGCGCCTGATATCCAACTGATCCCTTTCTAGATGAGAGAGAAGAGGGTGGACAGGAGGGGGCAGGAGCTTGTTAAGACGTCAGGACAAGTATAAAGTGAAAACAAGGGGTGCGCAGTCACTGGCTAAGGAGAGCGGAGGAGCTGTAGATGGGTGGGTATGCAAAACTGATTTGGACTGTATACTTTCACTTAATCACAATCTAAAAAAGAAAAAAAGAAACCCTTAACTAGTTCAGCTCAACTCTATAAAAATAAAACCAATCCCATTACGGTTGAGTTGATTCCGACCCATAACAACCCCATAGGACAGTGTAGAACTGCTCTATAGATTTTCCAAGGAGTACCTGATGGATCCGAACTGCCAGCCTTTTGGTTAGATGTCATAGCACTTAACCAAGCAGTCACAAGGGACTCAAAAAAAAGTAGCAAACTGTCACCACGGTGATGATGGCATTTCACAAATGAAGAGTCTGGGATCAGAAGGAGAGTGTTCACTGAGTAGGGTACAGTGGAGGACTTCCAGGAGACTCTTCCCTAGAGGCTGTCCCAGAACCTGGGACAGAGTGAGGCCCACCGCCTGGATGGGCATTAGCACAACAAAGGTGAGGGATCAGGGAGTTCAACGGGTGTGTGCCTAGAGTTCCAAAAGGTAAATGGGTTAGTTGGACCTGGTGAGGGCAGGCTGGCGGAGCTCTGGTCCTGAACATGCAAACCCACCCCACTCCACCCCCTACTCTCACCTCACCCACTGCCACTTTCTCTGTCTTTGAACTTTACCTCACGCAGCTCAGCATTCAGTGGAGCGTTCTATGTCCCATCCCATAAATTCAGAACAGTTCTTAAGGTGTAAATCCTAGTCCCCTTGCTTTCTTCAGCGCACCTCAAGTGTGCCCAAGCACTGACTAGCTTCTCTCTCTTCCTGGAAGAGACACCCCTACCCCTTACCCTTCTGCACTGCAGTGGAGGACCCAGGGGCTGATCATGCGCCTTCACTGCTGTTGCTACTCTCCCCAAGGAAACAGGCGCAGTGACAGTAAACACAGTTAGCGGGTGCCAGTCGTTCAGGAACTGTTCCATTGTGTTTGTCCCTAGTCTCCCCTGAAACACTCCATGGTTCTTAGGTAAGCCTGGGGCGTCCCAGGTCTTCATTATGGGACAGAAAATTTGCTCCAAGGACAGTCCTTAGGATTCCAGCTCATGGGCCCTAAATGCTGACCTTATTCAATCAGTGTCTCGCAGACCGTTCTTTAGACTGTCCCAGTGTCCACTCCCCCATCCTAGACCTCTCTTTGCTAATTCACTCAACCTCTCAACAACTATGTACAGAACACCTCCTGCGAGCTAGCTGTTACCAGTACACCAGTGTCTCAGTCATCTAGTGCTGCTATAAGAGAAATAACACAAGCAGATGGCTTTAAAAAGAGATTTTGTTACAGTCCAGTAAGCTAAAAGTCCAAGTTCAGGATGTCAGCTCCCCAGGAAGGTTTTCTCTGCTGGCTCTGGAGGAAGGTCCCTGTTGTCAGTCTTCCCCTGGATTGGCAGCTTCTGAAGCACAAGGACCCTGGTCCTTTCCAAGGGACGCACTCAGCTCCTGGCACCGCTTCTTGGTGGTACGAGGTCCTCAAATCTCACTCTGCTAGCTTGTGTCCTTTGTATCTCAAGACAGTGCCTCAAGCACAATGCAGCCTTACACACTGAGTCCTTCCCACCAACACAGCCGCTGCCCATCCTCCCTCATCAACATCATACAGGCAGGGTTTACAGCACGGAGCATCACACGATACCAGGAATCATGGCCCAGCCAAACTACTGCACACATTTTGGGGGGAAAACATTCAATCCACGACAACCAGCCATGTTGCAATCCCACAGGTAATCCAGCAAGAGTGCGTATTGTGAATGGACAGTGCCAGAGTTCTGCTGCTAGAGAAAACATGCAAAGGGAACAAGAGTGGCCTATAAGGCTAGACTACAAGAATTCACAATCGCCTCCCTTATACACACTAAGGCCTCCCCAGATTTCTCCATGACCTCCAGGCTTGGACCCCACCTCAGGAATAGGGCACCCTATTCACTCTCTAATGCTGGGCCACTTTGCTGGGCTGCTTCCTTTTCTCCGGCTTCCTCTGCACCTCTGGTCCACATGGTAGGAGTGGGGCTGCCAGGAAGTCAGGAAACATGTCAGTCCTAGCCACATGGGGAGTCACAGAGACAGTCAGTCTTAGGGAAGAGACTCTGATCATCTGCCCTCATTACAGAAGCTGGGGAAGTTGGCTTACATTGTAGTAAGGGCCTCAGGGGTCAGCACGGCAACTGTGAGGTCACAGGCAGGAGGTAGGTCAGCAGAGGCTGGGCCTTGTGGCACAAATGGTTAAGTACCGGACTATTAACCAAATGGCTGGTGGTCCATACCCACTCAAAGCTACCTTGGAAGAAAGCCTATGTGCCTAAATGAGTTCCTCTATGTGGCCTTTGCCATGGTTCTTTGGAAAAAAATCTTGAGAGACCTTTTTTCCCCTAAACTCTGAGGCATTATCTTTGTCTTAGTTTTCTCCATCAGAGGTTTTGTTACTTTTTTCGGGTTGATTGACACTTCCTGTGTAAGCTGCAAACACTTTGATAGTTTGATATGTTTTGTCTGGCTGTGCTACTCCTGTCCTGTGATAGGTCTATTTTAAACACCTTGTAGGGACTAGTCAATACACTTACGCAAATAAACTGACTATAGCATAGTTATGCAAATGAAGTGACTGTGGCCTACTGAGGGGGCATTAGTCAGTGTGTGACTCTGGTGGAAAGGCCCCACCTTAACATTGACAAGAGTTTGCTCCTATAGGCAGGCAACCGCACAGAGGTTTCAGAAGGAAAGGAGAAAAGACAAGAAAGGCAAGAGGAGGAGATAAGAGAGAAAGGAAGCAAAGAACCTACTAAAAGAGTTATAACACAGGTCAAGGGCTGTAACACTGAAGACAAAGGTCTGGAAGAGGCCTGTTGGCAGAGCAGCAGTGACTAGCCCAGAAAGTGCCCTGAGGCACAGTTGGTGGTGATGGCCTCATCATTCCAGTTTGGAGAAAGCTGAACAAAGCTGCTATGCTGGCTAGAGCTGTGTCAGTTAGCAATGGATAGGCCAACAGCAGAGAGACCTACAGCAGGTAAGCCTGTCCTGAGCGGCCAAGAGGCGGCCTGCATGACAGAGAGCAGGGCTTCCTTGTTGACAAGGCTGAGAGACAGAGAGAGCTGTTCTGCACTGAAGATGGGCGGAATGTGCTCCCCTCTTCAAAGAAGACTTCCAGACGTTTCCTACATGCTTCCTCATCCTTATCCTGATCCTGTGTTGTAGCCTGGTCGTCTAATCCCAAATTGCAGCCTGTTACTTCTTTAATAAACCACTTAACTGTAAGTGTGGTGTGTGAGTTCTGTGTGTTCATGAAAATGGATTATTGAACCCAGAAGAAAAGTAGAGAGTGCCATGGGAGGATGTCCAGTGTCAGAATTGGTAAAAAGGTTGGAGAGTGGAGGTATGTATGAACCCCACTTCAGAAATGAGCTTTGGGCTGATCCTGTACTTAACTATAAGAAATCAAGACAAAGTCTATGCTACTACTACCATTTCACAGCCTGGCTAACTGCTTGGGAAAGGCCCTGAAAACCCTATAGAACAGTTCTGCTCTGCACACGTGGAAATGACTAAACAGCAATTGGTTTGCTTTTTTTTGTTTACCCAGCCTGCTACTGGAAACCCCGGTGGCATAGTGGTTAAGTGCTACATCTGCTAACCAAAAAGTCAGCAGTTTGAATCTGCCAGGCACTCCTTGGAAACCCTATGGAGCAGTTCTCTGTCGTATAGGGTTGCTATGAGTCAGAATGGACTCGATGGCAGTGGGTTTTAGCCTGCTACTGGGAGTTTTCCTCCCTTTCCAATAGGGGGCACTACTCACCTTGCAGAGGAGGAAGCTGAAAAGTGGCGCATATGTTAGTTCCTTGTGGTTGCTGTAACAAGTTACCACAAACTTAAGTGCTTAAAGAAAACAAAAAAACTATTCTTTCATGTTCTAGGGGCCAGAAATCAGTTTGGCTGGACCTAAAACAAGCTGCCATCAGAGCTTTACACCCTGCAGAGGCTCCAGAGGCGGGTCCTCTTATGCCTCTTCCCCTTCTGGTGGTTCCAGGCATTCCATCACTGGTGGCCGCATCATTCCAGTCTTCAAGGCCAGCATCTTCAAATCTCTGTCTGCTGTTTTCACATCGCCTTCTCATCTGCGGAATCAAATTTGCCTCTGTCCCCCTCTTCTAAGGACACTTGTGATTGAATCAGGGCACACCATCTCAAGGTTCTTAACCTCATCACATCTGCAAAGACTCTTTTTCTGTACCAGGTGACATTTACAGGTTCCAGAGACTAGGCTCCAATCTCTTTGGAGGCCATTATTAGCCTACCACACGGAGATAAGTAACTAGCTCAATGTCACACAGCTGGTTAAGTGGCAGAACTGATAACTGAATCCATGTTGGCCAGACTGAAAAACCTATATTCTTAATTGGCACATCCTAATCCTTTCTGCCCCAGACGATTCTGTTTAGGAGCCATCATTCGGAAGATTGTCCCATCTCTGGCTCTCATCATCAAGTGGTCTGGTTGCATGAGTTAAAGAATGCTGCAAGGGCTCCCTGCCTGTTCCAGCACCCAAATCAGTGGTCCTGTTGAAAGCCCCAGTACCTGATAGAAGTCACAATCACATTAATTTACTTATTCCTTCATCCCACAGGACTTTATTTACTACACACCAAGTGTTCCAGGATGGAGGGTATAAGGAAGCATCTCAACTGAACCTCGGGGGGGAAGGTCTGGGGACACCACGGTGGGAATCAGGGGAAAAGCAACAAGAGAACACTGAAGACCATGTCTCAGGCATTTCTCGCATCTCCAAAACCAGAACCTGGCCCACCCATGCAGGAGCAAACACTGAATTAGTGAATCTGCTGTTGACCATCAACTGCTATTAATGTCACAAAAAAGACACAGCACGGTAGAACACAGCCCCACATCACTGCAGGGTAGCCAACCAGTCGAAAACGTGGTAGACTGAAGGACAAGGGACCCGCACAAAGGCAAGAATCCTGAAGATTAAACACCTGAAGGATGTGTTAAGCAATCATAATGTATAAACCTTATCTGAATCATGATTCAAACAAGTGAACTATTTTGAAGTGACATTTATGATATCAGACACTTGAATATTTAAACAATTGCTAGCTATCTTATGAAATTAAGAAAGTTAATTTTTTGGGTGGATGATAGTGTTATAATTATCTTTCTTAAAATAATTTCTATATTTTAGATGTACACACTTAAATATTTACAAATGAAATGATAGGATACTTCGGATTTGCTTTAAAATAATACAAGAAGTGGATACTTGGGAGAAGCAAAGATGAAACAAAATTGGCTGTGTGTTGATTAATTGTTTTAGTTAGGAGCTCAGCAGACTAGCTAATCTACTCATGTGTCCATTAGAAATTTTCATAAGAAAAATTTAAAAAGTGGGAAAGGACACAGGGCCCATTCCAGGGCTGCTAACCACCCAGATGAGAGGTTTCCTGTTCCTTTCCTCGCTCAAGCCCCTCTGCTTCTGGAGCGCCACACAGAGTACAAGGTATCTTTCCCACAGTGGCCGCTAGGGGGCATTTGTCACCTAATGAACAGCATCATGTCATCACAGCAACACACAAGCGCTACAGTATGACAAACTGATGGATGCGTGGGAATAACTACCATAGAACCTAGCACTTCCACTCCTAGGTATATATACCCGAAAGACCTGACAGCAGAGACTTCAACAGACTTGTACACCCAGGGTTCATTGCAGCACTAGTCACAACAGTCAAAAAGTAGAAACAACTTGAATGTCCATTAACAGAGGAATAGTGTATACATACAATGGAATACTGTTCAGTCAGTGGGAGAAATGAAGTCTTGATACATGCTACAGTGTGAATGAAGCTTGAAGATGTTATGCTGAGTGAAATAAACCAATCACAAAAGGATGACTATTGTTATGACCACATATACAAAAAGACACCAAGAGGCAAATGAAATAGAGACCAAAGTTAATAGTGGTTACCAGAGGTGGAAAGGAGGTGAAAAGATCGGTTAAGGGTGATGGAAAAATCACACTGATTAGGGTAGGGCAGCACAGCCAATAATTGTAATTGTTGTAATAAGTTGTACCCCTTTAAAAAGTTGAATTGGCAAAAGTTTTGTGATAGATATATTTAAAACAGCACACACACACACAAAAAAGAAACAGTAGCTGCTAAGGCTGCTTATGAATAACACGGGATTTGGTTCCTCGGTTTAAAGGCTTAAGGTCCACTTGATGGTTCTATGAATCTATAGGATATCATCCTGCTGACCTCTTACTGGAGGAAGGGAGGTGGGTGGAGAGAAGGGGATAGGAGATTGTTGGGAGGATAAGACATGTATGGAGTAGACTGGAAGAGTGTGCTGCCACCAAGCAGGGAGAGCAGTGGGAGCTGCATAAAGGTGGGCATGCAATATATATGGGAATGTACATTTTCATTCAATCATAATAATAAAAATGGTTTAAGATCATGGTTTCATGGGGCTTTCCAGTTAACTGGCCAAGTTATTAACACGCTTAGTGTTTCGGTTTTACCTCATAGTTCGTTAATTAATGACTGGGGTCTTATCAGCTTGCAAGCAATTTGAAGAAAGAATCAAGAAAGAATCACTAAATTGTACATGTAGAAACAAATTGGCATATGTTTTGTTGATATATTCTCAACAACAACAGCAAGCATCCACCCAAAGTACAACAACTGTTCTCTATTTTCCTGGAGGAAGAGAGTAAGGAAAAGAATCAGGAATAGGAGGATGTGGAATATATGGCTAATTGCCTCCATGAACAATTGCCTCCTTTGCTATGAGACTGAAAGAACTGTATGGTGCTTGCCTACCATTAACAAACACTTTGATCAAAGATTATGTAGAAGAATCCTAATCAGAACAGGGAAAATCAAAAGGAATTCAGATTATCATAGGCTCCAGAATCACTGGGACTGAGAAGGTCAGATGAACCCTTGGTGGTAGGTAGTGCCCTTGGGATACTCTTTAAGCCTTAAACCAAAAGTGTCTGAAGTTCTGCCTAAAACCAAACAACAGTTTGGCCGAAATAGTGAAAAAGGTCTGCCTTGAGCATTATGCTCTCTTAAGAGCTATGTATACGGGTTAAAACTGACAATAGAACTTCAAGGATTAGGTCAGAACACCAAGGGGAAATGAATTTGTGTTAATGAGGGAGGGACAACTCTGACAAGGAGGGTAAGAACAGCTGGACAGCTCAAAGAATAGGATCAGTGTCACTAAATAGTACACAACTTAGGCTGGGTTCTCTAGAGAAGCAAAACCAGTAAAGTGTGTGTGTGTGTATATAAACCCCCCCAAAAACAAACCCACTGCTGTCAAGTCAATTCTGACTCGCAACGACACTATAGGACAGAGTAGAACTGCCCCGTAGAGTTTATGAGGAGCACCTAGAGAATCTGAACTGCTGACATTTTAGTTAGCAGCTTTAGCACTTAAGCACTATGCTACCAGGGTTTCCATATATACATATATATATATATATGTGTGTGTGTGTGTATGTATATATACATATATATATAGGTTTATATCAAGGAAACGACTCACGTGATTGTAGAGGATGGAATATTCCCAGTTCATGGATGAGAACAGAGGCTTCCCTTGCTTCACACAGCTGCAGGGGCTGGTGAACCTAAGATCAGAAAGTCAGAGAGCAGGGCCCATGCTGTCTCAGGCTGTGAAGATTGATGAATTCCAAGATGTGCAGATATGGTAGCTCAAGTCCCAAAAGCCAGAGATCAGACAAAGAGGATGCAACCACAAGATCCAGAGTGAGCAAAAAAGATAGAACATCTGCTTATATTTGGATTCAGGCCACCCTACCAAGGAAACTCTCTGAACTGATCAGCTACTCACAGCAAATTCAATCATGGGAGTGATCACATATAAACACAGAAAATCATGGCCCAGCCAAGCTCACACACAATGTTAACCATCACAGTACATATAGAAACTGTTGAACTGATACACATTTTGCTGTGTATATCCTCAATAGCAACAACATAATTAATAAATTATTTTTTAATAAACTATTGGAATCTCAAAAGCAGTGAGAGAGAAGCAAATAGTCGCACACAAAGGATCCTCAATAACATTAAGGGCCACTTTTTCCTCGGAAACACTGGAGACCAGAAGGCAACGGAATGATGTATTTAAAGCGCTAAAAGAATAAAACTGTCAACCAAGTACTATACCCAGCAAAACTATTCTTCAAGAATGGGGGTAAAATTAAAACATTTCCAGATAAAAGGAAGCTGAGAAAGATCATATCCACCAGATCTTCCCTACAAAATATCTTTATGGGAGTTTCTGTGGATGGAAGGTAAAAGACATTAGAAAGTAATTCAAAGTTGTACATAAAAAGAAAGATCTCACTGTATGAGACCTCTATGATAAGATCTCAAAAACAGACTTGTGTATAGAAGAAAAGACTCTTTGACAGCTGCAAGGGAGGGGAAGGAGGGAGGGGAGGGGGGAGGGTTTAGTTTAGATAATTACTAGAAACCTGGTTGGGAGAAAACGGTGACAGCACACATTAGAAACAAGAACAACATTAAGTGGACTTCAGCATAACTTGAGTACTCCTTCAATCTTAACTCAATACTGCAAGGATAGAGTAGCTGGGGCGGGGGGCGGGGACCACGCTCTTAGGCAAATTCCAGGCCAATTGGCACAACTAGCGTTTTGCTAAGAGAGCTCTCTGCACCCCACATTGGTGAGTGATGTCTGGGGTCTTAAAAGCTACCAAGCTGCCATCCGAGGACACAGCAAATGGGCCCAACTCAGCAGGAATGGATGCTCACCGAGGACCAAAACGACATGCGGTAAAGACAACCGAGAAGACAGAGAGACCCACAAGAGTGGGTGCCTACATCGACTTGGGACTGGAAGAACCAGATGGTGCCCGGCGACCACCAGCGATAGCCACGATGGAGCTCACAGAGAGGAGTCTCACTGGCAACACAAGAATAAAAAGGGGTGCATCCTGAGAACTCCGCTAAAAGACCTCATTTGATGGTCCAGCAGTTTTGGGGTTCCTCTGAGAGCATGGCCCCCGGCCCTGATGCTGTCCTTTCCCATAAATTATAACAAAGGTCCACTCTTTGGACAGGAATGGATTGGACTTGGCAATGCAGAGTGACCATATATTGGATGCACTTTATGGTTCTATACATCTATAGGATATCATCTTGCTGACCTCTGGCTGGAGGAAGGGGAGTGGATGGAGAGGAGGGGAAAGGAGGCTGTTGGGAGGATGAGACATGTATGGAGCAGAGAGGAATAGTGTGCTGTCACCAGATAGGGAGAGCAGTGGAAGCTGCATATAGGTGGGCATGTAAATTTATACGTGAATGTACATTTTCACTCAGTTATGCTAATAAAAATTAAAATTAAAAAAAAAAGAGTATTACCAGTCGGGGGGAAGGAAAAAAAGAAAGATCTTTAATTAAAGGGATATAGCTGGACAAATACATGGGCTAGTAATAAACTATTCATGCTTGAGAATTCTAAATACTTTGTCCTTCATGTTTTTTCACAACAAATGTATAAAAGACAAAGATAAAATTATGTTATAGGATACATGATGTATATAGACATAATTACAGATAACAACAGGAGAAAGGAATGATATTGATATAAAATTTCTTATATGTAACTGAAGTCAGAACTAAAATATCCTATAATATTATAAGTACAAGATATTAACTATAATGTTCATAGTAACCACTAAGGAAATATGTGGAAAACATACACAAAAGGGAAGTAGAAGGAAATCAAAAAGGCTTATTACAGTAAACTAACAAAATAAAAACAAACTATACTAAAAGACAATGCTTAAGACACACAAATAACAAAGTGGCAGAAGTAAGTTACTTTTTATCAAGAGTGTAAGTGGACTAAGTTCTCCAATCAAAAGGCACAGAGTGACAGAATTCATTAAAGAAAAAAAGAAAGATTCAGCTATATGCTATTTGCCAAAGACATACCTTAGACCCAAGGACACAAATAGGTTGGGAAAGTGAAAGGATGGGAAAAGATATTCCTGCAAATAATAACCAAATGGGAGTAGTAGTGTCAGTCTTAATGTCAGATGCAGTAGACTGTAAGACAACATCTTCAAATCAAAATGACAATGAGATACCATCTCACCCCAACAAGGTTGGCCTTGATCCAAAAAGTGCAGAACACTAAACGCTGGAGAGACTGTGGAGAGATTGGAACTCTCCTACACTGTTGGTTGGATTACAAAATGGTGCAACCTCTTTGGAAAGCAATCTGGTGCTCCCTCAAAATAATGAATATAGTTATACCATTTAACCCAGTAATTCCACTGCTTGGAATATATCCTACAGAATCAAGACCATTCACACTAACTGATACATGCACACGAATGTTCATCGCAGCACAGTCTACAATAGCAAAAAGATAGAATCAACCCAGATGCCCAACAACAGAAGAATGGATAGGTAAACTATGGTATATATACTCAATGGAACACTATGCAATGATAAAGAACAACGATGAGAGCAGGAAACATCTCTTAACCTGGTTTCAACTGGAGAATGTTATGTTGAGAAGTAGTCAGTGACAGAAGAACAAGTATTGTATGAGATCCCTATGATAAGAACTTAAAAGAAGACTCATGCATAACAGAAAAGATTCTTCGGTGGCTGCAAGGATGGGGAGGGTGGGAGGGTGGGGGGAGGTTTAGATTAGACAGTTGTTAGAAATTTGGTTGGGTGAAATTGGTGACAGCACACATTAGTAAGAAGATCAATATTAACGGGACTTCAACACAACTTGTGTACTCCTCCCATCTTAACCCAATATTGCAAGGACAAAGTAGCTGGGACAGGAGGCCGGGGACCATGCTCTCAGGGGAGATCGAGGCCAATTGGCACAACTGGTGTTTTGCTAATGAGGTCTCTCCCCACCTCACATTGGTGAGTGGCATCTGGGGTCTTAAAAGCTGCCAAGCTGCCATCCGAGGGTATAGCAAATTGTCCCAACTCAGTAGGAATCGATGATCACCAAGGTCCATAACGACATGGGAGAAAGAGAATCCAGAAGACAGGGAGGGCCACATGAGTGGATGTCTACATCGACTTGTGACCAGAAGAACCAGATGGTGCCTGGCCACCACCACTGATAGCCACGATGGAAGTCACAAAGTTGAGTCTCACTGGCAATACAAGTATAGATAGGGGTGCACCCTGAGGTCTCCACTAAAAGACTGTAATTGATGGTCCAGGGGCCTCAGAGTTCTCCTGGGAGCAGACCCCTGGCCCTGATGCTGCCCCTGTCCATAAATTATAATGAAGGTCAACTTTTCAGACAGCAATGGATTGGACTTGGTGACGCAGGGTGACCGTATCGTGGGGGCAACTTATGGTTCTAGGCATCTACAGGAGGTTGTCCTATTGACCTCATAGTGGAGGAAGGAGAGTGGGTGGAGAGGAGAAGATAGGACACTTTTGGGAAGACAAGCCATGTACGGAGCAGAGAGGAAGAGTGTGTTGTCACCATGCAGGAAGAGCAGGGGAAGTTGCATGTAGGTCAGCATGCAAATTTATATGGGAATGTACATTTTCATTCAATCATAATAAATAAAACAGACAAAGTCTGCCAGAAAAGATAATGATGGACATTACACAGTGATAAAATGGTCAATTAACCAAGAAGATTTAACAATCACAAATGTTTATATACCTAACATAATAGCACCTAAATACATAAAACAAACATTGATAAAATTAAAGGGAGAAATAGCACTAAAATAATAATTGAAGACTTCCATACATCACTTTCATTACTGAACATAAAATCTAGAAAGAAACCCAACAAGGTAACAGAGGACCTGAATGACACCACAAACCAACCAGACTTAACAGACATACATAGAACAATCCACCCCAGAACAGCACAATGCACATTCTACTTGAGTACACATGAATCATTCTCTCATATAGACCACATTCTAGATCACAAGGTAAGCCTTAATAAATTTAAAAATATGGAAACCATACAAAGTACTTTCTCTGACCACAATGGAGTGAAGCTAGAAATCAATTACAGAAGAAGATAAAAAAGGAGAAAATGCTGGAATTTTTTAAAAACATATAGAAATAAAACTACTTCTTAAATTACTGATTTCAAGGAAGAAATCACAAATCAGTAACAGTCAAATGAAAACGAAAGCACAACATACCAAAACTTATGGAATGGAGCAAAGGCAGTACTCTGAGGGAAATTTACAACAACAAATGCCTGTGTGTAAAAGAAAGAATGAAGTTAAATCAATAGCCTAAGTTAACAACTACAAAGAGAAAAGGAAACTTAACCCAAATCTTCCAGAAGAAAGTATCAGAGCAGAAACAAACAAAATCATAAACAGAGAACAATAGAGCAAATCAATGACACCAGCAGCTGGTCCTTTAAAAAAATGAATAAAATTGACAAGTCTTTACCTAGAGTAACAAAGAACTAATGCAAATAATCAAAATAAAACATAAAAGAGGAGGCGTTACACCTAGCCCAGTAGAAATAAAGAGAATTATGGCAGAATATCATGAACACCTGTATGGCAACAAACTAGGTAACTTAGATGAAGTGAACAAATTCTTAGAAACACACAATCTACACAAGCCGACTTGAGGGGAAACAGAAAATGTCAACAGACCCATAACAACTGAAGAGATCAAATCAATGTTCAAGATTCCCCCAACAGAAAAAGTTCTGGACTAGATGGTTTCACTGAGTAAATTCTACCAAACATTTAAAGAAGAATTGACACCAATACTGTTTAAACTCTTCCAAAAGATACAGAAGGAAAGAACACTCCCTAACTCTACAAATCCCTAATTCTACAAAGCAAACACAACCCTGATGCCCAGAAAAACATACCAAAGAAAAGGAAACTATCAGGCCAAAACCTCTTATGAATATAGATGCAAAAACGCTCAGTAAAATACTAGTGAACAGAATCCAACAACATATCAAAAGAGTCATACATGACCAAATGGGATTTATTACAGGAATGCAGGAATGGTTCAATATTAGAAAATCAATCAATAGAACAAAGAACCATATGATCACCCCTATAGATACAGAATGCCGGTGCCACAGTGGTTAAGTACTTTGTCTACTAACCATGAGGTTAGCAGTTCAAACTTGCCAGGTTCTCCTTGGAAACTCTATGGAGCAATTTTCCTTTGCCATGTAGGGTCAATATGAGTAGAAATTGACTCAATAGCTGTCAATAAACTGGACACCTGTAAAAAGCTGAATTCACAAAAGTTGTGTAATAGATATTGTGATGGTTAAAACTATGTGTTGATTTGGCTGAGCCATGAATCTAAATGGTTTGAAGTTATGATGTAGTTCGCCAGTTGTACAATGGTGTAATAACCTTCAGGATAATACCTGCTATGAGCAGTCAACCAACTGAAAAGAAGTTTCCTTGGGGGTGTATCCTGGATTCAGTATATACGGACTTCCTGACAAAGCTCACTGGCTTCTGCTGTGCTCTGGATCCTGCATTCAGCTCATCAGCATCTGACCTCCAGTTCTTGAGACATGGACCAGCATGCTGCCTGCTGTCTTACCTACCAATCTTGGATTAGTCAGCCTTCACAGCTATGAGCCAGCAGCCTACCGTCTCACATATGGATCTTGAGTTCCTCAGCCCCTGAAGCTACATAAGTCAGAAGACTACATCCTGATGCCTGATCCACAGACTTGGGACTTGCCAGCCTCTACAACCACTTGAGCCATTTTCTGGGGCTAAAATCTGTTTCTCCCTCTTTCCATACACACACACACACACACACACACACACACACACACACACACACACACACACACACACACACACATTCTTCACTGGTTTTGCTTCTTTACAGAACCAAGCCTTTGACAGATACAATTACAATGACAATAAAAGAAAAAGGGTTGCTGAGGCTGCTTATGTATAACCAAACAGCTGTGGAATTTTGGTTCCTTAGTTTGTAGGTTTAGGGTGATGGGCCTAATATCATGTTTAGTGCTTCTGCTTTACCTCCTAGTTTTTTGCATAGTGCCTGGGGTCTTAAAAGCTTGCAAGCAGTCATCCAAGGCACAACAATTGGTCTCTATTCACCCGGAGCATCGAAGGAAGAAAGAGTCAGGAATAGGAGAAGGATACAGAATGTGTAGCTAAATACCTCCATGAAAAATTACTTCTTTTGCCATGAGACCATTAGAGTGAATGGTGCCCAGGTTCCCTTACTGAATATTTTGATCAAAGATTCCACAGAAGACTCCTAATCAAAAGGGGAGAAATGTAGAACAGACTTTTGAATTATAACAAATTCTAGACTTTCTGGAGCCATGGAGGAGAGACAAACCCCTGAAACTATTGCCCTGAGATAATCTTTAAACCTTAAACAAACAAACAAAATTCCCTAAAGTCGTGTTAAAACCAAACAACACTGTTTAGCAAAAAAAAACAAAAGTTCAGCCTTCAGCATTGTGCTCTTTTAAGACCTATCTATATAGAGTCAAGATGAGAACAGTAACTCAAAAGATTAGATAGGACCCTTACAGAGCAATGAGTTTATGTTAATGGGGGAGAATTAACTCAGAAAAAAGGGTGAGAGAAGCTGCACAACACAAAGAACGTAACCTGTGTCACTAAACTGTCCCTGTAGAAAGTGTTGATTTGGTGTATGTTTTTCTGTGTATATACTCAACAACAGCAACAAAATTTGTGAAATTTAGGAAAAAAAATTATTAGATGTTAGTTTATCCTATTATGTTAAGTAAGTTTTTTGAGGTACTATACTAAGAAGAAATCCTGGTGCCATAGGGGTTAAGTGCTATGGCTGCTAACCCCAAGGTCAACAATTCAAATACTCCAGGTGCTCTTTGGAAACACTATGGAGCAGTTCTACTCTGTCTATAGCGTTGCTATGAGATGGAACAGACTCTACGGCAGTACATTTTTTGGTATACTAATGACTGGGTATATTCTGATGGCACAGTGATTAAGTGCTACAGCTGCTAACCAAAAGGTGGACCATTTGAATCCACCAGGCACTCCTTGGAAACTCTATGGGGCAGTTCTACTCTGTGCTATTGGGTCACTATGAGTCAGAATTGACTCAATAGCAATGGGTTCGGTTTGGTTTTTGTGGTATCCTAAAGAGGTTAGGTGCTACGTCTACTAACCAAACAGCTGGAGGTTCAAATGTGCCAGGCATTCCTTGGAAACTGTGAGTCAGATCTACTCTGACCTACAGGGTTGTTATGAGTTGGAATTGACTCTACAGTGGTGGGTTCTTGGTTTTCTGTTATCCTAATCAGTGGCATGGGAATGGGTAACATAGCAATGTGTTAATCTGCAGGCAGTGAATAAAATATGTAAAAGCTTGCTGCAAAACAGTTTGACAACTATGTACAAAAAGAAAACCTTAACAAAATTATATTCTTTGGTACATTAATTCCTCTTTTAGGAGTTTATCTTACATAATCAGATATATGCACATAGATATATCTATAATGATATTTATTGCTGTGCTTATTCAGATCCGACTCAACAGCACTTGGCTTGGCATAATAGTTAAAAATTATAAATTACTTCAATATCCAACAAAAGGGAACTGATTACTTAAATAATGGATGCTGAAGGGCAAAATGCTAAATAGTCATTAAAATTTGTTTTGGGAAGATTTCTTTTTGTTTTATTTTTTTTATAACTGTGTATTTTGAAATAATTATAGATTCACAGGAAGTTACAAAAAAATCGCTAGGAAGTTCAATGTACTTTTTATCCTGTTTCCCATAACAGTAACATCTTTTATAACTACAGTGCAATATCAAAATCAAGAAATTGACATTGGTACAATTCAGAGTTGTCTTAGTCATCTACTGTTGCTGTAACAAAAATACCGTGAAGTGGATGACTTTAAAAAGAGAAATTTTATTTTGTCACAGTCTAGTAGGTTAAAAGCCCAAATTCAAGGTGTCACCACCAGGGGAAGGCTTGCTCTGTTGGCTCTGGAGGAAGGCTTTGTCATCAATCTTCCCCTGGACTGGCTTCTAATGCACAGGGACCCTGGGTCCTTTCCAAAAGACACTCTCAGCTCCTGGCACTGCTTTTTTGTGGTATGAGGTCCCCATATCTTTCTTCTAGCTTCCTTCTTCTATATCTCAAGAGATTGCCTCAAGGCACAACACAATCTTACACAGTGACTCCTGCCATACCAACAGAACTGCTGCCAGTCCTCCCTCATTAACATCATAGAGGCAGGATTTACAACACTGAGGAACATCTTGCAACACCAGGTAACATGGCCCAGCCAAATTGCTACATACACTTGGAGGGGGGGGGACACACAATTTAAATACAACAATAGTGCATACTGAGATTTCACCAGTTACACACACACTTATCTGTGTCTGTATATAGTTTTACACACACAACTGTATACAAAATGTTCTATGTGTACAGAACATTCTGTTGTACACAGGGTTGCTATGAGTTGCACCTAACAATAGCAACAACAACAATATTAAATTAAAAAAACAGTTGCCATCAAGTCAATTCTGACTCCTAGCAACACTAGGAAGTCTGACAATTAAAAGTCCACAGCTTAGTTGTTCTAAGTGCTCTGTATATCAGTACTGAATATCACTGTGATCACCTTCGAAGTACTGACCTTGGGAAGCTATGCACTGACACCAGCACCTAGTCCACGCTTCAAAGCAGTATCGGAACTCTTGCTAGAATGGCCACTGCACACGGTGGTACGGTGAGAAATTTGCAAACTTTATTATATAGTTGTCTGTGAGGGAGTTTTTAGCCAGTAAACAAATAACTGCTCAAACAACTTCCCTATTCACCTGCTCTGGCCCCCAGTGACTTTTTTCTTTACCTGACAATAAAGGAAATATTGAAAGGAAGACATTTTGATGACATTCAGGACACCACATATAATGCAACGACAGCTCTTAAGGCCATTCCAGAAAAAGTTCCAAAATTGCTTTGAAGGGTGAGTAGCAGGAAAAAGATAAGTTCGGCTCACAGAGCAGAAAGCACCTCAAACAAGATTTAGTTTGTAGACAAAGAGGCTTTTATTGGTGCAGCCGCCAGACTCAAGTCCAAAAAATAGCTATACAACTCGTTCCATTATCAGACATACTTATATATACATTTCTCTAAGAAATCAGACAAAGGAATTCCCATATATCCTCCTAACTGACAACTACAGGTATACAGATTTTCATATTGCATTCCTATTGGCACAGCATACTTAAACAGGCACTAGACAAGCAGTTAGCATTAAGTTACATGGGAAGAAGCTACCCTCTCCTTAGAAACTGGCTTATCTCAGGGATTTCTATAGGGGGAGGAGGGAGCATCCTCGGGCTGGTGCCGGTGAGAGGCATCTGGACTTTTACCTTCTCCTTAGAAACTGGGCTTATCTCAAAGATTCTATAGGGGGAGGAGGGAGCGTCCTCGGGCTGGCCCCAGAGAGAGGCATCTGGAATTTAAGTGATATCTTCTTAAAAGCTTTTTCTCCCTCTCTTAGGTGCTGGTATCCGTGCATAGCTTCACAAACGGAGTACTTTGAAAGTGACTGCAGTGATATTCAGCAATGAGGTATGCAGCACTTCTTCTAGAACAAGTTCGTGAACTTAATTGGCAGTCCTTGTATAGGACAGAGTAGAATTGCCCTACATGGTTTCCAAGGAGCAACTGGTAGATTCAAACTGCTAACTTTTTGGTTAAGAGCCTTTGCTCTTAAGTACTATGCCACCAGGGTTTCCAATAACAATATAGTTCTATAAAGTTTTATCACAGGTGTAGATTCACATAACCACCACTACAATTAATAAACAGAACTACTCCATAACCACAAAGTTACCTCATACTGTCTCTTTATAACCACATCCATTCCTTTCCCACCACCTTTAGCCCCTACAGCTACTTATTTGTTCTATAATTGGTCATGAGGTCCCTATGAATAAAGTAACTGGGCAGTAGATGACTGTGCTGTTTATTCAAGTTTCTGAGTCAGAAATCTGACTCAAGTACTTAGTGATGCCTACTCCCTTTGCCAAAAGAGTAAACCAAGTGCAATGATTGCATCTCTGGAGGAACTGCAGAGATTTCATGCCACTATAAAGGAACTGAAAGTTGTAGACTTGATGATTCCAATGCCATCCTTATTTGACTTTCCTGTTTAGCCAGAATGAAAGCCAGATGTATCTTGGAGTGATACTGCCTTATCTTTAACCTCATCAGATAGTATGGAGCCCTGATGGCACAGTGATTAAGAACCTGGCTGCTAACCAGTAGGTCAGCTGATCTTTGGAAACCCTATAGAGCAGTTCTACTCCACCCTATGGGTCACTGTGAGTCAGGATCAACTTGATGGCTGTGAGTTTGGGGGGTTTATTGGGTTAATCAGATAGTAGCAAAAAATGCATAAGCTGCTCCCCGACTCCTGGCTCCTGTGCATGCAACTACTGACCTAGTAAATGCTTTCTTTGCCATTCCAATTCACAAAAATAATCAAAAGCAGTTTGCTTTTATGTGGTAAAGTCAGCATACACTTTATGTTACTTCCCTTATTCACTATGACCCACACTGTGAAAACCTTGATTATCTTGCTATACCACAGAACATCATGCTGATTCATTACATTGATGATGTTACATTAATTGAACCCAGTGAGCAGGAAATAGCA
Source organism: Heterohyrax brucei (assembly GCA_028571685.1). Taxonomy (NCBI): domain Eukaryota; kingdom Metazoa; phylum Chordata; class Mammalia; order Hyracoidea; family Procaviidae; genus Heterohyrax; species Heterohyrax brucei. The sequence goes on along the minus strand of CM053158.1, from coordinate 59,563,065 downwards.
AATGTTGTAGATGATTTAATAAGACATGTAGATGTCAGAAGATAGATGATAAACTCTCTAAAAGCTTAGAGACCTGATACTCTAAAGAATTTTCTAATGATCCCATTGTCTGGAGCATGTTACAAGGAAAGTAGGCCTCTTCAGATTTCAGAAGCAACATATATCACATCTAGATGTGCTACTCCCCTATTTTACCTACTGTAACATATGGCTGTGAGTTTTGAATGGCAAGAGATAAATGTCTCTGCAGCAGAGAAAAAGAAACCCTGTCTTGAGAGATTTATGATGCATGAACACAGTGACTTTGGAAGTGTCAGTTGGGGAAACCCTGGTGGCACAGTGGTTAAGTTTTACAGCTGCTAACCAGAAGGTCGCAGTTCAGATCCACCAAGCACTCCTTGGAAACTCTATGGGTCAGTTCTACCCTGTCCTATAGGGTCGCTATGGATCAGAAATGACTCAACAGCAGTGGGTTTGGCTGGATGATAGTTGGAGATATTCTATAGAGCCTCTGGCAAGCCCCAGTGGACGACACACCTTAGAGTAAGGTCATGCCCTCTATTGCTGAGAACTCCTCCATTTGAAAAGACTAACTTACTCCTGGTCCCTGTGAAGACTAAATGCCTGTTCTTGGGACACTAACAACTGGGCATGAACACATCACAAACTGAGTTTATCTGTTTCACGAAATTGTAAAGTTAAATGTGTGCTGCAGCATTACATTTGTAAAAGAGAATGGCGTATATGAGGATAAGCTCCAGCAGGTCCAGAAGGCATGGATAGACTACATGGGTCAGGGCTTAGACTCTAACAGTAACAGCTCCAACCACTCTGCACCTCTCCTTCAGCTCACACCTATGGCTCCATAGGGCAATCCATATGCCTACTTAACAGAGGAGGAAAAGTCAAGATATTGTTTATAAAAGAGTTTTCGTTATATACTGTCAACAAATGGAAGTGGAGCACCACTTCTGAATCACTCAAGGTGAGGGTACTCTGTTCCCAGATTTCAGAGAGTTTAACATAAATCATCTTCTCCCGCCATGTCCCTGGATTTTGCAGAGGCTTTAGCATAAGCCATCCTCCCCCACCATTATCCAAAAACAGCCCACAGGAATTTGACCACAAGCCAAACTTTACGCCAGCACCCTCCTAAGTAAAGCTCTTCCCTTATCAAATCACAACCACAAACAAACCTTACCCCCTCCTTCTTCTGATCAATACTCTTCCTTATCAGATCATGAATCCCCTTACCAGAATTTCTTGCAAACTTCTCTCCTCTCTTAATTAACATTCTTCCCTTATCAAACCATAAACTCCCTCAACCCACACTACCTCATCAAAACTTTAAAAAACTTGCCCTACTGGCCAGAGGTGAGCTGAGCCAACCTTGGCTCAGGCCGTACACTCTTTCTCTTCCAATAAACTTCACTGGACCTCAGATTCGTGTGTCTCTGCCTCTGTTTTGTTCCATTCTCTCCCCAACACAAAGGTTGTCCTGAAAGACAATGGTGAATGTGAAGTCTCTCAAGGAATAAATTTTGGGCAACAAATGTGATTGTCCGTTTTGCTTGTAAGGAGAGTTGTCTTGGCTATGGATTTGCACTCATTCTGACCAGGCTGGCTGGTCAGAAACTTTGAATGATCAAGATTGGAAGGCTGGTGGCCAGGAATTTAGGAAAGAGGTATGTGGATAGAAGTCTCAGAACTGACACCATTGTGTTTGAATTATGTCTCTAAAGGCTTTGTTAAAGTACTAACTTCTGTTCTTGCAAATGTGACCTTGTTTGAAAGCTGGGCCTTTGAAGATTTTATCATTTAGGTTGACATGTAGTCATACTGGAATAGATTAAGTCCTAACCCTATATGACTGGTGTCTCTATAAAAGAGGAGAAGATTCACAGATGTATGATCCTGCAATTGCACACCAATGAATGCCCGGAGCTTTCAAAAGCTGGGAGAGAGGCACTGAACAGAGCCTCAGAAGGAATCAACATTACCAACATCCTGATCTTGGACTCTCAGCCTCTAAACTGTGAGACGGTAAGTTTCTGTTTTGGGGTTTTGTTTTTGTTTTTGTTTTTGTTTTGCGGGTACGGTGGAGTGTGGTTTAACAGAGGATGTTTATTTTTACACTGTCTGGTAGGCTACAAGTCCAAATTCAGGATGTCTGTTCCAGGGGAAGACTTTCCCTCTGTCAGCTCTGGAAGAAAGGTCTTGCATTCTACCAGTATTTGGTCAGGGGGCATCTTTGTGCAGGAACCTCAGACCTGAAGGATGAACTCTGCACCCAGTGCTGCTTTCTTGATGCTGTGAGGTTCCCAGCTCCCTTCTTGCTTCCCTTTCCTTTTATCTCTTGCAGGATGAAAGGATAAAGAATGGTGCAAGCCATACTCCAGGGGAACTACTTTACAGTGGTGCAGGGAGGTGAACTTATGAAAGGATTTACAGTCCCACCCTAATCCTCTAACATACAGCATATGAAAATCATGAAGTGGAAGACAGTCATAAAATATTGGGAATCATGGCCCAGTCACATGGCTATGTACACCTTTAGGGGAGACACAGTTCAATCTGTGACACTCCACCCTTTGGACCCCCAAAAATCACAGCTTTGAAACATGTAATGTAATCATCCCATCATAGCAAAAACATGTCCATCCCGTATGATAGAAGTCTTAAATCAGTTCCAGGTCCAAAATTCAAAAACTCTTCTATGTCTGTGAAACCAAGAATACAAGCTATCTGCTTCCAAAGGTACAATGGCAGAATAGGCACATTTCCATTACAAACGGGAGAAATTGCAGAGAAAGGAGGCGTTAATAACCAACAAGCGTACTTTGCATGGAATCTTCATGGAGGGAGTCAGCAACTTGTCCTCTTAGGAATGGATCCCTGTTCCAGGTACAGATTTGTTTTCCTTCCTCTTTCTCCCAGCTTCACCATTTGAAGGTTTATAGAATGCCCTATTTGCTGTCATGGTTTTACACATGTTATCTCCAATCAAGGAACTCATTATACAGCAAGAGGAGAGTGGTTTTAAGTTCATGCTAATGGAATTCATTGGCTTCACATTGTTTGCCATTGCTCTGGTGCAGCTATTCTGTTGGAAGTGTGGAATGGCCTAGTGAAGGTTGGTAATGGTGCCACATACAGGGCTCCACCCTGTGAGGTTGGGGTGCCATCCTACAGGGTGAGAATAAACCTTAAACCAATAATCAATACGTGGTGCACCCAGAATACACCAGTTCTATTCTTTGACAGGACATTTCTAGCCAGCTGCCACTTAGTCTATTCTGACTAATGGTGACTCTATGTGTGTCAGAGTAGAATTATATCTCATAGGGTTTTCTCTTCTTCCTTCCTTTCCTTTTTTCCTTCTTTCTTTTTTCTTTTAATTGTACTTCACATGAAAGTTTACAGAGCAAATTAGTTTCTCTCTATCGTGGGTTCAGTGGCTGACTTTTCATAAGTAGCTCACCAAGTCTTTCTTCTGAGGAACCTCTGGGTGAACTCAAACTTCCCGTCTTTCAGTTAGCAGCCAGGTGTGTTCAACATTTGCATCATCCAAGGACTCCAGGGTGTCCCTGGTGATTCTGATTTAATTGGTCTGGGATGTAGTCTGGGAGGAGATATAGGAGGTTTGAGGAAAGAGGAGAAGGCATGAAACAATCAATTAGATACACTGAAAAGCAAAAGAAGTAGGGCAGAGGAAGGCATAGCCTCTCTCGATGTTTTACCAAACAACACTTTTACAAGAATGTTTTCTTCCCATTGCTATGGCCTTGGGCTTGATGGATTTAGAGTTCTTAGAGCTCAAAGAAGGAAAACTTTGCCCAAAGAGAATGATCTTGATACCACTAACTTGGAAGCTGAGACTGACTGCTGACCACTTTAGGCATCTCATGGTTCTGAACAACCAGGTATAGAAGGTGTTTTGGTCAGCTAGTGCTGTTCTAACAAAAATACCATGAGTGGATGACTTTCACAAAGGAAGGTTTATTTTTACACAGTCCAAATTCAGGATGTCCACTTCAGGGGAAGGCTTTCCCCATTGTTGGCTCTGGAGTAACATCTGGTGTTGCATCAGTCTTTTTTCAGGGAGCATCTTGGTGCAGGAATCCCAGGTCTGAAGGATACAGTCTTCTTCCAGTGCTGCTTTCTCAGTGGTGTGAGGTTCCCAGTTCTTTGTTTGCTTCCCTTTCCTTTTATCTCTTGTAGGATGAAAGGATTAATGGTGGTGCAAGCCATACTCCAGGGAAACTCCCTTTACAGTGGAGCAGGGAGGTGATCGTATGAAGGGATTTACAGTCCCACCCTAATCCTTTAACATACAGCATAGGAAACCCACAAAATGGAGGACAATCATAGAACACAGAGAATCATGGCCCAGCCACATGGCTACACATATTTTGGGGGGGACAAAATTTAATTCATGACAGAAGGGTTTGTTGTACTGGCTGGGGTGGCCAACCGCACTTACAAAGGGGAAATTGGATTGCTGTTGCACAACAGAGGCAAGGGGGGCTATACCTGAAACCAAGAAGGTTTGCTGGGGTCTTTCTTTTTCTCTGTCCAGTGGTCAGTGGGAAACTGCTGGCCCATAAAGATAAGACCATGAAGAAATTGGATTTTTGGACCACGAAGGCACTGCAGGTTTTGGCCACCCTAATACATAAACACCAAGTCAGGGAAAGTGCTGTCAGAGGACACAAGTACCACAAAAGGAGTGGCGGAAGAAGGAAGCTATCATCAGGGACAAATTACCCAATAAGCTCAGTACTAATGGGCTTGCTGACTAATCTGTAGTGCACAATTTCTCCTGTTTTTCACCATATCTGCTTACTTAATAACCTGTGTTTAACAGTTTCAACCCATGAAATTATGCCAAACAGATGAATAAGTGAATACAATTAAGCCCTTTGATACCTTGCTTACTATAAACTCACAGACAAGTCCCAAAAATTAAGTCCACAAACTTAATTGTTCTATGTGCTACATACCTCATTGCTGAATATCGATACAATCACCTTTGAAGCACTCCCCTTGGGAAGTTATACACTGATGCCAGCAGCTAGTGCATCCTTCAAAACGATTTTGGAACTCTTCCCGGAATGGCCATTGCACATGGTTGGCACGGTGGCAAGTTCACAAACTTAACAGTATAGCTGTCTGTGAGGAAGTTTTTAGCCAGTAAGTAAATAACTGTATTGGGACACTATCCCTATTCATCTGATCTGGCCCCCAATAAGTTTTTTCTTTACCTGAAGATAAAGGAAATATTGAAAGGAAGACATCAGGATGACATTCAAGACATCAAGGGTAATATGACGACAACTCTGATGATCATTCCAGAAAAAGAGTTCCAAAATCACTTTGAAGGGTGGACTAGGCCCTGGCGTCAGTGCATAGCTTCCCAAGGGACAGTGACTATGGTCACTTCAAAGGTGACCATAGAGATATTCAGCAATGAGGTATGGAACATTTTTTTCTAGGATGAGTTCACAAACTTAACTGTCAGTCCTGCTCACTGGTTAATTTGCCCCTGGCTACAATTATCAGTGTAGGCCTTGTGTTCAGCAACAAGAGGACTTTTTCTCCTTCCTTTTTCTCCTATTACTTTATGTGAAGAGTTGTTGGTAACTAGTATTATTCTTTTGGTTCCTGCTAGAGGTGTGAACTGACATCATTCCACTATGATTCAGTTGTTGATGGGACTTTGTATTCTTCCCAGATGGGGACCTTGAGAGTTACTCCTCTAAACAAAGGACAAAGTCTCTTTCTGCCCTCCTGGTCCATCTTCCATCCTTCTCTTCCCTTCTCTGTGCCCAGGGAGGCTGGCCTCTGAAGACTGTCCCACCAACCTCTTTTATGTTCTGGCTTCTAGTTGGATTGGCCAATGGAAGTATCAGGCAGAGAATGACAGTTTGGAGGAGCGGCAGTAAGTCACAAATTGATCATGATTTTGGCAGCCATAGGCCGCTGTCCAACAGACCCACTTCAATAGTCTCAGCAACCACTTGGCTCTAATAGCATTTTTCCCTCTTCTGATCCTTTGGTATTCCCTTCATTACCTGTCTCTGAGTGCTTCATCATCATTTGTCAGTCCCCTTGACCCTGACCACATCTCAGAAAGAAGCTCCTTGTGTAACTTTCTTTATTTAACACTTTGTGTCATATATTTCCTGCTGGAAGCCTGATCGATACAGAAGCCTTTATGGAATTCAGCTTTGGAAGTGGGAGAAAATGGTAAAAAATGAAGCCATAGGGGAAGCATGGTGCAATGGGTCACTTTTATGCAGCCTTTCTCGGCATGGTCTTGTAACTCCCACCCAAGTGAACGGGTGGATCCGTGCAAATAAGGTAATTCTAGCTCACCAAGGAGAACTGGTCAGTTTTGCCATTCCTCTAAATTTAAAATGAATCATCTCAGAAGAAAGGGGAGGTCTCACCACCACCAAGGAAGAAGAGCCAACAGTGCATCATTTGAACACTTGATCCCTGCACTAAGAATCTCCTAAATCCAGGAGACAGAGATGGTAGAGCATGGTGCCTCTGGGCACTTATCTGAAGAGTGAAAAGAGCTTTGTAACACTTGCCCAAAGAGGGCAAAGGTCAAGGAGCCAGAGAGAGGCATGCCTGTGGGCATTGATGAGAAGCTGGGCTTTCCTGAGCCTATCCTGCAACCTGTTGCTTTTGTTAGGTGCCATGGAGTTGGTTCCAACTCATAGTTGACATTATATACAACAGAATGAAATACTGTCCAGTGCTGTGCCATTCTCACAGTAGTTGCTATGCTTGAGTCCACTGTTGAAGCCACTGTGTCTGTTCATCTTGTTGAGAGACTTCTTTTTTGCTGACCCTCTACTTTACCAAGCATGATATACTTCTTCAGGGACAGGTCCCTCCTGGTAAAATGCCCATTCACCGTGTGAGATGTAGTATCACCATCCCTGCTTCTAAGGAGCATTGTGGTAGTACTTTTGAGACAGATTTGTTCATTCTTTTGGCAGTACGTATTCTATTCTTCACCAACAGCACAATTCAAAGGCATTAATTTTTCTGTAGTTTTCGTTATCCGTTGTCCAACTTTCATTTGCATGTGAGGTGATCCAAAATGCTAGGGCTTGTATTGGGGCACCTTAGTCTTCAAGGTGACATCTTTGCTTTTCAACACTTTAGAGAGGTATTTTACAGCAGTTTTGCCCAATACAATATGTTGTTTGGTGTTGATTGTGGATCCAAGGAAAACGAAATCTTTGACAACTTCAATCTTTTCTCCATTTATCGTATTGTTGCTTATTGGTCCTGTTGTGAGGACTTCTGTTTTCTGTATGTAAGGGTGTAATCCATACTGAAGGCTGTGGTCTTTGATCTTCATCAGTAAGTGCTTCAGTTCCTCTTCACATTCACTAGGCAACATTGTGGTACCTGCATAACACATGTTTTAATGCATTTTCCTCAAATCCTGATGCCCTGTTCTTCATACAGCCAAGCTTCTCAGATTATTTGCTCAGCATACAAATCGAATAGATGTGGTAAAAGGATACAACCCTAACTCACATCTTTCCTGACGTTAAAACACAAAGTATTACCTTGAACTGTCTCTTGGTCAATGTACACATGAAATTCCCACTGTTTGCAATATTACCTATGGTTTGTTAAGAACTACACAGTGAAATGCCTTTGCATAATCAATAAAACACAAGTAGATATCTTTCCAATATTCTGTGCTTTCATCCAACATCCATCTGACCTCAGGAGTCATATACTTGTTTCCACATCCTTTTCTGAAACCAGGCTTGAATTTTTGGCAGTTCCCTGTCAATAGACTGCTGCAGTCACTTGCATGTGATATTAATGATACTGTTGAGTAATTTCTGTACTCTGTTGGATCATCTTTCTTGGGAATGGGTACAAATATGGATATTTTCCAGTCAGTTGGCCAGTTAGCTCCCTTCCAAACTACTTGGCATAGATAAGTGAACACCTCCAGTGCTGTATCCATTAACTAAAACATCTCAGTTGGTATTCTGTAAATTCCCAGAGCCTTGTTTTACACCATTCTCTTCAATGCAGCTTGGAGTTTTTCCTTCACCATCATCAATTCTTTATTATATGCTATCTCCTGAAATGTCTGAACAGCAACAATTCTTTTAAGTACAGTAACTCCATCTTCTTTGGATGCATCAGCATAGAAATTTTCAATATTGCAACTCAAAGCTTGGATTTTTTGTTCAGTTGTTTCAGCCTGAGAAATGCCAAGCAAGTTCTTCCCTCTTGGTTTCCTATCTCTAGGTCTTTGCACATATCATTACTTTATCTTCTCTAGCTGCCCTTTGAAATCTTCTGTTCAACTATTTTACTTCATTATTCCTTCCTTTGGCTTTAGCTAGTCAATGTTGAAGAGTAAGTTTTGAGTCTTTTCTAACATCTATTTTAGTCTTTTTTTTCCTTTGTATTATTTTTAATGACCTCCTGCTTTCTTCATACATGCTGTCTTGGATGTCATTCCATAACTCGCCTGGTCTTTGGTCATTAATCTATTCCTGAGATGGTCATTAAATTCAGGTAAGATATACTCAAGGTCTTGCTTTGGCTCTCATGCTTCTCTTCAGTTTCACCATATTTGCAAGTATTGTGCATGAGTTCTTTCTTGTCGTTGCAATGAATTACCAAACTCAAGCAGAGAACTACAGAGTGCTGTGAGATGGATGGTTGGTGTCAGAACTGATAAAGATTGTGAAGAGAGGAAGCATGTCTGACCTCAGTCTCATAGGAATCAGTCTTAGGCTGTTAATCTTGACTCTTCTTTCTCCTTTTGAAGTTAAGGAGATCAGATGCAGCCCCAATGCCATTCTTACAGGGAATGAGGATATGTTATGAGAAGTTTTGTACACTATGATAATGTCCAGTGTACGCAGAATTAATCAAGTTATTTAACCTCTTTGCTTCTGAGTTTTATCACATAAAAAGGGACAATAATAGTACCCCTTATATATTTTTAAGTATATAAATTTATTTTAGAATAGCTTCATTATACAGAAGTTGACGGTTTTTTATTTTATTGTGCTTTAGATGAAAGCTTACAAAGCAAATTAGCTTCTCATTAAACAATTTGTACACATATTGTTTCATAATATTGGTTGCCAACCATATGATGTGTCAACTTTGTCCACTTCTTGACCTTGAGTTTCCCGTTTCCATCCATCCAGCTTTCGTGTCCCTTCTTGCCTTCTCATCTTTGCCCCTGGGCTGGTGTGTCCATTTAGTCTCATAAACTTAGTTGAACTACGTGCATTATTATTTGTTTTATGGGCCTGTCTAATCTTTGGCTGAAGGGTAAGCTTCAGGAGCAACTTTAGTATTGAGGTAAAAAGGTGTCCCAAGTCTATACTCTTGAGTTTTCTCTAGTCTCTGTCAGACCAGTAAGTTCAGTCTATATTTGTGAGTTTTGTTCTACATTTTTCTTCTGCTCTGTCCAGGGTCCTGCCAGAGCAATCAGTGGTGGCATCTGGGCACCGTCTAGTTATGCCAGATTCAGTCTGATGGAGGCTGGGGTAGTTACGGTCCATTAGTCATTCAGACTAATATTTCTTTTGTGTCTTTGGTCTTCATTCTCCCTTGCTCCAGAGAGGATGGGAACCAGTGGATTACCTTAGATGGCTACTCACAAGGTTTTGAGACTCCAGAAGTTATGCACCAATGCAGGTGGAACATTAAACAAAAACAACAACAACAACAAAAAAAACACTATATTATGCCAATTGAGGTGATATTCCCCAAGACCATGGTCTCCAGCCCTCAGGCAAGTAACTGAGTCCCTCATGGAATTTGGCTGTGTCTATGAAGTTTCTATGACTTTGCCTTGGTCAACTTGTGCTTACTTGGCCAGTATTGTGTACTGTTTTATCCTTCACCAAAGTTACCAGTTACCTACTGTCTAGTTAGTGTTTTTTCCTACCCCACCCCTCCCCTCTCTTGTAACCGTAAAAGATTGTTTCTTTCTGTGTGTAAACCTTTCCATGAATTTTTATAATAGCAGTCTCATACAATATTTGCCTGGACAATACTGGCATGAATCAAAAAAATAGAAAATAACAGATGCTGGAAAGGCTGCAGGGAGATTGCAGCTCTTATGCACTACTGGTAGGAATGCAAAATGGAACCTTAAAAAGCTAGAAATAGAAATACCATATGATCCAGTGATCCTATCCCTAGGACTGTATCCTAGAGAAATAAGAGCCACCTTACAAATACACATATGCACATCCATATTCACTGCAGCATTATTCATAACAGCAAAAAATGGAAACAACTTAAGTGTCCATCAACAAATGAATGGATAAACAAACTATGGTGCATACACACAGTGAATACTCAGCAGTGATAAAGAACAAAGATGACTCTGGGAACCATCTCATCTCACAACATGACTGAATCTGGAGGGCATTATGCTGAGTGAAGTAAGTCAAACACAAAAGGACATATATTGTATGAAATCCACCAAAATCTACTGCCACCAACTTGATTCTGACTCATAGCAACTCTATAGGACAGTGTAAAACTGTCCTATAAAGTTTCCAGTGAGGACTTGTTGGATCTGAACTCCTGACCTTTGGGTTAGCACTCATAGCTCTAACCACCATACCACCAGGGTTTCCACTGAAGAGCAAATGGAGAACAGGAGTTAGAGGCCACAAGTACAAACAATCATTTAGAATGGTTTTACTATAAAGAGAAGCAGGAAAATGAGGCTGGAAGGAGAAATGGAGTTGAAAGGCTTCTTTAAAATGGGAGAAGGAAAAACATGTTTGTAAACTTGAGAAACAGTAGATGGGGAAAATTGACAATGTGGGGGAGAGGGAAACAATACTGGAACAAATTCCTTGCATAGGTATAGAGCGAGAGCGTGAAAAATTCACCTACAACATCAATTTTTAATCTTGATTATATGTTAAAATCGTCTTTTAAAGAAACCATTACCATCAAGCGGATTCTGACTCATAATGACCCTATAGGACAGAGTAAAACTGTCCATAGAGTTTCCAAGGAGAACCTAGTGGATTCAAATTGCCAGCTTTTGGTTAGCAGCCATAGCACTTAACCACTATACCACCAGGTTTTCCTTATCATCTTGGAACATTTAAAAATTCCTACCCTTAGGCCGCACCTTGCTATCCCTAACTTCTCTTCACCATTTACTCTTCAGGCTTTTGCTTCACACATTCATCGTAAGTGTTATTATCAGACTTCTATCCAACATGGCACTGTAAACAGAAGCCCCACATGATCACTGCATAGAAAAGACCCCAGAAATAAGTAGAGACAAACATCAACCCAGGAACCCAAAGTGTGAAATGAAGAGATAGAGGTCTCAGCCAAATACCAAAGAGAATAAGAAACTAACAGAGAACAAAAAGAAAAGGAAACGTGAGCAGAAGTTACCTATCAGCTAACTGAACACAGATTCGCCATCTGGAACTCTTATTAGTGATTGGGAGGCAGGTAACCTGAGAAAATAGCTTCAAAGAAATCCCAGCAGATGACAAAGCACCCAGTAACCAGTAATACATCTTTTCTCGCCCCCAATCTTTCGCCATTGCTGTACAGTGGATGGCTCCTGGCTAGCTGTGGTGGCTCAGCCAGATGGAAAGTGCACATCCATGCCTCTTAAATTCATCCTTCAACATTGGAGATGGACAGTCAGGGAGAGCATAAAGGTAGCTTTAGCAGCTCCCAGCAGGACATGGATCACCCAATAATGAGTTATAAATGTTTTCCTAACACTACCCGACCTCTTCACCTGATTCCTGCTGGCTACAGTCTACTAGCCAGGAAGAAATTCCTTTGGCTTCAGTCACTTTGGTTTTCCCCATCTGCACTGGCTGACTCTCTGAGTGCCATTTGTCTGTAACTGGTGTTGCTTTATTCCATTTCTTTTGGTTTCTTCCATGTCTTAGACCACAACAACCCCTTCTTTTTCTCAGACATCTGGTTCCATGTGCCGTCTTTGTACTTTGAAGCACAACTCAGTGAGGGAACCACTCTCCTGGCCTGTAGCACCACATTAATGGGAGTCTTAGGGTTTTTTGGGGGGGAACTTTTGCTTTGTTTTCTCTTGTTCTGCTTTGTTGTGTTTTGTCTGTTTTCTCTTCTTTTCACAGATTAGGAGTGCCTTTTAGCTGGGCTGTACCGTATGGATTAGGATGCACATCCTCAGTCTGGGTCCCCACATCAGTGGGATCCCTGGCGCATTTACTTGTTTCTTTTTCCCTTCTTTTTCATTTTTTCTCATTTTTGATTCCTGTTTTTCTTCATTCCTCAGTTCTAATCTGTCTATACTTACTTCCTTTCCTCTTCTATCTCCTGAATACATGACATTGTGTGACATCTATACACCTTCTAGCCAGGCTATACAATGCAGACTGGAGACACCTCCCCAGGCTTCACAGTAGCACTGGTGGGACTCCAGGGGGGCTTTCTTTCTTTTGTTTCTTTTCCAAATTTTTTTCTAATTTCCTTCTTCTTCTTTTTTCCCCTAGTTCTTATGGCTGCACTTCAACAGCAAGATCTTTTAGCACTCTCTCCTTTCTTTGTTTCTTGGTTTTTGGCTGCTCTTTCTCCTTGCTCTCCTCTTTCCCATACCCATCTCAGCTCCACTCATAACAACCTCCCACTTCCTTCCTACCCACCTGGGCACTGGGCACTGGGCACTGACCATCACACCCATGAGCAGCATAAGTGTGGCCCACTGGAACCTCACTCAATGCTGACTCCTGGCCTTCCCTGTCAACCTTATTACATGCCACAAACAACACTTTCCAACCCCTCACCTTCACTTGGACCTGCCCTGCTGCACCATAGCTGAGCAACTGTCCCTGCCCATGGAACAAGGAGGTGAAAAATATTGCGAGCACAGTCGAGCAAACAACAAAGAATGATCAACCTTGTGCTCAGACAGAACCAAATAAAACAAAAAATCAAGATGAAATAAACAGATCTACAATCAGTAAACAAAATAACTACTGAATGTCAAAAGACAGAAGACAATACCAAAATTTATTTTTTTAAAAAAAGGATGGCAGCAGGCACCCAAAGTAAGACACCAAATGACTTTTGAGTACAAGAAAAGGCACTAGAATTACCCAACAGGGAGTTCAAATCTCTAATATTCAGAGGTATCCAAGAATTTAAGCAAAAAGCAGACAAAAGTGAGGAAAAAAATAGACAAATTCATAGAAAAGACAAATCAATTCATAAAAACTACAGACACAAAAAAATTTAAAAATTCAGAAAAATAATACAGGAACAAAATGCTAAAATAAATTCCCGACTAGAAATCATACAAAAATGACAATTAGAAATCTAAAGGACAAACAAGATTTCAGAAATGGACAGTTTGATAGGGGAAAGTGAGGAGCAGTTTGAAATGATGGAAGATGAAATCAGCAAAACTGAAGACTTGGAAAAAAATGAAGAAAATCTGAAAATGATGTGGAATAGAATCAAAAGCAAACATTCACAAGTGATGGGAGCTCCAGAACAGATACAGAAAATAAAAATCACAGAGAAGATCAATGAAGAATTGCTGACAGAAAACTTTCCTAATATCACAAAAGATGAAAAACTGATCATCCAAAAGATCACTGAATCCTACATAGGATAGACCCTAAAAGAAAATCACCAAAGCATATTATACTCATGTTTGTTAAAACCAGACACAAACTCTCAGAGCAGCTCAAGAAAAACAAAAAGTCACATGCAGAGGACAAACAATAAAACTAAGCTCTGATTATTTGACAGAAACCAAACAGAAGAAGGCAATGAGACGATATATATGAAAGCTTAGGGGGAGGAACTGCCAACCAAAAATAGTATATCCTGCAAAACTTTCATTCAAATATGATGGTAAAACTAGGACATTTCCAGACAAACAGACACTAAGGGAATATGTTAAAAAAAAAAAAAAAAAAAACTCACAAGAATTATCAAAGTGAGTCCTTTGGTTTAAGAACAGACATCAAACCACAGCCTGAATCTAGCCCACAAGATTGTACCAGGGAGATACCAGCCTAGTAAACGAACTTTCAAGGACTATTCAAAACCAAATGAATTACAACAGGGAACCAGAGAGGTAAGTCTGTAAATGACAACAACATTAAAACAATAAAAGAGGGAATAAACAGTTGTAGGTATAGATATTTTTAATGGAGTGGAAGGCAAGGTGACATCAAGTAACAATAAACTGATTTGAACTTAGGAAAATAAGGACAATTTTTCAAGTAACTACAAAAATGGTCAACAAACCTACTCATAAAAATAGAAGGAAAAAAGTCTCAGTAAAAACAAAAATCTACAAAAAGAAAAAATAACCCCGCCATCAAGTTGATTCCAACTCATCGCAACACCACAGGACAGTGTAGAATTGGCCCATAGAGTTTCCAAAGAGTACCTGGTGGATTTGAACTGCTGGCTTTTTTGTTAGCAGCTATAGCTCTTAACCATTATTCCACTAGGGGTTCCACAAAAACAGAAGTAATGAGAAAAAAAATCCATAAACCAAAGGAATTCAGCACAGCGGAGTCAGAACAAAGGAAATATCAGCATCAAAAAAAAAGCACTACAAAATAAAAGTAACAAATTCATACCTATTAATAATTATGGTAAATGTAAATGGCCTAAGTGCACCTATAAAGGGACAGAGAGTGATAGAATGAGTTTTAAAAAAAGAACAAGATTTATCAATATGCTATTTACAAGAGACATACCTTACAAAGATGTAAATGTATTAAAAACGAAAGCATGCAAAAATATATCAAGTAAATAGCTACCAAAAAAGACCAGGAATGGCAATACTAGTTTCAAATAAAATAGACTTTAAAACAAAATCAACCTAAAAGACAAAGAAGGCTACTATATAATGATTAAAGTGATGATCCATCATGAAGACTTAAACATCCACACAACTAATGATAGAGCTCCAAAATACATAAAACAAACTCTAACAACACTGAAAAGAAAAATTCACAGTTTCACAATAATAGTATAAGACTTCAACATACCATTGTCAGTAAAGGACAGCACATCTAGAAAGAAACTCAACAAAGATACAGAAGAGCTAAAGGGCACAACCAACTAATTTGACCTCATAGACACATATAGAATACTCCACCCAACAGCTATGATGTACACATTCTTTTCCAGCACACATGGGGGCATGGAGCATTCTCCAGAATAGTTCACATCTTAGACCACAGAGCAACCCTCAACAAAACCCAAAACACTGAGATAATACAAAGTAACTTATTTGACCATAACACTATCACATTGGAAATTAACAACAGAAAGAATAAGGAAAAAAATCAGTTACATGGAAACTGAATAATCCACTACTTAAAAACCTCTGGGTAGTAGAAGAAATCAAAGAATTAAAAAATTCCTAGATTCAAATAAGAATGAAAACACAGCATACACTTGAGACACGGCAAAGACAGTGTTTAGAAGTCAATTCATAGCAATAGACAAACACATCAAAAAAGAAGAGGACAAAAATCAAAACATTACCTACTCAAATTGACCAAATAGAAAAAGAACAGCAAAAGAAGCACACAACCAACAGTAGAAAGCAAGTAGAAGTAGAAATTAGAAGAACATTCAAGTTGGTAATGAAGTTAAACTGTCCCTATTAGTAGTTGATATGACACTATACATAGAAAACCCAAAAACTTCCAAGAGAAAATTACTAGAACTAATAGAAAAAATCAGCAGAGTAGTGGGATACAAGCTCAACATGCAAAAATCAGTTGGATTCCTATAAACCAATAAAGAGAATGATGAAAAGGAAATCGGGGGTGGAAATACAATTTATAATAGACCCTAAAAAATTAAAATGCTTAGGAATAAATCTAACCAGGGATGTAAAAGAACTATACAAAAAAATTACAAAGCACTACTGGAAGAAGCAAAAGAAATCTACACAAATAGAAAAATACGCTATGCTCATGGATAAGTAGACTCATCATGGTGTAAAGGACAATTTTACCCAAAGCAATGTAAAAATACAATGCAATCCCAATCCAACGACATCATTTAAAGAACACGTCATTAACTTTACATGGAAAGGAAAGAAGCCCCAGATAAGTAAAGCTCTGTTGAAGAAGAAAGTAAAAGAACTCACACTACCAAACCTCAGAACCTACTACACAGCAACAGTAATCCAAACAGCCTGGTACTGGTACAATGACAGATATGTTGAACAACAGAGCAGAATTGAGAATCCAGATATAAATCCATCCACCCATGGTCACCTAATCTTTTACAAGTGCCCAAAGTCAATCAAATGGAGAAAAGATAGTCTTTTTCACAAACGGTACCAGCAAAACTGGATGTCCTTCTGAAGAAAAAAAAGAAGAAACAAAACCCATACATCATATCATATACAAAAACTATATCAAAAGATCAAAGAAAGACCTAAATATAAAGCCCAAAACTGTAAGGTTCATACAAGACAAAAATAAGATCAAAGCTAGAAGCCATAATACATGGCATTAACAGGATACGAACCATAACCAACAACACACAAACTCCAAAAGATAAGATAGATAGATGATTGAGATCTTCTAAAAATTAAAGTCCTGCTTGTCAACAGACTTTGCCTTCACCAAAAGAGTAAAAACAAAACCTACAGGGGAAAAAAAATGGCTGTTGCAAATCAGACTAAGGTCTAATCTCTAAAATCTGTAAGAAAATCTAATACCTGTATAACAAAAAGACAATCCAGTTTAAAAACAGGCAACGGAAATGAACAGACACTGCACCAAAGAAGACATTCAAGCAGACAACAGACACATGAGGAAATGCTTACAACCACTAGTCATTAGAAAATTGCACATCAAAATCACAATGAGATACCATCTCAACATTACTGCCAAGAATCACAAAAACAGGAGACAGCAAACGTTGGAGAGGATGCAGGGAGATTAGAACTCCTATGTTATGGTAGTAGGAATGCAAAATGAGATAACCATTTTGGCAAATAATACGCCACTGTTGTGGATTGAATTATGTCCCCCCAATAATAGGTGTAACCACATGGCTGGGCCATGATTCCCAGAATCTTATGACTCTCCTCCATTTTGTGGTTTTCCTATGGGGCATGTTAAAGGATTAGGGTGGGACTGTAAATCCCTTTATAAGATCACCTCCCTCCTCCACTGTAAAGGGAGGTTCCCTGGAATATGGCTTGCCCCACACTTATTCCTTTCATCCTGCGAGAGATAAAAGGAAAGGGAGGCAGGCTGAGAACTGGGAACCTCACACCATCAAGCAAGCAACACTGGGAGAAGAGCGTGTCCTTTAGACCTGAAGTTCCTGCTCCAAGAGGTTCCCTAGACAAAGACGGATGCAATACTGGACTTTCCTCCAGTGCCTACTAGGGGGAAAGACTTTCTCTGGAGTGGACATCCTGAATTTGGACTTGAAGCCTAACAGACTGTGTAAGAATAAACCTTCCTTTATTAAAGCCACCCATTCTGTGGTATTTCTGCTAAAGTAGCCCTAGCTGACTAAAACACCACTTCCTTAGAAATCTAGAAACACCGTATGATCCAGAATCCCTCTCTACTAATACATCCTAGAGAAATAAGAGACCTCCTGTGAATAAATATATCTTTACCCATGTTTATTGTACTATTGTTCAAAATAGCAAAATGTTGAAAACAACCCAGATGCCCATCAACAGATGAATGGATAAGCAAATTGTGGTATATATATACGGTGGAGTATTACACAGTAATAAAGAACAATGAAGAATTCGTGAAGCATCTCATAACATGGAGGAAACTGGAGGCCATTCTGCTGAGTGAAATAAGTCAATCACAACAGAATAAATATTGTATGAGACTATGTTTTAGTCAGCTAGGGCTGCTCTAACAGAATTATCACAGGATGGATGGCTTTAACAAAGGAAGGTTTATTCTTACATAGTCTGGCAGGCTGCAAGTCCATATTCAGAGTGTCCACTCCAGGGGAAGGCTTTCCCCTAGTCAGCTCTGGAGGAAAGTCCAGTATTGCATCATTCTGTGTCCAAGGAGCATCTTGGCGCAGGAACCTCAGGTCTGAAGGACGTGGTCTTCTCCCAGTGTAGATTTCTTGATGGTGCGAGGTTCCCAACTCTGTGCCTGCTTCTCTGTCCTTTTATCTCTTGCAGGCTGAAAGGATTAAGGGTGGGGCAAGCCATACTGCAGGGAAACTCCTTTTACAGTGGAGCAGGGAGGTGATCTTACAAAGGGAATTACAGTCTCACCCTAATCCTTTAACATATAGCATAGGAAAACCACAAAATGGAGGACAGTCACAAGATACTGGGAATCATGGCCCAGCCACATGGCTACACATATTTTTGGGGGGACACAATTCAATCCATGACAGACTACTGCTGTGAAAACTCATGAAAAGGCTCACACATAAAAAGAAAGAATCTTTGATGATTATCAACGACAGGAGGGGTGGAGATGAAAAAACACTAAGTAGACAATAAATAAATGGTAACTTCAACGAAGGATAAGGCAGTACACAATACTGGGGAAGCTAGCACAACTTGTACAACACAAGGTCATGGAAGCTTCATAGATATGTCTCAACTTACCAAAGGACAGAATTAATGTGCTGAGGGCTGTAGGGACCATGATCTCAGGGAACATCTCACTCAATTGGCATAACAAACAAAATTTATAAAGACAATATTCTCAAAGAGGGGCTAAGATGACAGAGTAGTCAGATGCTTCCTGTGATCCCTCTAACAACAAGAACCATAAATAAATAAATCTATTATATATGACATTCTAGGAGCCTTGAACATAAAAGGGAAAGCTGAGAAATCAGACTGAGCAACAGGGAAGGGAGAGTAAGTCCAGACTTGATCTATTGGGAATCTGCACCCCACATAAAGATTGGCAGTAGCCAGTGTGGTGAGCGAAGTGGTGGCTTTTGGACAGTGTCTTCCTCAGCAGGAGAGACTGAGCAGCAGAGAACCCACTCCCTCCAAAATCAGTGAAAAGTGGCATTTGATCATCAAAAGCTAAGTGTCTTGTGTCTAACCTGCTGGGTACAGATCTAAAACTTTCCTTCAGGCTAAACCTCTCTCCTTTTTCCCAGGGCTTCTCCCTACCTTCCCTGCACTGCACCAGGCTCCATGTTCTGACATACTACCTGGGACAGAGGTAGGATCCCTTATGCAAGCTCTGAGCCGTTCTCCCAGACTTAAGAGAGAGAACAATTTAAAAAATGGGGAAAAAAGTCTACCAGCTCCCCTAAGCTGCGATCTCAGGGCAGAAACAGGTCCTTCACCTAGGTGCAGGAATAAGGGGTCTACAGATCTTGAAAGCCTTTCAGCACTGCATATAGTATCCAGCACATCCACACCTATTGTCCTGAAGCAAAAGTTATGTACTAGTTTGCATTAAAGTACAGGGACAAGCCATTCTGACAGACATTCACAGAAAGCAGTCAGTCCTCTACCTTTCTCAGTATGTGCAGCCAGTTAACCATGCCTACACCAATCACCCCTGCCCATCTAGGACTGAAGGGGAGAGCCCACATACACTTACTGACTGACTGTCTGAGCTAAATACATACAAGAAAAGTAAATGGAGGTCTGGGCCCATGTGCCTAGTAACAGCTCTCACCACCTGTTGACAAGATGTTAGAACCTCCAAGTCACTAATACTCAAGTTAGCTAACATGACCCACTTATTTGGATGTTTCAAAACAAAACAAAATAATTTATAACACAATAAGCAAACAAATAAACACAAGAACTTACTGATGGCTTGAGACACCAGTTAATGTCAGATCACTTGGAGAGGCAGACTACAAGGGCTTAAGAAAGCTCTCAAAACAAAGAATCAAGAAATTTTCCAGATGAAGAGAACCTCCTGGAATTGTCCAGAAGTAAAATACAAAAGATTAATATTTAGAACTCTTCAAGAGATGAGGAAGGAAATTATGCAAAATGCAGGACAGCATAATGACAAACTGAATAGGCTGAAAGAAATCCTTGAGAGACAGTAGTCCAAAATTTAGCAAATCAATAATAAAGTTACCAAATTATACATCTCAGTTGAAAGTCAAAGGAGCAGAATGAAGGAAATGAAATGCAAAATTAGTGAGACTGAAGATAAAGCAATTGAGAGCAACATATTTGAGGGAAAATCAGATAGAAGAATTGAAACTAAAAGTTATGTGGAACTCTATCAATAAGAATAATTTACAAATGACTGGAGTACCAGAACATGGGAGGAATAACAAAATACAGAGAGAACTGACGAAGATTTGTTGGCAGAAAACTTTCTTGACATCATGAAAGATGAGAAGATATCTATTCACGATGCCCACCAAACTCCTCATGTGGTAGATCTCAAAAGAAAGACTCCAAGGTGTAACAAATTTACCAAAACTAAAGATGAGAGAATTTTAAAAGTAAATAGAGTTAAACAAAAAAATAATCTATAAAGGAGAGTCAATAAAATGAAACTCAGACTACTCAGAAGAAACCATGCAGGCAAGAAGGCAATGGGACGATGTACACAAAGCCTTGAAGGAAAGAAGTTTCCAGCCTTGATTTATATATCCAGTAAAACTCTCTCAAATATGATGGTGAAATTAGGACATTTCCAGATAAACAGAAATTTAAGAAATGTTCAAAAACCAAGCCAAAATTACAAGAAATACTAAAGAAAGTCCTTGGTTAAAAAATAAGTAACATCAGATAATACCCAAAGGCTAGAACACCAAAAAAATAAAAATAAACATTGCCATTTAGTTGATTCTGACTCATAGTGACCCTAAAATACAAGACAGAACAAACAGATATCAATCCTGATATAGAAATTATAAAAAAAACAACAACAACAACAACATTGAAACTAGGGAAACAAGGTGGGGCCAGAATAGCTGAGTAGTCAGATGCTCCCTGTGATCCCTCTAACAACAGACTCAAAAGAACAAATGAATTGATTACATATAACATCTGAGGAGTCCTGAACAATAGGAGAAATAGGAGTGAGCAAAGGGGAAGGGAAAGTAGATCCAGAAGTACCTAGCATTGGCCAGACCTGACACACTGGACATCAGCTGCAATCAGCATGCTTAGTAGAGTGGTGGCTAACCAACTACTCTGTTGGAGGGTGGTTGGAGGGTATTCTCCTCAGCAGAAGAAACTGATGATAGAATCTATTCATGCCTCCAGAACTAATGAAAAACAGCACTAGATCACCAAAAGATAAGTGATTTGCTTGAAACCTACCATAATCTAAATCTTCCTTCAGGACATACCTCTCTCCATTCTTCCAGCAATCCCCCTCCCTTCTCTGTACTGTGTCCAGCTCAGAAATCTGATGTCATTAACTGAGCTAGAAGTAGGACTCCATAAAACCACACTGAATGCCAAGACTCGGAAAGGAACAATTTAACAAACTGGAGGAACAGAGGGAAATCTGCCAACTCCACTGAGGCAGAAATTCAGGGCAGAAATATTTGCTACAT
This sequence comes from Heterohyrax brucei, assembly GCA_028571685.1. Classification (NCBI taxonomy): domain Eukaryota; kingdom Metazoa; phylum Chordata; class Mammalia; order Hyracoidea; family Procaviidae; genus Heterohyrax; species Heterohyrax brucei. The sequence goes on along the minus strand of CM053158.1, from coordinate 59,541,519 downwards.
CTACATTCAGACATAGGAGACATGGCATCGTCACAGACACTCAGGAATGCTTGTTAGCTCCCTGCTTTTCTCAGCATCTACAGCCAAATACCTGTGCCTACACCAGTCACCCTGCCCATCTAGCCTGCACCACACAACTGATGATAGACTAGCTGGAAACCTGAGCTGAATATTTACAAGAAAAGTAAATGAACTCTTGGACTCATGTGTCTAATAACAGCTCCAACCACCTATTGACAGGGCATTAGAGCTTCAAGTCATTGATAATCAAACTAGCACACACAACCAGCCTATTTAGACATTTAAAAAATAAAATACAACAAGACACTAGAACACAGTAGGCAAACATAAAATAAATGAATACAACTTACTGATGCTTCACAGACAATAATTTCAAACCACTTAAAGAGGTAGACCATGATAGCATCAGAAAGCTCCCGTAACAAAGACTCAATAAAGTTTCTGAAGGAAGAGAACTTCTTGAAATTATCAAAAGTAGAATACAGAAGATTAATATTTAGAACTCTTCAAGAGATCAGGAAGGAGATGAGGCAAAATGCAGCACAGCATAATGACAAATTGAACAGGCTGCAAGAAGGCATGGCAAAGACAAGAATTAGAAATTCAGAAAACTAATAATAAAGAATTAGGTAACTCAAGAGAAAGTCACAGGAAGAGAACTGAGGCAATGGAAGGCAAAATCAGTGAGACTGAAGGTAAAACATGTGATAGCAGCGTATCTGTGGAAAAATTAAATAAATGAACTTTAAAAAATCAAGAAACACTACGAATTCTGTGAGCCTCTATCAAGATGAATAATCTATGAGTGACTGGAATACCAGAATGGGGGAATAATAGAAAATGCAGAGAGAATTGTTGAAGGTTTGTTGACAGAAAACTTCTCTTATACCGTGAAAAATGAGATGTCTATTCAAGACACCCATCAAACTACACACAAGGTAGAACCCCAAAGAAAGACTCTAAGACATACTATAACCAAACTTGACAAAACTAAAGATAAGGAGACAGTTTGAAAACTGGGTAGGGATAAATGAAAAATAATCTACAAAGGAGAGTCAATAAGACTAAGCTTGGACTACACAGCAGAAACTATGCAGGCAAGAAGGCAATGGGATAACATACACAAAGCCTTGAAGGAAAAAATTGCCAGCCAAGAGCTATATATTTAGCAACACTCTCTCTCACATGTGATGGCAAATTTAGAACATTTCCAGATAAACAGAAATTTAGGACATTTGCAAAAACCAAACCAAAATTATAAGAAATACTAAAGGGAGTCCTTTGGTTAGAAAATCAGTAACATCTGATAAGAACCCAAGACTAGAACACAAAACAGAACAGCTGGATATCAACTCAAATAGAGCAACCACAAAAATAAATCAAAAGTGAAACACTGAAAATAGGGAAGCAGAGATGTCATTATGTAAGCATTATAACAAAAAAGGGGACTTACAAAAAATGTAGCCACAGATCTTTCATATGGACAGAAAGTCAAAGCAATATAAAGAAATTACAAATATAAATAAACTTAGAAAAACAGAGATAAATTATTAAGATACCCACAAAGGAAATTAGCAATCCTACAAATCAAAAGAAAAAACAAGAAGTCTTAGCAAATATAAAACCACCAACAATGAAAAAGATGAAAAGAAAACAAAGAAAAACAACTCAGCACAGAAAATTAAGTGAGACAAAGGACTGTCCACAACACGCCAAAAAAAAGATACCTAAATGACTACATTAAACTTATACCTATCAATAATTATGCTGAATTTAAATGGATTAAATGAACCAATAAAGACCCAGAAACTGGCAAATTGTAGTAGAAAGCACCACCCATCAATATGCTGCCTATAGGAGACATGTTAAGCTTAACGATACAGATAAACTGAAACTGAAAACATGAGAAAAAATATATCAAGCAAACAGCATTAAAAACAGAGTGGAATATTAATTTCTGATAAAGTAGAATTGAAAGTAAAATCCATGACATGGGATAAGGAAGGTGAATATACAACAGATTAAAGGGACAATATACCAGGAAGATATGACCATTTTAAATGTTTACATGCCCAATGACAAGGCTCCAAAATGCATAAAACAAGCCTGGTTGCATTGTGGTTAAATGCTACATCTGATAACCAAAAGGTTGGCTGCTCAAATCCATCATGCACTCCTTGGAAACTCTGTGGAGCAGCTTTACTCTGTCCTACAGAGTTGCTATGAGTGGGAATAGACTTGATGGCAATGAGTTTTGTTTTCTGGGTTTTTTAACTGTGCTGAAAACAGAAATAGACAGCTCTACAATGATACCAGGAGACTTCAACACACCACTTTTGGCAAAGGGCAAAATTTAAAAAAAAAAAGCAATAAAGACATGTTGTTATTAGGTGCCATCAAGTCAGTTTAGACTCATAGCAACCCTATGTACAACAGAATGGAACACTTCCTAGTCTTGCACTGTCCACAAAGATGTCCAGAAAGATGTTTACCTGTGTTTTATTGACTATGCAAAGGCATTTGACTGTGTGGACCATACAAAATTATGACTAACACTGCATAAAATGAGAATTCTAGAACACTTAACACTTAGCTTTTAAGGAATCTGTATGTGGATCAAGAGGCAGTCATGCAAACAGAACAAGGGGACACTACATGGTTTAAAGCCAGGAAAGGTGTGCATCGGGGTTGTATCCTTTTATCGTAGCTTTTCAATCTGTATGCCAAGCAAATAATCTGAGAAGCTGGGTTATACAAACAATAATGAAGCATCAGGATTGGAAAGCAACTCATTAACAACCTGCGTTACAGAGACGACGCCATCTTACTTGCTAGAAGTAAAGAAGAATTTCAAACACTTACTGATGAAGACCAAGGACCATAGCCTTCGGTATGCTTTGCAGCCCAACATCAAGAAAACAAAAATCCTCACAACTGGACCAGTAAGCAATATTGTCATAAATGGATTTCATTTTATTTAGGTCCACAGTCAACGTCCGTGGAAGCAGGTGTCAAGAAATCAAAAGATGCATTGCATAGGGAAAATCTGTTGCAAAGGATCTGTTTAAAGTATTGAAAAGTAAAGACACCACCTTGAAGACTAAAGTGTGTCTGACCTAAGCTACGGTATTTTCAATCACATCACATGCATGTCAGAGCTGGACAATGAACAAAGAAGACAGAAGAATTGATGCCTTTGAATTGTTATGTTGGACAAGAACGTGAACATATCACAGACCACCAAAAGAACAAACAGATCTGTTCTGGAAGAAGTACAACCAGAGTGCTCCTTGGAAACAAAGATGGCAAGACTGCATCTTATATACTTTGGACATATTGTCAGGAAGGATCAATAACAAAATTGATAACAATAACAAATGCCATAATCCACCAAGTTGTGCTCATAGACATATACAGAACACTTCACACAACAGCAGCCAAGTATGCTTTCTTTTCCCAATGCACATGGAACATTCTCCAGAATAGACTACATATTAGGCCATAAATCCAGCCTTAGCAAAACTGAAAACATTAAAATATTACAAAGCATCTCTTCAGACAGTAAAGCTATAAAATAGAAATAAATAAAAGAATAAGGGAGGAAAATAATCAAAACACAAGGAAACTGAGTAACTCTTTGCCTTAAAAACTACTGATTATAGAAGAAACTGAGAAGGTCTGCATTTCTAACAAGTTTTTAGCTAATACTGCTTCTATAGGGACCAGACTGTGAAATCCACCACATTCTACTACATAAATTCAAAATTCAGATTCCGTTACAAGATGGTGGAGTAAACAGATGTCTCCTCATCTCCCTCTGAGAACTAAGGCCTGGATGATATTTTTTATGGCGCACTGAATACCTGAGAAGCCTTGAGACCTAACATATTTGACTGGGCAACAGCATCAGACTAATCTTTTCTCAAAAACAATCCAGTGACTGACCTCAGCTTCTGCTGCTACATTGTAACAGAGAACTGCAGCTTCTGCAAACAGCCAGTAACCATAACATACTTTCATTATAAGCAGGCAGGTGAAGTCTGCTGTTCCCCACTACTTGTTCAAGCCAGCCTGTTGGACAGCTTCCAGCTACCAATTCAGCAGCTGGACAGCTCCCTGCATACAAGTGCAGTTTACTTTTACTTTTAAGGTTTACTTTTTTAAGGCTGAGAGGCTAATATTTTCTCTCTGGCAATCTCTCTATTGAAAAGCCTCTTTTCTCTCACTCACATTTTAAGATTGGCTGATAGCCCCCAGTTTCTCCATAAACAGAGCAGCCTCTTTGCTACTCAATAAGCAAAGTCTTCCACCCTTGAGAGTCTACCTGGGGCAAACAAATCACTACAGTATTAGAGTCAGCTCGTGACCAACAATTCTCTTAGATCCATTATCAGAGAAATCAAATAACATCTAGATGGCACGCAGGCAACAGACCATAATTAATCATTTAAAGAAATAGTCTTCAAATGCTCCAGAAAATTCCCTAAATAAAGATTCAAAAAATTTCCCAGATGAAGTAGCCTTTCTGAATCTAACAGAGATTGAATACAAAAAAACTATATGTAAAACCCTCCTAGAGATTAAACAATGTGCAATAGAACAAAATGAAAAATTTGGTAAACTATTTGATATGCTAGAACATCAACGATCTGAAATACGTCAGATTAATAACAAAATTACAGAATTGGATAATTCTATCCAAAGCCAAAAGAGTAGGATTGAACAGATGGAAGTTAGAATCAGTGACCTAGAAGACAAAGTAACTGACACCAACATTTATGAGGTAAAATCAGAGAAAAGAAATAAGAAACATTAAGAAACACATGGGACTCCATGAAGAGGAATAATTTATGTTTAACTGGAGTTCCTGAACAAGGGAGGATTAATGACAACATAGAGAGTATTGCTGTAGAGATGCTGACAGAAAACTTTCCTGAGATTATGAACAAAGAGAACATAGACATCCAAGATGTTTATCGAACACCACAAAAGTTAGATCCAAAAAGAAGAACACCAAGCCATATTATAATTAAGTTTAATAAGCTAAAACACAAAGAGATGCTTCTGAAGACAGCAAGGCTCATATCAAAACTAACATTCCGAGGGAAACCCTGTAGACTTTCATCTGACTTTTCTGCCGAAACAATGCTGGCCAGAAAACAATAGGCAGACACATTCAAAGTCCTGAATGAGAAAAACTTCCATCCCAGAATAATTTATCCCACTAAATTGTCTATCAAATATAATGGTGAAATTAAGACTTTTGAAAATAAAGAGAACTTTAAAGACTTCATAAAAACTAAATCAAAATTACATGAAATATTGAAAGAAGCTCTTCCCTAAATATATGTTTTAGGTGATAATTTAAGGCACTTCATCCAAATTTCTAATCAGCTAAGGAAGGCACAAAACTTCACCAAACCAAGCCAAAAACTACAATATTATAATAAGGGAATCCATGACCATATCATGACAACTATAATATCATCACATTAAAAGAGGGATACACTACAATAGTTACAATTGTTTTTGATGCAGCAACAGTTTCTGACTTCTAAAATAGTTAAAATTGATTTCAATAATTATACGTTAAGGGGGATTAGGTATGTAGCCATAGAACTGATTAACAATATACTATTTGAAATGAAAAATCACAATATAGGAGTCTCAATAAATATAAAATCAAAACTCATACCATCCATAAAGAAGAATGTCCCAAGACAGATTAATAAGAACAACAGAGAAAACAGCAACATGAAAATAAACATATTTCAATGATATCACTAAATGTATATCTATCAATAATCACATTGAATGTAAATGGACTGAATGCTCCAGTAAAGAGACAGCGAGTGATATCATGGATCAAAAGACATGACTCATCTCTATGTTGCTTGCAAGAAACACATCTTAGACTTAAAGATAAGAACAAGTTGAGAATTAAAGGTTGGAATAATATATATCAAGCTAATAATACATGAAATAGTGCAGGTATGGCAATATTAATCTCAGATGAAATGGATTTTAATGTAAAATCCACTATTATGGACAAGGATGGTCACTATTGCTGAAAGGCTCAATACTCAAGCAAGACTTAACAATATTAAATATTTATGCACCCAATACCAAAGCACCTAAATACATTGAACAAATACTGACAACATTGAAAAATGAGATTGATCATTCTACAATAATAGTTGGGGACTTTAACACTCCTCTTTCAGTTAAGGATAGATCATCCCGAAAAAAGCTCAGTAAAGATACAGAAGATCTTATTACAACAATCAACCAACTGGACCTTATTGACATATACAGATCTGTTCATCCATCAACAGATAAATATACCTTCTTCTCCAAAGCACATGGAACATTCTCCAGAATAGACCATATGTTAAGTCATAAAACAATTCTCCATAAAATCCAAAACACTGATTTATTGCAAAGTACCTTCTCGGACCACAGAGCCATAAAAGTTGAAATCAATAACAGAAAATTCATAGGTAAAAATTCCAACTTGTGGAAATTGAATACTTTACTCATAAAGCCTTGGGTTATAAAAGAAATTAAAGACACATTAAAGAAATTTATGGATTCAAATGAGAATGAAAACGCATCCTACCAGAATTTATGGGATACAGCAAAAGTAGTGCTCAGAGGTCAGTTTATCTCTATACATGCACACTTCTGGAAAGAAGAAAGAGCACAAATTAAAGAATTAACCTCACAGTTTGAACAAGTAAGTAGAAAGAGAGCAACAGAGACACCACTCAGGCACCAGAAGGAAACAGCTTATAAAAATTAGAGCAGAACTAAATGAATTAGAGAATAGAAAAACAATTGAAAAAATTAACAAAACCAAAAGCTGATTCTTTGAAAAGATCAACAAAATTGATAAACAGTTGGCTAAACTTACAAAAGAAAAACAATAGAAGATACAAATAACCCGATTAAGAAATGAGTTGGGAGATGTTACAACAGAACCATCTGCAATAAAATCATATAATATCATAACAGAATACTATGAAAAGCTATACTCTGACAGGTTTGAAAACCTGGGGTAAATGGACGAATTTCTAGATTCATATGACTCACCAAGACTATCACAAGGAGAAATAGATCAACTTAATAAGTCTGTCACAAAGGAAGAGATTGAGAAAGTCATCAAAAATCTACCAATCAAAAAGAGTCCTGGCCCAGACAGCTTCACCGGAGAATTCTACCAAACTTTTAGAGAAGAATTAACTCCAATACTAATGAGGCTATTTCATACCATAGAAAGAGATGAAATACTTCCAAATTCATTCTGTGAAGCCAGCATAACCCTTATACCAAAACCAGGGAAAGATCCCACAAAAAAGAAAATTACAGACCAATATCACTCATGAATCTAAATGCAAAAATCTTCAACAAAATTCTAGCCAATAGAATTCAACAGCATATAAAAACAATCATTCATCATGATCAAGTCGGTTTCATTCCAGAGATGTAAGGCTGGTTCAACATCAGAAAAACAATTAATGCAATCAACCATATTAATAACACAAAAGATAAACATCACCTGATTTTGTCAATTGATGCAGAAAAGGCATTTGACAAAGTTCAACATCCATTCATGCTTAAAACTCTCAGAAAAATAGGAATAAAAGGGAAATTCCTCAATATAATCAATAGCATCTACGCAAAGCCAACTGCTTTCACATCATCCTGAATGGTGAAAGACTGAAAGAATTCCCTTTGAGAATGGGAACTAGACAAGGATGCCCGCTCTCTCCACTTTTATTCAACATTGTGCTAGAAGTTCTAGCCAGAGCAATTAGACAAGACAAAGAAATAAAAGGCATCCGTATTGGCACTGAAGAAGTAAAGATTTCCCTCTTTGCAGATGATATGATTGTTTACACAGAGAATCCAAAGAAATCCGTAAGTAAACTACTAGAGCTAATAAAAGAATTCGGCAAAGTATCAGGATACAAGATAAACAACTAGATCAGTAGGATTCCTTTATACCAAAAATGAAATTATTAATGAAGAAATCACCAAATCAATTCATTTGCTATAGCCCTCAAGAAGATAAAATACCTAGGAATAAATCTAACCAGAGAAATAAGAGATCTCTACAGAGAAAACTATAAGACATTGCTACAAGAAACTAGGAGGGAGTTACATAAGTGGAGTAATCTGCCCTACTCATGGAAAGGAAGACTCAATATTGTGAAAATGTCTATTTTGCCCAAAGCACTCTACTTATATAATGCAATCCCAATACAAATTCCAGCGACATTTTTTAATGAGATGGAGAAACAAATTATCAGCTTTATTTGGGAAGGGAAGAAACCCCGAATAAGTAAAGCACTACTGAAAAAGAAGAACATGCTGGGAGGCCTCTCACTACCTGACTTTAAAACCTATTACGCTGCCACAGTAGTCAAAACAGCCTGGCATTGGTACAAAAAGAGACATGTAGACCAATGGAACAAAGCACAGACCCCAGAGATGCCACCGTCCTCTTATGAGCAGCTGATATTTGACAAAGGTCCTAAGATTTTAAACTGGGGTAAGAACAGTCTCTTTAACAAATGGTGCGGGCATAATTGGATATCCATCTGCAAAATAATTGAAAGAAGACCCATATCTCGCACCTTATACAAAAATCAACTCAAATTGGATAAAACACCTGAGTATAAAAGCTGAAACAATAAAGCTCATCCAAGATAAGATAGGGTCAACAATGGACGTTTTAATACGCAATATAGACAGACTTCAAAATCTGACGAACAAAACACATTCATCAAAAGAGAAAATAGATAAATGGGAATTAATAAGAATCAAACACTTCTGCTCATCCAAAGACTTCATCAAAAGAATTAAAAGACCACCTACAGAATGAGAAAAAATATTTGGCAACTCTATGTCAGACCAACGCCTGATCTCCATAATCTATAAGGTTCTACAAAATATCAATAAGACAAATCATCCAATTAAATGATGGGCAAAGGAGATGGACAGACACTTCTCTAAAGAGGAGATCCAGGAAGCCAAAAAACACATACAGACATGTTTATGATCATTAATTATTAAAGACATTCAAATCAAAACGACAATGAGATACCACCTTACCCCAACAAGATTGGCCATGATCCAAAAAACACAAAACAATGAATGTTGGAGAGGCTGTGAAGAGACTGGAACTCTCCTTCACTGTTGGTGGGATTGCAGAATGGTGCAACCTCTTTGGAAAGCAATTTGGCTTTACCTTAAAATAATGGATATAGATATACCATTTGACCCAGTAATTCCTCTGCTCGGAATATATCCTACAAAATCAAGGCCATTCACACCAACTGCTACATGCACAAGAATGTTCATTGCAGCACAGTGCATGACAGCAAAAAGTTGGAATCAACCCAGATGCCCAACAACAGAAGAATGGATGGGTAAACTTTGGTATATATACTCCATGGAGTACTATACACTGATAAGGAACAATGATGATAGCAGGAAACATCTCTCAATTTGGTCTCAACTGGAGGACATTATGTTGAGTGAAACTAGTCAACGACAGAAGGACAATTATTATATGAGACCCCTACGATAAAAACTTAAAAGCATACTGATACATAATAGAAAAGACTCTTTGACAGCTACAAGGGTGGGGAAGATGGGAGGGAGGGAAGGCAAGGGGCAAGGGTTTAGATTAGATAGTTATTAGAAACTTGGTAGGGTGAAACTTGGTGACAATACACATTAGTAAGATCAATATTAACAGGACTTCGACACAACTTGTGTACTCCTCCTCTCTTAGCCCAGTATTGTAAACACAGAGTATGTACACTTTCGTTTTTTTTTTTTTATTTAATTAAAAAAAAAGAAGAAGAAGAAGAAACCGAAATGGAATACAGACCTTCACGGAGGCAAATGAGAATGAACACACCTCCTACCGGTACCTTTGGAACACAGCAAAAGCAGTGCTCGGAGGTCAAATTATTTCTATAAATTGCATGTATCCAAGGAAAAAGGGCTGAAATCAAGGTATTAACTCTACAACTCAAACAAGTAGAAAGAGAGCTGCAAAAGAACTCTTCAGGCACTAGAAGAAAGCGAATAATAAAAATTAGAGCAAAATTAAATGGATTACAGAATAGAAAAACAACTGAAAGAGTTTAATATGACAAAAATCTGATTCTTTGAAAAGATGAACAAAATCAATAAACCATTGACCAAACTGACAAAAGAAAAACAGGAGGATCCATAAAAGAAATGAAATGGGTGATATCGCAACAAACTCAACCGAAATTTTTAAAAATAATAACCGAATACCATGATACTATGAAAAACTGTACTGTACTATAACAAAGTTGAAAACATAGAGGAAATGGACAAACTTCTAGAAACACACTACCTACCAAAACTAACACAAAAAGAAGCAAAATGACTAAATAAATCCTTCACAAAAGAAGAGACTGAAAAGGTAATTTAAAAACTCCCAACCAAAAAAATGCCCTGGTCTTGAAGTCTTCACCACAGAATTCTACCAAACTTTTAGAAAAGAGTTAACACTGCTATTACTAAACGTGTTTCAGAACATAGAAAATGATAGGATACTCCCAAACTCGTTCTGTGAAGACAGCATAAACCTGACACCAAACCAGGTAAAGACAAAACAAAAAATGAAAATTACAGTCCAATTATTTCTCATGAACTTAGATGCAAAAATCTTCAAAAAAAATTCTAGCCAACAGAATGCAACATTTTAAGACAATAATTCACCATGGCCAAGTGGGGTACATACCAGGGATCATTCAACACTAGAAAAACAATCAAGGTAATCAACCACATAAATCAAACAAAAGACCCAACAATAGAAGAATGGATAGGTAAACTGTGGTACATATACTCAATGGAGGACTACGCAATGATAAAGAACAACGATGATTCCAGGAAACATCTCCTAACCTGGTTTCAACTGGAAGACATTATGTTGAGTGAGAGCAGTCAGCGACAAAAGGACAAATACTGTATGAGACCTCTACGATAAGATCTCAAAAACAGACTTGTGTATAGAAGAAAAGACTCTTTGACAGCTGCAAGGGAGGGGAGGGAGGGAGGGAGGGCAAGGGGGGAGGGTTTAGTTTAGGTAGTTACTAGAAATCTAGTTGGGAGAAAGCGGTGACAGCACACATTAGGAACAAGAACAACATTAAGTGGACTTCAGCATAACTTGAGTACTCCTTCCATCTTAACTCAATACTGCAAGGATAGAGTAGCTGGGGCTGGGGGCGGGGGACCATGCTCTTAGGCGAATTCCAGGCCAATTGGCACAACTAGCGTTTTGCTAAGAGAGCTCTCTGCACCCCACATTGGTGAGTGGCATCTGAGGTCTTAAAAGCTGCCAAGCTGCCATCCGAGGACACAGCAAATGGTCCCAACTCAGCAGGAACGGATGCTCACCGAGGGCCAAAATGGCATGCGGTAAAGACAACCAAGAAGACAGAGAGACCCACAAGAGTGGGTGCCTACGTCGACCTGTAACCGGAAGAACCGGATGGTGCCCGGCCACCACCAGTGATAGCCATGACGGAGCTCACAGAGAGGAGCCTCACTGGCAACACAAGAATAAAAAGAGGTGCATCATGAGATCTCCACTAAAAGACCTCAATTGATGGTCCAGCAGTTTTGGGGTTCCTCTGAGAGCATGGCCCCCGGCCCTGATGCTGCCCGTTCCCATAAATTATAACAAAGGTCCACTCCTTGGACAGGAATGGAATGGACTTGGCAATGCAGAGTAACCATATGTTGGAAGCACTTTATGGTTCTATACATCTATAGGATATCATCTTGCTGACCTCTGGCTGGAGGAAGGGGAGTGGACGGAGAGGAGGGGAAAGGAGACTGTTGGGAGGATGAGACATGTATGGAGCAGAGAGGAATAGTGTGCAGTCACCGGACAGGGAGAGCAGTGGAAGCTGCATATAGGGGGGCATGTAAATTTTCATGTGAATGTACATTTTCATTCAGTTATGTTAAATAAAAAAAAAAATCAAACAAAAGACAAGAATCACTTGATTTTATCAACTAATGTTGATAATGTTAATGTCAACTTTGTTGAAGCGGATGAGTGTTGGACTTTATCAGACGACTTCTCGTCTGTTTGTTTTATGTGCCTGTTCAATCTTTGGTTGAAGGACAAACTTCAGTAGTGACTTCATTTCTGAGCTGAAAGGGTTCCTTTAATCTCTGTTAGGCCAGTAAGTCTGGTCTTTCTTTCTGAGTTAGAATTTTTTTCTGTATTTTTTCCAGCTCATCTGGGACTCTCTCTTGTGATTCCTGTCAGAGAATGGATTTCCAAAGTGGTCGTACAATTTTACAATCCCACCAGCAGTGCATAAGTGTTCCAATCAAGAACACTAAAACAAAGAGAAATTCAAAATTTTTTTGAAGATTTTTGCATCTAAGTTCATGAGAGATAATTGGACTGTAATTTTCATTTTTTGTTTTGTCTTGAACACTAAAACAAAGAGAAGTCATCGATAAAGCCCAACATCATTGATGTTTTAAAATATTTGTCAGAACATGATGAACATAATTGATGTTATTGAATTACACATTTAAAAGATTGTTGATTTGGCAAGTGTTTTGTTGTATATATTTCACCACACTTAAAAAAAAAAAATCTTTGCCAGAAAATTCTAACGTCTCTGTTATCTTGGTGTTGCCATCTATTGATTTTTTTTTCCATTCAGTTTGAGGCTTTCCTTATTCTTGGCATGACAAGTGATTTCCTAGCGAAATCTGAACATTTTCATATTATTTTATTAGACTCTGAATTTATTTAAACCTTCTGTGTTAGTTAAAGGTGCTTTGGTGGAACCACAGTTAATTGCTCAGCTGCTAACTGAAAGATTAATGATTTAAACCCACCATCTGCTCCATGGGAGAAAGATGTGATAGTCTGCTTCCATAAAGATTATACCCTTGGCAATCCTGTGTGGCAGTTCTACTCTGTCCTATAGGGTCACTATTGGTTGGAATCAACTCAACAGGACCAGTTTTTAAGTTTAGTGTTAATTAGGTTTTTATGATACCACTCCAGCAGAGAAATAAGGTATGATGCCTTGCTATTTCTACTGATACCTGAGATAGGGTGGTCTCCTTATCAATGCTGGGTTGGTGACAGACTTATGGCTCCCCACATGGCCTCCACTGACACCCTGGTAGACAATTTCATTAACACTGGCAGTGATGAAATTCCTACCTCTCTACTAAACCACTTCTGAGACCATCCTAGCGGGGAGAGGATGGGCTGCTTCTGTGCTGCAAGATGAAGGTGGAAGCCCAGAGTCTCCAGTTTAGCTTCACTGACTCTATGTTGGGGGAATGGACCTCACTGCCAGCTTGAGGGAATAAAAATCCCATATCCCTACTTGGCCCTTTCTGTGGCCAACCCTGGTGGGTTGTTGGGATACCATACTACCACCTCATGAGTGTAGAAATCCAGGTTCCTCACAGGGATGTTGGGGGAGGGGAGCAGGGGGCTCACAATTTTTCTGCCTCGTTTAGTTGGTGTAGAGAAGTTATTGTCTACAATTTTTCTATACTGTTAGACTGCCCCTTTCCTGGCCCTTTGACTACAGAAAGCAAACCTTTGGAGGACTTTTTCTTGTCTTCAGGTTAAAGTTTCTGTGTTTCTTCTGTTTCAAGTCTGGGAAATATGAGGTAAAAAGAAAAGCAAGAGAATTCATCACTGCATTTTCCCTTAAGTCACAATAGAACGTGGTCTGCCTGCTCCTTCCCACCTTTCAGAGGCTTCTTATGTTTGTTTTTCATACAATGTTCAGGGTTTTTAAGTTGTATTTAGCAGTTGGAATAAGGAAAAGTACACCTACTCCCTCTTCTCAGAAATAGATGTAATCTCCTAGTTTTTTCTGCTGCATTTATCACTGTCTAGCATCCTATATACTTTTCTTAGTTTTCTGGCCTGTTATGTGTCTCTTGGCAAAAAAAAATTGGTTCATTTTGCTCACTGTTGTGTCCTCAATTCAAAACAGAGCCTGGTACATAGCAAGTGCTTAACACCTATTTGTTGAATGAGTAAATAAGCAGTACAAATGTGAAGCGAATTCCCAAGGTTGGGGTAAAAGGGAGACCCTAGAATGACAGCTGTGGACAAGCAGTTCAGATTGGGGCAGCTCAGGGACCTAGAACAGCCTATTGAATCTGAGTGTCCCAAGAGGAGACTTAGAGAGTTGGCAGATTTAAATGGTTAAACATGGCTGATCTGATTGTAAGTACATAGAAATTTAGACAAACTAACAAATGTTTTTTGAAAGCTAATTATTAACTTCAGAGAAAACGAAAAGTTAGCCAGGGCAGTCATAGGGAATCATAACGAAGGGCAATCATAATTTGCTATATGGGTAGCTGTGGGGCAAGTCCATGTTTTGTGAGGCCTGAAGTTTAGACAATCGGTAGGCAAAGATTCTTTAAGAAAAAGAAAATATTAAATGGAGAATGTTGTTGTTGTTAGGTGCCATCGAGTTGGTTCCACCTGACAGTGACCCTATGCACAACAGGACGAAACACTGCCCCGTCTTGTGCATGCCCACAATTGTTTTTTATGTTTGAGGCGGTTGTTGCAGCCACTGTGTCAATCCATTTTATTGAGGGACTTCCTCTTTTTCATTGACCCTCCACTCTACCAAGCATAATGTTCTTATCCAGGGACTGATCCCTCCTGACAACATGTCCAAAGAAGGTACAAGTAAGACACAGTCTCACCATCTTTGCTCCAAGGAGCACTTCTGTACTTCTTCCAGAACACATCTGCTTGTTTTTGTTTTTGTTTTGGCGCTTCATGGTACATTCAGTATTTTTCTCCAACACCACAGATCAAAGGCATCAATCCTTTTGTCTTCCTTATTCATTGTCCAGCTTTCACATGCATATGATGTGCTGCAAATAAGATGGCCTGGGTCAGGCACACCTTAGTCTTCAAAGTGACATCTTTACTTTTTAACACTTTAAGGAGGTCCCATTGCAATGCATCTTTTGATTTCTTGACTAGTGCTTCCATGGGTGTTGACAATGGACCCAAGTAAAACGAAATCCTTGACAACCTCAACCCTCTCTCCATTTATGACAATGTTGCTTACTGGTCCAGCTGCAGGATTTTTGTTTCCTTGATGTTGAGGTGTAATCCATACTGAAGGCTGTGGTCTTTGATCTTCATCAGTAATATTTCAAATCTTCTTCACTTCCAGCAAGCAAGATTGTGTCATCTGCATAACACAGGCTGTTAATGAGTCTTCCTCCAATCCTGATACCTTTCTCTTCTTCATAAAGTCCAGCTTCTCAGATTATTTGCTTGGCATGCAGATTAAAAAGGTACAGTGAAAGAATACAACCCTAACGCACACCTTTCCTGATTTTAAACCATGTGATGTCTCCTTGTTCTGTTCTCAATACTGCCTCTTGATTCATATACAGATTCTTTACGAACACAATTAACTGTTCTGAAGTTCCATTCTCTGTAATGTTAGCCACAATTTGTTAACGATCCACAGTCCAAAACCTTTGCATGGTCAATGAAACACAGGTAAGCATCTTTGTGGTATTCTCTGCTTTCAGCCAAGATCTATCTGACATCAGCAATGATATCCCTGGTTGTAAGTGCTTTTCTGAATCTGGTTTGAATTTCTGGCAGTTCCCTGTCAGTTGCTTTTGAATAATCTTTAACAAAATTTTGCTTGTGTGCAATGTCATGGATTAAATTGTGTCCCCCAAAAAATCTGTGTAGTAATTTTGCTGGGCCAGGATTCCCTGTATTCTGTGACTGCCCTCCATTTTGTGATTTTCTGATGTAGTAAATCCTAATCTCTGCCTGTGGTTTAACAGAGTGGATTATATTAGAGAGGATTCAGGTGGGACTGTAAATCCCTTCCTAAGGTCACCTCTCTCCTCCATTGGAGTGTGGCTTGCCCCACCTTTTATCCTTTTATCCTATAGGGGATACAAAGAAAGGAAAATAAGCAAAGTTGGGAACCTCACACTGTTGAGAAAGCAGTACCAGGAGAAGAGCACAACCTTCAGACCTGAAGTTCCTGTGCCAAGATGCTCCCTGACCAAAAACTGATGCAACACAAGAACTTTCCTCCAGAGCCCACAAGAGAGAGCCTTCCCCTGGAGCAGACATCCTGAATTTGGACTTGTAGCCTACCAGACTGTGTAGAAATAAACATTCCTCTTTTTAAAGCCATCCACTTGTGGTATTTCTGTTAGACCAGCACTAGCTGACTAAAATATACGATATTAATGATATTCTTTGGTAATTTCCGCATTTGATTTAATCATCTTTATTTAGAATGGGCATAAATACGGATCTCTTCCAGTCAGTTGGCCAGGTAGCTGTCGTCCAGATTTCTTGGCATAGATGAATGAGTACTTCCAGTGCTGCATCTGTTTGTTGAAGTATCTCAGTTAATATTCCATCAGTTCCTGGAGCCTTGTTTTTCACCAATGCCTTCAATGAAACTTCGACTCCGTCCTTCACTACCATCAGTTCCTAATCATATGCTACCTCTTGAAATAGTTGCATATCAGACAGTTCTTTCTGATACAATGACTCTGTGTATTCCTTTCATCTTCTTTTGATGCTTCCTCAATCATTTAGTATTTTCCCTGTAGAATCCTTCACTATTGCAACTTGAGGCTTGAATTTTTCTTCAGTTCTTTCAGCTTGAGAAATGCAGAGCGTGTTCTCCCCTTTTGGTTTTCTTTTTGTATGTGTCATTATGGTACTTTATTTTGTCTTCTGGGGGGGTGGAGTCAAGATGGCCGACTAAGCCCACGTCTCCTTCTATCCCCCTGGAAACCAAGACCTGAATTGACAATCAAACAGAGCCTTCTGATCACCTAATCAGCCTCAGGACGTGGCACAGAGCTGTTAATTGGGACTTTATACCATTCAGTGAAAAACCTCCTCTCTTTCGCTGACTCCCGCTCCTGGCTAGCCCCGGCTCTCACGGACGGAAGGTAAATGCACCATTTTGACTTTTTTTTCCTCGGTCTCGGCTGGTGGGCGGAGCTGGGACTTGCCTGACGGCTGGACTCAGACGCGCTGCTGGGGGGATAGGCTGGCGAAATTCCCATATTCTGAGAGCCAGGCTCGGGACTCTGTTAATCTAGACACTTTGAGCCTTTTGTATTGTAGCTGCATCAGTGGGGTTTGTGCGGAGCTCGGCAGTCAGGGTGCGGGACGCCATGTTGGTACCGAGATTTTAGCGGGACCTCGTTCTTAGCCTGGGAGCCAGCGCCTGCAAACAGGACAGCGCTTCTCTGTCAGAAAAGTAGTGATTTTGCACAGTGCTGCCTGCATTGGGGGCCCTGCAACTGAAGCAGAGGAATCACTACCTCTCGGCACCTTTAGCCCCTCTGCCTGCTGCCTGTGTGGAGGACGCCATCTTGGGTACGGTGGCCACAGCTGGACCTAATTCTTAGCTTGGGAGCCAGAGCCTGCCCACAGGAGAGCGCTTTTCTATCACAGAACCAGTACTCGACGCAGTGTTGGCTAAGGCTAGGCCCTGTCAGCAGAGGCCAACAGGGCAGTAGCATTGCTGTATTCTGAACTAGTTTGTTATCATCTGGGGTTGGATATAGTGGTGCTTACTTTGTCAGATGAGAAGAGGGACCTCTACATCTGAAAACCTAACTGACTTGTGAACTAGTCAGATACCTTTTGCTTTACATTTGAAGACAGCCTACAGAAATATTTGCAATCCATCCTCACAGTACCTCTTCCAGCCTCTATATACTCACAGGGGACCCAAAAAGCAACAGACAATTGTGGCATACAAGCAATCACTCATGGCTTCAGAAGGCTCCCAAACAAAGCAACCAAGGAGTTTTCCAGATGAAGAAACTTTTATGAAAGCATCAGGAAGTGAATACAAATTGATTATATACAGAGCCCTTCTAGACCTTATACAAAATGCAGCAGAACAAAATGAAAAATTAAGCAAGTTGTTCGATCTGATGGAACACCAGTACTCTGAAATCCAACAGATCAAGAAGGAAACCAAAGACATAGAAGCTTCCATGCAAAGCCAAGAAAACAGAATGGAACAAATGGAAAAAAGAATTTCTGACTTGGAAGACAGAGCTACTGATGCCAGTGTCTGTGAGCAGAAATCAGAGAAAAGAAACAAGAAAAATGAAGAAACATTAAGAAGCATGTGGGACTCTATTAAGAGGAACAACCTTCGATTAATTGGAGTCCCTGAACAGGGTGAGACATCTGAGAACACAGAGTATTGTTGCTGAGCTGCTGAAAAAAAACTTCCCAGAAATCATGAAGGAAGAAAATATAGGCATCTCAGATGCATATCATACGCCACCCAATCTAGATCTCAAAAGAAAGACTCCAAGACATATTATAATCAAGCTTAACAAAATGAAACATAAGCAGCAACTCTTAAAGGCAGCAAGACTCAAGGCAAAGCTAACATTCAGAGGGAAACCCTGTAGGCTCTCGTCAGATTTCTCAGCAGAAACCATGCTGGCACGGAGACAGTGGCACAACACATTCAAAGTCTTGAAGGAGAAGAACTTCCAACCAAGAATTATATATCCTGCAAAACTATCTTTCAAATACGAAAATGAAATTAAGACATTCCCAGATAAATAGAAACTCAGAGACTTTGTAAAAACCAAACCCAAACTACAAGAAATACTGAAAGAAGTTCTTGGCTTTGGCTTAGAAGAACGAAACCACTAACTTTATATTTTAGAACGACACACTACTCAATACTCTACTCATTTAGGGAAGGCTCCAAAGTAAATCACAGCTTTGATTTGGAAAGAAGCAATCTAGTGATCATCGTGAAAACTATGGTGTCATCATAATAAAAAGAGGGATGTACTACAGTCGTTATAGTCCTTCCAGATGGAGAGGAAGATGACAAGACTGGTAGTAATTATAATTGGGTTTATAAATAGTTTATTAAGGGGGTTCATAGGGGCAGCTGTAAAGCACAACAAAGATGTATCATACCATTTCAAGAAATCTAACACAGGAGTCTCAACAACTATAAAACCAGCTCTGAAAAAGGTGAAAAATCAACTCACAAAAAAGAGTGTCCCAGAACAGACTAATAAGAACAACAGAGAAAACATCAACATAAAAATAAACATATCACAATGGCAGCAGTGAACACATACCTATCAATAATTACATTGAATGTGAATGGACTGAATGCTCCAGTAAAGAGACACCAAGTGTCATCTTGGATCAAAAGACACGACCCATCCATATGTTGTCTACAAGAAACTCACTTGAGACCTAAAGACAGGAACAAACTGAAAATTAAAGGATGGAAGAATATATATCAAGCTAACAATGAACAAAGAAGAGCAGGGGTGGCCATTCTAATCTCAGACAAAATCAATTTTAATGTCAAATCCACCATCCTGGACAAAGATGGACACTATTTACTGCTGAAAGGTTCAGTACACAAGCAAGACTAAACTATATTTTGTCTTCTCAAGCTGCCCCTTGAAATCTTCTGTTCAGTCGTTTTACTTCGTCATTCCTTCCTTTTGTTTTAGCTAGTCAACAATCAAGAACAAGTTTCAGAGTGTCTTCTGACATTCAATTTGGTCTTTTCTTTCTTTCCTCTCTTTTTAGTGACCTCTTTCTTGCTCTCTTCAAGGATGATGTTTTTGAGTCATTCCACAACTCATCTGGTCTTGGGTGGTTAGTGTTCAACTCATCAAAGTCTGTTCTTGAGATTGTCTCTAAATTCAGGTGGGATATACCCAAGGTCGTACTTTGGCTCTCTTGGACTCATTCTAATTTTCTTCAGTTTTAATTTGAACTTGCATATGAGCAATTGGTCATCTGTGCCACAGTCAGCACCTGGTCTTGTTTCAACTGCTGATATTGAGTTTTCCAATATCTTTTTCCACAGACATAGTTGATTTGATTCCTATGTATTCCATCTGGCAAAGGTCCATGTGTATAGTTACCATTTGTGTTGGTGAGAAAAGGTATTGGTAACAAAGAAGTCATTGGTCTTGCAAAACTCCATCATGTAATCCCCAGTATCATTTTTTTCACAAAGGCCACATTTTCCAAGTACCAATCCTTCTTCTTTATTTCCAATTTTTGTATTATAATCGCAAGTAATTATCAATGCATTACTGACAGCATTGTACCTCAGGATAGATCTTGACATATTCTTTTTGATGATGAATGCAATACCATTCCTCTTCAAGTTTTCATTCCTGGCATAGCAGACCATATGATTGTCTGATTCAAAACAGCCAATATCGGTCCATTCCAGATCACTAATGTCTAGAAAGTTGATGTTTATGCATTCCAGTTCATTTTTGATGATTTCTAGTTTTTCCTATGTTCATACCCCTTACATTCCATGTCCCATTATTAATGGATGTTTGCAGCTGTCTCTTTTCATTCTGAGTTGCGCCACATCAGCAAACGAAAGTCTCAGAGGTTTTACTGCATCCACATTGTTAAGGTCAACTCTGCTTTGACGAGGCAGCTCTTCCCCAGTTGTCTTTCAAGTGTCTGCCAACCTGGGGGCTCATTTTCCGGCATTATACCTAACAAAGTTCTACTGCTATTCATAATGCTTTCACTAGTTAATTCCTTTCAGAAAGACACTGCTGGGTCCTTCTTCCTAGTCTGTCTTAGCCTAGAAGCTCAGATGAAACCTGTCTACCATGGGTGACCCCGCTGGTATCTGAATTTGGTAGCATAGCTTCCAGCATCACAGCAACATGCAAATCCCCACAGTATGACAAACTGACTGACAAGTGGGTAATAAATCTGATTAAATCTCAGAGCAATTTCTGGAACATCCATAGCTATCTGTCCTGATCTTTGGGTAGTGTGGGAGATAGTGGAGGGAGATGCCAAGTCTGTTCCTGTTGCCATTTTTCAGGCAGAACCCAAGGAAATGGGAGAATTACAGGAGACCAGAAGCTTTAAAGAAAGGTAACAGTGGCCCTTTAGCAGCACTCACTGGCCTAGGAAAAGCCCAAACTCCACATGCACTCAAAACCCTTCTCCTCAGGTATATTATCCAGCCCTGTTTTTCTTTCCCAAGGAGTAGACCATGAGCATATCACAAAACTCATTCCACCAGGTCCTGCTTGGGCTTGTCCCTTTCTTGGCAGGCTAGCTCTTCCCCTAATTGTTCATGTGTGGAAACTCAATGGTACCTGAAGACTCAGTACCAAAGCTGCCTCTTCCAAGAGTTGCCCCCTCCAGCAGTTCTCATATCCTCCCCAGAGGCTGCCCTCTGTGCTAGGAAGAAGACAGACTCACAGGATTTGGATCCCAGCTCCGTTACCTACAAGTTTTATGACTTTAAATATGTTACTTGATCTCTTTGAGCTTCAGCAAATAATAATAGCAATCCTGCAGGTTGTTGGGAAGATCAAACAGCTGAGATAGTGCAGACATGCAGCAGACACACGGCGAGGGTGAATAAGTACTCACTCTACTTCTTTCCTGGAGCACTTAGCTGGCTCTGTGGCTGTCCTTTGTCCCTGTCTCCCTGGTGTAGGCAGTTATTCATGTGTATGAATCTCCCATTCAGTCAGGATACTTTCAGTGTACTCTGAGCACTCACCATGTAAACCAGACCACAAATCTCTGTGTCCGTAACCATGAGCCACGTGGGACCATCTGCTCATTTCCCCCATTCCTTCATCAAACTCACATTGCTCTGTATGGGCACTGTGTTATACTCAATGGGAGAGAGTAATGAACCAGAAGTAATTTCTTTAAAAAAACTCGTACTTACGGCATAAATGAGTAAAATGTTCTAAATTCAAAAGATTAAAAAAAAAACACATAGTGTCAGCATAACTGGATTATACCATAAACTAAATGATTTTCTAAATTCAACCCAACACTTCAAAGGCTAGAGTAGCAGAGACAGGGGTCTGGGAACCATGTTTTCAGGGGACAGTGAATCCAGTTAGCATAACTAATCTTTTACTAAGAAAGTCTTCTGCACCCCCATATTGGTGAGTGGCATTTGGGGTCTTAAAAGCCAGCAAGCTGCCGTCTGGGGAACATCAATTAGTCCCAACCCACCGGGAACAAATGATGACTGAGAACATCAAAGACACAAGGAAAAATGCATCCAGGAGACAGAAGGACCCATATGATTGGGAGACTGACTGCATCAGCATGAGACCAGAAGAACCAGATGATGCTTAGCCACCAGCAAAGAGAGCCTTGACAGGGGACACAAAGTTCCTGACATAGCACACACAAAAAAAAGAGTTGTGCAGATCAGGGACCCTACTAAAAGACCAGAATTGATGGCGCAACAACCTGGAGGGTCCCCTGGAAACATGGCCCCTAGACTTGCTGCTGGCTCAGGCCTGAAACCAGTACTGAGGTCAACACTTCAGACAAAGAATGGACTGGACTTAGGGATACAGAGTGATGCAGGTGGTGTGTGTACTTTATGGTTTTATGCACTTATAGGAGGTTGTTCTACTTGTTTCTTTCTAGAGGGGAGAGGAGAAGGTGGGGAGGAGGGGACAAGTGTTCACTATTAAGAGGATGCTAGAAGAGTGAAAAGGAGGAGTGTGCTGCCACAAGGTGTGGAGAACAGATAGAGCTGCAGAGACACAGCCATGCAAAACTGACTTGAATTATATACTTTAACTTAATCACAATAACAAGAAAAAAAGACAAAAAAAAAGAATACACAGGCCCCCTCACCAGAAGCAACCACTGCTACCAGTGTCTTTGGTATTCTTCCAGAGGAAATATGTACATATGAGCACATATATGCCAACAAATGTTACATATCTTTTCATTTAGGAATGTTAATGTGCTCTACTGCTTTACGCATTGTTTTGCACACCTTGCTTTTCATGATCAATGTGTCTTTGAATAAATGTGTCTTTGAAACCCAATGGTACAGCGTGTACCATTGCTTGATAGCTTCACCAGTGGATAATACATTGTAATTTATTTAACCCATCACCTGCTGATGAACATTTAAGTTGTTCCTAACTTCTTGCTATGCCAGCAGCGCCAAAGGGAACAACCTCAAACCAGAACAACCTCAAACCCAGAAATGACTGAATTTTATCCCTTAACTCAGCCTCAGCCCCTGACTCAACTCAACCCCAGCCCTCTCAGTTTTCTCAACGGTCTGCCCACACCAACCGTTTTCCAAAGATGTACTGAGCCGTCCTTGGTGCCAAGCTCTATTCAAGGTCGTGAAGTGTCCAAGCCCAGTTCTACCTCAGAGTTTGCATCTAGAGGGAGTGAGATGAAAGATATACAGTGTTAAGTCCTAGGACAGAGAATTTCTGCCTCTCACTTCACACTGCCCCCCGCCCCCAATTCAGGAAGTCAGAGAGCACCAAAGTTCAATCCTTGATAGCGTTGACCCTAGGTGATCATGTGGCCCTCTGTGAGTGAGAAGAGAAAAGAGGAGGCCACAGGGTGTGGCTGCGTGGTCAGAAGAGTGGGCAGGCCGACTGTCCATTGGCATCACAACCCCACCTATTTGTTGACTGATGTGATCTTCAACTCCCCCAAATGTGTCCTGGCTGCCTGGTCGCCTCTAGGGTGACCTGTACCAAAGCCCTCCCTACAATACATGCACACTCCTGCACTTTCAAAACAATCAGTCTATCCCATTGGAAGGGCTCTGAGAAACTTATTTTGTGAGTTAATAACTGGGGGTGGGAGGGTACTGCCTTTAAATAGGTTCCTTTTAGCCCAACAGAATGAGGCCCTCATATTGGACCTCTGGGTGCCAGGTTCATAGGAAGCCTTTCCATCCCCTCCAATCCCGTTATTTGGAGGGCTCTGTACTCTCCCCACCTGAAGTCACTGGGCAAAGGCTTCCCCACCTCAAAGTGCCATTCTCCGTGCCCCGCTGACCATAATGTCTAAAATACTGTCCAAGCCATTGCAGCATGACGCTCCTTGCAAAAGGCAGGCGTACCTAGTGAGGTAGCAGAGTGGTTAATATGGATTCAAGTCCCTTCACGACAAGCTCTGATGAAGCGCAGTGAGAAAGCAAACTTGAGGAACAAGACCTCAGTGGATGCCCTGTGCAGCCAGGGGTGGAAGGGTGCTCTGGCGAAAGCTCTTAAAAAGGAAAGCAAAGGTGCTACATGAAAGGGGCTAGAGGGAGCACTGAATGAGGAGTTCTCCCAGAACTGAGGCTTTCGCTGCTTAGGGCCAAGGTGTTTTACAGGAGGTTTAAAAGCCTCCTTCTCTGACAGTGGGGCTCCCTGGTAACAGGGACAACAAAGTCGCAGCTAGTACTTGGAGCTCAGGACGTTGGACTCCAGAACACCCACAGAGTGAGAAGAGTGGGGCCATTGCCATACTTCCTGTTGTCTGCCCCAAACACTGGCTAGTACCTCCAGATAAGCCCACCCCCAGCCGGCCTTTGTGTAAGCTGTCTGAGCATTTTCTCATTCGATGTTCATTCATTCAGCACCTATTGGACGTCAGGCGTTGTTCTAGCTTGTGTCTGGATTTTTGGGGTTCTCCTGAGACAGCCCGCGGAGTAACCACAGCCGGCCAGCAGCGGAAAGTCAGCAAAGGGCTTCTGGCTGCTGTTGTCCATTCAAACAGGGCCAAAATGAGCTCGCACTCATGTGTGCGTGTACTCTGAGAGTTAAGTAAGTGTTTAAGGGCTGTGGCCTGGGGTCATCGGTCAGACCCTGGTCCTGAGACAGGACCAGAACCAAAGCGGGGGCAGAGGCAGGGGCAGAAAGAGGGCTGGGGGAGTCGCGATATAAATCACATCTGCGGACATCCATGCTATTCCGACTGGATGGATGTGTATGCCGTGCCGTTACACATCTAAAATAAGTGTGTGTGTGTAAACTAAAGATGCAAACAGGCCTGGCAAAGCCTGCCGCGGCACTACCAGCTCGGTGAGAGCACAGGGTGGAGGACCGCAGGCTTCCTGCGTCGATCCCTAACTCGTGGCTGAGCTCCGCGCTCTTTGCAGACGCTCCCTGCGCCTCCCCCGCTCCGGCTGCCGCGGCGCAGGCGCCGGCGGACCTGGACGCCGCTGAGCGGGAGCAGGCTACCAGGCTCAGGCCGGGCTCCCGAGGGATCAGGTGAGCGACCCGCACCACGCCGCCCCCGCTCCCTGGGCGAGGACGCCCGCCCAGCTGGGCCCGCTGCGCCGCGCCCGCCCCCGCCCCCCCCCCCCCCCGCCTGGCAGCCACCCGTTTTTGCCTCTCTTAGCATCCCTCCACCTCTCTCTGCCAGGCCATCCCTCTACCCCTGCCTGGCATCCCCCTCCTCCCCTTGCTGGCACTCCTTCCTCCCCCTGCCTGCCATCCCTTCCTCCCCTTGCCTGGCATCACCCTCCTCCCCGTGCCTGGCACCCCCCTTCTGCCGTATGTTGTGCACCTCCTCTTGTCCTCCCTGCCTGCCACCCCCTCCTACCCCCCTGTCTTGCAACTCCCCTCCTCCCCCTGCACCTCCCTACTCCTCCCTGCCTGGCATACTACCACTTCCCCTGCCTGTACCTCCCTAATCCCCCCACCTGGCAGCCCCTTTTGCCCCCACCTGGCACCCTCCCTCCTCTCCATGCCTGGCATCGTCTCCTCTTCTGCCTGGCATCCCCTTCTCCACCTGCCTGGCATCTCCTCTCTACTTCTGCCTGGCATCTCCCTTCTACCCACTACTGTGCACCTCATCTCGTCCCTCTTGCCTGCCACCCTCTCCTATCCTCTATCTTACACTGCTCCTCCTCCCCTTGACTGCAGCCTCCCTATTCCCCACCTCCACCTGGCATACCCCTACTCCTCATGACTGCACTTTTCTCATCCCCTCACCTGGTACCCCCTCTTGCCCCCACATCTCACCCTCCTTCCTCCCTCTGCCTAGCATCCCCTCCTCCCCCTGCCTTGTTCCCCCTCTGCCTGCCATCCCTTTCCTTCCCCACCTGGCACTCCCTTCCTGCCTGGCACCCCCTTCTCCCCTATGGGACAGCCACCTCCTCCCTCTCCCTGACACCCTCTCCTCCCTTCCTGGAATCCCCCTCCTCCCCTGCCTGACACCTCCCTTCCCCTGACTAGTATCCCCTCCACCCCCTGCCTGGCACCCTCTCCTCCCCCTGCCAGCCATCCTCTTCGTCCCACTGTCTGGCACCCCCTCTCCCCCCTGGCTGGCTTCCCCTTCTGCCCTCTGCCTAGCACCCTCTCCTGCTCTTGCATGTAATCCTCTCTTCCCCTGCCTAGTACCCTCTGCTCACCCTTCCTGCTGTCCTCTTCCTCCCCCTGCCTGGCTCCCCCTCCTCCCCCCTGCCTACCACTATCTCCTTCTTCAACCTGCATGGCAACCCCTTTCCCATTTCCTGACAGTCCCCCTCCTCCGCTTTCTTAGCATCCATCCCCTACCTATCACTTTCCCAACCTCCCCCCTGCCTGACAACTCCCCCCATTTCTGTTTGGCATTCTCCCCTGAAGTCCTTCCTCATTCATGTTGTCCCTCTGTCTCCCACTTTCCTGCAGGGCCCCTCCCATGGAAGCCTTGGGCTAGTAACCTCTCCAGACTCAGGCAGTAATCCCTGCCTCATATCATTTCAATCCCTCCACCCTCAGCGTACCCCCCACCTCCAGGCTTCCCCTCTCAGCTCACTGTTCATTGGTAACATCTCTTTCCTCTTCACCCCGTTTTTCAGAGATGCCCTTTGGCCAGTATCAGCTTTTGCCCCTGCGGCCGCACCAAGACCCTAAACACCTCTCAAGCTTTTCCCCTTTCCCCTTATACATATATAGGCACTCCCCTACACTCCCATACCTCAGCACTGCCCTCTCTTCATTCATCAGACCTCCACTTCCACCATCTGCCCAAGGATCTCCATTCAGAAATGTGATTCTGATCCTAGCCTACTCTCCAGGCCAGGGAACCAGGCAGGGGCCAGGCAGTCTGCTGGGGCACTAGGGCTGATGCCACAGATGCTATGTATATAGGGGCTGGCTGACTGAGGAGCTGACTACCTGCCCTTTACCCCTCAGGCTACCCAGTCTACTTCTGGATGGCTC
The DNA here is from genome assembly GCA_028571685.1 of Heterohyrax brucei. Taxonomy (NCBI): domain Eukaryota; kingdom Metazoa; phylum Chordata; class Mammalia; order Hyracoidea; family Procaviidae; genus Heterohyrax; species Heterohyrax brucei. Next base: position 59,514,423 of record CM053158.1, on the reverse strand, counting down.
AAATGCCTAGCTCACTCACTTCACCAAATTTGCCTCCCCTGCCAGGGCCTGGACACTGTCTGAGGTCTCTGTTTTCATCCTTGTTGCTCTTTGTCACAGCAGGACTCTGAAGCCAGTCTCCGTTCTGCCTCCTATACTACCCCAGGACAGAACTGGGTCCTTCCAGCCTGCCTTCACTGCTTCCGGGTTTCATCCCGAAGCATCTCTTGCAGGAAATTTGGCCCATATGGTTGCACTCAGGCATCTACAGGCCAACTTGGGATCTGTATTTCCACAGGGGCTGGCCCATCCTCCCAATGCCCTCTCCTTTCAGATCTCCTCAGCATGGCCCCTGGCTCTGCCAGTGAGGCAGTTCCGGGCCCAGGCTCTGAGAGGGCACTGGATGACTCTCCCGTTGCAGGACCCCACCACCTATGACTCCAGGCCTTCAGCACCTACCCACCGTGGTACAGGTAGGCATGTCCTTTCCCCTGAAGCCCAGAAGCGGACAGCTCCCAGCCCTGGGTCATGCTGCATGGCACCTTCTGGGCCCTCTTAGCCCCGGCTGGACTCCTTAAGGCCCATGGCAATGCCTCTTTCCACCCTCCCACTGCTGGAGCCTGCTGACATCTGTCATTCCAGCTTCTGCTCCCCTCCTGGCTCTGTCTCTTGTTGAATGTTCCCCTATTCCTTGGCATCCCTAGGCCTCTCAAAGCCACTCTAAATTTTTGGTTCACATGAAAATTGTGTGGGCTTCACTTCCAACCACTATGTGTATGTCTGGTACACAGACACACACATTGTCTGGACAAGCAGGCAAACACATGATCACACAGCTCATGCATATCTGCTGTCTGCTAGCTAGAAGGAACCTGCAGACTCCCTGGTACCTCCCACACTGCTACTTTGGCAAACCTCTAGGAGCCTTCCAGGACTCAGGCAGGAGGGTTGTTCTTAGCAGAAGGGGAGCCAGTGGCAGCTGCTTGGGGACAACCCTGCGTGGCCCCAGGCAGTCCTCAAGCTCAGAGTGCTCCCAGGTCCTGTCCATGTCATTCTGCTAAGTGAGCTGAGGACACTTGAGTAGTGCCAGATCAATGCCCTTGGGATGGGTGGCCTATTGTCACAGAGGCCCATTCATCTGCGGGAGAGGTTGGAGCTGGACCTGAAACCTGAGGTCTCGTCTGGGTTCTGCCTGATCAGCCCACATGTCAACTCTGGCCACTCTTTCTGGCTGTGGTGCTGAAGCAGAACTGACTCAGCAGCCCCAGAGAGGAAATCTCATGGCAGGCAGTACTGCCCTGGGGAGTCTCAGAAAAGGGGTAACCAGTGCAATTTAAATGGGCTTTCAGAAAGCAAGTTGGGGGAACAGGTGGGCCGAAGGAAAGAGGGCCTTCACAGATTCCCCTTCCTTAGCTGGGCAAAGGAACACTGCTCCTGCCTGGGCTGATCTAAAGGGGGCGCCCTTTGGGGCAGGAGTGTATTCTGGTGCTACTAGTTCCAGGGTGGCCCTGGTCAGGAGGAGCCTTAGCCTCCTGTGTGATGAGCTGGTGAGGAGTGACATGTGGGGGAAAGCATGTTCACATACACGTGGCCTCCATCCAGCGTGTGAAGGTGGAGGTGGGGAGCCGATGCTGACTCTCCGGGTGGTTCGTGCAGGCACCCAGTTCATTGGGATGCTGACAATCCCCTACCATCACCACTGTCACCTGGACAGTGCCCTGCTGGAGGGCACAGGGAGCTAGGAGCTGTAAGCTGTCTCCACCCTGAGTGCCTGTGGGTGTTTGCACTTGAGTGCTCAACCTTGGTGAGTGTCAGGTAGTAAGGTCGTGAGCTGGAGCTGTCACTGGGAAGGAACAACAAGAGGAGGCTAAACTACAAGGCTGTGGGGGGAGCCAGTAGTCTACAGTTTAGGCTGAATTCTGAGACTTCCTGACTTGCTGCACCAGAGGGCCAGCCTGAGGCCACAGCTTGTTTCGTGGGGGAACTCAGCCAAGGAACACCTTGTGGAAGGGATGATATCCGCACCCATGTCCCTTGCTGCTGAGGGATGCAGGGACCCTTGGTCACTCCTAAGGGACTGATCATACAGAGTCAGTGACTTCAGCTTCACCCACTCTTACGATGGCACATACTGTTGGTGTGTACTTCAAGCCATAAAACAGATTTGTTTTGACTAAACTTACGTCCAGGGACTTTGAAAATGAGCCTTCTGAGCATGTATCTGCTCTTGCCTTTGTTGAAATTTACAAACCTGCATGGATTGCCATCTCAGCGTTCTCACTAGGCTGAGGCCTTTTGCAGAGACACATATAGTGGGGAAATCAAGACACAGGGAGAGGAGGCAGGAAAAATACATTAGACCGCAAAATACAGACCCAAGCTGCAGCAGTGGTTCTCTCTGCCCACCTGGGCCAGAATGTCCGTAAGACAAAAAGTCAGGCCACTTGTTCAGGGGATACTGTGTGACAAAGCTAAGCACTGTCTTCAACAATATCACAGCAGGTTCCTAGGACTACGGCAAGGACAAAACAGTACTATTCAGGCATATATGTATTGCTGATCTTGCTTAATCCAAAAATAAAATCTAGAGAAATGCATAGCCTACCTTCAGGAAATACTCTATTAATATTTCCAACAAAATGTCATAAATATCAGGCAGCAGGAAGGCTTATTAAAAATCGGAAATTAAACACACAGTTACATTCTAGAGGTGGGGTAATAATCCTCGTATGAAAATAAACACCATGGTCAGCACGTATGCCAAGGACTGTCCAACGCACACCCAGGTCCTGAGCCCACTGAGAACTAGGCACCAATGGTAGATATGTGTCTATCAGCTCTACTGTGGAGAAAACTGGACTAAAGAAGGTGGCTCAGACCCAAGGTTCAAATGCAGAAGACAGGTCCTACGCTGTAACTGGAGTTTGCTTAGTTGGGCATGGGGACAGGAGAAGGTGCACTGCATACCATAGCAGCTTGCTTAAAAGAGAAGGGCAATCCAAGGAAACAGCTTCCTCAACCCTTTAGTCTCACCTAAGAGAAGAGCTTGTTCCATAGACACTCCAGGAAGACAGACCTTACAGTACCTTCTCAAGTGGCAGGTGATGGGGAGAGGATACAAAGTATGACTCTGGAGCCCTTCTGGGCAACAGAAGTATCCATTGGACATACACAGGCAAGACAGTAGTAGGGTGGGGGGAGCATGTTGCTTGCTCAAGACCCAAACCTGGGTGTTGCCTTGGTCTCCAGCCTTCCCTAGCTCACTATGTCTCAGCAGCCACCAGATCCTTTCACTTGATTCTATTTCCTAAGCGTATCTCACCTGCCCCAACCCCCACCCACCACCACAGTCTTCTGCCTGGAGATGTGACAGCACCAGACTGGATGCCCAGTTTGGTCTGACCTTCCACCACCCCACCCATCAGAGCAGTCAGAACCAGGGTCCAGAAACACTAACAGGCCAGCCCAGACGTTGAGTCCTCCTCCCTCACTCAGGGCCTTCACATGGCTGCCCTTCAGGTATAGCCCACACTGCTTCCCATCACCTGGCTGACTATGCTTCACCTGTAGACTTCAACCTTAAACAAGGGAGACATTCCCAACCCTTCATTAGGCTTTAAGTCCCACTATCTTTCTTCTAGCACCTACCAAAGGTTTGATTTAAATATTTCACTGTACTGCTCTATAAGGCAGGGACTGTGCTAACGTTCTGTTGAGCACAGAATGTGGAGAAACAGGGAATAAATGAGTGTGGCAGAGAGAAGGCCACGGCCCTGACAGCTCATTCTAAAATTAGCCTGCATCCGCTTTGTGCTGTCTGCCCTTACCCTCTGACACCATACCCACCAAGGGTACTCCCTCTTGCCTGCCAGCCTGCCCTGCTGACACCTGTACTGGGCTAGGCCACACAGATCCTCTTGTCCACTTATGGGCAGTCTCCCCTTCAAGCTTCCCAACCACAGGAGCTCACTATCTTCAAGGAAATGCATTCCATTTTCAATTGTTGGGGAGTCCCTGGCAGATGCAAATGGTTCATGCCTTGACTACTAACCAAAAGGTTGGAGGGTCAAGTCCACCCAGAGGCACCTCAGAAGAAAGGCTGCAGTCTACTCCCAGAAACTGAGCCATTGAAACCCCTGTGGAGCACATTTCTATTCTGACACACACGGGGTCCCCATGAATCAGAGCTGACTCGATGGCAACTGGTATGGTATGGTATGGTATAGTATGTTGAGGAGGAGTCTTCCTCCGTGTGGCTGTGCTCTTTGAACTCACAGGGAATCCTCCCTTCGTGCTGTGTGTGGTAGACCTTCAGACTGGGGAGGCAATTCTCTCTTACCCCTAACTTTGCTCTCAGGAACACCCAGCGCTGGTATCTTCAAAGATTCCTCACCAGAGGGGAGCAAAGCCCCACCGTGGTGGTCACCCAGGTTTTGGAGCCACACAGGCCTGAGTTGGAAGGTCAGCCTTGCAGCTTACCAGGTATGCTGGCTGAGGAGGAGCCACTTAGTTCTCTGAGCCTTCGTGTCTCTCTGTGAGGTGGGACAGAATGCCTTCCTCTAGAGACTCAGGGAGAGGACGGCCATGAAGCACTACATGCCGTGCCTCACACCTGGAGACTGTCTGAGAGCTACAGGTATCACTTGCACTGGTCACCTGCTCCAGGTGCACCTGGAAAGCCTGTAGAGCACAGTCTAATAGCCCCAGGCCTTAGCCTGTGCCTCATGCTGCCGGTGTCCCGTCGTGGGCTTCTCATGGCCTGGAATCTCCTGAAAACCTCAGGGCCTCTTAGCCCACCGCAGGGAAGGTCACTCTCCCTCGTCCTGTGTCTGCTCACTGATTTTTGTGAATGGAAATTCCAGGTTAGTTCCGGCACCTTTGCAGCCATTTGCTCCCCGACCTACTTGATGGAATCTGCATATGTGAGAGGCCTGCCTTGTTAGCCTTTAGTCAAGTTTTTAGTTGAAAAAGTAAAACAGCCAAGCCAGCGGCCAGGAGAACTGGGTGGGCTCAAGGTCGTCAGGACATGAGCTGGTCCCGGCTTCTGCAGCTGAGTCAGCAGCCGAGGCAGAGAGGCAGTGGGCTTGGAGCTGGTGCCAGCACAGGGCACCAAGACACCAACCAGGCAGGGTGGGGTGAGGGTGGAAGGGTATACACAGCCCAACTTTCAACCCTGCAGGCCCTGGCAAGGAGTTTGAATCTTATCAGTGTAACGAAAGCCTTTGTTAGATTTTAAGCAAGGATATACCATGGCCCTAGTAACATTTTTAGAACATCATGTATGGAGGACAAGTCAGAGAGACAGGATGGTGAGCAAAGTAAGACCACTGGTCCAGACGAGAGGTGGTAGCTTGGACATGGTGTATCAGCAAAGGAGACACTGCTAAGTAGGTAGAATCAAGAGGAAATTTACAGGCTGAATCAACAAAGCTTGCCTATGGGTTGAATATGAGGGGCAAGAGGAGAATGTTTGTAGTAACAAGACAGTGTAGAAAATGCTGACACCCAGGAGTGAGTCAAGGGAATGCATGGATGGAGATACCCAGCCTGGTGTGAAAGACCCAACTATGTAAGCAAGTGGAGAAGCAGGGAGAGGGGCACCCCTGGAGGTAGGAACCCAGGAGCAAAACCAGTTTCAGGGTGTGCTTCAGTGTTGGAGAAACTGTGAGGCCACTTGGGCCACAGTGGCAGTGCTGGTGTACAGACAGGACACCCATACTCTCTGCCTCATTGTTTTTTATTTATTCAATCTAGCTAGTGGCTTCTGTCTGGCCCTCCTGGGAGCTGATGGCCAGGTATGCCCAGGATAATCCCTTACCTCCCCAAGCACCAGCTCTGGGACACGGTGTCCTCACAAAACACCCTACTCTGCACCTTACAAGCTGCAACTTTGGGCAAGTCATTTCAACCCCTGCCTCCCTCCGTTACCTGTCAGGTAGGGTGAGCAACTGTGCTTAACTTGACAGGTGATTGTGGGCAGCAGCGAGTGGATGTCAAAGGTATAGAATAGTGTCAGACATGGGTAAGTGCTGTAGGTGGTAGGAGTTTCAGCCCCGTGTTCTGCTAGGCCTGTCCTGCCCTTCCTACTGCTCATGGGCCTTCTACGAAGATGAGACAAGGCACAGGCCTGTGAGTGCCTGACCCCTGACCCAACAGCCCCTCCGGCCCATGGCCCACTGTGCCACCCATAGGCCTCTCTCTGTGCCTTTCCTTGCTGCTCAGACACTGCTCTGAGACACCTGTTGGAGGCAGCCCCCACTCCATCAGGGTCCCCTCCACCTAGTGCCCACCTGTATGTTCCTGTCACAGAGCCCTGCCTGTCGTATTTGTCTTTCTCAACCACCATGAGTCCCTGAGGTTGAGGCTGTGTCTGTACTTTGCCAGGCAGTCACAGAGCCAGGGGAAAAAAAAAAGCAACCTAGCTGCTTTGGAGCCAGCCCCAACCCATGGTGACCCGATGTGTGTCATGGTAGAACTATGTGTGACACCAGGTTTTCTTTCTTATTGTGCTTTAAGTGAACCTTTACACTTCAAGTTAGTTTCTCATTTAAAAATTTGTTGTATGACCCTTGCTATTTCTATAATCTGACAGCATATTTGTTGCTCTATAGGATTTTCAGTGTCCAGTTTTCAAAAATAGATGGAACTTCTCGGTAGACTTAGAATTTCAACCTTCTGGGTAGCATCTAAACACTAAACTGTTTGTACCACCAGGGACTCCTGTCACAGAGCAAAGGCTCAATTACTGTGTTGGGAGGAGTGGAAGGAGGGGTCTTACTCTTCTTCAGAGGCCTCTATCAGCAGTTCCCTAGGCCTCGGCCTTTCTGGGCCCAGCATGTGGCCTTGCACCCTCTTCCAGGCTTAAACCCAGTTGGTTCACTACCTGTAGTGACCTCAGGGTTTCTCTGTCTCCCCTTTTCCACAGGCCCCTGCTAAGTTTCCATGCCAGGGCTTTCCATGCCCTGACCCACACTGCATGCCAGCACTACAGTGGCCATTCTCTGACCTAGGAAACTTTCAGTGGTTTGGGCAAAGCCAGTGCCTCAGAGCTGCTAGGCTAGCCCTCACATGTGTCAGCTCTGAGGGCCCCATGGTCTCACTTGCCCTCTGATGGGGCTTGGTCAGCAACAGGAGCAACCAGGACCTAGAGGTAAGGCAGGACATAGCAGCCAAGGGGACAGGGCCCAGAAGGCCATCAGCACAGGCCGGGGCATTAGGGAACTAGCCACAGCAGCCAACACAGGCTGCATGTTTGCTGTGTGCCTGGCACTGTGCTGAATCCTACAGCCCCATTTCAGTCCTCACATTCACCGAGAAGCAGGGTTGCCACCCTCACTTCTGGTGGAGAAAATGAAGCTCAAGGCATGCATACAGTGTTGCAGCCACTTCTAGCTGGGCCAGGGATTCCGCCCAAGGCTGTCTAACTCTAGAGCACTGGTTCTCACCATGAGGATTCCACCCCACATGACCAGGGACAGTGTCTGGAGATAGTTTTGGTTGTCACACTTTGGGAGAGGGAAGATGCTTGGATTTACCAGGTAGAGGCCAAGGATGCTGACAAGCATCCTGCAGTGCACTGGACAGACCCCGTGACCAAGAATTATCCAGTACCAAATGTCATTGGTGCCAAGGCAGAGAAACCTTGCTCTGGAGTCCAAGCTCTGAGTTATCACACCATGCAGCCTGTGGAGACGACACCCAGGGCAGAAGATTGAAGGCCGGGGGAGGACGAGACCCCCAGAAGAACAACGAGGCCCTCTTATCAGAGCCTGGGCCCAAGACAGACTGGGCAAAATGGCCAAGGCAAGAGCCCAGTTCTGCGAACAAGGGTGTAGGGACAGGACAGGCTACTTGGGCTTAACTGAGGGGCTGCCCTCCTCCTCCTGGCCTGGGAGGGGTTTAGTTACAGGGGGGGCACCAGCCAGTTTTCATTAGGAGGGTCTGAGGAACCAGGGATATCAAACCAGCAGGCTCCACCTCACCCTGGAAACACCCCACCACTTACCTGCTGTCCTGCCCCGCCCAATGTACTTCATAACTGATACTCTGCAACTGGGCTTTGGGACCACACCGAAGCTGTTTGACCCCAGGTAGGAGAAGAACAGTCAGCTGTGACCATGAAACCCTGGATCATTCTCACCAGCCTGACAGACAACACTGCTCCTCAAGCCGCCATACTTTTGCCTGGTTCCCCAAGACGTTTGTGTTCTTTGTGGCCTGGACTGAGCCTTTGGCAGTTCAGGTCACTTCTCCTGACTGTCTCCAGGCCCAGAATGGACCTTCTGCATCCTTCAACCAACTATCCCTCAGTCTCACCAGGAAGGAAGAGCAAGGTGGCTGTGCCACAGCACTGTTTGTTTAGGGCCATGTAGCCACACACCCCAGAGACACCCCTGAGTGGGGCCAGGCAGGCTCAGCAGGGTGGTTGTATGCATTCCTCCATACCTGGCAGTGTTACTTGGATGCCTCCCAGTTCTCTCAGACTGCCAACCTTTCAGTTAGCAGCCCAGTGCTTAACTGTTCAGGGGGCAGCTGAAGATGAAGGAAAAACCCAGAGACTGTAAAGCCAGAAATTCAGTTTGTGGCATCAGCCCCACCACTCTTAGCTCCTGACAAGTCCCACAGCTTCTTAGAGCATGTTTTCTCTATCTTTAGCATGGAAATCCTTGCTGGCATTTCTGTCAGGATCACACAGGCCAGTGTGTGTGGATGCACCTGGTCAACAACAAAGTCCTACGCAGACTCAGTATGGTGCTGTTGCTGTTACTCTTTTGCTAACATGAGCTCAGGCCCTAATGTCTTCCAGCTTTCAGAGGCATGCTGGAAGCTGTGACCTGAAGTGAGCTTCTTTCATCTACACCTTTGATGTGTCTGTGTACCTAGCATGTGCCAGGTACTTGGGATTTAACAGGGAACAAAAGGGATAAAAAAAATTTCTGCCTTTTTGGAGCTTATATTCCAGTAGCAGAAAAGGGAAGTTAATTATTAGTATATTCAGTAGGTAAAAAGAGGAAGACCCTCAATGAGATGAACTGACACAGTGGCTGCAACGACGGGCTCAAGCATAAAAACTCTTGTGGATGTGGCCCAAGACCAGGCAGTGTTTTGTTCTGTTGTGCATAGTGTCACTATGAGTTGGAACCAGCTTGGCAGCATTGAAAAACAACTATGAGAAAAATAGATTATAATAAGAGGGAAGGGGTATGGAGGGGAAAGGGAGGCAGCAGCTTTAAGCAGGATGAGCAAATTGTGCCTCATTGAGAGGTGACATCTAAACAAAGGCTTAGACACATGAAGGAGTCAGCCTTGCAGGTAGTTGGAGGAAAGACCATTCCAGGGAGAGGCAACAGCAAGTTCAAGGGCCGAAGGTAGAGAGTTCAAAGACCTGAGGTGGCTTGGCTGGAGCAGAGAGCAGAGCAGGAGGTGTGGTAGGAGATGAGGGCAGAGAAGTGGCACAGGATGGGAGCCGGGTCCTGTGGGTCCTTAGAACTCACTCGCCTTTTACTCTGAGTAACATTGGCACCTTAGGAGTATGTCAGCAAGTAGTGACAAGAGGTCTCACTTTTTCAGAGGATTACTCTGGTTGCTATGTGGAAACTAGACTCTTGTGGATGAAAGGTTGAAAGCAGGCTATTCAGTATTTGTGGCTTGGACCAGGGTAGTAACAGGAGCTTGTAGGAAGGGCTTGGGTTCTGGATCTGCTATATCTTGAAGGGGCAGTCAACAGGCTTTGCATTCAGATTGATGTGGGGCTTGAGAGAAAGAGAGGATTCAAGGATTATTCCAAGTTTGGGGAGCAATTGGAAGGAAGGAGAGCATTGTAGTAGAAAGCCGAGTCTTAGGTGGAAGAGCAAGAGTTTCATTTTGGATATGTGTGTGTGTGTGTGTGTGTATAAATTTGAGATACATATCAAAGATCCAGCTGGTCATGTTGAGTAGACATTTGGATATGTGAGGTAAGGATCAAGAGAGAAGGATGGGCTGGCAAAAAATTCTCCAAGTCTAACATAGATGGTGTTTAGTGCTGTGTGACTGGATGAGACTACCAAGGCCATGAGGCTGGAGCAGGGCAGGGAACCAAGGCTGGGCCTGAGTGAAGAGGAAAGCCAGGGCGCAAAGGAGCCTGAGATGGGGCCACCAAGGAAGTGGAGAAAAACACAAGAGGAAGTGTCCTACACATGTAGGGTGACAAAATTTTAAAAGAGGAGAATGCAGCCCCGTGAGGGACAAGTGAGAATGGATCACTGAATTTGACAGCACCAGGGTCACCAGTCAGATAGGTGCCCAGCTGGACTAAAGAGAGCACATGTGGAGAACTCTTAAGAAGTTTTAGTGAGATGAATAGTCAGGAGTTTTCTGGGGCAAGCGAAGTGGTACTTTTGCATGTTGACAAAGATAATGCCATAGAGAGGGAGGCTGAGGCAGTACCATCAAGTATGGGAGAAGCCCATCCTCTGTCAGCAGCAGCACAGATAGTCCTTCGTAGTAACAGGCTCTATGTAGTTGCTGATAGGTAGGAGGAGGTAGATGGAATCTCTGGAAGTTCTTCGGAAGCTTTTGTTTCCTCAGTGAAGCAGGAAGTACTGTCATCAGCTAGGAGTGAGGATGGGGAGCAAAAAGATCCAAACCTGTTGCCATTGAGTCAATTCTGACTCATAGTAACCCTGTAGACTGAGCAGAACTGCCCCATAGAGTTTCCAAGAAGCATCTGGTGGATTTGAACTTCTGACCTTTTAGTTAGCAGCTGTAGCACTTAATCACCATTCTACTAGCATTTCCAAGGATGGGAGGAAGTGCTGGAAAAATCATGTAGGGGAACTGCAGTGGGAATAAGTGTGAGTGGACTCGGAAAGAAGAGTGTGCCTCTGGGTACCACAGGAGCAAGAAAGCCCATAATGGTGCATTTACAGTGAGGCCAGGCAGGGGGGTAGCTGCGGGCTTTGTCCCCACCACATCCAGCTGCACTGGTGCTGGCAGGGAGTTGATGAAGCTGGATTTAACTGAAGAGATAAATGAGAGCAGTTCAGGCAAGCCAAGAGAACGTGCAAGGGCAGTGTTGGGACAAGTGGTAGGGGCCAGTAAGATAGGTTAGTGGTTCCAGCAGAGTTGCAGCAGTTGGGGGAGTGAGGGAAGGAACAGACACAGCTGGAAAGAAAGGAGATGGTAGCCAGAGAGAGGTGTGTGTGAGACTGCAATGGGGGAGTGGTTGCTGGGAATGGTAGGGTATAAAGCCTGAGAAGGAGTGCTGAGGAAGGGCAGAGAAGTGGTCAAGTTGCTGAGAAGGATCGTCATCTCTGTGGATGCTGAGAGTCACCAATCAGTAAGACAAGAGTCATGCCAGAGAGCATCAGTGAGCTAGGAGCCAGTATCAGAAGATGGTAAGATCCAGAGATCAGGGAGCAACTGTGAAGGACAAGAGGACCCCTATCCCAAGGCCACCATCAGAGACACTGGGAAATAGCACAGCCCAGAGGAGGGGTTTCCAGGGTGGCATGTCTTCAGCGAGAGCCAGGCTTCTGCTGCAAAAAGGTGCAGGGTGTGCCCATCTCTGTTAGTGGGCCATAGATAATTGTGCTGTTGTTTTAATGAACTAAACAGTAGAAAGGTTTCAGGGGTTGGTAGGAGATGAAAGCAGCACAGAGGGTTTACATAGACATTGGGAATTAGAGTGCAGGCATTGAGGGCAGTCCTGGGGCTTCTGGTGACTGACACAGCTGGGATAAAAGGAAGGATGAGATTACACCTGGGGGAGGGTGGGCTCAGGAGTGATGGTAGGAAAGGCAGGGAGTGAAGAAGTAGGAAGAGAGAGGTCTGGGACAGAGAAATATGAGACGTATGGTCTTGGGTTCTGTAAGCAGGACTCCACTAACTCCTGCTGATTGATCTGAGGACATCTGGGAGCCTATATACCTGTGTTGCTGACATTGATGGTATATTTATACATTCCACTGCCTACTGTCATTTGACTTCCCCAAAAAATATTTTTAAGGAATTGCAGATGAACTTTCTTCTCTATTCAGTTTCCCTCAGAATGTGGAAGAGGATGAAAATCCCTCTGATAGCTTGACCAGAACAATGGCTGAGGTCTGTTCTACTCTCTTGAGTCCTCTGGAATGTCCCAGGGTCGGGGTCAGGCACTAGGCCTCTGGAAAACCTGTCTTGACACTGGTAATGAGGGAGCTGTGAGCAGTGAGCTATGAAAGAAAGGAAAACTGTAAGATGAGGCAGAGGGAGCAAACAGAGCTGGAAGTTCAGTCAGCCACTCTGAGACCCAGGGATGGATGGAGCCTCAGCCTTCCCCAGAGCTGAGGCTAGGGCCCTTCCTAGCATTCCAGAAGGCAGAGAAGAAGGTGGCAGCATGCTCATTTCACCGATGAGAGTAGAACAGAGGAAGAAGTGCCCACACCCCCCAAGGTCACACAGCCAAGCACAAGCTGAGTTCTGCCTGGAAGCTGGTATCAGATTCCGGGACTATAGAAGCCAAGAGGCTGCCTCCAAGTCTGGGTACTGAGTTCCCCCAGCATTCTGCTGGTGGATCTGAAGGGTAGAACAAGGTGTTTGAAGCAAACATCAAGGTGGCCCAGGCATTTGGGATATGGCAGGAGCAGAGACAGAGGGAGGATACTACAGGGAATGGATGGGTTCTGTCAGCCCTGGCTCACAGGGATAAGCAGAGAGAGAAAGGCTTGCTGCCAGTTCTGAACAGGTGTACACTTCTGGAGGCCACACATCCCCTGACTTTTCCTAGTCTCAGTCACTGGATCTAACCAGACAGGGTGTAGTTTAGGAAGGAGATTTGCCAGGGATGAGGATAGCTCTGGAAGACACACCCAGGCAGGTCAGAAGCACTGCCTCTAGAGTCAGAGCCATAATCCTGCTGCCTCTCCACCAGCCAGGGAAGCAGGGCACACCTCAGGATCCCATACAAGCAATGCCACACAGCCACCTCATCTTCCAGACTAGGGACTGTTTTTGTTTAGTGCCATAAGCTGTGGGCCACAAGAAAAAGCGGGGAAAGAAAACAACTGAGTCAAAAATATGCTTCCTTATGGGATTATAGGAGACACTCAGCCCCAAAGTCCCAGCTCTCCTCTCCTGGTATTTGCAGTTACTGTGTGATAACCTCGGGGCTTATTGAGCATTGGACTAGACTGAAGAGAAAGGAGGACTTGTTCACTCAACTAGCCTTGTTCACTCAACTAGCCTTTACTAGTTTAACCTGCCTGTTCTAGGGCTCTGGGGAGCCCATGGTAAGCTGTTGTCTATGCTGACAAAGACCTGAGGGACACTGGTAAGGGCCCTAAGGAGATGTGATTGATAAAGAACAGAGCAGCCACAGAGGGGTGCATGGGGGACAGGGGTGGGAAGAGGCATCCCTGAGGCCTTCACAGAGAGGGTGGTGCTGATACCAAGAGCAGAACCACTGCCTCCTGTGTGCCTGTCCCTATGTCCGTGGGACATGTTCGCTACCTGTCTTCTGTCTTTGTGTCTCTCTGGTGTCTAGCTCTCCTTCTCTCCCCCTCTGACATCTGACTTGGTTCCTGTCTTATGGAATTTTGGGGTTTCAAAGTAGAAAAGGCCCTTAGAATCCTCTGACCCTCAGGAAGTTGAGGAACAGGAGATACAGCGACTTGCCCAAGGCCACACCACACAGCTATCCTGATATCCTCCCTTTTGTCGTTGCTTCCTTGTATCAGTGTGTCTCTTTCTTACATGTGTTTGCAAAACGGACACAGGCAAAGTGGCTGGCGCCAAGACAGACAGCCCTAATAGCAGCAGAGGGAATCCTGGTCCAGAAGATTCTCACAAGGGAAGGCTCTGGGAGAGCATCTCTGGGGACTGGGCAGGGCCCCAAGGTCTAGCCAGGGGGCCTTGGGCCTGGGACCTTAAAGCAGGCACCTCACTGGCATTCCCTGGGGTTTAGAGACTGAGGCCAGGGCCTGGAGGATCTCAGAATATAGAAATGGCAGGGGTCTGTCAGGCAGAGCTGGAAACAGTCTTTCTCTTTTTCTTTCACACACACACAAACTCACACATAGGCACACCCTGATCTGTGAGGCTCATTTCATTCCTTAGGCACACTATTTTGCTGGTGTCTAGGGTCGCTATTAAACAGAATCGCCTGGATGGGTTTGGATGTTTGTTTTTAGGGGAAGGGACGCTAGTGACAGGTTTTTCCCAGGCAGTCTTACCCCCTCAGCTTCCATTTCCTTTGTTCCTTCCTGCCCCCTCTCCTTCCAGCCTTCTCCCTTCCAGCCACCCTCGTGCACCCCCCTCCCTCCCTTGCCCTGGCCTGCCTCCCATCCCCACATTGCGAATTCCACAGAAGGTGGGGACGGCGGACCAGCCCGCCACCGCGTTGGTGGCGCCCTTCCGAAGGGAAGGAGTTAAGCCTCCGCATCCCCGCCTCCGCCCGCCGCGGCGGAGCTCTGCCGCTAGGCCCCGGGCTGACCTTCACCGCGAGGCCGCGCATGCCCGCCGGCGCTGCCGGTCGGCGGCTGGGCGGAGGGCCGTGCCCGCCCGCCCGGCGTGGCGGCGGCGCGCCATCCCGTCCCGGCAGGCCGCGGCCGCAGCCCTGCGTGGAGAGAGGCGCGTTGCCATTTGGTGCCGGCGGTGCTCCGTGAGGGAAGGGGAGATGGGGGGACGGCAGGGGGGACTCCGGCTCCGGCCGGCTCGACGTCGGCCGGCCGGGCCGGGCGCCTCTGCCGGACGCCACGCTCCCTCCTGCCCAGCGCGCTGCCATCCAGATTAGGGGACGGGCTCTGGGGTCTGGGCTTTCCTATCCAGCCGAAGCCTGCAGCAGGCAATGCTGGAGCGCGCCTCTGAGCCAAGCTGCTGGGGAGCTGGCCAGTGTGCCCCCATGGGTGTCTTCTCCGCTTTCTGGGCTGAGGCTCCCCACGACTGCACGGCTATGGTCGCCCAAGTAAAAGCAGCATGCACAGGAGTCTGCCGGTGCGTGCCTCTGAATTCAGGCGTCTGTGAGTGTGATGTGAAGGTGAACAGGGTGTGCCCTTGTGTGTAAACCCCTGTGCTCCTTTCTGTCTCTCTGTATTTGCATTAGTAAGTGTGTGCATGGGGGGGGGCACTGTGTATCTGTGCATGAAAAAGGATGCTTCCCAGCGTGGCAAAACTGGGGGAGGTTGCTAGACAGGGCCTGATCCTGACACTTGGGAGGGAAGAAAGGGGAAGGGGTGTTGTTATCTCTAAGCTTGAGTGACACATCCCAGCTCCTACTGTCACTACAGCCCTTAGTCTAACCATCTCCCACAACCCCCTCCACTGCCAGGATCACTTACCTGCCATCCTCAAAGCTTGATCCCCAGAGTCTTCTCAACCCCCACCACAAATGTGGGGTGCTCCCATCTCCCTCATGCTTCTTCCCCAGCTCCTAGCTGCTCAAGCTAGAATTTTCATCCCACTTGCATGTGCCGACTTCTTCCTTCTAAAGAGGAGCCGGAAACTCTGAGCTTTGCACAACGCCTAGAGGTGTCTACCCACCCATTCCCTCAAACCTCCAAGGCCAGCTGATTTAATGTTCATGCTGTAAACACCCACAGGGGCCGGTGTTGACTAGAGTATGAACTCCATCCACTGGTCTACAGAGCTGTAGGTGCTTGCAGGTGTCATTAGGCAGTATTTGTATTATTAAGTCCCTGTGACCATGCATGAGGGTGAGTGTGACTTCTAAGACCAGTCTCTGACTTCAGGGAGCCATAGCCTATTCATTAACACCAAACCTAACACACATGAAGTATAGGACACATCAGACGTTAGTCACCCCAGTGCCAGTTCTTGAGGCAGGGTGGATGAACATCGGACACTCAAAGAAAGATCCACTCAAACAAGTGGGATCTTGGGAAGGCTTCATGGAAGAGCTGTAACCTGATCTGGCTTTAAAGGACAGGTGTGATGTGGGCCAAGGGGAAGTGGAGGGCATTCCAGGCAAAAGTACAGGGGGAGCAGAGGGGATGCGGACAGGCTTTTGGAGAGTATTGGACAGACTGCAGCTTTGGGAGCATGCCCCCAGGTTACCAGGGCTCATCCTCTCCTTGTGTGGGTCTGGAGGAAATCTGATAGGAAGGGAATCTCTATGTCCCCTGTTGAGCCAGGAGTATAGGAGAGGCACCCTGGATCCAGATGTCCTCTCTGGCCTTCGGGGATTGGTGTGGGTGCACAAATGGACAGAAGCAGTGAGGAGCAAAACCAGAGTCCAGGGGCAGGCAGGCAGGCTGCAGGCAGCAAAGACCTGGGCAGCATACTACCTTGTTCTCTTTGTTCTGTGCATGCAAGGAACTGTGAAGGTTGAGGGTCAGAAACCTCTGGTGTAATAGCAGGTCTGCAGAGGAGACCATCTAATCAATTTTCCAACAAACTCCCCCAGGCACTGCCCCGCCCTCACCTGCATTGGAGGGCATAGCCACCTGACACTCAACTGGATCCAAAGCTTGCCCCAAAACCCCACAAGAGGAGGAGAGAGGTGTGGCCTTTGGGAGTATGGGTGGGGCCAGGGCTCCTGCCTGGGGAGCTCAGGGGTTGCTCCTCCTGTTTCCTGTCCCTCTCCACCAGGATACCACACTTTCTGGGGCTCCCTTGTAACCGCAGTCCCTGTTTTCTGGGGTCCTGAAGACAGCCCCTCTATACCCAGCTGTCCCAGTTCCTCCAGGTTCACACCCATACCCTACAACCAGGCTAGAGTGATGCCCTTGGAGTTCTGCTTGCCTCATTCTTTCCACCCACCCCACGTTCCAGCCTCCCCTCGTATTTTCTCTTCCCGTTCTCATGAGCTCCATCCATGTCCCTCTTTCCCAGATACTTCCCCTATTGCCCTCACTTTCTCACATAGCGACAAAGACTCATACCCAGAAATAGACTCACACAGAGCTGAAAGGCAGAGCCCGTGTCCTGCTACACACTCACACACACCAGAGGCTTTCATAGAGGAAGACACATAGAAAAGGCATTTGACTGTGAACACATATAAATAGCTACAGCGCCTTACCCACAGAAGGGATAGACACACGCTGTGCGAGACTAGGGCACACACATCCGTAGACATGGTGGACAGGAGACCGCCGCCTGGGCAGGCACCCCTAGCGCCCCTTGCCTGGTGCAGGAGGACAGGCCTCCTCCAGGCGCGGCACCCCACCCCCCCTGCCAGTGAACGTTCCCGCACTGGCCTGCCAGGTCTCTGGGGAAAGGGCCTCCGAAATGCACAAGGAGCCACTGGGGGGAAAGTTGGAACGGGCTGTTCCCTGCCTGGTTCTGCCGGCCGCGAAGTCCCTCCCCGAGAGGGCCACTCGCCGTGGAGAGAGCCCGCGGGGCCGCCCCGCCCGCCGCCTCGCAGACCGCCGCCGTCGGCCCCGCGCCTCCCGCTTATCTGCGCGCTGCTTGCACCGCGAGGTCTGCAGGCCGGCTCTCCAGCGGCCGGGTAAACAGCGCGCGGGCGCCCGGACTATTTCTGTCTTATCGGCGCAGGAATGCGGCAGCGGCGGCGGCGCGCGGGCGGCGTGGCCGTGGGCCGTCAGGGCAGCCCTGAAGGGGCCCTCCCCGCCCGGCTGGAGTAGAAGTGTGAGCGCCCAGCAGGACTCGGAGGGAGAGTTGGAGGAAAAAAGGCAGAGAGGGGAAAGAAAGAGGAAGAGAGAGTGAGTGCGCGCCGCGGCAGAGCCCACCCCGATGGCCGCGGACGAAGTTACCGGAGGGGCGCGCAAAGCCACGAAAAGCAAACTTTTTGAGTTTCTAGTCCATGGGGTGGTGAGTGGGGGAAAGTTAGCGGGGGAGGGTGCGCGAGCTGGCGCGGGCTGAATGGAGGGATGGCCGGAGGGGCCGAGGCGGCCCTCGCGCTCGCCCTTAGCCCAATCCCGGCCTGTGCCCTCGCCCCGGCACGTGAACACGTCGGCAGGCGCCGGCCGGCGGGGATGGCTCGCAGGCGGGAAAGGGAGAGGTGTCTGCATGGGATCTGGTCAGGGGCTGGAGGTGGGACTTGGGGAATGTCCCAAGTCGGGGGCCTCTTGTGTACCAGATATGGTGATGTCTTTTCCTTGCAGCCCAAGTATTCCCCCTGTCTTGGGGGTGGGGCTGGGGTCATGGCGTTGACTGAGCTGGCCTGTCTGTTCATCGTTGGGACAGTGTCTCTGACTGTGTCTGAGAAGCAAGGAGCAGGTGACCATGGAGCACTGCAAACAAGAAACTGCTATGAAAGTCCTCCCCATCTGTGTCTTGGCAGAGAGTTACGGGGTTTTACTGGTGGTCTCTGCCATCAGGGTCATGGAGAGTTCCTTTCTCGACAGACCCCTGTTGAGGGGCTTGAGGGATCCCTTGGCAGAAGTGAATGTTTTCAAAGCCTCAAACGTGTGAAGGAAGGCCTAAAGATCCAAAGGACAGAGTAGCATGATGCTATCACAAGGAGGAAGTGAAGGTGTATATGGAAGCCCAGGGCAACAAGGAGGCTAAGCTGAGTCAGCCAGTTTGGGTATGTAGAGTACCGTAAGAATGGGAGGGGGATGACCAGGGAGATGATAGGTGCTCCAGGAGTGGGAGCACGTGATAGGTTGGAAGTCAGGTATACAAGAATCAGCCGGGTCTGCTATGGCCAAATTTGTTTATGACCCTAAGGATGGCACCTTTGTCAGTTAAGGAGGCTAGAGTCCCTGGAATCTTGGCCTTTTGAGGAGGTGGCCCTGGTGGCTGGGATAGCCTCTCGGACTCTGGAATCTCTGGAAACCTCCCTCTCAGGCTTCACTGGCAAATCTTGAAGTACCTAGCCTTGATGAATGGGGAGAACAACTGTTAGAGAGGAGGGGCTTCCCTGGGGCACTCTGTCCTCCAGCCTAGGGATCTCTGGGGTTAACTTCTAGGGAGAGAGTATCAGCCAGCCAAGTTATGATACTAACCTTGCTGCTGGGGGGGTGGGGTAGGAGTCCCTTTAAAAAGGCTGTTCAAGGAGGGAGAGAGGCAATATATGTGGGGTTTTTATATGACTAACTTAGAGCTTCAGTTCTTGTGCGCCTGTGAGCACCACAGCCAGCTCCAACTCCCAAGGACCAGTCTAGGCTGGGGGACTGGCCTGCTGCCACCCTGAAGGTATTGAGTGACAGGGTCAGGTGGGGCAGAGGAGGCAGACACATGCACAGGCAGGTTTCATCATGGAAGAGATGAGCAGAGACAGCTGGTTGACTGGGGTGGGAGGTTAGGACTAGGGCTTGAAGGGACAAGAGGGACAGCTGGTAGTTGAAGGGGACACAAGCCCAGGGTCAGGGCTTTTCCTTGTGTTCGGTGGCAGCTGTGCTTCTCTAATAATTGGGGGGTGGGGCTTCTGCATTTTTCAGCTCTCTGGTCTCCTTCCTTGCTTTCTTTACCTGGTCCCCATTCCACCTACCCTTTTGTTTGGCCCTTGAAACTGCCTCTGGCCCTCCCAACCCCTCTTCTAGAATCTGGACAGTTGAGCTAACAAGCCCTTGGAACACAGCACTTGATGCATTTGCATCTTATTTACATCCTATCTGACCACCTAGGGATTGATGACTTCATCTTCTCCACACACCCCCTCCTAACCACTGTGCACCCTAACTTCTGATCTCACCAGGTAGCATGAGAGGTGGAAGAAGTCTGTAAGGATGGGACCATATCTGTTGATTCTAATGGACAGGAAGAGAGGGAAGGATATAAGATCTACCCCAGACCCACTAGTAACCCCATACCTAGTCCTCTGTTCCCTTCTCTCCCAATCACAGACTCCTGACAGGTCTGACCTCAGCTCAGGCTTCTCAGAGACAAGGTCACCTGCTCTGCCCTCAGCCTTCACCCTGGGAGAAAATTATGGGGGTGGGTTTGTTAGTAAAGCTAACCAGTTTGTGGGTATGGGTAACCGGAGCCAGTCGCAAGGAAGTGTGATTCATCGGGGGCCCAGGGAGATGGGGGGTTGAGATGAGGAGGGGTGAGTGTGGGGCCAAATAGCCAGGGAGTGAGGGTAAGAAGGAGGGCTAGGGAGGGGCATCAGCAGCCAAAGCAACAGCAAAAGCCACAGCTTCCTTAGACAACAGGGGTCAGGTCTCCTTTGCCGAGGTTTGTGACCTTGGCCAGGTCGTTTTTCTCCTTGAGCCCCAGTTGCCTCATCTGTCAAGTGGGGAAGAAAGCCACTGGTGGGTGGGGGTGAAAATCCTTGAAAAGGTTGAAAGGCGCCATTCGTACTCATTTTTGCGGTCTCTCCCGCATCTCCGGGCACGGTGCTCTGTTTAACTTCGCTTAGTTTCCTGCAGCAAGACAAGACACAAAGCCACCTCTGCCCAAACCAGGCGTTCTGGCGCCCCTACCCTCTGCAGCTTGTGGGATTGGGTCTCCTGTTCGGGGGTCTCAGGGAGGGGCCTGGCCTCACGCAACGCCTGTTTCTGCTCTGCCCCCGCCCCCAGCGCCCCGGGATGCCGTCCGGAGCCCGGATGCCCCACCAGGGGGCGCCCATGGGCCCCCCGGGCTCCCCGTACATGGGCAGCCCCGCCGTGCGCCCTGGCCTGGCCCCTGCGGGCATGGAGCCCGCCCGCAAGCGAGCAGCGCCCCCGCCCGGGCAAAGCCAGGCGCAAAGCCAAGGCCAGCCGGTGCCCACGGCGCCCGCGCGGAGCCGCAGGTGAGTGGGACCGTGGAGGGTGAGGGTCAAAGGCGTGAGGAAGAATAATCAGGAACGGTCATCCTAGATGGGGTGCCCTCAGGGGAGTGTGCTTAACCGAGGAGCCGGGGGCACGCATCGTTCCTTTGTGTTCTCACAACAGACTCTATCTGCTATCTCTGGCAGCTAGTACCCCTTCCCTGCATGCGCCCGTTGCCCTTCTCTGTGTCACCTGCTCAGTCCCTCTGTCCACCCTTATGCCCAGGTTTTGGGTGTTGCTGCGGCCTTTGGGGTGGGGGCTGGGCTAGCAGTAGGACTGAGGGCAGTGGCTTTAGTGCTGCGTTTGTTAAAGTGTAGTTCTTCAGTCCACCTTTCTCAGAAGCCCCTAACTTAACTGTGAGAAAAAAACCCACCCCATAGCTTCTAAATCTGAATCCCTGGGGATGAGGTGGAGCAGGGGAATCTGCCCTGTTGTTGCGTGGTACAAGGACCCCTGTCTATCCTGTCATCCTCTCAGGTGATTCAAGGCACTCAAAAGCTGACAAACTCCTATAATTTGCCCTTTGGGCCCCCTGGTGCCACTCCAAAAGTTTCTGCGGGCACCCGGTGAGACAGATTCCCCTCTGGGTTTCAGTATTTAACCAAACACAATGCTTCCCTATGCACAACAGATACATTCTTATAACAGGTATAATATGAATTTCCTTGTTGTTTTACACATCAAGGAAAAGTGCAGCATTCATAGTAATCCCATGATGAGTTACTTTGCAAAGTGAATCTTTTTGTACAGTAAATGATAATTGCCTGATTCGTCTGTGTAAATGGAGTTTCAAAAATCATACCTTTAATGAAAGCTAGCCTAGCCCTCTTAACTGGGAGGGGTGGTAGCTGAGAGTACCACATGGGGTCACTATGGAGCCATCCTCCAGCCTGTATTCTCATCTTTTGACCTACTGAGGTTTTTGGGGGGTGGCCTTAGGAGTCAGACACAGTTAGCAGGTCATGAAGAGCCCACATGCCAGCTGCTCCCCGAGGCTCAGCCAGCAGTTCAGCTCTTTCGTTCCCACTTCTTAGCCATGTAGCACAGAATACACACACGTTCTCTCTGGATTCTCATGGTGTGGTGTGTCTCTTGCCATGATGGCAGGT
The DNA here is from genome assembly GCA_028571685.1 of Heterohyrax brucei. NCBI lineage: Eukaryota > Metazoa > Chordata > Mammalia > Hyracoidea > Procaviidae > Heterohyrax > Heterohyrax brucei. The sequence continues at coordinate 59,492,699 of CM053158.1, read as the reverse complement.
GGTCCAAAGGCAGGAACAACCCTCTTCCTGTCAGCATCGCCTCCCTAGCCCAGGGGCAAGGCTGCAGATCCTCACCAACTTCACTTCCTGCTCCAGGGGCTAGGGTGGGGCCCCACTCCCCTCCCTCTTAGCTCAGGCCACCTTGCAACTTGAACATGAAACACTGCTTAGCCAAAAAATAAAAAAGTCCTCAGAACCTGGCCCCCGTCTTCTCCCCAGCTCCCCTCCAACACTTTAGCAGATCCTGTTTTTTAGCAGCCCTTCCACAGCCCCAGCCCCTCGTGAGTCTAAATTTCTCTGGCCCTGTAGATGTGGTGGGGAGGCAGGGGTTCCTATGCCACAGGATAGATGGATTACCTCTGTACCCCACGGGGAACCTACTGCCAATTCCACACACCACCACCAAAGCTTCTCAGGCAGGCAGACATGCGGGCTGTGGGAACCCCAGCCAGGCGGGCGGAGATGTCGGGGACAATTTAGCAGGTGGCCTCGTTACTCCCAGATCTGTCGCCATGGTAACCTGGTTTTCTTTAAAAAATGTACAGTGCCAAGAGGAGGAAGATGGCTGACAAAATCCTCCCTCAAAGGGTGAGTGCCTTTCACAGCAGCCCCCATATTGCCCCCCACTCTTTGCTGCTCTGCCCTTCCCTCCCCTCTCAGGTGCAAAGCTTCAGTGCCACAGTCACTTTCACTTTTTGTTTAAAAAGCTAATTAAGAAGGGAGGCTTCCCAGACCACAGGGGGGTGGGGCAGAGGGAAACAGCGGAGCTGTAAAGGATAGAATGCAGAGCCCCGGGTTCAGCTGATTGAATTCCATCGGTCTTAAGATATGAAAGCTGGAACAAAGAGGACAAGAGCTGAGGATCAGATGCTAGCAGGTGGAGTGAGAGGAATCGAAGCTAGCTGGAGGTACCACAGGCCCAAGATAAACTGGGTGAAGGCTAGCATGTCCCAGACCTCAGTGCAAGAACTGGAGAAGGAACCTGAGCAGATACAATAAATGCTACCCCCAACTGTCTCAGAACTGTGAGCCTGAAGCCACTCTGCATGTACTGAGGGTAGCCAGCAGCCATACCATGGAGAAAGATGAGGCAGTTCCATCTTCTCTTCATAGGTCCCAAATTGCTGCCACCTCCCCTAGTGATGAAATGAATGAGCCTCTCTAAAGGGAGAAGCAATTGTTCTGTCTACAAATTGAGGGCCTTATTAATTGACATGGAATCCTGGGGAGAGGTTTCACTCACACAATTCCACAAACTGGACAACTCCCCTCTCTTCCTTGTACCCTGGGATGGGATGGGATGGCATGGCATGGCATGGCTAACATGCCCACATGCAACAGGACAAGATTTGCAGAGCCCTAATTCCCTACCTGGCTCCTCCTACAGATTCGGGAGCTGGTCCCAGAGTCCCAGGCATACATGGACCTCCTAGCATTTGAGAGGAAACTGGATCAGACCATCATGCGAAAGCGGGTGGACATCCAGGAGGCTCTGAAGAGGCCAATGAAGGTGCCTTAGTCTGGGGGCAGAAAAGGGCTCTAAGTGCTGTTTCCCAAATGTAGTGGCAGAGTTGCCCTGGAATGGGATCACAGAATCTGCTCTGTACTACACTCCTTATTTCCACAGCAAAAGCGGAAACTACGTCTTTATATCTCCAATACTTTTAACCCCGCAAAGCCTGATGCTGAAGATTCTGATGGCAGCATTGCTTCCTGGGAGCTGCGGGTGGAGGGGAAACTCCTGGATGACGTACGTCCTGGCCCAGGTCTCTCCAGGTGTCCTGGGGTGGGTATGGGACTGAGTTGAGAGACAGAATCAAAGTGTGTGCTAGGGGTGGGTGGGTCTAGAGACATTGTGGGTAAAAAGGATTGCATCTGTCCTTGCTGCCCTGCCCTACCAGCCCTACCCCTCTCAACTCTACCTCCTTCTGTCCCCACGGTCCCTCTTCTGCCCCCACGGTCCCTCTTCTGCCCCACAGCCCAGCAAGCAGAAACGGAAGTTCTCTTCCTTCTTTAAGAGTTTGGTCATTGAACTGGACAAAGACCTCTATGGCCCTGACAACCACCTAGTTGAGGTAAGACTAAGGTCTCTTCTGCCCTTGACCACTACACCCACCACAGGTCCAAGTTCCTGAAGCACCTATACCAGAATCCCCAGCCACAGGGGCTCACAGATTAGGACCAGGGACCACTCTGGTACCCTAGGTTCTGCCAGCCCACGTGGGCCTGTGTTGTGACCCAGCTCTTATCTCCTGCACAGTGGCACCGAACGCCAACCACCCAGGAGACAGATGGGTTCCAGGTGAAGAGGCCAGGGGACTTGAGCGTGCGCTGCACCCTGCTCCTCATGCTGGACTACCAGGTCTGTGCCCACTACTGCTGCCCACACCACACAAAGCCACCCATGCCAGGTACAGCCAGTGCCAGCTTCACCCTTTCTTCATAGGGTGGGCTTGGCCTCAAAGCTGTCATCCTGAGACCCCATTCTCCTTCCTACATCATCCTTCAGAAACATGTTTCCAAGAAGCTCAGTCAACGTATCTCTCAGCCCCAAGCTACCTAGCCCTGAGTTCTTCCCATTCTTCTTTATCTCATTATCATGGCCACCCTTCTCCAGCCTCCCCAGTTCAAGTTGGACCCCCGCCTGGCCCGGCTGCTGGGATTGCACACACAGAGCCGTTCAGCCATCGTGCAGGCCCTGTGGCAGTATGTGAAGACCAACAGGCTGCAAGACTCCCACGACAAGGAGTACATCAATGGAGACAAGTACTTTCAGCAGGTAACCTCTCTCCTGAACCCAGGGAGCAGGGAGCAGGCAGTTACCAGCAGGGGAAGGACTTCTTATAAGGTAATACCACCCCTCTACTCCAGACTCCTGAGTTCCAGAAATAGGACACAGTCATGGTCTTGGGGCCAAGACATTAAGGGCTCTCATCTATTCTGGGGAAGTCAGGAAAACCAAAGTGCAATAAAAGTGATCTGACAAAATTCTACCAAAGTAGAGAGGATCTTCTTAGTGCATTTCTAAGTAACACAGCAGATAAACCCAAGGAATGGATGTAGCAGTTATTTATTGAGCACTCCACCATGTGCCAGGCACTTGTCCAGGTACTGTACACGTACTGATTCATTTATTTCTCACAACAGCCCTGCAAGGTAGGAACTATCATCCCCACCCCAAAGATGAGGAAACTCACTCAAAATTACACAGATGTGTGGAAAACCAAAAAACCCACTGCTGTTGATTCTGACTCTTAGCAACCCTTCAGGCAAGAGTAGAACTGCCCCATAGGAGCACCTGGTAGATCTCAACTGCCAAAAAACTCCTGATAGATCTCCACTGTGAACCTCTTGGTTAGCAGCTGTAGCACTTGACTATTATGCCACCAAGGTTAAGCAGGGTTTAAACCTAGGCAGAGAAACCATGGCCCAAGCTCTCAATCATTTGTGTTCACCACCACCACCACCCACCCCAGTCCCACCTACAAGCAATGAGGAATCAGACTTGGCCCTAGTTTCACGTGACCTTTCCAAAGAGAAGGATCTAGAACTTTAGTTTTGCTCTCTTCAAACAGAGAAAAGCAATCTTTCTTACTGACTCTCCTGCTTCAGATTTTTGATTGTCCCCGGCTGAAATTCTCTGAGATTCCCCAGCGCCTCACAGCTCTGCTGTTGCCCCCTGACCCAATTGTCATCAACCATGTCATCAGGTAAGATGGCCCCACCTTGTTCCTCAAACCAGGGAGTCATCATATCCCTGCCTTCCCTGTCCCTCCTTCTGTCTTTCACCTCCTCTACCTGTTGCATCTGCCTAGCTCTGTGTCTGTGGCCTCTTTGGGGACATCTTGGAACCAAGGGCTATATTTCCCTGGCAGTGTGGACCCATCAGACCAGAAGAAGACAGCATGCTATGACATTGATGTGGAGGTGGAGGAGCCACTGAAGGGGCAGATGAGCAGCTTCCTCTTGTCCACGGCCAATCAGCAGGAGATCAGTGCTCTAGACAGTAAGGTGTGGCCACAGTCTAGAGCTGCCTTATGGCATTAACCCAGAGAAAGCAAGTACACTTAGAATGGGCACAGATTACCTCATAAAATAACACCACCACCCATGAGTACTGTGTTTTAAAAAAAAAAATCAACTGTATGAGACCAGTGGTCAACATTTACCCTGAAACAAAGATGAGAGGGTAATGGGGAGGAGGAGGGTGGGAAAGCTAGATGAATATAAACCAAACAACCAGAATGGAAATGAGAAGCCTGACACACTGTTAAAAATGTAACCAGTAACACTGAACAATATGCATAGAAGTTTTTAAATGGAACCTAATTCGTTATATAAACTTTCACCAAATACTACTTAAAAAAAACACTGGGCATGTGCCTGTGGTGATAAAGGGGACAAATGGCCCTTCCATTGCTACTTGGAGCTTAACCTCATTCCACGTACAGTTCTTACCTGCCCCCCCCCCTTCCTTGGGACTTTAGTACAATCAGTGACTCTAAGGGATTGCTCTTCAAATGAACAGGGGTAAATCCTCCCTCCACTTTTCGTGACCTTCCCTTCACCCTCCTCTCCCTTATCACCAAGGCCAGCTTGAGAGCACCTGTCTTTCTACCCGTAGATCCATGAGACGATTGAGTCCATAAACCAGCTCAAGATCCAGAGGGACTTCATGCTAAGCTTCTCCAGGGACCCCAAAGGCTACGTCCAAGACCTGCTCCGCTCCCAGAGCCGGGACCTCAAGGTGAAGGAGACTCAGGAACTACTGGAGTGGAAGACAAGCACATTTGGAAAGAGTAAATGCTGTACGCAGGTGGAGGGTGGGTGACTTGGGGTTGAGGGCTGACCACCACGGCTTCCTCCCAGGTGATGACAGATGTAACAGGCAACCCTGAAGAGGAACGCAGGGCTGAATTCTACCATCAGCCCTGGTCCCAGGAAGCCGTCAGCCGCTACTTCTACTGCAAGGTAGAGTGGCTCCCTTGTGCTCCCAACTAGCCCTGTCCTCCACTGCAGGAGAAACGGCCCTTCTTAGGTTTGCCAGCTGCCCCTGCCTGCTCCACATAAGTAGCTTTCTACCATACCCTCCTCCACTGTGGAGGAGCTCCCCCAAGGCGAGGGGCACTCCGTAGGTGGGGTGCCTCTACTCACCAGAAGTGCCATAACCTGCTCCTACCCTTTCTCTAAAGATCCAGCAGCGCAGGCAGGAACTGGAGCAGTCGCTGGTTGTGCGCAACACCTAGGAGCCCCTGATGAATGATCACCACTATGGACCTTCCGGGGTGGGGCCTGTTCCTGACTCTGGATGCCGTGTGAGGCTGGGGCACTGGATTAAAGGTCATTCATTTAATAGCAGCTGTGTGGTTATTGCAAAACTGGGGAGTGGGGAAAAGGAGGTAATAGGTCCCCCTGGGAAAACGTCCACGCCCTCCCTGAGCTTCTCCTTATCCCATTTTCTCTAGGCCTAAACAGTTTGACAGAAAATACTTTTAATAGCATTTTCTTACTAGAAAAATACAGCAACAAGCTCTCCATCATCCATTCATTTTGCCTTGCCCTTCCAAAGCTAAGGCAGAAAAGGTAAATACAAGGAGGTCTAGGACCCCTCGGGTGTGCTAGGTGCTATTGGCCTGTTCCTGTTCAAACAGTGCCATGGCAAGCTGGGCACGGCCGCCAAGCCCCTCTAGGTTGCTGAGGCGGCAGCGGTGGTAGAGTTCTTCACTGAGCCGAGGACTGCAGTCCCGCACGGAGAACTTCTGCACCAGCCCTGGCTCTACGGCCCGGAAAAGGTGGAGCCCTGAGAACCGGAGGAAAACATCCATCACCTCCAGCCCCTCCAGGGCTTCCTCCTCTTCCTGGCCTGCCAGTTCACCAGCCAGCCGGGCTCGGGCTGCCAGGTAGTCTGCGTTGTAGAAGCAGCCCTCAGCGGATGCCTGTCGGTCAAATCTGCCTCCTAGAGAAGTCCCCCGGGAAGAGTCAGCACCAGGAGGAGATGGAGGATCCAGGCCAGGCCCCAGGGGCCCTGGGGGTGATCGTGGTGGTGACAGGGTAGGGTTGAACTCCTGAAAGTGCACTGGGAAGAAAGCCTGCCAGCCTGAGATGGCATTCATGCGGCAGCGGTTGAGGACCTCAGGCGCAGGCCTTGTCCACACAGTAGTGAGGAAAAAGAGCGTGTCCACTGGGTGCTTCTTGGAGACCACATCCATGAGCCTCACCTGGGAAGGAGCCTCGGCTCGTACGGCAAGCCAGGCCAGCCTCGTCCCAGGGTACCGGCGCTCTAACTCAGCTACTGCAGCCTTTACCCCAGTAAATGGGTCTGGGACCCCTCGGCCACCATCTCGATGCCCATAGACCAGCAACAGGGTAAGAAGGGCATGTTCTCGTGGCTCCAGTACACTGGCTGCGAAGGCCTCCAGGAAAGCAGGAGCTGCAGCAGCTTCAGCCACCAGGAGCGGCAGCACCAGCTGCACACGGGTGGCCTCAGTCACATACGGCATAGGCAGGATTTCCACACGGCTCAGTGGCCTCAGCAAGCTGACCCTGAGAGTCAGGGCCCGCCGGTGCCCACGCTGAGTCACGGCTTCCAGCAGCAAGTCCAGGGTGTACTCCATGCCCCTGGCTGGGTCAAAACGCCGGTAGCCATTGAGGAGCTGCTGTTTCTGGAAGCGGAGATGGGGTTGATAGCGCCGGTTCAGCTGCTCCAAGGCAGTCTCCACAGCATCACCTACATCTGCCTTGCTGGCCCCTTGCAACGGGCATTTGGGAGCCCCATCTGCACAGGAAAAGGTGTGCTGCTCTGTGAAGTAGTCCCAGCCCAGCACTTCAAAACGCGAGTGTGGTGTGAAAGGAGCTGGCAGCCCAACGGGCCAGCTCAGACCTGCCTCCCCTTCGGGGGTCAGCATTGTCAGGTTCCGGATCTGAGCCTATTTGGGAGAGAGTGAACAATTGGTACCAGATCTAAGAGCCTACCCAAGTCTTGCTTCCTGGGATCTGAGATTCTACTGGGGTCAAAACCCAAAAAGCTGAGCTATGTCCTAACTGTCAAGATTTAGAGGCAAACTTCGGCTAGTCGTTTCTCTGCCTGTACTTTATATTCTTCCCCTGTGAATGTGGAAGGAGTATGGATCATACCCACCTTACACAATTACTAAGAAGAAAGAAATGAAAAATGTGCTTCTGCAAAGGTAAGAGTATCCTGCAATATAAATCTCACTAGTGTCTCTCATACACTCTATAACTATTCACATCTTCACCATTAGGCCCTTATTTCTACCTAAGTTACACCTCTGACAACCCCCACACTCAACTAGAGACTTCTACCTTGCAGTTTTTTTAGGATAGTTCTAGAAGTTCATAACTTTGGGGCTTTTGCTTTCTTGGTGGAAAGAAGCCAAAATAACTGTCTCAGCACCAGACTGAGCCTCCTGACCCTTACAGTTTACCTTTAACTGCATTCACGTCATTCCAAGGTCTTACCAGTGACCGAACCCCCAAGACAGCCCACTCTCCCTGTAGCTGTTTTAAGTTATGGTATGTTCTACTAGCTACCACAGAGCCTAGCCCAGCCTCCCCACCACAGTCCTCTGGCATATCTGCTCGCTCTTGAGCTCACCTGCAACTGTTCTATTTCACTGTAAGCCCGCTCTAATTCCAGAGCACTGAAGCGCTGATGCAGCCGGTACATGAGGGCCCCCTCAGGGACAGGGTGCACTGTGAAGGCACTCAGGAAAGCCGAGCTCTCCTCTTTCTCAGGGTCTCTATTTTTGGCCAATTCAAATGAGCGATACTGCTGTCCCTAGAGGGACCAAAGAGACCAATCAGTCCACACGCCAAGGGTTGCCTTTCCCAAACTGCCCTTCACAACATACAGTCAACCACACAAAGTGCTGCTGCTGCTGTAGGATGGGGGAGTTCATCCCAGTGTGTCCCTGTGCCTCCAACCTTCCCTCCACAACTTGGAGTTTGGAAAGGAGAAAGTAAGTAGGCAGTTAAGGACACCTTTAAGCCCCCAAAGAATCCACTGTTTCTCATGAGAATATGTTCCACAAGTCAGAAAATACACCCAATACTCTGGTTTGGTAGGACAGGCTACACCTGGGATCTTCCCCCTCTTCTCCAGTACTTGAACAGCAGCTTCTGGGCTAGAAAAGTGAAAGCTTTACCCCTCTAGGGTAATCACCATTTTGAGGAAATACCCAGACTTTTCATAATTATGAGTGTGCTGCATAAGCGGGGAGGACAGGTGATTAGAGCACATTTCTCTTTTACTTTAAGGTTCCTAGGTAAGATGCCAGTTTTGATAGCCCCAGGTTCTAAGATTGCCAAAGGTGAGCAACAGCCTGCCAAACGGCATGTCTGTGGCTAGGGAAGGGGCAACAATGATTTCCAAGGTGCTGACGGGAAGGAGCTGACAGCACTCACCTAGAGATGAGTCGCTAAGTCACTATTAACTTACTGAGAACTAAAATGAGCTGTTACCTGGTGCTGGGAGACACAACCAATCCCCAGAGAGTCAATGAGACAGCGGCCAAGCCATTCATCAGGACGGGCACTGAGAATGTCTCCTCGACAGCCATCAAGGTGTGGCCACAACCGAAGCAGGAGACTGCGTGACAGCAGGTAGCCAAAACCACCATGACAGTACCGGGCCTGCTCCCCGGCACCAATGAACTCCTCAGCCCGGCCCAGGTACAGGTCCTGGTTGATGCTAAGGTGGCCAGCAAGGGCTGCCAGGCGGGGTGCCTGCACATATGTGTCATCCTGCATTATGAAGAACCAGTCATAGTCGGCCCCAAAGTGTGTGTGCAGGTAGCGCAGAGTCTCAGACATAAGCCATGCTGGTCGCTCATCCCCATGAGATACCACCTGCATCCCTGCCGGGGCCCGTGGCCCTCGCTGCCCGGTGAAGTAGAGTAACCGAGGGAAGTGGTGAGCCACTGTGCGGTTCACAGCCACAGCCAGAGTGGACAGCGTGACTCGGGAAGTCAGGACAGCCACAAGCAACCGCTCACGAGAACCCAGCTCTGTTTGGATATACCGAGTCCTGTAAAGAGACCAGCATGTCAACGGTCAACTCCCTAATCTTTAGGAACTACCTTGCCCTATGTATACAGCTCCCTAGAAATGAGTGAATTATGCTTCTAAAAGAGAAGGAAGAAACTTCTTCAGCAATATTAATTAGCTACTGGAATGAGTATCCACTGATTAACCATATTTCGTACCTGTACTTTAGTGGGGGAGGTCTACTAAGGATGGGTTAGTTGGCTTAGCTGCAATCCTTGCTTTGTTTAAGAACACTGAACACAAATATAGAAACCATGGGTGAGACTTTCTTAGACCCAAGAAAGGGGAAAAATAGGAAGATGGAAAATAAAACAAAGGACTGTGCCAAGGAGCTTAACAAGCTGATCAAAGAGTATGGATAAGCAGAGGCAACTTAACAGACTAAACAGAGGTAAGGTGTCTGAGGACCGTAAACACAGTTCTCACCTTAGCACCTTCTTATACGGCTTGTTGGGATCCCTGTAGTAAGGGACAATCCGGGGGTTGAAGTCTTCATCACTGTGATCCAGCTGAGTTCCTGAATCCAGACTCTGAGGCCCTCCCAGGTCTCTCAGAGCCTCTACACAGGGATCTTCTTCCTCACCCTGGACCCAGGAAACCCGCAAGAGGCTTAGGCTGCATCCTAGAGACAGCCCTAGGATGAGGGGCAATGCTGGTCGTAGGAGAGCCAAAAGGGAGTTCAGTCGCATTGTGGTAGATACTGCCATGTGGGTGCCCCAAAGGGCACAGTTTCAACAATCAATGGGGTTGAGAGTGTTAGGCTTGCAGTAAGCCTTTAGTTTTAACTAGGGAAGCTGGGGTGAGGTCGACAACAGAGCAAGGCACAAATGCTTCCCGGCACAGCATCCCTCAGGAAGCTCTGTCTCATCTTTATTTCTCCACCTAGTTTTCAACTGTCAAGATGCTGGTTCTAACCCACAGCTCAAGTAGCAACAAATTCCACTCACTAGTGGGAATATGTCCAAAAAGGGAAACAAAATTCAATACTGCTAAACCTAACCTAAAAAGAAAGACTACACACACCTACGAAGCAGGTCTAAGTCGAGAGAGAGCAGCAATGGATACTTAAGGGGTTAGAGAGAAGCCAATGATCTGTCAAAACAGGCACAAATAGGAAGAACTTGCCTCCACGGGCCTTACTAAAGAACATCTGGCTGAGGGCAGTTTCTGACTCAATTTATGGAAGGAGCTGCTGGCTGACTACTGAAGGACAGTGCAAGAGAAGGCATTAGGGCTATAGTTACCCCTTCCTCCAAGTAAGGAATGATCAAAGAGCAACCAGCATCCTGCATAGAATACACAGGAGTTTGGCCCAGCCAGTGAGGCAGTTATGTGATTCAGCACTAAGATCCTCTCAGAAGAGCACAATGGGTAGTAAAGCCATTTTGCATGGACTTCTCCAAATTCCAGCTCCTGAGAAGTAGGTCTTACCTCACCTTTGTCTAGAGAGAAGAGAGGAGACAAATTATAGCAACTCTGCATATAAGCTATGTGGTATCTGGCTTTACCACAAAGAACACCAAATGCAAAAACACAGCTACAAAACGGAGTACAAGTCGGAGACCATGCCAGGATCCTAAGGCAACCAGAAGTTCAACTGGCTTTGCAAATGAACATGGCCAGTGGACCAGAGGTCCTGCTCCACCTCTCAGCAGTGAAAGACAAAGTCTAGTCCTAGAAAGAAGGCCAAAAGCTCAGTTTTAGCCCTTAGTCTCAAAACAGAAATACAATCAGCAATGTCACGGAGCTGTCGAGACGGGTAGGAGGTGGAACTTATATGGTTCGGCTTTGGTTTGTGTGCCGGAGCTAGGCAAGGCAAGCGTTAAGAATAAGGAAGGCGGGCGGGAGAGGTATTTAGATCGCGCAAAGCTGGAGGCTAGTGATAGAGAAGAGGAAAGCCCCGTTCTCAAACCCGACATTGAGGGGCAAAATCCCTGAACGAAACAGTGAGACGGCCCTAACTGGTGGACGACGGACAAAAGGGAATCACCCAAGCACCAAAGGGAGGCCCCCTGCAGTCAAGGCCAGTGCTGGCGTAGTGAGGACCAAGATGGCACAACACCGGCTCGGGGTAGCCGGCTCGGCAAGCCCGTCCTGGGGTGTAGACGTGGGGGACAGAGAAGCGGGACGATCTTCCACTCTCCACGGCAGCACCCGACGCCCCCGCAGGGAGTAAGGCCCTGAAAGGGAAAGACTCCAACACCCACTGAAGCGCTAGCTCCGCCGCTGCGGCTGCTGCCACCTCACGGCGCCCAACCCATTCTTTCCTCTTCCTCTTCCGCTCCGCTAGTTCCCGGCATCTATGGTGACCGCTTCCGGCCGCTCGTTCCGCAGGCTCCCTCTCTATGTTCCTGGAGTGGCTCATAGGCCAGCCGTCAGTGAGGCCGTCGCTTGGGCCCAGTGGCTCGTTGCAAGAAGTGGAGAACAAGCGTTCTACGAGTGAGGCCGGCTGCACCCAGGGAGCCACCGATCTTCGGCCTCAACGCTGTCTGTTCTGTGGGTAAAAAACAAACCTCATCCTCAATGATCATCCTCAATGAACATCCTCAATGAACAAGCTTCTACCTCCTAAACAACTTGTCTCAATCGGCTTAGGAACCCCGTTATTCACTGATTTACGTAAGAATGTTGTTAGCCTACTCAAGTCCAGTCGCCTTAAAGAGTACCGGTAAGTAAGTAGAAAACAGACAAGCTTCTGCCCTCAGGGAGCTGACAGTTGAGGGAAACAGACATTAAACACATACATATGAAGAAAAAAAAAAACTCGTGTAAAAGTCAGACATCGTGTTAAGTACCATTACAGAAAAGTACAGAGTCCAATGGAAGAATTAAAGTAGACTCGGAATTTGGTGATGTCTGAGGAAGTACTGAGATCAGCTGATGAGGAAAATTAACAATATATCTTTTAAAGTTTTTTCTTATCCACCAAACCAGATGTTAACCATGAGAAACCCACGTCAAACTGCCAAGCCAGCCAGAAACTGTTCTGTAGCATTATAAATGTCCTATCCTGCTAGAAAAGGATACTCATCAAATCCCTACCTCCTAATTCTCAAAAAGCCTCCTGGCTGCAAATGGGTGGAGGACCAAATTATTAGCAGCAAAGCCAGAACTAATCTGATTTATCAGTTATCTCAGTAAACGGAGAAGGCAGGGCTCAATCAATCATGTTAGTATTAGCCAACAGTTGACCTCTATGTCTGCCTCTTCTCTTTATAAGGCTTGAGCCATGGTGTTTTCAGTCACCTCATATGCATGTGAAAGCTGGACAATGAATAAGACTGAAGATTTGAGTTATGATATTGGCAAAGAATATTGAATATTACCACCTTTGAGTTATGATGTTGGCAAAGAATATTGAGTTAGGATATTGGCAAAAAACAAACAAGTTTCTTGGTAGAACAGCCAGAATGCTCTTTGGAAGCAAGGAGGGTCAGACGTTGTCTCACATTCTCTGAACATACTATCAGGAGGAGATCAGTATCTGGAGGATATTGTGCTTGGTAGAGCAGAGGGGCAGTGCAGAAGAGGAAGGACCTCAATGAGATGGATTGCACAGTGGCTACAACAAGGATTGGGAAGATGGTGTAGGACCAGTCAGTGTTTCGTTCTGTTGTACACAGGGTGACTGTGAGTTGAAACCAACTCAGCAGCACCTAACAACAACAGGATAAAATCACATCTTTGGTGGCACAGTAGTTAAGTACTTGGCTGCTAATCAAAATGTTGGCAATTTGAATCCACCGTCTACTTCTTGCATTGCTATGAGTGAGAATGGCAAGAGGTTTGGGGTGTTGGGTAAAATCACCATGAAGTCACAGCAAAGCGAGAAGAGTTTATTTGGCATATGTTCCAAGAGGCAAAAGTGGGACATGGGGATAAGCATGCTGCCAGAGCTGTCTGCCCAAGTCTGAGAAATGTTACAGAATCATCAGGATATACTGGCATTACAAATGGGTAGAGTTGTTAACAACTTCATCTTTTCACAGATTGGCTAAACACTGCTAAGTCACCATGATCCTACACTTTGAATTGTCTTTCTTAATAATCACTAGGATAAATTTCAGTAATGACTGTCAGAATGGTCTTCATTAGTCCAGCAAATCCTTCTGTATACTAAATGCTAATAGAAAAAGAGAGTCCTGGTTGCACAGTGGCTAAGAGCTCAGCTGTTAACCAAAAAAAAAAGTCAACAGTTCAAATCCATCAGCTGCCCCTTGGAAACCATATGGGGCAGTTCTCTGTCCTGTAGGGTCGCTGTTTATTGGAATCAACTCAGTGGCACCTCAGAACAATACAAAAAGATTTTAAGTGCCATCAATTTCCAACTCACAGTGACCCTGTGTATAACAGAATGAAACACTACTTGGTCCATGCTGTCTTCATAGTTGTTGTTATGCTTGAGCCCAATTCTCAAGCCACTGTGTCAGTCCATTTCATTGGGGGTCTTCCTCTTTTTTTCTGGCCTTCTACTTTACCAAGCATGATGTCTTCTACGGACTGCCCCATCCTGATAACATGTCCAAAGTATAAGAGACAAAGACTTACTATCCCTGCTTCTAAGAAGCATTCTGGCTGTACTTCTTCCAAGACAGGTTTGTTCTTCTGGCAGTCCATGATGTATTCAGTATTCTTCGCTAACACCATAATTCAAAGGCATCAATTCTTCTTCAGTCTTCCTTATTCATTGTTCAGCTTTCCCATGCATGGGAGGCAATTGAAAATGTCATGGATTGGGTCACATGCACCTTTTAGTCCTCAAGTGCATCTTTGCTTTTCAACACTTGAAAAAGGTATTTTGCAGCAGATTTGCCCAGTGCAATATATTGTTTGATTTCTTGGTTGCTGCTTCCGTGGGCATTGACTGTGGATCCAAGTAAAATGAAATCCTTGACAACTTAAATCTTCTATCTGTTTATCACAATAGTGCTTATTGGTCCAGTTGTGAGAAAAAGGTAGGAATGGAAAATATGTGGGTCTTTTGTGCTTTAAGTATTTATGTGAAAACTTCCTTAAAAGATCTTTGCTAAGACTGTCTTAGCTATTGTTTTTATACTTTAGGGCCCAGTTATGTCCCTGTGAGTCCAGCTCCAGGTGGATCACACTCTATAATCAAGGACAGGAAATGATGTCTCCAATTTTAACTGCTCTAAGTCATTCCCACTCTACCTACCTTATTCAAGCCATTTTTTTTTCTTGAATCAAAGTGGTCTCCCTATATACATACATAATGTGCTCTGAATATACTTATGTTCAAATTTTGGTGAGTTTTGACTATTTTAACAAGAGTGTCCTAGGAAAAGGGTATGGCAAGTTCAGAGTCATGAAGTTCTGAAATAGCATGGCTTATTTCTGAACTATAAGCAGGTAGATTCTACTGGAACAATAAGTTTGAAGAGAAACAGTCTAGTAGTCAGGTCCTACTATAGTGTTAGGGGGTGGACAGGCGAGCTTATTTTTTAAAAAGGTCATGCACCGTGAATGAAAAAGTGCCTCTTTTGAAAACTGTGCTCAAAGGGTGTAACAGCTTCCTTTTCTTCCCTCCTGTTGGTATGATGGTGAGGTGCCATGCTGCAAGACATGACCCTGAAAAAGTAGCAGGTATCACAAAGGGCCTGCCCTGTACTCATTTGAAGGTACGAGTTTCCGAGTTACAGTATAATCAAACACTGGGAAATCAGCGATTTTAAACAGCGAGATTCTTAAAATAACACTAACTTGGGCAAGGCAACGTGACTAAATGATGTAATTCAGAAAAGGGGCTTTATTTTTTACCCAAGAGCTCTTCGCATTATATAGCTTTGAAACCTGAAATTTCTGGAGTGGGTAAGTAAGCAGCCAAGATTTAGAAACAACGTTGAGAACTTTTTAAAAGTTTGGCTAACACTAGAGCAGCCTCTAAGAAGTTCGGTTTCTTGAAACAACTATAGTCTTCTATCACAGAAGAATTCTGTTATCAGCATCATCTTCACAGTGATGCCCTGTTTTCAGTCCGTCTCTCTCCAGTCCGTTCTCTTTTACCTGCTTTTCTCCCTTTTCCTCTCAAGCTTCTTCCTCGGAAGTGGTTAAGTGCTACAGGTGCTAACCAGAAGGCTGGTAGTTCGAATCCCCCAGGCGCTCCTTGGAAACTAAGGGGCAGTTATACTCAGTCCTATAGGGTAGCTATGAGTCGGATTCGACTTGAGGGCAATGGAGTTTGGGGTCTTCCTCATCTAACCTATACTTTCCGCATTGTCCCGCCTCATTCCACGTGAGGCATGCTGGGAAGTGTAGTCGCTCTCTGGCCGACTAAGTCAGTTGGGCGGTGCCCAATCAATTTGGTATCTTCATATACCTTAGTAGATTTTAGACAGTATAGTGGAGACTGGAAGGCTCAGCCCGCTTATCCGAGGAGCAGTCTGAGATTTGCACTTTGTAGTACACAAGCCAGCTTGCGGACTCAGACCCTCGGATTTGAGCGGCCAAAGCGCCGCGCATTCTAGTGACGTCAGACAGGACCGGAGGCCCCTGGGATACTTTGTAGTTCCGAAGGAGGGCTTTCTGTTCGCCGCTCGGCCCCGGGACGACACTTCCCAGGAGTCTTCGCGGAGGCGCGATGCGAACCGCCCGACGTCGTGATTGGCTGGCGAGCCGGCCGCACGCGGAGGAACCGAGGAGGCCGCTCTGTTGCGACAGAGGCTAAGCGGCGAGGCCCAGTGAGCCGTGCAAGGGGTCCTGGGGAAAGGGTGCCGGCTGGTGACGGTGAGGGAGAACAAGGAGAGGGAGGAGAGACGGGGTCATATTAGAAGGCTGCGGGGTGAAGAAAGGGATTAAGGCAGAGAAAAACTGACGTTCGGGTGGGAGGGCGAGGGGACCGCGAGTGGGAAGACTTTTAGGGGATTCCTTGTGGAGAGGGAGAGGGCGTACCCGGAGAAAAGCAGAGCTGGGGGCTTGGTAGTTTGAAGGGGGCAGACGGAGAGTAGGCTGGAGCCAGGAAGCTAGGGGGAAGCCTGAGAAAGTGAGGCAGCCGGCTGTGTTCGGAGAGCCAAGCTGCAGGGGAAACCCGAGACGGGACCTGTGCTGAGGGCAAAACCTGGTTCGTAACTGAGGCCCTGAAAGAAGGAGCGTTTCCAAAGTGACGTAGGCAGTAGGATTCGGTGGACAGAGCCTGAGAGAAGAGATGCTAATATTAGAAGAGCACCTGGGATCTCCCTGGGAGAATTGGTTTGAGAGAACCTGACAAAGTTGGGAAAGACTAGGCAGGGGCGGAGACAGAGATAGGAAAATTTTTGAGAGGAATATTACAGGGGCAAGCATTCTTACTGGTAAGTTTTAGAGCTTGGGTGTCTGGTCTGCCTTCCTCCAGGCTCCCTGGAAGAACAGTAGCCTGTACCTGTGGTTCACCACCATGCCCTCAGACCTGGCCAAGAAGAAGGCAGCCAAAAAGAAGGAAGCCGCCAAAGCTCGACAGCGACCCAGAAAGGGACATGAAGAAAATGGAGATGCTGCCACAGAACCACAGGTGGCAGAGGAGAAAAATGAGGCCAATGGTGGAGACACCACAGGTGAGTTGAGGGGGATGGTTGCCACATCTTCTTGCCTTCCCCTTGTAGAGCTGGAATCTTAATGGTGAGGGCAGTGGAGAATATATTCGGCTGCCATAAGACTTCTAATGCTGACCAAACCAAGAGAGACAGAGTATGTGTCACCCTATTATTGGTCTAAAAAACTAAGGTTCTCACATATTAAGTGGCAAGCAAATATGGGAGTTGTTGAGCTGCCTTGCTACTCTGTATGTTAGATTTCAAGGAGAAGGTTGGGTTTCCTTACCTTGTTCTCAGTTTCTCATTTCTGCACATGGCAGCTGGTGTGCCAGGTTCTTTGCCATGATATGTGTTTGTCCCCTCAGAAACAGAAACTCGGCTAACAAGTAACTTAGGAGTTATGTTATAGATTTTTCCTGGGAAGAGCTTTCTTTCAGCAACTTGTACTTTGGAAAGTATTTGCTGAGCGCTTCTCAAGTGTTTGGCACAGTGCTACACAGTGCCCTCAGGCAACTTAAACAGTGTAGATGGGGAAACAAGGTAATATGTGATGGGCGATCTAAACCTAGCTTTTTTTCCAGCTCCTCCTAAAGTCTACAGTGTGCCTTCTGCTCCCTTCAGGGTACTCATTGTCCCTCAAATGTTCACCACGTTTTTATGCTTTTGCACACCAAGTTCTAATACCGTGATTATTGTGTTAGCTGTGTAACCTGTCACAAGGTCCAGCTCAAGAGAGCAAAGCGTGTCACAATCAGACTCAACTTTAATATTATTTCTGTTCACACTTCTATGCTATTATTTATCTTATTTACCTTTTTATGTTGTACTTTCTGGATTTCCATTTAAATTATTTGATTTTTGAGTGAAGAGACCACATCTTGAATAATAACTTTTTTTTATTGTGGCTAAGTCAAAGTATACAATCCAAATCAGTTTTGCATGTCTGTCTCTCTGCAGCTTCATCTGCTCTCCTCACCCAGTGACAACATATTGCTCCTTTTCACTCTGTGTTTCTAGTATCTCCTTTACTCTATATTTCTAGTATCCCCTGTCCTCTCCTCTCCACCCTCTTTTCTCACATCTCAAAAGAAATCAGTAGGCAGCCTTGTATAACTGTATAGAACTGTAAAGTACACACACTGTGGTCACACCATGTCCCCAAGTGCAGTCCATTCTTGTCTGAAGAGATGGCCTCAGTACTGGTTTTGGGTCAGGGCCAGCAGCAGGTCTAGGGGCCATGTTGCCAGGGAACTCTCCAGGCTGTTGGGCCGTCAGTTCTGGTCTCTCAGTAGAGTTCTTGAGCTGTAGACCTCTTTTTCTTGTATTGCCTCAGGGATTCTACATTGTGTCCCCCATCACAGCTGCCTTTGATGGTGGCTGGGCACCATCTGGTTCTTCTGGTCTCACGTTGATACAGGCTCCTGTTCCTGTGGATTCTTCTGTCTCCTGGGCCCTTTTTTTTCCCAGTGTCTTTGTAGGTCTCAGTCATCATCTGTTCAGATGAGTTGGGACCATTTGGTATACCTCAGATGGCAGCTTGCTAGTGGTTAAGAAAGACCCCAGAGACCACTCCCCATTATGGGGTGCAGAAGACTTCTTTTAGCAAAAGACTGGTTATGCCAACTGGCCTTACTGTCTCCTGAAAATATGGTCCCCAGACCCCTGTCCCTGGTATTCTATTCTTTGAAATATTGAGTTGAATTTAGAAAAGTGATACCATTTTTGTATGACCAGCCTTGCAGGTGGACACATTAAGTAAATATGATGTTTTTTGCTGATAAAGGCATTAGAAGGAGGAGAGAATTAGTAGTGCAAGATGTAATGAGGTCAGTAGGAATTCAGAAAAAGAGGAGTTAATGACTGAGCGGAGAGAGTTGAATGGTAAGAATTGTTTCCAAAATAAGAGGTCTGGAGAAAGCCAGTGCAAAAAAGTCAGGGCGTGTGGAAATTTTATCTCTGACCTAGGTAGTGAAAGGACGGAAGTCAAGAATGATGGTAATGACAGCTTAGGCTGAATGGTGATCCCTAGAGCATCTGTGGTTAAGCAGTATAAGTTATTAGCTCTGTGGGTACTTTGAAAGATACAAAACTAAATCTCACTGTGAAATTATTATTTACTGTTCCTGTTACACATTCTTGTTCATACTTTAATAAGAAAAGGATTTTATTTCCCAGGAAATCCAGCTATAGTATCCTCATCTCAGTAAGTGGGATCCTGGATTTCCACCCTGTTTCCTCAGTGAGCTGCTGTTTTGAAGTGTGAAATCTGTCTTCTTTCCAACCGTCTCAGACTCCATTGCCAGGAGCTAGGGTCACTTCTGCCATTACAATCAATAAGTCATCCCTGTGTTCTGCTAAGACAGTGCTCTCTCTCTCTGGCTTTGGGAGTACTTGGTGCTCCGTTCTCAAACTTTTACTGCTGCCGTTGTCACATGGCTTTCTCTAAATAGGAAGAAAAATTAAGTGTTAAAGAAAGTGACCTGACGGTTTGAATTTCTTTAGAATGTGAGACTCTTCAGGACAGACCCCAGAGGTCAGCTAGTCCACATTGGCCTACAGAGCAAGGGTAGTACTTGAGTGCAGCAAACTCCCTTTGGGTGATGAGTAGAAAGGGATTTCTGTAGAGTCCACAGTATTCTCTCTAATCGAGTTTATTCCAGAATCCATTTTCATTTGTCCAGTGTTACTCACTTGTATTTGGGGCCTGTTTTCTAGCATGCTGTAGGCTAGGACAATGAGGTCTATTAGTTTTCTTGCTGTGAAACCTCAGGAGGTGACTTGGAGTGGATCATAAATGCTGTAAATGGGAAAAGCGAAAGAAAATGATACATAGATTTCCCTTAATTTTGAACTTCCCTGTGGCTAAGCAGATGAAGATACTTACAGCAAGGGTCAGCAGTCTTTCTGTCAAGGGCCACATAGTAAGTGTTTTGGCTTTGAGGGCCGTTATGGTTTCTGTTACAACTACTCAGCTGTTAGAGCAGAAAACAGCCATAACTGACATGTAAATGGAGGCTATGGCTGTGTTCCAGTTTATTTACCAAATCAGGCAACTGGTCAGAATTGGCCTGCTGTCCTGTTTTTTTTGTTTTTTAAGCCTCTCAAGCTAAGAATGGTTGATACATTGTTAAATGGTTACATTTGCATGGTTATGTATGTGGCTACATGATAGCTTCAGTTGTGCAACTTGGCCCACGAAACCTAAGATACCTAAGGAAGTCTTACCCCTGATTTAAACTGTAGGCTTCTTGCTAGTACATCTTCCCAGCATCTGGAAGGAGAAAGCGTGATAGTTCTTCCATGTAGAAAAAAACACTGTATTTTATTTTCTTCCCTCATCTTTACCCTGATAGCCTTTAGTCAAAAAAATTACTCAGCAAGAAATGAGGCATATGACACTGATCTGGTAGCAGAGGTGGACAGAGAGCAAATACACTGTATGGCTACAAATACACTTGTCTGGTGTAATCCCTGCCCTCAGTGCTGGCTCCTTGTGCAAGCAGAGTAGATTTCATGACAGGATAGTAACACACTGACTGTCAGTCACCTACGACTCATTTTGGCCATGCACTGTGTCCTTGGAGTTCTCCCCAAGCCTGGCTGTCCAAATTCTCTTCTCTTTGCTGCCTCATGTCTGTTGTTCCTGAGGACATCTATACAGATTTTTCTTTTTTAAGGTGTGTGCTATAATCACTAAGCTAAAACAGGTAAGGATAGAAAGAAGAAATTGCAGAATTCTTAGAGTAGTGGAACTTTATATATAGTTTCTGACTTTCTTGGAATAACAAAAGACCACTGTTACTCTCTTTTGTGTGTAGCTTAGCAAAATCTCTCCCCCCCCCATTTGTGTCTCACTTTCAAAGTGTTTTGTGGGCATGCTCTTTATGGAAATGTAACATAGTGAAACAGTTAAGCTTGTGCACATTGGTGTCAGACAGACCTGTATTCAAATTCTGGCTCTCACGCACCAACCATGTTGACCTTGGCTAAGTTACTTAACGTCTTCATTTGTAAGACAGGGTCTGTGAAAGTATATTTTAAGAGTTTTGAAAGTTAAATTAGATAGTGAATTACTGCATAGCACCACCCTAAGCGCAGAGTAAGCTGGATTGATATTAACCAGTTAATATTAGACTTTAATGTTAATAGTTCTTATATGGAAAACTCAAGCTAGAATAGCTTGAGTTAGTAGTCTTATATGAAAAACTCAAGCTAGAATAGCTAATCCTTATTTCATGTGGTCAGTTTGGATCTCTCAAACCCTCCTGACTTGGGCATTTTTAGTTTTCCAGGCCTTGGCCTTGCCTTCTTTGATCCTTCTGCATTTCCTCATATCTGTCCCTTTTGGACAGCATGACTTCTTAAAAGCACCATTTAAAAGCCCTCTAGATCCTGGGATGGAAACCCTGGTGGCATAATAGGTTAAGTGCTATGCCTGCTAACCAAAATATTGGTAGTTCAGATCCACCAGGCACTCCTTGGAAACTGTGGGGCATTCCTGTGACCTATAGGGTTGCTATGAGTCAGACTCAACTCGACAGTGGTGGGGTTTGTTTTTTTAAGTCCTGGGATAAAATGACTATAGCTTTTGTTTTCTTGTTAAGCTAATTCTTTAGCACATACTCATGTAGGCCAAAGTAGGGTTTAGTCTTCCCCTGCCGCTTAGTATTTATAGCATTTAGGAAAAAAAGAATTTAGAATTAAAAAGAGAAGTTGCAAAGTATAGAGTGTCCCAGAAAGCAAGTATTGTATCAAGTATGTATACAACATACATTGGGTTTAGAGTTTTTTAAGTCTATGTGTCTGCTCAACATGATCTTGAGCCCAAGTCCTTCAGGGACATTCCTCTTGGTGTAAGAGCTAAGTCTGTTTTACAGGCCTTTTCCCAAACTGCTTTTCTGTCCCCAGAAGTGGATTTGCTGACCAAGGAGCTAGAGGACTTTGAGATGAAGAAAGCTGCTGCTCGAGCTGTCACTGGTGTCCTAGCCTCTCACCCCAACAGTACTGACGTCCACATTATCAACCTCTCACTCACCTTTCATGGTCAAGAGCTGCTTAGTGACACCAAACTGGAATTAAACTCAGGCAGACGCTATGGCCTTATTGGCTTAAATGGAATTGGTGAGGCCCTTGGAAGGCAAGGTGGGAGGTGTCGCTCCTTGATTCATCTGTCGCTCAAGTGTTTATTTCACACCTACAATGTACAAAGCAAGAAGTTTACAGTATGGGTGGGAGACAGGATATGCCTAGGGAAAACTAGGAGTGCAGAGCATATGTGGTAAGTGCCAAATGAGTAGGTACAGACAAAAGATGCTGGAGGAGATAGTGGGAGAGGGATGGGAGTAGTATGTAAGCTTCCAAAGAGGAGGTGAGACAAGCGTTGGAGGAAAGGTATAAACGTATCGCAAGATTGGGGGAGTAGTAGGATTCTAATGAGTTTCAGGAAGTAAGGATATATGCAGTAAATGTGGTGAGATACTGATTTGGCTGGAGTCGAGGAATGTTGAAAAAATTGTACAGAATGTACTTTCTCTCCATTCATTGCCACCCCTCCAGGAAAGTCAATGCTGCTCTCTGCTATTGGGAAACGGGAAGTGCCTATCCCTGAGCATATTGACATCTATCATCTGACTCGGGAGATGCCACCTAGTGAAAAGACACCCGTGCAGTGTGTGATGGAAGTAGACACGGAGAGGGCCATGCTGGAGAGGGAGGCTGAGCGGCTGGCACATGAGGATGGTAGGGCTCAGGCCCAGGGGAGGTAGGTGCAGTCTTCTTCCTGGGAGACTCACAGCCATCTGCTCCCACAGCGGAATGTGAGAAGTTGATGGAGCTGTATGAACGCCTGGAGGAGTTGGATGCTGACAAGGCAGAGATGAGAGCCTCACGGATCTTGCATGGACTGGGCTTCACACCTGCCATGCAGCGCAAGAAGCTGAAAGACTTCAGTGGGGGCTGGAGGATGAGGGTTGCCCTTGCCAGGTGAGTCAGTCCTTCCTGCACAGCCTCTTAGAGCTCTCCATCTCTCAAGGTTGAACACTCACTCTGGTGGAGGAGTTTAGAACAGATGCAATGACCAGTAAGTGCCAGATGGGCCACTTTTTATTAGCATAGACATGCCAGTTTGAGAGAGTAGAGTGTGTGGGTGAGTGGTGAGCTTCTGGAAGTCATCAGGGTGATTCATCTTTAGGTCTCCTGTACAGTATTTGTGGATCCTAGGTCCAGCCCTAGGTAGAATCAGGGGAATAAATTTGTTCCCTTTTTCTGTCTGACTCTAGGCCTTTTCTGTGCTTCAGTTCTATGAATTCTTTCTTTAAAGAACAATGTTAGATGACTCTTAGGATACCTGTCTTTCCTGCTCTCCAGAGACCAGTACCTAAAGCAGATTCCCATAACCCCACAGCCAGGACTCCCTGCTTGAATAACTTGACTCCTCCATGTACCTTACCCCACCATTGTCTTCTGGGTAGGTGAGCTTAGGAGGCCTGATTCTTTGGAAAGGGTACCTGTCTGCCTTGGAGCCTTGGACCAGTGGTTCCCAAGTGCCAAGAAGAATTCCATGCCTCAGCATCACTGGGGAGCTTTAACAATCGAGGTTTCTTACGCTATTTTGCAGACCTATTAAGTCAGAATGCTGAATGACGATACCCAGAAATGTTATTTCTTAGTGTTCTTTTGTCTTTCTGATGGTCAGCAACCTTAGTGTGGACGACTTGCAGACTCAAGAACCTCTCCAACCTTCTTGTCAAACTAAACCATTCCTGTTCCTCTACACCCTTTTTCTACCCATTTATTTTTTGCTTTTCAACACTGGTTGAGGTATAGAACCCAGAAATGATCCCTGGACTTCTTCCAGGACCTGAGCAAAACTGCATGTAGAAGGCAAGTTACCTTGTAGCACCTGCCAAACTGAAATGCCTTCTATCTCCTTGCCTGCCTTCAGAGCCCTCTTTATTCGGCCCTTCATGCTGCTCCTGGATGAGCCCACCAACCACTTGGACCTAGATGCTTGTGTGTGGTTGGAAGAAGAACTCAAGACGTAAGGGGGTGGGGATAATGGGTGGGAGTTGGGTGATTCTGAAGAGCAGTTGAGCAGAGTCAAAAGGGAGCAGAAGCCATACTGCTGATTAGAACAGTGAGAAATAGAACTGAAGTGAGGCTAGAGTGAAGGAAGGCCAGCAAAAACGGGTCAGCACCCACATACAGGTTGGCTTTTTGCTTGTTTTTGTTTTGCCCAAAATATTTTTTTGTTTTTCCTGTACTTACAACGTTTTGTTAAAGGAGACAGCAACCTAAGGTCATCATGTAGTGGTAATGAAAAAGATAACCTAGGTGGTGACTACCTTTCTATGGTTAAAAACTAAATATCCTGGAATATTGCACCAGGTTTTAAACAAGCTAAAATGATTCACACCCTCTTTCAAAAAGGAAAGCCTAGTGTCCTCTATCATGTCTGTTTCAGTTTTCACCCACAATAATGTATACGGTTATGGGTATGTTTTGTGTTCATGCATTTTTGTAGTGTACCATCACTGTCATTAACATCTGCATTCCATTCTGTTGGAAACTAGAAAAGAAGATCAAGGAAACTCAGACAGCATCAGCACTTTTGAAAGGCATGAGAGTGTCCTTACAAATAGATTGTACACAGTGGCTTAGCTGCTTGTTGAGAGCTAGGAATTGGGTGGTAGAGCTTAAAGGTACTCACGCTTAGGGAGAGCAAAGCATGGAGGCTTTCTGGGTCTGACTGGGTTCACCTGGTGTGATCTGTCTCCCGTTTGTGAGCATCTCCCTTCGGCTTTGCAGTTTTAAGCGTATCCTGGTCCTCGTCTCCCACTCCCAGGATTTTCTGAATGGTGTCTGTACCAATATCATTCACATGCACAACAAGAAACTGAAGTATTATACGGTGAGTGGGCCTCAGCTTTGCTCAACAACAGTAATCTCTGTGCTTACTTGTTGTCTGCCATTTCTGATTTAAAAAAAGAAAAGAAAACCAGACTTAGCTCTTTTGTATCTACAGTCTTTATTTATGTATTTTAGTCACAAAGTAATTGCTTTCAGGTCATAGGCCATGGTTAGCAACCACTGCTTGCCTTGTAAACTAGCCTAAGGATTTGCCCTCGAGTCCTGCTAAGAATGAGAGGCAGAGAATTGTAAAGGCCTTAGATTCTAGGTTAGGATCCCTCCTGTCCCTAAACTCTTGGGTGTACACCAGGACTGACACATGTGCTAGAGCTGCTGCCCCTCCCCTACCGTGTGTGTCCTATGCAGGGTAATTATGATCAGTATGTGAAGACGCGACTGGAGCTGGAAGAGAACCAGATGAAGCGTTTCCACTGGGAGCAGGACCAGATTGCTCATATGAAGGTAGTGTCTGAGAACCAAGCACATATGCTCTAATCTGAAACAAGCAAGAAAGTTGGGTAAGAGTATTTGGCGAGCTCGGGGGTATGGAGGAGGTCAGGAGAAAGTTACAACTGCCCTCTTTACCCTGGATTTAAGATGGGTTGTTTGGCGCCCTGCGCGTTCCCTTTCTGGTCTCTTTCAGAACTACATTGCTAGGTTTGGTCATGGCAGTGCCAAGCTGGCCCGACAGGCCCAGAGCAAGGAGAAGACGCTGCAGAAAATGATGGCATCAGGACTGACAGAGCGAGTCGTTAGTGACAAGGTGGGGTCTGATTGAGTGGGTGTGGTGACCTAGGGGCTTTGGTAAGGTGGATGAGAGAGGAACTACCTTGACAAATAAGGAGCTCTGGCAGCACAATGGTTAAGTGTTCAGCTGCTAACCAGAAGACTGACTGTTCAAACCCACCCAGCAGCTCCATGGGAGGAAAGATCTGCTCCTGTAATCTGCTCCTGTAGGGCAGTTCTGCTTTGGCACATGGGGTCACTGAGAGTCACAATTGACAGCACCCAACAGTAACAACAGCTTTGATAAATACCTCTCCTTTTCCTAGACACTGTCGTTTTATTTCCCACCGTGTGGCAAGATCCCTCCACCAGTCATTATGGTACAGAATGTGAGCTTCAAATATACAAAAGATGGGGTAAGTTTGGGCCAAGGAGCATCCATCTGAGCCCATGTGAGTGGGTGGAAGGTTAGGGTGAGTTTTATAAGAGGAGCACAGCTGTTGGAAACTTCCATGATTTTTTCTGACCACACATACCAATCTCCATGTAATGAGGGGAATTTTTCAGACCTGGCACCTGGGGGTGCCTTGTCTAGACAGTCACACTGGCCCATGTTCGGAAGGAAAACTGCACAGCTAAAGTGGCAGGTGGAGATCATGGGTGGAGTCTGTCATTCCAGCTGCCTCCGTCATTTACTGTCACCAGAGCCACCTCTGACTGGGACTGGGACTGAGGGCTGGTCTGCCAATTTAAGTAGGCCAGTATTCTAGCATCAAGTCTGTGTCTCTCTTACTACCCACCGCAGCCCTGCATTTACAACAACCTAGAGTTTGGTATTGACCTCGACACACGAGTGGCTCTGGTAGGGCCCAATGGAGCGGGAAAGTCAACACTTTTGAAGCTGCTAACTGGAGAGGTATGATGCCAGGTTGGGGGTTTGGTTACTTCTAATAGTAGGTGCTTGCTGTGCCCAAAGAAGTGGGAGATCAAGCAGGGGCCACTGCTCTTGTAGGGCCTGAGTACCATGTGGGGAGCCATTGCCTGGAAGAGGGGGGACAAGTGGGAGTCAAAATGTGGCTGATTGGGCTAGGCTTAGGGCTCCTGTTGGCTTGAGGTAGAGACTGAGATAAACTATGTGAGAAAGAGTGTATGCTTGCATATGTTTTAGCATTTTTCTGTGTTCAGAGCACTCAGGATACAGAAATACCTGTGTTTTAGAAAACGTAACATTGTGCCTGCGTTAAGCCCTCTGTTTACAGCATAGTGTCTTCTCTGTTACTAGGTGCTGTAAATTTGGTTTCAACTCACAGTGACCCTAAATTACAGTAGAGCTGCTCTCACAGGACTTCTAGGCTATAATCTGTTGGGGAGCACATCTCCTTAGAAGCTGCTGATGGGTTTAAACTACCGACCTTTTAGTTAACACCCAAGCATTTATTTAACCATTGCACCATCAGGGCACTTTGTGTGTTTTCTAATAAGTATGTAGTGATTTGTATTGTTTGTATCTTTGTCTGTCTTGGAAAACAGCTGTTTAAGTGTGTCTTACTCGTATTTTGAGACTGTCCATGACAGTGGTGTGTGGTGCTGTGTATTCTGTTCGGGAAGCTGTATGAGTCTTTTTCAGAATGAGTCTGTTACCCTGCTCTGCCTATGTCTGCTTCTGGATGGGGTTCCTTTCAGGAATGCTTAGGTATCCACTTCCTCCTTTTTTCTCCTAGCTACTACCAACAGACGGAATGATCCGAAAACACTCTCATGTCAAGATAGGGCGTTATCATCAGGTACGAAGTTGGGGGATGTCCGGGGTGTAGCAAAGAGGCTACATCTGGCCAAGTCCCAGCCCCATGAAGGAACCTGAGTCCAGGCAGCTCCTACCTACTTTTCCTTGAATCCTGAATAGGTGTCCAGAGAATCCTAGGGTCACCACAGTGAGTAGGCAGCAGACCCTGGGGTAAACCCATTGCCATCAAGTCACTTCTGGCTTAGAGAAACCCCTGTATGACAAAGTAGAACTGTACCATTGGGTTTCCAAGACTGTTATCTCTATAGAGTGCTGCCGCATTTTTCGTGGAGTAGCTGATGGGTTTGAAATGCCAACCTGTGTGTTAGCTGCAGTGCACCAGTGGAGCTTCATCCCTGGGGTAGAGGTAGAGAATGCCCAGCAAGTTGCAGAGCAGGCTTCCTTTGTTGTAGCAGGACACCTGTCACATATGGTGGGTTCCATTTTTCCTGCAGCATTTACAAGAACAGCTGGACTTAGACTTGTCTCCTTTGGAGTACATGATGAAGTGCTATCCAGAGATTAAGGAGAAGGAAGAAATGAGGAAGATCATTGGGCGATACGGTCTCACTGGCAAACAGCAGGTCAGTGGACAGATGTGGGGCAGTACCTCAGATAATGAGGGGACTTTGGTGTGAGGGGTCTTGGTACACCATCTTGGCAGTCAGGGTTTGGAAGCCACCTCAAAATTTCCTCCCTTTGACTACAGCCGTCAGGAGATTCTGCTTCCTCTTCTTTTTCTGTTATGATAGAGGTGGGAGGGAAGAGACCTTCAAGATTAGTCCTGGATGGCTTTTTTAGGATCCAGGGGAGTCTGCAAGTGGTAGGCTCATCTGGGTAGTTATGCAGTGTAGTGCTGAGTCTTATTACACGGGAGGAGCAAGGATGGGTATGCCAGCCTCTGATATCCTCTTGTTACCAGGCTTTAGAAGGGTTCCAATCAAGAGAGCAAAAAGCAGGATGAGCCTTGGTGCTTCCAGGAAGGGGAATTGAAGCCTAGGAAACAAACTCCTGGATTTCCATCTGGAACTAAAGATACACTGGGTCTCTCCAGTTGATTAAGATGTATGTGCCAGGGGAAGAGGATATGTTCTTGGTAATGGCAAGGACTACAGGTTTCCTTTGAGGCCTTAGGATCAGGAAATGGGTGGTTGCACCCCCGTCTTTCTGTATCGTCTGGGGCCTGTCTGTGCTTCCCTCTGGTAAAGTGGCAGTGATGCTAATGGAGATGTCTGGGTGGAGGGGGGCAAGGTGCATTGTGCTCTGTGGTTATATGTTTGCCATGGGTCCCCCAGGTGAGCCCAATCCGTAATCTATCTGATGGGCAAAAGTGCCGTGTGTGCCTGGCCTGGCTGGCCTGGCAGAACCCACACCTGCTCTTTCTGGATGAACCCACCAATCACCTGGACATCGAGACCATTGATGCCCTGGCTGACGCCATCAATGAATTTGAGGGTGGCATGATGTTGGTCAGCCATGATTTCAGACTCATTCAGCAGGTGAGGGGCCTGGCTAGGGGGGCCTTGCCGAAAGTACCAGGGAGGAGGCTTGTGGGGCCCATCCTGGAGTCCCCCAAAATAGTCCTTTGGGCAGGATTGGAGACGGCAGGCTGGCCAGGATTGAGTATCTGGTTTTACTTTCAGGTGGCACAGGAAATTTGGGTCTGTGAGAAGCAGACAATCACCAAGTGGCCCGGAGACATCCTGGCCTACAAGGAACACCTGAAGTCCAAGCTGGTAGACGAGGAGCCCCAGCTCACCAAGAGGACCCACAATGTGTGAGCCCTCTGCCCAAGCTTGGGCCAGGACCTCCGCTGGGGACTAACAGCTGCTACCCTGATTAGCCGTTCAGGACGGGACCCCAGGGCTACACTCCTGCATTGCTGCAATACTGCTCTCCAGGCTCCCCCCTGCCTCTCAACCTGCCTTAGCTGCACTCTTATCTACAGCTGGACAGTACCTGTCCATTTCCTGTTGTTCTCCCAGTTACTTTTGTCCATGTCTGGGTTCAGCTGGCTCTTTCAGCCCCTGGTTGGTCACCTTACCTGGATAGTGATATAGCCAGAGGGACCTGAGGGTTAGCCCAGGGGCGTAGACCCTGGATTTGGCCCAGGAAGGAGCTTAGGATCCTCATTTTCGGGGTTTTGGTGATGTTGGAGGAAAACCCCCAGCTTCACTACCCTTCTTCCTTTCTGCTTCTGGTTTGGAGCTCTGGACCAAGGCTTTAGTCCTGGTCGATTTTTAAATAATTATTTAAAAGTGTAACTTCTAGACCTGCGTGACATCTACAAAGTGTCCAATAAAAAAAGAAGAAGCCATGGTCCCTACCTTCCTTCTTAGGTCTCAGGGATATTCACTCGCTTCCTCCTTGCAGTATCACCCATTTACCTTCCCCTCAGCAGAGAGTGGGGCAGGAGGAGGCAGTGGGATGGATGTCGACTGAAGACTAATCCCAAGGACATGGAAGGCTGAATATGAGAGTGATTGTCCAGCAATCCCAGAACTTTCTCCCATCTGCCAGTTTGAAAGTACATTTTCTTAGGGCAGTGGTTCACAAGCATCAGCCTGGTCAGCCTCATCAGGAGGACTTGTTAGAACACAGGCTGCTGGGCTTCAGTGTTTTGTTCAGCAGGTCTGAAGCACGCCCTACAGTTGACATCTAACATAGTCTCAGGTTGTGCTGCCACTGCCGCTGGCAGGCCACACTTTGAGAACTGCTGTCCTAGAACAGGTGTGCAGAGTAATCTGAGGCTCTCCCAACCGTGACACTTGGGTCACCTGTTAAAGGGGCAGATCCCTGGTCTCCAGGCCTTTTACGTTTCATTTGGTGGGAGAGATAACTGAGATGGCCAGGATTCTACATTTCCACACAAACAGAAGCTTGTGAACCACTGTTCTTGGTAGAATACAGGCAGTGTAATTATTTGACCTGTTTACAGCCTTAATTTTCATTAGCTCTACCCAGTTTCCTTTCAGGCCAGGGCTGTGCAAAGCTTCCCTGGTTCTTTTTGAACAGTGTGTTAACCCTTTGTGCTGCCAGGCATACAAGTTAGCACTCTTCACTCCACCTCCCAAACTTCAGTCATGGCTGTTGAGTATTTGGCAGCATCCATCAAGCTGTCCAAAAGTCTGAAGGTGTCCAAACTCCAAACAAGTTCAACAAGACTAGGGAGTAAGACTTAGATTGAGATGGTAGGATTGACAGGGAAAGAAGTGTGAGGAGCTATCTAGAGAGTCAAGATTGGATTCCAACTTGAAAGATAGTAGGATCTCAGCTGGTCATAAAGTCCAAAGAGTTGTCTCAGGCAGAGTAAACAGTAAGAGACTTCTGGTGACAGGCCACAGCCAAGACCAAGACAGCCCAAGTCTGATGGAGGGGTGACAGCTCCTCTGCTCGCACTGGCCCTGGAGTTGCCTGGCTTTGCTGCTTTCGTCCTTATTCCAGGTAAGTGGGGCCTGGAGCAAAATGGCCTCAGTAAATCTGTCCCAAATATTCAAAGACATAGTTTGGAAAATGGAGCTGAAAAGTGAGCTGTTGGTGTCCCAGGAACAGTGAGCTGAGGTCTCCCACTAACTCCTTCAGTCAGGAAGTGAGTCTGGGTGGTCAGAGTGCTGCTAAAGCCAGTTGGGGTCTCCAGACTTGCTTATCTGATGTGCATGTGGTCAGGAGGTCTTCAGAATCTGGAGGGGTGGAGGAATAGTCTTGTCAGATTATTTGTTGTCAAAATAAAAAGATCACAGCCAATCTCAATGATTTTAAGGATGCGTGAAAAGCATGCAAAATACATTTTTTCTAATGTCTAAAATTAGCAGCTACTTATTTTGGCTTGAGAATATAGCTGTCCTTGTCTTCTTCAACTTTAGCATGTAAAGCACGACCAGATGTTTTGAACTGGGTGAAGAGGTAAGTTGAATGAGGTGCGAGTGGTCAGGCTAGTCACTGTTCACTTTTGCACTACAAAGGATGTTTGTCTTGGAGATTTTTTCACCCATCACTTGGATTTTGAATACTTGCTTCCTTCCACCCCCCACCCCTAGTCTGTGTGTTTCATGTTGCTCTGGGGTTCTTCATTCACAGCCACCAAAAACCTGAACACAGGTGGTGGGACAACTGACATTCTCCATTTAACAAGGCCTTAGCTTCACATTTGTAGCACCTGTTTTTGTGGAGCGCTTCCATTGTTTTTCTCTTCTGCCTTCTTGTCATCCAAAATCCCCTCCCTGCAACACTCTCCGCTGCCTACCATGGTTCCTTGCTGTCCACCTTTGGCTTGGTTCAGCTCTTCTCCTTTCTCTGCCTCCAGCCCAAACTCCTGGCCTCTGCACACTGTGATTGCACTCTATTCATTCCATGCAGTTGTTCCTTCCCCAGTCCCCAGTTAAATTATACCCATCCCTTAAGACTGGCTTCAAATGTCATGTCCTCAGTGGAGCCAACCCTGGCTACCCCAGCCCTTGCTCATTCTGTTTTGAGTTCTTCCTCAACTTACTAACCATCCCCACACGTTAGCTCTTTTTCTCTTCTAGTTGATCTGAATCGGTCTGATATCATGGGGCTCTGTGAGGCCTTGTGTTTCTTCCATGCCTCCACGGCACATGGAGCCATCCAAGACAGTGGGTACTCAGTAACCCATCTGTCTTGGTGGTTAGATGGTGGTGGTGTGTGAACTTGAAGAAGTTTGTAAATAACTGGGAGGTGGCTAGGTGGGGGTGGGGCTGGTGAAGAATTCTTAGAAACAGGAAGTTACTTGGGAAGAGGAGGAACAGATACTTTCAAAATTGAACTGGGAGCTCTGGATAGGCTTAAGCAAGGCTCTGCCCCAGGTGCGTGCTTACTTTCAGCCACACCTGGTGGGGCAGCTGGCTTCATATAACTAGCTTTGAGAACTGGGAGGGGGCCAAAAGGAGAAGCAAGAGCCAGAGAATGAGCAGTGAGCTTGGGCGGCAGCAGCAGCAGCAACAATCTGGGGGTGAAGGGGGCCGTAGTTCTGGGGATAAGAAGACTAAAAAGCGTAGCCGGCACAAATCAAATTACTCAATGTGTATCTACAAGGTGCTCAAGCAGGTGAGAGTGGGAGCAAGGGTGGGCAGGGGGATGAAAGGGCAGTGAACTGGAATCCTAGTAGCTACTCAGTGGCTCAGCACTTCCCACCTTGTCTTTTGTGGGGTTAGACTTGATCTGGAGGCTTCTGCACATCTGTATCTGTTGAGTACCTGTAATATGCAGGAGATGTTAAAAATACAGTTTCTGTCACCACCATCGCCCAGAAGTGTAAAGGGCTTTTGAACAGATGAGAGTATTGTGTGGAACATTAGATGAGACCGCATAAAAGGGCCAGGCTGGTACAGATGACATCTTGGAACGTGGGGTGTGACAGCAGATCAGCCACGCAGACAGCCCATGTGGGAAAGCCCCAAGGTCCACGGCGGCTTAGGCTTGACCCAGTCCTTTGCCGGTGATAGCAGCAAACCATGCTTGTCCCACCAACGTCGCAGGTTTCCAGGGCCTCGCAGTTTGTGTATCTTCCCAGCCAGCTAGGCACCCACTCTTGGGATTAAACATGCTGAAGAACTTGACAGGCACGAATGGGTATCTAACAGTCGGTGTTTCTGGAACCCAGGTCATCAGAGCCATTGCCTGTCTCAGATTTGTCACCTCTTGTTGAAGGCTAGATGGCAGGTGGGACCTTGGTTGCAATTCTGAGTCGCATTAGCAGTTCAGGTGAATTGACAGCCTGGGCCTCTGAGGTTACTTTGGTGGGGTGAAAGAGAGGGTAAGCCAGGTGGTGTCAGTAGACTAGGGCAGAAGTGGGTGCTACTGAGCCCTGCAGGTTAGTCTAAGTTGGGCTCAGGAATGGATGTGAACAAGGATGTGAGTGAGAATTGCCCCTTTATCCAAGCAGGGTAAAACTTGCCATCACTGACGACACACCTGTACTGACAACAAGGGATTTTAGTTTAATGCTTTACCAAGGAAACCTGTGGTGCAGAGGTTAAGTGCTTATAAATAAAAGATTGGCAGTTAGAACCCACCCAGCAGCTCTATGGGAAAAAGACCTGTTCATCTACTTCCATAAAGATTACAGTCCGGAAAACCGTATTGAGCAGTCTTACTCTGTCACATGGGATTGTTAGGAGTTGGAGTCAACAACACCCAACAAGTTTGTACCAACTTAGAATTCTTACTAACTGTGGCAAGAAGAGCAAGGACATGGGATTTGAGGGTTTCTGATTCCATCTCTACCTTGACCTGATGCGTGTATGTCTGCACAAATGCTAGCTGCCCGTGTGCAAAGAAGCAGTTAACTGCCTTGCTCATATTTCAGGATCCTTTGGTTTTCTAGAGATCACCTAGTTTGACAGTTTTGTGACAGATGAGACTGAGATCCAGAAGAAAGAGCCTTATTTAAGGTCGTTTGTTGGTTCCATGTCAACCAGATAGAACATGGGTCTCCTGATACTAGTTTGGGGCTGCCTATGTGTTACAAAACGTGCTCTTTGGAGAGTAATTGGTAGTTAACGTACTAAGTCACTTGCACAGACCCTTTGACCCAGCAGTCTCTCTAGGAATTGACTTTCAGTGTGATTACATAAGAGCACTCAAGGATGTATGTTTACCGTAGCACAATTAATAGAAACAAAACAGGATACAAACCTTGATGCCCATTAAGAGAGAAATGGTGGTACAAGCTGTGGTTCATCCATAGTGTGGAATACCACAGAGAGATCCAGTGAAAAGCAAAACATTCATAAGTGATTGGATTTGTTAAACACAGATGCTTACAACATTTAACAATACGGTCACCTCTCACGGTTGGGAGAAACTTTCTTTAACTTGGATATAGTAGTAAAAAGAAAACAACGACCTATTTCCATGTCACTTGGCCTCTGGCTTCCAGCTAGTGTGTAACTCGTGGGCTGAGGTCTTAGGGGCCAGATTGAATCTCTTGTTAATGCACTGGTCCTGCTGCTTCTCCCAGGTGCACCCTGACATCAGCATCTCTTCCAAGGCCATGAGCATCATGAACTCCTTTGTGAACGATGTGTTTGAGCGGCTGGCTGGAGAGGCCACCCGGCTGGCCCAGTACTCTGGCCGCACCACCCTGACCTCCCGGGAAGTTCAAACAGCTGTGCGCCTGCTTCTGCCCGGGGAGCTGGCCAAGCATGCTGTGTCTGAGGGCACCAAGGCTGTCACCAAGTACATTAGCTCCAAGTGAGCAAGGCCTGACCATGAATAAAGAGCGTACTGCTCCTGTGCACTGTGGTGGTTTATGAAGAGAGAGCAACAGTCAGTATCACTCTGGCTGCCACAGGAGGGCCAATAATGGGTACTCACAATTTCTAAGAATTGTCCTCTGAGTGTGTTCCATGAGCAGATTATTTGTGTGGGTACCATGCTGTGGCAGGGCTGGCATCTGGACTGAGTCCTGGCTTGGCTGTGGCTGTTTCATTCTGACTTCTCTGGGCTTGAAATTCCTCTTCCAAGGTTGCTCTTGACCCTGACTTTGTGATGCCATTTCTTAAAGACTATGGCACGTGCTGTACTAAGCACAGGGCTGCAGATACCTTCAGGGTGCAACCATCCAAGGCGCAGGCCAGTTCCCAGAAACCACTGAAGGTCTGTAGAAGATAGCTTTCCCCTTAATTCCAGAACAAATGGAGAATGTTTTTAAAATGCCTGACATATTTTTTCCAGGCTTTGTTTTGAAAATGTCAAACTAGCTGGAAAAAAGTACAGTGCCACACGTAATGCCCTTCACCTGGACTTGCCATGTAAAGTTTGATCACATCCTCTCCCGTTCTGCCTCTGTTCTATGTTAAGCATGTGCCTAAACACCTTTCCAAGATTGCGGGGGGTGGTTGAAGAGTGGAACATTCCTTTGGTAGCTGGATACACTGGTGGTTGTCGCTTTCAACTTCATGGCCTGGACAGACGTCCCTGTCTGGTAGTGCCTGGCATTTGGATGCAATGCTGTGTGCTGCATGTGGATTGCATGGAAGCCTTGCAAGCAGCCTCTGTGAGGTGGGAACCAATGGCCACAACACGCACAGCTAGAAAGGGGCCGGCCCAGGAACCTGGCTCCAGAGCTTTTACTCACCACTCGACCACTTTGCTTTTGTAAGTCACAATTCAAAGTGTGGTAACCTTGATTTACAGCACCTGAGAGCTTGTTAGAACTGCAGAGTCTCACGCTTCATTTCAGATCTTCAAATCAATCTGCATTTTAACAAGATTCTCAGGTACTTTAGATGTGTGTTTAAAGTTACCCTAGTCTTGGTCCTTTTTGCTGTTGCCTCCATTCCCCCATTTTCTTGGCCCAAGTCCTGATATGTTTATTCATAAGCCCTTACTTGGAGCACACAGGTCACCCCCAGCTGACCAAGGTTAGGTTGTGGCTGATGAACTTTTTTGTATTACCCCTGAGCCTGCAGCCCACAAACAATGCCTGCCATGCTTTCTTACAGGTACTGCTCGCTTACCCTCAGTAGACCCCAGTGGAATACGTGTACTTGTGCTAACTTCCAAGGAGGGAGGTTGGGACTTCGGAGCCTGAACCCAGGCCTCTGAGTCCAAATTTAGTGAAATCTAGTGCACTTTGTCCTCAAATTATGCTAACTTCCTAGTACAGTCATACACCAGAGTGAGTGGTGAATGAACTTGAATTCAGGCAAAGGTTACAGTTGGACTAATAATGTCTTTAGGACACATTTATCCAGAGTCTCACAGCTTATGGGGATCTTTTAAACTGAGACCACTTATTTGACCCCTGCTGTGCCCTAACCTCCCTGGGGCCAGCAGTCATAGATCCCTTCCTTTTCAGCGCAGTCTCTAGGATGGTCTGAGATAACATGGACCTCGGCTTGTGCTGTCCAGCCGTCTGTTCCATGCCTTAGAACACTAGTATAATGGAACAGAACATTTACGATCAGGTGTACTGGCCTGGGGGTGGAGTCAGGATAGAACCATGTGGGTTCTATGGTTCCAGTGTTAGCTTGCTCACAGAGAGCAGAATGAGGAGTGGGCACCATGTCTGAGGGGTGAGTAGGCCATGTAATGGGGCTCCTGCTGGAGCAAGGAACAGAGCTTGTTTATGTCCCTCAGGCTGGGCCTGGGACATGTTGCTGTTGCTCCCCGGGCTGCCATTGTCTAGAACAGTTTCCCTTGAACTGCCAGTTCCATAATGGGGACTTCCCTCGGGAGAAGGGGCCCTTGTTTGTGCTCACCTTACACCCCACTTTCTGGTACTGCAGCATCAGCAGTGCCCTGGCTTCCAAAATGCCCCTTCTTGGCAGAGCGCTGTCACCCACTGTTCTTCCTTTTCGATTATGCTTCAGTGGGCCCTCTCCCTCATGCCAACCTCATTCATCCTCCCATGTCATCCCAGGGGATGGGCTCCCTCGCATAAGTAACGTTGGCCTCCAACTGCTAGAACCCAGTGTTCACCCTCCTGGGAGGGTTCAGTAGTCCCCAGCCCTGTGTCAGCCAGGCTGCCCCCATGCTAGCTCAAAGCCACGACCCCACGCCCTCCTCAGAGCCTACCAGAGCCTCTGGGAGTCCTCCCACGTGACACTGCAGGAGCTGCTGGACAAGGAACAGCCCCTGCTGGACTCTGTGTCCGACCAGGAGCGCCAGTTCTTCCAGCGCCGTCTCTCATCGCTCTACCTATCCTATCTGGGGCTGCTGCGCCGCCTGGACACCATCTATGACCAGATGGTGCAGCCTCAGAAGCGGCGGCTGCTGCGTCGCCTGCTGAATGGTGTGGCTGGCCGCGTGCTGGAGCTCCAGGAAGACCTGGTGCGCACCGAACTCAGCGAATGTTGCTGCTTGGACCACGAGCTGCAGGAGCTCAAACTCACACCGGTGCGGGGCGCTAGATGCCGGCTTTGGAAGGGACGCAGGCGGGCAGTAGAAGGTGGAATTTGGTCACCCTTGGTTTCCTAGGGAGGGCTTTGGATGAGAGTGTAAGAAAACAGCTGCGGCTCCTGATTGGGAAGATGGGCACTCTGCGGGGATCCGAGAGGGGAATCATCTAGAGGTTCTCTCCTTTGGTGGGATCCATGGACCAGCAGCGTCCACGTCACCTGCTGCTTTCCAGAAATGCAGAATCCCAGGCCCACCCTGATCTACTGAATGAGAATCTGAATTTTAACAAGACCCTCAGATCAGCCAATGGCCTTGACTTTTCGTTGCTGACCTTCCTTCACCCCTATTATCCCAAAGGCAGAACTGGAGGTTCCAATTCCTAAATACTTCCTGTTGGAGCAGGCCAGCATTCTGAAGGAGCGGGAGTCAATGTTGGCAGAGATCCTGTCCAAAATGGAGCCACTGTCCTCTGAGGAGGTGAGGGCTGGGGACACACACACACACACACACACACACACACACACACAGATAATGTCTTCTAGCACTCAGAGAGCCCCTTCCCTGTCTGATGCCCACCTTAGAGTGACCTTCAGGTATCCTTGGCCCTCTTCAGGGCTGCTCCTGTGCTCATGATTATCTTCCAGTACCAAGATGTGGGACAGTATGGGACAGTATGTAGGCAACCAGAAGCCAGGCTCTGCCTGTGGGCTGGTCTCCTAAGCCCCACCTCCATGTAGCCTGGCCCTCATCTCTTCCTATACTTTGCCACTACTCTGGCCAGAGCCTTCCAGGAATGCACCAGGCTGAGGCCATACTCACCCTACAAAGGGCTGAGCGGGCCCGGCAAGGCCGGCTCCGTGCCAAGTTCATGAGGGAAATTCGGAAAGAAGAAGAGCATGATCGAAAGAGCCGGGAGGATGGGAAGCGCAAATTCACTCACGACCAGGCATCTGTCATCATACAGAAGGTAACTTGGCACCCAGAAAGAGAGCCTGCCTACAGGGTGTTAGTCACAAGGAGCTTGCCTTAGGCTATCAAGGATATGGCTCATATGGTTTTAGAGGCTCGAAAGTCCAAGTAAATAGGTAAGTGGGTCAGGCTTCTCCTGACTCATTTGACTGTGGAGGCCTAAGAATCCCACGATCGGCAGGTTGTTGGCTTGTAGAATGCAGAGGCTGATGAATCCGAAGATCAGCAGATAAACTGCTAGCTTAAGTCCCCAGAGATGGAGGTCAGCTGAACAGTAGCCAGCTGCAGGATCCAAAGCCAGCAAAAGCCTTCAAGCCTTGCCAAAAAGCCCACCAATACTGCATGTGGGCCACACCCCCAAGGAAACTCCCTTTCATCTGATTGGCTAATCACAGCATTCCCATCATGGAGGTGGTCATATTATATCAAATCTCATTACAGAGGTGATTATCTCATTATGTGACTGCCAACCTACATCATAACTGCCAAACCACTGAGAATCAAGACCCAGCCAAGTTGACACACAGTCTTAACAATCACAGGGCTCAAGGGCTGGATTCTGTTTCCCATATATAAACTCCTCATGGATAGGGGTCCTAATCAGCCCATAAGCTGATGTTCATTTATTATTTATTCTGCATCTCCATCTCCAAGAGGATTTCAAGTGGATAGCATGAAAGCCCCAGAAACAGAAAGATCATTAAAAATAGGGAAGATGCATAATAGTGTAACAGAACACAGCAGATGATTATTCCAGAAACACTTCAGTTTGCTAAAAAATGAGCTGTTCATTGTTTCCTGAGCCTCCTAGTAACTGAGGTAAAACTATACATGATGAGTTAAGAGGATCTTGATAACTCCAGCACTGTACGTTTAACACCCCATCCTCCCTCAGTGCAGATAGCCCCATGAAGATAGGGAGTGCCTGGCTGGACTCTACCCAGTGCCTCCCCTCCCCAAACTAGTGCTGGAGGTGCACAAAATCTGAGTGCCTGGGTCAGCAAAAAAGCGTAAGGTCAGGAGTCAGGAAGCATGATCTCAGCCCCAAATCTATGTTGACAATGTCCCATCACTGGCCTCCTTTTCCTCACGTGAAAAATGTAGGTAGGCTTTAACTAGGAATCGCCACGGCCCCTGCACATCTATTTCCCTTGGTGGAATAAAATATTGGTTTCAAATGTCATAGTGTTCTGAGGAGTGGGCTACTGCAGCACTTCTTGGAGTAGGGGTTGCTCACCCTGTTATGTAAAGGCTTGGCAGCTGGAGGGCAGGGAGAGACAGTTTCTGTAGTCATATCCATAAAACCCTGGTCCTGCTGGAGAGAGCCTGGCCCTCCCCAAACCCTGCACTGCCCTAAACCACCCCAAGCCTTCAACTGAGAGCTGTTCAGGAGCCCTCCTGAGCTGTGATCCCCTCCACCAGATGTGGAAAGGCTACATGCAGAGAAAGCGCACCCAGCAGGACCGGCAGGTGGAGATGGAGTTTATTGGCATGGTAAGGGCCTCTTTGTACCCTTCACACACTCAGAGCCCACAGAGCCCACTCCACCCTCCACTTGGTTTGTGGTGGGACTGGATGTAAAGGGGGAGTCACGGGGCGGGGAGGTGCTCTCAAAGTTTGGTTTAGATGTAGAAAGAGGAAATGTCACATATACCAGAGACTGCATTCAGCATGTGACCAGAAGAACTAGATGGTGCCTGGCCACCTTATAGGGAACTCAACCAAGAGTCCCCAGTGGAGAGGGAGAAATGTCGGGTGCAGGACTTGAACTCTCGTAAAAAGACCAGACTTGATGGTCTGACAAACTGGAGAGTTGCTGAAGACACAGCCACCTGTTAGCCGAAAACTGAAACCATTCCTGAAGCCAGCTCTTCAGACCAAGATTAGACGTATAGGGCCGCCATGAGTCAGATCCGACTCAATGGCACTTGGCTTGGCATATAACAAAAAATGATACTGATAAACAGTGCGCTTCGTGGCTTAGGCAGATACAGGAGACTAACCGGGCAGCTCTTGTTTGGAGGTGAGAGGAGACAATAGAAGGGGAAAGGAGCTAGTTAAATGGACATGGGAAATACAAGGTAGAGGGGAAGAGTATGCTGTAATAGTGTAGGGGAACTAGCTAGGGTCACATGGGAAAGTGTGTATATGTTTTTGTATGAAGAACTGACTGTAATTGTAAACTTTCACTTAGAACACAATGGAAAAAATAAAAATTCATTTAAAAATTAGAAAACAAAAAGTGCAACCAGGCAAAAAAAAAAGTAGAGTAAGACAGAAAAGTCATCTCTGAGCCTCATTTGTTTATGCCCCTGCCTCTCCTTAAGCCCTTAGAAGACTATTAAAATGTGAGAAAGGGTGAAGAGGGATAGCAGCACAGGGCATTGTCTTGGACCCCACCTGTGCCCCCCATCTGC
This sequence comes from Heterohyrax brucei, assembly GCA_028571685.1. Classification (NCBI taxonomy): domain Eukaryota; kingdom Metazoa; phylum Chordata; class Mammalia; order Hyracoidea; family Procaviidae; genus Heterohyrax; species Heterohyrax brucei. The sequence continues at coordinate 59,452,443 of CM053158.1, read as the reverse complement.
AAAGAGTTCACAAGATGGGCCCAGACTCTGGGACAACATCCAGGTGGTGCTGAGGACCTCCACACCAGGGCTTTTCTGGTTACATGCTTCTTTGCTCTGGGGGCCCCAAAGTGCTTCTCCTTTGCCCTGTGGAGAGGACGGCTTAGTGCTCTGAACACCTATATTGTGATGTGTGTATGTGGAGTCACATGGGTGTTAAGAAGTGCAGAAACCCAATGTGTGAATGAATATGTGTGCATGTGTACATGTATGATGTGTACACATGTGCTGATGGGTGCCTGCATATGTGTGTACACACATGTTCATCACTGTATATGTGCCCGTGCATGTCTACACATGTGCATGTGGTATGTCTACATGTGTGCATATGTCTACACATGTATCCATGTGTGCAATATGTGGGTCCACATGTGTGACATTTGGTATGTGGGTGTCTACATGATTGTGCACCTGTGTGTGGTGCACAGACCCCTCCTCTTGGCTCTCACTTGTCCTCTCTGCTTGCTGAGGGTTCTCTGGTCCCAGCTGTTCTCTGCAGACCTAGGAAGGAAAGGCTATGACAAGCCTGAGGGTCCAATCCCATGGAGGGAGACTCTAGAGTGAGCTGACTGATGAGGGAAGTTGGACTGGGTGGGCCAGCCTCCAGGGAAATGGAGAGGTTGGAGCGTAAGGCACTTCCCGAGGACCTGAAGCATCTTGGCAGGGCATAGGTTGCTGTTCAGGGAGGCTTGGAGGCTTCTAAAAGAAGCTGGGACAGGGGAGAGGGCAGCTCTACATGGATTGTGGGGGCAGGGTGGCCTAATGGGAGGGGCGGGGGTGGACAAGCCTCCACACAAGCGGTGGGTGAGGAAAGAGCTGGCCGCCTGGGCCCATCAGCAGTGTGAGCTCAGCGTTTTCAGTAATTGTCTGCGCAGAGTGATATTTAAAATACATTTGGGAGCCAATGAGGCGGGAAAGTGGCTGCGAGCACGGCTGCCAGCGCATCCCAGCGGCTGGGGTGCTGGTGGGGGCTGGGCCTGGGGCTCACAGGGGAGGGTGTGCGAGGGAGCAAGCAGGGAGTAGCCCAGATGTATCGAACAAACTCATTATCGGGGTAATTTACACAGACGGGTCTTAGCTCCAAACGCAATGTCTCCTGATGCAGGCTCACCCGTTGTTAGGTTCAGGAGTGTGTGCAGAGGTGGGAAGGCATAAAGGCAGGTGTGTGTGCTGAAGGATGGGATCCTCTCTGCTTCACTTCTGAGCCCTTCTCACCCCTTTCCCAGCTCCCCTCACACAATGAAACACAGCGCTTGGACATCCTGTCCCAGGCCTGGCTGAGAGAGAATAGTCGGAGGCTCCGCCAGGTGGAGAAGGAAGAGGAGTTTCAACTGGCCCTGAAGCAAACCCATGATTCTCTGCTAGACACGGAAGGGCCCAACATGAAGGAGAAGATGAAGGACCAAATTCGACAGTGGTTTATCGAGTGCCAGTCAGTGTCCCCCGTCACAACCAACCTGGCCCTGAAAACCCTCTCTTCTTTCTTACCCCAGTGTCCCTATAGGCGCTTTCTACCCGCTCCCCACAGTGTTCTGTTCAGTAGTTCAGACTATGCCCTTTTCTCCACCTCCAAGCCCCCAACACACTGCTGACACTCTTAGCTTAACCTTGCCACCAGCTCACAGCACCCTTTCCACACATGATTCCCTATGTTGCTGTATAGGAGAGAAAATGCCACTACAGAAAACCCATGATTGGATTGCCTCATTGTCTTTTCTATTCTATAACTTTACATTTCTTCTCTCTCTCTCTCTCTCTGTGGTTCCTGTTGTCCTTCTCTTTCTATCTATTCATCCACCAACCCTTCTACCCGTCTGCCCATCCACTCATGAATCTGTCTACCTGTCTGTACCACCACCTGTCCACCTATCCAACCTCCAACCCACCTGTCCAATGACTTATTTACCTGCCCTAGCACTCATCTATCTTTCCAACCACTTACCCACTTATGCAATCACTTTCCCACCTAGCCAACCACCCAGTCACATGTCCAATCACCTATTTCCCTATCCAACTGCCTGTCTTATGTAACCATTTGATGTCCACTTAGCGACATTACTGGCCGATTTCCTGATTATCCAGATGAGTCTGCAGGTGGATCCGAACTGATATTTGCAGACAAGACTCCAGAACAGGTATTTTGGGTGTGATTGTTAAGGCTGTGTGTCAGCTTGGCTAGGCCTTGCTTCTCAGTGGTTTGGAAGTTATGTAATGATGTAGTCATCCTCCATGATGTGACCCAGTCAGCCAATCAGTTGTAAGGGGAGTTTCCTTAAGGGTGTGGCCTGTATCATGTATGATACTACTTTAACTATGTAGTACTTTACATAGCTAGCTAGCCATCCCTTACTAACCCGAGAGAGGGGGAGACAGTCTGGCAAAGCTGGCTTGCTTGCTTGCTCAGGATCCTGCATCTGGCTTGTCATCATTTGATCTCCCACTTTTGAGTCAATGGCCTGCTATTGCACATACAGATCTTGGGTTCACCAGCCCCTACAACTATAGGATTGAGGAGAGGCTGCCGGTTTGATGCCTGACCCACAGACTTTGGACTTACCAGTCTCTACCTGAAATGGCATGAGCCATTTCCTTGAGATAAATCTCTCTATATACATAATCACCCCTTGGTATCTGTGGGGGCTTGGTTCCAGGGCCTCCCCCAAATCCCAGAATCCTTGAATGCTCAAGTCTCTTATATAAAATGACATAATATTTGCATACAACCTATATACATTACTCCTGTATAGTTTAAATCATTTCTCAATTACTTGTAGTTCCTAATACAAAGTACATGTTATGTAAATAGTTGTTTCATTACAGTTGAAGACTTGCTGTGAAAGGGAACCTTCTCTGAGTTTTTTGAGCTCTTCTGGAAATGTTGATGCTCCCTTAATGTCAGTCAATGCCTAGTCTCTTGTGATCTTTAAATTCTTGAGGATTAGTATTTTACATAGCTAGCCACCCTTATTTTGCTAACCTTAAACTCCTTCCTTTCACCTTCCTCAACCCCTCACACTTAGCATTTGAGAGATTGCTTTGACCACTTAATTGCTATTTAGGAACCATTTTCCGCAGAAAAAAAAGGTGCACACAACACAAGTAATGAACGAATGAGACATGAGACAAACAATACTCAAACAATGAGTGCAGGAGAGAGACAGAGAATCTATAAAATAGCAGGGATCTGCAGCAAGGGGTGCTTACACGTTGGTTCATTCACACGGGATCAGCATAGTATTCATTGTATAGAAAACTCAAATTTTGCTTTTTGGAACTTATTTTCCATCCATGGTTGGTCAAATCCATGGATGTGGAACCCATGGATATGGGGGGCCACGTGTATACACTTTACTGGTTTTGCTTCTCTGGAGAACCCAGCCTAAAGACACTTTGTACTAAGATTGGTTCTAGAGAAACAAAATCACTTAAGGATGAGTTTTCTGAATTGGCTTTCAAGTCTGGCTAGTCTTACAGCTGATGACTCTGCCTTGGTATACTGTAGCAGAAGGTATCCAAAGAACTAATGAAACTGGCATGATACAGTGGATTTACCAGATTAGACCCACACCCACACAGAGTGCCAAGAGGACACACCTTTCCTTTACAACAATGAGGAACAAATCTGTGAAGGGAACCCTAGCATTCTTGCTGTGATTGCTATTTTATGTAAGCTAGATTTGACAGTGAATACTGCCATAACTGAATTAAGATATATAACTACAATAAGACTGATAAGATCCTGCAGTTGTAGGTGCCAAGTGGCAGCACTCAGTTGATGAAACAAGGTGGACATTATTGCCATAATGGACAACAGAGTAAAAGCAGTTATCAGAATAGTCTGATTTATATGGATTTACGGCATTGGCTACTTAGTCATTGTGTCCTTAGGTGTGGAACAAACACAAAGTCTACTAAATGCTTATTTGGTTTGTACAAGTGGAAGAATTCTAGATCAAAAGAATGGCAGTCTAACTTGAATCACCAAAATAGGGTCATGATTCCTCAATCAATTCCTAGACTTGGGCTGTTTTACACATGTAAAACCCCTTGAATGAAGAGGAGGCCAAGTCCCCTTGAGGAAAGAGTCCCATACACTGCCCATCTTCTCCTTGTCTTCAGCAAAGAGCTCTCCAGTCTTTTACAAGAATGGTTATTCATTGGGGAAAAGGAAATAATCAGAATTTTTCTGGATTGATGAATTTTGACTCCAAATTGACATGGATTCCATAAGACCCAAATGTTACTGTGGCCCACCAGTGGAGTGGGGGCACATGAAGGTCAGGTTATTAATAATGTCTTAGCTCAGGTTCATCTCATAGTGGGCTCAGTGGATCCCTAAAACCATCTTGTAGTGATTTCCCGAGTTTAAGAATTCATAATTGGCATAGGTATATTCATCAACTGACAGAACTCCTATGTTAAATCCATGACAAGTAGAGTAAGCCTTATTATGGTAGAAAAAGCCAAGTGGAAGCCATTAGAACTATCCCTACATAGGAAAAGAGTAAGCTGCATTCCTGAAATGCAGAGATTACTGCCACCATCAAGGACTTGAAGGATACAGGGATGGTAATCGCTACTACATGCCCATTCAACTTCTTTGGCCTGCACCAAAAAAAAAAAAAAAAATGGATCTTGGAGAATAACAGTGGATTATTATAAACTTAACTAAGTGGTAACTCTAATTGTAACTGCTGTTCCAGATGTGGTTTCATTACTTGAGCAAATTAATATAGCCCCTAGCACATGGTATGCAGCTACTGAGCTGGGCAATGGCTTTTGCTCTGTTCTAGTTTAGAAGGAACACCAGAAGCAGTGCATGCACCTGCAGCTGGCAAGGTTATTGGTACACTTACACTGTCCTACCTCAAGCGTATATCAACTCTCTAGCCACATGTCATAATAGTCCTCAAGGACCTTGATCACCTTTCTCTTTCACAAGACTTCACACTTATCCACTGCATTGATGACATCATGATGATTTCACCTAGTAAGGAAGAAGTGTTAATGATTCTGGACTCAGCAATAAAACATTTGAGTGCTAGAAGGTGGGAAATTAATTCCACAAAAATTCAAGACACCTTCTACCTTAGTGAAATTTGTAGAACTCCAGTGAGGTAGGGCACATCAAGATACTCTTTCTAAAGTGAAGGATTAGTCGTTACCTCTGATTTCTCCTGCAACTCAAAAGGAGACACACAACCTGGTGGGCCTCTAGCCTTCATTTGGGTGTGCTACTCTGGCCCATTTATCAAGTGATTCAAAAAGCTGCTAATTTTTAATGCAGCCCAAACCAAGACAAGGCACTATAGTGGGTTCAGGCTGCCATGCAAACAGCTCTGCTTCTTGGGCCATATGATCCAGCTGATCCAATTGTGCTTAAAGTGTCAGTGACAGAGATGCTGTTTAGTGTCTTTGGCAGGCTCATATTGGTGAATCATAGCACAGACCTTCAGGATTTTGGAGCAGAGCCCTGATATCCTTGTTTTGAGAAGCAGTTTTTGGCTTGTTGCTGGACCTTAGTAGAGACTGAATGCTTGATGATGGACTACCAAGTCATCGTGCTATCTGAGTTGCCAATAATGAACTCAGTGTTGTCTGAGTCTTGTAAAGTCAAATGTGTACAGCAGCACTCCATCATTAATGGTAGCAGTACGTACAAGTTTGGACCTGAACATGACCTGAAGTCAAAGTAAGTGACGTGAGGAAGTGGCCTACAGGCTCATGGGGAGTGACTTATAATCAGTTGACTGAAGAAATCTCATGCTTGGTTTACCAATGGTTCCGCACAATATGCCCACAATGTGGACCTTTCTGGAACCTTCCTGAGGGAAAATTGTTAAGGGAAATCCTTCCAATGGGCAAAACTTTCAGCAGCGCACCTGGGATTGTGCACTTTGCTTGAAAGTGGGATTTTATACTGATTCATGACCTGTGGCCTTTGCTTTGGCTGGATGGTCAGGAGCCTGCAAGAAACATGATCGGAAAACTGATGGCAAGGAGGTATGGAAAACAGGTATGTGGATAGACCTCTGTGAATGAGCCAAAGAAGTGAAGATATTTATGTCTCGTGTGAATGCTCATCAAAGGAAGAACTTGGGAGAGAAGGATTTTAACAAGTGGTTAGGATGATACATTCTGTGTAAACCAGTCATCCTCTTTCCCCAGCCACTCCTTTCATTAACCAGTAGGCAGGTGAACAAAGTGGCCATGGTGCCAGGGATGGAGGTTATGCATGGGCTCAGCAATATGAACTTCACTTGCCAAGACTGACTTGACTACAGCAACTGGTGAGTCCCCAGTCTTCCAACAGCAGAGATCAACAGTGAATCCCTGATATGGCACCATTCCTTGGGATAATCAGCCAGCAAACTGGTAGCAGGTTGATTACAAGGAACTTCTTTCGTCATACAAGGGGCAATGTCTCATTCTTACCAGTATAGACACTCTGGATATGGATTTGCTTGCCGTGTACATAATGCTTCTGTCAAAACCCCATCCATGGACTCACAAAATTCCTTATTCCCAGTCATGGTATCCCACACAGAATTGCCTCAGATCAGTTACTCAGCAGCAAATTAAATGCAGTAGTTGGTCCGTGCTCATGGAATTCACTGGTCTTACCATGTTCCCCACCATCCTGAAACAGCTGGCTTGATAGAACAATGGAATGGCCTTCTAAAGACACAATTGTGGTGCCAGCAAATTAGCAATATTTTACAGGGCTGGGGCACTGTTCTCCAGGAGGCTGTATATGCTTTAAACTAGTTTCTAAAATATAGCGCTGTTTCTCCCGTAGCCAAGATTCATGGATCCAGCAATCAAGGGATGGAGATAGGAGTGGCACCACTCACTATTACCTCTAGTGACCTATACATGAGAGTTTTGCATCTTCTCCCCATGACCTTATGCTCTGTGGATGTAGAGGTCTTAGTTCCAAACAGAGAAATATTCCCACCTGGAGACACAACACAGATTCTATTTACCTGGAAATTAAGAATACCTCTTGGCCAAACTGAGCTATTCATACCTCTGTATCAACAGGCAAAGAAGGGAGTTACCATATTGGCTGATGTGATTCATTCTCACTACCAAAGGGAAATCATATTGGTGTCACTTACATAATGGAAGTAAAAAAGATTGCATCTACAGTATAGGCAATATTTTAGAATGTCTCTTTGTACTACCGTGCTTTGCAATTAAACTCAATAGAAAACTACAGAAACTCAATTCTAATGTGACTATTAGTGACCCAGATCCTTCAGGAATGAGGTTTGGGTCACCCCACCAGAAAAAGAACCAAAACAGGGGGTGCTTGCTGAGGGTGAAGGGAATAGGGAATGGGTGAGGAAAGAAGGTAATTTTAAAGACCAGTTATGAGCACATGACCAGTTGCAGAAACTAGAACTGTAATTGTTATGAGTATTTCCTCCTTGTATGTGTGTGTCAAGTATTTTTGTTTTCTTCACTTATAAAATAGAAAACGTAAATGAGCCTAATGCATTTTCAGTTGTATACATGTTAGTTGTATCACATTAGGCACAAGTATGATTCTGTAGTTTTATTTATTTCAAGATTACATACGGTTTAAGGAAACATGTACAGGTGCCAAATTAACAAGGGGTGGACTCTGATGGTCAAGGTTGTATGTCATCTTGGTAGAGCCACAATTCTCAGTAGTTTGGCAGTTACATAATGACATAGTCTGGCAGATGTGTAATTATGTAATTTGACAGTTATGCAATGTTGTAACCTGGTGGTTATGTAATGATGTAGTCATCCCCCATGATGACATCTGATATGATCAGCCAATCATTTGTAAGGGGAGTTTCCTAAAGGATTTGGCAAGCATCAGGTAGATATATGGACATTCTGACAAAACTTACTCACTTGCCCTGGATCCTGCTTTTGGCTTGTCATGATCTGACCTCCTGTCTTGGGACTTGTGCCAGTGGCCTGCCATATTCTATGCCTGTCTTGGGATTCTTCACATGCTGTGAGCCATCACCCTACTGTCTTACTTGCTGGTCTTGGATTTGTCAGCCTTAGTGGCCTAGGAGGCAGCAGCCTGCCATCTGACCTATTTATTGATCCTGGGTTCATCAGTCCCTGCAGCTATATGAGTTAGGAGAAGCCTTCAGCCTGATGTTTAACACATGGACTTGGGACTTATCAGCTTCTACAACTGCATGAACCATTTCCTTGAGCTCAATCTCTCTCTCTGTCTCTTTCCTTCTCTCTGTCTCTCTATATACACACATACTTCACTGGTTTTACTTCTCCAGAGATTCCACTTTAAGATACTGGGGTTAGGACAAGGTGTTTTCCATGCAGGCTGAGCCCAATGTTGAAGAGAATAGTGACTAAAGCTGAGTGTGGGGGAGGTATAGGGAAAGGTCAGCTATGATCGTGGAGGTAGACATGACCAGAGGAAATATACACAGCTAGAAAGGTTACATAAGGAAGGTGACGGGTTACTGTCACTGGACGAGGCATCCATGCCAGGAAGATGCTAGGCAGATGCTTGTGGCTCTGGATCACAGGCCCTGAAGAGAGCCAGCACCTCTGATCAAAAGATGACTTCACTTGGCTCCTCTTTCTTTCTGGATCCCAGTATGCCATCTGTGGACTCTCGGCTGTCTGGACCTCACCAGTTACTCAGGGCTGTGGATCCTGGATCCACTCACGAGTTTGACTATTCCCATGAAAACCCTCTGGTCTCTGACCCTCATCTGTTTGTGGTCACAGGTGAGAATAGAGCTGGAGTTACAGGTTCAGGATAGCAAAAAGAAGGACCAAGAGAAAAATAAGAACAAGGATGAGGAGACAAAAGAAAAGAAGAAGAAAGGGAAGGCAGAAAAGGCCAAGAAGGGGGTGAGACATGTTACGGCTGTGTGGGGTAAGTGGGCAGGGAGAAGGAGACCGTAGGTGAACTCACAGTGGCAAAGCTGGTGTGGGTAAGGATTAGTTCAAAGTCTGTGGTAGGTGGAGGTAATGGGGTTGAGGCCAAAGAATGTTTCTATTCCAGGATGTGGACAATATGCTGAAAGCGTTGCCATCCAAATTTGTACCTGTGATCAATGCCGGGCATGAGGAATACATAAGTACGAGGAGAGAAGGCCTTGCCAGGCGAAACGGGGGTCTGCCACATAAACCAGAGGAGGGAGTGTAGCATTGTGGCTAGACTGAGGGTTAATGTGAAAAACAGAGAAGGGAGTCTGTGATGTGATTTCTTGGGTCACTGGTGTTGCAGGTTTGGATTTGACCTCTGTGGTTATAGGCCTTGGGGTTGAGCCTCTGTGGCCTGAGTAGAAGCAGTGCCAGAGAGCTGACTGGGAAGAGGTAGAACAGTCTGGCTGAGGTTCCTGGCCAAGGTGTGTGTGTGTGGGCGTGTGTGCGGGCGTGTGTGTGCACGTGTGCATGTGCGAGCACATGTATGCATGTGTACTCACATGTATCTTTTTAAATGTATATGTGTATGTGCTCATAAGTCTGTGTATGTACATGCGTATGTGCAAGTGCACAGATATACATAGCGATGTGACCTTCCTTCCACCTCTTTTCCATGGTCAGAACTATGGAAGAACCGCCAGGAAAGCGTACACCCCAGTCAGAGTTTTGACCTTGAGATCCTCCGGGAGGAAAAAAGGAAAGAAGTGGAGGTGGAGATCCGTGTACAGGTAGGAGAGCTCATCAGAGCCACCCTCATTGTCCCCACCTTGGTAGCTGGCTGACAGCCGGGCTCAGGGGTAAGAAGGATACAGATCAGTGGATGAGGACACCGAAGCACAGGGCTTGCTGGTGCAGGTTCCCTGGCTATCTTCACATGTCTTGTCTGGTTTTTCCCCAAGGCTGCTTCCCTCCTCCCATCTCTACCCCCTCCTAACACCCCTCACCTTCTCCTCACGGGGCCCCTGCTGCCCCTTCCACTCCCTCCTCCTTCTCCAGGTGGACGAGCTGATGCGGCAAGAGCTGAAGAACCTGCGTCTGGCTGTGGACAGGGAGGAGGGGAGACCTCTGAAGCCTCCAAAGGTGAGATGAGGCCTAGAGCTGGGGCCAAGAGCACTCTGCAGTCTCCACTGGGGTGGGGGGTGGAAGGAGCACAGCATGGTCACCTGTACACTTGTGTCCGAGCAGAAAAAGCCTGGGAAGAAAGCTGGAAAGAAGAAGAAGGAAAAAGATCTGACCCCAGACAGGTACCAGACTCAACTGTTGTCCCCTCATGCTGTGAGGTGGGGGAAGAGCCCTGATCCAGCACAGGAGGGCTGCCTTGTATTATGCCACCTTGGGAAAGTCACTTAAGTATTCTCATTCCTGGGTACCTGTCCTGCCAAACTGCCAAGAGAGCTATTATATATAAATAATAAAGAAGTCCTTTGAAAATTATGCTGCAGAATACAGACACAGATGGATATTGTTATTCAGAGTCTCCCAGCATGCCTTCCTTGATTAGCTCTGTCCCTACCAAAGACACCATCCCCTGGACCTCCCACACTGGGGCACTGATCTGCTTGTCTGTAGTCTCTTTCTACTCACTTCTCTGTGTCCGCTCCCTGGTAGACAGAGGTCATGAGCATGTTCATGGTTTATACTTTAATGACCATCCTTCCCAGGAGGACTTATATGTGTTTTCTAGGAAGAGGGCAATGCTTCACTCGAATGAATTTCTAATAGCAAGACTTCAGGCAGTCCACAGAAGACACTGGGCTTTCCTGGCTCCCTTTTGGTCTATAGAGCACTTCACGGGGCAGGGCTGGTGCCTCAGGGATCAAGTTCTGGTGCCTCAGCTTCTCCCTGACACATTGTGCCTTATGATGCTAGCTGCATTTTGACCCCAGAAAATGGGCAGCAGGACTATCCTCCTCTTCTTCATGCCTTTCTCAAGCTCCCACATCTGTCTGATGTCTTCTGGGCCTTCCTGTCCACACTCTGCAGATCCCTGGAGTCTCTATTTGAAGAGCTTGTCATCCATGGCCTTCTAAAGAAGAGTGAGACAGTATCACTAAAGGACTACATTGGTGAGACCTCCACCCACACCCTGGCCCTGCTCCAAGCTGAGGAGCAGCTGGCCCTGGACCACACTCTTCCCTTAGCTGAAGGCCAGTTCTCCGAAGGGGGCTTGGCTCCTTGCAAGGTTCTGTCCCTTGGCCCAAATAAATGGCCTGACCACCTGTGCCCTCAGGTGATTGTCTCTATCTTGGATCTGCTCTGAATATGGCAAACAAGTTGCCCATGCCTTCCCTGTTTGACATTCGTCAGAACATGGCCTTGTATGGGGTCCTCCGTCTCGGTAAGAAGGCCCTGGGGGGTGTGAAGGTGTTCTCATGGCCTAGGTTTAAGGCCTGGTGGTTGGGTCAGGCAGGCCCTGTCTTGCCCCAAGATGTCATCTGCCTGCTGGAGGTCACACCAAGAGGGTCTGCCCCAGAAGTCCCATTAGCCCTTGACTTGCTGAGGAGTCAACTTCCCAGCTCCTGACTCAGTCCAAGTGACATTACCTACTCTGTTCCTTTCGCAGGAAGATGAGTCCCACCCCACACTATAAAACACCAGAGATCAGGATCTCTCTGGGGTAGTTTGTCACATATCCTTGAATTCCACCATTTCATAGTCCAAGAGTACAGATGTTACAAAAACCCAAAAGGGCACTGAAAGGCGCAGAGGACTCCTCTGACATCACATACAAAAACACGAAACATTGCTGCCAAGGTGATTTTGACTCATGACAACCCTGTACAACACAGGAGAACCCCATAGGGTATCCAAGGATATAACTGTTACAGAAGCAGACTGCCTCATCTTTCAGCTACAGAGCAGCTAGTGGGTTTAAACCACTGCCCTTCAGTTAGCAGCCAAGTGTTTAACCTCTGTACCACCAGGGCTCCTCTTTACCACCTAGAGCCCTTCAAAACCCTCCAGGCTGTTGATCACAGCCTGCACACAAAGGACTGCCCGGACACTGGGGAAGCCACATCCACAGCAGGCCCAGCTGTGGCACTGCACTACACAATGCCCCAATATGCTATCTCCTGCTACCAGCCCACACCCTGCCTCTGGTCCCATTTCTTTCCTTGCAGGCTCCCCAGATATACATGCCATGGCTCCCCTCATCCGCTCCATCCTCCTAGTAGGCCCCCCAGGCACAGGGAAAAGGATGCTGGTTAAGGCTGTGTGCACGGAAACTGGTGCCAACCTGTTTGACCTGTCCCCCAGCAACCTGCAGGGCAAATACCTTGGCAGGGCCGGCACACAGATGGTCGTGCACATGGTCTTCAAGGTTGGTCCCCCTAGCTGCTCTCTATCTCAGTCTGTAACAACATAGCAGAGCAGGCTCTATGCCAACGGGGTACCCAATGGCCTATGGGGTGATTTCAGGAGCTAGGAGGTCTCTCTATCAACCCCTGCTCTGATCTCTTAGACACCAGAAGCCTGTGAGAAGCTGGAGCAGTTGCTTTTCCAGGAAGGACGGGGTTGAATATAAGCCTCTCTCTGTCCCAGAGGGGAGCCTCAGACTCTTCCCCCTGACACGTGATGGGCTGGTTGGAGTGGCAGGGTGCCGGGAGTGGGATGGGTACTCAGGTGAGCACAGTGAGGCTGCCTGACCCCCTGACCCTGGGCTCACCAGGCAGAGGAAGCCACCACTGCTCAGGGGCCTCTAATTCCTGACTTCCACCCTCGGCCTGGCCAGGTGGCTCGGCTCCTGCAGCCATCTGTGATCTGGATTGGGGGAGCAGAGAAGACTTTCTATAAGAAGGTCCCAAAAGAGGAGAGGGAGGTGAGGGGCATCCATGACCTGGGGGTAGGGAGCTTAAGCAGGGCTGGGAGATGGAGTTTTTAAGGTTCCTCTACCCTAACCTACAGTGACACATGTCCTAAAGTGGGATAACAGCCTCTCCCTCTCCACCATTCAAGGCTGGTGGGAGGCTCTGCCAGACAGGGTAGGGGGAGCCCTGAGCACTTGGCAGCCCTGCCTGCTGGTCACTCTGTACCTGTGCCATCGATTCTAGAAGCCGTCTGATTTCCCCCACCTGACACCTCCACGTCTGCTTCCCTCCCTCAAGCAGATGGACCCAAAGAGAATAAAGAAGGACCTCACCAAGGCTCTGCACCTGCTAAACCCCGGAGACCGTGTGATGCTAATTGGAACCACAGCCCGGCCACAGCTGGCTGAGATAAAGGGGCTGTGCCGGACCTATGAGCGCATCCTCCTGGTACCCCGGCCTGACTACGCCTCCCGCTACGGTGAGGCCTGGGTCCCGGGGGAGAGCTGGGTCTCAGGACTGCTGCCCTTGCCAAAACCTTCCCCACACACCCTTGTCTATGTGGCCAGGTATTCTGGAAAGACTACCAAACAACCAGTCAAGTGGCTTGGGTGTTGATCCCAGCTGTGTGGAAACTTGGCAGGGCATGAAGTTCCTGCAGCTACTACCTCAGGGTGGGGGGAGGTGTCAGTGCACTCACCTTTCCAACCGCCCACGGCTCCAGTAGGTGTGAGGTGACACATGTAACCTGCACCTGTATCGTCTGCAGTTCTGAGATCAGAGAGTGCTGTGCCTTGTTGCCTGCCCCGCATGTGCACCCGCCTGTGTCCCCCATACATGTGTCCTCCCCATACTTGCAGTGATCTGGAAGCGCATGATAGAGACCCAGGGAGCCCCAGTGACCCAGAGCCTGGACATCAGTGCCCTGGCCAAGGTGTCTGATGGCTACACACCCGGCCACATCGTCCAAGCCACCCAAGCAGTACTGACCAAGCGGCGGCTCCTGCAAATGTCCAAGCGGCCCCTAGTGGCCTCTGAGTTTCTGGGGCCCCTGTCCAAGCTGGACCCAGTGTACAAAGAGGAGGAGGAATCCTTGAAGGTGCGGCTGTTTCAGGAGGGGGTGGGCACTGGCCACAGACAGGGGCCACAGCCTTCCCAAGCCAATCTCACAGCATACATCGAACCCTCCCCTTGCTCCCCAAAAGTACCAGATGACAGTTTAAAATGAAGGCGGCATTCTGCTTCAAAGGGAACAAAAAATCACTAGAGGGAAGACCAAGGGATCGGGGCATGGGCAAGGACAACTCACCTGATATCTCCAAGGGTGGGAACCTGGAAGGGCCGGTGATACAGGAGAGTCCTTGGTCTGCTTGGCACCAAGCCAGTGCCCACTCCCTAAGGGACAGGAGTGGCAGTCAAGAAAGGATACCAGGGTGGGACAAGTAGGCACTGGCAAAGGGCAGGAGATGGGGAGATGTGCCTGGAGAACTTATTAGGGCACAAAGGAACTCTAGGAAGAGAGGAGGGAAGGCTGTTGAGGAAACTGGGTCCCACTAAAAGGGAATGGGTGAGGTCAGAAGGCAGAACTGGGGGGAAGATTCCCATGGACCAAGTCTTTCTCCTCATTCTTTCTGCCTCCCTCCCTCCTCCTCCTCTTCCCCCCAAGGACTGGTACTTCAAGACTCCGCTGGCCAAGAAGAGAATGAAGCTCAACCAGGAGCAGATGGAGGCTGACGAGGCAAGAATGGCAAAGGAGAAAAAGAAAAAGAAGTGATGGCGAGGCTGCAGGGGCCTGAGCTCAGCGAGAGGAACGAGGCTGGGCAGCAGGGCCAGTGGCCGGGGGAAGAGGTCAATGGGCAGACATATAAATGCCCATGTGACTTTGGGGGCCCAGCTATTCTTTTGTCCCACCCTGTGTCTTCCCTTCTATCTGTGCCCACTTCCTGTGCCAACCTTCACCACACTCTCCAGGTACCCACCCACCCCCTCACTCACCTTACCTATGTCTCCTCATTTCCTGGTCACTTTTGTGGTTGAACCATAGCTCCCTTCTTCCTAGAGATGTACCTAGAGGGAGAGAAAGTAGGATGGTCAGCAAACAGAAAAGTCTGAAGTCAGCAGACCCTCTTCTTGCCCCATTTGACAACTAACCCCTGAAATTACCCTGGACAGTCCTTTCCTATCTCTGGACCTCAGTCCCTGTCTGTAAAGTGAGGTGAGATTCAACTACACCAACAGAAGTGTCTGGTAAGTTAGATTGCTGAGCACTCTGGCAGCAGTAGAGGGGGTGGGGGTGGGGACAGAAGTGGGTCTAGAGAGAAAGAGCTCAGCAAGGGGGTGGGAAAAATGGAGGTGCTTCATGGCTAGGGTGAGGGCTGCTGGTATGCCCAGTGCCTTTTCTGGGTGATCTTAACTTCTCTCTCCTGATGACCTCCCTTGCACCCTACCTACCCAGCCTCTGCACCTCTTCCTTCAACCCAGAGCCCACCCCTGAGGAGGTTGGCTGGGGTACAGCCTTCAGCTCTAGGATAAAAGTCCATGCCCCTCTTCCTTGCTGGGGAGAGAATATCTCAGTGGTGTGGTGGGCCAGGAACTGAGGGAGCAGGACAAAAAGACTGACCCAAGTTCTCTATAGGCCAATACAAGGAGAGGGCAGGTCAAGGTCAAGGAGAGTTCTGCAGGGCACCGAGAAGGGTGTTTCCTGCCATGTTGCTGTCTGTGACTGAGCCCAGAGCCTGTCTCCTGGAGCAGGACGGGGTTCAAGGAACCACTACTGTAAACCTGACCTTGGATATAGGAGTGGGAAGGTGCAGGGCTGGTGGGTGGCATTAGGAGGGCAGAAAAGCCAAGTTGGCCTCACAGGCCCTGCTGTGGGTTGGTGGCCCAGCATGGAGGAACCCAGAAAAGGAAGCCTGATGTTCCAGGTTTTGGTTCTGGCTCTGCAAAAAATTATTTGTGTGGTCTTTGGCAAGTCTCTTTCTCCTGGGGCTTCATTCTTGATCTGTGACATTATGGATTTGGTCAGCATGGCCTGTGTGGCCCCTTTCCACGCAGTACGATAGAATTCTCCAGAGGAAGGCTCAGGGCAGGAGGGCTCCGGCAGGACCGTTTTTCCGGGCCCTCCCTAATCCCCACTTCTCTCCCTGGCTCTGACGGCTGTGACCGTCCTGCCTCTTTCTGGCGTGGCCCTGCTCCTCCCACACTGGGCCCAGCTCCCCGGCCCCCCGCGGTCACAGCAGCATTGCTTAAGTCTGCTCCTTTGGCCCTCTCTCCCACAAACTAGCCATGCTTGGGGGACGGAGCGCCCGTCCTTATGAACGACACCGTCTTTGGAGCCTTCCTGTAGCCCCTGCCTGCCGGGAAGCGGGCCCTCAGTCGGGCCCAGCCCTAAGCAATCCTAAACCGTTGCCACTTCTGTGCCGTGACATGGGCCTACAGAACGCGCTCTACAGCGGTGACCTGGAGAGACTGCAGGAGCTGTTCCCACCGCACAGCACAGCCGACCTGCTGCTGGAGAGTCGGGCCGCTGAGCCGCGCTGGAGCAGCTGCCAGCCTGGTGAGGGTCTGGCCGGGTTCCCGTGGGCGGAGCGAGGAGCTGGGGACGCCTTAGAGCAGAGGTACCGAGAGCATGAGGGAAAAGGGGAGCCCGGTGGTTCTTCGCGTAAAAGCTGCCTCAGCAGCCGCGCGCCAAGTCTTGGCCTAGGAGGGAAGTCACATGGAGCCGAGAATAGTCTGCCTGCCTGGTGGCCAGGTCAGGTGGCGCGCAGGACACAGACCCGCTCCTTTGAGAGTGTCCTGCAGCTTTCTCTCCTCTTTTCTCCCCTATGCTTGCACTCCACCGACATGAGCTGTTCCCCGGGACAGTGCAGGGGCCAGGAAGAGCCTCCGGGCGCCAGGCACTCCCTCTGCGCTAGGCTGGTGGAGAAACCCAGCACAGAGTGCGCAGAGGGTAGGAAGGGCGGCCCGGGCCCCATCGTCACCCGCACAGCCTCGGGGCCTGCCCTAGCCTTTTGGCAAGCAGTGATGGCGGGTGACGTGGGCTCGGTCGCCAGCATCCTCGCAGACCACAGCGCACGGCTGGCCCCTGACTCGATCTTTGATACCAGCGACCCAGAACGATGGAGGGATTTCCGCTACAACATCCGTGCTCTGAGTACCGCGGGCGCGGGGCGGGCGAGCGGGGAGTGGGGCAGGAGGGGCTCCGGGCGCCTCTGTGCGTATCAACTATTTGCTAGTCGCCCTGGCCTTTTCCCAGGGCTCTGGTCTCTGACGTACGAAGAGGAGCTGACTACCCCGTTGCATGTGGCGGCCAGCAGGGGCCACGTAGACGTGTTACGGCTACTGCTACGGCGACGGGCCCGGCCCGACAGCGCTCCTGGTGGCCGCACAGCGCTGCACGAGGCCTGCGCGGCTGGCCGAACACCCTGCGCCCACCTGCTGCTAGTGGCAGGAGCAGACCCCGACCTGCCAGACCAGGATGGAAAACGGCCCTTGCACCTCTGCGGCGAGTCCGGCGCCCTTGAGTGAGTGAGCTCTCACCACTACTGTCTGTCCCCCTCTTAGTGGAGGTTAGGAGACGTCTCAGGGAGGTCGGGGGAGCAGCCCCCCTGGGCTGTGGTAGAGGAGTGGGCCTTGGGGCCAGTGGTCAGAACTCGATTACTCTGGACTTTGGACAGTTCTCCGGTTCCCAAGCTGCAGAAAGCCTGAGGCCAGGGCCCAACTCATGGTTTGGTGCTGGGGAATTTATGAGGGGCCCTTGTGGGAAGATGGTGCCACCGGTCAAACTTGAATAGTTTCTGAAGCAATCCTATGTGCCAGGCACGGTGCTAAGTACAACAGCAATTGAGTCACAGCCTTGCCCTCAGAACATTTTTTATCCAGGGCCCTAGGCAGACTGTGGGCTGAGGAGCACAGCTGAGGTGCCCATGGGCAGGGTCTGGTACTCTAGAGTTAGCGGGGAATTCTCAGATGAATGGGCTCAAAGGACTTACACCCAAATTAGCCGTTTGTTATTCACAAGGAAAATTCCTTTGCAGTGACTCAACAACTATGACCTCTGTAGAGTGAATCTGGTTGAATGAGTCCTCACAACTATTGTGGTCTAAGCAAAGGGAGACTTGGCGCATCTTACCGGAACTAACCTGCCTACAACAGAGGCCCTTCTGTGCTTGCTGTATACGTGCCAGATTTGCCATCTTACCTCTGAGTGGTATCATAGTTTTCATCCTTGGGTTCTTCCTTTTCTGGACATTCTCGCTCCTGTTAACCGCATCAGCCTTCAGAGGACTCCGTCAGCCTATCATGTCACAAATGAAGGCATGTTCCATAGCAGCATGGTCCAACAGGCAGACAACAAGAACCAGATATGTAATTTAAAATTTTCTAGAAATCCCATTAAAAATTTGAAAAGAAAACAGGTGAAGTTAATTTTAATAATACATTTGATTTAACACAGTAGTGTTGTCCCAAAATGTTATTATTTCAATATGTAATCAATATAAAAAATTAAGAATGAGATATTGTACATCCTTTTTTTGTACTAAACCTTTAAAAATTTCCCCATGCATTGGGACTGTCTGCATTGCTCATGCTCAGCAGCCACCCAGGGTCAGCAACTACTGTGTTAGATGCCTCTGGACAGCCCCACATGTTTAGTTCTGGCCACAGTCCAGCCCAGCCAACCTGAGACCACACCTGGTGATAACAATGCTTTCCTTTCTTAAGCAAACAAATTTTTTAAAATAATTATGGAAAATTTCAAACCGAAAAACAGAGTATATAAGGAGCCCCATGATCCATCACCGTCCACACCCCCAAATGCTGCCATCTGAGCCTTTGTGTGCCACCACTACGGGCATTGTCTCACATGCTGCCCCCAACAACCTCCTAACGCCAACCAGTACCAGTTGCTGTTGAGTTGACTCCAATGCTCAGGATCCCATGTGTGCAGGATAGAACTGTCCTTCAGAATTTTCAGTGTCTGTGATCCTTTGGAAGCAGATCACCAGCACTTCCTTCCAAGGTGCCTCTGAGGGGATTTAAACAACAACCTTTCTGTTAATAATTGAGTGCTGAACTGTTTGTGACACCTAGGGATTCCTCATAAGGTCTTTAAAAAAAAAATCCAAATCCATTGCCACTGAGTCACTTCCGGCTTGTAGCCATTCTGTAGGACAAGAAAAAGTAAAACTGCCCCACAGTTTCCAAGGAGTAGCTGACCTTTTGATTAGTAGCTGTAGCTCTTAACCACTACAAACTCCTTATAAGGTCAAAACCAAAAACTGAATCCACTGCTGTCAAGTTAATTCCAACTCATAGCAAGCCTATAGGACAGAGTAGAACTGCCCCATAGTTTCCAAGGAGCGCCTAGTGGACTGGAACGGCTGACCCTTGGATTAGCAGCTGTAGCACTTAACCACTGCACCACTAGGCTTTCCTTATAAGGTCAAGGTGTTACTTCTTTTATTTTTCACATTCTACAGTTGAGGAAACTGAAGCTCAAAGGGGCTAAGTTTCCTTAGCCCTGATTGGGGTTCACGAGCTACCTGGGCCCCTTGTGCTTTTCACAGGTATGTACTGTCTCCTGGGAGGGGTCATCCTGAAATAAAACTGGTGGGCAGATTTTGATTTTCTTGTTTGTCCCACTGCTCCAGCACCATCTGTGCCCTGGCCCAGTCACCCTCAGCTCCCTCTCTATCCCAGCACCTAGGACCCTCACTTCTGGCTGCCCTGACCTCTAACACGGCTCCTCCATTTCCTGACTGGGAAAGCTGGGTGAGACCCTCACAGGTGAAGGGAGAGCCCAGTTTCTTCATCTGTTAAATAAGAATAATGAAAAGCTGGAATGTGGTGAGAATTAAGTAGGTGAACTCCTACAAAGTCTTGGTGTTCTGGTCCTAAATACATAGTAACTGTTCCTTACTTTCATTCCCTTGGATATCTTAGTGAATGACTTCATCTTAACCCCTGAGGGTATTGCTGAGAAAGGCATGACAGGCAGGATGGAAGGTGAAGGGAACAGCCAACCCAGGAGCCCCTGAGGCTCCTTGGCTCTTCATGTGATCTGCTGGGACTACCAACAGTGCCAGGGCAGGCCTTGTGCCTGGGCTCCTCCTCACTGCCGTCTTTCTTATACCAGGTGTGCCGAGCTACTCCTGCGGTTTGGGGCAAAAGTGGATGGCCGGTCAGAGGAAGAAGAGGAGACCCCTTTGCACGTCGCTGCCCGACTTGGCCACGTGGCACTCGTGGAGCTACTTCTAAAGCGAGGAGCGTGCTCCAATGTGCAGGATGCTGAGGGCCGCACACCTCTGCTGGCTGCCTGTGAGGCCCGCTGTGTAGACCCAGACAGCGCTGGGGACGCCACTGCCCGCTGCCTGCAGTTATGCCGTTTGCTGCTGGCCTCTGGTGCCGACGCAGATGCTGCTGACCAGGACAAGCGGCGGCCCCTGCACCTGGCCTGTCGCCACGGCCACGCTGCCGTTGTGGAGCTGCTCCTGTCCTATGGCGTCAGTGCCAATACCATGGACTATGGGGGACACACAGCCCTGCACTATGCCCTGCAGGGCCCAGCCATGGCGCTGGCCCAGAGCCCCGAGTGTGTGGTACGGGCCCTGCTCAACCATGGGGCTGTCCGTGTCTGGCCCGGGGCCCTTCCCAAGGTATGGGGGGCGTCTACAGGGGAGTAGTCTCAGATGGCATGGTGACCGAAGGACTCAGACCTGTGTGCTTGCTGGCTTTGGGGTGTGGTCGGGGCACACTGAGCACTGTTTACTGCCTGTCTGTCATTCAACAAATAGGCAGAGCCCAAATGTGGGGCAAAGGTGAGTGCACAGCCCAGCAGGAGGGGTGTGTACATGTGAGAGTGTATACACTGGGCAGGAAGATGTGTGGTATATATGAGTGTGTGGTGTGTGTGACAGGCAGGAGGGTATGTGGTGTATGTGAGTGTGTGAATGTGTGTATGGTGGGCAGAAGGGTGTGCAGAGGGTAGTGGGCTCAGTTTATAAAGGATCTGGAGAGATGGAAGGAGGTGTGGCAGCAGAGGTGGGTGATGGGCCGCTGTTTAAGTTCTTCGTGGAGACGTGAGCCGATGGGACAAGGAGCTCTGGCTTACAGTGGGGTCAGTTCAGCAAGGGACACTCTGGACATAGAGGCTCCCCAGGCAAGAGTGATACACCGGGCAGGAGATTCAGGCTCCTAAGCATCTGCAAACAGATGTTGTCAGGACTCAGCAGGGCACAGCAGAGACCTGGCACCTGGACAGAGGCCTCTGAGAGTCATTTTCAGTCTGTATCTTACGTTACTTGTTTTCCCCAAGCCCAGTCAACTTGAAGTCCTACCTACCGATGCTCTGCGGGCTCTTGTTTGGTGCTTTCCCGGACAGCAGGGCTGCTCCACGGAGAGCTGGTGTTTGGAGGGATGTGATACCATGACAGCGAGGCAGGTGTGAGCACACGTGTCCTTGGAGGAATGGGCCTCCATGGCTCCTGGGTAGTGAGGCAAGGACACTAGGTGTGGCAGGTGTCCCTTTGCTCACAGACAGAAGCATCTGTCTTACTCCTAGGCAAGACCAAATAATTAAACAGCCCAAGAGTTTGGCAGATTGGTCTCCCCTTTGGGAAAATACAAGAAAATCAACAATTAACACTAATTAATCTCCTATTAACACCAGATAATTAGGAGACGAGCAATTCCCTGTAATCTGACGGAAGCTCTGACAGCTAATGATTTCTCCAAGGGGTGGGCCAGAAGGTGAGGCAGTGCAGGGAAGGGAGAACCACAGGGAGAACCGCAGACCTCCCCAGGGCTCCTCAGCAGGCCCACCCACCCCCTGGCGATACCCCACCCTCACCCTGTCCCAGGTAATCGGAAGTGCAGCAGGCACTGTACCCGGTTTCTGAGCAGCAGCCTTCCCAGGTGGGTGGAGCTTCTGGCCCCATACAGAGCCAGGAGGCCACTACAGTTCTTCTGTGACCAAACATGGCCATCTCTCCTTCAGGAGCTCAACAGACCTGGGTCTGGGAGGTGGGACTCTGAGCAAGTCCCTGGAGTACTCTGAGAACGTCATGCAATCTGTACCCAGCAGAGCTGGGGTGCTTGGAAGGCAGCACAGTTCAGCAGGAGCAGCTGGCCTGCCTGCACCTCGGACGCTCTCTGAGGGCTTTACACATGGCTGTGCCCCTGAGGCTGGTGGTCACTCGGTCACCCTAGCCCTCTGACCCTGGGCAGTGTGCTGTTCTCTAAGGGCCTCGGCGTCCTTGTGGGTAGATTAGTGGTAAGAACAGTGTCCCTGCCTCAGACGGTCTGGGTGAGGACTGTATATGAGTTAATATGTGAAGAGCCTCCAGGCCAGTCCTAACTCAGTGTTCTAACTCGGTACCAGCTGCTACGGCTCTGAACTTCAAGATTATGTACTAACAGAAGTGATGTGCTTCTGAGTGCTGTTGGAACATAGGGTCTCATTAGGCACAGGGGGAGCGATGCAGGCTAGATAGCTACAGAGCACTCCCTGGAGGAGGAGGGACTTGGGAGAATGGTGGGGTAAGGGAGCAGGCATCCCCTCTGCTGAATGAGCACTGTGGGCCAGGTGCAGAGGCCAGAGTCAGCCAGCCTTGGGGTGGGAAGAGCAGAGAGGTTGGCCTGACAGAGAAGAGATGGAGTACCGTGGTCCTTCTTAGTTCTGAGGAAGAGGGAGGAAAGGTCCTGTGTGACACATCGACAAACTCACATGGAGGGGAACCCACAGAGGAGGAGGGGTCAGCTCTGGCAAGCTCTTCCCCAGAGCCAGGGCAGAAATCCAAAGGCTCCAGGCTTGGGAAGCCTTTCTGCCATTTCTAGCGGAGTTTTTAAACTTGCATGATTGTATTATACAAGTCTGTATGTGGCAGGGGTGTGTGGTTACTGGTAAGAATGCTGCTCAGGGGGTGTACACAGCTTATCTTAGATTTTAAAAAGTTCTGAGGCACTGCTTATAGCTAGAGAAGGCTGTTTGAAGGAGATCAGGGATGGTGGTGGCACAGCCTCTCCTGCCTCCCTGACTGGAAGTGGCCGCTCCAGCAGCTGTCCTGAAGCAAGACTCCCTCCCAGGCCCAGGTACCCAAGGCTCTGCTGTGGGTTGACCAGGCCAAGCACACTAAGCCCTTTTCCTCTCCTGGTTTTTCTTTGCAGAAGCATGTCTCTAAGTGATTATGGGCTTATCCTCTGCTTTCCCTCTGTAATAGAGACTTCCGAAGTCAAGGGCCTTGTCTGTGTCTCTATGAATGAACCATACCAAAAACCAAACCCACTGCCATTGAGTCGATTCCGACTCATAGCAACCCTATAGACAGAGTGGAACTGCCCCCATAGAGTTTCCAAGGACTGCCTGGTGAATTTCAACTGCTGATCCTCTGGTTTGCAGCTGTAGCACTGAACCGCTACACCACCAGGGTTTCTGAATGACCCGTGGAGGCTGCTACATGCATACTGCTTTGGCCTTTGGCTCTCTTCTGTCTTCCTGAAATACCCTGCTGTGGCTGATTCCTACTTACCCTTGCAGCCTGTCCCACCTCTGTGAGTCCTCCCCGTCCTGTCCATCCCTACTCTGGCTCTATCCCCTCACTTGGCATCTGGCAGACTCTACTCTATGAAGTATGTGTCTTCCAGTCTGCTCAGAAACACAGCCTCATGTTTGCAGAGGACAGTCACCAGCACAGGACTGTTTATAGGCCCAGTGACAAAGCAGGACTGTGCAGTCTTCGAGAGAAGGAGCCCCACTGCCTGCCTTGATGGACAGAACTACAGCTCACTGTGTGATCTGAGCAGGACCTCTGTGCCTCAGCTGCCCTTAGTTGTAAGATAGGCATAGCAGTCCTTACCCTGCAGGGATGAAGGTGAAAGACATGTGAAGTGTTCAGAAACATGTTGGGCATGCAGTACTTTGCAGGAGTTTCAGGGCGGGGGGCCGCCGGGCTGACACAGCTCTCCGCTGCAGGTGCTGGCACGCTGGTGTACATCCCCGAGGACCATCGAGGTGCTGATGAACACCTACTGCGTTGTGCAGCTTCCTGAGGAGGCCATGGGCCTGGTTCCACCAGAAACACTACAGGTCAGTCAGGTTCCAAGCCTGTTCTGGGAGACCACTGCTCCCTTCATGCAGACTACTCATTCCAACCCCAAGAGACACTGACCTCCTACAGGGAAGCCCACAGGCCCCACTCACCCCCTAGCAGTCACACAAAGAGACCCCTCATATCTCACAGTAAGAAAACCCAGTGTGAACATCAGCACACTGTCCCCTGGATGAGAAGTGGGTGCCCACAACTGTCAGCTGAGCCCCTGTCTGTCTCCAGGAGCACTGCCATTTCTACTCATCACTGTTTGCCCTGGTGAGGCAGCCAAGATCTCTGCAGCACCTGAGCCGCTGTGCGCTGCGTGCCCACTTGGCTGCCCGCTTGCCCCACGCCCTGCCCAGCCTGCCCCTGCCGCCCCGCCTGCTCCGCTACCTGCAACTTGAGTTCGAGGATGTGCTCTACTAGTGATCCAGGCTGAGACGGAGACAGCCACTGTGCTTGAGTGAGAGCCGGAGGGGGCAGGGCACTGGCCAGGAACCGGCCAGCTTTCTGGACTGCCAGTTGCGCTGACCCTAGCCCTCTACCCCACACTTGCTGCCCTCTGGAGCCTGGGAGCCGATGTCCCAGCCCTCAGAATGTGCCTGCCTCTCACTAGGCTGGAACCTGGACTGACTGTGAGGCACTTGAGGCAGACTAGCCCTGTCAGCCAAAGGCACCGTCCACAGGAAGACCAGTGCCAATTATACGCAGACAGGGACAGAGAGGCCACGGCAGCAACCTGCGTCGGGGAAAGAGAGCAAGGGATTCATTCTCTTTGAGAGTCTCTTGGGTTTCTGACTCCTGAGGCCCCCTTAAGCCCAAGTTTGGAAATCCAAGTTTGGTGTGCACATGGAGTCTCCAGGCCTGTGCTGTATGGGCTGTCTGAGCAGCTCCGCCACTGTTAGTCAGGGTGGGAAGCTTTGATGGGGCAGATGTACAGAGTCCCTTCTCCCTTGAGCTCTACCAGCTCTTGAGGACTCCAGGCAAGCTCCCCTTCTGGCCCATGATGTGTCAGATGGCTACCAGGTGGAAAAGTGTCAGGAAAGCCAGAAAGAGAGAGGTAGATGAATGGGGAGGGCTGAGTCAGGGCGGGTGGTGAAGGAAGCCTGCAGATAAGGGGGTGAGAGGTCAGGGAAACCAACAGGAAATAGGTCACATGGATGCTGCAGGTTAGAAGTAAAGGCAAGGGTTAGGAAAATGGCAAAAAACATTCATGTTGCCTGAGAACTCAGGTCAGGAAGCACCACTGTACGTAGATCCTTGCCCCTTGCTGCTCCTCTCACAAATGTGGCTCTGCAGTGGAGAGGGCCTGGAAGTGAGAACTGGAAGATCAGGGTTCTGGCCCTAGCTCTGCCCTGAATTTGTGGACATAAGTCTCTAGGCCCAAGTTTCCTCATCTGTAAGACAAGGGAGAGGCAACCGTCCCTGGAGGATCTTTGCAACACCAGAACCTGCAGATGGCACTACAGGCAGAAGGGCTGGCTTTATGGGGAGCCAAAGCCACAAATCATTGGCAATGGTTCTGTGATGTCAAGGGTATCCCTGGACCAGAGAGCATAGTGGAACAGCAAAAGAAAAGGAGTGGGTGGGGCCATGGTTCCCACAGTGGCATCTCAAGGGCTTGGGCTGGCATTCCTGTCTGGGCTTCGTTCTGGGATTGTAGTGGATTAAATTATGCCCCTCAAATATGTGTTGGAATCCTAACCCCTATACCTGTGGATGTAATCCCGTTTAGAAATAGACATTTATCTGTTACGTTAATTAGATCCTACTCGAGTAGGGTGGGCCCTGAGCCTAATTCCATCTGAGTAATAGAGCAGATGAGACGCAGATCCTAATACACAGGGAAGACAGGTACCACGTGAGGATCACCACGGAATGCCTGGGTTACCAGCACGGAAAGAACCCACACACATGTGACTCTGACTTGGACTTTCAGCCTCCAGCACTGTTTGACAATAAATTTCTGTTCTTTAAAGCTACCCACTTGTGGTATTTCTGTTACAGCAGCACCAGGAAACTGAGACAGGCCCATCTTGGGTAGAAGGCCAGAGGGCAGCTGCCCAGTAGGAGGGGCCTGGGCTCCTGGCCTGGGCAGGCAGTTGGGCCTGACTGTGGCCTTGCCTCCTCAGCTGTAGAAACTCAAGAAAGCCACAGGCCACACTGCAAAATATCAAAAAAGAGTAGGGTGCCCATCCTAGGGTGTGTGATGGGGATCAAGGGTCAGGAGGACGTTATCCGCAAGGCTTGTGCTAAGGAAACCCGGTGATGCTGAGTTCTGCGCACTGATAAGACCTGCTCAGGGCCCTTCTCTGAAGATCTGTGTCTTGTCCCAGGGTGGGGCCTGAGGAGAATGCTGTATCATTCATTCCTCTGCTCAGCCCCTACTGAGTGTCTGTATGTGCTGGGCAATGCAGATATAGAGATCTAAAGTCCTTGCTCTCCAGTACCCATGAAACTTCACTTCCTTGTGGCGAGAGGGAGATGCTGAATTCTCAGATTGTATTGAGTGTTGCATAGAGAAGTTTAAAAGGGTGAAACAACAGAAAAAGACTGGGTTATTTAGATTGTGTAGCAGGAGGCCTGCTTGTTGAGGAGGTGACATTTTCCCTGAGAACTGAAGGATGAGGGATGTGCCTAGTAGGGAAGAGCAAGCAGTCAAGGCCAACCTGGACTGGAAACTGAGGGCTCTAAGTAGGTAATGAAGTTACTGATTTAGGTTTTAAATGAGACTTTGGATTCTATGACCCCACTTTTATGAAATAGCTAGAATAGGCAAATGTAGAGAGACCGAAGATCATAAATCATTATCAGGGGTTGAGGGGAGGGGGCAGTGGGGAGTTACCACCTAAGGGACACTGGGTTTCCCCTTAGGCTGTTGAAAACTTTTGGGAATGGGTAGTGGTAACAGTAGCACAACATAGTGAATGTCATTAACGTCACTGAATGACATATGGAAGTTTATAAAGCAGTGTTCTAGGAGTTCTGCCTTCAAGAGGGCAGCTTTCCTGAGACAGTCCTGTGTCTGAGTCTTAAGGACACTTACGCTTCCTCCATCAGGCCTTCAATTGTCAGCCTCCCGAGCCCCATGCCATAGGACCTGAAAGTATGGCTGTCAGTGGCACCCATTCCCACCCATGCAAAATTTTCAGTATAGTCTGAGAAACAAGTGTGGTGAGAATGAGAGATGCACAGAAATGAATGCAAAATAAACATGGCAGTGGAGCTGAGGGCATGCAGAGAAGGACAGGGGTCCAGGAAGACCTCACGGAGGATGCTGGTTGCCTCTCCTTAAAGTGGTGAGAAGGTAACGGTGAGAAGGGGGAGTTCAGCCCTTATGGGGACAGGGTTGTATCCTCACGGAAATTTCTTCAAGGGAGGAGGAGTGGTAGGTCTTGCTGAGTAGTCAATACTAGGAGCCTACCGCCTGACTTCAGCCATCTCCCCAGAGTGGGGTTAGACATCCAGACACTCTTGTAAGCCAGGGAGCTTCCTCCGGCAGCCACCCAGCTGCTGGTCCTGCGGGCCCAGAACCTCTCCCCAGTAATTGCTTTCGGTAATGTGTTTGCTCCAAACCAATTTCACGCCTCCGTGAGGACTCCGCCCTACACTGGCAGCACGGACCCCCCTCGTCACCACCGAGATACACACACACACACACACACACACACACACACACACACACACACACACACACGCACGCACGCACGCACGCACGCACGCACGCACGCACACACCCCGCGAGCGTTCAATGCAACAGACACGCAGCTCAAGTACCTGGGCACGCAAGCATACGTGTCCCTGTGCACCTGCACAATGGACTTTAAGACATGCATTTACAATCCCGGCCAACCAGCGAACTCAAAGTGAAGCGCCAAGAAGCACCGGGCATCCTCACCCTGGAACCCTCCCCTAGTCTAGATTCTTCGCCCCTCAGTCACACCAGGAGGCGCTACAGCACTCGGCACCGCGCTCCTGATGGCTGCAGTTTCAAACTTCTGCCACAGGAGGGCGCCCGAGGACAGAGCCCGACCAGCCTACTGAGAGCCGGCTCTAGCCCGTAGTCGGGGAGACAGCGCTCCGGAGGATTTGATGGGAGGATACCTCGGTCTTGACATCCTAGGTACTGGCTTCCACTCCAGGAGGGGGAGGTCAGATGATAGAGTCTAGGACGTAGGCACGAGCTGAGAGCGTAGATTCCAAAGATGATTCCTCTGTCCAGCGTTCGCTCCAGTAGGTGGGGTCACCAGTCAGAGCAGGGGCAAATAGAGGTAAACTTTAGACAACGGGGTGAGGCGCTTGCCCTCTATGGGCCTCCTCTGGGCTCAGGGGGAGAACCAGAGGTTTATCTCCTGGTACAGAAAGAACCGACGGAAGCCTGGTTGTGCAGTGGTTAAAGCCCTCGACTGCTAACAGAAGGGTGAAAGTTTGGCGGTTTGAAAACAGGACAGCCTTGGAAACCTGCGGGGCAGTTCTGCTCATCTATAAGGTCGCTATAGGATCTGATTGACTCGATGACACTGGGCAGGAAACAAGCCTCTTTCGGATTCCATGGTGAAGGTTCTGTCCTTGGTACTGACGGGAGAGTAGGAAGCAGTTTCTGGAACCCTCCCACTGAGGGAAGATGAATTTCCTTCTCGGCCACTCTACTTTTCTATGTTCATTAGGACAGTGAGGGTTCATTTTGAAAGGTGTTTTCTCTTATTCGCTTGATCCTTGCATCAACTCTTTGACCAGGCAGAACAGATATTCATAGCCACCATGTTGTCTCAACCCTATGCTCCCTGAAATGAACCAAGAAGGAAACGAGCCACTGCAGTTACCCCAGTTAGCTACTGACGGCCTTGCAAGGGCTGCACGCTTCTTGACCCTAGCTGGTAAAGGTATGCATAGGAACAGACTGAAGATGTAAACACATATAAAATACAATACCTGACAAACACATCACCATCAGCTCAATACCAAGTTGTGGAGGTCTCATTGGTGGCCCCCCCGGACCTTTAGGCACGAACCTTTACTTTTGTACTAGTTAAGCCAGCCTGAGCAGATAACCCCATGCTACCAAGCATCATTCTGGGCAGGGAGCTGTTAACTTGTGCTGAAGACATACATCTTCCAGATCAGAAGGATCTTTATCTATGAGTCCTTGACAATCAGTGAATGTTCCAATTAGTCCCACCAGAGAGTGACAGACTTGTTAAAGTCCTTTTACTGGGTTAAAAGGAAGATCTTTGGAATTTTGTATTATTACCTATACAAAAAAAATGAATGCAATTAAACTTTTGAAATGGCCCTTCCTTCATGTTTTTGTTGGTGACGGTGCTGCTGTAACTGCTCATACAGCTTTAGTTTCAGTGACTGTTGCCGAAAGCTCCTTCAGTAACATGCTAAGTCACCCCAAACACCCTTTTAAGTCAGCACTGAGGTCATTCCTGAGGTTCATCCTTCAGCCAAAGAACTGGCAGGCCTACAAAAGAAACAATAACACATGTAGTTCAGCCATGTAGATGAGACCGAATGGGTACACTAACTCAGGGGCAAGAACGGAGAAGGCAGGAGGGGAAGCTGGAAGAATGGAAATGGGGAACCCAGGAAGAGAAGAGTGTTGGTACTCACAGGGCTGACAACCAGTGTTGCCAAAACAATAAATACCTGTATTACTTGTTCAATGGGAAACTAATTTGCTATGTAAACTTTCACCTAAAGCACACACACAAAGCATCAAGTCAATCAGCCTTTATTACTTCTCCAGCACTTGATCTCTCAGTTTTTAAAGACTGGTATGGTGATGTGCTTGGGTCATTTAACAAAGGATCGTTCTGAAGAATATCTGTAAGAGCGGTGAGTTGGGGTTCCTATTCTTTCTCTATGGCAATGTCTTTCCACCAGACCCCTCTCTTACAGGTTCCACTGATTGTAATGTAGAGCTAAGGAAGAGATGAGAACTTCCTGAAATGACACTCTCAGCTCACTTCCCTGATGAACTGTCAATCTAGGCACACCCTTGCCCTCAGCACCGCTCTGGGGAGTGCCTCTCTGGGTGGAAACACTCACCTCAGCGGGTGCCACTCCTGACGTGAACAAGTGTCACTAAAGTGTCCCCTTCTGACTTGTTCTGTCTGGGCTCTTAGGGACCCTCCGGGCCCTTAGGGACTCTCCCGGCCCTAGCTTTTCACCTCACCCGAACCACACCATTCCCCTTTCTCTGCTGACTCTTCCTCACCATGCCTGGCTTTAGGCGTCTTTGTAACCTGGCTGGCCGCCCTGGCCCACCTAAGCAGTAGTCTCCTAGTCAGACGGTGACGGTGGCTTTTTCCGGAGGCTTGCTGTGATCCTGAAGCTTCCCTGTTCTTCCACTGACGGTGCCTCTGAGACCCTGCCTGTGTTAAGTTTCTCCCTTGCCCACGGACCGAGGCTCCAGGCAAGCTCAGAGCGTCCTGACTTTTGCCTCTGATTTCAGCTCCGCTGCTGGATATCAGGAGGATGAGAAGGGTAAAAGGCGCCACCATTTCTGTGCCGGGGAATGGGGGAGGTGAGCAGAGTCATCCGCAATTAGCGGGTAATTAGCACCGCTGACCCTTGTGGCTCCTCGTCGCGCCGGGGCCAGCCCCCAGCAATCAGCCAGGGCAGGTCGAGTGTGTCAGGCCCGGGATTGAATAGGGCTCATCAGCAGCGCGGGAGCCGGGCGCCAATCAGAGAAGTTAATAGCAGGAGAGAGAGGGCGCGAGGGAGGCCAGCAGGGAGAGACGGACAGACAAGAGATACAGACAAAGGCAAGAAATGCGGAAAAAGAGTTGTAAAGTCTGAGCTAGGAAATGAGAAAGGGGAAAGAGCGCTAGTCAGATAGGGAGGAAAGGGGTAGGAAGCAGGACAGGAAAGGCAGGAAAGAGGAAATGTGGAGGAGGGCAGAGAGGCAGGGGAAGGTGAGGTGACCGGTGAGTACTCGGCATAGTGTGAACACTCGGGAAGTCGCCCCCAGAAGTGACTATGGAGTAAAGACAGTGGGCGGGGGAGCAGGGGACAAGGAAGGAGGGACAACGCCCATGCCAAGAGAAAAAGGACCCAGGGAGACGTGAAGGGGGAGGGGAAGGAATAACGGGAGAAACATCCCCATGGACGTAGCTCCCAGCCGCGCCCTGTACCCCGCCCTGGGTCCCACACCGCACCTAGGCCTGCCCCGGCCGGCGGTGATGTCCGCTCCTGGAGGTGGGGCCGCAATTCGCCGCCGCAGCGTCAGACTGGCCCGGAGAGTTTGGGGGGGATCGGGTAGTCTGGCCCTCAGCGCGCCCCGCCTGCGCTCCAGCTCTGCCTGCGTTCCGCGCCAGCATCCCGCACTCAAGCCAGCATCCCACCCGATTTCCTGCAGCTCCCCGCGGCCCTGCCTGAAGCCCGCTCCCCGGTCCGCACCCCGTGCCCCGGCCCGCCTCCCATGCCCGCGCTCCGGTCTCCGCCCGCGCACGGCTCCCGCTCCTCGCGCGGGTCGGCGGGGCGAGGTGGGAGCGTCGCTGGCGCGGTCCCCGCCCCCGCGGCCGCTGCAAACTTTCACAAAGCGGCGCTGTCCGGCCTCATCAATCTCGATTACTAACCGTCGGGTGGCCGCGAGCGGCGGCGGGCGGGGGTCCGCGGGCGGGGCGGGGCGGCGCCGCGAGGAAGCCGAGCGTAATTTGAGGAAGATGGATGAGTGCGGAGGGCGACACCCCCGGCCCGCCTGCCGCCCGCTCCGCCCTCCGCCGGCCCGGAGCCGCTGAGCGCGCAGCCACAGCGTCCCCGCACCGGGCGCCATGCAGACGCCCGCGGGCCGCGGCGGTGGCCCGGGCGCCGCCTTCTCCATCGACGCCCTCATCGGGCCGCCGCCGCCGCGCGCCGCGCGCGTGCTGTACGCCGGCTACCCCCTGCTAGTGCCCTACCGGCCGCTCGTGCTGCCGCCCGCGCCGCTGCCCGCCGGCCTCCCGCCGCTCGGGCCGCTCGCGCCCTTTGCCGGCCGCCTACCCGGCGCCTTTTGCGCGGGCCTCGGCCCCGCCGTCCCCTCCATGGTGGCCCTCACGGCAGCGCTGCCCGGCTTCGCCGAGCCACCCGACGCCTTCTACGGGCCCCCGGAGCTGGCACCTGCCGCTGCCGCCGCACGGCCCCCGCCCGAGCCCGGTGCCCGACGCCCCGAGGGCGGCCCGCGCCCGGACGAGCTGGGCCCGGCGCGGGACAAGGGAGCCGAGCCGCCGCCGCCGCCGCAGCACTTCTCCGAGACTTTCCCAAGTCTGCCGGGTAAGTGCGTGAGCGCCGGCCGGAGCCCGGCGTTCGGAGCCTGGCGTTCAGAGCCTAGCCCAGGAAGCCCGGCTCCCTTCCGACTGATGCCCACTCCCCCAGTCTTCCAGCTTGGCACCCCATGCCTCCTTCCAGAGCCCTTGGTTTCTCAGCTCAGCCAGGAGTAGGGAAGCCGCACGCCACGCGAGTGGGACTTCTGCGACTGCAGCAGGTCTCTGGGACGAAGGGGCCGCCAGCGGGATGGCTCTGGGCTGTCAGCTGAGTAGGGCAGAGCGCACTGACCCTTGACGCCCGGAGCAGGCGGGATGCCTGGGCTCTGTGGATGCAGAGGCAAAAAGAAGTCTCATCACTTCTGAACTGGCAAGTCTAGAGCCAGCCATGAAGAGCTGGGTGAGGATTTGAGAACACAGCTGTCAGGGGACTGCACCCTGCCAGCCCTAAGCTATCTGCAAGGCCAATCCAGAGGCTAAAGGCGGCTCAGGGCTAGGCTTGGCCCAGAATCCTAAGTTTGAGAATCCAGATAGGATTCTCAAAGCAGAAAGATGAAGCTAAGAGGTCCTGCAGGCGCCATGGGCCCTCGATGGGAGGATGTCCTAACCATAGAAGCAGGGTGTACTGCACCCAGCCCTGTTTATACCAGTGCATGCATACACTAGTGCACTTAGAGCCCTCCTGTTGGCCGGGGAGCTTTTACCTGCCCAGGGGCAGATCGTTACATGTTCTAACATGTAAAGCTTACAGATCTGGTGGACCATCTTCAAGTGCGGGGCTCTGAAAATTAAAGTTCTTTAGCATCACGGTGAATCCTGTGTTCAGCCATTTGTCACAACCAGCTTAGCAGGTGGAAGGGACCTCAGGAGCCTGAGGGTGCTCTGGCAGGACAAGAGGGAGATCCAAGAGTCCTTTCTGTCCTTCGCCAGGAGAGGGCAATTCCTGATGGTCTTAGGTTTCTGGGTCCCTCCTGAAATTGTCCAAAGAGCTAATCACTCCTCCTGACCATAAAGGCTGCCATAGAGCCTGCCTGCCTTGTCTCTTCCTCTTTAGCCTCAGGCATTTGGGCTTTTGGAGTCAGCTGTCATTTTCTTGTTTGTACCTGGTTGGACCAGGAAGATCCAGTGACTGAAATCAAAGTAGCAACCCCCAAAGAGAATGAAAGGAAATGATAGAGCCGGCAGCAAAAGGTGGGAGGAAAAGCTGGGGTGGTAGGGGGCTGGCAGGCTGGGAAGGTGGGAGAAGTGTGTGACCAGCACGGTGATCTATGAAGAAAAGGTCAGTGGGATTCTTGGAAGTGGCTGTTGCTAAGGGGGAAGAAAGAGCAAGGCAGGTCACCTGAAGGATGACTCTGGAAGTTGTGGACCCGGGAGAGCTGGAGAAGCAGACACCTTGGGAAGGGATGAGCTGGAAAGGTGGCAGGTGGTTTGTCCCACCCCTCAGAGGCACTTGGCTCTTATTTAACCCCATATACGGGGCCTCCTCTGTGAAGCAGATAGAATAGCAGCTGTAAGATTGGACGGTAAGAAGAGTAAGCAGGAGAAGAATGGGAAGAGACATACTGAGGAAGGAAGAACTAAGGAGGACCGGGGAGTATGCTATGCAGGGGAGTGTTCGAGAGAAAGCTGTGGGAAGAGACACATACAAGGGGTTTGTATACTGGGCTCTCTGGACCAGATGTGTATGTGGAAAGAGTTCTGTCTTGAGAGGGCAGGGAGGGAAGAGCTAAATAAAAATTCTAGAAAACAGGGAGAAATTTCAACACTAGGATTACTTTTCTTTAAAGATTTTCAACATTAGAAGTGATGGGAGACTAGAATTTGTTTATGTGAGATGATAAAGGAAAGCTCTGTGTGGAAACAAAAAAGAGAACCAGATTATTGTAGGATGAAGGCAAGAATTTCTCTGCTAAGCGATCAGAAGGAGCTGGCTGCAGAGACAGCACCTTGAGAGAATGCTGAGAAAAGAGCCTGACTCACTTTGGGTGTGGATACAAACAAGAGTGACTGTGGGCTGCTGGACGGGGCAGCAGTGATGACAGGTTGTAGCAGAGAGGAGCAAGTGAGAGGCTTCACCTGTGACAGTGGCCCCTCAATGTTCTCAGTACAAACTCAGCCAACTCTGCTCACCAAGCCCCTCATGTCCACCTTCCCAGGCTCCAGTCTTTCCTGAAATAGCAGAAGAAAGAAAATACAATTCCAGAAACATTAGGCAGAAAATCAATCTGGGGAGCGATGACGCGTGGCCCATGCTGTAAATGGCTGGAAAACGAACACTCTGTTTTGGGAATTGTCTTTGAGTGTTTGGAATGAAATAAGAGTTCTTGACTGAGAGAGATAAGATTGCAATCTCAGTGTTAGGAGAGTTTGGAGGAAGAGGACTGTCTTTCCAAATGACAGAGGAGAAACTGCAGTCTAGTATGGATGAGTGACATTTGTTTGAAATCATCATTAGTTTATGTTTAGTGCATTACAATTTACCAGCCTTTTATATGAAATTAGTGTGAAGGTAAGCCAGTTTGGGAAATAGTGGATGTGGTTCTTTTGATTGAGAACTGTACAGACTTACAAAAAAATATTTAGCTGAGAATTAAGACAGATAACATTCTGTACTAGAATTGATGAAGGAAAAGCTGGAACTTTATTTTGGTTATTTTTGTCTGTTACTAAGCTATAGTGGCAGGCAAAAAGAGATACTATGTACAGAATAATGTGGTAGGGAAAGCATTGAGGAGATTGAAAAAGAATTCTTGGTTTACTGGAGGGACCCCTGGGAACAAGGCCCCTGGACTTGCTGCTAGCCCAGAGCTGAAACCAGTACTGAAGCCAACACTTCAGACAAAGAATGGGCTGGACTTGGGGACACAGAGTGACGCAGGTGGTGTGTCAACTTTATGGTTTAACAGATAAATGAGGCTGCCCTACTGGCTTCTTTTTAGAGGGGAAACAAGAGGATGGAGAGGAGGGGACAAGTGTTGGTTGAGTGGATAGTGGAAGAGTAGGAAAGAAGAGTGTGCTGTCACAGGGTGAGAAGAGCACACAGAGTTGCAGAGAGATGGGTACTCAGGGTTTTATGTGGAAAATTGACTTGGATTGGAAGCTTTCATTTCATCACAATAAAAAAGTTTTAAAAAATTTTTGGTTTGGAGCTTAGGGAGTAATGGAAAGAGTTGAGTCTTCCCATTCTCTTCTAAGAATGATAAAAGAGGATCGATTTTTGAACCAGTAAGGAATTATGTAAAAGTACAAATCAACAAACAAGTTCATACCACTGCTGCCTAGTAGAAATATAATGCAAGACATATATGCAATAAAAAAATTTTAGTAGCAACATTAGAAAAAGTCCAAAGAAACAGGTGAAGTTAATTTTAATGATATATTTAACTTAATATGTCTAAAGTATTATATTTCAACAGTAATCAATATAAAAAGTTATTAATGAGATTTTTTGTTCTCTTTTCATACTAAGCCTTTGAAATCCAGAATTTTATACTGTTTGCACGTCTCAATTCAGACTGGACACATTTCAAGTGGTCAGCAGCCTCATGTGGCTAATGGCAACTATAGTCAAGATAACTGACCTAGAAAGTTGCAAGGACAGGGTCATGTAAAAGTGTCAGGGAGAAAAGCTTTGAATCCCAAGTTGATTGACTTATATCATTTCTAGTACTTCTGTTTTATCTCCTAGTTTGTTGCATAGTGTCTGGGGTCTTAAAAGCTTGCAAACAGCCATCCAAGGCACAATTGGTCTCTATTCACCTGGAGCAACAGAGGAAGAAAGAGTCAAGAATAGGAGGAAATGGAATGCATGGCTAATTGTCTCCATGAACAACTGCCTCCTTTGCCAGGAAACCAGAAGAACTGGATAGTGCCCAGCTACTATTACTGAATGTTTTGATGAATGAAAAGGGAGAAAATGCAGAACGTAATTTCAAATTCTTATGGAATTCAGATATCCTGGAGCTACGAAGGTTGGAAGAACTTCCAAAATTATTACCTTGAGATAATCTTTAACTCTTAAACCAAAAATATCCCCTGAAGTCTTCTTTAAATCAAACAATAGATAAATTCATAAAGAATGTTTGCCTTGATCATTGTGCTCTTTTAAAGAACTGAGTGGGATCCAACTGATGATGGCAACCCAAAAGGTTAGACCTAGAGGGCAGTGAGAGTGTGTTAATGGGGGGAAGCAGTTCAGAAAAGGCGTGAAAATGGTTATGCAACTCAAAGAATGTAATCAATGTTGAATTTTATTTGTAGAAATATTTGAATTGGTGTACATTTTGCTGTGTATGTTTTCAACAACAACAAAATAAATTATTAAAGAAAAAAAGAATTTTGAATTGGGGAGGACAGGGAAGTCCTCAGTATGTTAGGTAAAACTGAAGGGAAAAAGAAGTACACTCTAAATGACAGGCCAATACCATTCAGGGATGGCAGAGATTATTATGTGGTGCAAATCTCTTATCACAGAGATGACAGGTGAAGAGGATGCTGTCTACTGGGAAGAATGATGAGAACAGCCCATTGAAGAAATGCGAAATAAAAGGTTAAATTGGGGCTGTCAGGAGCTGTGGGTTCATCCAGTGAGGACAGCATTGGATTGCTTGGAAACAAAAGCTCAAGAACCGAGAGAAGGTAGACACGCCATGGGCAATTGTTAGATGGATGATAAAAAGATGAACAATTGATGTGAGAGCAAATGCCAGGGTTGGACATGAAGAAATAAAGAACACATTTATAGCTGGGATGATAGAGAAGAGAATATGAAGGGACAAACCCAGGACATATCATGGAAGTGGATATCATTTGTTTAAGATGAACATAAAAGGATTCAATAATTTCTGAATTGAGAATTAGCAGTAAAAATGGAAGTGAAATGTGGAGACCAGAGAAGTTTCCTGGGACATGACATTTGAGTGTGATTGCTGTGAGATAAGCCCAAGGTTGTAGCTAAAGGACAAGTTAAATGACCATTCGTTAATTTCTGAGTAAGTACCCATACGACCATCAAGACATGATGATGTTTACTTATGACAGAAAGACAGGAAATGATTTTGTGATACGGAATCAGAGACTTAAGTTGTTGCAAACGGGAGTGTTTTCCTGCAAGTGATGGGAACACAGAGTGTGATTTCCTAAGACTTTTAGGGAAGAGCATACAGGGAGAGTGACTGTTCCACTGACGTCTGCAGACTGGCTCATGTTGCATTAACTTGGTGCAGCTGAAGGTACATTTATGTAGGAGTCAGGGCACCTAGTCTAAGTACAGGTTTTATCATCCATTAGCTGTGGCAGAGGACAGTCACTGTGCCTCTCTTACGGGCTTAGCATGTTCAAGTCACTTTCGGAAATGGAACATCACATGATTTGTGTATGGTTACATCCAAAATTCTTTTTTAAAGCATTTGAAATCTGTATTTTAATAAAATGGATTTCTGATGTAATTTATGCGTTTTATTTGATGCACCTAAAAGTAGTTTTCAGAGAGGAGTTCACAGGCTTCAGACTGACAGAGGGGTCCATGATGCGAAAAAGGTTGAAAGCCACTGGTTGAGGACAGTTTTTTGGGAGAGATGGAAGAGGACACCGAGATGCCTTATGCTATAGTAGAGACGCACTGGAAGGAATGGCTGAGAGGAGGTTCTGGGCAGGAGCACGTGTAGGTAACAGAGCTAGACATGACCAAAGGTTGGGAGCAGAGTGATTAAGGAATACATTCATATACTCAGAGCGGATACTCCATACTGGTAATTATGGGAAAGGGATAATATTTTAATGGGAAAGAAGGAGGAATGTAATGTTAGAGAAAAATCTTTGCATTGACAGGAATGTTAACAATAGGAAGTTATAGGGAAGAATTTTGTATTGGAAGTAATGAGGGAAAAGAGCTCTTTGCAGTGAAATGGTGTGGAATTAGGAAAAAGAAATGAAAGACGTAACAGCATAGATGTTCAATGAGAGAGGGACTGGAGGAGCAGTGATAAGAAGAAAAGAGTTTGGTAGGAGAGGACTTCCACCTGGCAAAAATAGAGAAGTTGCTCCATGTGAAGGAGCACATTGGTCCCAGGTAGTGATGCATAAGCTGTTGGAGGTAATGATGAGAGTGAAAGGTGCCTGCATTAGGAGTAATAGAGAAGAGGCTTAGTTTGGTATTGGAAATATAGCGATGCTGTGAAAAACCCGTTAGGCTAGGGTCACATGGAAGAACCATGTGCTAGGAGTGACTGGGAGGGAGGGGGTAGGGAAAAGGCATGCTTGACTTTGGAGCGATAGAAGGTGGCCTTTGTGGTTGAAGTGGGTGCCCAGGGAAGAGTCAGCAGGGTGTTCAAGGAGTTGTGAGCTGATATTGTCACTGCCGTCATGGGAGAGGAGGGGATAGCATTCAGACAGTGGTGTGAACACCTCTCTTGGAATGCTTCTTCTGATAGAGGCTACAGGAGCTAAGGAGACCAGGGCTGTGAGGAAAATGCTCTAAGAATGAAGACTGGGAGTAATGGGAGACAGGCTTCTTGACTGAGTTTTGGAAAAGATGGAAGTCCATGTTGGGTACACTGGGCAGAGGTGGTGCGGAGGTCCTGGACAGAGTGGGGTGCTGGGAGGGAATGGAGGAGGTGCTTTGTGCTGGAATGGATGCTAACAATTCCATAAACTTTAGACACTGCCAGTATGTAACTAGGAGACTGTGGCCAAATCCCACCTCTCTGAGTCTTAGCTTCTCATCAGTAAAGTTAGGAGTTTGAAGTAGTGATCTCTAAGGTTGCTACCAGCTCTGCAAGTTTGTTTTTGTCTATAAGGATACCATTATAATAAAGTGTTTCTTTAAAAAACAAATTTAAAAATAGGCATCCTGAGAAGAGGGCCTGGGGTTGGGGGATCCTATGTTTTCTAGGACTGAGGTTGTCATGGCAGATGAGGAGGAAGAGGAGGCCGTCTGGGATACATTCATTATAAGGCTACCAGACGGTCAGGCTGAAGAATTGAAGAAGCTTTGTCATCTGGATCGAGGAGGATTACTTAAGCCATGTTTATGTACAGCTTTTATGCAAATAGAAGAGAGAAACATTTGGTAAAGGCAGGAGTAGATTGTTGGGGCCAGAAAGGTTGAGGGGGTCAGTTGTGACTGGTGAGGAAGGAACCAAGCCCTGAACAGGGTGTGATAAAAAGAGTATTTATATTGTGGCATCAGTTCCTTGGATTTCTATACTTTTTCCATCTTGTCATGATATTTGTGGTAGGGTGAGATTAGACTGTAGTTACTTTTTAAATTAAATACTGGTGGTGAAGTGTAGTTGAGCTCAGCATAGAGGAAAAGACTAGGCTTGGTCCAACATGCTGTTGGCTCTGCAGCAACTGTGTGGCCTGCAGCAAAGTACTCAGCCTTTGGAGTCTCTGTTTCCTCTTCAGTAAAAATAAGGGCAGTGATCCTTACCTCACAGAGTTGTTTCGAGGATCAAGTGAAAAGGTATTTATGCAGCGTCTTGAAGGTCATACGTGTGTGAGAAGTTACCATTATTGTCACTGTACTAGATACCGATGGGAGGCTTCCTGGGAATTTAGTTGAGAAAGCCCTTTTTATTAGAAATTGGATGGATGGATGGCCTTATCTCTACTAATGAGGAAAGATATTGGTAGGAGTGGTGATAGAGACAGTTACTAAGTTCTCAAAGCAGTGAGGAGAAGGCCTGGCATTTTGTCTTAGCTCTTTCTGCCTCCTGTGGTTCTCTCCTTCACATTTGGTACTTTCTGCAGAGGCTGAGGCTGACCAAAACCCCTTTGCTCTGCCCTACCTGGGCCTGTTCCCTCACCGTTAATAAAACACCTCTCCACCCTCTTTTTTCTCATCAAATTTCCCACCCCCCTCACCCCAATAAGGTTGGCCATGATCCAAAAAACACAAAACAACAAATGCTGGAGAGGCTGTGGAGAGATTGGAGCTCTCCTACACTGTTGGTGGGGTTGCAAAATGGTCCAGCCTCTTTAGAAAGCAATCTGGCGCTTCCTTAAAAAAATGGATATAGATATACCATTTGACCCAGTAATTCTACGACATGGAATATATTCTGCAGAATCAAGGCCTTTCACACTAAGGGACATGTGCACAAGAATGTTTATCGCAGCACAGTCCATGAGAGCAAAAGGATGGAATTAACCCAGATGCCCAACAACAGAGGAATGGATAGGTAAACTATGGTATATATACTCAGTGGAGCACTATGCAATGATAAAGAATAATGATGATTCCAGGAAACATCTCATAACCTGATTTCAACTGGAAGACATTATGTTGAGTGAAAGTAGTCAGCGACAAAAGGACAAATATTGTATAAGACCCCTGCAATAAGATCTCAAAAACAGACTTATGTGTAGAAGAAAAGACTCTTTGACGGCTGCAAGGGAGGAGAGGGAGGGAGGGTGAGGGGGAAGGGCTTAGATTAGATAGTTGGTAGAAATTTGGTTGGGTGAAATCAGTGATAGCCCACATTAGAAACAAGAACAATATTAAGTGGACTTCAGTATAACTTGAATACTCCTTCCATCTTAACCCAATATTGCAAGGACAGAGTAGCTGGGGCAGGGGACAGGAGACCATGCTCTTAGGTGAAATCCAGGCTAATTGGCACAACTAGTGTTTTGCTAAGAGGACTCTCTGCATTCCACATTGGTGAGTGGCATCTGGGGTCTTAAAAGCTGTCAAGCTGCCATCCGAGGGCACAGCAAATGGTCCCAACTCAGCAGGAACGGATGATCATCGAGGACCAAAATGACATGGGGTAAAGACAACCCAGAAGATAGACAGACCCACAAGAGTGGGTGCCTACATCGACTTGGGACCAAAAGAACCGGATGGTGCCCGGCCACCACCAGTGATAGCCACGATGAAGCTCACTAAGTTGAGTCTCACTGGCAACACAAGAACAAAAAGGGATGCACCCTAAGATCTCCACTAAAAGACAGCAATTGATGGTCCAGTGGCCTCGAGGTTCCTCTGGGAGCCTTGCCCCTGGCCCTGAAGCTGCTCTTGCCCATAAGCCATAACGAAGGTCCACTCTTCAGACACAAATGAATTGGACTTGGCAATGCAGAGTGACCATATATTGTATGCACTTTATGGTTCTATGCATCTGTAGGATATCATCCTGCTGACCTCTGGCTGGAGGAAGGGGAGTGGGTGGAGAGGAGGGGAAAGGAGACTGTTGGGAGGATGAGACATATATGGAGCAGAGAGGAATAGTGTGCTGTCACCGGGCAGGGAGAGCAGTGGAATCTGCATATAGGTGGGCCTGTAAATTTATATGGGAATGTACATTTTCACTCGGTCATAATAAAAAAAAAAAATTCCCACTCCCCTGCAGTAGGGAGCCCTGATGGCTAAAGAGCTTAGCTACTGAACAAAAGGTCAGCGGTTCAAATCCACCAGACACTCACTGGAAGCTCCGAAGGGCAGTATGCTCTGTCCTGTAGGGTTGCTGTGAGTCGGAACTAACTCGATGGCACCTGACAACAACAACAAAGTAGCAAAGCTGTTGCACTGAACTAATTCACACCCAGGTGGATGAGCTGAATTTTTACAAATCCAAATGAATTTCAGATAGGTAGGATGTAAGTTGCTGTTACTGCGAATAACTTCAAGTCATGCAGATAAATTATTCTGGATGGGAGAGTTGTGAGAATGAGGTGATAGGACAACTTCCCCCAGAGTCATGTAATTCTTGTTACTTCTAGTGACAGCATCATATTTAATCAAAACTTTTTGGGTTGCAAGTGACAGTAGCTCATGTCTAAATGAAGCTGAAATACGGATTTGCTGATTCACATAATGGCGAAGTGCAGGTGGAGCAGGGTCTGCAGATGGTGTTGTCAGGTCTGTCTCCGGTCTGCCTCTGTCGCTGCCTTAGCCTCATTCTCTCCTGAGACAGCCGCCTTCATTTAGTGAGAGTCAAGGGAGAGCCCAGGAAACGGGGCTGCCTCAGGGGTGGAATTCTTGCCTTCCCTGTGGGAGACCCACGTTTCACTCCTGATCAAAGCAGCTTCATGTGCTGCACTACTTGTCCGTCAGTGGAGGTGTACATGTTGCGATGATGTGGAACAGGCTTCCCAGGAGCTTCCAAACTGAGACTCAGAAGGGCCTGGCAATCTACTTCCCAAACTCAGCCAATGAGAATCACAATGGTCCAAGCCCCAGCTGATCATGGAGACTGGGCAGCATTTGTTTTATTGTATATGATGTCACCCAGAGTTGGAGGCCAACTCCAAGGCAGCTAATAACAACATGGGGTGAGCCCAGCCTTAGCCAAGCCAAGTGTCATCGAGTCGGATCCCAGCCTTAGCAGTTCTAAATGTTCATATCCCAGGTTTGGGCCCCAGTGGATTCTCAAGTGTGTAAAATCCTCTGGAAGGAATGGTTATGGGATTAACCAGGAAAGGAAGATGTTGTGATTAGTAGGTCTGAGCCTGGTTCCTGATTGTGTTCACGGTGATGGAAAGTAGTAGGGTGGAAGCAGTTACCTAGGGAGGGGGCTCTTCTTGAACAAAAACAAACGTAACAGACATCTATCTCAGCCAGCAAGACAGAAAAGAAGGAGGCTCCAAATTCTTTTCAGGATCAGGAAGAGAAGCCTTCCACACTGGTAGGTTAGCTAGCATAGGAGTAACAGCAAAGATCCTGGAAGTGGAGCTCTAGGGAAAGTTCTGTGATGAGGAATGAGCAAGATGAAGAGGGGGAGAGACATTTCTGTTCCCCAGTGGTGCTGCCTTTTTGCTGTGGTTCCTGGACAAGACCGAGTGCCACTGGGACAGTGGTAAACTAGAAGCTACAGAAAATTGGTACTAAATAAAGCTTTTTCCAGGGTTTAGCAATATTGTTTTTAAAATGAGAAAATATGTTTCTGAATAAAAACAGACTAGCATGATTATACTGTTTAGACACATAATGATAAGGAAAATGAGACAGTTCTAGTGGGAATTTTGTTTGGGGGACTGGTGGGACAGACTGCCTGATAAGAAACTGAGGTGAAGTTTGGAGGTGAGGCTTCTCCTAGGGGAGAGGATGTGAGTGGAGATTAGTGATTAGGAGAGCTCTCTACTGGTGCATGAAAGGAACGAGGCCTAAGTTTGTATTTGATAAGGTTATTTACCTAATGAAACACGGGGGGAGTGGCTTTTACATCAAGTGGGAGGGAAGGAGAAGATACTTTACTGAAGAGACTGGGGCAAGTACTGACTAAGACAGTTTAGGAGACCAAGATTCTGGACATGGTTCTGTCCCTAGTTGTGTGACTTAGGAAGATCATTCACCTTTTTGGAAAATCAGTTTTTTTCACTGGAAACCAAGGTTATGAGTACTATTACTACTGTTTCTGATACTCACTGTAGGTGCACCCACTTGAGTGAGTTGCCCTAAGATCAGATCATTTGTATGTTGGTGGTTGCAGAGTTCAAGGAGATGCAAAAGTACACCTAGAAACCCTGTTATGTGGTGACAGGGACTTTCATGAACTTTGGAGCTTGTCCTGACAGCAGAAGGGGCTCTCATCTTGCAGAGATATAGAAGGAATTCTTTGCTGATTTGGGGTGAAGAATGGTGAAGAGTAATGGGATGCATGGAGAGAGAACGAACATGAAGATGAATTGCCCTTTATTGTACCTGAAATGATGGGAATGAGTACTCCCATAATGAGAGGATAGTTAACCGGGATGAGAGAGAAAGGGGAAGTGAGCTGGATGCTACGTGACGGGAGTGAGGACCGCCTCTGGGAAGATGAGAAATAACTCTTCCAAGCACGATGGTGACATGAAGACTTTGAAACAGGAGTGGTGATACATGGTAGCCATTTTTTGAGGAGTGAGCTGGATTTCCTTCCCCACTCAAACTGGTACTGGATTAAGGGGGGAAGAACAGCTGAACTGGAGCAGAAGGAGAGGCGTTATCCAGGGGGAGCCTTTCCTGGGGAATGTTAGAAGGGGAGTTTAGGATAGTTGTTTTTGAAGTAGAAGGATAAGTCAGTCAGAACTGAGTGTATGGGGGATGGGGGGAGAACTTCTCTGTGATTAATAAGCCAAATATCAAACCAAACCTAGTACTTTTGAGTCAATTCTGACTCATAGTGACCCTGTAAGTCAAAATAGAACTGCCCCATAGGGTTTCCAAGGAGCTCCTGGTGAATTAGAACTGCTGATCTTTTGGCTAGTGGATGTAGCGCTTAATCACGACACCATCAGGATTTCCAGATGAAGACTGCTTATTTTGTACCAGTTAATAGCTTTTCTATGAATTATATAAGGGTAAGGGCTACAATAACTGGGTTAGTGAGAGGCCTCACAGGGCCTCCATTAGTTCTTGTAGACGGGTATCTGAAGAAACCCACGCC
Source organism: Heterohyrax brucei (assembly GCA_028571685.1). Taxonomy (NCBI): domain Eukaryota; kingdom Metazoa; phylum Chordata; class Mammalia; order Hyracoidea; family Procaviidae; genus Heterohyrax; species Heterohyrax brucei. Next base: position 59,407,936 of record CM053158.1, on the reverse strand, counting down.
CACCCCAACAGTACCTCCTCCCCGGTGGCCAGTGGCCGTAGCTTTGGACTCCCTCTCTAGACGGTGCTCGGCTGGGCTCTTTACCCTTCCTGTTATACAATACCTTCTGTGGGTTCTTTGGCCATGGATTTCTTATCCAGCCTGATCTGAACTACTCCTAAGATGAAGCTCCTCCATGTCTCTTGGGCTGGTTTTCTATTCCCCCGACCTAGCTAGACTGGGAGCTCACAGAAAGGTACTGCCCTTGAGGAAGGTTACTAATACCTCTGGTATGTATTCTATAAGGACTTGAGTACTTTGATGCATGTTTCAAGCCTGTGACTTCTAGTTCTTAGGACACTAGCACCCACTAGGAGGACTGATGCTTTTCAAGTGTTTCATAACATCCAGCCTCACCACATTCATACCCCCTCCCCCTCCGCCCAGACCACACACTTCCTCCCCAGACGCTAGATGCCCATAGATAGCCCCTGGAAATTTGGCCTACTCCTCTTATTGTCCAGTGATGTCATTTTCATGTTTAAAAAACAGAAACTTGATATCTGTTTAGCCTATCTGCCTACCTACTACCTACTAGCACAGTCAAATCCTTTCCAGTTTTTAAATTTTCATTTTTGCTGAAACTATTCTCATCAGAATCATATTTTTCATGTAAAATTTTCAATGGAGCTTTTAAAAAAAAAAAATTGGTCCTGATTGCCTGTTCTTATCAACCAACTATGACATTTGCAGTTGGAAAGTTTCTTTTATGGACAGTGTATCTACCAAGTTCAGTGATTCTAAACCAAATTTTACAGAATTTTGTCAAAAAGATTTGCTTTTTCTATCAGTTTTTAGTCACTCTCAAATTTTTCTGTGTACAATTTTTTTTTAACCAGTCATTATAAATTGGATAAAAGTTTGCAATTAATTCTTAGCTGATTTGTGAAACAAAAAATAGTAAGCAGTTCACCTCAGCTATTTCAGAATTGCTGTATTGTAAAAGATTGGGAAAAACTCACTTTTTGTATGTTTTTTCCCATCACTGTTCTAAACTTTCCTTCTGCTACAGAGCGAAGAGCAAATGAGGGGAGCAAAATGGCTTGCTTTACTCCAAATTCATCACTATTTTGGGGAAAGATGTAGGAGTGCTAAAAAATAAAAATAAAAATAAAAGCTTTTTGCTTTCTTTCCCTTGATTTTCAGCCCTTTCCAAGTTCCTCAGACTCCCACTTCTCCTGTTTCTCCTCTGCCCCACTGTCTCTCTCCCCATTCACTCTCTGCCCTACCTTCTTTCCCTGCTCCAGACCTCACTGGCTGGCCGGAGACTGTAGCTGTCCATGGTCCCTCTAGGTTGCTTTCTTCTGTTGCCCCGTGCCCATCTCTTTCCAAGAGTTGCTCATCACTGTCCCCAGTGTCATGATTATGAAAGCTCAGAGAAGACACTCTTGCACCTGCTGCTCAGCAACCCTCAGGATTAGGGGCTGGGAGAGGCTATGGAACTGCTAGTGTTGGGGGGGGGGACCCTAGCAGCAGAAAGAAGAGGCCTGCTCTGTAGGTGTAATGTAATCAGCAGACCCTGTGTCCACTGGGAGTATAGGATGGATGGCGTGATCTCAGGAGGGCTTCTAGATCGTGAAACATGGGGGGCTGCCTTTCAGTCACCATCACATTAGATTTATTGGACACCCCTTGGGTGCTTAGATCTGTAATAAATGGTTTCATCCTTCAAGCTCTGAAATCCAGTTTCTGCCTTTTTAGCAGCTCTTTGGAATGTTGTAATATTGGGCTGAGTTTTTACAAGCTTTTGTTGTTTTGTCATCATTTATTACAAAAACGGTGATTTTTAAATGTAAGTTAGAAGATTTAATAATTATATGGAAACAGCCTTTCACTTCTTTTAGGATAAAAATTCTATAGGTTCCCACTGCAGGCCAGCTGTTCTCAGTGAGGATGAGACCAGGGGGTGTCCTGTAAAGAGGGATGGTGGGCCTTGTGGACAGAACCTCTGTGGTGGGCACCAGAGCTGGGGTACAGCAGACCAACGGGAGTATTTTAGGAGAGGCTCGGGAAAGGAAGGGGCAGAAACAGAAAGCACACACGTTGGGAATAATTTCATTCAGTCAGTAAATAATGTATTGAGTGCCACTCTGTGCAGGCACTTTTTTAGATGCTGAAGATACAGCAGTGCATAAAACTTACTAACACTCCGTGTTCTCATGGAAGGAAACCCTGGTGGCATAGTGATTAAGTGCTACAGCTGCTAACCAGAAGGTCGATAGTTCAAATCCACCAGGCACTCCTTGGAAACCCTATGGAGTTCTACTCACAGGGTCACTGTGAGTTGGAAATGACTCAGTGGCAGTAGATTTGGCTTTTTTTTTTGTTTATATCCTCATGGAAGATGAGCTTTGGTTGTACAGTGGTTAGAGCTTTTGGCTGCTAACCAAAAAGCTGGCTGCTGAAACCCACTAGCCATCCCACAGATGTGGCAGTCTGCTTCCATAGACTTACATCCTTGGAAACATCATGAAGGCACTTCTGCTGTATCCTGTAGGGTCTCCATGAGTTGAAATTGCCTTGACAGCGACAGGTTTTTATCCTCATGCAAGTTTTCACCTTCCACACGGGAGACTCGGGTTCAGTTCGTGGCCAGGGTACCTCATGTGCAGTCACCGCCATCTGTCACTGGAGGCTTGCATGTTGCTGTGATGTGATACTGAATGAGTTTCAGGAGTTTTCAGATAAAGGCAGACTAGGGAAAAAGGCCTGGTAATCTGTTTCTGAAAATCAGTGTGTGAAAACCATATGGATCACAGCTGTCTGATTCCAATACACACGGGGCTACCAACTTGACAGCAGCTAAACAACAACCCTCAGTGGAGTTTGTATTCTGACAGGAAGAGGCAAAAAAGTTGTTGCTAAGCACTAAAGCAGAGAAAGGAGGTAGAGCACCTTGGGGGCTTTAATTTAAAAAGAATGATGGGGGTTCTCACTGATAAAGACCTGGTAGGGAATGAGCCAGTGCAAAAATGTGGGAAAAGAGTATTCCAAACAGGGAAGGATATACTTGCTTTTGCAAGTGTTAGTAACCCAGGAGTGAGCCAAGAGTGATTTGGAGGTGAGCAGAGGTCAGATTCTGGATGCATTTGAAGACAGCTTTAACAGAAGTGCTGCAGGGTTCGACATAGTTCGTGAGAAAGTTTGAGCAACAGAGCAGATGGAGCTGCCATTAAATGCGATGGGGAAAACATGTTGGGGTCGGAGAAATCTGGTGTTGGCACCAGACAGGAGCTCAGTTTGGGACACACTGAGTACTGTGGGATGGAAGATGATGTGGAGGGACCATGAGTATGAATTTTGCAGAAAATAAAATGAGTGTAGCAAGGGAGAAGCTGGGAGAAAGCATGGGTGATCAGGGAGCTGATTACGAGGGATGCATTGTTGACAGTCTGTTTATCTACAGACAGTGGATAGTCGATGAAGCTGGGCGTTAGCAGAGCTTGGGCAAGCTTTTGAAGACAGCACAAAGGCCCGTGGGCTGGTGAAGAGCACATGAATGGGAAAGGCGTGAGCAGGCTGGGTGAGGCTACGCTGGGGCTTGCCACACGGGCTTTGAAAGGTTAGATAAAGAGTCGAGTGATACAGGAAGAGAAGGGGGCTGTGAAATAGCCTTGCGGTACAGCGATGGTAACCAAGATGGAATAGGGGAGCTGGACATGGGCTGGAAGTTCCGGCCTGTAAGGAACATCTAAGTGTGGCTCTGAAGGAAAGGAGCAGGTGGGGACTGCCCAAGGCCAGGGGAGTTACTGGGCTGCTACTGGAGCTGGAGCGATTTTGTTGGCACGGAGGCTGACGAGGCCTATCAGGAGCCAGCTGAGCTCTGACTACCAAAAAGTGTTCCATCCACACACTTGCTCTGTCTCCTATGATGCATTTCACCAATCTGTAGAGCCCCTTTTATTTTTCTCTGAGTTGTACTGTCCACCCAAGAGCATCTGTGTGTGTACAGGAGAGATGCTGGGCATACGTGGACCACTTCCACAGATGTCCCCTTACACAGGCAGCTGTGAGGAGCTGGCTGTCTTGTACGTGATTTCCCTCCAATTGGCTGGCTTTCACTCCTTCACTGGTCCTTTGGGCAGAAAACCAGGGAGTCACTGAAACTCAAATACTGAAAACATTTGTAATGCATCATTTACAGTTCTGACAAAGATTTCAGTGATTGATTGAAAGTAATGGTGAAATTAAAATTTTGAATGATGTGTGGATTATATGCCTACGATTACAAAAAATAATCTATTAAAACAGTCGGTACTTCCCTTCCAGCTTTTCCCTCCCTGTTTCCCATCCTTTTCCCAGATACTCTCAGCCCTTCCAGGTGATACCCTTCACTGAGCCTCGAGATTCTGAACTGGAGCCCAAAGGTGCTGGTCTGTACTGCCTGGGCTACCGGACAGGAGAAGAGGGTAGATGGGAAAAGAGGTATCATTTTAGACTAAGGGATAACGATAAGGATCTGAGGGCTAAGTAGTTGGAAAACAAGTCTGGCCACCATTCCAGACTGGGTGTAAAGAAGTGGGAAGAGATGGTGAACAAACTTTCCAGACCCTAGGCTCTCTGACAGCACTCTAGGTGGTGGGAGTGGGGGGTAAAGGTGGAGGATCCAATGGCCTTGAGGCTCCCTCTGGAATGTTCTTCTAGACCTGGTGGAGAGGAAGGAGTGACCAGTGTCTGTGGAAGACAGAATAAGGAAGGTGCCTAGGTGACACTCCGAGACTTGTAGGCCAAAGGCTGCTCCTTGCCTCCCTCACCGGGCCCCACATCAGAGCCAAGCTTCCTGGCTGTGTCTGCAGGGAGCAGGGGGAGGAACAGCCAGGCCCTTGGTCTTGAGGATTGCGGAAGTCAGGGAGAGGTAGGGAGAATGAGTCCGGGGTGGCTCTCCTCTGAGAAACGTGTTGCTTCCCCATTCCCCATTTTGCTGTAGTGAAATCTGTGCTGTGTTTCTTCCCACTTCTATTTTCCCTGAACCTCCTCTCAACCCCGTGGATGGCCTACCCTCTGGTCCCGTTTGCCCAGCAGCTGAGGGGAAGGTGTACAGCTCCGACGAGGAGAAGCTGGAGGCTCCGGTGGGTGACCTGGCCGGCAGCGAGCAGGAGGAAGAGGGCTCAGGAGCTGACAGTGAGGACGACAGCTTTCTGGACAGTGCGGCAGGCGGCCCTGGGACACCCCTGGGACCAAAACCGAAGCTAAAGGAGGGCATGGGGACTGGACCTGAGGAGGGCACACCAGTGGCAGCAGGGGCAACGGCACCTGGGGGCAAGAGCCGGCGGCGCCGCACAGCCTTCACCAGCGAGCAGCTTCTGGAACTGGAGAAGGAGTTTCACTGCAAGAAGTACCTGTCACTGACAGAGCGTTCACAGATCGCCCACGCCCTCAAGCTCAGTGAGGTGCAGGTCAAGATCTGGTTCCAGAACCGGCGCGCCAAGTGGAAGCGCATCAAAGCAGGCAATATCAGCAGCCGCTCTGGGGAGCCTGTGCGGAATCCCAAGATTGTAGTGCCCATCCCCGTGCATGTCAACAGGTTCGCCGTGCGTAGCCAGCACCAGCAGATGGAGCAGGGGCCCCGGCCCTGACACCCACGCTGAGACGGCACAGCTGGGCTGCCCCCTGGACCAGGACCCTCAGACGGGCTGAGGGCTGAAGGGGCTTGGGCTTTGATTGCTGAGCTTTTGGGACTCAGGTGGACCCCAGAGAAGGGGTCAGACATGCCAGGCTGAAAGGCTCCTGCTGATGCCCTGGAGTAACCTTGGACAGGGTGGGGAAACCCAAGGGTGATACCCAGCAAAGCTGACGCCAGCTCCCTATTTATTTTGTGTAAAGTTTGTAAATACTGAGCCCTGTTTGTCTGCACCCTGAAATGGACTGGGAAGTTGTTTCCTCTGTTTCTGCCATCCTGTCCCTTGGGGTCAGTGCCATCTTGCCTCTCTATGATACCAGGAAATGCAAAGAGAGAAACGTAACTGCCACAGGACTCCAGATAAACTCTAATCCTCACATCCTCACCCACGTAAACTACCTCCATTGCTGCTCCTTGTCCACACCTCCTCCCACCCATTGTGGCCTTTGATGCCTCAAGCTCCAAGTAGGGCTCTGCCTCCTCTCCCCTCTCCCACCTCAGCAGCCACGCTTCCACTGGGGGTGTGTAGGGGCTCCACTTCCTGAGCATTGCAAGGGGAAAGGAGATACCTGGCCCAAAAAGCTGGGCTCCAATCAGCCTGTATAATTTGGATGAGGCTGTCAGAGCTGGGGGCACGGTGGGGCTTGTCCATGTCTACCTGTGAGCTCACTAATAAATTATTTTCCATGTAAAGGAACAAACCACTGGGTCTGTTTCTGCTGCCCATTGATACTGCAATGCAAGGGCCTGGGGAGAATAGGCCTGTTCCAAGTTCTCTGCCCTGACAGCATGACTCCTCCTGCCATACCATTTAGGAAGGTTGGTACACCAAAAACCAGATGAAGGGCTGAGGGGCCACTGCACAGTGGACAGGCAGTGCCAGTGGGCAGGCTTGTATCTTGGGGATCTCTGGGGCCAAAATGGTGACTGGTACATTCAAGAACATTGTTAGTGACAAAGTGAACCCAGGGCTGGAGGCATCAGGGGCACTCATGTAAAAAGCAGTGCACTGTGAGATCCACAAGGCCGACTGTGGCCACTTGCCATCCCCATGCCTTACAGGAGGCACTGTCCTGTCCAGACTGCAGGGCTTGCTCTGAGGCAGGCTGCATGTACATGCGCACAGAAACTGGGAGGAAGGCTGATTACAGATGCCAGGTGAGGCTGACATCACTGCAGCTACCGTGTACTGATTCAGGAGGGGTGAGGACAGAGAGCCCCTAAAGGAAAAAAACACACAGGCTCTGAATGAGCCTGGTGAATTAAGGTGTTAAAGACAGAAGGGGAGGGAACCTGGCTACCCTCCTCATCTTCCTTAGAGGGCAATTCCTGGCTCCCCGTGATTCCCTGAGCATTTAGACTGCCTTGTAGAGATTGGGAGTGCCTTTCCTTGGCAGTTCACGTCTCCTGGCTGGTTCTGGCAGCCAAACAAAAGCAACCTGGAGCACAGATCGAGGGCTGACGATGGTATTCAAGTCTCCAGCCAAGATGTGCAGACCCAGGCAAGTCTGCTCCACCCTTCGGCCAAATCTAAGTCGAATTAGGCTGAGAAAACACAGTCCAGGCCAGCTGCTCATAGCCCAACTGACATCAAACATAGGTCTGTCTGGAAACTTAGACTCAGACTACAAAGGCAACCTGAAAAGTTCCCTTCTTGAGAATTAAGCCAGGCAGAAGCTAAGATCCCATGAACCACTGCCACTTGGTTGTAAGAAATCCATTTACATAAGTCTAGGCTGCAGTAGAGGGTCTCTGGCCGTGCTGCTTGCAGAGGACAGATGACAGCCTAAGCAGCTGGAACCAAGGCCCACATCTGGACATTTTTCCTGGACTGACCCATGAAGCCTCTTTATATCAAGCAATATTTAGCCAGCCTAGTTTCCCTTAGGGAATATGGAGGTGATTACTTCCAGGATTTTCAAAGTCCAGGAACCCATTTCTAAACATACTTGTAACCCTGTCTCTATTCTCTATGGCTTAAGTTCTTACTAGCTTTGCAAAAGGGACCACAGATGGAGAATGTTTTCTTCCAAGTAATATTAATTGGTTATTCACCAATCCCCAGCCAGGTGCTCACACACAAGAGCACCAGTCCCCAACACCCTACGTGTATTGAAACTGTTCTGAAAGGCAAGGGTTGTCAGGCAGAATGGTCTCGAGAATATGGGAGCAACTGGCTCCTCAGAGAGACAAGATCCTCACTGCAAGTTCTTGCAGTTTCCCCCGGTTTTCTTTCTAGAGTAACTAAGCAAGAATCAGGAGAGGGGTGGCTCTGGAATTGGCCTGCAGCATAGCTCAGCACGATAGTGGTCGGCCAACAGCCACCTGTCCTACCGCAAAAGAAAAGCCTAGATACAAGCCCGTTTCTGCTCTGAGCAGTCTGCCCTGGTAACTTCCAAACCAAAAAACCAAACCTGTTGCTACGAGTTGATTCCAACTCACAGTGACCGTACAGGTCAGAGAAGAACTGCCTCATAGAGTTTCCAAGGAGCCACGTTTTAGTTAGCAGCCATAGCACATAACCACATCACCAGGGTTTCCAACATCACCAGGGTTTCCAACAAACTTGTGGGTTTCTAAAAACTCTTCCCCTGAGTATTGACTTAGATGGTTGGACAAGCTCAAACTCTTAGGAGGAAAGCAGTACCCAGGCCTTCTGTCTGGGGAGAAGGTAGTCAGCGTAGGGCTGTGGCATGAGGTTACTTGACAGACTACTGGTAAAACGAAGGGCAGTTGGACAAGACTTCTGAAGGTGGGGTGAGCAAGGCAGGGAAGCCAAGTTGTGTGTCTTCTGAGGGTTCATTGCCACTGCTCCTAAAACACTCGCCTATACCTTGGCAAGAGACAACTTAAGAAATAAAAGCAAGGGGAAGGGAGGTTGAGGAGGGAGCTAGTATGAGACTCAGGCAAAACAAACGAAGGTTGAGAGGCAAAAATATTCTAGAGGTCAGAGTAAAAATTAGAAGACCAGCCAGCAGTAGAGATGAGGGACAGTTTTAAAAGGATAGAGAGCGAAGAGGAAACAAGGCCACACACAGCCTGGTTTATTGGTTTATCATACACACACAAAATATGTACACAACATAAATATTCCAATGTACAATTTTACATGGGACTCAGAGATTACTCCCATCTCTTTCCCCCAGTAACCCCCAACCTGGACCCTATCTGTTTTCCATTTAGGATAAAGGCTTGCAGGGGCTAGCATTGAAAGGTAGCAATCTGGAGGAGGGGCAAGGTCCTGCTCCCCTCTCCTCACAGGTAGTCCCATCCCCTTTCAATGGCTCCTACAGGGCTGAGGGCTAAGAACCTCCACTCCTGCTGTCTGCTGCAGCTTGAATCTGAAACCCTCCTTCTGACCCTTTCTCTCTTCCCCACTTAATTCTCTTTGACTCTCTTCCCTAGTTTCCTCCTTGCTTCCTTCTGTGTTCCTAACTCTCTGTCCCCCCAGTGCCTGCAGGGAGGCAGGCCTCCAGGCCAAATAGTCCGTCTGGGCCCCAGCCCTCATAGGAGGCTTGGACTGCGGTGCAACTCAGCAGAGGTGTTGCTGCCACTGGTGGGCTCTCGGCTGGGGGTCGGTGCTAAGCCGCAGCCCTCGCCAGGGCAGCCGTGCTGGAGCAGGATGTCTGCACACTCCTGGCTGCTGGCCCGGCGGGCATATGCCAGGGGAGTCAGGCCCCGGGCGTCCTGGCTCCTCACATCCACCCCGTACTGTGGAGAAAGCACATTTTCCCAAGTGGCGTAAGAGGGGAGGAGAGAAAGGGGAGGTGGTCAGAGGGTGAAGGCCAGCCGGTCCAAGGGCCAGGCAGGCACTGCACTCACCCAAATGAGTAGCTGTGTGAAGACCACATTAGCCATGGCACTGGACAGATGCAGTGCAGTGCGCCCGTCTCCATCCCCATACGTCTCATTTACTTCCTCCTTAGACCCGTGTGCCAACAGTGTCACCAGCAGCCGCAGGTCATCCTCCACCACGGCCCGCAGCAACTGCTGTCCCAAGGGTACATCTGAAGTTGGCAGGGGCGCCAGGAAAAGCTTCTGCTCATACTTGGCCCGGATCCACCGCTCCTTCTCCTCCCTGCAACCACAGTCCACCAGGGTTCAGCCAGAGTAGGATAGTCAAGGACAGCAATGAGCTCCAAATGGGAGGCAAGGAGGAGTTAGTTCAAGACAGTCACACAGAGCGGAGAGGCGAGACAGGCCAAGGACACTCTTGGTCTCACCCACCAGGGTGGGGGCAGCTGAAAGGAAAGAGCACAAGGCGCCTAGGGCCAGCAGGGACAGCCCAAATAGCAGTTTATCTGGCCGTCTGAACTCTCTCCGACTGGCAGCGCTGGAACAAAGGGGTAAGGGCCTGATGGGACATGCTGCCTGCTGTATCTACCAACCATTCTCCCCATCTCTGCTCGCCAGCCAAGACGTTGTGCACCTTGGAGATAGTGCCTGCGCATGCACACCCTGCTGGCCCCTGACCTGTGATAATGCTCAGAAAGGGCCAATTGTTAGGAGGTGCTGAGTGACAGGCCAAGGGGGAGGGGCACCCCCAGGGGCCAGGAGCCAAGACAGCAACATCCACTTTAACCCTTACAGCTCTATAATGGCAGTCCACACCACCAAGAGCTCTCCTCTGGGCCCTAGGATGTCCCCCCTTTAAGGGGGCTCACCTGCAAGCTTCAGGCCCTGGCTTTGCGTAGCCCTCCAGGGAGCCCTCCCAGACACTGTTGGCCAGTGTGTTGCCCATGGCGGTCATGACTGCCAACAGCTCTGGGGGCCAGTCATCCAGGTCAAGGGAGCGCACGCGGGACAGGTGTGCTCCCAGGTGCCGGTGGATTCCTGAGCACTCGATACACATCAGGGCGCCCAGGTTGAGGCTGGCCCAGTCTGGATCTGGGGGAGGACAGGCCTTATGAAGTGGGGGACAGCCCCAAGACTGGAGACACTAGTAAGTCTTCCACCCACCTGCAGCCACCTGATCTTTGCTCAAGCCCCTTTATGCTGTGCTCCCTCTCTTCTGTCCCACACTCCCACAATACTCACTGGGCGCATCACAGTCAATACAGAAACTGTTGCCACGGACAGTGCGGACGGCTTGCACGGCTAGAGCTGCATTTTGATTGCCCAGCCGGGTCTGCAACGCAGTGGAGAGGGAGGGTGGGAGGCATTAGTCACTGCTTCTCCCAGGGCCCCCACCCCGCGCCCACGCGGCACCCCACCTTGTCCTTGGCACTACGGCAGCCCTGCAAACTGGCGAGGATCTGGGCTTGGACGCTCTGCACCCACAGCTCCCGCTCCTCTGCTGTAGAAGCTTCAAAGTGCCATGTCTGGCCCGTGAGGGACACCACCACGAACTCAAATGACTCTTCCACATCTTCGAGGACAGTGAGGGTGGAGGGGGCGACAGCATCACACACCCCAACAGAAGATCCAGACAGTTAAACTAAAACCCAGAGCGTTAACTGCACCCACTGCCCTGCTTCTCTGAACCTCCCCTCACCTACATCTTCCCCAACTTAAAGTGCACAGGTGTGAGAATCAACTCCCAGACCAAGGTGCCTCCAGCCCCTCTCCTTTGCCACCTGTGGAGCCTGGGATAAGAATCGGCGGACTCTAGGTCTCGGCCCTCCGGGCCTCATCGACCAAGAGAAGTGCTCCCTGGAGGAGGAGAACTACATGTCTGGAAAGGGTGCAGTGGGGTGCTAGGAGGTGGATGCTGGAGGGTGGAGGAGGCGGGTGTGGGCACCATCCGTACATGTCAGCTGCAGCCGCCTCATTTTGCAGCTCATTAAACCCAATATTCCTGACGGTGTCGGCGGTGCTCCTGGGAGCTGAGCCCCCTCCCCCACACCCTAGCAGAGACAGGCAGGAAGGGCAAGGAGAGTTACGGGGAGGAGGAGAGGTTCCTCCATGAGCCGGGAGATGAACAGTCTGGACGGGACATCTGCACTGATGAGAATGTGGGGCAGGTGGGCGGGCACTCAGGCAGGTGACTGAGGCTGCTTCCACATTCTCCTTTGCAGCTCCAGAAAACAGCTACCACAATCCTATTCCCAGTGGCCACCATTCCATGGGTGACCAGTCCCTAGCAGAAATATGACTGTCATGGGGTGGAGAGATAGCAGGAGTTGCCTGTGAATGCCAAAGTAGTCAGGGGCCAGGGTCTAGAGGTTGAGCTCTGCCAAGGACAGCCACCCAGCTCAGTGAAACTCCTGGAATTCCTCCTCTGCTGAGCTCTGACCTCAGGGTCCTCTAACAGGACTCCCTTCCTAGAGAAATACAATTGGCAACTTCTTTTCTCCTGGGAGCCCTATCACCCCTCACCGTGCTTTCATTTGTGGGGACGGTTTCTTCCTGGCATGCACGAAACACCCGTACCATGAATGGCTAAGCCCTGCATGTCAAAAGCTGGCAACAAAAAGCCACTTTCCCTGGAAGTCATCTCCGCCCACCTGACTACACACCTGACCTGACATGCAGAAGAGAGGGGGAGAAACCAATCTGAGCACAGACTCCAATTTCTGAAAAGCAGGATATTTTTAAAGGGGAAAATTAGAGGAATACTGCTATAATCAATAAAAGATGGGATGAGGTCCTATGGAAAAGTACAGAACTGGGATTCCTCAGCCGGAAGATGACCAAGGTATGACTCAGCCCATCTCTGAACATGTATTAAGCACCTACTATGTCCCCAGTGCTCATCAGACTCAGCAATGACACAAGAGACACAGATCACAGGTCTTGGTCCTCTAGCACTGCAAAAGCAATTCATGTGGTACCCTGTTGCCTTTACCTTCATTAAGAACAAAGAAAATGAGCCTAAGCTTTAATGAGAGGGACTTAAGTTAGGAAGAGCCCTGGTGGCACAGTGGTTAAGAGCTCAGCTGCTATCCAAAAGGCTGGCAGCTGTGATTCACCAGCTGCTCCTTAGAAACCTTTTGGGCAGTTCTACTCTGTCCTATAGACTTCCCTATGAGTTGAAATCTACTTGACAGCAATTGGGTTTCAACTTAGTTAGGCAGAAGAATTTTTCTAAGATAACCAAAAGAAGTTATGAAACTACTTTAACAAAAATGTATTTACCAGCCTCTCCAATACGTTATTAGTAATGACGTGCAGAATAATGCAATCCTAACCTGTTTTCTCTTAAGTATTTGTATTCCATGTATCTAAAGATATATGTTCAGGGTCATTAAAAAAGGAAATCTATTTTTAAAAAACAAAAAAGGCATTATTAGAGTGGTTAGTCAGTGTAAGGCAGGAAACAGGTGGCTGTGAAGTCATTGCCCCCAAACCCCACTGTCCCTCCTGTGCCCCCACTTTCCCTTCAGGCCCCCTAACCTTCAGCAGCACTGGTTGGGCCATCCTGGCGGGGGGTGCTGGTGCTCTTTTTCCGCCGGTGCTTCTTCCGGTTGGAGTGGGGAGATGGGGGAGGCTCCAGCTTGGGGCTGGAACTGAGAACCTCAGCTGGGCCACTGGCTGGTGTTGGGGGGGGGAAGAGGTGGAGACACGTGGGAGATGGAAGACGGAGGCAGGGTAGAAGCAAGAACTGATGGGATGAGAGAGAAAGGAAAGAGGAGACCCTCCCTGCTGCCTACCTTGCTGCTGGGAACTCCACCCTGCCTCTTAGCCCAGCCAGGCCAGGCCCTGGGGAAGCCAGACTCCCCCTCTCCAAGGTGAAAGGCTCTGCCCAGAGGCTACCTACCCATCCCAAAGTGTACTAGCTTTAGAGAAGAAACATGTGAAGAGAGAAGCATGGAGGGAGTGGGCCCGGCAGGAAAAAGACCGGAAGGGACGTGGCTGCTGCAGCCTGGCAGGGTGAAAGGCAGCCCAGGGAACTCAGGGAGCTCAAGCCCCAGCAGCTCCGCACCAAATTTATCCTCAATCACACTCCCCGCTCCTCACAATTAATAGCAGAATTAGAAACAATCAGGGAGCTGCCTAATTACTGTCAATTAGAGCGCGCTAATCAAGCTCCCGTCTCCCACACCCCGCCCGGCGCTCACCACTAAATGTCAAACTTCATTAGAGGCAGACACACTCCCTCCCTCCCTCTCTGCTCTCCTCTTTTCAGAATCCACCAAGAGCCTCATCAGTGCTAGCAACAGGCCCTGGCATTGGGAACCCAGGGAGCCTCTGAGGGTCCAGGTCACCCGCGTGCCAGCAGATGCCTGAATGGTACTCCATCCCCTCTTGACCTCTTGACTTGGCCTCTTAAAGTTTATTCCTTTGTGGTTAGTGCTTTTTTACTGGGATGGGGACTTGGGAAGGGTCTCTGGAAAGCCAGTGGGGGTTGGGGAATGTAACTAATGCTCCTTGGTCAGGCTTGGCCATACTGGCATGTTACAAGTGCAACTTCTGCTGGGGCTACCTACCCCCTTTTACTGCATCCCAGGTCAGTGGGGATACCTGTGGCTGTCTCCCCCTCTTTACACTTCTCTGCTCAGGAGAAACAATGTAGACGGGGTATCAGGGTGGAGCCCATCTCCCTCAGAACTGCTGACAGTCTGTGGCCAAAAGTTTGGAAATGGATCCAAGTAGTCCCAGTTTAGACAAGAGAAAGGCCAGCTGAGGGACAGGAAGGAATCAGGGGAAGGAAGAAATGAGATAGAACAGGTACAAAAATGGAGAGGAGGCTGAGGGGAAGAAAATGAACAGCCACAGAAAATGGTTAAGAAAGGGGACTTGGGGGGTGGGGGCATGAAGCAGACTGCTGCTCAGGAGGGCAAGCAGCCCAGGTAGAAAACTACCTTTCAGGCAGAGTCCCTGGATCATGGGGGCGGGGGGGGGGGGGGGGGGGCGGCGGTTGTGCCTCTGCAGGAGTGCCTCCCACCGAGAGGCTGATGAGCCTACTACACAAGGGAGCTGATCCGGGCAGAGCCAGTGCTCAGGACCCGGGATGTGAAACCAAGTGGGGGTTGGGGCAGCAGGCTGGAAGCGGGGAGGAGGAGCCCCTCCTCCGTTTCCAAGACACCAGCATCAGCTCATGCCCTGCCACCTGAACCCCAGCGGCCCTGTCCCCCCAAACCCCGCATGGCGTGGTACCCTAGGGGCACTCTGAACCGACAACCTCCTCTCCACGCCCACAACACTCGCGGGAGTGGGGGGGGCGGGCCAAGCCAAGCCACTCACCAGGGTGCGGGGTGCCCAGGGGCAGGGAGGTGGCCTCGCTCCACTGGTCTGCGCTGGAAACGGAGCAGGAGCGCTGGGGCAACCCTTCGGGGCGCAAGCCCACGGGGGCCGAGCTACCGAGGGGGCGGTCGGAGTGCAGGCACGTGCTGCTGGCCGAATGGGGGGCACCTGGGGGCGGGCAGAGGGTCAGATTTGGGGGTACGGCTGGGCAGTGCAGGCACCCAGGGTACTATCAGTAAACCTGGGACTGGAAATAGGACTACCCAGGGTAGAGCCTGAGGAGCTGACTCCCCATGTATGTGACAGGTTCACCTGTGACGTGGGCTCAGTGGGCCCTGGAGCCCCCCATCTCTTCTTCTCCACAGGTTCTGTGCCCCATGTAGCCCTGGGAACCGGGAAAGGGGCTGAGAGGGCAGGAGGGCCCTCCAGTCTATGAGGGTAAGGACTCTGTAAGACTGAAATCTGGCGCAGATCCAAACTCTTCAGAACTGCCCTCCTCCTGCCCCCCTGCACCCTTGGTCATATTTGCCATTTGCTCTGCTTCAGCTTTGCTGCCATTCTAACGAGAAGTAAGTGTATCAAATTCAAGTAATTATGTCTAATTAGTATTAGTAATTATCCCGTTGGGCTGGAGAAAATTAATCTTTCGTTCCCCATCAGGGAAGAATGGCTGAGGCTCCAGGAGTGCCAAGGATGGGGTAGGACATGGCGAGCCTGGAGGAGCAGCAACAACGGGCTCCCTCCGAACTTCTCCCTGGCCTCACCTCACATCTCACTGCTGCAGAGATCTGGGAGCGGCTGAAGGGCCCCAAGGCCTGTACAGCTGAGGGCCTGAGTGGGCCAGGAGAACCCAGGCTTCCCTTCCCTTCTACTGCTCACCTAACACAAAGGTCAGAAGGTCAGCATGGGTGGCTAGCCCTTTAAAATACAGGCTTTGAACCAGTTCGTTTCAGTTCAAACCACTGCTGAGAATTTGCATTTCTAACAAGCTCTCAGGTGATTCTGAAGTTGGTTAGGGACTGGCAGAGCAACACTGCTCAAAATTTATTATATGTGTAAGAATCACCTGGTATCTTGCTCAACAGTGGGTTCTGACTCAGTATATCTAGGAGTGGAAATGTCTCAGCAAGGGCTCAAACCAGTTGGAAGCCCTGTTTAAAACCTTTAAAAGAGTAGGCAGGTGTTAGAGGTCAGTAGGATGGCAGAGAAGAGGCCTACAGCTGGACAAAGCTGGCAAGACATAGCTGATGCCAAGCTAGGGAACAGTAGCCACTAGGTCTCAAACCAGCCCTTCGAGTAAATGTACTTCTGGCAGCCCGAGGGTAAGAAAGCTCTGAGCTGAAGCAGCTAGAAAGTGACAGAACAGGTCAAACACTCTGAACGCTCTGGGGATAGCATGATGCTTAAAGGCCGAGGGCAGGACTTATGTTTCTCTTGTATTTGCCGGAACACTCCAAAGAGGACCATAGTAAGTGCTTAACATATGTGTGGCATTGAGGGATCACAGGCCAATTTCCAGTCCCCTTATTTCCAGACTTGCTAGTTTCCTATCCCGGAAACCCCGGTGGCATAGTGGTTAAGAGCTATCTATGGTTACTAACCAAAAGGGCAGCAGTTCAAATCCACCAGGTGCTCCTTGGAAACCCTATGGGGCATTTCTACTCCATCTGTTAGGATCGTTGAGTATCAAGTTGGCTGCACAAGTTTTTTTTTTTCCCAGTTTTAGTTCCAGTCCTGTCTCCTCGATCCCTTCACAATCCTGTCCCTCCTCTGCTCTGATGTTTCTCCTCCCTTAACTTTCTCAGGTGCCCTTTCATCCCACCCCCCAGTGAGTCTTCAGAGAGCATGCTCAGTTCCTAACTTCTCAGATAGCTGGCTGCTCTTACTCCTC
This sequence comes from Heterohyrax brucei, assembly GCA_028571685.1. NCBI lineage: Eukaryota > Metazoa > Chordata > Mammalia > Hyracoidea > Procaviidae > Heterohyrax > Heterohyrax brucei. The sequence continues at coordinate 59,391,260 of CM053158.1, read as the reverse complement.
ACCTCCTCTCATCCTTTCTTCCCAGGTTCCCAGTCTCATCTCTCCCCTTATCCCCTGTCCCATCCAAAGACATCTCAGGCCCAACTTCCTGCCCAAGCCCCCAACCCAAAACCCCAAGGGAGGGAAAGTGCTTTCCCTTTTCTTTGTTAATTCTCCCCTCATTACGCCTGCAATCCCACAATCAGTGTGCACTGTAATTGTCGAATTTGATGCTAATGATTAATGAATTAAACATGGAGTCATCAATTAGTCCTCGGAGGATAATTCTGCATAAAGTAGCGGATAATGTAATTACAGTAACAAAGATAATGAGATGTTAACATCGCCCGGTGAGTGAGAGACGTGTGTGAATACGCTCGAGGTCGGTGCAGTGTTTGGTGCAGGGAGCAGGCAGAATCATCCATGTGCATTTGGGTGCTGGGCAGGGGAACCAAAGTGCAAGTAGGTACTGTTCCCCCATGTGACACTAGTAGTCTCAGGGGATGTTAGACTGGGGAAGGACAGAGCACCTTAAGTCTTCCCTCCTCCAGACCCAGCTCACCCTCTTACCACCTGCCTTCAGGACTGGCCCCTCCTCTGGCTTGTATTTACTCCTCCTCCTCAGATGGACTGAAAGCTCTTTGCTGTCTGCAGGCAGCTCTGGGAGAGACCTGGAGACCAGGCTGGCCCCCACATACTACCCTTGCCAAGAACTCCCAGAGTGGAGCACCGATACTTTGAAGGCCTTCTGCTTGGGCCACACTACCGTCTCCTCCTCCCCAGCCCACCCCACAACAGAGGCCCTCAAGCACGCCTGCTTATGGATGAGCAAGTGTTGTCCTCTTCGTTTCCCTCTTCTTCCTCACTGCAGGGAGCTCTCTGCCTGCAGGGAGCTCTCTGCCTGCACAATTCACAGGTTTTTCCTGTCTAAGCTCAGGGTGCTGTAGAGGAAGGCAAACTAGGGTTCAAGCCCTAGCTCCTGCTCCACGGTCAAACTGTCTAATCTCAAGGAGCCTCTTTCCTTGCCAATAAAAGGGACATAATTGCTCTACCTCACAAACTTATGCAACCAGGGCCTGATATTCAGAGTCTACTCACAGCACCTGGGACACCCTCTCCATTGGGTTACACCCTGCCCACTCATCTGCTAGGCCCCATGCTGGGCAGTGTCATCAAGGAGGAGAAAGTCTAACACAGTCACATACAAAGTGGTGGCACTGAGGGTCCTAGCCCTTCCCTCAAGCAAGGACCATCCTTAAGAAGCTGTCACACTGCCTACCTTCCCAGCAACACAGTTCTCAATGGCACCAGCACCATTCTATTCAGACCCATGTGTCATGGATCGAATTGTGTCCCCCCCAAAAATACGTGTAGCCATGTGGCTTGGCCATGATTCCCAGTATCTTGTGACTGTTCTCCATTTTGTGGTTTTCCTATGCTGTATGTTAAAGGATTAGGGTGGGGCTGTAAATCCCTTCATAGGATTACCTCCCTGCTCTACTGTAAAGGGAGTTTCCCTGGAGTACGGCTTGCCCCACCCTTAATCCTTTCATCCTATGAGAGATAAAAGGACAGAGAAGCAGGCAGAGAATTGGGAACCTTGTACCATCAAGCAAGCAGCACCAGGAGAACAGCACAGCCTTCAGACCTGAGATTCTTGCGCCAAGATGCTCCCTGGACAAAGGCTGATGCAATACCGGACTTTCCTCCAGAGCCGACAAGGGGAAAGCCTTCCCCTGGAGTGGACACCCTGAATATGGACTTGCAGCCTACCAGACTATGTAAGAATAAACCTTCCTCTGTTAAAGCCATCCACTCTGGTCTTTCTGTTAGAGCAGCCCTAGATGACTAAAACACCCATGTAACCCATCCTGGAAACTCAGTATGCCCAGCCCCTCCCTATTCCCTCGGTGTCACTACCATCCTCCTTCCACTGTGACAACTAACCCCCCCACATATTCTCTAGGGAAGCAGTTGAAAACACTGCAAAGAACTGACTCTTGGGGCATGACTCTTGACACTCACACCTGCAGACAGGCCTGTGTGTCTCAAAGAGTTGCTGCTGGCCCAGGGAGAGCGAGATCCAGTTGTCTAGGACAACATCAGTAATACTGAAGTCCCTTGAAGAGGGGTCCAGGGGCTGGCAGAGGGCTTGGGGTGAGAGCTGGCCATGCAAAGGGCAGCCGTGGGGTATTGGGGCAGTATGACCACTGCCAATGGGACAAGGAGGCAGTGCAGGGCCCAGAAAGGGAGCAGGAGAGACAACAAACTTATTGCCAGAGCTTTGCATGGAAAAATAAGAATGTGGCACCAGAAGGCTGTCCTGCTGCTGTTTCCAGCCTATAGAATATAGGGCAGCATCTCTTGAAGTTCCCTGAGCAGGGATCCCACTTCACTGCAGGCTCTCTTCACCCCTGGCAGCCCTGTGCCTTTCCCTCTCCCTCTGTTCCAATCCAGGAAACTCCCTGCTGTGCCCTGTCCCCACAGGGCTGGAGGATGGGCACTGGTACCAAAGGCCCTGCTCTCACACAGCACCTGCCTCAGCTCTTTGCCTTTTGCTGTGGATGAGAGGTGAGATGGTCTTCGGGTCGGCAACATCCCAGAAAAGTGTCCACATGACCCCATTCTACTATCCAAGCCAACTCTGGTCCAGACATCTGTACCACCTCAGCTCCCTCCACTAGGACAGTGTCTTCCAAGCCCATTTGACAGGTGCTCCGGAAGCATGGTGCAAGTGGAAGCATGTGGGAGTCTGAGGCACCCCAGGTGTCAACCTTTCTAGGCTCTCCTACAGCCCCCCAATGCCTCACCTGAGCCCCCACCCAGGTGGGTGCCACTTCTCTCCAGCCCATTGGCCCGGGGGCTGGTGCCTGGGGCTGTGGCCGGTGTGGCACGGGGCAGCCGCTTCCCAGGCACTTTCACTGTGGTCCGCAACAGGTCGATCTCCTTGCCATGGATGTTCTGCATGTAGTCCTGCAGGCCGGCAGGCAAGAGAGACGGTCACTCATTAGCACAGGGTACTCTGCTGCAGGCCTGTGTCTCTGCCATTAAACCTCTCAATGCCTGGGTCTCCCCCTGTGCCACTGGAGGAGGTCTCGCCACTGTGACAGAGGGAACGAGGAGCAAGGGCTCTGAAACCCAGTGTGCCTGAAGTCTGGATCATGAGTAGATCCACACTGTATCCAGTGTAGCTCTGGCGAGCTCAGCCAGGGACAGGCAAAGCCAGGGGAATGTGAGGCTCTGGAACCAGGACCCACAGCTCTGGGCTGTTTTAGGGGAAACAACCCAAGGGGGTGACACAAAGGCAGGCAAGCAGTGGGCCCACGTGGCTGAGGCACCTGCTGTGAACAGTCAGCTCCACAGGCTTTGGACAACGGCATACTCTAGACCCTGGGGGCTGGCCACCCAGCACTTCAGCGATCTTCAGATACTCCTCACCCATCACCTCAAATGTTACCCAGGGTTTAGAACAGTTTAAAGGGGAACCTTTGGTTTTGCTTGCTGGACTCAGGGATATAGCGATGGGCCCAGGTCTCACAGGGACCAAATGGCACACCTTGCTGTCAGTAATAACCATCATCTGCTCATCCCTGTGCCAGGTACTGACTGCTCTGTTGCTTTCACATGTCACTTCATGCAATCTTCACAACAACCCCAAGAGGGAAGTGTTTCTGTGCCTATTTTACAGATAAAAAATCTGAGGCTTAGAAAGGTTCATCTGACCAGGACCACACAATGAAGGTAGCACAGTCACAGTCACACCCAGGCTTTTCAGATTCTAGAGCCTGTCCCAGACTCATATCCTGCCTTCAGGTCCATCCCTCAGGGGCCACTGGAAGCAGAGGCCTACAGAGGGCCCAGATGGCAGGCACACTTTGTGCTCTGAGTTCTTGCCCTCCCCTAGTGCTTATCCACAGAGTGCAGCACGTGGCTGCACAGCAGGGCCCTGCCCTTGATCCCTTCTGCCTCCTGTCTGAGACCCAGTGCCTTGCCTGTTTCTAGCTTTACCTGCTGGTACCAGTCTCTCTTCCTAGATTTGTGACTGCTGTCTCCAACGTCCCCACCACCATGCTCCTCACAGTTTCTGGAGCTCTGGGTGGGCATCACCCAACTTGTGACTGAATCACACTAATCACACACCATCACAAGGGCCTCGGAGAACTGCTGCAGCCAGACGGCTTCCACACAGGTGCCGTGCCAGTGAACTCCTGTGGCTTTGCATGCCCACCCTCTCACCGCTCACTGCCCACCTTGGGGAAGCAGGCCTGTCCTATCTCCTCCCCACTCAGCCTCAGAAGAGCAAGGAGGAGGGAGTGGGAGAACACAGGGCTCCCACTTGGGGCTTCAGGGCTGCCTTGCCCTCTGGAACAAAGTGGACTATGAGGTAGACGAAAGGCAGCAGCCCTCAGAAACCAACAGAAGGTGGGAAGCAGTGCCACTGGGAAGAGGGAAGAAACAGACAGGTAACACCGCGCTCCTCTGCACCCAGGCTGGTAGTCCGTAACAGCTGGTGTCATGGGCAGAGCAAGGGGAGGAGGGTGCCATGGAAGCTGGAGTGTCAGGCTCTGGTGAGGCCTCTCTGCCCCATTTCTGGCCTAGCTTAAGAGTCGCCTTCTATTCTCAAAGCAGATACCCTTTAGACAGGGGTCAGAAGGCTGTAGGGGCTTAGAGGAGAGCTTCCTCCCAGTTGTGGCCCTGTAGCACTGGGCTGGGTCCCGGGGCCTAAGGATTGCAACTGCATTCACGGAGCTCAGTCTCAGCCCTGGGTGCTCCCAAGTGGCTGTGACAGCAGTAGGCCCTGGGTCCTCCAACATTTCCTCTACCAGTTCATTCTCCAGCAACCTGGCCCACCTGCCCATCACAGTGGGTCACCAGTCTCACTCTAAGCTCACTGTTCAGGTCTTGAACTCGGCAGTCTTTCCCTGTTCCCACAGCGTCTACGCCCAGGCAGCTTCACACTGCCCCTCCTCTTCTGGCCTCTCCACACAATCTTTTCTCAAACCAGTGGCTTCTAGGCAACTCTCAAGAGCTAGCCTGGCCAAAGGCACAGCTGCTGCTCCATCCTGGGGGAAGGGGCCCAGGTCTGCTCTAATTCACAAGGAGGTCAGGGCAGCTGTGACAGTTCCCAGGCCTCAGTAAGGCCCTTGAACTTGTGGTGCTGGGATGGAGAGGGGTAAGCTGATCCTAAGCCAAGGACAAAAGCAGCCTGGAGGGACTCCCTTCAGAGCTGGTGAGGACCTAACTTCAGGGAAAGATAGCCTGGTGACGACACCGAGAACCCAACTAGCACATCTTGGACAGACCAAGGCCAGGCTGGCACCTCATGTTTGGCCAGGGCTGCCACCCCTGCTCCTCTCCTGTGGCAGCTCAGCTCCAGGCTGCCTACAGAGGTGGACAGTGGTGACAAGCAGTCACAGGAAGAGCAGCAGGGACAGGGACCCTGGGACAGAGCAACAGCGTTTCCCTCTGTCAGCAGAACAGAGAGCGTGGCGGCTGTGGCAGCGGCGGGCTGCTCAGGAGAGCGGTCACCACGGCTGCCTTTATTACCCACCATCAAACAGCAATTTCTTCCCCAGCCTCCTCGCTAATTACCCAGCCAGCGTTCTCATCTCGTTTTATTACTGGAATTAACAACGAGTTCAGAGCGTGGAAAGCTATTAAGATGTGTGATTAAGCCACATTCAATTAGTTTCTACAAACAATTTAATTGATGTTGCAGATAGAATTAACAGAAGGTGATTGTGTGAATGGCTCCACTGGCTGCAAAATGGGGGAGGCTATGGCAGGCTCTCTTGGGCCAAGCAAGAATGGGCTCAAAGCTTGAGGTGGGCCACCAACTCTTCTATGCATGCTGTCCAGGAACCCCCCAGCCTCACAGACTTCCCGATCAACAGGGGAGTTTTCAGGCAAGTCCTGGGCCTAGAAAGCAGCACAGATGAGGCTGCATTTTGCTCAGAGCAGACTCAGGTAGGGCCCTTCCTCTCCAAAGCTGGTGGGTAAGAGCTGCAGCAGGAGGCCAGGCTGACTGCAATATGGGTGGGCTTCTTTGGCCAGTGACTGAAAGCTTGCTCAGGCTGGCAAACCAGGCAGAGGGACCAGCAGGCAACACTTGGATGCAGTGACCACCAAGGAATGAAATAGGAGTTGAGGAAGTGAACAAGAAGAAGAATCCCCCTTCTAGAATGGAACTTAGACACTGTTAGAGCAACAACCTGGAGCAGTCCTTGACTCTGCCTCCACTTGTACTTTTGCTATAACCACCCAGCTTTGATCTCAACCATGTCTCCTTTAATCAGGAGGCGAGCACCCACAGCACAGTCCCTGAGTCAATGCACTCAGCTGCTAGCTAAAAGGTTCAAGCCCACCCAGAGGTGCACCTGCCAATTCCTCCTGGCTCTGTTTCAGTATGGGTGGCCGCAGCCAGCAAGCGGCCTGTGAGCAGCAACTGGTTGTCAGACCACGAAGCCATGCTCTCTCAGGCTCTGTCCGTTCAACCTCACACAACTTGCTGAGCCTGGGGAACAAAGGTGGGCTTGGCAGGCCTGGGCTTGGGAGAGCAGTCACCAGAGCTTCCTGCCTTTCCTAAGTTAGCCTGCAAGAAAGCAAGGCAGGATTCAGAAGCTACGCCATATAGACCTGTCTGAGGTCCTGGAGTACACAAAGCCACACGTGTGTCAGAAAGTGCAGATTCCTGAGTCAACCAGCATCTATTCCCCAGCCCTCAGGACTGTACAGCAGTGCTCGAGAACATGTAATCTAATGACACCTCTCTACAGGGATTTTCTCTGTCAGCCCCCAAACAAAGGGCTTCTTAACAAAGCAGAAAAACAAGGCAATGCTTAGGGTCAAAGTCATGGTTCCACTCTCAGCTCACCTTCAAACTCCACGGAGCCTCAAGTTACCAACTGCATTAACCCTGTGTGCAAACAGCATCCCTCAGGCCTTGACACTCCTTTCCATACAAAAAGAAAACTAAGACAAAATCAACTCTCCCCTCCTTGCCCAATACCCCTCTATTCTCCTCTCACCTTGGATGGAGGGAAGAACCACAGGACCAAGTAGAAGGGACAGGTAAGCAGGACAGGTGCAGGAGCAGGACTGCTGCCTGTTGGTCTTTCTGAGCTCATGGCTGGGGGCCGACACAGACAAAGACACAGCCTGCTGCCCTGCTTTATGTGCAGGCAGCTATGAATGGGAACTTCAGAGCATCTGATCTGGGCCTCAGCATATTCTGGTGACTCAAGAGGGTGGCAAGACAACTTGGAGGAGGGTCATTAGCTTGGAAATGCCCAGTCCTACTCAGATTTTACGTCCTTCAGGTACTGAGGCTTTGCCATACGGTCACAGCAACTTACACCTGTACAACGAATGCTTTTGGACACCCTAAGAATTCTCTTTGTCTTCCTGCAGTGTGCAGACCCCAGTGCCTCTTGACGTCTCTCAGGGAATGCTGGAGGACAAGGTCTGTTGAGTACACAGGTGGTGATGTGCCTGCTGTGCTCACACCAGGGTCCCCTGGATGAGTGGCTTCACTCACCTGGCACAGTCACTTCCTGGTAGAGTGAGGGATACTGGGAGGCCATGACTTCTAACTAAGGGAAGGGGCAGTACGCAGAGGACCAGAAAAGAAGAAAACCCAGAAGGATCAGACAGGGGCTGATCTAAAGGAGAGGAGACTAGCTGGCTGCTCTCCCTGCACCTGGGCCTCTGCCTCAGGTTCCTCAGTGGGTCTGTATGGAATATGCTTTTTGGACCAGGCTATGGCTGCGCAACTTGGATCCCAGCACCACTTGGCAAGGGCCTTGCCGGTCTTTGTGCAGACTGGCGGCAGGCTAGGAGCCCTCTAGAGCAAGCCCAGGGCCTCTGGGCTGGGGGTGGGGCTGGCCCACGTGCTGTGCTGGAGGGGCTTCACAGTAGAACTCATTAGCCCCACAGTGGGGTGGTGACAGAGATAGATTCTGCTGACAGCTGTATGCTGGAGCCACGCAGGGAGGGGAAGGAGGGAGGAAGAGCGGGGGAGCTGCCACAGGGGCCACTCCACAGTCAGCAACCATCCCCGACGTGGGCGCAGGTCATGTACCCCCACAGGCCTCCACCTCAAGCAACCCCATCCCTCCTCCTTCATTCCAGTCCAGGCCAGGAGCCATGCCCTTCCAGGTCCATGGCCCAGCTCAAAGTGCTGGGGCCTGCAAAAGGGCAGTATAAGTGGGGTGACTCCCACTCCTAAGCCACAGTGAATGTGGATGGAAGACTCAGCTGCTCTGGAGAGTGGGGCAGGAAGCAGCCGTCCCCAAAGTGCTGTACCGCAGCCAAGCGTTAACCAGGGTGCCTATCGCTCTTCTTCCCAGGGTGTGGCCACAGCGCACAGTTCTGGGGTGCAAGGGGCTCGGGCCTGGGTCCTCCTTTTCCACTGAAAACTGACTTGCAACCCTGACATCTTATGCCCACCATTCCTGCTGCCCACCATCTCCCTGCTGCTCTCCTTCCCCCCTCACCACCTGCCCCTGGACTCACATGCAGGCTAGGATGGTAGGTAAGCAGCCCGTTGTCACAGAGCGTCACATACTTCTTCTTCCACTCCTTGTTCAAGGACTTGCCGCTGCGCTTCAATAGGATGCCCTGAGAACAGAGGTCTGGTCAGAGATAGAAACGGGGATCATCTTCCCTGTCCGTTGCTCCAGGACCTCTGCCTGTTTGGGCCGAGGGGCTTCTAAGAACCTGGAGCTGAGCCAGGGAGAGCCAGAAGACCAAAGGTTCTGAAGAGCTTGGCTCTGACTGGCCATCCACCAGAAAGCAGCCCAGGGGCCACATCTCCAGGTGCCATGCACCACTGCTCTACAGGGGAGGGTCCTCTCTCTTCCAGGTCATGGAGCTGTGTCAGCAACACAAGCAGTCCAACACTGTGCTCATCTAGCAGGGAGGCTCCCAGCCTCCAATTCCAAATGGTAGGAGTGACAGAAGACAGTTAAGAGATCCTGGTTGATCCTTGTCTTTCACCCCCTGTGCTACTCTGGAGGGTTGCAAAATAGGGTTGGACTGTCACTTAGGCACCCCTAGAAAGCCCCAGACCCCTTAAGCTGGGCAGAGATGACCCAGCTTTCAATCTCAGCAGCAACACTTCTAAGTAGAAAAGAGACTCCAAATGCAGTGATTAGTTGAGCAAAATAATGAGTAAAGCTCCAGGATGGCACGGGCTTCCACCTGCTGGGCTCACTGATACCATTTCAGCACCCACAACAGTGCCCAGGACACAGGTGGTGGGATGCACCCAAGAAGTCTGTGTCAGAGCTCAGAGAGCTGAGCTCTGCCAGGAAGAGACATGGGAGACGCCCTATAAGAGCCTGTTTCCTTCCTATAATGATCCTCCTGGGGCTGAGGAAAGGTTGAGTTCCCTAGAGATTTCCAGAGAAAAATCCTACAGAAGGAAGAGGGACACTGACAGATCCATAAACTGCCAGACAAATGGGAGGAAGGGAAGTAGCAGTCAGAATCTGCATCAGCGGGGGTAGCAGAAGGGGAAGCGCCCAGAATTCCATCCTAACGTGTATTAAAACCCTATCTGCACATATTGAGGGGCCAAGCTCAGAAAAAAGAGGCTCTGAGATGGCTTCTTCTTTTAGGATGGAGGGGCCCTGCCCTATGTAACCAAGCAGACGGGACTGGAAGACACGGCAAGAGATGGTGGGCACCTTCTATGGTCTGAACCCCATGGGGGCAGGCCCTGACTCCACTGCACCTTCCCCTTTAAGGCTCTTCTTTACAGGGAGCTCAGCCTGGGATAGGTGAGACCAGTACATCTCCTGACTGATTCTCACCTCCCCAACAGGGAATGAGTTGAAGGTGAGAAAGGGAATGAAATCCAGTGGTCTGAACAGATTTAATACCAGTCTCCTACTTTTCAACAGATTTCTATTTCACATCCTTGGTACCCCTCCTCTATCCTCCTCAGCCACCCCAACACACAACAGTGCTGCCACCCATTCCCTGTCACAGTGAGATGGTCCAGCCTCAACAGAGGCTCTTGGAGACAGGCAGCACTCACAGGACACTCCACAGGCCAGTGGGCCCTGTGACCCCTAAAAGAGCTCCTAAGTCCTCTCTGTACATCTGCCACTGGATATGGCAGCCTGGTACAGGCAAGAAGCCATGGCAGACACTGCAGCAACGCCCAGCTCCTGCCCAGAGCAGTGTCTCAAGACCAGTGACCCCTGAGGACAAATGCCCATCAAGCTCTAGAGCAGCTGTCCACCCTTGGTAGTCTCACTCCCATTTCCCTTTCAGAAGACAGAAGTGCTTTAGAAGGCCTCCTGCCCTCTTCTTTGTATATGCTATGAGCTGTGATGTGGCCTCCCTATCACCCACAAGGGAGGGCTGGTTGTCCTCTGCCCCAGCCCCTGGGAGGAAGGGCCACCCTGGCCACTGAGCCTTCCCTTACTGGTTCCAGCCTGGTCCTCCATTCAGGCTGTTTCCTTTCCTACCACTAACTAGCCCTATAACACTACTCAACTCCTCTCACTACTCTGGGCCTCACTTTCTTAGGACAGTAAGAAGAGTGGACTAATGGGTCTCCAGGAACTTTCCCTGCTAGATCCCATCCTCCCGCCTCTCTGAGAAGAATGGGTGTGTGGACGCTGAAGCTCTGCTCACTTGGAACTCCTCTCCCCATCCGTCCTTCACCTTGGCCTCTTTGGCAGCGGGCGGGAGCCAACAGCTAGTGGTAATGATGCTCATTAGCTAAGAAGGTGTGGGAGCAGGCCGCGAGCTTCATGAGAGCCAAGGAGTCTCAGCTGCAACCCGCCCTCAGCCCACCTCCAGCCACCTGCACCTCCCACCCACCCAGGTGACTCTCTGCCTCACACTATCCACTAGAGAAATGGAAACAGGTTGACCGCTGGGCAGAGAAGACACCTCTTCACCATCCCCTCCCAAATCAATCTGTTCAGAGGAGGCAGCGAGAGCTCCAGGGGTCCTGCTCTCCTCTGTCCCAGCCAGGCTGCGCACAGCGAAGCAGGAAGCAATCTGGGGCGGGATGGAAGCTGAGCGGAGGCGACAGCCCCCAGAGGACCCGTTCCCACCACCCGCCTCCCTCCTAGCTCCGCCAGCCGACTTAATTGCGGAGTCCGGATTGATTGGGAATGCAAATGGCAACTGAAATGCAATCTCCACTCCCAGCAGGAGCTGGGGGGGAGGGAAAGCAGCAGAACTGGGGAGAAGGGACAGGAGGGTGAAAAGGGGAGGGGCTGAGAATGGGAGCATGGGCATGGCAAATGGGCTGACATACCAGGGCATGGACAGACAGCCTCCCAGACAGCACCACCATTTAGGGGTCCGGAAGAACATGTACACCCCATGCACCCCTCTACCTGAATACTGTGATCCTGTGGTAGCACCAGCAACACGGACCTCTGACACCCTGCCTCCGGCCAGCAACATGGCTCAGGGAACCTTCCTGAGGCCCCCCAATGGTGCAGGTGAGCTGGTGGTGCTGGTGACCCAACTGACCCTCAGGACAGAACAGAAGCCCATGTGCAGGCAAGCTCACAGCCTCCACAAATCACTGAACATAGGACTTTTTCCCCAGGGTGGTGGGGGAGGATATAGCCCCTGCCATCCATCTTCAGACAGCAAAGAGTACTCTGGGTTAAGGTTCCCTGATGTGTCATGTGTGCTCGTTAATTTACTGCACATATACTGTATGTGTCCACACATGCTTAAAAGGCAGGTGTCCCCCATTAGATTACCTAGGCCCCATCCAGCCCTGGAAACAGACAGCCCTGAGAACATGTGCAAAACTCCTCATGGGGTACTTGGCCCCACCAAGGAAGAACTTGGAGAAGTTGGAGTTTATCCAAAACCAGGCTGAGAACATGCCCACCACCAACAGGTGTCTGTGGGCTTATCAGTACATGCTTGCGCATGGGAGATGGTGAGGGCCATGACTTTCTCAGCCATCTCACCACCCTGGCAGGCTCACACAGCTAGAGGTGTCTCTATCAGGCCTAAATACGATGAGTGCTGTGAGGGAAGGATGATGAAGAAAAGGCAGGATGTCCATCACCACACTGTTCCTCACCCTGACCTCTGGGGCACTTTGTTCTAGAAACCCTGGACTCACACAGGAATTCCGGTCATACTGACTGCCCCTCTGCCCCGGGCCTCAGTGGTTCTGTTCAGCCTGGGGGGCCCAGTGAGCCTCATACTCGCTCACTTTGGTGCTCTGCAACACAATCTGGCAACACAGCCTCCTACAGACACAGAGAGGCAGAGGCCAGAAAAGGGCTAACAGGTTGCAGAAACCCTTGCCATGCCCAGCGTCCCAGTGGGCACAGCACATTGGCTTGGCAGCCAACAGTCCACCTGCATAGGTACCCGAGCCCCTAGCTCTTGCCAAAGCTCCTCCTGTAGACCCCCCAGCTCCAGGGTTCCTCAGCCTTCCAGCAGCCTCCTCACACAGCCTGTCTTTGAGGGAAATCACCCTCAGTTACTCAGTGCCTTTCCCCAGCCCATGGTCCCACAACAGGAGGTATGGAGAAGCCACCAGTCATGGGCTCAGGAAGGAGGTGCTGTTCTCAGCTAACGCTCTCTCCTGTGAGGAGGAGTTGAGGTATGTATAGCAAAGCACCCTCAGCATCCCCTCAATGCTCACTTCCCACATAACTCTCTGAGGCCACTTCCGCTTTTCTGAAAGGAGGGCAGGTGGTCACAGCACCCCAGCCTGCACAGATAGAAGAGCCCTCTCCAAGTTCCTTTCTTGCGGAGCCAGTTAGCACACTCAGGGAGCAGTTTAAGATGTGAGGTGGCTCTCTGCTGCCATCCCGTGGCCCGGATGAGGCATAGCCACAGGGACGCTCCCACCATACTGCTGTGCCAGGAAGAGACCCTCCTGGAAGAATCTTTGCATGAGAAGGGCTCAGGCTGGGGACAGGCTGTGCCCAGAGGCCTAGAACAGAACCAAATTCAAGACAGTCTGGAGGCTCTGGTCTCCCCATTTCAGGTGTAGGGCAGACAGTTCTGACCTGTTTGATGGGGATGGCCCGGCCGCTCCCAATGCTGTCCACCTTGCACTCAGCTGCCTTCCTCTCCCGGTCCACCTCTGCAGCCTTCCGAGACTAGAAGAGAAGAGAGAAAGCATATTATGGAAGGTACGTGCATGCTGGGCAGCACTGCCCACCTGAACCCCAGCCCGCCCTCCTTCCTCCTTCCTCCTTCCTCCCTCCTCCTGGGCAGGGCCTGGCAGTGGGTGGGCAGGGGCGGCGGGACGGGAAGGAACTGAGACCACGAGTATTCCAACGGGTTTATTCTTACACACGGCACCATACAGAGCAGCACAGGTCACTGAGCCGGGCCCGCCCCTCACAAAAGAGCAAGGACACGAGATACTGAGGGCAGAAGGAGCGCGCAGCCCAGGGGACCAGGGTGTAAAAGAAGTGGGCGAGGAGAGGTGGATGGTGGGGCTGAGGGGCCTGGTGGCACAGGGCACAACAACAGGGAATGAGAGTCCAAAGGCGCACGGGCAGGAGGCCCGTCTGCAGCACAGACACCACACAGCACAGTGCCCCGAGCACGCTGTGCGGCCCATGGGCACCGTGGACGGAGAGAGAGAGAGGAGAGATGCCCAAAGAGGCCTTGCACCCTGCCAAGCTCTTGGGGCAGAGTCCACCCGAATGCGGATCCTAGGAAACAGGGAGGCCAAAGAGAGGGGAAAGGCAAGCGGCGGCGGTGACTGTGGTGTCCGGAGCAGGAGCAGGTGCGCAGTAGTCCATGCAGGAAGGAGCAGAGGAAGGGAGGGGCAGGAAAGCTCCCCCCAGGAGCAGCTGGGCTGCAGCAGGCGCGAGGACGCCCCTGCCCCATGGGGCTGCTGTCACGCTGGCGTCACGCTGGCCGGCCGATGGCGTGGGGTGAGCTCCCTTCTTCTCCATGCAGTGTGGCCTGGCGTGGTGGAGGCGGCGGGGGCCTCCCCAGGCAGCCCCACAGCCACTGGCTCCAGTGCTCCTAGCCTTCCCTGGGGGTGGGGTTAGTTACAAAGTTTCCTGTGGGTCTCTGGAGAGGGGAGCACGGCGGCCGCGTCTCATCTGAGAGCAGTCCCAGGCCCGGCCCGCCTCCGGCCTGACAGGGGACAATGTCCAGAGGTGCTGTGTGTCACCACCTGGTCTTCTAATTTGGAAGGAGTTGGAAAGGCCTTTTTGTTGATGAAAAGTTGGAAACAGTGGCACATATCTGCAAATATTGAAAGAATAGAGATTTTGGCAAGTTACACTTAAGCCCCACACAAGTCGGTCAGCACTGGTGAGGGCAGAGACCCAGGCGCCTGGGGAGAGGCAGGGTAGAGTGCAAGAGGAGGAGGTGGTGGTGGTGGAGAAGCAGCAGCAGGAGGTGCAAGTGGCAGTGGAGGCAGCTGCACTGTAGGTAGATGCCCTGGTCAAGCCACCCACTTGCTTGCTTAGGAGCCCTGCCCCCTTGCTGTCCTGTTCTCTCCAGGCTGCTGAGAGCTCATGGCACAGGACGGGCATAGGGCTGCCACTGCAGCAGGGCAGGAAGGACAGCCAAGGGAGCAGGAAGACCTGATGGGAAGGGACCACAGAGGGTGTGCCACCTAGCACCCAGAACCTGCTCTGGGCCCCTCCTGTGCTCATGGCCCAAACCCCAGCCCTCTGTCTCTCCAAACCAGTGAGGAAGACGGAGGCAGGACCATTGCCACCCGGTCTCAAACAGAAGACACAGCTGGGTGGAATGAAGCCTGGCCCAACTGGGCTGGTATCCTGATGGAACCCAACCAGAGGACCCCGGGAATCCAGAAGCAGCTCCCCACCAGAGGAAAGGAGCAGGGACAAAAGAGACAAGCAAGTGGAGTTGTAGGTGCCTAAGAGGGCCACAAGGGCACCAGCCACAGCACAGGCAGGCACGGGAGCAGTGGTGGGCAGCACATGAGGTGTCTCTCTGAGAGCAGGTACAGTTCTGCTGGGAGGGGGATGAAGGTAAGAGTGGTGCTCGACAGTGATGACAAGGAAGGGAGCGATCCCAAGATGACTCACAGAGATGGACACGTCTTGAGATCACCTCAGGAACAACAGTGTAACTGAGGCCACCGGGAAGACAATGGAAAGAGAAAGAAGATCGCATGTGAAGATGGAGAGTGAAAGGCCCCAAAGGATAGGGACAGGCAGTGAGCTCACGTGAGCAAGGGTGGCAGAGCAGGGTCACCCCAGTCCAAGCAGGTAGCAGAGGGCAAGGGGCAGGGTGCAGGCGGCAGATTCAGGTCACAGGTAGGTGGGGGCTGGTGACAGGGCAGAGCATAGAAGGATGCCCTGGCTGTTAGAGCAAGGTGAAAGATGAGGGACCAAGAATGGTGCTGTGAGAGCAGATGACAGGCTTGATGTCAGCGGGCAGATACCAAGAGCACACGGTGATCCCAAGGCAGAGCACCCATGGCTCTGCAGCAACAGCAGCAGCAGGCGTGGGGTACAAGCAAGGCTCTGTGCATTTCATGGTGTGAACAGAAACAGGAAGGCTGTGAGCTAAGGCAGGGCCAAGGCAGTACAGCACAAGACGGCAGCAGCATCGGGCGGCGGTGGCAGCGCAGTCAGCAGGAGGGCGCAGCAGGCATGTGAGCAGAGCAGGCAGCAGGAAGGGTGTGTGATCAGGGTGGAACAAGAGGGCACGCAGTCTTGGAGTCCTGGCAGGGCAGGTCCCACCACAGGCAGAGGTGAATGGGGTGACAAAGAACGACGGCTTGCAGGGGAGGAGGTGTCTCTCCTGAGAATTTATGGCCAGCTCACCCACCTTGGCCTGACCCGAGACTCCCAGAACAGTCCAGCCAAATCCCAGCTAGGATGGTCTGAGGGTGGGAAGGGACCACAGAGCAGAATGGAGAGAAGCTAGGGCTCCAGCACACCTCCGTGGGAGGGTTGGCCTTCCCAAGAGGACATCATCAGAGCCCTGCAGCTGTGCTCAGGGAGAGCAAGATGCTCCCAAAACAGAAGTATGAGGATGAGGCAGTGTGAGGAGCAGCAGGGTGGGGTCAGAGACCAAGGTCCCAAGTGTGCGAAGCCTTTGCTGCTCACCTGTTTCCTTTCAGCAGTTTGGAGAAAGTAAAAAGAGCTGGGCTGGGCTGGGCTAGGGCCTGGGGCCCTGGGGGCCTGTGCAGTGGGCCTGGGGGCGGGGGGCCTGGGAGCGGGGGGCCTGGGAGCGGGGGGCCGGGGGGGCAAGGGGGACCTGGGGGGCCGGGGGGGGCCAGGGGGACCTGGGGGGCCGGGGGGCCTGGGGGCCTGGGGGCCTGGAAGCGGGGGGCTGGGGGGGGCCAGGGGGACCTGGGGGGCCGGGGGGCCGGGGGCCGGGGGCCGGGGGCCTGGGGGCCTGGGGGCCTGGCTCTGGAGCTAAGCTGTCAACTAAGCCCTTGTAAAACCCGGGGCCAACCACCTCTGGCTTCCAGTCCACTCCTAGTTGCTGAATAAAAGGAGATGGGAATTTAGATTAGATACATTCAAAGATTCCCTTCAGGCTGGCAAAGGAATTCTGAAAACTCAGGAGAAAGTGGGGTTTTATGAACAGGGTGTGTGTGTGTGTAGAGGGAGCCTTGCTGTGGGCTCCAAGGAGCAGTCTGAGAGCAGCTGGTCGAGGAGTCTGCAGCCCCCGTTTGTCTGTGTCCATCATACAGGTATTGCCCTGACCTGGGCTCCATGGTGCTGGCCATTCCCTTCCTGAGGCAGAGCCCTGGGCTAGGCCCGGCCTGGCAGGCCAGGAGGACTGTAAGTCACGTACCGTGAAGATGTTGGAGCGCCGCTTGGACTGCTTGCGGATGGGTGTGGGGGTGGAGGAGGCAGCGATGGTCTCGATGCGCAGCTCCCGCTGGCTGATGCTGGGGGTGGAGGGGACTGAGGATGAGTAGTCGCTGAAGGCGCTGCCACCACCATTCGTGGCCTATGGACAGAGAGGGCTACTGAGGGTGGCCATGGGTACAGTGCGGGGTCAGGCAAGGGAAGCAGAAGAGTGCAGGGGCACAGTCTGCTCCCTGTGGAGGCTTCAGACGATACCAGCCAGCCAGTCTAAGGCTGAAGGTGACAGAGGGGTTCCTAGCTCCTAACAAAATCTCAAGTAGAAAGCTAGGAGCAGACAGGAGGCCTATGAAATAGTGAACCCTTCTCCTGAGGCCCTTGTAACAGGGGTGCAGGGTTAAGAGGCAAAGGCTTGCTGTCTGTCCAAGATGGAGCAGGAATGCAGGCAGGTGGCAGGGACTGGGCTTAGAGATGTGCTGGTGCCGACTGAGGCAGCAGGTCACCCTGGACTCCCCAAGTCAGTGATGTATGTCAGAGATGCAGGAACTTGGGACCGGTGACAGACTGGGGCCAGGCTCAGGTGCCGGAGGAAGAGGAGGAAGTGGTCTGCTTCAGGCAGTGTGTGTGATGGGGAAAAGACAGAGGGAAAGTCAAGGAAGAGAGGAGACTTCCTGTCAAAGTAAACTGCAGAACAGAGAAAGAAGGAAGACTTCAGGGGAGGTGGCAACATGCCCAGCAGCAGTCGAGCTTCTGCCTCAGGACTCAGCACAACCAGCGACAGGGCACCAGCCTACTCCTTGACTGCTCATGGGGCTTCCAGCTGAGTGGACGGTGTTCTGACTTAGCTGCCTTGCTCTCATGCTAGCACGCATGTGCGTGCATGTAGGCACAAGCGCACATATACACAGAGTACACACATACAATACTGCCTTCACAATAGATATCCCCCATAACTCAGGACAGGGCCCTCCTGCAGAGCTGAGCTGCACACACCGTGACTCTGCTGGCTGCAGGGTGGAGCTACTCAAAGACAGTGAAAGAAAGACTCATCATTCCTCCTTAATCTTGGCCACGTGGGAAAACAGATGGAAATCCTGCCACCCTCTCAGATGACCTTGAGGTCCCTGAGAAAGTAGCCGGGCTGTAGTGAGAATGTCAAGTGTTGTCAGGTGAGCCTTGGGAAGACATTAACCCTTGGCATAGCTAAGGCCAAGTGCTTGTCAACTTGACCCCTTCACTGAACCTATCTGCCTACAGCTTCAAAGAGAGACAGAAAAGGTGGGGGGCAATGCAGTTATGAAAGGAAACGCTAGTCCATACACAGGGCCAAAATAATAAGGCCCAGGAAGTAACCAACATCCAACTGGTCAGATTTGAGGAATGCTGGCAACACCTGCCTCAGAAGTAACCACTGCCCCCTGACACTGCATTCCACATCAAAGTCATCCACTACTTCGTGACAAGGACCACCCTTCAACACACAAACCCTCACAGGAGCGGACTGTGTGCCTAATGCATCACGGGGATGAGTCTGCCAAGTGCCTCCTCTTTCACGTGAAGATGGCACTGAGCATCAGTGAGCAGCAGCAGAGGGCTGGGGGAGAAGGGAACGGCCAAGGCTTAGCATTATTTAGTGTTGTCAAGGGCTAGTCCTGAGCCACAAAGAACTCACTCTCATTTTGTACCTCCTGAGTATGGGTTCCATGGAATGCAGCTTGTGAGACAACTTTAACAATGCTAAGTGTAAGCAAAACTAAAATTCCCTTAGCTCAAGTAGCTGGAGGAGGATGACAGATGAGAGAAAAGGGGTGGAAAGCTGTGGCTGGAAGGGACAGTCAGCACGAGGCTGCAGATGAGGCCAAGGAGTTGTACAGGCTAAATGGGGTTGAGCCAATGCTTTCAAAACCATGTGCAAGGATGGGAGACAAGGCAGATACAAGGCAGGGGAAGTGGCAGGGATGCACACAGGGACAAGGACTTCTGCAGCAGATAGCTATGTATGGTGTGTATAGTGCCAAAGCAGAGGAAGGTAGGCCTACCTGGTTGAGGTGCACAGAAGGGATAGAGGCGGCAGACACTGCCGAGTGGCTAGGTGAGTTCGGCAGGGATTTGCAGGGCCCAATGGCCAGCTGTTGCTTCTTCCGCAAGGCTAAGACCTTCTGGGCCACTGCAGAGGACAGCATAGCCAGTTACCTCCTCTGGGGAGAAGGCAACACCCTAGACAAGAGCTTTACCCCCAAATTCAGCCCCATGTGTCAGGGAGCCCACTTGGGGGATAGCCCCTGGCCCTGACTACCACAAATCCCATGCCAAGTTACCATCCTGGAAGACACGCTCCACATTGAGCCCATAGGTAGCACAAGTCTCATAGTAGGTGCAGCGCTTTAGGTCTGTGGAGAGTTTGCGGGCCCTGCTGTCATCAATGACTCGGGGGTTTGCAGCACTGATGGCATCTGTTGGGAGAGGCATGTAGTCAGAAGGTTTGGGTGATGCAGTGCAAGACACAGAGCTAAAAATGTGGGCCTTATGCCAACACTGCTACCAGCACAACAAATGAAAACAGGCCAGCCACTCAGTGTCTCTGAATCCCTAAACCCAAACAAAACCCACTGCTATCACGTCAATTCCGACTCACAGTGACCCTACAGGACAGGGTAGAATTGTTTCACAGAATTTCCAAGGAGCACCTGGCAGATTCAAACCGCTGACTTTTTAGTTAGCAGACACAGCACTTAACCACTACACCACCAGGGTTTCTGAATCCCTAAGTCCCTGTTTATTAACCTAAAAAGAAGAGGACTAGATAACTGCTAAGTCCCCTCCCATCTCCAGCATAACATGTATCACAGAATCCAGCAGTGGAAAGTCAAGTGTGTATGCAGTAAGGAAGCTTTCAGACACTGGTGTCTCTGCAAGGTTCCATCAGCACTGGAGAAGGCACAGGGCAGCAATGGCCACTTCTCACACTTGCCACATGCTCTATCTCTGTCCCCAGGTACTTCCGTCTTCTCTGCCACCCTCCATCCCCAGTGTCCCTGCAGAGAGGAGCCAGCCTCACCTTGAGTGCCTACCAGCACCATGGGCACCTCACTGGCGTTGCGGAAGCTGCAGAGCCGCAGGAAGTAGTTGTACACTGTCTGGAAGCTGATTTCATCTTCCAGGCTGAACACAAACACCACGGCGTCCACCCAGGCAGCAAACTATGGGGAGACCAAGCCAAGTTACCATCCAGCCTGGGCAGCGAGAAGTTTCCACTGGCAGACCTCATCAGGAAAACGTGGCTCCTGAACCCTCCCCACCCACACTGGGAACCTGGAGGAGGGGCGCCATGACACAGGGGTGTCACCTGGAGCTCAGGAGGACCTCCTTCATCTCGGATGAGCAGCAGGTAACTCTGACCATCCACCACAATCTCCTTCTTAAACCGCCCCCCTAGGAACAGAGTCCACAATCAGGGGCCACATGTGGAGACAGCCAAGAGGACAAGACATGGACATGACGGAGGACAGAGAAGGATCGAGGGCTAGAGAGTCTTTACCACAGACAAGCTGAAGGGGAGGGAGGGGGCTGAATGACCACCACACTCACCCTCAGGGGACTCCTCTTGGACATAAGTCCCTGTTAGATAGCGATGCACCAGGGCTGACTTCCCACTGGACAGGTTCCCCACAATGCCCTGAGGGGAGGAGCAAGAAAACTTTGGAGAGGCACCACGCAGAGGCCAGGAGAGGGCAGGAAAGGCAAGCGAGCCCTTAGGGGAAGGGCTGTAGGGAGGCAGTGTGAGGGAAAGGCCAGGCAGAGAGAAGACAGGAAAGGAAGAGCTTCCAAAAGGAAGAAGAGGAACAGGAGGAGGAGGAGGAAGGGCAGCACCTGGCCCTGCTCCCAGCCTGAGCCCTCCTGCCTCCACTCACTCACCACTTTAAGCTCAGGCACAGAGCGGCTCAGAGTCCACTCCTGGCTGTTCACAAATGAGTCTGCAGGAGAGAAAGTAGTCCCATTAGGACCAGGATAGTACAGACAGATATTCTGTCTCCCCCACCGCCCACCCGCTCACATACACCCCTGATATCTACCACCAGAACCTTCCTGAGACAAGGCCCAAGGCTCTATTGTAAGTGGTATCCTGGCCTTCACAGGCCAGTAGCAAATTATTTTTAAGGGGAACAGTCATGACAGTCATCACAGACATGGCTCTTAGGAAATTATTTTTAAGGGGAACAGAGTCATGACAGTCATCACGGAGATGACTCTTAGGGGTGTGGGTTCAGTCCCCTCATCTCAGATCTGTTCCTCGTTACCTCACTGCTCCAACTGGGAAACTAGTTCCCATCTTAAGTCACACTCAGCCAGGTGCCCCAAGAACCTAGATGTGAGACCCAAGTTAGCGACCACCTCAGCTGGTCTCAGCCCAGATCCAACACTGGCTGGGCAACTTGGCAAGGGGCCCTTGCCTCCTGCAGCGAGTAGGAACAGCTCACCCAAAGTAGGGTGGGGCCACCCACCACATTCCTGCGTCTGTGTGAAGAGGGAGGAGCGCCTCACTGGCCCTGCTCTTAGACAGGCAGGTAGAAGGCAGTGCTATTTATGCTGCCCCGCCCCACCTTCCCACCCAATCTCCTCTTTAGTGGGAAGAGAAGGCTGCCTTTCTTTCTCAGAGACATGGTTCCCAGGCTCCCATTCCCTCCCGTGCAGTCAGTCCTCAGCAACCCCCAGAAGGGGCCCCTTGGCTTGGACAGGGACTCGGGAAAGGGGAGCCTCACTGATCCCCAGAGCCCTCCAGCCATCAGCCCACTGTCTTCTTTGCAGGTTTTACTTTCCAGCCTCTACCCCCATCTGCATGCAGCTGCCCAGACCAGGTGGCCCTCAGGTTGGCAAGACTTACTTCCTTTTCCCAGGCTCCCTGTCTGCAAGCACGTCATCCCAGGCTGTTTCAAAGGCCAATTATCCCTAGTCATCCAAAGATGCGCCAGAAAAAAAGTGCCCGTACAACCTGGGAGCTAGGGAACGCGAACTCCAACCCAGCTTAGGCCCATCTGACCTCAGTGCCACCCTCTGCCATATCAAGGGTTGGAGTCCCATCTCCTGCAACCCTTCCTGACCTCACGTTCCATACTGCTGTGTGCCAGTACACCCAGCAATGGCCACTCCTTCCTGCCCCCCACCCACCTTCCAGGCCCTCTCTGACCCTGCCACCAGTCAGAGGGTGACTGGGAGCCACAGCAAGAATAGCCCATTCCTGGTAAGGCCCTTCACTTTGCACAAGCCCTCTAGAGACGGCCAAGCCTTCTAGAGACTGCCCTGCACCTTCCGCCCACCTCTACCAAGTAGGTTAACGACCTTGCCACAACGTCCTCAATGCTCTCCTAGACTCCAAAGTCCTCCAGAACACCGCACCAGCTTCTCCGGCCTCAGGGCAGCGAGCTGCGCTCCTTACCAGGCGACAGCGGGGAACCGGACGCCGCACTCTGCCCGCCCAGCGGCAGTGGGGCCGTGGCCGCCCGGCGGCTCCACAGCGGTGCGGCGGGCGCTGAGCGGCGGAAGCGGCCAGCCAGCAACCTCCAGAGTCCGGCGGCGGTGCGCGGGCGGCGCGGGTCCGGGCCCAGCAGGTCACAGCGACCCGGTCCGGCGCGCAGCGAGCTAGTGTCACCGTCACTGCGAGTACGTGCACGAGGCGGCCCAGGCAGCGGCCCCGACTCAGACTCGGCGCGCCGCACCTCCTGGCCGCGCCGCAGACGGAAGCTGAAGCTCTTTCTCAGCGCTGAGAGGCCGCGGCGGGGCGAGTCTGCGCGCCCGGCTCCACGCAGTACCTGCCAGCGCTGGCTGCTCCACAGCGAGGCGCCACGCAGGAAGCCTGCGCTGCCGGCCCGACGAGGCCCCGCGCCCTGCTCTGCACCCGGGGTGTCTGCCAGCTCCACGCGGTGCACCTCCAGGAAGGTCATGCTGGCGGGCCGCGGGCGCACTGGCTCCTCGTGTGGGGCCCGGGCGCGCCAGAGTGGCGCCGGCTGGTTCTGCGCAGGGCCAGGGGCGGCGGGAGGTGGGCACCCATCCGCCTGGCCACGGCGACCGAGGCGCGGGCGCAGCAGGCCCAGCAGCAGACTCCGGGCCCCGGCAGGTGTCGCCGAACCACCAAGGCACTGGCTCTGCCGCTGGGCTGAGGCGCCGTGCAAGTCTAGCGAGTCGCAGAGGCTGAGGGCGCGGCGACAGGCGGCGGGCCGCTCCTTCGAGCAGTTGTCAGCCGGCAGCCAGCTGCGCTCCATGCTTAGGGCCCTGGAGCCGTGGCCAGGCCCATGGCGAGGGGCGCGGGGCTCTGCCCGAGCAGACCACGGCCAGCGCGCTCACGGACCCCAGCCTCTGGGCCCCAGGTATCGGGACGACGGAGTCCCTCAGCTCCTCCACCTCTCAGCCGGCAAGCCCAGACCTGGAGAGGCCGGGAGCCAGCCCAGGAAGGAGAGACAGGCGGCAAGCCTGGCCTGGAACTCCCCGGAACGGCGGCTGGGGAGCCAGCCAGCCGGGGCAGCCCCCGGAGATCTCAGAGAACAGGAAATTCCAGCCCAGAGCTCCTCCTAGGACTGCGGCAGGTAGGCGAGGAGCTGTCATTAGGAACAAGACAAGTAAATAACCGTTCTCGGTGACAGAACATACTGGACCAGTTTTGGAGAAAGTGAGCTACTGTACTTTCTCCAAAGGAAGAGCAGACAGATAGTGATACATGAGACTGGGAATTCTTAAGGGCCTAGCTTAGAAGCTGTTATGGATTAACTATGCCCCGCCCCCAAAACATCAAGTATGTTATAAATCCTAATCTCTGTGCCTGCCATTATAATCCCAAATGCAAATGGATTGTGTTTGTTAGATTTATGAGGTAGCACCAGTGTAAGGTATATCTTGAGTCAATCTCTTTTGGGATATAAAACATTAAACAATCAAGCTGAGAAGAGTTGGGATGACACAGATATCTCCAAGGAACTAGGAAGGAGAAGCTAAAATACAAAAAGGCTTTCCTCCAGAGTTGACAGAGAGAGAAAGCCTGTGACAGAAAGACTGTGACAGAATAGGTTTGTCAAAGCCACCCATTTGTATTTCTGCTAGAGCAGCACTAGGTAACTAAGTCAGGAGTGAAAAGGAACTTTGTAAATGATTCCAGATTCATGCTTTACAGGATAAGGCCTCCTTAAATAATGAACAGTTAGGAATATCTGGTTCCCATATCGAGGCATTCAGGAGACAAGTCCCATACCATTTGTAGGCCTCAGTCTCATCTGTCAAATGGGGAGCCTGAATATGGTGGTCCACCTTAGATAATCTTCTGCTTAGTCATCCTGAGGCCTGAAAACTTGCAGAGAAGAGTAGCTTGATGCTACTGCATGGTTCTGTTAATGACTGAGGCATCTGAGGTGTATTTTCCTTCAGTGATTATAAAGTACAGAAGATACCTATCTGTCTGGACCAGGTTACGTGTCCTGCCAATGGGCAGGAGAAAAGCTACAGATAATATCGCTGAGGAATAACTCACTTCTGAATTCCAGAGTCTCTGGTTTCTTGCTGCTCCCTGGGCCTCACTTGCTATCCAGAATGTCCTGGCTGGAGTCTTACCCTCACTCTGTAAAGGAGAACACTGCTCTTCCAAGCGTAGATACGTTCCACATTCAGGACTGTGGGTTGCACCAAACACTCAGTGAGTCCCTCGCCTGTCTCAAAATGGGGCAGAGAGCCCTTGTGTTTGATTTACATTGCATCTGGAACATCAGTCATTTCCTGAAGCCCTCAAGATTAACCAGTTTGCCATAATCCACAGAGTGAGAAATTATCACTACTTCAGCCCCAGAAGCTGATCAGGAGGAACCAGTTTAGGTAGCAGCCAGGGAAGAGAGAGCCTGCATTTCCTTTAAAGAAACAATGCTCCTGGGTTTCTTCCCCTTCTAGTCTAATCCAACTCCTAATGTCCTTTTCAGCTTAGAAATTCTTGCTTCTGGTCAGAAGCTTAACTACTATCAGAGTGGCACATTCCTGAGGGGAAGGAGTGGGAGAATGCCTAAGTAAGGCTGGGCAGCTCCAGAGAGGTGCTCCTTTGCAAGTGAGGACTGGAAATGCACAAGTCCTGGTTTGGATCTCCAGGGCCTGGAGAGCCCCCTTGGGGACTTCATATTTCTCAGGGAATAGTTATTAACCGTGGTGATGTCACTTTTCCCTCTCTGGGATGGATATTCCCGCATGTAATAGATGGTTCAGCAGAAGGCCTTTCCCAGGGTCCTTGAGGAGGCATGGGGAGCCTACTCAAGAGCACAGTCCAGAACTCCTGTCTCCCAGACTCACTAAGCTACAGTAAAGAAGGAAATGCTCTCTCTTGCCTTGACACCCCTACACACACGCACATACGCACGCATATTCACACGGCATGACTCCTCCTCCGAAGAATCAGGTTGTGCGTTTACAAGCCTGATTCTTCACAAGCCTTAACACGTACTCCTGGTAACTGAGGGAAGACAGTGGATAAGATGCCCAACAACGACAGGTTTCTTTAGAACCGGATGGCCTCCAATGATGAGGCTCCAGCCTCCTGTGGGCTGAGACCTTTCTCCTCTGCAGGCTGCTCTTGGTGGGAGCAGAGCAGGAAGGGAGAGAAAAAGGGTCTCCAGTCCCAAACATAATGGCACGTGTACATGTGTACGCACATACACAGTCTTGGGGAAGACAGGCAGCAGTGCCTAGTCTTAGAGGTAAGATAACATCTACTCTCTCAGAGGACATACCTGCAGCATCAGCCCAGGTAGAAATCTCAGCTGGATCAGTTCCCACACTTGGAACAGCTTCTTCTTCCTCACATGTTTGCCTCCTTCTTCCTGCCCCCTTTTTCCTAGAAACATTTTCTAACCCAGGGAAACCAGACAGGAAAGGCCACCTGCTCAAACACAAATGTCCCAGCACATCAAGTCAGTCAGAGACCCCAAAAGGAGAACAGCCACAGGCACACACCTTTTTCTCTGGCATCAGTCCCAGGTAGGGGCTAGGTCTCTGTTCTGTCTTACAAGATTCTGCTCCAAGAAGCCACAGCAAATAGCACCACACCACAGAGCCTTCACCTACTGGCCTGAAGGAAATTAGGACAGCCCTACGGAGCTCCATGTGTCTGAAGGCCATCGGATGCATCAGGCCACATCTGTCACATGAAGGCTGAGAGACTGTGGGAGATCCTTCTTGTTGTTATTTGCGATCAAGTCACCTCTGACTCATGGCAACCCCACATACAACAGAAAATGTCTGGTCTTGTACCAACTTCATGATTGTTGGTGTGCTCCAGTGCATTGTTGCTTCTGCTGTGTAGCTGGAGTGCCTTCCAACCTAGGGGGTCATCCTCCATCACTGTATCAGCAATATTCTGTTGTGATCCACAGAGTTCACTGGCTGATTTTCATAAGCAGATCACCACGCTCTTCTTCCTACTCTATCTTAGTCTGGAAGCGCCACTGAAATCTACCTGTCCACCAGTGGTGACCCTGCTAGTACTTGAAATACTGGTGACATGGCTTCCAGCATCCCAGTAATACATAAGCCACCAAAGTCTGACAAACTGAGAGACAACTGGTGGACTAAAAAGACTGTAATCCACACTCTGGGGCAGGAAGTACAGAAGATGAGCACCAAAGAGCTGTTCTGCTCTACAGGCTGGAAGTCAGAAGGGCAAAGACACTACAGCTCTCCACAGACCTGATTCTGGGTAAGCTGAAACTGCTCCATATATCATGCTCGCCTCAAATGCTCTGCCCTGGGAGAGTGAGGTACACACTGTGCCTACGTGTTAGGGACAACGGACACATGACTAACCTGTGTCAGAGGTGTTAGAATGGAGACACTGCACAGAAAGATGAAGTCAGT
Organism: Heterohyrax brucei; assembly: GCA_028571685.1. NCBI lineage: Eukaryota > Metazoa > Chordata > Mammalia > Hyracoidea > Procaviidae > Heterohyrax > Heterohyrax brucei. Next base: position 59,364,636 of record CM053158.1, on the reverse strand, counting down.
TCTCTGAAAAGGGCAACCTCTGTCCCAGAACTCCCTTTATGCCTTGTACCACCCTCTCCTTTCACCTATGCACTGCTTGATCAACAGGTTAAGGTCACAGCTGAGGCCACACAACCTACAATGAGTCGGTGGGAATCCTCCTCCTCAGAGATGAGCAATGACTAGTTTTCTCCCCAAAACTAAGGGCACTAGGTGGGTTGGGAGGGAGGGTGGGCTGGTGTCAGCTGGCCCTCCAACGTTGCTCAGGTTGTTCTTGTCCACAAGATGGCAGCAGAACATCTCCAGTAGCCAAGGTGGCCAACTGTCTATCACTCCTATCCTACACTCCCCCAAAGCGGCAAATTCCAGCAGCAATCCTTGAGGATCCCCAGGTTGCCCAAGACCTCAATGAGCCTGAGGGAGCCAGTAAAGCCATACCTGGTTTTGGTTGGTCTCTACCAAGTTCTCTTTGCACAGGTTTCCAGGTTGGAGATTAGGGAAACTGGGAAAGGAATGGAGGAATGGTCTACGGTCTACCCTCCCACCACAGGTCCCTGACTCTCCCACCAGCAAAGTGCAAGGCACAATCCTCTTTACAAATCTCAAGCTTGCCCATGGAGATAGCGCATCTCTCCAGCAGTGGTAGCTGCAGCAGCAGCAGCAGTAGCAGTTAGCTTCCAAATTCTACCCTGGACATCTTCCATACCCAGCATGCTCTACCTTAATAACTGGCTCATTGTTAACTAACTAATTTGCTCAGTCCAAAAACCTAGCCGGCCTTCTTCTCGATCCTGATTGTGATTCCCTCATTCTCTCCACAACCCTACCTCAGGTCTATTGGTTAGTCTTGCTGGTGCCACCTCCTAAAGGCACCCCAAACCTGCCCTCTTCCCACCACCTCCTTTGTACAACACCAAGACAAGCTATCAATAGTCTCAGCCTCAACTGCTATACTTGCTTCCTAAAGGCTTCCTCCCCACACCACCTCCATCAATCTCTCTTTACAACAGCATACAACCAGCTTGTTGTTCTTCACAGCCAAGGACATGAATTGGGGAGGGAGCGGGCCAAAGGGCAGGTCATTATGTATTGAACTGTATCCCCGAAAACATGTATCAACTTGGCTTGGCCATGATTCCCAATACTATGTGGTTGCCCACTATTTTGTAATAGTGATTATGCTACATGCTGCAAATCCTGACCTCTCTTTGATGTTGATGGAAACTCCAGTGGCATAGGGGTTAAGACTTCTGCTGCTAACCAAAAGGTTCACAGTTCAAATCCACCACGTGTTCCTCGGAAACCCTATGGGGCAGTTCTGCTCTGTCCTATAGGTTCACTACGTGTCAAGCTGACTCAATGACAACATTTTTTTTAATGATGTTATTAATGTGGCAGGTTTTGTGGTAGTTATGTTAATGATACAACAGGATTAAGTTGTATCTTGAGTGAATCTCTTTTGAAATATAAGAGAGAATTAAGCAGAGAGAAGAGTGACTTCCTACTAACAAGAAAGAAGAACCAACATGTCCTTTGGACCCCAAGTCCCTGTGCTGAAAAATTCCTAGACTCAAGAAAAGACTGACAACAAAGACCTTCCCCCAGTGCCAACAAAGAGAGAAAGCCTTCCTCTAGGGCTGGCACTCTGAATTCAGACGTCTAGACTCCTAGACTGTGAGACGATAAACTTATCTTTGTTAAAGCCATCCATTATGGTGTTTCTGTTATAGAAGCACTAGACAACTATGACAGAATTTCCACTTGACAAAGAATTACACCCAAGCTCCTTGTTCTGTGATGATCCATATGAGTCTCCCATGATCCTCCCATGACTTACTGCAATCTGCCTACAAAGCTGCAAGCTGGCCAACCTGCTGCCCACCTGAGCCCTCTGCACCCATCAGCCCCAGCACCAGCTCTGCAAGAGGCCTCCCTGCCCTTGCAGGGCACGGCTGTGCCACACACTGAGCACTCAGGAGCACACCCCCACCCAACGCTGGTCTCACAAGTAGAAAGCCTGCTGCTAACTGGTATCTGTGAATGACCACCTCTGTCACGGTGCTGAGCTTCAATCCTCCTATGCAGAAGGACAGAGGCTTAAAGGAGACAGTGTCTAGATAGGGCAGTCTGGTGTAGTAAGTCACCAGAAAACAAGCTGAAAGACTTGTGGTGCATCAGTCAGACACAGTCTTCAAGTCAGAGTCCAGCCTTGGCCTCTGCTCTGCCAGTGACCAACAGCCATGGCCCAAGTCTCATGGAGTCCTGCGAGAGACGCCACTCCTAGCTGCAGTGGTCACAGGGTTAGCACAGTGACTGGGAGGCTTGCACAGGCTCGTGATGGGGATCAGTAAGACAACCATGTGGACACAGAAACAGTTTTTGTCAAATCAGAATTCTGGCCAGGTGGTGTGGGTCTAGGGCCCCAACTTGGGCTGTCCATGACTGTGCTGGCCCCACCATCCCTCTCTCAGACCTCACAACTAGGGTGGGCTGAAGACCCATTTTAGATCATGCTTTTCTCTGAAAATCTGGTAGGAGCTAAGAACTCTCTATACAAAAAAAATAAAACACCAAACCAAGTGTGATTGAGTCAACTGCAACTCACAGTCACCCTGTAGGACAGAGGAGAACTGCCCCACAGAGATTGCACGGAGTGCCTGGCAGATCTGAACTGCTGACGGTCTGGTTAGCAGCTGGAGTAGTTAACCACTGTGACACCAGGGTTTTCAAGAACTCTATATAGAAAGAAAAAAAACTGCACACATGCAATGTTTTTTAGGAGGTTCCTGGTCTGTTTATGGCCAGCATGGATCCAGGCTAAGAACTTATACTTACTTCCACCTCTCATTTCACAGCTAAGGTCATGAATACCCAGGGAGGGGACAGGACCTTGACCAAGGCAAGTCAAGTCTAGACAAAGCGCAGGCTGTGAGGCATAGACCGCTGCTCAGTCATCGCTCACCTCACCCCTTGCATCATTCTGTGAGTGCTTACTAAGTCTAGGCACTGTCTAGGGTGCTGGACACAGCTCAGAGCAGACAAAAGCCTCCCTATCCCTGCCAGGTGGTACAGATACCCAGAACTCCTGGGCTGGTTTCCAAGGATCTGTGGTTATGCCTGTAACAGAAAGCACCCACCTACTCTGGACCTTCTGATGGCCACTCTTCGTATTCTGGAATATTGCCCTGTTTCCCAAGTCCAGGGTATCTAAGCTCCCTAGTGGATTCTATGGGGGTAGCGGTACAGGCAGGCAGGAGCAGGGCACTCAGGACAAGAAATAAAGACACACTCCCTAGAGTGATGGAGAATGACCCTAGTCCAGAAATGGCTTTTAGGAGCAGACCAGCTACTTGACAGCCATGCTTTAGCTTTTCTTTTATTAACTTGATTGTGCCAATGAACTCCATACTAGGGGCCACAGCAGGCTCTGGAGCCACACACAGACACAGGACCACCCATCAGAGTACAGTTCACCCATCTGTCCCCTGTCGCCTTCTGACCATCTACTCCGAAGGTGGTCTGGATACTATTCTGCCCCCTGTTCAGACTGAGCACCAGCAGTGCACCCCCGGAACTACGAGCTGGGGCCAAGCACTACGAGGGATGCTGGTTACTAGGTGTCATTCACACCTTACAGTGACCCTGCAGGGTGGTGGTGGTCTGGGTCTGCACCCTTTCAGGCTACAGAGCAGAGCCTAGATCAGAATGTAACATACAGTCACACTCTTGATCACACTGTCTTCTGGGAACAGTTCTGACCTGTTTCCTGCATTTCACCTGTTTGTAGATTGCATTACGTTTCTTCCAAACTGAACACACAGTCCAGCCTAAATCAAATGAGCCAAAAATCTGCATCTTTCACCTAATGGGTTTCTGAGCTGCATTCAATTTATGAGATCTTCTTTATCAGTAGTATGGGCACTTCTACTTACCTTACTTATTTTTTACAAAACTCAAGTATTTTAATGCAGGAAAATGCAACAGAGTATTCAAACAGCACTTTCTGCAGCACCAAGCTGGAGGACTGTCAGGCTGGTAATGCTACCACATTCAGCTCAGACAGAGAGCCAGGGTCACAGGACTGGGGGGGGAAGGGCCGAGCCATCCTGTACACTGTAATCAAGAGATTCATGTACACAAGTTTAAAAGCACCTGTATTCCCATCACAGACTTTCAAAGTGGGGCAGGTAACTCTCCTGGGATGGAAGCCTATACTCTGACCTAGGACCCAACTGACTCTCACAGCCAAAAGTGTCCCCAGGCACTGACATTCAGGCCATATCCTCAGAGGTTGTTGATGGGCTCTGGGTGGAAGGGGAATGCAGACTTCTGGGGTGACACTGGATCAAGACAAGTGACCAGGGAGAGGTGGAGGGACACATCTCACTTTGGGGTCTTTTTAGTCTGTCTTTGTCCATGGCTGTAGGTGTGTACCATGGCCGCCACATGGCCTATACCTCCACCTCCTTCCTCAACATGCACAGCAAATCCATCCTTGCTGGACAGGTGACTATTTAACACACCCTCCCTCATCCAATGGGACTGGGCCTGAGGGTACACACCAGCTGCAAGGGTGCAGGGCAGCCTGAAACACAGACGACAGTCCCTGGAGACCGCAACAGACAGCAAGGCCACCTGTGGAATACTACATACCCCACCTAAGGCAACAGCCATGCGACACACCAGAGGTCATCTAATTTCAACAGTCAGTCACTGAACACAACAGGCACCACTCTGAGCCCTTTGCACTTTGATCCTCACAGTAACCATTTGAAAGAGTACTACTAGTCTCCTCATTTTACAGATGAGGCAGCTGAGGCACAGAGGTCAAGTAACTTGCCTAAGGTTCCCCTAGCCAACAGGTGGCTAAAGTGAGGTCTGGACCCTGGCCGTCCAGCCAGAGACTTTGTCCTCCTGTCCTCTCTTTCCTGGCCTGGAGATTTTGATGACAACCACTGCACCCCTCAGTTCACAAAGCTTCCTTTCCTCCCCACCTGGTATTCCAGTCAGGACAGCCTGGCTTTGGACTCCCAGGCAACAAATAGGCTTCCTTCTCTGAGGCTTCTCCTCCTGGACCTTATAGAGAGCTCCTACCTACCCAGGCCTGGATTTGGTGAGGTGTGAATGACTGATAGGGGCTCAAAGAGTTGTCCCTCCCTGGGACAGTGCTGTTTACAAAGGAGGAAGCACTGTGTTGGCCCAAAGATGTGGGACTTCAAGGAATGGGTCTGGCAGGCAAACAGGTGCCAAGCCCAACACCCCATCTAGGAAGACAGGAGAGCACAGGTACCGATTCCATCCTTGAACAGAGACATATTTTTCCCCAGAAGACCATGGACTTCCTGGCACATGGACGATGGACCATTCGTCTCTGCTACCAACCACACGTCCCCCACCCTTAGTGGGTGTCCTCACATACTCTGTGGACCACTCAAGGCAAAACCACTAACTCTAACCAAGCAGACACAGGCTGACCTGCCAGGCCTAGATGCGCCATAACCCAAGTTCTCCACAGAGGGCAGAAAAATACGCCGTCTTGGGCTCACAGCTGCCCTCAAAGCTTTGAGGCCAGATGGCTCAGATTTGACACTATCCTTTTAAACACTCCCTGAGGGTTCCCAAACCCCTGGTTCTCTCACATTGCACAGCTGAACACTAAAATCAGAACCTCACACATTTGGGGGATACATTTGAAAGATTATCATTTTAATTCTACTTCCTGTTTGTGAGTCAAACTCAACACAGTGGCAGTGCACTTTTTAAAAAAAAAACAAACAACTGGTCTATAGACTGATTACTTGCTGCCCAGTAAATCCACCAGCTCTCAGCATTAGGCAACTCTGACCACAACTGTGAGGGACTCCAAGCACCTCAACATCATAAAAGAAGCTGTGTACCAGAATGAGGCCTCTGTCTGGGCTCAGCGCTAACTGATCTTTCCTTCTCAGGTCACAGGGCCAGGAGTTTCTGTGTAGCCACTATCTAGTAACTTATGCTCTCAAGTCAAAGGCAGAGAGTTAGAGCCAGCCAGGACGCCCCTGACAGGATCCCTCCCGAGACAGAGGACAGGACTCCAAGGTCCTGTCCAGCAGCCACTCTGTGCACTCGCCTCAGGGCAGGCTGCCACGGCTGAAGACAGAGTGTAACCAACTGCAGCCAGGCAGGTCTCCTCCCAGCTCCTGTTCACCTTCACACATCCACCTGTCTCACCTTCCATGTCTTCCTGCACCCATTAGCTTCCACGAAGGCCTTGCTCAGCATACCCCCCTCCTCCTTGAAGTCACAGATGCAACCCCTATCCCCTGCCCCACCATCCCTGTCACCACCTTCCAGACACTTGCCAAGCAGAGCTCTGAGCCAGGAAGCATACAATATAAGCCTTGGGAAGATGGTCAGACAAAGACCACCTCCAACAACTTGGGAGTGAGCACAGAGGGGTATGTGAATAACACAAGCAGAGTCTGCTGGACCAGGGAGAAGGAAAAAACCGGAAGAAATATGTAAGGCTCGTCAGATCTGTGGATGGGAGAGAAAATATCAATAGATGCCACTACATGAAAAATCTTGAACAATAAAAAATTTTAAAATGAGGTACACCAAATGGTCCCAACTCAGCAGGAACAAATGAGCACCAACGACAAAACCAACATGAGGGACAGAGAACCCAGAAGACAGAAAGACCCACGTAAATGGGTGACTACAGCAACATGTGACCAGAAGAACCAGATGGTGCCTGGCCACCACCAGTGACAGCCGCGATGGGGCTCATGACGTTGAGAGGCCCAGTGGCAATATGAGAATAAAAAGGAGTGCACCCTGAGAACTCCACTAAAGAACTGTAGTTGACGGTACAAAGGCCTGGGGGTTCCCCTGGGAGCATGGCCCCTAGACCTGATGCTGCCCCTGTTCATATATTATTACTGAGGTCAACTCCTTGGACAGGAATGGGTTGGACTCAGTGACACAAAGTGACCATATCGTGTGTGCACTTTATGGTTCTGTGCATCTATAGGATGTTGTCCTACTGGCCTCTTATTAGAGGGGAGTGGAGAGGGTAGAGAAGAGGGGACAGGAGATTGTTAAGAGGCTATGACATGTGCAGAACAGAAAGGAGGAGTGTGCTGTCATCAGGCAAGGAAAGCAGCAGGAGCTACACACAGGCAGACATGCAAATATAAACTGGATTGTACATTTTCACTCAATCACAATAAATAAAATATATCTTTTAAAAAAAAAGTCAAAACTGCAGATAAACCTAAAGGGAAATCAACCACCTGAAAAAAAAGATATGTGACTATGTCAGTGGGTATCAACATACATAAAATGCACATACACACAGCTTAAAAAATAAACTCTCTCAAATGGCTAATAAACACAGAAAGGAGTCCCTCGTGGTATGACACACTCAGCAGCTCACTGAAAGGTTGTAAGTTCGAGTCCACCCAGAGGCACCTCAAAAGAAAAGGCCTGGTGATCTACTTCTGAAAAACCACTCCTGACAGTCCCACAGAGCACAGTTCTACTCTGAGACACGTGAGGTTGCTGTGAGCCAGAGGAGACTCCATAGTAACTGGCTTGCTTTTTAAATAAAAAACTGTCTACTTTCATCTGGTACTCAAAGCAATATAAACTAAAACAAAAAAGAACACTATTTCCCATCTAGCACAGCTATGGAGGTTTGGCTGACTTAAGGACACTGCCCTGTGCTGGCAAGGATGTGGGGAAGTAGGTCTCCAGGTCCTTGCTCCTGGGTCACTGGTTAGCTGCTTCTGGGTGGACAGAGCCTCAGTCATATGTGAGACGGGGAAAGAACCTTCGCTACGCCCCAGTTTCACCCCGAGATTCCCAAGGGGACAATCTGAAGTGGCAGCAAAGATTAGGCTCAAAGAAATGTCCGACAACATGGAAATGAGGAAGAATCCAAGCAGCAGAATAATACACAACCATTAAAATCATGTTTGCAAAGACTTTTTTTTTTTAAACCTCCTGTGAGTGGAAACACTGAGGGTATTTTTCCTAAAAAACAAGATACAAAACTGTACATAACATACTGAGCCCCTATTAAAAATGCAACGGGAAGAAAGAAAACCTCGAAATGCTAACAGTGACTGAGTACCTCTGGTTAGGAGTACTGACAATTTTTTTCTACTACTTTATATTGTATCGAAAAATGCATATTTCACTATATTCTCTGAAACATACATTACTTTTACAAAAATAAAAGAAGGCAAAACTTGTCAGCGGCTAGAAGGAACGCTCCCAAGACTGAAGGGCTAGGCTGTCCACCATCAGCCTCCTCCTCCCGGCCAAGTGGCAGTCCCCATAGAGTTGCCCACCTTGGCAAACATGTTTTTAACACGAATTCACAAGAATTTTTACATGCTGGCTTTGACACAAAAAACAGTGGGTAACCCAGTGACTAGTGAATAAATACACACCTTGCCAACCCACCTACTTTACTGTACTATAAAAAAGCACATCACCGCACACTCAGAAACATGCTCACTTGGTCACATGCCATCTTCCTGCTGCAGTGTCCTTCCTTTTCCTTCACAGAGAAGCTTAACTCAATAAACTTCCACCTCACATTTCACCAAGACTGCTCTAACCTAGTTACCACCGCCATCTCCCCTAGTGACTGGGTGCTGATGGGGGTACCCTCAGTAAGTGGGTGTGACCTACGCTCCCTCCCACCTTCCGTCAGCTTCCTGAGACCTCAGAGTAGACCCACTCTTATCAGTCACCTACTACTTAGTCCCTTGCTGATGGACACACGGCTGCTTCCTCTTTTTAACTGTGGTACAAATACACGTATCAAAACATTTGTTGTTTCAACATTTTTACATGTACATTTTAGTGACATCCATTGCATTTACTATGCTATGCAACCATCACAATTATCTATTCCTAAATTTTTTATCGTCCCTTCAAAAGAAACTTTAGCAATGACTCCTCATTTTCTCCTCCTGCCAGCTCCTGCTAACCACTAATACACTTGGGTCTGTATATCTTCACTTATTCTAGTTTCTAGACATTCCATATAAATACAGTCCTACAATATCTGTCCTTATGTGATTGGTTTATTTCATTCAGCATAATGTTTTCAACCATGTCATAGCATGGATCAGGATTTCATTTTTCTTTATGGTTGAGTAACAGACTACTATATGTATGCGCCACGTTTTGTTGATCCACTTATCTGTTCACAGACATTTAGGTTATTTCCACCTTTGGGGTACTATGAATAATGCTGCAATGAACATGGGTGCACCATGTACCTGCTTATTTCCCTGCTTTCCAGTCTTTTGATGCTAGACCTAGGAATGGAACTGCTAGGTCACAGGGTGGTTTTCTGTTTTAATTTCTGAATAACCACCAAATCATTTTCCACAGTGGCTGTACCACTTCCATCCCACCAGATATGCAAAGGGTTTCAATATCTCTGTACTTTCACAAACACCTGTTGTTGCTTCCTTTTTTATAAATCACTACAAACAAGGCTGAAATAAACACCTGTGTGCATATGTGTTTTCGTTCATGTAACAACAGCAATAGATAGTTCTTTAAGAGAGCTGGATTCAAAGACATGAGAAGGCACATAGTGTTAACTGATAGTGCCTGACTGCTTTTCCAAAAAGGTAGCACTAGGCCCCTTTCCCATCTCCCACCAAGAAGGTATGAGACTAACCCCCTCTGCCAGGCGCCCACCAGCATCAGAAGATACCAGCTAGCTTTTCACTCTTCAGAGACAGGTCCTGGCCCTCGGCTCCTTGATTTGCGTTTCCCTGGTGACCAGTGAAGCTGGGCATTGCCTCCTGTTCATGCACAATTTGCATCTCCTCTTCTCTGAACTGCTTGTGGTCCTGTTCTTTGCCAATTTTTCTCTTGAGGTTTAAAAATCTTTTTGTTAGTAATTTGTAGAAGTTCTTTGTATAATAAGTACATTAACTGTTTATGTGGCATACATACATTGAAAGCAAATTCTCCTTACTCTATCTTGTGCCATACAAAAATGTAATTAGAGCTATAATGAAATGCATTAATTTTGTAATCGATTGTAACATTTGAACAACAAAAAAATCCATGAGACAAAACTGACACACACACAAAAAAAGATGGGATGGTGATAAGTTTTCTTGATAGGACAATTCCAGCTACCACTTGCAAAAGAAACTGCAGAATTAGAAATCCACCACATGGCAGCCCCAACATAACTCATTTAAGCGAGAATCATCAAATGAGGGACGCTGAAGCCACTGGATGACTGGTTATTGGGGTAAATTTTATTTCCAAGATGTCAAGGTATCACCTAACAGATGACTTAATAACAGCTATAGAGGTGAAGAAAAGAAACCTTTATGTCAGAGAGATCGAGTAGCTATGGTCATAACGTCACAGACATAGACCTCAATGTCACACCATCCAGATTTCCTGGAGCCATGAAGGTTGGAGAAACCCCTGAAACTATTGTCCTGAGAGAACCTTTAAACCTTAAACCAAAAATATCCCCTGAAATCTTCTTAAAGCCAAACAACAGTTTAGCTTAACAAGTAAATAATATCTGCCTTGAGCATTAAGCTTTTTAAAGAACTATCTATTGCTGTTACTACATGCTGTCAAGTCAGTTCTGGTCCACGGTGACCCGATGTACAACAGAATGAAACACTGCCTAGTTCTGCACCACCCTCCCAATTATTATTCTTGAGCCCATTGTTGTAGCCACTCTGCAAATCTATCTCTGAGTGTCTCCTCTTTTTCTCTGACCCTCTACTATCTGTATGGAATCAAACTGACAACATCAACTTGAAAGACTAGATAGGAACCTTAGGGGGCAATGAATTGGTGTTAACGGCGGACGAACAACTTAGAAAAGAGGGTGAGAATTTTTACACAACTTGAAAAATGGAACCAGTGTCACTAAATGGTACATGTAGAACTGTTGAATCGGTGTATGTTTAGCTGTGTAGATTCTCAATAATAGCAACAACAAAATAAATAAAATTATATATTTTAAAAAACACAGATCTCTCTGGGTGTCTGTTCGGGATGTGCCACTCCTAACCATCCTTGGAGAGATGAGAGCCAGCCTACCTGTGCTCTCCTTGATCTCAATCTCTAGCTCAGAGATAGTGGGCTCTCAGATGGCAGGGATGAGAGGCTTGAGCAACATCTGACGGCTGCGCCCAGCCCCGCCATGGGTTCATTCAGTGTGGACTTTCTGACAGGGACAGTCACAGAAATGCAGCTGGTACAGAGACGAGAGGAAGCAGTCACTAAGGAAAGGAGACTGTGCTCCCTGGTGGGCAAACTGATTACTGCACGTGCTCTGTTCCATCTAGAAGACACTAAAAGGCTGGCAGCCTTCTGGACTTTTCAAATCCTAGTGAAAAACACAGAGGAAGAAGGAGCTAAAACAGAAAAGTGGGAAGGGTCAGAAAGATCTGAAAGCCCTGCCTAAGAGTTTCTTGCAGAAAGTAGTGTTATAAAAAACTCTGAATACTGAAGAAACTCAGACAGCTAAGGCGCTATAAAATTCCCACGTCCTAGCTTCAACAACAAAACAAACCCATTAAGATACAAAAAAAATAAAAACAATAGTTCATCCAAATGAACAAGAGGAGGGGAAAGAAACAGGATTTACAGAAGCCTGAATAATTAACAGAATGGAAGAACACAACATCGTGTTACACAAGCTCCAACTTTTAAAAGGAAAACAGAAACAACTAATGGAAAAACGAGAAAAATAGCTAGGAATTAACCTCACCAGGGACATAAAAAGACCTGTACAATGAAAATTATAAAACAAGAAACTATAAGAGATCTACATAAATAAGACTTCATGCTTCTGTACTGGAAGATTGAGAATGGCAACATCTGTACCTGTTGCCACTAAGTCATTTCTGACTCACAGCAACCCTACAGGACAAAGCAGAACTGCCGCCATAGAGTTTCCAAGAAATGCCTGGTGAATTTAAACTGCTTAGCGGCTACAGCACTTAACCACTACACCACCAGTTTCCCAAAGGGTTTAATACTACTATCTTAGTCATCTAGTGTTGCTATAACAGAAATACCACACATGGATGGCTTTAACAAATAGAAATTTGTTTTCTCAGTCTAGCACGCTAGAAGACCAAATTCAGGTGTCAGCACCAGAGGAAGATTTTCTCTCTCCTGGCTCTGCAGGAATGTCCATGCCATCAATCTTCAACTGGACTAGGAGCTTCTCTGCAGGAACCTGAGGTGCACAGGAGGAGCTCTGCTAGGTCCTTCTTTGTCTCTGCTTGCTTCCCTCTTTTACATCTCCAAACAGGTTGCCTGAAGACACTACCTAATCTTGCAGATCTCATCAGTACAATCGCCACTAATCTATCTTATTAATATCAGAGTGGTAAAATGTGCAACACTGGGAAATCGCATTGGACGACAAAACGGCAGTCATACAGTAGTGCAAATCATGGCCTAACTGACGGACACAATTCAATCCCTGGCAGTATAGTTCATAAAGGACGATGACGATGGACTCACACAACATCTAGTTCAACTGGCAAAACACTGTAAAGAAAATGTTCTATGTTTCACTTTGGTGAGTAGCATCTGGAGTTGTAAAAAGACTGTGAGTGACCACCTAAGATACTCTACTGTTCTCAGCCCATCTGGAGCAAGAGAGAATAAAGAAAACTAAAGACAGAAAGATTAGTCCAAAGGACTACTGGACCACAACTAGCAGAGCTTCCGCCAGACCGAGTCCGGCATGACTAGATGCTGCCCGGCTACCACCAATGACTGCTCCAACAGGGATCACAATAGAGGGTTCCAAACAGAGATGGGAAAAATGTAGAAGAAAATTCTAACTCACTGAAAAAAGAGCAGATGTATTGGCCTGACAGAGGCTAATGAAATTCCATGAATATGGCCCTCAGACACCCTTTCAGTCTAGCAATGAAGTTACTCCCGATCTTTACTCTTCAGCTAAAGATTAGACAGGCTCATAAAACAAAATGAGACGAAAGGTGCACATCAGCTCAGGGGCAAGGACTCAAAAGCTAGTAATAGGAAACTCAAGATCAAGAAAGGGGGAGTGTTATGGTTCTATACATAGAGACAGCTGTCCTGCTGGGTTTTTTTCTAGATGGGAGAGAAGAGGGTGTAGAGAAGGGAACAGGTACTTGTTAAGAGGATACTAGAAATACAGAGTGAAAGGATACCAGAAACATAGAGCGAAAAGGAGAAAAGTGCTGTCACTGGGTGAGGAGAGCAGATGGAGCTGCAAGACAGGTGAGTATGCAAAATTGATATGGATTGTGTACTTTCACTTAATCACAACTAAAAAAAAAACTTTAAAAAAAGAAAGGATGTTGAGTTGAGAGTAGTCAGTGACAAAAGGACAAATACTGTATGAGACCTCTATGATAAGATCTCAAAAACAGACTTGTGTATAGAAGAAAAGACTCTTTGACAGCTGCAAGGGAGGGGAGAGAGGGAGGGAGGGCAAGGGGGGGAGGGTTTAGTTTAGGCAATTTCTAGAAATCTAGTTGGGAGAAAGCGGTGACAGCACACATTAGGAACAAGAACAACATTAAGTGGACTTCAGCATAACTTGAGTACTCCTTCCATCTTAACCCAATACTGCAAGGATAGAGTAGCTGGGGCGGGGGGTGGGGGACCATGCTCTTAGGCGAATTCCAGGCCAATTGGCACAACTAGCGTTTTGCTAAGAGAGTTCTCTGCACCCCACATTGGTGAGTGGCATCTGGGGTCTTAAAAGCTGCCAAGCTGCCATCCGAGGACACAGCAAATGGTCCCAACTCAGCAGGAATGGATGCTCACCGAGGGCCAAAATGGCATGCGGTAAGGACAATCGAGAAGACAGAGAGACCCACAAGAGAACCGGATGGTGCCCGGCCACCACCAGTGATAGCCATGACAGAGCTCACAGAGAGGAGCCTCACTGGCAACACAAGAATAAAAAGAGGTGCATCATGAGATCTCCACTAAAAGACCTCAATTGATGGTCCAGAGGTTTTGGGGTTCCTCTGAGAGCATGGCCCCCGGCCCTGATGCTGCCCGTTCCCATAAATTGTAACAAAGGTCCACTCTTTGGACAGGAATGGATTGGACTTGGCAAGGCAGAGTAATCATATATTGGAAGCACTTTATGGTTCTATACATCTATAGGATATCATCTTGCTGACCTCTGGCTGGAGGAAGGGGAGTGGATGGAGAGGAGGGGAAAGGAGACTGTTGGGAGGATGAGACATGTATGGAGCAGAGAGGAATAGTGTGCAGTCACCAGACAGGGAGAGCAGTGGAAGCTGCATATAGGGGGGCATGTAAATTTACATGTGAATGTACATTTTCACTCAGTTATGTTAAATAAAAAAAAAAGAAAGAAAGGAGGGGCATGTTGACACACTGTGGGGTCGGTAACCAACATCACAAAACAGTATGTGTACTGTTTAATGAGAAGCTAGTTTGCTCTGTAAGCTGTCATCTAAAGTAAAAAAAAAAAAGAGAGAGAGACAAATGATGAGCCTGTAAGATGTATTATAAGACAGATGAACTTGAAGGATCTACTAAGTGAAATAAGTCAATCACGTAAGCACAAATACTGTATGATCTTTTGTAACATGACAGGAATATATATTATAGAGAGATACCAATGTTCATTCATTGGTGGTTACCAACGGTGGGAGAGATCACGCTCTAGATCATACATATTTGTTATTTTGGGTGACAGGAAAAGTAGTACAGGACATGGGTGTTAATGAGTGCAGCAGGACCAAAGTAAATGATGCCACTAAAAAATACACAAGAGAAAAGGATGTTTGCACTAAAGAATACGACATATATAATTGGTCAGCAACACCAACCAAAACACCAGTATATGGTCACATGTGTAGGTGTATAGCATATATGCCTACTGACAGGTACAGATGAGTACATATTAGAAGAGTTTATATGTACGTGTACATATAGACATGTGTGCATGAATATATATTCATAGAGGACAGAGTTACAGATACTTCTCAAACATAACCAAACACCTTATGAAATTGGTTTTCTGAATTTAAAGACTTAGGACCTTAATCTCCAGGGACAACTCAGTCAACCAGTGTAACATAGTTCACAAAGTTCATGTTCTTCACCCTAGTCAGTCAAGTGAGTGGTGTTTGGATCCTTAAAAGTTTGTGAGCAGCCATGTAGGATACAACTAATGGTATCGACCTGTCTGAAGCAAAACAGAAAGAAAGAAACCAAACTCAGAGAAGAAACTAGTTTGCAGGGCTAATGACCTATACAAGTCACAGTCTCATCCACCCTGAGACAAGAATAACTAGATGGTGCCTGGCTACTACACCAACCATTGTGATAGCGGCCCAAGAGATAAATCCCAACAGTACAGGAGAAAAACATAGTATAGAAATCAAACTCTTAAAAAGGCAAGTCCCAGTTGGGACTACAGGACTCCCTGAGACTATTGCCCCAAGATACTGTTTTAACCTTCAGCCAAAACCATCCCAAGGTCACCTTTTAGTGAAATAGTAGGCTGGCACACAAAATAAAGAATATTATCTGTAAATATGGTGCTCCAGTAAAAAAATATCTATATGAGACCAAAAGGTCAACAATCACTCGAAAACAAAAGTGAGAAAATGAGGGGGGGGGAACTAGAGTACTACAAACAGAACAACCAGAAGACAAACAGAATGTTGACACATTATAAAAAATGTAACTGATGTCACTGAACAATTCATACAGAAATTGGCAAATGTTAACTAGTTTGTGATATAAACTTTCATCATAAACACATTATTTTTAAAAAAACAGTAACAGGACATGAAAAAAATACTAAAGGAAATCAGGAAAATGATACATGAAAAAAAGAATTAAGAGACACTATAAAAAAACGAATACTGAAAGTGAAATAAATGATAACTAAAATCAGTAACACAGTGCAAGTATTTAACAAAAGACTTAAGGAAAAAGAAAAAAGAGAAAAAGGTAGTCGAAATTATAGAGCAACAAGGAAGGAGGCTTAGAACTGCTCAGTTCAGTTCAGTGAAATTACGGCACAACATCAAGTGAAAGAACATATGTACCATGGAAAACTCAACAGGAGATAAGAGAGAAAGAATATTTGAAGAAAATTTCTCTAGTCCCAACTCAGCAGGAACGGATGCTCACCGAGGACCAAAATCACATGGGGTAAAGACAACCCAGAAGATAGAGAGACCCACATGAGTGGGTGCCTACATCGACTTGGGACCAAAAGAACCAGATGGTGCCTGGCCACCACCAGTGATAGCCGCGATGGAGCTCACTAAGTTGAGTCTCACTGGCAACACAAGAATAAAAACGGGTGCATCCTGAGATCTCCCCTAAAAGACCTCAATTGATGGTCCAGCGGTTTCGGGGTTCCCCTGGGAGCATGGCCCCTGGCCCTGATGCCGACCTTGCCCATAAAGCATAACGAAGGTCCACTCTTCAGACACGAATGGGTTGGACTTGGCAAGGCAGAGTGACTATACATTGGATGCACTTTATGGTTCTATGCATCTATAGGATATCATCCTGCTGACCTCTGGCTGGAGGAAGGAGAGTGGGTGGAGAGGAGGGGAAAGGAGACTGTTGGGAGGATGAGACATGTTTGGAGCAGAGAGGAATAGTGTGCTGTCACCGGACAGGGAGAGCAGTGGAAGCTGCATATAGGTGGACCTGTAAATTTATATGGGAATGTACATTTTCACTCAGTCATATTAAATTAAAAAAAAAAAGAAAATTTCTCAAATCTGATGACGGACATGAACCTACAAATCTGTGAAGCTCAACAAACTCCAGATAAGATAAATCTAAACAAACCCATACAAAGACACTTAAAATAGGCTGTCTAAAATGAAAAACAAAGGCAGAATCCTGAAAGCAGTAGAAAGAGAAGTTACAATAAAGGATCACTGATATTACTTCTTTTAAGAAACTTTAGAGGCCAGAAGACAATGGAATGATGTATTTAGGACACTGAAAGATGAGAATTATTAATCATATATATTATATAGGGTCACTATGAGTCAGAATCAGTTCAGTGGCAACAGGTTTGGTTTTTTAATACCTGTTGAAACGGTCTTTTAAGAATGAGGGTGACCTACTATAAAGACTTAAAAACAGACTCATGTACAGAAAAGACTCTTTGACAGCTGCAAGGGGGGAAGGGAGGGAAAGAGTTGGTTATAGATTAGTTGACAGAAAATCAGTTGGGTGAAACCAGTGACAGCACACATTAGAAAAATGATCAATTTAACTGGACTTCAACATAACCTGAAAACTCCTCCAATCTTAACCCAATATTGCAAGGACAGAATAGCAGGGGCAGGGTCCAGGGACCATGCTCTGAGGGGACATCAAGGCCAATGGCATAACTAGTCTATTGCTAAGAGAGTCTTCTGCACCCCATATTGGTGACTGGCATCTGGGGTCTTAACAGCTAGCAAGCTGCCATTTGAGGTGCACCAAATCGTCCCAAGTCAGCTGAAACAGACGATCACCAAGGACAACAACAACGTGAGGGAAAAAGAGCTCGGAACACAGAAAGACCCATGTGAAGGGGTGACTATAGTAACGTGTGACCAGAAGAACCAGATGGTGCCTGGCCACCACCAATGACAGCCATGATGGGGCTCACAATGTTGACTCCCGGGGCAATATGAGAACAAAATGGGGTGCACCCTAAGAACTCCACTAAAAGACAGCAACTGACAGTCCGAAGGCCTGAGAGTTTCCCTGGGAGCATGGACCCTAGTCCTGATGCTGCCCTGATCACAGATCATTACTGAGGTCAACTCTTCGAACAAGAATGGACTGGACTCAGTGACACAGAGTAACCATATCATACGTGCACTTTATGGTTCTATGCATCTATAGGATGGATGTCATCCTACTGACCTCTTACTAGAGGGGACTAGAGAGGGTGGATAGGGGCAGGAGAGTGTTAAGAAGATACGACACATATGAAACAGAAAGGAAGAGTGTGCTGTCATCAGGCAAGGAGAACAGAGGGAGCTGCAGATAGGCAGGCATGCAAATTTGAACGTTCACTCGATCACAATAAAAAAAAAGAATGAGGGTGAAACTGAGACATTTCCAAATAAACAAAACCTGAGAAGAGGTCACATCTACCAGATCAGGCCTACAAGAAATGCTAACGGAAGTCCTTCAAATGGAAAAGGCACTAGAAACTAACTCAAAGCCATACTATTTTAGTCATCTAGCGCTGCTTTAACAGAAATACCACAAGTGAATCGCTTTAAAAAGAAAAGTTTTGTCACAGTCCAGTAAGTTAAAAGTCCAAATTCAGAGTATCAGCCCTAGGGGAAGGCTTTCTTTGCCGGATCTGGAGAAAAGTCTTTGTCATCAATCTTGCTCTGGACTGGAAACTTCTAAGGAGCAGGGACCCCAGTCCTTTCCAGAAGGTGTGCTCAACTTCCAATACAGCTTCTTAGTGGTAAGCGGTCCCCCAAATCTTTCCGCTGGCTTCTATCCTCTGTATATCAAGAGACTACCTCAAGGCAAAAAACAATCTTACACTTGAGTCCTGACCCACCAACACAAATGCTGCCCATCCTTTCTTACTGACATCACGACAGGCAGGATTTACAACACGGTAGAATATCATGCAATAGTGTGAATGGTGGCCTAGATAAACCACCACACATGTTCTTTGGGGAACATAATTCAATCCATGACACATATACAGAAACAAAAATCTCCATTAAAGGTAACTGCATGTATAATTATAAAGACAAGCTTTAAGGTATTTTTGCTTCATAATTTTAATGTCTTTCATGTTTTGCAATGACAAATGCATTAAAAATAAGTTTAAATTCATGTTACTGCACACACGATGTACATAAAGATGTAATTTGTGAGAACCACAAAATAGGAAATGTGTAAGTATGTCACTGAAGTTAAGTGGATATCAATTAAAGGTTGTTATCAATATAAGACATTAAATGTTGTATTTGTGGTAACCCATATATGAGATCTGACAAGTTCACGAACTCATTCTAGAAATAGTGCTACACACCTCATTGCTGAGTATCACTACGGTCACCTTTGAAGTACTCCCCTTGGGAAGCTGTGCACCGATGCCAGTGCCCAGTGCACCCTTCAAAGCAATTTTGGAACTGTTTTTCTGGAACAGCCATCAGAGCTGTCATCATGTCCTGAATGTCATTCAAATGTCTTCCTAATATTTCCTTTACCTTCAGTTAAAGAAAAAAGTCATTGGGAGCCAGATCAGGTGAGTAGGGAGGGTGTTTCAATACAGTTATTTGTTTACCAGCTAAAAACTCCCTCACAGACAACTATACAACTAAGTTCGTAAACTTCCCGCCTTGCCACCATGCACAAGGCCACTCCAAATAGAGTTCCAAAATTCCTCTCAAGGGTGGACTAGGCGCTGGCACTGGTGCGTAGCTTCCCAAGGGGAGTACTTTGAAGGTGAGGTAAGCAGCACTTAGAACAATTACGTTTGTGGAGTTAACTGTTGAACTTCATATATAGTATATATATTATACGGCATACAAAGTACAAAAGCAAAGGAGAAGGGAATCAAAATGAGTCCCCACAGAAACTCATCTAAAGACATAACTTGGCAGTATTAAAGGAAATAAGGGACAAAGAAGGTATAAAGCACACAAAACACATTTAAAAAAAGGAGAAATCTATTACTCCTGGTAATCACAAGGAATGCACATGGACTACAAGCTTCAATCAAAAGACGAAAAGTGGCTAAATTGACAACTATATGCTGTCTACAGTAAGAGACAGATCTTCAGCCCAAGGACAACAAATTGATTAAAAGTGAAATGGTGGAGGAAAAAACAGTCCACACAAACAATAACCAAAAGAAAGCTGCAATGGTGATTTTAGTATCAGACAAAATAGATATCAAGTCAAAATCTGTTAGAGGAGATACAGAAGAATATAATATAATGCTAAGAGGGTCAATTCATCAAGAACATGTAACAACTATAAATATACACGCACCTAACATCAAAAAACCAACCCCACTGCCACTGACTTTATTCTAACTCATAGCAACCCTACAGGACACAGAACTGCCCTATAGAGTTTCCAAGGAGGTATCCAAGGAATGGACAAACAAGCTATGATACATATACACAGTAGAATACTGCTCAACAATAAAGAACAATGATGAATCTATGAAACATCTCATAACATGGATGACTCTAGAGGACATTACTGCTTCATGAAATACATCAATCACAAAAGGACACATATAATATGAAAATACTATTATAAAAACCCAAGAAAAGGTTTACACACAGGAAAAAATAACCTTCCACGGTTATGAAGAAGAGTAGTAGTAGTGAAGGGTAATCACTAACTAGAGAGTTGACAAGTATTAACTCTGGTGAACGGGAAGGCAATACACTACATAGGAGAAGTCACCACGTGACCAAGGCAGTCACAGAGCCTTTCTAGACATGTGCAAACCTCTTGAAAGATTTAGTTACTGGGACTGAGGGCTAGGGACCACCTAGGTCTACTGACATAACATAACATTTTATAAAGAAAATGTTTTACATTCTGCTTTGGTGTATAATAACATCTAGAATCTCAAAAGCTTGCAAGCAACCACGTAAGATAACATTTATGAGTCTGATCCCATCTTAGAGCAAAGGAAAAGGAGAAAACTCTTTATTCTGTTTGAACACTAGTTCGAAGGACTAATGAACCATATGAATCACAGCCTCTGCTAGCCTGAGCCCAGAAGAACTAGATGGTGTCTGGCTACCATCACTGAGGCTCTGATGACAGGATCACAACAGAAGGTCTCAGACAGAATGGGAGGAAAATGTAGAACAAAACTCAAATTCACCAAAAAAAAAAAATAGACCAAACTTACTGGTCTGACCTAGACTCTCGCCCCTGAATACCATGCTAACTCAGAACTGAAGCCACTCGTGAAGTCCACCTTTCAGCCAAAGATTAGACAGGTTTATAAAACAAACAATTACATGTGAGGAACGAGCTTCTCAGTTAAACTAAGTATAGGAGACTAATTGGGCAACACTTACTCAAAAGCAAAGATGAAAAGGTAGGAAAGGACAGCTAAACAGGACAAATGGACATAGGGACAGAGGGGTACAAAGCGAAAAGGCACCGTGTGCTGACACATTACAGGGATTGAAACCAATGTCGCAAATAATTTTTGCATAAATTTTTGAATGAGAAACTAACTTGCACTGTAAACTTTCACCCAAAGCACAAGAAAATAAAAATGTAAAAAAGCTGAAAAATCACAGAATGAGAAAAGATAGAAAACCCTGTGGTGCAGACAAGCCATAGTCAAGATCTATGGCTGCTAGCCAAAAGGTCAGCAGTTCAAATCCACCAGGCACTACTTAGAAACCATATGAGGCTATTCTACTCTGACCTACAGGGGCACTGTAAGTTGGAATAAACTTTCCAGAAATGGGTTTGGTTTTTGATTTAGGAAAAGACAGACCAAGAAAACAGTAACCAAAAAGAAGCTTAGCCTAAACAGATTTTTAAGACATTATTAAGAAAAACCAGAATTATAGCATAACAGCGTAAGTTTCAATTTACTAGACGGCTGTAACAATTCCAAACCTCTATATCAATACCAGTACCAGTTGCTGTCAACTTGATTAATGGCGATCCCATGTGTTTCACACGAGAACTGTACTCCACGGGGTTTTCAATGGCTACTTTCTTTTAAGTAGATCACCAGGCTTTTCTTCTAAGCCCTGGGTGAACACTAACCTTTCAGTTACTAGTCACACACATTAACCTTTGCACTGTAACCTATATAATCCAGGGACTCCGCAACCTGTATAAAACCAAAACCAAATCTGTTGCTATTGAGTCAATTCTAACTCACAACGTTGCCATGAGTTGGAATAATCTGTACAGTACCTACTAAAATAGCCTCAAAATACATAAAGCAAACAGGGCTCACTACAAGGAGAAATTAACTCACCATAATGGTGTGAAATTTTGATACTCCTTCATCAAGTATTATATGCCCAACACAAAAAAAGTACCAACATTTGAAAAGAATAATTAGCAAGCATGATCTAATTTTCTTACATAGTGTTGGGAGACAATTCTCCATTTGACACAACTTTCGTTTTAGGCTGTCCAAGAATCTTTGTCCATTGAACAGTCTTGGAAGATAGATAATGTCTCCCTCTGAAGCAGAGTACAGGTTTGTTCAGTGTCCATATAATAATAGTAATGTCTCCCTCTGGGGCAAAGTTTGAGCAGGTCCAGCTTGAACTCCATCATAAAAAACTGAGGTTTCCTAAGCTTGGGGTTCTTCACCTGTGAAACAAACTCATGTATACCCAGCATCACCCGGGCTCTTTGTATCACTCTCGTGGAACCTGGGGAACAAGAGAACCTGGACAACCATGAAGTTTAGCCTGCTTAATGTGATGTGAGTAAAAAGTCCTTCATCTCGGGGATGAGCGATGGGTTGGGGAGGAGACCTAAATTCTGTAAGTTAAATAAATAGAAAAATAACAGCAAAAGAAGTCCACAGTCACCAGAAGAAAGCAAGTCATAAACATCAGAGGAGAAATAAATGACATAGAAAACGAACAAAAAAATGTAAACAATCAATGAAACTAGAAATTGATTCTTTGAGCAGATCAATAAAACTGACAAATCACTGGCCAAATTGACAAAGGAAAAAAATAAGACAAAAACAAAATAAGAAATGAAATGGTCAGACCGATGCCTGATCTCCATAAGATACTATAAAATATCAATGAGAAGAAGATAATTCATCCAATTAAGAGATGGGCAAAGGAGACGGACAGATATTTCTCTAAAGAGGAGATCCAGGCAGCCAAAAACATATGCAAACATGTTCACGATCTTTAGTTATTAAAGAAATTCAAATCAAGATGACAATGAGATACCGTCTCACCCCAACAAGGTTGGCCATGATCCAAAAAACACAAAACAACAAATGCTGGAGAGGCTGTGGAGAAAGTGGAACCCTCCTACACTGTTAGTGGGGTTGTAAAATAGTCCAGCCTCTTTGGAAAGCAATCTGGCGCTTCCTTAAAACAATGGACATAGATATACCATTTGACCCAGTAATTCCACTACTTGGAATATATCCTACAGAATCAAGGCCTTTCACACCAACGGACACATGTACAAGAATGTTTATCGCAGCACAGTCCACAATAGCAAAAAGATGGAATCAACCCAGATGTCCAGCAACAGAGGAATGGATAAGTAAACTATGGTATATATACTCAATGGAGTACTATGCAATGATAAAGAATAATGATGATTCCAGGACACATCTCATAACCTGGTTTCAACTGGAAGACATTATGTTGAGTGAAAGCAGTCAACGACAAAAGGACAGATATTGTATGAGACCCCTACCATAAGATCTCAAAAACAGACCTATGTATAGAAGAAGTCTCTTTGACAGCTGCAAGGGAGGGAAGGGAGGGAGGGCGAGGTGGGAAGGGTTTAGATTAGATAGTTGCTAGAAACCTGGTTGGGTGAAATCGGTGACAGCACACATTAGAAACAAGAACAATATTAAGTAGACTTTAGCATGACTTGAATACTCCTTCCATCTTAACCCAATATTGCAAGGACAGAGAAGCTGGGGCAGGGAGCAGGAGACCACGCTCTTAGGTGAAATTGAGGCTTATTGGCACAACTAGCATTTTGCTAAGAGAGCTCTCTGCACCCCACATCGGTGAGTGGCGTCTGGGGTCTTAAAAGCTGCCAAGCTGCCATCCAAGGGCACAGCAAATGGTCCCAGCTCAGCGGGAATGGATGGTCACTGAGGACCAAAATGACATGGGGTAAAGACAACCCAAAAGATAGCAAGACCCACCTAAGTGGGTGCCTACATTGACTTGAGACCGGAAGAATTGGATGGTGCCCGGCCACTACCAGTGATAGCCGCGATGGAGCTCCCTAAGGTGAGTCTCACTGGCAACACAAGAATAAAAAGGGGAGCACCCTAAGATCTCCACTAAAAGACCACAATTGATGGTCCAGTGGTTTCGGGGTTCCCCTGGGAGCATGGCCCCTGGCCCTGATGCTGCCCTTGCCCATAAATCATAACGAAGGTCCACTCTTTGGACAGGAATGGATTGGACTTGGCAATGCAGAGTGACCATATATTGTATGCACTTTACGGTTCTATGCATCTATAGGATATCATCCTGCTCACCTCTGGCTGGAGGAAGGAGAGTGGGTGGAGAGGAGGGGAAAGGAGACTATTGGGAGGATGAGACATGTATGGAGCAGACAGAAATAGTGTGCCATCACCGGGGAGGGACAGCAATGGAAGCTGCATATTATATAGGCCAGCCAAGTCAAGTGCCGTCGAGTCAGATCCAACTCATGGCAACCCTAGGTGGGCATGTAAATTTATATGGGAATGTACATTTTCACTCAGTGATAATAAAAAATAAAAATTAAAAAAAAGAGAGAGAGAGACTGTCTTACATACCATCTGGGGTAGTGTCTGGGGCATGACCTTACGAGATAATGCAGAAGTTCTCTGAACAGACCCTTAACATCCAGTTTTTCTTCTATGCCTGTAACTAGACTTAAGACTCAAACCCAAAAACCAAACCCATTGCCTTCAAGATCAATTCTAACTAATAGTGACCCAGAAGAGAAATGCCCCAAGGGCTTCCAAGGAGTGCCTCATAGATTCAAACTGCTGATCTTTTGGTTAGCAGCTGTAGTTTTTAAGCACTACACCACCAGGGTTCCCAACTTAAGTTTCAGTGAGCAGCAAAGTACAAAGTGTGACCCACAATGAATATGCTACACTCCAAAAGAATTGCTTGATGGTTCTAATATATACAAACAGAAACCTGTGGAATATATGTGGGACTGGGTATTAAGGGTATGGAATACTATTGCAAGAACACAAAGTTGGACAAGTCTCACTCTATTTATAGGAGTCTACTAACCATAGATTCTTCAGTCAGCGTTTCAGCTCAAGAGGTTAGGAAACAATGTAACAGCTGATTTGGTTGGCTCACTGAAGCATGTATTAAGTGGTGGCCTACACTAAATTAAGTTGAAATGCCAGACCTGCCTTGGTGATTGTAGAAGATAATATCCCAGCATATGGTTAAGTGCTAAGTTAAGTGTTACGGCTACTACTCAAAAAGTCAGTAGTTCAAATCCACCAGGTATTCCTTGGAAATGCTATGGGACAGTTTTACTCTGTCCTATAGGTTCCCTATGAGTCAGAATCAACTTCAGAACAATGGGTTTGGTTTTTTATCATGTTGGACCCATAGACCCACCCATGGAGGGCCCAAGGACACTACTTTCACCACAGTGGTAAGGAACAAATTTCAGAAGGGAGCCCCAGCATTCCTGAAGACCACTGTGACTGTTATTTGATGTAAATCAGATCTGACAGTGGGAACATACCTAACTCAATTAAGGTATCTAACTACAATGGAACTCACTGGACCCTGTAATAATAGGAGCTAAGTAGCCACACTTAACTACCAAAGACAACATGGGCATGGCTACTGTAACGGACAGCAGCCAAAGCAATAATCAAAATAGTCTGATAGGTGTGGACTTGCTATGTTGCCTACTTAGTCACAGCATCAACAGGCATAAAAAAGATGGGAAATCTCCTGCTTAACTTGTTCAGCACAAGTGAAAGAAGTCTAGGGCAAGTGAACAGCACTCTGATTTGAGTCACCAGAATAAGCAGTCATAGCCTCTCAATGAATTCCCAGAGTTAAGTCAGTTTACATATCCAGAGCCCCTTGAATGACGAGGAAGTTGGGTTCCCATGTCGAAGGACCCTACTATACTGCTTAAAATTTATACTGTGAATCTTTCCCCAGACTTCCCCAAGAGGATCTACAGTCTTTTACAAGACTGACTTACTGTTCTTTGGTAGAAAGGAAGTGATCACACCTTCTGCAGATTATGGAATACTGGCTGTGAACTGACACTAATTCTGAGACCCAAAATGTCAACTATGGCCACCCTCCAGAGTGGCGGCACGTGGAGGTCAGGTTATTAATGGAGTCTTAGTTCATGTCTGTCTCACAGTGGGTCCCTCAACCCACCATGTAGTGATTTTCCCAGTTCCAGAATGCGTAACTGGAACAGAAATATTCAGCAAATGGCAGAATTCACATATTGGACTGCTGACATGTGCAGTAAGGGCTATCATGGTAGGAAAAACTAAGTGGAAGCTATTAGAACCACCCTAACGAGGCAAATAGTAAATCAAAAGCAATACCACATTCTTAGAGGAACTACAGAGACTACTGTCACTATCAGGGACTTGAAGGATACAGCGGTGGTGATTCCCACCATATCCCCATTCAAACTGCTTGTGTCACCTGTGCAAAAAACAAATGGATCTTGGGAGAATGCACTGGATTATTGTTGTCAGCTTACCAGGTGGTGACTCCAATTGCAGCTGTTACTTCAGATGTGGCTTCCTTCTTCAGCAAATTAACAGATTTTCTGGTACCTGGTATGAAGCTATTGATCTTGGTAATGCCTTTCTCTCCACACCTGCTTCCAGGGACCATCTGAAGTGGTTTGCCTTCACTGGCAAGGCTAACACTGCAACCTTCGGTGTCCTGCCTCAGAGGTTTACCAACTCTCCAGCTTTAAGTCAGAATTTAGTCAACAGAAATCTGATCACTGTTCCCTTCCCTGAGACATCACACTGGTTTATTACATTAAGACATTGTGCTCACTGGACCTAGTATGAAAGAAATGTCAGTGACTCTGAACTTCGCGGTAAAACGTTTGTATGCTGGGGGTGGGAAATTAAACCGATGAAAACTCAGGTAACTTCCACCTCAGTGAAATTTCTAGGGTTCCAGTGGTGTGGGGGAAACCTTGGTGGCGTAGTGGTTAAGTGCTACAGCTACTAACCAAAAAAAGGTCAGCAGTTCAAATCCACTAGGGATTCCTTGGAAATCCCACGGGGCATTTAAACTCTGTCCTGTAGTGTTGCTGTGAGTTGCAGCTGACTTGACAGCAACAGGTTTGGATTTTTTTTTTTTTGGTAGTGGTGTGGGGCACGTCAAGATATTCCTTCTAAAGTGAAGGATAAGTTGTTATACCTGGTCCCTCTTACAACTCAAAAGGAGACACAAGGCCTGCTGGGCCTCTCTGCATTTTGGAGGAAGCATGTCTCTCATTTGGATATGTTACTCTGACCTCTTTATCAGGAGGCTCAAAAAGCAGCTAGTTTTGAGTGGAATCCAGAACACAGGAAGGCTCTACAACAGGTTTTGGCTACCGTGCAAGCCACTCTGCCACTTGGGCCATATATGATATGGCTGATCCAATGGTGCATGAAATGTCAGTGGCAGATAGGGATGCTGTTGGAGTCTTTGGCAGGCCCCTAGTGGTAAATCACAGCAGAGACCCTCAGGATTTTAGAGTAAAGCCCTGCCATCCTCCACAGATAATTACTCTCCTTTTAAGATACAGCTTTTGGCTTGTTACTGGACCTTAGTAGAGACTAAACATTTAACCTCGGGACACCAAATTCACCACACAACCTGAGCTGCCTATCATCAACTAAGTGTTCTCGGAACAGAATCATAAAGTCAAACATGCACAGCAGTACTCCAGCATTAACAGAAAACAGTATATATGTGATGGAGCTCAAGCAGGGTCTGAAGGCACAAGTAAGTTACATGAGAAAGTGTTCCCAACATCCATATCTCCATTCCTGTCACATTACCTTCCATCTTGCAGTATGCACCTATGGCCTCAGGGGGAGGTTCCTTATGATTAGTTGACTGAGGAAGAGAAAACTCTTGCCCACTTTACAGATGACTCTGCGTGACATGCAGGTAACACAGTAGCGGCACTGCAGTCTCATCCTGGGAACTTTCTAAAGGACAGTGGGGAAGGGAAATCCTTTCAAAGGGAAGATCAAACAGTACACCTGGTTATCCACTTTGCTAAGAGAAACGGCCAGATGTGCAAATGTATATTGATTTATGTGGCCAATGGTCTAGCTAGATGGTAAGAGACTTGGAAGGAACTTGATCGGAAAATTTGTGACACAGAAATATAGGGAAAAGATTAGTATATAGACCTGTCTGAATGGGCCAGAGAAGTGAAGATGTTTGTGTCTTATGTGAATGTTTCAGAAATTTAGGTCAGATTCTGAAGAGGGCATGAAACCAGGGATATCACTGCTGACATCAGATGGATCCTGGCAGAAAGTAACAAATACCACAAGGATGCTTACTTGTGTTTTATTGACAATGCGAAGGTATTTGACTGAGTGGATCATACCAGGTGATGGGTAACACTGGAGAGAATAGGAACTCCAGAGCACTTAATTGTGCTCATGAGGAACCTGTATATGGATCAAGAGGCAGTCATGAAAACAGAACAAGGGGACACTGCATGGTTTAAAGTAAGGAAAAGTGTACACCAGAACTGTATCATTTCATCATACCTTTTCAATCTGTATGCCAAGCAAATAATCTGAGAACGTAAACTGTATAAACAAAAACAAGGCATCAGGATAGGAGGAAGACTCGTTAACAACCTGCGTAATGCAAGTGACACAACCTTCCTTACTGAAAGTGAAGAAGATTTGAAGACTACCACAGTCTTCAGTGTGAGGTGCACCTCAATATCAAGAAAACAAAGCTCTTCACAACTGCACAACTAAGCAGCATCGTGATAAATTGAGATCGAGGTTGTCAAGCATTTCATTTTACTTGGTTCCACAATCAACACCCACGGAAGCAGCAGTCAAGAAATCAAATGATGCATTGCACTGGGAAAATCTACTGCAAAAGACGTCTTTAAAGTACAGAGAAGATGTCACCTTGAAGACGAAGGTGTGCCTGACCCAAGCCGTGGTATCATATCATCGTATCATATGCATGCGAAAGCTGGAAAATGAATAAGGAAGACACCAGAAGAATTGATGCCTTTGAACTGTGGTGCTGGATAAGAATATTGAATGTACCATGAACTGTCAAAAAGACAAACAGATCTACCGTGGGAGAAGTACAACCAGAGTGCTCCCTGGAAGCAAAGATGGAGAGACTGCATCTTACACACTCTGGAGATGTTGTCAAGAGGGATCAGCCCCCAGAGAAGGACTGGGTAGAGTAGAGGGTCAGTGACAAAGAGGAAGATCTTCAACAAGACGGACTGTCACAGTGGCTGCAATGATGAGCTTAAGCATAAAAATGACTGTGGACGCAGCTCAAGAACAGGCAGTGTTTCATTCTGTTGTGCATACAGTCACCATGAGTCTGAACTGACTCAACAACACCTAACAACAATAAATGTGCATATTCACCGATGGGTGACCACAACAGAGGAGGATTTTAACCATCATGTGTAAATGGTAATGTATCCTGTGGATACCAGTCATCCTCTTTCCCCAGCCACTCCCATCACTGCCCACTGGATTCATAAACAAAGTGTCCATGGTGGCAGGGATACAGGTTATGCATGGGCTCAGCAACATGGACTTCTACTCATCAAGACAGACTTGGCTAGAGTCATTGTTAAGTAGTACCCAAACTGCCACCAGCAATGACTAACACTGAATCCTAGATGTGGCATCATTCCTCAGGGCAATCAGTCAGCAATCTGGTGGCAGGGTGATTACATGAGACCATCTTCATCGTGGAAAGAAGGGCATTTTATTCTTACTGGGATAGACATATCTCTGGATATGGATTTGCCTTCCCTGTACGTGATGCGGAAACCCTGGTGGTATAGTGGGTTAAGTGCTACATCTGCTAACAGAAAGGTCAGCAGTTTAAATCCACTAGGCGCTCCTTGGAAACTCTATGGGGCGGTTCTACTCTGACCTCTAGGATCACTATGAGTTGGACTCAACTCAACGGCAGTGGGTCTTTATTTTTTCATACCTAATGCTTCCTCCAAAATTAACATCTGTGGACTTAAGAGAATGCCTTATCCATCACTGTTACCTCAAATAGCATCACCCCAGATGAAAAGACTCACTGCACAGCAAAGTGAAACAATAGGCTCTTTCTCACGGAATTCACTGGTTTTAACATGTTCCTCCTTATCATCTTCATGCAGTTGGCTAGACAGAGTGATGCAATGGCCTACCTACAGCATCAGCTAAGTGCCAATACTCTGCAGGGTTGAGGCAATGTTCCCCAGGGTCTGTACAACCACCATCCAATGTAGGATTCTGCTTCTCCCATAGTCAGAATTCACAGGTCCAGGAATTAAGGGTGGAAAAAAGAGTGGCACCACTTACAAATAATCCTAGTGAGCCACTCACAAAATTTTTGCTTCCTGTCCCTGAGACACTATGTTCTGTGAGTCTAGAGGTCTTAGTCCCAAAGCGAGGAATACCTCACTGAGACACATATCACTAATCCCACCGAACTGAGAGCTAAGAATGGTACCTAGTTACTTTTGGCTCCTCAAGTCCCTGGGATCAAGAGGCAAAGAAGGGAGTCATCATACCGGCTGGTGTGACCGATCCTGATTGCCAGGGGAAACTGAACTGATACTACATATTAAAGGTAAAGAAGAATATATCCACTGTTATGGATTAATTTGTATTCTCCAAAAAATATGTTTAGAAAGTTGGCTGAGCTAGGATTCCTGGTACTGTGTGACGTTCCTCCATGTTGGAAATCCTGCGTCTACAACGTTAATGAGAGCAGATATCCAGGCTGCAGCCGTGCTGCTGGAGCAGGGTTCAATACGTAAGACTGTTCGTGCCTTGAGGCAGTCTCTCAAGATATAAAGGAAAGAAGCTAGCAGAGAGATTTGGGGACTCGAAACCACCAAGAAGCAGTGCCAGGAGCTGACTGCACCCTTTGAAAAGGACTAACATCCCTGTGTTTCAGAAGCTTTCAGCCTAGGAAGACTGATGACAAGGACTTTCCTCTAGTGTCAGCAGAGAAAGCTTATCCCTGGAACTGACACTCTGAATTTGGGCTTTTAGCCTACTAGACTGTGAGGAAATAAAATTTCTCTTTTTAAAGGCATCCACTTCTGGTATTTCTATTAAAGCAGCACTAGATGACTAAGACACTAGGATACAGGAGATCCCTCAGGATGTCTCAGTACTACTACGCCTTATGATTAAAGTCAATGGAAAACTACAGCAACTCATCCCAACAAGACTACTGATGACCTAGATTCTTCTAGAATGAAGGTTTGGATCACCCCACCAGACAAAAAATCACGACCTGTCAAGGTACTTCTGAGGGCAAAAGGAATACAGAATGGGTAATGGAAGAAGGTTGTTCTAAATATGATGTCACAGAAATGAGGACTGCAATTGTTTTTAGTATTTCTTCCTTTTTTTTTTTTGGTGTGTGTGTGTACAGCAAATATATACGAAGAAAACATCTTTTCTTCTCTCCCTTGGAAACCCTGGTTGCACAGTGGTTAAGAGCTACACTGCTAACCAAAATGTTGGCAGTTTTAATTCACCACGCACTTCTGGGAAACTCTATGGGGCAAATAGAGCTATAAACAGGGCTAACACATTTTCAGTTGCACACATGTTACTTTTAGCATATTAGGTGCATGCATGACTTTGTAATTGTCTTCAGTGATTTATATGGTCTGAAGAGATGTGTACAGGTATCAAGATGACAATGGGTGTACTATGATGATTAAGGTTGTATGTCAGCTTGGCTGGGCCATGATTCTCAGTCATCCAGCAGTTATGAAATGATGTAATTTGGCCATTATATAATGACATCATTTTCCATTTTGTAATCTGATGTAGTTATTCCCATTTATGATCTGACTGACCAACTAATCAATTGAACAGTTTACTGAGGGGACTAGGGTGGGAGGGGTGTCCTGCATCAAATATATACAGATGTTCTGGCAAAGGTCACACACTCTGAATGCTGCATCCCCTGACCTCTGGTTCTTCGGCAGTGAGTCTGTAGCCTTCCACCTGACCTTCATATCTTGGGATTTGCCAGCTCCTGCAACCCCATGAGCTAGTCACCTTCCACATGACCTGCTAATTTAGGGTTTGTCAGCCCCTCCAACCACGTGAGTTAGAAGCTTCAAGTTTGATGCCTGACACAGATTGGCAGTTGTCAGCCTCCACAATTATGTGAGCCTTTTCTATCTACATATACATATATGTAAATACACACGGAAAACCAAATGTACTGCTGTCAGGTTGATTCCTACTCACAGTGACCCTAAAACAGTCCCACAGTTTCCATGGAGTACCTAGTGGATTCAAACTGCCGACCTTTTGATTAGCAGCCCCAGCACTTAACCACTACACCACCAAGGTTTCAGACATACATACGTATATATATGTGTATGTGTATGTATATGTCTATGTACATGTACATGTATGTGTATATCACTGGTCAATATACAAATAAAGTAATATAAGCTATGTAAATTAAGTTACTATACCCTATTACATAAGTGTCTGTGGCCTACTGAGAGGAAATTGTTCAGTTCACAGCCCTACTGGGAAGTTCATGCCTTGAAATTGATGAGTTGTTTGTATATATATTCAGCCAACCCAGCAAAGTTTTTCAGAAAGGAAGTAGTGATGGTAGATGTAAAGGCCTAACAAAGGTCACTTAGGTTATTAAGCTACATTCTGTTTTCTGCCTTAATAACTGGACTAACAGGTCTGCATAGAGTTGATCTTAAGACCTCAGCAAGAGGTAAAAATTTTTTAGGTAGTTTACTCTGATTATCCTGTGACAAACTTTGGGTCTGCTCTGTTTGATTATCCTTCACAAACTTCTGGGCAATTCACACTGTTTGTCAGATATAACAAAACCTTATAATGTAATGAAATTTCATGACTCCTGACTATTGTTCTGTGACAAACTCCCTCCCCTTTGAATTCTGCCTATAAAAACCACTAGAAATGCAACCCAGGCAGGACAGCTTTTGGCCACTGCCCTTCAGGTTGCTAGCAAATCTGTCAATAAATTATCCCTTGAACCCTATGCTGCCTCTAAATTTTTGGCTACAGTGACAGGCAGGACAAACCTGGCTCCAATTCTGACAAATTAGGAAGCGGCAGAAAGGAGAAAAGGCAAGAGAGACAAGAGAAGAAGCAGAGACAGAGGAGGCAAGGAGCCTCCTAAAAGAGCTGTAACACAGGTCAAGGACCGTAACACCGAAGACAGAGAGAAGCCCAGAAGGGACTCCGCAAGGTCCCGAAGGTGCTCTGCAGCAAAGCTGACGACAAGAGACAAGGAAGGGTCCCGGTACCAGAGTCAGTGGTCACATGTGCAGAAGGGGTCCTGCAGGAGATTTTGAGAGCCACGCTTAGGACTCTGTTCATCTAGCCACTTTGGGCCTGTCTTTTTACCTCTGCCACAGCGGGGTTTGTACGGATTGACACTGCCAGTGTGTGGAATGCCATGTTGGGTACGGAGATTTTAGTGGGACCTAATTCTTAGCCTAGGAACCAGCGCCTGCAAACAGGACAGTGCTTCTCTGACATACAAGCAGT
This sequence comes from Heterohyrax brucei, assembly GCA_028571685.1. NCBI lineage: Eukaryota > Metazoa > Chordata > Mammalia > Hyracoidea > Procaviidae > Heterohyrax > Heterohyrax brucei. The sequence goes on along the minus strand of CM053158.1, from coordinate 59,331,116 downwards.
AATTTCCACAGTGCCACCTATGGTGGGGGCCGTGCAACAGAAGCAGAGGAATCATGACCTCTGGCACCTTTAGCCCCTCTATTTCCTGCCTGTGTGGAGGGCGCCATTGTGGATATGGTGGCCGCAGCTGGACCTAATTCATAGCTCAGGAGCCAGAGCCTGCCCACAAGAGAGCGCTCTTCTACCAGAAAAGCACTACTCTACACAGTGCTGCCTAAGGCTGAGCCCTGTCAGCAGAAGCCAACAGGACAGTAGCATTGCTGTATTCTGAACTAGTTTGTATCATCTGAGGTTGGATATAGAGGTGCTTACTTTGCCAGTTGGGAAGAGGGACCTCTACACCTGAAAACCTCACTGACTTGGGAAGTGGTCAGATACCTTTTACTTTACATTTTAAGACAGCCTAGAGAAACACCAGCAGTCCATCCTCACAGTGCCTCTTCCAGCCTCTACATACTCACATGGCACCCGAAAAGCAACAGACACTTGTGGCATACACGAAATCACCCATGGCTTCAGAAGGCTCCCAAACAAAGCAACCAAGGAGTTTCCCAGATGAAGAAACTTTTATGAAAGCATCAGAAAGTGAATACAAAATGATTATATACAGAGCCCTTCTAGACCTTCTACAAAATGCAGCAGAACAAAATGAAAACTTAAGCAAGCTGTTCAATCTGATGGAACACCAGTACTCTGAAATCCAACAGATCAAGAAGAAAATCAAAGACATAGAAACTTCCATGCAAAGCCAAAAAAAGAAGGGAACAAATGGAAAAAAGAATTTCTGACTTGGAAGACAGAGCTACTGACACCAGAGTCTATGAGCAGAAATCAGAAAAAAGAAACAAGAACAATGAAGAAGCATTAAGAAGCATGTGGGACTCTATTAAGAGGAACAACCTTTGATTAATTGGAGTCCCTGAACAGGGTGAGACATCTGAGAACACAGAGAGTATTGTTGCTGAGCTGCTGACAGAAAACTTTCCAGAAATCATGAAGGAAGAAAATATATACACATCTCAGATGCATACCATACGCCATCCAATACAGATCTCAAAAGAAAGACTCCAAGACATATTATAATGAAGCTTAACAAAATGAAACATAAGCAGCAACTCTTAAAGGCAGCAAGACTCAAAGCAAAGCTAACATTCAGAGGGAAACCCTGTAGGCTCTCATCAGATTTCTCAGCAGAAACCATGCTGGCATGGAGACAGTGGCATGAAACATTCAAAGCCTTGAAGGAGAAGAACTTCCAACCAAAAATTATATATCCTGCAAAACTATCTTTCAAATACAAAAATGAAATTAAGGCATTCCCAGATAAACAGAAACTCAGAGGCTTTGTAACAACCAAACCGAAAGTACAAGAAATACTGAAAGAAGTTCTTGGCTCTATCTTAGAAGAACGAAACCACTAACCTTATATTTTAGAACGACACACTACTCAAAACTCTACTCATTTAGGGAAGGCTCCAAAGTCAATCACAGCTTTAATATGGAAAGAAGCAATCCGGTGATCATCATGAAAACTATGGTGCCATCATGTTAAAAAGAGGGATGTGCTACAGTCGTTATAGTCCTTCCAGATGGAGAGGAAGATGACAAGACTGGTAGTAATTAAAACTGGGTTTACATATACTTTAGGGGGATCACAGGGACAGCTGTAAAGCACAACAAAGATGTACCATACCATTTCAAGAAATGTAACACAGGAGTCTCAACAACTAAAAACGAGCTCTGAAAAAGGTGAAAAATCAACTCACCAAAAAGAATGTCCCAGAACAGACTAATAAGAACAACAGAGAAAACATCAACACAAAAATAAACACATCACAATGGCAGCAGTGAACACATACCTATCAATAATTACACTGAATGTGAATGGACTGAATGCTCCAGTAAAGAGACATCCATCGAGTGACATCTTGGATCAAAAGACATGACCCATCCATATGTTGTCTACAAGAAACTCACTTGAGGCCCAAAGATATAGGAACAAACTGAAAATCAAAGGATGGAAGAATATATACCGAGCTAACAATGAACAAAGAAGAGCAAGGGTGGCAATTCTAATCTCAGACAAAATCAATTTTAATGTCAAACCCACCATCGTGGACAAAGATGGACACTATTTATTGCTGAAAGGTTCAGTACACAAGCAAGACTTAACTATATTAAATATTTATGCACCTAATATCAGAGCACCTAAATACGTCGAAGAAACACACTGACTACACTCAAAAGAGAGTTAGATGACTCCACTATAATAGTGGGAGACTTCAACACTCCACTCTCAATACTGGACAGATCATCTAGAAAAAAGCTCAGTAAAAATACAGAAGACCTCACTGCCACAATTAACCAACTAAACCTCACTGATATATACAGAACTTTCCACTCATCAGCAGACAACTACACTTTCTTCTCCAGTGCACATGGAACATTCTCCAGAATTGACCATGTGTTAGGACGTAATGCAATGCTCAACAAAATCCATACCACTGAATTACTGCAAAGCATCTTCTCAGATCATAAAGCCATAAAAGTTGAAATCAATAGCAGAAAGAACATAGATAGAAAGTGGAACTCTTCGAAACTGAACAACATCTTGCTCAAAAAAACATGGATTATAGAAGAAATCAAGGATGAAATAAAGAAATTCATGGATTCCAATGAGAACAAAAACACTTCCTACCAGAACCTATGGGATACAGCCAAAGCAGTGTTCAGAGGTCTGTTTATCTCCATAAATGCACACATCTGGAAGGAAGAAAGAAACCAAATCAAGGAACTAACCCGACAGCTTGAACAAGCAGAAAGAGAACAACAGAGGAACCCCTCAGGCACCAGAAGAAATGAGATCATAAAGATTAGAGCAGAGCTAAATGAATTGGAGAATAGAAAAACAATTGAAAAAATTGAAAAGACCAAAAGCTGGTTTTTTGAAAAGATCAACAAAACTGACAAACCACTGGCTAAACTTACTAAAGAAAAGCAGGAAAGGAAACAAATAATCCAAATTAGAAATGAGAGGGGAGTTGTCACCACAGATTCAACAGAAATCAAAAATATCATAACAGAATACTATGAAAGACTGTACTCTAACAAATTTGAAAACCTAGAGGAAATGGACAAATTTCTTGACTCATACCACCTACCCAAATTATCACAACGTGAAGCAGAACAACTTAATAAGCCCATTGAAAAGGTCATCAAAACACTGCCAACCAACAACAGCCCGGGCCCAGATGGCTTCACTGCAGAATTCTACCAAGCATTTACAGAAGAGTTATCTCCAATACTACTGAGACTATTTCACAGTATAGAAAGGGATGGAGTACTCCCAAACTTATCCTATGAAGCCAGCATAACCCTGATACCAAAGCCAGTGAAAGACCCAACGAAGAAGGAGAACTACAGACCGATATCACTCATGAATCTAGATGCAAAAATCTTCAACAGAATTCTTGCCAATAGAATACAACAACATATCAAGAAAATAATCCATCATGACCAAGTGGGATTCATACCAGGGATGCAAGGCTGGTTCAACATCAGAAAAACAATTAATGTGATTAACCACATAAATAACACAAAAGACAAGAATCACCTGATTTTGTCCACTGATGCCGAAAAGGCATTTGATAAAGTCCAACATCCATTCATGCTAAAAACTCTTAGCAAAACAGGCACAGACGGCAAATTCCTCAACACAATAAGGGCCATTTATACAAAGCCAACTGCCCACGTCATCCTGAAAGGAGAGAGACTGAAAGACTTTCCCTTGAGATCAGGAACTAGACAAGGATGCCCACTGTCACCTCTCCTATTCAACATTGTGCTAGAAGTTCTAGCCAGAGCAATTCGACAAGACGAAGAAATAAAGGGCATCTGCATCGGCAAAGAGGAAGTTAAAATCTCCCTGTTTGCAGATGACATGACTGTATATGCAGAGAACCCCAAGGAATCTATAAGTAAACTACTCAAACTGATAGAAGAGTTCAGCAAAGTCTCAGGATACAAGAGAAACATAAGTAAATCAGTAGGATTCCTTTATACCAACAACGAGACTGTTAAGGAAGAATTATCGAATCAATACCATTTGCAATAGCCCGTAAGAAGATAAAATACCTAGGAATTAATCTAACCAGAGAAATAACAGACCTTTACAAAGAAAACTACAAGCCCTTACTACAAGAAACTAAGAGAGACTTAGATAAATGGAAAAACCTACCCTGCTCATGGATAGGAAGACTTAACGTTGTGAAAATGTCTACTTTACCCAAAGCAATCTACTTATATAATGCAATCCCAATACAAGTTCCAGCACCATTTTTTAATGAGATGGAGAAACAAATCACCAATTTTGTTTGGAAAGGGAAGAAGCCCCGGATAAGTAAGGTACTACTAAAGAAGAAGAACACACTGGGAGGCCTCTCATTACCTGACCTTAGAACATACTACACTGCCACAGTGGTCAAAACAGCCTGGTACTGGGACAAGAATAGACAGATCGATCAATGGAACAGGATTGAGACCCCAGAGATGATACCATCTGCCTATGAACAGTTGATATTCGACAAAGGCTCTAAGACATTAAACTGGGGTAAAAACAGTATCTTCAACAAATGGTGCTGGCAAAATTGGATATCCATCTGCAATAAACTGAAACAAGATCCATATCTCACATCTTATACAAAAATCAACTCCAACTGGATAAAAGAGCTAAATATTAAACCTAAAACGATAAAGCTCATCCAAGAAAAGGTAGGAATAACAAAATGGAAGTTTTCATACACAACGTGGACAGACTCCAAAATCTGTCAAACAAACCACAATCATCAGAAGAGAAAATAGATAAATGGGAACTATTAAGAATCAAACACTTTTGCTCATCCAAAGACTTTATTAATAGAATTAAAAGAACACCCACAGCATGGGAAAAAATATTTGGCAATTGTATGTCAGACCAACGCCTGATCTCCATAATCTATAAGATACTATAAAGTATCAATAAGAAGATAAATCATCCAGTTAAGGGATGGGCAAAGGAGACGGACAGACATTTCACTAAGCAGGAGATCTAGGCAGCCAAAAAACACATGAGGACATGTTCATGATCTTTAGTTATTAAAGAAATTCAAACCAACACAACAATGAGATACCATCTCACCCCAACAAGGTTGGCCATGATCCAAAAAAACACAAAACAACAACTGCCGGAGAGGCTATGGAGAACGTGGAACTCTCCTACACTGTTCGTAAGGTTGCAAAATGGTCCAGCCTCTTTGGAAAGCAATCTGGCGCTCTCTTAAAAAAATGGATATAGATATACCATTTGACCCAGTAATTCCACTACTTGGAATATATCCTACAGAATCAAGGCCTTTCACACCAAGGGACACTTGCACAAGAATGTTTATCGCAGCACAGTCCACGATAGCAAAAAGATGGAATCAACCCAGATGCCCAACAACAGAAGAATGGATAGGTAAACTATGGTATATATACTCAATGGAGCACTACGCAATGATAGAGAATAATGATGATTCCAGGAAACATCTCATAACCTGGTTTCAACTGGAAGACATTATGTTGAGTGAAAGCAGTCAGCGACAAAAGGACAAATATTGTATAAGACCTCTACAATAAGATCTCAAAAACAGACTTGTGTATAGAAAAAAGACTCTCTGACAGCTGCAAGGGAGGGAAGGGAGAAAGTGCGAAGGGGGGAGGGTTTAGATTAGATAGTTGCTAGAAATCTGGTTGGGTGAAATCGGTGACAGCTCACATTAGAAACAAGAAGAACAATATCAAAGGGACTTCAGCATAACTTGAATACTCCTTCCATCTTAACCCAATATTGCAAGGATAGAGTAGCTGGGGCAGGGGGCATGGGACCATGCTCTCAGGCGAAACTGAGGCCAATTGGCACAACTAGCGGTTTGCTAAGAGGGCTCTCTGCACCCCACATTGGTGAGTGGCGTCTAGGGTTTTAAAAGCTGCCAAGCTGCCATCCAAGGGCATAGCAAATGGTCCCAACTCAGCAGGAACGGATGATTAATGAGGACCAAAATGGCATGGGGTAAAGACAACCCGGAAGATAGAGAGACTCACATGAGTGGGTGCCTACATAGACTTGGGATCGGAAGAACTGGATGGTGCCCGGCCACCACCAGTGATAGCCGCGATGGAGCTCACTAAGTTGAGTCTCACTGGCAACACAAGAATAAAAACGGGTGCATCCTGAGATCTCCACTGTAAGACTTTAATTGAGAGTCCAGCAGTTTCAGGGTTCCCCTGGGAGCATGGCCCCTGGCCCTGATGCTGCCGTTGCCCATAAATCATAACGAAGGTCCACTCTTCGGACACGAATGGATTGGACTTGGTGATGCAGAGTGACCATATATTGGATGCACTTTATGGTTCTATACATCTGTAGGATATCATCCTGCTGACCTCTGGCTGGAGGAAGGAGAATGGATAGAGAGGAAGGGAAAGGAGACTGTTGGGAAGATGAGACATGTATGGAGCAGAGAGGAATAGTGTGCTGTCACCAGACAGGGAGAGCAGTGGAAGCTGCATATAGGTGGGCATGAAAATTTATATGGTAATGTACATTTTCACCAAGTCATATTACATAGAATTTTTAAAAAAGGAAGAGAAATTTATTTCCTCACAGTAAAGTATGCTAAAAGTCCAAATTTAGGGGCATCAGCTCCAGGTGAAGGCTTTCTCTCTCCGTCAACTCATTCTTCCCCTACTCGATGAGCTTCTCAGGCATGGGGACCCCAAGTTCAAAGGATGCTGTCCACTTCCAGTACTGCTTTCTTGGTGTTATGCGGTCTCCAACTCTCTGCTCGCTTCCCTTTCATCTCTTGAGAAACAAAAGATGGTACTTGCCATACCTGAAGGAAATTCCATTTATACTCGACCAGGGAAATGACCCTGGAAAGGGTGTTACACTCCTACCCTAATCCTTTTTAACATAAAATTACAATCACAAAATGGAGAACAACCACACAATATTGCTACACACATTTTGGGGGAGACATAATTCAATCCATAAGAAACTCCTTAGTCCTTAATAAACCACATAACCATAAGTATGGTCTGTGAGTTCTGTGTGGCCACTGCAATGGATTAGCAAACCCAGAAGAGAAATAGTGAACACCATGGGAGGGATAACTGTTTTCAGAATTGATAAAAAGGCTGAAAAGTAGAGGTAAGTCTAATCTCCACCTGCCTCACAGAGTTCTCACCACTCCCCCCGAAGTTAGGCAGGTTCTGAGCCCCTAATATTAATATTCCCACCATTTTACAGGTGCTAAACCCATTCAGGAAACCCTGTTGATAGAGTGGTTTCGTGTTACGGCTATCAAACAAAAGGTCAGCAGTTAAAATCCACCAGGCACTCCTTGGAAACTCTATGGGACAATTTTATTCTGTCTTATAGGGTCACTATGAGTCAGAATCAACTCAGTGGCATTTTGGAAACCCTGGTGGTAGTGGTTAAGCACTACATCTGCTAATCAAAAGACAGGCAGTTTGAATCTACCAGGCACTCCCTGGAAACTCTATGGACAGTTCTACTCTGTCTGTAAGGTTGCTGTGATTTCGAACTGACTTGACAGCAGTGGGTTTGGGTTTTGGTTAAGTCCACTGAATGGGGATAGAATAGTCTCTTCAGCAAATGGTGCTGGGACAATTTCCACAAGCCAAAGAATGAACCTGAACCTGGGCTTCATACTATAGATGCAAATTAACTCCAAATGGATTAAAGACCTAAATGTAAGAACTGAACCCATGAAACTTTTAAAGGCAAACATAAGGGTAATGCTTTAGAGCCTAGTTTTTAACTAGGTTCTTAGATATGACATTAAAAGCACAAGCAATAAAGAGCAAAACAGGTAAGTGGGACTTGATCAAAACTAAAAACTTGTTCACCAAAGAACTTTATCAACGAAGCAAAGAGACACCCTAGAGACTGGCAGAAAATTTTTCAAAATTATATATCTGATAAGGGTTTAATATCCAGGATATATAAAGAACCCCTACAACTTAACAAGTCAGTCCCAAAATGGGCAAAAGACTTGAGACATTTTAACAAAGAAGAAATACAAAGGCTAACACGCACATCAAAAGATGTTCAACATCATTAGTCATTAGGAAATGCAATCCTAGACCACAATGATACCACCTCACACCCACTGAGATGGCTATGATTTTAAAATGGAAAATAATAGGCGTTAATTACCGAGGATGTGGAGAAACAGTAACTTTTATCATCACTAGTGGACCTGTAAAATGATGCAGCTGCTCTGGAAAACACTTCGGTGTTTCCTCAAAAAGTTAAACATAGAATCATCATGTTGTCATTGTTGTTAGTAGTACAATTCCACTGGTAGGTATATACCAAAAACTGAGAAGCGGAGATGCAAAGAGACAATTGTACACTCATGTTCACTGCACCACTCTTCACAGTAGCCAACCACCTAAATGTCAACCAACAAGTGAATGGATAAACAAAATGCGTTACATACATAACAATGGAATACCATCACTCAACAGTAAAGAGAAATGAAGTCCTGATACATGCTACCACATGAATACAACTCGAAAATGCGCTGAATGAACTAAATTAGCCACAAAAGGACAAATACTATGTGATTCAACTTATATAAAGTATCCTGAATAGGCAAGTGTACAGACTTAGGTGTACTGTTGGTCACCAGGGGGTAGGCAGCAGCAAAGGACTCACTACTTAGAGGACACTGAGCTTCTGCTAGAGTGATGGAAAAACTTGAGAACAAATTAAGGGTTACAGAGTAACATGAGGAACTTCATTACTGCCACTAAGCTACATGTGGAGATTTTTGAAGTGGCAAATATACTGTTACATATGTATTTACTACAACTAAAAAAAATTAAGAAGCCTGAGGAACAATCTGTCAGTCTCTTCCTATATAAATTGTAGATTTTTTTAATCCCACTGAAGAGGATCTTATCTCTCATTTCAAGATTAGATAATATTCTTCCAATCTTATCTTGTATTTTTTTTTAAGTTTTATTGTTTATGGCACAGTAGAGTGTAATGATTAAGAACACAGACTCAGAAGCCAGACCTGCTGGGTTCTAAGTCGCCTCTGACATTATTAGCAAGCAACCTTGGGCAAATTCGTCAACATCTCTATGCTTTGGTTTCCTCATCTGCAAAATGGGAGTCATAACTTACCCTGCAGCAAAGTTTCAATAATTCCAGGAACACAGAAAGTCAAGAAATCATACAGGGCCAGCACTAACAGACTGTGACTACTTTTATTATCAGTATTCCTGCAATATCAGACTTGACCATGCTGCCCCAGCTGATCATCCACAGCAACAGCTGTCAATCCTTTCATATTTGCATCACAAACAAGTGCTCAAGGATGGGATGGTACATTTGACTAGCTTATAACACACCACATCAGCAATTTTCACAGTAAAACCCCTTCTTCAAGTAAAAGACTATGTCACCATGCAGCCACGTTTCCCATACCCACTCCTGGTAGTCCTTCAATACTGGGTTCCCATGTGAACAATGACTCCTTGCCCTCAACATGCTCTCTTAACATTCTCATGAGACCAAGTACCTTGATTTCAGCACACATAATTCTTAGTACCTGTGCAATGTGACTCAGAGCAAAGTGGCCTACACCCAGAGTACAGCTGCTCCGGGGAACTCTGTGACACTGACCTCAAGGGTGCTGCTGCTGTTATTAAAAAACAAACCCACCGCCAGTGAGTCAATTCCAACTCATAACGACCCTGTATGACACAGCAGAACTGCCCATAGAGTTTCCAAGGACTGTGTAGTGGAGACTGCTGATATTTTGTTTAGTAGTTTTAGCACTTAACTACTATGTCACCATGGTTTCCACTGTTGTTATCACACCCCCCCCAAAAACCCACTGCCATCAAGTCAATTCTGACTCATAGCAACCCTACAGGACAGAGTAGAACTGCTCCATAGAGTTTCCAAGGAGCAACTGGCAGACTCAAACTGCTGACCTCATGGTTAGCAAATGTAGCACATAACCACTATGCCACTAGGGTTTCCCTGCTGTTATTAGGTGCCATCAACTTGGTTCTCACTTAACAACCCTATGTACCACAGAATGGAACACTGCCCAGTCCTGTGCCATGCTCACAACTGTTACACATGACCCCACTATTGCAGCCACTGTGTCAATCCATCTCATTAAGGGTCTTCCTCTCTTTCACTGACCTTCTACTTTGCTAAGCATGATGTCCTCCTCCAAGGACTGGCCCCTCCTAATAGCATGTTCAAAGTATGTGAGACAAAGTTTCCCCATCCTTACTTCTAAGGAGCATTCTGACTGCACTTCTTCCAATAAAGATTCATTCATTCTTTTGGCAGTCCACGGTATACTCAATGCTCTTCACCAATGCCATAATACAAAGGCATCAATTCTTCAGTTTTCCTTATTCACTGTCCCGCTTTCACATGCATGACGCAACTGAAAATACCATGGCTCGGGTTAGGTGCACTTTACTCTTCAAAACAGTACCTTTGCTTTTTAACACACTGAAGAGGTCTGTTAAAGCCAACTTGCCCGATACGATACATCATTTGATTTCTTGACTGTTGCTTCGATGGGTGTTGACAACTTTAATTCTTGATACGGTCAAAGCATCCCCCGAAAGCGCAGGCTGGAGACTTTCTTGGCTATGACTTTCTTTCCTTAGGTGGGCCACTTGGCTTGCACTCTGCAGTATCCCCTCCTACCCTCCCCTCTCTGCCTCAGCAGGAAACCTGGGCCATTCAAAGCCAACGCTCTCCCACCTACTCCCCTTCAGCCAATAATTGGCTTCTCAGCTCATCTGCCTTTCATACGTCTCAGGAAAGTGTATCTTGACACACAAGTAACTGAATGACTTGGTTTTTAAGGCCTGCTTGGCTGCCTATCCAAACCATGCAGTAAAAATCAGGGTACCTTATGTTCCAGTGAATGAAAGACACAAACCTACACTGTTTCTTAGTTACCTAGTGCTGCTGTAACAGAAATACTGGTGTATGGCTTTAACAAACAGAAATTTATTTCTAGCCTTAGGAGGCTAGAAGTCTGAATCCTGGGTGCTGGTCTAGGCAAAGGCTTTCTTTCTCTGTAGGCTCTGAAGGACAGTCCTTGACCCTGAGCTTCTGCTCCCTGGCAAGCTTCATGTGGCTTGGAATCTCTCTTCTACCACCTCAGCTTCTTAGCTTGCTCATTTAATCACTTTTATATCTCCAAAGAGACTGACTCAAGATAACATCTTACACCAGCCCCACCTTATTAACATAACAAGGACAACCTATTCTCAACAGGCACAGAGATTAGAAATAGATATGGGGGTGGGCAGTTCAATCAAAACATGCTGACATAGCTCTGACCTTCCAAGAGGGCATGTGAACCCTCAGAGAAACACTCCTCAATACACATTCCTTCTTCCAGGGTCAGAAAGCACCAGCAGCCTGGACTAAGCCTGACAGGGTGCTCAAACACTTGTTCGGACAAGAAGTCCCCTGATCCCCTGGTGAGTCACAAGAGACAAACACGCTTCAGGAAAAAGACTTCTGTCCTCCTACAAAATGGCCTCTTCCCCTTCCAGCCTACTGCTGTTCTCTGTGGGCTCTGCAACTTCTCCCCAAGCACCTGACCACCCAAACTCCCCTTCCTATCCACTTCGCTAGCCAGCCCATGGCGGGGGAAGGCCAGCTCTCAGTGCCACCTGAACACCCCTCAGAGCCAGCAAGGCCTCACTGGGCCTGAGAGGGACAACAGCAGCCCCATCAACTTGCCTCATCACACCAGAATGTGCCCCTGGGTACATGCCCCTGGGTTCCGGAACTGCGCTAGACTACACAGACACCTGGATGACTGCCTGGAGGTTTCTGAAGGCCTGTCCTCCAGCTCCAAGCTGTAGCACCATCCCCACCCTCTCTCCGCTGGCTCAAGTGATGGCTAGCTTTATGGCTAAGTACAGGAAGTAGGAGCACCACAGCAGACCTTGTGTGAAATGGCTCTTTGGACATTTAGCACATCCACAGCAGGGCCCATCCTGGGTGGGAACCCAGCAAGCAGCCCAGCCCGCACCTGGCTCAGCATCTCCAGACAGACCACCACCTTGGGACAAAGGCTAAACAAGGAGACGCCCTGACTGCTGAGAGCCCTTGGCAGGAGTTGAACTGAGATGCTTTCTAGAAGAAACCACAAGACAAGGACCCTGTGCCAGCTGGGGAAGCTGTCAACAAAGGGTGTGGGGTGGCCTGTGTGGTCCAGCATTCACAGGGCAAAGGGCACTGAACTCCACCTTGGCATGGCAGTGTGTATCTACTCCCATGGGAGAAACCACTGAAAAGCAGCTGGCACGGACGCCAGCCTTGCGAGTGGCAGGACAGAATCTGAAAGTAACAGCTCCGGAGCTAGACAGCCCAGCTGCACTCCCAGCTCAACTTACACCTGCTGACTGGCCTCCACAAGGCAACCCCCTTCGCTCCTAAGTGTGGGGACATTAGCATTGGCCTTGAAGGAGGCTCTGAGGCTTAGATCCACACAGTGAGGGGCAAGGTACAGAGCAGATCCAGTAAATGAGCATCTCAGAGGCAGCTAGGGCCTGGGCAGAAGTGTTGTCCTAGCTGGTAGAGACATGAACCCAGGAAGTGATGAGAGAATGCAGGCTATCAGGATAGTGTCTCCTCCAAAATGAGAATGAGATCAGGAGAAGAAGATCCTCAGAGGGCTTCAACTGTCCTCTCCTGTAGGTCTAGAGGAGATCTCAAGATCCAAGGTACCGACAAGACATGTTGAAGGTGCACTGCTTCCTGGGCACAGTCCATCATCACTTTGTCTACACGTACCAGGATGGTCTCCCTGTGTCAGTCACAGCCCGGACTGTCTCCCCACCCCCACAAACCGGGGGGCGGTCTCCCCATGCCACAACAGACAAGTGGGTTGAGAGACAAAATGGATGCAAATCTAGTTCTAGTGGCTGATAAGGGCTCTCTTCTGTTCCACATGTTTTCCAAGACTATTTACCTTTTAACAAACTTCCTGCTACTAAATGTTATTTATAAATTAATTAGGAAAACAAATCACAAGCCCTGTAAAGCAGTCCAAGCTATGCTGCACAGATAGGATGGAATGCAGGAAACAGCATGAGCTGCCAGTGACGTGACACCAGCCCCATCACCTGGGTTATGGTGGAGTGGGAGGTGGTCAGCAGGAATGCCCACTCATCTCTCCTCCTGTCAGAAGAGGGAGGTCACTAGGCTCTGGCCTTGCCTCTGCTGCTAATCAGTGACTCTTGGGTCAGTCTCCTTCCCCCATTCAGGGCCTGGTCTCCCACCTGTAGAAGCTGACCCACAGGACTTGCCCTTGTCTAGCTCCTGCACTGTCCCTAGGCTATAGGATCATCCTGTATCAGATGTGGCCTCGTCTCTAAGCATCTGCATTGCCCAGCTCAGCAGTGTACCAATACAGAATGCTGATATACAGATCCCTGCCAGGCCACCAGCTGCTCTAGCCATATACGTCCTGTCCACCAGCATGATAACAGGCAGACGTACTCACACCCAGGTGCCTGCACAGCCCCAGCCTGTGGCTGGACAGTCCAACACTCAACTCCCAAGCCTGATCCTGGATCCAATTAATAGAAGTTACCATCCTCACAGAAAGACCCACATGAGTGGATGACTACACCAGTATGTGACTAGAAGAACCAGATGGTGCCTGGCCACCACCAATGACAGCCATGATAGGACTCACAATATTGAGTCCCAGTGGCAACATGAGAAGAAAAAGGGGTATACCCTGAAAACTCCACTAAAAGACTGCAACTGATAGTCCAAAGGCCTGGGGGTTCCCCTAGGAACATGGCCCCTAGACCTGATGCTGCCCCTGATCACAGATCACTACTAAGGTCAGCTCTTCAAACAGCAATGGATTGGACTCAGGGACACACAGTGACCACATCATGGGTGCACCTCATGGTTCTGTGCATCTATAGGATGTCATCCTATTGGTCTCTTACTAGCGGAAGAGTGAAAGTAGAGAGGAGGGGGCAGGATATTGTTAAGATCTGACATGTAGAGAACAGAAAGGAGGAGTGTGCTGTCACCAGGCAAGGAGAGCAGAAGCTGCAGATAAGCAGGCATATTAATTTAAACTGGATTGTACACTTTCACTCAATTACAATCAAAAAAAAAAAAAAAGAAGTTACCATCCTCCACTCCTGGGGCACTAGGAAGCAAAAGCTTTCCAAGGGGCACTAGGAAGCTTTCCAAGTGTTTCACTGCCAACGTTTCTTCCCTTACCCTGCTTTAGACCCACTGGATCTCATTAGGGTCACCTTCCAAACTGCTGAAGGGGAGAGACAACAGGGAAGGAAGATTTGGAGAGCAGAGAGAGAAACCTGCCAGGGTGACACGACTTAACCATGCTCCAACCTTCGGCAACCATTCCAGAAAAGATACCAACAGGTCAGAGATGCTGCCCCACACAGGTGTATGACCCCGTATCTCCCAGACAGAGGACACGCAAGTTACTATTCTAAGAGGCAACAGGACTTTGACTTGCCTGCACCTCCCCTCCTCAGAAAGAACTAAGGAGTCACAGGGTGTCAGCTTGAAGCATGAGACCCCATTAAACATCAGCAAGCTCTGTGGACAGCCCTCATAACAGTGTCCATCCTTTCAGGTTTCAAGAAACTACACTGACAAAGAGCCATGGTAAATTCAGAAGCATATTTTCATGGTTCTTTAGCAGGTGCTCAATAAACAAATGTGTTGAGTGGCTGAATGAAAAGGCCTTACAAGTGTGAAGGCAGAGCCTTTAAAAAGTTTCAGTGCACTAGAAAAAGTAAAAGGTTGGTACTGAAAGGGTTAATAATTAGAAAAGTGTTGATTCAAATCCTTGCCTGATCTCAGGCTGACTAGAAAAATTACAATGACTAACCTGGAGACTGTGAGGTTGTTTATTTCAGACTTTGCCACTGACCGGGAAGCTATAGACCACCACCCAGATTCAAATAACATCACCCACCTTGTGACTCCAGACCTTGCCCAGGGACCTGAGAAAGCTACAGACCACTGTCCAGATAACATCACAGTTCCTGGGAGACCCACCTAATGACTAACAACTTCCCCTCCTGAGCACCTGAACAATGCCCCTTTTTTTCTAACCCTTCTTCCTTCTTCCTGTAAAATCCTCCAGCTTGAGACGAGATGGTAAGATGGTTTTTAGGGTGCTAACCCAACATCTTCTTAGATTGCTGGCCACCTGAACAAAGTGTATTCTAAATACAAGCTCTCTCCATCTCTTGGGCTTTGTGGTGACGGGCAGTGCCCTGTGACCAGGTTTCCAGTTACAGTATGAGTACAAAGGGCACACTCTTGTGTTCAGTTTTTACAACAGACAGGTATTCTGCTGCATCCTGTGAGCTGGAGCTTCCACCTGCTGCTCCACCAGAAGGTGGCCGCTGTCCCAGAAGGCTGCTGAGCAGGCGCAGCATGGCCAATCCCAGCCGAGAGGTGCTGAGGTCTAGTAAAACCCTCAGTGGACTGTGGGGACTCAGGATGAAAAAAGAAAGCAAAATAACCATTAATAATTGTTTATATTTCAGGGGGCCAGGGACCACGCTCTCAGGCAAAATCAAGGCCAATTGGAACAACTAGTGGTTTGCTAATGAGGTCTTTCTGCACCCCACAGTGGTGAGTAGCGTCTGGGGTCTTAAATCCTGCCAAGCTGCCATCTGAGGGTACAGCAAATGGTCCCAGCTCAGCAGGAATGGATGATCACCAAGGTCCATAATGACATGGGGTAAAGAGAACCCAGAAGACAGAGGGACCCACGTGAGTGGGTGTCTACACAGACTTGTGACTGGAAGAACCGGATGGTGCCCGGCCACCACCAGTGATAGCCATGATGGAGCTCACAAAGTTGAGTTTCACTGGCAACATAAAAATAAATAGGGGTGCACCCTGGGATATCCATTAAAAGACTGCAGTTGATGGTCCAGGGGCCTCAGGATTCCCCTGGAAGAATGGCCCCTGGCCCTGATGCTGCCCCATCTATAAATCATAATGAAGGTCAACTCTTAGGACAGCAATGGATTGGACGTGGCGCGCAGAGTGAACATTACTTTCTGGGCACTTTACGGTTCTGTGCATCTATAAGATATCATCCTGCTGACTTCTTACTGGAGGAAGGGGTGTGGGCAGAGAAGAGGGGACAGGAGACTGTTGGGAGGATAGGACATGTATGGAGCAGAGAAGAAGAGTGTGCTCTTACATGGCAGGGAGAGTAGTGGGAGCTGCATACAGGTGAGCATACAAATTTATATGGGAATGTACATTTTCATTCAATCATAATTTAAAAAAAAGAATTTAAAAAATAAATAAAGTGTTTATATTTACTTTCTGCTAAATTAATCTTCTGGATATTCTAGGTGTTTTAGTCATCTAGTGCTGCTTTAATAGAAATACCACAAGTGGATGGCTTTAAAGAGAGAAATTTTATTCGTCACAGTCCAGTAACCAAAAAGTCCAAATTCAGGGTGTTAGCTCCAGCAGAAGGCTTCCTCTGCTGGCACTGGAGGAAGGTCCTTGTCATCAATCTTTTCCTCAACTGGAAGCTTCGGAGGCACAGGGACCCCAGTCCTTTCCAAAGACATAATCAGCTCCAGGCACTGCTTTTTTTCTGACGCTATGAGGTCCCAAATCTCCGCTTGCCCCTTTTTCTTTTAAACCCCAAGAGGCTGCCCAAACCACCACACAATCTCACACAGTAAGTCTTACCCCAACTCAATGGCAGTCCATCCACCCTCATTAACATCACAGAGGCATGATTTACAATAGGAAAGATATCACACAATACCAGGAATAATAGCCTAGCTAACTTGCTACAACAGATTTTTGGGGGAACACAATTCAATCCATGACACTAAGTTAAATAAAACTCATTACTTAAAATTTCACCTGTTTCTTTGTACTTCTTTTTAATATGGCTACTAAACCAAAACAAACCCACTGCTCTAGAGTTGATTCCAACTCTCTGCAACCCAAAGGTTACAGTAGAACTGCCCCATAGGGTTTCTAAGGAGTAGCTCATGGATTTGAACTGGTGACCTTTTGGTTAACAGCCACAATTCTTAGCCACTGCACTACCAGGGTTCTAATGTGGCTACTAGAAAATTTACATTTACAGATGTGACTCACATATTAACAGCGCCGAATTCAAGAGCAAACTTTGATCAAAACAAAAACAGTAAAATGAAGATAATACCAGGTGCACATATGACAGTGCACATCTCTTATAATGACCTACAGGTCCCAGCCTCTGGGGCTCATGAGCTGAACCAGTGACAAATCCTGGCACCCCGACCCCAGGCCTGGCCAGGATGTACCAACATACTCAAAATTCTGCCGTTCCAGGTCCTGGACTACCTACCACATGCCAGCACTGGGCAAGACATATTAACCCACAGAATCACACTTGGTCCTCAAAACAACTCTGTCAAGATAGCAATTAACCGTCTTGTTCATGAATCATGAAACTTCTACCACATATTGAAACTCACTATGGGCTGGTAAAAGCCTTGCATACAGTAACTTATTCTCATATCTACACTGAAATGGTACTTCTTATCCTCCTTTTACCAGAGGATGCCAAGATACAGAGAGGTTAAGTAACTCACCCAAGGTCACACAGTGAGTAAGTGGTAGATCTGGGATACACACCTGGGCAGCTTGACTCTAGAGCCAGGTTCTCAGCCACCAGTCTGAAGGAGCTCCAGCAGAGGAGGGACCAAGCTCAGGCTTCTTTCCACCATACCTCACAATCTCTACAGAACAATCCAGAGGCAATAACCACGCAGAGGGTGCTCCAAAGTTGCCTACTCACTCTCCCAGGGTACAGAAGTGACCTCTGTCCCTTCCAGGAAGAGCAGACAAAGGCAACAGGCTGGGGTTCCACCAGAGGCAGTCTTTCAGGCCCCCATACTCATGCTGAGGGCTAGGGCTGGCAGACCTGTTCTCTAAGCTGGTGTTCCCAGTCTACGTGCCACCAAAAAAAAAATACTGCTGTAGGCAGGGCACACCAACAGAGGCAAGGAGGCATACTGAGAGAAGAGTAAGAGAGGAAGAATAAACACTACAAACAGGCACAAAAACACACAAGGCACACCAGTGTGGACCCTGTAGTGTGGGGTCAGAGACAGCCAGCCTGGCTTTCCTCTGAGGTCCAGAGGAACAACTCTCTGCACTTAGCCCAAGTACCACTGACAGACTAGACAGCAACTTCTTTCCAGCAAACTGAGAAATGTACATTTTAGCGAAATGGATATTAAAAGTGATTCAATTTTCTCAAACTATATAAGAGTAACAAACTGAGAGAAAAAATGAATAAAAGATATGAACAAACCTTTTAAATATACAATCAAAAAAAAACCTTTTAATATTAATTCTCATTAGTAATCAAACAAACACAAGGTTAAACAAGAATGAAAGTCACTTAATCATTTTTTTTACCTATTGGTCAGGCAATGGGAGCCAGGTCAGTAGGACAAGGAACGGCCCTCTCCGCCCCTTTCTGGAAGGGCAGCTGGCAGTGAGTAGTAAAGTCTTAGCAATGTGCACGCCCCGCAGTCTCACAATTTTCTTCTGGGAATTTGTCCAAAGGAAATAATCAGACAAGTGTACAAAGATGTACGTACAAGAACGTGCACAATAAATAGTGTGCCTTAAAGAGAATACTATGAAGCCTTTTAAGGTAATGACTAATGCTGAATTATGTCTTCGCACAGGCCAGGCACTCCCCTGTGCATGTTACATGCTTGAGCCCATTTACTCTCCAGCACAACCCTACGAGTCAGGCTTTGTTCATACCCTTCAATTTCAGATGAAGAAACTGAGGCACAGAAAATCTCTCCTTTCCCCATGTTATCCCCATAATCTTTCAGTTATCAGCTCCTTGAGGGCTACTACAATGAAGGATAGCAGCTCAGCATTTCTGATACTAGAGCCAGATGGCACAGAGGTTGTAAGCTACAGCTGCTAACCAAAAGGTCAGCACTTCAAATCCACCAGCTGCTCCTTAGAAACACAATGCAGCAGTTCTACTGTGTCCTAGAGGATGGCTATGAGTCAGAATCAACTCCACAGCAACTAGTTTACTTACTTTCTTTTCAGTTAGTACGGCTTACAGACTCCAGTTCCATCCTCTGACAGTACCCATGACCAGAGATGAGACCCAGAGAGTTTCAAATACTCCTGTGTGGGATTACATCTCACTACATAAATAAAACCAGATTCGACTCTAGGAAACCAGGCCCCAAGCAGTGAAGTGATTTGCCAAAGTTCTCACCGCCCATTAGTGGCAAAGCAGGAGCAAGAAGCCAGGCATCCTGATTCCCAGGGAGCCACCAAGTAAGCAAACAATCACAACCACCTCCTTGAGGTCTGTCATCTGGCACCCCTTCAAATATCAAATTAAAAGGCAAAAGAGAAAGTGTTGTAGGGTTATCCACAAACATCACACCTTTGTGTGTGATGTTTGTGAAATACCACAAACATCAAATCAATCCACAGAGTAGTTTAGAGCAGGATATATGTAAGGGTTGAAAAAAGACTGAAAGGATGCTCACACACCAGACTATTACCAGGAAGACAGAGAGGACAGACTGGACGTTTCTCTTTCCACTTCTTTCCCTATTTCAATTTGTTACAAGCATGCATTACTTTTCTCACTTAAACACATATTTGTAGAGTTTTTTAAAAATTTCAAAGTGAGTGTTTGAGGAAGTATCTATCTACCACATATGACATCCATGCTACTAGTGGAAGGGAGGGACATCTCAGAGAGACATCGTTACATTGGTAAGTTACAACATCCAGAAGAAAATCACAGACTCCTAATTCACTCTATGAGTCAACATCAACTCGATGCAGTGGGTTTGGTTTGGTTTGGTTTGAATTCACTCTTCAGTCACATTCTACAAGTTGCAGAAAGTCAAAGTTGAGGTCAGTGTGAATCTCAGAAAGCACCTTCCCTCAGAAACAACTTAAACAGGCTGCCTGGGTTCTTGGCCTGGCCCATGCAAGCTTATTTGGGGAAAACTTCAGACCTGGGGGTGGGAAATCAGGCAAAATCCTTGGTGCTGCCACTTACTTCACCTCAAGGAATTTACTTCACTTCCTTGATATTAAAACTGAGATAATTCTTGCATGCCTAAAAAAAGAGCCTTTGGGAAAATCACCTGTGAGCAATAATGGCTGCAAAAACCTATTACAGCCTGCAGCTGACAGCCCCTTCAGAAAGGATGTTCACTAGCAGAATCCTGTCCAAGCCTAATCACTGAGTATTGAAAGCAGGTCACCTCCCTTTCCCACCTCTATCATCCAAGGTCTCAGCTCCATGTCCCACGATCACTAGCCCTTTGCTTCTTGGCCTGTATGGTAGAGGGATCAGAAGGCAAGCAATTTGGATAAATTAATGTCACCCTGCCTGAGTATTAGAAAGAGGAGAGAAAGCTCTGCACCCCACATTGGTGAGTGGCGTCTGAGGTCTTACAAGCTGCCAAGCTGCCAAGCTGCCATCCGAGGGCACAGCAAATGGTCCCAACTCAGCAGGAACAGATGATTAACAAGGACCAAAATTACATGGGGTAAAGATAACCCAGAAGATAGAGAGACCCACATGAGTGGGTGCCTACATCGACTTGGGACCAGAACTGGATGGTGCCCGGCCACCACCAGTGATAGCTGTGATGGAGCTCACTAAGTTGAGTCTCACTGGCAACACAAGAATAAAAAGGGGTGCATCCTGAGATCTCCACTAAAAGACCTCAATTAATGGTCCAGCAGTTTCAGGGTTCCCCTGGGAGCATGGCCCCTGGCCCTGATGCTGCCCTTGCCCATAAATCACAACGAAGGTCCACTCTTCACACACGAATGGATTGGACTTGGTGATGTAGAGTGACCATATATTGGATGCACTTTATGGTTCTATACATCTATAGGATATCATCCTGCTGACCTCTGGCTGGAGGAAGGAGAGTGGGTGGAGAGGAGGGGAAAGGAGACTGCTGGGCGGATGAGACATGTATGGAGCAGAGAAGAATAGTGTGCTGTTACCAGACAGGGAGAGCAGTGGGAGCTGTATATGGGTGGGCATGTAAACTTACATGGGAATGTACATTTTCACTCAGTCATATTAAATAAAATAAAAAGAAAGAGGCGAGAAAGCCAAAATCTCACGGGTGGGTATTCAGGCACTGCTGACAGGGCCACAGGAAATCTTAGCAGGTGTCTCTCCCCCAGGCTCAGCTCCTCTAAGCCTTTCCTGCTTTTCAAAAAGGGCACCTTCTCCCCCTCCACTTCTGAGGCTGGAGATCACTGACAGAAGGCAGATGGCTCAGAAGTACAAATGAACAGTGTGGACATCAAGAGCTCACCAACTTGCCTTCTCCCCACCTAAAGGGAGCCTGTGGTGTTCCCCTCTGGGCTATTCCCCTGTTCTCCTCCAACCCACCATGCACACTGCCACAGAGCACTGTCCTCAAGAGCACCCTACAGCCTCACTCCTGCTCAGATTCTCCCCAACACCATCTCCTGTAGGACTAAGCACTTGCTCAGGCTGTTCTGTGGAACAGAGGACAAAGTACAGAAAACCGTTAATCCAAGACCCTGCCTGCCACACTGCTGTCGCCTATGGATAAACAGAGACCAAATGCTGTTCCCTCAACACCAACCTGAACTTTCCCACCTCTGCCGCCTTTGCAGACTGCTCCTTCTCTGCTAAGAACCTCCCTGGCCCCTACAATGGCATACACATTTAATTAAAGCAATATATGATACAGAAAAATAAGTGGTGTGAGCTGGGCAGCTACTACCTAAGAACAAAGTCAAAAGAAAAGTCAAAGTTACTGCTATCCAGTCGATTCCGACTCATCACAACCTTATAGGTGAGAGTAGAATTGCTCCATAGAGTTTCCAAGGAGCCTGGTGGGTTTGAACTTGATCTTTAGTTAGCAGACGTGGTAGTTTACTACACCACCAGAGTCTCTACCTAAGAACAAAGACAGTTTATTCATATAGCATCTTCCACACACACAGAGCTGGCGCTCAGTAAATGAGCTTGAATGGGCAGAGGGAGGCTTTCTGTCTTGCTGACACATGTGAGGTATGCTGGGTGCATAGCTCCTCTGACGTCAGGGAAAAGGGTCTTGACAAATCTTACCAAACTGCTAACACTTCTCCTGGTTTCCTTAAAATTTAAGCTTATATTCCTCCCACTCCCCATCCACTCTGGCAGCTCCCACAGACTGATCCATTCCTCCTAAATGTTATGCCTCAGGGACAGTGCCCAGCCCAGACCCTGGGGTCTGAAGTCAGAGCCAGCCCCGTCGCTTTCCTCCACGCTCTTTTCTTCTTCATGCTTGCCCTAAACTGGGCTAGATGCAACTGGGCTGCACAGTAGGAGCTAAATAGATGTATCTGGAACAAACGCAGCTTTCCCTGGCTACTAGCACCCACATGGATAGGCTCTTTTTCAAAATTCCTAAAGCCCTGTGTGTGATGTCCTAAATAAGCAAGTCCTGCCATGTACTCAGTTCCTAATGCAGTTAATTAGCAGAATCACCTGGGAAAGTTACAAATACAGATCCCTAGGCCGCCATCCCTGCCTATCAAGAAAGAGCCTCACGGATGCATATTTTTGAAGTTTCTCGGGCAGTGTGAGCATGATAAATAGCCCAATTGGGGAATCCTCACCCAAGAAACTGAAAGAAGTGCCAATTAGCTCAGATAGCTTCCCTATCTAAAATGGATACAGATTATTGTTGCCCTTTCTCATCACAGGGATGTCAACAGGATCAAGTCACAGGTCAAGCACAAAACAATGGATGAACTCCAGAGCCCCACTGAGGCCTGAAGCAGGCCTGCACGGAAGGAGGCAGCCCAGCTGAGGGTCTGGACAGGGAAGCCAGCACTCTGAGGTCTCGCACCCCAACAGGCTGGGTCACAGCCATAGCCTCAATCTGAACTAAGCAGGTAGAAAGAAACATCTCTTCATGGCAGTTCCTTTAAAAGGTTGCCATTACCAAGCCAGAGGCCACAGTAGGTACACAAAACTGTTAAGACGCCTCAGTCAGCGGGCAGGTAAACAGAAGAGCACTCGAGCAAAGACACACTGGACTGCCCAAAAGGAATTCCACTGTTAAAACATAAGTGAAACCAAAGGAAATACACGACAATGCCACCCTGCTGACAGCGACAGACTGGGTGCCCGTTCTCGACCACATGGTGCACATGTATAGTCCCACCTACCTACACCTCAGCCCCTGGCTGGTGCTCTGGTGGAAGCTCTAAGCCTGGCCTCCCAGGCCCTCCCTGCAGGCAGATTTAAGTTCACCTTCCCCACATGCAGGCCACACGCTATACCTTGGAGGGTGGTTTCTCCCAACAGCTTTTCTAGCCTCCTAGCTTGCCAGGCCCAATGTCCCCTGTGCCACATGTCCAAGCTGTCCTCCCATGTGGACTGAGCCCTGGCTATCTCAAGTCCCTCTTCCTAAGACAGAGTCAGGAGACACAGCAAACCTGGGAAGTTCTTCTACCTGGCAGTGGGAGACTGCCACACCCTGCCAGAGGCCCCACGCTGTTCTTGGCTATAGCTGCAAGGATCTCTTCTCCCTGAACCTCAATTTCTCCACCACTGAAGGGCAGCTCCTTAAACCCCCTTCCCGCTGAGGCTGTACATATACTGGGCCTTCTATCCCGAAGTCCTCAGCTCTTGGATGTGCTTCTTTCATTTCCCACAGGCCAAGTGAACAAGTTCTCTATCTCTTCGGCCTTCTTTGGGAAAGGAACTTTTAAAAATGGCCTGCCTCCCTGGAAGCCCTGCCTTGACACAAAGTCTGACCCCTTCTAGAGTCAGAGCTCTGGAGAGGGATAAGAGCTGAGAGAGTCATGGAGATGGAGGGGGTGCTGGGCTAAGTGCCTATCTTCTTCACTCCCAAACAGATTTTCTAACTACACCACCAGGTCTCCTTCAGGGCTGAGACAAAGAAATTGTTGAACAAAATATTAACCACAGTGAGAAAGAGGCTTTACCATACACCTTGAAAATGTTAGTCCTTCCCACTACCAAGCTCATACTCTAGTAAACATATGACTAGCATCCAAGGTGACATACATGTTTATGTAACAACCTCCACCCAGGACCGCTCTGTCTGGGAGGAGGGGCCCCATCCACATTCAGCACCAGCATGGGAAATATCCTGCTTGCATGGCCCCTCTCTCTTCTTGGAGAAAGGAGGGGACGCTGCTTTGCAGGACAGAAGCAATATGGTCTGGCAGATGGAGAGAGGATCTACTGCAGGAAGGATCCAGGGCAGCGACTAAAGTAAGAGTTTTTTAAAGCCTGCCTACAGCAGAAGAGCTGTAGTGAGGTGGGCAACAAGGATGAGTTCCAAGAGAAAGGCTGGGGAGGAGAAAAGAAGCAGGAGGCCCTGCCAAGAAAGAGCAAGGAAGCAGGATGAGAAGAGCGAGACTGAGAATGGATGTGTGAGCAGCACTAGGTCTGGTGACAAGGAGACATTGGGTCCCAAGATTTCACCGTGGTAAATACTAAGATTTCAGCTGAGCAGACGGAACAATGGGTTATTTCCAAACCTCAAGGGGGAAGTTGGCCATGCAGGAGGGAAGCTCCAAAATAGGAAAATCTGTCTGCCATTTTGCCCTTAATATAGCATTAAAGATCCCCAAATATGTCCCAGGAACCACGGACTTCACGTCACTGCTGATGTCCAACCAGAGAGCTCCCAAACTGGGGGTTGCTCTGGCTACCTAAGCTGGAGTTAGACCCAGAACTGGGCTGATTTATTGCCTGTCCCTACTCAAGGAAGGGCTCTGGGGCAGATGATTCTTCCCTCACTCCTGTGGCTGCCCTACTAAGTCCCTTCACACTCCAAAAAGGGACTGGGGGCTTTTCTTGGGGTCGATCTGGAACTTTCCCTATTCTTCTAAAGCTGCAGGGAATGGCATTTCTCCCACCCCCTTCACCTGGGAGGAAAAAAAATGGTCCTTTTCCTCCTCCTTGGGCATCCCCCCCTTAAACAAATGCCATCTCCAGGTCCCTAAGGCTGATTCAGGCCACTGACTCAGATCCGTGTTAATGAGTTTTTTCTGTCACCTAATTAGTTCACAATGAACTCAGCCTGAGAAAAAGAGACAAGAGGGTTGGGAAAAGGACGGAAGAAAGTCAGTCTGAAACCATTACAACAAAAAGGACATGATCCCAGCACGAAGTGGGTTCCCTACAGAAGATTGGAATGCTCTGTCCTCAGTTTTGGGCACCTCTCAAAACAGAAAGGCGGTGTTGAGGCGAAGGAGTTTGGAGCCTTACCTAAGAGGTGAAGAAGACACTGTGGCCTTACCTGCCCATTAACCCCAAGTCATCAGCAAAAGACTCTGCCTTCTCCCCGGTATTGTCACTACGGCCCAAACCCACCACCTACTGGTGGGCGCCCCTCTTCAAACTGAGTGCCACATGAGAAAGCAGATGGCTCAGGGCAAGGCCCATCTGCCCACTTTCCTCTCAGAAGGTCGACATGCCACGGGGCATCCGCAAGCACCGTTCATCCACTTTTCCTGACCCTCAGTAGCCGCAACCCCAGGGCCCAAGAGCCTAGAGCAGTGCTAGGCAGGCAGTGCGCTGCGTCCAGCACCTGAGAGCGGTGTCCCTACAGGTCAGTCAGGCCCGACAGCCTCGGCACACTTCTACGGAGTGCAGCGGGGAGGACTGGGCGCGGGTGGGACCCGGGCGAAGGCGCCAACCGACTGATGGGCCGCCCACGCAGCTGCAGCGCCGAAGCCCGCGCCAGACTCTGCCCCGCAGCCTGCTCAGCGTGCGGCGGCGTGGGGGCGTGTGCGCCAAGAGAGGGCGCGGTGCTGCGACTCCACCTTCCGCGCCCGCAAGAGCTGGGCCACCGTCCACTAACGGACCCCACTCCCTCTCCCAGTGCGGGGCAAAGGCCAAGCAGCTGCTCAGATCCGTCTCTGGCAGCGTCCCTCGCAGCCCTCCGAGGCCCCTCCGCCGCGCCCACCTTCCCCAGCCAGGCCTTCCCAGATCCGGCCCCAGCCTCTGGTAGCCTCTGCGGCTCCAAGACCTGCCGTCCTGGCGCGGAAAACGTGTCCCCTGAGAGGAACCAGCCTCCAGCCCCACTGTGTCCCTAAACGAGACATGGCGAAGCCTGAGCAACCGCTTTGCTGCGCAGCCCGCCAGCTAGCCGCATGGCCCGGACAGTGGGCGCCAATGGACCCCGACGGGGAGAGAACACAGCTAGGCCAAGCCCACGGAGCTCGGCTCCCGCAGTCCCCGGGGCCACTCACCCTCGATGGAAATGACGTGCTCTCGGATCTGGTTCTGCAGCGCCAAGTCCTCGATGCGTTCGATCAGGTCGTAGATGGCGTAGATATTGGGATGCACGGACTCGAAGCGCTGGATCTCGGCCCGAATGGCCGCCGAGTTGGAAAGCGCGAACTGCTGCGGAGGACCGCCGGCCAGCTGCTGCGAAGGGCCACCGCCACCCCCGGGCCCAGGCACCCCGCTGCCAAACTGTCCGCCGCCCCCCGCGCCGCCGCCGCCGCCGCCCCCCGGAGCCGCCAGGCTTTGCTGCTGCTGGGGGCTCTGTCCCCCGCCTGCCTGGAAGTTCATGGCTCCGGAGCCGCGGGGCCCGAGTCGGGCCCAGTTGGGGCCCGGAGCGGCGGCGGCGGCGGCGGCGGGCGCGCGGAGCTGGCGGGGCCGGGACTATGGAGCTGGCGGCGCGGGACTAGTGCATGGAGCCAGGGCTCCGGGCAAGGCCGAGCCGGGAGCAGCCACCGCTCACGCTGCGGACGCCCCTGCCGGGAGCTTCCCGGCGCCGCGATCCCACCGCCTGCAACCAGCCTCGAGCACCAACAACAACGGGCCCGGGAGCGCGCGTCCCGGCCCTCCCCCCGCGTCATGCGCACGCACCGCCGCCCCCGCCGGCTCCGGCACACGCAGCCGAAGCCCCCTCCCCGCCGCCCCCGCCCGGTTGAGCGCACGGCCCAGCCCCCGCCCCCGCCCCTCGCCCGGCTCCCGGCTGCCTCCACGAGCCAGCACCGCCCCGGCCCGGCCCCGCCCACCCGGCCTCGGCCTTTCCGCCTCCTCAGCAGCCCCCACCCACACCGCTTTGCGGCTGCCCGCCCGGGCTGGGCCGCTGCTCCGAGGTCCACCCAGGCCTGGGCTGTTGCTTTCGCTTCCCTGCGCTGCTCCGAGTGGTGTCCGACCTCTAGGCAGTGCCAGAACAGTTCCCTGCGCCTGAGGGTGTTGAGTATCGTGGCTGATGAGCCGAGGAGGGCCGCTTGCCTCAACCCGGCTGCTTCGCACTGACATTGTCTCGCTTTCGGTGAGGCACAGGCTTCCCTGTCCCTGAGCTCCACCCGAGGTCAGCCTTACGAGCCCCTCTCTGGCCCAACGCCTGGGCTCTCCACTGCAGTACAGAGTAAAATGCTGCACTATAGACACTGGGAATCGGATTTTCCAGCTGTATCCTTATTTCTTTCTCTCTGAGTGCTTCATTGGCGTACGCCTTGGAAATGACACTTTGAACAACTTCTGCTGCCCCCAACACACACCCTCACTTCTTATGACCAGCCTCTCCAGAAAGTTCCCACTTCAACTCCCTGAAAGAAGCAGGACTCACTACACAGAGGAAGAAGAGGGAGGAATGAAATGTTAGGCCTGTTTCTTCCGCCTACCCCACTTGAGAGACTCAAGACAGCCCATGTGGCTCTTTTCATTCTTCCTTCGTTGTCCAACCTGTCCTTCCTGATATCCACTCCTTTGGAGGCCTGGGAGCTTCTTCGATATCCCAGTTCCTCGGCATTCTCATTGCCAGAGCTGTCTACAGTTCTGCTAGCCAGTCCCCACCTGCTCCCCAAAACCTTTCATAAAATAAGAGATGGCCTGTGTAGGCCAGTGGCATCAACCAAATGTCCACTGGCACAGTTGGTTGGTACGTGTCTTTCTTTTTGTACAAGCTTCCATTTTCCAAGCCAAGCCAGGCCTTTCCCAGCAATAGCTGCCCCCACAACTTAGCTCCAGTACAAACACAGTCACCATTCCTAAGTTTCTTGTAGCATCCAAAGTATCAGTGCAAGCTAATCAACACTGGGGCCTATCCACCAGAGGAGACGTGGTTTTCAATCTATGTGACCTTAAGCATGTCTTGTACCCTCTTCGGGCCTCACCTGCAAAATGTAGTGGTTGAATAGAACACCCAGCTGTGATGTTTTGTAATTTTAAAAGCAACATCTAACATCTCTTTTAGGTGCCGTGATGGTTAAGGTTGTGTGTCACCTTGGCTGGGCCATGATTCTCAGGAGTTTGGCAGTTACATAATTGTGTAATTACCTCTATGGTGAGATCTGCTTGGAACAGCTGACATGAAAGGGAGTTTCACTGGGGCTATGGACTAAATCCAATATATATGGGCTTTTTGGCAAAGCTCACTGGCTCACTGCCTTTTGCTCTGCTCTGGATCCTGCATTTGGCTCATCATCATCTGAATTCTGGTTCTTGGGACTCGAGCCAGAAGTTAGCCATCTAACTTGCCAATCTTGGTATTCAGCAGCCTCCACAGCTATAAGTCAGCAGCCTTCCATCCAGCCTGCTGATCTTGGGTTCATCAGCCCCTGCCATTCTCTGTATCTGTCTGTCTGTCTATGCTTCACTGGTTTTGCTTCTCTACAGAACCCAGTCTAAGATATTTGGTACCAAGGGTGGTTCTAGAGAAACAAAATTGTAAGGATGAGTTTTCTAAATTTGTTCTCCCATCTGATTTGTCTTAAAGAGGTTGATGACTGCTTCTAGTAATAAAAAGAACACTGTTAATCCATGGTATGAGGTGGCAATCAAACAACACAAGATATCCCCACCAGTAGATCAAGTATTAGTGAGAGAAGCTTCTGATGATCACATATTTGATATTTTTCTACAATTTTGTCAGAAAGATCAGTATAAGGAAGCTAGCTAGTTGATCCTATTTTCACTGCACAAAGCAGTGAAAGAGATGAGCTCAGGGCTTCAGGGTCAAAGTTCAAGTGCCACATAAATAATCTCAAAGTTGCCAGTTGTGGCCTGAAAGAAAGGCTTATTTTTTGTAGTAATAGAGCTGATATTGATGAAAACCAAACCCACAGTGGCTAATTACAATGCCAGTTGAATTCCCAACTTCAAATGGAGTCTGTGAGATAAAGTGAAAACACTTAACTGGGAAGAAATGGGGTCCTGAAACTTGGGATAGGGAGGTATGGTCAAATAATTAGGAAGCTGAGGTTACTGAGCTCCTGAAAAACCTGTTGAATTGCTCCTGCCAACAAAACCATTAGCCCCTAGCCATCTGATGAGGTTAACCTGGTTGTGTCTGTAGATCCTTTGTCTAGGGTAGCATCTGAGTCATCACTAGGGTCATCACCTGTGGCAGATGCCTTTACAGGGCAATGCGGAATGTCCAGGGCTTAAAAAGTCTCACCACTCATTTTTGCTTCTAAACCTATACTTAAAGTGCCAATGAACCCCAAAAGGTAAAACACAAAGCAAAACCAAGGAGAAGGCAAGCTACACCCCAGAAGAACTCTGAGTTTTGTAATACATGCCAACAGAAAATTGAGGAATAGGTATGGGAATGGCTATTAAGAGTGTGTGATAACAGTGCAAGGAACACAAATTTGAATCATCTCAATTTATTAATATGGGCCCACTAAGCACAGATTCTTCATTAGATGTTTCAGCTCAAGAGACTAGTAGAGGATCTAATAGTTTATTTCACTGGGTTGCTGAAGCATGTATTACATGGTAGCATACACTGAATCACATTAAAGTATGTCAGACCAGCCTTGGTATATTGTAGATATTGTAGAAGAAAATATCCAAAGGTTTAGCGGAATCAACATGTTACAATGAATTTATCAGATTAGACCCACAGACCCACAAATACGTGGAGTACCAGAGAACACACCTCTTTCACCACAACAGGGAGGAACAAGTTTGGGAAAGGAGCCCCAGCATACTTGAAGACTTCTGTGATTGCTATTTTATGTAAATGCTGTGATTGTTATTTTATGTAAGCTGCCCTAACTGAACTAAGACATTTAGTTACAATGGGGCTAAGTGCCACTGTGGTGATAAGGATCAAGTGGCCACACTCAATTGACAAAGACAAGGTGGATGTAATTACCATCATGATAGCAGCCAAAGCAGTAATCAGAATAGTCTGACTTGCATGGACCTATAGCTTTGGTAACTTAGTCATGATGTCACTAGGAGCTAAACAGATGGGAAATCTGCTAAATACTTGCTTGATCTGTATGAGCACAAGAATTCTAGGTCAAGTGACTAGCAACCTAACTTGAATCACCAGAATACAGGGTCATGTCCTCTCTGTTATTTCCTAGGCGTGAGCAAGTTTACACACCCAAAAACTACTTGAAGGAAACAGAAGCCATCTACTCTGGAGGAAAGACCCCACTATTCTGCAAAAAAAAAATTATCCTGTTATTATTTATACCAGCCTTCCCCAGAGGAATCTAAGGGATCTACGACCTTTTATGAGAGTGACTATTCATCTGGGGAAAAGGAAGTAATCTGACTTTCAGGAGGATTACTGGACCCTGGCTCTGAACTGCCACTAATTCTGAGAGACCCAAATGTCACTGTGGCCCACCAGGCAGAGAGGGGACATATAGAAGTCAGGTTATTAATGAAGACTGAGCTCATGTCCTTCTCACATTGGATCCACTGGGGTCCTGAACTCATCCAGTGGTGATTTTCCAGTTCCAGAATGTATAATTGGAATAGACATACCCAGGAACTGGCATAACCCACACACTGAATCCCTGATATGTAGAGTAAGGGCTATTATGGTAGGAAAGGCTAAGCAGAAGCCATTAGAACTGCCTCTAACTAAGAAAATAGTAAACCCAAAGTAATACCAGACTCCTGAAGAGATTACAGAGGTGATTGTCACCATCAGAGACTGAAAGGATTCAGGGGAGTGAGTCCAACCTTACTCCCATTCAACTCGCCTATCTGGGTACTGCAAAAAATAGATGGGTCTTGGAGAACGACAGTAGATTATCAAAAAAGTTAACCAGGTGATGTCTCTAATTACAGCTGCTGTTCCAGTTGTAATTTCATTTATTGACCAAATTAATATATCTCCTGCTACTGGAATGCAGATATTGATCTAGTTAATGACTCTCTCTACGTAACTGTTCCCAGGGACCACCAGAAGCAGTTTGCCTTCAACTGGCAAGGCCAGCAATACACTGTCAATGTCCTACCTCAAGATAGATAAACAATCCAGCCACCTATCATAATTTAGTCTGTAAGAAACTTGATCAACTTGTCTCTTCACAAGACATCACACTGATCTGTTACATTAATGACATTATGCTGATTGGACCAATAAGAAGTGTCAGTGACTCTGGACTTATTAATGAAACATTTCATGCTAACTCACTGCCATCAAGTCAATTCTAACTCATAGCAACCCTATGGGACAGAGTAGAACTTACGGTTTCCAAGGAACAACTGGTGTACTTGAACTGCTTGCCTTTTAGTTAACAAATGAATGCTTAACCAGTACGCCACCAGGGATCCCTTTGCATGCTAATCAATTGTCACTGAGTCAATTTTGACTCATAGTGATTCTAAAGGACTTAGTATAACTGCCTATAGGGTTTTCAAGAAGCACATATTAGAGACAAACTCCCAACCTTATCATCTGTAGCTCTTAACTAGTATGTTACTAGGATGGAAAATTAATCCCACTAAAATTCAGGTATCTTCTGCTTTAGTGAAACTTTTAGGGATCCAGCAGTATGTGGTATGCTGAGATATTCCTTCTAAAGTAAACGATAAGTTATTACATCTGGCCCCGCACACAACTAAAAAGAAAACACAATGTCTACTGGTTTCTTTGGACTTTGGAGGCAACATATCCCTCACTGCAGTGTGTTGCTCTGGTCTTTTTATCAAACAACTTGGAAAGCTGATAGTTTTGAGTGTGACCTAGAACAAGAGAAGGCTCTAAAACAGAGTCAGACTACCATGCAAGCCACTATTCCACTTAGATCATAAGATCTGGCTGATCCAATGGTGCTAAAAGTATCTGTGGCAGATAGAGATGCTGTTTGGAGTCTTTGGCAGGCCCTTCTTGGTGAATCACACCACAGACACTTAGGATTTTAGAGCAAGGCCCTGCTATCCTCTGCTTATAACTGCTCGCCTTTTCAGAAACAGTATTTGTATTGCTACTAGGCCCTAGTGGAGCCTGACTGCTTAACCATGAGCCCCCAAGTCAGCATGTGGTCTGAGCTATCCATCATGAATGTGGTGTTGTCTGACCCCAGAGCCATAATGTTGAATATGCACAGCAGCACTCCATCATTAAATGGAAGTAGTGTATACAAGATGAAGCCTAAGCAAGACCTGAAGGAAAAAGTAAGTGCATGAGGAAGCAGCCTGAATGCCCATGGTCTCCACTCCTGTTACATTACCTTCCTACTCCAAGTCTGCATTTATGACTTCATGGGCAGTTCCTGATGAACTGTTGACTAAGGAAGAGAAAATTCATGCCTGGCTTACACATGGTTCTGCGTGATATGCAGGCACCATTCAAAAGTGGACAGGCAGCACTACAGCTCTTTTCTGGGATCTTCCAGAAAAAGAGTGGTAAAAGGAAAACCTCCCAATGAGCAGAACTTTGAGCAGTGCACCTGGTTGTTCACTGTGCTTCAAAGGAGAAATAGCCACATGTGCAATTGTATACTGATTCGCAGGCTGTGGGCAATGGTTTTGCCGAATGAACAAGGACTTGGAAGGAACATGACTGGAACATTGTAGACAAGAAGGTATAGAGAAGAGGCATGTACATAGGCTTCTCTGAATGGGTCAGAGTAGTGAAGATATTTGTGTCTCATGTGAATGCACACCAAATACTCAGCCTTAGAGAATTTTAACAATCAAGTGGACAGGATGACACATTCTGTGGAAACAAGTTGTCTTCTTTTCCCCGGCACTCCTGTCGTTGTCCATTGGGCTTGTGAACAAGATGGCGACGTTGAAGGGATGGAAGTTATGCATGGGCTCAGCAACATGGACTTCCATTTACCCAGGCCACTTGGCAACAGTCACTGCTGAGTAACCAATCTGCCAGCAGCAGAGACCAACACTGAGTGCCAAGTAAGACACTATTCCTTGAGATGACCAGCCAGCAACCTTGTAGCAGGTTGATTACATTGGACTGCTTCCATCATGTAAAGTATAGGATTTTGTTTTTACTGGAACAGACACTTATTCTGGACACAGATTTTCCTTCACTGAACCTAATGTTTCTGCCAAAACTACTATCCATGGACTTACAGAATACCTTATACACAGTTACATTATCCCACACAGCATCATCCCAGATCAAGGGACTTACTTCACAATAAGTGAAGTAGAAATGGGCCCATGCTCATGGAATTTACTGGCCTTACCATGTTCCCCATAATACCAAAGCAGCTGGATTTATAGAACAGTGGACTAGCCCTCTAAAGCCACAATTACAAGGCCAGCTTTGGGGAAATGTTCTCCAAATCCAAACCAAACCCACTACAATTGATTTGATTATTACTCATAGCGAGCCTATAGCACTATGAGTACCACTGCTCCAAAGAGCTTCCAAGAAGTACGTGGTGGATTTGAACTTCCAACATTTTGGAGGTCAGATCCAGCACTTAACCACTATGCAACCAGGATTTCCAGTGTTCTCAAGGAGATTGTATATATTCTAAGCTAGCTTCCAACATATTGTGCTGTTTCTCCCACAGTCAAAGTTCATGGGTCCAGGAAACAAGCGATGGAGATGAGAGTGGCACCACTCACTATTGCCACTAGTGACTCACTCACAAAATTTTTGCTTCTTGTCCCTGACACCCTATGCTATGTTAGTCTAGAGGTCTTAGTTCCAAACAGAGGAATGGTCTGATTTGGAGACATAGCACCAATTCTATTGAACTGGTAGTTAATAATATCACCACTCTGGACTCCTCTGTATCAAAAGGCAAAAAAAAAAGGAGTTAACATATTGGTAGGTGTGATTGATCCTGACTATCAAACAGGAAATCAGGTTGATATTACACACTGGATGAAAGAAGAGTATAGCTGTGTCTTAGTCATCTAGTGCTACTATAACAGAAATACCACGAATGGATGGCTTTAACAAGAGGAATTTATCTTCTCACAGAAAACTAGACTAAAAGTCCAAATGCAGAGCATCAACTCCAGTGTAAGGTTCTCTCTCTGTCAGCTCTGGAGGAAGGTACTGTTGTTAGGTGCCATCAAGTTAGCTCCGACTCATAGCGACCCTATGAACAACAGAACAAAACACTACCTGGTCGTGCACCATGTCTACAATTGCTTTTATGCTTAAGCCCATTGTTGCGACCCCTGTGTCGATCCAGCTTGTTGAGGTCTTCTTCTTTTTCATTGACCGTCCACTCTACCAAGCATGATGTCCTTCTCCAGGCACTGATCTTTCCTGACAACATGTCCAAAGTAAGTAAGACACAGTCATGCCATCTTTGCTTCCAAGGAACACTCTGGT
This sequence comes from Heterohyrax brucei, assembly GCA_028571685.1. NCBI lineage: Eukaryota > Metazoa > Chordata > Mammalia > Hyracoidea > Procaviidae > Heterohyrax > Heterohyrax brucei. The sequence goes on along the minus strand of CM053158.1, from coordinate 59,296,400 downwards.
TGCATTCCTTGCAGAACAGATCTGTTGGTTCTTTTGGTGGTCCATTGTACATTTAACATTCTTCTCCAACACCACAATTCAAAGGCATCAATTCTTCTGCCTTTTTTGTTCATAGTCCAGCTTTCGCAATACGATGCAATTGAAAATACCATGGCTTGGGTCAGGCGTGTTTTTGTCTTCATGGTGACATCCTTAATTTTCAAATACTTTGAAGAGGTCTTTTGCAGCAGATTTTCCCAGTGCAACGCGTCTTTTGATTTATTGACTGCTGCTTCCAAGGCCATTGATTGTGGACCCAAGTAAAATGAAATCTTTGACAACCTCAATCCTTTCTCCATTTATGACAATGTTGCTTACTGGTCCAGTTGTGAGAATTTGTGTTTTCCTGATGTTGAGATGCAATCCATACTGAAGGCTGTGGTCCTTGATCTTAATCAGTAAATGCCTCAAATCTTCTTCATTTCCAGCAAGTAAGGTAGTGTTATCTGCATAATGTGGGTTGTTAATGAGTCATCCTCCAATCTTGATGCGTCGTTCTTCTTTGTATAGTCTAGCTTCTCTGATTGTTTGCTTAGCATACAGATAAAAAAGATATGGTGAAAGGATACAACCCTGACACATGCCTTTCTTGACTTTGAACCAAGCAGTGTCCCCTTGTTCTGTTCACACGACTGCCTCTTGATCCTATACAGATTCCTTGAGAGCACAATTAGCTGTTCTGGAATTCCCATTCTCTGCAATGTTAGCCATAGTTGAGTATGATCCATACAGTCGAATGCCTTTGCATAGTTGATGAAACACAAGTAAACATCTTGCTGATATTGTTTGCTTCTAGTGAAGATCCATCTGATGTCCACAATAATGTCCCTGGTTCCACTTCCCCTTCTGAACCCAGCTTGAATTTCTGGCAGGAAAGGTACTTGTCTGGAGGAAGGTACTTGTCCTCAATATTCTCCTGTACTGGGAGCTTCTCAGGCACAAGAATCCTGATGCCGAATGATACACTGTGCTCTTGGTACTTGTTTCTAGGTGTTACGAGGTTCCGAGGTTCCTAACTCTCTGCTTGCTTTCCTTTTATCTCAGAAGATTGCCTCAAAACACAATACACCCCAAGAAGGCTGGCATGGATCCAAAAAACACAAAACTACAAATGTTGTAGAAGCTGTGGAGAGACTCGAACCCTTCTACATTGCTAGTGGGAATGCAAAACGGTACAACCACTCTGGAAAATGGTTTGGTGATTTCTTAAAAAGCTAGAGATAGAAATATCATATGATCCAGAAATCCCGCTGCTTGGATATGTCCTAGAGAACTAAGGGCCGTCACACAAACAGATATGTGCACTCCAGTGTTCATTGCAGCACTGTCCACAATAGCAAAAAGGTGGAATCAACCTAGGTGCCCTTCAGAAGAAGAATGGACAAACTATGTTATAGTCACACAATGGAATACTGTGCAGTGATAAAGAACAGTGCCGATCTTTTGAAACATCTGATAATTTGGAGTCTTCTTGAAGACATTAATGCTGAATGAAATCAGTCACTCACAAAGGACAAATACTGTATGAGACCATTTTTATGAGGCTTCAGGAAATGGACTAAGCACAGAAAAAAATAATCTTTGTTGGTTACGGAGTTGGGAGAGATAGACATTCAGATATTAGATATTAAGTAGGAACTGGATTAAGTGAAGAAAGTGACAGCACACACTAGAAGGGAGACCAACACTGCTGGAATATAATAAGAGCTAGAAGATTTCCTATATACAACCTAACAATTCAAAGGTTACAGTAGCAGGAGTGGGGACCTGGGGACCATGCTGTCTGGGGACAACTAGGTCAACTGGCACAACTAAGCTTTTCCTTTTTAAGAATTAAGAAAATGGTCTGCATCCCAACCTGGTGAATGGCATCTGGGGTCTTAAAAGCTTGCAAGCTGCCATCTAAGGAGCATCAGTTGGTTCCAATCCATCTGGAACAGAGGAGAATAAGTGACATCAAAGACAGAAGGAAAACATGAGTCCAGGAGACAGAAGGGCCATACGACCTGGAGTCTAGACCAGGATGAGACTAGCAGAACTAGATGGTACCCAGCCACCTCTAATGTCACCTTGAGAGGCAATGTAGGGTTAGGCTTCTTGACACAGAGGGAGAAAAAATCTGTACCCGAGGTACAGATCTAGAATTCTGTTAAAAGCCCAGACTTGATGGTCCGAAACCCTGGAGGGTCACCTGACAGCATGGCACCTGGTCTTGCTTCTACATCAGAGACAAAGCTAGCACTGAAGACAACTCTTTAGACAAAAAAAAAAGGAGTGGACTGTAAGACATAAGGCTGTTGGGGCAGTTCCCCAATAGAAATGACGGGGAGGGTGGAGAGATGGCAGGACCAGGTTGAATGAATATGGGAAGCACAGAGTGGAAGGGATGCATGTGCTGTCACAGGGCTGGGTTAGCAGATGAATTCACATAGAGGTCTCCGTATGCAGTTTGATACAGCAAATTGACTTTACGACTTTCACTTAACCATGATAATTTTTTTTTTAAAGACACAATACACCTCACTAAGACCCAGCCAAACTGATACATACTTTTTGGGAGAAACAATTCAGTCCATGATGGTCTGGAATGCAGGAGATCCCTTATGATATCTCTTAAGGATACCATATCCTGTGATTAAAGTCAATGGAAAACCATAGCAACCCAATTCTGAGATGACTACTAATGGCCCAAATTCTTCAGGAATGAAGGTTTGGGTCACTCAACCAGGCAAAGAACTACAACCAGCTGAGGCGCTTGCTGAGGGCAAAGGGAATACAGAATGGGTTGTGGAAGAATGTAGTTCTAAACACCAGCAACAACTACATGACCAGCTGCAGAAATGAAAACTGTAATTATCAAGATTATTCCTGCTTTGTATATGCTGTCATGAATTGACTTGTGTCCCCCCAAAAATGTGTGTAACCATTTGACTAAGCCATGATTTCTGATATCCTGTGATGTTCTTCCTAGTTGTAAATCTTGCCTTTATGATGTTAATCAGGGAGGATGGGAAGCAGTTGTGTTGGTGGGGCAGAACTCAGTGTGTATAATTGTATTGTGCTTTGAGGGAATTTCTTGGGGTATAAGAAAGAGAGGTGGGAACCTCATACCACCAAAATGCAGTGGTGGGAACAGAGCATGTCTATTGAAAAAGACCCTGATCCCTGCACATCAGAATCTCCCAGACAGGGGGAAGACTGACAACAAGGACCTTCCTTCAGAGCCAACACAGAATTGTTTCCCCTAGAGCTGATCCCCTAAATTTTCACTCTTAGCCTACAGGACTGTGACAAGATCAATTTCTCTGTTTAAAGCCATCCATTTGAGGTGACTAAGACATATGACCATCAAATAGTTTTGTTTCCTTGACATATAAAATATGTGTCCACATTTGTTGGATATAGGCCACACCTCAAGGAAAAGCCCTTTCAACTGACTGGCCCCTCATAGCAGATCTCCTCACGGAGGTGCTTACATTATATCAGGTCTTATCTTGGAAATTATTACATCATTATTTAGCTACCCAAGTACTCTACAACTGCCAAATCACTGAAAATTACAGCCAGCAAAATTGACACACAATCCTAACCATCATGAGATATAATCAAGGTTAGTACATTTTCAGTTGTGTGCATGTCAGTTATACTGTGTTAGGTACAAAAATAGCTTTGTAATTGTCTTTATTTAGAGATTGTATGATTATGATTAAAGGAGATGTGTACCAGTGCCAAGTTGACAAGAGCTTGATGGTTAAAGTTGTGTGTCAGTTTGAATTGAGTCTTGATTCTCAGTGATTTGGCAGTTATGTAATGAAGGTAGGCAGTTCAAATCTGCCAGGTGCTCCTTGGAAACTCTATGGGGCAGTTCTACTCTGTCTGTAGGGTCGCTATGGGTCAGAATTGACACGACAGCAACAGGTTTGTTTTTTTCTGTAATGACATAATCATCTCCATGATAAGATCTGATATACTGTAATCTCCTCAACACGAGAAGTACTACGAGCAGCAATCAGTTACAAAGAAATTTCTTTGAGGATATGGACTCCATTCAACACACATAAATTTTCTGGCAAAGCTCACCTCTTTTGCTCTGCTCTGGATCTTGCATTCTGCTTGTCATCATCTGAACTCTGGTTCTTGGAGCCTGAGCCAGCAACCTGCCATCTGACCTGATTTTGAGTCTGTAAGCCTCTGCAGTTACATGAGTCAAGAGAAGCCTCCATCCTGACCCATGGATTTGGGACTTTCCAACCTCTACAACCACATGAGCCATTTTCCTGATATAAATCTCTTTCTTTCTCTCTACCTCTCTCTTTGTTGTTGTTGTTGTTGTTAGGCATCATCAAGTTGGTTTCAGCTCACAGAGACCCTATGTACAACAGAATGAAACACTGCCTGGTCCTGTGCACCATACCTGCTATCGGTGTTATATTTAAGTATGTTGTTGCAGCAGCCGCTGTGTCAGTTCATCTTGTTGAAGGTCTTCCTCTTTTTGACCGACCCTCACTTTACCAAGCATGATGTCCTTCTCTAGGAATTGATCTCTTGACAACACCTCCACTTGCCATTCTTGCTTCTAAGGAGCACTCTGGTTACATTTCCTCTAGAACAGATCTATTTGTTCTTTTGACAGACCATGGTATATTCAATATTCTTCTCCAACATCACAGTTAAAAGGCATCAATTCTTCTTTAGTCTTCTTTATTCACTGTCCAGCTTTCACATGAGAATGAAGCAATAAAAAATACCATGGCTTGGGTCTGGCGCATGTACCTTAGTCTTCAAGGTGACATCTTTACTTTTCAACACTTAAAAGAGGTCTTTTGCAGTAAATTTTCTCAATACAATGCATCTTTTAATTTTTTGGCTGCTGCTTCTATGAGTGTTGATTGTAGAACCACGTAAAACGAAATCTTTAACATCCTCATACTTTTCTCTGTTTATCACAATATTGCTTACTCGTCCAGTTTTGAGGATTTTTGTTTTCTTCACTGGTATTGCTTCTCTACAGAACTCAGCCTGAGATTAATGCTTGATGAGAATTTCTAAGATAACTTCCCAAAAGAGATGCTGCGGGTAATCACTCAGTGTGCTGGCCACTAGGGCAGCACCTGTCTTAGCACTGGTAAGTTGTCTACATGTCTGTTTCCTCTAATGGTATACACTTCACTTGAAGATGTGATAGGGTCTGATTCACCATTGTATTCTCAGCATCTTGTATACCCTTGCCATCAAGTTGATTCTAACTCATAGTAATCCTATACGACAGAGTAGAACTACCTCAAAGAGTTTAATGACTTTCTGCTTTCTTTGGGAGACCTATCGGCACAGTGGTTAAGTGCTGTGGCTGCTAACCAAAAGGTTGGTAGTTTAAATCCTCCAGCTGCTCCTTGGAAACCCTATGAGGCCTTCCTACTGTGTCCAGGGTCACTGTGAGTCAGAATTGACTTGAAGGTAACTGATTTGGTCTTACTTTCTTTGTTTGTGATGTCTTGGATGACAGTCCACAACTCATCTGTTCTTCAATTATTAGTGTTCAATGCATCAAATCTATTTCTTTTGTTTTTATACATTAGATGAAGGTTTATAGAGCAGATTAATTTCTTATGAAACAGTTAACACACTTTGCTTTGTGACATAGTTTGTCAAACTCACAACATGTTAATATTCTCTTCTTCTGGACCTTAGGTTCCCCATTTCCATTCATCCAGCCTTCCAGTCCCTTCCTGCCTTCTTGTGCTTGTGCCTGGGCTGGTGTGTGCACTTAGTCTTGCATACATAGTTGAGCTTCGTGTGTTATTGTTTCATGGGCCTGTCTAATCTTTGACTAAAGAGTGAAACTCAAGAGCGACTTCACTATTGAGTTAAAAGGGTGTGCAGGAATCAAACTATTCTTGAGATGGCTTCTAAATTCAGGTGGGATACTCTCAAGGTTGTACTTTGGTTCTTGTGGACTTGTTTTAATTTTCTTCAACTTCTACTTGAATATGCATGTGAGCAACTGATAGTCTGTTCTGCAGCCTGCTCCTGGGCCTGTTCTGACTGATGCTACTGAGTTCTCCATTGTCTCCTTCTATAGATGTAGTCAGTTTGATTCCTCAGTATCTGTCCAAGTCCATGTGTCTACCCATCATTCGTATTGTTAAAAAAAATGTATTTCCAATAAATAGGTCATTGCTCTTGCAAAATTCTATCATATGACCTCTGGTAGCACTTCTATCACAAAGACCATATTTTCCAACTACCAATCCTTCTTTGCTTCCAACTTTTGCATTCCAATCACCTGTAATTATCAATGCATCCTGATTGCCTGTTGGGTCAATTTGAGACTGTAGAAGTTGGTAAAAGTCTTCATTTACTTCATCTATGGCATTAGCAGTTTGACTAATAGTCATATTAAGTGGTCTTCCTTGTAGGCATATGGATGTTATCTCATCATTGACAGTGTTGTTCTTCAGGATAGATCTTGAAACATTCTTTCTGACAACGACCGTGGTGCTGTTCTTCTTCAATTTCTCAGTCATAGTCTAGTAGACCGTACAATTTCTGATTCAAAATGGCCAACACCAGTCTGTTTCAGCTCACTAATGCCTAGAATATCTATCTTCAAGTGTTTCATTTCATTTTTCAGAACTTCCAATTTTTCTAGCTCCACAGTTTGTTCATTTTACATTCAGACCACTAATGGATTTTTGCAGTCTTCTTTTTGAGTCATGCCATATCAGCAAATGAAAGTCTTGAAAGCCCCATCCACATCATTAAGGTGGACTCTATTTTGAGAAGGCGGCTTGTCCTAGTCATCTAGTGCTGCTGTGTCAGAGAATATCACAAGTGGATGGCCTCAATGAAGAGAAGTTTATTCTGTCACAGTCCAGTAGGTTACACGTCTGAATCTGGGGTACTGGCTCCAGGAGAAGGCTTTCCCCTTCTCTGTGGGCTCTGGAGGAAGCTCGTTGTCTTCCATCAGTCTTTCCTTGGCCTCGGAGGGTCTCAATGCAGGAATCTCAGGTCCAAAGGCACACTCTGCTCCTGGTGCTGCTCTCAGTGGAGTGAGGTCCCCAAGTCTCTGCTTGCTTCTCTTTATCTCTTATAGGATAAAAGGTGGTAGGAGCCACATATCATGGATTCAATTGTGTTCCTGCAAAAATCTGTGTAGCAATTTAGCTAGGCTATAATTTCTGGTATTGTGTTCTGTTCCTCCAGTTTGTAAATCCTGCCCCTATAATCTTAATGGAAGGGAATGTGTTGGTGGGGCAGAACTTAATGTGTAAGATTGTTTTATGTGTTAAGGCAGTCTCTTGAGATGTAAAGGAGAGAAGCTAGCCAAGAGGTTTGGGGACTTCATACCACCAAGAAACCAAGAACTGAGTGTGTCCTTTAGAAAGGACCAGGGTCCAAGCGCCTCAGAAGCTTACAGTCCAGAAGAGGATTGACATCAAAGATTTTCTTTCAGATTCAGCAAAGAAAGCCTTCCCCTGGAACTGACACCTAAATTTGGACTTCTAGCTAACTGGACTGTGACAAATAAAATTTCTCGTTTTAAGCCATCCACTTACGGTATTTCTGTTAAAGCACCTTAGATGAGTAAAACACTGCATTCCAGGGAAGCTGGAATCTAATCTAATCTTGCCGTATTAACCATAGGCAGAGAATCGAATCTAATCTTTCCCTATTAACCATAGGCAGAGATTAGGATTTATAACAGAAAAATCACCAAATGGAGGACAGTCACACAATACTGAGAATCATGGCCCAGCCAAATTGCTACACACATTTTTGGTGGGATACAATTCAATCCATGACACAGGTCTTCCCTGGTGGTATTTTGAACACCTTCCAACCTGAGGGACTCAACTGGCACTATATCAGACAATGTTCTATGGCTATTCATAATGCTTTCACTGATCAATTTTTTAGAAGTAGACTGCCATGCCCTTCCTAGCCTGTCTTAGGCTGGGAGTTCTGCTGAAACCTGTGTATCATGGGTGACTATACTGGTATTTGAACTACTGATGGCATATCTTCCAGCATCACAGCAGCCAGCAAGCTGAGTGGTGGACAAGAAGCTTACCGTAGGTTATTTTTAATCAAGACTGGCCATCCAAGGTCTTTCTGACTAGAGGAGGCCAAAGGAGGGAGGGAAACCTTACAGAGATTAGCTGTTGCAGGCCAGGCTGGGATTCACAACCTCTTTATAGTGATACTCTAAGGATCTAATTTCTAAGTCCTGACTTTAATGGTCCCAGTGAGTCAGAATTAACTAGATGGTAGTGGGTTGGTTTTGGTGGAGGGAGTACACTGATACTAGGTGAGCAACTAACTGTTTTTATACTTATTTTCATACTAGTTTAGTAAAACATCTCATTTCTCCCTTACAGTTGCCTGATGAGGTATGTTTCAGGAATTAAGAATAACTTTATTCATTAAACAACAACCCTCCCAAGGTGAGTTAACACATAAGATAACAGCTCTGCATTTTTGACAGCTTCAAAGTCCATGCTTCTTTCACAGTACTACAGGTGCAAGGTAACAGAGAATGGCTAACCTTGGGACTGGTAACCTTAGCCTGATGGTACAGCCCATGGGTACTGGGCTCTGGGCAGAAGAGTCAGTCTAGAGTTCTGGGGTGCCTTCTGGCGTCCACTCCGACAAAGCAGTATGCCCCCATAGGGTCCAGCAGAGATTTAGGGTCCAACCTCCCCAGAGCCTTCATCACTCTTATCTTGAATGGGGTGTTCTGATGTGCTCCAGATGACTAAGTTTCTGTAGTGACAGATGTCCCGGTTGCCAGTAGGCAAGGGGTCAATTCAGCTACCTCCCAAGCCTCTGGAGACTAGTGCAGTCCCCAAACCAGCCCTGCACCTGCCTGTTAGCCACCTGCGGGCACCAGGGCAGCTTGCCAAGCCCGCCAGAGGACGCGAGGAAAGGGAGGGGGCTGCGGCGGGGCACGGACTACAGCTCCCATAATGCACCCCGGCCGCCCAGGAAGGAGGGAACCCACAGGTGCCTGCGGCCGCGGAGCCTGGGCCCGGAAGTGCCCCCGGGTCCGACATGGAGCTGGCGGGGCTGGGCGGTAAGAACACCGCGGGCCGGCTCCTGCCCCGCCTGAGACCTCAGTGCCCTTCGCGGCTCCGGGGCGGGAAGATGGGAGGTTGATGGAGGAGCCAGGGGTGGGAGGATGAGCATTCTCCTGGCCGGGTGTGGGGTCCGGCCGCGGCTCAGGTTTAGAGAGGCTTCCAAAGGGGGCGCGGGTCAGGAGGGGGCTGAGTCGGGTGGAGAGTGGGAGACAGAGAGGCTTCATTTTGCCGAAGGGCAGAGTTTGACGTTTGTTGTGCGGGAGTCTTAGGAAGCAGGTGCGGTTTGTCTCGATGGCAACGGGGGCTCATAAAGGCCTTTTTTTATCCTGGAAGAAAGTTTAGCGACGGAGAAATAGATAAGCTTTGGGGTGAAGTAGAGAGAGGAGTAGATAAGCTGTGGGGTGAAGTTTAGTGGGAGTTGAGTTTAGAGGAAGAGTCTCTTAGAAGATCAGGGCCTTTACCTTGGTGTGGGGTTTGAGTGAATTAGGAAGCTGATTAAGAAGACTTAGAACTGAGGTTGCCTAAAGTTAGGATTTTCGATTTGGTAGTGGGAAGGGGCACCTTGAGGAGTTTGGGGCGACTGGGAGTCCAGACAGTCTGTGGTCTGGGTTGTAGCTTGGGTGTATTAGGGCTGTGGGAGAGTTGGGATGGGTTGAGGAGAATGTTGAAGTTTAGAGGGCTGTTGGCCAGAGAGCCAACCCCTCACGGACTCTTTGTGCCTCTTCAGCTCGGTAGCGCAGCAGGCAAGGTGGGTGCCATGGCCCTGATTGAAGGGGTGGGTGATGAGGTGACCATCCTTTTTGCCGTGCTTGCCTGCCTCTTGGTACTGGCCCTTGCCTGGGTATCAACACACACTGCTGAGAGGACCGACCCACTGCTCCAGCCGTCAAGGACTCCAACTTCGGCACAGCCCAGCAAAGCCATGGCACCTACTGATAGCATCAGAGGGGCAGCTTCAGGAGCTGAGCCCCCCAGCCTGAGACACAGAGGTCAAGCTACACAGTCAGAGCCTGGCACAGGGCTACCAGCAACACCGCCACCACCAGAGTCCCCACAGGAGCCCCTTGTGCTTCGACTGAAATTCCTCAATGATTCAGAGCAGGTGGCCAGGGCCTGGCCCCAGGACACCATCGGCACCTTGAAAAGGTAAGCTGGACCATAGTGGGATTAGGAGTGCTTAGGGAAATGCTAAGAATGTGACGGGCGTGACCACTGACCTGGGTGGGCCACCAGATACTTCCTCCTCATCTTACCGTGAGGGAAACCTGGTCTCTAAATTACATGTTGGTTCAGTCCTTGTCCCCTGATAGCAGAATGCCCCTGTGAGGCCAGGCACTGGTCTGGTATAGGGCAGAGGGGAGGTGCTGTGTTTTGTCCTAGATCAGGGACCAGGATTGGCTGAGGCCCACTCTCTTACCCAGGGCCCTCTCTCCTCAGGACCCAGTTTCCTGGCCGGGAACAACAGGTGCGACTCATCTACCAAGGGCAACTTCTAGGAGACGATTCCCAGACCCTGAGCAGTCTGCACCTCCCTCCCAGCTGTGTTCTCCACTGCCACGTGTCCACGCGGGTCGGTCCCCCACATCCCCCCTGCCCGTCGGGGTCAGAGCCAGGCCCCTCCGGGCTGGAAATAGGCAGCCTCCTCCTGCCCCTGCTGCTTCTGATGCTGCTGCTGCTCTGGTACTGTCAGATCCAGTACCGGCCCTTCTTTCCCCTGACCGCCACGCTGGGCCTCGCCGGCTTCACCTTGCTCCTCAGTCTCCTGGCCTTTGCCATGTACCGCCCGTAGTGCCTTCACGGGCACTCAGCAGTACTGCCAGCCCCTCTGGACCTCGCTCTTCACGACAGAGTGGGAGTTGCTGTCTGCCCAGGCCTGCCTCTCCAGCCTGCCTCTTCCGTCTGTCCTGGAGCACAGACCCACGCCGCCGAGGACTCCGGGGGCCGGTGGAGGCCCATCCCTGTGGCCTCCATGGCTCTGGGTCCCCTCCAGGAGCTGCTGGCCCTCAGCCCCCACCAACAGTGGGCTCCACAGGGTCAGGCAGTTGCTGTCGTTGCCTAGGCCCTGGGCAGAGTCGGGCAAACCCACTGGGTCCATCTTAGCGCTCTGCCTGAGGACCTAGCCCTCTCCAGCCCCTAATGCTCCTTGGGCTGACCTGGGGACCTGATGACTGGGGCCCTTGTGGAGGGGAGTGGGGGGAGCAGACTGTTGTTCTTTGGCAGACATGCAGATTAAAAAAAACTGAAGTTTTCACTCTCGCTGTGCCTAGGTGTGTGGGGGCCCATGGCTGTGGGTCTGTGTGTCAGGGAGCCCTTGCCTATTGGGAGGAAAGGGAATGAGTGGGCCCTGGCACGGTTCCACGTCTTCCAGGCCGGCGGGTGACTTCTTGAACTGTGTTTCTCCGCACCTTCCGCACCAGGCGCCTTGCTCTGTCCCGCCCCTCACTCTAGTCCCGCCTCTGCCGCACGCGCGCAGCTGTCGGGGGCGGGGCTTTAGGTGCCCAGACGCGCAGGGCCTGTCGGGACCCACGTCTCTGCGGTTTTAGGACCCAGCTGAGATTGGCGACAGGGGAGGCGGTACTGGGGCTGCTGGGAAGATGGCGGACTCGGCGGGCAGCCGATGAGGAGGCCGCGGGGACAGCCCGGCTCCCGGGCCCCGAGACCGACTGAGAGAGCCATCTGCGCGGGGCCTGGGGAGCCATGTAGGGTTGGCACCTGCCAGGGTGGGCAGAGGGAGCAGGGCGGGATTCGAGTTTGCAACGGTGACGGCGGTATCCCAAGGCCCGGGTGGGTGTGGGGGCCCTGATAGCTCTCACTCCGCGCCACTGCAAAGCTGGGTGCTCGGGCTCCGCAGGCGCCCTGCCAGGCGGGCGCTGCATTCTCAATTTCACAGGTAAGGAGACTTAGGCAGAGAGACGAGGCCACTTGTTCAAGGTCACACAGATGGTAAGTGGGAGCGCCTAGCATGGAACCCAGGACCGTCCGACTGCAGAGCCCGCGCGTTCCACTCTGTGCCGCTGCGGCCGACTCCGTCGAGAGGGCGTGTCAACCGGCTGACCAGGGCTCCAGACTGGGCACGACCACCAACCCAATTTATGACCTCGGGCATAACCATTTTTGTCTCTGGGCCGTGGTCTCTTGTCTGTGAAATCGGAAAGGGCAGCCCTGCTTAGCTCATAGGCTTGTAAGTAGGATCAGAGATGACGCACGTGAGAGTTCTTTGTAAATGGCACTTCCTTGAGAACTCGAGCTGTGTCGAAGGAGTAAGAGGGTCGAGGTGGGGAAGACTAAGAGCAGTCAACACAGAAGGGTGACCCAAGTCTGGGTCTGGGCCACTCTGACTGCAGGCCCCTCTGGATGGGAAGTGAGGTAAGGAGTAGACAGCAGGTCTTTCTCCCCTTCGGAGAAAACCTCACCCCCTTTTCTGGGCCGCCCCTCAGGGTCTCCATCCATGCTTCGGGTCCTGCTTTCTGCCCAGGCCTCTGCTCGTTTGTCTGGCCTGCTGCTGCTCCCACCAGTACAGCCCTGCTGTCTAGGGCCCAGCAAGTGGGGGGACCGGCCGTCTGGAGGAGGCCCCCATGCAGGCCCTGTGCAGGGGCTGCAGCGGCTTCTGGAACAGGCGAGGAGCCCTGGGGAACTACTGCGCTGGCTAGGCCAGAACCCCACCAAGGTGCGCGCCCACCACTACCCTGTAGCACTTCGTCGTCTGGGCCAGCTCTTGGCCTCTCGGCCACAGCCTCCACCTGTGGAGCAGGTCACACTGCAGGACTTGAGTCAACTCATCATCCGCAACTGCCCCTCCTTTGACATTCACACCATCCATGTGTGTCTGCACCTTGCAGTTTTACTTGGTGAGGAAAGGCTTGAAGAGGATATCTTCGGTGGGTGGGTGAAGAGGAATTAATAGAAAAGTGGAAGAGAACAGTAGAGGGCCCAAGGTTAAGACAGAATTAATCTTTTAGGCTTTTTTTTGCCCAGGAATGAAAAATACTGCAGCACACTGACTGCTGCTTCCCCTCTTCTATCCACAAGGACATCAGGAGTCAAACAGCAATCTTTCTAGCTTAGGGGTACCACCCAGATTCCCTTTAGTGCTCTAGAAGCCGCTGAAAGTTGTCATAATTGGCCCAAGATGAGAACTTGTTCACCCTTTTTGCATAACACCTTTCCCTATAGACTGTTTTAGCACTTTCCCATGGTGTTTTACAACCCTTCAAGAGCCCTGGTGGTACAGTGATTAACAGTTCAGGCTGCTAAGCAAAAAGGTGGACAGTCCAAATCCACCAGCTACTCTCAGAAACCCTATGAGGCAATTCTTCTCTGTCCTAGGGTCCCTGTGAGAACTGACTGGCAACAAGTTGAGTTTTTTGATTTAGTGTTTCCACTTCAACTATGGCAAACCTTCCAGATCAGGAAGTGGAAAGGAGAAATGGGAATCCACTAACCAAACCCTGTGTTTAGAAAAGAGCGGATCCTCTATTCCACAACTGGCCTCTGACCCTCTCCCTCAGGCTTTCCATCAGATGGGCCCTTGGTGAGTGCCCTGGAGCAGGAGCGAAGGTCTCGCCTTCCCCCGAAGCCACCTCCTCCTCTGCAGCCTGTCCTTCGTGGTGGGCAGAGGTTGGAAGCTGCTCTGAACTGCCCCTATCTCCTGCGGCATCCACGGCAGCATTTGATCCACAGCCTGGCAGGTGCTGGACAGGGGAGTTAAAGGCAGGTGGGGGAAGGATGGGGGGGCCAAGGTGGCAGAAACTGATACCATTGTCTGGGCTGAGTTGGAACGTAGCTGACTGGAGGTCTGGTCTGAGAGTCCAGCGTGATAGGCTGTTCTTCACAGAGGCAAGGCCAGAGGAACTAACTCCTCACGTAATGGTGCTCCTGGCCCAGCACCTGGCCCGGCACCGGTTGCGGGAGCCCCAGCTTCTGGAAGCCATTGCTCACTTCCTGGTGGTCCAGGAAGGCCAGCTCAACAGCAAGGTGGGATTGCCTCCCACCCTTTTCTGCTCCTCATTGTCATCCTCAGCCACTGCCAGGCCAGCCCTGCCCAACCCTGTCCAGCTTTATTGCCCTTTTTTCCTACAGCCAATTTATCCCCACTAGGCTGCTCTGTTCAGTGCCCTGGGGCTTCCACCTTTGCTCATACATGTTGCTTGGCTGTCCAACTTAGCTTAAGCAGCAGAGGTGCTCAGTGCTTTGCAGGTTTCAAAGCACTGAACACCATCTTGGCGTCAGTGATCCTACTCTCTTTCCTGTCATCAGGGTCAGACCCCACAGTGTTGTCTGCTTCTGCTGATGAATCATATGAGACTGAAGAAACTGCTTATACTCTAACTTGTAGTGTGTTATGTTGGGGGCAGAGGAATGGGTCTGTCTTCATAGCTACATAAACTTAAGTGCCAAGGCTCCCTAAATTTCAGTTGATAAATAAGACTGGGTAATGGCGTCTGTGTGATGCACTGCTTTTCCTCAACAGGTGGTGCAGAAGTTGGTCCTGCCCTTTGGACGGCTGAACTACTTGCCTGTGGAACAGCAGTTTATGCCCTGTCTTGAGAGGATCCTGGCTCGGGAAGCAGGGGTGGCACCCCTGGCCACTGTCAACATCTTGATGTCACTGTGCCAATTGCGGTGCCTGCCCTTCAGAGCCTTGCACTTTGTCTTCTCACCAGGTTTCATCAACCACATCAGTGGTATGCAGACAGGGTGGCTGGCTGGTCCAGGGGCTTCGGTAAGAACAGGGAAAGGGGCTGCAGCCCAGCATGCCCAGCCCCTGCTTTCCCCTAGGCACACCTCATGCTCTGATTGTGCGTCGCTACCTCTCCCTGCTCGACACAGCCGTGGAGCTGGAGCTCCCAGGATACCGGGGTCCCCGCCTTCCCCGGAGGCAGCAAGTGCCCATCTTCCCCCAGCCGCTCATCACTGACCGTGCCCGCTGCAAGTACAGGTGGCTGGGGCAGCTGGGGTCCAGGGGAGGGAACCAGTCCTGAAGCTAAAAGTAGCAAAACCAAAGGGATCATGAACTGTCCTGGCTACCTTATAAAAGGGAGTCACAAAAAGATGGGCTTGAGGCAGTGAAGGGATTTACCCAGATCACAGAGCTAGACCAAGACAGCTTGGGAGAGGACCCTGGACCTTTCCACAATCAGTATCTCTTCCCTTCAGTCACAAGGACATAGTAGCTGAGGGGCTGCGTCAGCTGCTCGGGGAGGAGAAGTACCGCCAGGACCTGACTGTGCCTCCAGGCTACTGCACAGGTGAGTACAAGTGAGTGCGAAGCAGGCCTACAGAACAGACACAACCCTGGCTAAGGGCTGGTGACCCTCTCACCCTCTGCAGACTTCCTGCTGTGTGTAGGCAGTAATGGTGCTGTGCTCCCTGTGAGGACCCAGGACCCCTTCTTACCATACCCACCAAGGTCCTGTTCTCAAGGCCAGGCTGCATGGAATGCCACTACCCAAGAATCTACCCAAAGGTAAGGGAAACAGAGTGGGAGGGCTGCCTTTCCTCATGGACTTGCTATCCTTAACTCTGCCTGCTCCCCCTCCAGGGTGGTGCTGATGCTGCGGGAGCGCTGGCATTTCTGCCGGGATGGCAGAGTGCTGCTAGGTTCTCGGGCCCTAAGGGAACGGCACCTTGGCCTCATGGGCTACCAGCTCCTGCCGGTGAGATGCCCTTGTCCTGCCTTTTGTGACTCCTGGCCCCTCAGGCTTGTGTGGTAACACTGCCTCTCTCCACAGCTGCCTTTTGAGGAACTGGAGTCACAGAGAGGCCTGCCCCAGCTGAAGAGCTACCTGAGGCAGAAGCTCCAGTCCTTGGGTCTCCGCTGGGGGCCTGAAGGGGGGTGACAAGAAGCACAGTGGGTTAGGATGGCCCCCCCATGGGGGGCAGGAAATTTGCACTTTGGCTCCCTTTTGTTTTGGTTCTCATTAAATTCCCTTTCTTTTCCCACAGCTTGTCTGGTTTCTGGGACAGGGAGGGGTTGTGTTCCCCACCTCTTGTCCATTCATGCTCCCCTCACCCATACAGAGACAAAAGGCCAGGAATAGGTGGGGGCCGAAGCACTTTACTGCAGGGATGGGGACTTTAAATTATTCACTTAAATAAAAAATGAGGAGGGAGGGGGTAGCAAGACCCATCCTCCCAGCCTCTGGTCCCTCTGTCCAACAGTCCCTCAGACTGGCCCCTCCAGCCAGCAGCTACACAGGCATGGGCATCTCGTTGTACTCATCCACACCCTCTCGCTCGTCAAACACCGGCTCTGCCTCATTTGCATCCAGCTGTAGGGGAGGAAGGTGGATTTCAGAGAGCTGTGTCCCTGTTTGGGACCATTTCTGAGGACAATGGGAAGAGAAAGGGAAGATGTCCTTACACATTTCATCTCTCGCTCTGTGAAGATGCGGGTAAGCACTACCATGCGGAGTGGTACTGTGAGGATGAGGATGAAGGGGAAGGCCAAGGAGGCAGCTGTGGACATGACAGCCCAGAGCAGGGCCAGGCAGAGCAGCTGCAGGGCTGTAAATAGGTGCATACGGAGGGTCCGAACCTGGAGATGGGAGGGTGCAGTGGAGTCTGATGAGTTCAGGCTTCTCCAGGGGCCTCTGGCCACACTCCCTGGAGATGAAATCAAGCCTCGACACAGCAGAAGACTGAAGACAGGAGGGAAAGGAGGTACCTTCTGGATGCTTGCCAGAGCCCAGACTGCACAGCAAAATGATGGCTTACTGATGTGGGGAGATGGGACTGGAGAGTGGGTAGGCCAGGATGGGCAGAGGCTGGGGGCCACCTTCCAAGAGGGGTCTCACCTTCTTGACATAGGTGACATCTGGGTGGTGTTTGGGTGGCATGAGCAGCAGGTGCAGCCGCTCATAGAACTGAATCCCATTAAGGGAAGTAACTCCCATGTACAGGAAAATTCCAAAGAGCACAGCCAGTGGTATCTGCCGGAGCAGATCTCCGATAACTAGGGAGAGGCCTGGGGGAGGAAGGAGAAGCAGTGGGTCCAGGGTTCCCTTCCTGCCATGGTCTCCATTAGGAAAGGTGGACAAGAGGCAAACATACCCACAAGCAGGGCAACCAGCAGCCCCGTCACTCGCTGCTCCTTGACTTCCTGAATCTTGGGCTTGTCCCCAGGTGCCACGGCCTTGCTCATGACAGTGAGTGCGTTGGCATGTGTGACAGAGCGGACAGTGGCAGCAGCCAACCAGGGCAGGCCAAAGAGGGCGCAGATGCCGCCCATGGCCACAATGAGCAGCAGGTCCAGGTGGAAGCCAGAGCCCTTCTGCAGCATGCGCTCCTTTTTGGAGATAATGAGCCTGGGGGATAAGAGGGCTGCTGCACCACCACCAGCCAAGACACTAGCTTGGCCGACCACCTCATCCTCCCAGAGCTTCAGCCAATCACCTGCCTGTTTCAGGACCTAGTGGTCCCTGTTCATGCCCATAGCCCTGAGCCAGTGTCATCCCATCTCAGACCAAAGAGCCCCACCAGGCAGTGCCAATCCGACCTCCTAGCCTCCACTCTGTCCCCTCACAGAACTCACTGTCATGCTAACACATGCTAAAGAACTTTATATACCATTTACAAAACCAGCTCCTGTAGCCAGCCCACACTCAAGGCCCTCTAAGGCCCATGGGCTCCCCAACAAATGCAGCTTGGGTTCCCAGGCTAGGTCCCACAGCCTAGGTCCCACAGCCTAAGCAGGGGCTCCATCCAGCTGCATACCCAGTCATTCCTGTCCTGTCTGCAGATCCCTCACCCCTCTGGCAGGGCCACTCACGTAGTGATCTGAGTCTCCATGAAGATGAGAATGAAGACCAAGATGGCAGGCAGCAGGCTCGCAACCATCATCCACACAGGGAAGGGGCTCCTCTCTCCCAGGGGGTTGATGACCCAGCCCCGTTTTTGGGGGTCTGTCACTGAGAACCCAGTGGGCACACTCAGCTTCTGCAGGGCAGAAAACAGGATTGGGGAGGGGCGGGATGCGTGCCAAGGAGACACTGTCCACCTAGCTTCACAAGAGGCTCTGACCTTAGGAGAGGCATGGAAGCAACCAGGCACTGGGCAGTACCTCCTTCCAGCTATGCAGTTACGCCTTACCTGTGTGTAGGTGTCCTCAATACTGTAATCCACAAGCACCATGATGAGGATTGCAATGGGCACCCCGAAGTCCCCGATCACCCGCCGGATCTGAGGGCAAGAGCTGTGCTCAGAGGACTCTTTCCCTATGGCAGCCTACCCCCTTCTTTGCTTACCCATTCCTACCCTCACTCCCACTCCCACCAGCCTTCAAACCCACACACCCGGCCAGGGAAGAACCGGCTGTTCTTGAATTTGCGAAGGAAGAAGGCAATGAAGAAGGTGCCTGCCATAAGCACCAGTGACAGCAAAGCCGTGTTGGGCTGGCCCCGGGGCTTCCCCTGCCCAGATTGCCCGGCTGAGCTTCCATTGCCTGGTCCCAGCGTTGCTCCTGTCTCAGCCCATGTCTTATTCTTGCTACTGTCAGTCTCTGAGCTGTTGGATACTGAGCAGCCATGGAGTGGGTGCTCCTGGAAGATCTGGGGAGAGGAGAACCGTAACAGAGTTTGTCAGTGAGACCATGGCATGTTATCACTTTGTGCCAGGAGTGAGAGCAGGATGCAGCAGGTGCAGGAGGGCCACAGAGCAGATGTGGCACAGGGCAATGTCGGCTTAAGAGGGCAGATGGGGGATGGCCTGCTTCAGGAAGTCAGCAGGGCAGTGTGGCTCCAGGCAGATGCTGAAGAAAGGAGGACACCTGCCATGGGTGACCTGGGGGTACAGATGTCCTCGTAAGCCCATCAGACAGATGTGAGTCTGATGTGCCCAACTGAAACCATGGGTGCCACACCAGGCCTTTCCCTCTGGGCAGTTCTGTACTGTTTGGCATTTAACACAAGCATGTATTACCCATGTTATGAAAATGGTTCGTTTTTAAAAGGTTGACCTAAAGTCTCAGTATGTACCACAGACAGGAGGCAGGCAGGGGGCAGGAGAAAGAATAAGCCTTGATTTTGTGGGATCCATGAGACTGCAGCCCCAAGGGAGCTCAGCACCAGACAGCCTGCCCTCAAATTCAGAAGCAAGGACTGAGAGAAGGGATAGCTCTGCACCTAGCTGCCTCCAGTCCTGAAGCCTACCCTGCCAGTTCTCAGCATGGCCTACCCACCTTAATCAGCTTGTAGAAGGTCTCATAGATGAAGATGAGAGAGATGAGGAAGGCAAAGATCTCCTGGGTGAAACGGGAGACAAAGCGCACCAGAAAGCTGCCCTCCAGGGCCACCATGAGCAGGACCAGAAGCACCAGCCAGAAGCCAATCCACACACGGCCCACCAGGTACTCCAGGTTGTTGCTGCTACAGAACTGGGGTATGGAGGGATCCAGTCAGGCATAGAACTATGGGGTGGGAAGGGGCTGGGGGGTCCATTTAGGCCTACATGGTAGGGTAGGGGGATGAGATAATGGGCAGGGGGGGTCCAGTCATGCCCAGAATATGAGGGGACTGGATAACTGTGTCAAGGAGTCTACTTAGGCCAGGAACTATGAGAAGGGACAGGGGAGCCTAGGGTGCAGGGTCTAGGGAAAAGGAAGGACAGCTCTACAGCAGCTCCTGGACACCCTGCTGGACCCTTACAGAAAAGAAGGCCTCCTCAAAGACCAGCAGTGGCCCCGAGAAGCCGATCACCAGTAGTGGCTGAGCCCCCAGCAGGCAGAAGATCACGCCCTGGAGTGCTGTGGACATGATCAGCTCTGACACCCCAATCAGCTCTTGTGTCTTCTCTCCTGGAGGCAAAACCAGCCCAGGGTCTGTCAGACTGCATCCTGTGTGTTCCACCTTCCCAACCACTTAAAGCCTCTCCCTACCAAGTAGTCCACCAAAGGTGATGGCTGGAGACAGTGCAGCAAAGTAGATGAAGATGACAGCAGCCAGGCACTGGGGATCAAGTGCATCTCGGAAGTCACTCAGGTAGTGGGGGTAACGGCGTCGCACATCACGTATCAGGCCCCCAAAGGGCCGGCCTGTCCGCCGAAGGGGATCGTCTTCGGCTGCACTTGCTGCCTCTACTATCTGCAGGAGCGCTGCAACCCAGGCCTCCATCAGCGCCCTGGCAGAGGGCTCCCCCGGGCCCTCTGAGGCAGGGCCTCCCTACCCCGCCTCCACGGCAGCTTAGTTGGTCCCAGGTCCTATACCAGCCCGTACCCTTGTCTTGGGCAGACTTAGGCTCCAGCCCAGCCCCAGCAGGCAACAGCCGGCACTGCTCTTCCCGCTTCTTGAGCATCTGGCGCTGGAAGTGAGCCACAGAACGCAGCAGCTCCTCGCCCTGCACCTCGGAGGGGGGCAGCACAACGCTGCAGTCCAGGAAGGCATTGATGGCAGTCAGCAGGTCTTCCCGCTCATCTGCCAGGTAGGCTGCCTCATGGAATTGCTGCCAAAGCAGGTCAAAGATCAGAGAGGCGGACAAGGGGCCCTGGAGTCCTGAGGCTGGGCAAGGTGGGGTGGGAGGCAAGCTGACCTTGTCGGACATGAGGGTGGAGATTGAGCGGCCGATCTCATGGTAGTCCATGTTGGCGCTGCTTGGGCCCAGAAGCAAGAAGAGGAAGCGCACAGGCACAGGCACCTCCAGCACTGCGTCCAGCTCCACTGCTTCCCGCAGTCGCACAAAGGCCATGGTGGGGCGGCACAGGAACTCCACGCACCCTAGGCAGGTGGGCATCATGGACAGGAGCAGGGCAACAGGTTGGGGGTTCCACAAGGCCATTGCCTGAAGTCCCACCACCCAACCCCACCTCTACCCCTAAGACTTGCCCCACATACCTACAAGCACCACTGTTGCTTCCGCATTCTCTGGGATCTTCTCTAGCAGCTTCAGCTCATGCTTGGACTTAGAGCGAGTAATGCCAGCAGGTGGGGCTGGAGGGAGCAGCTCACGCTAGGGGAAGAGGAGAGCTCAGTCCAGGAAGGCCCTGTCCTCCTGAGCACCTCCTGGGCCACCTCACAGTCCTGCAGCTAGCCTGTGACAACCATACCAGGCCAGGAAGAGCCGTGTCTTTCCCTCACCTCTCGTTCCACCTCCAATCGGGTCTCAGGAACACCTCCGATGAGAGGCTCAGTGACATGGGGGTCACTCTCCACCCCCTGGCCATGGTGATGACCCAGGAGGGAGCCCAGGGAACCAGCTGAGATGTTGCGGGGGAAGGAGAAGTCCTTCTCATCACTCGGGTGGCTGGTGAAGCAGAGGGCAGTGAGGTTAAGAAGGACAGAGGGCTGGAGGCTGGGGAGAGAGCTAGGGAGAGAATGAACAGGATGCTCCCTGGGAAGGGCCTCACCTGTGTTTCAGCAGCAGGGCCCGCAGCACATTGGCTCTGTCCTCAGCCTTGATCTGGTCAGAGATAACCATCTGCTCCACCACCTGGTGAGCTATGCCAGGCAGTGTCTGCTGGTCCAGGTCCAAAAGCACAGCCCCTGAAATAAGGACAGCACAGAGGGGACATGGTCCCCAGATCCAGAAACAAGAGCAAGACAAGGACAGCCAAGTAAGTGTGGTCCAGGGAGCTCTGATCCCACTTTGCTGCCAAAGTCCAAGTCACAGAATCTCTCTGGCTTCAGTTTCTCCCTATGCCCATGCACCCCACAGAAACAATATTGGAAGCTCAGTTATCAGAGAGGTCACAAGGCCAACCTCCTCCAAAGAGTCCTTCAAGAGGAACTCCCCAGGCAGCCCACCCCTGCTGAATGGCTCTTCACCATCACAGCCCTTCCTCTTAGCCACATAAAGCCTTTCCTAGATCACACTGTCCACTACAGGATCTAGTTCTGTTCTCTGGAACAAGACACAGCTGATGTGTGGTGTTACTCACGTGATGGCTACTGAGCCATATGAAGAGATCCCTTCTCTACTCCAGGCTTCTTGACTACCCTCTTCAGATTCCCATGCCCAGCAGATACTCACTGGACAGTGTTTAGACCTCTTTCTACATGGTCACTGCTTTAGAGCTGCCATTTCAGAAAGAAAATTCGCTGAACAAGTTACTAGGATAGTCAATCCTCAGATTTTTATGAAATTATAAAAAGCTCCAAATAGCCAAAACAATCTTGAAAAGGAAAAACTAGGAAGACTTGTGCTTCCCAATTTCAAGACGTACTATAAAGCCGCAGTAATCAACAGTCTGGTACTGGTATAAATATAGACACAGATATCAACAGAATGGAATTGAGAGTTCAGAAAAGAAAACATATGCCTATAGTCAGCTGACTTTCAACAAGGTTACTAAGTTCATTCAATGGGGAAAGAATACACTCTTCAATAAACAGTGGTGGGACAACTACAGAGCCAAATGCGAAAGAATGAAGTTGGATCCAGACCTTATACCATATACAAAAATTAACTCAGAATTGATCAATAACCTAAATGTAAAAGCTAAAACCATAAAACTCTTAGAAGGAAACATGGGGCTAAGTTTTGGGACCCACTTTTTAACAATGGATTCTTAGCTACGATACCCGCAAGGTGTGGAATCACCTTGCAGAAAGTTCTTTGGCCTTTCTCCTCTGTCCTATTTAGCTGCACCACCACGTGAGGCTAATGAGCAAGGGCTGACCAAACCAAGAGGGATCATCTGGGGGCATGAGGCTGACTAAGCTTCACAAGACATGATGTAATCTGTCATGGACAGGTGGGGAAACTGATATGAACCCTGAACATGGGTGCTAAGATGGAGTTTCCTGGTTGATGACCACGCACAGGAGAGGGTAGTGTGTCCTTCTGTGACAGGGAGCTCCACACTGTGACCCCTCCCAGACCTCACCCATCTATCTCTTCATTTGTATCCTTTTTGTTACAGTAGAGTTATTGTTGCAGGTATGGTATCACCTGTGGGCTCTGTAAGTCATTCCAGCAAATTATCAGACCCAAAGGAGCAAGAGGAGTGGCTGGTCTGAACTGGGTGATCTTATTCTTCCTGTGCTGGTTTATGCAACACCAAAAGCACAAGCAACAAAATGCAAAAGAGAGTAAACAGACTTCATCAAAATTAAGTACTGTTGTACATCAAAGGACTTAACCGATAAACTAAAGAGAAAGCCTATAGAATGGGAGTAAATGTTCAGGACCCATATATCTGATAAAGGCTTACTATCCAGAATAAAAGAGCTTAAACAACTCAACATCAAAAAGACAAACAACTCAATTAAAAAATAAGCAAGGGACCTGAGCAGGCATCCCTCCAAGAAGAGATACAAATGGCCAGCAAGCACATGAAAAGATGCTCAAAATTATTAGCTACTGCATACTGTTAGTTGTCAAGTCAGTTTTGACTCATGATGACCCCATGTGTACAGAATAAACTGCTCCACGTTGTTGTTGTTGTTGTTAGGTGCCATCAAGTCAGTTCCAACTCACAGTGACCCTATGCACAACAGATGGTAACTGCTGTATGGGGTGTGTCTTTTTGGAATCAGATCTCCAAGCTGTCTTCCAAGCTAGTCTTGGTGGGTCTGAACTGCCAACCTTTTGGCTAGTCATCAAGTGCGTAACTATTTGGGAAATGCAAATCAAAATCACAATGAGATATTACTCGACTTCCACTAGTACAGCTATTCACAGAATAAAGAAAAGTAACAAGTCTTGGCAAGGATATGGAAGCCTCTGCATTGTTGGTGGCAATGTAAATAGTGCTGCCATTGTTGAAGAGTATGGAAGTTACCCAGAGATTTACACTCACAGTGACCCCAGACCCTACAAACAGAATAACAGCACTGCCCCCAAAGAGTTTCCAAGGAGCACCTGGCAGATTTGAACTGCCAACCTTTTGATTAAAGCCATAGTACTTAACCATTACACCACCAGGGTTTCTGTGAGTTACACACAGAATTAACATATGACCCAGCAATTCTACTCCTACGTATATACCCAAAAGAATGTAAAGCAGGAGCTCCAACAGACAGATGTGTATCAGTGTTCACGGCAGCACTTTTCCAATCGCCAAAAAGTTTAAACAACTTAAATGTCCATCAGTAGGTGAATGAAATCAACAAAATGTGGGCTAGACATACAATGAGATATTATTCAGCCATAAGGAGGAATGAAGTCCTGACACATACTATGACACAGATTAATCTTAAAATCATCATGCTGAGTGAAATAAATCATCACATATGGATAATCCATGATCCCACTTACACAAAATGTCTAGAACAGGCAAGTGTATACAGGACAAAGTTTATTAGTAGTTGGGTTCAGAGGAAGGAGAAAATTGGAGTCACTGTTTAAGAGGTAATGGGTTCCTCTTTGGGGTGATACAAAACTTGTAGAAATAAGGTAGTGATGACTGCTCTAAGCTGGGCATAATGGATTAATGTCACTGAACCATGCATTTAAGAGTGGATGAAACAGCAACTGTTTTGTGAATTGTATTTTATTATGATAAAAAAGAAAAAAAAGTTTCCAGGGCTTTACTGACAAGGTCAACCTGCAGGAACACAGAACCAAGAACACAGAAAACCAACAGCTCGAGAACACACAGAAGAGAGATCACAGAGCCTAGTGTTATAAAGCACTGGCACTTAACCTCTAGACAAGTCCTCAAGCCTCACTCAGGGCCTATTTACTCTTAGTTTGGAAACAGTTCTAACAGCAGGTTTCCCAGCCCTCATCTGCTTAGAAATGGGCCTTCTGACAGGTACAGGGAGTGAGGGAGAACCCAATGGGAGGCAGCAAGTGAACAGCAGATACACCAGATGCAAGGGCCCCAAAGCCCAGAAGTTTATGGTCTTTTAGTCAAGTTCAAACAGCCCTACAGGTAGATCACATTCTCCAGAGTTTCTCTAAGACAGTCATGAGGCCTGCCACACATCTCAGAATCCTCTCCATCAAAACTGTTTAAAAATGTCAGCACCCAAAACGTATTAGCTTCAGTTATCTGACAATATCCTAAGAAGCTGTTAGCTGAAAGTGCTAGATAAGAGATATTGGTACAAATCCTGCTCTGAAATCACTCATCAATGTGCCCTGACAGGCAGGCTGAGTACCTCATGGAGATGAGATGCTCCCTCCTGGCCACTAGTGACACTATATATCATGTTGCACAATACAATTCTGGGGGATATTTAGCCATTTGGTCCTCAGAGAAAAGGACCTAGGAGAAGGAAACATCCTGGGGTGAGGACTGGTAGGGAATAAGGAGGGCAGTGCGCCAGTCAGTTTACCATGAGCCAGGGTCCGGCGGAGCTCCAGGAGACTTCGGAAGGACAGGGAGGCCACATGAGGCTTCCCCCAGCGCTCTGTCTCTTCCTCCACATCCTCCTCAAATTTGATCCAGCGAGCTGTCTCCCGCCACTGAGGCTCTTGGTTTTTGTCCAACAGCAATTCATTCAGCTCCACGAATACCTTGAGGTGAGATGACAGGGCATCTCAGGATGCAGAGCTGGAGGGAACCCCAGGGACTGGTCCCTGAGAGAGTAGCAGGAACTGGGTGTGATCCTGAATAGCACAGTGGATAGTGCACAGGTTCAGGAGTCTAAAAGACCAGGAGACCTCGGGCAAGTCATGAACCAACCTGAGTCTTAGTTTCCCTCATCTGTAGAATGGGGATAGTAATACCTACCTCAAAAGGCTGGTATGAGAATTAAAAGTTCATGAACACTTAGCATGCAGCACAGCTCACAGTGAGCGTGAGATAAGTGGTCACTCTATCTGTATCATTATGTTGTTGCTGGGTTCTGCTGAGTCAATTTCCACTTACAGCAACCCCATGTTACAGAAGAGAATGGCCTCACAGGGTTTTCTAGGCTGTAATCTTTACTGGAGCAAACTGCCAGGTGTTTTCTCCAACACAGCAGCTGGTGGGTTTCAACCACTGACCTTTTGGTTAGCAACCAAGCACTTAACCATTGTACCACCAGACTTCCTTAGACAAGTATAAAACAAACCAAAAAACTTAACCTATTGCCATCAAGTCAATTTCAACTCACATGATCCTACAGGACAGAGTAGAACTGCCCTATAAGGTCTCCAAGGAGCAACTGGTGGATTCGAACTGCCGACCATTTGATCAGCTGCCATAGCGCTTAACCACTGCACCACCAGGGCTCCTAAACAAGTACAGAGGTGTATAAATATATATACATATTTATATACGCACATCAAGATTTGTCTGATTCCATTTATAAACATTCAAGAACTGGAAAAATGAACTCAGAGAAACAGCAGTTACCTCCTAAGGACACTGGAAAGAGGCATGAAGGAACTTTCCAAGTGTTGGACATGTTCTGTGTCTTGATCTAAGTAGTAGTCATTCCTGTGTCTGCAGGGGTAAAACCTCACTCAGCTGGGCATTTTGCATGAATGTCCTTCATTCTATCTGTTATACCTCAATAAAAAAGGTTAAGAAAGTACAATGAAGGGGCCAGGGCTCAGGACTAGAGGCCTGAAGTCAAACATAGGTATGTCACTGAAGTGACCTTACCCAAGTCACTGCACCTGCTTTGTGGTCGACACCACGTGTGCTGCCATCTTCACCGAATGCCAGGAGGATCAAATAAGAGCACTGAGGTGACTGGACTTTGAAAACTGAAGTACAGTGCCACACAGAGCCAACATAAGCCCATATGGCCCTTTGATCAAATCAGAAAAGTCCACTTCTCAGTCTATCGCTGAGAGTATTTTGCACTCCCTACTGGTGAGTGGCATCTGGGGTCTTAGAAGCTAGCAAGCTGCCATCTGAGTTATACCAAATGGTCCCAACTCAGCTGGAACAGATGATCACCAAAGACAACAGTGACATGAGGAGGAAAAAAGCTCAGAAGACAGAAGGACCCATGGGAATGGGTGACTCTATCAACATGTGACCAAAAGAACCAGACAGTGCCCCTCCACCACCAATGACAGCCATGATGGGGCTCACAGTGTCAAGTCCCAGTGGCAACATGAGAAAAAGAGAGGTGCACCCTAACATCTCCACTAAAAGACTGCAACTGATGGTCCAAAGGCCTGGAGGGTCCCCTGGGAGCATGGCCCCTAGAGCTGCTGCCGCCCCTGATCATAAATCATTACTGAGGACAACTCTTTGGACAGCAATGGAATGGACTCAGGGACACAGACTGACCATGTTGTGTGTGCACTTTATGGTTCTATGCATCTGTAGGATGTTGTACTCTGGCTTCTTATTAGCAGGTAGTGGAGAGGGTGGAGAGAAGAGGACAGGAGATTGTTAAGAGAACACAGCATGTATATACAGAACAGAAAGGAGGAGTGTGCTGTCACTGGGCAAGGAGAGCAGAAGGAGCTGCAGATAGTTGGGCAGGCAAATTTAAATTGGATGGTACACTTTCTCTCAATCACAATAAAAATAAAAAATAAAAATAAAAAGGCTACTTCTCTTCCTCAAATACCTCCTTGCTCTCTGCCAGAAAATGGTCATGATACACAAATAACATCAATACTGTAAATGGCACCCTCAGATGCAGTGCTCCTGTGCACTGTGCACATCAGAGGTGGGAGGAGGGGGTTCATGGGGAAAAGACAGATACGAGGATAACGGAAGCCCTCAAAGTAGACAACAGTACCTCATGGGGCTTGTGGGGGGTCCGGGGCCGGGGCCGAGGGATAGGGCCGGACTCTCGCCCTTCCCGGCTGCCTGGCACAGCCCCTTTGGCATTCTTCCGCACCAAGTGCCGCCTCACACCAGGAACATCCTCAAACCGATGACCTGTTGGAGAAAAGAAGGTTCTCGGTTGGGACTCCCCTTTTCTTTCACTCCTTTCCCCACCAGCACTGGGGTTGGCCCAGGCCTCAGCACTCACTTTTCATGAGATCTAGGTCAGCGGTGGCCAGAGTCTGGGCCTCAGTCTCATCTGTAGGGACACGGGGCAGCAGTGCTTGCTCAGCCCCGGTCATGCTCCCAATGCGCCTCCTCTCCTGAAGGTTGTAGCTGCGATGCCCAGGCTGGGCTTTGGTCAGTGGGCGCCCTGAGGCACCCCCATCGTCACCCCCTGCTGTGCCGCTGGTCACAGCCACCGCCTCTTCCACCAGGGCTCTAGACAGACAGAGTAGCCATCGTCCAGAGAAAGTCAGCTTCCTCCCCACAACCAGGACTCATGCAGGGAGACTGGGATGGGGCTACTCAGCCTCCATTCCCTCCCGGTTGCCATTCTCAGGCACTGTGCACGTGGAAATAGACTCCCAGGATTTAAATCTTGATTCCACTTCACTAGCTGTGCAACACTTGAACAATCACTCAAGGCATCTCCGAACATAAATTCCTCACAGAAAAATGGAGCAAAGTCCAGCCTCATGTAGTGTTGGGAGAGGTGAGGGTCTGGAAAACAGCCAGTGCAGAGCCCAGCTCATTACAAGTGTTCCTTTTAGTCCCTCTGGTCCTCTTCTTTAGCCCAGGCACACCCTAAGCAGCAGGACCAGGAGCTTTGCGGGGTCCCACATCTCTAATTAAATGGAATAAAGTGTGCTGAACTGGGCCTCTGTAACTGTGGACATAAAAATGTTATTAACTCCCTATCCTTTCTACATCTGCCAGTCAAAAGGTCACCAGTTTGAATCCACCAGATGCTCCTTAGGAATCATGGGCAGTTCTACTCTGTCCTATAGGGTCACTATGAGTTGGAATTGACTTGATGGCAGTGGTTGGGTTACTCCTTTCTCCCAAACTAGAATGTCTTCTCTTTCTCACTGTCATCCCCAGGGCTTACTAGTCTCTACCAAGGCACTTCTGAGTCTCTTTCCTCACCCTCTTACAAAAACAAACTCATTCTGTATAGTTACTTCTGACTCAGTGATCCTACAGGACAGAGTAGACTTGCTCACAGGGTTTCCAAGGCTGTAATTTTCACAGAAGCAGACTGCCACATTTTCATATCATGGAGCTGCTGGTGGGTTCAAAATGCATACCTTTCAGTAAGCAGTCAAGTGCTTAACTACTGTGCTACCAGGCTCTTTACCCAGCATGTGAAGCCTCCTCAGTCTCCAAGTCCAAATCCCTCTTCTATGACCCTCACACTGCTAGGCTTCCCTTGAGCATACTCACCCTCTATATCCCTGTTCTAGTGTGTTAGCACAATAAATTTGAACTACTTTTTCAAATGCCATGCTTTTTTCTGAAGCCCCCACCCCTCGGACTCTGGTCCACAGTTAGAGCATTACGAGCCCAGGTCCACTGTACACCATGGCTCCAAGCAGGCCTGTACACTCCCTGGAGGCTGGTGGCATGTCTTTCCCTTCTCTGAAGTCCTTCCCACTGCTTGGCACCCAGAAAACAACAGATACAGGATAAGGCTGACTTTGAGACCTAGTTCAAAGTGATTTTCTACAGGAAGTCTTCTCTGTTTAACACCCCCACACTCTAATCACCACTGGTTGCTATCACTGCTTGAACCAGGTCATCCGACACAATAACCTGTTCTAGTGCCATCTCACGTGGCTACATTTTGCTTCCAACTGGAGTAGACTGGCAACTCCCCAAGAACAAGGGGCAGGTCTCTTGTTCTTCCTAAACCCTTGGGTATCCAGAGGTTGCTTGGAGGTCACCCAGTTCAATCCCTAATCCAGTGCTGGATGCTACCCTATCTGGGCCACAGTGAAGGGTGAGGGCATGAGGAGTAGGAGAAGCCGCCTCTGTTCCATGTCAGGGACATGGAACACTCAGGGCCTTCCTTCATACCCTCACCCTTTAATCCTTACTATTACCCTGTGAGAAGGTTCTATTGTTCTTGATTTACAGAGAAGCAAACCAGTGCTATCAGAGGTTAAGTTTTA
Organism: Heterohyrax brucei; assembly: GCA_028571685.1. Taxonomy (NCBI): domain Eukaryota; kingdom Metazoa; phylum Chordata; class Mammalia; order Hyracoidea; family Procaviidae; genus Heterohyrax; species Heterohyrax brucei. Next base: position 59,266,509 of record CM053158.1, on the reverse strand, counting down.
CTTGTACAAATAACCAGCATGAAGCAGCACTGGGATCGGTACCCTAGTCTGACGACTACTGGGGCTTTTCCCTATATCCCTACACTGACGGTTGCACAGGAGGGCTCTGGCTGAGGATACTCGTTGACTGAAAGGAGGCATGCTTACCCAGCCTGGGCCCCTCTGGTAGCCTGGAGAGCTGCCTCCTGGTGGGTCAGCAGCGGAGGGGGAGAGGGACTGGTCCTTTCTGCCTTCCGGTCAGCGCTATCATCCTCCTGGAGGAAAAACTACAGCAGGAACCAAATGTGAGAGGCCAGGTGAGGGACCCTGCAGACAGCCCTGAGGGGACTTTGCCCCTACTCACCTGCACCGAAGAGGGTGTGGAGGCAGGGGATGGCTGGGTAAGTGCTCGGGCCCCTTCAGCCTCACTGGCTTCATCTTCATCTTCCTCACCCTCCTCAATGGTGGGGGTTTCACCAGTTGGGGAGGCTCCGGGGCGCCTGCGAGGTTTCCGCGCTGGTCCCTGGGGTGCCTTGCGGCGGCGGGCATCCGGAGGCAGGTGGGTGGACAGTGGGTGATGGATATGGTGGGAGGACTGGCGGTGGTCTGCAGGGAAGAGTGGGACTTGGCTACAGGCAGCTACCACTTTCCTCCCCCTACCATCCCGGCCTGTAGCCCCAACCCGTCTCACCAGGACCCTAACCCCTTCTTAGCTGGGTAGTCAAGGGTTAGCCCCAGTGCAGTCCCTCTCACACTCAAAGTCTTCTTCCCCATAGCTTCGGCCTGGCTCCTCTCCTCCTCGAGACCCAGCCTCCTGCAGGATTTCCTCAAACCGCTCCACACCCAGGGTGCGGTGAAGTTCATCTTCCTCCTGCTCAAGGAACCCAGGTGTCCCAGGGCTCAGGCTCTCTGGCTCAGGCTGTGAGCAAGAAGAGGTGGAACAAGGGACTGACCACCAGTCACACACCCAAGCCCTACTTTGCTTGGCGCTGGGGACCCAGGAACCCCAGGGGACTCCAGGAAGCAATAAAGGACCTGCAGTGGAAGTTCTGCATGCTCCAGCCCTGATGTAGCTTTGTTGGAGGGTAAGTAAACTGGGCAGCTACCTCAATGGATAGGGAAGAAATTCCCTTTGGCTGGGAGAATCGTTGCTGAGCCTAAAAAGTAACTTCTAGAGGCAGTCTGGCCAAGCTAACTGACCTGGACTTGCCTAAGTCAAAACGGAAACTCAGCCCTTCCTGGGATGGTGGGATCATCATCTACACTTCAACTTGCTTGGGGAGCCAGTGCTCCGCAGTTCCCCAAAGAACGCATCAGGGCCTCCGAGTCCACGAGGGCCCCTTCAGCCTACTCCCTTGCCCCACCTCTCCCCGCCCCCACTCCCCCACCTGAGTCATCCTGCGGGAGCAGATCAGCGGCCAGGAGTGGCGGGGCAGCGACTGCAGTGGCGGCAGCTGGCAGCAGCGGCGGCAGCAGCAGCAGCAGCACTTGGGAAAGCTCAGCCCAGCTAGCGGCTTCACTGCCTAGCCCCTGCAGCTTTGGTCCAGCCCCCCACCCACTCCCTGCTGGTCTCAGCTCCAGGCACCGCCAAATATTTGCTCAAGAGCTTCTGGACGTGAAGGGCATCAGGATCTCCAAGGGCGGGGGTATGGAGCCCCCTCTGTGCGGTGCCAGCTGCTAGAGCCAGAAGAGCAAGGGGAGGAGGACCAGGAAGAAGGACGGGTCTTGGGGAGACACCAAAGTGGGGTCAGGAGCTGTTGGGGGTAGCAGGGGCATGGGATACAAAAGGAAGAGTGTTCAGGGAGCTTGCTTCTGGCCTCTTTAGAGAGGGCTCCTGCCTGCCCCATCTCCACAGCTCTGCCGGTCCCTTCCTCCCCAGAAGCAGCTCCACAGGGGCAAGGAGGGTGAAACGGGGCAGTGAACTAGTGCAGGAGCTAGTCCCGGGACATGGAAAGGGGTCTCGAACCCCTTCGCACCTGAGGACTCAAGAGGAAGTTCATGGCTGGCAGGGGTGAACCTGGGGAGGGGGAGGGGGCCTTCCCATGCCCCTTCCCAATCACATGCCACGCTGGGGCCAGAGTGGCCAATAACGGGGCTGATTGTGGCACCTGAGGTTAATCATTAGACTCCCTTGTTGAGCCGGGAGGAGACCACGCTGGGTGGCGGCCACGCTGGGGCCCCGAGGGGCGTGCCTAGGTGGCACGTGGGGTGGGGGTGGGGCCCAGCAGCTATGAGTTCTCAGGCCTGCTTGAGACAGCAGCCTCGCTAGTTAAAGAGGGAGGGATTCTCCAGGTTAAGTACCTAGGGTCCCCCAGTCCCTCTCTGGCTGAGGCCAAAGCACAGACTTCAGTAAACCTCCCTCAAGACTGGAAATCTCCTTAGCACCTACTGCCATCCATACAGGGCATGATGTGTGATAACAGCATCCTCTTGTCCTCCATCAATACACAGCTCTGCTCTCGCACCTCCCCACCCCACACACACATAGGTGTGCACCACACCAACTGCCCTATCCCAGCCTAGGACCAGTCAGTAAGGACCTGAGGCAGGATGGGCTTGTGTTAGGACTTGAGGAGGGGCTTGTGGCCTGCAGGGTGGGATGGCTAAGGTCCTTTGAGGCCCAGAGGGCAGGCAGGTGATACTCACTGTGCGAAAAGAATCTGTGCTCGAGGCAGGGCGCCGGGTGGCGCCGCTCATGGTCAAATCTTAGCCCTTTTCGCTGTCACTGCTGCTTTCAGGGCAACAGGGCGGCGGCATAACCTGAGCAGGAGAGAACCAGTCACCATGGAGAGGGGCCAGGCCTGAGGGCACCCAGCCCTGGGAGGGCCAGGAGGAGGAGGCTTCACCAGGGACCACACAGGTCTTGTCCCTGCATCAGGACCTTCTAGACTACGAAGGGTCTTAAAGTGGCCCTTAGAGGGAGTAAGGGCAAAGGATTGTTTATAGGAAGGAAAGAGAAGAACAAAGAGAAAGATGGGAGAGGGAGAGGTCTGAAGGTAAGGGGGCCCATAAAAGCCCTAGAAACCAACCAGTGAAGACAGAGGTGAGAGAGGGTGCAAAAAACTGGGGTGGCAAAGGAGTCCAGGTCCAGTACTGGAGACAGCAACAGAGCCCAGGTAGGGAGAGGTAAGGAGCAGGGAAAGAAACTGAGAGAATGGCCCGATAGGAAACAAGGCTGAGGCTGGGTCCTGGGAAAGGGCTCTGAGATGAGAGAGGGTGGTGGAGAGTGAGACAGACACACTGGGTGCAGCATAGGGTTGGTGAAGGGAGGGTGGCTGCCCACATAGGAAGGAGAGAGCCAAGAAACTTCAAAGAGAGAGCAGCTTGGAGCATTGAGCTCAGGGGGCAGGACCACTTTGCCCTGTGCCCTCTCCCTGGGCTCTGCACAGGGGAGGGAAGTAGGGTCTATGGGGAGTGGCAGGAGCCTAACTAAACTCACTCAGTGGGAGGGAGGGACAGAGGACTTGCACAGGCTGGGCAATGCTTTATACTGGGGGAGGGGCACGTGACAGGCTTGGAGGGGTGGGCACAGAAACTCTGGGAGAAGGGGTGTGAGGGGCAGTCTAGATCCCTCCCCTCCTCTAGCCTGGGGCAGGAAAATCTGAGTGGCGGGGCTGACACCCTCCTGACCGTGACTGTGACTGTAGGGTTGTCTGGGAGGACACCTTGTGGAGAGGGGGAGGGCAGAAGACAAGCTGCCACTGGGGAACCCAATTATGGCAAACCTCAGGTACACATTCAGAGTAAGGGAAGCTCAGGAGCCGTCTAAGGCTCTCGGAAGGTAGAAATATAGTATATTGTTGGGAGTTGGGTTGCCTGACTTAGGGCTACCTCAGGAGTGACATGGGTCAGCACAGGATCAAACAGTATTGGTCTGGGTTTGGGATCAGTAGAGGGTAGGAAGCCTGGGGGGGGGAACACATTCTTGGCAAGCCTCCAGCTCAGCTGACCACTCTCCTCACCTCCCCTCTTCAGCAGACCTTGAGCCAGGGCATGTGTCGGGGAGAGGTACACTGGACCTGGGAGGAGGCAACATTCTGGGAAGGGTGTGGAGTGTCTATCCTGAGCACCTGCAGGTGCCCCACCCCCACTGCAGCCTGTGCTCTCAATGTGCTCCTCCACCATCTCTTTCTCCTTTTATTCCCCTTATCCAACCCCCCCTCCCGCCTTTGGAGGAGAACACAAAGCAGCTTCTGTCCAGCAGAGCATCGGTGCCGATAATCCGGGGTGGGGGCACATTCCCGGGACCAGCCCCGACCGGCCCGGAGGATTAGCACTTCTCCCCCTGCCCAAAGGATTAGCACCCTGGACCCCTACTTGGGCATTAGCCACCACCATCCCCCCCAAGTGAATTTCCACATTCCACAACTCTTCGTTGTGGGTTAGTGGAGGAAAAGGATAAAGTGGACCCTGGATTTCAGGCAGTACCGACCCCAACAACCGGCACGGAAACTCCGCCCAGACAAACCTGCTCCCCCAGGAGTTAGATTCAGCTGTCTCCTCGCTCGTCTTTCCCATTCCCAGCCAGTTACACCCTCTTAAGGCTGACCCCTTGTCCTGACCTGACCTGCCCTGCCAACCCCCACTACCCAGTGTGGCCTCTCAACCCAGAGATCGAGGACGGAGGCCTCTGGCAACTTCCATACTGGGTGCCCTGGACAGACCTGAAGGATAATGTAGAGGGTGGCAAGGGAGGGGTTTCATGTGGAGCCTGCCCGAGTCGGGAAGGTTGGGGAAGCGTCCCTGAGACTAGCCCCTTTGGGTGGCAGGAGAAGCGCTATCCGTTTTTAGGGGAACTCTAAGTAGCGAACCCCGGAATCCCTGCTTTCGACCTGCACTCTGTTCGGCTCCCATCTTTTACCCCAAGATCTGGCTCCCGGCACCCCAGTCTCCGCCCTTTCCTTCACTTCCACTCCTTCCCCTCCCCGAGTCCCGGGTTCCCCCTTTCCTTTCCCCTCCCTTCCTCCCTCCGCGGCCCTGGCCCTCCTCCGCCACCTCCTCTCCGCTTACCCGCTAGCTCTGGACTTGATTCTGCTGGGGTCTCAGGAACTTTCCCCTTCTCCTGCGCCCTTGCGCGCTCCCGACTACGCCCCTGTGCCCACCCTGGGGCGCGCCCCCGCCGCTCCCAACTTCTCGCAACTCAACTTTCCCCCGCGCTGCGGGCAGGCCAGCCCCCTGCGTGCGCGTTCCCCGGGGCACGTGCGCGTCCCCGCCTAGCGGGGGCGGGGAGAGGATGGCTCCGAAGCGCGTTCCCAGGCAGTGCCCGGCCACTCACAACAGGGAGCTGGTCTGCTCAGCGGGACGCCCGACCCACAATACGCCACCCAGGGCTCGGCTGCAAGTTCCCGCTCCGGGTTGATCCTGTTCACCGGGCTGCTGTCTCGCCACCTTCTTATGGAGGCTCTGAGAGGAAAGGAACCCGCCTCAAACTGGGAATAAAAATTCATTGCCGTCGAGATAGCGGGCAGGAAAACCAAGACACGGGATGGTCAGGAAATTCCGGGCGTAAGAATTGAGTGATACATTTATCGGAGTCTAGACTCTCTTGTCAACCCCGGTAAAAGCTAACTAAGAAACAAAAGCCACTGCTTCCAAAAGAACCTTTTCTTTACCCAGGGGACGTGAGTGCTGGTGGTGGTGAGAGAGGGAGCTGCAGCGGGAGGATAGAAGCCTGTTACTGGGAGGTAACCTAGAGGGAATACCTTGATCGGGACTCCTCCTCCCATTGCTGAGCGGCAGCGGGGGGGGGGGGAGGAAGAGGGGCGAGGGAGGACTTCAAGTGTGTACTACCTAGACAAGTACTCGAACCTTATTCATAGTCATTACCGCCATTTAGAGATTCTTGTGCGTAACTTGGGAGTCTTGGTGGTTAGAGATGGATTGCTAATCAAAAGGTCAGCGGCTAGAGACCACCAGCGTCTCTGTGGGAGAAAGATGTGGCAGTAGGCTTCCGTAGAGATTTACAGCCTTGGAAACCCGATTGGGATCACTTATGAGTCAGGACTGACTCGATGGCAATGGGTTTTGTATAATTTATTTTCCTTCCGGCTAAGTAGGATTTCCTTCTTTTCTTCAGTTGGCTACCAGGTAAAGTACAGCAATGTGTATGCCAAAAACATCAGTTAATTAATAAATGCTTAGCACCTACCGAGCTCCAGGGATGAGGGTTACTGTTTGGGGCTTTTTCACAACCCTCAAGAACGCTATCATGAGACAGAGAGCAGCGCAAGAAAATCTATAATCAACTACTTAAAGGATGAGGACAGGCTGCTACAAGCGCGGCATCTGTTTGCCTGCCCGTCCGCTGCGCGTGGCTTAACTCCAGGCGTGCTGGCTCTTCCTGACGTCAGGCTGCGGCTGGAGTCAGGTGGGCTCAGATAAACAAGACCCAAAAAGGAGAGGGGTCTCTGGCGAATATTAAATCGTTCTCCCTTACGCTCGATTCCAGTCTAAAGTGGGGCACACCTGCCTCTCTTTCCCAACCTAGTAATCAGCTGGTCCTTGTGAAGTTATTACCAGCAAGATACCACTCTGGGCCACTCCCTAGATCATCCTGGGACCACCAGGGGCCAGAGAAAAGGTGGACACTGTGCAGAGATCATCAGGAGGTTGTTGGGAACCAAATACCATTTGCCTCTCCAGCCAGGTCAGTGCCAAGCCACTTGGGTCCTGGATCTAGGCCAAGCTCCAAAACTGAACCAGAGGTGCCCACCCCCACTCCCGCTGCATTCTGGAACGCGCAGCCCCTGAGTGGCACTTTCTAAAAGGAGCTGAAAGGCAATAACAACACAGAGGCACTCTGGGACTGCGGTGATGCGGTGGGGACGTCCGGAAAGCGGTTACGCGATGGTTTCTGGGATTTGAAGTCCGAGGCCTTCCTCGCGGTTGGATGGAGTCCCGGGAGCAGATCGCTGCAGAGAGTCTCTGCATAGCCTGCTGGGGGCTGTAGTCTTCCTCTTTCCTCTGGCGTGAGCGTTAACAGGGAAATCTAACTATTCTAGGACTACAACCTCCAGAAGTCCATGCGCAGGCAGGAGGGTGAGGCAGGTCCGGAGGCTGGGGTGCCGCCTCCTCTGCAACACCAGGGCCATAGTCTTAGAGGCGAGGGCCCACGGGGGTCCCCGCGGCAGCTGCGATGCAGAAATACGAGAAACTGGAGAAGATTGGGGAAGGTAATGGGACCATGAGCTGTTCCTGCAAGATATTCTTCCGTAAACACCTCTACATTCCTTGCACCCCTGTCTTCTCTGCGGTCAGCAATAGCCATAGACTCTACCCAGACATCAGCACTCGCTGCAGCTCTGGCCCACTGACCTCAACACTCCATGCAGACATGAACCCTCTCAACGTTAGCATTTCCTGCAGACCTCTATTCCCAACCTGTGCACCCCTCAACCTACCAACCTCAGCACTTGCTGCATTTTGCACTACTTGCAGAACCTCACCCCAACCTGCAACCTGAATTCTCACTGCATACCCCCATCCCCCAACCTCAACACTTCTGACCGTCATTCCTCTCCCAGACCTCTCCTCACTCTGTCCGTACCCTACTGAAGTACTGCCTTTGTTATAGATAGCCTTCCCCTTGCAGTCTTAGTATCTCCCTCCTGCCAAAACCTTTGAGCCTCGGTAGGCTCTTTTTCTGACTCTGCACCTGTCACGTCCTCGCAAACCTCTTCCACACACAGCCTTCAGACTAAACCCTGAGCCCTTTCCCCTGATTCCTCTGGGTATCAAAAATAACACGTTTAGGTCCTGCCTCCCCTTCTGGGAGGGATTTCTTGGGGTGGGGAAGGGTGCCCCCTCCCTTCCTGCACACCTGACTTCCTTCTCCTAGGTACCTATGGAACAGTGTTCAAGGCCAAAAACCGGGAGACTCATGAGATCGTGGCTTTGAAGCGGGTGAGGCTGGATGACGATGATGAGGTAGGACCGGAGCACCAGGACTAGGGAGAAGGGTGAGAGCTGAGGCTGGGTGGGATCTGACTGCCCGTTCTGGCTCACTCCCATATGTAGGGAGTGCCGAGTTCTGCCCTTCGGGAGATATGCCTACTGAAAGAGCTGAAGCACAAGAACATTGTCAGGTGTGTAAATAGGCAGAGTTTTCCTCTTGCCTGTGTGGTTGTTGGAGTACGGTGGGGTTTCAGAGTTGGACTGGGCTGATACTGGGATAGTTGGCCTAACCTGGTGCATCTGCCTGGCTGAGCCCTTCCTTCTCCCCAGGCTCCATGATGTCCTGCACAGTGACAAGAAGCTGACTTTGGTTTTTGAGTTCTGTGACCAGGTGAAATGGAGACTTGGGGGATAGTAGTTTGGGGGAGTTTAAGGGCACAGACTGAGGCTGAGATTCTGTCCCACTCCATCCTTTTTTAGGACCTAAAGAAGTATTTTGATAGCTGCAATGGTGACCTGGACCCTGAAATTGTGAAGGTGAGAGGGTTGGAGTCCTGGGCACTCTGAGGCTGGGGCTGGAGTCAATAGTCAGTGTAAGTGCCCTTGGGGTACCAATTCTGGGCCCTAAGCGAGGCTCTTCTAGTGTATGCCCTCCCAGCCTCCAGGCTCAGCCAGCGTTTTGATATGGCCTCACTGGGCTTGCACAGTAGCAGTCTGATTATTATCTACACTTGAGGGATAAGAAACCAAAGTTTAGAGAGATACATTTATTCAGTTGACAAATGTTTATGAAATGCCTTGCTGTGTGCCAGGCACTGTTTTAGGCCCCAAACCAAGTGCCCTTTCCCTGGTTCTAGGGGAACCAAGTGCTGGGTTATAGAGCACAGGATGTCTATTGGTGATTAAAATTTGTATGTTCAAGTGAGCCAGGTAGGGAGAGGTCCATGTGGTGGGAAGTGGGAGGCTGGCTTGTCTGTAAGTTACTTAAAGGTGGGGACTAGGGCCAGCTTGTTGTGCTCCTAATACATAGCACAGTACAAAGTAGGTCCTCACTGAAGAATGAATGATGTTGTGAGTAGATGAATGAGTGTGCGGATCAGATAGGTAAGGGAGTGTAGGGTGGACTACAGGCAAAGCAGAGTGGGTAGGGAGGAGTATGGGGATGGGGCACGTAGTCCACTGTTGGACAAAGCTACCTACCAGGATGTGACTCTTCTCTTCCTCAGTCATTCCTTTTCCAGCTGCTAAAAGGCCTGGGATTCTGTCACAGCCGCAATGTGCTGCACAGGGACCTGAAGCCCCAGAACCTGCTCATAAATAGGGTATTTCTCAGGGAAAAAGGTGGAAGGCTGTAGCCAAAGCGCGGTAGGGGCTGGGCTAAAGAGAGGGAGCCTGTCCTGAGACTACCTAGAAACTCTTTTCTATATCTTCTTCCATCTTCCTTCAGAATGGGGAGCTAAAATTGGCTGATTTTGGGTTGGCTCGAGCCTTTGGGATTCCTGTTCGCTGTTACTCAGCTGAGGTGAGCTGCAGTGATAAGGTGAGATGAGGGAGGGGATCCCCAGTGAGCACCACTCATCCCGTGTGCCAAGACCCCGGAGTGGCTTTTCTGTCCTCTCTGAGCCACCTCTTCCTCAAGCTACCCTGCCCAGCCTTTTAAGTGGGGGTTCTCTGTGGATGGGGTCTTCTTCAGGTGGTTACTCTGTGGTACCGCCCGCCAGATGTCCTCTTTGGGGCCAAGCTCTATTCTACATCCATCGACATGTGGTCAGCCGGCTGCATCTTTGCAGGTGATAAGCTGGGGCTCTGCAGAGGCACTTCTCTCCAATTTAGGTTGACAAATGAGGTCTGGAGGGTCCCTTCTGGGGAAGGGAAGGGACTCTTGGAGATGGGGAAGAAGGCACAGAGGGTGCAGTGCAGTGCCAGTTTCTTCACAGGTCGCCTATCCTCTCCCTCTTCCATTTCCCAGAGCTGGCCAATGCTGGGCGGCCCCTCTTCCCTGGCAATGATGTAGATGACCAGCTGAAGAGGATCTTCAGATATCCTGCCAGAGCGCTTCTCTTGAGGCTCTGGAAGTGGACTCAGCCCAGGAGTGCAGAGTAAAGGGGCAGAGGGGCAGGGCTGAGATGTTGGCCATGTGTGAGGATGGGGAGCAGGTGGTTGAATGTCTAGATTGTTGCATGCAGATCTACCCAGGCAGCAGTAGACTAGGAGGCACCTGCAGGAAGAAGCCAAGAAAGTGGACTTCCAGATGACAGCAGGATCCTAAGGGGCGACAGCTTTTTGTGGGAGTAAGCAAAGGGTACAGACTTCAGGATTTAAGTTAAATTAGTCAACGTTTGTAAAGTGCCTGCCCAGTGTAAACTTTATGCAGGGGGCGCTGATTGTGAGAGGCCTGCTCCTGTCCTGGGTTGGGCGGAGCAAGGATGAGTGTGAGAGCCCTCCTAGGGAGGAGGGACCACTCACGCCCCGCCCCTGAAGAGGCAGACAGTCCTGTCTGAGTGAACCTTGACCACATGGACACACTACTGGGGACACCCACTGAGGAACAGTGGCCCGCCATGACCAAACTGCCAGACTATAAGGTGTGAGGGTGTTGGGTGGAAGGAAGGATGGTACCCACCAATCTTTGGGTCCCAGGCCCCTGGGCTTGACTCTCCCTGCTGCCCCACAGCCCTACCCAATGTACCCGGCCACCACATCCCTGGTGAATGTTGTGCCAAAGCTCAACGCTACAGGGAGGGACCTGCTGCAGGTGAGAGACGGGAACTAGAGGTAGGACAGGTCAGAGCACTTACAGGAGGGCTGGGGGTGGGCAGGCTCTGGGAACTGACCCCCGCCATCCTTCTCTGTCTTCAGAACCTCCTCAAGTGTAACCCAGTCCAGCGCATCTCAGCAGAAGAAGCCCTACAGCATCCCTACTTCTCTGACTTCTGCCCACCCTAGGCTCCAGACCCCTGGGGCCAGGCTATGGCCTGGCCTACTTAAGCCCCTCCAGGGAGGGGAGGGAGGCAAGGGTTCACAATGTGCTGGCACTCCAGCTGTGCTGGACCTGGCAAGGTGGAGGCACCCTGCCTGGATTCTTCACTCCCTCCATGGACTTCATTTAATTTCATAAATTGGCTGCTTTCCCACAGTCTGGCTGATGTGATGTTGAGTGGCCTTGAAGGGGAAGTGAGCTTTGTTGGGGGGGGGTGTTTCTGCAGCTCTGCTTCCAGCTCACAAAAAACCCAACCACATTCCTAGCTCCATTTCTCTGAGAAGTCTGAGACGAGGCTAGAGACTGCTAGGCTAGGCTGTTGTTGGCCCCACATGTGTGTGTCCGCACTCAAACGCACCCTGTTCCCTCAATCAGCAGGGCCTGAGCCTACCTGAGGGGCTCTCCACCAATGTCTGAGAGTGAGGTGGGCTTCCACCAGAATGGGGAGAAAGGAAGCTGTGCTTTTCCTTGTGGTCTCCATATCCCGTGTGTACCCTCATGACCCTCCGATCTGTGTCCCCACCCGTGTCCTGGCATGCAGGCTCCGTGGTTAGATCAGGGCCACCCTTCCTTCCTTTTCTGCCCTTTTTTCTAACATCTGGGATGCAGAGGAAGGGAGCAGGCCTGGGTGTGTCCCATCAGGCAGGTGAGGAAAGGGAGGGTGATGGGTTGCACTCCTGCCGCATGAGTACCCTACCTGTGTCAAGTGAGAACCCTTCTCCCCAAGTAGGGTAGTTGGGGAAGCAAAAGACAGACTGCTGCTGCCTTTTGGTCCTGCCTGTGAGAAGGGTCATAATCTTACATGGCAAGATGACAGCTTGTGTCCTTGGAACTGGAAGAGCCCCTCTCTCCTTCCTGTCTTATGCCCAGTTCTTTCTGAGCCTTTTTCTAGCTACAGCCTTATGGCTCAGTCTGAATTCAACAGAACTACCCCAGTTTACTTGGTCCTACATTCCTCCTACCTGTGCATTGACTTCAAGGATATCCATCCTCCCTTCTCTCTGAGATGTTACTCTGACAAATGCAGTCCCACAGATGGGCCAGTGGTTGCTACCCTATTACTGTGTCTCCTCTTCCAGAGAGGTTTGTAGTGTGGAACTTCCAGCCGGCCCCACTTTTCAGATACAATGACAGGATGGGGCTGGCTGGCCGAGCAATGCTGGCTTTGGCCTGGTGAGTCTGCCCAGTCAGAGGAACACTGAGATGACGGTATCAACACTTTATTTGGGGTAGACCTGGTAAGCACATGAGCAAGCTGGGCATGTCAGGGCTCTGAAGACAGAGATGCCAGTCTAGAGCCGCGTGACCAGATAGCAGGTGCGGTGGGAGGCAGAGATGGTCTTGGTGACAGCACAGGGAGGGGTGGGAGGCCTGACAAGAGACAGACCAGTGGGGTAGGCCTTTACTCTGCTGTTCGGCTCTCACTCTTACTTTACTAGACTGGGACTGCCCCTCCTCCGTTGACTTTAGGGGCTGTTTCACATTACCTGGGGCCCAGACTGAGGTGGGGAACATGGGTTTGTGGGCCTCCCAGCCCTTCTTGCAACTATGGGAAGAGGAAAGAGTCAGGCAGGAGGGCATCCTCCCTCCCAGCCACTAGCCAAGTTCCCTGCACACCCCTCCCAGCTGAACAGCATCTCAGCTGGGGAAGGATCATACCAGGCTGTCAGACAAAAGGGGAAGGGAGGTGCTGAGCCCCATACTGGGAGCATCATGGAGGTGGGGGTAAGTGAGAGGGAAAGGTGTTGCTACCAGGTTGGTGCTGGAATGCCTTTGGGAGCGCCTGCGGTTCCAGAAATATCCCAGGACTCGGTCTCGGAATACCTGGGAGCAAGCAGGAGGGGAAGTGGCCATTGCACTCCTTCCCTGGGGTCTAGTGTGTCCCCACCCCCACCTCCTAGCTGGGGCCCTGGCCCACCTCACAGAGGTAGTCAAGGATCTCAAGAATGGTGAGCAGGCTGGCTCCAATGAACAGCCCCATCTGGCCTCCAATGTCGCCTGCTGAGACAGTGTGGTAGTCAGTCTTCTCACAGCACCGGCTGCCCACACCTCCCCAGACTCAGCTGGCAGCCTGCGTGTTCACACACCAAGAAGATCCGACACCTCGTAAGCCTTCTTCTGCTCCACCGTTTCATAATTGAGGGCCTCAAAGAAGATGTCTAGCACCAGCGTGTTCTCCCTAGAGGAAAGAAAGACCAGGAATACTCACTGACCACCTGTTGGACCAGCTACTGGAAGGATACAGGTACAGAGTCTAGGGGTTTGGCTTCCTTGGCGAACCCTGAGAATGGGGTGTTCCATCCTATTTTCAAGAGACAGGGGTGGGCATCCTGCCCAAGGTCCCCAAGCCCGTTCTGAGCGTGGATACCGGTGTGAGCCTGGGGCACACACCCTCTCCAGGGCTCCTGCTTACTGGATATATGACTCGCTGCGGTTGTGCTTTCGGGCCAGGTAGCGGGCGGCTGAGCGGCTCGGGATCCGCACCATGGAGAGCTCCTTGGCGTAGCGCGTGGTGGCGCAAGGGCTGGGGCAAGAGCATGCGTCCTTCCGCAGCATGGCGTCTGTCAGTGAGACGTGCTAAGTCAGGGCCGCCGCGTAGGGTAGAACAGGAAGGTGTGGAAGGAGTGTCCTTACCCAGGGTCGGGTTGGCACAGTCCTTGTACTGCTGAGGGCTGCACACTGGTGCGCCACCTGAGTGGGAAGGCAGGGGAGGAGACAGAGCTTCAGGAGCTGCCCAAGTGCTCCCTGGCTTCCTAGGGGCACAAGCCCCGCCCCAGCCCCTTACCAGGCATATGCATCATTCGACAGCCACACTTCCGAGCCACGTACCAGGCCTCACAGGCCAGGCGACAACCCACCAGGCTATAGGGGGGGCTAGGGCCTGGGCTAGGGTTGGGGGAATCCAGGGGAACAGAAGACTCCAATTCTAAGCTGGGTTCTGGAGATAAAGAGCTGCAGTCACCCCACGGCGGTGGCAAGTAGATCAACTGTGGAGAGATGTGGTTAAGGAAGGGTCTGGAAGAAGTGCAGGCATCCAGGTAGATCCAAGAGGTCTCCTGTAGGATTGAGGCCCTTGGGGTGTGGAGCTGAAGGGGAGTGGAGGGTAGGCATGGATGCTTGGGAGGAACTAGAGGGACAGGTTAGGATACTTGCTGCTTCTGGCAGGACACAAAGGTCTGGTAGCCGGGGGCCACCCCGAAGCCCAGCTGGTCAATGATGGGTGGCTCTTCCTGGCTGTGGATCTGTACTCGTATCCCCACCTCATATGGGGTCTCCTCTGCCAGAAAGACACCCGTGAAGCCCAAGGCTACACAACCAGGCAAGACAGCCCCCCTCCCCAGGCCCATACAGACCACACCTCCCCCCTTTTCACAAGGCAAGAACATGCTTTGGGTGTCCTTCCTGGGCACCTCTCCCCACTCTGTGCCTTCCCCTAACTCCTCATGCATATGCCCCTACCCTACCCGTGTCCTTCCACACGGGCAGATACTCATCCTGCTGCACATCCAGCATGACCTCTAGCCCATTGCCGATCCCTCCCTTGGAAGCAGTGAGAAGCTCAGCCCCGTCGGCGCCAGAATTAAAGGTGTAGCACTGACCCATGCGGGTGAAGACCTGCTGGTGGGCACATGGGTGGCCAGATTGCACCATGGGATAATATGCCCATGCAAACCCAAGGACTGGGAGCCTTTCCCATCCCTATTCTCTTCTTTGAAAGTTGAAGCCTACATTTCAATCCCCCTAGCCTTGCATACATAAAGGCACATGAAGCTGGACCCTCATGGGATCCCATCATCCCACCTACAAGCCAGAGCACAGTCTGCAGGGCAAGTGGTTCTTTAGCTGAAGATTAGACTAAAAGGAAGTGAGTGCCACTTGTCCTCTCTGCGCTTGGCAGAAAGTGAGGTCACACCAGGACAGGTTTTCTAGAAAGCGCTCCCCAAGAACAGGGTCTTCACAAGCCAGAGCTTGGGCCCAGAGGCAGCCTGGACCAGTGCCTGATGCTAGGAGGCATGACCTTGAGAACTGCAGTCCACAGTGTGACAGGGAGAGTCCAAGGAGGGCAGTTTCCAGAGCTGAACAGAAAAGCATTGGTAGGGTAGGGAGAACATGGCATAACTGGAAGGGAAGGGATTCCTAGGCAGAGCATTCTTAAGGGTCTGACTTTAGGGGGCACCCAAGCAGGGCTGCCAGCTCACCACAGTGAAGTTCTCTGGCCCGCAGGGCTGGCCACGGTAGTGGCATTCCAGCAGCATATCTTCCAGGGAGTGCCCAGCCCGAGCATAGAACTGTGCCATGTCAAAGGTGGAACTAGGCATAAAACCAGGTGAGGCAGGGGGCTGGCCAAGGGCACGCAGGAAGGCAGTGTGCTCAGCCGGGTCCAGACCCAGCAGTGCTGGCCCGGCCCAGTGCAGGTCATTGGGTGTGAGACGTGAGCGGCGCAGTGGGTTGATGTTGCACAGAGTGACTGCTGGAAAGATGAGCTGGCGGCTCTCCCGCTCGTCCAGAGCTGTCTCGTGGTGGAACTCCCCATAGTAGCGTACCCTTTCAGCCACCTGGTAGAGGAAGGTGGCCAGCGACAGGAGCAGGGCGGCAGCCCACAGTGCCCGGCGTAGGCTGCCTGAGCCAAAGACGTGGGCCAGGCCATGCAGTGTGCAGCTGCTGGCAAACACTCTGATGTCGGAGCCTGGTCGTGGGGTTACCTCTGGTCCTGAGTTGGGCTTCATGACTGTGGCCTGGGTAGTAGGACCTAGAGGGTTGGACAGAATGTGGTGGGGTGAGTCCTAGGAACAAGAGGGCAAAGGCAGGGCTCAGGTGGCTGGGCAGGGGTCACTGCAGGTCAGGCAAGGGGAGGAGAGGGTCAGACAAACAGCCAAGACTGAGAGGCAGGAAGCACTGGCCTGGTGGGGTGTACAAGGTCCAGATGGGCTTCCCGTGGGTGGGCCGTGGCTTCTCGGTACTCAGCACGGGATCGAGGTTCCCCAGCACAGCTAGTTGTGGCAAGCAGGGGCTGCTCTGGCTGGTCCAGCTGGGCTTGCCTAGGCTGTGGCTTCACTAAGAGCTCGTTGTAGGATCCGGGGCTCTGCAGCACAGTCAGCGTTGACAAGCAGGGGCTGCTCTGCCAAGCCCGTGCTGCCGGAGCTGCCGCAGAGGATTGAGTTTCAGTAGTGAGGGGGGTCAGGGGGCTGGTAGAAGAGCTTGGATGGGGAGGTCTCCTGGGGCCCCAGGCTGAGCCATTAGTGCAGGGGGGTTGCTGTGCTGTGAAAGACCAGAGGCACCAGAAGCAGACTGCAGCAATGGTGAGTGTTTGAGATGAGCCCAGAGGTAAGTTGGGGCTGCCAGTCATAGTCCCTGTGTGAGGCTTGAGGATGAGTCTCTGACCCAGGCCCGATAACTCTCTTCTTCTCTTTCTGCCTCCTTCCCACTCATCTCTCCCAGAATCATTTGTTCTTTCATGAAGGGAGGGGCTGGCTCCTGACAAAACTGCAAAGTGTTGGGAAAATGGCATCAGCTTTGAGTCTCCTCTTTGTGGCCCCCCCCACCCCAGTCCTAGAATGCCTTGGGCAGTCAGGGTCTCCTCCAGCTCTTGCGTCCGTGGCCTGTCTCTTAAGTGATCCTCTGCCCCTGAGGAGTCAGACCCACCTCCCCTGTTCAGGTCCACCTGTCATGGAGGCCTTCTTAACCTTGATGATGCTGTGTCGGGGGGGATGACCTGCCCCTCCTATGTCATGTGGGCACCTACTAACTGAAGCTGACTTTGCCCAAACAGTAAGACATGGAAGAGTGGGTACAATGTGCTATTTCTTGGGCTTAGAAAGGGTTAAAAAAAAAAAAAAAAAGATTTTCTGTATTGCATTAGGACATGCAGGAAGAAAATAGGAATGAAAGTTACTCTGTGGGAATTGCAGGGATCAGGGAAGACAGTGCGGGGGTGGGAGTGGGAGTGTTTGCCTTTTTATAGTGACTTGATTTTTGAATCACGTGAACATACATATTAAAAACATAAATAAAACTACCTTTAAAAGAGAAAATTCTTAGAACCCAAGGAACCTCCAATTTCCTTCTGGTTCAGGTATGCTGAGCCTCTTGAATGGACCAAGAATGCCATCTGAGCCTCTGCAGGGCTGGCTCCTGCCTGATCTGGCTCTGTGGCCTAGGCTCACAATGCCCTGGCTAGCTCCCTCTGGGTCTAGGGAGGACCCTGCTGAACTCCTTACTTCCATGGTTTTAGCATCTTAGGACTCCCTTGGTGCCTGGTCAGTCAATGGATACAGGTCCTCACCACCACCTTGGGCTTGTCCCCGCACTCCACCACCATCTTAATGCCATCCTTGTTTGGAGCATACACCACCAATTTCTCCATCACAGCCCTTGTAGTCTGGACCTGTCCCTCCCAATTACCCCTTTCATTCCTAGCTCCTGTCTCAACCCTCTTCAGCTTCCTTGAAGAAGGTAGCACACTATTTGATGTTCTGCTGTTTTCATTTAATGATATATTCTGGATACACTGGGACATCAGTACTTGAAGAACTTTCTCTCTTTTTGTTAAACAGTTGTGTACCACTTGTGACAGTTAATTTTGTATGTCAAGTTGGTGAGACTGGTTTCCAGTGATTTGAAAAAACACTAAACTCTCTCTCAACTCTGCACTCTTCCCATCACCTGACCTACAGATCCTGCAACACAGGCAGAGGGAATTTCCAGCCTGCTGCCTATCCTACAAATTTTGATCTTTCCAACCCCAGGTTTGTGAGCTGATCCCTGAGTTGATCCCTGTCTATCTATCTCACTGCTTCTGTTTCACTGTAGAACCCTAAGACACCATTCAGTCATATGGACGAGTCAGTTATTCAACCACTCCTGTTGATGAACTCTGAGGGCTTCTAGTTTTTCTGTTACAAGCAATGCTGTAATCAGTACCATCACACAGATGTCTTGACATGCTTGTGCAGTGTTATGGATTGTGTCCTCCAAAGAAATGTTGAAATCCTGACCTCTGCTACCTGTGAACACAACTTGTTTGGAAATATAATCTTTGAAGATACTACTGATTAACATGAGGTCATACTGGAATAGAGTGGGTCCTAATCCTATATAAATGATGCCCTTATGAGAGAGAAGACACAGACAGACAAAAGAAGGAAGCTGTGTGATGCCATAGCTGCAAGCCAAGTAATGCTTGGAGCTGCCAGGAGCTGAAACAGAGCCATAGAACAGATTCTCCCTGAAAGCTTCAGAGGGAGTCAACATGGCTGATAGCCTGATCTGGACTTCTAACATCGAGAGCTGTGCAACAATATGTATCTGTTGTTTTATGTCATGTAGTTTGTAGTATTTTGTTATAGTAGCCCTAGGAAACTAATACAGTTCCTTGGTACTGGTGTAACGAATACCTAAAAATGTGGAAGTGACTTCGGACTTAGATCATGAGCACAGAGTAGAGGAGTTTTGAGGCATTTGATAGTAAAAGCCTAGATTGTCTTGAAGAGGCTGTTGTAGAACTATGGACATTAAAGGCAATTCTGGTAAGTGCTTAGAAAAGGTGAGGAGAGCTACAGAGGAAATCCCTAGCTTTATGAAGAGAATATTGCTAGAAATGTGAATGTTCAATATGCTTCTGATGAGGACTTGAAAGAGTGTACGTTACTGGATACCAGAGGAAATGTGATTCTTACTATAAACTGGCAAAGAACTTGGCTGAATTTTGTTTTGTGGGAAGTAGAATTTGTAATTTATTGTCTTATTCATCTAGTGCTGCTTTAACAGAAATGCCACAAATGGATGGCTTTAAAAAGAGAAATTTATTTTGTCACAAGTCCAGTAGGCTAAAGGTCCAAATTCAGGACATCAGCTCCAGGGGAAAGATTTCTCTGCTGGCTCTGGAGGAAAGTTCTTATCGGTCTTTGCCTGGACTAGGAGTTTCTGATGTGCAGGGATCCCAGGTCCTTTCCAAAGGACAAGTTCCGCTCCTACTACTTCTTGGTGGTATGAGGTTCCCAAATCTCTGCTTGTTGCTCTTTCCTTTGTATCTCAAGATTGTCTCAGGGCATAATACAATCTCATGCACTGACTCCTTCCACACAACACCGCTGCCACTCATCCTCTCTTATTATCATAGAGGCAAGATTTACAATGTGGAAAAACATAACACAATACCAGGACTTGTGGCCTAGCCTGATTGCTACACACATTTTTGGGGGACACAATTCAATCCATATAAATTTATTTAGCTGGCAGATTTCTAAGCAAAATGTGGAAGGCACAACCTGGTTTCTCCTTGCTGCCTGTAGTAAAATGTGAGTGGAAGGTGAGAAGTTCAGAAATGAACTTTGCAAAAAGGAACCAGAACTTGAAAATGTGGACACTTTCCAGACAATTTGTAAAAGCTGAGAAAACGTGGTCTGGAGAGAAAGTGACGGTGTAGCTGGACGCTTTACTAAGGAGATCAGTCAATTGTGATTTATGACTCCCACCAGTCATCTCAGCAGGAACATTGTCAGCTTAGACTGGAAGGGAAGAGAGACAGGATGAAATAAAGAAAAGCTATTCTGTTTCTGGAATGCCACAGGTAGGAAACAGCCTGATGGAGCTGCTTGGCTGTGAACATCTTGTCCACAAGAAGGAAAGGAGGCTACATCCTGAGTGTAGTCCAGAGGCCTATGATTCTGGGGAGCAGGGTAGCCACCTCAATTCCAGGAGGTTTGACTAGTGTTTAGAACTTTGGGGGTGGGGCCTCTGCCCAGGTAGGCCCAGAGCTCACAGGATTATTTCCAGTCTAATAAAATTTGCCATGATGGTTTAGACTTGCTTAGTTGCCATGAGTTGGATACGACTCGATGGCACTTGGCTTGGCTTAGGAGACCCTGGTTACATAGTGGTTAAGTGCAATGGCTGCTAGTCAAAAGGCTGGCAGTTCAAATCCACCAGGGACTCCTTGGAAACTCTATAGGGAGGTTCTACTCTGTCCTATAGGGTTTCTAGGAGTTGGAAGTTACTCAATGGCAGTGGTTGTTTTTTCTTTTGAGACCCTTAGCTGCTTTCCTCCCCTTCCAGTGTTTCCCTTTTAGGAGTGTCTGCTCCGTATCTGTACCACCACTGTATTTTGGAAGCAGGTAACTTGTATTCTAGGTTTCCCAGGTTTACAGATAAAGAGGAATTTTGCCCCAGGATGGACCATACCCATAGTCCCACCCATACCTGATTTATTTAGAGGATTAGTTTGGATTTAGAGTTAATATTAGCACGAGTTAAGACTTCTCGAGATTCTGGGATGAGATTAATGTATTTGGAACAAGAACAGCACAAATTTGGGGGCGGGCAGAGGGTAGCCTGTCATGGATTACATTGAGTCCCCTAAAAAGTTGAAGTTACAAGCCTTGCTATCTGTGAACATGAGCTTGATTGGAAATAGGATCTCTGAAGATGTCGGTTAGGTTAACATGAGATCATACTGTAGTACAGTGGATTCTATTCCTACAAGACTGGTGTCCTTATAAACATAGAAGATACATGGATAAAGTCAGAGGAAGGGCTTCGTGTGACACAGTAGTTGCAAGCCAAAGAACACTGGCGCTACTAGGAGCTAAGAGACAGGCATGGAAGAGAGTCTGAGTCTTGGAAGAATTCAACATGGCCAGTACTCTGATTTGGACTTGTAGCCTCCACAACTGTTAAGACAATAAACGTCTATTTTTATCAGTCACTTAGTTAGTGGTACTTTCCTTACAGCAGCCATATGAAGCTAATACATGCAGGTCTATCTATGAGATAAACTCTTAGAAATAGAAGTGTAAAGGAAACTGCACTGTTAATTTCATAGGTATCACAAAACTCCCCTCCATAGGTGTGACACCATTTTGCAATCCTATCAGTAACATAGGATCTTGCCTGTTTTGCACAGCCTTTTCTAAAGGAGACGCTGTGTCCTTGTATAAGCTTGGGAAGAGGGCACAGCCAGCACATTCACTAAAGTTACCTTAGATGACTCAGAGATGATGGGTTGGGTATGAGCGAGGACTCCAGTGGCTAGAGCAGAGGCCCCCAGAAAGCAGAGCTGCAGCCTGCAAGGTAGCACTACAGGGCCTGAAGTGGGACAAGGCTCTCGTCCACCCAGGTTGTGGGGGACCTGGGGCAGCAAGAACACCAGGTAGTTTCAGAACCAAGGGGCTGCTGCCTGACTCAGGACCAGAGGAACCAATGTAGAAACACCCTCTCAGAGGAAGGCAGTGTTGGGTCAGCCTGAAGCTCTGTTTTCTTCACCTGTAATGTGTATGTGGGTCTTTTGAAAAGCTCTATTCTGAGACCCAGAGAAATGAAGGCTTATCTCCATTAATTCATTTGCTGAAATTTGTTTCTATTCCATCTCCTCCTAAAAGACACTTGAGGCAGGCAGGTTCATTCTGGTGAGCTTCTGACCTCGAATGGAAGAAACAGCATGCTTCCATCAACCAAGCCTTATGTCTCTCATAACCACTCATGCTGCGTGGGCCCAGCGTGTGCCTCGGTCCCCACCATAGGCTCTAAGGTACTGAAAAGGTGTTTAAGATGTTTAAAGGGAAGAGTGAATAACATGGTTTATCATAGATTGATTACTTTGGCTGCCTGCAGCATCACAATTTTTCAAAAACTGCTTTCATGTAGATTATCTCACTTACATTCCAAAAACAAGTTTTCAAAATTAATTACAAGCCAGGATTGTTTCTACTGAATAGCTGGATGACCCAAGATTGTGAGGTTAAGGTTACACAGCAAGAACACAGAGAGCTGGCGCTGCCCTTCTAGCCAAGACTTTCCATGAAATGTTGCTGCTGCCCTGGTGGGTGGTGGTGGGAAGTAGAACAGCGTTCCTTATACCTCTCCTCCCCTAAAATGTAAGGAGAGATCTCAAATCCAGCGTCAGGCATCCTGGACAGAGGTAGCTCATTGGTGAAACAAGCTGGAAAGGCAGACACGCTGCCTTGGCCCCTCAACCAGACAAGGCCTGCTGACTTGGCCAGGAAGCAGAAGCCCTGCCTTGGCAGAAACAGGATGGTGTTTAGTGGCAATGCAAGTAGAGCCAGCCCCAAGCTCTATTCCCTGGGCAACCTCTCATCAATCTGGAAGCAAGACAGCAGACCAAGGTGGGTGTAGCCCTGGAAGATTCTGTGCAATTTGGTCCCCAAATTGCATCTAAACCATACCAAGTCCCAGAAACTGGGACTCTTCCCTGGCTCAAGCACTCATACGTTTGTCACCACTGTTGCCTCTTCCAGGCTGGCCTCCCAGTCCCCAGCAGCCTCTGCTTTGTCAAGCACACCGCTGCCACAAAAGCCTCACTGAAAAATGGCATTGCCGTTCTTTTGTCACAGGACAAAATCTAAAATCCTTGGCTGGCACAGGCAATCCCTCTACCACTACCCTGGGGGGGGCAGGGCACAGTGTGGTCATTCACACGGAAACCTAACCTAATACGCTGCCATCGAGTTGACTGCAACTCATAGCGACCTCATAGGACAGAGTGCAAGGATTTCCAAGTAGCAGTTGGTGGATTTGTATCATCAAATGTTTGGCTAACAGTCAAGTTCTTAACCACTACACCACATGTGGAAAGCGGCTCTCAATTGGCAGAGGCTTCCCGGTGGAAGGTTATGTGACAAGAACCAGACAGTTGGCTCTGGGGCAAACCAAGAGGCTGATGTCCCACAGGGCTGCACAGGGTCTTCAAGCCAGCCTGGAAGCCTAGCCACAACCTTACCCACAGCTCTGGGAACACAGGTATGTGTCACTGCCTATTTCCCTGTCTACGCCAGAGCCTTCCCTGACTACTCCGAGGAAGTAGCCTGGAAGCGACTGTCCTGTCTTGATGTGACTGTGTCCAGCACTGAGGGGGTGAGCATGAACTGTTTCAACTGTCTGCACTTGTGAGCAGCACATGGTTGCGGTGGGGGTGTGTCTGGTCCTCCTGTTACCTTCAGAGCTGGAATCTCAGTGTAGAGAGGAGGCTGGCCTATAACCTCATTAGCGGAGATACATGAGGTGCATGGGGTGGGGACAAACTGGGAGTGTCTAATGTAGCTTGGGCATCCACCCCTCTCTCCCCTACCCTGACCCTGTGAGGAGCCAGTCAATGTTGGGCCTGTGTTCTACTTGGGTGGAGTGTGGCGAGAGACTTAAGGCTGTAGCTGTTCTCACTGGTCTGGGGGTAGGTGTAGGGTGAACTCTAAGAATAAGGCTGTGCTAATGCAGCAGAGGGAAGTTAAGTGCTGAGGGGTTGGGGGATGTCAGGGAATCAGTTCCTAGTATAGGACAATGGGGTTCTGGCCAGGGTAGGCTGGTGGTGCAAAAAATCCTAGGTAAAAAAAATCCCAACAGCCACTGTTAGACCCTAACTTTCAAAAATCTCGGGCTGGGACCTTACAAGAGGTAGGAGGCTTGAGGCAGAGCTGCTAAGAGGATTTGGGGACAGGGAGAGCAGGGAGGGACAGGACCAGGACAGCAGGCAGTCTCCCAGAACCTGGACTCCACCCCTCTGCAGCACAAAGATGCTCTGGGCCCTGGTGGGAGGGAGAATGATGGCAGCAGGAAGGGAGTAGATGGGAGCCATCCCAACAGTCCCAGTCCAGCTGCCCGCCAGGTTTTATTGTGAGCTGGTTGAGTGCACAGGCCCTTGGGGCTCAGTCCCTAGTGCTGCCCTGGCCAACTGCCAGCCCCAGCCCCCCAGCACTGTCGCTCTGCAGTTCAGAGCACTGCCATCACCACCACTGCTGCCGACTGTTCTCAGGCCTAGGGGTGGCCATTTCTGGGGCCTTTTGGCTTCTCCTGAGGTGGGGTGGATGTCAGGGGAGCATCCAGCGTCTGTCTCCGAATGAGCTCGGCATAGAGCCCACGCTTCTTCAGGAGCTCTTCATGGGTCCCAGCCTGGAAGAAAGGGGGGCAACTATTCACTCCCACCCAGCCACCCCATGGCCCAGCCTCAGCACAGAGTTGAGAGCTCTACTGAAGCTGTACATCTTATCAGTGCAGGGCTCACCATCACACAAGCCGGCATCCCTGCTAAACCACACACACACACAAAAATCCAGAATAAACAAATATACTGCCATCGAGTCATTCTGATTCATAGTGATCGTATGTAAGACAGAGCAGTGCTGCCTCATACAATTACTAAGAAGTGTCTGGTGAATCTGAACTGCCAGGCTTTTGGTTAGCAGGCACAGATCTTTAACTACTACATTATCGGGCATCCCTGCAAGGACACCATGAAACCAGCATAGAGGTTCCTGGCTCCTCCATGCCTCACTGAATTTTAGAAGTGCATTTGACTCCTTTTGTCTCCTGTTCAGAGCCCAAAGAGCCACTGGGGCCCTGGAGTCTCTTTAAGACTCATGTGCCTACAGGACCCCAGTACACATTCCCTCAGCTGTGGCTTGATGGGCTGGCTGGGCCAGGAGCCAATGTTGAACTCTGTGCAGCCTCTAAGACCTACTGCAGACTAGCCTCTGTACAACTGGTCCCTGAGAGGGTCCTCAATGTCACTCTTCCCACCCCTCAGCCCCTACACTGTCAGCAACACTGCATACTTCTCTGAGGACTTTCCCTATTCATCTTAGGAGCTGATGGGGCAGGTGTACAATCCCCAAGGAACAGAGGAAGAAATGGAGGCTTCCAAATCCACATGGGGTGCCATTTCCAGAACGTGGCCCCTAGCCCCAAAAGCCAAGGCCAGACCCTCACCCAGCTCAGTCAAGAAACCTGTTCCCCTGCATATGGCTGAACTTTTCAGCCCTCCAGCCCAGACTGACCTCCCAGACTCGGCTGTCAGCCATGACAATGATGCGGTGGGCCCCACGCACTGTGCTGAGCCGGTGGGCAATAATCAGCACTGTGCGACCTGCACTGGCTCGGTCCAGGGCCTCCTGTACGACCCGCTCTGACTCTGTGTCCAGTGCACTTGTGGCCTCATCCATGATCAGCACTGTGGGCTGCTTGATGAGGGCTCGGGCAATCGCCAGGCGCTGCTTCTGGCCGCCAGACAGAGCAGCGCCCCGCTCGCCTGGGGAGGAAGAAGACAACGCATGAACTGGAACATTCTGCAGCTAAGCCAAGAAGCAAAGGACGATAAATACAGCCCTAAAGGTTAAATAAAGACCTCTGTGATAAAGCTGAAAGCTGCAATATGGATGTTCTAAAGTGTCCTGCTATTCCATCCTAATGTTCTAGAACTACCAGTACCCTCTTCCGGGTAAGAAAGAAGAGAGTTCTGCTCAACCAAATTAATCCCTGTGTCTAACTAGAGATTTCACTTTTAAACTGAAGAATATAAGGACAGAAATGAAACAGGAGCCAGGAGGAGAGGTCCTTGAAGAAAGTGGACCATTTCTTCCTTTTCAGTTTTTTGGGTGTGAAACCCTGTTAGGCCACGTGAAGAGTCTAATAGCCTCCCGACTGAGCCCGGGGGTCAGGCCCTTTGGCTGTGCTCCTGGCCTCATCTCCAAGTCTTCTCAGAGCCCTCATACCTCTCCAGGCTGCATGGTCATTCTGCCACGGAAGTCCATGGTTTGCACTCACCAGTCTCACAGAACTGTTCCATTGCTCCTGGCTTTGCTTTTTCTTGTCTGGTACATCGACTGCCTTCCTTCCCAGAGGTTCCTGCTTCTCTGTGCCCCAGAATCTCAGGCTGCCCCTCTTCCCCAGAATCCCCCTTCTCATCACTCTGCAGCCCTGGAACCAGAGTAGAACCTGCCCTGGAACTCACCCACAATGGTGTCATACCCATCTGGGAAGCTGGTGATGAAGTCATGGGCATTGGCCTCCCGGGCAGCTGCATACACCTCTTCATCGGAGGCGTCCAGCTTCCCAAAGCGGATATTCTCCATGATGGTTGTTCCAAACAGCACTGGTTCCTGGCAATGGGGAGGAGGGAGGTCAACTGAGGGGCTGCCAGGCTTATCAGGAAAACATGCTTTAGCCAGAAAAGTCACCTGAAGGCCAGCTAGGCACAGTCAGAAACTCAAAGACAAAAGTCAGGCATGGATGCCGAGTGATCTAGACCTCTGAAAAGGTGAATGTATCCCACCATGGTGCCCAGCCCACTACCTGGGACAAGGAAGGGAAGGTGACTGAGAAAGCAGGTGTTGGCCTGGCACAGCCAGGATGGGATGGTGGCATGTCATCTGGGCTTTCTCCTGCTCATGGGCAGATCAGGGGCCCTGTCTAGGGGAAGATGGAGGCCACACATGGTAGGTACCATCACTACAAACAAGGAAAAGTATCTGGGGCCTCAGTACTTTAAGGCAAGGGCCTCAGGTCTTCCCAGCAGCAGGAGAGGTGGCTATCAACAGTCCCCAGAACACAAACATGGGATTCTCCAACAAATCTTCTGGATACCACAGACTTCTTAAAGAGTTTCAGAGACCCCAACAAACAAGTTCTATCCTAAAAATGCTTTCCCACCTGCTCACACTGGTGCCTGTGAGGAAGACAGAGCTGTAGGTACTGTGGGATATGCTGACTGGGAGCACTGGTGAAAGGCAGAGGCCTCCCAAAGCAGTCTGACAATGAGCAGGAGACAGAGGTGAGGTGGGAGGCAGAGACACACAGCCTGGCATTTCCATCTGCTTCCTACCTGGCTGATGAAGCCGATAACCTGGCCCCGGAGCCAGGAGGGATCAAGGGTGCGAAGGTCCCGCCCATCAAGCAGCACCACCCCTGCTGTAGGGTCATAGAAACGCTCCAGCAGGGAAGCCACGGTGGTCTTTCCTGGGGAAACCAGGGTTGAGTAACCAGGGGCTGTTAGGGTTTCTGAAAGTTGTTCCAGGACAGAGGGACCCTTGGTGGAAGCGGAGAGCCCTTCCAGGAGGGGCAGGGTGGCTCCTGAGGGCAGGGGGCTGACTCTTGCCGGGATAGAGGGCAGCCAGCGTGTGGAGCAGGGCGGTAACAGGTGGGTGCCGGGTTCCTCTTACCTCCCCCAGACTGACCCACCAGGGCCACGGTCTTGCCAGGAGGCAGTGTCAGGGTGAAGTCTTTGAGTACCTCAAAGCCAGGGCGGCAGGGGTAACTGGGGAGAAACCAAGAAACCCAGAGTCAGACCAGGCTCCAGTGGTCAGTGTTTGCCCAGCCCTGGGTCTGGGGAACCATGCAGAAGAGAAGCACAAGCCTGGCCTCCCCTGAGTTCCCACGAAGCCTCACATGCCCTCTCAAAAGGTGAGGACTTCAACCAGACCCCCGTGAGGTACCTTCGCCCAGGCCACAGCCCAGAAAGCACAGTCCCTGCCCCTCTACACCCTTGAGTGCTGACCTGAAGCTGACATTCTGGAATGTGATGGCCCCACGGAGATCCTCCTTGGGGATGGAGTAACCCCCAGTCAAAGGAATGCATGGGCTCAGAGTCATGTACTCAAAGACCCGGGCCCCCGCACTGAGGCCCCGTACCACCTGAGGGGGGAGTATGAAATTGACAGTGAGGTAGGAGTGGCAACTCCAGCATCTTGAGGAGCTCCTAGAGAGAGGAGCCCCTGAACTAGGGAGAGAGGCAGGTATGACCAGTAGCAGCAACTCTTGGAATGTCCCTGCCCCCAAGCAGGCAGGAAGGCAGGAGGACACTGCAGTTCTGTTTGCTGTGGTCCATGGCTCAGGTATTCCGTTTCCTTTTCCCCCACCAACCAGCCAGTGGGGAGGTCTCAAAACATACAAATAACTTCGGCAGTGTGGAAGTGCAGCCCAGAGCCACTGTCCATCCCAGGATAGCCCTCCCCCACCACTCACCTGACCAAAGAGAACAGAGAGGTTGGCCATGGACCTGCAAGGAGGAGGACATTGTGGTTGGAAGAGGTGGGAACAAGAGGTATAGGTAAGGCCAGCACGGGGGTGGGTGGTGGGGGAAGTTTCGACGGTCATCTGGGTGGTGAGGGCACGCTGGATGACACAAGAGGGCAGCTTGAAGCCAAATGTGGAGTTCTTACCAAATATGGGATTGTAAGAACACTAGCTGACAGGGCAAGTCCCTTCTCCTTTCTGGGCTTTGGAGAGACCCTTGACCAGACAAGAATGACAACTTTCATCCTACACTGGGCTGTGGGGCAGGTTTCAGGGACAGCATAGGTGTGGGATGGAGGGACAGGACCTCAGGGTAATTGTGTTAGCCCTGGCTTGGCCTCAGGCTGCAGGGGACTGAGGGTGGTTCACAGGACACAGAGGCAGACTGTGACTGCAGCCCACTCACAGTGAAGTATACAACACGGAGGCTAAATCCTTGCACAGAAGACAGTGGACCAATGGCAAACTCTGGGGCATCCTCAAACACAGTTCCCCGGGTATTTCTTTCCTGTAGGTTTGTCCTGCAGGAGTGTGTCTACGTGTGAGGGATGAGGTGTGTGTGCTTGTCTAGACAGTGGCTTGTAGGGTGGGAGAGGGTGCTTAGCTTCATGAGGCTAAGGAAGGATGAGTCAGTCCCCGAGTGGTCTAGCTAGCCTGTGACAGCATGTGTGCGTGTGACTGTGTGCGTGCAGGGCCCTATCTTAAGAGGAAAGACTGACTCTGCAGCAATCCCTTGCAGCAAGACTCATTTCTTCCAAGGCCAGGGTGGAGTTGGGTAGGAAGAGTCACCAAGCCCACAAGAAAATGTTTCTGGCAGCCTGAATAATCTTTGGTCCACTGCCAAAGAGGATGGGAGGCATGGAGCAAAGCAGAGCCAATCCTGGATTATCTGTGGGTAAGAAGGGAAGACACTCTCCATGAGAGCTCTGGAGCCATTAGGGGCCTGGCAAAGGTATCTGGCAGCAAGTGAAAACCAAAATGTCCATGACTCACAGAGGCAGCAGCGACCTTCCTTTGGAAATGCCTCGGGTCACAGGCCAAAGCACTGCCATAAGAACTCAGCAGGGGGAGGGCAGCAGCACCAACCTCAGGGCTGTGCCCAGACCTGGTTCTGATAGGGCTGCTGGAGTGACTAGGAGTGACTGTGCTTTGTATGAGCACTTCTTTTGGTGACCCCGAAGAACACTTAGTATGGGGCCCAAAGGGGAGGCTTACTGAGGTGGGAAGGGCTGCCTTACTCTTACCATCACTTCTCACTTCTGTCCCCACTGCCATTATGCCCTCCCCTTTCACCACCCTTTCCTGATGAACCCCAGGACTGCAGTGGTTAAGTGCTTGGCTGCTTACCAAAAGGTTGGTGGTTAGAACCCACCAGCTGCTTTGCTGGAGAAAGATGTGGCAGTTTGCTTTTGTAAAGATTTAAGGCCTTGAAAGCCTTATGGGGAAGTTCTATTCTGTACCCTAAAGTCAGTATGACTCAAACTTGACTTGATGACAGTGGGTTTTTTTTTTTTTTAGTTTGGCTTGACTGGTGGACCCATTAAGAAAATACAGCTTTAATAAAATAAGATCCAGTTTCTCCAAGTGGTGAAGAAATCTCCAAAGCGGTGAGGGGTCCAGGGCTGTGCAGAGTTACCGAGGCCACAGAGAGATGGGGCTGAGCCCATGGATGTGGGAACTGTGCCACCTAGCAGCCAGAGAGGCAATGCTGATTGCCTTCCTGGGTTGTGTTTACATCCATCACCAAATCCTGTTCCATGTCCAAGCAATATGGTGGGGAAGTGAGGAAAACAACCATCCCCGGGCCTGGGCTAAGCCTCAAGAGT
This sequence comes from Heterohyrax brucei, assembly GCA_028571685.1. NCBI lineage: Eukaryota > Metazoa > Chordata > Mammalia > Hyracoidea > Procaviidae > Heterohyrax > Heterohyrax brucei. The sequence goes on along the minus strand of CM053158.1, from coordinate 59,237,037 downwards.
AAGTTGTAGAGACAGTCGACTCTCAGGTCCCTAAGGAAAGGCAGACCTGAGGGGTGCAAGCCAGGGCTAGGGAGTGCAATTGCCTCCCACCCCTCACCAAACAGGGATGTTTCCCTTGCCACCAAAAAAAAAGAGGTCACAGAATTATTCTATTAAGATAGCCAGTAATTTTTTTTTGTTTTGGAGGAGGCCTCATAGTACAATGGTTAAATGCTCAGCTCCTAACCAAAAGGTGAGAAGTTCAAACCCACCTAGCAGCTGTGCAGGAGAAAAGACTTGGCCATCTGCTCCCATAAAAATTACAGCCTAGGAAACCCTGTGGGGCAGTTGCACTCTGTCCTATAGGGTTGTCATGAGTTGGAACTGATCAACAGCACACAACAGTAAGTTTCTCGTGGGTCCTCAGAACTAAATTGGTGATCATGAAGGCAGAAGCTCAGTCTGATAGAGGACACTGTGGGGGGCAATAGAGGCAGGGGCTGCACAGAGACTCTCCAAGCTCCATCTCTATGACAATCAGAACCGATTCATGCCAAATCCAGCAGGGAACCCTGAACTTCTCAGCTGGAGTGAGGGTGAGACTGCTCACAACAAGGGAGGCCTGAATGTCCCATGATAGAACATCAAGCAGAAACAGGGCCCAGGATACTGTCAGTGCAGCTGCAGGCAACGCATGTGGTGTGCTCTTGTGGAATCTGGGGATGGGGGCTGAAAAAAGGAGTCTGTCTGCCTGCCTGGGATAACACAGGGAATCTCTTCAGAGAGGTGCCCATCTCTGGTTTAGCCTCATTTCATAAGGGACAGCGACAAGCTGGATGGTGAGGGTTTACGTGAGAAATTGCTGATGCATACACAGAGGTCAGGACAGTGGCTCCTCCAGAGAATGAGGGGTGACTGGGAGGGGCATGCAGGAGCTTCTAGGGTGAGGGCAACATGGTTCATGGTCAACACAGGTCTTCACACTTTATTTACTGTACAGTTTTATGCTGGTGGTATAGTGGTTAAGTGATACATTCGCTAACCAAAAGTTTAGCAGTTCAAATCCGTGAGGCACTCCTTGGAAATGCTATGGGGCAGTTCTATTCCAGCTGTAGGGTCACTATGAGTTAGAAATGACTTGATGGCAGTGGGTCTGTTTTTTTTTTTTTTAAATGTGTTTTTATATATATAGTACATTAGGGGAAAAGATGAAGTAAAAAGAAACAGCAAAAGGAATTGCTGATATTTTGCTCAGAAAAAGGTGGTAAAAGGAGAGCTCCTTAGGTGGTCTTGTGGTAAAGTTAACCAATGAGCTCTGGGTTGCTCCAGAGGGCACAGGGGCCCAGCTGAGCAGGCAGACATCCAATCAGTGAAAACCAACCGGCACTGCGGGTCGGCTGTACATGAGAAGGGGGTAAATCTGTTGTACCTGGGAAAAGCCAAGCAGAGAATGGTTGGCCAGCTCTTAAAAAAATGGGACAAGGAAGTTTCCATGCTGTTTGGAAGCCTAAAAATGATAGCCTCCTTTCTGAGTACATACTTAATGAGATAGCCTGGAGGAAATGCTGACCCAAGGGGTTCTCGTGACTCTTTGACCCCCAGGTTTATGGTTCACCAGGAAAGTGGGCGGGCCTGGAACTGTGTGGTAGGCCTGAGCACAGGCTGGCCCTCCATTCTCTGACCCAGTAGGGCACTGGAGAGTGCCAGGGGCTCCTTCCTAATGGGAATGGGCCCACACTCACCTCTGCACTGTCTGGGAGGCCACCAGGAAGGACATGAGGTCTCCTCCTGTCAGCTGTTGTCCAGCCACAAGAGACCCCCCAATATAAAGGGTGCCTAGGACCATGCCTGTGTGAGGAAGAGGGCAGGGCGGTTAGAAGGGAAGCAGCCAGGAACGGAGGAAAAAATTCCTGACCAGGTGTTAGTCTCAAGTTCTAGTACCTTGCTGTGCCACCAACAGACTGTGTACCTTGACTTTCTAAGCCTTTGTTTCCTCATTTGAAAAATGAACGAGGTCATCTCAATCAATGCAGAAAAAACATCTGAGAAAATCCAACATCTTTTCATAATAACAGTACTAAACAAATCAGGAATAGAAGGGATAATCTTCAATACGATACAGGCCATTTATGAGAAACTCATAGCAAATATGACACCCAGTGTAGAAAGACCAAGAGCTTGATCCCTAAGATCAGGAACAAGACAAGGATGTCTGCTCTCACCACTGCTATTCAATACTGCACTAGAAGGCCTAGCTGGAGTGATGGATCATAGAAAGACTGAAATGTAAGATCTGAAACCAGAAAACTCTTAGGAGAAAACATAGGGGTAATGCTTCAGGTTCTTGTTTTTAACAAAGAATTCTTAGATGTGACACTAAAGGCACAAGCAACTAAAGCCAAAATAGACAAATGGGACCTTATTAAAATAAACAAAACATTGTTTTCATCAAAAGATTTTATCAACAAAGTATTATGACAACCTACAGATTGGGAGATAATATCAAGTGAAGGTTTCATATTCAGAATATAAAAGGAATTCTTGAGGCAACAACAACACAAACAACCCAATAAAAAAACAGACAAAGGACTTGAAAAGAAATTTCACCAAAGAAGAAATACAAACGGGTAACAAGCACACGAAAAAATGGTATCATCAGTCATGATGGAAATGCAAATCAAAACCACAAGGAGCTATCACTTCACCTCAACTAGGATGGCTATGATTAAAAAAGGGAAAATAGTAAGTGTTGGTGAGGATGTGGAGAAACAGGAACCCTGATTCATTGCTAGTGGGGCTCCAAAGTGGTAGTTCCTGTGGAAAATAGTTTGGTGGTTCCTCAAAAACTTAACATAGAATTACCATGTGATCTAGCAATTTCACTCCTAGGCATATACCCCAAACACAGCTCAAACATTTATGCATTCCAGTGTTTACTGAGGAAACCCTGGTGGCGCAGTGGTTAAGTGCCTCAGCTGCTAAGCAAAAGTTGGCAGTTCAAATCTGCCAGGTGCTCCTTGGAAGCTCTAAGGAGCAGTTCTGCTCTGCCCTGCAGGGTCACTGTGAGTCAGGATTGACTTGATGGCAGCAAGTTTGGCTTTTTTGATAATGCTCACTGAAGCACTATTCACAATAGCCCCAAAGTGGAAACAACACAAAAGCCCAATAGCAGACGAGTGGATAAAGAAAACATAGTATGTACATACAACGGTACAGTACTCAGCCATCAAGAGACATGAAGTCTTGATACATGCCATGTGCATGAATCTCAAAAACACTCTGCTGAGTGAAATACCAAAAAAAAAAAAAACCCCAAACCCACTGCTGTTGTGTCAATTCTGGCTCACAGTGACCCTAAAGACAGAATAGAACTGTTCCATAGAGTTCCCAAGGAGCTCCAGCTGTAGCACTTAACCAGTATACCACACAGGTTTCCAAGTGAAATAAGTCACAAAAAGACAAACACTGTATGATCCTACTTGTATACAATCTCTAGAATAAGCAAGTGCAGAGAGACCACCGCCTATCAGTGGTTATGGGGAGGACGGGGCAGGAGGGAGAGGGAAACAGGGACTCACTGCTTAGAGGATGCTGAGCTTCTGTTTAGGGTGATGGAAAAGTGTGGGAATGGATAGGGTTATGATTGAGCAATATGATGAACATAATTGTCTCTGAACTACAAATGTGCAAATTGTTAAAATGGCAAACATTTTGTTACATATGCACACTTACCACAACAAAAGAAAAACACAACAAAACTGAATGAGGAAGATCTCCATAGCTTCGTCCTGCAAGACCCTGCAACGTCTCCCTATAGTTCAGTTATGACACCTATTACCTTGGCCACCTGCACAGCACTGGCACTCAGCATGTGTCAGTTAGAGTTCCCCAAGAGCATCAAGCAGATGGAGCACGCCTTCTGCTTCGCTTGTTGGGACCATCCTTCACCTTTCCAACCTCTTGCCAAGCTACAAACATACACCCCCCTCTTCCCCATCCAGAACTACTCGCCCTCTGGGCTGGAACTTGCTTACTCACAGTTGAATGCAATGTTAGAAAGCCCTTGGAATAAGGCAATGCCTCTGCCCAACTCCTCTGCCTTACAGCAGGACACTTCCAGCTCTGCTCCATAGCGCCTGGTGAGAGAAGCCAAGTACCAACACTCAAGAGCAGCTGGGCTGACTGGGGTGAGATAGGCCAAGTGACTTTGCCTGTGACCCACCCCCAACCCCAAGTCTCACTCCTCTTCCCGGTGCTCCATCGCGAAGGCTCTCACAGTGCGAACATTGCCCAGTGCCTCATCGGCTACACCCGTTGCCCTGGCAATCTGCAAGGAGTCCAGGAAATTGGTAAGTTTGGGGACAGAAGGGGTAACAGAGCACAGAGCAGAGAGAAATGGTACGAGGAGACGGGGAGAGAGGGGCGGGGGCAGAAAGGAGGATGGACAAAGATTCTCGTACCTGCTCCTGAGACTGGCGAGACAGTTTTCGCAGAGCAGAGCCCATCAGGGTGCCAACTCCCATCAAGGTGGGTGTGGCCACCATCATCATCAGTGTAAGGCGTGTGGACAGCATGGATAGGGACACTAGGCAGCCAGCCACCTGGGTACAGCTCCGAAGTCCCTGGGGAGGCAGAAAGGAAGGCAGAAGAGGCAATGTAGCATTAGCACCACGACATGTGAGGCTTTATCAAGGTTCGGCAGGTTCCGGCACTGAACTGACAAGGACAGAGTCACATGTCTGACTTCTGGGAGGCCAAATGGCTGTCCACTGGTAACATATGTAACCTTTTCTTGACCTGCTGGGGTATGATCAGCCGTCATGAAGGGGCTCTGTGAGACTCGTCAATCCTTGCAAATCTATTCCCATGAAAACTGAGAGCCTGTGTGTGGGAATATGGAGAGAGAGGGTGATATCTTCCCCTATATAAACCCCAGCTGGCTTCTCTTTCTGTTCTTGAAACCCAACAAAAAGTATGGCATGGGGACCCTGCCTAGGGACTGCTGTAGGCCAGTATCTGGCATAATCCAATAGTACCATGACGACAGGGATAGATAAGAAGAGAACGTCAGTGATGCAGCAAAAGCTACAATATATCTCAGTACTTGTCAGCAGTCCAGGCATGCTGGGGCAAGGTAGGCCAGTGAGTGTTTCTGCTTCTGGCATGCTGAGCCAGGAGAACTTTTCCAGGGGAGGTAGGATTTCAGAGCAGCACAGAAATAGCCCACCCTGACCTTGGACATTGCCTTACCTCCTCCCTTCCATAAGCTTCCTCACTGACTCCCTATATCCTCATTTGAGGACAGACTTCTCTCTTCAATACCAAGGGCAAGGCAGGACAGGGCTGACCTAGTGAAGATGTACTGGGAACTGTGTGTGTGTGTGTCTGTGTTGGGGGCAGGTGCTGAGACCACTGACCTGGGAGATGACAAGTTTGAAGGATGACTTAAATTCCTGCACATCAGTGGTCAATCGGCTCACCAGCTGCCCTGTCTTTTTAGCATCGAAGAAAGCAATGTCTTGACTGACGGTGGGCACGAGGGCAGCAGTACGGGGAAAAGAAGGGATATGTTACTTCAGAGTGAGGCCCACACCCAGTCACTCACCCTGACCCCTTTGGGGATACTACCACCTTCTACGCTGCAGTAGACATACCGGAGCAGGGAGCGGAAGAGGGTCCTCCGCATGTCCATGGCCATGCGCTCACCAATGCGGGACAGCAGCACCAGGTACCCGAAGGTCAGCAGCCCCTGAGGAGGCCAGCATACTCAGGCCCTGCCTCCAGGCTCCTCTGGATGCCTCCAGGCCTACCCCCTGCTGTACCTGGATGCCATAGAGAAGCAGTAGGCGGGTGCTGAGGCTTTGGGACTCCGTCATGAAGCTCCCCACGTGTTCCCTTGTGTACTTGGCCACAATCTCTACCAACTGGCCCAGGAGCAAGGGGATCTGTATGTTCACCAGTGCTGCTCCTAATGCCAGCTAAAAGGGAGTGGAGGGGACAGACCTTCAGAGGGAGAGTCATACACTTCCCCATCCCCCACCCTACCTTAGCTCTTTCCTCCTCCACTACCCAGCCTTGCTACTGGCCATGCTCTGGCTGTTCCTGTGGACTTCTCTACATCTCCTTGTGAGTTAAATCCCAGATTTCCAGCCCCAGAGATGTTCCACATCCTGCAAACCCAGCCACCCTGTGCAGACCCCAGTTTCCAGAACAGGACATCCCATGCTGCTCTCATGAGGTCTCCCCTGAGATATTCAGTGAGGATGGTGTCCCTGCCCTGCTCTGGCTTGGGGATTCTACAAATCCCTTCCTGGAACTTTCCCTGTCTCAGGCCATGGGAGCTGTGGGGAAAGACCTCACCACAATGGCTGCCCCCAAGACAAGCAGGTGGGGGCGCAGAAACTGCCAGAAGAGTGTCCAGTTAAAGCGGGACTCCTCAACATAGGGTCTGGAACTGAAAGGAGGGGCCTCTTCTGCCTCACATCGTGCCACAAGGCAGAGGCGGGAGCACTTCCTTAGCACCACGAGGCCTAGTAGTACTCTCCCAACCCAGTGCCAGGCAGAGAGGGGGCTTCGGCTGGGAGCTGGGGGACCTCGGGGCAGGCGGGGCTGGAGCTGGGACCGGAGTTGGGCCACAGACCTGACAAGGCAGGAGTTGTGGTGGCCATCACAGTGCCTGCAGGGAGACAATGGCATTGATGGCTTGAAGTCTCGGTTGTCTTCAACTGACCAATAAACCATGAGCTCTGGGCCCAAGGCTGGGCCTTCAGAGAGTACCATTTCCTGAAGAGTGTTCTAAATTAAGCAACTTTTGTTTCTAAGACAAATACACAAAAGCAAAATCTCTGAGGAATGAAACATTACCACGTCATCATGTTTTAAGCATGTTCTGCCCACAGTTGCCTCTCCAGATACACCTAGACAGCAGGTCCAACTCAGCTGCCAGAGGCAGTGATTGCCTCCTGTCCTTGAATTTTTAGAATTAAGGAGATAAATAGAGCACTCATTTTCCAGAGAGACATGCAGAAGTGGGTGAGACCAGAGAACAGTGGCAAGCAGCAGGCCTTCCCTATGCCTGACCCTATGCTTGCTCAGGGTGGTGACAAGGCAGATGTGACCCCTGCTCTTAGTGCTAACAGCCCATAGCACTTTATCCTCCTGGCCCTGGGAGGGAAATGCTGTTGTTATCATTTAGTAGCTGAAAGAATCCCATGCGGCTGAGAGAGTTTAAATGGTCCACAAGCAGTAGCACTGGGACAGAGGTGAAGTCCACTGTTTCCTTCTAGAATTCAGGCTTTCTTCTTTGTCACATGTGACTTGTCCAGGGCTAAAAGTCTTTACCACACTCCATTACCCTACCTCTTCTCCTAGGCCTTGAAGGTCTTATCCGATAAGGTATGAAGGGCAAGGGTGACACATTCCTTCTCCATCAGATGAAAGAAGAAAGACAAACACAGAAACTCAAATAACTTATCTTGACATCTCTTTTCTTCAGTTTCCATACCTATAAATGGTAATGTAGGCTCAACTGTTCAGAACATTTTTGTTGAGTGGCTATTATGTGCCAGGTATTCAGCTACAAGGCACAGAGAACGTAGAGGTGGACAAGACAAAGTGAGAGAAAACAATTGAATAGTTCACAACGTAAGCTTCTGAGTGTGGTTTAAAGGGGAACTATAGGGCATTCCTCCTGTCTGAGGGAGCCAAGAAAGGCTTTCTATATAAGGCCTGAGAGTAAACAGGAGCTAAATAGGTGAAGGCGGTGGGACAAAGTAAGAGAGAGCTTGAGGCAGAGAAGAAACATGTTTGAGCACCTGTAGGTAAGAAAGGACTGAAGAGAATTTGAGGAAGAGTATACTTAAAGCCTAGTAGAGTCATGGTTAAGAGATACAGCTGCTAAGCAACAGGCTGCCAGTTCAAATCTACCAGATGCTCCTCGGAAACCCTATGGGGCAGTTCTACACTGTCTTATAGGGTCACTGTGAGTTGGAATTGACTCACCGGTTCTTTCTGGGGGGGGTCATGGTTAAAGCCTGATGTACAGGAAGGGGAAGGAGAAATGAGGCTTACGAGTGTCATTACAGTTCTTATAGAGCATGTTTTCAAGAAGTTTGTCTAGAGGGTGTGGACTGCTCATAAGTTTTTAAGCTGACAGTTTAACAATCAGATTTGTATCTTAAAGATCACAGCACACGGTAAACTGGAGATGAATAAGGCTGTTTTCAAGGAAGCTTTTAGAAGTTATGAAGTCAAGAAAGAGTATATGCTCAAAGAAACCAGTGAGACTGCTGATGGGCGGAAGTTTTGAAGAAAGAATTGTTGTTAGGTGTTGTTGAGCGGGTTCTGACTCATAGAGAACCCACAGAACAGAGTACAGCTGCCCCATAGCATTTCCAAGGAGCATCTGGTGGATTTGAACTGTCAAATTTTGGTTAACAGCCAAGCGCTTTAACCATTATAACACCAGGTCTCAAAAAGATAAAATAAATAGTGTTAGGTTTTTCCCTTTACCATGACGATCTTTCATAGGCCCAGACCATCATGACTGCAGAACTCATATCATCATTCCCCTTGCTTTCACAGAAACCTGTACTTTTTGCCACTTCTATATGACACGCTTAGCCTATTCCGTCTGTCCGGTTCTAATACCTTGTTTTTCACTGTACTCTTCATGGCTATCTTAAATTTTCAGATACTCACCCTTCTCCTACCCTGCGCAACTGTCCAGTTTCCTCCATTAGACCCTAGTTCCTTTAGGACAGAGGAGCTAGGTCTTCATTGTAGCCTCAGCACTTAACAGAGCTCTAGTGCATTACAGATGTTCAGCAAGTTTGTTGAGTGAAGGCATGCCATCACTAGAGATGCAGAATAATCTGACTGATCCAACACTGTAGTGTTTTGCTAATTTTCAGACTTACTATGGTCCACTGTAATAAATATATTCTACATTTCAACCCCAGGGAGCCCTGGCGGCACAACGGTTAAGTGCTTGGCTGCTAAAACATTGGTGTCTCAACCTACCAGCAGCTTCATGGGAGAAAAAAACCTGGTGATTTGCTCCCACAAAGACTACAGCCTGGGAAACCCTATGAAACAGTTTTACTCTCCTGTAAGATTTCTGTGAGTAGAAATTGGCTCAATAGCATATAACAACACATTGCAACCCAGCGTGTATGAACATATGTATGTTATATGAAATTTAAATACTCACAAACACACTTAGTATAACTTTTTAAAGAGGTACTCTAACATTTCCTATTATAGTCGCTTTTTAAATGGTCCTGGCCCACTAAATTCATTTCATGTTCTATTAATGTGTTGTGATCTACATGTTTGAAAAACATTTCACTGGTGAACACACCCTGCTAATGTAATGGCTGAGAGTTATTTCTGCTAACCAAAAGGGTCACAGTTTGAATCTGCCAGGTGCTCCTTGGAAAGCACTGGGCAATTCTACTGTGTCCTACAGGGTTCCCATGAGTTGAAATTGAGTCCATGACAACAGGCTTTCTTTCTTTCTTTCTTTTTTGGTTTAATGAACACGCACATAATTGAATATTACTTTGATGGCTTTTCACAGGGTTCTCCTTGGTTCAAATAACATCAACATCCTTATTCTTTCCCAAGGATTCTTTCAATCTTTTTCAAAATTTATTATGGACACTTCCCAAAGACTCTGAGAAGGGCTTGGCCATTACTGAGAACTGGTGGGTTACTTTCCAATCCCAGTACTTCCAGCTCTAGCTTGCTCCAGCTCTTACCCTGTAACAATCAGACTGACTTCCGCATCCACCTGTCCCTGGGAATCAGCCGGCACCCCCCTCAGGAAACCAGTCCCTTCTCATAAAGCATTTATACGTAGAGTGGTAGTTTTAGGGTCCTTTTCTCCCACCAAGCTTTCTGTCTTTGAATCAATATATCTAAAGATAGTACTCTGCCAAGAACACACAAGTATGAGTTATTAAACTGACTATCCCTGTTCTAAGTATCTAGATCCAGGAGCCATTTTTCTTCAGCTCATTTTGAATCTTGGGGCCACCTGTATTAGATGTCTCTCAACACTAATAAAAAAATGTCCAATTCACTGGACCAATTCCAAGAACGAGGACGGGTGCCAGTAGCGACCCCACAGCTAAACATCACTGTAACATGATGCCCCCTGGTGGGGAAGGAACTGATCATGTCACTGACCGCAAGAGTCCCCTTCTTTCTTCAGACACACATACAGAAACGCGCAGAGCCTCCAGTTGGCCAGAACCATCGCGCTCTCAATAATTGAGGCCGATGCCTCGGGGGTGACATTCCACCCGGCTAGTCCGCCGGAAGCTCCTAGCAGGTCTCGCGCAACCGGGGACTCCATATCCCAGAGGACCCTGCGCCCGCCGGCCAAAACGGCTCGCGCTCCAGAATGGGCGGTCCCTTGTTACCTGATGGCTGTAAATGTCTGGAGCCGGAGCAGTAGCGGCCTGCCTGGCACAGAGCCGCCCCGAATCCCGACCCGAAATAAGTGCACCAACATGATGGGGCGAGGGAGTAGGAGAAGCCAGCAACAGCAGCTTTACCGGTAGCCCACCGAGGGCTCCATGTTGGCGCCAGCGCCCTCCCGACAGCCCCCTGGCACCTCAGCTATGATTAGACGACAGGCACGTCATTCTCATCTCAAGGAGTGATTGGAGAGAAAGTCCTGAGCCCGACTCCTCCCAGAACTGTGATTCGAAAAGACAACCTACTTGGCTGACCCGGAGGGTTGGAGCAGAGCGGGCTGCGGGGTGACGTTTGAGGGTGTGCGTAATCACGCCCCACGCAGTATCCGTAGTAACCGTCAGCTTCTGACCCAGGGGCCTGTCTTCTACCGTCCTTCAGGTCGACTCCAGACTTCCCGGGCTCTCCAGGGAGCGTGGAACGCTGCTGTTGGTACTAGGGGACAAGTGCACGTGCCTTGCCACCCTACCCAGATCTCCCAGGCTTGTCATAACTTCCGAGTTGCTCAGCTCTGTATATTTAAACACAAACACAAAAACTGTTTTTGTAGTTCTTATATGCTCAAGAATAGACAACCACTGGTATGAAGATTCCGCATAGCCGTGGTAACCATAGCCTACCAAGGTATGACCTCGGATCTACCTCCCTCCCTGCAAATACCTTCCTCATCTGGTCAGAACTGACTTAGTCGGCTACTGCAAAGATATTTAAATCTAACCTAAATTCAACCTACTGTTGTTGAGGTGATTTCACCTCATAGCTACCCCATAGGCTGTAAAGACAAGGTTTCCAGGGAGCGCCTAGCTGATTTCAACGGTCAACTTTCTGGTTAGCAACTCTCTCTCTCTTTTTTTTTTTTATTTAACATAACAGTGAAAATGTATATTCACGTATAAATTCACATGCCCATCTATATGCAGCTTCCACTGCTCTCCCTGTCCGGTGACTGCACACTATTCCTATCTGTTCCATACATGTCTCATCCTCCCAACAACCTCCTTTCCCCTGCTCTCGGTCCACTCCCCTTCCTCCAGCCAGAGGTCAGCAAGATGATATCCTGTAGATGTATAGAACCACAAAGTGCTTCCAATATATGGTCACTCTGCATTGCCAAGTCCAATCCATTCCTGTCCAAAGAGTGGACCTTTGTTATAATTTATGGGAAAGGGCAGCATCAGGGCCAGGGGCCATGCTCTCAGAGGAACCCCAAAACAGCTGGACCATCAATTGAGGTCTTTTAGTGGAGATCTCATGATGCACCCCTTTTTATTCTTGTGTTGCCAGTGAGACTCCTCTCTGTGAGCTCCATCGTGGCTATCACTGGTGGTGGCCGGGCACCATCTGGTTCTTCCGGTCCCAAGTCGATGTAGGCACCCACTCTTGTGGGTCTCTCTGTCTTCTTGGTTGTCTTTACCGCATGTCATTTTGGTCCTCGGTGAGCATCCATTCCTGCTGAGTTGGGACCATTTGCTGTGTCCTCATATGGCAGCTTGGCAGCTTTTAAGACCCCAGATGCCACTCACCAATGTGGGGTGCAGAGAGCTCTCTTAGCAAAACGCTAGTTGTGCCAATTGGCCTGGAATTCGCCTAAGAGCATGGTCCCCCGCTCCCCGCCCCAGCTACTCTATCCTTGCAGTATTGAGTTAAGATGGAAGGAGTACTCAAGTTATGCTGAAGTCCACTTAATGTTGTTGTTTCTAATGTGTGCTATCACTGCTTTCTCCCAACTAGATTTCTAGTAACTATCTAAACTAAACCTCCCCCCCACCCTCCCTCCCTCCCCTCCCTTGCAGCTGTCAAAGAGTCTTTTCTTCTATACACAAGTCTGTTTTTGAGATCTTATCATAGAGGTCTCATACAGTATTTGTCCCTTTGTCGCTGACTACTTTCACTCAACGTAATGTCTTCCAGTTGAAACCAGGTTAGGAGATGTTTCCTGGAATCATTGTTTTTCTTTATCATTGCGTAGTGCTCCATTGAGTATGTGTACCACAGTTTACCTATCCATTCTTCTATTGTTGGTCATCTGGGTTGATTCCATCTTTTTGCTATCGTGGACTGTGCTGCGGTAAACATTCTGGTGCATGTGTCCATTGGTGTGAAAGGCCTTGATTCTGTAGGATATATTCCAAGTAGTGGAATTACTGGGTCAAATGGTATATCGATATCCACTTTTTTTAAGGAAGCGCCAGATTGCCTTCCAAAGAGGCTGGACCATTTTGCAACCACACCAACAGTGTAGGAGGGTTCCACTTTCTCCACAGCCTCTCCAGCATTTGTTGTTTTGTGTTTTCTGGATCATGGCCAGTCTTGTTGGGGTGAGATGGTATCTCATTGTCGTCTTGATTTGAATTTCTTTAATAACTAAAGATCATGAACATGTCTGCATGTGTTGTTTGGCTGCCTGGATCTCCTCTTTAGTGAAGTGTCTGACCATCTCCTTTGCCCATCGCTTAATTGGATGGTTTATCTTCTTCTTATTGATATTTTGTAGTATCTTATAGATTATGGAGATCAGGCGTCGGTCTGACATAGAGTTGCCAAATATTTTTTTTCCCATTCTGTGGGTGTTCTTTTAATTCTATTAATAAAGTCTTTGGATGAGCAAAAGTGTTTGATTCGTAATAGTTCCCATTTATCTATTTTCTCTTCTGTTGATTGAGGTTTCTTTGACAGATTTTGGAGTCTGTCCTCATTGTGTATTAAAACTTCCATTGTTGTTCCTACCTTTTCTTGGATGAGCTTTATCGTTTTAGGTTTGATATTTAGGTCTTTTATCCAGTTGGAGTTGGTTTTTTTATAAGGTGTAAGATATGGATCTTGATTCAGTTTCTTGCAGATGGATAACCAATTTTGCCAGCACCATTTGTTGAAGATACTGTTTTTACCCCAGTTTAATGTCTTAGGGCCTTTGTCGAATATCAACCGTTCATAGGCAGATGGTGTCATCTCTGGGGTCTCAATTCTGTTCCATTGATCCATCTGTTTGTTCTTGTACCAGTACCAGGCTGTTTTGACCACTGTGGCAGTGTAGTATGTTCTAAGGTTGGGTAATGAGAGGCCTCCCAGTGTGTTCTTCTTTAGTAGTGCCTTACTTATCCGGGGCTTCTTCCCTTTCCAATCAAAATTGGTGATTTGTTTCTCCATCTCATTAAAAAATGATGCTGGAACTTGTATTGGGATTGCATTATATAAATTGCTTTGGGCAAGTCATTATTTATTTCTTCCATGCAAGTATGTGTTTTCATGTCTGCCTCCCCCACTGGTCTGTGACTTATTTTGGGGCAGTGGCTCCCTCTCGTTAACCCATTGTCCCCTCCTCTGCCTCATATTATGCCTGGCAGGGAAAAGTGCCCTTTCCAATAAATGGACCTGAATGGGAGTAGAAGGAAACAGGTGGGAGGGAAGCTGTCATTCTGAATCTGTGGTGGAACTAGGTGGGAAACTATGTCAGGATTAGTTTGCAGTTGGGCTGGGGAGTTCAGTGTACATGGGGAAGGGTTCTAATATGAATATGATGGAACATGAAGGTGAGTTAGATGGCGGAAAACAGACAAAACCCCCAGTAACTCACGTGGTGGTATAGGAGAAATAATATCACCAAGTTTAGTAGAGTAAAAGTAAAGTTTTATTTGGCATATATTAAAAAATGCGAAAGTGAGAAGTGAACAGACATGTTGCCAGAGCCATGTCTGCCCAAGTTCACGGAAACATTACCAAACAGACAAAAGTAGAAAAGTGGACAAGCACACTGCCACAGCCATGTCTGAGTCCAAGGAATACAGAAGAAGCAAGAATGGGAAAACCAACAAGCATGCTTCTGATACTAGGGGTCCCTGAAGACCCTCAAAGATCTTTGTCAGACATGCAAGGAAGAATTATTTGGGGAGACCTGGCTGGTCCACAAGAGAGATTTCTATTGGAAAATGAAAGCACTTCACAGTGAGTCAACAGAGTGTACAGCACTCCAGCAGGCTGCACCACTAAGCAAGTTCAGGTATAGCTGGGGACAACAAATCAGTGACAGGAATCTGAAGTATTTCCTTTTGTGGCAGGTGGCTGCTTACCCTTTGGTTGCTCGTGCATGCAGACTTCAAGATGGTTCTATCATGGGGACTACTGGGACTGGTAGCAGGACTTATTATGGGGTGTTGCACATGTGCCGTTTCTTGCTCCTTTGGTTTGATTCCTTGGTCCTGATTGTAGCTGTCTGGTGCCCCATTGGAAGCACACTTAGCAGTTGAAGTGTGACTTCCTGTGCATGTCACAGGAGTTGGTTCCACCTGGTTTCTTCTAAAAACAACTTTGAGGAAGCTTACACAATTGTTTGGGGACTTATCTCAGTGTCCAGGATGTAGTTAATCTTTGGATTTTTTTTTTTTACTTACTGCTTGTTGATATTTTCATCCCACTATTTACAGAGGCCCTTAGGTTCCCTGTCTTACTCCCGACTGTTGACTCAAAAGAGGTACCGTATTTTCCATAGGGTTTCCACTGTATTTTTCCCCACTGACTATTCTGCTTACCAAACTGCCATAGCTATATCTGTCCAAGTCCAAGGAATGTTACAGAACCATCAGTATATACTAATGTTACAAATGGGCAGAACCAGTGAAAGCTTCACCTTTTCACAGATTGGCTAGAAACCATGGTCCTAGGTTTTGAATTGTCTTTCTTAACAATCTTTGGTAGAGGTTTTAGTAATGACAGTCAAGAGGGTCTTTACTGATCCAACAATTTTCCATCCAAGAAATGATAATAGAAAAAGAGTGGAAAGCCTTGTGTTCTGCCTGATTCATTTATGTGTAAGGTTCCCTAAAATACATTTTCCAAGATTATGTTATCTATCATCTTTACACCTCAGGGCCCAGTCGATGTATCCTCATGAATTCTTGTGAGTCCAGCTCCAGCTGGATCACATTTTCTTTGCTCAAGAATAGGGAACAATGACTCCAACAGTATTTTCTAAATCACTGCACATGACTCTGGAAGATCATTGGAATTTCCTATTCCCTCTACACTATGGAATTCCATTTTGATTACTAGAATGCCTACTCTAGTATAGGTAGGTCTTGATCTCAGCTTTGCTCCAGCTCAGTGCTAAAACTATATAAATCTTGAGATGCTGCTTCAGTTTACCTCACAGGAAGGAGGTACATCTGGACTGAAGTTTTGTGAGTGCACAATTCCATTTCTGCCACAACCCTCCAGTGGCCAATCTGGGAAGTACTCTGTTTCTCTTTCTATTTCATGGATATGCATTGGAAACCCTGGTGGCACAGTGGTTAAGAGCTACAGTTCCTAACCAAAAGTGTTACCGCAAAATTAAATGCAGTTTGTGATGCTTGCTGCAAACAGCCAGTCTCTCAGATGGAGGTGAGATGAGAATCAAGATGTTTATTGTGCACCAGACAGGATCTTCCTCCAAAATCTGCCTCCCAGAAAGGGAGACTAGCTGGAAGTTGTATAGGAGAAGGGGATACGGATTTATGTGTTCTAGGAATTTAACTGTGTTTCATTGTATGTGTACAAAGGCAGTTGACTATGTGGGTCATAACAAATTATGGATAAAACTGCAGAGGATGGGATTTTGAGGACAGTTAACTGTGCTCATGAAAAATCGGTACATGGATCAAGAGGCAGTTGTGTGAACAGAACAAGGGGACTCTGGATGGTTTCAAGTCAAGAAAGGTGTGCATCAGGGTTGTTTACTCTCATCATACTTTTTCAATCTGTATGCCAAGCAAATAATCCAAGATGCAGACTATATGAAAAAAAGAACGAGGGATCAGGATTGGAGAATGTCTCATTAACAACCTGTATTATATAGATGGCATAACCTTGCTTGCTGAAAGTGCAGAGGATTTGAAACACTTTACTGATGAAGATCAAAGACCACAGTCTTCAGTGTGGATTGCAACAATGCCAAGAAAACAAAAATCCTTACAACTGGACCAATAAGCAACATCATGATAAGTGGAAAAAAGAATGAGGTTGTCAAGGATTTCATTTTTACTTGGTTCCACAATCAACGCCCATGGCAGCAGCAGTCAAGAAATCCAAAGACGCATTGTATCAGGCAAATCTGCTGCAAAAGAAGTCTTGTAAACTGTTGAAAAGTAAAGATGCCACCTTTTAGACTAAGGTGCACCTGACCTGAAGCATGGTATTTCAGTTGTATCATACGTATGTGAAAGCTGGACAATGAATAACGAGGACAGAAGAACTCACACCTCTGAATTGTGGTGGCTGGAGAACACTGAACATACTATGGACTGCCAAGAAACATACTGAACATACCACACATGGACTGTTCTGGAAGAAGTACAACCAGATTGCTCCTCGGAAGGAAGGATGGCAAGCCTGCGTCTTACATATTTTGGACATGTTGTCAGGAAGGATCAGTCCCTGGAGAAGGACATCATGCTTGGTAAAGTAGTGGGTTGGTGAAAAAGAGGAAGACTCTGAAGGAGATGGATTGACACAGTGGCTCCAACAGTGGGCTTAAGCATGAAAATGATTGTGGGTATGGCGTAGGACTGGGTGGTATTTCATTCTGTTGTTCATAGGGTCCTGTGGTCGGAAAGTTAATCTTCTTTAGGTTGTCACAATGGTTGCATCTCAGATGTGTTAACATCCTAATTAATGTTTTGGGCTGAGATGACCTGGCAAGCATAGATTCCTTTGTTTTTCTCTTATTGCCTTTAGATTATTATCACTTGTTTTTCCACAGTCCTAAAGACAGCATGGAAACCCTGGCGGCATAGTGGTTAAGTGCTACATCTGCTAACCTAAAAGGTCAGGTTCTCCTTGGAAACTCTATGGGGCAGTTCTACTGTAACCTATATGGTCGCTTTGCCTCAGGATTGATTTGATGGCAGTGGGTTTGGATTTGGGGTTTTGGTAAAGAGAGCACAGATTAGTCCTTAACCTTGAGAAAAACTAAGGGAAACACTGGACTCATGCTTGGAGGCAGAATCAGGAAACAAAATGCTGCAGGTTATGCTCAAGATGCAGTCACTTATTTTACTCTGCCTGTTCCAAAAGTTCAGCAGTTCTAATCCACCAGATGCTCTTTGGAAATCATATGGGGTAGGTCTATTTTGTGCTATAGGGTAACTATGAATCAGAATCAGCTCAATAGCAAAAGGTTTGGGGTTTTCTGGTTCCTATATCAGCCCTTGGGCCTAAGCGCTGGGTGCCCTGACACCTGGCTGACTGAGCAAGCACCTCAGTAATGGGTGTCAGTAGGAAACTTGATGATTCAGATCTCAAGAATGGCGTTGGGCAAGCCACCAGAGTGGCTGCCTGAGCTGTCACCTCCTTGTTGTGGTGGCAACAAGGAACTCAGCTCTGTGCATTTTTGGACATTCAAGTAATCCTTCCAGATCCTGGACCCCCAACTGCCATCCTGTCAGTTTAGCCCTGCTGCCTGTCAGGGATTCCCAGAAACTCATCAGGGCTTCAGGGAGGGAGTGTCAGGGTTCACGAAGGTAAGAAAGTAAATACAATGGAACTTCTAAGGAATCCCACTTTTCTACTTTAAGCTTCCAAAACCACCCGTGAAATCCAAGATAGTTCTAAGGAATCCCACTTTCCACTTTAAGCCTCCAAAACCACCCGTGAAATCCAAGATAGTTCTAAGGAATCTCACTTTTCTACTTTAAGCTTCCAAAACCACCCGTGAAATCCAAGATAGTTTCCTTTCCTTTCTTCTCTTCTTTCCTTTCAGTTTTTTAACCAGACTGCACAGCTCTGTTGATAACAGTAGAGGATTTAACATCGTGACCCCATAGTTCTGCAATCCTTTAACAGGATTTTGCTTTTCACCTTCTTTATTCTGCCTCTGCTCTCTTAAATGCTTCTAAGTTCCCTCAATGTTTGAAGGTGGAGACAGTAGGTGGTGCCCCTTGTCTGTCTCTTGAAAACATGCCACACCCAGGCACACTCTAAATAGCCAAGCTCACTCCCCTAGCTGGGGAGGCCTTGGGCCCTGAAGCTTGCCAGCAGGTGGCCCTAGAAGGGGTGTGAGTAGAACTGGCACTCCTCTGGCCTGCCCCCAACTGAGTCACCTACTGTTGTTGTTGTCATTATCTTTGTTGCCATTCCAAGTACCTGCTCAGCTCACCAGACCTCTGTGGAAACAGCAACAGCTCCTAACCTTCCAACCTTTCCAGAGAAGCCGCCAGCCTGACTGTGAGCCGAATGGGTTGGGGGGGGAAGAGGGGGCGGCTGGGGCGGTGGGGAGACCTGGGGTCTGGATCAGTGCCCCTGCTTCTCGCATCACCACCACCTCCCCCTCGTCCTCCTTCGTGTTGGGGACCTGGGGGAGGGAGGATCTCTGTCTTCTCTCTGTCCTCTGCTCCTCACACAAGAAGCTCTCCCTCAGTGTTTGTCCCTCCGGCCTTGGGCTCCTCCTGCTCAGTGCTGGTGTCAGGGCCTGCTCAGGCTCACCACAGTGCCCTCTCTACCCCAACACGGGCACAGCCTGTAATGGCACCTACCTCTGCCTCCCCCTCCTGGGGATCCCACTCCATTCCACCCCTGGCCTTGGTGACTCCCCCTCCCTCAAGCCGATGCTCCCAGGATCCCCCTGGGCTTCGGATAGGCCCTCTGATCCCAGAGCAGGATTATGAAAGACTGGAGGATTGTGATCCTGAAGGGTCCCAAGATTCACCCCTCCATGGAGAGGAACAGCAACCCCTACTTCATGTGCCTGAAGGGCTCCGGGGTAAGTGTCTATGTAGGGGGGGCGGGTATGGGATTCACTGGCTTGCCTGTGTCAGCTTGGTCCTCTGGCAACCAGTGGGGAGGAGTGGAAAACTGATCACTTAGATGAATTCCAGTGCTCTTCCTTCTGTGCCTAGGCTCCTGGCATCACATCCAGAACCTGGACAGCTTCTTCACCAAGATATCCTTTGGGGCTAGCACCATTTTTGGCAGAGAGACTCAGAGGTTGCGTGTGGATCCAGGGGATTTACTGGTGACAGTGGGTGGGTAGTGTCCTCAGAAAAAGCCCATTTTGTCTCTGGCTTTTTCCTTGATGAGCCTGATACGTCTACAACTATCACCAGCGGAATGGTTTTACCTGCATCCTGCTGGAGGATGTCTTCCAGCTGGGGTGAGATGTTTATCCTGGATCCTGGGGCCCTCCACTCCTCTTGCTGCTTTAATAGTATTTGCTTTTAATCCACCTGATGATTTGCCAAGCAGCCCAAGGGCTAGCAGGGTGGGGAAGAAGACCCTAGGTTTGTGTGGGACGGGGCAGCAGCTTGCCTGGTCTGCAAACCTTATCACTGTTTCATCCTTGCATCCCCTAGGCAATTTGTTTTCATTGTCATTTTCACAACCTTCCTCATCTGTTGTGTGGATTACGATGTTCTCTTCGCCAGCCAACCAAATAACCATACTACATATGGGCCGCTTCACAGCAAAGTGACCTTGTCAGACGCCATCCTGTCCTCGGCCCAGTGTGCTGAGCGGTGAGTGATAGCAGGGGAGGGGGGCAGACATATTGTGGAGAGGAACAGACAAGAACACCCTCTCCCTTTGTCCCTTGGTTTATATCGGTGGTCCTCAACCTTATTCCTCTCGGGACACCTTTATGCACTTAAAATTAATTAAGAACCCCAATGAGCTTTTGTTATGGGGGTAATATCTGTTTATGTTTACACTGTGTTGTTGTGTGCTGTCAATTCTGACTGAGTGACCTATAGACAGAGAAGAACTACCACACAGGGTTTCCCAGACTGTAATCTTTATGGCAGCAGATCACTAGGCTTTTCTCCCACTCCTAAGTTTGAACTACTGACCTTTAGGTTAGCAGCTGAGTGCTTAACCATTGCATCACCAGGGGTCCTTATACTGACCCCAGTAGATACTAAAACTGACTATAACATTTTTAAAACATAAGACTGTACAAGCACATTCCATTGGCTGTTAGTGTGATCACAACCTCAATGTCATGAAGCTTCTGGAAAACTCCATGGTACACTCATGAGAGAATGAGAAGTACATAAAACATCTTAGCGTTATTTGAAAGTCGTTCTGACTTTGCAGGCCCTTATCAGGGCCTCATGGGCTCCCAGGTGTCGCTGGACTACATGTTGAGAACCACTGGTCTGGGTGTGTTCCATGCCCCTGTTTCCCATTACTCTCTAGGCCTGGCCTCCCTCTATGAGGCTCCCACCTTTCTCTGCCATTCTTTGTCTAACCCCATACAGGATCCACTCCAGCCCCCTCCTGGTCTTCCTACTGGTCCTGGCTGCAGGCTTCTGGCTGTTACAGCTACTTCGTTCAGTGTGTAACCTTTTCAGCTACTGGGACATCCAGATTTTTTACAGGGAGGCCCTGCACATCTCCCCGGTGAGCTGGTTGGGGAGGGTGTCTGTGCGGAAGGGTGCCAAGACAGGGTGGCAGAGGGGAGGGAAAAAGGGCTGTACAGATGGAGAGGCCAGGTGGAAAGAGGGTAGAAAGGGTGGGCTTTATCGATACCTACCCTGGGCTCAGACAAATGCTAGGAGGTGGGGCAGTACCACTTATAAAACATGGTCCTTACCCTCGTGGAGCTTAGTTTGTTTAGAAGGGTAATATAAAATGATTTAGAGTCTTATGCTTGTAATAAAAACAATACGTGTTTAAGGAAAAGGGGATCACCTGGCTTTTGAGTTGGGCTTGGAAGGGTAGGAGAGGAAGGTAAGACATTCCAAATCCTGGTGTAGGAAGACAAGGAAAATCAGTGAACATCTGTGGACAGCAGAGAGGACTTGCAAGTAAGCATTCTTCCTGGAAGTATTCTCGGCACAGACTATCCTCCAACCCTCTGCTCTGACCCAGGGTCCCCAGTCCCCCCTTGGATGTTTAGTGGTCCCCAAAGACCTCAGGATCAAGTTCAACCCCTTAGTCTGGCATTCAAGGCCCTTTATCATGTGACTCCCACCTCCCTTCTAGTGGTACCTGCTATTTCAGTAAGTCATGGGATTGCCCTCTTCACCTTCCTCTTGTCACACTTTGCCTTTCCTTCTCATCTAGATCATGTTCCTTTTTGCTCTGCCCTTAAGTTCTTTCTTTAAGGCATAGCTTGAAGGCTACTTTCTGCAGCCAGCTTATTTTGTTCCCCCTTAGAAGTCCACAGCCTTCTGCACATCTCTTCTGTATAGCAAAGGGGAGAGGTTCTAGAAGGCTCCCTTAAGTCAGGGAACCCAAGGCATGAGCAGAGAAAAGTGGAGAGGGCTAGGGAAGCAAAGTCATGGAAGAGCAGGACTTTGACCACTGTTCCTCCAAGAGGCTGCAGACTCTTCTCCTTACTTTTCCTTCCTCCCTTATCCCTTCTATGGGAGGGGGACACATTGGGATGAACTGGAGAGGATATCCTGGAGAGAGTTGACTAACCTGGACTGGGGAAGCGGGGTGAAAGGGGTTAAAATGTGGTTTGCTGCCAGTGTCTCAGAGAAGTAAATCAAGTCATGGAGTGTCAGAGGCTCTCAGGAGGACAGGGCTGGGGTCTCAGAGCAGCCTGTGAGAAAAAGTGGTGAGAATTCTGGTCAGGAGTTGGCAGGCGTATGAGCAATGGGAAGGACAGACACCCTCTTTAGCTCTCATCCATTCTGTGTTTTGCGCTGACAGAGGTGGGGGTGTGTGTGCCAGAAAAACTTGTTTATAAGCATTTCACAATGCAATTGAGAAGCCAGGTCATACACCTGAAGAGCTAACTATTGAGGTGTCACCAGGAAGCACATGACTAATGACCACATGAGTGGCAGGCACTATCAGGAACACAGCAGTTCAGGAAAGGATAAAAGGAAGTGGAAGTGTCATGTGAGTGATGACAGAATACAGGGTTAGGGGCATCAAGAGAGGGAAGAAAGGTGGTAAGATTTCACATCTAAGTGGAGCTGGAACTGTGGAAAGTGGGGGGAGGGAGATGAGGAGTGCAGCACTGGTGATGGTGTCTGTGACACTTCTGAGGGTGTGGAGTTTGTATGTTACTGGGGAGACGGCTCTAAGAGTGGCTGGTGCTCACCACTACCCTCTCCTCAGGAGGAGCTGAACTCCACGCCATGGTCAGAGGTGCAGTCTCGCCTCTTAGCACTGCAGAGGAGTGGTGGATTGTGTGTGCAGCCGCGGCCGCTAACAGAGCTGGACGTCCACCACCGCATCCTTCGCTACACCAACTACAAGGTGGCTCTGGTTAACAAGGGCCTACTACCAGCTCGCTGCCCACTGCCCTGCGGAAGGAGCATGGCCTACTTCAGCCGCGGCCTAGCGCTCAACGTCGACCTGCTTCTTTTCCGTGGACCCTTCTCGCTCTTCCGCGGCGGCTGGGAGCTGCCTGACGCCTACAAGCGCAGCGAGCAAAGGGGCGCCCTGGCCGCGCGCCTGGGCCGCGCCGCGCTCCTGCTGGCCGCTGCCAACCTGGCCCTGTGCCCGCTGGTGCTGGCCTGGCAGGTGCTGCACGCGTTCTACAGCCACGCAGAGCTGCTGCGACGCGAGCCGGGCGCGCTCGGAGTTCGCGGCTGGTCTCTCCTGGCGCGCCTGCAGCTGCGTCACTTCAATGAGTTACCGCACGAGCTGCGCACGCGCCTGGCCCGCGCCTACCGCCCGGCCGCTGCCTTCCTGCGCGCAGCCGCGAGGCCCGCGCCCCTGCTGGCGCTGCTAGCGCGCCAGCTTGTGTTCTATGCGGGTGCACTCTTCGCCGCGCTGCTAGTGCTCACCGTTTACGACGAGGATGTGCTCGCCGTGCAGCACGTGCTCACCGGCATGACTGTGCTCGGTGTCACAGCCACTGTGGCCAGGTGCGACGGGGATGCCCAGGGGCCTCCTTCCTCCCAGCTCCTACATGCTATTCACACGCTCTCCTAACAGCCGGCACCCTCTTCATCCCACTCCGCCGCCAGGTCTTTCCTTCCCCAGGAACAATTGCAGGGCCGCTCCGCTCGGCTTCTCCTCCAGGCTGCTTTGGCCCACACGCATTACTTACCCGAGGAGTCCGGCCCCGCCGGCAAGGACGGCGCCTACCGGCAGATGGAGCAACTGCTGCAGTATCGGGTGGTGAGGGTGGGCTGGGGGAGGGCACAGAGGGGCTGCACCACGAGGGAAGGTCACCCAGGGCCTAGGGACTGACTGGGTTGGAGGTTTCCCGCCCTGGTGAGTGCCCCTGGGGCCTCGTGGTCTTGTTGATTGGTTTAGGCCCTCCTCAGCAGCCCTTTTCTGTGTTTTCCCCAGGTCTCCCTCCTGGAGGAGCTCCTTTCCCCTCTCCTCACCCCGCTGTTTCTGTACTTCTGGTTCTGCCCTCGCACCCTGGAGATAATTGACTTTTTTCATCACTTCACTGTGGATGTGGCTGGCGTTGGGGACGTTTGTTCCTTTGCACTTATGGACGTGAAGCGCCATGGCCACCCTCAGGTGAGAGCTCTTTTCTGGGTTACAGTGTCATGGTCAGCTAGGAATTTGCTGGGCACACTCAAAGCAGACGTGGGTTCTCAGCCAAGCTGCCACCTGTGGCCTTTGAGCAAGTTGCTCCACTTCTCTGAGCCTTGATTTCCTCATCTGTAAGATGAAGACTCCGATGGTAGTCAAAACCCCAGGCTGTTGGAAGGATTAAATGAGGTGATGTATACAGAGTACTCTTCAGGGTTCCTGTCACATAGCTAATGCCACCAGAGTGTGGGAGAAATGGCTGGGCAGATGCCTTGACTGGAGTAAAGATGGCTTCCCTACCAAGGCAGCCAGGGTCGCCCTGGGGGACTGCATGTGCTTAGTCCTGCAACTTGTGAGCTGTATCCCTGGCAATGTCCAGACTCAGGCCTTCCCCTGCTGCTCCACTTTTGGATAACCTTGAGCAAGTGCCCTTCCTGGTCTGTTTTTGGATAGTGTTTCCTGTCCAGCCTGCTCTTGGAGGCTTTCACTGTAGCCGTTAAGCAGTGTCTACAGCCCTGAAGGACTCTTCTTGCTTTCAGTGGCTCTCAGCAGGACAGACAGAGGCCTCGCTGGAGCAACGTGCAGAGTATGGCAAGACAGAGCTCTCCTTAATGAGGTTCTCACTGGCACATCCACAATGGCGCCCCCCAGGGCACAGCTCTAAGTTCCTGGGGCATCTTTGGGACCGAGTTCAACAAGATGCAGCCATTTGTGGCCCCACCTCTGTCCGCAGCCCTTCTACCCCTGGGCTGCTTAGTGATTCTGCTTCATCTCTGGTGAGTCTCAGGCTTTCTCCCCCTCATCACTGCCTAACGCCTCACCTTTCCCTTTTCCTCTGGCCTCACTTGGACTACTAATTTGCAGCACTGGCCTAACCCAGCCTACTCTCCCACTGTCTTTAGACCTCCTCCCTCCCATTCTGCCCTCTCTTCTGATTCCTTCTTCTCTTGCACCCAGCCGGAGGCCTTCCTG
Source organism: Heterohyrax brucei (assembly GCA_028571685.1). Taxonomy (NCBI): domain Eukaryota; kingdom Metazoa; phylum Chordata; class Mammalia; order Hyracoidea; family Procaviidae; genus Heterohyrax; species Heterohyrax brucei. The sequence continues at coordinate 59,212,185 of CM053158.1, read as the reverse complement.
GCCAACCTCTTGGGGTACCCTTTCTTGCCCCCGAGGGATCTGAGTCCCACAGCCCCCTGCTCAGCTGCAGCCACAGCCAGCCTCCTGGCCTCCATATCCCGGATTTCCCAGGATCCAAGGTAAGGGATGATGTCTTCAGATGCATGGCAGTTTACCTGCAGGTGCTGATCCTCTAGGAGGAGGGAGCTGGGGCACTGTGGGAAGGGAGTTGTTAAGTCTGTTCCTCCTTAAGAGGCTTAATTGGAAGAGGGACATGTCTTTTTCACTTTTGCTTCCTCTTCTCCAGCTGTGTGTCTCCAGGGGGCACTGGGGGCCAGAAGCTGACCCAGCTCCCAGAGCTTGCTTCTGCGGAGATGAGTCTCCATGCCATCTACCTGCACCAGGTGAATAGAGGGATGCAGAAAAATGTGGGGAGAAAGCAGGTGAACAACATGGATATTGGCAAAAGGGCTAGAGTCTACAACAATACTTCACAGGAGCTGGCAGAGGTGGTTTAAATACCATTTGTGTCTAGCCTAGGGGCTTAGCATTGTACTCGGGCAAGAGGAATCCCTCATTCTTCTCTTTCACCTAGCTTCGTCAGCAACAGCAGCAGGAGCTGTGGGGAGAAGCTTCAGTGTCTTCACTGTCGAGGCCCTGGTCCAGCCCCTTACATCCCTTATCACCTGATGAGGAGAAGCCATCTTGGTCAAGTGATGGTGAGGAGCTGGGGTGTGCAGGGAACAGAGGCTCAGTGGACGTTGGACATATGACCACTGCTTAGCTGATGACTTTCATTAGCAGGCTCCAGTCCTGCCTCCAGCCCCCGACAGCAGTGGAGAACACCAAGGGCCAAGAACCTGTTTCCTGGAGGGTTTCAGGAGACCATGGAGACCCAGCAGGAGCCTGATCAGGCCAGCCATACTGAGAAATTGCCTCAGGGTCAGTATGGTCTGATTTGGGATGGAAGGGGGCAGTATTAAGTACTGAGGGAGGGAGAAAGGAATGAGTGGGAAATTGAGTGGGGCCAGTCTTGAAGGGGTTGGAACCATAGAAATTTTGGTGATGGGGATGACATGACCATCTCTGGGATCTAGACCTCTGGACTGATTGCCAAGAGCTTTCTCCTCCCATAGGCTCCCAGCTTCTCCAGCCACAGGAAACGGGAAGGAGTGGAGTGGAAAGACACACTGAGCCCTTTTCAGAGCGTGCGCTCCCCGCCACAACTACAGACCCAGGGATGCCTTAGTGGGGCAGGACCTCTAGGTCAATGAGGAACTCACCCCAGAGAGCAGTGAAGAGTAGGAGAGGAGATGCCAAAGGAATCTGGAAACAACTATTGGAGATGATTCTTACACTGGGGGTGAGGTGAAGTCCCCCCCAACTAGTTAAAGTATCCTCAAAGAGGAGGGAAGACAGGGGCCAAGGTAGAGGCCAAACTAATTTCAGGAAATTGAGGGCTAGGGCCTGCAAGGATTTGTTTCTCCTTCAGGTCTCCGTGGACTTGTGGGGGAGGTTGAGGGGAAGGCATGTAGAGACTGTGAGGGAATGACAGTTCAATACTGGTATGATGTCTTAGGAGGTGAGTGAGGTTCATGACCCTGATGGAATCAGAAGTAAAGATTGCTTGAGATTGTGTGTACATCTTTGTGACTGGTCTTCTGGTGCTTAGGATTGTACCTTCTTGCTCAATCCTCAGTTGAGGATCAAGGTAGCAGAGCTTCCTGGAAGCAGTGTTTACTGGGGAACTGGGTCAATGTGAAGTGGGCAGGCTCTTGCCTCAGTAAGTAGGGAGTGGAATCCTGTCAGAGAACTGACACCGCACATCTGCACAAGGGTGCTCGAAGTTGAAACACAAAGCTTTCCATTCTGTAATTTTATTTGATTGTTAAATCTTTGATGGCAGGGGCAGTGTTACAGACATCCTAGCGTCTGTCATTAACACCTGGGATAATTTCTTATGGTAAATCTTTAATAATAAATATTTAAATGATTTTGAGATTAGGCCTTAAAGGTTACATACTGTTGAGAAAGGTAAGGGGTGTCTAAAATGCATCTAAAAAATATGAAAGAGGTAATAGTATATCCTTTAGTATTATTGCCAGAAGAGGCCTTCCAGATTTAGTCCAACCCCAGCTAGGAAAACCGGTCTAGAGAGATGAAGAGACATTTCAGTCATTCTAAGGAATAAAAGGCTGATTCTCCCTAGACTCTGGACAGGGGTGGGCAAGCACACCGGAAGGGGAGGGAAACAAGGTAGACAGCCAGCTGGACTGTCCGGGAACTGGAATGGAAAGCAAAAGAGCTCTCAGGAGCTGGGGCTGTCTGCACCAGGCAGGTCAAATGCCCAGGGCACTGCACCGCGTAGCTGCCGCTCCTGCAAGGAAAAGCTCTGGGTACGTATGCGGCTTGTCACCTCCTGGGTGCGCAGAGTGAGCCCGAAAATGTCTTCGTGATAGCGTTGCTGATCCTGCACGGAAGGAGGACCCTAGCTCAGAACAGGTGTGGCAGTCAAACTGGACTCCACCCCTCCTCCTGCATTGCCCCCCTCCGGCCCCGCCCCTTCGCACCCGCAGCACGCCAATGATGTCGCCGGCCTCGTCCAGCTCCATGTCGCCCTCTGTCGCCAGGATGCGCTGCACGGTTTGCAGGACACTGGTCGCCATGGTAACATCACCGCAGACAAACATGTGGCCCCTCTCAAGGCACAGCACGCGGTGCACTTCGGCAGCCAGCTCGGTCCGCAGGAGGTCCTGCACGTAAGTCTGAGGAAGGTGGGGTTAGGGGCAGTTGAGCCTAGGGCAGTCCTGGGTGTGAAAAGTGTTGGAAGAGGTTAAGCCAAACACTGTGTGGGTCTTGGGGGTGGGTGTGTGTGAGCCAAAGGGAGCTCCAGACTTGCAGGTGCAGTCTGAGACGTGTGGGAGCTGTCCCGTCTCTGAGCTCCCATCAGTCTTTGGTTTTTCCCTTTCTCCCTGTCTTCAGTCGGGTTACCCGTGTCCTCAGAGTCCGCACCTTGGGACTGTTGGGTTCGCGGGAGAAGGCGGTGAGAACGCGGCCGAACACTCCGCGCTGCTGGGCGTCTTGCACCTCCTCGCGGTAGAGGTGGTCAAGCTGGGAGCATCGGCAGCCAAACACCAGGGTCATCGGGGCAGGCTGCAGCCCTGTGGACAGTACCGTGGCTCTGAGCGCTGCCTGTGGAGGGCCAGCCCCAGCTACACCTGCTGCCCAGGCTAGCTGCACCCAGGACTGCCAGTCCATGCCTTTGAGGCCACATTCACTGAGGCTGCTCGGCCTCTGCAGGCTGCAGGATGTCTTCACAGAGATCCTGCCTTATCCCTGATTTACAGGTAAATCACGACTCGAAGGCTGGTGACATGCCTCTGGTGGAAAATGACCATTGACTGGAACTGCTGTGCTGGAACTTGGGGGCTTTTCTGATTCATAATTCCATGCCCTTTACTTTGTCTAACATTAGAGTCTTAGAACTCTGTCCAGTCCCGTCCTGCCTCCAACCCCGTGTTCTGTCACCTTTAGCTTCCACACTGTCAACTTTCCTCTTAGTTACAACCCCTTTCTCTTGATGTACCTGCTGCCTTGGGCACTCCAAGTCCAACTTAGCATCTTTCTTAGGTCTTAGACACACCTCGGTAAGCTCTGGCGGAGTCCAGAGTCTACCTGGCACATTTCTTCTGTCTTCTAATCCCAGCCTTGTCCCTTCCAGACTTTGATTCCCTTTTGTCCATAGTCCATTTGAACTCCCGCTGTGTTAGGTACCAGGAAATGCAACCAACAGAGCCCCTGCTTCTAGGGATGCGTCCTCTCTTTGGACTAATAAGCTTCACGTTTGTGGTTCCAGGTTGTTTCTCCCGTTTTCATACCTGGTTCCTCAATTCTGACCCCACCCCTTTGTCCCTAGATTGTAAAATTCTTTTGCCCCCACTCCCCCAGCTTTACCTTTGCTTTCAATGTCGTGTAGCCTCTCCTGCCAGAATCCCCGGAAGGGGGCAATACCTGTGCCAGGTCCCACAAGGATGCAAGGCAAGCTGGGATCAGGTGGCAGCCGGAAGGAGGGAGCCCTGGTTGGAAAGACTTTCTATCAGGCCCCCTTGGGTTCTCCACCTCCCCTGTTCTCAGTAGCTACAGGGTCAGCCCAAGAAGGAAGAGCTGAACTTCCACTGATGAATGAGTTACTACTGTAAAAGTGCTTAGAACAGCATCTGGCTCATAGTAAGCACTACAGCAGATGTTTATTAAAAGAACTGCTTGCAGGCAGGGACACCCTGGATCTGTAGTTTCCAGAGACTGAGTCAGAGGAAATAGCTCAAATTTGGATTGAAGGATATTTTGACTTCTTAGTTTAAGAGATTTAGGAACTATGGAGAAGGAGAGGACAGAGTTCTGGTTCATATTGGGTCCACTGATCATGTTTATTTTAAATAATATTCTTCATGTTGGCACTTGATTTGTATTCAGTAGGTTGGTATAGTTTAGGTATAATTTAACTCATGGATGGCCTTGGGTCATGAGGTCTAGATAGCACTATCATGAGAACTCTTCTTTGTTTCCCTAAGACTTTCAGCTTCCTAGATGCTGGATGGAGCCAGACTTCTGAAGTAGTACAAGGCTGGGGCATTCTGAGATCCCTTTCTGATACCATGGCCAAAGATAGCCTTTATCCTAATCCCTTCTCCCTGATTAAAGTGGGAACTTGTGGACCACAGTTCTGGAGTGCTGTGCCTCCTATCAGACTGACCCCAAGGCCACAGAAATGACGTTTTTAAAGATCAACAGGTCTGTTGTTTAATCCCAGTGCTGTCTCTGTGGGAGGTGTGGTTTCAGAGCAAATTACTGAGAGGGCTCAGATCAGCCTGGAGACCCAGGCAGAATTCTGAAATGGCCTAGCCAGACATCCCATCCTTGCTATGTTAAGTAGGTCCTCCCTGCTTCCAGTAACACCAGCAAAGCTACCACTGCACCCTGTGCAACCCCACTGGTCATTTCTGTTTGTCTCTGGCCATCTGGAGCTCTTTTTCCAGCCCCTGCATGGGCAGACAGACATGTTCCTTCCCTCCTCTGCTTCCCCAGAAGTTTCCCCTTACCCCCTGATGAAGCAGGGCACAGAGTCTCCAGCCTTCAGTTGGCTCAGCCATGTGGAGCAGACTCCATAGTGCAGTGGGCCCAGGCCATCTGTGGGGTTGGGTAAGTGAGAAGGCCAATGAGGAACTATTCCCAGGATCACTGCTGAGGCTCTGGCTCTGCTCCTCCCCAGCCTCACCCTGAGTCCGGTATGCTAGCACAGCTACTGTGAGGTGGATCTCTTCTGGGTGGGCAGTGGGTGCCGAGCTGACTGAGTAGTACCGTGGCTGGAGCAGGGGCAGCTGAGTGAGGAGCAGGGGGGCAGGCAATGCCACCGATGGAAACTGCTCCAGCACTTCCAGTAGTGTGGGGCAGCGGAACCACTTCCACTCCTCATAGCGCCGAGGGTCCTGCAGGGGACAGTAAGATGGGCTTAAATCTTCCTGTTGACCTCCCTGCTTGACCCTGTCCAGCTGATCTTCTATAGTTTGTCTCCCTCAGTTCAGGCCAACAAATACTTCTCGCACATTCTGCAGGCCAGGCTCTTGAAGACCTTGAGAATGCAAAGACCATGAAACCAAACCAGACCCTCTGCCATCAAGCTGATGTTGACTCATAGTGACCCTGTAAGACAGAGTAGAACTGCCTTATAGAGTTTCCAAGGAGTGCCTGGCAGATTTCAACTGCCGACCTTTTGGGTAGCAGCTGCAGCGCTTAACCACTACGCCACCAGGAATGCAAAGAGGAATTAGTAGTTCTCAAGCTGGGTCATGAAGCATCAGCCCAGTTAGCCAGGTGAAGACGATGGCTGAGGGTGAGCTTCACCTAGTTGCTTCTACTCATTGTGACCCCTCCCCCCGAGCTAGTCTGTTTCTCTGTCCCAATCCTGTCGGGGTGGTCCCCAACCTGGCTGAGAGTCTCCAGTTGTTGCTGTTCACTGGGCTCTTCAGCGAGGGTACTGAGCAGTCGAAGGAGTCGAGGGCTGGGTGGGGATGTGATGTCCAGGAAGTAGGTCAGAGCCTGGTGTAGTGTGCATGGAGGCAGTCTGGGGTCTCTTACCCAGCCAGGGGGTGGGCCACCTAAGGAGGTGCATAGGGGAGCTCTGAGGAAGGAGCCAAGCCAGAACTGGATTGTCTGGCTGAGGACCGTTTCTTGAGGGGTAGATGGGTCTATCTGTGGCCGTGTGGTGTTTGTTGGAGAACTTGCCCTGAACAATGATGGATGGTGGGCCTAGTGGGCAGCTGTGGTGTGTTTGTTTGGGGGCCACAGGCTGGACCGGGTTGTGTTGCACTCCCCTGCTCTAAACCCACCCATCTTAATTTAACTCCAGGCCCTGATGGGGCACAGGTGGACCAAATGCCACCTATAGAGCAGGCTAGGCTGCCAGGGGTACTGTGGGGAGGAGCCCGGAGGCCAGAGACAGGCTTTTTGTGTGTGTAGCTAAAAGAAGTGGGGGGAAGGTTCTAATAAGGGAGGTGGGATGGCCTGGCCAGAGGTAGACAGTGCCCAAGTGGCGCCGCCTCTTGCCAGCTTGGAAGCCTGGAGGGCCCTGGGACCAGAGGGAAGCATCTGGAATAGGCCAGATGCACATTGCCGTAGCTGCATGGTGCACCTCACCCGGGCTGCCCTTCTCTAGCTGCTCCACTGCAATCGGCTCGGTAGTCGGCGGTGGGTCCTCCACACGGCTCAGCAGTGCCTCCACCAGGCCAGGCCGGTTAGGTGGGCAGATGCCGATGTGATCCCCTGGTTGGTACTGCAGCCCCTGCTGCCCTCCAGTGTCTAGGCGCACCAGGATGGTGGCCCGGCTGGGAGTGAGAGAGGGGCAGGTTACAGGGGGCAGGAGAGCATATGGGAAAGGATGATGGGGCAGGTGCAGATAGGGTTGGGGGAGGTTAACAGTCTTCCTTACGTAGACTTGCTGCTTTGCAGGTTTTCCACGGAGAGGACCGTTGCTTGGAACATTTTCCGCCTGTGTATGTGGGTCAGGCCTAGGGTAGAGTTGGGGACAGAGGAAACAGACTGAATCAGGAGCCTGGCACCCTGACTGAGATAGTCTAGGATCCTGGGGACTCCAGAGGTCAAGGTAGGTCAGGCCTCACCTGGCAGCAGCTGGAGGCCCTTGGCCTGCACACTCAGCCTGTATCTCTGGCGCTTCCAGCTCCGTTTGGGACTGAAGATGTCCTGGGCAGCAGCCTTGGCGTCTTCTCCCACACAGAAAGTCTCACAGGCGGCCTAAAGTTGTTGAGGTGTAGGGGACGTTAGTGAGGGTTCAGGGCCTCCTGCTATCAGGGAGCAGCCCAAACAAGGAGAAGCTCAAGTTGGCTTTTGAGTCTCCTCCTTCCATCCTGGTGGGTCTACAGGGGTGAAGGTGCCCAGAAAGGGTGCACAGGACTTTGGGATCAGCAGTCCAGTGGCAGAAGGGAAGCTGAGATGAACCTGAGGGCACTGCTACACTGAAGATGGGTGCTTGCATTTCAGTGCCTACACAGACCACAGGGCCCAAGGGCCACAGCTGTTCTTTCATGTACATCTGTTCGTGTCACATCCAGGAGTTCTCTGGTTGGTGTTGGTTCTGCGTTCCCCACCCCTCACCAGAACACAGGGCTCATCTAATGCATCTGTTGAGATTTGCATTCAAATTCTGATTCCTGTGCTTGCATTTTACGTGCTTCACTGTCTCCATCCTCAACATCCTTGGCTTGTGAAGATTAAATAAAGTGCTTAATATAAAGCCCTTAGCAGTGACTGTAAGTGCTCCTGGAATGGGACACAGCATTCAGGGTGGTGGAGGAGGTGGGTGTGTCTCCCCTGCACTGAGCCCAGGGGCTAGTGGTGGCCCATGGGGCAGGGCCCCTGGGACAGTCCATATCCTGTTTGTCTCTGGTCAAGCACAAGCTCCCCAGGATGGGCCACATCCTTTACTCCCCACTCGTATCACTTTTCTTTCTTTTTTTTTTGTAAAGTCCTACATCTCTTCCTTCCTTCCTTGACCCCCTCCCTTCCTTTTCACTCCCATTGCTATCATCCTCCTTAGCATAGTCTTCCTACCTTTAAAGCAGTGCTTCCAAAACATCATGCTGTGCTTATTTCTTCTGTCCCACTCTACAGTCTCCAGTGGTTCCTCTTTCTTCAGGTTCTTTAGTCTTGATCTCAATTCCCCCTTCTCTCCCAGTCTGGTCCTATCTGCTTTTCCAGCTTGACCTTCTGCCGAGCAGACCCACTGCCTCTGTCAGACTGAGCTCTCCATCCTTACCCCCTCGAGTGTCCTCCTATTACTCCTGACCTCGTGAGCTGGCACTGACCCCATCCAGTACAGCGTTAGGACTAGGGAGTGTGAGCTTCAAGCACAATCCCAGGTCAGGTATAGCTGCCCCCCTGAGGAAGCCGAGGCTTGAAAAGTCACAGCCCCTCTGTCTTATTCCCAGGCCCAGGACCATGTCACCTTTCCAGGCCCTGCCCAAGCCTGGCAGGCTTGCAGATAGGCTGTGCTTGGCAACCTCTGGCTTTCTGTACCTTTTGTGCTGGCTTTGATTTCAGACCAGCCCTCTGCCTGACTGTTGTGATCCTGTCCCTCTCCCTTCACCCTGCCTAACATGGGCAGGTATCCCATTCTTGTCCTTTACCCCTCCCTTTGTGTACCTACTCACGGGACCCAGCCTTGCCTCACTCAGGCTCCTACCTGCCAGCACCGTGTCTGGTCTCCCATCATTAGTAGAACCATGCTGTTCACCGCTCAGGACTGGACCAAGAGGGCTGACTATAGTGGCTAAATTGGGGTCCATTTTTGGAAGGACAAAGAAGAGACCAGGAAGCCAAACAGAATCAGAGCAGCAGTGGGGTTTCCAGGCTTAATGTTGTAGGACCCAGCAATAAGACACGGAGATCTGTATAGTGGTGAGGGTGTACCAAGCTGGGGTCAGAATTGGAGGCTGGAAAGGTGAACTGGAGTCAGATGTCAAGAACTAGTTCCAGCGCTTACCTGGAAGGCTGCCTGAGCCCAGCCACGGAAGGCTTCCTCCTGGCCACACAGCTCATCCCCCTGGCCCAGCTGCAGCAGCCGCTCCCCGCCCAGCTCCTCCAGCCGTGTGTCCACTGCGCGCGCGAAGGCGCAGAAGTGAGGATATGCCCGGGAACCCAACCCGAACACACAGAACCTGGACAGGCAGGGAGCTGCCATGAGGGCCCACCCAGGCCCCAGACCACATTTTCCTAGAATCCTGCCCTCCTAGCACTTTCCCCCCAGAGGCAAACCTGAGGGTGCCCAGCGCCCCCGCACTGTCAGTGTTACTTGACGCCTTTCTCTTCCGCCGCCAGGAGGAGACCAAGGGGTCTGAGCAGGAGATACTGTTAAAGCGCATTTTGTAGCTCCTGGTAAGAGAGGAAAGACAAGTGTTCCAGGGAACTGAAACAGGTCTCAGGCTAGGGACACAAGGTCAAGCTCTGTGTCTGAGTGGGAAAGGTCCTGCCCTGGGTCTGGTTCTGCTCTCTGGGGAGCCTGGTTGGAATTGGGGCAGAGGGCAAGCATCCCACAGGGGCTCTGAGCCTCTGGGCCCATTCTTCACTGTATCTCTGAAGGAGACCTCCGGACCTGTCTCTTAAGAGTTCTGGGGACTGGATAGGCAGGCCACAAGGCAGGCAGGAGGGAAGGGCATCTCCTTAGCCTTGACTAGGCAGGTAGCCTCACAGCTCTCCTCCAGCCTTTTGGGAAAATGGCCTGAGGCACAGAGGGAGAGCACTTCAGACTCCTTTTCCTCTTTTGTCTCCATACATCTCACTGCCCTTTAGGCTCACCACCCCCATGTCTAAAAAAAAAAAAAAAAAAACTCTGGTCTCCTCATACTTGTGCTGTTCTGGCCGAGGGGAGCTGTTGTAGGGGCTGGTCATCTCCATCAGGGCGGCTGCAAAGCTCTGTGGGAAGACAAGGTGTTCATTAGGTATGTACTATTCACAGGCACTTAGTGTTCTAGCCTTTTTTATTGTCCCTATATACTTATTTATATTTACGGGCTGTTTAAAGTAAAAAAAAATGGGACCATCTACACTTACCTGATTATTATCAATAACCTATCCTAGACTTCGTTCTAGGTCAGTGCACCAAGATTTACCTCATTCTCTTTATTAGCTCCATGTTACTGTTAGCTGCCATCAAGTCAATCTCCAACTCATGCCAACCCCATGTGTTACAGAGTAATTGCTCCATAGAGTTTTCTTGGCTCTAATCCTAATGGAAGCAGATTGCTAGGCCTTTTCTTTTGTGGAGCTGCTGGGTGGGTTTGAACTTCCACCTTTTCCATAAGCAGTGAAGGGCAAACCACTGGTGCCCCCCAGACTCCTAAATGGCTCCTTGAAACCCATCGTTTGAAAGTACCATCATTTGTACATCATTTTAATGTATAAAACTTCCCTCTGATTGAAGGACATCTGGTAGCCTCTGAATAATGATTAGTTACACACTCCTGTGTAAATAGCCTTGCCTCCTGTTCTATCTGTTTCAGTAGGATAGTACTTAGAAGTGAAATTGCTAAGTCAATGGACTTAATAACTTGCTGAGGTAGTGAAATTGTCCTCTAAAAGGACTGCATCAGTTGACAACACACACACACACACAAAAACCCACTGCCGTAGAGTTGGGTCCAACTCATAGTGACCGTAGAGGCCAGAGTAAAACTGTCCCATAGAGTTTCCAAGGAGCGCCTGGTGGATTTGAACTGCCGACTTCTGGTTAGCAGATGTATCACTTAACCCCCTATGCCATGGTGACACAAGGTAGGGGAAGTGCTTTCCTCACACTGTGGAACACTGGGTGCCACCCATCTTTAATATTCCAGCCAGTTTGACAGGTGGAAAACAATTCTCTGTGTCATTTACTGCCCTGAGCACACCCTGGTGGCGGTGAATGCTTCTACACAGCCCTGCTTTGGAGGCTGCATTGCACCTGTGTTCTGGCTGGAGGATGTGGGGTAATACAGAGATTGCTAAAGCAGATACAGTAATCTTACTTGCTGTGTCTAGAGGCTCATCATAACTTGCACGCACTACTTTTAGATGTTGAATGTTTTGTTGAAATGAACCATACATATAAAAAAAGAACACGTCATGTATGTACAACTTTATAAAATTTCAAAAAAACAGCATATGTGTGTAATCAGCATCAAGACACATTAACAGTATCCTAGAATACCACCTATGCCCTCACTAGTCCTTAGCATAGAATAACCAGCCACTTTCCTGCCTTCTAACGATGCATTAATTTTGCCTGCTTTTAAGCTTTGTATCTAGTGAATCATAGGGTATATAGTTTTTGTTTTTGGTGGCTTTTATTTACATTGTTTGAGATTCATGTGTATTGTTCTGTGCAGTTAGAATTTGTTCATCCTCATTGCTGTGTAGCATTTGAATATACTATAGTTCATTTATCCAGTCTACTGTTGATGGTCACTTGAGTTGTTTCCAGTTTAGGATATTATGAACAATGCTACTATAAATATTTTTGTTTTTGTCTTTCGTTAACATACACTGTTTCTGTGAAACATAGTCCTAGATTTATTTATTAAAAAAAAAAACAGGTAAAATTTACCCACATAGTAATGCACACATTTCAAGGGTGCAGGTCACTCAGCTTGGCTGTTTGGCAGTTTTATATAAAAGAGTTAAACATAACATCTACCCTATGATCCTGGAATTCCACTCCTAGGTATTTATCCAAGAGAAATAAAAACATAGTTCATGAGATAGTCTTGCACAAGAATGTTCCTAATAACTTTACTCATCATAGCCCCAAACTGGAAACAGCCCAGATGTCAGAGAATGGATAAACAAACTGGGTATGTTCCTAGGTGAATACTGTTCAGCAGTACACTGGAATGAGCTTCTGTGACAGTATGGATGACTCTCAATAACATTATGCAGAGTGTAAGAACCCAGACATACTCCCTGCTTCCTTTTGAGTGGTGAACTAATAATCTGTGGTGGCAGAAACCAGAACTGGGGTTGTTTTTGGTAGGAGGAGATTAACTTGGAAGGGGTTTGACTTGGGGAATTGAGAAGGGAACTTCTGAGGTGACGGAAGTGATCTATATCCAGTAGGTGTACAGGTTACTTGGGTATTACTTTTATACTAAAGTTATCAGTGACTTTTTTTTTTTTATTCAAAAGGCAGATCAGAATAAGGGCTTAAGGGGGCAGCAGGGAAGTGGGAGAAAGCTTACATCAGAATTCAACCTGACTTCAGGGTACCTGAGGAGTTATTTAGGAATTTAACAAGAAGCTGGAACAGATATGAGGAATCAGAAAGGAATATAGCTTGGGGCAGCCCAGAGACATGTATGCTTGGGAGATAATGGTTAACATTAAGACTTTCAAAGATCTGCTCTGATTTCTTGTCTTTCAAGATTTGGTCTGGTGAGATTGAAGTCATCTAGTCTAGAAAACTCTGGTTGTGTGATGGTTAAGTATAATGGCTGCTAACCTAAAGATTGGTGATTCAGATCCACCTGTACTTCTGGAAATTGTATGGATCACTGTGAGTTGGAATTGACTGGGCAGCAACAGGTCTGGCTTTCTTTTCTTTTTTTTCATTTTAATCTATTTTGGCATCAAAACAGTGCTCTTTTGTTAGAGCAAAGAAAAAGCTGAAATGGTGAATTAAGGAGAATATTTCTGTTTTTCTCATTGTGACTTGTGAAAGACTTCACATCCCAGTGGAACTTCCATGTTCCCACTCTGGGGACTGCTAGTGGCATCTTCATTTCATTATGGGGTACACTTGCCTAGCTGCCCCAGTTTTGAGTCACCTAGTATCTCCTGCCAGGCCTCACCTCGCCGTTCTCGGGTGGATCACCGTTCCCAAATGTGCTGGTCACCACTACCACCAGTGTCTCATGCTCGAGGGATACCACGTCGTACTCATCCATGCACAGGACCTGCGGGGTTGGTGAGGAGAAGGATGCTGCCCTGGTCCTTCTTACTTGGCCCTCCCTGACAGTGCAAGGTCAGGACTCCCTCCACCAAAACCTATCCCCAGGCCTCCTCAAAAGGTATGGACAGGCCTACCCCTCAGGGCTCAGCTTACCCGGGGATCGAAAGCCTTCCTGAAGAGCCTCCCCAGCTGCTGTGCGTAGCCCTGGGCCCGGCCAGTCTCAGAGCCATACAAGATTGTTGCCTTCACTCGCTTCGCCATCACAGTACCCATGAGTGAGGCAGAGATCTTCACTGCACTGAGGGTAAGGGTCGGGTAAGGGCATCCCCATGGCCATGGAGATGGGGACTCCCCCAGGAAGGGGACTATCATGGCCACTGAGGCTGGGGTCTGGACCCAGTCTCAGTAAGACCTTGGGGTTTTGAGGGGTGGTATGCCTTCTCAGACTACCACATTAGGGCTGGGCCCTGGGATGGGGACAGCACTGCTAGGTACCTACTTAGCCACTTCCTTAAAGGTCTTCTTCCTGGTGATGCCTGTGCCCTTGGCTGCACTTCCCTTCCAAGGGTCTGGCTGCAGGGAATTGATGGGTTGGTCAGAGGTAAATCAACAGAAAGCAGAGGCTCCTGAGGACTGCTTAGTTGGCACAGCCCCAGTGGGCAGGAGACAATTGGGGTGGGTACCTGGTAGTGAAAAGCAGGGGACAGGAAATAGTTGACCATCTCTTGATGGAAGACAGGTGTTAGGCTGCCAGAGATGGGGGGCACAATCCAGGCCCAGTCAGCAGGGCACCCGCCCCTCGCCTTCTGCTCATTCTCCAGGTGCTTCATGAAGGAGGCTGTGGCGGCATGGTGGTCCACAATGGTCACTTTGGCCAGCTGGTGTGGGGAGAGAGGGCAAGAACAGGCTTAGATGCAGCCTCCACACCCGGCTCTTCCTTCCACTATCACGGCTGTCACCCCAAACCACACAGTGTCACCCCTGCGTATGTCGCCATTCTCAAAGTTCAGTGTGCAATAGTACCTCTAAACTCCAGTGTGTATATTACACGGCCCCAAACCAAAATATCCTAAACTCTTGAGACTCCATTGAAACATTCTGCAGGCACTAGTTTCCTCAAATCAGAGTGCTCAGCGCACACTAAATCCTGGTTCTGGGGCTCCCCAAACCTCAGTGGGTTCCATAAACACATTACGTAGCATGCTTAGGGTAGAACATCCCCAGCCTGCTATGGCAGGCACGGCAGGTGACCCCTGTATTGCAGGGCCACAAGGCCCAGTGTGCTCATGGCTACCTAGTTGTAATGGGGTCCTTCTACACGCCACCAGTCCTCAGTTTTTAAGTGTACTCTCTTCTGTCCCCAGTCCCCTTGCCCTCTTCACTGGTTCAGTCTGTGCACCTGGTAACTGTGCAGAACAGCCAAGTTAATTTCCACAGCTGCTTTGTCTTTCCACAGGGACGAGGTGGTCCGTGTGTCCAGGTCCATGCAGACTGCCACATCCTGGAATTAGGGGTGTGTATTGGATTGGTAGGGACAGAAGCCATGGAGAATGAGAGAGAACATTCCATCTCAGGCTCACGGGGTGCAAAGGAATGAGGGTGGGCAGTCATTAGGAGACCTGATTAGTTTGGGGTAGATTCAGGTTGGTCCCGCAGGGCATGGAGGGACCTTGGGCTAGTCCCTTCTCAAATGGGTCTTAACCATTAAGGGGGCCAAGGTCCCCGCTGAGAATCTGATGGAAGCTATAGATCCTATTCCCAGGAAAAGAAATACATGCACACACGCTTACAACACATGCTAACACACATGCATGTACATACATATAGACAAGTTTGCCCTATCCTTAGATGGTACTGTGGCCCTCATCCTCAGTTCCGGTGTAAGGGCAGCCCCCCAGACCCTCTCTCAGATCCTGCCCTGGGATGGGGAGGCATGCAGATCCTGCCCTCTCCCATACCCTCTGGCCTTCACCTCTAGAATGTTGTAGCGGTGAGGATCACACAGGTTCCGAGTGCCAATCTCAGTGCTCATGTACCAGCCGCTGAAAGGTGCTGCGGTGAACTCTAGGCCTCCAATTTCCAGCAGCATGTTGGACACTGCTGGGAGGGCATACCAGCGCAGGCCCAGGGCTGCAAACCACTCTAGCCTGGGGGCATTGAGACCTCAAGTCAGGCAGGGGACCCAGCCTGCTGGGCCACCCTTCCTCTCCTTTCAGACAACAGATTGTTAGTGCTCACGTGGGGTGCTCTAGGGGCACCTCAAGGACCAGTTCAGGAGGCAAAGGGAAGACCTCTGGGGGCTCATCTGGTGCCTGGAGCAGCAGGGGCAGCACGTCAAATCGTCCATTTCCTGGGGTCCAGCCATGCTGGATGCAGAGCTGTATGAGTGAGGGGGGCAGGGCAGATAGGACCTCTTTGCTATGTCTTGTACCCATCACCTCAGTGAGGGCTCCCCATCTTGCCTAACTCGCCCGCTGTGGCTGGATCCCATGCCTCAGACCAAGACCCCTATTCTCTGCCTCGGAGACTCCTGCATCAGCTGCTCTCTCTGCCCACCTCAGTGATCTCCACATTGGCTGGGTCTCCACGCACGGAGCCATCTTGCTGCCTGTAGCCAGCATAGCGTACCAGCTGACTGTTCCAGATCCGGAAGTCACCACGTCCAGGGGCACGTTGGGGGAACACAGTGATGGCAGAGCTGTGGAGGCGGGAGTGGGTCAGAGCCTTCTTCCACTGTTCTGGGGACGGGAGGCTGGGCCAGAGAAGGGGGTGGCCACTCACCGAAGGTTACCCCTGTTGGTGCCGTACTTGATGTGGTTGCAGATGTAGGTGAACATCTCCTGCACAGAGCTGCAGTCCCGGGCATCAAATACCTAAGCCCTCCGAGGCAGAGAAATGTGTGGTCCATGAGCACCAGACCCAGGGGGGAAGACAGCCCTGGAATTCCAGGGGAGGGGTTCCCCTGCTGCCCTCACGGGCTGTGGGATTTGCTCACTGCCAGCCACGGCTCTTCTCTGGGAAGCTGCTCTGATCATTTGCACCCACACTGGCCAATCCTCTGCCCCCTGGCTTGGCCTGCTCCTTGTCTCTCGTAGGGCATGTGTTTTCCTGTCCCTACAGAGGCTGGATTGGCACCTGGTTACTGCCAACTTGG
This sequence comes from Heterohyrax brucei, assembly GCA_028571685.1. Classification (NCBI taxonomy): domain Eukaryota; kingdom Metazoa; phylum Chordata; class Mammalia; order Hyracoidea; family Procaviidae; genus Heterohyrax; species Heterohyrax brucei. The sequence continues at coordinate 59,196,058 of CM053158.1, read as the reverse complement.
CCAGTGACAGAAGTCTCCATTGCCCGTGGTGCTCAGCACAGGCCAGTACCCCGCCCCCAGCACTGATGATAGGGATGGGGCAGTGTAAGGTGTCCTTTAGGGCCTCTGCCAGTTCTGCCATCCTAATGCGGAAGGAACATCTAAGTGGAAACTGGAAGAGGGGGCTAATGCCCCACTCTGCCTAAGGGAGGAGCAGACTTCCATCAACGACGTGTGGGCAACCAGTGGCTGTCTGGGGGCTGACGGAGGAACACAGATTAAGGGGTAAAAGTTGACATAAAGCTTTGAACCAGTTACAAGCTCTTAAAGTGTCAGATGAGGTTGTTATTTTATTCTGGACTCCTTTGGGATCTCTGAGTGCATGGCTTTATTTCAGATTCTCTGGTGGCTAGTGATGATTAAGCAGGCCAAAGTCATAAAATTGATTCTGCTGTGGGGTCAGCTCGCTGCGGCTAGAGGCTGTTCCAGTGACCCAGGCTAGCTCTGTGTTGTGGAGCGGCATCCTGAGTGTGAGGGATGGCTGTGTGTAAGTAAGGCCAAGGAGAAGAAGCCAGGCCCTTCTTCAGGACCGGGCCCCTGTTCCTGTGAATCTGACAGTATCACCCAGGGAGTCACTGACTCCTTGGGTCCAGTTCCCCTTCTCCTGTGGACTCACCAGCCTACATGGCCATCTTGCTTAATAACTATGTGTTAGCTAGTGACTGAGGGCTCCATATGGGGACTGATGGTGGGGACTGAGACTTGCCCCTTGACCCAGTCTCTGAGGGAATGGGCAGGGATCTCCCCTACTGCTCAGATCCATCAGGGAAGTCTCAGGAGCTGCCCACCCCTCCTTGCCTTTTGGGCCCTGGGTCTTCTCCAGTCAGCCACACCTGCAGCTTTCCCCACTGGATGCGGCCCACACATCGAGGGGCATTGCGCCAGGCCTGCTTGGCCCCAAACACCAGCTCACTCTCCCGAAGCTGGTAGGTGCCTGTAGCTGCCACCTCGGCTTCTACTTCCTGAAGACGCTGTTCATGGGCCTGTGAGCCGCTCCTGGGGGAACAGGAAGTCTTGCAGGGTGGGAAGGGTCATCAGGATTTGGGGACAGTAGGACTGAGCATAGGGAAGGGAATTCCAAAGTGTCTGGGATCTCAGCAGGCTAGCCTGTGGTACAGGCTCTTGGGAGGCTCTTACCTCTTGATGGAGCTGTAGTACTGGTAGATGAAGTCTCGGGCTTGTCTCAGAAGCCTCTCCTGTGGTGCAGGGTTTGGGGAAGGCCGGCTCTGCAGTTTCCTTGGATATACAAGGGAACCCAGGCAGTATCGTGGGGTGCAGGGTCCATCCTGAGTTGGAGTGAGGTGGGGATGATAGAGGAGCAGGAAGCAAAAAGGTCAGGACCATATCAGGTGCTGGGATCTGGGGTAGGGCCTGGAGGCAGACGTTTGGGTTCACGGAGGTGAGGTTTCAGGGTTGGGGTGAAATTAGAAACAGGAATGAAAGTGGGCTGGGTCAGGCAGGATTTCAGCAAGGGCTGGGGGTTGAGTCACTGACTGTTGACTGTTGCCATCAAGGCCTAGTTGAACTGCCCCATAGTGTTTCCAAGAAGTCACAAAAAACTCACTGCCACTGAGTTGATGCCAACTCATAGGGACCCTATAAGACAGAGTAGAACTACCCTATAGGGTTTCCAAGGACTGCCTGGCAGGTTTGAACTGCCGACCTTTTGGTTAACAGCTGAGGACTTAACCATTACACCACAAAAGCGTCCTGTAATTGGGGGCTTGTCCTGTTGCATGTCCCTCAGCCGTTGTGGTTCTTACTCTGTCTCCTTTCTGTAGAGGCAGGGGCCAATTCAGGAACACCCTACTCAGGCTCAGGTCTGAGACTGGACCTCAACAGCCCTTACCCCAGCTGTGGGTGGTGTGGGGGACTTTACCTGCGGAGAGCGGGGAGAGGGGGCAGGCCTCACCTGCTGTGCCTGGGCACTCAGGGTGTCGTAGGTGATGCTCCCCACTTCCCAGTTCTTCACACGTGGGAACTTGGGTCCCTCTGGGGGTTTGGCTAGTGGGGGGCTGTTGGGAGCCAGGGGTAGGGTCATGGAGGAGGACTTTGCTCCCTTTGGCCTCCCCAGCTGTGCCCTGCAGACCCCTCCTACAGTGGTAATAATCCCGTGACTGACTGCACCCTGTGGTGTACTTCCATTTTCCCCAGCCAGCCCTCAAGCAGCCTTGTGATTACAGGTGATTACAAGGGTCTTGCCAGAAGTCATGAAGTGTAGAGCACGTTCACCTATGTAAACCTGTCTGACCCCAGTGCCTAATCTTCCTGGTGCCCAGCCAGGCCCCAGAAGCCTGGCCCCCGGCTGGGTCCTGGTCCCAAACCACCTTGCAAGGTCCCATGAAATCTTGGTGAGGCCTTCCTCAAGGGGGCCAAACCCAAATGAGGTAGCAGCAGAGATTCCTCAGCCTAGATCTCTGCTACCCACTCACAGCCCTCCTGACAGTAGTGGATTGTGTGAAGGGAAGCCTCAAGGCCTTATCACTTCCTCCCAGAGCCACCAGCCACAGGGGAGGAAGGGAGGGACTCAGGCACTCAGACTTCTGTTTGCAGGGCCCTGGGCCCTTCGCTGGGTAGGCCCCAGCTGTGGAGCTGCTTGCAGCCCCTGCCTGGCCTTCCACCATGCCAGTCCTCTCTTCACAACCTCTGCCCTAGGGAGGACTCTGCCAGGGGTTGGGACTGGAGGGTGAGATGGGCTGATAGTCAATCTGGAGAAAGGGCCTGGAGAAGAGGGAGCCTGTGTGCTCTGCCCTCTCCTTAGCCCTCACCCACGGCTCTCACAGCTCTCCTGTCTTTTCCTTTCAGGCCTGAGGCTCCTGGCCCAATTCCTTCCCCTTTCCATGAGACCTCTCCCTAGCTTCTTTCTCCTCCTGGTAAGTAACAGTTGCTACTGTTTGTTGAAAGCTTGTCGTGAGCTAGAACCTGACAGTGATCCCATGTAGTAAGCACTACCATATCCCCGTTTTATATAAACCAGGAGCTCACAGAGGTTAAGTGACTCGTTTGGAGTCAAAGAGTTCTTGATGGCAGAGTAGGACTCAAACCCTGGCCTGATTTTGCAGCTAGTACTCTTTACCCACTTTTCTGTATCCCCTACAGCTCCGACTTGGCTTTCTTTGATCCTTCTCATGTCTCCTTGACAGTCCTGTTCGGTTGTGCCCATATTCTTTTGTGCTGGCAACCTGGCCCTCCTGCCTGGGCTGTAGGCTTCAGCATTCCCTGTCCCGGGCTCTGACCACCCTCCCTCTGCCCCACCTGCTCCAAGCGGCTGTGGCCCTCACCTGTGGTCTGGTGCAAGTGGGGGTACCGGTGCTGGTGCCTGACTGGGCTCCAAGGCTGGGGAGGCTGGGCCCTGCTTGCCACACAGCCGAAGGCCCAGCCCTAGCCCCAGACCGCAGGGAGGCCTAGGCTCCTGGCCCACGCTCTTCAAGTTGCCCATGGCAGCTGCTCTTCAGCTCTGCTGCTTTGAGCAGAGCCCTGGCCTTTTCCTTAGGAAGCAGGGAGGGGGCTGGGGCGCAGTGGGAGGGGGCTCTCTAAGGGCTGGCCCTCGCCCCGCCCCTGTCTCACACACAATGGGACAGGAACCAGCCCAGTTGGGAGGCTGTACAACCATGGCTCCATGCCCGCCTTCCCACAGGGTGGGGGGCTAGATGCTTGGGTTCCGCTGTGAGAACTACATCTGTTAAGTGAATGCCCAGGTGTCTGGAGGAGTCCCTGTGGGTGGAATAGCATAATGGGACTACCTCAGGTCAGAGAGACCCTTCCTTGGTGGCAAGCCAGGAGGGGAGGAGTCAGAGCCACCCCTTACCAGCCTTTCCCTGAAGGCCAAACACAAGGTGGACACATGTTAAGAGCAAGGAGTGAGGGATCCAGACTCCTAGTGACCTCAGGGACTTCTGAGTTCCTCTTAGCCTCTCTCCTTTGCCACCCTTTCTACTTCTAAGTGCTCCTGGAACCCCACCTCTGAGTCCTCTTGGGTTCTTGAAGATTCCAGTTCACCAAGGATGCAGTGACCCTTTGTCCTTGAGTCTGGCATCAGGGTATCCTATCCCTTCCCAGCAGTTTCCTGGAAACCTCTCTGCCCTCCCTCCCTCCCTGACTCAAAAGGGGGACACAAAAGAGCAGGAAGCTGCCAGCCAGGGCCTCCGCCCCCACCCCTACATGACGAATGCTTTCCAGGAGGCAGTAGGTCAGCACAGAGACCCAGCAATCAGGGGTGGGCAGGAACTGCCCACTGGGGGAGAGCTTGGCACCCCGAAAAGGGTGTGGGGGATAGTGAACTACAATTCCCAGAATGCAGGTAGCGTGCACCAGTACTCTTCAGGCACCTCTGGCAGAAGAGCATGCTGGGGTTTGTAGGTTCGTAGAAGGGCCATGTCCTGCGGCCAATGAGAGAATGGGAATTCCAGAACATTTAGTTGTGCTCCTGTGCTAAACCTTGTAGGTTTAAGACTTCAGAAAGTGAGAGAGACTCCACGAAAGAAACGGAAGTTGAGAGTCTGGGGTAGGCAGAAACTGGGAGAGGCGTACAGGCAGACAAACAAACATGTGGATTTGTCTTGGCGGGACTTCTTTGAACAACAGTGGAGGATAAAGAATGGGGGAGGTGTGGGGCAGTCTGAAGGAACAGGCTGTGCTGCAAGCTCTGAGGTCACGCCAAGAAGGCAAGCTCGCCAGCTGTCAAGGGGTGGAGGGTTGGGGGCCTTGTCAATGTGGGAGACCTAAGCTCCTAGATAACAGACTTCTTGCAGCACCCGTAGGGGCGAGTGGGGTGGGGTGGAGTGGGGTAAGTCAATGGACAACAGGCTTGACCTAGAGCCCTCACCCACTACTTCACTTCTCCAGTGTGGCCCAAGACAAGAAGCAGACAAAACTCTCTCTCTGGCTTGCTTTTGCTGCCACCTAAAATCACCTAAGCAAGAATGGCTCCTTTCTCCAGCATTGAGTTTAGAAAAGTGATCTCTGTGTATTCCTCCATCTGGGAAGTTTCCTTATGCTTTGGCTCTACCCTAAAGACTTCAGCAGGAGACCAAGGCCACTCTGACATGTATCCCTGGCTCTCAATTCCCGAGTGTAATGTCCACATCCTTGGTACTAGAAAAACGGGCTTCCTCACAGCCTCCACAGAAGGCCTAGCACCAGGAGCACTTCTCCCTCTGGGACTCTCCTTCCGGGAGAGATCTGCAAAAGTGCAGCAAACTGACACAGTTCCCGGTGTGAGGCTTCCGATCTGTGACTGCCTGGGGCTCCCTGTAGGCCTGATACGGAGCTCAGAGATGAGCCCAGGCTGAGGCTCTTCTCAGTCTTCTTCCTTTCCTCCCTCCATCCACAGGGGTCAGAGAGGCAGCCTGCTTATCTTTCATGGGCAAGACCCAAACAAAGAAGAGAGCCGTGTTCGTGTCCATTCCCCAAAAAGGTGATCCACAAGAATGTGGAAATTATGAACCAATACCATTAATATCACATGCAAGTAAAAGTTTGCTGAAGATAATTGAAAAGTGACTGCAGGAGTAGATTGACAGAGAACAGCCAGAAATTAAAGCTGGATTCAGAAGAGGACATGAAACTAGGTATATCATTGTTGATGTCAGTGGATCTTGGCTGAAAGTAGGGAATACTAGAAAGATGTTTACCTGCTTTTATTGATTATGCAAGGTCATTCAATTGTGTGGATCTTAACAAGTTATGGTTAACATTGCAAAGAATGGGAATTCCAGAATACTTAATTGTGCTCATGCAGAACTTATACATAGACCAAGAGGCACTCATTCCAGTAGATCAAGGAGATGTTGTTTAAAATCAGGAAAGATGTGCATCAGGATTATATCCCTTCACCATAATTATTCATATGCTGAGAAAATAATCATAGAAACTAAACTATATGAAGAAGACTATGGCATTGGGATTGGAGGAAGGTTTATTGACCTGTGATATACAGATGATACAGTTTTCCTTGCTGAAAGTGAAGAGAACTGGAAACAGTTAATGGTGAAAAGTGAAAGACTTCAGTATGGATTATACTTCATAGAGAAAACAAAAATTGTCACAAGTGAACCAATAAGCAACATCATGATATAAACAGAGGAAATATTGAAATTGTCAAGGATTTCATTTTACTTGGATCCATAGTCACTACCCACGGGAAGCACGAATAAAGAAATCAAATGACTTATTGCATTGGGTAAATCTACCACAAAAGACATCTTTAAAATGTAAAAATGTAAAGATACCACTTTGGGGGCTAATGTGCACCTGACCCAAGCCATAGTATTTTAATTTGCCTCATATACATGCAAAAGCTGGACAGGAATAAAGAAAACTGAAGAACTGATGCCTTTGAGTTACGGTGTTGGCAAAGAATATTGAACATATGCACCATGGACTGCCCGAAGAGCGAAAATGTCTGTCTTCAAGAAACACAGGCCACTTCTTGGAAGTGAGGGGAATGAGACTTTGCCTCATGTGCTTTGGGCGTATTTTAAGGAGGGACCAGTCCTTTTAGGACATCATGTTTGGTAAAGTAGAAGGTCAGCAAAAAAGAAGACTCTTAAAAATTTTTTTTATTGTGCTTTAAGTGAAAGCTTACAATCCAATTAAATTTGTCATTCAGAAATTTGCATGCACATACACTGCTGTGTAACTGTGGCTGCTCTTCCCACCCTGTGACAGCAGACTCTCCCTTACACGTTGTATTTCCTATGTCCATTAAACCAGCTCCTGTCCCCCTCTGCCTTCTCATCTAACCTCTGGATAGGAGCTTCTCTGTTACTCTCATGTTTTAAGCCAAGAAGCACACTCTTCTCCAGTATCATTTTATGTCTTATAGTCCAATCCAATCTTTATCTGAAGCGCTGGCTTCAGGAATAGTTTCAGTTCTGGGTTAACAGAGTCCTGGGGTCATGTCTTCCAAAGATTCTCCAATCTGTCAGACCATCAGGTCTGGTCTTTTTAATAGAGTTTGAGTTCTGCACTCCCATTTTTCTCCCACTACAGGGGCTCGGTATTGTATTCCCTGCCAGGGCAGTCATTGATGGTGATCAGGTACCATCTAATTAGAAGAATACTCCTCATGAGATGGGTTGACACAGTGGCTATGACAGTTGGTCCAAACATAACAATTTTGAGGCTATTGCAGGACTGCGTAGCACTTTGTTTTGTTGTATATGGTGTTGCTATGAGTCAGGACTAACCCTGTAGTACTTAGTAACAGTCTCAACAAACCTCCTATGCCTTCTGGAGGACCCAGCTGCACAGTGTGTTCTTTTCTGAGACCTTTCTAAATGGCCCTGTCCACCTTTCCGATGTAACTCTTTATTGCCTTGTCCCTAGGTCGGGAGCACCCCTTCTTCTGGTTCCTTGTTCTGTGGCTCCTCTTCCAAACTACATGTGGCCTCTGGAAACTGTGATCACATTCTGCTCTCTTAGGGATGCCCTGAGGGGATCATAATACCCTGCACTGAACAAGTGCTTCATAAACCTTGGTGCATTTAGTAGCAGATGTGACTACCCCTAGGGGTACTGGAAACAATGAGGAGGAGGCCCTGAGAAGGTGTCATCTGATGCCAGGTGGGTCTCTGTAAGCAGCCAGGCTTAAGAGAGGGCATGAGAAGTGGGGGCATGTCCTGTACAACAGGCACTGAGGGCTGTGGACCACAGTGGGCCTTAGCTAGTATTTGAGGCTAAGGAAGCCATGGCACAGGTTCTAGGAGGAGAAGGGAAAAAGTCAAAGCAGAGGCAGAAAGTATAAAGTATAAAGGGTGGAAGCTTTCGCAACAGGGAAGTTTTCCTTTTGCCAGTGTTACTGGGGCTGTGGCCAACATTGCCCCATGTATCCTGATGTCTACCGTGGTCATCCGAATTAAACCAGTGACATTTCTGAATGTCTTTGACTTTTCCACCTCCAGTGTGGGGAGCCTTTTCTGGCTCTTTAGGCGCCTCTTCCTGGTATGGCTCTCGCCTTGCCCTCTGCATAGTTTGGGTTCTGGTCCTGCTCAGTTCTGATTTCAGTCTTGCCCTCTGCTCACTTCTGGTTTTGCCCTTGCCCTCTGCCCAGTTCTGGTTCTGTCCTTGTTGTCTGTATTGGTTTTTTCCAGCACCTTGCTAAGGCTTTTTATGTTCCCTAAGTTTTGTTTACAATTATTTGCCAGTTTATTGATTTTTATATGCACAATTAAATGGTATTACATTCACAAGCAAAGTTTTTAAATAGCAAAAAAATCCCCTGTTACAGAGAATATTAACCTGGTCAGTATGTATGGTTACTCAACTTCCTGTACCCCAAATTGGACTACACAACCTGACAGTGGCTGAGAATCTTTGAGATCGTAACTATCCTAGAAAATCCAGAATGTACTATTTTCTATATATCTATCACTCACTTCTGAGATAGATCCATCCCTTGATTTCTCGTCTTCTTTTTTTTTTTAAATTGTATTTTAGGTGAAAGTTTACAGCTCAAGTTAATTTCCCGTTCAAAAAGTCACACGCATCCTGTTTCATGACATTAGTTACAATCTCCACAATGTGACATCATGACTCCCTCTTCCCACTCTGAGTTCCCTGTGTCCATCTGACCAGTTCCAGTTCCTTCCTGCCTCTCATCCTACTTTTAGATGAAAGCTGCCCACTGGGTTCTGTGTGTCTGATTGAACTAAGCAGCATATTCCATATATTAATTATTTTTTGTGTTATGGTCCTGTCAAATCTTTGTCTGAAGAGTGGGCTTCAGGAATGGTTTCAGTTCTGGGTTAACAGTGTGTTCAGAGGCCCTAGTTGCAGAGGTTCCTCCAGTCTCTGTCAGGCTATTAAGCCTGGTAGTTTTACATGAATTTGATTTCTGTTCTCCATTTCCTCCTGCTCTGTCAGAATGCTCTGTCATGTTCTTCCTTGTCAGGGTGGTTATTAGTGGTATCCGGGCACCATCTAGTTCTCCTGGTTCTGCCAAAGTCTTAATACGTATTTATCTTAGTTGCTGACTGCTCTTACTGTTATTTGCATTTTAAGTAAGTACTAGCCTTTTGGTTAACAGCTGAGTGCTTTAACCAATGCAGCATTAGGGTTCCTTCAATTTCTGAAAAAATAATTTTCAAGACCTGCAAGACGGAAGTTCTATTGATAGGAAGTAATTCCACTTTAAAATTAGAGATAATCTGATTGGAGGCCTACCCCCTCAGTCCTGATGAAAGGCTCTGTTTTCTGGCCCTGGGTGACTGGCCTGGTCAAAAAGGTGAGATGCTCCCTGACTGGCTGCCTCTTGTCTACACACCAGGCCAACATGCTGGTTTGCAGCAGGCCACCCTGACTTTGGAGTTCTTCTGTTGGGAAGGCTCTAGCTTTGGGTAGGTCTGTGGCGGACAGTGGAGGGTGGTGGGTGACTGGAGCGGAAGGCTTCCACTCTTCATAGCCAAACCGGGGGTTGTTCAGTGAGAGCTGGAAGTGCCCCACCCTCCCAACTATGAGCCACTTCCTTCCTGCCTGCTGGCTAGGACTGGGTGGGGAGCTGGGAGGAAAAGAGGGAAGGGAGGCAAGAGAGGCAGGAGGTGCGGGAAGGGAGGCCCTTCCTCTGGCCAGGGAGACTCCCTCCTCAGGATGTAACTCACGCTGTGTTGTGAGGTTAGGGAGGGCAGCAGTTTGCTCAGCTTCCATATCACAAGGCTGGGGCTGGAAATTTGGAGAGAGGCACTGGGCTGGGTTCTGAGTAGATAAGGCTTCTGGCAGAGGAAGGTGTTGCCTGTCTGAAAGGGACTTGTGTTTGTTGGCACTGAGGAGCCATCAGCAGACCTGTCCTTTTTGAGATAGCCACAGGGTGGCAGCAGAGAGCTGAAAAGAAGCAATTGGAGCCAATTCCTGGGATCAGATGCTCAAAAGACAGCTTGATGAGGCCTGAGCAATGAGCAGGGACCTGATGGTGTGTGCCTCTGAGCTCAGCTTGGGTGACACTTCCACAGTGGTCCATGCTCATTGACATATGCCCACCTCCAGAGGAGTAAGGGGGACTTTCTTGAGGGCCAACCTGACATTCCCTGCTTCCTGTACGCCTCAAGGTGATGTGGCAAATGGAAGGTGCGGGAACCCCATCCAGCACAACTTGAGCGTGAACATCAGGTGCCTAGGCTGCTGCATGAGGAGGCACTTCTGGAAGATGATATGATCATGGGAAAGGAGTGAATGAGCCCCGTCCCACGGGTAGCCCCTAGAGCAGAGCCAAGTGAGCAGCGTGACCTTCTTGGCTATGTGCTGGAGACTCCTCTGCCTCCTGGCTCTCAAATGAGTGCGAAAGGCACATGGGCTAGAGGCCTTTGAAAGCCCTAAGGCCTTGCCCTGGGAATCAAGGGTGACTGCCTTTGGGGGCTCCTGAGGGATTTGGATTAACACCCTGAGGGAAATTTGAATGTTTCCAAGCTTTGACTCTTCTTAAAGATTGGAATTTTCCTTCCAAACTACCTTCCTGATTGGATTCTGTTCCTATGGGGTGTGTGTATATGTGTGTGCAATGAACCTATGAGTGAGGGATACTGGGGAGCCGCTCATTCACTTAGCTCCCCATCTGGTTGTTGCCCCTCTAAAACTAATGTGGCCAAGAATGTCACTGGTGGGTATGAATGTTTTAACATCCATAGGGACTTACGGCTCTTCATTTCTGGGGCCCAGAATGAAAATGAGGCCATTTTGGGGTCAGGCTGAGAGGTCTTCCAAATGCTGGCCAGCCCCACCCCGTGTTCCTCTCCTTTCATCCTACCCTCCTTCATTCTCTCAGACTGGCCCCATTTTCTGGTATGGTTGCTGTGGTGCTAGGTTTCTTGGGAACTGCGGCTTAGAGCACCAAGTGTGCCCAGCTGCTGAAGTGTCTTAGCAGCCATCACCTGGGACTGGATGGGCAGAACCTGCTTCCCCTGGCCTTTCAGATACCCTAGGAGGAGGGACCAGGCCTCCTCTCCAAGCCAGGAAGGGGAAGAACAGCCTGTACATTCTCTTTCCACTACTAATTTGTGAGATATAGAAGTCAGGGTTCCAAAACCCTAGCGCACTGTCAGTCGTCGTGTTATTTGTCTTTTTGCCTACTCTACCAACTGGATCTTAGCTCCCAGTGGCCAGCAAGTTAACATGCTCCTGATCTGAGGCTTTTTTGAGTTTCCCATTCTGTTTTCTGAGCTTCTGCTTGGGCTCTTCTAGAGCTGGGTAACTCCCAGTTTCTAGATGAACTTAGATTTAGATGGTGTTCTGCCTGTGCACACAGTGGAAGCTCTCTAGATCCTTTCTTATGCAGGTGGGAAAGACGCAGTCCTCTCTTACAGGAGATTCTGGGTCTCCATACCTTAATTTTCTACTGCTGTCATCATTAACACCTGTCCTCCTGCAAGAGGTTCCCATGCTGCACTGGTGGTCTCCAGAGAGAGGTGTCCTGATGACTATGCTAGGCTCAGCCGGGTTTTCCCTAACCCCTCTTGCTTTGTAAAGCCTTCCCTTCCCTTCCAACCCTGTACCCTGAATTCAAAGGACTCATGCTCTGTACCATTTCTTGACACTTGGAACCCAGGTCCTTGTCACTTCTCTTATTGTCTGTCATTGCTTACATTTGGCTTCTGTAATGTTTGCTCATGTGTAAGCATCTTGTCTTCCTAACTAACTGCAGACTTTTAAGATCAAGAGCTGAATTATATACAGGAAGCCAGTCTCCTGGTTATAAATATTCAACTTGTGTACAACCCACAGTTACAAACCAACCCGTGTTAAGCCTATTCTTGATTAAAAATTTAAGATATGAATAATTGTTCATAATTATAAATGGGTGCTACTTTGCATCAAAACATTATTACTGTTATGTTAAAGATGTTTTAGTGTATCTGAGAGTGTTTTTTATGCAGGGAAAGGTTCATTCTCTATATATGATGAACATTTGATTAGTTGATGTTAGATACAAACCATACCTAACTGGGCTTGTGTACAAATTTGATGTAAAGACAGATAGAGGAATAGAGCTCATTTGTAATTTGGGGACTGCCTTTACTTTGTTTCCCTAAGCACCTCACAAAAAAATTTTACTCAAGATCATTCAAAAGCAACTGCAACAATATATTGACAAGGAACTGCCAGAAATTCAAGCTGGATTCAGCAGAGGATATGGAACCAGGGCTATCATTGCTGATGTCAGATGAATCTTGACTGAAAGCAGCAAATACCAGAAAGATATTCACCTGTGTTTCATTGACTATGCAAAGGCACTGGACGATGTGGATCATAACAAATTATGGCTAACACTGCGTAAATGGGAATTCCAGAACACTTATTTGTGCTCTTAAGGAATCTGTATATGGATCAAGAGAGAGTTGTGAAAACAGAATAAGGGCACACTGCATGGTTTAAAGTCAGGAAAAGTGTGTGTCAGGGTTATATCTTTCCACTGTATATTTTCAATCTCTATGCTGAGCAAATAATCTGAGAAGCTGGATTATATGAAGAAGAATGAGGCATCAAGATTAGGGGATGACTCATACACAGATTACACAACCTTGCTGAAAGCGAAGAAGACTTGAAACACTTACTGATGAAGATCAAGGACCACAATTTTCAGTATGGATTGTCTTCAACATCAAGAAAACAAGAATCCTCACAACTGGACCAGTAAGCAACATTGTCATAAATGGAGAAAGGATTGAGGTTGTCAAGCATTTCATTTTATTTGGGTACATAGTCAATGCTTGTGGGAGCAGTAGTCAAGATGCATAGCATTGGGAAAATCTGCTGCAAAGGATCTGTTTACAGTATTGAAAGTAAAGATGTCACCTTAAAGACTGAGGTGCACCTGATCCAAGCCATGGTATTTTCAGTCACATCATACACATGTGAAGTCTGGACCATGAACAAAGAAGACAGAAGAAGAATTGATGCGTTTGAATTGTGGTGTTGGAGAAGAATGTTGAGTGTACCATGGACCACCAAAAGAATAAACAAATCTGTTCCGGAAGAAGTACAACCACAGTGCTCCTTGGAAGCAAAGATAGCAAGAATACATCTCATATATTTTGGACATGTTGTTAGGAAGGATCAGTCCCTGGAGAAGGACATTTTGCTGGGTAAAGTGGTGGGTCAGTGGAAAAGAGTAAGGCCCTTGAAGAGATGGATTGACACAGTGGCTGCAATGATAGGCTTAAGCATAAGAACAACTGGGGACATGGCACAAGACTGGGCAGTGTTTCATTGTGTTGTGCATAGATAGGGTCACTATGAATTGGAACCAACTTGATAGCACCTAACAACAACCACAACAAGAGTCTTCGAGGCACATAGAAGGTGATGGATACTTGTTTATGGGCTGATGGGGAGGTGACAGAGTGGGAGATACAACTGAACCTGAGTGTTTTCCCTGGATCCTTGGCATTGGTTGGCTCAGAATCTGATGGCCCATGGATTGGGAGAGCTAGTTGCTGCCAATTCTCAGGTAGTTTCTGAATTTTGCCTGATAATTTTAGCAGAATAAACAGGGCATGATTCTGGAGAGACAAAGTTACCTCTGTATCTGGAACTCTCTGGGCCTCTTCTCTCTGTCTTATACACATACACGCACATGCCTTGAATTCTTTATTTTCTTTCGTTCTTGTTATATGTGAAATATAATCCCTGACCTGACCTGGTATACTGGAAAAACTACTTGACTGCCAACCGGGAACTTGACTTCTTGTCCAGCTGCATTTCTCACTTGTGGCACAACCTTGAGGAAACTGTTTTATCATCTAAAATGTGAGAGTGTTCCCTACCAGCTCTAATACTTCGTCAGGCAGCAGAATTTCCCAAGGGAAAGCCCAAGGGTTGTAAATATAAAGTTCAAGGTAGGATTCATATGCTTTTCCTTGATTGTAGGTGGAAGTGGAGGAGGAAGTCACATTGTGGGCATTTGTGAGACTTGGGGCTTCTTAGCACCATTCGGTAGTGCCACCCCTTGCTTTGCCATAAACTGCCCTCGGAGCTACTATGCAGCTCCAGAAACATTTTCTTGGTTTGATGTGACTGTTGAATTCACTGTGCCTATGCCAAGGGAAGCCCCAGTCTTGGTCACCTGGTTTTCCCTCTCTGGTTTCCTGCCGATCCCGGCACAAAGGACTTTCAGTACCTTGGACAGAGGCAGAGCTTCAAGGGCGTGGAACGGTTGAGCAGCCAACAGTTTCTACTTCCAGTCCAGCTTCCCTAGGGAATGGAGGGTGCGGACGATGAAACTAATGCCTTTTGGTCCTTAATATTTTTCAGTTTCTTAAGTCCATCCTAAAATAAACCTTCAATGTATGTCAAAACAGTGTTCTGATTTTGCAGACTCGATGAGAACTTTATTGTTGTTTTTAACTATCTCCAAGAACAGTGTCAGGCTCATAGTAGGTGCTTAGTAAATAAATGGCTTTTTAAAAGGAATACTTGAAAATTCAAGAGTCCTAGCCCATCTTATGGTTATCTCTCCCTACCATCTTCTTCTGTGTGGAAATTCTGGTGCTTCTCCTACTTGCTAGATTCTGGAACCTCACTTGAAGCTTATCTTAGTCTTCCAAGGCTGAGACCAGACCATGAGTCAGAGGGACAGACAGCTGTGAAGTGCTAGTGCTGGGCAACTTAAAATGGTCTCTCATCTTTCTTTTTTGGGAGTATCGATTGGTGAGAGAACCCTGCACTTGACCTCTGTTGAAGTCTTGCTTCATGAAGATGCTCACCTCCTTCCTCTGTGCCTGAGAAAATCCATACCATCTAGGAGGGCCCAGCTTCCCCAGGAAGCACCCCGGCCATCTCAGGACATGTGGAGCTCCTTCTCTTCCGAACCCCCTTACGCATATTGTCAGTAGTTCATTGTCATACCAGAATGCTTTCATGATGTTTTATGCTCATTAGTTCATTTTCCCAATTAGATAATGTACTCCTTCTAGGTGGAGACTGTATTGTCCATTTGTTCCTTATAGTTCTTACAGTGCTGAGCACACAGCAGGTGCTTAATAAATACTCTGACTGATCATTATTATCCTGAAGGCTTTAGAACCTACCTTTAAAGATCTCCTACTCCACTTATTTTTAGTCTGAGATACGTATGTGGGATGGAGTAAGAGTTAGCCCCAATGGTACCCAAGATGAGACAGCAGAGGCAGGTGTAAGGTGGAGGTGGAGATGGATACCGGTGGAAAATGGAGGAACCATTGATGGGTGGGGAGTACATCTGTGTAGAATTCAGAAATCTCTCATTACTAGAACTGGAAGGGAGCTGTCTTAGTCTTCTAGTGCTACTGCAACAGACTTACCATAAGCGGATGACTTTAAAAAGAGAATTTTTTTTCGTGTCACAGCCCAGTAGGTCACAAGTCCAAATTCAGGAAATCGGCTCCAGTGGAAGGCTTTATCTGTTGGTTCTGGAGGAAATCTCTTGTCAGTCTTGCCCTGGACTGGGGGCTTCTGAGGTGCAGGGACTTTGGTTCCTTTCCAAAGGACATGGTCTACTCCAAGCACTGCTTCTTTCTTGAAGGTATGAGGTTCCCAAATCTCTCTGCTAGCTTCCTTTTTTATATCTCAAGATATTACCTCAACACACAATACTGTCTTGCATATTGAGTCCTGCCCTACCAACACAAATGCTGCCCATCATCCTTCAATGACATCATGGAGGCCGGCTGTACAGCATATGGAAACATCACATAATACCAAGAATCATGGCCTAGCTAAATGGTTGCACACAATTTTGGGGGGGACTCTCATAGAGCTTAGAGTTGAGCATGCTTGATCTCATTTTACAGGTAAGGAAAATGACAGTAGGTGATACTCTAAAAGTTACACAACAAATGGGCCCCTTTCTATCACCTCTAACCTAGTTCAAATCTTTATAACATTTCTCTTCTGAACTATTGAATAGCTCCATATGGAAGATTGCATTTTTCAAAGATGGCCATGCCAGTATATTCCATCACATGTGCTTTTCTTACAATAGACAGTGACACTCTTCCACTGAGAGGTGGGTGGGGGGTCTGTGTTCCTTGTTCTTGAAACTGGGTTGGCATGATTATAGCAGAAGTTATTTTTTTTTTATTTTTATTTAACATAACTGAGTGAAAATGTACATTCACATGTAAATTTACATGCCCCCCTATATGCAGCTTCCACTGCTCTCCCTGTCCGGTGACTGCACACTATTCCTCTCTAGCAGAAGTTATTTGACGTGACTTTGGGGCCTAAGTTATAAGGGGTAATACAGCTTCCGCCTGGTCCTCACTTGGGAACCTAGCTGCCATGTTGTGGAGACACTAAGAAAACACATGGATTCACGGAGATGTTCTGGACTCAGCCCTGGCTGAGGTCTCAGCTGACAACCAACCCAATCACCCAACATGAGTGAGTGAAGCTTCTAGTGTCTAGTCTTGAGTGGAGGAGAGACCCCTGTGAACCATGACAAAACTGCGTATTTATGAGCAAAATAACTGCTGTTGTTGGTCTAAATCATTGAGTTTTAGAATGTTTTGGGTTTTAGCTGTTATGCAGCAATAGATAACCAAAACACTTCATATCTGTCTCGGTTTCTTCAAACTATTGTACACATTACATTAACCCAGCAAATCTTTGTTGGATAACTGTTATATGTTAGGATCTGTACAAAAACAGACAAGCCTTCTACATGCATGTAGAGTACATTTCATCTGTTCCCATAAGTGCTTTAGTGTGGCTTCTTTGCATTCAGAATAAAGTTCATATGCCTTCTCCCCCCCAAAAAAACCAAACCCACTGCCATTGAGTTGATTGTGACTCATAGTGATTCTACAGGACAGAGTAGAACTGCCCCATAGAATTTCCAAGGAGCCCCTGGTGGATTTGGACTGCTGACTTTTTGGTTAGCAGCTGTAGCATTTAACCACTCCACCACCGAGGTTTCCATCATACTTCTCAGCCCTCTGCACAAGGCTCCAGTCTAGTGCTCTACCACGACTGCACCAACAATTTTTCTCTGATGTGACTTCCATCCTCCAGTCTCTGTGCCTTTGCTCATGTTGTTTCCTCTACCTGCACTGCTTCTGCCCTGCTCTATCTCTGCCTCCAGGGACCAGCTTCGAAACCACTTCCTCCTTCCCTCACAAAGCTGGTTCAGGTTCCTCCAGCTGGAACTGTAATCCCACAGCACTCATTGTGGATTGCATTTGTCTGCCCACCGCCTGCCTCTCTCAGGCCTTACTAGACTGTGAATTCCTGGAGGAGGGATCTTGGTTTATCCCTCCTGTTCCCCTATCTACCACATTTGGCACAGAGCCCAGTACACAGGAGGCCCCAGTAAACATTTGTTGATTTGACTACTAGCAGAACCAGAATTAGAAGTCAGGGATCCTGAATCCCAGATGCCAGTACCTTACTTGTTTCTTTTAATACTGCCAAGTCATGAAAAATATCTGATCAATGGTGGGTGCCAGACTGGTGAGAGAATGCATTGGTCATGGGCCAGGCACGGAGAGTACCACTGTGGGTGAAGCTGCAGACGGCAGTGAGCAAGGGGGCAGGCTTCCTGGCTATGGGTTTGCGGGGGGTTCCTGCCTCCCTCATTTTTCCTTCCTTCCCTCCTTTCTTTTTCCCTCCCTTTTTCCTTTGCTCTCAACAAAACCCAAGCACCCACTTTTGAAGGGGAAACATGTTTTTCTTTGATTCTCCTCTCCTCCAACCACAGTTTCTATCTGAAAACATCTAGTCTCAGGACCTAGTTGCACAGAAAAACGAGGCCCACCATTCAGTGTAAACTTCCCCTTGAACACCAAGGGAGTGTCTTCCTCTCCTGGGATTCCTGAGGAGCCATTCCTCCACAAGCTGTCTCTTTTGTGTTCATCTGACTGGAACTGCCTTCCAGTCCCCTGTGACTGTTACTTGATTTTCTGGATCTGACTCTGCCTGTATCTTGCCTGCTCCTTGGGGGCCTACCAGCAGGGGCAAGCTTCAATTTCTTTTTCCTCCCGAAAGTCCTCGCTTGACTCCCTCAGGCTGAGCAGGAGCAGAGAATGGGGTGGGAAGATGTTTTCCTCAGACTTTTCTTCCTAAATTGTTTCTTCCAGGGGCTGGGAGGAGTCTCTGTATCTCACTGTAAAAGCAGTCTCTTTTGCCTGGTCTCCTCTCTTTGGGGAAAGACTGAAAGTTCCTTTGACTAATGTGTCCTCCTTTGGAGTAAGAGTAGAAGCCAGTCCCACACACAGGTACCACTGGTGGGAGGACAGCTGGCAAGTTCAGATGAGTGGCCCCCTAGTCTGGAGAGAAGGGATAAATTCCAATGTCTCTTCCCATTTTCTCTTTCTTTTGGCCCGTTCTCGATTGCAGGCCCTGTCTTCTCAATTCCCTAAAGAGGACTGGAAGAAATTTCACTCATATATGAATCTTTCTGGACTTACCACAGGCAATCCAGTATCCAAGGCATCAGGGGGTGGGGAGGAGATGGGCCAGTCATAGATTAGGTTTCACCCCAGTAACCAGTGTGTCGATGCATCTAATGTGAAGTCACAAAGGAAGGTGGAGTGGGGCTAAGTGATGACTGTACAGGCAAGAGCCTCTGGTCTTTTTTAGCATCAGCCGGTGGAGCCACCTCCTTCTCTCCCACTGGCTGCCTTCCTGAGTCACTGCCCACCCACTAGCAAATAAAAAGAGGTTGTCATCTGCTAGTCAAGGGCCCCATTTGGTCCCAGTGTTTCCATCTCTTTGTTCTTGGTAGGAAGGTTAGAGTTGGGTAGGGTGATCTCACCAAGACCTCGCTGGACCTTTTTCCTTCCAGACTCAGCTTCCTTCTCTCTGCCTTTTGTTTCTCCCCTCCTCCCACATCTCAGGATGGGACTCCAGGGTGACAAGACCCACCTATTGTTTCAAGGACAGAGGCAGCTGCAGGCCCTCAGGAACCGCCCCTGGCCCCATCCTTCTAGACGGGTCAGCTGCCGACTCCTCCCCGCTGACTGCTCAGCTGTCAACACTCTCTTCCCAGCCCTGGCCTTCCCCAGCTCTGTCTAGCTGCTCAGGCCGGGGACGTCTTGTGCCGGAGCCCCTCACGCAGACTCAGGCAGGCGGGGGGCAGGCGGCCGGCAGACACCCTGCCTGCCCTTGAGCATCCTCAGGCTTCCTTGCCTAAATAAGGGAGCTGCAGCTGGAGAGCGCCAGCTGGCCCGGGGGAGGGGCCTAGGGTTAGGCCAGGGTTTTCCAAGGGCCGCCGCCGCCGCCACCACTGCCGCCGCCGCTGCCGGGCCCCGCGTCCGTGGACTGCGTCTGCGAGGCTTGGCCCCGGGTTGTAGGGGGAAGGAGAGCCTTTCACACAGGGGCATTGTGCTTGTGGGCCTCTCTTTTACCGCAACCAGGAGGTTGCAACTTCTGTCACTGTCCCTCTGAGCATCCCTCATGGGGGACCCCTACTAACCACCCCCCAACCGCAAGAGGGCTTGTGCATGTGTGTGTTGGAGGCGCCCCTGTCCGGGTACGAACCCTCCTAAATCGCATCCACCCTTATCTTATATCGCAGCTGGCCTGGAATCTGCAGATTGCCTCGCCTTCTCCTTTCCTGGGTCTCTGTCTTCTCCCGGGGCCCAGGCCTCGTCCCTGACACCTCACAAGCAGGCACCCAGCGCCTGCCGTGTGTACCTAGGCCAGTGCTTGGCGTGATTCGGCACGGCGCATAAGGGACCGTCTCTCTCTTTTCAAAATCAGGCTCCGTAGCCCTTCGAATCCCAGGGCGGGGGTGGAATCCGCAGCTCCTCCCTTCCTGCTGCCAGGCCAGCCCTCGCACCTGTCCTCATGGCTCCCCTACCTAAAGGTCCCTTCCTCCTCTTCGGGGCACGCGCGTCCCTGGGCTCCCGGGCGGAGAAAGGGGCTGGGTGGGTGGGGGGAGCGCTCGGAGTGGCTCAACCAATGAGATAGGCGGGCGCGCGAGCAGGGGGGAGAAGGCGGTGCTGGCGAAGCTGGGGGCCGGGAGGCGGGGGCCCCCGGCCCTGGGGCGCGCGCCTCGTTAACCCCTCCGCGGCCGGGCTGAGCCGCAGATACAGCCTGAGCCGCTGGCGCCGGAGCCGCTGTCTGCACCGCAGGCGGGCGAGAGCTGGGAGAAGGACGCCCCGGAGGGAGGGCGGGCGGGCAGGCGGAGCGCAGCGCAGGGACGCGGCAGAGCTGGCCGGCTGCCCAGCTGAAGCCGGCAGACAGGTGTGCGGGAAGCCGGGCTGCCCGAGCTCTGGCGGCTCCAGGCAGGACCCACGGTCCGGTGCCGGGAGCGAAACTGGGACCCCGCGCCCGCAGCCCAGCTCCAGCCCGGCCGGTGCTCAGCTTGACCGTGGGGTGCGGGGACCGCGGCCGGGCGGGGACACCCGAAGCCTAGTGTTGGGCCGGGCCGGGCCGGGGTGGGTGGGGGCCCGCCCGGCCCGCCCATGGGCTCAGGATGCCAGTGCGGAGGGGCCACGTTGCGCCGCAGAATACCTTCCTGGACACCATCATCCGCAAGTTTGAAGGCCAGAGTGAGTGGGGGAGGGGCTGCGCGGGGAGGGGGCTCTGAGGGCGGGCGGAGCTCTCTGGAGTGTGGATGGTGGGCGTGCCCGGGCCGTTTGTACAGTCAAGCTAAACCGTGGCTGGTGGGCTAGAGGCGCTGGCCAGGGCCTCGGGGCAAGGCTTGGTGTTTGATTTGGAACTCTGGAGGCTGTGGGCCTGGGCCAAGGGGCCTGGTGATGATGAATGGAAGGCTAGAGGTTCATGTCAGGCTTTGGGGACCTGATGTGAGGATGAGGGAGACAACTTCAGGATGCAGGGAAAGCAGATACGATGGCAGTGTGCAGGTGTCCCCAACTCTGAGTACCTGGATTTCTCTAGGGCTGTATGAGAGCAAGGATAGGAAGATGGTTATGACCCACATGGTGTGGCCCTACATGTAGCTTGTATGCCGTCTGGATTGTGTTTCACATGAAAGCCTGAAATGTAAGGGTGCCCACCTAATCTGCTCTTGAGTGTTTGGAGGGCATGTATATGTGTATGTGTGTCATGCATGAGTTTGTTCCCGAATGGGCAGTGGGGAGATAGTCTGACAAGGTTACATGACTGTGGGCCCTGGAGTGAGTGTTGTGGGGCTGAAGCTGGGCTTTGAGGATACACAGGTTGGCTCTAGTGCACCCAGGTTGTGAATCTTCCTACCCTGAGCATTGTCTTCCAGCCTCCTTATGGGGACTACGTACCCCTAATGCTGGCCTCTTAGGGGAGGCTTCCAGAAAGTATCCTGGGCTAGGTGAATACTCTGGGTGTGGACACGTTCACCCACCCTGCTTGCCTGTGCCTGTACCCAAGGCGTCATGTCTGTGGCCACGGGGTGGGGGTGGGGGTGAGGGTGGAGGGTGTGACTGCCAAGGGCCTTGACAGCGGGTGACATTCCTTGCACATGACCCTATGAGCACAGGACAACGTGTGCTTGTAACCATGGTTGAGGGAGGGGGTCAGTCCAGTGGAAAGCATTGTCTGAAGCTGAGGAACAGGACGATCTCAGCCGGGAGGAGAGAGTGATATTGGTAGAAGGCAGTGAGCCGGGGTGGGGCCCAGGGGCTTTCCTCTCCACCAGTTCCAGAGGAGGCTTTGCAGGCAGAGGGTGGCACACCGGGCTGGGGCACAGGGGCTTGGCTTTTGCTCCCACCTCTGACCTTGAGTGACTCTTTCCTTTGTGGATCTGGGTTTTCACATTCTGTGAGGGAGTGGAGGTCTTTTCTATGTTGAAATTGTAGGATCTCTAGGAAGGTGCTGGGTATGGGGTGGGGCTGGCCTTCGAAGAAACTCCCTCTTTTCTCCAAGGCCTGGGAGCAAGGACAAGAGGTGATTTTTCTTCCTAGAAACTGGTGTTGTGGTTGGTACCCTGTGGACTGCCTTGGGTTGACATGGAGATAGAGGCACAGCCAGGGGTCTTTCCATGTGACTAGGAGCCCTCATTCTGAGGTTGACAGCTGTTTGGGAGTTTTGTGGGGCCTGGAAACTAACCTGAAGATGACCCAATTCCAAAAAGTGACTTCCTGGAGGCCAGAGGAAGGAAAGATGTACAAAGTGGGAGAGGCCTGATCCTGCTGGCCTGGCTTAGGGAGCCCCTGCTTCAGTAGCCTGGACCTTATCCATGGAATTATCCCATGGGTACAGGGAGGGGACACAGTTCTGCCTGCTGCTGAAAGCCCCCCCTGCATTACAGGTTAAAGTGGCCAGAAACTTCCGTGTTCATAAAAAGCTCCTATCCTTGGAGCATCTTCCGTGGTACACGTTGGGGCTGCTGCCTGTCCGCTCCTTACCTGCCAGTCTGGCTCTTGAGGCAGATGTGGAGGGGGTAAGCAAAGTGTCGCTGAAATTGATCCATTGGGACTTCTTTCCTCCGGGATGGGACCAAACTGAGGAAGCCCTCACATCCCTGGGGAAAGGCCCTCTTCCTTGGGTCTATTTTTTTTTCCCCCCACAAATGGGCTGCCATTTCAGGTCCTTTGCTGGACTCTAGGTATCCCCGGGGTTGAGAGCAGCAGAAACCTCTTTGTGTTCCCTATGACCTTGGGCTTTTCTACCTGTGACCCTTACCTTATTCTTTCATCTTCTGCCAGACCTAGGTTTAGAATACGACTCTGTCCTTTACAGACTGCAAGACTTGAGCATGTTTCTTATTTCTTATTGAGCCTCAGTTTCTTTATAAAATGAGGATAATCATACCTACCTTGTGGAGTTAAGAGTTTAATGTGAGATAAGGCACCTAGCAGAGTCCACGCTCAGTCTTACTTCCCTCATCTTTAGCCGCCTCTCCCAGCTACTGACTGCCCTTGGAGGCGGTCAGGAAGAGTGCTATGAGTGGCCTAGCACTGACAGAGTAGGGGTCAAGAGTTAGAAGCCAGACGGGCCAGCACAAAGGGGAGGCCTTGGCTGCACCCAGGCGCCATCTCCAGCCTTCCTCAGGCTCTCTTTCCAGGCCGTGTTTATCCCTCACCGCGGCTGCTGACACGCTTTGCTGACACCCGCCCGGGCTGGCCTCTGCCCGGGCGCGGAGGAGGTGGCGGTCGGCTGGCTGTCTGCCCGGGGGAATCCATACAGCCAGCCCGTGGGTCGGGCGGGGAAGGAGGCGAGCCGCCCCCCCCCCGTGTTGTGCCCCGAGGAGGCACCTGTGTTGGGGCACAGCTGCGCTCGCCCCCTGCCCGGGACCCTAGTCCCCGCTGTGTCCCCTGGGGCGGGGAGTCCCTGGGTGGCTGTGTGTGACAGGAGAATGTGGAGGGGCTCGGAGTCCGAGAGGCAGGGGTCCCTCGCTCAAGTGCCCTCTTCTCCCTGCCCCTTCTTCCTGCCCCCTAGGCCGCAAGTTTATTATTGCCAACGCTCGGGTGGAGAACTGCGCCGTCATCTACTGCAACGACGGCTTCTGCGAGCTGTGTGGCTACTCGCGGGCAGAGGTGATGCAGCGGCCCTGCACCTGCGACTTCCTACACGGGCCGCGCACGCAGCGCCGAGCTGCCGCGCAGATCGCGCAGGCCCTACTGGGGGCGGAGGAGCGCAAAGTGGAAATCGCCTTCTACCGGAAGGATGGTAGGCAGGGGCGGGGCGGGGCCAAGGGGGTCGGGGCGGGGCCAAGGGGGTTGGGGCGGGGCCAAGGGGTCGGGGCGGGACCAAGGGGGTCGGGGCGGGGCCAGGGGTCGGGGCGCGGGCCGACGGAGTAGGGCAGAGTAGGGGCACGGAGTCGGGTGCGGGTTGGACGCCCTGAAAACGGCGGAAATTCTGGTGGGCTACACTGGATGTTCAGCGCTGGGAGACGTGGTCTGAGCTGGGATCGTGGCAGTGCGCTCAGCAGGACTCTTGGGTTGGGCTCGGGGCTGCCAGGAGTCTCTGCGTCACTCGAATGGGTTGATTTTCGGGGTGGCCAGGGAATACTTGGCTGTGGGCTTGTCACTTGTGGTTCCTTCCTCGCTGGGTAGATGTGAGCACGTGAAATGAGGTGAGCTGAAGTTTCACTGGGCCAGAATGTCAGATGTGTCTGTGGAGTGAAGATACAGGTTAGGGACTGGGCTGTCACCGGTGGCCTGAGGCTATCCCTACTAAGTGACTTGGGAGAATGTTACTGAGGGTGAGGCGGGACATGAACTCAGTGTTCTGGCTGCTGCCCCTCTCCTGTCCGGTCTTAACTGCGCTTCAGTTGCACCTGGGCCGGATGCCTCTTTCAGAAACCTTAGTTCTCTTTGTCTCATGTGTTGAACTCTCTGTCCTCCCTACCTCCCCTCCCCCTTGCACCAGGTGTCTCTGCTCAGCTGCCGCCTCCCAGCCTAGCTGCTCCGGCTTTGGGAGAGCAGATAAACAGAGCCCTGGGTGGAGCCTACCCCGTTGGGGTGGGCTCTGCTCCAGGAGGGCTCTGCAGTAGGGCTCTCTGGGAACGCAAACTCTGCTGCTCACTAGTGTGTTTTTCACAAGCGTTTACTGAACAAATGTGCCAGGTGCTCCGCTAGACTCCTGGAGACCTAGTGAAGCAATAAACAGACAAGCAGGTTCCTGCCCTCATGGAGCTTACGTTTGGTAGACAGTGAACACACTTGGCCCCCGCCGTGGGTGAGGCGCTGTGAACTGTCCTGTGCCCCCTGCCCAAACAGCCTTTGTGTGATCAGGGTTGGCTGAAGTGGCCCTGCATCTGTAGGCATGCATACTCTGACATCACTGGGGTCCTGGGAGGAGAATTTGCTCATACAGGATGGAGGCTTCTGGGAGGCAGGGAGCTCTGTCTGTTCACTAATGTATCCCTGGAACTGTCACCAGAGCAGATGTGCTTTTTATTTCTGTCTAGCTATTTGAAGATAGTTGACACCGGCCATGCATAATATGTGAGCACTATCCCATGTCATCTTCACAGTAACCTTGGGTGGTGAATGCTATTTCATCCCCACATGGATGAGGAAACTGGAGCTCAGAGAATTTAAGCAACTTTCAAAAGTCACAAAGCTAGAAAGTGGTAGAGCTGGGAATGGAACTTATGTTTTCCTGATCTGGGCCCAGGCCACTTTGTCATATGTTGAAAATGATACCTGAGTGGTTATAGGTATATCTATATGTTGATTATTACTTCATTAAAATTTTTATTAAAAATATATGAAAACCCAGGAGTAGTGAAAAGAACATGTACGGGAGTCATAAATTCAGGTGTAACATTGGAAATTATATACCAGGCAAGTCAGTTACTTTTCCTGATCCTGTCTCTACTTCTGCAAAATGGTTAATGTGCCTTATGTGGGAACCTCACGTTTAGGCCATGAGGCTTTTTAGAGAGTGCCTTGAATGGTAAAACACTGCGCCAACAATATATGGCTGCTGGTTTGTGCTGTGTGATCTGGGCCCTTGGCAAGAGGCACCTAAAGGCTTCAGTCTTTACCCTGAGTATGTGTGTGTGGGGGGTCCTTCTTGGGGGAGTTAGCTCCCCCTTCTGCCCCACCTCAGCTTCTTTGCCACAGGGCGGGCCATGAGACCCTTTCTGCAAAAGTGCTATCATGGAATTTTGGAGCTGGGAGGTGAGCTCAAGGACCATTAAATCCAGCCCACTCAAGTTACAGATGAAGACACTGAGAATCAGAGGTCCAATTACAGGGAATCTTGAGGGAGTGGGACTAGTGCATGACCTCCAGCTCCAAGCCTCTTTCCACTCTCCACGTGACTGCTACAGACTGGATTGTGATCCAGAAAACCCTCTGCCAGCCAGCTCCTCTGCCTGCCTGTTTGTGCTCTCATGTAGTCTGTTGGCTGGCCAGCTTGGCCCTAAGAAGATCCCCACTTACCATGGTACTCTAGGCCTGGGATGGAAACAGAATTCTTCTGTCCCCACCTGCTTCCCCTGCTTTGAAATACTTGGTTGCTTGTACAGATCACAGTGCCTGACCTGAGCTGTGGTGTACCTCGGCTGAGGAGGGAGGCAGAGGAGAGGAATGCCGATGCCACCTCTTGTTTCTGTCTGGGCCTTTGATGGGATCTCTGCTTGGGTCAGCCATAGGGGAGTGGATCACTTGGGTTTCAGCCCCAGGGTAGGAGTGACCAGGAAAGAGGCGGGCCTTTAGCTGGCAGGCGCCACTGCAGACAGCTGTGCTGTGTCGGTGCCTCTAGCCCAGCTCTGTGCAGTATCAGGGCCTGGAGCCAGGCAGCCCCATCATTCAATTGCTGGGACTGCTGGGAGGTGGGGGGCAGGGAGCTGGAGGGAGAGCCATGGGATACCAGGGGCTGTGGAGCTACTCACTGGCCTGGGTGGCTGCCCCTTAAAGTCAGGACTAGGGTCAAGTCAAGATGGAGTTGGGAGTATGTGGGGCTGGGACAGTAACATCCCTCTGGCTGCCCCTGTGGTTGGGGTGGGGTGGTGGTACCTCAGCAGCAGGTGCTGGCTGGTATACACTGGGGCGGATGACCCAGTAATCAAGGCAAGCAGAGGCTTACTTGTGCTTGCTAACTAATCTAGTGAAATTGGTCACTATGATTAATAAACAAGCACAAAGTAAGCTGTGCTTACCATGCTTACTTGGTCATTGGTGCCTGACAGGAATTTTAAATTTGAAAAGAGACTTTGTTTGATTCTATAGGAAGATGCTGTAGGGTTGAGAGACAGATGCCAGCTAGACCTAGAAGTATAATCTTTTTTTTTTTTATGGTGATTAAGTGAAAGTTTACAGTACAGATCCATTTGCCATGTAACACCCTGAACACACACCTCTTTGCAACTCTCTCTGCTCTCTTCATCCTGTCACAGCACACTTCTTTCTACTCTGTACTTCTGATATTCCTTCAGCCAACACCTGTCCCCTCCTCTTCACCCTCCCCTCTTATCTCTAGAGAGGAACTGGTCACACAGCCTCATATATGTATTTAAGTCAAAAAGTATATGCGCCACCTGCATCATTCTATGTTTTATAACCCAAACCAAACCCACTGCCATCGCATGCTGTTATGTTGATTCCGGTTCATAGAGACCCCATAGGACAGAGTAGAACTGCCCCGTAGAGTTTCCAAGGAGCGCTTGGTAGATTTGAACTGCCAACCTTTTGGTTAGCAGCCATAGCACTTAAGCACTATGCCACCAGGGTTTTCCTATGTCTTATAGTCTAGTATGATTTTGGTTTGAAGAGTTGCCGTCAGTACTGGTTTCAGCTCTGGGCTAGCAGCAAGTCCAAGGGCCATGTTCTCAGGGGACCCTCCAGGATTAGAAGCATAATCTTTGATGTGGTGAAAAAATGCAAATTTTTTTACTACAGATAATCAGTTTATGGTGCTGTCCACCTTACCTTGCCTGTTGGGTAATCCACCCCTGTACACGCCTCTGTTCCTGTACCACTCTTCTTTACCTGTGGGCTGTCCTACTTTGTCCCTCTCTGTTCCTCTTCTCCTGGGTTTCCGTATTTCTGCCCTTACCTCCTGGCAGCGGATGCCTCTGTCTGCTTGTGCCGCAGCATCTCTGCTCCACTTCCTGTACCCACCCTCTGGCTTCCCTGCCTTTGTCTGCTGGAGTTGCAGCCACCTGGCAGGGGATCCTGTCTCCCTGGTCTTCATCTCCTTCTCCCTGCGTAAATCTCTCTTCTTCCCTTCCCTTCATACCCGAGTCTTCCTTCATGCCTCTCTCCCACTCCCTGGGTGCCCCTCCATCCCTCTGGGCTTCTCTATCCAGGTCTCTGTGTAGCTTCCCATATCTCTGACTGCCCGGGCCTGGTCTCTGTGTCCCTGGGAGCCTGTGCGTGGGTGGAGATGGGGGTTTCTCTGGAGGAGGGTCTGAAGCTTTTCCACTCCAGCTGCAGGCTGGTTGCCATGGCAACAGGGTCAGAGGGCCCCTGCCGCAGCAGCTGAAGCCTCCAGGGGAGGGGGTGGGGGGGAGGAGTGAGGACAGGCTGTTGCTAAGTTCCTTACCACACCCCATACTGTGGGAGGCCAGAGCCTCAGAGATGGCCCCTATGCCCAGTGATCTGCTGTCCCTCCTACAGTCCTTGGCTTCCCAGTGCTCTAGAGTCACGTCTTGCCCCAGTGGCTCTTGGCTAGGGCAGTGGACCTCCACGCTGAGACCATTAGTCTTGGGCATCTCTCCTTGACTTTGGCCAGTGCCTTTCTGTCTTAGTGAACCAGACTCCCTGCTCTGACTGCCCACCCTTCCCTGCTGCCCACCTCCTTGTCTTCTCCAGTCCCTGCTTCTCAGGTTCCCAGAGCCTCATCAGTCTGGGTTGGTTGTAAAGGAAACTTTTCCAGCGGAGCCCTGGATGTTTTGAGGCTGGAAAAGCAGGTTCAAGAAAGGATGGTGCCCACTGGTGTTCTGTCTCCCTGACAAGGAGTGAACTGGGGTGAGCTGTAGTACCAAGGATAGGCATGAGGAGCTACTTCCTGTGGGAAAGGCTCCCTTCACCTCTCACTGAGATGTCCCATTTCCCTGGCCAGTTTGGGGATAGTGCCAGTGGGGTGATTGTGGAGCCCTTCTGGTTAGGGTTCTTCAGCTGCCTTTTCCCATTCAGCACTGCCCACCTGCAGGTCCTCCTGCATACAGGGCTCCAGGGAAGTGCCCTGTCCTGTGGAGAACTTTCTGTCTTGACTCATCCAGAGGAGAGGCAGTGGGATGCAGGCTAGGGATGTGGTCCACTTCATCTGCTCCGCTGGGATCTGGAGAGTGTTGGGAGGGTGGCTCCCCTCGTCCTGTCTTCCGCAGCCTGAGCGGAGCTATGTAAATATTTGTGTGGAACCGTCTGGATGTTCACAGTCTGATGGTGGCCTTGGGCTCTGAGGAGGGGGACGCTGGGGCAGCAGAAGGGCTAGCTTAGGGGTGTGACTAGGACTCTTTGCTGCCCAGAGGTGGCTTCCTGTCGGGTGTGACTCAGAAGGTGCCAAGAAAGCCCTTTTACTTGAACATACCCTGTAATGCTTGAAATACCAACATTAAAGGACTATTACTTGGGCTGAAAATTATCTTTTTTCTTTAAAAACAATCTTCTCATCACCACTCCTCCACTATATATAGAACTGTGAAAAGTAAATTAATCCTTTAGGGCGATCTTCCCCTCCGTGGCTTGGGGAGAAGGGACAGGAGGTCAGCGCAGAAGAGGAGGGGCAGATGGACACCTGGGACAGATGATGTGGGTGAGAGAAGTTCCAGTGAGCTGCTGCTACCCTGGAGGGCCTCTCCTTGTCCTCAGTCCAGAATTCTACAGAGATCTTACGCCATTGCCTGTTGTTGACCTGGACCCAGCCCTCCATTTTTTGGTCTCTTGTCTACTCCACTAGAAGAATCTCAAGACCAGGCAGTGTTTTTCCTTTCGCTGCTCCATGCCCCATTGTTCTCAGTTCTGGGTGAGGTTGTCACGGGATGCAGGAGGGCAGAGAGCAGCCCTCATGCTCTGGGCCCTGACTCTGTGTGTCTGGTGTATGATGGGGGTGTACCGTGAATGAGGAGTGAGGCGTGTGGCATGTTGTAGTGGAGAAGCCTGTCCTGGGAGCTGGGTAACTCAGGATCCATTTCTGGCTCAATCACAGTATTGCTGTTGACCTGGTACAAACCACTTTCCATCTCTGGACCTCAGTCTCCTCTTCTGGAAAAGCCTTAGAATAATAGGATGCGGCAGGGCTGGGAGGCATTGTAGAAGATGAGAGGCTATCAGGGCCATGGCAAGGGACCAGAAAGACGGCTGAGGGGCCTCCAGGAGGGCAGCAGTTTTAGAGCTGCCACAGAGGTTCAGAGCTGGCATGGGGGTGACAGCTGTGCCAGCAGCATACACAGGCTCATTCATTCTGTTTGCAGTTTACAGTTTGCAGACTGGGGATGCATGTGCTACGGCAGGTGGCCCTCACAGCCCTCTGAGAGGAAGAATCCCCTGCTGCTGTTTGACAGAAGGGAAGCTCTTATTTAGGAAGGCTTGGGAAGTTTACCCAGCTGGTTGTTGCCTGAGTGAGAACTTCAACCCAGCTTTCCTGTTTCAAATCCAGAGTCCTACCTGGCATGGAGCATCACAGCATAGGCGATCTTGCCCCAGAGGGCCCTTTCTGGGGTGATGGGCCCAAGGCCTTGGGAAAACTGGGCGTTAGTTTTGGCTCTGCACTGACCCTAGCCAGGCTTTTCCAAAAGCCTCTATTCCTCACTGCTAAGTGAGATGGTAACACTTTCCATACACTGCTGAGGTGAGATTCCATAAATAAGATGATAGATGCCAAAACGTTTTAAAGTAGTATTTAGTGCCAGGTAAGCTCCAGGACTCATCATGCTTGCTGTGGACCAGGGCCTGGGGTCCTGGCCAATGCCATTGCTATCCTGGGAAGTGAGCCCAGTCCAGAGCCTCAGTGGCCTTATTCTTCATGGCATGTCCCACCCCGCCCAGTGCTTAATCTCTGCTGACCTTTTCCCTTCCTCCCTCTGTCACTGTTGGCTCCAGCTCTTGCCTGTCTCCCAAATAATTAAGATCACAGTATTTGTATTATTTCTTTTTCATTTTATTTCCTTTTATCTCATTTCTTAGCCTTGTTATTCTCCCTACAGACAACCATTCAAATGTACTTAATGTAAGTGTTTGCTTGTATGTGTTGTTGCAAAATGTGTATATTTGTTTGGATGCATATACATTTAGTCCAGAAACCCATAGCTGTCAAATTGATTCTGACTCATACCGACCCTATAGGTCAGAGTCCCCATAGAGTTTCTAAGGAGCACCTGGTGGATTTGAGCTGTTGGCCTCTTGGTTCGCAGCTGTAGCTCTTCACCAGTTAGTTTATATAAATGATATTGTGCTTCAGGTTGCAGTCTGGTACTTGCTTTTCTTACACTGAGTGCTCCTTTAAATGCAGTCAGGCTGCTATTAAATGTTTAGCCTGTAGCTTCATATTCCTTATATGTACCACAACATTTTGTCTGTCTACCCTCCTGGACCCCCAGATTTTCTTCAAGTCCCTGCCACCGTAAATAATGCTTCTGTGAACATCTTCGCACAGGCTTTGGCTGACGAACCCGGAGTCCACAGGTCAGATGCTGGCTCACAGGGCTCTAGAGCTGGTGAATCCCAAAGTCAGGTCAGATGACAAGCTACTGGCTCAAATCCCAAGAACTGGAGGTCAAATGATGACAAGCCAGGAACAGGATCCAGAGCAAGCAAGTCAGTTTTTCCAGAACATCCATATACATATATTGGGTACAAGGCACATCTGTGAGGAAACTCCCCTTACAACTGATTGCCTGATCATGTCATGGAAGTGATTGTATTACTTAAGGGAGATCACAAAATGGAAGATAATCACATCAAATCACAAAAATAGATGACAGTTACATAATACTGAGAATCATGGCCTAGCCAAGTTGACATAACACTAACAATCAGGCTCCATTTGAACTTGTGTAAGAATGTATTTGGGATGCATGCCCAGAAGCTAAACTGCAGAATCACAGGGTATGTGGACCCTTAATTCAACTAAGCACTGCCAGGTTGTGCTCCCAAATTATTGCCCCATCTGTGTCCCCTGAATAGAGTGAGAGTCCTATGCCACACCTGGTATTGTCTACTGTTGTAAATTTTGCAAATCTGATAGGTGAAAGTAATATCTTGTTGTTTCAATTTGCATTCTTTGACTTCCAGTGTGTCTGAGCATCTTTTGGAGTCCTGGAGGCATGGTGGATCTCTTAGGCTTGATAGCCTTTTTAAAAAATAAATTTTACTTTTTAGAGCAGTTTTAGATTTATAGAAAAATTGTGTAGAAGGTTGATTTCCCATGTGCCCTCTTCCCCTGCACTTAATTTGTCCTGTTAAAATCTTACATTCCTTTGATACATTTGTTACATTTGTTGAGCCAGTGTGTCAATACATTATTATTAACTAAGGTTCATATTTTACATTAGCATCCACTGTTTGTGTTGTACAATCCTAAACCTATTACCCAGTGCCCTCAAGTTGATTCTGACTCATAGCAGCCCTATCAGACAGAGTAGAAATGTGCCATAGGGTTTCCTGTGTAGTCTTTATGGAAGCAGGCTGCCACATCTCTCTCCTATGGAGTGGCTGGTGAGCTTGAAATACCTGTCTTTCAGTTAACGGCCAAGTGCATAACCACTGAACCACTAGGGCTTCTTGTCCAGTCCTATAGGATTTGACAAATGCATAGTATCATGTGTCCACCATTATTATAATATCCCACAGAGTCGTTTCACTACCCAGAAATGCCTTGTGCTGCACCTCTTGATAGCCTTTTGAGTTTACTTTCCTATGAATTGTCTACTTACATCCTTTGTTAATTTTTCTATTGATTTTGCTATCTTTTGTTCTTGTTGATTTGCAGGAGTTCCTTGTGCTTCTAGAAGTACAAATGCATACCACTGTATATTCATTGTATGGTGTAGACATTAATTCCTTGTTGAATCAAGATACTGCAAATGTCTTTTCCCATTCAGTCATCCGTTATATTCACACAACAAAAGTAACTAATTTTGATACAAATAAATTCAGCTTTTTTCCTTTGTTTGTGCTTTTGAAATTTTACTCAAGAAATTTTCACCATTCCTAGACTGCTGGGGTGGGTTAGGGGCAAACCAATTGCTGTTGAGTTGTTTTTAACTCATAGTGATCCTATAGGTGTACACTTTCATTTGTTGGTTTACCTTTCTGAATTGGGTCTTTAATCCATCATGTGGCTATGCCGTATGTGGTGTCAAGTAGAGATCAAGTGTTATTTTTTTCCGTATAGTGAGCCAGTTTTCCTAACACTGTCTAGTAAGCGGTCTGTACTTTCTTTTCCATTGATTAGCGGTGCCACCTTTATCATAGATTAATTTCTCATATATCCTTGAGTCTCTCTCTGAGCTGTCTGTTTTATTTCAAATATTTATTTGTCTGTTCTTGTATCACATTCACATTTTTGTAAATATTGTTTCATTTTATATGTCTTAGTGTCTGGTAGGGCAAGTCCTCCCTCTTTATTCTTTTTTAAAGCTAACATAGCTATTCATGAGTCTCTGCTGTTCCTTGTGAACTTTAGAGTAAATTTTGAAATTCCTGGGAGGAAAAAACCTAGAATCCTGCTGAGATTAGATTGTAGGTTAATTTGAGGAGAAGTGACATCTTTATAGTATTACTTTGTTCAGTCTAAGAACCTGTGCTCTCTCTTCGTTTATCAGATCATTTTTATACTTCTTATTAGTTTCAAGTTTTGTTTTTCCCCTTAGAGGTCTTGTGCATTCTTGGTTAATTCCTGAATACATTGTAGTTTTCGTTGCTATAGTGAAAGGTAACTTATTTTTTAACTGTATTTCCTAATTGCTTATTGCCAGTGTAAAGAACGACTATATATTTTTGTGGGCTGATCTTGTATCTAACAATGTTGTTTAACTCACTTATTAGTTGTAATTGTTTATCTGTTTGGTTTTGTTGGTTTTCTGGGGAGATGACCCTGTCATCTGCAAATAATGCCAGCTTTCCTTGTTTGTATCTGGGTCACTGTCATATGTTTTTGAGGGCTTTCACGTGCACTTGTATTTGTGGGCTGGTGCTTCACAATGTTCTTGGAGGTGGATAAGTCAGGGATTGACTCTTAGTTTAATGACCAAGAAGTGAAATGGAAATGGGAAGTAGACAAGGATGTCCACTTTCACCAATTCTATTGAACATTGCACTAGAGGTTCTAGTCAGAGCAATTAGACAAGACAAGGAAATAAAGGGCACCCACATCAGCAAAGAGAAGTAAAAATCTACCTATTTGCAGATGATATGATTGTATATGCAGAGACTCCTAAAGAATCCGTAAGTAAACTACTGAAACTAATAGTTCAGCAAAGTATCAGGATATAAGATAACCCACTGCCGTAGAGTTGATTCTGATTCATAGCTACCCTATAGGACAGAGTAGAACTGCTCCATAGAGTTTCCAAGAAGCCCCTGGTGGATTCCAACTGAAGACTGTTTGATTAGCAGACACAGCACTTAAGCACTACACCACTAGGGTTTCTGGATATAAGATAAACATAAATAAATCAGTAGGATCCCTTTATATCAACAAAGAGATCAAAGAAGAAATCACCAAATCAATACCATTTACTATGGCCCCAAGAAGATAAAATACCTAGGAATAAATCTAACTAGAGAAATAAAGAGACCTATACAGAGAGAGCTACAAGACCTTACTGAAGGAAACCAAAAGATATCTACATAAATGGAGAAACCTACCCTGCTTACAGTAGGAAGACTTAACGTTGTGAAAATGTCTATTTTAACAAAGCAATCTATGTATACAATGCAATCCTAATACAGATTCCGGTGCCATTTTTTAATGAGATGGAGAAACAAATCAACTTTGTTTGGAAAGGGAAGAAATTCCTGATATGTAAAGCACTACTGAAGAAGAGAAATACAGTGGGAGGGCTCACTCTTCCTGGCCTTAGAACCTATTACACTGCCACAGTAGTCAAAACTGCCTGATACTGGTACAAAAAGAGACATATAGACCAATAGAACAGAGTTGAGACCCCAGAGATGCCACCATCCTCTTATGAACAGTTGATATTTAACAAAGGCCCTAAGATTGTAAACTGGGTGAAATGGTGATTTGTTTAACAAATGGTGCTGGCAAAATTGGATATCCATCTAGAAAAAATTGAAACAAGACCCATATCTCACACCCTATATGAAAACTAACTCAAATTGGATAAAAGATCTAAGTATCAAACCTAAAATGATAAATATCATGCAAGAAAAAAATAGGATCAGTAATGGAAGTTTTAATACACAGCTTAGACTTCAAAATCTGTCAAAGGGCAATTAACAGAAGAGAAAATAAATGGGAACTACTAAGAATCAAACACTTTTGCTCATCCAAAGACTTTATCAAGAGAGTTAAAGGACCACCTACAGAATGGGAAAAAATATTTGACAACTACATGTCAGACTGGTGTCTAATCTCCATAATCTACAAGGTACTGCAAAATATCAACAAGAAAAACATAAATAACCCAATTAAGTGATGGACAAAGGAGATGGACAGATGCTTCACCAAAAAGGACATCTAGGCAGCCAAAAGACACATGAGGAGATGCTCATAATCATTAGCCATTAAAGAAATCCATATCAAAACTACAATGAGATAGTATTTCACCCCAAAAAGGTTGACCATGATCCAAAAACCACAAAACAACAAACGCTGGAGAGGCTGTGGAGAGATTGGAACTCTTCTACACTGCTGGTGGGATTGCAAAATGGTATAACCTCTTTGGAAAGCAACTTGACGCTTCTTTAAAAAGTGGGAAATTGATCTACTATTTGATCCAGTAATCTCACTGCTCAGTATATATCCTACAGAAACAAAGGCTGTCATGCAAATAGATACACAAATGTTTATTGCAGCACAGTCCACAATGGCAAAAAGGTAGAATTAACATAGATGCTCATCAACAGATGAATGGATAAAGAAACTATGGTGCATATACTTAAAGGAACACTATGTAATAATAAAGAACAATGATGATTGTGGGAAGCGACTTGTAATCTAGTTTCAACTAGAAGACATTGTGCTGAGTGAAATCAGTCAGCGGCAAAAGGACAAATATTGTATGAGACCCATACTGTAAGGACTTAAAAGTAGACTTATGTACAGAAGAAAAGACTCTTTGATGGCTGCAAGGGTAGGGAAGGAGGGAGAGGGCTCGTCATAGATTAGCTGATACAAATTTGGTTTTGTGAAAACAGTGACAGCACACAGAAAGTAGAACAACTTAATTGGACTTCAACATGAACTGAAAATTCTTCTAATCTTAACACAAAATTGCAAGGATAGAGTAGCAGGGGTGGGCATCTGGGGATCATGCTCTTGTGGGACATCGAGGCCGATTGACATAACTAGCCTATCTCTAAGAGAGGAGGTTTCGATAAAGTTCTCTTCCAGTTTCAGCTCTTGCATCTGTCACGGAGTGGCCCGTTTCAATTCTCCCTTCCCCCCTCCTTTTTTTTTTTATTGTGATTAGGTGAAAGTTTACAATCCAAATTAAATTTGCACCTCATGCACCTATGCACCCCATATTGGTGAGTGGCATCTGGAGTCTTAAAAGCTAGCAGACTGCCATCTGAGGTACACCAAATGGTCCCAACTCATCTGGAACAGGTGATCACTAAGAACAATAATGATATGAGGAAGAGCGAGCCCAGGAGACAAAAGGACCCATGTGAATGGGTGACTATATCAACACGTGACCAGAAGAACCAGATGATGCTCAGCCACCACCAAAGACAGCCATGGCACACAATGTTGAGTCCCAGTGGCAACATGAGAAAAAGAGGGGTGTACCTCAAAAACTCCACTAAAAGACCACAGTTGATGGTCTAGCAGCCTGGGGGATCCCCTGGGAGTGTGGCCGCTAGACCTGCTGCCACCCCTCACCACAAAACGTTACTGAGGTTAACTCTTCAGACAGGAATGGACTGGACTCAGGGATACATTGTGACCATATGGTGTGTGTACTTTATGGTTCTATACATTTATAGGATGCTGTCCTACTGGCCTCTTACTGGAGGGGAGAGGGTGGAGAGGAGGGGACAGGAGATTGTTAAGAGGATACAACACATATAGAACGAAAGAGAAGAGTGTGCTGTCACCATGCAAGGAGAGCAGAAGGAACTGCAGATAGGCGGGCATGCAAATGTCATTTGGATTGTAAACTTTCACCTAATCACAATAAAAAAAAAGGAGGGGGGGAGGGAGAAGTGAAATGGGCCATTCCATGACAGATGCAAGAGCTGAAACTGGAACAGAACTTTATTGAAGCCTCCTCTGGCTCTGCTAGGGTATGCTGGGGGCCAAGATAGGAGCACAGTTCTAGAAGTTCACAGAGAGCTAGAACACATCAAGGGACCTCCAGGCCTGTCCTAATGGTCAGACCACGCTCTCGTGTGTCTGCCCTGCCCTCAGCCAGACTGTGTGTGAGGGGGGAGTGGAGTGCAGGTCACAGTAAAGAGGGACTTGAAGTATTATGCTCAGTGAGGTCCCTGCTCCATTGTCTCCTTTACCCAGCATTCCTGGATTGCCAGCTTCTGCATTCCATGGTAACTGTTGATCAGATTTACTATCACTTCAGTGAAAGACATCTTAGTTTCCCTGGTGGTCCAGCCTGCTGTCTAGAGCCAGGGTGAAGAGAGCTGTGGGTTTGAAATGGGCAAATTCTCTGTTAAAGGACAGGCAATGCCTCTGGTTCTGAGAAGGAGGTTAGAGAGTCAGGAGAGAAGCCTCTCCACTCCTGTCCTTGACCATGATTCCCTCTTTGCTTCCCCCTTGAGTCTATGTCAGTCTTTTGACAAATAGCTGTACCTCCTGATAAGACCTCGCCCTGGTCTCAGGGATCTGACTGTGAGCAGAGAAAGGAAGCTCACCCCTAAGCCAGTATATGGTTGCCTCCTAAATCCAGGATATACTTCTAGAAGAGTTCTCAAAGATAGCCTTGTGGGATAGATGGAGGGGTCCTATGGGATCCAGAAGGACTGGTAGGAATTGGAGATGTGAGCCCCTACCCCTGGCTTGGACTTGGCTTACTTGTGTGCACAGAGATGGAAAGCCTAGTGTGGAGGACAGGCTGCTAAGCTGCTACTGAGATGGTGGAGCAGGGGCTCTAGGGGATTCCGTGGAGGGATCCCAGGAAGGGATGAGAGTGGAGCCCTGGAGAATAGGTTGTTGTGTGTAGACATGCCCTTCTGTCTCTTTCTTGGCTGTCTGGAGGCAAGGATGATGACTGTGTTCACAGACCGTGACATTATGGCGTAGCGAGGTATGTGGCCCATAGCAGGTTGGTCCAGAGCTGTGTTCTGGAAGTTTTTTGAACAGAGCGCTCCTTTTATGGCCACTGCAGTGGTGCAGATGAAGGGTAATGTGTGCTTACCACACGCAGTGAGCTTGGGGGACTCGATGACAGAGTGCTGCCCTGACCATGACTGCAGAGTCCCATAGTCCTGTATATTGTTGGCAAGGTCTCAGGCTAGAAAGGCTGGTAGAGGAGTCTGTCTGCAGACGTTCCTTCTCTGGAAGTTGCGGTCTGGACTGTGGCTCTCATCAACCCCTACCCTGCAGTGAGTGTTCCTGGAGTTACTGCATCCTGCAGCCAGGAACATAGGTTTCATATTATTTCTTTTTTCTTGCTCTCTGATACACACAGGCACACATGCACATGTAAGTGTGCATATAAGCACACACATGCCATGCACACTACCACATGAACAACTGTGCACACACACACACGTATGCACATGCTCATTCACTGACTGGCCTCTTATGCTCCTCTATCTGACCTTGGGCCTGCAATGTCCCTGTCTTTCCTAGGCCCCCCAGCTGCCCATGAGTGGTGTTAGCAATAAGGTGGCCCCTGGCCAGAAGTGGCTCCTGCTGCATCTTACTGTCACCGCCACCAAGCTAAATATAGCCTGACAGTGCACAGCCCTGCACTGGAGAGAGTGTCTCTTCCTGGAGGCAGGCAGCCAATGGGAGCCCCAACCTCCTGCCCTCAGCATGACTTTGGGTGTTCTGGATGCAGCCCTGTTGCAGGAGTGAGGCAGGAAGGGAGCCAGGGTGAAGGCGACTGCCTGCTTGCAGTCACCTTCCCCACAGGGCCTGTGCCCTGCCTCGGCACGATGCCTCACTTGAACATATGTCGTTGCATCTGGCACCTAGGGCAGGGAGTCTGGGGCTCAGAGGGGTGGCTGGCCTGCTTCCGGTCACAGAGCATGGCCACCTGGTGGTCAGGGTGAAGTATCTCTGTGCTTCTGAGCTCCTTGTCTGTCCTGTTCATTCTCTCTCCATCTTCCCCTCGTGTACATACTGGGACCTGTTTAACACTTGGGTGAATACGGGCAGTAGTCAGGCCTATCTTGGTCGTCATTTAGCCCTGATGCTCTGCGTGCAGTAGGTTCCTGGGCTCAGTGGACAGTCGGTGGGGGAAATCAGGGTTGTACCTATTTGGCAGGTGAGGACATCAAGACTCTGATCTGAGGAACTTGCCCAGGACACTCAGCTGTCACCTGAATGGTACGTCTTGTCCCTGCCCATGAGCAATAAGGCTTGCCTCCACCCCAGCAAAGTGGCACCCTTGCCTGGAGTCCAGTCATAGCCAAGGGTGCTGAGAGATAGAGACTTGGGTTTGGGCCTGAGGGTGGCCCCTGGGCCCTGCATAGGAACTGGCATCATATAACAGCAAGTCAGGTGTTGCATTCTTATAAGTGCTGGAAGATCTGTTCTTGCTGCACCTGAAATGCAGGGAGGCCAGCTCTCTCTTGGGTCCCTCTGTGCAGCCCTTCTTCCCTTCTCAGTGAGTTCATGACCTCTATGGCACTGTCAGGTAGTACCTTACCTGCTTTACTGGGGCCTATTGTGATCTAAGATGAGGCAGGATACGGATAAACTGCTGCCACTGCCATTGAGTCGACTCTGACTCACTCATAGTGACCCTACAGGACAGAGTAGTAGAACTGTCTCATAGAGTTTCCAAAGAGTGTCTGGCAGATTTGAACTGCTGACTTTTTAGGTTAGTAGAGGTAGCACTTACTTAACTACTAGACCATCAAGGTTTCCGGGATATAGATAGTTGCCATTGATCCATATCGTCTGTTTCCTTGTCTCCGTCCCCAGGAAGGTGGGGAGAACCAGAGCTAGGGGATTGACGGGACGTGGGGCTGTCCTGCATCGCTGTATCTTCTGGGCCAGAGCGGCTGTATCTTCA
Source organism: Heterohyrax brucei (assembly GCA_028571685.1). Lineage (NCBI taxonomy): Eukaryota > Metazoa > Chordata > Mammalia > Hyracoidea > Procaviidae > Heterohyrax > Heterohyrax brucei. Next base: position 59,156,382 of record CM053158.1, on the reverse strand, counting down.
GTCCCTCAGACCATCCCTGTGTGCATGCTGTGCTGCACTTCGTGGGCTGCTGTTCATGCTTGTAGTTCTGCCCTGTAGAGGGGCAGTCTGAGGCTCAGCGGGGCCAGAGACTAGCTCAGAGTCATTCTGACTCAATGAGGGGAAGCTGTAGGGATCAAACTGGGCCTTCCTGCTCCCTCTAGTCCTTGTCCCTGAGTGGCCCTGGCTCGGTGCCTCTGGAGTATGGGCTGTGCCTGCCACGGGGTGGCTCCCTGCGGAACTGCAGCCTCGGCCCCACTCGGGGTGGTGTCATCCCCTCCCTGATCTTGGCCTCTGCCCCTAGGTGTTGGGATGTGGGTGCCAGGCAAGGTCAAAATGGAGCAAGGAACAGAAATGAGAGGCTAGAGGTCAGGGTAGGTAAGAATGGATAGGCTTGTGTGGTCTTCTGGAGAGGGCTGGTGGGGCTATACTGTCTCCAGGGAGGCACTCTCTCTCTGCAGGCATGCCAAGTCGTGCTTATGTCACTAACTTTCTCCGCTGGGGGGAGCCCAGAAGCCAGCACTGCACTGTGCTCTGGGCTTGGCTCCAGCCTGACACCCGGCCTAGGGCCGTCCCTGGGCCCCATGCCTGGCCTGGCTCTCTGGGGGCCTGGTCCAGGATCTGTCTCTTGTGCACCGAGCCTGTGATAGGGTGGGGTCTACTAGGGTTAGAGGAAGAGCTGGAGGGGGGGTGATGTGGCAGTTCCTGGGTAGTATTCAGCCACCTTTGCAGGAGTTGAGGGCAGTGCCTCAGAGAAGCCTGGCAGATGTGAGCTACTCTCTCTCCTTCTGTCTTTCTCTCACCCCTTGCCCCCCCTCCCCCGAGTCTCCTTCTCCTTCAGCTGTCGTGCAGAGCTGCAGGTCACATTTTTAGAACAACCAGGGGTTTGACAGGGTTATTTTAAAGGAAAAATTCCCTGAATGTCGGCAAAGAGAGAGGCTGAGGGGTCTCTCTGTGTGAGTGTGGCTAGGGGCTGGCCTGTGCTGACAACATAAGTTTTGCCTAGAGATTCTGTTACCTGACGAGGAGTGGGGCGATGAATGGGATGGGGTAGTGGCAGCACTTTGGACTTCTGGGCTCTTGGGCTGAGTGGTCATTAGAATGCAGTTCTGACTTCTCTCTGAGAAGCTAAACTAAGTGAAGATAGGGCAAGGAGGTCTGAAGTTCATAATTTCTGGGGCTTTGTTTGGTGGCAGTCTCCAGGCCATCCTGAAGATTGGGGTTGTCTTGGTTCCAAACTCTGTATTTTTCTGAGAGGGGTTTCCCGGTGAGGAATGAGGATGGGGGGTCTAGATTGCTGGGATTCTGGGGTGGATGCTGGGGTCTCCAGTGCTGAAGTCCCCTCCTCTCTGGCCTCTACTTAGGCCTGAGGAGGCCAGTCCCTGTTCAGGCCGCTGCTGGCCATCACCATATTAGGGCATAAATTCTAGGCGGGCTGTCTGGGTGCCAAACGGACTCCAACTGGGCTGGCCCTGTGGCCTCCCAACACCACAGCTATGCTTCATCTGGGGCCGTGTTAGAGGCCGGAGGTCAGGGGACAGGAGAGGCAGAGCTGTGGGCCTCATGTGGTGAGTGGAAGGGGGCGGGGTGGCAGAGCGTTCCTAGCGGCCCCTCCCCTGCTCTAGACTCTCACTCAGTGCTACCCTGTCCAGCTTGGCTCCAGGGGGACCTCATTGCATGGGTGAATTTGCAGCTATTGGGATCCTGACCCTCTTACCTCTTACCTGACCTGGTGGGCTAGAGGAAGACCCTAAGAGTCAGGCCTTTCTCTTTTATCTCATTGGTCCCCTTAGGCTACTCCCACCACAGGCGCCTTGTTGGCAGAGTCATCAAGCACTGCCAAGGTGAGGACTGGCTGAGGGTGCCAGCCCTTACCCTTGACTCAAAGCCCCACTGCCATCACCCTTGCTGCTGGCTGGGGGCCTGCGGGGTACAAGAGGGATGGGGACCAGCCCGGGGAAGTTATGACAGGTGAAAGAGTGCTCCTCTTTCCCTCCCCAGCACCACCTCCTTCCCCTCTGCATTACCCTTCAGGAATAGCTCTGGTCAGTACCAGTTTCTAGCATGAAGTGTGCTAGGGACAAAGCATGCCAGAGGGGTATAGACACTGGGGAATTAGGCCCCAGAAATCCAGGCAAGATGGGGGAACGCTGCTGAGACAAAGAAAGAAGAATGGGAGGTAAGGAACATGCCTGGGAACCTACAGGGTCCGGAGAGACAGATGGACAGGATTTTAAAATGCTTCTGAGTTCACTAAGCATCCCGAACTCAGTGAATTCTGAGTTTGGCTTTTGGTGGGCCTGAAAGCTTGGCAGGGTTCCACTTCAGAAGTCCGCAGTGGCGAGGGTGTTGGGGCTGCTAAAGTGGACAGGGAGCGGAGGGAGACAGGGAAAACTGGGCCTGGCTCATCTAGGAGGGTGTGTGTGAAGGGACTTCACCTGAATAGGGCTTTGCTGACCAGAGAGAGACTGGGAGGGAAAAAGTCAAGGGCAGAGAGACAGATGAAAATCTAGAGGAAATGCTTCTCCCATTCTTTAGCGAAGGATCAGTTTTCTTTACTGATGTTGCAGACCAATTCTGGGAAACACAGAGTCACATGCTTGGATATTGTGGCAATGCCAAATTGCAGTAAAGCTTTGAAACTCTTGCTCTCAATTTCTGATGAATCTAGTTGTGGCTGACATAAACACAAGAGTTGGGTGCTGATTTATGAGAACAGAGGCATTGTAGCAGTAACCAACCTATACTGTTTAGTGTGGACCAGGGATTGCTATAAGTACTTAGCAAGCATTGACTTATGTAATCTTTACAACTCATGAGGAAAGAACCATTATTATTCCTGTTTTATAGATGAGGAAATGAAACACAGAGAGGTTAAATAACCAAAGGAAAGTGCCCAGATAATTAAGCAGTGGAGCTGAGATTTGAACCCAGAAATTCTGGGCCTAAAGCTTGTGGCTTAACCATCATACCACACTACTTTGCATGAGCTAAATAGCAAAGATGAATTGGGAGAGAAGAGAAAATGAGTGAGTGTATAAATAGATGGAAGAAGAAAGGGTGCTAGCCCAGTATGGAGAAAATATGCCAGGGAAAGACCTGGAGAAATGTTAGGCAGAGTGACAGAAAGGGTGACTATGTGTCCACAAGCTGGAGAAGACAAACTGAGGAGAGAAACCTCGAGTCCAGATAGACACTGGGATGAGGAGGCAGAGAAGGGACAAGGAGCTGTGTGAAGCGGTTGGGGTGGAAGTGGAGAGCCCAGCTTGGCTGAGCTCCACTGAAGGTGCTGGGTGTCACAGTGGCTGTGCCTGCCCACCCACAGGGAGCTGCTTTCTGTGCCTGGTGGACGTGGTGCCTGTGAAGAATGAGGATGGGGCTGTTATCATGTTCATCCTCAACTTCGAGGTGGTGATGGAGAAGGACATGGTGGGTTCCCCAGCTCGGGACACCAATCACCGTGGCCCTTCCAGCTGGCTGGCCCAAGGTAAGTACAGCCTCTTTCCTTGGCTGGCTCGGGAACATGTCTCTGTTCTCTGAGGCCACAGCCTGTCCGAAGCCCTTCAGAGGTAGGAGAGCATGCCAAAGAGGTGGCCTGGGCCTGCATAGCCCAGGATGGACAGATGGGGTGGAGTGACAGAGCTCCTGTTTCCTCGCTTAAGCTGCTTGGTTTCCCCCATATCATCCCTTGAGACTGCCCCTCTCTTCTGCTTGTTTCTGAGCAGCCCCTGTGGGGGGCAGCATACCCTTCCAATATGGCCCAGGCTACCTCTGAGTACCCTCTCTGGACCCCAGTTTCTCCCCATGTGGTTCCTACCCTCTAGGGCTGATCCCTGGACTGGACTGGTCCCATTCCCTACTGTGGCCATGGTTCATCTGGGAGAGGGTTTCTGAAGGGTTTTGAGGGGTTTGCTCACCTTGGCTGGAGAAATGGTGGCCTGTTCTTATCCCCTCAGTGACTCACAGGATTAGATCCCCTGCCTCTCACCCCTACTCAAGGATAGATCGATCCCTGGGTGTTCATTTTTTCCTCAGGTTCATAGCCAAGTATTGTACCTGTTGGCTCTAGAATGCCAGTATCAATACTTTGGCCCTACTTTGTCCTGTAGGTGCCTTGAAAACCTGTAGGGGAAAGGTGGTGGAGGCACCTTCAGGTCAGAGACAGGCTGCGTTTACCGTGTCACCATGACTTGCCATTGAGGCCAGCTTCTCCTCCTCTTTCAAATGGGGATAATGATGCCTGTCTAGCACAGTGTGTTGATCATGACGATGTACATGGAGCTGCACCATAACTGCTCAAGAAATGATAGTCTGTTACTATCCTGAATCTTAGATTAAGATTGTGTCCTAGAAGTGTTTTGGAAATTGTTACTAAGGTCTGCGCAGTGCGGTAGGATGGAGGGCTGCTGGCTGCCCACTGCCTCGGCTGTAACCGTGGGGCTCCAGCCTCCTGGCCTTCCCCGTGCTCGTCCGTTTTCCACAGGCCGGGCCAAGACCTTCCGCCTGAAGCTACCTGCGCTGCTGGCGCTGACCACCAGGGAGTCATCTGTACGGTCTGGGGGCATGGGCGGCTCAGGGGCCCCGGGGGCTGTGGTGGTGGACGTAGACCTGACGCCCTCTGCACCCAGTGAGTCACTGGCCCTGGATGAGGTGGCAGCGCTGGACAACCATGTGGCAGGGCCCCGGCCAGCCGAGGAGCCGTGCGAGCTTGTGGGCCCCAGCTCGCCACCCGCTCGTGCCCCTGCCTCCACTCCTGTCCCAGGGCCACATTCGCCTCTGGGGCACAGCCTCAACCCGGACGCCTCAGGCTCCAGTTGCAGCCTGGCCCGGACCCGCTCCAGAGAGAGCTTTGCCAGTGTGCGCCGTGCCTCTTCAGCTGATGACATTGAGGCTATGCGTGCCGGGGCACTGCCTGCGCCACCGCCGCGTCATGCTAGCACTGGTGAGACCCGGCAGGGACTGCCCCTGGGGCTTAATGGGGCTAGCGGCTGCCACCAGGTCCACCTGTGCCAGGACCCCTGCTCCCTCATTCTCCGCTGCCAAGCCTGTGCTCGGGAGGTGGAAATCCCATTAACCATTTACTAATCTCATAAGTGGCCCTTTACTCCATTACGTATCTATTCATCTTATTACATTCTTGGACTCCCAGAGCCTGTGCTGGCACCTGGAGCTGGCTCTCCAGGCCAGACTGGAGCTAGTATCACATGGGGAGACTGAGGGATAGGAAAGTACCCTGGATCTTTGCTGCCCTTGCCCCTCTAGTTGGGTTTAGTGCCTGCTGACCAGCCCTTTCTTGGGGGCTTCTCCCTTTTCTGCTGTCACTCAGTTTTGTCATGGGTTCCTTAGAGTGGGCAGAGTCAGACTTTCTTGTGCTGGATCAGGCTGTGTCTCCGTGACTTTTTGTCTCCTGAACTGATCTCTCTGTGGCTTACCTGTACCCCGTGTCCTTGACTTGTGCTGGGCCCAGTGTCCATTCTAGCTGCTCCTGGTGATGGCCTGGCTGTCCTCTGACCCCTCCCTGCTGGCCTGACCTTGCTTTCCCTCTCCACCCCAGGGGCCATGCACCCCCTGCGCAGTGGCCTGCTTAATTCCACGTCAGACTCGGACCTTGTACGCTACCGCACCATTAGCAAGATCCCCCAAATCACCCTCAACTTTGTGGACCTCAAAGGTGACCCATTCCTGGCTTCACCCACCAGTGACCGGGAGATCATAGCCCCCAAGATAAAGGAGCGGACCCACAACGTCACTGAGAAGGTCACCCAGGTAGGCACCGATCTTCTCAGCTTTCACCTCATCTTGGAAGAACTTGGAGGGCAAGGGGTGGGCAGGCGTCTGGCCAGGGTAGAGGAGAGGCTGAAGTCAAGAAGACAGCAGAGATGAAGAGGTTGGCCAGTGAGGGCCTCCTGAGGGTGCCAGATCTGCTGGCTTGGAGGGTCTGTTTTAGAGCTGGGGGTGAGGGAACATTTTGAGACGGCCTGGATAAAGACAGATTGGAGGGGGTGAAGGGGAAGAGAATGGAAGGGGCAGATACAGAGAATGCGTTGATGGGTGTATGGCTCAGAAGGCAGGTCATTGAGGCTTGGCAGGGAAGTCTAGACTTGAGAGGGCCAGGGTGGATGGAGAAGGCAGCTACAGGGATGTGGCCAGGGTCTGGCCAGGGTGTATGTGAGGCAGGTATTGGGAGCAAACCACTAGGAGACTTCAGATTAGAAGGGGCCTGCTGAGGGGGAAGGTCAGGGGAATAAGGAGGATCCTCATTCTGCTAAGTCAAGGGGGAGGAACCAGGGAGAAGATGGAGGCCAGTGCTACTAGGTATGACTAGGACAGGTTAGGGTGCCCACCCCACCTTGGAGTATCATGTGGATAGGGAGGAGAGGAGTGTCTGCTGTGTATGCAAAGAGGGAAAAGCTCAAGTCCCTGAGTCCCGATCAGAGAAGACTTAGTAGTATTTTGGGGCATTGTCCACCACTGCCCTTGGGAACCCTGGTGGCGCAGTGGTTAAGACCTTGGCAGTTTCAGTCCACCGGCTGCTCCTGGAAACTCTGTGGGACAGTTAGTTCTACTCTGTCCTATAGGGTTGCTATAGTTAGAATCTTCTTGACAGCAATGGGTTTGAGCCCCTGGGACAGGGCTGCTCTGGCTTTCTGCCCCCCTCCCCTCTTAAGCACTGAGCCCTCCTGGCAGTGAGGTCATCAGCCACAGTTCACTCCCCAGTACATCCCAGCTTTGTCCCCTCTGTTGCTCACCTGCAGTGGGAAAGCTTGAAGCCTGTCCTGCTGCTGCTTCCTCTGGTCCCACTTCCATGCACCTCCCTGGCTGGCCTGTGTGAAGGAACTGCCCACACAGGGCTGGCCTCCTTGTGTGCTCCTGGCTTTGCTTTGGCTGTCTCTGCTACTCTGGTTCTCTGCCAGATTCTGGCTCCTTGGCCTTGGCTCCAGAACTGTCCCCCTTACCCCAGGCCCCATATCTGGCTGCCTGCCCCCCTTGCTTTTTTACCTAGAGCCCCTGGCTGCCCTGCTGTTGCACCCAGCCTACTGCCTGCCTTGGTGTGGGTGCGTGTGTGCGTGAGTCTGCGTGTGCACGTGTGCGTGTGCTCCTGGCCATGCCGGTCACCGTGACTGTCTCTCCATCTCTGGGTGTCTCTGTCTGACTCTGGCTCGGCTAGCACTCACAGCGGCAGGGCGGGGGTGTCCGGGAGACCATTAATCTGCGGTGACAAGCCGGCTGCTGGGTGGAGGGGGAGGGGCAGGGCTGCGGGAACCGCTGCAGCAGAGCCCTGGAGCAGGCCGTGGGGGAGGGGGCCGCGGGCCTGGCACAGGGCGCAGGGGCGGGCAAGGCGGGCGGGAGCCTGGGTGGCGGGTGGGGGTGGGGACCATGAAGGAGGAGGGGCCGGCTGCTGGAGCGGAGGTTCCGACCGCGGCGGGCCAGGCTGCTGGGCTGGTGGCGTGGGGCAGAGCGCAGCACCCTGGCAGCAGAGCCCACACCAGGGGGCCATGAGCAGTGTGAGCCAGGTGGGCTGCTGCCCACGGACACTGCCAGGGTGACCCCAGCCCCTGGGGCCCAGCCTTGGCCAAACTGGCTTCATGCCAGAGCTGCCCTGGGAGCCAGTCCGCTGGCCTCTGGGGCGCAGCCTGGGCTGGGATTGCTGCGGGGCGCAGGTTGGGGACTGGCTGGGCCTTTGGACCCAAGGCAGGCAAGCTGGGGGAGCCCAGTCTTCCATGGCAGCCACCGCAGGGAAGGCGAGCGGGACGGGGGCTCTGCAGGCCAGGGCCCAGAAAGGCCGGGTGAGGCGGGCTGTGCGCATCTCCAGCCTCGTGGCCCAGGAGGTAGGTGACCCCCAGCCCTATCCATCCTGGAGCCAGGGCATTGAGGCAGGAGGCCCATAAATTGGGCAGGACCCAGAGGGCTCTGGCTGTCACCGGAACCAGACCGGGAAGAAGCTTCTGAGAAGCAGGCATTTAGGGAGCATGGGATCTATAGACTTGCTTACCACCCTTGGCTCCCACTCAGTTTCTTCCAGGCCTGGTGGCTTGGGTGGCAGTGCTTTATGCCAGGGCTTCCCCATGCTGTGGCTTCAGTTGCCCGCAGCCTTCTATGTCAGAATGCAAAGGAAAGGGCCAACAGGAATGGAATGGACACACGGGGGCTCATTGCAGACTGAGGGGGGGCTGGCAGCTGAGGGAGAAGGTGCAGGCAGTAGGTGTGGGCAGTGCTTGGGCTCCACTATTCCTCACTCCGTGGAGCTGCATGGGCCCTGGGTACAGGAGGTGTGGGGCTTCAAGTTTTGGAGGTGAAGTCCAGGAGGGACTCTGAGTGGATGTGAGGGCGTGCTGAGTTGAGGGGCATGGCTGACTTCTTGGGAGACTGGGACACTGGTAGCTGTGCTGTGGTACCCAGCCCAGTACCTCCATAGGCAACTATGGGGAGTTGGCTCTGTCTCCAGCTACTTTCTGGGGACCTCTGGCATAGACCTGAGGCAGCTCTGGGGAGTGAATGGGGAAGGAAGGGCTTGAGGTGGGCATTGCCCCATGGCCGCCACCTTGCTACCTTCATCCGCTTGCACCTTGGTGCATGTGGTCTTCTCAGGCAGGGGATAGGAACAGGTAGCTGATGAGGACCTAGAACTTGGCTTAAATGAGCTATTACATTCTATGGGGAAAAGGAGCTAGAGGTTTTAAGTACTGGCCCAAGGCCATATGGGCTGTGGGTGTTGCAGAGCTGGGACGGGTACCTGTGAGGAGGAGGTTGGTGGATCTAGGCTTTGTACCCCATGCTGGCCCATGTGACTGTGCATGTGCATGTGTGGCTTTATTTGCTTGTTGGTGTGTGCTGTGGGTAAACTTAGAGGAGGGTCAGTGATGTCATGTTTGGTCCAGCATAGCCCCCAGGGTGCTTGGCCTCTTTGTGGGGAGGAGTCCTGCTTCAGGGCCTAGGACCACCTTCTGTTTCCTTGTCTGTAAATAGACCCTGGCTGGTTCTGTTGTCTTTAACTTGTACTTGACTCGGGAAAGGCCACCACCTGTGCAAACATGTCCTGCCTTAAAGTGAGGCAGCTTAGGGTGAAGGCAGGGTAGAGGCAGAGCCTGTGAGCCCTTCCACTCTCCTCTCCCTGCCTGACACCTCTGGAGCTCCTGTGTCTACTCCAAGTGCCAGTCCCCTAACTATGGCCTGTCTTAATGTCTAGTTTTTTTTCTTTAGGGGGTTTCTTCTAAATACCTCTGTTTTGTGAAGCTGGTCCTGTGACTGCTGGCTTAAATATGAGTGGGGTTTCCTGAGGATTGGGTTCTGGCAGGTGGGAGTCTGGGAGTAGTGCTGGCCACTTTTGTTCTCAAGGGGACTGGGCAGGGCTGAGGATCAGACCACAGGTGGCAGGGCTTAAGCTGGGGAGCTTGGGGGAGTCTTGCGTTGGGTGATATGCCTGTGATAGAGGTGCTGAGGCATACATAGGAGCTCTATGGGCAGAGTGAGGGGAGCTGGCCTCAGCTCATCCTTGCCTAAGGGGCCTGAGACAGAGGGTTGGTGTCTTTGGGCTAGTAATATAAAGAGGCCTTTAAGCCCTTGGTTCCCTGGGCTGCCCAGCAGTGGGACTGCCACTGTCATATTTGCCAAGACAGGGGACCCCCCCCAAAGCTATCATGTGGGCTGGGACCGTCAGGCACTGGACTGTTTTTTGGGCTGAAGACTAGGGTGTGTAGGGTGCAGCATCTAGGGTGGGCAAGGTTGTGTGGTAGAGCTATAGCCTGCGGGTATGGGGTCTGCCTTGCTTGTGGGAAGCTTTACTTCTGGGTATTAGTGCTTAGTGCCCTGAACTCTAGGGCCAGCTGGGGTCCGCATGCTGCGTGGCATGCTGGGATGTACTCCCTGCATTTAGGGGTAACCATTTGCTGTGGCTACTTGACTGAGGGATGGGCATTCTGAATGAAACCTTTTTTGCTCCTCACCACCTCACCTCTTCTCTGGAAGCCTCAACAGTGATGTCACACTCCTGAGGCCCCATGGCCTGGCCTTTGCTGCCCTATACCCCATGAGACATCACCCCTCCTGACCCCTTCCCTGCATGCAGGTGCTGTCCCTGGGTGCGGACGTGCTGCCCGAGTACAAGCTGCAAGCGCCACGTATCCACCGCTGGACCATCCTGCACTACAGCCCCTTCAAGGCTGTGTGGGACTGGCTCATCTTGCTGCTGGTCATCTACACAGCAGTCTTCACGCCTTACTCGGCCGCCTTCCTGCTGAAGGAGACTGAGGAGGGGCCCCCGGCCACCGAATGCGGCTATGCTTGCCAACCTCTGGCTGTAGTGGACCTCATTGTGGACATCATGTTCATCGTGGACATCCTTATCAACTTCCGCACAACCTATGTCAACGCCAATGAGGAGGTGGTCAGCCACCCTGGCCGCATCGCCGTCCACTACTTCAAGGGCTGGTTCCTCATTGACATGGTGGCTGCCATCCCCTTTGACCTGCTCATCTTTGGCTCTGGCTCTGAGGAGGTGGGGCTGGCAGGGAGGCTGAGAGGGATTAGGGCAAGTGGGGGCAGGAGAGAAGGCAATGGGAGGTAGTGGGAGGGAGTGAACACAGACGGACGGCTGAAGAGTGGAGGTGGTGCCCTACCTACACTTGCTCCATCTTCGAATCCACCCTAAAAGGCCCACCATTCCTAATTCACACAAAAGAGCCTGTCAGCTAGGTGTGGCTGTGATCACCTGAAGGTCCCCTTGCCCTCACCATGGAGATTGTGGTCCCTGTACTATAAGCTAGTACAGATCCATGAGACCTGTGTCCTGGCCCAGCTTTCTGTAGGTATGTTGTAAAATGTGGCTGTAGGTGTTAGGAGGAGGTTCAGGGAGGAATTCCTTGAGATCTCGCCTTGGACGTCCTCCAAAGATGAGGACAGCAGAGCCCCCAGCCCTCAGTAGCCCGCTCCCTATTTATTCTCACACTGATGGCCCCTTCTTCTCTAGCTGATTGGGCTACTGAAGACAGCGCGGCTGCTGCGGCTGGTGCGTGTGGCGAGGAAGCTGGACCGCTACTCGGAGTACGGGGCCGCTGTGCTCTTTCTGCTCATGTGCACCTTTGCACTCATCGCGCACTGGCTGGCCTGCATCTGGTACGCCATCGGCAACATGGAGCAGCCGCACATGGATTCACGCATTGGCTGGCTGCACAACCTGGGTGACCAGATCGGCAAACCCTACAACAGCAGTGGCCTGGGTGGCCCCTCCATCAAAGACAAGTATGTCACGGCGCTCTACTTCACCTTCAGCAGCCTAACCAGCGTGGGCTTTGGCAATGTCTCTCCCAACACCAACTCAGAGAAGATCTTCTCCATCTGCGTCATGCTCATTGGCTGTGAGTGTGCCTAGGGAGGGGGACAGGCGGGGCTGAGCCAGTGTTTCCTAGATGGCTTAAGCTAGAGGACAGTGAGGGTGCTGTGGGGCTGTCATGGGGCAGCAAGGAAGAAGGCAGGGCAGGAAGGTAGAGCAGAGGGCTTGGTGTGTTTGTGTACATACTTGTGCTTTGTGTGTGTGTTTCCACTGCAACTGCACACATGTGGTATGTGTCGTTGGCATGGCAGGGGCTGAATGAGGGTCCCACAGAAATGCTGACGGCCTGTTCCCCTTCCTCTGCCCCCAGCACTCATGTATGCCAGCATCTTCGGCAACGTGTCGGCTATCATCCAGCGGCTATACTCAGGTACTGCTCGCTACCACACTCAGATGCTGCGTGTTCGGGAGTTCATCCGCTTCCACCAGATCCCCAACCCACTGCGGCAGCGCCTCGAGGAGTACTTCCAGCATGCCTGGTCCTATACCAACGGCATCGACATGAATGCGGTGGGCCACCAGCTGGGCTAGACAGAATGGGACAAGGAGGGTTTCCTCTGGCCAAGTGAGCTGCTTCACTGATCAGGGCCATACCTGATAGTTTAGGTGGTCCCATTAGTGCTAAGGGTGATTTGAGAAGTGTGATTGTCCACTTTGCCCATGTGCTCACATGCAGTAGAGGGGCTCCTATGGAGCAGCAGGCACTTCCATGTGGGCTGCTGCATTTAGTCCTTACTGCAGGTAGCACCTTGCCTGAGGTGGGTGCCAGTGTCCTCCTTACAAATAGGGAAGTAGAGGCCTAGGGAGGTGATGGGCATTCCCAAGCTGGCACAGCTAGAAGAGAAGGTGCTGGAATCTAGCTCACCTGGCCTGGGGCACCTACAGGGAAGTCAGGCCTGGAAGGATAGGCTTTCTCCAAGGTGGATGGTGGGGTGGGGAGTAGGGGCTCCTGGAGGCTGAGTTTCCTTTCCCTGTCTCCTCAGGTGCTGAAGGGCTTCCCTGAGTGCCTACAAGCTGACATCTGCCTGCACCTGAACCGCTCACTGCTGCAGCACTGCAAGCCCTTCCGCGGGGCCACCAAGGGCTGCCTGCGGGCTCTGGCCATGAAGTTCAAGACCACCCATGCGCCACCTGGGGACACGCTGGTGCATGCAGGGGACCTGCTCACCGCCCTTTACTTCATCTCCCGGGGCTCCATTGAGATACTGCGGGGTGATGTCGTTGTGGCCATCCTAGGTATGGCGGGGATGGGGGCTGGAATGGAGATGGAGTGGCCAGAGGCCTCATGGATGCCCACTCTCAGGCCTCCCAAGGCAGGCAGCCGAGAGAAGAAGCTCCATCTGGGGGGCTGTTGACCTCGGCCAGATTCTCCTTCCCCTAGGTCTCTCCACAGGCAGCGAGACGCCCTGCTTCCTTAAAGCAGGCTGAAATCAGACCCTCTGAGGTAGGCAGTGGCAGGAGGAAGGCTCACTTGGGGCTATGCACTGGGTCCGTGAGGGGCCTGTGGGCACTGTGGCCTCATGCCGCAGCCTGGCCCACCCTCCAGGGTAAAGGGCGACCTGCCCCTTTTCTCTCACTTCTTTCTCCCCACTGTACTTGTGGACAGGTGTGCCTGGCCCTCTGCTTGCCCTTTCCTTGACCCTTACTCCTTAGGGAAGATGTGTCCAGTCTTTTGTCCACAGCTCATGGTAGGAGCCTGTAGAATTTTATATCTTAGCCAGCAGGAACACACGCCATGTGCCACTAAAACCAAAGATTAAAGGTTCTCTATGTACTTGGCCTTACTATAGTAAGTGGGCCTTATATATCCTGGTATTTTCTCTTCTAGGCTTGCTAAGCTATGCCATTCTGGTTTTTTTTTTTCTCAGTAAGGTATTAAGATTTATAGTTTGAAAAACACAACTTGTGAGAGCTGGTGATTGGGACAGCAGGGTGTTCATAACGTGAGGTTTTGGGGTAGAAGTAGAAGTTAGAACCTAGAAACATCAGGGACATGGGCAGAATGGGGCCTCTGGGCGAGCCCAGTGGGCAGGGCCCAGTACCAGGAGCACAAGGCTCCAAGGCTCCAATACTGCCTGTTGGGAGCTGAGAGAGACAGGACTGGCTGAATGCTAGGTTGGGCAGGGCTGGGCCCGGGAGGGACTGCATGGAGGGGAGGGGGATACCTGCTGCCCTCACCTTGAGCTCCTCCTGTCCTCTGACTGGCAGGGAAGAATGACATCTTTGGAGAGCCCCTGAACCTGTATGCACGGCCTGGCAAGTCCAATGGGGATGTGCGTGCCCTCACCTACTGTGACTTGCACAAGATCCACCGGGATGACCTGCTCGAGGTGCTGGACATGTACCCTGAGTTTTCTGACCACTTCTGGTCTAGCTTGGAGATCACCTTCAACCTTCGCGATGTGAGTGGCCTCCCTGCCAGGCCCTTGTCTCTAGGAGCTCTGTCTTCTGCTGCCAGCTGTGTGGCTGCACCAACGTGTTGTGACGTGAGAGTGCGGCTCTGGTCCTGGCCTTAGCCTCCCTGTTTGTCTGGTGGTTCCGAGGCCTGATCTGGTTGTCGACTCAGTGTGGCCACCCTCCCAGCACTACCCCGGCTACCCTGTGTGAATGAGAGGTTGGGCCTGACGCGGCAGGGCAGGCTGTAGCAGGCCCTCAGCGCGGTTTTGGTTTGCAGACCAACATGATCCCTGGGTCTCCGGGCAGCACAGAACTTGATGGTTTCAGCAGGCAACGCAGGCGCAAGCTCTCCTTCCGCAGGCGCACAGACAAGGGTGAGGCGAGGAGAGTGAGGTCAGCCAGGCCCCACAGGCAACCCTGCCTCTTCTGGTGTTCCCCGCTCCTCACCCTATCTTGTGAGCCCAGCTCAGTGTCACCTCCTCTGACCTGGGCCTCTGTGGTCTTCATGGGGCTGGGGTTCTGGTGGGTGCTGCAGGACGAGGGAGGATGAGAGGGTAAGACATTTGGTGGTGGGGGTGGAGGGCCTGACACCGTGTGGCTGAGGGTGGAGGGGAGCTGCAACCACTCTAGGTGGCTCGGTCTGCTTGCTAGTGAGAGCAGATAACAGTGGGAACAACCAGGGACAAGGCCAGCCTCCTGTGCCGTCTTGTCCTGGGCCAGCTCGTGCTCCTCCCCCATGCTCACTCAGGAGCCCTCCCTGTTCTCTGTTTCCCACAGACATGGAGCAGTCACGGGAGGTGTCCGCCTTAGGTCTCAGCCGGGCAGGGGCCGGGCCGAGTAGCAGGGGCCGGCCAGGAGGGCCATGGGGGGAGAGCCCGTCCAGTGGCCCCTCCAGCCCTGAGAGCAGTGAGGATGAGGGTCCAGGCCGCAGTTCCAGCCCCCTGCGCCTGGTACCTTTCTCCAGCCCCCGCCCCCCTGGAGAGCTGCCTGGTGGGGAGAACCTTACAGAGGACTGTGAGAAGCGCAGTGACACTTGTAACCCATTGTCAGGTATGGGCCAGGACAGACTGGGCAGGGGACCAGAGTGGGCCATGGGCAGGGTAAGGATCCACCTGGCCTCATCCTGCCTCTGCTTCAGGTGCCTTCTCAGGAGTGTCCAACATCTTCAGCTTCTGGGGGGACAGTCGGGGCCGCCAGTACCAGGAGCTGCCTCGCTGCCCCACCACCACCCCCAGCCTCCTCAACCTCCCCCTTTCCAGCCCAGGCCGCCGGCCACGGGGTGACGTGGAGAGCAGGCTGGATGCCCTCCAGAAGCAGCTCAACAGGTGACACTGTGTATCTGTGTTTGTGTGTAGAAGGGGCTGTGATCTTGGTGTCTGGGTGTGGACTGCTGTCAGTAGTTAGGGAATGGGGAGTAGTGTCTGCTCTGTCCAGGCCTACCTGTGTGTTGGGCAGCTGGACCCTTTCCTTCCATCAGCAGCAGCCACCACCGAGTTAGAGGGAGCGTGGGTTGACAGACTCCTCAGAAGGGTGGTCCCTGAGTCACAATGAACCATATCTCCTCTTCCCTTGAGACCTAGGGCACCTCCTCCCACATGTCTGCCCACCCTGTTTCTTCCTGCCCTCAGACTAGAGACCAGACTGAGTGCGGACATGGCCACTGTGCTACAGCTTCTACAGAGGCAGATGACACTGGTTCCACCCGCCTACAGCGCTGTGACCTCCCCAGGACCCGGCCCCACCTCCACCTCCCCTCTGCTGCCTGTCAGCCCGATCCCCATCCTCACCCTGGACTCGCTTTCTCAGGTACGAACTGAGCCCTCAGCCAGCCTTTTCTGGCCTGTGCTGCCCTTTCCATCCGACCCGTACCTCATCTCCTCCCTCTGCTGTTAACTACCCTCCCATAGTCTCTTCCCCTTAGGAAGGCTGCCTCAGGGGCAGCAAGCACGGGGAGGCAAGCCCAAGCGGCATGTGCTGCCTGCCACACTACTTGAAGGGCCTGCTCTGCCTGTCTGGACTGGGTCATAAGTGGAGCCTGATGTGTGGTGCAGGGAGGGTGCGTTGCCTGCTGCTGTGTCTGTGGGGCTGGACTCTAAGCCTTGCTATGGCCAACAGTCCCTGTGTAGTGGCTCTGGCCCTCAGAATGGGCCACACAGCAGACTTCTACAGCTTCTGGCCTTTCATAGGTGCTGAGGCCAAGCTCAGGGTGGATTTCCTGGGCCTCTGTCTCTGCCCTTCTGCTGGACAAGGGGTCTCGACTACCCTTTGCTCCTGACCTGCTGTCAAGACAGCCATGTCTGACACCTCTGACTAGTTCCTCAGGCCCCTGAGGAGGGGCTCCCAGCTTCCCACTCAGCCCTGTTCTATTCTTTCTCTCCTTTTCTCCCTCCCTGCCTCCTCTGGCATGCGCTCCCCCTCCCATATGCTGCCTGCTCCTGTTTGCAGACACCAGGGCCCACGTCAGCAAATGTGCCAGTCTCCCCTCACAGCCTCCCCCGCTGAGATCACACCAGCAGGCTTGCAGCACACACAGACCCTCTGCCTGCCCTGGCACTCCCCCTGGTCTCTGCAGCCCTAGCCCAGCCTGTCCCTGTCCCCTGCTGAGGTTGCACCAGCAGGCTTGCAGCACACACAGACCCTCTGCCTGCCCCACAGCCCTGGTCCAGCCTGTCTCCGTTTCTGGGTCTCTGAGTTCTTTCTGGACTGAAGAAAGGAACTTTTTCTTTCTTTTCTATCTCAGCTTCTGTTCCAGCTTTCTTCCCTGGGGAAGAAAGAGACTAGGATCTGGAATGTTCCCTGGGTCCTGGGCAAGGCACTCTGTGTCAAGATTGAAATGCCTTCTACTCCCAATGGGAACTCATTTCTCTCTCCAACCTCAACACCTTTCTTGGTGGTCCCAGTCTGTCTGCCTGGAACCTTTTCTGTCCCAGACTAAGCACCCTCTCTGTCCACCTGCCTCCTCCCTGTCCCTCCCTCCCTCCCTTGGCTCCTTGTCCACTAACACTCATTGTTTTTTGCAGGTTTCCCAGTTCATGGCATGTGAGGAGCTCCCTCCTGCGGCCCCAGAGCTCCCCCAAGATGGCCCCACTCGACGCCTCTCCCTGCCGGGCCAACTGGGGGCCCTTACCTCCCAGCCTCTGCACAGACACGGCTCAGACCCAGGCAGTTAGTGGGGCTGCCCAGCGTGGACATGTGGTTCACCCAGGCTCAGGGCATGGCCTGGGCCCTCCCCTCTGATGCCTGTTCAGGCGGCTCTGGCTGTGGATAGCACAATTCCTCCCCAGCCTTTGGGACCTCTCTTCCTGTAGTCCCCAGGGCCCCAGTGGGAGGGCCAGGGGCAGTGGCAGGGGCAGGGCCGGGCAGTGGACAGGGGGCCTGTGGTCTCACCCTGCCCTGGGGGCATTAGCTGGTCTAACTGCCCAGAGGCACCTGGCCTGGGCCTTAGGCACCTCAAGGACTTTTCTGCTATTTACTGCTCTTACTGTTAAGGATCATAATTAAGGATCATATGAATAATTAATGAAGATGCTGATGACTATGAAAAATAAATAATTATCCTGAGGAGACTCTAGTGGTTCTGGGAGAGTACAGCTGTCAACATGCCTAGCTGGGTGTCTGGATTTAGGATACACTGTGTGCATGCAGTGGCCCATCTATGCAGGAATCCAGTAGGGATGACCTGGACCACCTCCAGTCCTTCCTGTCTCATAGGGCCTAGGCCCAGGGGAGTCAGAGCCACACTGGACTACTTAGAGGTTAGAAGTAGCCCTAAGAGGATGCAAGACTGGAGTCCCCGTGGATCTTGGAGGTTTTCTGGGCAGCAAGCAGGCTCTGCACTGACTATGAAAGCCTGTCGTACACTTGTACCCTTACTCTGCAGAGGGCCCTGCCTCACGCTGGCCCTGACCTGGTGGAGCTGAAGTTTTGACTCATGCTGCCCCTCCCCAACTTGGCCTGATCATGACCTTTGCCCAGATATACTCTAGTCTGGACGATTGATTGAGTCTCTACACAGACCCAGTTCTGGGCTCTTGTTTTTCTGCTGTGGTCAAAGCCCAGCAGGTACCTGGCAGCAGATGCCTGGATAGAGGGTAGACTAAGTCAAAACCAAATCCGTTGCCTTTGAGTCAACTCCAACTCACAGTGACCCAATACAGCAGAGTAGAACTACTCCATAGGGTTTCCAAGGAGTGCCTGATGGGTTTGAACTGCCAACCATTTGATTGGTATCCCAGCTGTTAACCACCACAACACCAGAGCTCCAAAGAGGGTGGAAGTTCCCATTATTAGAGAAATAAATCTAAAGAGACATCCTGGGGGGCAGAGAAAGGGATGTGTGAGGTTATGTGTATGATGGGTATGTGGTGTGTAAGTGCTGTGTAGCGTGTTATATCTGGTGTGCAATGAGTGGTATGGTATGTGATGTGTATGTGTGCTATGTGTTGGCTTGGCTGGCATGTAGTTTGTGCATGGCATGGTGTGTATGTGGTATATGTGTATGTGTAATGTGTGTGGTATGGTGTATGTGTGTGCTGTGTGTGTGTAATATGTGTCTGATATATATATGTGTGGTGTGATGTATATGTGTGATATGAAGTGTGTGTATGATATGTGTGTGTGGTGCGGGTGTGTAGTATATGAATGTATGCTATGGTCTGTGTAATGTGTATGTGCATCATGTGTACGTGTGTACTGTGTATGGTGCATGTGTGATGTGTACATGTATATGATGCATGTGATATTTATATGTGTATGTGACATGCATGTGATGTATATATGTGTATGGTATGTATGTGGTGTGTGTGTTTTGTATCTGTGGTAGCTAGTGGGGTAGCCAGTCCTGTGAAGACACAGAGCTCCTGGGGGCGCAGTGAGTACGGTGGCTGCTCCAGGGTCAGCCGATGTCCAGCAGGAGGAGCCAACAGACCACTTCAGGCTTCGTCTGGGCAGACTGGTTTGTAGGTGAAGATGTGACCTAAAGACTTCCAGAGCCCTCAGAGCTGTTTCTCACCACCCTCACTGCTGCTGACTCTTTGATAACCCTGCTTTCAAGACAAATGGGTCTATTTCAATTGTTCATGCTGGGATGGGATGAGTGTTGGGTTAGAAACCATACTATGTGGTATGGTGTATGTGTGTGCTGTGTGTCCCTCCCTAACAGCCTGGAGGGATCTCCAAATGATTGCCCAGAGCAACTAGGAGAGAAGGGGACATCTTTTCCTCCTGTTCAGGTGGTTCAGCCCCAGGACCCAGCGCCATCTCCATGAGGGTAAGAGCTTGGAGGAGTCTGTGTGAAGCCAGTGTGCTCTCAGGGGACGGGACAGTGAAGGGTGAAAAGGGCCACAGAGGGGCCAAGCAGAAGAGCAGCTTTGTGTGAGGGGGTACTTTGTGTCCACGCGAGTGCCATATCTTTAGGGCTGGGAGCTCACATGCAGGACTCTTGGTGGCTGATAGGTGTGTGAGTTGGGTAGGCCAGGAAGGCTGAGCTCATGGACTACGGAGAACAGGAGCAATCAGGAAGCTGACTGTGAGATCTGAAGGTATAATTAAAGCTCAAGCTTGCCTTATACCCTGAAGTTCTGTGGGCAAGGTCAAGTTCCCACTGTCTGGCTGTGTCTCTATCTGTTTTAGTCATGTAGTACTGCTGTAACAGAAATAAAATGAGTGGATGGCCTTAAAAGAGAAATGTTTATTTATACACAGTCCAGTAGACTACAAGTCCAAATTCAAGGTGTCCGCTCCAAGGGGAGGCTTTTCTTCAGTCAGCTCTGGAAGGAAGTCCTTGTGATGCTTCAGTGTTTGGTCAGGGAGCATCTTGGTGCAGGACCCAAGGTCTGAAGGATGCACTCTTCT
The DNA here is from genome assembly GCA_028571685.1 of Heterohyrax brucei. NCBI lineage: Eukaryota > Metazoa > Chordata > Mammalia > Hyracoidea > Procaviidae > Heterohyrax > Heterohyrax brucei. The sequence goes on along the minus strand of CM053158.1, from coordinate 59,136,785 downwards.
CCTGGTGCTGCTTTCTTGATAGTGTGAGGTTCCTAACTCCCTTCTTGCTTCCCTTTCCTTTTATCCCTTGTAGGATAAAAGGATAAAAGGAGGTGCAAGCCACACTCTAGGGAAACTCCCTTTACAATGGAGCAGGGAGGTGACTTTAAGAAAGGACTTACAGTCTCACCCTAATCCTCTTTAACATATGGTGTAGGAAAATCACAAAGTAGAAGGCATTCACACAATATTGGTAATCAAGACCCAACTAAATTTCTCTACATATTTTTTGGGGGATACCAATTCATGACACTATCCTTATTACTATCTGTATTTTGAGTGTCTTTGTCCTGTGAGCTGAAGCTCAGGTTCATAAACTGTGTGTCCAGATACAGGGCTGGGGCTACCTGAGCCAGACTCCGTGGGCTATAGGGTGATAGGATGTGTGGAGGGTGGGGTGAGAGCCAGCCAGGTGAGTAAGGGATGAGTGTTAGTGAGAATAGGGAAGGAGAAAAAAAGACCTTTATTCTCATGTTCTAGGCTTTGAATTAGTGACGAAGCTGGTGACTTCTGTTTGGGCACCATGCTTATCCTCATAGTCAGCTGCTTGTTGCCAGGCGAGGGCACTGTCCAGTCCTTGGAGATCTAGTCTATACTTTGTTTCTTCCAGGGGAGGATTGTGGGTGTGTGGCATGTACTTGCCTTAAGTGTATTGTGTGTGGTATGTGTAGTGTGTGTTTTGTGTTGTGTGCAGTATGTCTTGTGTGTGTAGTAGTATTTGTGCAGAGGTCCACCATCAGCCTTGTAGACAAAGTCACGAGCCCCTGTAAATGACGGGCTGAAGCATCTCACCTGTGACATGTTTTCTAGCCTACTGCCCTTGATATTATTTGGCTTCCTAATTAACTTTTCTTCCAAAAAGATAACCCCTCCTCTCCTGGCACAAGGATCAGGGGAGATGCCTTCTGAGAGGGGCCTTTACTATCCCCTTGGTTTATGAAATAATATTGGGAAAACCTGTGCAGGAATTTCTGTGGAAAAGAGCTCAGAGGAATGATTTCTAACACAGCCAGCTTAAAAGCAGCGAGGCCGGCCCAACCCCTGCTGACTTCTCCCAGCTGCTCACCCCTCCTTTCACACGAGATAAGCAAGCTTGCAAGAAGGCCCTGAAGGGCTTTCCAGAGACAGTTCCCCTCCCTTTCTTTCCCAGTTTTTAGATAGCAAACATCTTACTTCAGGAAAATAACTAGATTCCCAAGTTTATTACATTTGGTATTGGCAAACAGACAAATACTAAAGAAATGCCTTTCTTAGAGTAGTTTAAGAAAAACTTAGAATAAGGGACGGTGGACACCCATTGTCCTTACAGGAAGAGATAAGGAAGAGCAGATAAGGAACAAATAGAGACTGTATAACTTTTAAGATGGGTTTGTCTTCTCTTCCTGCTTAGGTAAAGTTAATAGAAGTCTAAGATTAGTTTTGCTCCAGCTGTTAATTATAAATCACAAATATGCCTGTCTCAGACCATTCTTTAGAGGGTCCTAATGGTTAACATGAAAAGGAATGACAAACTGTTTGCTCTTTACTAACTAACAGAGAGGACCCTAATAGTCAACAAGAGAAGACCACTGTCTCTAACCATTGTTTAAAAGATTAATAGCTAACATGAAAAGAGACACTAGTCTTGGGCCGTTATTTAGAAAACTCTAGTGATTGACATGAAGAGACCATGAGGTACCTGCTTCTTGCCTAGCCAATCACCGACGTGGTCAAAGTACTACTGCCTTACTGACTATAAAAAAGATAACAATAAACTAAGACAGCTCTCTCTTGCTCTCTGGGTCGGACTACCTTAAACCAGAAAAGTCTTTCCTGTCTCCTTTGTTCATTTCCCGCCGTGCCTCTCCCTCCCTCCGTGCAGGACCCTGAAAAGTGTTGGGATTGGCTCCAGGCGTATTTGTGTGGGTATATGTGTATGCATGCATGTGCACATCTGTGTGCTCAGGAATGTGACCATGTGTTTTAGTTACCTGGTACTGCTCCAACAGAAAGTCCCACAAGTGGATGGTTTCATGAAGAGAAAATTTATTGTCACAGTCCAGTAAGCCACAAATCCATTTATGAGTAGCAAGTCCATTCAGTAAGAGAAGTTATCACAGGCTGGTAGGCTTAGTCCAAATTCAAGGACAGCGTCTCGGCACAGGAACTTCAGGTCCAAAGGATGTGCTCTGCTCTTCGTGCTGCCTTCTGGGTGGTATGAGGTTTCCAACTTATTCTGCTCCTTTCTCTCCCTATCCCACAAGCTGGTAGCTTGAGTCCTGCCTCATGAGCACAACTGCTGCCCATTTTCCCTCATCAGCATCACAGATGCAGGATTCACAACACATGGGAGGAATCACACCATACTGGGACTCATAGCTGAGTCAAATCAATACATACATTTTTTGGGAGACACAATGCAATCCATGACACCAGGCATGGAGGGATCTCTAACTGGTTGCCCTCACTGGAAGCCTTGAAAGTGCTCAGTTGTTCTGAAGATATCAATTTGGACTGGTTGGAGAAGAGGCCAGCAGGCTGAGACAACTTGTACCTGGGTCCCTGACAGGGGCCACCTGCTGAGTGGGCCCTCCCCCACCGTTTGCCAGGTAGCTACTACCTGCCAGTAAGCTGGGTGTTTTGCACATTGCATTGTGTAATCTCTGTAACTTTAAGGAGAGGTGAGCATTATGATTCTACCTGAGGAGGGCAAGGCTCACCCAGGCTCAGTAACTGGCCTGAGGTCACACAGCTTGTAGGTGCCTGGTCTGAGTAACTCTAAAGCCACTGTAGGGACTTAGAAACACTTGTGTGAACCAGCAGCCACTGGCTGCAGGGGTTGAGTTCAGACCTGGTCCTGAACTCAGCAGGTGGGCAGGGATGCTGTGAGTGGGGAGTGTAGCCCAGTTAGAGAGCCTGTGTGGAGACTCCCTAAGTCCCATTCCCAGTTTGCTCTGGGCCCTCCCCTCACCTGGCAGGTGATAGCTCACTCCTCTGCCATAAGTGATGAGTAGTGCTATAATGCCTGGAATGGTGAACATCAAGTTTGGACAGGGTCTGCCCAGAGCAGAAGGCTGCCTAGACCACCCACAGAGGGCCCAGCCCCAGGTGGCCACCTGCCAGCTCCTTGTTGCATTTGTGAGACTTGGGTATCCTAGGGGAGGGGTAAGCAGAGCTTCATCTCTTGTGATTCTGAGGCTCAAGGGGTAGCTAGGACCACAGGCTCCATGTCAGTTTATTTCCCCCTGGGTGCTGGATGGTCCTGTTCACCTAGCACTGCTCCATCACTGGAGGAATGAGCCCGGGAGACAGGGTAACTCAGCATCATGTTTCTGTGCCTCATTTTTCAATAAGAAGCAATAGAGGTATAGGAATCAGAAGGGAAAAAAGATAAAACTGCCTTATTTTTAGGACATGTATTTGCAACAATAGGACGATGTACATAGACTTTTGAACAGACAAGTTAATGGAACTAATAAGAGGGTTGCTGACTAGATGTAAGACTGACTAACAAAAATCAATGACAGTTCTTCTATACTACAATAACTACTGAGAATATGTATCTTCTCCTCATGGTCATTATGTGAAAATAGAGTATGACTACATCACTATGTAACTACCAAACTACTGAGAATCATGGCCCACTCAAGTTGACACATAACCTTAACCACCCAAACCAGCATTACTCTTGCCTCGCACCTTGGCATTGGCTATTGCCAGATGCATTTGTTAATGGGCAAAACAGTTGTATAGCAGCTTTTTACTGTTGTCATCAGTGCATAATCTTGGATAATGAGACAGTTGATAAGTGAGGGTGTGTATAGGAGAAAATATACTATCCATAATAGCAACAAAACCAAAATACCTGAAAAACAACAACAAAACAAAACAAAAAAAAACACAAGTTTTCTATGGAGGAAATGTTACCCTCTATTAAAGATGATATGAGAATATCTAAATACATGTAATACTCCATGTTTGTGGATAGGATAACTTCACATAAAAGCATCAATTCTGTCCAAGTGTTATGTCATAATAGCAATGCTAATTGAATTCTAACTGTACTTTTTTAGAAACTCAATAAACTTATTCTAAAATTTACATGGAAGAATGAATATTCCCAAATAACTAAGATAACTTCTAAAGAGAAAAGGGAGGGATTACCCATGAGATGTGAAGACATGCCCCCAAACAGTAGTAATAAAGTGATAAAGCAAGATAGAGAACTCAGATTAGGCCTGTGTATATACAAGAGCTTGGTTTACGATGAGGAGGCACCACAAATCAGTGATGATAAAAAGAGCTTGTTTAGTAAATTATCTCTGGGAAAACTTGTTTGTAATACCGAGGGGGAAGAGGTAGATTCTTACCATATGCCATAAATGAGAGTGGACTCCAGGTGAATTAAAGGCCTAAATGAAAGGTATGGCTATAAAGAAAAAAAGAAGTGTAGACTGATATATTTAATACCTGGGATGGAATTTGGGGAAGAGTTCATAAAAAATAAGAGCTAAAAATCACCAAGGGGACCGGGTGGTACTGTGCTTAAATGGTTGGCTGCTCACGAGAAAGTCAGCAGTTTGACTCCACTGGCCACTCCTTGGGGACCCTAGATGGCAGTTCGACTCTGCCATATTGGATTGCTATTAGTTGGAATGGACTTGACAGCAACAGGTTGTAAGATAAAAATAGATGCTTTCACTGTATCAAAATTAAGAATTTCTGTTCAAAGAAGAATAGCATAGACAAAACTGATATACACTGAATTAGAGAAGACATTTGCAAAATTTAAAACTGACCAGGCTTTAATGGAATGTACAAAAACTTCTGAAGATCAGCAGGATAAAATTAAGGAATTTTATAGAATCACCATGGGGAGGAAATGGCTTGTTGGCCAAAAAAAAAAAAAAAAAAAAAGAAAGACAGGCAAAGGGGAAAATAGGCAAGACATAGAAGAAAAAGCCCAAATTCCCCTAGAAAGGTGATATTTACACTGTAGAGAGGTGTTCCAAAGCTTTTGAGGATTAGATAAAATTAATCCCACCAGAATGGAAAACTTAGGAAAGCATATATAATGGGCATCTGCTATTCATGACTCCTCAAAAGCTTTTGAACACCTCTCTACAGTGTAAATATCACCTTTCTAGGGGCCTACATAGAAACTCTGGTGGCATAGGGGTAAGTGCTACAGCTGCTAACAGAAAAGTCAGCAGTTAGAATCTACCAGTGCTCCTCAGAAACTCTATGGAGCAGTTCTACTCTGTCCTATAGAGTTGTTATGAGTCAGAATCAGCTTGATGGCAATAGGTTTGGTTTTTGTTTTTTCAGTTCCCAAGTCTCCTTTGTTGTTAAAGCGCAAATGTGGAAGTATTTTCTAACTAATGACACACACCCAACGACTCTTAAATTCTGAATTATGTGGATGAAGAGGCAAACTGCCTACTTTCTTTTGCAGTTGATTGCAGAGGCAAGAGGCGGCTCCACTGTGTGATGTGGGGCGTCATTTCCAGAAGCTCATTCTTGAATCTGTTTCTTGCAGCCTCTATGGTTTTGTGATATATCTAATATACTTAATAAATCCCTTTCTTCTTCAATTGGGTAGAGAGGATTCTCTTACTTGTAACTGACAGGCTGGGTTTTCTTGAGGAGCAAAACCAGTGAAGTGTGTATAGATACATAAATGTATGTAGAGAGATTTACCTCAGGGAAATGGCTCAGATAGTTCTGGAGGCTCGCAAGTCTCAAATTCATGGGTCAGGCGCTAGGCTGGAAGTTTCTCTTGATTCACCTTGTTGCAGGGGCTGATAAACTCCAGATCAGCAGGTCAGGCTGCAGGCTGCTGACTGATGTCCCAAGAACTGAAGGTCAGGGGATGATGAATCAGATGCAGGATCCAGAAAGAACTGTGCCAGAACATCCCCACATATTGAATGCAAACTATACCCCCAAGGAAACTGATTGGCTTTCAGCTGCTCATATCAGACCACAAAACAGAAGACAATTACATAATATTTGTCAAACCACTGAGAATCATGTTCTAGCCAATTTGAACATAACCTTAACCATCACAGTCCAGCCCTTGTCACCTTGGCACCTGTATATCTCACCTTAAACCAGACATCATCTCTAAAGACAATTATAAAGTCATTCTTGTGATTAACATGATATAACTAACATGCGTACAACTCAAAACCACTAATGTGAGAGCATAAATCTCTTTGTTAAACATGCTCACTGGTATTTCTGTTACAGCACCTAGATGGCTAAGACACAGGCCAATTATGATAACTTCCTTCTTTGCCCATTGATCAGGGGCATGAGGAGCCCATCGTGGCTGGGTGGCATTGTTGACTTCCAGTTCAATGGAATCAGTGTTTGTCTCAAGGTGGGAGCATTCTGCCTTAGGAATTAAAACCGCTAGGCCTGCAGGAAGCAAAAATTTTGTGGATAATAGTGAGTGGTACCACTCTTGTCTCCCCTCCTTGATTCCTGGACCAGTGAATCCTGGCCATGGGAGAAATAGCACCCTATGTTGGATGCTGGTTTAAAGCTTATATGCCCCCCTGGAGAACATTGCACCATTCCTGCAAAGTATTGCCATCTAGATGGTGCCATCATTATGTCTTTGGGCCATTCTGTCATGCTATCAAGCCAGCTGCTTCGGGATGATAGGTAATGTGATAAAACAAGTGAATTGCATTGGCATGGCCCCGTGGCCACACTTTATCTGCTGGCAAATGAATTCCTCGATCTGAGGCAGTTCTGTGTGGGATACCACAATGGTAGAAAACACATTCTGTAAGTTCATAGATCATAGTTTGGCAGAAGAATTAGCTGTAGAGAAGACAATTCTAGATCCAGAGTAAGTGCTTATGCCAGTAAGAACAAAATGCTGTGCTTTCTGTGGTGGGAGTGGTTCAAAGTCATCAACCTTGACCAGGTTGCTGGCTGATCACCCTAAGGAGTGGTGCTGTATTGGAGACTCAGTGTTGGCTTTTGCTCCTGGAAGATGGGCTAATCAGCAGCGGCTGCAGACAAATTGACCTAGGTGAGTGCAAGTCCATGTTGCTGAACCCGTGCATAACCTTCATCCCTGCCACCATGACCATTTTGTTCATATGCCCACATGGCAAGGACAGCAGTGAGTGGGAAAGAATATGACCGGTTTCCACAGAATGAGTCACCTGTTTTTTGTTTTTTTTTTATTATGACTGAGTGAAAATGTGCATTCCTGTATAAATTTACATGCCCACCTATATACAGCTTCCACTGCTCTCCCTGTCCGGTGACAGCACACTATTCCTCTCTGCTCCATACGTGTCTCACCCTCCCAACAGTCTCCTTTCCCCTCTTCTCCACCCACTCCCCTTCCTCCAGCTAGAGGTCAGCAGGATGATATCCTATAGATGCATAGAACCATAAAGTGCATCCAATATATGGTCACTCTGCATTGCCAAGTCCAATCCATTCACGTCCGAAGAGTGGAACTTCGTTATGATTTATGGGCAAGGGCAGCATCAGGGCCAGAGGAGAATGAGTCATCTTACCCACTTGATTGTTGCTGAAGTCACCCTTTGGTAAGCATTCACAAGAGACAGAAATATCTTCACTTTTTTGGCTGACTAAGAGGTATTTATGCACTTTCCTCTTCCTCATACTTACTTGTCACAAATTTTCCAGTCACATTCTTTCCAAGTCCCCGACCTTTCAGTCAAACCATTGGCCACAGCTTGTGAATCAGTATGCAAGAGCACATGCAGTTATCTTTCTGTTCAAGAAAACTGAACACCCAGGTGCGTTGCTCAAAGTTCTGCCCATCAGAAGGAATTCGTTTCACCACTGTCATTCAGGAAGTTCCTAGAAACAGATCGCAGTGCTAGCCAACGTTCAGTTTTAAGCAGTACCTGCGTATCCTGCAGAATCATTGGTAAACCAGGCATGAGTTTTCTCTTCCACAGTCAACTGCTTATAAGGAACTCCCCATGAAGCCTTAGGAGACTGAGAGATGTAGGGTAACACAACAGGAGTGGAGACCATGGGAGTTTGGGCCATTCCCTCGTGCAAATTTCCTTTGCTTTCAGGTGCTGCTCTGGCCCAGTCTCAAACTTCCATTTAAAGATAGAGGGCTGTTGTGCATCTCCAACATGTCAGACAACACCTAGATCACTACGTGCAGCTGAGTCTGCGTGGTGACCTTGTATCCCACGGTTAAGCGTTCAGTCTCCACTAAGGCCCAGTCATAAGCCAAAAGTTGTTTCTCAAAAGCAGAATCGTTATCTGCAGAGGATGTCAGAGTTCTGCTCCCAAATCAGTCAGCACTGGGTATACCAGTTGAAGCCTGCAAAGACTCCAAACAGCATCTCTGTAAACAGCATCTCTGCCTGCTACTGCCGCTTCAAGAGGCATTGAGCTGGTTGGTCCATGTTGCCCAAGTGGTAGAGTGACTGTCATGGCAGCCTGAACCTGTTGCAGAGCCTTCTGTTGTTTTGGACTCTGCTTAAAACTAGCAGCTTTTGAATCATATGGCCAGCAAAGCACATCCAAATTAAGAATACATTGACTGTAAAATCCGAACAGGCTCACCTAGTGTTACATCTTCTCTTTGTTGTAGGAGGGGCCAGGTGTAACAACTTATTCTTTTCTTAGAAGAATTATCTTACATGTCTCACACACTGGACCAGTGGAAATTACACCGAGGTGGAAGGTGCCTGGATTTTTGTTGAGTTTATTTCCCTCTCTTTGGTATGCAAATATCTTACCAATAAGTCTAGAATCACTGATACTTCTTCCCTACTAGGTCCAATCAGCATAATGTCATCAATGTCATGGACCAGTGTAACACCTTGTGGAATAGAAATGTGATTAAGATTCCTGCAGACTAAATTGTGACATAGGGCTAGACACTTGATATACTCCTGATACAGTACAGTGAAGGGTCAATACCCGTCCATTCTGGCTCACTGATGCCTAGGATAATGATCTTTTTGTGTTCAATTTCCTTCTTTTTAAATTGTACTTTAGGTGAACATTTACAGCTCAAGTTAATTTTTTAATACAAAAATTTATACTCTTACATATATCACTGTGTGACGCTAGTTGCAATCTAGTGACAGCATGTCCCCTCTTTCTACTGAGGATTTCCTGCATCCATCCAACCAGGTCTTCTCCATTCCTGCCTTCTCATTCTGCCTCTGGACAGGAGCTACCCATTTGGCCTTGGGTATGTTCTTGAACCAAGATGCACACTCTTCGTGTGTATTGTTATAGTTTTATAGTCCATTCTAATCTTTGTCTGAAGAGTGGGTTTTGGGAATGATTTTAGTTCTGGCATAACAAAGGGTTCGAGGATCATGTCTTCAAGGGCTCCTCCAGTCTTTGCCAGACAATTAAGTGATCTTCTTACGTCAATTTGAGTTCCGCTCTGCAGTTTTCTCCCACTCCATCAGGGACTCTGTTTTGTTCCCTGTGAGGGCAGCTGTTGGGCTGTCAACTAGACCATCTAGTTCTTTTGATCTCAGACTGATAGAGTCTCTAGTTTATGTAGCCCTGTTGTCTTCTGAGCTGATGTTTTCCTTGTGTCTTTGGTGTTCTTCAGTATTCTTTGCTCCATGTGCGTCAGGAGCAATTGATGCATCTTATATGGCCTCTTGCTTTTAGGATCCCAGATGCCACTCACTAAAGTGGGATGCAGAACATTCTCTTAACAAACTTTGTCATGCCAGTTGATACAGATGTCCCCTGAAACCAGTCCCTGCTACTCTGTCCCTTGGTTTGGTTGCATTCAGGAAACTTCTCAGCTTCTGGTTTAGTCCAGTTGTGCTGTCTTCCCCTGTATTGTGTGCTGTATTGTCTGCTGTCTAGTGAATTCTTCTCTCCTTCCCTCCTCACCCTTGTAACCATCAAAGAATGTTTTCTTCTGTGTTTAAACCTTTTCTTGAATTCTTACTGTAGTGGTCTGTCATGGTTGGAATTGTGTCCCCCCAAAAATGTGTGCAGCCACGTGGCTGGGATATGGTTCCCAGTATCTTGGGACTGTCCTCCATTGTGTGGTTTTGCTAACCTGTATGTTAAAGGATTAGGGTGGGGCTGTGAATTCCTGCTGTAGGGGGAGTTTCCCTGGAGTATGGCTTGCCCCACCCTTAATGCTTTTAGCTTGCAAGTAATAAAAGGAAACAGAGACAAAGGACAATTTGAGAACCTCGCTACCATCAAGCAAGCAGCACCGGGAGCAGAGCGCGTCGTTCAGACCAGAGGTTCTTGCATGAGGACGCTCCCTGGACAAAGACTGATGCAATACCGGACTTTCCCCCAGAGCCGACAAGGGGAAAGTCTTTCCCTGGAGCGGACACCCTGAATATGGACTTGCAACCTACCGGACTGTGTAAGAATAAATCTTTCTTTGTTAAAGCCATCCACTCTGTAGTATTTCTGTTAGAGCAGCCTAGCTGACTAAAACATGGTCTCATATAGTATTTGGCTTTTTGCAGCTGGCTAATTTCTCTCAGCCTAATACCTTCCTGATTCCTCCATGTTATGAGATGTTTCATGATTCATTGTATTCCATTGTATGAATATACTATAATTTGTTTATCCATTGATCTGTTGATGGGCATCTGGATGGTTTCCACCTATTTGCTATTGTGAACAGTGCTGCAGTGAACTTGGCTGTGTATATATCTGTTTGTGTGACAGCTCTTTTTTTGCAGGTTTCCTTTATTTTTATTTATTTATTTTAAAAATACTTTATTGTGCTTTAAGTGTAAGTTTACAATCCAAGTCAATTTGTCATATAAAACCTTGCACGCGTGAGCGTGCACGCATGCGCATGCGCATGCGCACGTGCACACACACACACACACACACACACACACACACACACACACACACACACACACACACTGCTATGGAACTTCAGCTGCTAACCCCACCCTGTGATAGCATACACCTCATTTCCATCCTGCATTTCCTGCATTTGTTCAACCAGCTCATATCACCTTTCACCCTGTTATCTCACCTCTGGACAGGAGCTGCCCAGTTAGCTTCATGTATATAGTTAAGCCAAGAAGCTTGCTCTTTGTATCATTTTATGTCTTCTAGTCCAGTCCAATCTTTATCTGAAGAGTTGGTTTTGGGAATGATTTCAGCTCTGGGCTAACAGAGACTCTGGAGGCCATGTCTTCTGGGGACCTTCCAGTCTGTTGGACCATGAAGTCTTGTCTTCTAATAGAGTTCTAGTTCTGCACACTCATTTTTCTACTGCTATGTCAGGGACTTGATGTTGTATTCTCTGTCAGGGTAGTCATTGGTGGTGGCCAGGCATCATCTGGTTCTTCTCATCTCACACTGATGTAGTCTCTGGATTATATGACCCTTTCTGTCTCTTGGACTCATATTTTTATTATGTCTTTCATTCTTCTCTGCTCCAGGTAGGTTAGGACCAATTGATGCTACTTAGATGGCCACTTGCTGGCTTTTAAGACCCCAGATGCCACTCACCAAAGTGTGATGCAGAACACTGTCTTAAAAAAACTTAGGTATACCAGTTGACCTAGGTGTCCCCTGAAATCATGGTCCCCAGACTCCTGCCCCTGCTACTCTGTCTTTTGAAGTGTTGGGTTGTGTTTAGGAAATCTCTTAGCTTTTGGTTTAGTCCAGCTGTGCTGACCTTCTACTACATGCTGTCCTTCCTTTACCCTAACCCCATTCTCATCTGCTATCTGATCAGTGAATACCTCCCTCTTTCCCTTCCCACCCTTTTAGACATCAAAGACTGTTTTCTGCTGATTTAAGCCTTTTCATGAGTCCTTATAATAGCAGTCTCATACAATATTTGTCCTTTTGCAGCTAATTTCACTCAGCACAATGTCTTCTAGACTCCTCCACTTTATGAGACATTTCCCAAGATCATCATTGTTCTTTAGTATTGCATTGTGTAACTATACCATAGTTTATCAATTCCTCTGTTGATGGGCAACTAGGTTGATTTCGTCTTTTTGGTGTTGTGGACAGTACTGCAATAAACATTGATGTGAATGCATCCATTCATGTGACAGCCCTAATTTCTCTAGGATATATACCAAGAGGTCAGATTGCTGGATTGTAACATATTTCTCTTTCTAGCTTTTTAAGAAAGTGCCAAATCAATTTCCAAAGTGGTTGTACCACTTTGCATTCCCACTAGCAATGGATAAATGTTCCAGTTTCTCCAATATTCATTATTTTCTGTTTTTTGGATTAATGGAAACCCTGGTGGCTTAGTGGTTAAGTGCTCTGGCTGCTAAACGAAAGCTCAGCAGTTTGAATCTGCCAAGTGCTCCCTGAAAACTCTATGAAGCTGTTCTACTCTGACCTATGGTATTGCTATGAGCTGGAATTGACTTGATGCCAGAGGGTTTGATTTTGAGTATTTTGGATTAATACTATTCTTGTTGGAATGACATGGTATCTCGCTGTAGTTTTCCTTTGGGTTTCTCTAATGGCTAGTGATCATGAGCATTTCCTTATGCATCTGTTAGCATCCTGGATGTTTTCTTTGGTGTAGTGCCTGTTCATATCCTTTGCACATTATTTAATTGAGTTATTTGTCTTTTTGTTGCTGAGGTTTCGCACTGCTTTGTAGATATTAGAGATCAGACACTGACCAGATTTGTTGTAGCCCCCAATTTTTTCACATCTTGTAGGTTGTCTTTTCATTCTTTTAGTGAAGTCTTGGGATGATCATAAGTGTTTGACTTTTAAGAGGTCCCAATCCCTTTCCTCTTCTGGTGTTCATGCATTGTTAGTAATGCTTTGTATTCTGGTTATGCCTTATACTAGGGCTCTCAGCATTGTCCTCACTTTTCTGCAATGATTTTATTGTTTTGGATTTAATATTCAGATCTTTGATCTATTTTGAGTTAGTTTTTGTTCATGGTGTTAGAGAGGGGTCTTGTTTCATTTTTTTTGCAGATGGAAATACAGTTATATCAACACCGTTTGTTAAGGAGACTGTCTTTTCCCCAGTTTACAGACTCTAGGCCTTTGTCAACCATCAGCTGCTCATAAGTGGATGACTTTACATTTGGATTCTCAGTTCTGTTCCATTGGTCTAAGTATCTGTTTTTGTACCAGTATCAGGCTGGTTTGACTTCTGTGGCAGTGTGGTAAGTTCTAAAGCCAGGCAGTGTGAGGTCTTCCACTTGTTTCTTCTTTAGTAATGGCCTCTTCCCTTTCCATATGAAGTTGGTAATTTGTTTCTTTGTCTCTTAAAAAATTGCCATTGGAATTTGGATTGGGATTGCATTGTATCTATAGATTGCTTTCTGTAGAATAGACATTTTCATGATGTTTCATATCCATGAACAAAGTAGGTTTCTCTACTTATGTGGGTCTCTTTTGATTTCTTGCAGTAGTGTCTTATGATTTTCTTTGTATAGGTCTTTTACGTCTCTGGCTAGATTTATTCTTCAGTATTTTATCTTCTTGGGGGCTATTGTAAATGGTATTGGTTTGGTGATCTCTTTGATTTTCTCTTTGTTGGAGTAAAGGAATCCAATGATTCATGTATGTTTATCTTGTATCCTGATCCTTTCCTGAATTCTTATGTCAGTTCCAGTAGTAGTTTTTTTTTTTTTTGTGTGTATGTATTCCTTAGAGTTTTCTGTATATAAGATTGTATCATCTGCAAATACAGACACTTCTTCTTTACCAGTTTGGATTCCTTTTATTTCTATGTCTGGCCTGATTGCTCTGGCTAAAACTTCCAGGAGAACGTTGAATAAGAGTGGTGAGAATGGGCATCCTTCTCTGGCTCCTGTTCTCAGGGGGAATGCTTTCAGATTCTTCATTTACGATATTGTTGGCAGTTTGCTTTATATAAATGCCCTTTATCATACTGAGGAATTTCCCTTCTGCTCTATTTTGCTGAGTATTTTTAGCAGAAATGGGTATTGGACTTTGTCAAATGCCTTTTCTGCATCAGTTAATAAAATCAACTGGTTCTTGTCTTTTATTTATGCAGTTGATTAAGTTGATTGTTTTTTCCAATGTTGAGCCATCCCTGCATCTCTGATATGAGTCCCACTTGGTCATGGTGCATAATTTTTTTTGAATTCTATTGACTAGAACTTTATTGAGGATTTTTTCATCTAAGTTTATGAGAGATATTGGTCTGTAATTTTCTTCTTTGTAGTGTCTTTACCTGGTTTGGTATCAGGTAAAATAGAATAAATTTGGCTGTATTCCATCATTTCCTATACTCTGAAATACCTCTAGTAATAGTGGTGTTAACGCTAAAAGTTTGGTAGAATTCTCCAGTGAAGCTGTCAGGGCTCGGGTGTTTTTTGGTTGGGAGTTTTAAATAATCTTTTCAAGCTCTTCTTTTGTTATAATTTATGTAGCTGTTCTACATCCATTTGTGTTAGTTTAAGTAGGTAATGAGTTTCTAAAAATTTGTCCATTTCCTCTATGTTTTCAAATTTATTAGAGAACAATTTTTCTTGTATTCTGTTAGGATTTTTAGAAATTTCAGTTGGGTCTGCTGTGATACCACCCATCTCATCTCTTAATTGGGTTATTTGCATCCTTTCCTGTTTTTCTTTTGTAAGTTTGGCCAGTGTCTTACTGATTTTGCTGATCTTTTAAAAGAACAGCTTTTGGTTTTGGTAATTTTGTCAATTGTTTTTCTGTTCTTTAATGCATTTAGTTCTCTTCTGATTTTTATTATTTTCTTTCTTTTTTTTTTTTTGCTGCTTGCTTTTTCTACTTGTTTGAGTTGCAGGGTTAATACTTTGTTTTGGGCCCATTCTTCTCTTGGATGTGTGTATGTATTGAGACAATTTGGTCTCTGAGCACTGCTTCTGCTGTGTCACAAAGGTTCTGGTAGGATGAGTTTTCATTCTCATTTGATTCTGTGAATTTCTTTATTCTGTCCTTGATTTCTTCTATAACTTAGTAGTTTTTGAGCAAGGTGCCGTTTGGTTTCCATGTGTTTGATTTTTTCCCTTGCTTTTTCTATTATTGATTTCTACTTTTATGGCATTATAGTATGAAAAGATGCTTTGTAATACTTTGATGCTTTGAATTTGGTTAAGACTTGCTTTATGGCCTAATATATGATCACTTCTGGAGAATGTTCGATGTGCTTTAGAAAAGTATACTTGGATACTGTTGGGTGGAGTGTTCTGTATATGTCCATGAAGTTAAGTTGGTTGATTGTGACATTTAGATCTTCTGTGTCTTTACTGAGCTTTCTTCTGGATGTTCTGTCCTTCATTGAAAGTGGTGTGTTGAAGTCTACTATTCTTGTGGAGCTGTATATTTCTGTTTTCAATGCAGTTAGAGTTTGTTTTATGTATTCTGGAGCCCTGTTGCTTGGTGCTTAGATACTTAACACAGTTGTGACCCCATGGAATATTGTGCCTTTAATTATTGCATGGCATCCTTCATTACCTAATATGGTAGATTTTACTTTCAAGTAGATTTTATCAGAAATTGGTATTGCCACTCCTATTCTTTTTTATTTGAATGTTGTTTGCTTGATATATTTTCCCTATCACTTGAATTTTAGTTTGTTTGTGTCTTGAAATCTAAGCTGTGTATCCTATAAGTAAGCTTTTTATAGATGGATCTTTTCTTTCTCTTTTTTAGAAATCCAACCTGCTATTCTCCTTCTCTTTATTGGTGCATTTAATCTGTTTACAGTCAGTGTAATCATTGATAGGTATGAGTTTAGTGCTGTCATTTGGATGTCTTTTTTTGTGTGTGCTGTAGATAACTTCTTTGTTCCACTTAATTTTCTGTGCTGAATTGTTTTCCTTTGTGTGTTTTGTTTTCATCTTTTTCATTGTTTTTGGTTTGGTAGTTACTGAGACTTCATGTTTTTTATTGTGATGTGTAGGATTGTTAATGTTTACCCCTATTTTTCTAAATTTAAACAGGTCTTCAATTTCTTTGTATTGCCTTGACTCTCCATATGAAAGATCTGTGGCCACATTTTTCTAAATCCGTCCTTTTTGTTATAATGTTGACATCTTTTTACACAGTGACATCTCTCATTCTCTATTTTCAGTGTTTTGCCTTCAGTTTACTTTTGTGATTTCCCTATGTGGGTCTATGGCCAGTTGCTCTGTTCTGCATTCTAATCTTCAGTTGTTGTCTGATATTATTGATTTTCAAACCAAAGGACTCTCTTTAGTATTTCTTGTAATTTTGGTTGGTTTTTGCAAATTCTCTAAATTTCTATTTACATGGAAATGTTGTAATTTTGCAATCATATTTGAGAGACCGTCTTTCCTGATATATAATTCTTGGTTGGCAATTTTTTTTTCCTTCAAGGCTTTGTAAGTTTCATCCCATTGCCCTCTTGCCTACATGATTTCTGCAGAGTAGTCCAAGCTTAGTCTTATTGAGTCTCCTTTGTAGATTATTTTTTGTTTATCTCTAGCCAGTTTTAAAGTTCTCTCCTTACCTTTAGTTTTGTCAAGTTTGATTATGATATGCCTTGGTGTCTTTCTTTTGGGATCTACTTTATGTGGAGTTTGATGAGCATCTTGGTTAGATATCTTCTCATCTTTCATCATATTGGGTAAGTTTTCTGTCAACAAATCTTTGATGATTCTCTCTTTATTTTCTGTTAACTCCTCTCCCCCATCCTGGTACTCTAGTCACTGTAGATTATTCCTGTTGATAGAGTCCCACATACTTACTAGTGTTTCTTGATTTTTAAAATTCTTTTATCTGATTGTTCCTCAAATATATTGGTGTTACATGCCTTATCTTCAGTATCACTAATTTGGCTTTCCATTGCCTCAGTTCTGCTCCTTTGGCTTTCTACTGAGTTATTTGATTCTATAATGTTGTTATTAATATTCTGAATTTTGACTTCCTGTCTCTGTATGTTTTCTTCCCGCCTGTTCAATTTGTGATTTTCCTCAGCTGAATTTTGCATCATCTCCTTCTTGACCTTTTAAAGAGTTCTAAATATTAATCTTCTACATTATACCTCTGATAATTCCAGGAAGTTCTCCTTTCTTGGTATTCTTTTTTTTGAGCTTTCTGAAGCTATCATGGTCTGCCTCTTTAAGTGTTTTTATAGTGACTATCATCTCTGACCTATCAGTTAGTTGTTGTGTTTATTTGCTTTATGTTTGCCTTTTGTGCTCTATATTCCTGTATTTTTTGTTTTGAACTGTCCAAATAGGCTGGTTGCACGTCTTCCTTTAGGAGATTTCCTAGTTCTTTGTTTAGTCATTTGCTGGAGCTATTGTGGTCTACCTCTTTGAATGATTTGATATTGACTGTTGTCTCTGAGCCATCAATAAGTTATCATATTTATTTAATGTATTTTTGCTTACCGTGTCCTAGCTTCTTGTTTTGTTTTGATATGCCCAAATAGTCTGGTCGTATGATCTACTTTGATTAGTAGCATCTTTGATTGCTGACATCATCTTATGTCCTGTCACCAGGTGGTTAGAGTTGATAGTAGGTATGTGAGCCCAGGAGTCTGTTTATTTTCTTGTGTGGGCTCAGCTCATGTGTCCTGGTTGTTGGTCACTGAGTGTGTGGTACATGTTGTTGCCTACAGTTCTAGATAGGCAGGGCTACATAGGGGTGATGGGAGCCAGCATAGTTGCCTAGCTGCAGTAGGGAATTATGTGTTGAGCAAGGTAGAAGGCCAATGGCTGTCCCTGAGTGCCTAGGTAGAAGGCATGTCCCTGTCCACTAGAGTGGTGAGGTAGGTGGGATTTACAGCTGGATTTTGGGCACCCAGTGTTACTGACTGTAAGGACTGGAAAGCACTACTTATTCTTAGACCGCTGTTGTGGGTGGCTAGGTAGAGTCAATGGATCTACCAGTTCTTAGGCCCTTGGTGTATATAGGTGAGCTTAATATGGTCAGGGGGGTGTCAAAGGTCATGAGCTCTTCCCCTTAGATACTGCAGCTGCAAATAGGCTTCAGGTACATGTCCTGTTGTACTATGCTGATGAGGGCCTCAGCTTTTGAATGGGCCCATGCAAGTCTAGGTAGGTGTGAAAGGCATTTGAAGTCTGTGGATCCCTTATGCCCGTGCCTAAGGAAGTGGGCAGTGCCTGCTCTGAATTCCTGCCTTAGGGGAAGTGGTGATTTTTTTCAAGCCCTGAGATTGGTTTGGATATGAGTAGCCCTGAACTCCTAGCTTAGAGGAGCTGGTGGTTTCTTTTTTCTGTTTGTTTTTAGTTTTTTTCCCTCCCCAAAGCTGGGAGGCTGGCTGGGGCCCAGAGGGTCCTGCTTCTGGCCTAGGGAGTGTGGCAAATGCTAAATATTGCCTGGCCTGGCCTGTAGCAGAGCAGGGAGTGGGGAGATGAAGGGAAGAGAGGTGCTACGCAGACAGAGAAGGGTTATTTTGACCTTAAGCATTTGGTTAGATGCTTGCACTTAACTTTTGTAGATCCTGTGCTACTTCTCCCAGCTCTGGAGGCTTGTGCAAACTCTCTACCATTCAGTTTCTCCTAAAGTGAAAGAAGTGTCCCAAGCACTATGCTTGCCTCAGCCTGTGTATGCCAGCCTTCAAAGTGCTGGCCAGGCCAGGTCTGGTACTTTCTCACTGTTTCTAACTATCTCTGTCTGTCACTCACTCTGACTCTTCAACTTTGTGTTTGATCTTTAGGGCTCCTAGATTGTCACATATAGTCTGTTAATTTTTTTTTTGGAAAGGCAGGTCTTTGTTGTAAGAGGGACCACAGGAAGTATCTGACTACTCTACCATCTTTGCCTCACCTTTCTCTGTTTCAATTTTGAAGTCTTCCAATTTTTCTAGATTTATACTTTACATGTTTTGATTATTAATGGATTCTTGCAGCTATTTCTTCTCATTCTGAATGATGTCACATCAACAAATGAACGTCCTGAAAGCTTTACTCTATCCACGTCATTAAGATCAAATCTATTTTGAGAAGGTAGTTCTCCTTGAGTTACTCATTTTCAGGCCCTATATCAGAAAATGTTCCTTTGTACTCCTAGGGTTTTCACTGACTACGATGGTTAGTATTATGCATCAACTTGGCTGGGTCTCTAGAATTTGGAGGCAACATGTTCCTCATTTGTGTGTACTACTCAGCCTATTTATCAAGTGACTTGAAAAGCTGCTAGTTTTGAGTGGACCCCAAGACAAGAGAAAGCTCTGTATCAGGTTGAGGATGTTGTACAAGTTGCTCTGTCACTCACGCTATACGATCCAGCTGAGTCAATGGTGCTCGAAGTGTCAGTGGCAAATAGAGATGCTGTCTGAAGTCTTTGGCAGGCACATCTTGGTGAAGCACAGCACAGACTCTTAGGACTTTGGTGCAAAGCCTGGTCATTTTCTGAAGATAACTACTCTCCTTTTGAGAAACAGATTTTGGCTTGTTACTGGGCCTTAGCAGAGACTGAATGCTTAACCACGGGACACCGAGTCACTATGTGGCCTGAATTGCCCACCATGAACTGGGTGTTGCCTGATGCACAGAGTCATAAAGTTGGATGTACACAGTAGCACTCCATCATTAAATGGAAGCGGTATGTATGAGATCAGGCCTGAGCAGGACCCAAAGGCACAGGAAGAAGTGTACCAAATGACCATCCACTTGTGTCACATTAACTTCCATTTCCCAGTGTGCACCTGTGGCCTCATGGGTAGTTCATTATGATCCATTGAATAAAGAAGAGAAAACTCATGCCTGGCTTGCAGATGGTTCTATGTGTATGCAGGCCCCACTCAAAAGCAGATAGTGGTGGCACTACAGCTCCTTTCTGGGACCTCCCTGAAGGACAGTGATGAAGGAAAATCCTCTTAATGGGCAGAACTTTGAACAATGTAACTGATTGTTCATTTTTCTTGAAAGGAGAAATAGCCAGATCTGTGATTGTATGCTGACTTGTGGACTGTGACCAATAGTTTGGCTGGATGGTCAGGAACACGGAAGGGATGTTATTGGAGAATTGGAGACAAGGATTTATAGGAAGAGGTATGTGGACAGACCTCTCTGAATAGACCAAAGAGGTAAAGATATTTGTGTCTGTTGTGAATGCTTACTAAAGGGTGACCTCACCAGAAGAAGATTTTTAACAATCAAGTGGATAAGGTGATGTGTTCTGTGGAAACCAGTCATTTCTTTCTCCAGCTACTCCAACATTGCTGTATCAGCTCATGAACAAAGTGGTTATAGTAGCAGGGATGGAGGTTACGCACGGGTGCAGCAACATGGACTTGTATTCACCAAGGCTGACTTGGCTACAGCCACTGCTGAGTACCCAATCTGCCAGCAGCAGAGACCAACTCTGAGCCCCTAGTATGGCACCATCCCTCAAGATGATCAGCCAGCAACCTGATGGCAAGTTGATTACACCAGACCACTTCTATCATGGAAAGTTCAGTGTTTTGCCCCTATTGGAATAGACACCTACTCTGGATAAGCATGACATACTTCTGTCAAAACTACCATTCATGTACTTATGTAACTATAATGACCCAGACCCTTCAGGAATAAAAGTTTGGGTCACCCCACCAGGCAAATAACCATGACCAGCTGAGGTGCTTGCTGAGGGCAAAGGGAATACAGAATGGGTGACAGAAGAAGGTAGTTCTAGACACCAGTTATGACCATGTGATCAGTTGTAGTAATGAGACTTAATTGTTAGGAGTATTTCTGCTTTGTACGTGTGCATCCAATATTTTTGTTTTCTTTACTTATAAGATGTAAACAAGGCTAGTGTGTTTTTGGTTGCATGTTTGTTATTTGTACCATGTTAGGTGCAAATATGACTCTGTAATTTTTTTTATTTTGGCTTTAACAAAAAAGCTTATTCTTTCACGGTTCAGTAGGCTACAAGTTTGAATTCAGGATGTCTGCTCCATGGGAAAGGCTTTCTCTCTTTGTTGGCTCTATAAAAAGTTCCTCATGTTGCATCAGTCTTTGTTAGGGAGCATCTTGGTGCAGGAACCTCAGGTCTGAAGGATACTCTGTACTCCAAGCACTGCTTGCTTGATGATATGAGATTACTATAAAATTTCCTTTATTCAGAGATTATATATGGTTTAAGGAGGTATGCACATGTACCAAGATGACAAAGCAGAATTTTGATAGTTAGGATTGTATGTCAATTTGGCTGGGCCATGATTCTCAGTGTTTATATGTGATCACTCCCATGACTACATCTGCTGTGAGTAGCCAATCAGTTTCAATCAGTTTAAAAGGAGTTTTCTTGGAGATGTGGTCTATATCTGTATATAACAAGATGTTCTGAGTTTTTGTTTTCTCTGGCGCTGCCTCCTGCTTGTCTGACCTCTGGCTTTAGGGATTTGAGGAGTTTATCTGCAGATCTTAGAATTCACCAGTCTTCACAGCCTGAGAGCAGGAGCCCTGCTTTCTGACCTGCTGATCTTGGGTTCACCAGCCCCTGTGGCTATGTGAACTGAGAGACCCCTCCACCCTGATCCATGGACTTGAGACATTCCAGTCTCTATAGTCCATGAACCATTTCCTTGACATCTCTCTCTCTTTGTATATATTAATATGCTTTACCGGTTTTGTTCTTTAGAAAACCCAGCCTAAGACACTGAGAAATTTCTTTTTTTTAAGAAGTAGGTTTATAGATTCTTCTCCCTAGTTTGTCTTAGTCCAACAGTTCTGCAGAATCCTGTCTACTTTGGGTGACCCTGCTGATATTTGAAATACTGGTGGCATAACTTTCAACATTAGACAACACACATGTCACATAGTATAAGAAACTGATAGATGAGATTATGGTCTATTATGCTGATATGTTGGAACTCTTCATATTGGAAAGCACTCAAAATATGACCAGGGAAAACCTACCTCTTCAAAGCAGAGTTAACCTTAATGATGTTGTTGAAATCCAATTTTGGGGAACTTCATTTGCTGATGTGCTTGGATTCAAAATGAGAAGAAATGGCTACAAACGTCTATTAATAATTGGAACATGGAAGGTATGAAGTATGAATCTGGGAAAATTGGAAATTGTCAGAAATGAAAAAGAACACATAGGCATTGATATCCTAAACATTAGTCAGCTGAAATGGACTGGTATTGACCATTTTTAATTGGACGGTCTATTGTGTTGGGAATGACACCTTGGAGAGGAATGGGCATTGCATTCATCATTGAAAAGTACATTTTAAGATATATCCTGAAGTACATTGCTGTCAGTGACAGGGTAATGTACATACACCTACAAGGAAGTTCAGTTAATATGACTATTATTCAAATTTACACACCAACCACTAAGACCAATGATGGAGAAATTTAAGATTTTTACCAATTTCTGCTGTATGAGAATGATTGTATATGCAGTTAAGATACACTGAATATGAAAGTTAGAAACAAAGAAGACAGACTGGTAGTTGGAAAATATGGCCTTGGTGATAGAAATAATTCCAGGGATCGTATAATAGAATTTTATAAGATGAATGACTTCTTCATCGGTAATACATTTTTTTTCACCAATGTAAACGACCACCATATACATGGACCTCACCAGATGGAATACAAATTGACTACATCTGTGGAACAAACACACAAAGCAAGCTCATTGCCAGTGAGTTGATCCCAACTCCTATGGACTCTAAAGGATAAGGGAGAACTGTCCCAGATAGTTTTTAAGGAGCACTTGTTGATTTTAACCGCTGACTTTTTGTTTAGCAGCTGTGAAAGAGATGATGGAAAAGCTCGGTATCACCAGTTAGAATAAGGCCAGGAATCATCAATTGCTCATATACTAGTGAAAATTAGAATAAATCCATGAGAGCCAAAGAATGACCTTGAGTATATCCCATAAGAGTTTAGAGACCACCTCAAGAACAGATTTGATACATTGAACACTGATGACTGAAGATCAGATAAGCTGAAGAATGACATCAAGGACATCATCCACGAAGAAAGCAAGAAGTCACTAAAAAGACAGGGAAGAAAGAAAAGATCAAAATGGAAGTCAGAAGAGATTCTGAAACCTGCTCTTGAACTTTGAGTGAAAGGAAGAAATAATGAACTGAAAAAGCTGAACAAAAGATTTTGAAGACTGTCTTGAAAAGATGAAGTAGATTATCACAGTGACATGTGGAAAGATCTGGAGATAGAAAACCAAAAGGAAAGAACACATCTGGCATTTCTAAAGCTGAAAGCATTGGAGAAAAAGTCAAGACCTCAGGTTGCAATATTGAAGAATCCTATAGGGTTGCTATGAGTCAGAATCCACTCAGTTGCACTGGGTTTGGTTTGGTTTTTGGTGTGGATGACACAAAGGAAGCATCAAAAGAAGAAGGAAGGAATACACAGAGTCACTGTACCAAAAAGAGTTGGTTGATGGTTGAATATTTCAGGGGGTAGCGTACGATAAAGAACCAATGATTCTGAAGGAAGCAACTCAAGCTACAGTGAAGGCATTGGAGACGAACAAGGTTTCAGGAACTGATAGAATACCAAATGACATGTTTCAACAAGTGAATGCAGTGCTATAGGTGTTTGCTTATCTACGCCAAGAAATTTGGAAGACAGTTGCCTGGCCAGCCAACTGTAAGATGTTCATATTTATGCCTATTTCCAAGAAAGGTGATCCAAGACTGAATGCACAAATTATCAAATATTATCATTAATATCACACACAAGCAAATTTTGCTGAAGATCACTGAAAAGCAGATGCAGTAGTATACTGACAGGGAGCTGCCAGAAATTTAAGCTGAATTCAGAAGAGGATGTGGAATCAGGGATATAATTGCTAATGTCAAATGAATTCTGGCTGATATCGGAAAGATGTTTACCCGTGTTCTGTTGAATGTGCAAAGGCATTCAACTGTACACAGTCAAATCTTAACAAATTATGGGTAACATTGGGAAGAATGGGAATTCTTGAATAGTCAGTTGTGTTTATGAGGAGCCCGGATAGAGATCAAAAGGCAATCATTTAAACAAAACAAGGGGATACTGTACAGTTTAAAGTCAGGAAATGTGTGCATCGGGTTGTATCCTTTCACCATATTTATTCAATCCGTATTCTGAAAAAATATTCTGAGAAACTGGACTGTAAGAAGAAGAACAGAGCATTGGGGTTGGAAGACTCATTAACAACCTGCAATATACAGACGATACAGCCTTGTTTGCTGAAAGTGAAGAGGACTCGAAGCAGATATTGATGAAGATCAGAGACCACAGCATTCAGTATGGATGACACTTCAACATAAACAAAACAAAAGTACTCATAATGGGTCAGTAAGCAACAGACGATAAATGGAAAAAGATTGAAGTTATCAAAGATTTTGCTTTACTTGTATCCATAGTCAGTGCTCACAAAACTGAAGAAATCCCGAAAGGTATTGTATTGGGTGAAGCTGCTGCAAAGAATTTTTTCAAGTGCTGAAAATCAAAGATGTCACTTTGATCACTCTGGTGCACCTAATCGAAGTCATGATATTTTCAGCTGTCTCATATACATGCAAAGGCTGGACAATGAGTAAAGAAAACCAAAGAAGAACTGGTGTCTTGGAGTTGTGGTACTGGCAAAGAATGCTGAGTATACCATGGACCGCCAGAAGCAAGGAGAAATCTGCGTTGGAAGAAGTACAGTCAGAAGGCCCATTGGAAGTGAAGATGGTTAAGACTTCATCACACATGCTTTGGACATGGTATCAGGAAGGACCAGTCCCTGGAGAAGGACATCAAGTTTGGTAACATAGAAGGTCAATGAAAACAAGGAAGTCCCTCAATGAGATGAATTGACAAAGTGGCTGCGACTACAGGCTCAAACAGCAATCATTGTGAGGGTGTCGCAAGATCAGGCAGTGTTTCGTTGTGTTGCATGCGTGGTTGCTGTGAGTCAGAACTGACTCAATGATACCTAATAACAATAGCACACTGAAGGTGTGTTTTGACTTTGTCAGCTGAAGGAAATTGCTTCTGGTATTCCATCAAAACGGGTATGGAAAAATGGTATTAACCAGATCAGTAGCTGCATACCAGTACCAGGTTGTTGTTGTAAGTTGCTGTCAGTTCCCACTCATAGTGACCCTATGTACAACAGAACAAAACACTGCCCAGTCCTGTGCCATCCTCAAAATCATCATTGTGCTTGAGCCCGTTGTTGCAGCTGTTGGGTCATCTTGTTGAGGGTCTTCCTGTTTTTCGCTAACCCCCTACCAAGAGTGATGTTCTTCTCCAGGTCCCTCCTGATAGTGTGTCCAAAGTATGTGACAAAGTCTCATCATCCTTTACTTTTAATGGTATTCTGGTTGTATTTCTTCCGAGACAGATTTGTTCATTCTTCAGACACTCTGTGGTATATTCAAATTCTTTGCTAACACCACAATTCAGAAGCATTATTTCTTCTTTGGTCTTTCTTTTTCATTGTCCAGCTTTTGCATGCATAGGAGGCTATTGAAAATGCCATAGCTTTGGCCAGAGGCATCTTAGTTTTCAAAGTGATGTCTTTTGCAGCACATTTGTCCAGTGCAATCTGTCTTTTGATTTCTTGACTATCTCTTCTGTGCATGTTGGTTGTAGATCCAAGTAAAATGAAATCCTCAACAGCTTCAATCTTTTCTCCATTTATCATGAGGAGTTTTGTGGAGGTGTAATGTCTCCTGAATTCTGTAGTTGTTCATCTTCACCAGTAAGTTCTTCAAGATCTCTTTCACTTTTCGCCAAGTAAGATTGTTAACTAGTCTTCCTCCAATCCTGATGTTGAGTTTTTCCTCATACAGTCCAACGTCTAGGATTATTTTGCTCAGCATACATATTGAAAAAGTGCGGTAAAAAGATACCACCCTGACACACGCCTTTCTTAACTTTAAATCATGTGCTATCTCCTTGTTCTGCATACAGACTCTACCTGAGCACAATTAAGTGTCCAGGAATTTCCATTGTTCAAAATGTCATCCATAATTTGTTATGATCCACTTTGCATAGTCAGTAAAAGACAGGCAAATATTTTTCTGGTATTCTCTGTTTTCAGCCGTGATCCATCTAACATCAGCAATGATATCCCTTGTCCCATGTCCTCTTCTGAATCTGGCTGGAATTTCTGGCAGTTCTCTGTTGATATACTGCTGCAACTTTTTTTGAATTATCTTCTGCAAGATTTTACGTGTGTGTGTGTGTGTGTGTGTGTGTGTGTGTGTGTGTGTAATATTATGGTATTGTTTGACTATTTTTGCATTCTGTTGGATCGCCTTTCTTTGGAATGAGTACAAAGATGGATTCTTCTAGTTAATTGGCCAGGTAACTAATTGTCTTCTAGATTTCTTAGCATAGATGAGTGAGCGTCTCCAGCACTGCATCCATTTGTTGAAACATCTCTGTTGATATTCCAACAACTCCCAGAGCTTTGTTTTTCACCAATGCCTTCAGCGCAGGTTGGCCCCCTTCCTTCAGTACCACTGGGTCTTATCATATGCTGCCTGCTGAAGTGTCAAACACTGACCACTTCTTTTGTGCAGTGACTCTGTGCAGTCCTTTCATCTTTTTTTTTTGTTGCAATGTGAGGCTTGGATTTTTTCTTTAGTTCCTTCAGCTTGAAAAATGCCAAATGTCTTCTTCCTTTTTGGTTTTCTGTCTTGCTGGGACTTAAATTAGTTACAGGTCTAGAAGAAAAAAGGTGCTGGCTGTGGCTCCCGGGAATCTTCGGTAACGTCTTGCAAAGTACTTACCCCAGGCAATGGTCCAGGCACTGTCCCGGTTGATACCTCTTCACATGCAGCTAGCTGGGTTAATATCAACAAATGGGGATGAGAATGATAATGGTTTTCCTGGCAGGGTCCCTTAACAAACAAAGATGGAGTAATCTCTTCAGATGGAAAGGTTGGTGCTGTTGGTGGGAGTGATTCAGCAAAATTTAGGGGTCCACCAGTGACTGCCCAGATGGGGTGCACAGTATAGAGCCCCTGATGGATTTGGAGAAACACAGCGTGTAAAAGTAGACCTCTACCAAAAAACCCACACTTGACAGTTCATCAGTCGGGAAGGTCCCCTGAGAACATGGTCCCCAACTGTCTAAACCCAGACTGCATCCAGCACCGAAGCCAGGTCTCCAGACAAAGACTGAACTGGGCTGTACAAAACATGGAGTGATGCTGGTGACAAACAAATTTTGGAACTTCTATATATGGGGCTGTCCGAGAAACCCATTGCCGGAGGTGAGATGATAGAGTGGGGGTGGGGGCATGATAGGGTGAGGTCTTGATCAAATGGGCATGAGAAGTTCTGTACGAAAAGGGGTAGTGCGCTGTCACAGGGGAAGTGGGGTGGAGAGCAGTGATGTGAGTTCCGGATATTATACGGCAAATTGATGTGGAATGTAAACTTGTACTTAAATCACAATGAAATTTATTTATTTAAAAAATAAGGGGTCCAGTATCCTCAGATTCCTGGTTGTCTTCCTATATGTCCCCATCTCAAGTTTCAGGATCGTGTTTCTTCTCACTCAATTCCTTCACTTTAACTTCAGACACCATTCAACTTTGGGACTTAACTTGGTGATGTAGTTCAGCCTCTGTTACCATAACATTCTGGGCTTAGTTTTTGGAAATACCATCTCTGCTACTACAAAAAAAAAAGAAGAGGCTTTCTTTAAGAGCACAGTGGCAGCTTGCAGGTGTTTCATGCAGAGCCTGAGCTGTGACTCTGTAACCCTGAACTCGTCTCTTTCTTTCACCACTTTGTCCAGCGAAAGTAAGAGAAACCAATCAGCTTCCTTGTATTTCTCATTTTGGCAAAACCATAGAAAAGTATCAAATATGGAATCATTCAGAGTCTTGTTTCTTATAAAAGTTTGACCTACTGGTGGTGATATTTTGTGTATTTCTATTGGCAACTCACACCTTGGATTAGTTGTGTCTTCTTTCTTACCAGAATTAGAGTCATTGATGTATTTAAGTCTACCCAAACTTGAGAACCAATTCAGAAAACTCATCTTTAAGAATTTGTTGCTTTAGATTCACTTGTAGCACCAAATGTCTTAGGTTGGCTTCTCCAGAGGAGGAAAACCGATGAAGTGTACACACACACACACACCCAAAACCAAACCCAGTGCCACTGAGTCAATTCTGACTTGCAGTGATCCTATAGAACAGAGTAGAACCACTCCATAGAGTTTCCAAGGAGCACTTGGCAGATTCAAACTACTGACCTTTTGGTTAGCATCCTTAGCACTTAAGCACTACATCACCTGGGTTTCCATGTATATATATACGTATATGTATATCTCCAAGAAAACACCTCATGCAGTTGTAGAGGCTGGCCAATCCCAAATCTGTGGGTCAGGCATCAGGCTGGACGTTTATTCTAGCTAATGTGTTTGTGGGGGATGATGAGCCCAAAATGAGCAGGTCAGGCCAAAGGCTGCTGGCTCAAGGGATTATGGAAACTAGCAAATTCCAAGATCTGCAGGTGAGGGGGCAGGCTGCTGGCTCAAGTAGCAAGAACCAGAGGACAGAGAATGGTGAGTTAGATGCAGGATCCACAGAGAGCTTTGTCAGAATATCCATATATACTATATGTAGGCCACACCTCATGGAAACTGACTGGCTTTCAGCTGATTGATTGTCAACTCATTGGCTTCTCATATCAGATTATAAAATGGAAAGATTATGTTTTAGTCAGCGAGTGCTGCTCTGAGAGAAAAAGCACAAAGTGGATGGCTTTAACAAAGGAAAGTTCATTCTTACATAGTCCAGAAGGCTACAAGTCCAAATTCAGGATGTACACTCCAGGGACAAGCTTTCCCCCTTGTTGGCTCTAGAGGAAAGTCCTTGTGTTGCATCAGTCTTTGTTCAGGGAGCATCTTTGCACAGGAACCTCAGGTCTGACGAACGCATTCTTCTCCTGGTGCTGCTTTCTTGATGGTGTGAGGTTTCCAGTTCTTTGCTTGCTTCCCTTTCCTTTTATCTCTTGTAGGATGAAAGGATAAAGGGTGGTGCAAGCTACACTCCAGGAAAAGTCCCTTTATATTGGAGCAGGGAGGTGAACTTATGAAGGGATTTACAGTCCTAGCCAAATCCATATAGCATAAGAAAATAACAAAATGGAGGACAAGCATAAAATTTTGGGAATCATGGCCCAGCCACATGGCTATGCACATTTTTGGGGGGACACAGTTCAATCCATGACAGATGGTTATATAGTATCTTCCAAATCACTGAGAATCATGGGCTAGCCAAGTAACACATAACCTTAGCCATCAGAATAACTTGTAACTCTGATTAATATAGTCAATGATACCAGGTATTAGAGAGGACTCATTTATTCCACAAATATCTATGGCATGCCTGTTAGGTAGACAAAGTTCTTGTTCATTTGGTGCAAGCTATAAAATATTCCAGTTTGTGGAGATGGTAGCAAAGAAGGAAATAAAAACTAATCTATATATGTCAAGTGGTGATGAATTCTAAAGAAAAAAATGAAAAAAGTGAACAGATGGTGTCAGGGAGTCTTATTCGATGAGATGACCTCTGAGTAGATGCTGAAGAGGTGAGGTAGGGA
The DNA here is from genome assembly GCA_028571685.1 of Heterohyrax brucei. NCBI lineage: Eukaryota > Metazoa > Chordata > Mammalia > Hyracoidea > Procaviidae > Heterohyrax > Heterohyrax brucei. The sequence goes on along the minus strand of CM053158.1, from coordinate 59,107,287 downwards.
GCCAAGAAGGTATCTGGAAGAAGTGCAAAGCTCCTGAGGTAAGGGCCTGGCTGGCTTGTTTTGGAATAGTAAAGACCAAAAGGAAACTCTGGTGGCTGGTAGCGGGTAAGCGCTACAGCTGCTAACCAAAAGGTCAGCAGTTCAAATCCACCAGGTGCTCCTTGGAAACTCTAGGGGGCAGTTCTACACTGTCCATAGGGTTACTATGAGTTGGAATCGACAAGACAGCCGTGGGTCTTTTGGTTTTAAGGACCAATATAGCTGGAACAGAGCACATAAGAACTCTCTATTGTAGGAGAATCCAGCACTGCCCATCCCCACAAGCACACAACTGTGCGGCTTGTCCTCAGAGAGATGCCTTAGAAAGCTACAAAAGTGACGGAGATCTTCGAACTAGAATATAGACTCAGGAAGCGACCTCAAGACACAGATTAAAGCCTCAGGGACTGTTAACAGACCTTTCATAGCAGGAGAAATGAGAAGCCAGAGAAGGAGCCAGAGGAAGGGTCACAAGCACAGAAGAAGAAAACGTTGACAGTCTCCTCTTACAGTCAAAGTAGTATAATTCAGGACAACAATGAGACACCATCTCTTTAGAATGGCTATTAGGAAAATGGAAAATAGCAATGTTGGCCTGAGGTCTCATGGCTCATAGGTACCAGGTCTGTGTGATTCTAAAGGCAGCGTAGGAACTCAGGGCACACTTTTAGGAACTAGCAGCCACTGACGGCGTGGGTTGGGTTTAGACCTGGGCCTGAACAGGAGGCAGTGAGGGGTACCATGTATGGGGTGTGTAGCCCATTTAGGGAGCACACACAGAGGCTTTCCCTGACTCTCATTCCCAGGCTGCTCTAGGCAATTCTCTTCATCTGGCCAGCCGACAGCCCACTCCCCTGTCATCACGGAGGCAATGAGTAGCATTTAAACAAGATATGTGCCTATGACCGTGGCATGATTCACTGGCTGATGAAGATCAAGTCTGGGCAGGGTCTACCCAGAGCAGAAAGCTGCCTAGACTACTCACAGAGTACCACCCCAGGTGGGCCACCTCTCAGCTTCCTGTAGCATCCTGGGGACATGGGAGTCTCGGATGTGTTGAGGAGGAGCAGGTGGAGCTCCACCTCTTGTGGTTATGGAGTCTACCTCTTGTGATTCTGCAGCCCCAACAGGTAGCTTGGGGCACGGGTTTCATGAGAGGTATTTCCCCATGGGCTATCCTGTTCACCTGGCACTGTCTCACTTTGGAAGACTGAACCTAAGAGACAGGGTAGTTCAGCAGTGTCCACCTGTGCCTCAGGAGGAGAGAGAAGGAGGAAGTGTCAGGAGCCATATCTTAGTCATCTAGGGGCTGCTATAACCACGGAGTGATGGCTCTAACAAAGTGAAATTTATTTCTTCACGGTAAAGTAGGGTAAAAGTCCAAATTCATGGCCATGGCTCCAGGGGAAGCCTTTCTCTCTGTGTTGGTTCTCCCAGAAGGAAGGTTGTTGTCCTCAATTTTCCCCTGATCGGTAGGCTTCTCAGGTGCAAGGACCCCAGGCCCAAGGGACGTGCTCTACTCCTAGCACTTGCTCTCTTGGTGGCACGAGGTCCCCCTCTCTGTCTGCTGGAAACCCGGTGGTGTGGTAGTTAACTGCTGTGTCTGCTAACTAAAAGATCAGCAGTTCAAATCCACCAGGCGCTCCTTAGACACACTATGGGGCAATTCTGCTCTGTCCCGTAGGGTTGCTATGAGTTAGAATTAACTCAATGGCAGTGGGTTTTTGGTTTTGTCTGTCTGCTCACTCATCCCTTTTATATCTCAAGAGATTGATTCAAGACACAATCCAGGTTTGTAGATGCTTTTACCTAACACAACTGTCACACATCCTCCCCCATTAACGTCTCAGAGGCAGGATTTATAACATACAGAAACATCACACAATACTGGGGATCACGGCCCAGTTAAACTGATACACACATTTTTTTGGGTTACATAATTCAATCCATGACAAGCCACTCTGCATCCCAGGGTGGGTTCTCAGGTCAAATACACAGGCTGCTTGCAACAGCAGCCTGAATCAAATCTCTGGAGCTTTTACTCCACAAGGGCAGAGACTTTCCTCTTCTGCAGGATTTTAGAATAGTGTCTGGCACTGGCATGTGCCCAATGAATGATGTTTGAATGAATGGATAAATGAAAGCACTGTCCTCTTCCCTATGACAGAGACCAGGCAGGGGCTGGTCACAGAAGTGGGCCTGGAGAAGGCCTGTCCTGGCTGATAGGAGCAGAAGAGGCTGTCTTCCTGGCAGGGTCCTGGCCCCGGCTTGAGCCCCCTGGGCCCGACCTGCCCTCCTTGTCCACTCTCCAGTCTGCTATGCACTGTACTGCACCTGCCCCCCCCTTCCCTGCCTGTGCTCTGGACTCCCAGAGTCAAAAGGAACCACAATAGGGGCAGGGGTCAGGGCCAATCCATGGGGTACAATCCTCTCCTCACGATCAAGCAAGAGGTCGGTGCTCAGCTGTTGGGGTTCTGCAAGGTGGAGGCTGGCCCAGTGTGCAGCTGTCATCTGCCTGCGGGAGATGAGGGGAGATGGAAGGGGCTGTGGTAGGAGACGAGAGAGGGCCAGGTGGTTGCCAAGCCTGAAGAAGACCTGGGTCGGAGCCTGGGGACTCATCAGTCATGGGCAGAGTAGAAACCCAAGAGGTCAGGCTGTGGACCCCACCCCAACCTACATGCTGGAAGTCGGAGAGGAGAGAGTAGCAGAGTTAGGCCCTTGTGGTTCAGGTGGGCTGCTCCCAGCTGGACCCCAAGCTTGTGAGACACTGCTGCTGCCCCCGTCAGGGTTCTTCTTATCCCTGCTCAGCTGGAGGTGAAAGCTCCCACCTCTTCCTGACAATAATAATAATACTCGACACTCACTGAGTATATCCTTTAAGTATTATTCCAGTGCTGAAACCTGCTGAAGCGGCTGAAATCACTTGCCCAGGAGGCATAGCTCAGCAAACTGGGACTAGAATTTGGACCCAGTCAACATGAATTATGAACCTGCTGGTTTACCCCTTAAGTACACACTTAACATGGCTTGATGTCTGACATCCTCTAACTTTTTGAGGGGGAAGGGGAATCAAGAGTAACAGCTGAAAGCTGATTTCTAGCAGGTTGCAAAACTGACCAACCCTTGGTTGGCCACAATTATTTTATTTGCATAGTTCTACCCAATCTCTTGGGTGGTAGTTACAAGACCATGTTGAGAGAGGTCACATAAAAGCTATCCATTGCACTGCAGGAGATCAGAGTTGGGTTCTAGTTCATAAAGTTTTACGATGTGGAGAAATGGAATAATTGATTAAAAGTGAAAAGTGTCACCAGCAGATGTTGGAAAAGCTTAAAATCAAATCTCCTCTCATCTTATATAGGAGGAAAGGAGGAAGGTGTGTGTGTGAAAGAATGTGTAGGCAATTCTTTGGGAGTTGGTGGGGCTGGGACAGTAGTGGCCGTTTGCCTACTACGGTGTCTCTTTTACCTGTGAATCTATGGGTGCTCTGAACCACTACTCAGAGAATCAGGCTCCCCAAGGCAAGGGTGCCCCAGTCTCAGGAGGTACTTTATGGAGTTAAAAGCAAATGAGTGAAGCATGGACACAGAATGTCCTTTCTTCCTTAAATCTTAACACTGTTTCATTTGAAAACTGCATGCTAGCTACTTTACAGTATCTCTGTTAGAGAACACAGTGGTCCTTTGTCTCAATTCCCCTGATAAGGCCAGGAACACTACTCTATTATCATCACTGTCAATTTAGGTGTCAAAAAGGATGCACCTTGCTGGACTAAGCATTGACTGGGTTATACCCGGTTTGTTGTAAAACAAACTCTTCTTGCCTGCCTCTCCTAAGACCAGTGGAGCACTGAAGCTGTTCCTTGTACAAGAGGCAATAATCATTGAAGGTGATCTCTGATTGTTACTTAATAAAAATTAGATTCTACTATGAATGCTGATTCTGATTGTTGTCTCTCTTTGAAAGCTGAACCTTTTATTGGTGGCCTTACAAATGGAGCTTACAGGGAGCCTAGCTTCTAGCCAGCTAGCCAAGTGCCTTCGAGTCGGATCCGGCTTAGGGCTTGCAAAAAAAAAGAAAAAGAAAAAATAAAAGGAAGCTTCCCATTTTTGGATATAACTCTCCCTATGTTTCTTTAGAGATGAAGAGAAAACATAATCAGGGACTTCATGGTTGATAGTCCCTCTCAGGTAGAGGCACAGTCTGAGAGTAGTTTCAGGAAGACAGAATGTGGTGGGGATGTGAAGGTCTGTCGTGGTCATATATCAGGGGAAGGAGGTGATTGAACCACTGCTGAGCACTCAGGCCCACTGATGCTAGAGGGTAAGTCTGCACAGAGGCACAGGTCAGTGGTTAGGAGGTGGACACTGAGACCCCCACATGATAACATACCCTATGAACCAGTAGTTTCATTCATTTCTAAGGGTTGCTCCTTAGGGGATGATCAGAGGTTTTCAGAGATGTTTAGCCAGGACTTTCATTGCAGACCTATACATAATATAAAAAATCAACAACTTTAATATCTTCCAGTTGAGGGTTAGTTAACTGGATTATAGTATATGGTACAAAGAGTTAATGTGCCTGACTGTTAACCAAAAAGTTGGAGGCTTGGGTCCACCCAGAAGGTCCTAAGAAGAAAGCACCTTCTTTTGAAAGACTGGCCATTGAAAACTCAGTGGAGCATAATTCTACTCTGGCACATGTGGGGTCACCATATATTCAAGGCAACTTCATGACAACTGGTAATTAAGTAATAGCATTTAGGTATCAAAACAGCCACAACTAATATTGTAGAAGGACATCCTACTTGGTAAACCGGGAGGTCAGCAAAAAAGAGGAAGAACTTCCATGAGATGGACTGACACAGTGGCTGCAATGATGAGCTTGAGCACAACAGTGATTGTGAGGATGGCACAGGACAGGGCAACGTTTCGTTCTGTTGTGCACAGGGATTGCTGTCACTCAGAACTGACTCAAGGGCACTTGACAAACATTGTAGAGCCATAGTCAAACAACAGAATGGCTTTTCTAACAAAGTCATTGGGAAGACATTCACAACAAATTGTAAAATGAATAAACAGTTTACGAAATGCATCCCTTCTATGCATAGCAACATACACATATTTGGACATACAGATATCTGTGAAGATCTCACCACTACGTAAACAACAGATATTGCTGAGTAGTGGAATTTACTGTGATAATTTCTTTATTCTTTATCATTTGCTATTTTATCTGGATTTTTGCAAAGTATACATGCTGTATTGATTTATCAGAAAAAACTGAGAGGCAGCCCTGGGGCTGACCACCAAGAACACCTGTGGAGCATTGCTCTAGGATTTTGCTTTAACTCTACGGTCATGACCTCAGCTTTGCTAGGGCAGTAACTACACTTAGTATTTGTGTCAGTAAAGAATGTATCCTGTTGTAAATAACAGAAAGCCCAATCACCTGTGGCTTATCTAGGTTCAGTCTGAACCCACTGCTTTGTGAGGGAAAGATGTGGAAGTTGGCTTCTGTAAACATGTATAGCCTTAGAAACTACAGCACAGTTCTATAGGGCAACTGTGAGTCAAAATCAGTTTGACAGCAGTAGGTTTGTTTTTTTTTTTTTGGTTTGGTCTAGAGGAAGGCAAGGCAATTCAGTGCTGGTGCAGCTGCTCAAAGATGCCATCAAAAATCCATTGTCTACCTTCTTCTCTGGCATCAGCTGGGGTGACTTTTGTTCTTGTAGTTACAAAGTGGCTGCTGCAGTTCCAGGCCTCGCATCTGTGTTCTAGGTAGGAAGAAGCAGGAGGAAGGGCAAAAATACTTTCTCTCAGGAAGGTTTTATGATTCACAGAAAGAGATACTCCCCAGAGACCTCCACTCACATTGCATTGTCCAGAACTGTGGCACAGCTACCAGAGATTCTGGGAAGTATTTGTAGCTGGGCACGTGGCTTCTGTCATGGATTGAACTGTGTGCCCCCTAAAATGTTTGTAGCCGTGTGGCTGGGCCATGATTTCCAATATTTTATGACTGTCTTTTGTGATTTTCCTTTGCTGTATGTTAGAGGATTAGGGTGGGACTGTAAATCCCTTCATGAGACCCTCTCCCTGCTCCAGTGTAAAGGGAGTTTCCCTGGAGTATGGATTGTATCACTCTTTATTCTTTCGTATTACAAGAGGTAAAGAAAAGAGAAACAAGCAGAAAATTGGGAAACTGACACCATCGAGAAAGCAGCACTGGGAGAAGGGCACATCCTTCAGACCCGAGGTTCCTGAGCCAAGATGTTACCCAGCTAAAGACTGTTGCAACACAAAGACTCTCCTCCAGAGCCAACAGTGGGGAAAGCCTTCCCCTGGAGTGGACATCCTACTGGACTGCATAAGAATAAACTTTCCTTTGTTAAAGCCATCCACTCACTGTATTTCTGTTAGCGCAGCACTGGCTGACTAAAGCAGCTTCCTCGAACAAATGTAGGATTTTGTTAGTAAGAAAGAGTGGAAAATAGAAGGTGGCAACTTTCAGCAATGCCACAGTTCCCAGGGGTGGTCATTCTACCAGGAAACGGTCCACACTTCCAATTTAAAAAGACTGATGTAGTAGCAGACACCATGCACCCAATCGTACTGCAGGTTATTCCAGTCCAGTGGCTGGAATGCTCCTATTTCCCCCTAGAACAACGTCCTTAGTATTAGGGAGCCATGAAGTAAAGTTTTTGCTCTAAACATTACTGATGACTACAGAGTCAGGTCAAATGGAGGTAGCTAGTGCTGGGATATTTCACCCAGGCTGTGATGAGGCTGTATGAAGAATCTTGCCTAAAACAATCAGCACCCCAGGGACCTGATTACTCATGTCATTCAGATTCAATATCCAGCGCTCTGACTTTCTATTTCCCTGTGAATCAGTGCCCAAATCCTCTTTTGTTCTTGTCACATGAGTTCTTCTCATTTGTTAATATCAAATCTTTGGCTTGGCCCGGAAGGCTCTCTGTCTCTTACTATTTGTGTTGATTTTATTTATAAAGCTTTTAAAGTCTTAAGGGACTCTTCTTCCCCCCTAAGGGGTAGTCAACGTTTGAAACTCTGCTGGAGAAAAGGGACAGCAGCTTTAGGCCACCGATGAGACCCTGAGGTTGTTTCTTCTCGGCATCCACTTGAAAATGAGCATCAGCACCTCAGGCTGCTGGGTCATCTCGGGTTTACATCACACAAGGAGTAGCTAAAATGCTTGAGGTTGTTTTGCCTTGAGAAGAAAAGACTGAGGGGAAGAGAGTACCTGCCTAGCCACCCGAATCAACTGCTAAAGAGGCTACCCAAAGCAGGACTGGAAGCAATGGGCAGCAGCTAAAAACCGAAGCTTGCAAAGCGGAGCTTGTCCTTGTGGGCTGCGGGGGAGGGCATCCCTTGGGAACATGGTGCGCGAGAGTGTTCTTTTGCATGGACGTAATACAACTTTCAAAAGAAACTGAGTCAATAGTAAACGTAATCTATTGGGTGAGGTTTATTCAGGCAGTAGATTTGCTAACTGGGTAACGACAAAGGAAAGTAGACAGGTATTCTGAGTATCTGCAGTACTTGCAAGAAGCTTATTTCTGATTGATTTATATGATTTACTATTTTAGCACTGCCAGCATCTCACTGGTCAACAACGATGGCCTGATTTACAAGAAAGTTGGATTTAAGTTTCAGTAAAGATAAATCTTAGGGGTTCACTTGACCAGCAATGCCATTTTGTCAGCCACACAACTTTGTTTTGATTTCACTTAACAGAATATTCCAGGAGAAAGGAATCTATACATCGCTAGCCCAAGTGCTTTCCCACAGTTTTTAATTTCTCTAAACCTTTCTCATCTCCTTTCTTTTTTCCTGAGAAATTTGGAAATCTCTCTTAGAAATGCCTCTCCTGCTGCCATTATCATCATCCCTGTTCCTGGCCTCTGGGTGGCCCGGGATCCTCCCTCTAACCCCTGCGGGAGTGTGAACAATACCTGTCCTGATGCTGTGGCTGATGCAGTGTTGGGCTGCTCTAAAGGAAACGCTATGGGAAGCTCGAAGGAAAATACAAAATCGGAAGGCAAGCATGCCAGTAGGGTAAAGAACTAAGAACTAATATGAGGTGGACGACAGTTAGTGCTCACTGGGTATCCCTGTACCCCTCACGCTCCCTGGCCTCTGTCAATGATTACAGAGACCCCATGTTGAGAGGGCAGAGTCACAAGATATAGGCAACTCAGACCCCTGTTGTTCCTGGAGGAGAGCTGCCTGGGGCTTTGAGTGAGTAAGAAATCAGCTGTTGTGTTAAACCTCTGAGGTTTGGGGGGTTGTCTCCTGTGGCAGCTAACATTGCTTAGATTTAACAAGTTGCCAAGTTTTTTCATATATCCTTTAAAATTTCAAACAGCACATGGGGTTATCATGACTTCTCATTCTCTGGATGTAGAAACTGAAGTTCTGAGACTTTAAGGAATATCTCTGTTGTGGATTGAATTGTGTCGTTGACATCATTGTCACCCTTCCTATCCCCCCAACAAATGCCTATACCTGTGGAGATTATCAATAATTATCAATAATAATGATGGCATGTCAGTGTAGGGTGTATTTTAAACCAATGACTTGAGGGATTGCCAGCCAGCCAAGTGCCGTTGAATCGGATTAGAAGAGCAGATTAAGCAGAGACACAAAGAAGCACAGATGGGGCAAGATAGATGCCACACCACGTGAAGATCACCAAAGAACCAAGCAATGGCAGATGAAAAGAGACAAGGACCTTTCACAAGAGCTGACAGACAGCAAGCCTTTCCCTAGAGCCAGTGCTTGGAATTTGGACTTCTAGCTTCCTAGTGAGAAAATACATTTCTGTTCATTAAAGCTACCTATCTGAGATATTTATGTTACATTAACACTAACAAACTAAGACAGTGTTTAAGGTCACAGAACTAGCACAGGATGGAACTCATATTTGAACTCCAAATGACCAACTGCAAAACAAATGTTTCTACCACTTCATTCTAATTCCCATTCTTGAAAGATTATAGTCCAAAGTGACTGCTTGTTGAAGGCTCTTTTCCTTCCTAACCCAGTCTAGAGAATCCAACCCGAAAGACCTTTTTAAACCTTCAGATTCTTCTTCCTCTGTCCCTGTGGAGTTCTCAAGTCCACCAGCTGAGAAAGAGCTGGAGGAATAGAGCTCATCTCCGGCTGGGTGGATGTTAGATAGCTTGAGAAAGAGCCAGGGAGAGAGGTACAACCACATATTCTCTTGCCCAGATACCCTGAGACACAGGGCGAAAGTTTAAGACTACTTCCCACAAACACAAGTTGAGCTAGGAAAACTCTGAGTCCCATTCTAATGCCCGAATTCTATGACTTCATGAAGTAGCTGAGAAGTCATAAGCATTCCAACAAAGTAATAAAAAGGGACAATGGGCTTGGTAAATTAGGAGACAGAAGAACAGCTGAAGGCCAGAAAGCTAATTGGGGGTGAGGAACTGGCTAGATGAGAGACAGGAGGCTTTGACCAGCAGGTCGATGCCAAGTCTGGGATCTCAGAGACCTGGCTGACCCCAGACGGAGGGGAAGACAGGGCTACAGGGAGCGGAAGGAGGCCTGCAGAGCTAACTCACCATGAACGTGTGCTACCGGGAACGTGGTAGGTCAACTGGGAGTGTGGGTGGGGCCCAGGGGCAGTAGCCATGTAATGGTATGTACTGCAGTGTCTAAGCAGGACGGTTGGCGTTAAGGAGCTAGAGAAGGTTGTGACCCATCTTGTCCTCCTGTGCGAGGAATGGAAAATGAGAGGAATGATTCTCCATGAAAGGGCAGAAAGTGATTTGAATGCTGTGATGTGAGTTGGCTTTCTTCCTTCTTCTCTTGGAAATCACCCAAGAATATCAAGTGGAATGAAAAACAGAAACACAATTACCAAATCTGATGAAACCAGCAGGCAGTTAAAACTCTGAACTACCCAATCTCCAAACACAGTGAAGGCTAAGCTGGGGCAGGCAGGGAGGGGAGGAGGGGCCTCTACAGCGGCCATCTGAGAAAGATGGTGGCCCACCCTCGGGAGGGAAGCTTCAACTCCTTGTCTGGAGTAGTGGAACCTAGCAACCCAAATCTGTAGTGTAAGCATCCTGAGATGGAACTGAACTCAAAAATCAATATAAATCGGGGTGAAGGGGTAATCACACTAAAAAGCTGTGCTTGTGAAAAACAGTCTGTCCCTGCGGGGGGCACATAGAGATTTGTCACCCTGACCTCACCTTGAGGACAGAGTTGTCGCCTCACCTCTGGAATGCTGTCAGCAGGCAGCGTTTAGCTGCCAGATCCTCAGAGATTTCTTTAGCTGGGTACAGCTGCCTCATGCCTGTCCAGCTGTGGCCCCCGTCAATGACTGATTGAAACAGGAGGACAACTCTTATGTGTCCCTCAGGCCCCCAATTTTATTATACTCTGAGTGAGTCTTTTATTGGTCATATGCGTTACAAATACCTCTCCCACTCTCCTAAAGATAACTTCTTTTAATAAAATTTTTATTTTGCAAGAACTCTAGATATATAAACAAGCTGTAGAGATAACACAGAGAGATCTAGTTATTTCTGTCTGAGATAAACGACTGGGGGAAGGACAGAAAATATTTGAAGGGAAGGAAAGAACAAGTGGGTTATACAGTGGGGAAAATCTAATATTATGTTAATACCTCAAGAAAGGGTCCAAGCACCGGAATAATATTCTCTCAGTTAAATTTTCTCAGATTCCAGAAAGGGTGAAGACAGGATGACACCGGGGACCTAGCTAGACTAGACAGACATCTGCAGCAGACCTTAGTGGCTGGTAGCTGAATAACGTCATGCTGAAGACTCTTTGACCTACTAAGAGACTATCAATGACTGATTTGGACTGGTAAAATGTATGAGGAAAGGGAAGTAACTCTCCAAATATTAAGCATATATAAGAACTCATGGCTGAAAGAGGTCAAGAGGGGTAGGATTTCTCTTTATTTACGGCCTTCCTGTCCATGATCTTGTAACTTCTACAGAATGATTGGCTAGGATTATGTCAATAAAATGTGTAAAATCCTTGTAAGGAATGGTGAATTACTGTGCAAACCAGGTGACTGTGACCTACCTAGGGAATTGGTTAGTGTCTTGGTCATCTAGTGATACGACAGCAGAAATACCACAAAATGGCTTTAGAGAAGAGAAATTTATTCTCTCATAGTTTAGTAGGCTACAAGTCCAAAATCAGGGTGCTAAGTCCAGGAAGGCTTTCTCTGTTGGCTCTGGAGGAACATTCTTGTGATGTGTCAGTTTTTCTTTGGTCCAGGAGTATCTCAGTGCAGGAATCTAAGGTCCAAATGACATGCTCTGCTCCTGCTGCTGTTTTCTTGATGGTATAAGGTCCCCAACTCTCTGCTTGCTTCTCTTTCCTTGTCTCTTGTAGGACGACGGCAGTGGGTAAGCAATGCCCCAACATAACTCCCTTTACATCGGGTCAGGGAGGTAATCTTACTAAGGGTGTTAAATTCCACCCTAATCCTCTTTAACATAATCCAATCCTCTCCTATTAATCATGGGCAGAGATCAGGATTTAGAACACAGGAAAATCACAAAATGGACAACAATCATGCAACAAGGGGAATCGAGGCCCAGACAAACTGCTATGCACATTTTTGGGGGGACACAATTCGATCCATGACACTAAGTTAGCAGTCTTGCTAAGGATGGGCATGCATTGAAATTGATAAGGAGCTTGCTTACCAACCTGTCCTATTACCCAGAGAGGTTTTGAGAAAGGAAGGGAGGGAGGAAGAGAAGAAAGGAAAGAAACAGAGAGAGAGAAAGGAGTTGTAACACTGAAGAATGCAAGAAACCTCATGAGAGATAACAAAACTCAGCAGCACGAGGCCTGAGCAAAGGGCCTGGGTGACCCAGTTTAAGCAGGAGTAACCATAGAGGCCTGAGCATGGCCTGCTGGCAGGCATGGCCAGGAAGTTGCTGAGAGCTGTCTTGGCTACAAGTTTCCCTGATATAGGAATTGCATTCTGTCTCCTGAGTTGTTTTGTTACTTCCGAGTTCATCCTGCTCCTGAGCCATAACCTGTTACTTTCCTAATAAACCCCATAATCTTGAATATGGTCTGTGAATTGTGTGTGGCCATTGCAACAAATTATTGAACCCAAGAGAGAAGTAGAGAGTGCTGTGAGAGGGATGGCTGGTGTCAAAGGTGGTAAAAAAGGTAGGAGAGTGGAGGCGCGTGTGACCTCCACCTCACAGAAACCAGCCTCAGGCTGATACTGATTCTGAGCATCCCTCCTGCAGTAAGAGGACTTCTGCTGCTGCATGACAACCCACATCCCTCTTCCTTGTGTTGCTTTATTACCAATCACACAATTGTGTTCCCTCCAACTCTCTGATTATCTGGATAGCCATTCTCCACTACGTATGTCATCTTCAAGCTGTCCTTGCTTCCTAGCAAAGTGCATCCCCAAGAATTCAAAACCCAGCTAAACCAGAAGAAAGGCAGCAGCATGTGAGGTATCCATTTTGCTGGCAACACTAATAATTCTGACAATTACTTCATCTCCAGTTTATAGTTAATAGTGTGATTGTAATTAAAGGGAGAAATATATATAAAAGTGGCTTACTGATCCCTGGATTGTAGCTAAAGTGCTGATTTCAGAGTCAGAAATAGGCAGTGCCCCCCAGATTGTGGAAGAGGTATCAGTTCTTTGGTGGTATTCTGGGAGTCAGCCCTGAAAACTCAATTTAGAGCCTAATATTTTCGACAATTCTAGAAGCACATAGTTATCTGTATTGACTCCCTTTCTGATTGTAGTAATTAGAGTTGCTTCTATTGTCTACCTGAAACCTGTGTTAGGGACAGGGATGAAGGAAAAGTGGACTAGACAAATTCAGTTACCTCAGGAAGAGGAGAACATCAGTATCACAGAGCAGGAGAGAAGAGCATGTGGAAAGACTCAGGGAGGGTGTTCCGATACAGGTGTTTGTTACTGGCTAAAAACTCCCTCACAGACAAGTACACAATTGAGTTTGTGAATTTGTCCCTGTGCCACTGTGCACAATGGCCATTCCAGAAAAAGTTCCAAAATTGCTTTGAAGCATGGACTAGGTGCTGGCATCAGTGTATAGCTTCCCAAGTAGAGTACTTCTAAGGTGACCATAGTGATACTCAGCAGTGAGATATGGAACACTTAGAATAACTAAACAACTAACTTCACAGGCTTAATTGTCAGATCTTGTACTAGGTAATTGTGACAATTGGAGAATAAACAGTTAACTCTGCTATTCCGGGGTACCTCAAGTCTCTGGTATCAGAACTTCAATGTGTGATTTCTGGTCTTCCTGTGATTTCTGGAAGTTTCTTAAAAATGTCCTCGCATTAAAAGAAAAGGTACACAGAGGTGTAGAACACACTAATCAGAGCCGGAGACCACGCCAGCTTGCTAAGAGACTTCTTCCAGCTTCATTGTGTAGCAGCTGCAAATGCTCTAACCACATAAAACATTGTCCAGAAGTGGAAAAAGTGAATTGGAATGAAGTTGCTGCTGCTGTTGTTAAAGCTGAGTGATGAAAGGTAGGATTTGAGAAAGAGAAAGAGAGGTATGGATATAACTATTATAAGCCAGAAAAGTTTCTTGGGCTATTTCAAGACTACTAAGAGTCTGGCACATCTCCCATGCAAAAGCTAGAACCCTGAACTATGAACATCCAATTAATTAAACAACTAACGGCATCCACCTAGACTGGTGAATGTGACTGATCTACTTTGAGCTGCCAAGTAAGTGCCTGTAGGCAATGGAATAATGGCCTCAGATGAAGTTTATAGCTCTTGGCACCGATTCTGACTCTTTGTTTCTTTCTCAGCCTGTGTGATAGTTTCAGGCTTTTAAAAAAAGAAGGCCATTTACAGGGATTCAAAGGTCAGAATGGGGAGTACAGAATAGCTCTTCATTTTCACTGCCTGCGCACTGGGTCCGGAGATAAAAGGCTTCTCTTTGACAAATATTGTCAGGCTAAAGGAGCCTGCCGAAGAATAGCACAGAATTGAGTTCCTTCTGGACTAAGCTCAGCCCTAGTCTGGTGCAAATTTCACATAAAGATTAGGTCAAAGGAGGCAGGAAAGGGCAGACACAGCTGGATCTCAGGAGAGTCCCGTGCTGCTGATTGGAGAATGCTGGCCACCGGGCCCTGGCTGATTAATGCCCGGGACTGCTGCTTGATGCCTGAGGGGGAAACTGGGTTTAAATCTTCTCACTCTTTTATTATGGAGACTGTTAGGATTATCTAGGCGTTTTAGTTATCTAGTGCTGCTTTAACATAAATACCACAAGTGGATGGCTTTAAAAAGGTATTTTTTATTTTGTCATAGTCCAGTACAAATTCAGGGTGTCTGTTCCAGGGGAAGGCTTTCTCTCCTGGCTCTGGAGGAGGGCTTTTGTCATCGGTCTTCCTCTGGTCTGCAAGCTTCTCAGGTGCAAAGACACTTTCTGAAGGATGCATTTAGCTTCTGGCACCGTTTTCTTGGTGGTATGTGGTCCCCAAATGTCTGCTTGCCTCTCTTTATAGCCTAAGAGGCTGCCCCAAGGCACAAGGCAGTCCCACACTTTGGAGTCCTGAGCCACCAACACGCTGCTGTTCATCCTCCCTTGTTAACATCATGCGGCAGCATACTGGAACATCTCGTAATAATGAGAGCCATGGTCCAGCCAAATTGCCACAGATATTTCTGGGGGATACAATTCAATCCATGACACTAGGAAATTTCTCATTATACATTATGTAACCTAAGAGCCGTAAATATTTATAATGTTTCCTCAGCATGTGTCTTCTGAACACAAGAATAGGGCATTTCCAACACATAGTATACAGTGGTTAGCTAACATTTTATTAGCACCAGTAGGTACATACTTAAGCTTAAATTCTCTTAATAATTTCAATTCGTAAAAAGGAAAGGAGGTGGGTTCTAATAGTGGCCATAAGTTTTTTTTTTCTTTTTATTTAAATATGCCAAGATCTCTAGATAAAAAGAGAACAGAATTAGAATGGCAAACCCAAAACTTATGAACAGCATCTATAGCAAAACAAAGAGAAAATGTATCCCCACAAACACACAAATTTGTGGTGGCAAATCACTGTTACAAGAACATCATGATATAAATAATTTTCTTAGGAGAAAGGGGAGAAAAACAACTGGAGATCTGATTGTCCAGAAAATCGTAAAAACAGTGTTTGGTGCTCTTCTAGGTGCTTACTGCAGGTCAATCAGAGGCAAGTGGCAGTAAATGAGAGGGAGTTTTGCAGGTTCCATTTGATAGGGAATCTCAGTAAAGTCGAGTTGTGCTGGAGTGATCTGAGTCCTACAAACTCTTAAAGTGGAGAAACCGCAGCTCTGTTCTAACACAAAATGTAGCACTGAGGACAAACTGCTGAGAAAACGATTAAAATTGATCAGGTCAGGACCACCAGGAGCTGAAAGAAAGAAAAGGCCCAGATAAAAGCGGGGGAAATAGTCAGAGAAGACAGATTTCATAAAGTAGGAGGCCACATCTTATAGATTACCATTATTATTAGTTTTAATTGTATCTTAGATGAAGGTTTATAGGACAAACCAGCTTCTCATTAAACAGTTAGTACACGTATTGTTTCGTGACACTGCTTACCAAGTCTACAACATGTCAACACTCTCCTTTCCTGACCATGGGTCACCTATTACTAGCTTTCTCATCCCCTTCTGCCTGCTAGTCCTTGACCTTGGGTTGATGTACTCCTTTAGTCTCTTTTTATTTTTGGGGCCTGTCTAATCTTCAGCAGAAGGGTGAACTGCCATACTCTCAGTGTTTCTCCAGTATTTGATAGATCAGCAACTCTGTTTTTCATTATTTTTGTGTGAGTTGGAATTTTATACTGCATTTTTCTCCAGCTCTGTCTGGGACCCTTTATTGTGATCCCTATTAGAGCACTTAGTGGTAACCGGGCACCATCTAGTTGTACTGGGCTTAATCTGGTAGAGGCTGTACTAGTTGTGGTCCATTAGTCTTTTGGACTAATCTTTCCCTTGTGTCTTTGGTTTTCTTCATTCTCTCTTGCTCTTAAGAGGGTGAGATCAGTGGAGTATCTTAGATAGCTGTTCACAGATTTTTCAAACCTCAGATGCTACTCATCACAGAAGAATGTAGACCATTTTCCCTATCAACCGTGTTAATGTCAGTTGAGCTAGATGTTGCCTGAGACTGTGGTCCCCACAGCCCTTAGCCCAATAATTTGGTCCCTCAGGGAGTTTGGCTATGTTTATGGAGCTTATATGACCTTAACATAGACAAGTTGTGCTCGCTTCCTTGGTATTGTGTGCTGTCTTACCCTTCACTGAAGTTACCACTTATCGATTGTCTATTTAGTATTTTTCCACTTCACCTGCCTCTCCGTTGTAACCCTGAAAGATTTTTTCATTTTGCATGTAACCCTTTTCATGAGTTTTTATAGTAGTGGTCTCTTATAGTATTTGTCCTTTTGCAACTGACTTATCTCACTCAGCATAATGCCCTTCAATCTGATAAACTCTTTGTGAAAAGAACAGAGATGAGAGCTCTGGAGACATGAAGCTAAAAAAAAGAAAGAAAAATTGTTGCCTCATATTTCAAAATGAACAAAATTAAATAATAGATAGAAGCTATGACAGGACACCATGAATCAGACTTATAAAAGCTCAGAAATGAGGTGATTGAAGAGAAGGAAGACACAAAAAGAAAGGGAAGAATTAGATGTGAAATAGAAATATTTTAAAGACTAAACTAGAAGAAATACAAGTGCAAATAAACACAAGGGTAATACCTTCAGCTAAACAAAAGATAAAAAGGGGAAATGTTTTGGTGAAAAAAAATGAGGAAGGCAATGAAAAGAATTCAAGAGAAAGTAATAGAGATAAGCCAAGGAGATTCAATATTAATATAATAGAAATCTTCAAGAAGAAAACCAAGACCATAACACAGAATAATACTTAAAATTCAGAAGAGCTTTCCTAAAAGAAAAATACTTAAAACTACAAACCAAGTGGGCATGCTATACACTTAGAAAAATCATTTCAGAACAGCAAACACTGAGATAAAGGCTAGTAGAACTATTGTAATTTAAAGGAAGAAAACAATCTTTGGATATTCAGTCAAATAGGTCAAGTCACATAAAGGAAAGAATATAAGATTTGACTTAGACTTTCCAACAGCTACCCTTTTTGTCAGAAGATAGTTGAATAAAATATTTTAGATATGGAAGGAAAGAAACTGATTCAAGTACAATTTCAAGAGCTATAGAGAAACTGCCATAAAAATTCAAGAACTGAGGAATACGTGTCATTTGATTTCTTTACTTTTACTTTCGTGAATGTTGATTGTGGATCCAAGTAAAACTAAATTCTTGACAGTTTCAGTCTTTTCTCCATTTATCATAATGCTGCTTATTGGTTCAGTCGTGACAATTTTTGATTCCTGTATGCTGAGGTGTAATCCACACTGATGTGCTAAAGTCCTCTTTACTTTCAGCAAGCAAAGCTGTTACCTGCGTATTGCAGGTTGTTTAACAAGTTGGCCTCCAGTCCTGATGCTGCCTTCTTCTTCTCTAGCTTCTCAGATTATTTGCTCAGCATACAGATTGAATAAGTATGGTAAAAGAGTACAAGCACAACGCTCACATTTCCTGACTTTAAACCATGCAATATCCTCTTGTTCTGTTTCAGTGACTGCCTCTTGATGTATGTATAGGTTCCTCATGAGCACAATTTAGTGTTCTTGTGTTGCCATTCTTCACAATGTTATCGATATTCTGTTATGATCCACACAGTCAAATACTTTTGCATAGTCAATAAAATTGAGGTAAACACCTTTCAGGTATTTTCTGCTTTCAGCCAGGATCTGTCTGACATCAGCAACGATAACTTTCATTCCATATCCTTTTCTGAATCCAGTTTGAATTTTGGCAGTTCCCATTCAGTTTACTTCTACATCTGCTTTTGAATGATCTTTGGCAAAAGTTTTCTTGCATGTAATATGAATGATATCATTTGATAATTTCCTCATTTGCTTGATCATCTTTCTTTGGAAGAAATAAATATGGGTCTAATTTCTTGGCATAGACAAGTGAGCTCTTCCAGCACTTTGATTGTTGAAACACTGCAGTTGATATTCTGTCAATTCCTGGAGCCTTGTTTTTCACCAGTGACTTCAGTGCAGGATGATGATTTTATGTCTGGATTCTCAATTCTGTTCCAATGGTCTATGTATCTGTTGTTGTATCAGTACCAGGTTGTATTGACTACTGTGGTGGTATAATAGCTTCTAAAATCAGTTAGTGTGAGGCCTCCCATTTTGTTCTTCTTCTTCAGTAATGTTTTACTTATCCTGGGCCTCTTCCCTTTCCATATGAAGTTGGTGATTTGTTTTTCCATGTCATTAAAAAAATGCCACTGGAATTTGAATTTGGGTTCTATTGTATAGATAGATTGCTTTGGATAGAATAGACATTTTCACAAGGTTGGCTCTTCCTATCTTTGTTTTGACTGATGATATTGAGTTTTTCCATTGTTTCTTTCTACAGATATAGTTGATTTGACTACTATGTATTCCATCCAGTGAGATCCATTTATGCTGCTGAAAAAAGATATCTGCAACAAAGAAACCCTTGGTCTTGCAAAATCTTATCATGTGATTTCCAGCATCGTTTCTATCACCAAGGCTATATTTTCCAGCTACCAGTCCTTCTTTTTTGTTTCCGACTTTCGCATTCAAATCCCCAGTAATAATCAATGCATCTTGATTGCACTTTCAATCAATTTCAGACTGCAGAATTTGGTAAAAATCTACATGTTCTTAATCTTTGACCTTAGTAGTTGGTGTGTAAATTTAAATAATTGTACTAACTGGCCTCCCTTGCGGGGGTATGGATATTGTCCTATCACTGACAACACTATACTTCATGATAGATCCTGAAATGTTCTTTTTGACAATGAACACAACGCCATTCCTTTTCAATTTGTTGTTTCCAGCATAGCAGGCCATATCATTGTTCAATTCAAATGGCTAATATCCATCCATTTCAGCCCACTAATGCCTAGGATATTGATGTTTATGCATTTCATTTTGTTTCTGATGATTTCCAATCTTCCTAAGTTCATGCTTCATATATTCCACTTTTTGGTTGTTAACGGAGTTTAGAGCTTTCTTTTCGTTTTGAGTTGTATCACATCAGCAAATGAAGGTTTTGAAAGATTGACTCCATCTGGATCATTAAGATTGACTTAACTGTGAGGAGGCAGCTCAGATTTTGAGGAAACCCTGGTGGCGCAGTAGGTTAAATGCTACATCTGCTAACCAAAAGGTCGGCAGTTCACATCTGTCAGGTGCCCCTTGGAAACTCTGTTGGGCAGTTCTACCTTGACTTACAGGGTTGCTATGAGTCAGACATAACTCGATCACAGTGGGCCTGGTTTTTTGGTCTTCCAATCTGTGGGACTCTTCTGGCACTATATCAGATAGTGTTGCGTTACTACTCATAAAGTTTTCACTGGCTAATTGTTTTCAGAGGTAGACTGCCAAGTCCTTCTTTCCAGTCTGTCTTGTTCTAGAAGCTCAGCTGAAACCGATTTACCATGTGTCACTGTCAGGAATTGAACTGTATCTCCCAAAAATATGTCTCAATGTTGTTAGGATATGATTCCCAATAGGGTATGGCTGTCCTTCATTTTGCGATTTTCCTTGTACTATAAACATGTTCTCCACCTGTGGTTAAAGACAACGAGGGTGGGACATAACATTCTTGCTCAGGTCACGTAGCCGATCCAGTGTAAAAGGAGTTTCCCTGTAGTGTGGCCTGCACCACCTTTTATCTTACAAGAGATAAAAGCAAAAGGAAGAAAGAAGAGTGTTTGGGACCTCATACCACTAAGAAAACAGAACAGTGGGAAACTTTGTGGTTTAAGGTCCAGAAAAGTGTGTGTCATGGTTGTGTTATTTTAGCACATTTATTCTGTTTGCTGATTAAATAATCTGAGAAGCTGGACTATATTAAGAAGATTGTGGCATGATGATTGAAAGAAGACTAGGTAACAAACTGCAGTTTGCAAATGACACAACCTTGTTTGCTGAGAGTGAAGAGGATTTGGAGCACTTCATGTTAAGAATCAAAGACTACAGCCTTCAGTATGAATTATGCTTCAACATAAGAAAACTAAAATCCTTACAAATGGACCAGTGAGCAATGTAATGATGGGTGGAGAAAAGACTGAAGTTGTTAAGGATTTCATTTTATTGGGATCCATAATTAACAGTCAAGAAATCAAAGGGTATATCACACTGGACAAATCTGCTGCAAAAATTCAGGACTTAGATGTACTTGCCCAAACTGTGAGGTTTTCAGTCACCTTATGTGCATGAGATAACCGGGCAATGAATAAGGAACGCCAAAGAAGAATCAATGTCTTTGAATTACAATATTGGTGAAGAATATTGAATATGCTGTGGACTACCAAAAGAGTGAACAAATGTGTCTTGGAAGAGTGCAGCTGGAATGCTCTTTAGAAGTGAGGATAGAGAGAGACTTTGTCTCACATACTTTTGACATGTTATCAGGAGCAATCAGCTCCTGGAGAAGAACATTTTGCTTATCAGAGTGGTGGGTTGGTGAAAAAAAAGGAAGACCCCGACAAGATGTATTGACGCAGTGTATGCAACAATGGGCTCAAGCATAACAGCAATTGTAAGGATGGAACAGGACTGGCCAGTGTTTTTTTCTGTTGCACAGGGAGTAGCTATGAGTCAGTACTGGCTTGGTGACATGTAACACAATAACATGTGTAAAATATGAAAGAAGAAGCAAGAAGCATTCAGATAAGATGGAAGGGATACACAGTCATTGTACCAAAATAATTGCTTTATGTTCAACCTTTTCAGGAGGTAATACATGACCAAGAACTAATGTTATTAGAAGAAGAGATCCAAGTTGCACTGAAGACACTGGTGGAAAATAAGCCTCCAGGAACTGCTGGAACACCAAACGAGATGTTTTAATAAACTGAAGTGGCCCTGGAGGTGCTCACTCATCTTTGTGAAGAAATTTGGAAGAGAGTTACCCGGTGAACTGAATGCAAGAGATTTGTACTTGTGCTGCTTACCAAAGAAATGTGATACAACAGAAAGCAGAAATTATTGAACGATATCGTTAATATCACACGTAAGTAAAATTTTGCTGAAGACATTTAAAAAATGTTTCAGGAGTATGTTGACAGGAAACTGCCAGAAGTTCAGGATGATTTTAGAAGAAGACATGGAACTAAGGATATCACTGTTGATATCAGATGGATCTTGGCTGAAAGCAGAGTGTACAAGCAAGAAGTTCACCCCTCCTTTACTGACTATGGAAAATGGATCATAACAAGTTATGGATAACATTTCAAAGAATGAGAATTACAGGACACTTAATTGTGCTTATGTGGAAACTGTACACAGATCAAGAGGCAGATGTTGGAACAGGACAAACCACTGTATGGTTTAAAAGTAGGAAAGATGTGTGTTATGTTTCCATCTTTTCACAGTATTTATTCAATCTGTATGCTGAGGAAATGATTTGAGAAGCTGGACTACATGAAGAAGAATGTGGCATCAGAATTGGAGAAAGATTCATTAGGAGCCTGCATTATGCAGATGACAGAAACTTGCTTGCTGAAAGTAAAGAGGACTTGAAGCATTTACTGATGAAGATCAAAGACCACAGCCTTCAGTATGGATTATACCTCTATGTAAAGAAAACAAAAATCTTTACAACTGAACTGTTTTAGTCAGCTAGTGTTGCTCTAACAGAAATACCACGGAGTGGAATAGCTTTAACAAAGGAAAGTTTATTCTTACACAGTGTGGTAGGCTACAAGTCCAAATTTAGGATGTCTGCTCCAGGGGAAGACTTTTCCCCTTGTCAACTCTAGGGGAAAGTCTGGTATTTCATCAGGCTTTGTTCAGGGAGCATCTTGGCACAGGAACCTCAGGTCTGAAGGAGGTGCTCTTCTCCTGGTGCTGCTTTCTTGATGGTGTGAGGTTCCCAGTTCTCTGCTTACTTCCCTTTCCTTTTATCTCTTGCAGGATGAAAGGGTTAAGGGTGGTGCAAACCATACTCTAGGGAAACTCCCTTTACAGTGAGTAGGGAGGTGATCTTATAAAGGGATTCACAGTCTCACCCTAATCCTTTAACATGCAGCACAGGAAAATCACAAAATGCAGGACAATCACAAAATATTGGGTATCATGGCCCATCCACATGGCTGCATGTATTTTTTGGGGGACACAGTTCAATCCATGAGATCCCACCCTTTGGCACCCTAAAAATCACATCTTTGAAACATGTAACATGTTCATCCTGTCATAACAAAATCATGTCCATCTCATATGATAGAAGTCTTAAATCAGTTCTAAGTCCAAAATTCAAAATTCCTTTACATCTATAAAACCTGGAATACAAGTTATCTGCTTCCAAAGGTACAATGGCAGAACACGCACAAGTTAGACATTTCATTACACATGAAAGAAATTACAGGGAAAGAAGGCATTAACAGACAACAAGCAAGTCAGCAGAACACGTTACATTAGCCCTGAAAACTTTGAAAATGATCTTCCATTTTTTGAAACATTTTACACAATAGCCTTAATGTCCAGACTCTAAGTATTGGCCAAGCTCTCTGGATTCTGAGTGGAAACCCCCGGTCGTATGTTACAACTCTGCCTCCTAGGCTCACTTGGACAGTAACTCGGCCCCATCAGCTGTAGGTACATCCTAAGTCCAACTGAGTGGCAATTCCACCCTTACAAACACAGGACGCCTTGGTTCCACCCTTTCAAACCCATCAAGTTATGGCTGTACCTTTTGAGACTAAGGCAGCGCAGCTTCTCATGCTGTTTGTCTCTTCAGCTTTTGCTTTCTGTGGCCCCATGGCCTGCTTGGGCAAGTGTTCCAAAGCTCTGTAGCTCCACTGATTCAAGTGCCTGGAGGCACCTGACTCTGCTAGGAAAACTCTGTGCACAGGCACTCAGCTCTCTCGTTCCATGGGTCAGCAAGGCTAGCTCCATTGCTTCAAGTGCCTGAAGGCCCGCCATTCCACCAGGAAAACTGTGCAAAGGCACTTAGCTCTTTTGCTCTGTGGGTCAGCTCCAGTGCTGCCTCTGGTTCTGCTGCTGCCACTGCTGTAGCCAGTCGTCTGCTGCTTGTTTCTCACCATTTGTGCCTTCTTTAGTTCGTGTTTATTCAACCTCTATGCTGAGCAAATAATTTGAGAAGTTGGACTACATGAAGAAGAATGTGGCATCAGAATTGGAGAAAGATTCATTAAGAGCCTGCATCATGCAGATGACAAAACCTTGCTTGCTGAAAATAGAGACTTGAAGCTCTTGCTGATGAAGATTAAAGACCACAACCTTCAGTATGGATTACACCTCAATACAAGGAAAACAAAAATCTTTACAAGTGATCCAATAGGAAACATCCTGAGAAATGGAAAAACTATTGATGCTGTCAAAGATTCCATTTTACTCGGATCCACAGTCAATGCCCATGGAAGCAGCAATCACAGACATGTTGCATTGGGCAAATCTTCTGCAAAAGATGTTTTTAGAATGTTAAAAAGCAAAGATGTTATTTTGAGGAGTTAGTTGAGCCTGACTCAAGTTATGATATTTTTAACTGCTTTACATGCATGAGAAAGCTGGACAATGAATAAGACAGACCAAATAATTGATGCCTTTGAGTTATGGTATTGGTGAGGAGTACTGATTATACCATGGACTTCCAGAAGAACAAATAAATCTACCTTGGAAGAAGTACAGCTGGAATGCTCCTTGGAAGCAAGGACAACGAGACTTCATGTCATGTATTTGGGACTGGTGATCAGGAGGGATCATTCTTTGGAAAAGGACGTCATACTTAGTAAGATCCTTGAAAAAGAAGAAGACTTTCGATGAGGTGACGTGACAAACCGGCTGCAGCAGAGGGCTCAAACACAGCAACGACTGTGAAGAGTGATACACAATCCGGCAGTGTTTCCTTCTGTTGTATACAGGGTCACTAAGAGTTAGAACTGTGTCTCTTTGTATTCATAGGGAGTGCTTTTCAACTCCTGTTAAGGGAAAACAGCAAAGAGGAGAAAAATATCCCTCTTCTAAGAAGAAATAAGGAAATTAGATAGAGAAGTAGATACAGAGATTGTAGACAGACATAGATATCAATGTAAAAAGATGAATGCATTCTAATATACATTTGCTTATTGTTAAAAAACAGTGGAAAGATGAAAGAAAAACTTTGGTGTTTATTTATAGGGTTTTAGAATAGAAGGGAATAGAATGGAGGGTATGTGACAGAAGCTAGACTTCTTTAAAATATCTTGTTTTCCAGATTTCACTTAAAAATTAAATTAAAAAAGCAAGCCTGAAGCATAAAAAAAGAAATTATTCAAATGCACTGTAATTATGTAACATAACTACCAGTTGCTCACAAAACCACCCAAGAAAGAATTACTCCAATTAGGTTTAACAAAGTAAATTGACTGTGTACATTCCTCACGGGATACACTCTAAGGATAAAAAGAACTGCAAAAAAATCATAAACTGTTTTCAGAATCATATTGTTAGTGATAGTGGACGGCATTGTTACTCTGAGACTGTTACTCAGCGCTTCTCCCCATTTGTAATGAGTTCTGTATACTATTTAGAAATATAGGGGGTAACGTGTTGTCTCTGACAACACTGATACATAGTGACACCATAAAATGGGGCAGCTAGGGCAGATGGGGATTTGTAAGACACTATTCAAAGGAAGATTGGTCTGGGATTGACTGGAGGGCATTGAGAGAAAGGGGAGCACAAGTGAGCTCTAACTAGTCCCAAAGGTACAAATGAAGGTCAACAGCTTATGCTTAGTCTGCAGACTCAGAGAGAAGCTGCCTTTGTCTCCTGCTGGGAAGTGCTCTGGGCAGAAGAAAGGGGGTTTGAAGAAGGGGACATCTCCCTGGCTTCTCTTGTACGCACTTCCCGTTTCCTGCGCTCCTCTCGCTGTCTGTCGGGTAGCAGTCTGGCTTCCACTACACGGTGTGCTCCCTGCAGTACTGTCTCTCATATTCTCATTCCTCTGCTAACCAGAGCCTTCTTGGTTTACACCCAAGTAGTTAAAGTTTTATTAAATAAAATGATGTGGGGGAAGGGGGAAGAGAAACCCAGAGTAGAAAATTCCTCAGACAGCAAGTTTCCGAGACAAAAAGTTCTAGTCCAATTCTCATCTAAATTGAGTAAAGGTATTTTTGGCTAACCAACTTACTGCCTCTGGATAAATTTCCTTATTTCAACCCAGAAGGCTAGTTTCTTTCTCTCTTCTATAAACTGATGTTTTAGGTCTCCAGAGAAGCCCCTTTTTAGCTGTCCCTATTATCTTTTGGTAGGAACTATAAAACCTGCCCCATAATCTCTTTCCCCGTCTCTGGGAAACAAATCCTGAAGATGATAGGACAGGAAGGTACAATGCCAGAGACATGGGCAAAGGTTTACTCACTTAGGGGTCAATTCTGAGTCTGGATGCTGTTAAGACAACAGCGACTGATGCAATAAATTAAACCACGAACCTAGTTGTCTTCATACCACATGGGTTTATTTCTTGATTAACTGATGTATTCCGCTTCCAAGCGTTGATTTAAGGTTGCAGGCCTTCCATCTGCACCATCTAGGGACTCTGTATTGCCAGCAATACTGAATTAAGAGGCTGTTGGAGATGTAGAGTCCCTGGGTTATGCAAAGAGTTAATAAGCTAGGCTGCTAACCAAAGGGTGGCATTCTAGTAGAAAGACCTGGCAATGTACTTTTGCAAAATCAGCAGCTGGCAATCTCCTATGGAGCACAGCTCTACTATGGCACACATAGGGTCGCTAGGAATCAGAACGGATTCTATGGCAACTGCTCTGGTCTGGTTTGAGACAAAAGGACTTTGGGGCCCTGACTTTCTACAACCAGAAAGCATGTGAGATGGGAAGAAAATGACTTCCCAAAAGGCAGAGCCAACAATCACGGAGAACAATGGACCGGGAGTCTTCTACCAGGAACAGAATTGGGGCCTGATCAAGAAAATGGAAAAAGGGACCTGGTGACATTCAGTCAGAGGGGTTTCAGAACCGTTGGAGACTGCTGGGAGCCCTGGTGGGTCAGTGATTAAGAGCTTGGCTGCTAACCAAAAGGTCAGTAGCTGGAATCTAACAGCTACTCTCTGAAAATCCTATGGGATAGTTCTACTCTCTGCTATAGGATCACTGTCTTAGGCTGGGCTCTCTAAGGAAGCAAAACCAGTAATACATATAATATGTACAAAGAAAGGTTTATATAAAGGAACCAGCTCATGTAATTGTAGAAGCTAAAATATCTCAAGTCCTGGATGGGAGCACAAGCCTCACACAGTTGCAGAAGCTAGTGAACCCAAGATTGGCAGGTCAGAGACAAGAGTTTCCTCTTACAGGCTGTGTTGGTTGGTGAATCTAAAGATGGTGGGCGAGACTGCGAGATTTCTGCTGATTCACACACCCAGGATTAGCAGGTCAAAGAACAGGGCTCTTAGTTGCAGACCATGAGGGCCAATGAATCCAGCAGCTGCTAGTTCAAGTCCCAGGAACCATATGTAAACACAGAAGAGAGCAGGAGCTGCTGGCAATGTGAGCAGATGGAAGTAGGTGGCAGTGGAAAGCAGAGAGATAAAGACTGAGGGTGGGTGGTGAGCCATCACAGGCCCCACCCCTGCCACTGTAAACAGCCGCGAAAGCATTAGTCCAGCCAATTTGACACATAGTCTTAACCATCACAATCACCATGAGTTTGAATTGACTCAATGGCAACAGGTTTGGTTTTCTTTTTGGTACTGACTGCTGTTTGCCTCATGTTCTTCCCCTTTTCAAATGCAAATATTTTCTGCAGCTAGTCTAGGTTCCAACACTGTGTTGGGGGAATGGGGTGGCAGGTAATATTTTTAGTTGGTAGGTGTCCAGATCAAAAGAAACCCCATCATATATGACAAAGATCATGAGATCCTGATGCTATCATTTGTATGAGACTTTGAGATGTCATGGAGGTGAGATTTTCAATAGTTCCTTCTTATCCCAAGATGGGGAGCAACTTATGCAGAATTTAAAGAGAATGCTGAAGAAGATACTAAAAATGAATGAGGACTCCTGAAAAAGGCCAATAAGCAAAGGGGAGAAAAATAAGGAATGCGGGTGTTTTTCATATGGAAAACTTAATTGGATTTGATATAGTTCACACTTACTGGAGTGTAAAGCTCTGGAAGAGACAATGTGGGAACAATTCAAATAACCAGTCTTTATGAAGGGCATATCTGTCAAAATTAGGCTTAGCGTACAGAACAAGAACGACAATAAAGAACATATAAAACAATGACCCAAACAAGATAGAAGTTTGTTCTTATTTCATGTAAAGTAAGACCAGTGGTAGGCAGCCGGTGGTGACATGGAGGCTCTTGGATCACTAGGCACCCAGGGTTTTGTAGCTCCTTCATCTTTTGCTTAACGTCTCACATTTCAGTCAGTTTGAATGAGACAGGAGAAAAGGAATGCTTCCTCCCACATGACACCTTAATGAACAGAACTTTTTCTTAACTGTTCCATAGGTTTTCCTAAACTGTAATCCTTTTCTTCTAAATTTTATTTTATTTTTGTTGTTGAGAATACACACAGCAAAACAGTCACCAATTCCAGTTTTTACATCTGCAATTCAGTGACATTGATTGCCTTCTTCAAGCTGTGCAACCGTTCTTACCCTCTTTTTGAATTGTTCCTTCTCCATTAACATACACTTACTGCCCTCTAATGTTCCTATCTATTCTTTTGAGTTGCTGTGGTCAGTTTGATCCCATACAGATAGTTCTTAAGAGAGCATAATGCTCAAGGCAGGCCTTTCCTTTTTTGGTTTTGTTTTGTTTTTATCAATTAAGCTAAGCTGTTGTTCAGTTTTAAGACTTTAGGGGTTATTTTTGGTTTAAGGTTTAAAGATAATCTCAGAGTAAGAGTTTCAGGAATTTATCCATCCTCCAAGGCTCCAGAAAGTCTAGAATCCATGAGATCTTGAAATTCTATTTTGCATTTTTCCCCTTTGGATCAGGATTCTTGGTGGAATCCTTGATAGAAATGTTCAGTAATGGTTGCTGGGCACCATCTAATTCTTCTGGTCTCCAGGCAAAGGAAGCAGTTGTTCGTGGAAAAAATTAGCCATGCATTCCAAACCTTTTTCTTATTCCTGACTTGCTTTCTTATTCCGTTGCTCCAGGTAAATAGAGACAAAGTATTGTGTCTTAGATGGCTATGTGCAAGTTTTTAAGACCCCAGGTAGCATTAAATATGTTATTAGGCCAATTAACTGAGATGTCCTATGAAACTATGATCCTAAACCTCCTTGCCAAGAACCAAATCCCACAAAGTGTTTGGTTGTATACAAGCAGCTTCAGAAATGACTTGTTTTTGGTCATTGTAAATACGTCTATCATTCAACTTTTGCCAGTTCAATTTTTTTTTACAGTTATACAGCATATTGACAGCAATTACAGTAGTCAGCTGCGTAACCTTATCCTTAATCAATGTGACTTCTCCTTTACTGTTAACTTCCTTCTCTACCTCTCTTCTGTCCCTGGTAATCACTAGCAAACTTTGGTGTCTGTGTTGATATTAGATGCTGTCAAGTCAGTTCTAACTCATAGTGACCCTCAGCCAGCCAGCCAAGTGCCATCATAGTGACCCTATGAACAACAGAATGGAACATTGCCTGGGCCTGTGCTATCCTTGTAATTGTTATGCTTGAGCCCTGTGATGGTTAAGATTGTGTGTCAACTTTGGTGGGCCATGATTCTCAATATTTATATATGGCCACTCCCATGATTGCATCTGTTGTGAGTAGCCAGTCAGTTTAAAGGGAGTTTCCTTGGAGGTGTGGCCTGCATTTGTTTATAAGCAGAGGTTCTGCCTTTTCATTTGCTCTGGATCTTGTGGCTGCCTCCTGTTAATCTGACCTGTGGCTATTGGGACTTGAGCTATTAGTTTAATTGCAGATCTTGGAATTAATGGATCTTCACAGCTTAAAAGAGGAGCCCTGCTCTCCTATCTGCCAGTCTTGGGTTTGCCAGCCCTACAGTTATGTGAGTTGACAAAAGCCTCCATCCTTATCCATGGACTCAGGAAGTTCCAGCCTCTACAATTGTGTGAGCTGTTTCCTTGATATAAATCTCTATACATATTTGTGTACTTGACTGGTTTTGCTCTCTAGAAAATCCAGCCTAAGATGAGCCCATTGGTGCATCCACTGCTTCAAACCATTTCATTGAAGGTCTTCTTTTTTTGTTGACCCTCTACTTGAATAAGCATGATGTCCTTCTGTAGGGACTGGCCCCTCCTGATAACATGCCCAAAATATGTGAGACAGAATTTTACCATCCTTGCTTCCAATGAACACTATGGCTATAGTTGTTCCAGGACAGATTTGTTTGTTTTTCTGGCAGTCCGTGGCGTAGCCAACATTATTAGTCATCATCATAGTTCAAAGGCATCAGTTCTTCAGTCTTCCTTATTTATTGTCCAGCTTTCACAAGCATATGAGGGTACTGAAAAGACCATGGTTTAGGTCAGGTGCACGTTAACCCTTTAAGTGATATCTTTGCTTTTTAACACTTCAAAGAGGCCTTTTGCAGCTGATTTGCCCAGTGCAATGCGTCTTCTGATTTTTTGACTGCTGCTTCCATGGGCATTGATTGTGGATCCAAGTAAAATGAAATCCTTGACAAACTTAATGTTTTCTCCTTTTATCATGATGTTATTTACTTGTCTAGTTGTGAGGATTTTTGTTTTCTTCATGTTGAGGTGTAATCCATACTGAAGGCTGAGGTCATATCTATATTAGTAGGTGCTTCAACCCCTCTTCATTTTTCAGCAAGCAGGGTTGTGTCATCTGAATGTTACGGGTTGTTATTAAGCCTTCCTTCAACCTTGATGCCATGTTCTTCATATAGTCCACCCTCTCAGTTTATTTGCTCAGCACAGAGATTGCATAGGTATGGTGAAAGGATACAACTATGATGCACACCCTTCCAGACTTTAAACTACAAAGTATCTGCTGTACTGTTAAAATGACTGTCTCTTGGTTTATTCTTACACAGTCCTGTAGGCTACAAGTCCAAATTCAGGATGTGCACTTCAGGGGAAAGCTTTCCCCCTTGTTAGCTCTGGAGGAAAGTCCTTGTGTTGCATCAGTCTTTGTTCATGGGACATCTTGGCAGGGGAACCTCAGGTCTGAAAGACGCTCTCCTTGCCCCGGCCCGCGGGACAAATCAACGAAAGGAACGAGGGAGAGCCTGTGAAAGTGAGCGACAAAGGCGGAAAAATGGAAGGCAAGACAAAATTCTGATCAAGCCCCGTTTTATTATCAAAATGAGGTATATTTATAGAGGTAGGAATAAAGGGAGGGATTAAGTGACGTAGGGATGGAGTGGCATTTGGAGTGAGGTAGTTGTCGGCTGGGGATTGGATATACATATGACTAAGGCAGTGACATCAGGCAGGAAGTTTTTCTCGCGCGCGGGCCTTTTGAATTTCGCGGGCGCGGGCTTTTTCAAACTTGGCGCGCGCGGGCTTTTTCAGCCCTACAAGCTTCCTGTATGTCGGGGCCTGGGGGCTCACCCACGGCTCCCGACATCTCCTGGTGCTGCCTTCTTGATGGTGTGAGGTTTCCAATTCACTCTACCAGATTTTTCCCCTTATAGCTCAAGAGACTGCCTCAGGGCACGAAACAAACTTGTGTATTGAATCTTGCTCTACCAGCACAACTCTTGCCCATTCACCCACATTAACATCGTAGAGGGAGGAATTTTAACACGGAGGAACATCACACAACACCAGGAATTATGGCACAGATAAATTGTTACAGACTTTTTAGGGTACACATTCAAAGACAGTGTGTCTTTCTGGTTTGAATGTGAGAGGTATGCTTGCTTCAAAGAACGAATTAGAGAATATTCTTTCTTTAGCTTTTGGAAGAGTTTAAATAGCATTGGTGCCAATTGATTTTTATGCATTTTGTAGAATTCCCCAGTGAAGCCATCTGATCTGGGACTTTTTTGTTGTTGTTGGGAGGTTTTTGATAACTGATTTGATATTTTCATTTGTTTTGGGTTTGTTGAGAACTTCTGTTTCATTTGAGTCAATCTGAGTAGGTTGTGTGCTTCCAAGGTTTGTCTATTTTACCTAGGTTTTCCAGTTTGTTGCAATCCTGCCATAATTCTCTTTATTTGTATTGGTCAGTGGCAGTGTCCCATCTTTCATTTTTTTATTTTGGTTATTTGTATCTTTTCTGTTTCTTTCTGTCATGGATTGAACTGTGTCCCCCCTAGAAGTGTGCATAGCCATTTGGCTGGGCCATGATCCCAATATTTTATGATTGTCCTCTACTTCATGACTTTCCTATGCTGTATGTTAAAGCATTATGGTGGGACTGTAAATCCCTTCCTAAGGTTACCTTCCAATGGAAAGGGAGTTTCCCTGGAGTAACCCTTTATCCTTCTATTTTACAAGAGATAAAAGAGATAAAAGGAAAACGAAGTAAGCAGACAATTGGGAAACTCATACCATCAAGAAAGCAGCACCGGGAGAAGAATGTGTCTTTCAGACTTGAGATTACTGCTCCAAGATGCTCCCTAACCAAAGAGTGATGCAACACAAGGACTTTCCTCCAGAGCTGACAGAGGGAAAGCCCTTTCTTTGCAGTAGACACACTGAATGCGGACTTGTAACCTACTGGACTGTGTAAGAATAAATGTTTCTTTGCTAAAGCCATCCACCTGTGGCATTTCTGTTAGAGTGTACTAGATGACTAAAACACTTTCTTTGTCAGTCTTGCCAGAGGTTTGTCAGTTTTATTGATCCTGTCAAAGAACCAACTTCTGATGTTATCGATTTTATTGTTTTTCTGATTTCAATTTTGTTTCTGCTCTGATATTTGCTATTTCCTTTCTTTTGGTATATTTAGGTTTAGCTTCTCCTCTTCTCTTTCTAGTTTCTGTAGTGTCTACTTAAGCTACTAATTTGAGATCTTTCACTCTTCACGTCGGCACCTCCTGCTATAAATTTCCCTCTACATACTGCCTTTGTGGTATCACGTGAATTTTGGTATGTTGTGCTTTCATTTTCACTTGACTCTAGGAAATTTGTAATTTCCCTTTTGAGTTCTTGGTTTTGGCTGGCATGACCCACCAGTAGTTTAATAGTTTTATGTTGTCTAATTTCCATGTGTTTGTATATTTTCCAGGTTTTTTTTTTTTTCTATAATTGATTTCTAGTTTCCCTCCACTGTGGTCAAAGTAAATACTTTGCATGATTTCAGTGTTTTAAAATTTACCATGACTTCCTTTGTAATTTAAAATGTGATCTTTCCTGGAGAACGATCTATGTGCACAGGAGTAGAATGCACATGGTACTGTTTTGGGTGGAGTGTTCTGTACACGCCCGTTAAGTCTAGCCAGTTTATAGCATTATTCAGGTCCTCTGTTTCCTAGTTGATCTTCTTACTAGACTTTCTGTCCAATATTAAAGTGGTATACTGAAATCTCCAATTATTACCATAGTCTTCTGTGTTTCTCCCTTCAACTCTATCAGTATTTGTTTTATATTTTGAGATGCCCTAATGTTGGGTATATGTTTCTTTATGATTGTTAAGTCTTCTTCATTAATTGACCTTTTTATCACTATGTAATGTCTATCTTTATCTCTTCTGAAAGGTTTTATCTTAAAATTTTACTTTGTCTTATATTAAGATAGCCAGCCCAGCTCCCCTTTGGCTATTATTTGCATAGGATATATTTTTTTCCATTCTTTCGCTTTTAACCTGTTTGTATTCTTAGGTTTAAGGCATGTCTCTTGTAAACAGCACCTAATTGGATTTTTTAAAAAATCCATTTTGCTACTCTATGCCTTTTGATTGGACCATTTAGTTTATTTGCATCCACTGAGTAAGAAGTGATTTAATTCCACCTTTTTTTGGGGGGGGGGTGTCTTAAGCATTTTCTTTTTTGTCTCTGTTCTTGTCTTAGGCTGGATTTTTAGAGAAGTAAAGCATAAAACTATATATACACAGAAATTTATATCAAGAAAATAATTATAGAGGTGATTATAGACATTGGTAAGTTCCAAGTCTAAGAATCAGGCTAGAGGCTTCTCCTGATTGTCATAGCTGCAGAGTCTGGTGAAATCAAGATTGGCAAGTCAGACAGCAGGGCTCTGGTTAATAGGCTGCAGAGACTGACAAATCCCATGACTGGGAGGCTAGATAGTAGGTAAGCTATTAGCTCAATACCCCAGAACCAGAGGTCAGAAGAGCAAGAGCTAGCTGCAGGAGTCAGAGCAAACAAAAGCCCACCAGCCCTGCCAGAAAGTCTACCTGTATAGCATGGAGACCACACCCCCAAGGAAACTGTCTTTCAACTGCTTGACTAGTAGTGGCATCATGGAGGTGATCACATTATATCGGAACTCATTACAGAGGTGATTATAGCATTATACACCTGCTAAACTACATAATAGCTGTCAAAGCAGTGAGAATCATGGCCCAAGCAAGGTTGACACCCAACCTCATTAATCACAGCCCACCCCTTGTCAACTTGGTGCCTGTACACATCTCTTTAAACCATACATAATCTCTGAATAAATAAACTCATATAGTCATACTTGCACCTAACATGATACAATTAACATGTGTACAACTAAAAATGCACTAGCCCTGCTTATATCTCTTATTTTATAAGAAAACAAAAATATATGAGGTATGTGTAGAAGGAAGAAATATTTGAAACAATTATAGTTCTTGTTTCTGCAACTGGTCATGTGGTTGTAACTGGTATTTAGAACTATCTTTTTCTACCACACATTCTGCATTCCCTTTGCTCTCAGCAAGCACCTCAGTTGGTCATGGTTCTTTGCCTAGGGAGGTGACCTAAATCTTCATTCCTGAAAGATCTGGGCCATTAGTATTCTTGTCCAAATTGAATTGCTGTATTTTTCCATTAACTTTAATCATAAGACATGGTAGTACTGAGACATGCTGTCTTAGTTATCTAGTGCTGCTGTAATAGAAAAAGCACAAGTGGATGGCTTTA
Source organism: Heterohyrax brucei (assembly GCA_028571685.1). Classification (NCBI taxonomy): domain Eukaryota; kingdom Metazoa; phylum Chordata; class Mammalia; order Hyracoidea; family Procaviidae; genus Heterohyrax; species Heterohyrax brucei. Next base: position 59,073,044 of record CM053158.1, on the reverse strand, counting down.
ATAAACATAAATTTATTCTCTCACAGTCTAAGAGGCTCGAAGTCCAAATTCAGAGTGCCAGCCCCAAGGGAAGGCTTTCTTTCCCTCTGTTGCCTCTTGTGGAAAGTCCTTGTCATCTATCTTCCCCTGCTCTAGGAGCTTCTCAGCACATGGTTCAAGAGATGCACTATTCCCCTAGTTCTTCATTCTTGGTGGCATGAAGCTCCTTTGTCTCTCTAATTGCTTTTATCTTTTATATCTCAAAAGAGATTGACTCAAGATGCAATCTAATTTTGTAGATTGAGTCCTGCTTCATTAATATAAATGCCCATAATCCTGTCCCATCAGATGACAAAATGATGAATAATCACACAATACTGTGAATCATGATTGACACACAATATGGAGGGGCATAATACAGTCCATAAAAGGGAGACAGACAGAAAATACGCAGAGCCATGCTACACCTGATGTGAGCTGATGGCACACCAGCAGACAGAGAGAGAGAGACACCTGCTTGCTCATGATCCATGGAGTACCTTCTCAGTGATACAGAAATGGACATTGATAATATAGGAAGGGTGAGTGGATGTTCCATTAGTCATAAGTGGGATCTTCTCTGCAGTGCACTGGGTTTCTGTCTCTATGCAGCTTTTCTGGGCTTGGATTTATAATTCAGCCAAACATAATTGATTGGGCAGCAGTCTATCCTGTAATTTGTCACTTTTATGCACCTTGAAGTGACTGGTCAATTTGCTAAGGAAATAGTGGTGCATAAAATCATCCAATAGGATTGAATGTCTTGTAGAGATTGATTGGTTTGGGGTCTTGCTGGGAGGGCCACCTGATATTCACAAGGAGTTTGTTTACTTAAATGCCCAACCACGCTGAACAGACACTTACTGAGAACTTCCTAGACCCAGAAGAGAGAGCTGTAACACTAAAGATGACGTGAGATGGTGAGAAATGACAACATGTACAGCACAGCTCAGCAGCAGAGAAATGGTGCAATACTACATGCAGTGGAAACCAAGAGACCGGCAGATAGCTATGGTGTGTGTCCTGGCCTATGGAAAACGAGTTGAGCACCTTTGGGTAGGGGGCTTTCTAGCAGAGCTGAGTGCCTCTAGGTACTTGTCAGCAGAGCTTAAAGAGTTGTAATACTTCTCCAAAGGACAGAGGCCTAGAAGGCCCCAACAGCACAGCTGGTGGCAAGAGGCCTAGAAGAAGAAAGGCCAAATGGCAGAGCTGGTGGTGATGGCAGAAAGCTGCTGTTGGGAGGGCAGCAGCTCAATGGGCAATGAACTGGGCCATTTAGGAGCAGAGAAGCCAATGATGAGGGTCAGAGGCAGAGGAGAGTACGTGCACAGCTAAGAAGGATTCATACATGGCCAGGAGAAAGACTGCCTGGGGGCACAGTTGAGAAGCACCATCACCTGGTACACTGAGAAAGGTTATCAGCTAAGCGCACCCAGGAAGGAGCTAACAGAGCTGTCCTGGTTGGAAGCTGTCCTAACTGACAAAGTTGATACCCTCCTGAGTTGTATCTTGTTATATTCAAGTTGGTCTGGATCCCCAGCTGTAGCCTGTTACCTCTCTAATAAACTACATCATTGTGAGTATGGTCTGTGAGTTTTCTAAGGACTATTGTAGCAAATTATTGCATGAAGCAGAGAAGTGGAGAGTGCTGTGTGGGGAATGGCTGGAGTTAGGAAATAGCAGAGAGTGAAGACGTCTGACCTCCACCTCACAGGAACTAGATTTGTGCTAATCCTGATTCTTGTAACTAGGAACTTTTAGATGAGTTCTGACACTAGAATGAATGCTAAGTGCGGTACTTGTAGGGACAGAGGGGATTTGTTCACCTCAAATCCATTCCTGTCTGCTTCCTATGGGTAAATGGTTTCTGTTGTTTACTTATATCTTCTATAAGTAATAATAAAAACCAAAACCCAAACAAAGCAAACCTGTTGCTGTTGACGTGATTCTGACTCTTAGAGAACCTGTAGAACAGGGTAGAACTGTCCCATAGGGTTTCCGAGGAGTGCCTGGTGGATTTGAACTGCTGATCTTTTGCTCAGTAGTTGTAGTTGTTAACTACTATACCACAGGGTTTTCATGCGTAATAACCCAACTTACTGCTGTCAAGTCGACTCCAATGCATAGTGACCCTGCAGGTTAGAGTAGGACTAACTGCCCCACAGAGTTTCAAAGGACTGTCTGATGGATTCGAACTTCTGAACTTTTGGTTAGCAGATGTAGCACTTAGTCACTATACCACCAGAATGTCCATAAATAATAATAAAAACCAAAAACCAAACCTAGTGCTGTCAAGTCAATTCAGACTCATAGTGACCCTGTAGGTCAGAGTAGAGCTGCCCTGTAGAGTTTCTAAGAAGCGCCTGGCTGATTTGAACTGCTGACCTTTTGGTTAGCAGCAGGAGCTCTTAACCACTACGCCACCAGCGTTTCCATAAATAATAATAATGGTGTTCAATTGCCAACACTATGTGAAGTATCTTTGTGTATGTGACCCCATCAGATAAAGTGGTAGAGTCCTTGTCCTAGCAGTCCCATGACTGCTTGAGATTTAGGGTAAAATATGTGTATACACACACGGGTTACTGGGTGACCACATCCTCTTGCAGGGTTTCACCCTCTTGACCTGTATAATGCAGTCACTGAGCCACATGTCTGCCAGAGAGCCTCCTCTTGTCTAATCCGGTCTCTGTCAATAGCCCTATGTTCCAGACCCACAGATGAGGGCAAGAGAGGAGAAGCCAGCTCTGCTCCTGGTCTTTCATGCACCTTTTGGGTAAGAAAGTTTTTCCAGCAGCTCATCTCTTTACTTCCACATCAATCTCAGCCCCATTTTTAAAGAATTTATAGCCTGTTAGGAAAATAAGACTAACACACATTTCTATTTTATTTTGCCGGAGGTGAAGAATGCACTTTCTCCATGAAAGCAACCAGTAAAATTTATCCCCAGAATGACCTGGTTTATATCAAGTCTGTTTCATAATTTTTAACTCTTAACATGATTTTTAAAATTCTGCTTTCAGATGTGGAAAGACAAGTGTATCCTGTGTAGTATATCCACTGTCCTCTTTCTTCTCTGACAAGGGGCCTGTGGGTACTGGCTCCACAGGAGGGCATGCTGGCCCCTTACCCTTTGGGGTGAGCACTCGCTGCTCAGAGTACTTGCTGTTTCCTCCATCGCTCTCCTGCTGCTTTCAGAGCTACCTCCACTGCCCAGACCTTCACAGCGTTTGTTCCCGGTAGTCCTGCCTCACTTACCACTGCGCAGTGTGCAGCCTATGACTTGGTTGAGTTTTCATTAGACTGGCTCTGTCTGAGGTCTCAGGGGTTCCACGGGGGCTCTGACAGTCCCGGACTCCAACTTACAGACTCCTGTTCTAAGTGGATCTTTGTGTTTTGGAAATACTTTCTGAAGTAGAAATGAATATTTATTGCCATCAAGTTGATTCTAACTCACAGCAACTTTACAGTGGTTAAGAGCTATGGTTGCTAATCAAAAGGTGAGCAGTTCAAATCCACCAGGAGCTTCTTGAAAACCCTCTGGGGCGGTTCTGCTCTGTCCTGTAGGGCTGACATTAGCCAGAATCAACTAGGTAGCAATGAGATTTTTGGTTTTGATCTCTTAAACGGGTCAATCCTGTGCCTCAAAAATTTCTGAAAATAGAAACAACTCAAGGATGTGGTATTGATGTGGCTACCAAAGCATCCTCTTCAAGCAGGATGCAACATCAAGTTACAGGACAAAGAAGAGATGGATTTGCCTCTAGTCCAGCAAACTCACAGCCCACCTGGCTTTGCAGGCTGTAGTTCACCCCAGGCTACCTTTTGTGTGTGAAAGCACAAGCCACAAAAGAGATCAGACCATAAGGGAAGCAGGTCACATGAAGGTGACTCTGACAGGAAAAGGCTTCCTATGGAGCTTACCTAAATCCAAGGTTGTGATGCATGTAATCCCCATCCAGCCCGGGACAGCCTCTAGCCTCCTGGTGGGCAGAGAGGCCACAGTGGTGGAAACTTTGGGTAGCTTCACAGATAGGTGGGCCCTCTGCTTTTGGGGAAGGGTGAGTGTTTCCTGAAGTACAAGCTCCACCTGCTCAACACAGAAGTGGAGAAATAGTCAAGGAGCAGGGCATCAACACACCCCCAACCCACGCAGTTGGGTAATATTGCCAACCATGCATAAAGTCAGAAATGGAGAAACTGACTGCAGATTGAATGAAAGACCACAGGTGGGTCACCATACCCTCACCCAGCTCTAGACAGCTAACCTCTCCTCTACCTTCATGGGAGCTCCACAGGGAACCCTTCCATTCTGTCCTGCTGAAAGGCTCTGCCTATGTTCAGGCAAGAAGGCAGGGAGGAGACGTTGTGGAATTGTTGAGGAGGAAATCTCTCTACATCAAAGAGGCATTCCTCTGGACTCCAAGCTCTGCTTGACCAATACAACTCTTATAACCAAGAATTGTTACAGGACAGTGTGTCATCAAGTGCCACCGGAGCAGCTCACAGAGACTCTGTTGGCAGACAAGGTGAGGTTGTGCAAGAGGCCAGCAAGGAGCCAAATTTTGCAGAAATGAAAACTTGATGGGCACACAGGAGACTCTGCTGGGTACTTCGGAGACATGGATCATAGCTATTTTCTCAGCTAAACTGCAAGATCTTGAAAGACAAGCCTATGCCTTGTACAGTCCCTTCTCTACCCAGCTTCTTCCCAGGAGTGCTGTGCAGAGTGAGGAAGCTGCGTTCTCATGGCAGCCTTTGGGAGCTTTGGCCTGTCTCTCACCGCTGGAAAATGGGGCAGAGAGTCTGCTCTCGGAAGATCCTTCCTGACTTTCTGGAATTCTAGGTGGTGCTCAAGAAAAAAATATTCTAATTGCAAACTATTCTGTTCTGGGAAGTAAAGTGAAGGCAGGGGAGCCTGGGGTTGTGAACACACACAGAGAGCTCTGCGAGTTTGATCTGCTTGGAAGGTGTCAGGTGGGGCAGGACCCTCACCATCCGGGTGGAAGCTTTAGGTGGACTAACTCAGGGCCAGAGCCAGGGAGACTCCACCAGTGAGGCTGAGTGTGGGGGAAAAGGGTCCTTTTAGCAGCATCGTTACCCCCCAGCCCTGTCTACTGTTCTGATTTTAGTGAAAGACTTAAATAGATTGAAGCTTTTCTGTGTTGTTAATTTCCAGGCCACAAATTTGACAGTTTTCCAAAACGCTCAGCACTTGCCAGTCAGTCAGCATCAAGTGAGTGGGAAGTCAGAAGGAGTCTGTCCTTGGCAAGCTGCACTGTCCTTGGTAAACTACTCTTGGCCAGGTCTGATGTGAGCTGGGTTCTGGAGGCAGTGGCCCCAGTTGGCTGTCTGGACTCATGCCTTCACCCAGTGCCATGTTACTGGAGGAAGGATAGGCTGGAGCTGATTTTTCCCACACTTGGCTTTGCTAGTTCTGACTCTCCACTTCTGGGGACAACATTCTAGGGGCTGGACAACTATAGGAACCTGAGTAGGAGCTTTGCCCAGCCCTCATATTTGCCCCACATTCACCTGTGGTTATGCCTGAAGAGATGTGTTAAAGTCCTAAACCTTGGTAACTGTGAAGATGATCTTGTTTGGAAATAGGGTCTTTGAAGGTGGTATTGGTTCACTTGAGGTTACACTGATGTAGGTGGGTCCTAGTCTAATAGGATTGTTGTTCTTGTTAAAAGAGGGAAAGAGATACAGAGACAGGGGGTCACAGAAAAGAGATGGCCATGTAATGATGGAGGAAGAGGTTGCAGTGACACATTTACAGGCCAAGAAACATGAGGGATTGCCTACAACCACCAGCAGCTGAGAAGAGATAAGGTGGGATCTTCCCCTAGAGCTTTCAGAGGGAGAATGCCCCCCCGACTTTGGACTTCTGTACTCTGAGGGTCTGCAGGCAGCCCTGAGAGTAAGTTAAAGGAACAAGAGGGAAAAGAGTTTTCAGAATAACAGGACATATATCAGCAATGAGAATTCTGAAAGGGAGGTTAGGGAAACAATTCCATTTATGATAGCGTCGGAGATAATAAAATATCTAGAAATATATTTAACCAGGGTTATGAAGGACTTACACAATGAAATTATAAAATACTGCTAAAACAGGTTAAAGAAGACTTAAATGAATGATGTTCCATGTTTATGGGTTAAAAGACTTAACATTGTTAAAATGTCAATACTACCCTCGCAATCAGAATTCTAGCAATCTTCTTTATAGAGTAGAAAAATCAATCATAAACTTTATATGGAATAGCAAAAAGCCTGAATAGTGTAATCAATGTTGGAAGAGAAGAACAGAGTAGGACTCACACTTCATGATTTTAAGATGTACTACAGAGTTACAGTAATCAAAACAGGCTGAAGTGGGTATAACGACAGACACATAGACCGATGGAATAGAACTGAGAGTCCAGAAATAAACCCACACATCCATGACCTACTGATTTTTGGCAAGAATGCTAAGTCCATTTGGTGGGGAAAGAAGAATCTCTTCAATAAATGGAAGTGGGAAAACTGGATTTCCACATGCAGTAAAATGAAACTGGATCCAGCTCTCACATCATTCACAAAACCACACTTAAAATGCATTAAGGATCTAAACGTGCAAACTAAAATCATAAAATTCTTAGAGAAAAAGCAAATGCAATGCTGCCAGGCCTAGCTTTCAACAATGGATTATGTAATATGATAGCAGTAGTGCAAATAGTGAAAGACGGGATAAGTAAATGAACCTCATAAAAATTAGCAACTTTTATTTATCAAAAGATTTTTACCAAAAAAGTAAAAAGACAGGCTATCAACTGTGAGAGTATCTTTGGAAACCATATACTTAACAAGAACCTCATAAGCAAAAAATTTATAAAGTGTCCATAAAGTAATAATAAAAAAACAACTCAATCATAAAATAGGCAAAAGACTTCAAACGACATTTTACCAAAGAGGACATTCAAATGGCCACCAAACACATGGAAAGATGCTCAGTGTCATTAGCCATCTGAGAGGTACAAATTAAAACCACAGTCAGCTACCCACTCCAGTTCCACTAGGATGGCTAGTATTAAAACAAACAAAAAACCAGGAAATACCAAGGTTGACAGGGAAATTAGAAGCCATATCCATTGCTGGTGGGAGTGCAAAATGGTACAGCTGTCATGAAAAACACAGTGGCAGTTCCTTAAAAAACTAAGAGTACCATATGACCCAGCACTTGAAGTCCTAGGTATACATCCCAAAGACTTGAAAGCAGAGACTCAGAGATCTGTACATCGATGTTCACTGCAGCACTGCTCACAAAAGCCAAAATGTGGAAACAATCTAAATGCCCATCAGTAAACGAGTGAATAAACAAAATGTGGTACAGACATACAACGGAACAATAAATACTCAGACAGTAAGAGAAATGAGGCCTTGCTACGTGCTGTAGTGTGGCTGGAGCTTAAAGACATTACCCTGAGGGAAACAAACCAACCAGAAAAGGACAAATGTTACATGACCTCACTTATATAAAAAGACAAGAGAAAGCAAATGTGTAGACACCAAAATTCATTAGTGGTTACTAGGGGTGAGATAGAAAAGGAAAATAGGGATTAACAATGATAGAAAAATTGATTGATTAAGGGCAAGTTTACAGAGCTGATTACTGTAATTTCTGTCAATAGGTTGTTCACCTGTAAAGAGTTCAATTGGCAAAAGTTGTATGACAGACATGTTGTATGATAGACATAGTTACAATAATGACCCCCCCCCCCAAAAAGAGTAGTTAAGGCTGCTTGTGTACAACCAAACACCTCATGGGATTTGGTTCTTGGTTTGAGGTTTAGGATCGTGGTTTCACAGGCCAACCCAGGTAACTGGCCTAATAATGGATTTAGTATTTCTGTTCTACCTCCTAGATGGTTGTGAAGTTGCTGGAGTCTTAAAAGCTTGCAAGTGTCCATCCAAGTCATAACAACTGGCCTCTCTTCACCAGGAGCAACAAAGGAGAGCCGAGTATAAGAGGGGGATATGGAATGTGTGTCTAATTGCTTCTTGACCAACTGCCTCCTTTACCATAAGATCAGAAATACTGGATGCTGCCTGGCCACCATTACTGAACATTTTGATACAAGATTTCATAGAATTCTGATCAAAAGCAGAAAATGCAGAAGAGAATTTCAAATTCTCATGGACTCTAGATTTTCTGAAGCCATGGAGGCTGGATGAAATCCGGAAACTGTCGCTGTGAGATGATCTTTAAACCTTAAACTAGACCAAACAATAGTTTGGCTTAACTAGTAAAAATGGTCTGCCTTGAGTGTTATATTGTCTTAAGAAGTATTTATATGGGATCAGATTGATAGCAGCGACTCTAACGCTTAGACAAGAACCTTAGGGGGCAGTGAGTTTATGTTAATAGATTAAGAACAGCCCACAAAAGGGGGCTGAGCAGGGGTGCACAGCCAGAAGAATGTAATCTAGTGTCACTCAACTGTAACTGTAGAAACTGTTGAATTAGTATATGTTTTGCTATGTATATTCACTCTCTTTTTTTTTAAAATTATGATTGAGTGAAAATGTGCATTCCCATATAAATTTACCTGCTCACCTGTATGCAGCTTCCACTGCTGCCCCTGCTTGGTGACAGTACACTATTCCTCTCTGCTCCATACATGTCTCATCCTCCCAACAGTCTCTTTTCCCTTCCTCTCCACTCACTCCCCTGCCTCCAGCCAGAGGTCAGCAGGATGATATCCTATAGATGCACAGAACCATAAAGTGCACCCAACATATGATCACTGCGTCGCCAAGTCCAATCCATTCCTGTCTGAAGAGTGGACCTTCATTATGATTTATGGGTAAGGGCAGCATCAGGGCCAGGGGCCATGCTCCCAGGGGAAGCTGCTGGACCATCCCCTCCCTTGCAGCCATCAGTCTTTTCTTCTATGCATAAGTCTGTTTTTCAGTTCTTATCGTAGGAGTCTCATACAATATTTGTCCTTTTGTTGCTGACTACTGTCACGTGACATACTGTCTTCCAGTTGAAACCAGATTGTGAACTGTTTCCTGGAATCATCGTTCTTTATCACTGCATAGTGTTCCGTTGAGTATATACACCATAGTATATCCATTCCTCTGTTGTTGGGCATCTGGGTGTGTATGTTCTCAACAACAGTAAAATAAATAAAATTAAAAAGACAAAGAGAGAAGAGAGACAGGAACTGACCTAGAGGGCCAAGGATGGCTGGGAAGGAGGTCAGGCAATGAGAAAGCCCACAGAAGGAGGACCAAGAACTTAGTCATGGAGGTTCTGAAATAGGATTGTGGACTGTTTTCTGGGCTGTGCTCTAGATTGCTCCTCACAGTCACAATGACCCAAATCCTCATTAATCAAGGATCGCTATACGTAACAGCTCTTGGCTGGTGGTAATCTGAGGCAATGAAGCAGTAGCGGAGAGCCTGGCTCGAGGCAAGAAGCAGTCTAAGGCATGATTGGGTTCTAGAATTAAAATGAAGGACAAGCTTTTTGTGAGACAAAAGAAAAATCCATTATTCAGAGACAGGTAACCAAAAAGCACAAATCATTTGATTGAGGGGCACAGTAATTGCCTGAAGAGCGGAATCAAACAGTCCTCCTATTGATTATTCATTATACAATTTGTTCCATTTTACCAGGATAAAGACAGCAGGAAAATCACTGTTGGATACAATTTTGTTCAATTTCATGATGAAAGGGGATGAGAATCTACTGTTTTTTTCTGTTGCTGTTGTTTAAACAGTTTATTTTATAAACAAAGAAGCCTCTTGAGGTTGGTTGACCTTTTAGCCAACTAACATCTATGTGCTTAACGACTGCATTTTTCATTTTTCTCAATCGCACACTAGTCTTAAGTTGTCTGAAACTACTGTTGTTTTGCTTCAAACTATGGGTGTTTTGCCTCAAACTACTGGTGTTTGCCTCAAACTGCTAACAGTTTGCTTCAGACTACAGGTGTGTTGCCTCAAACTACTGTTGTTTTGCCTCAAAGAATCAATCTTTGACTTAAAAAAGATCTTTTATTGTTAGCTAGCTCAGTCCAACAACCCAAACCAGCTTAATCAGTTCTTTTAGGATGTCTGATTCTTGGAGAATCTGCACATTTCTTACAATCCTCTGTTAGTTGGGAGGCAGGTGACCACAGAGATACAAGACACTTGGTGGACTAACCCAGAACCTAGTCCTCAAACTACCTCCACCTGCAAGCCCCAAGTGACAATGGGAGGCACAGGCCTCACCTACTTCTTGACAACTGAGCTTTCCCCTTTCCTTGGTGCCCTGGGTAGAGGATAACCGAGTTATCACTCTGATGATGCTTTGACCTAACATACCATCACCATACTCCCTTTTCCAGCCCTGAGAGTGACACTACTTTGTCACTCTTTTGTGTGACAATCTTTGACACACCTTTGACACTGCTAGGGTACCCAAGGCTGCTGGATCTCAGCACTATGTGGTTGCACAGAGTTTCTCTTTCCTTAGGCTGCTGCGAGCATGACTACAGCTTTATCGATCTTCCTAGTCCCTGATCTGTGAGTCCATCTGATTCTCTGTCACCACCTGGTAGAGTGAAGAGCAGAAGCAAGCAGTCCCACATGGCACTGCTGTTGAGAGAGCTTCCCTAGACTGTGTTTCCCTAATGACTGCTTTTCCTGCCAGTTAGCAAGGAGTCTTTTGCAGCCAGACCTTATGCTACTGCTAATTTTAAAATAACGGTAAGACATCCATACTAACTTCTCCTCTGGTTTCTTAGCAATGGCTCTTTCTCACTTCTAACTCATTTATAAGGTATGACCATAAAATAATGATGCCAATTGTTAAAATGAACTCCTCAAAAAATACGTTCATCTTTTCGAGGATGAAAGTTTGTGTGAAAAAAACACAGTAACAGCACACTCTGAACCTTTCTTGGTCTTTTAGAAGATAAAGTAGTATCAACGGAACAGGCAGAGTGAAGTAAGTGACCACATCTTGAGTGTAACCTGCACCATTTTGTTTCTTAATTGTGTTTCCAAGCATGAATCCGTTGTTTCCCTTAGTTTCTCTCAAGGTTAAGGATTAATCTGTGTTCTCCTCAGGACTGTGGAAAAACAGGTGCTAATAATCTGAAAATCATGAAGGAAAACAAATAAATCTGCTGGGGGCTTACATGATCGTGAGACCACCTCCAAGCCCTAAGTACCAACTCAGATATCAACATACCTGACGTGTGACCATTGTGACCACCTAAAGAAGATTAACATTGTACAGATTCCTAGGATGCAAAACCTTATCTCTTTCTGTAAAACCTCTAGCAAGTCTCCATTTCAGGAAGGCAGATTTATTTTATTTTTTTAATTATAGTTAAGTGAAAGTATACAATCCAAATCAATTCTGCATGGCTGCCTATCTGCAGCTCCATCTGCTTTCCTCACCTTGTGACACCACACTCTTCCTTTTCACTCTTGACTTCTAACATCCTCTTAACAAACACCTGTCCCCTTCTCTCCAACCTCTCTTTTCCCATCTAGAAAGAAACCAGTAGAACAGTCTCCTATAAATGTATAAAACTGTAATGTACAAATACCACGTGCTCACACTGCATCCCTGAGCACAGTCCATTCTTGTCTATTGCTGGTTTCAGGTCAGGGCCAGCAGCAAGTCTAGGGACTATGTTCCCAGGGGACTCTCCAGGCTGTCAGACCATCAGTTCTGGTCTTTTGGTAGAGTTCCTTGGACTGTACTTCTCTTTTTCTTGTGCTACGTTAGGGACTCTACATTGTGCCCCACATCATGGCTGCCTTTGGTGGTGGCCAGACACCATCTGGTTCTTCTGGTCTCATGCTGATGCAATCTCCCATTCATACAGATCTCAGGAAGGCAGATTTGAAGGAATCTGACCCCTCTGACTTCTTGTCTACTACTGTGGAATAAAGTGTTTTGCTTCTTATCTTTGTCTCTAAAATCGGTTGTTTGCAGCAGAGGGCACAAATTCCCCTTAGTTTTGTGGTAACATCAAGAACCACTTCATTTAAAAATGTTACTCTAGTTAGGTGATCAAGATAAATGGAGTTTTCATAGGGTTTAGTACCATATATCTATGCAGCTGTAAGCAAAGTTACTATCGAGTCTTACTAAATTGTGATTGATTTCACACTGTTAAGGACTAAATTGTGTCCTCCTCAAAACAATTGCTGTAAATCCTAACCTCTGTGCCTATGGTTGGAAACCCTGGTGGTGTAGTAGGTGACTGCTTTTGTCTGCTAACCAAAAGGTTGGCAGTTCAAATCTGCCAGGTGCTTCCTGGAAACTCTATGGAGCAATTCTACTCTGACTTTTAGGGTCAATATGAGTTGGACTGACTAAATGGCAGTTTTTTTTTTTTATTGTGATTGAATAAAAATGTACAGTCTCATATAAATTTGCATGCTCACCTGTATGCAGCTTCCACTGCTCTCCCTGCCCAGTGAGAGCTCACCCTTCTTCTCTGCTCCATGGATGTCCTATCCTCCCAACAGTCTCCTATCTCCTCCTCTCTACCCACTCCTCTTCCTCCAGCAAGAGGTCAGCAGGATGACATCCTATAGATGTGTAGAACCATAAAATTCCCACAAGATATGATCACTCTGCATCACCAAGTCCAATCCATTGCTGTCTGAAAAGTTGACCATTATGATTTATGGGCAAGGGCAGCATCAGGGCCAGGGGCCATGCTCCCAGGGGAACCCGAAAGCCCCCAGACCATCAATTGCAGTCTTATTGGAGACCTCAGGGTGCAACCCTATTTGTTCTCTTGTTGCCAGTGAGACTCAACTTTGTGAGCTCCATCGTGGCTATCACTCGTGGTGGCTGGGCACCATTCTGTTCTTTTGGTCACGAGTCGATGTAGACATCCACTTATGTGGATCTTTCCATCTTCTGGGTTCTCTTTTCCCCATGTCGGTCTTGTCCTCAGTGGTCATCTGTTCTTGTTGAGTTGGGACCATTTCCTGTACCCTCAGATGGAAGCTTGGCAGATTTTAAGACCCCAGACGCCACTAACTGATGAGGGGTGCAGAGAGTCCTCATTAGCAAAATGCCAGCTGTGCCAATTGGCCTTGATTTTTCCTGAGAGCATGGTCCCCGGCCCCCTGCCCCAGCTACACTGTCCTTGTAATGTTGGGTTAAGATGGGAGGAGTACTAAAATTGTGTTGAAGTCCAGTTATTATTGATCTTCTTTCTAACGTGTGCTGTCACAGGTTTCACCCAACCAAATTTCTATTAACTATCTAATCTAAACCGTGCCCCCCTCAGCCTCACTCTCTCCCCACCCTTGCAGCCATCAAAGAGTCTTTTCTTCTATGTATGAGTCTGTTTTTAAGTCCTTATCATAGGGGTCTCATACAATATTTGTCCTTTTGTTGCTGACTACTTTCACTCAGCATAATGTCCTCCAGTTGAAATGAGGTTAAGAGATGTTTCCTGCTGTCATTGTTGTTCTTTATCATTGCATAGTGTTCCGTTGAGTATATATACCATAGTTGACCTATCCATTCCTCTGTTGTTGGCATCTGGATTGGTTCCATCTTTTTGCTATTGTGGACTGTGCTGCGATGAACATTAGTGTGCATGCATCCGTTGGTGAGAATGGCCTTGATTCTGAAGGATATATTCCAAGCAGTAGAATTACTGGGTCAAATGATATATCTATATCCATTATTTTAAAGTAGTGCCAGATTGCTTTCCAAAGAGGCTGGACCATTTTACAATCCCACCAACAGGGTAGGAGAGTTGCAATCTCTCCACATCCTCTCCAGCATTTGTTGTTTTGTGTCTTTTGGATCATGGTCAACCTTGTTGGGGTGAGATGTTATCTCATTGTCATTTTGATTTGAATTTCTTTAATAGCTAATGATCGTGAGCATGTCTGCATGTGTTTTTTGGCTGCCTGGATCTCCTCTTTAGAGAAGTGTCCATCTCCTTTGCCCATCACTTAATTGGATTATTTATGTTTTTCTTATTGATATTTTGTAGTACCTTATAGATTATGGAGATCAGGTGTCAGTCTGTCATAGAGTTGCCAAATATTTTTTCCCGTTCTGTAGGTGGCCTTTTAATTCTATTGGCTGCCTGGATCTCCTCTTTAGTGAAGTGTCCATCTCCTTTGCCCATTGCTTAATTGGATGATTTATGTTTTTCTTATTGATATTTTGTAGTACCTTATAGATTATGGAGATCAGGTGTCAGTCTGTCATAGAGTTGCCAAATATTTTTTCCCGTTCTGTAGGTGGCCTTTTAATTCTATTAATAAAGTTTTTCGATGAGCAAAAATGATTGATTCTTAATAGTTCCCATTTATCTATTTTCTCTTCTGTTGTTTGTGGTTTGTTTGACAGATTTTGAAGTCTGCCTACTTTGTGTATTAAACCTTCCATTGTTGTTCCTACTTTTTCTTGGATGAGCTTTATCATTTTAGATTTGATATTTAGGTCTTGTATCCAGTTTGAGTTGGTTTTCGTATAAGGTGTAAGATATGGGTCTTGTTTTAATTTAGTGCAGATGGATATCCAATTTTGCCAGCACCGTTTGTTGAAGATATTGTTTTTACCTCAGTTTAATGTCTTAGGGCTTTTGTCGAATATCAACTGTTCATAGGCAGATGATGTCATCTCTGCGGTCTTGATTCTGTTCCACTGATCTATCTGCCTGTTTTTGTACCAGTATCAGGCTGTTTTGACTACTGTGGCAGTGTAATGGTTTCTAACATCAGGTAATGAGAGGTCTCCCAGTGTGTTCTTCTTCTTTAGTAATGCTTTACTTATCCAGGGCTTCTTGCCTTTCCAGACAGAGCTGGTAATTTGTTCCGCCATCTCATTAAAAAATGTCACTGGAACGTATACTGGGATTGCATATTATATAAGTAGATTGCTTTGGGTAAAATACACATTTTGACAATGTTAAGTCTTCCTATCCATGAGGAGGGTAGGTTTCTTCATTTATGTAACTATCTCTTAGTTTCTTGTAGTAAGAGTTTGTAGTTCTCTTTGTAAAGGTCTGTTATTTCTCTGGTAGATTTATTCCTAGGTACTTTATCTTGTTAGGGGCTATAGTAAATGGTATTGACTTGATGATGTCTTCCTTAATAATCTCATTGTTGGTATAAAGGAATCCTACTGATTTACTTATGTTTCTCTTGTATCCTGAGAATTTGCTGAACTCTTCTATCAGTTTGAGTAGTTTCCTTGTAGATTCTTTGAGGTTCTCTGCATATGCAATCATATCATCTGCAAATAGTGAGATTTTTAGTTCTTCTTTGCTGATGTAGATGCCCTTTATTCCTTGGTCTTGTCTAATTACTCTGGCTAAAACTTCTAGTACAACACTGAATAGGAAGGGTGAGAGTGGGCATCCTTGTCTAGTTCCTGTTCTCAAGGGAAACTGTTTCAGTCTTTCTCCATTCAGGATGACGTAGGCAGTTGCCTTTGTATAAATGGTCCTTATTGCATTGAGGAATTGGCCATCTATTCCTATTTTGCTGAGAGTTTTTACCATGAATGGGTGTTGGATTTTATAAAATACCTTTTCTGCATCAATGGACAAGATCAGGTGATTCTTGTCTTTTGTGGTATTTATATGGTTAATCACATTAATTGTTTTTCTGATGTTGAACTAGCCTTGCATCCCTGGTATGAATCCCACTTGGTCATGATGGATTATATTTTTGATATGTTGTTGTATCTATTGGCAAGAATTTTGTTGAAGATTTTTGCATCTAGATTCCTGGGTGATATCAGTCTGCAGTTCTCCTTTTTTGTTGGGTCTTTCCCTGACTTTGGTATCAGGGTTATGCCGGCTTCATAGAATGAATTTGGGAGTATTCCATCTCTTTCTATACTGTGAAATAATCTCTGTAGTATTGGAGATAACTCTTCTGTAAAAACTTGGTAGAATTCTGCAGTGAAGCCATCCGGGCCTGTGCTTTTTTTGGTTGGCAGTTTTCTGAAGACTTTTTCAATCTCTTCCTTTGTGGTGGGTTTATTAAGTTGTTCTGCTTCACCTTGTGATAATTTGAGTAGGTGATATGAATCAAGGAATTTGTCCATTTCCTCTAGGTTTTCAAATTTGTTAGAATACAGTCTTTCATAGTATTCAGCTATAATATTTTTTATTTCTGCTGGATCTGTTCTTATTTGGGTTATTTGTTTTCTTTCCTGTCTTTCTTTAGTAAGCCAATGGTTTGTCAATTTTGTTGATCTTTTCAAAAAACCAGCTTTTGGTCTTTTCAGTTGTTCTTCTATTCTCTAATTTGTTTAGTTCTGCTCTGATCTTTACGATCTATTTTCTTCTGGTGCCTGAGGGGTTCCTCTGTTGTTCTCTCTCTACTTGAAGCTGTAGGGTCAGTTCTTTGATTTTGTTTCTTTCTTCCTTCCAGATGTGTGTTTCTGGAGATAAACTGACCTCTGAGCACTGCTTTGGCTGTATCCCATAGGTTCTGGTAGGAAATGTTTTCATTCTTGATGGAATTCATAAATTTCTTTATTTCATCTTTGATTTCTTCTATAACCCATGTTTTTTTGAGCAAGATGCTGTTCAGTTTCCATGAGTTCCACTTTCTGTCTATGTTTTTTCTGCTATTGATTTTGACTTTTATGGCTTTACGATCTGAGAAGATGCTTTGCATTAATTAATGGTATGGATTTTGTTGAGAATTGCTTAATGTCCTAACACATGGTCTATGCTGAAGAATGTTCCATGTGCACTGGAGAAGAAGATGTAGTTGTCCTCAGATGGTTAGAAAGTTCTGTATATGCTGATGAGGTTAGTTGGTTAATTGTGGCAATAAGATCTTCTGCATCTTTACTGAGCTTTTTTCTAGATGATCTGTCCAATATTGAGTGTTGAAATCTCCTACTATTATTATGGAGTGCTCTATCTCCTTTTTGAGTGTAGTTGGTGTTTCTTTGACGTATTTAGGTGCTTGTTTTAGTCAGCTAGGGCTGCTCTAACAGAAATACCACAGAGTGGATGGCTTTAACAAAAGAAGGTTTATTCTTACACAGTCTGGTAGGTTGCAAAGCCATATTCAGGGTGTCCGCTCCAGGGGAATGCTTTCCTCTTGTCGGCTCTGGAGGAACGTCTGGTATTGCATCAGTCTTTGTCCAGGGAGCGTCCTGGCTCAGGAACCTCAGGTCTCAAGGATGTGCTCTTCTCCCGGTGCACATTTCTTGATGGTGCAAGGCTCCCAATTCTCTTTGTTTCTGTTTCCTTTTATTGCTTGCAAGCTGAAAGCATTAAGGGTGGGGCAAGTCACACTCCAGGGAAACTCCCCCTACTGCAAAGCAAGGAAGCAATCCTATGCAGGAATTTACAGCTTCTTTAGCATACAGTTTAGCGAAACCACACAATGGAGGACAGTCCCAAGATACTGAGAATCATGTCCCAGCCACACGGCTGCACATATTTTTGGGGGGACACAATTCAACCCATGACATCCCACCCTTTGACAACCCAAAAATCACATCACAGAAACATTTAACACATTCATCTCACCATAGCAAAATCATGTCCATCCCATATAACAGAAGTCTTAAATCAGTTCCAAGTCCAAAATACAAAAACTCTTCTATATCTGTGAAACTTAGAAAGTAAGCTATCTGCTTCTAAAGGCACAATGGCAGAACAGGCACAAGTTAGACATTCCATTACAAATGGGAGAAACTGCAGAGAAAGAAGGCATTAACCGGCAACAGGTAAGTCAACAGAACACATTACATTAGCCCTCCAAGCTTTCGAAATACTCTTACATTTTCTGAGACATTCTACACAACGGCAATGCGCTCCAGACTCAGGTATCGGCCACACTCTCTGATTTCTGAGTGGAGACCTCCAGCCCCATGCTACAACTCTGCCTTCATGGCCCACTTGGACAGAAACTCTGCCCCATTGGCTTTAGGAACACCCTAAGCCCAACTGAGTGGCAATTCCACCCTTACGAACACAGCACGCCATGGTTCCACCCTTTCAAACCCCTGAGGTCATGGCCATACTTCTTGAGACTGAGGCATCTCAGCTTCTCATGCTATTTGTCTCTTCAGCTCCAGCTTCCTGTGGCCGCATGGCCCGGGCTTCAGGCCCACATCTGCCCTGCCAGGCAACTGTTCCAAAGCTCTGTAGCTCCACTGATTTAAGTGCCCAGAGGCACTCTACTCTTGCTTGAAAGAGTCTTGCCCAAAGGCACTCAGCTCTCTTGCTCTGTGGGTCAGCAAGGCCAGCTCCACCAATTCAAGTGCCCAGAGGCACCCCATTCCGCAAGGAAAACTCTGCACAGGCACTGACCTCTCTCGCTCACAGGTTGGCTCCAGCGCTGCCTCTGGTTCTGCTGCTGCCGCTGCCACTGCTGCTGGTCCTCTGTTGTTTCTCACCATCTGTGCCTTCTTTGTTCCTTCTGAATCTTCTATCCATTCACAGTTTCAAAGTGGCTTCCTCATTTTAGGTATTTGCTAGAGCAGCTCCCCACTCCCACGGTACCAATTCTGTTTTAGTCAGCTAGGGCTGCTCTAACAGAAATACCACAGAGTGGATGGCTTTAACAAAGGAAGGTTTGTTCTTACACAGTCTGGTAGGTTGCAAGGCCATATTCAGGGTGTCCGCTCCAGGGGAAGGCTTTCCCCTT
This sequence comes from Heterohyrax brucei, assembly GCA_028571685.1. Lineage (NCBI taxonomy): Eukaryota > Metazoa > Chordata > Mammalia > Hyracoidea > Procaviidae > Heterohyrax > Heterohyrax brucei. Next base: position 59,054,369 of record CM053158.1, on the reverse strand, counting down.
GTCGGCTCTGGAGGAAAGTCCGGTATTGCATCAGTCTTTGTCCAGGGAGCGTCCTGGCTCAGGAACCTCAGGTCTGAAGGATGCGCTCTTCTCCCGGTGCACATTTCTTGATGGTGCAAGGCTCCCAATTCTCTTTGTTTCTGTTTCCTTTTATTGCTTGCAAGCTGAAAGCATTAAGGGTGGGGGAAGCCACACTCCAGGGAAACTCCCCCTACTTCAAAGCAAGGAAGCAATCCTATGCAGGAATTTGCAGCTTCTTTAGCATACAGTTTAGCGAAACCACACAATGGAGGACAGTCCCAAGATACTGGGAATCATGTCCCAGCCACATAGCTGCATATATTTTTTGGGGGGACACAATTCAACCCATGACAGTGCTCTAATATTAGGTGCATAAATATTTAATATTGTTAAGTCCTGCTTGTGTATTGAACCTTTCAGGAATAAATAGTGTCCATCCTTGTCCACAATGGTGGATTTTACATTAAAATTGATTTTATCTGAGATTAGAATTGCCACACTTGCTCTTCTTTATTCATTGTTAGCTTGATATATATATTGCCATCCTTTGATTTTCATTTTGCTCATAGCTTTAAGTCTAAGGTGAGTTTCTTGTAGGTAACATACAGATGGGCCATGCCTTTTGATCCAAGATGTCACTCAGTGTCTCTTTACTGGAGCATTCAGTCCATTCACATTCAGTGTAATTATTGATAGGTATGTGTTCAGTGCTGCCATTGTGATTTGTTTATTTTTGCGTTGATGTTTTCTCTGTTGTTCTTATTAACCTGTTCTGCAATCTTCTTTGTGAGTTAATTTCTCACCTCTTTCAGGGTTAGTTTTTTGGTTGTTGAGACTCCTGTATTACATTTCTTGATATGGTATGTTGCTTCTTGATTGTGCTGCCCCTATGATCCTTTTTACTAAACTATATATAAACCCAATTTTGATTGCTACCAGTCTTGTCAACTTCCTTTCCATCTGGAAGAACTATAACAACTGTAGTACATCCCTCTTTTTAATATGATGATATTATAGTTTATATGATATGATCACTAGATTGTTTCTTTCACTCTTAATAGCTTTGATTGTGTTTGGAGTCTTTTCTAACTGAGTAGGATTCTGGATAATGTGTCCTTCTAAAGTACAAAGTTAGCAGTTTTGTTCTTCCAAGCCAAGAGATTCTTTCAGTATTTCTTGTAGCTTTGGTTTGGTTTTTACAAAGTCTCTGAGTTTCTATTTATCTGCGAATGTCTTAATTTCATTTTCATATTTGAAAGATAGTTTTGCAGGATATATAATTCTTGGTTGGACGTTCTTTTCCTTCAAGGCTTTGAATATGTCATGCCACTTTCTCTGTGCCAGCATCATTTCTGTTGAGAAATCTGACGAAAGCCGACAGGGTTTCCCTCTGAATGTTAGCTTCGCTTTGAGTCTTGCTGCCTTTAAGAGTTTCTGCTTGTGTTTCATTTTGTTAAGCTTGATTATAATATGTCTTGGAGTCTTTCTATTGAGATCTATATTGAGTGGTGTTCGATATGTATCTTGGATATCTATATTCTCTTCTTTCATAATTTCTGGGAAGTTTTCTGTCATCAGCTCAGCAACAATGCTCTCTGTGTTCTCAGGTGTCTCACCCTGTTCAGGAACTCCAATTAATCGTAAATTGTTCTTCTTAGTAGAGTCCCACATGCTTTTTAACGCTTCTTCATTTTTCTTGTTTCTTTTTTCTGATTTCTCCTCATAAATGCTGGAGTCAGTGGCTCTGTCAAATCAGAAATTCTCATTTCCATTTCTTCCATTCTGTTTTCTTGGCTTTGAACTGAAGTTTCTATGCCTTTGATTTTGTTCTTGATCTGTTGGATTTCCAAGTACTGATGTTCCTTCAGATTGAACAGCTTGCTTAATTTTTGGGTTTGCTCTGCTGCATTTTGTATAAGATCTAGGAGGGCTCTATATATAATCTTTTTATATTCACCTTCTGATAGCTTCAGAAAAACTTCTTCGTCTGGGAAGTTCTGAGGTGGTTTCTTTTAGGGGCCTTCTGATGTCATGGGTGACTTCCAGGTTACTGTCTTCTTTAATATTTGTTGCTTCTTGGGCTTCCTATGGGTCAATAGAGGCTGGGAGAGATACTGTGAAGATGACCGCGGTTGTTTCTCTAGTCTGTCTTAAAATGAAAAGTAAAAAGTATTTGACAACTTCCAAAGTCAGTCAGGTTTTCAGGTGTATGTGTCCCTCTTCCCAGCTGGCAAAGTAAGTACCTCTACATTGAATACTAGATATTATAAACTAGCTCAAAATACGGAAAGGCTACTGGCCTGCTGGTCTCTGCTGTCGGGCCCCGGCTGTAGGTGATATTGTGTAGAATTCTGTTTTTCTGTTGGAAAAGCAGTCTCTTCTGGGTAGGCACTGCCTCCCAGCCCAGGAATTAAGTCTAGCTCAGGTTTCCATGTAGATGACCCCATCTCCCAGCAAAACAAGATGGCATCTGGAAGAAGCTCGTCAGCTGGCTAGGACCAGGCTCCTGGTGGAAAGAGAGGCCAAGAGTGCCAAAATGCCCAGAGTCCACAGCTTCTGCCATTGGGCTCCAGTCCCAGTTGACACTGTGCAAAACACTGCCTCCCTGCTAGAAAAGCACTCTCCCCCCCAGCAGGAGCCACCTCCCAGCCTAAGAACCAAATCTAGCTCAGGCCTCTGCCTGGGCTTCTCCATTTTCTGATAGGTCAGATGAACTAAAGTGTATAGAGTCCAAAACCGGGCTCTCAGGACCTCGTAATTATGCTTGCCAGTCCCACCAGCAGTGCATCCAAAACCAGTAGCTAGTCAAGTCCCAGTTCTGCTCACTGACCAAGACAGAGGAAAAAAAAATTTGAAATAGTGAGTTATCTTCAATCTATGCAGTCCTGTGCTTGTTGAGAGTGGGGTCAGTGAAAGAGAGGAGGTTTTGTGATCAGTGGTATGAAGTCCAAATTAACAGCCCTATGCCACATCCCAGGGCTCACTAGGTGTCCAGAAGACTCCATTTAATTATCATTTTGGGTCTTGGTTTCCAGAGGGATTTAGGGAGATGTGCGTTTAGTCTGCCATCTTCACTCCACCTCCCCTTTTTTATGCCTATGATTATAATAATGCTTGGGAACAGGTTGTCTTTGTTATGCTAATGAAGCAGGGTTGGTGGAAGGTGTGTTTCTAGTCAATCTCTTTTGAAATATAAAAGAGATTAAAACAAGCAATTGAAGAAGCAGAGATGAGCGAAGAGAAATGCTGCCTTAGTTATCTAGTGTTGATGTAACAGAAATTCCATAAGTGGAGGTTTAAGAAAAGACAAATTGTTTCTCACAAGCTAGGACACTAGAAGTTTGAGTTCAGAGGGCCAAGCTAGGGGAAGCTTTTCTCTTTCTGTTGGCTCTGGGAGAAGTTCCTTGTCATCAATCTTCCTTAGTCAAGAAGACTCCCAACACAAAGACCCTGGGCCCAAAATATGCACTATTCTCTTGTCTCATTTCTCAGTGGTTGTTACATGTTTTGAGGGGGACACAATTCAATTTATTCAGATTCCAAACCGCTTGAGTAGACAGAGAAAGAAAGGTTTTCCCTGGAATACCACTAGATAAATAAAAACACAAACCGTTACCATAGAGATGATTCTAATTAATAGTGACCCTATAGGGCAGAGCAGAAGTACTCCATAGAGTTGCTGAGGAGTGGCTGGTGGATTTGAACTTCCAACCTTTTGGTTAGCAGCTGAGTTCTTTCTTAACCATGCCACCAGGGCTCCAAATGTTATAGTGGAATGGAAAGGTAGCAAGTTTGGAAAAGCCACATACCCAGTCAGGGAGAGGGTAAGTGAAAGGGGAGGGAGCACAGGGATTTGTGAAAAGCAGGAAAGGAAGGAGCTAGAGAAATTTAGGGAGAGAGGGTGACAGACAAGGGGGAGGAGAGTTTTTTTTTTTTACTGCAATTAAGTGAAAGTATACAATCCAAATCAATTTTGCGTGCCTGTCTATCTGTAGCTCCTTCTGCTCTCCTTGCCCAGTGGCAGCACACTCCTCCTTCTCATTCTATGCTTGTAGTATCTTCTTAACAAGTTCCTGTCCCCTCTTCTCCACCCTCTGCTCTCCCATCTAGAAAGAGACCAGTAGGACAGCCTCCTATAAATGCACAGAACCATAAAGTACACACACCATATGGTCACACTGTGTGCCCGGGTCCAGTCCACTTTTGTCCAAAGAGTTGACCTCAGTAGTGTCTTCTGGTCAACGGCAGCAGCAGGTCTAAGGGTCATGCTTCCAGGAGATCCCCCAGGCTGTCAGACCATCAACTGTGGTCTTTTAGTAGGGTTCTTGAGCTGCATCCCTCTTTTTCTCATGTTGCCACTGGAGCTCAACATTGTGTGCCCCGTGATGGCTGTCTTTGGTGGTGGCTGGGCACCATCTGGTTCTTCTGGTCTCGTACGGATATTGGCTGTAAATCACACAGGTCCTTCTGTCTCCCAGGCTCTTTTCTCCTCATATATTTGTTGTTCTTGGTGACCATCTGTTCTGGATGAGTTGGGACCACTAGGTGTACCTCAGATGGCAGTTTGTTAGCTTTTAAGACCCCACATGCTACTGACCAATATGGAGTGCAGAAGACTCTCTTAGCAATAGGCTAGTTATGCCAATTGGCCTCGATATCCCCCAAGAGGGTGGTCTGGAGAGCCCCCCTGCTACTCTATCCTTGCAATATGGGGTTGAGATTAGAAGAGCTTACAGTTTATGGTGAAGTCCCGTTAAGTTGATCTACTTTCTATTGTGTGCTGTCGCTGCTTTCACCTATCCAAATTTCTACCAACTATTGAATCTATGAACAACCCCTTCCCTCCCTCTCCACCCTTGTAGCTATCAAAGAGTCTTTTCTTCTGCACATAAGTCTATTTTTAAGTCCTTATAGCAGGAGTCTCATACAGTGTTTGTCCTTTTGCCTCTGACTGATATCACAGAGAGAGGCATTTTTGTGAGGACATGGCCCCCAATAAGGGTCTGTCCTCAGGGTACTTCTTGCCTCCTTTTGTCTTGGCTCCACTTTCTTCTTCTAGAAATGTCACTCCCCACCCCAGCCTCCAGGTTTCTGTGTGAGAAACTGTAGAGTTCTTATAGATTCTGCCATCTTTCCCACAGCTGATTGATCCTGCTGTTAACCCAGCCCCAGACCACTGGTGTCCTTCTGAGGAGTTCGAGCTTGGAATGCAGGCAGAGATGGCTCCTTGTATGCGGCTGCTGTACTCTCAGAGGCCATGCTCCCCAACTTGTAGAGAAAGTCACTGCCCCATAAGAATGAAATGCACAGCACAGACCTGTTGGCATGAGGGCGGAGCAAAGAATATTCAGTGATCCAGTCCTCAGGGACAGTTTCCCTGCAGTCCTAGTGAACTCTGCCTTTCAGATTTGGTCACTTAACCTTCCTTTGATTAGATGAGACCTCCAAGTACCTTCTCAAGGTATATCTCCTTTTTTCTTAACCTTATTCAGATTGAGATTTTGTTCATTTACACCCAGAAAGGTCCCCAGTGACACAAAATGACAGATTCTGTTGGTGACCAAGCCAAACAGCCACTGCTTTCAAGTTGATTAGGACTCATAGCGCGACCCTATAGGTCAGAATAGAACTGACTCATAGAGTCTCCAAGGAGCGCCTGATGGATTTGAACTGTTGACCTTTTGGTTATGAGAGGCTTTAATAAGAAACTGGCAGGTTAAAAATATCACAATGGACAAGCCCTCTTGCTTTCTTTTTCCTCAGCATCAGACTTGGCCCTCTTTTCAACCTCTCTTCTCCCCCTCTTCTGAGGATTTTGTCTCTTCTTTCCTGAGGTCTTTGGTGTGCTGTCCCCCACGGCCCACCAGGGCCGCTTTGTTCACAAGCCCATTGGGTAATGACACAAGTGGCTGAGGAAAGAAGATGACTGTTTTCCACAAAAAGTTCATTCATCCCTGCCTCACTCTGGGCCGGGGTCTGAGCTCAGAGGGGTACACCTCTTCCATGTGGTCACACAGAGTCGGTGGCAGAGGTGTGATGCAGCTTTTACTCTCCAGAACACCCTTGTCCCATGGTCCAGGGACCTCCTGCCACCAAGCAAGAAGAGCCAGGAGAACACACCTCCTTTGGAACCAGGTCTTTGCACTGAGATCGATAACAATGTCCTTTCCCCAGCCGCAGACAGATAAAGCTTTCTCCTGGAGCTGGTACCCTGAATTTGGACCTCTAGCTTCCTAGACTGTGACAGAATAAATCTCTGTTTGTTAAAGTCATCCACTTGTGTTACTTTTTTTAAGAGCTGCATTAGTTAACTAAGACAGAATATCCTATCCACTTGATTATTAGAATCTTCCTCTGTTGAGGTCACTCTTTGGTGGACATTCACTTGAGATTCAAATAGCTTCACTTCTTTGGCCCACTGAGACAAGTCTATTCACAAGCCTTTTCCCCATTCCCCATTGGTATAACTTTTCCATTCACGTTCCTTCTAAGTCCCTGACCACCCTGCAAACAATTGGCCATAGCCCATGCGTCAGTGTACAGTCATATCTGGCAAATTCTCCTTCCAAGCAACATGAACAGTCAGGTGCACTGCTTGAAGTTCTGCCCACTGGGAGAATTTTTCTTCACTATTGTACTTCAGGGAGATTACAGAAAGGACATTTTCTATTTTCGAGTGGTGCCTGCATATTGCTCAGAGCCATCTGTAAACTAGGCATGAGTGTTCTGTTCCTCAATCAACTAATAGCAAGGAACTCCCCATGAGGCCGTAAGTGCAGACTGGCAGAGGGAAGAAAATGTGCCAGGCATGGGGACACTTTGGCCACTTCCTAATGTAATTTACTTGTGCCTTCAGGTCTTGCTCAAGTCTGATTTTGTGTATACCACTTCCATTTAATGATGGAAGGCTATTGTGCACATCCAACATTATGACTCTGGATCAGACAATACTCAGTTTGTGTTAGGCAGCTCATGCAGCATGGTAACTTGATTAAGCCTTTAGTCTCTACTGAGGCTCAGTAACAAAGTAAAAGCTGTTTCTCAAAAGGAGAGTAGTTATTTGTAGAGGACAGAAAGGCTTTGCTCCAGAATCCTAAGGGTTTGTGCTGTGATTCATAGCATCTCTATCTGCCACTGCCACTTCAAGAACTATTGGATCAACTGGATCACACTACTCAAGTGGCAGAGCAGCTTGCAAGGCAGCCTGGAACTGTTGCATTTATGAGCTCACCTGTCTCTGCCTGTCCAGATGTGCATTCTCAGAAAGGAGGTGCACTTTTTTCCTGTTCAGGTCTTGTTCCCTCCACATGTGACCTTGACTTCTGACCCATTTCCCATTGGCCTTTCCTCCCTTTGTTTCTGTCTCCCCTCATTCCTCCCCAAGTCCAGGTCTCCTGTGCAGCCCCTATCTGGTGGGGACATCGTATCCATGACGAAGTTGGAATCCAGCAGGACTGTGCCAACAACCTCCTAGTGAGGCTCTTGGATCTTTTTCCTAACTCTCTGATAATTGGCACCAATATAATCTCTTAGCCTCTCTCACAAGAACATTCTGAGTCATCTAAATGGATTTCTTTCTTTCTTTTTAATTTTATTTATTATGCTGTTGTTGAGAATATGCACAGCGAAACACACACCAATTTGACACTTTCTACATCTGCAATTTAGTGACATTGATTATAGTGTTCCTGCTGTGCCAGCATTCTCACCCTCTGTTTCTCCCCCACTAAGATAAATTCATTGCCCCTAGGATTGCTGTCTAATCTTTCAAGTTGCTGTTGTCGGTTTGATCCTGTATAGATAGTTCTTAAAGGAGCATAATGCTCAAGCCAAAGCCAAGCCACTTTTTTATTAGTTAAGTTAAACTATTGTTTGGTTTTAAGATTTCAGGGGATTTTTTTGGTTTAAATTTTAAAGATTGTTTTGGGGTAATAGTTTCATGGGTTCACCCAACCTCCACGGCTCCACAAAGTCTACAGTCCATGAGAATTTGAAATTCTGTTCTACATTTTTTCCCTTTTGATGAGTATTCATCTATGGGATCTTTGATTAAAATGTTCAGTAGTGGTAGCCAGGTACCATATAGTTCTTCTAGACTCATGGCAAAGGAGGCAATTGTTCATGGTGACAAGTAGCCACATATTCCATATCCTACTCCTATTCTTTGACACTCTTTCTTCCTCTGATGTTAAAGGTGAATAGACACCAATTGTTACGTCTTGGATGACTGCTTGCAAGTTTTTAAGACACCCAGGTCCTATGCTTCAAACTAAGAGGTAGAACAAAGGCACTAAACATGTTATTAGGCTGATTAACTAGAATATCCATGAAACCATGACCTAAACCTCAAATCTGAGAACCAAATTTCATGTGGTTTTTGGTTGAACTTTGCCAGCCTCAGCAACTACCTTTTTTTTTGATAACTTTTATGACTTTGGATATTGCTTGTGTATTTCTGTTATAGCAACACCAGACGACTAAGACAGTATCCACATACTAAAAAGCAATATCTAAAGTCATAAAATCTGTCAGAAGAACAGCCCAGCTATGGGAAAAACTCCCATATCTAGAGCCTGAATAGAAATATGGTGAGATAGAGCTCTCTGCAGAGAGCAGCCGCCTGAAAACAGTAGCTTAAAGACTTGGCACAGAGCAGCCGTCTGGAGGCTTCAAATTCTTGCAGAAGAGGGCTAATTCCTTTATGGGTGATCTGTCACCCCTAGCAGTGGCTTGATCACAAAAAAGAGATGCGGAGATGTTGGTAAGTCTGAACTGAGTGACTTCAGACCTAAATTAAAATATCCATTCTGAATTAAATTAAGATGTTCATTTCTGCTCTTAAAGAAATCATTCAGCCTCTTATCAAAGTTTTACTGTTCTTAAAACCAAGACGGCAGGAGTCAGAACTTCTAACCTAGATTAAGATTTGCTCAGTGCCTGTTAAGGATGTTTATGCAGCATGCCCCAGAGAAGGGATCTACAGGTTAGAAGATAGAACTAATGTGCTGAGTGACACTGGAGCCTACAAATAACTAGCCTACTGCTAAGAGAGTCTTCTGCACCCCATATTGGTGAGTGGCATCTGGGGTCTTAAAATCTAGCAAGTTGCCATCTGAGGTACACCTAGTGATCCCAACGGATCCAGAACAGATGATCACAAAGAACAACAAAGACATAAGGAGAAAAGAGCCTGGGAGACAGAAGGATGTGTGTAAATGACAGATTATATCAGCATGAGACCAGAAGCACCGGATGGTGCCTGGCTACCACCAAAGACAGCCATGATGGGGTACACAATGTTGAGTTCCCTTGGCAACATAAGAAAAAGAGGGATGCGGCTCAAGAACCCTACTAAAAGACCACAGTTGATGGTCTGACAGCCTGGGGGATCCCCTGGAAGCATGACCCCTAGACCTGCCGCTGCCGCTGACCAGAAGACACTACTGAGGTCAACTCTTTGGACAAAAATGGACTGGACTTGGGTACACAATATGACTATATGGTGTGTGTACTTCATGGTTCTATGCATTTATAGAAGGCTGCCCTACTGGTCTCTTTCTAGATGGGAGAGAAAAGGGTGGAGAGGAGGAGACAGGAACTTTTTAAGAGGACATGACAAGCATAGAATGAGAAGGAGGAGTGTGCTGCCACTGGGCAAGGAGAGCAGAAGAAGCTACAGATAGGCGGGCATGCAAAATTGATTTGGATTATGTGCTTTCACTTAATCACAATAAAAAAAAAATCAGCGCTGATTTAATCTTCAGTATTTCCTAACTAAGTAGTTGATGCTACATTTCAACAACACCCACTAGATGTGACACAGCCCATAATACATCACTAAATCCCCACATCAAGGATGTTTATATATCTCACTTTAAATATTACTTTGGTCAAATTGTATCAGAAATATGAGATTTGTGTTAGGCTGGAAATTAATGTTAACAATCTCGTAGTTTGACAATTCCTAGTAAATTTCTTCTTCCTTCTCCCACCTCCTCTCTGATGTGAAACTGTTTGCCTTTTTTTAGTCTGCATATTAAATATCCTACTGTTTTCCCTGCAAGGCTAAACACACACTGCACTCTGTTTGAATGTCACATATTTCTCTATTTTGCAAAACAAAATTATTCCTTCAATGATTTTTTTTTTTCATTTCTTATTGGAACACTAGTCTAGTGCTTTTAGTAAGACACATGTAAGGATGGGTCGGATCTTGAACATTTTGATAGATCACTTTAAGGAACTTGGACTTTTTTTTCCTGTGGACACCGGAGAGCCACTGAGCCTTTAATTGGGAGAGTAGCTGATTTGATTTGGATTTTAGAGTGACTCCTTTCTCATCCCCAAAACAATTGAGGATGGTTTGGAGGAGGTGAGACCAGAGGCAGGAGAATCATCCTTTGGCATGAAGGAAGAGAAGCATGGACTTAAGAAAAGCCAGGAAGGTAGGTGTATAGGATAAAGGAATGGAGTGGTCGTACAGAGGGAAGGGGAAGGATGTACTCAGAGCAAATAACAGGATGACGATGTTGGGAATCTGTGAACTGGGAAAAACCTGGGGGGAAAGGAGCTGGCTTTCAATAGATATGCACATGATTCTTGTAAGTCACGCAGTAGCAGTGTAGGGTCACTGCGAGTTCCCATCAGCTTACAGCAATGGGTTTGCAAAGCTTGGAATGGGAGAAGAATCTGAAGGAGCATATATTTGGCATTTACGTCATTTAAGAGGAAGGCGTTGGACAGACTGGTCCTTCAGTCATGTAGGTCCTCAGTGGGTGGAAATGTGCTGAGTCAGTACAGAGGAATTGTCAGTGGCATGTGTGTTAATATGTGCTGCCACTGCTAGTGGCTTCCTGATGTCCCTTCTCACATTCTTCTGGTAGAAGTGCTCCACAGGGTTTTCAATGGCTGATTCTTCTGAAGTAGATCATTAGGCGTTTCTTCTAGCTGCCTGTGGGCACATTCGAATGTCTGACCTATTGGTTAGTAATCAAGTGCCACCCAGGAACTTGCTAACATTCTTCATTTAAAAAGAGCCTTGAAGACATGTATGGAACAGAGAGGAATAGTGTGCTGTCACCAGGCAGGGAGAGCAGTTGAAGCTGCATATAGGTGGGCATGTAAATTTATATGGGAATGTACATTTTCACTCAGTCATAAAAAAAAAAAGAACCTTGAATTTATCTGGGGTGACAATGCTCAGGTATAAGACTGCACTCCCAGCCTCCCTGTTTAGCTAAGTTTTGGCCAGCAAGTTATGATAGGTGATGTACGTGAATTCTGGGAAAGTTCCTGTCTTTCTCTGTCTAGATTTTCTCCATCCTGCTGTACCTTGCACTTAATGTGATGGCTCGAGCACTGTCATCAGTTTGGACTGTGAGGCTGAAGGGCACCTCAAGGCCTGGGAAGTAAAGGGAGGCTGTGCCCTTTTGTGGTCCCTATGTCAGCCCTAAGGAGCACTAATAGCATAGTAGTTAAATACTAGGCTGCTTATAGAAAGGTTGGTGATTCGAACTCGCCAGTTGATCCACAGCAGAAAGGTGTGGCAATCAGCTCCCTTAAAGATTATAGCCTTAGAAAACCATATGGGGCAGTTCTACTCTGTCCTGTGGGGTTGCTGTGAGTTGAAATCAACTCGATGGCGCCCTATAAACAACATGCCAGCCCCGGACTGCATTTTACACAGAAGCAAACAAAACTTTCCTTTGTAAAGGCACTGTTGTTATTTTTGTGCCAATGAAATCCAGCGGAATTTAATGTAAATTAAGATATTCTGGTCCTTTGGTGTTTCATCATGCTATATAGACTCGTACCTGGGCTAATTTGTAGTATCCCGAATGTGATAGGCTATACAAGTTTCAGTGAAGCTGTTTGTGGCTTGAGAGTTGACTGCTAGGGTGTAGTGGGCCACCTGGTGGACGTATAGCAGAAATCCTATGGCTTAAAAAAACAAAGCGAAAATGAGCAGTGCTTTCTTGGGTGGCTTGCCTTCTCCCCAGGACCTGTGCAGTCCCAATCCATATTTTAGCCAACGACAAACTGTCAGGTATCCTAGAGTTCTGAATGTCAGTGAACCTCTGACAAGAACTCCAGGAATTCCAGATGCGCAGCATCAGCCTCTCAGGAGCAGCGAGGCTGTTTCTAGCACACCACCAGGATGGAGGTGCCCCCTTCCCGACCCTCCGGGTTGAGAACTTCTGTGTTAAATCAAGGGTTCCATGTGACCTCTCCTCTACAGGCGCATCTCCAAGCAATAGTTAACCCTGGGGAGGAAGGGAGATGAGTCATCGTTGCTTCACTGAGCAAGAAATGAACACCGAAGGAGCCTAAATCTGACAGTAGCCTGGAACAAAATTGTCTGTAGGCTTTGAGCTATGAGGAAGCGGGTTTATGTGGGTGAAGTTATTGAGACCTCCTTTTGCTGACTGCTGACATAATCCTGAAATGGCCAAATGATCCAGAAAGCAGGATCCAAGTTGCCAACGTCTCAGAGTTGTAGTCACTCCTGAGGTTTACGGTGAGGGCCCTAACACCAGCATGTCAGTGACTCCAGACCTTCTTGACTCTGGGTGTGGCTCAGGGCTCAGCTTCCTTCCAAGCTCCACTACTACCTGAGGTTTTTGGGACTGGTTGGTCTGAGGGCCTTTCCCACCTTGGCAGTCTGTGAGCATAGCTTGTGCAATACACAGACTTTAAACCACTATGGAAAATAAAAATAACAAGAGCAAGAGAAACGATGCCTCTGTATTCTCACTGGAGCAGAGAAGAACTACTGTCTGCCTGTGGTGACGTCTGCTGTGACGAAGGCCTATGAAATGTAAGTTTCCTGTGGTGGCAGGTGAGTGGGAGAGTGTTAGTAGGAAGTGGTGGGACTTAGCAAATGGATATTGTCCTTTGTTTTCCTGGTTGGGGTCCCTAAGGCCAGCATAAGATGGAGAGCACGCCCTTCTTGAAATAGGCAGGTGGTGGGGAGAGTAGTTACTGGTCATGGAGGAGAGTGGTAGACACTAAGAGGAACAGAGCTGGACAGAAAATGAGGCATGGGATGAGCTGAGAACCACCCCAGAGCAGGACTCAGCCAGCTAGTCTTTCCAGGGCCTTAGAAACTGGGCTCAGAAGCACTGGGTCTTGCATGTCCTTGGCAGTCTTTGTGTGCTGTGCTGGTATGAGGACCAGGCCTCCTTTCCAGCTACTGGAACTGGATTCCCGCTTCACAGACTAGAACCTGGACAATGGAGAAGCCCCTAGTTTGTAATTCTTTACGATTTTTTACTTAAAATGGCAAAACGTGACTCCTACTGGAAAGCCCTTAGAGAAAGAAACTCTTTACTGTAGAAAATAGTTTGACATGTTTATGGCAAACAGAAGAGCCTCCCTTGGCAAGGTGGCATGGACAGAGAACCCTTCTCTGTCTTCACTCTGTGGGCCTCTGAAACCGCAAGCTCTGTTCTCCCTTCCTTTCCTAGCTCCTGATCATTATGTGAAATGATCTAGTTCTCTCCGGGCAGCTCTTCATCATTATGTAAAATAATCTGGTTCTCTCCAAGCTTTCCCATTTGCATCTCCATCCTGGAGATGAAAAGCCCAAACAAAACAGGGCTTCTGTTTCATGCTGGAAGAGAAGACAGGAGGGGTGAGGTTTTAAGCATGTCTCTGGATGGGATTTTGGTGGTCAGCACATGAGTGGGTGATGGCTTCTGAAGCTCCAGGCTGGGTTTATCTTTTCATTCAAGGCGTGTCCCACAGACTTGGGTGGGACTCCTTTTGCTCTCCCTTCCCCTTCTAGGTGAGCTGGTGTGGCCCAGTGTGCCTGAAGTTTGTCCTCCTCCAACTTAAATGAGACAACCTGGTGCTGCTCCAGGTGAAAATGCACAGAATCAGCCTGCCCTTCCCCAGGTCTGTATGTCTGTGAGGGACAAGTTTCCCCACCCTGGAACCCTTTCTCGGAAACCCTGGTGGCGTAGTGGGTTAAGTGCTACTTGTGCTCACCAAAAGATCGGCAGTTCAAATTTGCCAGGTAGTCCTTGGAAACTCTATGGGGCAGTTCTACTCTGACCTCTAGGGTCAGTGTGAGTTGGACCTGACACGACAGAAGTGGGTGGGTAACCCTTTCTCCACATCCAGTGCACACAGAGGCAGCCTGGAGGCCAGTGTTCTGGGAGGCCCCTGATTTGTCCTCTCTTTGGAAAGGCACCTGACCTGGCCTGAGGGCCTGCGAGGCATGAAGGTTCTGCCCAATACCAGGATTTGGCTGGTCCTGCTCCTACAGACTTGTCAAAGAGAAAACTTAGATGTAGGTTTAGAAGAAAACAGAGAGATTTATTGAGGGTTTAATGAATAATTCAAATCAGGAACTATGTGGCCCTTCAGAATGAAACCACGGGGTTTGAAGCACAATAATTACACAAACATTTTATAGGGTTCAGACAAAGAACAGGGCTTTCAGTATTTTGATGGGTTTTTAGGCAATCAAGAAAGTCAGAGATGAGCTGTCTTAACAACAGGGCTTGTCAGAGATTGGATTAAAAGTTGTATGTGCTGACAGCTAAGGCAGCAGGCTGATAACAGGATAATGTCAGGATAGGGAGTGTTCTCATAGCTAGACATCAAACAGGTTTGCAAGGTATTGATTAATATATTAAGGTACAGGTTCCTGAGACTGCATAGTGTAAGTATTTCACCTTTTCATCCGAGGCATGTCCCATGGACTTGGGTGGGACACCTTTTGCTTTCCCCTTCCCTCCTAGGTGAGCTGGTGTGGCCCAGCGTGCCCGTGCTTCTCCTTCTTGAACTTGAAAATGAACTTGTTAAATGAAATGACAAATTTGCTAGAATTGGATACATGTGTTTGGGGGGGAATGCAAGGATTAGTTATAAGAATTAATTATCAAAGTTTGTGCAGGCATAAAGAATTACAATCCCAGTTACAAGATACCTACAATGTACATTTTACAGAACACGTTGTAAAAATGCCATGTTTGATGTAAAACATTTGTTAGTGAGCATTAGTGCCAGGGCGCGCAGGTGCCAAGAACTTTCCTTAAAACACTGTTGCTACAGCCTGATCATGAAAAGACTATTTCTTAAGATTTCTTTACACAGATACACTTGTTAAGGCTCCTTCCTTAGGGCACATTCCTTCACCTTTCATCTTGCCTACAGAGTAAACACTCTTCCTAGTAACTCACGGATGCTAAGCAGATAAGAGCCTTGAAAGTCAGACATTTCTAACTACAATTTTTAATGCCGTTGAACCTAACCGAAACATAGATTTTTAGACTATATCTTTCACTCTGGTTGAAAGGTTTACTGGAAACTTTTTCTCCAACAAACTGTACTCTGGTGCTAGGCCTGACATCTCCTGCCTGACACTGTTGTCAGTCCTAGTTCCTGGGCCCATATGGCTGTGAAGGCAATCTCCCAAACAGTGGGCAGGTGGGCACGACCTGGGTGTGAGATGTCCCCGTTTCCTCCTCCGGTGCCGGTCCTGCCTCTGTTGCTCCCAGCCCCACACCAGCCTCCAAGCCTCTGCTCTGTGTCAGGGGACAGGCTTCTGCAGATCCCTTGGCTATACAAATGGGAGGCGCCCTCAGAGTTGGGGTGATATGGAGAAAGCCAACTCAGGACAGGTAGGCCCAATGTAGTTCCAGCTGGGTCTGGGAGCTGTCTTCCTGCTATGTCTCCCCCTGTCACTGACCTCTCTGAAAGCCTAGCTTGCTGGCGTCTCAGCTGTGCCAACAACCGGCAGGCAGCTCCTGCACTCCAGCATCTCTGTCTTCAGTGTCCCAGTGATTTCTGTTTCCTGGCTTTAATGACATCCGGAGCAGGTTCTGTAGCATTTTGATCACATTCAGGTATTGAAAGGCCAGTCAAATTAATGTAAAACTCTTATGTAACACCCAGTTAAAGATCCTCTCTTTATCCTGTGCAGTCCTGGGGGTCAGGTCAGGGTCCTGTCCCAGGGAAGGCCAAGTTGGCTTTCACTCCTTCTCTCCAATGCATTTATGCTCCAGGATGGGAGGCCGAGGGGGCTGCGATGGTAGAGAAAGGGGCAACTGCCTTTTATACTAAAAAGCTATGGGAAAGTGGTGGTGCCAGGACTGTTTGGACCTCTTCTGGTCCACAGTACACCTGGGCTGTGTTGGGGATGGACAGCTCCCCGAGACACTCTCTAGAATATGGGTACACTTTGCGCTTGATGTTTTCAGCTGCGGGGCTTCAGCAAAAATGTGCAGGCAACTTAAAAGCCTAATTCAACACTCTGTTATGTTTTTCTCATCCTTTTAAATTAGCTGCCCTGACAAGATTCCAGTATCTGCTCAGGCTTGTGGTAAAGTCCACATCTGCTCAGTTTCTCCTTGGCTACAGACTGTCGCTGCAGTGACGACCGGCCAGTGCAGAGCCTCCTGCTGAGCAATCCACCCTGTGGCTCTTGGGCCTAACTCTCCTGCAGGTCCTCCTCCTCACGATCTGATAGGGGAATCTCAGTGCAGAATGAGTTGCTCTGTGGCTTGGGTGCCACTTCTTCCTGATTCCGGATTCTGTAGAAGGATGTAAGAAGTAGTGGAGAAAAAAAAAATTAAAGAAAAAAAAAAAAGAAATTAGCTTTTAAATTAAAAAAAAAAAAAGAAGTAACGGAGAGGAGACTGATAGTTATTTATTTACAAGTGCCTTTATGTATTTTCCTTCCTCTCTCCCTCCTTTTTTCTCCCTTTCCCTCCATTTATTCTTATTTTTAACCTAACATCTTTATTTGAGATTTAATTCACATACCACACAATTCACTCATTTAAAGTGTACAATTTAATGGTTTTTGGTATATTCACAGAATTGTGCAGCCACCACCACAATAAATTTTAGAGCAGTTTTCTTCACATCATAATATTCCTGTTCCTGTTACCAGTAATGCCATTTCCCCCTAATCCCTTAATTTAAACCAAAACCCACTGGTGAAGAGTCAATTCCGACTCATAGCAACCCTATAGGACAGAGTGAAACTGCTCCATAGAGTTTCCGAGAAGTGCCTGGTAGATTTAAATTGCCAATGTAGTACTTAACTACTATGCCACTAGGATTTCCAATTCTCAGACTTAGGTAATCATTAATCTGCTTTCTATGGATTTGCCTATTCTAGACTTTTCACATAAATGGACTCATACAAAAAACAACCAAATCTACTCATGTTGAATCAATTCTGACTCATAGTAACCCTATAGGACAGAGTAGAACTGCCCCATATAGTTCCTAAGGAGCGCCCTTGGACTGCCGATCTTTTGGTTAGCAGCCATAGCACTTAACCACCAACCCAGCAGGCTTTCATATGGCTTTTTGGGTGTCTGGCTTCTTTCACTCAATGCAATGGTGTCAAAGTTAATCCATTTTGTACCATCCTCAGTACTTTATTCCTTTTTATTGCCAGATGATAATCCATTGTATATATATACTACAATTTATCCATTTATCAGTTGATGGAAATTTAGGTTGTTTCCACATTTTGTCTATTATGAATAATACTTCAATGACTATTATGAACATAGGAATTTTGTTCTAGTGTTCTGTGTAAACATACAATTTTAATGTACTTTGTTATGTACCTAGGAGTGAAATTACTGGGTAACTTTATAAGGAATTCTTGTCTTAGCTGGGGTTCTCTAGAGAAAAAGAATCAGTGAAAAACAAAACAAGACATATATTTAAACTTTTTTTTAAGTAATTGTCTCATGAGAATGTGAGGCCTGGCAAGACCAAAAGGTCAGGCAACAAACTGAAAACTTGACAGTCTTACGTTCTATGTTAGTAAGTCAAGTAGTAGGAAAAGAGAAAAGTCTGCCAGGATGTCTGTTTATAGTCTAAAGGTAAAATTCTGTGTCAGAAAACCTACGGTTTTGCTTTTAAGGTCTAACCAACTGGATGAGGCCCATCTACATCATGTAAGGTCAAATGATTCAAATGCAAATCAAATGTAAACACTTTATGGCAATATTTAGACTACTCTTTGACTGAACTGGGCAGCATGTCCAGCCAAGCTGACATACAATATAAACCATTACGACTGCCAAGCTACTTTCAAAGCTGCAGCACCATTTTATATTCCCACTAGCAATGTATGAAAACTATTTTTCTACATCCTCACCAACACTTATTATTGTCCATCTTTTTTTTTTTTAATGATAGCCATCTTAATGATATAAGAGCCCCTGCATGGTGGAAATAGTTAACGCACTCAGCTGCTAGCCAAAAAGTCGGAGGTTGGGGTCCCTCTAGAGGGGACTTGGAAGAAAGACCTCGCACTTTACCTCTAAACTGTCAACCACTGAAAATCTTATGGAGTGTAGTTCTGCTCTGACACACGTGAAGTCACCTTGAGTTGGGATTAACTTGATGACAACTGGTGCTGGGGACAGTGGTGATTAAATGGTAGAAGTCTCACCTTCCATGTGGGGGACCCTCATGCATAGCCATCACTCAGGGGTGGTTTGCATGTTGCTTTGATACTGAACTGGTTTCAGGAGAGATTTCAGACTAACTCAGATAAGTAAGAAAGGCCTGATGCTGTCCTTTTGAAAATCAGCCAGTGCAAACCCTTGGCATCATAAGTGTCTACTATGCAGGTGATCCTGGGAATGGTACAGGATTGGGCAGCATGGGATTGCCATCAACCAGGGGCCGACTCTAAGGCAACTAACTACAACAATGAGTGTAAAGTGGCGTCTTGTGGCTTTTATCTGCACTTTGGAAAAACCAGAAAAGGGGTGTGGCAGTGCAGTATCCTCTGACTTTATTTATTCAATCTGTATGCTGAAAAAAATCTGAGCAACTGAATTATATGAAGAATTAGAGAAATAACTCATTAGCATCCTGTGATGTGCAGATGACACAACCTTGCTTGCTGAAAATGAAGACAACTGGAAGCGCTTACTAAGTGTAATGGTTAAGGTTATGTGCTAACTTGACAAGGCCATGATTCTCAGTGGTTTGGCAGGTGTTATGTAGTCACCTACTGTCATGGATTGAATTGTGTCTCCCCCAAAATAGGTGTGGCCACATGGCTGGGCCATGACTCCCAGTATCTTGTGACTGTCCCCCATTTTCTGGTTTTCCTATGCTGTATGTTAAAGGATTAGGGTGGGGCTGTAAATCCCTTCATAGGATCACCTCCCTGCTCAGCTGTAAAGGGAGTTTCCCTGGAGTATGGCTTGTCCCACCCTTAATCCTTTCATCCTGCAAGAGATAAAAGGAAAGAGAAGCAAGCTGAGAATTGGGAACCTCTTACCATCAAGAAAGCAGCACCAGGAGAAGAGCACATCCTTCAGACCTGAGGTTCCTGTGCCAAGATGCTCCCTGGACAAACACTGATGCAATACTGGACTTTCCTCCAGAGCTGACAAGGGGAAAGCCTTCCCCTGGAGTGGACATCCTGATACGGACTTGTAGTCTACTGGACTGTGTAAGAATAAATCCTCCTTTGTTAAAGCCACCCACTCTGTGGTATTTCTGTTAGAGCAGCCCTAGCTGACTAAAACATCTACCGTTTTGTGGTCTGATGTGAGCACCAATTAGTTGAAAGTGGTGTTTCCTTGGGAATGTGGATGGCATTCCACACATGTAGATATTCTGGTGAAGTGAACTCAGCATCAGATTTGTCATTCTTTAACCTCTAGTTCTTGGTACCTGCCGTCTTACCTCTCATTCTTGAAATTTGGCAACCACAGTCCTATGAACTAGGAGACTTTGGCTTGACCTGCGGATTTTGGGTTCATCAGTCCCTGCAACCACATGACTCCGGAGAAGTCTCCAGACTGATGCCTGATCTATGGATTTCAGACTTGCCAGCCTCCACAACCATGTGAACCATTTCACCGAGATAAATCTACTCTCTCTCTCTCGCTCTCTCACACACATACACAGAAATGTGTCTGTATGCCTAATAGTAAAAGGCTAGAATACTTTGAAGAGATTTTTGGTAGAAATTTGGACATCAAAGGCAATTCTGGTGAAGGCTCTGAAGGAAGTGAAGAGAACTAACTATAGAGAAAATCCCTATCATCTTAGAGAATACATATAGCACTGGTAACAAAGTGTTGCTAGAAACGTAGGAGTTAAACATAGTTCTGGTGAGGTTTGAAAGAAAACGAGATTTTCTTGAACTCGTGATTACACAATGGGGGAAGAGAGGTATTTTTAGGTAGTGTCAAATAACTTGAATTATGTTCAAATGTTTGATGGAATATAGAACTTGTAAGTGGTGAGCTTGAATATTAGGCTAAGGAGCTTCCTAAGCAAGATCTTAAGGAGCCATGTGATTTTTTTTTCCCTTGCTTCTTACAGTAAAATGTAGAAGGAAAGAGATGGACTTAAAAATGAACAACGCAAAATGAAAACAAAACTTAAAGATTTGGAAAATTCTGTTGAACAAACTAAAGTCATGTGTCCTAGACTTTTTACTAAGGACATGGCTACTCTGTAGTTTATTAAAGACATTGATTGATGGGTTTAACAGCTACCACAGCAGAAAACCCATCAGCTTAGACTAATGAGGACAGAGAAAAAAAGAAAGGAAAGAACGCTCTCTGCCTCTTGGAATTCTACAGGCAGGAAACAGGTCAGAGGGACTATATCTGTTATCCTCCAACAAAAGAAAAGGACCATCCCTAGAGAGTGTGGAGCTTAGCAGAACTGTTGGTAGGAACACAGGAAACAGGCTTTCTTGGTTTTAAAAAGAGGGGCCATGACCTTCTGGCTCTCAAAGGAAGGGGCCACAGCCTCCAAGATTTCAAAGAGAAGGCTCTTTGTTGACTCAGCTCTAAAGTGCGGGGCTGCCCTTAAGCTGTGCCAGGGGGATGGGACTACCACCTGAAGTCAAGGGCGTGGGGCAACCATTCCCAAGGGGCTGAAGAACAGGGCTTGCCGGGGCAAAGTAGGTGGGGTCACCACTTACATGGACTAGGAGAATGAGCCTGCCCACAGCTAATGGACTAGGGTTGCCATCCCAGTGGGTCTGGAAGGCAGAGCTTAATCCCAGGGTTGAGGCCTTTGTCATGGATTAAATTATGTCCCTTCCCCAGTATTGTGTGATTGTCTGCTACTTTGTGATTGTAATTTTCATATATGTTGTAAATCCTAGTCTTTGCCTGTGGTTAATGGGACAAGATTAAATTATTTTAAAGGGGATTAACATGAGACTGTAACACCCTTCCTAAGGTTGCATCCCTGATCCAACATAAAGGAAGTTTCTCCGGGGTGTAGCCTTACTAGCTTTTTTCTCTTAAGAGATAAAAAGGAAAGGGAAGTGAGCACAGAGTTGAGGACCTCACACTACCAAGAAATCTGCACCAGGAGCAGAGCGTGTCATTTGGGCCTAAAGTGTCTGTGCTGAGGTGCTTCTGGATCGAGGAAGACTGATGCATCACTAAGATCTTCTTCTAGAGTCAACAGAGACTGAAAGCTTTCCCCTGGAACCAGTGCCCTATATTCAGAGTTTTAGCCTACTGGACTGTGACAGAATAAACTTATTTTTTTCTTAAATCCATCGCTTATGGTATTTCTGTTACAGCAGCACTAGATGAGTAAGACAGCCCTCCACCCAGAATCCAGAGAAGCATGGCCAACATCCAGAATCTAGGAAGCTGGGTCCTTGCCTGGATGGTCCCAAAGTACAGGATAATTTTCAGGCCTTGAGAGCTAATGTAAATTGTCCTGCTGGATTTTGGACTTCCTTGGTGCCCCACATTCCTCCTTTCCCTCTAATTTCTCCCATTTGTAATAGAAATGTCTATCTTGTGCCTGTGTCACCACTGTATTTTGGAAGCACATAACCTGTAGTCCACATTTCACAGGTTCACATATGAAGAGAAATTTTACCCCAAGATGGAATATTCCTGAACTCTTACCTGTATTTGATTTAGCTGATTCAGAAAATGAGATTTTGGACTTGAAGTTTATTTGAGACTCTTGGAATGATGTGACAGGGTGAATATATTTTGCATGTGGCAAGGACAGAAATTTCAAGGTGCCAAAAGGTGGAATGATACGGATTGAACTGTGTTCCCCCAAAACACACATTGTAAGTCTCACCCTCAGCCTCTGGTTACAGTCTCGCTTGGAGACGCAGAGATGGAGGAAGACACGTGGTAAGAGACATGAAGATGATCCAGAAACAGAAGCTCAGAAGAGACAAAAATCTTCCTTCAGAGCTAATAGAGAAAGACTTCCCCTGGAGCTGACATCCTGAATTCAGACTTACAGCCTCCTAAACATTGAGAAAATAAATGTCTGTTTGTTAAAACTACCTACTTTGTGGTATTTCTGCTACAGCTACTAGACAACTAAAACAATAAAGAAGGTGAAAAATGACAGAAATCAGTATGAATTCTGCCTCACAACTGGAATGGTAAACAACATTATATTAAGTGGAGAAAAAAATTGAACTTGTTAATGATTTCATTCTACTTGAATCAATATTCATGGAGGCAGCAGTTAAGAAATCAAATGATACATGTTCCTTAGATGAGAGAATGGTGAGACTTCAGGTCACATATTTCAGGCATGCCATCAAGAAAGACCAGTTTCTAGACAAAGACATCATGATTAGTCGTGGGTTTGATTTTTGCTCCCCCAAAAATACGTGTTGTAAATTCTACTATACCTGTGGTTATAATCCAATGTGGGAATAAGCTTTTCTTTGTCATGTTAATGAGGCAGTGTTAGTATAGAATGTATCTTAAGTCAATCGCTTTTGAGATATAAAAGAGCTGATTAAGCAAGCAGCAAGAAACACAAATGGGAGAAGACAGATCTATACCACATGAGATCTCCAAGGACCTTTCCCCAGAGCCAACTGAGAAAGCTTTCCATGAAAGCTAGCACCCTGAATTTGAACTTCTGGCCTCCTAAAGTGTGAGAAACAAGTTTCTGTTAGTTAAAACCAAACACTTGTGTTAATCTGTTATAGCAGCAACTAGATAATGAAGATAGTTGGTAAAGCGGAGGGAAACCAAAAATAAAGGAAATCTTCAATAGTTGAAACAACAGACCCAAACACACCAATGATCATGAAAATAGCAGAGAACCAGATAATGTGTCCTTCTGTTATAAGTAAGGTCAACACGAATCAGAGCCAGTTCAATGGAAACTAGCAACACTAACAACAGCTGGTAATGCTAAACACTGTTTCGTGTACTCATTGACCATTTTATCTTCTCTGGATATTTTTTAATTGAATTACTTGGACTTCTTATTGTTGAGTTTTAAGTGTGCGTGTTTTTTAAAGAAATGACATATTCTGGATATCAGACTCATGCCAGATACATGATTTGGAATATTTTCTTCAAACATTTTTGTGGGGTATCCTGTCACTTTTTAAATAATATCTTTTAAAGTTTTTAATATTGAAAAAGTCCAGTTTATCTTTGCTTGTGCTTTTGGTGTCATATATAAAAAACAACTGTCTAACTCAAGGTCACAAAGATTGACACATATGTTTTCATCTAAGAGTTTTCTAGCTTTAGCCCTTAAATCTAAGTCTTTGACCCATTTTGAACTAAGTTTTGTGCATGACATGAAATAACAGGACCAGATTTATTCTTTTATATCTAGTTGTTGTACATCCATTTGTTGAAGACTGCTCTTTTTTGATTGAAATGTCTTGGCACCTTGTCATAAATCAACCATTGATGTGTAGGTCTATTTCTAGACTCTTAATTTCATTGATCTATATGTCTAAACCTGTGCCAGTACCACATCATCTTGATTACTGTTGCTTTGTAATGAGTTTTGAAATGGAGAGATACTTGTCCTCCAACTTTTGTTCTTCTTTTCCAAGAAAAAACTATGCTGGTGTCCTTAAATTTCCATTTAAATTTTAGGATTGGCTTGTCCATTTTTGCAAAGAATTCAGTTGAAGTTTTGGTCAGGATTATGTTGAATCTGTTGATCAATATAAGGAGTAATGCCAGTTTAACAATATCAAGTCTTCCAATACATGAACATGGAATGTTTTTTTCATTCATTTAATAAATGTATAATTTTCAGAGTACAAGTTTCACTCTTCTGTTGAGTCAGAATCTACTCAATGGCAAAAGGTTTGTTTTTTTACTGTTAAATTTATTACTAAATATTTTATTCCCTTTGATGTTCTCATAAATAAAGTTTTTTAAAATCACATTTTTGATTGCTTATTGCAAGTATTTATAAGCCAAGTGCCAATATAGTTGATTTTTGTACACTGAGGTTGTAACCTTGTTTTGAACTTGTTGATTAGTTCTACTAAATTTTTAGTGAATTCCTTAGGCTTTTCTACATTCAAGATCATGTCTATAAATATAATTTCACTTCTTTCTTTCCAATCTGGATGGCTATTGTTTTGTTTTTTTCTAAATGCTTTGGTTAGAGCTTCCAGTGCAGTGTTTAATAGAAATGGTAAAAGCAAACATCTTTGTCTTGTGCCATATCTTAGCAGGAAAGTATTCAACCTTTGGTTTTTCATAGATACCCTTTATTAAGCTGATGAAATTCCTTTTGTTTTTGAGTTCGTTGAAGTTATTATTTTTATGAAAACAACTCACTCCATTGAGTCAATTCCAACTCATAGCGACCCTATAGTAGAGAGTAGAACTATCCCATAGAGTTTCCCAGGAGCACCTGGCGGATTTGAACTGCTGAATTTTTGGTTAGTAGATGTAGCACTTAACCACTATGCCACCATGGTTTCCAAAGAGTGTTGAATTTGTCAGTGCTTTTTCTGTATCTATTGAGATAATCGTGTGTGTGTTTTTTCTCTTTATTCTATTGATGTGATGTATTGCATTGATTTTCAGATGATAAAGCAAATTCGTACTGAACTTTTTCAAGATGTATAATCCTTTTATGTGTGGCTGGATTCTGTTTGATAGTGTTTTGCTAAGAATTTTTGTATCTATTCATAAGGTGTTATTGCAGACATTTATTTTCTTATGGCGTCTTTGTCTAGTTTCCGTGTCAGGTTAACGCTGGCTTTATACAACAAATTGAGAAGTCTTTCCTCCTCTTTTATTTATTAAAAAAGTTTGAGAAGGATTATATTAACTTTTAAAACAATGTTTGATAGAACGAACCAGTGAAGTAGTTTGGGCCTGAGATTTCCTTTGTAGGAGTTTAAGAATTACTGATTAAACCTATCTATTTTCATAGGTCTATTTAGACTTTCTATATTTTCTTGAGTTCCTTTTAGTGGTTTATGCCTTTCTAGAAACATATTCATTCCATCTAAGTTGACAGGTGTTCATAGTAGTATTTTATAATCCTTTTTATTTCTGTAAGGTTGTTAGCAATGTCCCTCTTTCATTCCTGATTTTGATAAGTTGAATCTTTACTCTCTCTCTTTTTTGTCATTCTACCTAAAAGTTTGTCCATTTTGTTGTCCTGAAAAGAACTACATTTTGGTTTCATTTATTTTCTTTATTGTTGTTAAATTTTTTAATTAATTGATTTATTTTCTAATCTTTATTAATAATTTCCTTCTGCTTGACTCAGATTCGGTTTCCTTTTATTTTTCTAGTGTCTTAAAGTTAGGTTATTAATTTGACATTTTTCTTCTTTTTAAATGTGTCTTCGTTTCCATTCCCCTAAACATATTTTCTAATTATTCTTTTGATTGATTCCTTAATTGAATAGTTGCCTGTAAGGGAGTTTTTAGTAGATAAATGACTGTATTGAAACACCTTCCCTACTCACCTTATCTGGCCCGCGCTGACCTTTTTCTTTACCCTAAAGATAAAGGAAATATTGAAAGGAACATAGTTTGATTACATTTAGGACATCAAAAGTAATATGACAATGGCTCTGATGGCCATTCCAGAAAGAGTCCCCAGGTTGCTTTGAAGGGTGGACTAGGTCCTAGAAGCATTCTATAGCTTTCCAAGGGGAGTACTGTGAAGCTGACCATAGTGATATTCAGCAATGAGGTATGTAACACTTTTTCCAGGATGAGCTTGCAAATTTAATTGGCAGTCATATTTCTGTACTCTGGATGAGCAGAGACCAACAGTTGTGTCTTAGATGGCCACTCACCAGCTTTTAAGACCCCAAGTACTACTCACCAAACTAGTACATAGAATCTAACTTTATGAATTATATTATGCCAATTGGCGAACATGTCCCAAGAGACTCTAGACCTAATCCTTTAAACTCAGAAAACCAATCGCATTAGGTATTTGGTTAATTTTTGAATTTGTAAAGTTGATATACATGAAACTCATTAATTGCCCTTTCCTGTTCTCTTCATTTGTTCCAGTGGATTTGAGTTACCACTGGAGTGTCATTGACTCCAATACAGCTTTGGTCCTGCCACCTCCTTTGTGCTGTATTGTCACATATAATAATGTCTGTATGTATAGGTCCAATAATACAATATGCATGTTGTTGTAATTAATTTTTTTTTAACAACCAGCTAGAAGAAAAAAAATATATTTATATTACCTTTTATAACTACGTAATCACCTGTATTAGTGTTCTTTATTTGTGTGGCTGTGAATTACTCTCTGGAGTCACTAGCTTTCAGCTAGAAGAGCTTCCTTTGCTATTTCATGTAAGGTGGTTCTGGGAGAGCAGATGAGCACATGACCCGTCTAGGACCCGCAAGCTGCCTCCAGGCATGAAGCCGACCACTGTCCTGATAGACATTCCATTTCTCGTAATGAGTAGGAGGGCAAGGAACGTAGCGTTCTTCATGCAAGAAACAACGTCTTTGAAGGAACCTGGATTCCAAAGGATGACATATGGACATCCTGGCCATGAGGAAGGGGGCCAGCCTGACAAACCCATGTTAGTTCCTCTGTATAATTTCTGGAACTTGGGGAAGTAGCATAGATGTACCCATTCTGCTGCCACCCGGGATCTCCCTTTGTATGTAAATTTTCCCCACTTCAAAAGTGACCACACATCTTAGACTACTTATTCAGCCTGGAGTCGTTGCTCTGTCTTCAGACTGTCCCTGCCTTCTGTGTATGATGGCTGCTTTTGGATTTCCCCTGAGGAACTCCCTCACCACCTACTGTCACCACTTGACAGATGGGTTCTGCTAGCAACAAATTCTCTGTTTTTGTGTATCTAAGAGTGTCTGTACTGTGCCTTAATTTTTGAAAGATAGCTTTGCCAGGTTTAAGATTCTTTCTTGTCAGTTTTCCCTCATTACCACTTTGAATACATCACTTCCCTACTTGCTTCCCTCTGTGGTTTCTGTTAGTCTCATGGGGGGCGGTGTCTTTTGTTGGCAACCAGTCATATTTATCTTGCTGCTTTTGAGATTTTTTTTTTTGTTTTGACCTTTAATATTTTCATTATGTGTTTGGGTTAGATCGTTCTGTATTTTTTTCTACTTTAAATTTGTTGTGTTTCTTGAATGTATAGTTTAATATTTTTCATCAATTTAGGGAAGTTTTCAGTCATTTTTTTTTATTGTATTTTCTGCTCATTTCTCTCTGTGTCCTCTAATTCTAGTAATCCCGTTATGCATATGTCGGCATGCCTGATGATGTCCAGATTTCTATTTATTATTTTTTATTTTTATTCTTCAATTGCATACTATCTATTGGTCTATACTTAAGGCCACTGATTATATCTCCTGCCATTTCGAATCTACTGCTAATCTTTCTAGGGACCTTTTTATTTAAGTTGTTATAGTTTAGAATTTCCATTTTATCCTTTTTTGAAAAAAGATTATTTCTATCTCTGTACTAATATTTTCTATTTAATGAGGTGTTGTCATCATAGCTTCCTGTAATTTTTGAAGTGTAGTTGAAGAATTTAGTCCTTTGAACACATTTATAGTGGCTGCTGTGAAGTCTTTGTTAAGTCTTGCATCTGGGCTCTTATGGACGGTTTCTATGCCTACCTTTTTCCCTTTATGTGGATCACATTTTTTCTGTTTCTTTGTAGTCTAATTATTTTTTTGTTTGAAATTGGACACATTAGATTACATACTGTTAGAGCTCTGAGTCCTGATCCCACCTGCTCCCGCTGCACAAAGGCTTTTTGTTGCTGTTGTCTGACTTACTTGTTGAGTCACTTTGCTGGGCTGTTGTGGTGAAATTTATTTTCCCCATAGTGGGCAGCCTGGTGTTGCTCCTCACACGGTCACCCTGGGATGACTGTGTTTTTAGTAAGGTTCTCTTTGTCTGTTTTCCTGATCTCTTTTCTATGCTATCTGCCTCTGTTAGTGGCACACCCAGCCCTACCAAACAAAAAAACCCACTGCTGCTGAGTCAATTCGGACTGATAGTGACCTTGTAGGACAGAGTAGAACGTCCCCTTAGAGTTCCCAAGGAGCGCCTGGTGGATTTGAGCTCTCTGACCTTTTGGTTAGCAGCTGCAGCACTCAGCCACTGTGCTCCCAGGGTACTGGCTGATTTTCCTATTGTTTTCAGCAATGCCGTGGAGCATTGTTCCACAGTTAGATCCAACTAAATGAGTCCCTTTGAAGGAGTAAGGCCAGTCTTTGAGGTTTGTTTGACTCCTGGAGGTCTTTTCTTAATTCTCCTTCTCTTTTTCGTTTTCTCTGATTAGCTAACTGGCCTAAAGTTTAATTTGCTGCTGTCATGGAACTACCAGTGTTTGCTTAACACCTGTCATAGGCTGAA
This sequence comes from Heterohyrax brucei, assembly GCA_028571685.1. NCBI lineage: Eukaryota > Metazoa > Chordata > Mammalia > Hyracoidea > Procaviidae > Heterohyrax > Heterohyrax brucei. The sequence continues at coordinate 59,025,735 of CM053158.1, read as the reverse complement.
TTGTGTTTCTCAAATAAATATGCTGAATTTCTAAGCCCTGTGAGTATGACCTTATTTGGAAAGACGGTTTAGTATATGTATTATTTAAGTTAACTTGAGGCCATACTGGAGTAGGGTGAGTCCTTATCTAGTGACTGGTATCCATAGAAAAAGAGGAGAAGGAATCCAGAGAGATGCAGAGGAAAGACGGCCAAGTGAGGAAGGCGATAGTCACCTAAGTTCCATTGCTAAGCAGCTCCAGGGGTTACCAGAAGCTGCAAGAGACAAGAGAGGATATTCCCCTAGAGCCTTTGGAGAGAACATGGCCCTGCTAATATCCTGAATTTAGACACCTAGTCTCTAGGACAGCAATGAAACAAATGTCTGTTGTTTCAAGCTGTATAATTTGCAGCAATTTGTTACAGAAACCCTAGGAAATAAATATATCACTGAAGTCAGGCCCTTAGGCTTGAACTTTCCCACACTCTGTTCTAAATAAAGTAGTCCCTTGGGGGAAAGCTTCAGTGTTCTCTCTTGATGGCTTGCTTCTGCTCTGGAGAAGGTCTTTGAGCTACTGATACTCAGCTGAGAGTCGAATTAGAAGCCAGTAGAAGCTGGTTTGCTTCTCTCAGGATGACACACCTGCTTTAAAAAAGAGGGTTCTGGAGGGGAGCAGTAGTCTCTTGTCTTACGAGCTTTTCTCTCCCAGTATGGAGCCTCTGCCTTACAAGTAAGGCAAGGCAAAGGTTAGTGGGGCCTGCTATTCCCACTCTACCATGTTGGGGTAGATTCTGTGCCCTATGTGTAAGGACTGAAGGAAGAGAGAGAGCCTCTATCCTCTTGGACACATTTGCCTGAAATTTAGTCTTTGCGTCTTGGGGATTGAGGAATGGTGTGGGCCTGACTCTCCTGGAGAGACGCTGCATTCCTTACCTGGGAACTGGAACCCCAGTTCTCTTTGCCAATCTGCCTGGAACAGAGCTTCGAGATGGTGAACTCGGCAGGGCCAGAAGGAGGGGGTGGCCCTGCTGTCACGGTTCTCATTGTTCTCACCGAAGAGGACTCCCAGAGATTTTATGTGCTTTTATAACAGTATAATTTAAAAATATTTTTCACTAGTTATGAGTGCTTTTCTGAAGAGTATGTCTGTGGAGCTTCTCACATCTCATTCTGGAAGTGAATATCCAGCCTCCTTCCTTCCTTCCTTTTTTCTTTATTTTTCTCTCTGTATATGGTTTTGTTTTGTTAACCTGTGGTTAATAGGCAAATATAACACATATTAGAAATGATGCTAGGATCCGGGATGTTATTAGTATGAATACCAACTAGTAATGAAGACACCTTTTAACTCAAGGAAAAATAAGATGAAAAAGAATGAATTTTTCTTTTCAGAAGGGTGAACAACTTCTACAGTACTTGTCAGCAAAGTCAAAGGTCGGAAGCAAAAAAGTTTGCAAAGCAGAGGTGGAGAAACAAATCACCAACTTTGTTTGGAAAGGGAAGAAACCCTGGATAAGTAAGACACTACTGAAGAAGAGGAACACAGTGGGAGGACTCACATTACCTGACCTTAGAATCTGTTACACTACCACAGTAGTCCAAACAGCCTGGTACTGGTACGGAAAGAGACATAGAGACCAATGAAACAGAGATGAGACAAAAGCTGAAACAAGACCGTATCTTTCACTTAATCATCTAAAAAAAAATAGTTGCAAAGCAAATACATGTCCTGTATCTGTTTTTTTCTTTATACAAAGAGTATTGTCTACTGAGCTACTAACCTTCTTTTTTTAAAAAAGGCCAGTGTTCCTGCTCAGTGCTAAAGGATTTGCTACTTTCCTTTTCTAGACATTCATAGCTCCTCATCTTTTAATAGTTTCAAAAGCTTTCAAAAATGTGCAGATAATTTCAATAATTAAAAATGAGGCTAGGTTAAAAATTGCTGCTTTAAATATTGTATCTGTTGATATAAAATTGATTCATTCAAATCCCGTAAGAATTTTATTTATTTGTTTATTTATTTTTAAATAATATCTCTATACAAGTTGTTCAGTGACATTGGATATATAGTCTTTGCAATGTTTGAACATTCTCACTATTTCTCTTCTGGTTGTTCTGTTTCCATTAATCTAGTTTCTCTGCCCCCTTACATTCTCGTCTTTGTTTTAAAACAATTTTTGACTGTTTACTTTCATAAATATGATTTTTTTTTAAAGGAGCACAATACTTATGGGTGATGCTCATTTTTATTTTAGCCTATCTGTTATTTTTGTTGTTGTGCTTTAAGTGAAAGTTTATAATTCAAGTCAGCTTCTTATACAGAGCTCATACACACATCGTGTGTGTTTGTTCACCCTACAATATGATAGCACATTCTTCCTCTCTACCCTGTATTTCCCATGTCTGTTCAACCGGCTCCTGTTCCCTTTGCCTTCTCATCTTGCTTCTGGACAGGAGCTGCCCATTAGGCTCATACATCTACCTGAGCCAAGAAGCACACTCTTTACGACTAACATTGAAGGTCTTGTCATCCTTGTCTGAAGAGCTGGCTTCAGGAATGGTTTTAGTTATGGGCTAATGCAGAGTCCAGGGACCACATCTGCTGGTGTCCCTCCATTCTCAGTCAGACCATTAAGTCTGGTCTTTTTTAACCTGAATTTGAGTTCTGTGTCCCACTTTTCTCCTGCTCCATCAGCAACTCTGTGATGCGTTCCCTGTCAGGGCAGTTATTGGTGGTAGTCAGGCACCATCTAGTTCTTCTGGTCTCAGGCTGATGGAGTCTCCGGTTTATACTGCCCTTTCTGTCTTGTGGGCTCGTATTTTCCTTATGCCTTTGTGTTCTTCATTCTCCTTTGCTCCAGGTGGGTTGCAACCAACTGATGCATCTTAGACAGCTGCTTATTTGATTCTTCCAGTTGTTAACTTCTACTTTGATGGCATTGTGGGCAGATTAGTCACTTTGTGTTATCTTAATGTTTTGGATTTTGTAGAGGGTACCTCTGTGGCCTAAGACGTAGTCTGTTCTGAAGAACTTTCCAAGTATGTTGGGAAAGAATGTGTACTTCACAACTGTTGGCTGGTGTTTTCTATAGGTGTGTATGAGGTCACGTTGGCTGACTGTGGCCATCAGCTTTTCCGTATCCGTTTTAGTTATCTAGTGCTGTTCTAACGGAGATACTACAAAGTGGATGACTTTAGTAAAGAAAAGTTTATTCTTACACAGTCCAGTAGGCCACAAGTCCAAATTCAGGATGTCTGCTCCAGGGAAACGCTTTCCCCTTTGTCAGCTCTGGAGGATAGTCTGGTATTATATCAGTCTTTGTCCAGGGAGCATCTCGGCACAGGAACCTCAGGTCTGAAGGACGTGCTCTTCTCCCAGCGCTGCTTGCTTGATTGTGTGGGGTTCTCAATTCTCTGCTTGCTTCTCTTTTCTTTCATCTCCTGTAAGATGAAAGGATTAAGGGTGGTGCAAGCCATGCTCCAGCAAAACTCCCTTCCCAGTGGAGCAGGGAGGTAATCCTATGAAGGCATTTACGGTTCCACCTAATCCTTTAATACAGCACAGAAAATCACAGAATGAAGGACAACTCCAAAATACTGGGAATCATGGCCCAGCCACACAGCTACACGTATTTTGGGGGGGACACAATCCAATTCATGACACATACTTTGTACATTCCACATTCTAATTATTAATGGATATTTGCAGCTGTTTCTTCTGATTTTGAGTCTTGACACATCAGCAAATGAAGGTCCTGAAAGCTTGATTCCATTCATTTCATTAAGGTTGACTGTATTTGGATAGTAAGCTCTTCCCAGTCATGTTTTGAGTGCCTTCCAACCTGTGGGGTTCATCTTCTGGCACTATATCAGGCAGTGTTCTGCTGCTATTTGTACTGCTTTTGCTGGCAAATTCTTTTCAGAAGTACACTACCAGATCTTTCTAGTCTGTCGTAGTCTCACCTGAAATTTGTCCACCATGGGTAACCCTGCTGGTATCTGAACACAGGTGGCATAGCTTCCAACATTGCAGTTTTTCTTCATGTATGATGCCCCCATATTATGAAAAATTGACAGGTACATGATCATGAGTATAATCATTTATACATTTCTGGTTTTCATTTATTAAAATATTTTTTGAGAATTTTTTGATGTCTGTGCTCATAAAAGGTATTGTTCTTTAGGTTTCTTATGATGTTCTGGGCTATTTTTTTGGTTAACAACTTACCATTATATATATTTTATTACTTTTAAATTTTAGATTCCTTTTAGTTAGGAATGGATCTTGTTTGATATTGTTTCTTTTAACTTCTTCAAAATTAAGACATTAATTTTATTTTTATTTATGTTTAAACTTTATTTTGTTATTGTGGTAGAGAATATTCACGGTAAAACATACACAAATTCAACAGTTCTTACATGTACCGTTTTGTGACATCCTTTATATACTTTGAGTTGTACAGTCATTTTTACCCTCCTTTTCTGAGTTGTTCCTCTTCTAGTAACATAAACTCACTGCCTTCTAAAGTTGCTATCTAACCTTTCAAATCGTTGTCCATTTAATCCAATATAGATAGTTCTTAAAATAGACCATAATGCTCAAGGCAGACACTTGATATTAGTTAAACTAAACTATTGTTTAATCTTAAGAAGAGTTTAGGGGATGGTTTTGGTTTACTTTTAAAGATAATCTCATGGTGATAGTTTCAGGGGTCCCTCCATCCCCCATGCCTCTGGAAAGTCTGAAGTCCACGAGAATTTTAAATTCTGTTCTGCTTTTTCTCACTTTTGCTGAGGATTCTTCTATAGAACTTTGATGAAAATGTTCGGTAACGGCAGCTTGGCACCATTCCTGGCTCTCCTCCTACCTCTCTTGCGCAGACTGAATAGGGTCCGATCGTCATTCAAGTCCACATTCTTGATGAGTAGTAGTGGGTTTAGGTCCTGAGCTCACACTTTAAAGCACCTTCTGGATTGCTTCTCAATGTCTAACAACCTGAAAGAGTTACAGAGTACTTCGAAAGGGCTTTGCTTTGATTATATACTCACATTTTCCCTGTTCACATGTTGCTTCCTTGTCTTTCTTGGAGGGAAGTTTCCATCTGAGGAGGAAATCAGTGATGATCTTTGTGATGCTTCAGTGTGGGGTTAGGGGTCACCTGTAGCAAATCCTTCTGAAATGGATTCAGAAAACCAAGGCCTGACCTTGCTTGGTCAGCAACAACTCAATAGAAAAAGAGGGGGTTCCCAGAGAGGCAAAGAGAGGGGATAGCTTTCAACTTTTCTTTGATTTTCAGGACAAGCTTTAATTGCCTGTAGCTTCTCTGGGCTCAAGCTCATGAACTTTGTGAATTGGCATTAAACTTTAATACCTTTTATGATCTTATTGTTAAGTATCCCTGTCATGCCTGGCTATTGATATCTCAAACTATTGTTCTGGTCTCACAGAAAAGACAGAAAGTGGGTTTTTCTATGGAGACTGCCGTAAATGCGGTTGTGCCCCCTAAAAACATGTGTGTCTGTTTGGCTAGGCCATGATTCCCAGTATTATGTGATTGTCTACTGCACTGTCATCTGATAAGATTTTCCTACATTTTGTAAATCATGTCTCTGCATTGTTAATAAGATGTGATTAGTGGCAGCCGTGTTAATGATACAGGACTCAATCTATAAGATTAGATTTTGTCTTCAGCCAATCTCTTCTGAGATGTAAAACAGAGAGGGGAGAGAGAGAAAGAGAGAGGATGGGAACCTCATACTACTAAGAAACAAGAGCCAGTAGAATAGTGTGTCTACTGGACATGGGGTACCTGTGCTGAGAAGTGCCTAAACCAGGGGAAGACTGATGACAAAGACCTTGCTCCAGAGCTGTCAGAAGAAGAAAGGCTTTTCTTGAATTTGGGCTTTTAGTTTCCTAGACTATGATAGAATAAATTTCTCTTTGTTAAAGCCATCTACATTTGGTATTTATGCTATAGCAGCACTAGACGACTAAGGCAGAATTGGTATCAAGACAGTGAGGTGCTGCTCTAACAGTTACCTAAAACATGGAAACAGTTTTGAAACTGGAAATGGATAGAGGCTGGGAGAATTTTCAAATGCTTTATATAAAAAGCCTGGATTGTCTTGAAGAGACTTTTGGTGACGTTTCAGACAGCAAAGACAATTTTTGTGAGGACCCTGAAGAAAATGAAGAGAGCTATTACACTGGATGTAGCTTAGATGGTGAGAAATACAGTCCATGGAGCAGCCTGGGGCTCTACACGTCTGAGGGCAGGCAGTAGATATAAACAGCAGGGCGTGTGTCTGGGCTCAGAAGGATGGACACTCGATTTCATGTTCTGCTATTCCCGCTTTGGTGTTCTCAATAATTTTTCAGCAAGGGGTCTTGCATTTCCTGCTGGGACCCATATGTTCTTGAGGTAGCGTTGGTAGGCAGAGGCTTCTACAAGAGCAAGCTGCTTGCTCAGATGGTGGGTGACGTCTGGTCAAATGTTAGGACAGAAAAGTGAGTGGTATAGAACTTGAGCCAAGAGGAAAGGGTTAAGGACATCCAAAGGCAGAGGGGCGTGGAAACAGAGGACTTGGTTCCCTTGGGGCTCAGAGGGTTACAGAAAGGTTGTCAATCACCGTCCTGGAGCCAGGGCTTAGGACCCAGGGTTCTTGGTTAATGCTACACTTACCTTGTGTGCTGTGCTGCTTTTTGTCCCTGTAGTCTTTTTGTTCTTGACAGTCTGTCTCTGAGGCATTCCTCTCCCGCTCAGGGCTGAGAGCTTCTCTCAGTCATCCGTCCTGAGGCTGGCCCACGGCTGAGCCCATGTACCCACATGTGTAATCGTGCCCAGGAAGAATTCACCACTGCAACAGGTCTGGCCTCAAAGTCCACTGTGGAGCTGTGTAGTTGGCAATGTCAGCAGTCACCTAAGGAACGGTCACTGTGCTAGTTAACCAAGGCCAAGCTATCTGTGACATTTCTTTGAACCACATGCAGCTCTTGGGTCAGACCAAACATTTATTAAAAAAAAAAAGAATAAAAAGAAGATGCCAGTCTGAAATGAAAGTGACATGAAATGCAATGACATGAAATGAAAGTCACACTAGAGCCACTTCTCATACACTGGCTCAGTGGCTTTGTAGACCATGTGATGGTGGCTGTTTTGTGGGCAAGTGCTTTGTTTTTCTCACCTTTACATCCAGGGCCAGTCACCTTCTGGGTTTGTATAATGCTTAAAAGCAGGGTGAGAACTGAGAGCAGTTCTGGAAAGTAGAAACCAGAGACTTGAAGGATGCGTGCCAGAAGTGGGGACCTACGCGGATGCCTGGGATCTGTGCCTGCAAGGGAGGAAGTGTAGCCCCTGGGACCTTGGGCTGGTCTCTCAGGGATGAGGCCCAGACTCTTCTGCCATTCCCAGTGGAGTAAGTTATGTGGGGGCAATGGCACTGTTGTCACCCAAATCATTATTAGGTGGTGACGACAGACATGAAGGAGAGGTAAGGGGAGCCCTCTGCGGGTAAGGAGTATGTGCAGCTTGCGATGTGTGCTTCTGGACCATCAACGAATGACTCAGTCTCTCCACAGACCCCGCACGGTCCCCACCGTAGGTAGGGGTCTTCTAACTGCATTGGTGTGGCAGGTGGCAACAGTCATGCACATGTGACTCGGCCTGTGTAAAGAAGCCTCTGGCCCCAGGGAGCACCTCTGATTCCCAACGCTGCTGCCACTGAGCCTCCTTAAAAATGTTTATCTAATCACACCCTTCCTCTCTGTTTTCTTGAGAGGAGAGGAAGGTCGGAATCTGTTTTAGTTTTGTACGCAGACCCCCCGAGCTCCTGAGATGCTTGGCGTGACTACGATAGTTGACTCGAGAACTAAATTCAACTTCATTTTGAGTTAAATTGCAACTTGGGCCTGAAATCTCCGCTTTTGTTACCCTTAAAAAGATGATCCACCTTCTTGTAAAATACACTTGTGATTATATAAAGCCCACCCAGATCATTCAGGATAATCTCCTACCTCAAGGTCCTTCCGATAATCACATTTACACAGTCTCTTTTGCCACGTAACTAACACTTCTACAGATCCCAAGAGTTAGGATATACTATTGGGTGGTATTATATCTGCTACGTCTGTCCTGGTCGGCTTTCTGTTAGTCAGCAGTAGGAGATGGAGTTTTCTCTCCCTCTGTTTCTTCCTCTTTCAAATTCTTTCAGTGGGTCATATATTTACACGGTTAAAAACTAACCCTATTTCTGTCCTCGCCACACATTTCTTCTCATCACATACAGGTAACAATTTTTTATTAGTTTCTTGTCTATCTTTCTAAGGTTTTTATAAACCAAAAAGCCAAACCTAGTGCCCTCAGGTTGATTCCCACTCACAGTGACCCTTCGGATAGAGTAGAACTGCTCCATCGAGTTTCCAAGGAGCACCTGGTGGATTTGAACTGCTGACCTTTTGATCAGCGACCATAGCACTTAACTATTATGCCACCAGGGTTTCAACAGGATTTTATAAGCTTATCTGAGGACTGCCATTCTAAAAAAAAAATGCTACATACTTCATTGCTGAAGTGCTCCCCTTGGGAAGCTATGCACCGACACCAGCACCTAGTCCACCCTTCAAAGCAATTTTGGAACTCTTTTCTGATGTGGCCATCAGAGCTGTTGTCATATTACCTTTGATGTCCTGAATGTCATCAAAATGTCTTCCTTCCAATATTTCCTTTCTCTTTGGGTAAAGAAAAGTCACTGGGGACGAGATCAGGTGAGTAGGGAGGGTGTTCCAATATAGTTATTTGTTTAGTGGCTAAAAACTCCCTCACAGGCAACTATACAATTGTTTGCCAACTTTGCACCTTGTTGCTGTGTGCAACGGCCATGCCAGAAAAAGTTCCAAAATTCTCTGAAGCATGGACTAGATGCTGGCATGAGTGCATAGCTTCCCAAGGGAGTACTTCGAAGGTGACCATAGTGACATTCAGCAATGAGGTGTGTAGCACTCAGAAAAATTAAGTTCGCGGACTTGTCAGACCTTGCGTGTGTGTGTATGTTTTTATATATATGTGAGTGTGTGCATATTTATATATATCTCCTCTCATCTTTTCTTATACAAGAGTTAGCTTATTCTATTATTCTGTACTTATTTTCTTAATAATATTGAGGACCTTTCCTCGTAAGTAAATTGAGAGCACCTGCATATTTCTCTCACGCTGACGCAGTACTGTGTTGTACAGACGTGCCATAGTTTAGTCATGTGGACTCTCATGTGGATGGACATTGAGTTATTTCCATTTTTTTGGTATTACAAGCAATGATGAAGTGAATAACCTTGTAGATGAATTTTTAGCTTGTGCAGCTGGAGCTCTGGGATAAATTCCTGGAAGTAGGATTAGTGTGTCAAAGGGCGAACACTTTGGTAATTTTGGCAGATCTCCCGTCTTTCCTTTGCCTGTACAACTTTGCATATCCGGCTGCAATGCAAGGAATCTTTCCAATCTGATAGGCAAATATGAGTGTTTTACTGAACTGCACTTAAGGTCATAAGAGAGTCTTTTCTAGGCTGGAGTAGAAGACGTGTGAGAGGAGCCCAGGTCATGTGATTGTGAGTCCCCACATCCATGCCCCTTGATTCGCCTCCTCCCCACCCTAACCCTCCAGAGGCAGCTCACAGCATGGTCAAAAGAGTTTATTGTCAGTGCTAAGGACAAAAGTTTTCTAGTGAGAGTATGGTCAGCTACCCTTCACACAGGCCTATAGGTTCCATTGTAGTTAAAAGGGGGAGGCAACCAACAGCCCCCCACCTCACTGGGAATCCAGCGCTGGACATGGGGGGAACCTCCCTCCTGGGGTCTCGTGATCACAGTGTCTCTGGATGCCACGGACGGATCCTCTGGGAAGAAGTTGAAGGGTCTCAACAGGAAGCCCACCGAGTTTCCAGGTGTAGTTGTGTTGGGGATGTCCTCTGAGTGGGGGATGTGGAGGAAACCCACCGTCACCCAGGCCACTAAGTCCTGTGGGCGAAAGTGGGTGAGGCAGTTCAGATGGGAGAAGAAGGTAAACATCTTCAGTGGGATGGGGCTAAGCCCTGATCACTAGAGACCACTGGGCCTCTTGGGTATTTTGGAGCGCTTAGGGAGTTTTGCAGCCCTAGTTGTGTAGTGGTGTAGTGTTTAAGTGCTACTATCCAAAAGGTTGGCAGTTGGAATCCACCAGGTGCTCCCTGGAAAGTCTGTTGGGTAGTTCTACTCTGCCCTATAGGGTTGCTATGAGTTACAATTGACTTGACAGCACTAGGTTTGGCTTTGGGTTTTTAGTTGTGCAGAGGAAACCCTGGGGTGCTATGTCTGCTAACCAAAAGGTTGGAAGTTCAGATCTGCCAGGCATTCCTTGGAAACTCTATTAGGCAGTTCTACTCTGTCCTATAGGGTCACTGTGAGTCAGAATCGACTTGTGGGTTTGGTTTAGGTTTCTGGCAGTGGTGCATTGGTTTAGAGCTACGGCTGCTAACCTGAAGGTCAGCAGTTCAAATCCACCAGCCACTCCTTGGAAATCTTATGGGGCAGTTTTACTCCTCAGGCTGCTGTAAGTCAGAATTGACTCTATGGCAACTGGTTTTCTTGGTTTGGGGCATTTTCTGTCATTCTGAAAACCTTTCTGCATCCCCTTAAGCCCTGTTTTAGAGGTGGGAGCTCTGTAGTGACCTCCAGACTTGCTCTCCCTATCGTATCGCAGGGTGAGGTCAGGTCCAGGCACAGGGTGGCTAGAACTCCCAACTGGTGGGGGTGGTCTTGGGCTGGGTCTCGAAGAAGGCAGAGCCAGAGTTGAGCAGGGTTGGGGGAAAGGTTAGTACCTCATTTTCAATGTTGTCATTGTTTCGAAGAAATTCCTCGAAGACTACTGGCGGGTCCCAGGGATCATTCTGGTTGTAGATGCTGCTGCTGTACAGCTCTGACTCCCGATACTTGGTCACTGCCAGGGGGTACCTGCCAGCACAGAGGAGAAGACAAGTGGCTTTGGATCTAGCAGGGTTGGGCTCCCAGTCTCTCCCCAGGCACATCTTCAGGGTCAGTGATGAGGGAAAGTTACTGCCTTCTCCAAATGAGAGATCATCTGCTGGGAGTTAGTGAGTCAGCCACTGTCAGCGGAAGCTCAGGGTGTTTGGCATAGGATTCTTTGCCCTGCTCCCCAAGTGTACAAGCATTCATACACAGACAGACACACAGACAGAGACGTGCACAACCATGTGTACACAGACACAGAAACAGGCAGGGACACAGGAATATCCACATACGCAAAGACACTTGGATGTCTACTGAGAGTAGTTCCCCCCCTCACCCAGCCCACTAACCTGGCCCAGGTGACAGCCCGCTCCTCCTGCCAGCCTGGGGGCAGCACTTGGCTGGCCATGGAATTGATCTGCACACGGTAGCTGCGTTTGTGGCCCCAGGGGTTCCTCTTGGGGCTGGTGAAGAGCAGGTACTTGGGCAGGGCCTGCCGAAAACGAAAAGTGGCCTGGCGCTCCCGGGGAAACTGCTTCTCTTCCACAATGGGCTGCACCAGGTGGTGTTCTGGGCTCCAGGGGTTAGTGATGTTCTGTAGTTTCATGTCTAGTGTCTGGAAGCTATTTTTGGTACCTAGAAGTGTGCAGGAAAAAGGAAATGAGGATCAAGCTCCTAATCTGAAATGCTCTCATTCTGCACTGCAATCTCTATCTTGAAACATACACAAAGCCAGCCATCATCAGGGACAAAGAGAGTGTTTGGGGGGTGTCTACTGAACTGGATGTGGGGCCACAAGGCACTAAGAGCTCAGAGGAACTGGAAAATCTTTTGCTGTCAGAGAGCTGTGGCAATTCTGCTGTGACCCTGGGTGGCTGTGGCTGTGTCTTAAAGAGAGGTCAGCTCCCAGGTCTGAGAGACAGGGTCCAGCACTCCTCCGGGCCCAAAGGGGAGAAAGGGTGGCTTTGTTATATCATCTATGTTACACTGTAGTCTCTACGGGGACACCCTTAATCCAGGAGACAGGATGAGGGGCCTCACCCAAAATGCTAGTCAGCTGTTACTTCTATCTGTGGGCATCATCCCACATTCTGAGTACAAATTTCCATTTAATCCTTCTCTTTATAGGATCATTAGGGACAGTAGAGATTCTTGCCTTCTGCATGGGAGACCTGGGTTGGATTCCTGAGCAATGCACCCCAAGCACAGCCACCACCCACGTGTCAGTGGAAGTGTATGTGTTACTGTGATGCGGAACAGATTTCAGAGGAGCTTTCAGTTAAGATGGACTAGGAAAAAAGTCCTGGCAATCTACTTCTGAAAGTCAGCTGAGGAAAACTGTGGATTGCAACAGTCCGATCTGCATCTGATCATGGAGTTGGCTGAGAACAGGGCAGTATTTTGTTCCGCTGTTCATGGGCTTGCTGTGAGTTGGGCCTGACTTAATGGCAGCTAATAGCAACATTATAGGGTCAGCAGCTCTGGGTGAAGTCATGGTTCATAATGTCACATCTGGGGTAAAAAATTTGCACTACTGTCACCACTTTTCAGGGCACAACAGTTTGCAGTACTGTGGGTTTCGCAGAGCAGGCTGGGCAAATGCTCATGATTTTACACCTCAGGAGAGCCTTAGCACCACCTCCTGTGAAGGCTATCTGATCAGAAGGGTGCCACTCTGCTCCTTGCCTGAGTCCTACCTGCGACATCCAGGTCTATGCGGTAATGCACCAAGTGGGTGTGCATGTTGCCAAGTAGATGCGTGTGTAGGCGCATGCCATGGTGCAGCCCCTCAGGCGTGTAGAAAGTGGCGTGGATGTAGCCAGTGGCATGCATCTTGGCTTCCATGACTCCGTTGGGGTAGAAGATGAAGTCCCAAATGTAATCATAATTGTAGACTGTGGAAGTGGTTCGCAGCACCAGCATGTGGCCCTTCAGCCCTGCATAGAAATTGAAGCCTCCTTTGAAGTTGGAATCAAAGTGCCGCCGAAGAGGCACCCCTGTGGGCATCTCGAAGAGGCAGAGGGCCCGGGGGTAATGTACAGGGCCATCAGCATCGTAATAGTGGAGGGCGTCCACGAAGGTGGCTGTATCCGGGCAGTCAATGCCAGGGGCTAGCTCATGTGTGACAGTGCCCAGTCCCCAGCCCACATCCATGTACTTGGTCTGCATGCCTGCTGGCGTTTGTCCTCCATATAGAGCCGCTGCCTCCTGCACACTCACTTCGTAGGCGACACGCTCTCCTCCAAAGCGCAGGTCCAGAATCTGCAGCCCTGAGGAGGAACGCAGCCGGAAGGCGAAGCTCCAGTCCCCGTAGAGCACTGCGTTGCCCTCTAGCTGGTAGCGGGGGCCTTGGGGCTGGACCAGACGGGGCCCATTCACAGTGATGGGTGTGGAGAAGTCTCCACGGGGCTTGTAGGAGGAGAAGATGGGGGGATCCTCGCTGCCCTGTGGTGGTGGGTCCTTGAGAACCACTGCATCTACCTCCCCATTGTCATATTTGCTGGCCAGTTCTTCTGGGCTCCTGTAGAACTTCCCATTGTACCAGACCTGCTCTATCACCCAGTCGTTAGTGTCTTGGCTCTCATGGTTCACAAGGAGCTCCAACCCAGTGGGGTGCAAGAAGTAGCCTTCCACATCTCGCTGCAGAATAATCCAGCTTTGGCGCTGGCCAGAAGCTAGGCCTCGGGGGGACACGTCGGTAAAAGTCAGGCACCGGTCTCTGCAGTCCTGCAAGGAGAAGCCTGTGGTGTCCAGAAAGAACTGGTGCAGGGGCTTGGTGGCTTTCTGTAGCATGTGGTTCAGGAGCACAAACTCAGCAGTGGAGATGGGCCTGGACGCCCACGATGGGTGATGCCCACGATGCCTGGGGGGCAGCATTCTCATATAGTTGGGGGTTGGCAAGGGTCCTACTGCAAACTCAGTGATATTGGGCTTCTCCTGGGCTCCAAAGAAGATTACAACGTGGGCTTCCCGAACAGGACGCTTTTCATCTTCATCCAGAAACTTTAGCACACGTTGCTTCTTGGGCAGCAGCATTTCAATGAGGAAGATAGAGTTCTTGGCCATGGTCAAGGCTTTGGTGGGTTCCAGCGACAGCTCCCTCTGGGACCAAAGGAATCTGTGCACGGCTTTCAGCTCCTCTGCACTCAGATCCGCAAACACTCCCGCTTTGCTGCCCAGGGACCACCGCGAGGGCTCAGTCACTGCCAGGGTCTGCAGTGTCAGGATCCCAGTCACAGCCCAGCCAAGCAGCAGGGCCTCTTGACCCATTGTTCTGGAATGTGGTAGAGGCCACAGAGTTAGTTTGTGCTATGAGAGTAAATGGATCTCCATCAGCCTGGGACTTTGAGTACACTGTTCTTCCTCAGCCCTGTAGTTTCCTGTAGCCTTAGCTTCTCTCTCCTCGCTCAAGGTTGGGTCCCTCTCCTAGGCTACTCCCATCCATGATCCCTATGGCTATGCCTGCCATCTCCTTGCTGGATTGGAAACCAATCCTCCGTGGTCCTGTGGATTTTCTCACCAACGTAAACCCCCTCAGGCCCACTTTTCTGCACATTTTCATATCTTGACTGGACTGTGTGCTTGTCTCTCCATCTTAGTACACTGCAGCCAGTAGTTTGAGGGGGCAAGATAGTCTTCAGACCCTGCTCCATCCACAGGCAACAAGTGTGTATTGTGTTGGGTAGAGGGAGAGAATGAATAAACTGCTGAGACTATATTTTTGATGGAAAAAAATTTATGTAGACACAACTGAACTTGAGTGCAGACATTAAAAGCATAGACTGTAGATCAGGCCATCTGGGTTTGAACCTAGGCAGATCACACTGTGTACCGGCAGGCATAGCTGGGTGACCTTGGGAAAATTACTTAAACTTTCTGGGCCTCAAGATTTTCTCAGCCATGCAGTGAAAACAGCAACTGCACCTACCTTCTAAGATTATTGAGACAAATTAGGTAATAAATGTGTTTTGTAACAATAAGCACTCAGTAAACATCATCTACTGCTATTCTTTTTCGGTAAACTCTTCTTTTTTTTTTTTAAACCTGTTGAGGCCAGTGCACTTAAAGTTATAAGCAAAGTAGAAGGATTCTACTTCAGTGAGGCTGCAGCCCCACGGCTTTAAGGGCGTAGGCAGTGGGCTGTCCTGTCCAGCTTCTTTGGCCCCTGTAATGGGCATTTGGAGTGTGGTGGCTTGAGCATCCTGAGCCTTCTGGGAGGGCATTTCTGTCTGGGTCACTTAGGTGGTGATTTGGGGGAGACACTCTTTGTCTTTCAGTCTGGGGATAGGTGTGGTCTTCACTTCTTAGCCTCATCTCTAGAACTGCCAGGAAAAATCTTGTGTAGGGGGCCTAGGGTTCAGAATCTGGGAGGCTGGGATACCTTGGTGGCACCATGGTGTCCTCCACATGCAGGGAGGGTCACCCTCAGGTGCCCACTGTCTGCGTATAGCTTGAGAGGCACTCCTCCTTATAAGAACAACAGGCTTTGTGGAGACTCTAGGCTGCCCTGAGTCCCACCTGCCACTCACGGAACCCCTCTTAAACTTTGTTTTTCTTGTACAGGCAGCTGAGGTCCACCACCTCATCAGCTATGCCTGCAGGAGGTTGAGAGGACTCTTAGAAATCCCTGCCTTCTTGGGTAATCAGCTTTCTCTCCTCATATGGGAGCACTTGGGGCTAAACCTTGAAATGCCCTCCTACCCAAACAGAGAGATGTAGGTGGTTTACAGATGCCCAGATCTCAGCAACGTCGGCCCAGTCCTCTACCTCCAGCAAGGCCAGTGTCCATCCTCTCGACAGGCTTTGGGCACAGAAGAGGTGCTCCCACCAGCTGGTGGCCTGAGGTGCGTCTCACCAGACTGGGACACACAAATGTATCAGATACGACTGACCGGAAGCCCTTAGCTGCCGGGGTATTTCATGGGCTGGAAGGAGAGGATTCTACCGTGGATGCTTTTGTTTTGGCTTCTGTTTTTTTTGAAAATCTGTTTCCCATGTCACACTCTTGATTCCCAAATGTTGCGAACTCACAAATTAAATATTATATTCAATTTGTACACACGAGGGCTGCCAGTTAAGTTTGTGAACTCATCCTAGTAAAAGTACTACATACATTACCTCTGAATAACACTATGATCACCTTCAATATACACCTCTTGGGAAGTTATGTACCAGTGCCAATGTGTAGTCCACCCTTCAAAGCAATTTTGAACTCTTTTTCTGGCATAGCCATCAGAGCTGTCATCATATTACTCTTGATGTCCTGAATGTCATCAACATGTCTTCCTTTCAATATTTCCTTTATCTCTGGGTAAAGAAAAAAGTCATCGGGGGCCAGATCAGGTGAGTAGGGAGGGCGTTCCAGTATAGTTATTTGGTTATTGGCTAAAAATTCCCTCACAGACAACTATACAGTTAAGTTCGCAAACTTGCCACCGTGTCACCTTGTGCAATGGCCATTCTAGAAAGAGTTCCAAAATTGCTACGAAGGGCGGACTAGGCACTGGCATCAGCGCATAGCAGAGCTTCCCTAAAGGAGTACTTTGAAGGTGACTGTAGTGATATTAAGCAAAGAGGTATGTAGCACTTAGAACAATTAAGTTCATGGATTTCATTGTCGGACCTTGTAATGTATGTTTCTTGATATGGAGATCAGTGAAAGGTGTTTGGTGGGTCTGCACTGTCACCTGGGAGCTATAGCTTTTACTTCCTTGGGTTTCTTCCCCAGTGATGTGTACCCCTGCCCCTAGTTCCATTGTGGCTCTGGTTTTGTTTCTAGAACAGGAGCCACCATGACACCTCTCTGCCTGCTATACTGCTGGTGGGAAGGCCAGGGACCTCATGGTCTTGCTCTCTCCCGGACCTAGGCTGGCCATAGCAGGCAGGATGGTCTGTGGGAAGATCCAGAACCAGCATTCCTGCTGAGCATGGCCTGAGATGCTGGGATTAGGCTAAAGTCTTACTTAGTATTAATTTCGGCTAAGCTCTGTTGTCTAATTTCTTATCCCCAAACTGGAAACCCTGGTGGCATAGTGGTTAAGAGCTATGGTTGTCAACCAAAAGGTCAGCAGTTCAAATCCACCAGGTGCTTCTTGGAAGCTCTATGGGGCAGCTTTGCTCTGTCCCATAGGGTTTCTATGAAACAGAATCAACTTGAGGTAGCAGGTTTGTTTGTTTATCCCCAAACTTCCTTCTGCTTTCCTAAGAAGGAGGGAGATAAGGCAGAGACCTATAGTTTTGAGTCTAGATGGGATTTGTGACCACTTCTCAGGCTGGACCCTACAAGACCCATGTCTGAGTGAGGTGTACAGTGGTTAAGGTAATGTGGCGGTGAGCCCATGAAGGAAAAGGAAACACAAAGCAAGTGTGGCCTGTCATCTCCCGTATCCCTACAACATACCTCATCTCGCTCAGCAGTTTTACACCCACTTTCCAGTACAAAGGAGAGACCAAAGCCTCTGCAATTCCCTCAGGCTTGTGACCCTTGCTCCCCAGCCCTCACCCTCTTGTTTGTTCAGTTCTGCCTTCCTCATTCCACTCTCTTTTCCCCTTGGTCTTCTCCTCTTCCCATTCAGCCCACTCCCCTCTCCCCAGAGTTCCGTCAGAATGTACCTGTGCTCTCTGCTCCAGATGTGTCTCTGCTGCCAGTCCTTGTCCTTGCTCTGGTCACCAGCTGGCCTTCCTGTAGCTATATGGGTCTATTGGACCCTGCCCTGGGAGGGAGGGACAGGGTGAGGCATATTCTGACTGAAGTGGGGACCTGTAGTCCACTGAGTTCCACAGGGTGAAGACAGCAATATGAGGAAATGCCTGGGCCTCTGGTGGCCGGAGCTTGGGAGCTCCCATTCCCGCTCCAGGTGTCCAAGTTTTGAGTACCTCTCTCCCTTCCCTGCTTGACACCTAGTGCTCACATGTATTGCTCTGACAGTACATGTGCTTGTCTGCTTTTGCATCACTCCTGTCACAGGGACACCATTCCATCGTTCTCTGATCAGAGCTGGGCCTGCATCATTCCGTAAAGTAGCTTCTGTGGACAGAGATAAAACTCATTGCTGTCAAGTCACTTCTGACTCAGAGTGACCCTGTAGGACAGGGTAGAACTCTCTCGTAAGGTCTCTAAGAAGCAGCTGGTGGATTCGAACTGCCCGTCTTTTGGTTAGCAGTCGAACTTTTAAACACCATACCACCAGGGCTTTGTGGGCAAAGAATAGGGGAAACTTACTAGCGTGGTGTCTGCTGAAGCAGATGCACGGTCACAGGTTGGCTAATGGGGACTGACACTAGCATCAAGAACAGACTTTGACCCTGTATAAAAGAGGGAGCCAGAGCCAGAATATTTTGAGTGAGAGAAGCCACAGAATAGAGACTCTTGAAATCTCGTTAACCATCTATGGTCAGGATGGTTGAGGCTTGGCCCACAGGGAAGAAAGAGGAAGAAAGGCCCATGTGACACCTGACCAGGTAGGGGGACATGAATGAGGCTGCCTAGATAGGTGCAAAGGGCAACATGGCCCAGGAGGGAGTGCCCGCTGGGGGAAGAGCAGAATGGGAGCAGTGCACGCTGGAGAGCTGCTGAGGGTTGTGCGTTCTCCTGTGACGACGTGGGTATTGCACACCTCACCACACAGGCCACTTCAGCATTTGTTGGCAGCTGCATGAAGGGAGAAAGGAGAACATCGTTAATCAACTTGGAACTTGTTTGCAATTATGAAAGGGCACAATAAGAACAAAAAAAAAAGAATGAACTATAGAACACAATGTGGTTACACAAATGAAAACAAAGGCACAAAGCAGCCTAATCTGTTTCCTAGAGCAGATTTAAATAAGCATTAGTACATTAGAATAGTTGTGGTGGGGATTGAGAAATAGATAAATAAGTAAGAAACAAGAAAGACAAGAGGTAGGTCTTGCACGGGTCTACTATGACAATATGCACGCACTAGGTATGGGTTTAGCTCCAAAAAAATGGAGTCTTGGGGAAAGGGGGTTAGCGTTAAGTGCTAGAATGTTAACAGATAAAATGACTAGCTGATATCATTCCCTCTGACTGGTCTGGAAGATTTGGAGTTGAGGATTCTCACTTGTGGGTCCCCAATTGTTTGGAGGAACAATCTGACACTGAGAAACGGAATCTGTTTCTGTTTTACAGTAAACACCGTGGATAAAGTTAACGAGATGAATACAAACCGGGAGAAGTCATGGCAGTAATGGTGAAAGGGACTAATTTCTAGAACATACAAGGAACTCCCGCAAGTCAGCCAGAAAGTGGCAGACATCTCAGTGAAAATGTGGGGAAGGAATCTCAAAGACAACTTACAAAAGAGGAGCTCAATGAGCTAAAGCCAACCAAAACCTAAACCCAGTACTGTTGAGTTGATTCTGACTCATAGCAACCCTATAGGGCAGAGTAGAACTGCTCCATAGAGTTTCCAAGGAGCACCTGGGGAATTCGAACTGCGGACCTTTGGGTTAGCAGACGTAGCACTTACCTGTTACACCACCTGGGTTTCCATTAAGCTAAAGAGGGAATGAAAAGATGCTCAAACTTTAGTGGTTGTTGGAAAAATGCAAATTATTTAACAAAGAAATGTAATTTTGTATTTGTTACTGGCATAACTGAGAAAACTAGTTAATGCCAGGTGTTGGCAGGGATGTGGGAATATAGGAACCCTAGCTCAACTGGGTGGGAGGAGATGTGGATGGTGTGGCCACTTGGTAGTACTGACTGGCAGCATGCTGACAGGTGAGTTGTTGAACACCCTACAGGACCTAACAATCCTGTCACAAAGACATCCCCAGACAGGCCCCCAGATGGGATGTGTACAAGGGTTTCCACTATGAGGGAGACCATCCACATGGCACCTTCTTTGGTGGGTAGGTCTTCAGAACACACTGCTTAAGACAGTGAGTTACAAGGCATGGTAAGATTCTGTGAACTAAACCCAATGCATACAACGTAAGAACAAATACACATAAAAGGATGTAAGCACACTAGAATGGTTGCCTGCAGCTGATGAGACACCCTGGGTAGTGCAAACAGTTACTGTGCTCAGCAGCTAACCCAAAGGTTGGAGGTATGAGCCCACCCATAGGCACCTTGGAAGATAGGCCTGGATATTTACTTGTGAAAAGCCATCCACTGAAAATTCTACAGAACAGAGTTCTACTCTGACACACATGAGGTTATTAAGAATTGGTGTTGACTTGATGGTCATTGATTTGGCTGTCTTACAGGCAAGAGGGACATCTGGTATGGGTCCTAGATTGATTAGATCCATTCCTTCAACTCTGCAATGGATGCCCATAAGTAAGTCAAGAAGAATCCTATGAAAAAAGGCTATATACCTGAGGATTATCACACCCAGAACAGAGTGGCTGCTGAGCAGGAATCAGCACACGTTCAGTGCTTAGAGAATGAAGGTGGTGAGGTACATGCAGGCAGCGAGAGGGACATATAAATATTTGTTTTTTCTCTGAAGGAGTACACAGATGTGAACATAAAGATAAGTGCTAACACAAGACAGGATAGAACGAGTGTTTCTCAAGCAATACAGAGAACCAATCTGGCGGAAGTTCCGAGGGAGATGCCCAGTCTCAGACTGAAGCCTTGATGGGACCCTGGTCCTCTCAAAGGCGCCCTGCAGAGCAGTGAATGTGCACTGTGTCTGGGTGCTGTTGCCCTGGGGCCTCACGGAGAAGAGCTCATGGGAGTCTTATGAAGAAGAGGGCATTTTAGGAAGAGGATTGACTAATCACCAGCCAGAAGGGCTTTGTTATAGCAGAGAAAGAGAAAGGGGAGGAATCTCTGGAGGAGATGGTTAGAATGGGAAGCCCCTCATGTTACCTCTGTAGACATGTGGGGTGGAGGATCAGGAGGTGTGAGACTTTAAGGGAGATGCCAGGAAAATGGAGGCAGAGAGGGCCTCAATAGAAACTCTGAGGTGAAGTGTGTCCCTGCACACACAGCTCTGAGTTGCCATGTAAGTCAGCTCCAGTGAGCTGCTCTACAGCCGTGCTCTGCTCCTGTGTGGCAGGTGACCTTGGATTCAGAGGTGTGGTTCCTCCCTCCCTGGGTTAATGGTTGGTTATAGCTAGAGACCAAGTTGAGCAAAGATTACAGTCTTTTGGGTCTACATTGTCTGCTTTTCTTAAAGGGGTAGATGAATGACTGGTGCAGAAGAGGCTGCGGGGCAGATCAGAGATCCAGGCTAGGGAAGGCAGTGCAGGTCCAGGTCAGCCAGAGGCTGGGTTTCAGCCTCCCTACTGTCAATTTGTGATATTTTATTTTCAGAAACTATACTACACCTAGAGATAATTTGAGATTATCTACAGAGTGGGAATTGTTTCCACAGAGCTACAGGATTCAGAACCATGAGTTTCTGTATAGGGCCAGTCAGAGTGGGCCAGGGAAGCCCAGTGAGGGCGGCAGGGAAATCTCTTGGTCACAGCAGTAGGCTATGAAGCTGACAGCTTAAGTTCCACCTCAGATTAGGGAAGACTGGTTTTCAAGGAGTGAATCCCATTATTTTCCAAAGGCAGCTGTGCTGGTCAGAGCGTCCCTGGCACGCTCCCTCTGGTGTAAGAAGATGTATCCACCACTCAGTAGACATTCACTGAGCACCATTCTGTGCTGGCATTCTTCCAGGAGCTGGAGATGCAGCCAGGGACAAAAGAAAAATCCCTCGGCACACATCTTGGTACGGGGTGGGTACAGACGCTAGCAGAATTACCTAAATAAACAATAATGTGTGTGCGCAGCAAAGTGTTAACATGGAGGCCTCCTCACTGAAAGGCCTTGCTTCAGGGTTGATCATTGGCTGGCATCTGGGAACTTAAATTCTGGGGTGCCTTCTTCTCTTCCACCCTGCTTAGGCTGCAAATAATGTGATTTAAGGTGGATGCTTGCTTTCCTCCTCAGAGTCTGGAGCTAACAGCTGTGATGGGCAGAGAATAGCCCCCGTTGCTGAGTTTCAAACAAGCCTCCTGGGCAGAAACTGCCAGTGTCCCTGCATTTCACCCTGGTGGGCAGTCACAGGACACCTGCC
Source organism: Heterohyrax brucei (assembly GCA_028571685.1). Taxonomy (NCBI): domain Eukaryota; kingdom Metazoa; phylum Chordata; class Mammalia; order Hyracoidea; family Procaviidae; genus Heterohyrax; species Heterohyrax brucei. The sequence continues at coordinate 59,003,714 of CM053158.1, read as the reverse complement.
TCAGACCCTGCTGCCTCCTCCACTTTCTGACCCAGCTGTATATGCTTACTGTGTCATCTCTCAAGCCTTAGCTGGAGTACAGTCACAGGCTTCTCCAGGGAAGCACCACTGTGTGGGTGATTCTGGGTATCCAGGTGTTCATGAGCATCTGCAGGTGGTATCAGAGGTGGCAGCCCAAGCAGTCTCACAGTGTTGGATATCAGACGTGTCAGGCATCAGGAGAAGAAAATAAAGCAAGGAGGTGGTTGAAGGTATTAGTGGGGAGGGGCTGGAGATTTTTAGACAGGGTAGCAGAGAGATCTCCAGAAGAGGGTGACTTACAAATAGACCTGATGGAAATGAAGGAAGGAGCCAGGGGGCATCCTGGGGAGCAATTCAGGCATGAAAGGTGAGGGCAGAAGAAAGATCCAGTCCACAGGCAGTATCAAAGCCAGAGTTCGGTTCTTGGTCACTCTCTGCGTCTGGGCTGAGCATCTGGGCAGACTGGTGGGATGATTCCTTCATGTCAGTACCACAGTCCACTGTCCCCTCAACTGTGGCCCTTGCTCAGAACCTGGCTCGTGGATACAGAAGGAGTCTTGCTTCCTCAGAGCTTTCGTTAGTAGCTACCTCATAAAATCTACATTGGATTTTTATAACAAAGAAAACAAAAATAAGAGAAAAAAGTCAGAAAGTAAAAGCTAAACCTGTTGCTCACTTTTTGAAATAGAGAATGCACATTTGTAGGTATGACGGTGGGCAGTGTAGGGATGTGTCACCATTCTAGTGACTCTGAAGTCCCAGGAATGTGCATATGGAGGGCAGCCTGTAGCATTTTGGAAATCCCTATGACAGTGATGAAAGATCCCTGGTAGAAACCCTGGTGGTGTAGTAGTTAAGTACTACAACTGCTAAGCAAAAGGTTGACAGTTGAAGTCTGCCAGGGGCTCACTGGAAACTCTATAGAGCAGTTCTACTCTGTTCTGTTGCCATGAGTTGGATTGACAACAGTGGGTTTGGCTTTTGGGTTTTGGTGGTGCAATGGAAACCGTGGTGGCATAGTGGGTTAAGTACTGTGTCTGTTAACCAAAAGGTTGGCAGTTTAAATTTGCCAGGTGATCCTTGAAAACTCTATGGAGCAGTTCTTCTCTGTCTAGGAGTTGGAATTGACTCGGCAGTGGGTTTGGGTTTTGGTTTTGGTGGTACAATGCTTAATAAAAAAGTTGGTGGTTTGAATCTACCCAGAGACTGCATGGGAGAAAAGACCTGGTGATCTGCTCCAGGAAGGATCACAGCCTAGAAAACACTATGTGACAGTTCTTTTGTGTCACATGAAGTCATTACGAGTCAGACTCCACTCAAGGGCACCCAACAACAACAGGAGAGGAATTGCTTCTGTGCCAGATTTTTGCTGAGCAAGACTTTGGGAGAAAACATAGCAGACCAGTTACAGCATGAGATTTTCAGGTAGACGGCCTGCGTTTTCGGGCTCTGCCTCTTGTAGTTCAATCTTTTTCCATCTCCCACATGAGTGAACTGCTGATCAGCTCATGAGTACTGCTTCCAGATCAACTCTCGTTGCTAGCAGGGAAGAGCATGTCTGGCCACCTGCTTGCCAGGGTCACACCCATTCAGCTACCTTTCTGAACAGGTGGTCCTGTCAACGAGAGCATGAAGAGAATTCAACTCCCAAAAGTAACAAAGACCACAATGTCCTTAAAAGCATTGCAGCTGTTTCTCTTGCTGGTATAGAATTGGTTACTAAATCCTTTCAAATCAAATTCCTAAACATCTCTTGATTTCTCTGGAGTCTCCCAATCTTCATTATTATTCTTTTAGTCAGAGTTTCTCAACCAAGGCATTACTGACATCGGGGCTGTCCTGTGAACTATAGGATGCTGAGGAGCACCCCTGACTTCTACCTGCTAGATGCCAGTATCACCCCTTGACCTCAGTTGTGACAATCCACAGTGTCTTCAGACATTGCCAGATATCTCCCAGGGAGGACGTGGGGGGCGGAGGGGTGAAAGTGACCCAGTTGAGAACCACCAGTCTAGGCTTAGATTTATGATTTGTGCTGGAAACTGCAATAATCCCCTAATTCCCTGACTCTGCCATTTGTCCTTTACACTTTTGCTAGAACTCAGATCTGACCTGAACTGAACGCATGTTCCCTTCCCCCATTTGGTGAGCTCCCCTGACTGTTGGATATAGTTCAAACCATTGTGTTTGGCATTAAAATCCTTTACCATCCAGCCCCAATCTTCCTTTTGCCCATGGGAGCTCCACACTCTGTTTTTTTCTCCTGAAGGGCTCTCACTCCCTTTATTCTCTTTGTGAACTCTTGCCCTTGTAAGTCCTTTCTAAGTTTTCCCTGCATTGGAATCCTTCCCTCTCTGATTCCAGGGCACCTGCCGTCTGCCTCTTGGTGCACTTCTCGTCCTGCTTTGTGACTGTGCTCAACCTGTCACTTCTACTGCTTCCTTGAAATCAGGGACTTCCTCTCTCTCTCTTTTTATTGTGGTGAAAACAGAGTGTCGTGGATTGAATTGTGACTTCCCCAAAAATATGCGTAGCCATGCTTTTGTGACTTTTGTGACTTTTGTGACTTTCCTGTACTGTATGTTAAAGGGTTAGAGTGGGAATATAAATCCCTTTATGAGATCACCTCCCTTCTCCACTGTAAAAGGAGGTTTCCTGGAGTATGGCTTGCGCCACCCTTAATCCTTTCATGCTACAAGAGATAAGAGGAAAGAGAAGCAGGCAGAGAATTGGGAACCTCACACCACTGAGAAAGCAGCACCGGGAGAAGAGCACGTCCTTCAGACCTGAGGTTCCTGTGCCAAGATGCTCCCTGGACAAAGACTGATACAATATCGGACTTTCCTCCAGGGCCAACAAGGGGGAAAGCCTTCCACTGGAGCGGACACCCTGAACACGGACTTGCAGCCTACTGGCTGTGTGAGAACAACCCTTCCTTTGTTAAAGCCATCCACTCTGCGCTATTTCTGTTAGAGCAGCCCTAGCTGACTAACACACAGACACAGCACAACAGCATCCACATTTGCAGTTCAGTGACACTGATTACCTTTCATATTGTGTAACTATTATTGCTGTCCTTTTCTAAAACATTCCATTGCCATTACCATATATGGAGTGCTCCCAAGCAAAAACTGTCCACCTCCACTTGGTAATCATGAATAATCTTTGGTTTCTCTGTATTTGCTTGTTTCATGTGAGATCATACAGTATTTGTCCTTTTGTGACTCCAGGGCTGCATCTTAAGTTACCCAAGCACAAGGTGACAGGTGTTATCGAGAATGCTGCAAAGCTCATGGCTAACTGCTGCTAAAGCAAATCATAGAGACAGGTACTTTGGGATGAGTGATCAAAGACTTTATTTTCTGTGTGCTAGCGACACAGGTGACAGGTAGTATTTTTGTTCTCAGAGCCTGCCCAAAGCCGCCAAACAAGCTCCAGGATTTTAAACAGAAAGCTGCTACGTGCTGTGCCCGCACAGGGGCAGATGTCAGAAGAACAAGGAGGGCAGTTTGGGAGGGGCACCCATCCCCAGAGCAGGTCTCAGACTCGATATGCATCTGAACTGAAGTCCAGGAAACTCTCAGTTGTCAACTGAGGCAGGGGGTCCTGCTGACTCCTTCACTGGCACCTCCCCTTCCTGTCTAGTCATTTAATGTCCCTAAGAGAAGCTGCAAAAAGCTGCAGGGTTTTTATCTGAGCTGCTCCTGCCAGTTAATGTTTGATTTCCCGGGCCCAGCAGTGTTAGGAAGATAGAAAATTTAAGACAAATAAGTATAAAGAGTCTGCTCTATAAAACAGGTAAAGGATTAGTCCTGGTGGTCTATTTTAATTTCCTCTTTGAAAACAGGGCCTGAAGCTCCCCACCACACCCTGCGCCTCATTGTTTCATCAGCACTATAAGCAGGTGCCTGGGTTTTGTTTTCAGAATGGATGAATGGATAAATCTCGAGGATAAGGAAGATACTAGACTTTAGGAAGGTTTGGTTACCATCCAAGTTGCAGTCTAAGAAAACCCTGTGTTAGATGATGCAGTTTCACCCTGGTTACTGTGACGATGGCCCCATTAGTATGCATAAGGGTGATCTCAACGGGTCTATCAACTCAGGCAGGTTACTGTGAAGATGGCCACATGTGTGATGAAGGGTGGTCTCACAGGCTACTGTGAAGATGGCCACATGGAGAGTGTAAGGGGATCTCAGGGTGCTCTCAACTTGGGCAGAGAGGTCTTTGTATGCTATCAGACAAGAACAACTGAGAATAGTTGGGGCCAGGGCTGGCCTTGTGCCATCACCAGGGCACACCACTTGGAAGGACTCCGCACTGAGTTTAATGCTCTGCTGTCACTGTCTTAAAATTCTCGATTTTTTTTTCTTAGTTTTTGAATAAGGAACTTCACCAACTGTGTCCTAGCTTGAGCTTAGAAAGTCAAGAAGTGGTAGGGCAGGAAGACAGGACAGAGGCTAGTGAGGCTGGCTTGTTGTTGGGAATCAAGTCAGATTAACAGGGTTAATAAGATTAAGGGGTAAGGCAGAACTGCCAGATGGGAGACTCTAAGCAGATTGGCGGCAGTAGCTGAAACCTGACGGGTGATAGAGGCCAAATCTCATATAAAATCCTTCCTGGTTCCCTTTCCCCTCTTTTGCCTTTCTGTTTTGACTCCATCCCTGGTATACCGCGCTCTGCTTGCTGAGTAACGAGTACTAGACAAGGGGTTATTTTTGTGAACCCAAATGTCCATTTGTGATGGTACAGCACCCAAGGGTGGTCTGAGGGAGGTCGAGGACTGAGGGAGTGAGATTCCAGGTGGGGCTGGGAGCGGTCTAGTCTACCTCAGCATTCTGTTCTTCCACTGGCAGGCAACAGCCTGGGGAGGAAGCCCTCTGGCTATTTGAAAATCCACACTCCATTGTCACCCCCAACACAACAAAGCAGCAGGAGCTTGACTGGCTGTCACACCATGAAGTTGTGCCCCAGGTGCTGCTCTTTATGTTAGGGCCTTCTTATTTTTATTTGCTAAAGCTGTAGGACTGTTATAAATAGAAGAAAAAGAAAAAAAAATTACCGTACATTACCCCATTAACAGAAGGGTAGATGAGGCCAAAGCAAGTAGCCAGATATAGTGGGCTGGGCTGAGCTTGAAGAGCAGTAATGAGTGAGGCCTGAGGCGCTGAAAACTGCTGGTCCTGGAGGATCAGGACCCTCGCTTTGCTTGCCAGGTCTGCTGCTTTGCTCTCTGTTCGACCTGTTCCCCCGGGAATGTGGTAAAATTTTCTATAAGTTTCAAACTGTGTAAGCTGCGCTAAGGGGAAGTGAGGTAATGGTTTATGCTCATGGGCCCACGTTAAAGGGAAGCAGGCCTTGCTGGCAGGGGAACTGAGGTGACCCTAAGACAGTAAAGCAGAGACCTCTGGTTGGCTCTTCTCTGCAGCTAGGAGGGCTCTTTCATGTCAGCATGTGGGAGTCTGGGTTTGCTGAGAAATTGATGTACTGTAATACTGGAATATTCACTGGGGCCTGGGCACCCTGTGCCTGCACATTGTCTTGTTTAATCCTTAAGATAACCCTGCCAGGGAGGTATCAACTTGATGCTGCACAGCTCCAGACAGAACCAGGACTGGGTCCCTCTGGCTCTAGAACCTGCAGGACCCTGCTTCCCTCTGGCAAGATGGGGTCAAGAAGCTCAAGGAGTGTTTCTTTCAAAGGGTCATAGGGCCAAAGAAGGACCATCCTCTAGGAATGAGTTATGTCCAGAGCCCTCAACTTACTTTGCCTTCTTTAAAACATGTTTCTTGAAAGTGGCTTTTGTGTCTACGCTAAGGTAGGTGTTTGAGAAAATAAATAAATAAAAGAGGCTTCTGTACCATTAAGTAAGTCCACATCTTTGCTTATATGCATTTTTAAAAATCTTTAAACAAATATTACTACTTGCCATCAAGTCAACTCTGACTCACAGTGACCCTGTATGTGTCAGGGTAGGACTGTGTGCTCCACAATGTTTTCAGTGGCTGATTTTTGAGTAGATTGCCAGGCCTGTCTTCCGAGGCACCTCTGGGTGGACTCAAACCTCCAGTCTTTCAATTAACAATGAGCATATTAGCCATTTGCACTGCCCGGGGACTCCAAACAAATATTAGACCTCGGGTAGACCCTTTAGCATCTCAGTGTTAATGATTGCTGGAAGAGAGGCCCTGTCTTAGTTATCTGGTGCTGCTGTAACAGAAATACCACAAGTGGATGACTATAACAAACAGAAATTTATTCAATGACAATTTAGCAGAAGTCCGAATTCAGGGTGTCAGTGGCAGGAGAAGGCTTTGTGTCTCTGTCAGCTCTGGGGGAAGGTCATTGTCATCAATCTTCTTTTGCTCTAGGAGCTTTTTAACTCAAGAACCCTGGCTTCAAAGGATATGGTCCGTGCCCAGTGCTGTTTTCTTGGTGCTATGAAGTCACTCTGTCTCTCTCTGGTTGATTCTCTGTTCTATATCTCAAAAGAGACTGGTTCAAGATACAACCTACACTTGTAGTTTGAGTCCTGCCTCATCAACATAACTACCACAAATCCTATCTCAATAACATCATACAGTTAGGATTCACAACACAAAGGAAAATCATATCAGATGACAAAGCAGTGGACAGTCACACAGTACTGGAAATCATGGCTTGGCCAAAATTACACACATTTTTGGGGGACACAATTTAATCCATAACAGATTCTCAGTCTGAAAAATTAGCTTTCTGTAGAGATTAGACATTTTTGTGTCTAAATAGTGCTTAATCTGTGATCTGAAGCTATTGGAATCTGTCTGATGTAAATCCACAGTCCACGCACTAGAGGCTCCAGTTGGTGATGGTTTAATGAGCCATCGAGTCCTAAGAGAAGTTTATCTTGATAAAGGGGCCACCTAAGCCCACTCTGAGAAGGCTCCAATGTAGAGAGAGGGAAATGAAGACATTGTGGATGGTTGTCTTTACAGAGCACCCACGGGGAGCCTGGTAATAACACCAGCTGCTGACACAGAGTCCTCATTAGGGGCCAGACCCTGGTTCGAGTGTATATGCTTGTATCACCTCCCTGATGTTTCTTTGAGAAAGGTACTATTAATTGTCATTTTACAGAAGAGGAAATCTATTCCCAAAACTTCTTATCTTCCTTGTCATGGCCAGGTCCTGGGCCAGCCTCAGTTTTCATCGTCTACCAATGTTTCCTCTGGGTCAGGCCCTTGCTCTAGGTTATTTGTGGGTAGTGTTTACACACCTCCAGAAATAAGGCCAAGATGTGTTCTAGCCGTCTGAGGACAGTGGGCTTTAAGCCCGTTGAAAGCTCCACCATGGTGTGGGTGGAGCTGTTGGTACTTCATCCAATCCCCCTTCTGGATGAAAATCTCGGGCAACAAGGGCAGCCAAAGGGCCCCTCACCAGTGTGGGTCAGTGGTACACCAGCAGGAATGTCTGGTGGTTTTCACCCAGGAGGATCCTTTACCTATGTGGGTCTGCTGGAGTTTAGTAGTTTTGGCAAGGGTTGAGCCAGCTTCACAGTACGTGAGTAGAATGACCCAACCTAGTAGGATGCCTCTGCTTTGGCTATAATTCTAGAGTTGTTCTCTAATTACAAAAGATGCTGAGCTGGTTGGTGCTTTCTTCAGGTTGTCATGCTTTGGAGATTTATAGTGTGCAGGGTGGTAAAGGACTGTCCGCCAGAGGCCTCATCTGCCACTGACTCTTGCCCGTGGTGATGGTGGTTGGAGGCACGGGGGCTATTTGTTACTAGGTTGGTCAATCTCATGCAGGGGTCCCTGTGCCAAGAGGGTCTCTGCTGAGTTTTTCCAATCACCAGGTTTTTCTGTTGCTCAGGGGATGGATCCTGTTTTTTCCCCTGTTTTCTTGGCTTAGTCTCAGGCTTAGGTGCTCAGCCTGCCCTCCCCTTCCAGAGGCAGGAACTCCAAGATGTTCCATAGAACATCTTGACTCCTTGCTTTGTCCTTGAGAAGTCCTTCTTTGCTCCCATGTGCTTTAGGGCTTTGGTATTTAAGGGAGATCACCAGGGCCCAGAGGTCACTCTCTAGATTAGAGATTTGACTCAAGGAAACTATGCTGATCTTATCACCTTGGACCAAATTTAAGTTGTGAATGGGGCCTTCCTTGGCTGCCTGCTGGAATCACCATGGAGGTTAAGAAGCACTGGTGTACTGGGCGCCATCCCCAGAGATTTGTGTTTAATTGGCTGAAATGCAGCCTGGGCTTCTGGGTTTTTAAAGCTTCTGGGGATTTTAAGGTGCAGGCAGTACTGAGAACCTTTCATGTGGCAGCTTGGTAGATGAGAGAGTACTCTGGTTGTACTTGGAGAAATTTGCTTTTATTTTATTCTTTTTAAAGTAAAAACAGCAGCTTCTCATTAAGTTCAAGACTTTGTCTTCAAAATACTTGACCCTTCATAGCTAAATTCTGTACTTACCACCTTTGATGCAGGGGCAGCCTGGTGAGATGAAGAGTGGATATCCGATCAGGGACCCTACCACAGAGCCTGCTGTTGCTGTCCCCAGGAGTTGGGGGCCCACATGAAAGGGCTTTCCAGGGAGTAGGGAAGCAGTGGCATGATGACTTGGCTCTAGCCTCTCTGCCTTCCTTCACCACACGGGCTGGCCTGAGCCTCTGTTGGCAGGTGCATGTTGCTGTCTCTAGCATTAAGAACATAGCTGGCTGTTCTTCTTGTCCTGGAGGGCTGAGCTAAGACATGGTGTTGGGCTGGCAGAAGGATCAACAAAACACATAGGACTCAGCCACGTAGTGCTGCTATAACAGAAAATACCACAAGTTGCTGGCTTTAACAACACTCAGTGCCGTCAAGTCAGGTCCATCTCAATAGTGATGGAAAAATTACAAAAATATTTCTGGGATGTGAAATTGTGTGTAATTCTAGTCTTCTTATTACTTTTCCATATTTTCGATTTTCTCCAATAGCCATGTGTCATTTTTATGCTTAGAAAAAGTACAAAAAGGCCTATCACAAAAACACTATGATTAAGAAGCCCAGATTCTTAATGGATTACTCACATTGGAAAAAAAAGATAGATGAAAAAAATAGAAAAAACACATCAAAATATTTTTAGTTGTTATTGCTGGGTTGTTAACCTCTAATTTAGGCTCTAGACTGGCCCACAATCAAAGGATTCTGAGGAACCATTTGGCCCTCTGGGAGCTGGCCTCCAGTGATTCATTGCTCCAGCCCCAGGGATAGCCAACTCTTTGTGCGAAAAGAAACATAGTGGTACAGATGCTGCAGAAAAAGGGAGCTCGTTATTCTTCTCCCTGGCCACTCTGGCGAGGCTTCTTCAGAGAGAGGCTTAAATTCTGCCCTTGTTTCAAGGAGAAGTGGACTTCTGGGTCCTCAAACATTAACTAAAGTAAGTTATGAATAAGAACCATCAACTTTTCTTGTAGGGTGGGTGGCTGAGATTCACTATCTCTCCTTTTCCCCTCCAGGGCTTGTATCAGTTTTCAAAACCAAAAAGATTCCTCTTTGCACTCTAAATGAAAAGAAACCAAGACTTTGCTTGCCAAGAGCCACTTACTTCACTGTTTCACAAGTTCATTCATTCATTTAGTCCACAAACGTTTATTAAGACCAAAGTAACAGACATGCAGTGCATGCCGGGCTCTATACTAGGTGCCTTGTGTGTATTGTTTTATTTAGTCTCACAATAACCCTTTGAGGTAGGCAGTTTTAGTCATCTGGTACTGCTTTAACAAACAAAAGTTTATTTTCTCACAGTCTAGCAGGAAGAAGTCTGAATTCAGGATGCCAGCTCCAAAAGAAGGCTATCTATGTCAGCTCTTGAGGAAGGTCATTGTCATCAAACTTCCTCTGCTCTAGTTGCTTCCCAGATCCAACAGATGCCCACTTCTGGCTCTGCTTTCTTGGTGCTATGATGGCCCCTGTCTCTCTGTTGGCCTCTCTCTTTTGTATCTCAAAAGAGATTGACTTAAAACACTTCTTGTTCTTGTTGTAGATTGTTTCTAGCTTCGTTAACACAACTAGCCTGAATCCTACCTCATTACCATAACGTAGAGGTAAGAGTTACAATCGAAAAATCACATCAGATGACAAAATGTTGGACAATCACACAACTCTGGGAATCATGAATTTGCCGAGTCCATGCACAAATTTTGAGGGGACACAATTCAACCTATATCATAGGCTCTGTAATTATCTCCGTGTTTCAGATGAAGTGTAGGCTTGAAAACTTGGGTAAGTACCAGAACCAGGCCTCCATTCCAGCCTGGCTCTCGGGTGTTGCAATATAGCTATGAGAGATCCATAGCTCCTTACCTGGAAGTGTGGGCTAAGGGATAAAAGATACAGCTGTAAATCAATTAAGTGTCATAAATTGAGGAGGCTGGGATGGAAGTATATGTACATGCGTGGGAGGAGTAGTCCATTCAGGGGTGGGACAGCAGGCCTGAAAAATGCCTCCTCAAGAAGTTGACCTTTGAATTGGGTCTTAAAAGATGAGTTAGTATTTGCGAGGCTAATGAGTGTGGGACTGATTGTGAGTGGAAGGGATAGAGAGAGAATAGGTTACGAGAGTCAAGTCAGCAGTGGGTTCAAAAGCATAGGCAGAAAAAGCTGGAAATAGCTTGCAGTTCATCAACAGGGGAAAGGATAAGCTAACTGTGGTGTACTTATGCAATGGATGTATAAAAATAGTGTAGTGTGGTTGTCTGACCTTCTCTAACTGTAAAGGGGAAGAGGAGAATCAAGATCAACAGCCCAAGGCTGATTTCTATGAGGTGAAGGTCAGACATATCTCCTCTTTCCAACCTTTTTACCTGTTCTGACACCAACCGACACTGTAATGGCATTCTCTACTTCTCTGCTGGGTTTGATAATTTAGTGTAATGACCACATAGAAGTCACAGACAGTACTTGTAATTATGGCTTTCATTATGGAAGTAACAGGTTGCAATTCAGGATCAAGAATGACTCAGGATGCAGGCCTTTCTTTGGCCCCCAGTCCCTCAGCTCTTTAGCTAGGCCTCTGGCCTGCTCAGGTGAATGTTACAGAGCTCTTTGGCTCTGCCAGCAAGTACCCAGGGGCACCCCACTTTACCAGGAAACCTCATATTGAAGATGCTCAGCTCTCTCGCTCTATGGGTCACCTGACTCCACGTGGCCACTTTACTCTGTGGGCTGAGAAGCCCATTATGTTGTCTTGTGCCAGTTTCCTGATTCTGCTGCTGACTCTTGTCCTTTTGCACCATCTCTGGTATTGCAGCTTTCTCTCTCTCTCTCTCTTCATCTCCGAGGTCTAGGAGGTTCTCAGTGCAGGGACCCTGGGTCCAAAGGATGCACCTTGCTTCTGACTCTTCTTGTGGTAGTCAGGTTCCATCCCTAACCCCTGCTGTAGAACTGGCTCTCTTTTAAGTCTAGAGCAACGGCAAAACTGACCAGTCTCTTCGTTAGGGTTCCATGCTCCTTATTTGAGTGACCCTACCCCCCAGCTGTTTCACGTACCTTATTTGCATTATTAGCAAGCTGCCCAACCCCCTTGGTGAGCCAGAAGCACCTTCTTTGCATAGTCCCACCTAATTATTTTGTAGGACTCACAAGACCACTGTGAGAATGGCTGTATAAGTGACCATCACACTGCAGACCACTATTTAGCAGGAAAAAGAACTGAGCTGACACTGATACGTGTACCAGGGTAGATGAGTCTCAGTGACATTATGCAGTGGAAGAATCCAGATAACATTAAGTACCCAGTGCAACAATGTGCTCAAACCAGGCATCTGCAAGTCCTGCTGGACTCAGGTTTTCCTCCATATAGACACCTCCACTGTGCTAGCAAGTCCTCTTTCCTGAGCATCTCCTTTGTTGGTCTCACCCACTCTGCTGCCTTTGCCATTGTCTTGGTTCATGCTTCCTTTAGTTTTGTCTGAATTCCTGCAGTAGATGCTGGCTGGCCTCCCTGCTCCTAAACTTGCCTCTTCTAAATTGTCTTCCACTACCAGAAAGACCTTTCCACAATGTAAACCTGGTCATGTCACTCCCCTGCTGAAGTCCTTCAAAGGCTCCCCGTTGGGACAAAAAGGCTTTAATGTGTTAGCCCGTGTGAACCTCTGTGACCTGGATTTGCCTCCTTCTCAGCGGTGCCTAGCTACTTACCGCTCCCCATGTCTCTGCATATCATCCTCTGCCCTAAACAGTTCACCCCTAGCCCTGTTTGCCAAGCTGTCTTTCACTCTATGATGCTGTCTTAGTTTCCTAGTGCTGCAGCAGCAGAAATACAAGCTGGGAGCTGTAAAGAGCAGAGCTGTATTTTCTCACAGTTCTGGGGGCCGAAAGTCCAAGCAAGGGTCTCAGCCATCTCAATACTTCTGTGAGCCTCTCTCCTAGTTTCTGGATTCTGCTGGTCATCCTCGGCATTTACTGTCCTTCTGTGTGTCTCTCTCCTGCTCTTTTTATGATTCAGGATTGGACTTCATTATCATAACAGTTAATTCCAAACAGGGTCATATTGACAGGTACAGGGGTTAGGGCTCCAATATATATTTTGGAAGACACAATTCAATCAATAACACATATTTTCCTTGATCGCTTCCCTCTTTGGGTCTGCTCCCTTTGGTGGTGGCCCATTCAGGACACTCCCCAGTAGATTAATTAATCTCCAGTAGATTAATTATCTGTGAACTTTGACATTCCTTTCTGCGTCACCAGTGCTCAGTTAAGTGACTGCAATTTGTCCTGGTTACGGTCATAACTCAAGTTGATACCTCCTCTCCCCCATCAAAAAAGTCCAGCTACTTACAGCCAAAGGAGAGTGAAAGTGAAGAAAAAGAAAGCCTAGTGTACCGTTTAGGGTCTTGTCAGGGTGGAAAGCAAAGGGAGTCTAGAGATGTGAGAACATACAAAGTTGAGGCAGAGGCAAAGGAAACCAACAAGGGGTGGTGAAGCACCCCAAGGCTTGCAGCTTTTGGAAGCTATTTCAACACCTGAACCTGCAGAGGCCCGGGGAAGGAACGCTTACTAGGCATGTTGCTGTGGGAGAGTCTCCTGGCAAGACCTGTAGCCTCAAGTAGGTGAATAGTCATGTCAACCTGTGGCCTGGCATAGAGGAAGTTGGGGAACAAAGAGTTCAACCTCATTAGCAAGCCTCGGATGGCACTTGCCAGGCCCACCTATAGGCTAAGCCTGACCTGAAGCCCTAGAGGAGAGTCCATTAACACTGTCCTCAAAGAGGAGCTGGCCAGGGCCCAAGAAGGGTGGAGGAGGGTGAGCAGTGGGTCTAGAGGGGCCAAAAGAACACTGAACACCTAAGAATCCTGGCTTCCTGCCCATAAATGGATCTAAGTCCCTCAATCTGAGCACAGAGGAGAAAGTACACATACAGGGCAGAGCACAGGCTCTTCTTTCTCCTGTTTTCACATTTTAAATCACAAGAGAGGCTTGGCAAGCAAGGAAGTCGAACACACTCAAGATGCCATTTGGCAGAGGCTGGTGCACTGGCTTTCCTTGACAGCCTGAGTTCATCCCATGGGACCGCCTATGCTGAGCCAGAATTCTCTTCTGGCATTCAAACTGTGGTAATGGTGAAGAGTATTGACTACATCATAGACTGCCAGAGGAACAAGCAAACAGCCTCTATGGAAGGATAGGCAGCATGCTCCTTAGAAGCAAGGATGGTGAGACTTTGACTTGCTTTCTTTGGACACATCATCAGGAAATACCGAGTGCTAAAAAATGATACCATGTGTGGTAAAGTTTCGAGTCAGTGAAAATTAAGGAAACCATCCATGAGCTGGATTGACATGGTGGATGCAATAGTGGGATCACATATACTAACGACTGTGAGGGTGCTGTAGGACCAGGCAATGTCTTGTCCTGTTACACACAGGTATCCATGAGTGGAACTAATTTGAGGGCAACTAACAACAACCAAAATAATAGTAATAACAACAAAACAAGTGAAACACATCATTACTGTCTAGTCAATTCTGACTCGTGGCAATCCCATGTGTTACAGAATATCACAGCTCCATATCGTTTCCTTGGCTGTAATCTTTAAGCAAACAGATCATAAGGCTTTTCTTCTGCTATAGGCTGAGTGTGTTAGTAGTTGAGTGCAAACTGTTTGCACCACCCAGGAATCTTCAATAACAACATTAAGGCTTATTTAGAGTCTAAAAGGAAACTCTGATGGCGTAGCGGATAAGTGCTACATTTACTAACCAAAAGTTAGATAGTTCAAATCTGCCGAGGACTCCTTGGAAATGCTATGGGGCAGTTCTACAGTGTCCTATAAGGTCACTGTGTGTCAGAATCAACTTAATGGCAGTGAGTTTGTTTGGTTTTGTAGTCTAAAATGTTGTTGTTAGCAGCTGTGAAATTGGTCCCAGACTCATGGTGACCCATGAAGAAACTAAATGCTGATCAGTCTTGAGTCCTGCCCATGACAGTTTTGCAAATTGGACTGTTGCAATCCATAGAATTTTCATGGGCTAGTTTTTGGTAGTAGATCACCTAGGGCTTTCTTCCTAGTCCATTTTAGCCTGCAGATACCCCTTCCATATGATATGTAAGCCTCCATTGATGGATAGGTAGTGGCTGCTCATCAAATGCCTTGACCAGAAATCAAACCCAGGTCTACACCCCCCCCAAAATCCCCCAAACCAAACTCACAGCGATTCAGTTGATTTCAACTCATAGGGACCCTCTAGAGTAGAATTTAGCTGTACCATAGGATTTCCAAGGAGCAGAAATGGATTCAAAATTCTGACTTTTTGATTAGCATACAAGTTCCTAACCACTACACCACCAGGGCTCCGACATACAAGGCAAAAATTCTATCACTGAACTACCTACAACTTCATAGTCTAAAATGGGAACTTTATAATTTAAAGAACATGGTCATTTAGCTGATAGTCTTAGATTTGCATCATGTCATTTCCAATTATTAAGTCAGATCATAATTTGTAAATTCCTACACTTCTTCAGTGGAATTTGTTT
This sequence comes from Heterohyrax brucei, assembly GCA_028571685.1. Classification (NCBI taxonomy): domain Eukaryota; kingdom Metazoa; phylum Chordata; class Mammalia; order Hyracoidea; family Procaviidae; genus Heterohyrax; species Heterohyrax brucei. The sequence continues at coordinate 58,988,689 of CM053158.1, read as the reverse complement.
TGTCTAAAGTTCTTTGAACTTGAGAGAATTTTGACTTCTTTATTTTTCTTCATAATTGACTTGTCATCAAGCAAATTCTGACTTGTAACCCTATAGGTCAGAGTGCAACTGCCCCCCAGAGTTTCCCAGGAATGGCTGGTGGATTTGAGCTACCAACCTTTTGGTGAAGAGCTGAGTCCTTAACCACAATACTACCAAGGGTCCTGTTGAAAATGACAATACATAAATGAATGTTAAACATAGTTTACATAAATATAGTAAACATAGTAAACATAAATACTGTTGTATGAATAATCACGAAATCCTGAGTGGTACAAATGATAAAGTTTTCAGCTACTACCTGAAAGATTAGTGGTTTGAATCCTCCTAGAGGTGAGAAGAAAAACAACGGCAAACATCTATTAGTGATCAGAACATGGAATGTACGAAGTATGAATCTAGGAAAAGTGGAAATCATCAAAAATGAAATTAAACACATAGACATTGATATCCTAGGAATTAGTGAGCTAAATGGACCAGTATAGGCCATTTTCAATCAGACAATCATGTGTTCTACTATGCTGGGAGCAAAAACTTGAAGAAGAATGATGTTGCGTTCATTGTCAAGAAGAACATTTCAAGACCTGTTCTGAAGTACAATGTTGTTAGTGATAGAATAATATCCATACACCTACAAGGAAGGTTATTTAATACGACTGTTATTCAAATTTACGCACCAACCACTAAGACCAAAGATGAAGAAATAGAATATTTTTACCAGCTTCTGCAGTCTGAAATTGATCAAATGTGCAATCAGGATGCATTGATAATTACTGGTGATTGGAATGCAAAAGTTGGAAACAAAGAAGAAGGATTGGTAGTTACAAAATATGGCCTTGGTGATAGATAGAAAAGATGCTGGAGAGTGCATGATAGAATTTTGCAAAACTAATGACTTCTTCATTGCCAATACCTTTTTTAACCAACATAGACAGCAACTGTACACATGACCCTCACCAGATGGAACACACAGGAATCAAATTTACTACATCTGTGGAAAAATATGATGGAAAAGCTCCATATCAGCAACCAGAACAAGACCAGGTGCTGACTGCAGAACAGACCACCAATTGCTCATATGCAAATTCAAATTGAAACTGGAGGAAATTAGAATAAGTAGAGGATAGCCAAAGTATGATCTTGAGTATATCCCACCTGAGTTTAGAGACCACCTCAAGAACAGATGTGATGTGTTGAACACTAACGACTGAGGATCAGACGAATTGTGGAATGACATCAAAGATATCTGTGAGGAAAGCAAGACATCATTAAAAAGACAGGAAAGAAAGAAAAGACCAAATTGGATTTCACAAGAGACTCTGAAACTGGTTCCTGAATGTTGAGCAACTAAAGCAAAAGGAAGGAATGACAAAGTGAAAGAACTGAACAGAAGATTTCAAAGGGCAGCTTCAGAAGACAAATAAAGTATTATAATGATGTATGTAAAGAGCTGGAAATAGAAAGCCAAAAAGGAAAAAACACGTTCTGCATTTCTTAAGCTGAAAGAACTGAAGAAAAAATTCAGGCCTCAAATTGTGATAGTGAAGGGTTTCTACAAGGAAAATATTAAATGACTCAGGAAGCATCAAAAGAAGATGGAAGGAATATACAGAATCCTACCAGAAAGAACTAGTTGATGTTCAGCCACTTGAAGAGGTATCATATGATCAGGAACTGATGGTACTGAAAGTAGAAGTTGAAGGTGCATTGAAGTCATTGACACAAAACAAGGCTCCAGGAACTGATGGAAGATCAATCGAGATCTCAACAAACAGGTGTGGCACTGGAAGTGCTCACTCATCTATGCCTAGAAATTTGGAGGACAGCTACTTGTCTACATGATTGGAAGAAGTCCATTTTACGGCTATTCCCAAGAAAGGTGATCCAACCAAATGTGGAAGTTATCAGACAATATCACACTCAAGTAAAATTTTGCTCAAGATCACTTAAAAGAGACTGCAATAGTATATTGACAAGGAACTGTCAGAAATTCAAGCTATATGGAGAAAAGGACTTGGAATCAGGGATACCATTGCTGAAGTCAGATGGATCTTGGCTGAAGGCAGAGAATACCAGAAAGATGTTTACTTGTATTTCATTGACGATGCAAAAGCAAATAATCTGAGAAGCTGGACTATATGAAGTAGAACGAGGCATCAGGATTGGAGGATGACTCAATAATCTGCATTATACAGATGATACCATTTTGCTTGCTGGAAGTGGAGAGGATTTGAAACGCTTACTGATGAAGATCAAAGACCACAGCCTTCAGTATGGATTGAACCCCAACATCAAGAAAACAAAAATCCTTACCACTGGATCAGTAAGCAGTACTGTGATCAATGGAGAAAAGACTGAGGTTGTCAAGGATTCCATTTTACATGGTTCCATTGATGCAAGCAGCAGCCAAGAAATCAAGAGATACATTGCATTGGGGGAATCTGCTGCGAAGGACCTCAAAGTATTGACAAGTAAAGATGTTTCCTTGAAGACTCAGGTGCACCTGCTCCAAGCCATGTTATTTTCAATTGCATCGTATGTATGATAAAGCTGGACAATGAATTAGGAAAACAGAAGAAGAATCGATGTCTCTGAATTGTGGTGTTGGAGAGGAATATTGAATGTACCACGGACTGCCAAAAGAACAAACAGATCTGCTCTGGAAGAAGTACAACCAGAGTGCTCCTCGGAAGCAAAGATCGAGAGACTCTGTCTGACATACTTTGGACATGTTGTCAGGAGCAATGGGCATCATGCTTGTTACAGTGGAGGGTCAGCGAAAGAGAAGAAGACCTTCAATGAGATGGAATGACATAGGGGCTGCAATGATGGGCTTAAGCATAAAAACGATTGTGGACATGGTGCAAGACAGGGCAGTGTTTTGTTCTGTTGTGCAGAGAGTCGCTATGAGTCAGAACTGACTTGATGGCACCTAGCAACAACAACAGAGGTGCCTTGGAAGAAAGTCCTGGTGGTCTACTTCCAAAAGATCACAGCTATTGAAAACCTAGCACAGTTCTACTCTGACACACATTAGGTTGTCGTGAATCAGAATCTATTTAATGGCAAGATCAACAATCTATTCACTGCAAATATCCTTTTTCAGTAACATACGAGGTCTGATAGTTAAGTGTGTGAACTTGCCACTATGTGCTTACGTTGGCAGCGCTGTACAAACATCTTGGTGAGATTTCATAACATTGGTATATCAGTGTCTCATAGCTGTGTTTGTGTTGATGTGTGGTGGTGTGACTGAGTGGCATGCATTATTGTTGTTGCTTGTTTTTGTGTGCCATTGTGAGAATGTCAGAGCTTGAATTACAGCAATGAACAAATGCTAATTTCTTGTTAAACTTGGTGAGAGTGGAAGTGAAGTCAGTATGAATAATCGCAAAGCAAATGTAAGTTTACTATGAAGGTGTGAAATAGCTCACTACCCCAGAAGCAGCTGAAATCTCCTAATTATGACGCCTTCCTTCACTTCTCCTTCCGAAAGTGGCCCATGAAATGTCACATGTAAATCACTTCTTTACTTTTCTCCAAGACTGATGTTTTTCTATCTGTGTGCCTCTCTAAAATATATAGCTTGATTTTGCATGTTTTGAACTTTATTAAATAGAATTTTGCTGAAAGTATCCTTTTGGCTCAAAACGAAAAGAAACTGCTACAAACATGTATTGATAATCAGAACAAGGAATATACAAAGTATGAACCTAGGAAGATGGACATCATAAAAATTGAAATGGCATACTTGAAGATTGATATCCTGGGCATTAGTGAACAACAGTGTACCAGTATGGCCTACTATGCTGGGAATGACAACTTAAAGAATAATGGTGTCACATTCATCATCAAAAAGAACATTTAAAACTCTATCCTGAAATATAATGCTGTTAGTAATATGATAATATTTATATGCCTACTAGAAAGAGCAGTTAATATGACTGCTATTCAAATTTACTCACTAACCACCGAGCCCAAAGATGAAGATGTTGAAGAGTTTTTCCGTTTTCTGCAGTCTGAGATTGATCAAAGATGCAAGTAAGATGCATTGGAATGTGAAAGCTGGCATCAAAGAAGAAGGATCAGAAGTTGGCAGATTTGACCTTGTTGATAGAAACTATGCCAGAGAATGCATGACAGAATTTTGCACAGCTTATGATACGTTTATTGGAAATATCTTTTTTCAGTAACATAAATAACGACTATAGGTGTGGACCTCATCACTTGTAATATTACAGGAATCAAATAGACTGCATCTATGGAACGAGATAGTGAAGAAGCTCAATATTATCAATCAGGACAAGGCCAGGGGCTGACTGTGGAACAGACCATCTACACAAATAAAACAAGTCAGAAAAGCAAAACAAGTCAATGAGAGTCAAAGTACAGCCTTAAGTATTGTGATGATTAACATTAAGTGCCAACTTGGCTAGATTATGATTTCCAGTATTATGTCGTTATACGCCATTTTATGTATTGTACACTTTAACCTCTATATAGTAACAGGTCCCTGGTGGTGAAGTGGTTAAGAGCCCAAGTTGCTAACCAAAAGATGACAGTTCAAATCTACAAGCTGCTCCTTGGAAAACTTGGACAGGGTTCTACTTTGTCCTATAGGGTCATTATGAGTTGGAATTGACTTAACAGCATATAACAACAACAATATAATGAGGCAAGATTAGTATGATATGTTTCTTGAGTCATACTCTGATGTAAGGGGCCTCTCTTTGAGCATGTGACCTGCATCCAGTATGTTAAGATGCTCTGTCAAAGCTCTCACTCTAGACCCTGCATCCATCATCACCTGAACTCCAGTTCTGGGGACTTGAGCCAACACCATGCTGTCTGACTTGCTGACTGGCATTCACCAGCTTCCGCAGCCCTATGAGTCAGCAGCCTACCAGCTGACCTGTGGTTCCGGAATTTGCCAGCTTCTGCAACCCTGTAGGCCAGAAGCCTGACAGCAAGCCTGCTAATTTTTGGGTTTCTCAGCCCTTGCAGGAAACTCTGGTGGCGTAGTGATTAAGTGCTACAGCTGCTAACCAAAACGCTGGCAATTTGAATCTGCCAGATGCTCCTTGGAAAGTCTTTGGGGCAGCTTTATTTTGTCTTTTAGGATCTCTATGAGTTGGAATGGACTCAGTGGCAGTGGTTTCTTTTTTTTTTTTTTTTTTAGCTCCGGCAAAGACGTGAGTCAGGAGAAGCCTCCATCCTGAAACCTGACCCAGAAATTTGGGGCTTCCTAGCCTCTGCAACTATACAAGCCATTTCCTTGCGATAAATCTCTCTCTCTATACTTACATACACTGCCAAGGAGAATAACTTGAGTGTAAAATTTATTAAAGAGTTTTACTGAGAGAAGCAGCTCAGAACCAGGAAGCAAAACCAAAGGGCCTTCATAATGCCCCAAAGCTATACATATTGTTGTTGTTGTTGGGTGTCGTCAAGTGGGTTTGGACTCATAGTGACCCCTTGCACAACAAAATGAAACTCTGCCTGGTCTTGCACCATGCCCACAGTTGTTTTTATGCTTAAGCCTATCTTTGCAGCCACTGTGTCAATCTATCTGGTTAAAAGTCTTCATCTTTTTCCCTGACCCTCCACTCTACCAAGCATGATGTCCTTTTCCAGGGACTGATCCCTCCTGACAACATGTCCACAGTATGTAAGGTGCGGTCTCACCATCTTTGCTTCCAACATGCATTCTGGTTGTACTTCTTCCCAGATGGATCTGCTTGTTCTTTTGACAGTCCATGGTACATACAATATTCTTCTCCAACACCACTCTTCAAAAATGTCAATTCCTTTTCTGTTTTCCTTTTACATTGTCCAGCTTTTGCATGCATATAATGCAACTGAATATACCATGGCTTGTGTCAGGTGCACCTTAGTCTTCAAGGTAACATCCTTGCTTTTCAGTACTTTAAGGAGATCCTTTGCAGCCGATTTCCCAGGTAACCAGGTAAGGGAGACTTTATAGGGCAAAACTGCAAGGGTTGTGTGATGGAGAGTACAAACACACTTCTTGAAATTTTGAAACACTTTCTGAGAACATTCAGAACAAACATTTTTCTATGCATTGGCTGACCACAAGTTTCAGCAAGGGTAACCACATTCTAATCTGTAAAATTTATATAATACTGTGGAAAGTTACAGAGTTAAAAAGGTTGCATTGTGAAAGCAGAAGGGAAACTTGATTTCAGCATAGGGTCTGGTGTACATCTTAGCCTAAAGCCCAACTCAGATGCCTCTTTTGAAAAATGCTTCCTCACCATCCCCTATTTTGATCAAGAATCATTGTAGGAATTCACTGATCAGTGTGATGGTTAAGATTGTGTATCAACATGGCTGTGTTATGATTCTCAGTGGCTTGGCAGTTATGATGTAATTCAGTAGCTATGTAGTAATGCAATCACCTCCTTAATGAGATCTGATGTAATGTAGTCACCTCCATGATAAGAGCTGTTGTGAGTAACCAAGCAGTTGAAATGGAGTTTCCTTGTGGTTGTGGCCCACATCTAATATAGGTGGACTTTCTGGCAAAGCTAATGGGCTTTTGCTCACTCTGGACCCTGCTGCTGGCTCCTGTTCATCTAACCTCTGGTTCTTGGTACTTGAATGAGCTGATCTTGTGTTTGCCAGCCTTTGCAGCTATGAAAGTCAAGAGAAGTCTCCAGCTTGATCAAACCTGGGAATTTCTAACCTTTACAGCTGCAAAAAAGCCATTTTTTGATATAAATCTCTTCCTACATGTATGTTTATATCCCTGACTGATATTGCTTCTCTGGAGAACTAAGCCTAGAATGTTTAGAACTGAGGGTGGTTCTAGAGAAACAAAATTGTAAGGATGAGTTTTCCAATCTGGTTTTTGAATCTGCTTAGTCTTAAAGATGTTGATGACTTTGCTTCCAGTAGTAAAGAGAGCATCGTTACTCTGTGGTGGAAGGTAGCAATAGAAATTTGAAAAATATCACAACCAATAATAGAACAGGTACTGATGATAGGCAAGGCTCTGGGTGATTGCATGTTTGATACATTTCTACAATTTTCTCAGGATGAGAAATATAAGGAAGCTGGTTGTCTGGTCTTATGTTTGCTATACAAAATGGTGAAAGAAAGAAATAAGCTCAGGGTTTCAAGGTCACAGCTCAAGCATGAATAAATGACTTTGGAGCTTCCACTTGTGTCCTGAAACCAAAAAAACCTAATGCCAACAGAGCTGATATTGCTGAAAAACAAACCCAGAGTCTTATCTTAAGAGCATCTAAATTACAATGACAACTGAATCCCCAATCTTGAAAGGTATCTGAAGTTAAAGTAAAGGCATCTATTGAGAAGAAATGGGATTCTGAAACTTGGGATGGAGACATATGAGCAGATAAACAGGAAATGGGATGCTGAGCCCCTAAATTCTGTTGTATTACTCCTGCCAACAGAATCAGCCCTCTCACGTCCATCTAAAGAGATTGCTTCATCTTTGTTTGCTAAGCCACCTCCCCTGGTAAAACCATTAACCACTCTATGTCCATCTGATGAGATTAACCCAGCTGTGTCTCAAGAACTTTTGTCTGAGTCATTGCCTGGAGTCAGATGCCTTACAAGACATTGCTTAGTGTTCCTAGAACACATCTCTACCACCAAATGTGCCACTGAGCCACAAAAGTCGATGTACAAAGCATGACCCAGGAGGAGATACTCTATACGTCAAAAGAACCACTTGATTTTTCTAATGCGTACAAATAGAAACCTGTGGAATATATATGGGAATGGCCATTAAAAACATGGAATAATGGTGCAGGGAATACAAAGTTGGATCAGCTTGAGTTTTGTTGATACGGGTTCACTAAACACAGGCTCTTCATTCAGTGTCTCAGCTTAAGAGGTTAAATTTGTTTGGTTGAGTCTCTGAAGCACAAATTAAGTGATGCTCCATATCAAGTAGGGTTGAAGTACCAGACCTGCCCTGGTATACTTTAGAAGGAATCCAAAGGCTTAGGAAATTGGCATGTTAGAGTGAATTTTTCAGGTAAGATTCACAGGCTGACACATGGAGTGCTAAGGGTACATACCTTTTACCACAATGGTGGGGAACAAATTTGTGAAGAGAGCCCCAGCATCTTTAAAGACTGCTGTGATTGCTATTTTATGTAAGTCATATTCAACAGTGGGAACTGTCCTAACTGAATTAAGATACCTAACTACGATGAATCTTATTGGACCCCATGGTGGCAGAGTCCAAGTAGTAGCACTTGATCAACAAAGACAAGCTGAATGTGACTATGATAATGGACAGTGGAATCAAGGCATTAATTCAAATAGTCTGATTCATATGGACTTACAACACCGTCTGCTTAGTTACAGTGTCCCTAGCAATAAAATAGATGGGAAATCTGCTAAATATTTATTTGATCTATACAAGTGAAAGAGTTATAGGTTAAGTGAACGATAGTTTAACTCAAATTGCCAGAATAGTCATGGTCCCTCATTCAAATTCCAGACTTCAGCCAGTTTACAAATTCCAGACATCAGCCAGTTTGAATGAAGGGGGTACTGGGTCTCCTTCAGGAAGGACCCTACTATGCTGCCAGAAATTTATTAGGTTAATCTTTCTTGCAGCCTTCCCCATGGGGATATGTGGCCTTTTACAAGAGTGACTGTTCATCAGTGGAAATGGAAATAATCAGATTTTTTCAGGGATTAATGGATACTAGCACAGAACTGACACTAATTCCAGGAGACCTAAGTTTGATTGATGTCTACCATTCAGAGTAGGGGTGTATGGAAGTCAGATTATTCATGTAGACTTAGCTAAAGCCAATATCACAGTGGGTCCCTGAACCCATCCCAGTTCCAGAATGCATAATTGGAATAGACACACTCAGTGATTTCCAAACTCCTACACTGGATCCCTGACTTGTGGAATAAGGGCTATTATGGTAGGAAAAGCCAAGTTAAAGCCATTAGAACTGCCCTTACTCATGAAAATAGTAAACTAAAAGCAATAGTGCATTTCTGGAGGGACTGCAGAAATTATGACAAACATTAAGGACTTAAAGGATGCACGGGTGGTGATTCCCATGACATGTCACTCAACATGCCTATTCAGCCTGTGCAAAAAGCAGGTAAATCTTGGAGAATGTCAGTGGATTATTACAAACTTAACCAGGTGGTGACTCAAATTCTAACTGCTGTTCCAGATGCAGTTTCATTGCTTGAACACATTAATATGTCTCTTTGTACCTGGTTTGCAGTTACTGATCTGGCTAATGCCTTCTTCTCCACATCTGTTCTAAAGGACGGTTAAAGCAGTTTGCCTTCAGCTGGCAAGGCCAGCAATACACCTTCACTGATCTACCTCACAAGTATGTCTACTCTCCAGCCTTACGTTATAATTTATTTCTCAGGGACCTGGATCTACTTTCCATTCCATGTAACGTCACATTAGTTCATTACATTGATGATATTATGCTGATTAGATCTAGTAAGGAAGATATATCAATGACCTCAGACTTGTTGGTGAAACATTCACACGCTGGAGGGTGGGAAATTAATTCAGCAATAATTCAGGTGCCTTCCACTTCAGTGGCATTTCTGAGTCTAGTGATATGGGGCATGTCTAGATATTCCTTGTAATGTGAAGGATAAGTTGTTGCATCTGGACCCTCTTACATCTAAAGAGATGACACAGCACCTGTGGGACTCTTCGGATTCTGGGAGGCAACACATCCCTCATTTGGATATACTACTCTAGCCTATTTATCAAATGACTCGTACATCTGGTAGTTCTGAGTAGAGCCCAGACCAAGAGAAGGCACTGCAAGAGGTTCAGATTGCTGTGGAAGGCACTCTGCTATTGAGTCATATGATCTTACTGAACCAACGGTGCTTAAAGTGTTAGTTCTAGATAGAAATGCTGTTTAGAGTCTTTGGAAGTCCCCTATTAATGAATCACAGTGGAAAATATTAGGATTTTGGAGCAAAGCCCTGCTATCTTTTGCAGGCAGTTACTATTCTTTTGAGAAACAGCTTTTGGCTTGTAACTAGGCCTTAGTAGGGACTAAATGTTTAACCATGGGCTACCAAGTCACCATGTGGCCTGAGCTGCCCATCATGAATTGAGTATTGCCTGACCCATGGAGTTTTAAAGTTGAGCAAGCACAGCATCAATCCAACATTAAATGAAAGTGGTGTATATGAGACTGCAATGAACAGGACCTGAAGTCACAGGAAAGTTGCATGAGGAAATGGCTCAAATGCTTTTGGTCTCCACTCCTGTCACACTATCTGTCCTTTCCCAGTCTGCAGATATGGCTTCATGGGGAGTTCTTAATGATCAGTTAAATAAGTAAGATAAATTTCTCCCTCGTTTACAGATGCTTCTGTGCAATATGAAGGCATCACTGAAAAGTTGACAGTGGTGGCAATACAGACCCTTCCTGGGACCTCCGTGAAGGGCAGTGATAAAGTCAAATCCTCCCAATAGGTAGACTTCAAGGAGTGCACCTGGTAATTACTTTGCTTGGAAGGGGGAATGGCCAGATGTGCAATTGTGTACTGATTTATGGTCTGTGACCACTGGTTTGGCTGGATGGTCATGGACTTGGAAGGAACATGACTGGAAAATTAGAGAAGAGTTATGTGGCTAGACCTCTCTGAATGAACCAAAGAAGTGAAGACAATTTGTGTTTCACGTGAATCCTCACCAAAGGATGACCTTGGCAGAGGAAAATTTTAACATTCAAGAGAATAGGATAAAGTCACCCTGTTTGCCCAGCTACTCTCTTCACTTCCACTGGGCTCATGAACAAAGTTGCTATGGCAGCAGGGATGGAGATTATGCATGGTTTTAGCAACACAGACTTCCACTCACCAAGGCTGACTTGATTGCAGCCACTGCTAATTGCTCAATCTGCCAACAGTGGAGACCAACAGTGAGTCACTGATACGTCACCATTCCTTGAGGCTATCAACCAGCACCTTGGCGACAGTTTGATTCCATTGGATTGCTTCTGTAATAGAAAGGGCAGTGTTTTGTTCTTACAGGAATAGACATTTATTCTAGTTATGGATTTGTCTTTCCTGCATGCAATGCTTCTGTCAAAACTATTGGTTGTGGACTTATAGAATGTCTTAGCCACCATCGTGGTATCTCATACAATGTTACCTTGGGTCAAGGGACTCACTTCACATCAAATGAAGTGCAGCAATTGTCCTATGCTCATGGAATTCACTCATCTATCAGGTTCTCCACCATTCTAATGCAGCAGGCATAGTAGAACAAAAGAATGGCCTTCTACAGGCACAATTTTGGTTTCATCTAGGTGACAATAACTTGTGGTGCTGGGGTAGCAATCTCTGGGAGGCTATATATGCTGTAAACCAGGATCCAGTATCTGATGCTGTTTTTCTCATTGTCAGGATACACATAGCAGAAATAGGAAAGGCGCCACTTGCTATTATCCCTAATAACCCACTTGCAGAATTTTTGATTCCTGTCCCTGTGACCCGGTGTTCTGGGGGTCTAGATGTCTTAGTTCCAAAGAGAAGAATAACCCCATCAGGAGGCACAATACTGATTCAATTGAACTGGATGTTAGGAATGCCACCCAGTCATTTTAGGCTCCTTATACCTTTGGGTCAATAGGTAAAAAAAGGAATCGGTGTATTGGCTGATATGACTGATCCTAATTACTATGAGAAAACCAGATTTATATTACTAATCTAGGTATAGAAGAGTATGTCTGGAATACAACAGATCTCTTAGTATGTCTCTTAGGACTACTATGCCTCGTGATTAAAGTCAGTGGAGAAAAACACTACCCAACTCTGTTAGGACTACTAGTGGCCCAGATCCTTCAGGAAAGGAGGTTTGGATCACCTTACCAGACAAAGAACCATAACCAGCTGTGTTGCTTGCTGAAGACAAATGGAATACAGAATGGGTAATTGAAATAGGTAGCTCTAAATACCAGCTACAACCGTGCAACCAGTTGCAGAACTGAGGCCTGTAATTGATATGAGTACTTCTGTTTTGTACGTGTGGATCAGATATTGTTGTTTATGTCACTCATGTAATATCAGATGTAAACAAAGCTAGTGCATTTTTGGTTGTATGCCTTTCAGTTGTACCATATTAGATACAAGTATGACTTTATTATTGTCTTTATTTAGAGCTGTATACATGATCTAAGCTGACAAAGGTTACACTCTGATGGTTAAAGTTGTATGTCAGTTTGGCTGGACTTTGCTTCTAAGTGGTTTGTAGTTACGTAGCTTTGTAGGTGTGTAATCATGTAATTACTTCCATAATGAGATCTGATGTAATGTAATATCCTCCATGATAAGGTCTGTTGTGAGAAGCCAATCAGTTGAAAGGGAGTTTCCTAGTGGCTGTGGCCTGCATCCAATATAAATAGACTTTTTGGTAAAACTCATTGGCTTTTGCTCTCTGGATCTTGCAGCTGGCCCCTCTTCATCTGACCTCTGGTTCTTGGGACCTGAGTTTGCAGCTTATCTGTGAATCTTGTGATTCATCACTCTCCACATCCTGTGAGCTAGAACTCTGTTGTCTTACCTCCCTATCTTGAGGTCGTCAGCCCCTGGAGGTGTGTGAGTCAAAAAAAGCCTCCAGTTTGCCTCACAGACATAGGACTTTCTGGTCTCTACAACACTGTGAACTGTTTCTTTAGTATAAATCTCTCTGTTTATATATATATTTATACAGTTTATTGGTTTTGCTTCTTGAACAACTCAGCCCAAAACAATCAGCTTTCAGAGCATTTTCTTCTCATGGTCTTCAGTGCTCTTTTTTTTTTTTTTAACACTATAAAGCAAGCCAGGTACCATCCAGGTATTCTTCTTCATGCTGTGGTTGGATTGCTGTGCTTCAGACTTAGGAGACTGAGTAGTGATAAAGGCTGAATTTAGAAGGAACAACCTGACATGGTCAGGTTAAGACGAAAAATCTGATTCTTTCTGGAGCCATCTTTTTTCCAACATACATGATTATTGCATAGTAAGGGAAATAGTTTGCTGGTTACAGTGGTGATTATACATTTTTAAAAAGTATTTAGTAGGTTTTATGACAACAAGAATAGTAATTAGGATGACTGTTACAGTTATTAGTGTGGAGATTCTTGATTTCCTTTGTAACAGTCACGCATTCTGGTTTAACTTAAACCCAAACCAGCATCCTGGCAGCAAACAGAAAATGGTCACTTCAGAATTTTTAAATTGAAAGTAAATTTATTTCCTCAAAACAGATCTGTTAAACTCACAAAGACTTATAACACAAAGGAAAGAAGACACTGAATACAACAGGCTGTTTACCTGTTGCCAAGCCAGCCAAGTTTACCTGTTAGTGGGTCCCAAAAGTCCATGAATTTGGAGAACCCGTAGGGTTCCATTGGTATCCACACCTGATTTCTTGGTCTCCTGGGAAGCCCGCAGCAGGAATGCACCTTCAAATTACACTCCTGACACCAAGAAATGTCAAAGAAAACAACTTGTGTCTTTGTAAAATTTATCAGAGTTTTACTGGGAGAATTAGACAGTTCAGAGCTGGAAGCAAAACAGAAGAAACTTCACAATGCTCTGAAAAGCAAACAGGCAAGGGAGCCTTTATAAGATAAAATCTCAAGGCTTATGTGATAAAGAATACAAGCATACCTTCTGAAGCATATATTTTCTGAGAAATTTTTGAGCAAGCTTTAAAATTATTTTTTATTGCAATTAAGTGAAAGTTTGCAATTCAATTCAGTTTTCCACACCCGCCTCTCTTCAGCTCTATTTTCTCTCCTTATCCTGTGACAGCATACTTTCCTTTTTCATTCTTTACTTCCAGTGTCCAGTCAACCAACACTTGTCTCCTCCTCTCTACCCTCTTGTCTGCTATCTGCAAAGAACTAGGCAGCCTCATATATGTAGAAAACCATAAAGTACACACACCACATGCATCATATTTTGTCTCTGAGTCCAGTCCATTCTTTGTCTGAAGTGTTGGCTTCAGTACTGGTTTCAGCTCTGGGGTAGCAGCAAGTCTAGGGTTCATGTTCTCAGGGGACCTTCGAGGCCGTTGGACCATCAGTTCTGGCCTTCTGAGTTCTTGATCTGCATACCTCTTTTTCTCGTGCTACATCAGGGACTCTACATTGTGTTCCCTGTCAGCGCTGTCTTTGGTGGAGGCTGGGCACCATCTTGTTCTTATGGTCTCATGCTGTTGTTATCTCCCAATCACATGGGTCCTTTTGTTTCCTGGGCTCATTTTTCCTTATGTCTTTGATGTTCTTGGATGTCACTTGTTCCAGATGACATCAGACAACACTAGGAATCATTGCCTAGAAAAATGGCTACACACATTCTTTGGGAGACAGTTCACTTCATGATGGCCCCCCGTCATATCTTTGCACTATGTAAAACATATTAACTTCATTATAGCAAAATTTTTAAGTCTGAGCCCCAAATCCAGAAATTCTTCTCTACCTGTGAAATCTAGAACACAAGTTATGTGTTTCCAAAATACAATGGCAGATCAGGCAAGTTAGATACTTCCACTACAAATGGGAGAAATTGCAGGGAAAGAAGGCAGGAACTAAGCAGATTGGCAGAACACATTACGTTAGCCCTCAAGGCTTGAAAACAATCTTCCATCCTCTGAGACGTTTTACTCAATGAACCTACTTCCAGACTGCTAGGTATTGACATATCTCTGGATTCTGAGGTCCACTGGCCCTTGGCCCAGATCTGCCTTCTAGGCCCACTGGGACATCAACTCTGCTCCCTCAGCTTTTGGTGCACCATTTGCCTAGTCTTTTTGAGTAGTAATTCTACCCTTAGAAATACCAGAGACCATGGCTCCACCCTTAGAGACCACTGAGGTCGTGGCCATACCTTTTGAGACTGAGGCAGTTCAGCTCCTTGTGTCCCTTGTCTCTTCAACTTCTGCTTCTTGCGGTCTCTTGGCCCAAGCCTCATGCCTATTTCTGCCCTTCTAGGGCAAGTGTTCCAAAGCTCTGTATCTCCCCAGATAAGTGCCAGAGGCACCCCATCCACCAGGAAGCTTCCTGCATATGGGCACTCAACTCCATTGCCTTGTAAGTTGGCTCCAGTGCTATCTGCTAGCTCGTGCTCATCTCCTGTTTCTACATTGCTGGTTTGCTGGTGTTTTCACAATCTACACACTTTCCTTGGTGTTAACAGTTCTCCTTATTTCCTTCTGAGTCTTGTATCCATTCATAGTTTCAAAACTGCTGCCACACTTTAGGCTTCTGTTAGAACAGTCCCGCACTCTCTTGGTACCTAATTCTGTCATAGGCATTGCAATGGACTGAACTGAGTCAACTCAAAAATATATGTAGTCATTTGTCTGGGCTGCGATTCCCAATATTGTGTGAC
This sequence comes from Heterohyrax brucei, assembly GCA_028571685.1. NCBI lineage: Eukaryota > Metazoa > Chordata > Mammalia > Hyracoidea > Procaviidae > Heterohyrax > Heterohyrax brucei. The sequence continues at coordinate 58,973,254 of CM053158.1, read as the reverse complement.
TGTCCTCCATCTTGTGATTTTCCTATGCTGTAAATCTTAATCTCTGCCTATGGTTAATAGACTGGATTATATTAAAGAGGATTAGGGTGATATTGCAGCACTCTTCCTAAGGTCACCTCCCTGCTCCAGTGTAAAGGGAGTATGGCTTGTACCGCCTTTTATTCTTTAAGAGATAAAAGGAAAGGGAAGCAAGCAGAGAGTGGGGACCTTGTATCAAGAAAGCAGAGCTGGGAGCAGAATGTGTCCTTTGGACCTGAGGTTCCTGTGCTGAGAAGCTCGCTGATCAAAGAAAGATTGGTGCATTATAAGGACCTTCCTCCACGCCACCAAAAAGGGAAACCTTCCCTTGAAACTATTACTCTAAATTCCGACTTGTAGCCTACTGGGGGGTGTAAGAATAGAGTGTTCTTTGCTAAAGCCATCCACTTGGGGTATTTCTGTTAGAGCAGTACCAGATGTCTAAGACAGTCATCTAGAGTTGCTCTAACAGAAATACCACAAATGAATGGCTTTCAAAAGAGAAATTTCATTCTGTCACAGTCTGGTAAGCTGTAAGTCCAAATTCAGGGTATCAGCTCTAGAGTAATTCCTTCTCTATTGGATCTGGAGGAAGATCTTTGTTGTTAATCTTTCCCTAAACTGGGAACTTTTGAGATGCAGAGACCCCAGATCCTTTTCTAAGGGTGTGCTCTGCTTCCAGCACTCATTCCTTCCTGGTGGTCAGGTCCCCAAATCTTTTCTTAATTCTGTTTTTTTTATATTTGAAGAGATGCCTCAAGGCACAATACAACCTTACACATTGAGCCCTGCCCTGCCAACACAATTGCCACCTATCTTCCCTTATTAACCTAACAGAGGCAGGATTGAACATATAGGAACATCCAACAGTACCAGGAATTATGGCCTAGCCAAACTGTTACACACACTTTGTAGGTGGGGACACAATTCAATTCACAAGGCCCATCAAAGATGTATATCCTACCTGAATTTAGAGACCATCTCAAGAAAAATTTGACAGACTGAACACTAATGATAGAGGACCAGACCAACTGAGGGATGATGTTAAGGATACCGTGCATGAAAAAAGAAAAAGGATGTTGAAAAGAAAGAAAAGACCAAAATAGATGTCAGAAGAAACTTTGAAAGTTATTCTTTGACATAAAGCAGGTAAAGCAGAAGGAAGAAATGATGAAATAAAATCACCCAACTGATGATTTCAAAGGGTGGCTCCAATATACAGACTACTACAATGAAATGTAAAAAAACCCCCAAAACCAAAAAACCATGGAGTTAGAGAACCAAAAGAAAATAACATACTGAAAGAAGTGAAGAAAAAAATTCAAGCTTATAGTTGCAATATTGAAGGATTCTGTGGACATATCATTAAAGATGAAGCAGAAAGCATCAAAAAAAGATGGAAGGAATACACAAAGTCACTGCAGCCAAAAGAATTGGTCAACATTCAACTGTTTCAGAAGGTAGCACATGATCAAGAACTGATGGTACTAAAGGGAGCAATCCAAGTTGCACTGAACACATTGACAAAAATTGATGCTTCATGAATTGATGGAATACCAACTGAGATGTTTTAACAAACAGATGCAACACTGGAAGCACTCACTCATCTATGTCAAGAAATATAGAAGACAGCTACCTGGCTAACTGACTGGAAGAGATCCCTTATTTGCAACTATTCCAAATAAAGGTGGTCCAACAGAAGGTGGAAAGTATCTAACAATATTACTAGCCTCACACACAAGTAAATTTTTGTTGAAGATAATTCAAATACAGTTGCAGTAATGTATTTATGGGGAGTTGCCAGAAATTCAAGCCAGATTCAGGAGAGGATGTAGAAAGAGGAATATTGCTGACGTCAGATCTTGGCTGAAAGCAGAGCCTACTAGAAAGATGTTTACCTGTATTTTATTGACAATGCAAAGGCGTTTGGCTGTGTAGATCATAACAAATTATGGGTAACATTGTGAAGAATGAAAATTCCACAACACTCAAATTGTGCTCATTAAGAAGCGTGTATAGATCAAGAGGCAGTCATTTGAAAGAAAAAGGGAATACTGTGTTGTTTAATGTCAGAAAATGTGTGCATCGGGGTTTCATCCTGTCACTGTACTTACTCATCCTTATGCTGAGAAAATCTGAGAAGTTGGACTGCGTGAAGAACAGGGCGTGAGGACTGGAGGAAGATTCATTAACAATCTGAGATACGCAGATGGCACAACCCTGTTGGCCGGAAGGGAAGAGGAGCTGAAGCACTTGCTGATGAAGATCAAAGACTACAGCCTTCAGTATGGATTACACCTCAACATAAAGAAAACAAAAATCTTTACAACTGGACCAATAAACAACATTATGATGAATAGAGAAAACATTGTTGTCAAGGATTTCGTTTTTCTTGGATCCACAATCCATGCCGATGGAAGCAACAGTCAAGAAATCAGTATTGCACTGGGAAAATCAGCTGCAAAAGACTTCTTTAAACTGTTAAAAAGTGTTACTTTGAGGACTAAGGTGTACTTGAAAAAAGTCATAGTGTTTTCAATCACCTCATGCGCATGTGAAAGTTGAACAATGAGTAAGGAAGAGTGAAGGAGAGTTGATGCCTTTGAATTACGGTGTTGGCAAAGAATGTGGAATATACCATGGACTGCCAGAAGAATGGGTAAGTCTGTCTTGGAAGAAGTACAGCCAGAATGTTCCTTAGAAGCAAGGATGGTGAGACTCATGTCATGTGTTTTGGACATGTTATCAGGAAGGACCAGTCCCTGGAGAAGCATATCACACTTGGTAAATCAGAGGGTCAGTAAAAAAGAAGAAGACCTGCAGTTAGATAAACTGACATGGTGGTTGTAACAATGATTATAAGCATGATGAAGTGTGTCTGTCGTCTTGCTGAATATAGCGTTGACATGAGTACGAGCCGACTTGACAGTAGCTAACAACAAGAAGATGGAATTCACAAGAATGAACAAATACGTGTAGAAAGAACCACAGCCAGAAAGCTCCTTAGTAGTAAGGATGGCCAGACTTTGCCTCAGGTAGTTTGAACACTTTATGAGGAGGGATTAGTCTTTAGAGAAGAAAATAATGTTTGGTAAAATAGAGGTTCAGTGAGAAGAGGATGACTCTCAAAGAGATGGATTGACACAGTGGTGCAACAATGGACTCAAACATAGCAATGATTCTAAGGATGGTGCAGGACTGGATAGTGTTTCCTTTTATTGTACTTAGGGTTGGCTATGAGTCAGAACTTACTGGACGGTACTTAACATCAATGAAGGTTAGAGGATATACTCTGTATTATTTCTGTTCTTTTTAATTTAAGGTTTGTTTTACGGCTCAGATGAAGTCTTTCTTGGATACAATTCCATGAGCTGCTATTGTGGAGTGTCCTGTAAATGCTTTCATATCCTGTTATTGATGGTTTGGATCAGTTCTTCTATATCCTTGTTTATTTTCTGTGTACCAGTTCTATTTATTGCTGAGGAAGGAGCATCGAAATATTCAACTCTAAACTGTGGGTTTGTCTAATTTTCTTTCTGTTCTGTGTGTCTTTGTTTTATGTGTTTTGAAGCTCTATTGTTAGGTGCATTCACATTTCAGATTGTTGTGTCTTCTTGGTAAATAGACCTTTTACCATTTTATAATATCTTTATTTATCCATAGTAATTTCCTTTGCTCTGAAATCTACTTTAGGTGATACTAACACAGGCACTCCAGTTTTTTTGTTGTTAGCTTTTTCATGACATCTCTTTATATGCAAACTACCTATGTAAATTTATTTGAAATGAGTGTCTTGTAGAAAACACATAGTTAGGTCACTTTTATTTTCATTTTTATGTGGTAAAATATGTTTAATGTACATTTTCTATTTTTTAACCATTGAACAATTCAGTCACATTAATTTTGCGCAACCATCATCACTCTTGATTTCCAAAACTTTTCATTACCCCAAACACAAACTTCGTACCTATCAAGCTTTAATTCCCCATTTCTCTCCCTCAAACTCCTGGTCATTTCTATTTTACTATCTATCTTTATGAATTTGCCCATGCTAGATACCTTATATAAATGAAACCATACAATATTTGTCCTTCTGCATTTGGTTTGTTTCACTTAGTATAATATTTTCAAGGTACATCCATTTTGTAATGTGTTAGAACTTTTTTATATAAACCAAACCCAAATCGATTGCTGTTGACTCCATTCCTGACTCATAGTGACACTACAGGATGGCCTAGAACTGCCTCTAGAGGGCTTCCAAGGAGCAGTTGGTGGATTTCAACCACTGATCTTTCGGTTAGCAGCCACAACTCAACCACTGTACAACCAGGGCACTACTTCTTTATACAGCTGCATAATGTTTCTGTGTGTGTATATACCACATTTCATTTATCTGTTAATCTCCTGGACATTTCAGTTGTTTCCACCTTTTGGCTATTGCTGATCATCAGTGTGCAACTGTTTGATTTCCTGTCTTAACTCTTTTGGGTACAACCTTTTGGGTACAACCTAGCAGTGGAATTGCTGTCTCAAATGATAACACTATTTGTAACATTTTGAGGAACAATCAAGCTGTTTTCCACAGCAGCCGCACCATTTTATAGTCCCACCAACAACGGATGGAAGTTCCAGTTTCTCCACAGTCTTACCGACATCTGTCATTTAACTTGTTTTTTGTAACAGCCATCCTAGTAGGGTAGGAAGTAACATCTCATTGTGGTTTTGACTTGCAATTCCCTACTGACTAAAGACGTAAACGTCTTTTCGTCTGCTTTTTGGCTATTTGTATATGTTCTCTGTAGAACTGTCTAACCATATCCTTTGACCATTTTTGGACTGGCTTTTTTTTTTTTAAGTTGTAAGTTTTCTTCCAATGTTCTGGATATTGATCCTTTATCAGCTATGCAATTTGCAAGTATTTTTTCTCATTCTGAAGGTTGTCTTTCTACTCTGTTGATTGTGTATTTTAATACGCAAAAGTTTTAAATTATGATGACATCCAAGTTACCTATTTTTCTATTATTTCCTGTGCTTTTGATGTCTTATCTAAGAATACATTTCCACCTTGAAGGTCATGAAGCTTTTCCATTGTTTTCTTCTCAGAGTTTTATAGTTTAGGTCTTTGGTCCCTTTTGAGTTGATTTTTGTATGTAGTATTAGGTGAGGGTCTGTCATGGGCTGAATTGTCTCCCACCAAGATGTGTGGAAACTTGGCTAGGCCGTGATTTCCATTGTTGTGTGGTCATCCACCGTTTTGTCATCTGATATGATTGTTCCTAGGTGTTCTAAATCCTACCTCTCTGATGTTAATGAGGTGGGATTAGTGGCAGTTATGTTAATGAGGCAGGACTCAATCTATATGATTAGTTTGTGTCTTAACTCAATTTCTTCAGAACATAAAAGAGAGAAGTGAGCAGAGCAACAGGGGGCTTCATACAACCAGAAACAAGAACCTAGAGACTACAGAGTCCTTTGGATCTGGGATCCCTGTGCTAAGAATTTTCTCAGTAGGGGAAGACTTATGACAATGACCTTCTCCTAGAGCCAACAAAGAGAATGTAATGTTTAAGACTATATGTCAGTGTGGCTGGGTCATGATTCTTAGTGGTTTGGCAGTCTGTAATGTTATGATCACTTTCATGATAAGATTTGATATAATGAGATGATCTCCATGGTGGGATCTGCTGAGTAGCCAACAGTTGAAAGAGAGTTTCCTAGGGTATGTGACCTCTACCAAATATAAGCAGACATTCTGGCAAGTTTCTTGGGCTTTTGCTTGCTCTAGATCCTATAGTGGGCTCCCATTTTTCTGGCCTCTGGTTCTGGGAACTTGAACTAGTGGCTTACCTGCTGTCTTACCTGCTAATCTTGTAATTCATTAGTCTTTGCAGGCTGTGAGGAAGAGCTCTGCTCTGCTAGTCTTGGGGTCACCATCTCCTGTGTCTATGACCTGTGTCTTGACCCACGGACTCAGGGTATTCCAGCCTGTACAACCAAGTGAGCCATCTCCTTGATATAAATCTCTCTTTATATGTATTTATATGCTTTTACTGGTTTTGTTTCTCTAGAGAATCCAGCCTAATACAGAGAGAAGGCTGTCTTCTGGAGCTGGTACCTTGAATTTGGGCTTCTAGCCTCCTAACCTATGAGAGAATAAATCTCACTTTGTTAAAGCCATCCACTTGTGGATTTCTCTTATGATAGCACTGGGACCTAGGGGAAGACTCTATGTGTCAGCTTTGAGGGATGACACTTCTTTCAGTATTTCTAGCTGTAGTATTCCTCAGTTTCTTGCTTTCTTGGAGATCACTGCACGGCATCTATCTTTCTTCTGTTTGTGTTTTTACTTGCTTGTCTCTGTGGTTAATCTTATATTTTTATATCTCAGAAGTGATTAAGTTTGAGACACAGCATACTCTGATATGGCCTTCCTAACATGACAAAGAAAATCTGATTCCTGAATGTGATTACATCCACAGGTATAGGCATTAGGATTCCAACACATATTTTGGGGAGATGCAATTAAACACGTGACAAATTCTAACCTCTCTCATAAAGGATGATTCCCAGAAAATGCATGTACCATTTACTCTTAAGTCCTACTGCCTAGAATTAAATCATTTGGTTAGATCTTACTGCAAAGAAAGCTGGGTCATCTGCTCTTTATTCTGAGAAGCTATCTGCTCAGTTAATACCCATGGAACCTATTACAAGGAATGAAGGAAGAATAAAAATTGTCAAAGGGTCCCTCATTATTGGCTGTATGCATTACCTGAAGATTGTATCTTTTGTGTCATCTGCATTGTTCAGTTACACTGAAGACTGATACCATTTGGCTTTTCTAATATCAGTTTTAGAGTTTTTAAGGTAGTATTCTATTCTCTTTCAGGACTGTGTTCTAGTTCCTTGGATGTAAGGGGGAGAGACTTAGGGATTGGCCAGTACCTTTTGTTCTCACCAATTTTTATCATCAGTAACCACATTGTTTGGTTGATTCCTAGGCCAGGTGACCAATTTTTAGACAATTTTCTTATTGTTCAATCCATTTTACAAAGGTACAGAGAGTTGCTCAGGAAGTTTGTGTAACTGACCCAAAGTCAAGTAGCTAATAAGTGGAGTGCTAACATTTTCATTCAGGCCTTGTCATGCCTTGAACTGTGTCTGCCCGAAAACCTCTGTAGTGATTTGGCTAGCCCAGGATTCCTGGTATTACGTGATGTTCCTACAAGCTGTAAATCCAGCCTCTATGATGTTAATGGGGGAGGATGGGTGGCAGTTGTGTTGGTGGACAGGACTCAGTGTGTAAGATTGTGTTGTGCTTTGAGGCAATCCCTTGAGATATAAAAGAATGAAGCTGGCAGAGAGGTTTGGGGACCTCATGCCATCAGGAAAGTAGCAGGGCTGGGAGCAGAGTGCATCGTTTGGGAAGGACCTGGGCTCCCTGAGCCTCAGGAGTCCCAGTCCAGGGGAATATTGACAGAAGGACCTTCCTCTAGAGCCAGCAGAGAAAGACTTACCCTGGAGCTGATGCCATGAATTTGGACTTGTAACCTACTGGACTGTGAGCGAATTCCTCTGTTAAAGGCATCCACTTGTGGTATTTCTGTTATAGCAGTACTAGATGACTAAGACAGGCCTAATAATTAGTCATTTTGTTACTAATATAATTTGATGTGCGGTCTTTATTCAGTTTTTTTGCTTTCTGTGTGTTACGCTTTTAAAACATTTCGTTTTATCTACTCTTCTTTTGAATTGGTTGAATTTTTTTGTTTCACATTTTCCTCTGCAGTGAAATTGTATTTCTATTCTTCTAGTTATTACTTTTGAATTTTTAGTAGAACATTAGTGGCTAAGTGTTCTGCTGTTAATCAAATGGTCAGTAGTTGATTCTACCAGTCACTCCTTGGGGACCTATGGGGAAGTTCCACTCTGTTCTATAGGGTTGCTGTGAGGTGGCTCAATGGCAATGAGTTTTGTTTTGATTTTTAGCTTATTTAAACTTAGTGTTAATACAATAATGAAAGTGTAAGATTAATCATCTTTATTCTTTTTTTCAAACAATACAGTGATCTTATGTGTCTTAGGTTAAGTTGTCTAAAGAATTAAAACCAGTAAAGCATACAAATGTATATACCTACCCACTGCTGTTGAGCTGGGGCTGACTCATAGTGATCCTAGAGGGATTAGAGCAAAACTGCCTGGTGAAATTTCCAAGGAGTGCCTGGCGGGTTTGAACTGCTGACCTTTTGGTTAGCAGACATAGCACTTAACCCACTCTGTCACCAGGATTTCCATAAATGTATATAGAGAGATTTACATGAAGGAAATGGTTCATGTAGTTGTATAGGCTGGACCATCCCTAGACTGTAGATCAAGCTGAAGGCTTCTTCTGATTCACATACCCACTTACATTTGATTAAGGCCATGCCCAAAAGGAAATTCCCTTTCAAGTGATCGGCTGCTTATAGCAGATCCCATCATGGAAGTGATCACCTTATATCAGATCTCATCACAGGAGTGACCGCATCATTATATGATTGCCAAATTACGAATTGTCAAACCGTTGAGAATCATGGACCAGCCAAGGTGGCACACAGCCTTAATGATCACATAATAACTCATTAAATTTAATCATTCATTGCTAGGGTGGAGTGGAGGTAAAAAAAAAAAACTGGCATTTTTTTAGTTATTGTCTTTTGGCTACTCTTTTAAAAATATGTATTTTATTGTGCTTTAAGTGGAAGTCTAGAGTCCAAGACAATTTGTCATACAAAAAACCTACAACACACATTGCTATGTAGCTGTAGCTGTTCTCCCCACTCTGTGATAGTACACTCTTCCTGTCCACCCTATATTTCCAGGATCCTTGAACCAGCTCATTTCCCCTCTTGTGTCACCTCTGGACAGGTGCTGCCCAGTCAGCCTCATATGTCTACTTAAGCCAAGGAGCTCACTCCTTACCAGTATCATTTTATGTCTTCTAGTCCATTCCAATCTTTGTCTGAAGAGTTGGCTTTGGGAATGGTTTCGGAACTGGGCTAACACAGAGCCTGGAGGTGATGTCTTCTGGAGACCCCACAGTCTGGTCTTTAAGACCACCAAGTCTGGTCTTCACTTGACTACTTTTAGGAGATTCTCTTTGTTATCTCATTTTACATTGATTTGTTTAGATGAGGATTTCTTTTTACTTATCTGCTTTGTATTTGCTGTGATCCTTATCTCAGAATTCTTATGTTTTATTAATTTAAGGAATTTCTCAGCCATTAGTTATGTCTTTAAATATTACTCTTCTCTTGTTCTCTCTACTTCTTCTTCTTTGAATTCTGGCCAGATATACCTCAGAATTTCTGTAAGTTACATGCTTTTTAACATTTTCCATCTCCTTCCACTGTCTGAGCTGCAATCCAGTTAATTTCTTCAGACTTATTTTCTAGTTCACCACTTTTCTCTGTAATTATGTCTAGTTTGCTTATTATGGTTTTTATTCTAATTATTATGATATTCATTTAAAGAAGTTCTCTTTGTAATTTAAAAAATAAGCCTGATCTTTTTTATGTTTTCTTGTTCATGCTGTTAGTTCCTGATGCTCTAACTCATAGCAACTCACGGTGACCGCTACAGTGATTTCTTCTTGATGGTGTGTTATCTATTTGTTAGTACCTCCAGTCGAAATAACAAATCTAATCCTCTATTGCCAAGCCTTCTCCCTCTAAAACTTGAATGGTAGAGAGTAGGGCTCACTGGCTCAGCTCTCTACGATCTTGGGTACCAAGGCTGGCAGCTGAGAGACTCAAGTAGGCGGTTGGGGAGCCATGGGAAGCGTACTTTAGTTTTGCTGTCGAGTTTATTCCCTGCTTCCCTCCAGCCAAGGGAACTTCCCTAGAATAACAAAGCAAGAAGCTGGAAGCTATAAAGTGAGAGAGTTTAATTATCCAATTACTGCTCAAGAGGGCACACAAAGCCAGCAGGATGGTGAAGGTAAGTAAGAAACAGGCTGGGGCCAGGATGGTGGCTAGGTTGTGGGGAAGGGTAATGAGTCAGTTAGAGGCAGAGACCAGGGCTCAGGAAGAAGCTTGGGTGAATTCCATCCCCAGCATTTCTTTTTGGTGCCTTTCCTAAGGGGAGGCAGAGCAGAAATGACCTTAATGCAGGGGGGAGAGGGCAATGCCTTTCCCTCAGGGTGAGCTGGCTCTGGAGCCAGCCAGCGCCTAACACCAGCCTCACGGTACCCCAAAGTCTGGTAGGGATATGTACTTTCTGGATGCCACATGGTGCCAGACAGGGTCTATTTTCACTGGGCCACCATTAGAGCAGGCACAGTGCCGCTTGAGACTCGCTATACCAGGCTCCTACTCCCCCAAAACTTCACTCTCAATTTCTGTGCCCTCCGGACACCACCCCAAATGCACACGAACACACTTTCAGGACTTACCTTCTCAGGTAGGGGTCTTCTCCAATGACACAGACACAGATAGGCCAGGGGGGCCAGAGGGGCTAGAGATGCCACCAGCAGCAGAACCCAGACACCCAGGAACACAGCCTTGAGGCCTGTGAACAGAGCCTGGGAACAAAGGAAAAAGCCATGGGCACAGAATAGCATCCCTGCTCTGTCCTTGTTCATCAAGGACGTACATACACTCCACCACTTTATTCCACATCTGTAGCTTCTGGAGAGAGCTATGAAGGGAGTCCCATGTAGGGTCATCACAGCTCTGTACTGCTTCGGTCAGGCTTCTGGTCTTATCTGTCAGCACGAGGCTGGCTGTAACTGGGCTCCCGGACAACCTCCAGTAACAGTGAGGACCCAGGGGAAACAGGAATTCCATGGATGCATTTCTTCCTAGTCTTAGAAAACACTTGGGGGCATTTACTAGCGTATTCTTGTATCTTTCCTGCTGGTCTGTAATGCCTCCAGCAGCAGGACTTTTTCTCTCATGCTGTGTCTCTGGTCCCAGTCACCCAGCCTGGTGCTGAGTAGGTACCAAACACTGTTGCCGGAGGCCCCCCTGAGCCTGCTGGCAGCCACACCACCAGCCCACTCACTCTCAGCATGTGCACGTAGGAGAGGCACAGGTGCAGCCTGCTGGCTTCTTCTGGACTCAGTGTGCTGGGCGGTAGAGTGGGCCAGCTACTCTGGGGAGTGTCACAGACATAGTTCCCACGGTACATGGAGTTCTGGTGAAGCTCAATACCCCAATTCTAATGGCAGCAACAGCAGTGGGAAAAGCTGTCAGAGCAAGCAGGATCCTCAGGAAGCCCTATGGGGAGAAAACAGAGGCCATTGTGGTGAGTTCACAGTCTCTTCTGGATCCCTGCCTGGGGAGATAGGGGCTGGGCCATGTGCAGTGGGCATGATGGGGCAGGATGTTTGGGGTGACCCCAGCCTGATGGCCTTCCTGAACTTACCCAGCAGATGCCATCCTGTTTCTTGTGAAGGAAGGTAGCAGCTCCCGCCGACACAGCCTAGGAGAAATTGAAGCAGGAGCTGGCTGAGCCTAGGAAGGGCGATTTCCTTCATCTCACTTCTGTTCCTCTACGACTGCCTCACAGGTCTCTCCCTAGCAGGGGTCTGGAAGAGCTCCTGAGACTGCAGGACACTGCTGCAGTGACGTCTATCTTTGCTTGCCACAGTGCCAACTTAATTCCCTCCTTCCCCACTATGTTGTTTTCAATCAGCACCATGTTTTCTGTAAGTTCAAGGGTCAAGTCTTGTGGATAGAACAAGATCACCTGGATGCAGAAGCCAGATCCCCAGATGACTTCCATCCCCATTAAAAGCTCCTTAGCACCCACCTGTGTGCTAGGGCTGTTCCTGTGCCCCTGTAATGAAGGCCTGAGAAACAGAAGGAAAATCCAGGCCATCTTGGCATCGAATGGGATCCCTTGCCTTCTCCCTTGGGTCACATCCTCTGTCTGGTGGTCCCTCCCTCCCAAGCAAGGTCTAAGGAAATCTGGGGGTGAAAGTACCTGTGAGGCAGGATGGGAGTTTCAGGGGCTGGTCCTGGAAACTCCCCTGTGACTAGAGTGTCTCCTGGGAAAGGGGGAGATGAGGTAGTAGTGTCTGCTGTGGACGGCAGGGGACACAACGGAGGGGGAAAGCACTGGGTGGGGTCGGAGGGCTGGCTGCCAACTGAACACGTGGCTTTGCTCCTCTTAACTGTTTCTTGTCTGCGGAGAGGTGGATTGTCCCAATGATGGCACATCTTTTTGATCTTTAACATGCTACAGTATAGTGTTGAGAAGGATGGCTCTACTGCCTCTGACAGGAGGTCCTCACCTGCCCCTCCTCAAGCCCCGTTAGCTTCCTTCCTGTTCCACTCACCACTGCATCTGTCCAGATGGCAGCCCCTGAGCCTACCAGGTAGGAGGGTGGGAAGATGTAGAGGAATCCTCCTAAGACCTCACTCAAGACACCCAGCACAATCTGTATCACCTGTAAGATAGAACCCAGCTCCCAGAGTGTGTGTGGGAGCGGGGCAGAGACAACCTCTGCTCCAAACCTTGGGATAGCTTGAGGTCCTGCCACTCCAGGCATTAATGGTTAAAACCCCCAGACAAGCATGCATGCCAGCCCACCCTGAGCCTAGCTGAGGGATGGTGTGGGTATCCCAACCAGAGGGGCTGTGAAAAAACAGTGCTCCACCCCTGCATCTCTTCAACCTGCAGCCAACCAGACCCACAGATTTGCTGGAGAAGGTCAGCAAGTGAGAAAGCCAAAAGCCAAGTGAGAAAAGGTGGAACAAAAATGCAGTGTGCTAAATGGAGTTGAGGAAACCCCGGTCGCATAGTGGTTCAGTGCTATGACTGCTAATCAAAAAGTTGACAGTTCAAATCTGCCAGATGCTCCTTGGAAACTCTATGGAGCAGTTCTACTTTATCCTATAAGCTCACTATGAGTTGGAGACGACTCAACAGCAGTGTTTTTGTTTTTCTTTTTAATGGCACAAAAGTACCATGTAGAAGCAGATTGTACTCACCCAGGATGCTACCAGCACTTGGCTGCTACCCGGTGCCCTGGTGGCAGTACCCTTGTGATGGGCCCAGGACTGCAGTTGGGAGCCTGCGGCCTGCAGGAGCTTGGCCAGAGCAGACTCTTGGTGGATGTGCACATCGATGTGGGTGGGCTGGGGTCCCACAGGGGCCAGCCACCCCTGTCTGTAGTCTCTGTACAAGTAAACATCCTGTCTGATGGGAGGAAGGAGCATCAGTGAGGATGAGGTGGCACAAGAAGACTTTGCTGGCACTGAGGAGGACAGGCAGTGGAGTTTGAGGTGCTTCAGTGGGCCCTGGTTACCACACTGCGCCTCATCTCTCAAGGGTACACGGTTGGGGGTAGCATGGCTCTAGGCCTGCCACACCTTCCCCTTGGCCTCATCTGCTATTCCCCGACACTCTCCCCTTTCAGCCTGGTGGGTCTGGTTGAGCCAGTGCCCCGTGTTCCTAACCACCCTGCCCCTCTACTCATACTGAGGGTATGTGACCACCACCTGCCCAAGGCCCTTGTCTCTGCCCCACTTCTCAGGAGCACTCAGGTTAGAGTGCTCATCCCTGACCCCTGATGAGCCTTCTGCTGTAGCAGCTATCCCTCAGCACGGCTCCAGGGCCTTCTGCGGTCTTCCTTCCCACCACGGGATACTTAGCACTTACCTGTCTGTCCAAATTGCTCCCCTGCCCCCTGTAACAAAGACCTTACTTGGGGTAGGCATGGTGGCAAAGGCCAGGCCATCTTGGCTTCAAACAGGACCCCTTGACTCCTCTCCTGCCCCCTTCCTGGAGTCACACCCTCTGTCTGGTTGTCCCTTCCACAATGGCAAGGTCTGTGGGAAGCAAGACCTGTGAGGCAGACTGAGGACTTTGGGAGCTGGTCTTGGAGACTCCCCTGGGAGGGAATCTTGTGCAAGAAAATCTCCCAGGAAAGGGGCTGACTGGGCTGTGGGGCCCTGCCTCACCTGCTCGCCTCTCTCTGGACCTCAGTGCAGAGTGTGCAGAGATGGGGTATAAGGAGCCTGCGCCGGACCCAGACAGCAGAAGTTGGCTGAGAGTCACAACGGGAAGCAGGAGGGTGGTGAATGATCAATCTTTAGTGCTACAGTTTTTCTTCAGCAGAGAGCCACAGCTAAGGGGCCGCTCTAGGGTTTTCCAGCTGCTGGTGGATCATTGGGAAACCCCCACTGCTGCTAATGAAAACTTCACCAGTTTGAATCTACCAGACACTCCTTGGAAACTCTGGGGCAGTTCTACTTTGTCTGTAGGGTTGTTGTAAGTCAGAATTGCCTCAGAGGCAATGGGTTTAGTGGATCAGTGGAGCCCTGGTGGTGCAGCAGTTTAGAGCTTGGCTGCTAACCAAGAGGTCAGCAGTTCGAAACCATTAGCACAATTCCTTTGGGGTTGTGACTCCATGACAATGGGCTTTGTTTTTACTGGATCAATCAATCAGTGAGGGAAAGGGCACAGCGTTGAGGAGTTCTAGGACATACCATGTCCTGGGGGCACAGAGTTGAGGAGTTCTAGGACAAACCATGAAACTGTCCCTCTCCCTCCCCTCCCCAGGGGTCACTGTTTTCAGAACAGCTATACATGCCTGTGCATGTCAGTGTGTGTGCTGTATGAATGGGTCTGAGTATATGCAGTTTGAATGTGTGTGTATGTGTTGACTGACTGGGTGTGTGTGTGGGTGTTTTTACAAAGGTCCTTCTGCCTTCTCCTGACAGTCTGGTTACCTATTTAAGATGGAAAATCCCCAGAGGGGCCCTTTTGCTCCAGCTGTTTGTTGGGAAACTGTGAAGCTTAAGCCCAGCCCCTCCTCATTCCTTTCCGCTCAGACCCTCAGCCAGCTTCTCCCTTGTCCAGGTTCAGCTCCAGTGCAAATTCCTCCCAGCTCTTCCTTTGTGTCCTTTGTTGGCAAGAGGCCCAGAAGAAAGCAGGTGAGGCAGGGATCCGACGGCCCAGGGTGCCCTGGGAGACTCTCTTGTATGGGATTCCCTCCCAGGGAAGTCTCCAAGACCAGCCCAATGACCCTCACCTTCCTCCTGGCTCCACTCAGGACTTACTTGTAGGGAGGAACTCACTAGACTCAGGATGAATCCTACAAGGAAAATAGCTGGAAAGGGATGGGGAGAAGGCTGGGCCTGGTCTGCTCCAGTTGTTCTTTTTCCATCCTCCAGTTGAACCCACTTCTGGATAGTGTGGGGTTCAGGCAACTGGTGCTGAGCAAGCTTGGAGAGCAGAGAGCCCTGTAGGGCAGCAGAGCTGGGCTGGAGGCACACGGCAGGGTGGGATACTGCTCCCTTTCCTCAGCTCCAGGGAGAAGTGTCCAGGGTAACAGGGTCGGGGTTCCGCTCTGCTAAGGCCAGAGGAAAACAGAGGAGGCCAGTATGGGGATTGGACAGGGTTGGAGGAAGTAGTGGTGCTCAGGGGCTCACATGTATTGAAGCCAAGGGGGTTAATTTCATGTTGGTCCCTGGGCCCTGACAGGAGAGTTCGTTTGAATCTGGGCCTGGACTCCCTTCTGCATGTTTGTAAACAGGTTCGAGTACTGTGTTCATTTGCAAAATTGTCAAACATCTGTCCTTCCTAACAAAGAAGATCAGGAGGCGGAAGGAGTGGGATGTCCTTGAAACGTGAGTACAAACTCCAGGACCCAGGGTTCTACTGTTGCTGGGGATTTCAGGATTGTTATGAATCACATTCTTTAGAATTGCCTGTGGAGGTTTTTTGTTTTGGATCTAGGCAAGCTGATTCTGGGATGTATAAGGCGAAGTAAACTAATGAAAATGGCCATGGCTGTCCTGAAGGTAAAAATGATACAAGGGTTGCAAAATCATCCAACTAGACCTTAAACCCTTTTACTTACAATTGTGATACCTGTGGCACGTGTGACTCGTCCAGCACACCTGTGGACAAAATACAGCAACTAGAAAGGGTCCACTTCCTATCAGAACTTAGTTTTTGCTCTAGAAACATTTTGAATCAATAGGAGAAAGATGACTTATTCCACAAATGGTGTTTGGACTGGATGATAATCAGTCGTCTAAAGAAAATAAAACTTAATATCCGCAACTCCTAACTTATGTCAAGTAAATTCCAGATGGGTCAACATTTAAGTGGGAAAAATGAAGACATAAAAACACTCAGAAGAAAACATAGAAAAATTATTTTGTAATTCTGCAATGGGGAAGTCCTTTATGAGGATGTTATAAAACCCCAAAATCACAAAATAAAAAAGAAAATCAAACTTTAATTATATAAGCATGCAATAAGTGAAGTCAAAATTTAAATGGTGGCATTTTATTGCATACAATTGATTAAAAACTACAACAGGATGTTCTTTTCCCCACATAAAACTGAAAAAGGTGAAAAGCCTTTTAACACACTCTGCTGGCTATGGGGCATGGGGCCAGGCAGCCCACACCCTGGGGCATCACTCCTGCAGTGTGAATTACTGCCACTCTCGGCCTGTAACTTGGTTAATACCTACAAAAATGAAAAATGCACACTCCCACCGACCCACCAGGTCTGGGCTGTCTGTAATACACGTTGAAAGCAACCTACCTGTTGGTCAGTAGGGAACTGATTGAATAAATGATGATGCATCTGCGTAGTAGAAGCTTTTTGTGGGATGATACAGGGTTATTTTCAAAACGTATCCTGACGTGAGCAAAGCATTGTGCAGAACAGTGTGCAGAGTGTGCACTTGTGGAAGTGGGGGCAGAAAGAATATATTTTTATTTTATATTCAAAAAATATCTTTGGCAAGGATATATGAGAAACTGATAATATTAGTGTACATTGGAAGGCAACTAGGTAGAGAAAACATTAGGAAAGAGGTTTTAAGTGTATACCGTTTTGTATCTTTTAATTATGTGAAATATTGTATTTATGTATATACACATATATGTGTGTGTAACTGTATACACATACATACACACATAGGTAGTTTTCAACTTACGACACATTTAAGTTACCACACTTAGGACAGAGTGTTTTTTACTACATGTAATATTGCAGTACGTAATTTGCTGATGCTATCCTTCTCAGAGGTTCACTTATGTACGTTTATAAGTAATGTATCCATTCTCCCAAAGACAAATAAATATCAGATTTATAAAGACTCTAACAATAAAATGTAATAATAAAGAACATTAAAAAATAATCAGATATGCAACTTATATCAGAACAGACTTAAAATTTAGTCATCAGCACAGAACCCCATCATAAGTCAGGAACTACCTGTATGTAATGTATGTAAGTGTCTGTACGTGTTGTTGTTAGGGGCTGTCCCGTCGATTCTGACTCACAGCCACTCTATGTACAACAGAATAAAACACTGGCTCGTTGAGGGCCATGCCCATGATCATTTTCATCCTTCAGCCATTGTTGCAGCCATTGGTCCATCCAGCTGGTCGAGGGTCTTCCTCTTTTTCACTGACTCTCTACTTTACCAAGCATGATGTCCTCCAGAGACTGATGGTTCCTGATAACATATCCAAAGTATGTAAGATGCAATCTCACCATCTTCGTTTCCAAGGAGCACTCTGGCTGTTCTTCTTCCAGAACAGATCTGTTTGTTCTTTTGGCAGTCCATGGTACGTTCAATATTCCTCTCCAACACAATTCAAAGGCATCAGTTCTTCTTCTGTCTTCCTAATTCATCATCCAGCTTTCTCATGCATACAATGCAAGTGAAAACACCATGGCTTGGATCAGGTGCACCCGAGTCTTCGAGGAAACGTCTTAACTTGTCAATACTTTAAACAGATCCTTTGCAGCAGATTTTCCCAATGCAATGCATCTTTTAATTTCTTAACTGCTGCTTCCATGGGCATTGATTGTGGAACCATGTAAAATGAAATCTTTGACAACCTCAATCATTTTTCTATTTATCATGATGTTGCTTACTGATCCGGTTGTGAAGATTTTTGTTTTCTTGATGTGAAGGTTCAATCCATACTGAATGTTGTGGTCTTTGATCCTTATCACTAAGTCCTCTTCACTTTTAGAAAGCAAGGGTGTAGCATCTGCAGGTGTCATGTGTGTGTATAATACATATATGTGTTCATATATGTATACATATGTGTATGTATGTATACATATACTAAGTCATTAAAATAGTTTACATTCTGTTTTTTTTGTCCTACCCTTGACTCTGAACAAACTGTATCAGATCACACTGGGAAGGAGCTCAAGAACATACGTGGTGAGACAACTTTAGAGAGGACTCTGATTTGCATACCAGATTAAGGTTACTGTTATTCTGATACCTGTACTGGGAAAATCTTCTGTATCTTCATGGGGAGGCTGTTTTCTCTCCCCTCACTCATGCATTGTCCTTTTCTTAACGTGACCTAGTTCCCAGATTTCACTTCTGTACTACTTCTCCCTGGCAGGCAGGATGACTCCAAACATGCTGACCGTGAATGGAGCTGATGTGACCTCCACGCTTTCCCAGCCCCCCCACATCAATATTCACTTCCATCGGGAATCAGCTCTGGCCCAACTTCTAAATGCTGGGGCCTCCCTGATGGGCCGTCTGTTTCACTTTCAGGACATTGCCCCTCCCAAGGCCAGGATGAACCACGGGCCACTGGTACTAGGGGTAAGCACGGGCTGGAGAGGTGGGTGAGCAAGGTGACACAGAGGATGCAAATAAGGAACATGGGTTGTATCTTCACGAAGAGGGAGGGACACAAGAACTTGCTACTCAATACCACATTGTTCTAGAGAGGATTTAGGGTCTTCCCTGATGATGTAATTTGTGAGACAGTATGGCCAGGAAAAGAAGAAAGACTTGGAAGTCTTCTCCAGAGAGTTGAGTGAAAAGGAACTTTCATCCTCTTTTTTACTGCAAAGAGGCTATTCCCTCAGAGGTGGAATGATGGTACGAGACTCTCTGGAGGTTGCTAATTCAGTCTGATTGGACACACATGAGCTGAGGGCCTGCAGTGTGCAATGCAATATGCTGGCACTTCAGGAAAAGCCACAGCAAGAATCCCTAGGTTATGACCTAAGTGCTTAGTCCTCATCATAAAGGATCAGCAGGCATACAAATGGCTGGAGTTAAAGGTAGACTAAGTGACACAAGAAACAAGATGCACACAAGTCAGAGCAGGCAACCTCCAGGAGGAGATGACATCCAAGCCGACTGAATGGAGACAGGTGGGAGATTGAAACAAAGGAGTTCCAGATTAAAGGGATGGCAGGACCAAAGGCCAAGAAGCTGGAATGTACAGGGCCAGCTATGCAATCATAGAGCCCACATGTCTGGTGTGAGGAGAATGTGAAGCTTACAGTCAATAAGTTGGAATGCAAACCAGGGCCATACTATCAAAGGCCAAAAATTCAAGGGATGGTGTTTTAGTCAGCTAGTGCTGCTCTAACAGAAACAACACAGAGTGGATAGCTTTAACAAAGGAAGGTCTAAGGATACAACATAAGTAAATCAGTAGGATTCCTTTATACCAACAACAAGACTGTTAATGAAGAAATCATCAAATCAATACCATTTACTATAGTCCCTAAGAAGATACAGTACCTAGGAATTAATCCAACCAGAGAAATAACAGAACTTTACAAAGAGAACTACAAGCCCCTACTACAAGAAACTAAGAGAGACTTAGATAAATGGAAAAACCTACCCTGCTCATGGATAGGAAGACTTAACATTGTGAAAATGTCTATTTTACCCAAAGAAATCTACTTATATAATGCAATCCCAATACAGTTTCCAGCATCTTTTTTTAATGAGATGGAGAAACAAATCACCAATTTTATTTGGAAAGGAAAAAAGCCCTGGATAAGTAAGGTACTACTAAAGAAGAAGAACACACTGGGAGGCCTCTCATTACCCGACCTTGGAACATATTACACTGCCACAGTGGTCAAAACAGCCTGGTACTGGTATAAGAACAGACAGATAGATCAATGGAACAGGATTGAGACACCAAAGATGACACGATCTGCTTATGAACAGTTGATATTCGACAAAGGCCCTAAGACATTAAAGTGGGGTAAAAACAGTATCTTCAACAAATGGTGCTGGCAAAATTGGATATCCATCTGCAAGAAACTGAAACAAGATCCATATCTTACATGTTATATAAAAAGTAACTCCAACTGGATAAAAGATCTAAATATCAAACCTAAAACAATAAAGCTCATTGAAGAAAAGGTAGGAACAACAATGGAAGTTTTAATACACAATGTGGACAGACTCGAAAATCTGTCAAACAAACCACAATCATCAGAAGAGAAAATAGAGAGATGGGAACTGTTACGAATCAAACACTTTTGCTCATCCAAAGACTTTATTAACAGAATTAAAAGAACACCTACAGAACAGGAAAAAATATTTGGCAACTCTATGACAGACCGACGCCTGATCTCCATAATCTATAAGATACTACAAAATATCAAGAAGAAGAAGATAAATCATCCAATTAAGTGATGGGCAAAGGAGATGGACAGACATTTCTCTAAGGAGGAGAACCAGGCAGCCAAAAAACACATGCGGACATGTTCACGATCCTTACTTATAAAAGATATTCAAATCTAGACAACAATGAGATACCATCTCACCCCAACAAGATTGGCCATGATCCAAAAAACACAAAACAGCAAATGCTGGAGAGGCTGTGGAGAAAGTGGAACCCTCCTACACTGTTGGTGGGGTTGTAAAATGGTCCAGCCTCTTTGGAAAGCAACCTGGTGCTTCCTTAAAAAAATGGATATGGATATACCATTTGACCCAGTCATTCCACTACTTGGAATATATCCCACAGAATCAAGGCCTTTCACACAACGGACACATGCACCAGAATGTTTATCGCAGCACAGTCCATGATAGCAAAGATGGAATCAACCCAGATGCCCAACAACAGAAGAATGGATAGGTAAACTATGGTATATATACTCAATGGAATACTACGCAATGATAAAGAATAATGATGATTCCAGGGAACATCTCATGACCTGGTTTCAACTGGAAGCATTATGTTCAGTGAAAGTAGTTGGTGACAAAAGGACAAATATTGTATGAGACCTCTACAATAATATCTCAAAAACAGACTTGTGTATAGAAGAAAAGACTCTTTGATAGCTGCAAGGGACAGAGGGAGGGAGGGCAAGGGGGGTAGGGTTTAGATTAGATAGTTGCTAGAAATCTGATTGGGTGAAATTGGTGATAGCACACATTAGAAACAAGAACAGTATTAAGTGGACTTCAGCATAACTTGAGTACTCCTTCCATCTTAACCCAATATTGCAAGGATAGAGTACCAGGGGCAGGGGGCAGGGAACCATGCTCTTAGGTGAAATCGAGGTCAATTGGCACAACTAGCATTTTGCTAAGAGGGCTTTCTGCACCCCACATTGGTGAGTGGCGTCTGGGGTCTTAAAAGCTACCAAGCTGCCATCCGAGGGCACAGCAAATGGTCCCAACTCAGCAGGAATGGATGCTCATCGAGGACCAAAATGACATGGAGTAAAGACAACCCAGAAGATAGAGAGACCCACATGACTGGGTGCCTACATCGACTTAGGACCGGAAGAACCAGATGGTGCCTGGCCACCACCAGTGATAGCCCCGATGGAGCTCACTAAGTTGAGTCTCATGGTCAACTCAAGAATAAAAAGGGGTGCACCCTGAGATCTCCACTAAAAGACCTCAATTGATGGTCCAATGGTTTTGGGGTTCCCCTGGGAGCATGGCCCCTGGCCCTGATGCTGCCCTTGCCCATAAATCATAATGAAGATTCACTCTTTGGACACGAATGGATTGGACTTGGTGATGCACAGTGACCATATATTGGATGCACTTTTTGGTGCTATACATCTATAGGATATCATCCTGCTGACCTCTGGCTGGAGGAAGGAGAGTGGGTGGAGAGGAGGGGAAAGGAGACTGTTGGGAGAATGAGACGTGAATGGAGCAGAGAGGAATAGTGTGCTGTCACTGTGCAGGGAGAGCAGTGGAAGCTGCATATAGGTGGGCATGTAAATTTATATGGGAATGTACATTTTCACTCAGTCATATTAAACAAACAAGCAAAGGAAGGTCTATTCTTACATAGTCTAGTAGGCTACAAGTCCAAATTCAGTATGTCTGCTCCAGGGGAATGCTTTCCCATTTGTCAGCTCCGGAGGAAAGTCTCATGTTGTATCAGTCTTTGTCCAGGGAGCATCTTGGCACAGGAACCTCTGGTCTGAAGGCCCGGCTTTTCTCCTGGTGCTGCTTTGTTAATGGCGTGAGGTTCCCAGTTCTCTGCCTGCTTCCCTTTTATCTCTTGCAGCATAAAAGGATTACGGGTGGGGCAAGGCAATTCTCCAAGGAAATTCCCTTTACAGTAGAGCAGGGAGGTGATTCTATGAAGGGATTTACAGCCCCACTCTAACCTTTTTTTTTTATTTAACAAGACTGAGTGAAAATGTACATTCCTGTATAAATTTACATGCCCACCTATATGCAACTTCCATTACTCTCCCTGTCCAATGACAGCACACTATTCTTCTCTGCTCCATACATGTCTCATCCTCCTAATAGCCTCCTTTCCCCTCCTATCCACCCACTCTCCTTCCTCCAGCCAGAGGTCAGCAGGATGATATCCTATAGATGTATAGCACCATAAAGTGCATCCAATATATGGACACTCTGCATTGCCAAGTCCAATCCATTCCTGTCCAAAGAGTGGACCTTCATTATAATTTATGGGTAAGGGCAGCATCAGGGCCGGGGGCCATGCTCTCAGAGGAACCCTGAAACCGCTGGACCATCAATTGAGGTCTTTTAGTGGAGATCTCAGGATGCACCCCTTTTTATTCTTGTGTTGCCAGTGAGACTCTTCTCTGTGAGCTCCATCATGGCCATCACTGCCCTCCTACACTGTTGGTGGGGTTGCAAAATGGTCCAGCCTCTTTGGAAGGCGATCTGGTGCTTCCTTAAAAAAATGGATATCGATATACCATTTGACCCAGATCATCACTGGTGGTGGCCAGGCACCATCCGGTTCTTCCGGTCCCAAGTCGATGTAGGCACCCACATCGACCATTTGCTGTGCCCTTGGATGGCAGCTTGGCAGCTTTTAAGACCCCAGACGCCACTCACCAATGTGGAGTGCAGAGAGTTCTCTTAGCAAAACGCTAGTTGTGCCAGTTGGCCTCGATTTCACCTAAGAGCATGGTCCCTTGCTCCCTGCCCCAGGTACTCTATCCTTGCAATATTGGGTTAAGATGGAAGGAGTACTCAAGTTATGCTGAAGTCCACTTAATGTTGTTCTTGTTTCTAATGTGTGCTATCACCACTTTCTCCCAACCAAATTTCTAGCAACTATCTAAACTAAGCCCTCCCCCCCTTGCCCTCCCTTCCTCCCCTCCCTTGCAGCTGTCAAAGAGTCTTTTCTTCTATACACAAGTCTGTTTTTGAGATCTTATCGTAGAGGTCTCATACAGTATTTGTCCTTTTGTCGCTGACTACTTTCACTCAACATAATGTCTTACAGTTGAAACCAGGTTAGGAGATGTTTCCTGGAATCATCGTTATTCTTTATCATTGCATAGTGCTCCGTTGAGTATATGTACCATAGTTTACCTATCCATTCTTCTGTTGTTGGGCATCTGGGTTGATTCCACCTTTTTGCTATCATGTACTGTGCTGCGATAAACATTCTGGTGCATGTGTCCGTTGTGTGAAAGGCCTTGATTCTGTAGGATATATTCCAAGTGGTGGAATGACTGGGTCAAATGGTATATCCATATCCATTTTTTTAAGGAAGTGCCAGATTGCTTTCCAAAGAGTGTTCTCTCAACCTGAAAGAGGAGCCTGAAGGAACTTTGAGTCTGTCACAGAAGCCCACAGGATTACTTGCTTGGCTCTCAAGAGAGAGGTTGGGGCTGGAATCTGAGGTCAGGCTGAGGGTATGAATGGGATGGCAGGATTACCAAGGGAAAGTGAGAAGCAAAGGTGGGAATCATCATGCTGAATGACCAAACGTGGCAGTCTGGAAAAGTGGTCAAGGATAAGCAGCCAGGACATCCGAGTGGTGAGAGGGGAGCCTGGTCACTGTGGCCTCTTGAATGTGAAGGAAACAGAAGCTCTCAGAATTGGAAGCTGTAAAGAGGTCCACAGACGAGAAGGAGAGCAGAGCCACCTTGGCCACAGCTGGGACGTGTAGCTTCATGGGGAGAGGCTGGATTATTATCCTGTCTTGCAGGTGACCCAGGTATTGCTGGGGGCTATGAGCTGTGCTCTTGGAGTGTTCCTCTGTTTGGGGCCCTGGACTCAGCTGCGAGGCTCAGGTTGTGCCTTCTGGGCAGGGGCTGTGGTGAATACAGAAGGGGCTACAAGCTTGCTCTGCAGAGGCAAGATGCTATGGACAAGGAGTAAGTTACTTTGGATGTGGACTAAGGGCTTGGGAAAGTATATTTTGTTATGAGGAAACAGCCTTGTGGTATGGATACAAACCTCTTCTCCATTTTTATCTTTATGGGAATTTTGTGAAAGCTGGGGCTGTTGTACTTGGGGTTCTGTCTATATGTTAGGTTTCTCTGTCCCACAGATACTGCTTTCAGTTGATAGTTCAGGGGGTTGTTGGAGACTGGTGACGGGAGATCACTTGAAGGAGAGTAAATTGGGGACCTTTTTCTGGTGTCTTCTCTTCCCAGGCTATGGTGGCAGGAGCGGGGACCATTGTCCATGAAAAGTACCAGGGCCGACCGTCTGTGAGTCCCGGGCACACTTCTGTCCACCACCTTGCCCAGATCCCCCTCCTGTGCGTCCATTTCTCTGCCTCTGTTTTCCTGTCTCCTACCCTTTGGTTCCCAGTATCCTGGAATCCTTTGTGAAGTGGTGGGAGGGTTTCCTGGGACAGGAGCTGGGGAAGAGGAGACAGGTCGAGGCTGGGACCTCACAGCTCTGTCATCGATGGAGGGTCTGCATCTCGCACCTCTCTCCTCTAGGGCTGCACGTCAGGTCTGTTTACCCTTGCTGGCATCGCCACTGCCCTGGCAGCTGTTGTCCTCTGTGTGACTAGCCTAACCTGGCAAAGTGATGGCTTCCTCTACATCAGCTCAGTGTGTGATCGCCCTGCCCCTGACACCACAGCCATGGGGTACAGATGGATGCGGAGAAGCTGGAGTAACTCAGACTGGAGGGAGGATGAGTGCAGGTCCTCCATGCAGATGCTGGTGGTGAGAACTGAGTCCAGTCCCAGGGACCCATCACAGCCCCTGTCCCTAAGGAAATGCAAAACTGGAGGGCAGAGACGAGAGCTCGTAGAGCTTGGACTGAATCCTAGGTTTTTGGTTCAAGAAGTTCTAGCTTAAGCTTGAGAAGTTTCTCAGGTCCTCATGATGTGAAGATTCACTGAATCAAAGGATGTGGAAACACAGAGGAGATATTTAAGAGAGGAGACTGCAGGCTACCCGTCTGCCTTCTCAGGTGTAGGTGTGTTCCTATTATCTACCATTGTGTAACAAATTACCCCAAACTTACAATATGGTGTATTATTATCTCTCTCAGTTCTGGGGGCTCAGTGGGCTCAGAAAGGTGCTTCTTGCTTGAGTTCTCTCTCCCATGTCATTGTGATCAAGTACGGATCAAGTCATCTGAGGAGTCACCTAGGCTGGACAAACAAGAAGTGTCCCTCATGTGGCTGGCATTTGATATTGGCTGTTGGTTGGGAGCTCAGCTGGGACTGCCAGCCAGAGCACTTACAGTGGTTTCTCCATGTGGCTTTCCTTATTTCTTTTTTATATTTATTTATTTAGGCTTATTATAACACAGCAACTATGTTCCCATCGGGAGTATCCCAATTGTGGACATCTTAAGAAGTAACATGGTACCACTTTCTGTGTATTTTGTTAGTCAAATCAGTTACAAGTTCCATCCAGAGTTCAAGGAATGGAGAGATAGCATCCACCTGATGATAGTGACAAAGTGACATTACAGATAAGCAAGTGGGGTGGATGACATGGCTTCCCAATTACCGGATACTATAGCCTACGTGATGGTGTAGTGGTTAAGTGGTAAGACTGCTAACTAAAATGTCAGCAGTTCAAATCTACCAGGTGCTCCTTGGAAACTTTATGGGGCGCTTCTATTCTGTCCTATAGGGTTGGTTGCTTTTTTTCTTTTTATGGTCTGTCTTTGTGGGAAGTAGCTGGGCAACCAATCTGATACACGGGTGGGTCGGTGTGATGGTGGTAAGAGCAGAACCAGAGAAAGGGACTACTGACTGTGTCTTCTTTCCCTTTCTGCTTCCCCAGAACTTTTTCCTAGGAATCCGTATTCTGCTCCTGGCTGTCTCTGTCCTGCAGGCCATTGTATCCTTGATTTCCCTGGGTGTGGCTCTTCAAAGCTTGTGTAGCCAGAGCTCCAACCCTCTGGTGAGTTGTCGGGGAAGCACTGTTGAAGAAGCGTGGATGGGGCCGGTAAAGCACTGGGACTGGGGGGACCTTGGGGCCAGGGGTACTGCTGGTCTGATCCAGTGCTCGTCTTTTCCCTTTATTATCTGGGAATAGCCCTATTACCATGGGCTAGGCCTCTTTTGTCCACTGTCTCCATTTTCTGTCCGGCTTATTTGTCTAGCTCCCCTTCGTTGGTCACTTTGTCTTTATGCTTCATTTCCATTTTCTTTTACTTTTTCCTTTCTTTCCTTTCATTCTTTTTCCTGATTTCCAAGTCCTATGAAGCTAGCTCTTCCCTATTCATTTTTTTTTTTTTTTTGCCCCTGAGAACTGACGTCTTCCTTTTTTTGTCTCAGGAAGAGGAAAAGTCAGAGAAGCAACTACCATGGGAGAATTCTGTGCCTCCCTCTCCCTCCAAGGAGAATACCCTGGCTCCCATTATCCCGTGAGCTGCGAGGACCTGCCTGGGCCCCTGAGTCTCCCTGTCTTCTTGAGAAGCCCAGGCCTATGGAAGGACTGTCTTGCTCTCCTGGGTCTTCTCACTGGCCTGTTGCTCACTCTGTGTTTCTCACTTGGCCACTGTCCAGACTTTCCTACTTCATTCTTAACCTCACCACCCTCTGACTCACTATCCCCACTCCAGCGTCCTCAGTTCAGTGAATCTGTATTGTTTTATCTCCCCTGACCCTGATTAAACAGGAACAACTAGGACAAATCTTACATAGAAAAGATGTGGTGTTTCTTTGTTTATATACATGGTATGGTGTGAGCAACCTTCATTTGATATGTATGGAATTCAATAAAAACTGATTTATCAGAGGGGAAACAAAGTTCCCATCAGATAAAATTTAATTATGTTCTCCTGTCTATTACAAGTGACAAAATTCCTTTTTGTGATTTCCTTCTGTTTAGTATAAATTGAAAATAACTCTCATGTACTCAAAATTGTTTTTACCTACTAAGATTGTTTCAAAATCTTACCTTTAACTAAGCTTTAACTTGTAAACATTAAAGAACAATGTGAAGTCATAAACAAATTTTTTTCCCCAGCCTCCCTCTACTTCCTCCTTTCTGCTTTTTTCTTTTGCAGTAACTACTGTTGATTCTTTCTCTCTCCATGTACAGGCATGTACACGTATCCATTTTCCTTCACTTTCATTGTAAATGATATGATCAATTTGCTTCTTACTTTTTACATTTTTTTATACACACATATGTATATAAATGTGTGTATGTGTATAGCAGCTAAAGTGAGTGAAAGAAATGAAGCAAAAGGGCTGAACACAGATGATTTCAACGGGCAACTCAAGATGATAAAGTATAATGAAATGTGCAAAGACATGGAGTTAGAAAAAGAACACACTCGGCATTTCTCAAGCTGAAAGAACTGAAGGGAAAATTCAAGCCTCCAGTTACAATTTCAAAGGAGTCTATGGGCAAAATGCTAACTGATGCAGGAAGCATCAAAACCAGATAAAAGGAATATACAGAATCACTGTAGCGAAAAGAACTGCTCAGTGTTCAACCATTTCAGGAGGTAACACATGATCAAGAACTGAGGATCCTGAAGGAAGAAGTCCACACTTCACTGAATGCATGGGTGAGAAACAAGGCTATAGGAATTGACGAATAACAATTGAGAGGTTTCAATGGATGCAATGTTGGAAATATGCCTTGCTAGACGGCACTTGGCTTGACTTGGCTATGCCAAGAAATTTAAAGGACATCTACCTGTAAGAGATCCATATTTGCAACCATTTTAAAGGAAGATGAGACAACAGAATGCAGAGATTATCAAGCAATATCAGCAATATCACATGCAAATAAAATTTTGCTGAAGATCATTCAAAAGTGGCTGCAACAGTCCATCAACAGAGAACAGCAAGAAATTCAAACCAGGTTCAGCAGAGGAGGTGGAAGGAGAGATATGATTGCTGATGTCCAGCGGATCTTGCCTGAAAGCAGAGAGTACCAGGAAGATGTTTACCTGTATTTCATTGACTATGCAAGACATTAGGCTGTGTGGATCATAACAATTACAGATAATATTGCAAAGAGTGGGAATTCTAGAAAACTTGTGCTCATGAGGAACCTGTAAACAGACCAAGAGACAGTTGTTCCAGCAGAGCAAGGAGATACTATATGGTTTAAAATTAAGAAAAGTACATAACTTTCATCATACTTATTCAATCTGTGTGCTGAGCAAATAATCTGAGAAGCTGGATGTTTTAGTCAGCTAGTGCAGCTCTAACAGAAATACCACAAAGTGGATGGCTTTAACAAATGAAAGGTTATTCTTACACAGTTCAGTGAGTTACAAGTCCAAATTCAGGGTGTCTGCTCCGAGGAAAGTCTTTCCCCCTTCTTGGCTCTGAAGCAAAGCCCTTGTGTTGCATCAGTCTTTTGTTAGGAAGCATCTTGGTGCAGGAACCTCAGGTCTGATGGAGGAGTTCTTCTCCAATGCTACTTTCTGCGTGTGTGAGGTTCCCAAACCTCTCTGACATATTTTTCCCTTTGTAGCTCAAGAGACCACCTCAAGGAACAAACAAACTTCCACACCAAATCCTGCCCTACCAACACAACTGCTGCCCATTCACCCTTACTAACATCATAGAGGCAGGAATTCCAACACGGAGGAACACCACACAACACCAGGAATTATGGCACAGCCAAATTGCTACAGATTTTTCAGGAAACACATTCAATCCATGATACCAGACGACCTGAAGAAGAATGTGGGGTCAGCATTAGTGGAAAACTCAACTTTGCCTCCTGAAAATGAATAGGACTTGAAGTATTTACTGAGAAAGCTCAAAGACTACAGCCTTCAGAAGGGCTTACATCTAAACACAAATAAAACAAAAATCCTCACAAGTGGATCAATCAGCAACATCATGATAAATGGAAAAAAGACTGAACTTGTCAAAGATTTCATTTACTTGGATCCACAATCAACACCCATGGAAGCAGCAGTCAGGAAATCAAATGATGTATTACACTGGCAAATCTTCTGCAAAAGATCTCTTTAAAGTGTTAAAAAGCAAAGATGTCATTTAGAGGACTAAGGTATGATGCTCTCAATCACCACATATGCATGTGAAAGCTGGACTGGAATAAGGAAGATCTGACAAGAATTGGTGCTTTTGAATTGTGATGCTGGAGAAGAATATTGAATATAGCATGGGCTGCCAGCAGAACAAACATGTCTTGGAAGAAATACAGCCAGAATACTTCTTGGAAGCAAGGATGGCAAGACTTCAGCTCCTGTACTTTAATATGTTACCCAGAGGGGCCAGTCTCTGGAGAACGACATCATACTTGGTAAAGTAGCGAGTCAGGGAAACGAGAAAGACCATTGACAAGATCAGGTGACACAGTGATTTCAACAATGGGCTCAAACATAACAATGACTGTGAGGATGGTGCAGGATCTGGCAGTTTCCGTCTGTTGCATACAGGGTCTCTGTAAGTCAAAGAAACTACTGGCATCTAACAATATCAATAACAATGTGTATGTTGTCGTCAGCTGCTGTTGAATCAATTCCAATTCATAGTGACCCTATGTGTGCAGAGCAGAACTCCTTCATAGGGTTTTCAGTCACTAGAATCTTTTGGAAGTAGATTGCCAGGCCTGTGTTCTGAGGCCCCTCTGGTTAGTAATTGTTTAACCATTTGTGTCATTGAGGGATTCCATGCCTGTGTGTGTATAATTCCTGAAGGGCAAGAAAGTAGATTATGGTTTATAGAATTATGAAGTAATTCCAGCTTGTTTTCCAATTCAAACGTAATGAAAAGTCTTTTATTTCACTATGGCTTCATAAAATCTCTGTGAGGTAGATTTTATTGCTTAGCTCTACATGGGAAGACTGGTATTCAACCCCAAGCTGAGAGGTTCCAGATCTCTCTCCTCCCTTTAACTATGATGCATACTGCCTCCTAAAGTTATGCTGAACAGGTACAGAGCATCAGAAATGAGTAAGACATGGCTCCTACACTTGGGAGTGTAAATAAGCTTGTGTAATAAAAGCCCACACAGAAAAGACCAAGTATGGATAGATGTGGTGAATGGATTACAGGGGTGGGCAGAAATTACAGCCTGAGGATGATCTCTGGCCTGCCATGTCTGTTTGTTTATGAACTGTCTGTGGCGGCTTTCAAGTTGTAATGGTAGAGTGGGTAGTCCTTTTTGAAAAAAAAAATATATATAATTGTACTTTAAGTAAAAGTTTACAATCCAAATCAATTTGCTGTGTAACACCTGCAACTCACACCACCATGCTATTCTAACTGTTCTTCCCCCTCCCTGTTCCCTTGACAGCATGCTCCCCTTTTCCACCCTGTACTTCTCATGTCCGTTCAAACAACTCTCGTTCCCCTCCACACTATCATCTTGCCTTTAGAGAGGAGCTACTCAGGCATATATATTTAAGTTAAGAAGCATATTCTTCACCAGCATCCCTCTGTTTCTTGTATAGTCCGGTTCATGCTTTGACTGAAGAGCTGGCTTCAGCACTGGTTTTGGTTTGGGGGTAATAGGAGTATGGAGGCTATGTCCTCAGGGGATCCTCCAGTGCAGTCATTTAACAGAGATTTAGTTCTGCATACTCATTTTTCTCCTGCTGTGTCAGGGACTTTACACTGTGTACCCCATAAAGGCAGTTGTCGGTGGTAGCTGGGCACCATCTAGTCCTGGTCTCATGCTGAAGTAGTCTCTGGATCATATGGCGCCTTCTGAATGCTTATCTTATATTGTCCTCCTGCCCTCGACGTCTTGTGTTCTCCTGTGCTCAGGTGGATTGGGACCAATTGATGCTGCTTAGATGGAAGCTTGTTACCTTATAAGACCCCAGACTTCACTCACCAAAGTGATATGCAGAGCATTCTTAAAGAAAAAACTAGATATGCCGATTACCCTAGATGCCACCTGAAGTCATATTCCCGGATCCTTGTCCTTGCTACTCTGTCCTTCAGAAAGTTAGGTTGTGTTTAGAAAACTATTTAGTTTTAGTACACTCAGGTTGTGCTGATCTCTCTTCTACTGTACCTTGTTACACCCTTCACCTAACCCAAATCCTATCTACTATCTAAGTATACTCTTCTCTCTCCACTCCCCCTTGTGACCATCAAAAATTATTTTCTTCTGTGCTTAAACCTTTTCTTTCACCTTTATAGTAATATTCTCATACAATATTTGTCGTTTTGCTTCTGACTAATTTCATTCAGCATGATGTCTTCCAGATGATTCCATGTTATGAGATATTTCCTAAACCATCATTGTTCTTTATCACTGCATAGTATTCCATTGTGTGAATATACCAGAGTTTGTTTAACCATTCATCTGTTGATGGGGATCCAGATTGAGTCTATCTTTTTGTTATTGTGGACAATGCTTCAATGTATCTATTTGTGTGATAGGCTTATTTCTCTGGGATATGTTCCAAGAAGAAGAATTGTTGGGTCATGTGGTACTTCTATTTATAAATTATTAAGAAAGCACCAAATTGATCTCCATAGTGGTGATACCATTTTACATTCCCACTAACAGTGTAGAAGGGTTCCCATCTCTCCACAGCCTATTTATTGTTTTGTTTTTCTGTTCTTTCTTCTTCTTCTTCTTTTTTTTTTTAATTAATGCCAGCCTTGTTGGGATGAGATGGTATCTCATTGAAGTTTTGATTAGGATTTCTCTAATGGCTAATGATCGTGAGCACTTCTTCATGTATTTGTTAGCATCCTGGATGTCTTCTATGGTGAAGTGCCTGTTCACATCCTTTGCCCATTTTTTGATTATTCGTCATTTTCTTGTTGAGGTTTTGCAGTACCTTATAGATTAGAGAGATTAGACACTGATCAAATTTGTGATAGCCAAAAATTCTTTCCCACTCTGCAGGTAGTCATTTTACTCTTTTGATGAAGTCTTTAGATGAGCATAAGTATTTGATTTTTAGGAGTTCTCATTTATCTGTTTTCATTTCTGGTGTCTGTGCATTGTTTGTAATTTTTGGTAGCCTATTTATGCCACGTATTAGGGCTTCCAGTGTCACCCATGATTTTTCTTCCATGATCTTCATTGTTTTACATTGTATATTTAGGTCTTCAATCCATTTTGAGTTAGTGTTTGTGTGTGGTGTGAGATATGGGTCTTGTTTTATCTTTTTGCAGATGGACACCCAGTTATGCCAAAATCAGTTGTTGAAGAGACTGTCTTTTCCCCAGTTCACAGCCTTTGGACCTTTGTCAAATATCAGCTGTTTATAGGTAGATGATGCTATATCTGGATTCTCAATTCTATTCCAGTGATCTATGAGTCTGTTTTTGTGCCAGTAACAGGCTGTCTTGACTACTGTGGCAGTATAACAGGTTTTAAAGTCAGGTAGAGTAAGGCCTCCCAGTCAGTTCTTCTTCTTTAGCAATATTTTAGTTTTATGAGCCTTCTTCTCTTTCCTTATGACTTTGGTGATATGTCTCTCCATCTCACTTAAAAAATGCCATTGGAATTTGCAATGAGATTTCATTGTACGTATAAATCACTGGGTGCCAGCCAAGTGCCATCAAGTCGGATCCAACTCATGGAATAGCCATTTTCGCAGTGTTAAATTTTCAATATCCATGAACAAGGTAGGCTTCTGCACTTATGTAGGTTTCTTTTAGTAGAGTCTTGTAGTTTTCTTTGTATAGGTCTTTTACATCTCTGGTTTGATTTATTCCTAGGTGTTTTATTGTCTTGGGTGCTATAGCAAATGGCAATGATTTAATAATTTCCTTTTTGGTGTAAAAGACTCCAGCTGATTTATATATGTTTATCTTGTATCTTGATACTTCACTGGATTCTTCTGTTAGTTTTAGTAGTTTTTGTTGTGGATTTTTAAAGAGTTTTCTGTGTAAAAGATCATGTCATCTACAAAAAGAGGTACTTTTACCTCTTTCTTACCAATGTGGATTCTCTTTATTTATGTTGCCTGATCGCTCTTGCTAGAACCTCCAGCACAATACTGAATAAGAGTGGTGACAATGAGCATCCTTGTCTGGTACCTGTTCTCAGGAGAAATATTTTCAAGTTTTCTCCATTTAGGACAATGTTGGTTTTGCATAGATGCCTTTTGCTATGCTGAGGGATTCTCTTCTACCCTTATCTTGCTGAGAGTTTTTAGCATGAATGGGTATTGGACCTTATCAAATGCCTTTTCTTCATCAATTGATAAAATCAGGCAGTTCTTGTTATTTTATTTCTGTGGTTAATAATATTAATTTTTAAAAAAATGTTTAACCATACCTGCATCCCTTGTATGAATCCTAGTTGGTCATGATGAATTATTTTTTTGATATGTTGTTGAATTCTATTGGCTAGAATTTTTGCATATAAGTTTATGAGAGATGTTTGTCTGTGATTTTCCTTTTCTGTGCTGTCTTTACCTGGTTTTGGTATCAGGGTTATACTGGCTTCATAGAATGAATGAGGAAGCATTCCACCCTTTTCCGTGCTCTGGAATACCTTTAGTAATAGTGGTGTTAACTTTTCTCTGAATGTTTGTTAGAATTCTCCGGTGAAGCCATGATTTTTTTTAGATGGGAGATTTTTAAAATTATTTGTTGAATCTCTTCTTTTGTGATGGTTTTTTTTAATTGTTCTGCTTCTGTTTGTGTTAGTTTTGGTAGGTCGTGTGTTTCCAGAAAATTGTCCATTTTGTCTAAGATTTTTAGTTTAATAGAGTACAATTTTGTGTAACACTGTTACTATTTGGTTGGGTCTGTTGTGATATCACCCATCTCATTTCTTTTTCAAGTTGTTTGTTTCCTCCTCTGGTTTTTGTTTGTCAGTTTGGCCAATGGTTTATCAATTTTGTTGATTTAAAAAGCAAAACAAAACATCTTTTAGTTTTGTTAATTCTTTCAGTTGTTTTGCTATTTTCTATTTCATTTATTTCTGCTTTAACTTTTAATATTTGCTTTCTTGTGCTCAGTGGCTTCTTTTGCTGGTCTCTTGCCGTGCCCAGGACTGCAGTGACCAGCACTGGGAAAAACCCATATCTGAGGGAGACAGGAAAGAGGATGAGAAACTCACTCAAAAAAGAAACATGTCACTCACACAAGATAAAGTTGGGGCCAGGTGGAACCATGGTCTCTGATAGAGAACAATGGCAACCATTCCTCAACAGGAAACTTTATTTATAGGATTACAATGAGGAGGAAGTTGGCAGGGCAGTCTGTTTTGCCAAAAATGGTTACAATGGTAATAAGGCATCTCATGATTGGCTGACCCATACATGGAAGTATCATCAAGGCATGAGGTAAGAGAAAAAGTCAAAAGTCAGGCATTCTCAGAGGCTCTGCCATACCTGAGAACGGCCTAAATTTGTGTGCAGAAGAATCAGTAAGGTGGGAGATAAGAGGAAAGAGAAAGAAAAAGAGACAAAGGTCAGGCTTTATTGGAGGCTCTGCCATACCCGAGAAAAGTCTAAACCTGCATCAGTAAAGCGATAGGCGGGACAGCACATTCCTAGCAGCCTGCAGCAGTCTTTTTCTACTTGTTCATGTTGTACTGTTAATTCTTTGATTTGGACCATTTCTTCTTTTAGGATGTGGGTGTTTATTGAGATAAATTGACTTCTGAGCACTGCTTTAGCTGTGTCTCATAGATTCTGATAGGACGTGTTTTCATTCTCATATGATTCTATGAATTTCTTTATTCCATCCTTGATTTCTTCTATTACCTAGTCATTTTGAGAAAAATGTTGTTCATATACCATGCTTTTCTCCCCCATCTTTTTTCTGTTATTGATTTCTACTTTTATGGCTTTATGGTATGAAAAGATGCTTTGCATTATTTCAATACTTTGAATTTTGTTCAGTATTGCTCTGTAGCCTAATGTGTGGTCAGTTCTGAAGAATGTTCCATGTGTATTCAAAAAGAAGTATATTTAGCTGTTGTTGGGTGGAGTGTTCTGCATATATCTATGAGGTTAAGTTGGTTGACTGTGATATTTAAATCTTCTGTGTCTTTATTGAGCTTTTTACTGGATATTCTGTCCTTTACTGAGAGTGTTATGTTGAAGTCTCCTTCTATTATTGTGGGGCTATCTGTTTCTGTTTTCAACGCAGATAGTGTTTGTTTTATATATTTTAGAGTCCCATCATTGGATTCATAGATATTTAGTAAGGTTGTGTCTTCCTGATGTATTGAGCTTTTAACCATTATATAGTGTACTTCCTTATCCAATGTGGTGAATTTAACTTTAAAGACTATTTTATCAGAGATTAATACTGTCATTCCTGCTCTTTTTTGAATGTTGTTAGCCTGATGTAGTTTTTTTCATCCTTGGAGTTGTAGTTTGTTCATATTTTTGAGTCTAAGGTGTGTACCCTGTAGGCAGCACTCGGTGGATCTTTTTTTAAAAATCCAAACTGCCACTCTCTGTCTCTTTATTGGTGCATTTAGTCCATTTACTTTTAGTGTGATTATTGATAGGTGAGTTTAGTGCTGTAATTTTGATTTTTTTTGGTGTGTTGTACACAGTTTCTTTGTTCCATTTAATTTTCTGTTTAGTCTTTTTATTTATGCTTTCATGTTTTTAGTGGCTTTTTTAAATATTTGCCGAGGCTTCATGTTTTTAATTTTGTTTATTGTTTTGATGTATAGAATTGTTAATTTCCTTTGCAGTCACCCCAATATTCCTCTTTAATAATCTAAATTTAAACCAGTCTTTAACATCTTTTTGTCGCTTTGACTTCCTCTCCATCTAAAACATCTATGAGTACATTAACTTGTCCCTCTTTTTGGTATAATGTTGTCATCATTTAGGTACTGAGATCTCTGTTTCTCTGTTTTTAATGATTTGGCTTTGTTTTACTCTTGTGAATTCCAATCTATGTTGGTATCTTTGCACTCTGTTGTGCGTTGATTCTTTGAGCATGTATCTGATGCTATTTATTTTCTAATCAAACAGCTTCCTTCAATGTTCCTTGTAATTTTCTTTTGGGTTTTGCAAATTCTCTAAACTTCTGTTTTTCTGGGAATGTCCTAATTTCACCTATTTGAGAGACAATTTTACAGGTTATAATTCTTGATTGGCAGTTTTTTCCCCTCAGGGCTTTGTATATGCCATCCCATTAGCTTTTGTCTGTATGGTTTCCACTAAGCAATCTGAGCTCAGCCTTGATGGTTCTCCATTGTAGGTTATTTTTTGTTTAAGTCTAGTTGCCATTAAAAGAGTTTCCTTATCTTTAATTTTGTTAAGTTTGACTGTAGTATCTCTTGCTGTCTTTCTTTTGGGATCTGTCTTGTGTGGGGTTCAATGAGCATCTTGAATAGATATTGTCTAATCTTTTATGACATTGGGGAAGTTTTTGGTCATCAAATCTTCAACAATTCTCTCTGTATTTTCTGTTATCCCATCTTGTTCTGGTACTCCAATAATTAATAAATTATTCTTCTTGATAGAATCTCACATAATTCTTAGTGATTCTTAATTTTTTAAATTTTTGTCTGATTTTTCCTCACATATGCCATTGCCAATTGCTTTATTTTCAGTCTAATTAACTCTGTATTCCATTGCCTTGACCCTACTTCTTTGACTCTCTAGTGAATTACCTAGTTCTGTAATTTTATTAACTGTTGAATTTCAGGTTGTTGCTGCTCAAGAATTTCTTTCAGCTTGTTTAACTTTGTGTTTTGCTGCACGTTGTCTAATCTCTTTCCTAATTTCTTGTATAGCTCCGTACATCATTCTTCTGTATTCTACCTTTGATAATTACAGGAAGTCTTCTTTGTCTGGAAAATTTATTGATTCTTTGTTTTGGGAATTTTCCAAAGCCATGGCAGTCTGCTTCTTTCCCCTTTAAACGTTCAGAAATTGTCTCTGAGCCATCAGAAAGTTGTTGAAATTTATTTGTTTGGTTATTGTGCTCTATGTTGTATCTATAAATTTATTTTATTTTAATTTTTGACTTTTTCTGTAGTCCAGTTATTTGAGCTTATTTGATTTTGGGAGACTTAATAGTGGCCAATAGGTCTGATGTCTTGTTGGTCGATATTTGGAGCTGTGAGGGTGCTGAGAAAGGTACAAGAAGTTGCCAGCTTTCCTAAGCTTTCTTTTTTCCTATCCTTTTCTCTGTTTTCCTCTCCAACTCCTGGATATCAGCTAAGGGCGTGTACATCAAATATCCTGCTTTTGGCTCAGGTGGTGCATCAGAGTTTAAAGCCTGGCATGGATCAGAGAAGGGAGGGGGGAAAGGGAGAGAAATAAGCACATAGGAATGGTTTGATTTCATGAGAGTTTGCAAGCACCTATCTTTAGATGCTCAGTGGAAGTCCTTTGCTGTTCTGTATGAGTAGCCCACCAACACTGAGCTTCTCTGCTCTTTCTGGCCCTACACTCCTCTGCCTGGCCCCATGCTCCTCTGTCTGGCAGTGCAGAGTTCCTCTGCCCAGTGTGGAGTTCCTCCACCCAGCCTGGTGCAGGGCTTGTCTGCCTAGTACGGCACTCCCCTGACGAGCTTGACTTACCTCTGTTGGGCACTGTGGTCCTCCTAGCCTGGCACTTGTCTGCCTGGGCTTGGCCCTTGACTGCCCAGTCCAGTGCTCTTCTGGCCCACATGGCTCTCTTCCAGCCTGTGTGGTGTTCCTCCACCTAGCATGACTTTCCTCTGCCCAACGTGGCTCTCTTCTGTCCATCCTGGTGTTCCCCTGCCTAGTCCAGTGATTTTCCACCCCATGAAGCTCACCTCTGCTCTACACAGAGTTCTACTCAGCTCAGCACTTGTCTGCTCAGCCCTGAGCTTCTCCAGCCCCCATGGCATCCCTCAGCATTGCATGGTG
This sequence comes from Heterohyrax brucei, assembly GCA_028571685.1. NCBI lineage: Eukaryota > Metazoa > Chordata > Mammalia > Hyracoidea > Procaviidae > Heterohyrax > Heterohyrax brucei. The sequence goes on along the minus strand of CM053158.1, from coordinate 58,935,025 downwards.
TTACCTTGCCAGGCTCAGTTCTACTCTACCTGGCCTGACGCTCCTATGCCCACTCTGACTCTCCTCTGCCTGGACCAGTGCTCCTGTGGTTGGTGTGGTGCTCCCCTGTACAACTTGCTGTTGCTTTGTTTACTGGCCCAGGTGGTTGCTACTGGTACTCCCCTTCCTGTCAACCCAGTTTGATCTTTCAGCTTTCTACCTGACATTCAGCCCTCCTGGAATATTTTATCTAATCTGTTCATCTGTTTTTCTGGTTCTTTGTTGTTAGATGAACTAGCAAGCACATGTGGATACTCTGCCATCTCTGCCCTCAAATCTAGGGTAATCTTTAAGGAGAGAGAAAAAACAAAAACAAACAAACAAAAAAACCCTACCCCTGTCAAGCTGATTCTGACTCATAGTTACACTATAGGACAGGGCAGAACTGCTCCCATAATCTTTATGGAAGCTGACTGCCATCTCATTCTCATGCTCAACAGCTGGTGAGTTTGAACTACCTCCTTTTCAGTTAGTAGTCTAGTGCTACTTCAAAACTGAACAGAGTTCATGCCATGTACAACAAACAGCCAGTCTTTGAGATAGGGGTGAGATGAGAAACAAGACGCTTATTATGTACCAGTAGGCAAGGAGACAGAGGGGAGAGATTCTTCCAAAATCTGCCTCCCTAAAATGGAGACTAGCTGGAGGTTTCATAGAAGGGGATAAGGACTTACGAGTCCTAGGAATTTGTCGAATTTTAATGTTCTTTAGGTGGTCACAATGGTTGTTTTCTCAGATGTGCTGACATCTTAATTGTTGTGGACCCTGAGGTGGTCTGGCTATCATATAGTCTCCTAGCAGGTTCTTTTGTTTTTCTTTTATGGTCTTAGGTTATTGTCACTTGTTTATCCACAACTCTAAAGAGAGTATAGGTTTGTCCTTAACCTTGAAAGAAGCTAAGGGAAACAACAGGCTATGCTCAAGATGCAGCCACTTATTTTACTCTGCCTGCACCCCTAGCATTTAACCACTGCACCACTAGAGTTCCTTGGAGTAGTCCTTACAGAGGTGAAATGACTCATAAAGCCAAAAATGTTTATTATGTTTTACAGGAAAACTTTGCCAGCTCCTCATTTACGAGATTACAATGGAGGAAGCAGTGAGTCCTACTGTGTGGTGATGGTAGAGTGCAGGATGCTCAAGAACCTCTATACAGAAGAACGAACATTTGACCTGAGTGGTACATGGGCAGGACATGAGTAGGTTTGGTGAGGACAGTACAAGCTGAAGGAGCAACTGTAGCAGCACATTTGAAAGACAGAAACTTGAATTCTGATGGGGTGCTTTAGGAAATACTGGGCCTTCCAAAATTGGCAATGTTATGGGTACGGGTGGTGCAGCAAGGAAGCACAACAATCAAGAAGACTGAATCAGTAAGGACTGGCAGAACTTACATATCACATCAAAAAATTGGATTTTATTCTGGAGTTTGTAGTCAGCCATTGAGTTTTAAAAATATATATATTTATTTATTTATTGTGATTGAGTGAAAGTTTACAATACAATTCAAATTTGCATGCTGCCTATCTGCAGCTCCCTCTGATCTCCTAGCCCGGTGACAGCACACTCCTTTTCATTCTATATGTCATATCTTCTTAACAATCTCCTGTCCCCTCCTCTCTACTCTCTTCATTCCCCTCCAGTAGGAGGCCAGTAGGATGAAATCCTGTAGATGCATAGAACCATCAAGTGCCCACACTCTGTATCCCTGAGTCCATTCCATTCCTATCCAAAGAGTTGACCTCAGTAATGATCTATGATCACGGGCAGCATCAGGTCTAGGGGTCATGCTTGTAGGGGAACTCTCAGGCCTTTGACCAACAGTTGCAGTCTTTTAGTAGAGTTCTTAGGGTGCACACCTTTTTTTCTTGTGTTGCCACTGGGACTCAACACTGTGAGCCCCATCACAGCTGTCATTAGTGGTGGCTGGGCACCATCTGGTTCTTCTGGTCAAATCTTGATATAGTCACCCATTCATGTGTGTCTTTCTGTCTTCTGGGTTATTTTTCCTTCATGTTGTTGTTGCACATGGTGGTTATCAGTTCCAGCTGAGTTGGGACTATTTGGTGTTCCTCAGACGGCAGCTTGCTAGCTTTTAAGACTCTGTATGCCATTCACCTACATGGGATACAGAAGACTCTCTTAGCAGTAGATAAGCTATGCTAATTGGCCTCGATGTTCCATGAGAGCACGGCCCCCAGACCCATACACACCCTTGCTACTCTATCCTTGCAATATTGAGTTAAGATTGGAAGAGTTTTCAAGTTATGTTGAAGTCTAGTTAAATTGATCTTCTTTCTAACGTGTGCTGTCACTGATTTCACCCAACGAAATTTCTATCAACCAATTTTGGAAGGCCTAATTCTATAACCAACCCTCTCCCTCCCTCCCCTACCTTGCGGCTGTCAAAGAGTCTTTTCTTCTCCATGAGTCTGTTTTTAGGTCCTTATAGTAGGGTCTCATACAATATTTTTCCCTGTGCTGCTGACTGATTTCACTCAATGTAATGTCTTCCAGTTGAAACCAGGTTATGAGATGCTTCCTAAAGTCATCGGGGTTCTTTATCATTGTGTAGTGCTCTATTGAGTATATATAACCACAGTTTGTTTATCCATTCATCTGTTGTTGGGCATCTGGGTGGATTCCATCGTTTTGCTATTGTGGACTGTGCTGAAATAAACATTCATGTGCCTGTATCTGTTCATGTGACGGCCCTTGATTCTGTAGGATGTATCCCAAGCAGTGGGATTACTGAGTCAAGTAGTATATCTATTTCCAGCTTTTAAAGGAAGCACTAGATTTCTTTTCGAAGAGGTCGTACCATTTTGCAATCCCACCAGCAGTGTAGGAAAGTTCCAATTTTTCCACAGCCTCTCCAGCATTTGTTGTTTTGTGTTTTTTGGATCATGGCCAACCTTGTTGGGCTGAGATGATATCTTATCATAGTTTTGATTTGAATTTCTTTAATAGCTAATGATTGTAAGCATTTCCTCATACGTCTTTTGGCTGCCTGGCTATCCTCTTTAGAGAAGTGTCTGTCCATCTCCTTTATCCACTGCCCAATTGAGTCATTTATACTTTTCTTGTTGGTATTTTGCAGTAGATTATGGAGATCAGGGGTGTGGTTTGCATGCAATATATACATATATGGATGTTCTAGCAAAACTTGATTGTTTTGAGTCCAGATTGTTTTGCATCCAGATTGCCATCATCTGACCTCTGGTTCTTGGGACTTGATCCAGTGGCTTCACAAGTTGCCTGCCAGTCTTGGGATTTGTTGGTTTCTACAGCCTGTGAGCCAGCATCAGCCTGTCAACCTACCTGCTGATCTGGGGTTCACCAGCTGCTACAGCTAATAGGAGTAAAGGGAAGACTCCTGATACCTGATCCACAGACTTGAGGCTTGCTAGCCTGTACGACTGTAGGCCATTTCATTGAGATAAATCTCTCTCTCTCATGTCCCTTCTCTTTCTCTCTCTCTCTCTCTCTCTCCACACACACACACACACACACACACACACACACACACACACACACACACACACTCAATTCACTAATTTTACTTGGCTAGAGAATCCATCTCAAGACATTTGGTATTGAGGGTGGTTTTAGAGAAACAAAATCACGAGGACGAGTTCTGTAAATTGGTTTTCAAGTGCTGGTGACTTTGCCTCTTGTAGTAATGTGGATACTGCTAATCTTTGGCATGGAGGTGGTAATATTAGTATGAAAAATAGGCACGGAGGTGGTAATATTAGTATGAAAAATATCACCACAAAAAGATTAAGTATTGCTGAGAAGCAAGGTTCTGGGTGATTGCATGTTTGATACTTTTCTACAATTTTGTCAGAATGAGATCTACAGGGAAAGTGGTTGGTTTCTTTTATTTTTGCTAGACAAAGTGATAAAAGAAGGAGACAAGTTCAGGGCTTTAGAGTCACAGCTCAAGCACCACATAAATCCTCAAAGTTGCCACTTGTGTACTGAAAGAAAATCCTGTTTCTTGACATAACAGAGCTGATATTTCCAAAAGCCAAACCTAGTCTTAATGCAAGACTGGCTGAATTACAATGCCAGCACAATTCTCAACAATGAATTGTGTCTGAAGTTGAAGTAAAGACATTGATCATGAAGAAATGGGATAATTGAAACCAAGGATGAGAAATTTGGGCAGATAATGTGAAGCTGGGGATATTGAGCCCCTAAATTTTGTTGTCACTCCTGACAACAGAACCCACCTTCTTATACCTATTTGAAGAGATTACTTCATCTTTGTCTGCTAAGCCATCCTCCCCAGTAAAATCATTATCCTCCTCAATTTCCATTGGATGAGATTAACCCAGATGTGTCTGAAAGGCTTTTGTCTGATATATCACCTAGGGTAGCATCTGAGTCATTGCCTGGGGTATCACATAGAGTAGATGCTTTACAAGACCCACCTTCACCACACAATTTTACTTCTAGACTTGAAACATGGGAGGGGTACATAAAAGAAGACAATCCAGAAGCTGGGGACACCGGAATGCTGAATTCTGCTGAATCACTTCTGTAAGTACCCTGTCGTGAAGAGATTACTTCATTTTTGACTGCTAAGCCACTATTACCAGTAAACCATTATCCCTTCCATCCCCAGCTGTTTCTGAAGATATATTGCCCAGGAAAGTGCCTGGGGCATTGCTTAAGGCAATTCCTGAGGCAGATGTCTTACAAAACAAAATATTATTGAATGTTTCCAGGGCTGACCACCATCACTCATTTGTACTTCTGGACCTGTAACTGTTTCAGTGAACCACCAAATGTAAAATACAAAGTGTGACCCAAGAGGAGGTATGCTACATTCCAAAAGAACTACCTGACTTTCCTAAAATATACACACAGAAACTTGGGGAGTATGTGTGAGGTTGGCTATTAAGGTGTCTTAGTCATCTGGTGTTGCTAGAACAGAAATACCACAAGTGGATGGCTTTAAAAAGAGAAATACATTTTGTCACAGTCCAGCAGGCTACAAGTCCAAATTCAGGGCATCACTGTCAGCAGAATTCTTTCTCTGTTGGCTCTGGGGGAAGCTCCTTGCTGTCAATCTTCCCCTAGACTGGGAGCTTCTGAGGCATAGGGTCCCTAAGCCCTTTCCAAATGATGCACTCTGCTCCTGGCACTGCTTCTTAGTGGTGTGAGGTCCCCCAAACTCTCTGCTAACTTCTTTCCTTTATATCTCGAAAGATTGCCTCAAAGCATGATACCATCCCATGCACTGAGTACTGCCCCACCAACACAACTGCTTCCCACCCTCCCTCACTAGCATCATAAATATGGGGTTTACAGCACATAGGAACATCACACAACATCAGGAATCATGGCCTAGCCATATTGCTACACACATTTTGGGGGGACACAATTCAGTCTATGACATCCCACCCTTTGGCCCTCAAGAAATTACATCCTTGCAACATGAAAATCATATTCACCATATCATAGCAAGAGTCTTAAGTTCAAGTCCCAAATCCAGAAATTCTTTCACTGTGAAATCTAGAACACAAATTATCTGCTGCTATAATACAATGGTAGAACAGGCAGGCACAAGCAAGACATTTCCATTACAAATGGGAGAAACTGCAGGAAAAGAAGGCACAATAGGTACAAAGAAAATTATCAGAACATATTACATTAGCCCTCAAGGCTTTGAAAATAATCCTGCACTCTGAGACATTTTACTAAATGGCTCTATCCTCTAGACTCTAGGTACTGACCACACTTTCCAGGTTCTAAGAGGAGGCCCCTGGCCCTGGGCTACAGCTTTGCCTTCCAGGTCCACTGGGACAGTAACTCTGCTCCTTTTGCTTTAGGTGTATCATTTCCCTAGCCCACCTGAGTGGCAACTCCACCCTTAGAAACACCGTAGGCTGTGGCTCCATCCTTTGAAACCCTTGAGGTCATGGTCACACTTTTTGAGACTGAGGCAGTTTAGCTTCTTCTGCTCCTTGTCTCTTCAGTTCCTGTTCCTCATGGCCTCTTGGCCCAGGGCTCATCCCTGCATCTGCCATGCTGGGACATGTGTGTTAAAGCTCTTCAGCTCCACTGATAAGTCCCCTGAAGCACCCTACTGCACCCGGATGCTTCCTGTACACAGGTACTCAACTCTCTCCCTCTGTGGGTCAGCAAGCCTAGTTCCACTGATGAGTGCTCATAGGCATCCCACCCCGCCAGAAAGCCTTCTGTGCAGAGGCACTCAGATCTATTGCTCCATGGGTCAGCTCCAGTGCTGTCTCACACTGGTCTTCTGGTTCTGCATTACCAGTTCACTGCTGTTTTTACTATTTGCACCTTCCTTGGTGTTAACAGTTCTCAGTCCCTTCTGAGTCTTCTATTAATTCACAGTTTCAAAACTGTTTCCACATTTTAGGTATCTATTAGAGCAGCATCCCACTTTCTAGGTATCAAATTCTGTCTTAGTCACCTAGTGCTACTATAATAGAAATACTACGAGTGGATGGCTTTAAAAAGAGAAATTTTATTCTGTCTCATTTCAGTAGGCTAAAAGTCCAAATTGAGGGCACCAGTTCCAAAGGAATTCTCTCTGTTGGTTCTGGAGGAAGGTTCTTGTCATCAACCTTCCCTTGGACTAAGGAGCTTCTGAGGTGCAGGAACCCCAGACCTTTTCCAAAAGACATGCTCTGTTCCCAGCACTGCTTTTTTGGTGGTATGAGGTCCCCAACTCTGTTTACTTCCTTTTCCTTTGTATATAAGAGACTGCCTCAAGGCATAATACAATCTTACACAGTGAGTCCTGCTCCATCAACACAACTGTTGCCCATCCTCCCTCATTAAAATCATAGAGGCACAGTTTACAGCCTAGCCAGACTGCTACACACATTTTTGAGGGAACTCAATTCAATCCACGATATTAGGGAAAGGGAAATAATCAAACTTCTGGGGAATTACTGGATACTGGCTTTGAAGTGAGACTAATTCCAAGAGAACCCAAATGTCACTGTTGCCCACTAATCAGAATGGTGGCATGTGGAGGCCAGGTTATTAATGGAGCCTTAGCTCAGGTTTATTTACTGTGAATCCACTGGGTCCCTGAACCCATGTTATAGTGATTTTTCTGGTTCTAGAATGCACTGGAAGTGCTCACTCATTTATGCCAAGAAATTTGGAGGACAACTACCTGGCCAACTGACTGGAAGAGATGCATATTTATGCTCATTCCAAAGAAAGGTCATCCAATTGAATGTGGAAATTACCAAACAATATCATTAATATCACACACAAGTAAAAATTTGCTCAAGATCATTCAAAAGTGAATGCAGCAGTATACTGACAAGGAACTGTCAGAAATTCAAGCTGGATTCAAAAGAGGATGTGGAACCAGGGATATCATTGCTGATGTCAAATGGATCTTAGCTGAAAGCAGAGAACACCAAAAAGATGTTTACCTGTATTTCCGTGACTATGCAAAAGCATTTGACTGTGTGGATCATAACAAATTATGGCTAACATTGCATAAAATGGGAATTCCAGAACACTTAATTGTGCTCTAAAGGAATCTGTATATGGATCAAGAGGCAGGCGTGTGATCAGAACAAAGGGACACTGTGTGCTTTAAAGTCTGGAAAGGTGTGCATTAGAGTTGTGTCCTTTTGCTATGTCTTTTCAATCTTTATGCTGAGTAAATAATCTGAGAAGCTGGCTTATATGAAGAAGAGGCATCAGGATTGGAGGACAACTCTTTAACAATCTGCATTACACAGATGATACCACTTTACTTGCTGGAAGCGAAGATTTGAAATGCTTACTGATGAAGATCAAGAACCACAGCGTTCAGTATGGATTGCCCCTCAACATCAAGAAAACAAAAATCCTCACAACTGGACCAGTAAGCAACATCGTCATAAATGGAGAGAGGACTGAGGTTGTCAAGGATTGTCAAGGATTTCATTTTACTTGGGTCTACGATCAACACCCATGGAAGCAGCAGTTAAGGAATCATAAGACACATTGCATTGGGAAAATTTGCTGCAAAGATGTCACTCTGAAGACCGAAGTGTGCCTAACCCAAGCCCTGCTATTTTCAGTCACATCACATGTGAAAGCTGGGCAACGAACAAAGAAGAGAGAAGAATTGATGCCTTTGAACTGTGATATTGGAGAAGAATGCTGAATGTGCCATGGACTGCCAAAAGAGCAAACAGACCTGTCCAGGCAGAGGTACAACCAGAGGTCCTTGGAAACAAAGATGGCAAGACTGCATCTTACATACTTTGGACATGTTATTAGGAGGGATTAGGAGAAGGATGTCATGCTTAGTAGAGTGGTGGGTCAATGAAAAAGAGGAAGACCCTTGATGAGATGGATTGACATAGTGGCTGCAACAATGTGCTTAAGCATAAAAACGATTGTGGACAATGTGTGGGCAGTGTTTCATTCTGTTGTTCATAGGATCCCTATGAATTGGAACCAATTCAGTGTCACCTAACAACAACAAGAATGCATAACTGCAATAAACATACTCAGCAACTGGTAGAACCCCACACTGTTTCCCTGACAAATGCAGTAAGGGCTATTATGAAAGGAAAGGCCAAGCGGAAGCATTAGAACTGCTCCTATCTTGGCAAATAGTAAGCCAAAAGAAATACCACATTCCCGGAGGGACTGCAGAGACCATCATCACCATCCAGAACTTGAAGGATGCAGGAGTTGGAATTCCCTGGACAACCCCATTCAACTCGCCTATTTGACCTGTCTTAAAAAAACAGATTGATCTTGGAGAATGACACTGGAATATCGTAAATTTAACTTGGCAGTGACTCTAGTTGCAGCTGCTGTTTCAGATGTGGTTTTACTGCTTGATCAAATTAATACATTATGGAGCTATTGGTCTGGCCAATGCTTCTTTTTCTGTTATAGTTTGGAAGAAACACCAGAGCAGTTTGCCTTCAGCTGGCAAGACTAGCAATACATCATTACTGTCCCTATACCCCAAAGTATATAAACTTTCCAGCGCAATGTTGTAGTTTAGTCTGCAGAACTCTTGGTCACCTTTATTTTCACAAGACGTCACACTGGTCCATTACACTGATGACATTATGCTCATTAGACCAGGTAAGGAAGTTTTAATGACTGTAGATTTATTGGTAAAATGTTTGTGTGTTTGAAGTGGGAAGTTAATACCCCCAAATTCAGGTGCTTTCCAGCTTAGTGAAATGTCTAGGGTTCTAGTGTCATGGGGCATGTTAAGATATTCCTTCTAAAGAGAAGAATAAGTTGTTCTCCTGGCCCATCTTACAACTAAAATGGAGGCACAGTGCCTGTTGGGCCTCTGGGTTTTGGAAGCAAATATTCCTCATACAAGTGTGTTACTCTGGCCTACTAAGCGATTTTAAAAACTACTAGTTTTGAGTAGGGTACAGAACAAATGAAGGCTCTGTGATAGATTCAGACTGCTGTGCAAGTTGTCTTGGTACATAAACCATGTAATCTGGCTGATCCAACGGTACTTGAGGTCTCGGTGGCAAATAGAGGTTCTGTTTGTGTTCTTTGTCAGGGCACTCTCAGTAAATCACAATGTAGACCCTTAGGATTTTAGAGCAAAACCTGTTGTCTTCTGCAGATAACTACTCTTGCTTTGTTTGTTACTGGGCCCTAGTAGAGATTGAACTCTTAATCATAGGGCACCAAGTCACCATGTAGTCTAAATTGCTCTTCATGAACTGGGTGTTGTATGACCTACAGAGCCATAAAGACATGCACAACAGCACTCTGTCATTTAATGGAAGCAGTATACATGAAATTAGGCGTGAACAGAAACTGAAAGCACAAGGAAGTGGATTAAGGAAGTGGCTCAAGTGCTCATAGTCTCAATTCCTGTCACATTACCTGCCTTTCCCAGTGTGGAACTGTGGCCTTAGGGGGAGTTTCTTACAATCAGTTGACTGATGAAGAGAAAACCTGTGCCTGGCTTACAGATGGTTTTGTATGATATTCAGGCGCCACTTGAAAGAGGACAACAGGAGCATTACATCTACTTTCTGGGACTTCCCTTGTCTTAGGCTGGGTTCTCTAGGGAAGCAAAACCAGGAATGCGTACAAATATGTATAAAAAATGATTTATATAAAGGAAAGAGCTCATGCAATTGTAGATTCTGAAATATCTCAGGTCCTGGTTCAGAATACAAGATTCATGCAGCCACAACAGCTGGTGGACCCAAGGTTGGCAAGTCAGAGATTAGAGTTCCAGCTCACGGGCTGTGAAAGTCAGCAAATCCCAAGATGACGGGCGAGACTGCAAGGTTTCTGGTGATTCACACAGCTGCAGACGCTGAAAAATCTAGGATTGGCAGGTCAGGGAAAGGAACTCTTATAGGCTTTTCATTCAAGTTCCAAGAACCAGAAGTAAGAAGACAAGAGAGTGGCAGCTGCTGGGTCTGAGACAAGCCAAAACCTTGGGGAAGTGAACAGACAGGAAGCAGGCAGCTGAAGGCAGGGAGAGGAGAACTGAGGGGGTGGTGAGCCACCACAGGTCCTGCCCCTGCCACTTCACACAGTTGTCAGAACACTGAGAATCATGGCCCAGCTGAATTGACATACCATCTTAACCACTACATCCCTGAAGGATAGCTTTGTGAAATGAAAACCTCCCAACAGGCTAAATTTTGAGCAATGCATCTAGTTATTCTATTTGTGTGGAAGCAGAAATGGCCAGGTGTGTGAGTGTATACTGATTTATGAGTTATGGACAATGGTTTGGCTGGATTGTTAGGGACTTGGAAGGAACATGATTAGAAAATTGGTGACCAGGAAGTATGGGGAAGAGTTATGTGGATAGATCTCTCTGAAAAGGCCAAAGAAGTGAAGATATTTGTGTCTTCAGTGAACGCACACCAAAGGGTGCCCCTGCGAGAGTAGGGTGTTAACAACTAAGTGGACAGCATGACAAGTTCTGTGGAAACCAATTATCCTCTTTCTCCAGCCACCCCTCTAATTGTCCCTTGAATAAAGTGACCCTGATAGAAAGGATGGAATTTATGCATGGGCTCAGCAACATGGACATACACTGATCAAGGCTGATTTGGTTACAGCCACTGCTGAGTGCTCAATCTGCTAGCAGCAGAGACCAACGCCCAATCCCTCATTCTGTGTCTTTCCTTGAGGTGATTAGTCAGAAATGTGGTGGCAGTCTGATTACATTGGACCACTTCCATTATGGAGTGGGAAGCATTTAGTTCTTACTGAGATAGACACTCTGGATACAAATTTCCCATACAGCATCACTTTGGATCAAGGGATTCACTTCAAGCAAATGAAGTGTGGTAATGGGTCCACACAAAGACTGGTGGCGTAGTGGTTAAGTGCTAATGGCTGCTAACAAACAGGTCAGCAGTTCAAATCTACCAGGCACTCCTTGAAAACTCTCTGTGGCAGTTTTACTTTGTCCTTTAGGGTTGCTATAAGTCAGAATTGACTTGATGGCAGTGGGTTTGGTTTGGTTTGGTAACGGGCCCAGGCTCATGAAATTCACTGGTTGTCATGTTCCCTATCATCCTGGAGCATCTGGCTTGATAGAATGATGGAATGAGCTCCTAATGACACAATTACAACACTCACTAGGTTCAAGACTGCAGGGCTGCAACAATGTTCTCCTGAATGTCATATATTCTTTAAACCAGTGTCCAAGATACTATGGTGTTCTTTCTTCCATAGCCAGGATTCACAGTTCCAAGAATCAAGGAGCAGAAATAGGGATGGTGCCACTATTATCCCCAGTGGACCTACTTCCAAAATTTTTGCTTCCTGTACCCACAACGCTCTGTTCTGTGTGTCTAGAGGTTTTATTTGCAAAGGAAGAAATGTTCCCACCCGGAGACACAACACAGATTTCTCTGACCTGGAGGTTAAGAATATCACTTGGTCACTTTGGGCTTTTCATGCCTCTGCATCAGCAGGCAATGAAGGTAGTTACCACATTGGTTGGTGTTATTGATCCTTACCATCAAGGGGAAATTGGGTTTGTGTTACACAATGGAGGTAAAGAAGAATATGTTTGGAATGCAGGAAATCCTTTTCGATATCTCTTACTACTACCATGCCTTGTGATTAAAGTCAATGGAAAACTAAAGCAATCCAATCCCAGCATGACTACTAATGGCCAAGACACTTCGGGAATGAAGGTTTGGGTCACCCCACCAGGCAAAGAACTACAACCCGCTGAGGTGCTTGCTGAAGGTAAAGGTCATATGGAATGAGTGGTAGAAGAAGGTAGTTCTAAATACTAGTTATGACCAGGTGACCAGTTGCAGTTAAGAGAACTGTAATCGTTATGAGATCTTCCTTGGATCTGTGCACCAAATGTTCTTGTTTTATTCACTTACAAAATATAAGATGTAAATTGGTATAGTGTGTTTTTGATTGTATGCATGTTAGTTGTATCATGTTAACCTCAAGTATGGCTCTGTAATTGTCTTTATTTAGAGATTATGTGTGCTTTAAGGAGATGTATACAGGTGTCAAGCTGACAAAGGCTGGACTATGATGGTTAACATAGTGTGTCACTTTGGCTGGATCATGATTCTCAGTGGCTTGGCAGTTATATAATGATGTTGTTTGGCAGTTGTGTATTGTTATGGATTGCATTTTGTCTCTCCAAAATACGTGTGTCCATTTGGCTAAGCCATGATCACTGGTATTTTGTATTTGTCCGCAGTTCTTTTCTTCTGGTGTGATTGTCCTATGTGTTGTAAATCCTCTTTATGATGTTGATGAGATAGAATTAGCAACAATTATGTTAATGAGGCAGGATTCAATATACAAGATTAGATTGTGTCTTAAACCAATCTCCTTTGAGATATAAAAGAGAGAAGTGGTCAAAGAGACAGGGGACCTCATACTACCAAGAAAGCAGAAGAGCAGAATGTATTCTTTGGAACCAAGGTTCTTGTGCTAAGAAGCTGAAAGGCTCTGAGACTAAAGGAAGATTGATGAGAAGGGCCTTCCTCCAGAGCTGACGGAACCAAAAAGTCTTCCACTGGAGCTGATGCCCTGAAATTGGACTTCTAGCCTACCAGTCTGTAAGAGAATAAGATCCTGTTGGTTAAAGCCATCTATTTGTGGTATTTCTATTATAGCAGCACTAGGTACCTGAGACATGTATTGCCATAATTCTGCAGTTATGTAATGATTTAGTCATCCTCCATGACATGATCAGTTAATCAATTTTTTAAAAATATTTTATTGTGATTAAGCAAAAGTTTACAATCCAAGTCAATTTGTTGTCATACAAAACCCTTTGCAAACACCTCTGTGCAACTCTAGCTGCTCTTCCAACCCTGTGACAGCACACTTCTGCTTTCCATTCTATACTTCTCATATTCATTAAGTCAACTCCTGTCCCCTCACCCTTCCATCTCATTTCTATAGAGGAACTGCTCCAACAGCCTCATGTCTTATAGTCTAGTTCATTTTTTTTTCTCTGAACAGTTGTCTTTAGTACTCGTTTCAGCTCTGGGCTAGCAGTGAGTCTAGTAGGGTCCATGTTCTCAGGGGATCCTTCAAGATGTTGGACCATCAGGTCTGGTCTTTTCACAGAATTCTAAATATGTACCCCCATTTTTCTCCCATTATGACAGGGAGTCATCATTGTGTTACCTGTCAAGGCAGACCTTGGTGGTGGCTGGCCACCATCTGGTCCTTCTGGTCTCATGTTGATTTAGTTTCCTCATGCAGTGCTTGCTGTCTCCTGGGCCCACATTTTCCTCCTGAGTTTGATGTCCCTCATTCTCCTCTGCTCCAGGTGGATTGGGACCAATTGATGCTCCTTAGATGGCAGCTTGCTAGCTTTTAAGACTCCATATGCCACTCACCAGAGTGAGGTGTAGAACAGTTATGGAAATTGATCTAGATTTCCTCCCAAAATGTGGTCCCTAGGACCCCACCCTTACTACTCTCATTTTTGAAGTGTTGGGATGTTAGGAACTCTCTTAGCTCTTGGTATAGTCCAACAGAGTTGATCTCCCTTCTACTGCGTGCTGTCACATCCTTCACTTAACCCAACTCTTACCTACTATCTAATCTATGAGTACCTGTCACTTTCCCTCTCCTTCCCGGTAACCATCAAGGATTAATTTCTCCTGTGGTTAGCCGTTTCCTTGAGACCTCTTAATACTGGTCTCGTATAACAGTCGTCGTTTTGCAACCAACTTCTTTCACTCAGCATAATGTCTTTCAGATGACTCTATGTTATCAGATGTTTCCCAAGATTGTCATTGTTTATTTTATCATTGCGTAGTATTCTATTGTGTGAATATATCATGGTTTGTTTAACCATTCACCTGTTGACAGGTGCCAAGGTTGACTCCATCTTTTTGCTATTGTGGACAAAGATGCAATAAACATTGGTGTGCACGTATCTGTTTGTGTGACAGCCCTTATTTCTTTAGGATATATTTCAAACAGTGGGATTGTTGAATCATGTGGTATGTCTATTTCTAGCTTTTTAACAAAGCACCAAATCAATTTCCAAAGTGGTTGCACCATTTTACATTCTCAACAGCAGTGTGGAAGAGTTCCAGTTTCTCCACAACTTCTCCAACATTTGTTGTTTTTTGCTTTGTGGATTAATGCCAGCCTTGTTGGGGTCAGATTGTGTCTTATTGTAGTTTTGATCTGGATTCCTCTAATGGCTAATGATTGTGAGCATTTCCTCACGTATTTGTTAGCTGCCTGGATGTCTTTGGTGAAGTTCCTGTTCATATCCCTTGCCTTTTTTTTTTTTTTTTAATTACGATTAAGTATACAATCCAAATCAAATTTGGATGCCTGCCTGTCTGCTGCTCTATCTGTTCTCTTCACCTGGTGTCAGCACTTTCCTCCTTTTCACTCTATATTTCCAGTATCCTCTTAATGAGGACCTGTCCCCTCCTCTCGTCTAGAAAGAAACCAGTAGGACAGCCTCCTACAGATGTACAAAATCATAAAGTACACCCACCATATATGCTCACACTGTGTCCCTGAGTCCAGTCCATTCTTGTCTAAAGAGAAGACCTCAGTACTGATTTTTGGTAAGGGCCAGACGTGTGTCTATGGGCTGTGTTCCTAGGGTACCCTCTAGGCTGTTGGACCATCAGTTCTGGTCTTTTAGCACAGTTCTTGAGCTACACGCCTCCTTTTCTCATGTTGCCTCAGGGATTCTACATTGTGTACCCCTTCACAGCTGCCTTTGATGGTGGCTGAGCACCATCTTGTTCTTCTGGTCTCATGTTGCTACAGTCTCCCATTCATGAGTCCTTCTGTCTCCTGGGCTCTGTTCCTCATGTCTTTGTTGTTCTTGGTGATCATCTGTTCCAGATGAGTTGGGACCATTTGGTGTACTTCAGATGACAGCTTGATAGCTTTTAAGAGCCCCAGATGCCACTTACCAATATGGGGTGCAGAAGACTCTCTTAGCAAAAGACTAGTTATGCCAATTGCCCTTGATGTCCCCTGAAAATATGGCCTACAGACTCCCATCTCTGCTACTCTATCCTTTTAAATATTGGGTTGAGATTACAAGAACTTCCAGTTTATGGTGAAATCCAGTTAAATTGATCTACTCTCTACTGTGTGCTGTCTTTGCTTTCACCTAACCAAATTCCTGGTGACTATCTAGTCTATGCCCAACCTTTTCCCTCCCTCCCCTCCTTGCAGCCATCAAAGAGTCTTTTCTTCTGTATATATGTCTATTTATCAGTCCTTATAGCAGAGGTCTCATACAATACTTGTTCTTTTGCAGCTGACTGATTTCATTTAGCATAATGTCTTCTAGTTGAAACCAGGTTGAGATGCTTCCTAAAATCATTGTTTTTCTATATCATTGCATAATGTTCCATTGAGTATATGTGTCATAGTTTATCTGTTCATCTGTTGATGAACACCTAGGTTGATTTCATCTTTTCAGTATTGTGGACAGTGCTGCAATAAACATTTGTGTGCATGTATTAGTGTGACCACCTTTGCATCTGTAGGGTGTATTCTGAGCAGTGGGATTGCTAGATCATATGGCATTTCTATTTCTAGCTTTTTAAGGAAGTGCTAAATTGCTTTCCAAACAGGTTGAACCATTTTGCATTTCCACCAGGTGTGTAGGAGAGTTCCAATCTCTCCACAGCCTCTCCAGCATTTGTCCTTTGCCTATTTTTAATTAGGTTATTTGTCTTTTTCTTGTTGTGGTTTTATTGTTATGGAGATTTGCCACTGATCAGAACTGTGGTTACCAAAACCTTTCTCCCAGTTTGTAAGTAGTCCTTTTACTCTTTTGATAAAGTCTTTGCATGACCATAAGTGTTTGATTTTTATTATTTCCCATTCATCTATTTTCTCTTCTGGTGTTTGTGAGTTTCAGTTAGTCAGTTTTCAGAAGAGTTTCCTCTGAGCTGTTTCCAGCATCCACTGTATATGTGGAAGTTCTGGCAAAGCTTGCTTTCTTGCTCTGGACCCTGCATGTGCCTGGTCATCATGTGACTTCTGGTTCTTGAGACTGAGCCAGTGGACCTGCCATATTGTCTGCAGATCTTGGGATTCATCAGCCTCCACAAACTGTAAGACTTACCTGTCAATCTTGGCTTCATCAGCTTCTGCAGCCCAGGACCCAGATGCCTGCTGCCTCCTTGCCTATCTTGGTGTCATGGATTGAATTGTGTCCCCCACAAAATAGATGTAGCCATGTGACCATGATTCCCTGTATTCTACGATTGTCCTCCATTTTGTGATTTTACTGTGCTGTATGTTAAAGGATTAGAGTGACTGTAAATCCCTTCAGAAGATCACCTCCCTGCTCCACTGTAAAGGGAGTTTACCTGTAGTATGGCTTGCCCCACTCTTAATCCTTTCATCCTACAAGAGATAAAAGGAAAGGGAAGCAGGCAGAGAATTGGGAACCTCACATCACTAAGAAAGCAGCACCAGGAGAAGAACGCGTCCTTTAGACCTGAGGTTCCTGTGCCAAGACGCTCCCTGGACAAAGACCAATGCAATACTGGACTTTCCTCCAGAGCCGACAAGGGGGAAAGCCTTCCCCTGGAGCAGACATCCTGAATTTAGACTTGTAGCCTACCAGACTGTGTAAGAATAAACCTTCCTTTGTTAAAGCCATCCTCTCTCTGGTATTTCTGTTAGAACAGCACTAGCTGACTAAAACACTTGGGTTCAACAGCCACTTTAGCTAGATGATCCAGGAGATGTCTCCAACCTGATACCTGACCCATAGACTTGGGACTTGCCAGTTTCTACAACTGTGTGAGTCAATTCCTTGAGATAAATCTCTCTCTCTCTATATATATATACATATAAGCTTTGCTGGTTTTGCTTCTCTAGACAACTCAGCCTAAGACAGACCCCAAATCAGATTTTCATTCTCATCTCTTATTGATTGCAAATCATACTCAGCAGCTTGAAAACATGATCATACCTGTAAAACTATGAATTCTGAATGCTTTGTA
Organism: Heterohyrax brucei; assembly: GCA_028571685.1. Lineage (NCBI taxonomy): Eukaryota > Metazoa > Chordata > Mammalia > Hyracoidea > Procaviidae > Heterohyrax > Heterohyrax brucei. The sequence goes on along the minus strand of CM053158.1, from coordinate 58,917,518 downwards.
GATTGTTGTTTCTATTCAGGTTGAACTTGTGCTCTTATTATGCTAGAATGTTCATGCCACTGAGCCTAACTGGTTTTCTTACACCCTGGTCTACATCCCACATATTGAATCCCTAGGACATTGTCATCAGTCAGAAGAACTTGGACCTAGAATCATTTCCAATGCCCTCTTCCCTTCCATGAGAGAAAGATGTTAGAGTTCCAAAGCAATTCAGAACCTCCTGAACTGCATCACTGCGCCACTCCTGCAGTACAGACATGGACCATACTCAACTCTCTGTTGAACAGGCAAATGAAAATTTAGTGAGGACAGGAAGTCAGTTGAGTTCAGGTGGATTGTTTGTAGATGGGTACGGGATTGTAATGCTCCACCCAGGCAGGCTCCAGGGAAAGATCACAGGTAGTCCCTGACTTACTACGGGGTTCTGTTCAATAATTCTTGTGAGTCAGTTCTGATATAAATAGAATATCTCTTTTTTTAATAAATAGTTTTCATTGCTATTGCCTTTCATTATCAGTACCTTATGAATCCAATCTTTGAACATCTTCAAGTGAACATCTTAGAATGGTAACATCAGGAAATTATGTGTTGCAACACTGTAGGTAGTATGTATTACTAAGAGGAGATGTATCCCCCAAAACAAAAAAACAGTAGTAAGAGCAGTTTCTTCCAACTCAAATACATCATAAATGGAGACTACCTGTAAATCACTAAGAAGTGTTTACTGTTGTCTATCTACAGGTCTCTGCATGTCTTACAAGTGAGACATTGACAGTCTTTTGTTTCAGACTATTTTTTTCAAGGATGTTTGTATGTCTTAGTGAACAGCCATGGAAGATACAGCATCTTCCTCTGGAGTAAAGGGCAGGCATGCTTACTGCCTATTATAAAAGGTTCAGGCTTCTTAAACTCAGCATTCCTTGCCCGTAACGCCACCTAATGTGGATACAGTATTAGCTGGCCCTCTTTGCATCACCCCGTAGGAACTGGGGCTCAGGGAAATGGTACAAAAATGCTGATACTCTGGCTATTATTATTGTTGCGGGTGATAAATTGTTCTCTTTTCTGACTTCAGGGCTCTAGCCTCCAGGAGATGGTGGCAGGCCAACTTATTAGCCTGCCAATAGGCTAAAGCTTGGATCCTTCATTGTGCTTGACTATCTTACCATATGCAGATTTAAGACATGGTTTCTAACATAAAGTTTACATCTGGTTAGGAGGTAAGACATAAACTATACTATAAAGTAACATAGTTGGTTGATTATCGTATTCGTGGTATGTCAGGCAGAAGCCATTGTCCTGATGGAACTAAGAGACCTACTCTTACTGTTTCTGACCATATTTCCTTGGGGTTGGGCGGATGAATGGACAAGTAACTTAGCCCTGTCAAGTGTGTCCATGAACAGTGGGCTACAAAACCTAGCTCAGGTAGACCCTAGTCTACACTCCAGAAAGGACAGAAGGGTGGTCCTTGGGGCCTGACAATTACCAGGTAACTTGAGGGGGTTACAAGTCCATTCACTCTAGGGTAGGGTGGGAGATGCTGTAAGATGACAAACAGCCTAGGACGGTTCAGGGTGCATCCATCAATGCTTCATTCTTAAAGTCCCTTTCCTGGCCAGTGTTGAGAAGCCCCTCGGGAAGTCCACAGCATCCCCATAACGTGCTGCCTCTGCTGGCTTGGGGCCAAGGCTGAGAACTGTGGTTCCAGGGGCTAGTCCTCCTTGGTCAGCTACATAGCTGGCTCCCTGAGGTTTTGTCACACCCACAGATCACGTGACACACTGCTGGCTGCCTTCTTTTCACTTTCACTCAGCCTGACTCTTCCATCTGCAGGAGGCCCTCCCACCCCCATGTGCCGCCTGAGGAGGCAACTGTCCCTCTTCCTGACCTCAAGGACAGGTCATGCCATCTTACAATCTTTCAGGTAAGCTCAGACTCTAAGAGGGTCTCTTTCTCAAAAGGTACTGAGCACCCAAATCCCTCAAGGGTCACACAGAAGCACAGCTTTGGATCCTCTTCTGCTCAGGACTGTAATTCTGCATCTATCTTCCAAGATCCCAGTAAGTCATACTTCTAGCAGCAAGACTATAACCACCCACCAGCTGCCAAATAAGTTTTCTTCTACAGAAAGTAGAAGAGAAAAAGTTAACATTTTTCCATAGCCTTTAAAAAAAGAAGTGTTCATTCGCTGAGGTGGGCTTGTCTCTAAAAGCCTCATAGTTAACAGAGAGCAAGTGGGGTTTTCGTACCTTTCATCCTCCCTGGGCTCAGTTTCTCCCTTCTGAACGTCACCTGCTCCAGGGACAGACAAGGCCTTATGTGAGATAGGGCAATTCCTGCCAAGTGCCTCTCTGGACTGGTAGTCACCACTGTAAACAGGAACAGAGGGCAGAGATTGGGGTGGAGAGGCAAAGGGTTCCCATGAGCAACTAGGTACTTCCACATCCAAGTCCACCGTGACAAGAACATGAACCGAGGCAAAAGTTACTTCTGTTTCCACACACGTCCTCTTTTTAACAGGTGGCTGGACCCTTGGTTAAAGAACATTGCAAAAGAAAGGGAGAGAGAGAGAAAAAACAAAAAAGGCAAACAGGCTCTGCAGAGGCATACTGTGGCCTCTAAAACTTTTCACTAAGACCTAAAGCTGAAAACACATGAGACACATCTGGGTGGCACTCAGGGGAGACTTCAGGTAAGGAACATGGGCATTGGAGTTTAATCTGTTTTGTAAACTTGTTAACCATTGAGTTTTAAAAAGACTTTACCTTGGTGATAAGAAACCAAGCAAAGATCCCAGAAAAAGCAAGCATCTATACTTTTTTCCTTAGCTTAAAAACCAAATCCATGGCCAATAAGTTGGGCTCATAGCGATCCTATAAGAGAGAGTAGAACTGCCCCATAGGGTTTCCAGGGAGCGTCCGCTGGATTCGAACTGCTAACCACTGGGCATCCAGGGTGCTCTTCCTTAGCTTAACATGCTAATTTTAGGTCCAAATCCGACAGAAATTCTTGTTATTTTTCATTCTGATAAACTAATGTCATCTTGGTTTGGATTTTTTTTTTGCATGAAATGGTCTCCGATTGCCTGATCTGGCAACTTTGTTTTTTTCGTGTTTTAAATCTGAGGCCTCTGGGTTTCTGCGGATAGTCTTACCTCTCTGTGACCCCTCTATCCCCGCCTCATTTCCTCTATTTCTGTCTCCTCTACCACATGAATAGCTGTAGAAGTTTCTGCATCTTTGTTTTTCTTTTCTGTAGGAAATGTCACACACCCCTTGCTTTTGCTTACTTAGAAAACTGGCAGCTGTTTCTGTGTCTGCAAAAGCCACAGATCTGACTTTCCAGTCCTGGTGGCCAAACTGTGCATGCATACATGGAAATGACTTCATTACCCTGAGAGGGGGTCAGGAAATAATCCTAAGCCTGTTTATGTGTACTTTATTTATTGAGGGCTTTTAAATCATTCAGAGCATAAACAGGAAATGGTTTCATTTTTTTTGTAATCACTTCTTTTAGCTGTGCTTTGTCAAGCCTCCACTCCTCACTGGATCCCGGGTCCTTTGACATCAGGACAATTACATAACTCGGTTATTAAAATGCTCTCATCTTTGGCAGTTAAGAGTCAGAGGTATACATTTCTACAACTACAGTCTTCAGACCCGGGCTCCTGTGGTTCCCGGAGCTGACTTAGGCTGCTGGGACTGGGCCATGCTGAGGCGCACCTCCTCTTGATCCCTCATGGACCCTGCTCTGCGTGCCCTGCTGGGGCAGGGAAGGCATGAACGGCAGGTTTCTTAGGTGACCGGCTGCAGAGAAGCAGTAGAGGGCTGGGGGCCTGGGCTTTTCTGGCTTAGTCTAAGTCTAGCTAACACTGGCAGCCTTTGTTGGTGGGATGTGCTGGTAGGTAGTGCTGCTCAATGCAAGCCTGGAAAGTTCCATGCTTCTTGTCTCCTGCTACTGAAGTTGGTTGGGGTCAATCGGGAAAATTGCCTAGAAAAGCATATAGAAGGGAGAGAAATCTGAAATGGCAGGCAGGAGAGAGCTTTGCTACAATGGGAACATTCTTTTAGCCTGTCTTGTCTCTGTAAAGGCCCAGACTCTCTTTAGGAAAAAGTCTTTTTTTCCTAATGGTAGGTTGAGGTCCCATTGCCTCAGACTCCACACAGAAGGCCCTAGAACCTCAGTGTCAAGGAAGGGTTCATAAAAAGATCTGCTATTTAGTCTTAGGAAAAACTGTTAACTTCATTAAAAAACAAAGCAAAAAAAAAACCTCTTTTGAAGAGCTTCCACCATTAGACACTTCTATGAAAATTTTCAGAATTTCTATTATCCTTTTGCACCGCCTTTCACCCCTCTTCCCATCTCCCTACTGCTGTTTCAGAGAGTTTCTGGGATTTTCTTTTTTTACGCCATTTTCCTTGAGATCCTTATTTTTTTTTTAAAAAAGAGTACACCTAAACAAACAAATTCCAAAAGTAATAGCTGTATCCTCTATCTGAAAAAGTATAATTCCTTTGAAGTAGTGCAGTGTTCCTCATTATATAGGATTCTTTTCTTGAATTTTAGGTCCATATTGATTTAACCCCATAAAATGTACATCTTGATTTTTTTATACAGTCAACATTTGTTTATTTAGATCTATTTATGCTTTTATTAATGCAAAAAACAAACAGAAAACAAAAAACAAAAACTCTCCTGGTGAGAGATGATCATGCTGATATCATTTTTTTCCTTAAGGTACAACCTTTATAAGTTCCTGTAAAAGTATCTGTTGATGGCAGATGATCACCAAGGACAACAATGACATGAAGGAAAAAAAACCCAGAAGACAGAAAGACCCGCATGAATGGATGACTGTATCAGAAGAATCAGAAGGTGCCCAGCCACCACCAAAGACAGCTGTGATGGGGCTGACAATGTTGAGTTCCTGTCGCAACATGAGAAAAAAAGGGGTCCACCCTAAGAACTCCAGTAGAAGACCACAACTGATGGTCTGATGGCCTGAGAGTTCCCTGGGAGCATGGCTGCTAGATCCGATGCTGCCCGTGATCATAGACCACTACTGAGGTCAACTCTTCAGATAGGAATGGATTCCACTCGGGGTGACCATGTTGTGTGTGTACTTTATGGTTCTGTGTCGTCCTACTGGCCTCTTACTAGAGGACAGTGGAGAGGAAGGGACAGGAGATTAAGAAGATAATTACATGCATAGAATGGAAAGGTGTAGTGTGCTGTCACCTGGCAAGGAGCGCAGAGGGAGCTGCAGATAGGAAGGCATGCAAATTTGAATTGCATTGTAAATTTTCACTCAGTCACAATAAAACAGAGAGAGAGAAAAAGTATCTGTTGATGGTAAACTCTCTCAGTTTTTATTTTACTGAATAATCTTAATTATACCTGTTTTAAGAGACTTTCCTTAGAGCTGCAGTTCTAGCTTGACAATATTTTATTTTAAAATATATTTTATTGTGATTTTTTTCATTGTGATTAAGTGAAAGTATGCAATCCAAATCAATTTTGCATGCCCACCTAGCAGCAGCTCCATCTGCTGTCCTCAGCCGGTGACAGTACATTCCTCCTTTTCAGTGTACATTTCTAGCATTCTCTTAACAAGCACCTATCCCTCACCCCCATCCATCCTCTTCTCTCTTATCTAGAAAGAAATCAGTAGGACAGCCTCCCATAAGTGTATAGAACCATAAAGTACACTCACCATATGGTTACACTGTTTCCCTGAGTTCAGTCCTTTCTTATCTAAAGAGTTGACCTGAGTAGTGGTTTCCAGTCCAGACTAGCAGGAGGTCTAGGGGCTATGTTTCCCTGGGATGTTCCAGGCTGTCTGACCATCAGCTCTGGTCTCTTAGTAGAGTTCTTGAGTTGCACACCTCTTTTCCTGGTGTTGCCTCAGGGACTTTTGTGTCCCCCATCGCAGCTGTCCTTGGTGGTGTCCAAGCACCATCTAGTTCTTCTGGTCACGCATTGATACAGTGTCCTATTCATATGGGTCCTTCCTGTTCCAGAAGAGTTGGGAACATTTAGTGTACCTCATGTGGCAGCTTGCTAGCTTTTAGACCCCAGACACTACTCACCAATATGGGGTGCAGAAGACTCTCTTAGCAAAAGACTAGTTATGCCAATTGGCCTCAGTGTCCCCTGAAAACATGATCTCTAGGCCCCTGTCCCTGCTACTTTATCCTTTGAAATATTGAGTTTAGAAAACCTTTCAGTTTATGGTGTATTCCAGTTATGTCGATCTGCTCTCTACTGAGTGTTGTTACTGCATTCATCTAATCAAGTTCCTATCTACTATCTAATCTATGACCAACCCTCTGCCTCCCTTCCCACCTTGTAGCCATCAAAGAGTCTTTTCTTCTGCATGTAAGTCTATCTTTCAGTCCTTATAGCAGAAGCCTCATACAATAGTTGTCCTTTTGTTGCTTACTGATTTCACTAAGCATAATGTCCTCTAGCTGAAACCAGGTTATGAGATGCTTCCTAAAATCATCATTGTTCTATGTCATTAAATACTGTTCTATTGAGTACATATACCATAGTTAATTTATCCATTCATCTATTGATGGGCACTGTCATGGACTGAATCGTGTCTCCCCAAAAATATGTGTACCCATGTGGCTGGGCCATGATTCCCAGTATCTTGTGACTGTCCTCCATTTTGTGGTTTTCCTATGTTGTATGTTAAAGGATTAGGGTGGGACTGTAAATCCCTTTATAAGATCACCTCCCTGCTCCACTGTAAAGAGAGTTTCCCTGGAGTGTGGCTTGTCCCACCCTTAATCCTTTCAACCTGCAAGAGATAAAAGGAAAGGGAAACAGGCTGAGAATTGAGAACCTCACATCATCAAACAAGCAGCACTGGGAGAACAGTGTGTCCTTCAGACCTGGGGTTCCTGTGCCAAGATCCTCCCTGGACAAAGACTGTGCCAAGATCCCCCCTCTAGAGCTGACTAGGGGGAAAGCTTTCCCCTGGAGCAGACATCCTGAATTTGGACTTGTAGCCCACCAGACTGTATAAGAATAAACTTTCCTTTGTTAAAGCCATCCATTCTGTGGTATTTCTGTTAGAGCAGCCCTAGCTCACTAAAACACCTCATTGACATCACAGAGGCAAGAATTCCAACACGGAGGAACATCACACAATTCCAAGAATTATATCCCAGCCAAACTACTACAGATTTTTTGGGAACACAATTCATTCCATGATATGGAGTTAACAGGGTTTGGGGTGCCATATTTAGATGGTTGATGAAAGGATATGTGTGCAGCATAAGGATTGCAAAGGTGAACATGGAAGGGTACAGGAGCAGCTTTATTGGATGGGTGGGTCAAGGCAGGGTCTGAACTGCCTTTGGGTGGGATGTAGAGATGCTTGGGCAGCTTCTGTATCTTGATTCTGTACCTGTATGTTCCAGTGGTTATGATTCTAGGAGTTAGATGCAGGGACATGTGGCACAGCTGAGACTGCAGGAATCACATCTAAGAAGAGGGGGCCCTGCTCCTCTTCAGGAAAGGCAGGAAAAGTAGCGTCTATTATAGTTCCTCCAGATTCCTTTTCTGTGAATGTGAGGTTGGTGTGATGGTTAAGATCGTGTGGCAACTTGGCTGGGCCATGATTCTCAGGGTTTATGATCACTCCCACGATGGAATCTGTTGTGAGTAACCAGTCTGTTGAAAGGGAGTTTCCTTGAGTATGCAGCCTGTATCTGATCAACAGACTTGGGACATTCCAAACTCTACAACCATGTGAGCTGTTTCCTTTGTGTAACACACACTCTCTCTTTATGTATATATAGTTTTATCTAGGGTTGCCATGAGTCGGATCTGACTAGACAGCACTTGGCTTTGGGTACATGTATTGAGTTTCACACATATATATGTATACATAATTTTGCTTCTTTAGAGAATGCAGCCTGAGACACTTGGTATTGAGCATGGTTCTAGGGAAACAAAATTGTAACTACGAATTTTTCTGTATTGGTTCTTAAGTCTAGTTAGTCTTAAAGATGTTGATGAGGGCATTGCTAAGCCATGGCACCAATAGATTAGGTATTGGTGAAAGGTAAGGCTCTAGGTGAACACAATTGTTTTAGTGTTCTTTAGGGAAGCAAAACCAGTAACTGTATAATGTGTATACAGAGTTATATAAAGGAAACACCTCACACACTTGTAGAAGCTGAAATGTCCCAAGTCCTAGATCAGAGTACAAGCCTTATGCAGTTGCAGAAACTGGTGAACTCAAGATTGGCAGGTCAGAGATTAGAGTTTCAGCTCTCAGGCTGTGTAGGTTTTATGACTCCCAAGATAGTGGGTGAGACTGTGAGGTTTCTGCTGATTCACAGGGCTGCAGGGCTAGTGAACCAGGATGAGCAGGTCAGGGAACAGGGCTCTTACAGGCTGTGGGGGTTGAGGAATTTAACAACTACTAGTTTAAATCCGAGGAACCAGGCAGGAAAACAGAAAAGAGCAGGAGCTTCTGGCAATGTGAGCGGATAGAAGTGGGTGGTGAAATGTGGGGAGATGAAGACTGAGGGTGGGCGGTGAGCCATCAAAGCCCCACCCCCCACCACGGTACACAGCTGCGGGATACTGGTCCAGCCAAGTTGACACACAGTCTTGACCATCACAACATATATGATATCTTTCTACAGTTTTGTTAGAATGAGAGACATAAAGAAGCTGGTTGGTTGGTCCTACTTTCACTGGGCAAACTAGTAAAGAGATAAAGCTCAAACACTACATAAATGACTTCATATTTTCCACTTGTGCTTTGAAATAAAGTCTTATTTCTAGTAGTAACAAAGCTAATACTGCCAAAAACCAAAGTTTGTAAGAGAGGCTGAATTACAATGCCAGCTCAATTGTCAAATTTGAGAGGTGTCTGAAGTTAAAGTAAGGGCATTGATTGGTGAGAAATACGACTTGGAAACTTGGCATGGGAGCATGTGAGCAGATAATCAGGAAGCTGGAATACTGAGCCCCTAAAATCCAGTGAATCACTCCTGCCAGCAGGATAACACCCAATTGAAGAGATTACTTCACATTTGTCTGATAATTCACCCTGCCCAGAAAAATCATTAGCTCTTCCCCTCCCATTTAATGAGGCAAGGTATAGCCCAGATGCCTATAAAGATCCCTTACCTGAGTCTCTGCCTGGGGCATCACCTGAGACAGAAGCTTTACAAGACAATATTGAGTGTTCTGATTCCACACTACCTAGTCTACCTCCTAGGGTTATCACTAGACTTAACTCCCAGTGAGCTCCAAAAGGTAAAGGACAAAGTATGATGTTACACTCAAAAGAACTGTTTGACCTTTCTAATATGCATGAACAGAAACCTGGAGAATATGTGTGGGATTAGCTATTACCAGTGTGGGATAATGGTGCCATACCAAAAAACCAAAACTGCTGCTGTAGAGTAGATTCTGACTCACAGTGACCTTGCAAGACAGAGTAAAACTACCCCTTAGAGTTTCCAAGGAGCTCCTGGTGGATTCAAACTGCTGACCTGTTGGTTAACAGCCATAGCACTTAACCACTATGCCACCAGAGTTTCCATATATGTAGGAATAGCTGTGTTATAATGGTGCAAAGAACTTAAGATGGATCAGTCTGAGTTTATTGATATGGGTCCACTAAGCACAGATTCTTCATTCAATAGTTCAGCTTGGGAAGTTAGAAAAGGATTTAATAGTTTATTTGGTTGGGTTACTGAAGCATGAATTGCTCACTGGTGTACACGTAATCAAGGTGAAATACTAGATCTGCCTTAGTTTACTACAGAAGAAGGTATCCAAAGACTTAGGGAAATTGGTGTGTTACAGCAGATTTTTAATTTTTATTTAACCTGAGTGAAAATGTACATTCCTGTATAAATTTACATGCCCACCTATATGCAGCTTCCACTGCTCTCCCTGTCGGGTGACAGCACACTATTCCTCTCTGCTCCATACATGTCTCATCCTCCTAACAGCCTCCTTTCCTCTCCTCTCCGTCCACTCCCCTTCCTCCAGCCAGAGGTCAGCAGGATGATATCCTATAGATGTATAGAACCACAAAGTGTATCCAATATATGGTCACTTTGCATTGCCAAGTCCAATCCATTCCTGTCCAAAGAGTGGACCTTCATTATGATTTATGGGTAAGGGCAGCATCAGTGTTGGGGGCCATGCTCCCATGGGAACCCCGAAACCGCTGGACCATAATTGAGGTCTTTTAGTGGAGATCTCAGGATGCACCCCCTTTTATTCTTGTGTTGCCAGTGAGACTCATCTCTGTGAGCTCCATCGTGGCTATCACTGGTGATGGCCGGGCACCATCCGGTTCTTCCGGTCCCAAGTCGATGTAGGCACCCACTCTTGTGGGTCTCTTTATCTTCTAGGTTGTCTTTACCCCATGTCATTTTGGTTCTCGGTGAGCATCTGTTCCTGCTGAGTTGGGACCATTTGCTGTGTCCTAGGATGGCAGCTTGGCAGCTTTTAAGACCCCAGATGCCACTCACCAATGTGGGGTGCAGAGAGCCCTCTTAGCAAAATGCTAGTTGTGCCAATTGGCCTCAATTTCGCCTAAGAGCATGGTCCCCTGCCCCCCACCACAGCTACTCTATCTTTGCAATATTGGGCTAAGATGGAAGGAGTACTCAAGTTATGCTGAAGTCCACTTAATGTTGTTCTCGTTTCTAATGTATGCTATCACCGATTTCTCCCAACCAGATTTCCAGCAACTATCTAATCTAAACCCTCTCCCCCTCACCCTCCCTCCCTTCCCTGCCTTGAATCTGTCAGAGTCTTTTCTTCTATACACAAGTCTGTTTTTGAGATGTTATCGTAGAGATCTCATACAATATTTGTCCTTTTGTCGCTGAGTACTTTCACTCAACATAATATCTTCCAGTTGAAACCAGGTTATGAGATGTTTCCTGGAGTCATCGTGGTTCTTTATCATTGCGTAGTGCTCCATTGAGTATATGTACCATAGTTTACCTATCCATTCTTCTGTTGGTGTTACAGCAGATTTATTGAGTTAGACCCACAGAACCACATGCAGAATGCCCAGAGAACACACCTTTTAACACAATAGTGAAGAACAAATTTGTGAAGGGAGTCCCAGCATCCTTGAAGACTGCTGTGTTTGCTATTTCATCTAAATCAGATTTTACAGTGGGAACTAACCTAACTAAATTAAAACACCTAGCTACAAGGGGGCTGGTTGTATCCCATGATATTAGAGGCCAAGTGGCCGTATTCAATTGATAATGACAAGCTGGGGGTGGTTACGGTAATGGATAGTGGAGTCAAATAAGTAATCAGAGTCAGACTTACAGACTTATGGCACTGGCAACTAACTTTGGTGCCCCTAAAAGTGGAATAGATAGAAAACCTGCTACATATTTACTTGACCTGTACAAATTGATGAATTCTAGGTCAAGTGAACAGCAGTCTAACTTGAATCACCAGAATAGGAAGTCATGGCCCCTCAAGTAATTCCCAGACTTGAGCAAGTTTAAAAATTCACAGCCTTTTGAATGAAAGGAAGGCAGGCTCCTCTTGAGGAAAGGCTCCAATGCATTGCCAAAAATTTAGCATTAATCTTTCTCTCAGACTTCTCCAAAGGGATCTATAGCCTTTTACAAGAGTGACAAGTTCATTGCAGAAAAAGAAGTAATCAGACTTTCACGGAGTTACTAGATAGTGGCTCTGAACTGACACTAGTTCTAAGAAATCCAAAATGTCACTGTGGCCTGCCAATCAGAATAGGGGCATATGGAGTCCTGGCTCCTGTTTGTCTCACAGTAGGTCTGTAGGGTTACCAAACCCATTCTATAGTGAATTCTTCAGTTCCACATTACGTAACTGTAATAGGCTTACTCAGCAACTAGCACAACACTCACAGTGGATCCCTGCCAAATGGAGTAACTGCTATTATGTAGGAAAAGCCAAGTGAAAGCCATTATAACTGCCTCTAGGTAGGAAATAGTAAATCAAAAGCAATTCTGCACTCCTAGAAGGATTACAGAGATTACTGCTGCTATCAAAAACTTGAAGGATGCAGGGGTGGTGATTCCCAATAAACCCCCATTCAACTCACCTATTTGGCTTGTGCAAAAAGCAGATGGATCTTGAAGAATGGCAATAGATTACTGAAAACTTAAGCCAGGTGGTGACTCCACTTAAAGCTGCTTTTCCAGATGGAGTTTCGTTGCTTGAGCAAATTAATACATCTCCTGGTACCTAGTGTGAAACTATTGATCTAATGCCTTTTTCCCCATAGCTGTTTTGAAGAACCATCAGAAGCAGTTTCCCTTCTGCTGGCAAGACCAGCAATACATCTTCAATTGCTACCTCATAGCTACATCAGCTGTCTAGTCTTATGCCACAGTTATTCCAAAGGGAACTTGATTGCTTTTCCCTTCCATAAGACTTCACACTAGCCCTTTACATCGATGACATATATGCTGATTGGACCTAGTAAGGAAGAAATGTCAATGACTCTGAACTTATTTGTGTGCTGGAGGGTGGGAAATTAACCCCACAAAAATTCAGGTACCTTCCACCTCTGTGAAATCTAGGGCTCCAGTGGTGTGGGATATGTTGAGACATTCCTTCTAAAGTGAAGAATAAATTATTGCAGCTGGCTGTTTCTACAACTGAAAAGGAAACACAGCACTCAGTGGGTCTCATTGGATTTTGAAGGCAGCATATGACACATTTGGGTATTTACTCCATTCTATTTATCAAGTGAAACAAAAGGCTACTAGTTTGGAGGGGGACCCAGGACAAGAGATGGCTCTCTAACAGGTTCAGGCTGCCATGTAGCCACTCTGTTACTTGGGCCATACGATCCACCTGATTCTATTTTTGCTTGAAATGTCCATGGCAGATAGAGATGTTGTTTAGAACCTTTGACAGGTCCTTTTTGGTGAATCACAGCCCAAACTCAGGATTTTGGAGCAAAACTCTGCCATCCTCTAAAGATAATGACTCTCTTTTTGAGAAACAGCTTTTGGCTTGTTCCCCAGCTTCCATAGAGGATGAATGCTTAACCATGGCCCACCAAGTCACCACATGATCTGAGCTGCCTATCATGAGCTGGGTGTTGTCTGACCCAGAGTCACAAAGTTAAACATGTACAGCAGCATTCCATGATTAGATGGAAGTGTTATATATGAGACCAGGCCTCAGCAGGACCTGAAGGTACTGGTACGTTATGTGAAGTGACCCAAATGCCCATAGTCTCCACTTCTGTCACATTACGTTTCATCTCCCAATCTGTGCTACAGCCTCATGGGGGGTTCCTTACGACCAGTTGACTGAAGAAGGGAAAACTCGCGCCCGGTTTACAGAGGGATCTCCACAATATGCAGGTTCCACGCGAAAGGCATTACAGCGCCTTTCTGGGGCCTCCTTGAAAGACAGTGGTGAACGAAAGTCCTCTCAGTGGGTGGAACTCTGAGCACTGCACCTGGTGTCTGTGTTGCTTAGAAAGACAAATGGCTAGATGTGCTGTTGTCTACTGATCCGTGGACTGTAGCCAATGGTTTGGCTGGGTGGTTGAGGACTTGGAAGAAACATTATTGAAAACATGAAGACAAAGATTTATGGGGAAGAAGCAAGTGGTTAGACCTCTCTGAATGGGCCAAAGAAGTGAAGATATTTGTGTCTCATTTGAAGGTTTAACGAAGGGTCACCTCAGCACAGGAAATTTTAACAATCAAGTGGACAGGATGAAGCATTCTGTGGAAACTAGCTACCTATTTTCCCCAACTACTTCTATCATTGTTCAATGAGCTCATGAACAAAGTGGTCATGGTAGCAGAGATAACTAGAGGTTATACACTGGCCCTTCAATGCTAACTTCCACTCACCAAGTATGACATGGTTATAGCCACGCTAAGTGCCCAATCTGTCAGCAGCAGAGGCCATCACTTAGTCCCTGATATGGCACCACCCCTCATCATGATAGCAATCTGGTGGCAAGTTTATTATATTGGACCACTTCCATTATGGAAAGGGCAGCATTTTGTCCTTGCTGGAATAGGCACTTACTCTGGATATGGATTTGCCTTCCCTGCACTCAGTGCTTCTGCCAAAGCTACCACCTATGTACTTATAGAATACCTTATCCACTATCATGGCATCCTACACAGCAATGCCTCAGATTAAGGGACTCACTGAATGAAGTGTAGCAGTGGGCCCATGCTAGTGGAATTCACTGGTTTTACCATGCTTCCCATCATCCTGAAGCATCTAACTTGACAGAATGATGGAATGGCCTTCTAAAGACAGAACTAAGGTGCAGCTAAGTGGCAATACCTTGCAGGATTGGGACACCATTCTCTAGAAGGCTGTATATGCTTTAAATTGGTGTCCAATATATGTGTTGTTTCCTCTATAGCCAGGATTAATGGGTTCAGGAATCAAAGGGTGGAAATGAGAGTGGCACCATGCAATATTACCCCAAAAAGACCTATTTAGTTCCTTTCCCCTGATTCTATACTCTGCAGGTCTAGAGGTCTTAATTTCAAAGGAGGAATGCTGCCACCTGAAGACAGATCACCAACTCCATTGAACTGTAATATAAGAATGCCACTTGGGCATTGTAGTCTTCTTATGCCTGTGAATCAACAGGCAAAGAAGGGAGTTAGTATACTGAATGATGTGATTGATCCTGATTACCAAGAGGAAATCAGGTCGATATTACATAATGGAGGTAAAGAAGAATATGTTTGAAATGCAGCTGATTCCTTACGGTGTCTTTTAGTAGTACCATGACCTGTGATTAAAGTCAATGGAAAGCTACAACAATTCACCTTCAAAACACCTTCAGGAATGAAGGTGTCATGAATTGGACTGTGTGTGTAGCTATTTGGCTGGGCCATCATTGTGATTTTCCCATGCTATAAATCCTAATCTCTGCCTGTTGCTAATAGACAGGATGATTATGCTAAAAGAGAACTAGGGTGGGACTGCAACATCCTTAGGAAATCCCGGTGGCATAGTGGATTAAGTGCTACATCTGCTAACTAAAAGGTCAGTGGTTCAAATCCACCAGACACTTCTTGGAAACTCTATGGGGCAGTTCTACTCTGACTTCTAGGGTTGCTTTGGATCAGACTCAACTTGACAGCAGTGGACTGGCAACACCCTTGCTGAGGAATTTTCCATGAAGTGTGGCTTGCACCACCTTTTATCCTTTTATTCTACAAGAGATAAAAGGAAAGGGAAGCAAGCAGATAGTCGGGAACCTCCTACTATCAAGAAAGCAACACTGGTAATAGAGTGTGTCCTTCAGACCAGAGGTTCCTGCATTAGGATACTCTGTGACCAAAGAATGATGTAACACAGGATCTTCCTCCTGTGTCGACAAAGAGGGGAAAGCCTTCCCCTGGAGCATACACCCTGAATTTGAATTTGTAGTCTACTGGACTGGGTAGGAATAAACTTGTTTTTATTAAAGTCATCCATTTCTGGTATCTCTATTACATGCAGCATTAGCTAACTGAAACAGAGGGTTTGGGTGACTCCACCAGGGAGAAGAACCACGACCAGCTGAAGTGCTTGCCAAGGGCAATGGGAATACAGAATGGGTGGTGGAAGAAGGTAGCTCTAAATACCAGTTATGGCCATGTGACCAGTTGCAGAAACCAGGACACTAGTTGTTATGACTTTTTTCTGATGTGTATGTGTGCATAAAAAAAAAAAAAATTTTTTTTTTATATAAGATGTAAAAGGGGCTAGTGTGTTTTCTGTTATACGTGTGTTAGTTGTATCATGTTAGGTACAAATATGACTTCACTGCCTTTATTCATAGATTATGGATGGTTTAAGGAGATGTGTACACTTGACAAATATACAGGGGGTAGACTCTGATGGTGAGATTTTGTGTCAACTTGTCTAAGTCATGATTCTCCGTGTTTATATATGATCACTCCCATTATGGTGTTTGCTGTGAGTAGCTGATCAATTGAAGGTGAGTTTCCCTGAGTGGGTGGCCTATAGATATTCTGGCTTTTTGTTTGCTCTGGATCTTACAGGTGGCTCTTGTTTGTCTGACTTCTGCTTCTGGGGAACTTAAGCTAGCAGCTTACCTGCTGAAATTGTGATTCATTGATCTTCATGGCTCTCGAGTCCCACTTTCTGACCTACTGATCATGGATTCACTAGCCCCTGAAATGACATAAATCAGGAGAAGCCTCTGTCCTGATCCACAGACTGGATGTTCCAGATTACAACAGTGGGAGCTATTTCCTTGATATAACTCTCTCTCTCTAAATACATATACTTATACTTTGTACCAGTTTTGCTTCTCTAGAGAAGCCAGCCTAAGACAGCTGGCAGGAAGGGTGAAACCAGAGCACTGAGCAGGTAGAAGGGAAAAAATTGTCAGGAGGATCTTGTAACCCAGGCTTTGGACTATGGTAGTGGCAGTGAGATGGGAGAAAATGATTGGGTTCTGAACATATTTGGAAAGCACAGCTTACAGGATTTCTCAGCATGATGTGTAATGGGGCACACAATAAAAAAAGAAGGCGGTAGAAAGGGTGATTTCCAACTTTTTGCCTCAAAGTCTTACCCTGTGGAAAGGTTTAATAGCAAAGCAGGCATTCCATGTGTGGTATGTGAAATTTGAGCAACGCATTAATGGTAAAGCAGAGCTTTTGAGAAGGCGGTTGGATAGGTTAGTCTCGAGTTCAGGTAGCAGTCTCCAGCTACTCTGCCATTTCTTGTTTAAAATTATTGTGATAGGGAAACAATTTTTTGAGAATCAGTGGGTTAGTGATAGTGTGGAATCTTGCAAATAGAGGATTCCATCATTTTCCATTTCCTCAGGAGCACTTCTGGATATCCCTTGCGGATCCAACTTTTCCTTAGTCTCAGGCTCTGCACTTCTTGGGGTGGGGGTGGTGGGGGTACATCCAGTGACCCAAATGGAAGCTAGGCAGCAGTCATCTCCTCCAGACCATGGAGATTGCTTCGGTCATACCAGAGCACTTCTTAGGGCTTCTGGGTTTTGCTACCAGAAAAGGCTCTTAGTTTTTGTTCATGGGACTTGAACCTCACAGGATGTAGGTATAGCAGCCCTGTTGTTTATGAGAGGTCTGTTCAGAGCTTCCAAGGACTCACACAGGAGCTTGAGAATGAAGACAGCTGTGGAAGAGCCGAGAAGTGGGAAGAACCACTTGTGATGGCATCACTTGAGTTCTGAATTCTGCTGTGTCTGGAGTCAGACTGATCTTGACCATTTTAGTGCATGACCAGTAAGTAACTTTTTGCTTAAGACACATGTGGTTTGAAGAGTTCTAATTCATATGCTGAGAGACTGGTATATGGGAGCTGTTGTTTAAGTTGGCTGTTTAAGAATCTCTAGGTCTTAGGCCACTCATTGCTGTACTCTCAGCCTCCTGAACTGTGTGATGTTTCTGGCATAAATCCAGGTATACTGGCTGTCTGTACTGTGAAGAAATTCCACATAACAGGGAGAGAGGTGAGTGGCAGGTGGTTTCAATCACTTTGGGAGCAACACATGTTAAATAGAGTTTTGTCCCTTAAAAAAACTGCATATAAACTCATTAAAAAAAAATGCTGTATGTGTCTTGGAGAATTTATTCTGGAGACAAAATCCAGGTGGAATACTGTGTCCCTGAAGTCTAGGCAGTCACCCAGAATGTCATGGCAGAAAGCCAGAATCAAATCAGAGAGCTCAATCCCAATCATTCTCTCCATACTCTCACTCCACAGCTGCAAAGTAGAACAAAGAGGCTGTTTGTGGGCCCTGGTGGAGCAGTGGTTAAGAGCTCAGCTGCTAATCAAAAGTCCAGTGGTTTGAACCCAGCAGCTGCTCCATGGGAGGAAGGTAAGGCAGTCTGCTTCTGTAAAGATGATAGCCTCAAAAACCCCATGGGGCAGTCCTACAGGGTGAGTGAGTGAGAACTGACTCCTTGCATGAGTTTTGGTTTCAGAGCAATGTTCACAGAGAGGCAAAGGGCAGAGGACTGCAACCAGTAAGCCATTATGTATTTTAAAAAGCAAGGCAGTGCAAATATTTCTGCTAAAACATATATACATTCCTGAAAAATGTATTCCTCCACATCACAGACTAAAAATAATAAGCTTCTGAGAATATCAAGGTTGGCAGATGTCACTGAAAATCGATGCAGCTTTCTGAAGAACGCTAACAAAAGCTCAATCTTAGAGATTAGGACTGTGGAAAGGACATGTTAAAATTCCTTGTAATTAAAATTGTAAAAGGCTTAAAAAATAAAGGTAAACTGATGGAAACTGCTGTAAGGGAGAGTTAAGGATATAAAGATTGGAAACAAGGGAAAAAGGTACAAAGGTTCATTTGTACAAATGTACAAGACAAACTGACCCAAGAGACAAGAGATGGACATGGATGTGAAGTACAGTGTGTGAGTGCCACCTGCTGGTGACAGCTGAGTAACTTTTTGTTTAATTGCTGCTACTGGGTGGAATGAAACACTAAGGTAGTTGGTTGCTGCTATCGAGTAGGCTCTGATTTGTGGCAATCTTATGTAGAAGAGAACAAATCGCTGCCCGTTTTGGGGTCATCCTCACGTGTTTGAGTCTATTATTGTGGCTATTGTGTCAATCCATCTCATGCAAAGTGTCTTAGGTATTCAGTGCTGCTATAACAGAAAAATCACAAGTGGACAGCCTTAACAGACATTTATTTCCTCATGGTAAAGTAGCCTTAAAGTCCAAATTCAGGGCTTCAGCTCTAGAGGAAGGTTTGCTCTCTCCGTTGATTCTGGAGGAAAGTCCTTCTCATCAATATTGACCTCGTCAGGAGCTTCTCAGGTACAGAGACCCCAGATCCAAAGGACACACTGAGCTCCCAGTACTTCCTTCCTGGTGGTATGAGGTACTAACTCTGTTTGTTTCCCTTTCTTGTTCATCTCTTTTTTTTATTATGATTGACTGAAAATGTACATTCCCATATAAATTTACATGCCCACCTATCTGCAGCTTCCACTGCTCTCCCTGCCCAGTGACAGCACATTATCCCTTTCTGCTCCATACATGTCTCATCCAACAGTTTCCATTCCCCTCCTTTCCACATACACCCCTTACTCTAGCCAGACGTCCACAGGATGATATCCTATAGATGCACAGAACCATAAAGTGCATCCAATATGTGGTCTCTCTGCATCGCCAAGTCTAATCCATTCATGTTTGAAGAGTGG
Organism: Heterohyrax brucei; assembly: GCA_028571685.1. Classification (NCBI taxonomy): domain Eukaryota; kingdom Metazoa; phylum Chordata; class Mammalia; order Hyracoidea; family Procaviidae; genus Heterohyrax; species Heterohyrax brucei. Next base: position 58,898,295 of record CM053158.1, on the reverse strand, counting down.
ACCTTTATAATGATTCATGGGCAAAGGCAACTTCAGGGCCAGGGGCCGTGCTCCCAGGGAAACTCTGAAGTTGCTGAACCATCAATTGTGATCTTTTATTGGAGATGTCAGGTGCACCCCTTTTCATTCTTGTGTTGCCAGTGAGACTCAACATTGTGAGCCCCATTGTCACTGTCACAGGTGGTGGCTGGGCACCATCCAGTTCTTCTGGTCCCAAGTCGATGTAGGCACCCATACATGTGGGTCTCTCTATCTTCTGGGTTGTCTTTCTCCCATGTCGTTTTGGTCCTCAGAGAGCATCTGTTCCTGCTGAGTTGGGACCATTTGCTGTGCTCTCGGATGGCAGCTAGGCAGCTTTTAAGACCCCAGATGCCACTCACCAATGTGGGGTGCGGAGAGCCCTCTTAGCAATATGCTAGTTGTGCCAATTGGCCTTGATTTCACATAAGAGCATGGTCCCCTGCCCCCTGCCCCAGCTACTCTGACCTTGCAATATTGGCTTAAGATGGAAGGAGTATTCAAGTTATGTTGAAGTCCACTTAATATTGTTCTTGTTTCTAATGTGTGCTATCACCGATTTCACCCAACTAAATTTCTACCAACTATCTAATCTAAACCCTTGTCCTCCCCCTCCCTCCCTTCCCTCCCTTGCAGCCATCAAAGAGTCTTTTCTTCTATGCATAAGTCTGTTTTTGAGTTTTTATCGTAGGGGTCCCATACAGTATTTGTCCTTTTGTTGCTGACTACTTTCACTCAACATAATGTCTTCCAGTTGAAACTGGGTTATGAGATGTTTCCTGGAATCATCACTGTTCTTTATCATTGCATAGTGCTCCATTGAGTATATATACCATAGTTTACTTATCCATTCCTCTGTTTTTGGGCATCTGGGTTGATTCCATCTTTGTGCTATTGTGGACTGTGCTGCAATAAACATTCTTGTGCATGTGTCCGTTGGTGTGAATGGTCTTGATTCTGTAGGATATATTCCAAGTAGTGGAATTACTGGGTCAAATGGTATATTTATATCCATTTTTTTAAGGAAGCGCCAGGTTGCTTTCCAAAGAGGCTGGACCATTTTGCAACCCCACCAACAGTGTAGGAGAGTTCCACTTTCTCCACAGCCTCTCCAGCATTTGTTGTTTTGTGTTTATTGGCTCATGGCCAACCTTGCTGGGGTGAGATATCTCATTGTAGTTTTGATTTGAATTTCTTTAATAACTAAAGATCGTGAACATGTCCTCATGTGTTTCTTGGCTGCCTGGATCTCCTCTTTGGAGAAATGTCTGTCCATCTCCTTTGCCCATCGCTTAATTGGATGATTTATCTTCTTATTATTGATATTTTGTAGTATCTTGTAGATTATGGAGATCAGGCATCGTCTGATATAGAGTTGCCAAACATTTTTTCCCGTTGTGTGGGTGGTCTTTTAACTCTTGTGATAAAGTCTTTAGATGAGCAAAAGTGTTTGATTCTTAGTAGTTCCCGTTTATCTATTTTCTCTTCTGTTGATTGTGGTTTGTTTGACAGATTTTGATGTGTGTCTACATTGTGTATTAAAACTTCCATTGTTATTCCTACTTTTTCTTGGATGAGCTTTATCGTTTTAGATTTGATATTTAGGTCTTTTAACCAGTAAGATATGGATCTTGTTTCAATTTATTGCAGATGGATATCCAATTTTGCTAGCACCATTTGTTGAAGAGATTGTTTTTGCCCCAGTTTAATGTCTTAGGGCCTTTGTTGAATATCAACTGTTCATAGGCAGATGGTGTCATCTCTGGAGTCTTGATTCTGTTCCATTGATCAATCTGTCTGTTCTTGTACACCAGGCTGTTTTGACCACTGTGACAGAGTAATACGTTCTGAAGTCAGGTAGTGAGAGGCCTCCCAGTGTGTTCTTCTTCTTTAATAGTACTTTACTTATCCGGGGTTTCTTCCCTTTCCAAACAAAATTGTTAATTTGTTTCTCCATCTTATTAAAAATTGACACTGGAACTTGTATTGGGATTGCATTATATAAGTAGATTACTTTGGGTAAAACAGACATTTTCACAATGTTAAGTCTTCCTATCCATGAGCAGGGTAGGTTTCTCCATTTATCTAAGTCTGTCTCAGTGTCTTGTAGTAAGGGCTTGTAGTTCTCTTTGTAAAGATCTGTTATTTCTCTGGTTAGATTAATTCCTAGGTACTTTATCTTCTTGGGGGCTATAGTAAATGGTGTTGTTTTGATGATTTCTTCATTAGCAATCTAAATTATAATTCCTTAATAAGGAATCCTACTGATTTACTTATGTTTATCTTGTATCCTGAGACTTTGCTGAACTCCTCTATCAGTCTGAGTAGTTTACTTATAGATTCTTAGGGACTCTCTGCATATACAATCATATCATCAGCAAACAGGGAGATTTTGACTTCTTCTTTGCCAATGCAGATGCCCTTTATTTCTTGGTCTTGTCTAATTGCTCTAGCTAGAACTTCTAGTACTATGTTGAACAGGAGAGGTGTGAGTGGGCATCCTTGTCTAGTTCCTGTTCTCAAGGGAAACTCCTTCAGTCTCTCTCCATTCAAGATGACATAGGCAGTTGGTTTTGTATAAATGGCCCTTATTGTGTTGAAGAATTTTCCACCTACGCCTATTTTGCTAAGAGTTTTTAGCATGAATGGGTGTTGGACTTTATCAAATGCCTTTTCTGCATCAATGGACAAAATCAGGTGATTCTTGTCTTTTGTGCCATTTATGTGGTTAATCACATTAATTGTTTTTCTGATGTTGAACCAGCCTTGCATCCCTGGTATGAATCCCACTTGGTCATGATGGATTATATTTTTGATATGTTGTTGTATCTATTGGCAAGAATTTTGTGGAAGATTTTTGCATCTAGATTCATGAGTGATATTGGTCTGTAGTTCTCCTTTTTAGTTGGGTCTTTCCCTGGTTTTGGTATCAGGGTTATGCTGGCTTCATAGAATGAGTTTGGGAGTACTCCATCCCTTTCTATACTGTGAAATAGTATCAGTAGCATTGGAGATAACTCTTGCCTAAAAGCTTGGTAGAATTCTGCAGTGAAGCCATCTGGGCCTGGGCTTTTTTTGGTTGGCAGTGTTTTGATGACTTTTTCAATCTCTTCCTTTGTGACGTGTTTATTAAGTTGTTCTGCTTCACATTGTGATAATTTGGGTAGGTGATATGAATCAAGCAATTTGTCCATTTCCTCTAGGTTTTCAAATTTGTTAGAGTATAGTCTTTAGTAGTATTCTGTTATGATGTTTTTAATTTCTGTTAGATGTGTTGTGACCACTCCCCTCTCATTTCCAATTTGGGTTATTTGTTTCCTTTCCTGCTTTTCTTTAGTAAGTTTAGCCAGTGGTTTGTCCATTTTGTTGATCTTTTCAAAAAAACAGCTTTTGGTCTTTTCAATTTTTTCAATTGTTTTTCTATTCTCTAATTCATTTAGTTCTTCTCTAATCTTTATAATCTGTTTTCTTCTGTTGCCTGAGGGGTTCCTCTGTTGTCTCTCTACTCGTTCAAGCTGTAGGGTTAGTTCCTTGATTTGGTTTCTTTCTTCCTTCCAGATGTGTGCATTTATGGAGATAAACAGACCTCTGAGCACTGCTTTGGCTGTATCCCATAGGTGTTTTCATTCTCATTGGAATCCATGAATTTCTTTATTTCATCCTTGATTTCTTCTACAACCCATTTTTTTTTGAGCAAGATGTTGTTCAGTTTCCAAGAGTTCCACTTTCTATCTGTGTTTTTTCTGCTCTTGATTTAGACTTTTATGGCTTTATGATCTGAGAAGATACTTTGCATTAATTCAATGGTACGGATTTTGCTGAGAATTACATTATGTCCTAACACATGGTCAATTCTGGAGAATGTTCCATGTGCATTGGAGAAGAAAGTGTAGTTGTCTGCTGATTGGTAGAAAGTTCTGTATAAATTGATGAGGTTTATTTGGTTAATTGTGGCAATGAGGTCTTCTGTATACTTACTGAGCTTTTTTCTAGATGATCTGCCCAATATTGAGAGTGGAGTGTTGAAGTCTCCCACTGTTATTGTGGAGTGATCTCTTTTTTGAGTGTAGTCAGTGTTTCTTTGACGTATTTAGGTGCTCTGATATTAGGTGCATAGTTATATATTCTTCCATCCTTTAATTTTCAGTTTGTTCCTATCTTTAGGTCTCAAGTGAGTTTCTTGTAGACAATATATGGATGGGTCATGTCTTTTGATCCAAGATGTCACTCGATGTCTCTTTACTGGACCATTCAGTCCATTCACATTCAATGTAATTACTGATAGGTATGTGTTCAGTGCTGCCATTGTGATATGTTTATTTTTGTGTTGATGTTATCTCTGTTCTTATTAATCTGTTCTGGGACATTCTTTTTTGTGAGTAGATTTTTCACCTTTTTCAGAGCTGGTTTCGTAGTTGTTGAGACTCCTGTGTTACACTTCTTGCTATGGTATGTTACGTCTTTGTTGTGCCATATGGCTGCCTCTATGATCCTGCTTAATAAACTATATATAAACCCCGTTTTAATAACTACCAGTCTTGTCAACTTCCTCTCAACCTGGAAGGACTATAATGACTCTAGTACATCTCTCTTTTTAATATGATGGCACCATTGTTTTCATGATACTCACTAGATTGTGTCTTTCAGTACTAAAGCTGTGATTAGTTTGGAGCCTTCTCTAACTGAGTAGAATTCTGGATGATGTGTTGTTCTAAAATATAAAGTTAGTGGTTTTGTTCTTCTAAGCCAAAGCCAAGAACTTCTTTCAGTATTTCTTGTAGTTTTGGTTTGGTTTTCACAAAGTCTCTGAGTTTCTGTTTATCTGGGAATGTCTTAATTACATTTTCATATTTGAAAGATAGTTTTGCAGGATATATAATTCTTGGTTGGAAGTTCTTCTCCTTCAAGGCTTTGAATGTGTCATGCCACTGTCTCTGTGCCAGCATGATTTCTGCTGAGAAATCTGATGAGAGCCTACAGGGTTTCCCTCTGAATGTTAGCTTTGCTTTGAGTCTTGCTGCCTTTAAAAGCTGCTTATGTTTCATTTTGTTAAGCTTGATTATAATATGTCTTGGAGTCTTTCTTTTGAGATCTATATTGGGTGGCGTACAATATGCATCTGGGATATCTATATTCTCTTCATGATTTCTGGGAAGTTTTCTGTCAGCAGCTCAGCAATGATACTCTCTGTGTTCTCAGGTGTCTCATCCTGTTCAGGGACTCCAGTTAATCAAAAGTTGTTCCTCTTAATAGAGTCCCACATGTTTCTTAATGTGTCTTCATTTTTCTTGTTTCTTTTTTTCTGATTTTTCCTCACAGACACTGGCATCAGTAGTTCTGTCTTCCAAGTCGGAAATTCTTTTTTCCATCTGTTCCATTCTGTTTTCTTGGCTTTGAATGGAAGTTTCTATCTTTTATTTTCTTCTTGATCTGTTGGATTTCAGAGTACTGGTGTTCCATCAGATCAAACAGCTTGCTTAATTTTTCATTTTGTTGTGCTGCATTTTGTATAAGGTCTGGAAGGGCTCTGTGTATAATCATTTTGTATTCACTTTCTGATGCTTTCATAAAACTTTCTTCATCTGGAAAACTCCTTGGTTGTTTTGTTTGTGAGGATTCTGAAGCCATAGGTGATTTTTGGTTTGCCACAAGTGTCTGTTGCTTTTTGGGTCCCATGTGAGTAAGTAGAGGCTGGGAGAGATACTATGAGGATGGACTGCAGATGTTTCTCTAGGCTGTCTTAAAATGTAAATCAAAAGATATCTGACCACTTCCCAAGTCTGTCAGGTTTTCAGGTGTAGAGATCCCTCTTCCCAACTGGCAAAGTAAGCACCTCTATATCCAACCCCAGATGATACGAACTAGTTCAAAAAACAGCAATACTACTGCCCTGTTGGCCTCTGCTGACAGGCCCAGCATTAGGCGACATTGTGTCAATCACTGCTTTTCTGGTAGAAAAGTGCTTTTCTGTGGGCAGGCTCTGGCTCCCAAGCTAAGAATTGGGTCCAGCTGTGGCCACCATATCTAAGAAGGCACTCTCCACACGGTCAGCAGATAAAGGGGCTGAAGGTGCCAAAAGGTAGTGAGTCCTCTGCTTCTGTTGCTGGGTCCCCACTGTAGGTGACACTGCATAAAATACTGCTTTTCTATCAGAGAAGCACTGTTGTGTTTGTAGGCACTGGCTCCCAGGCTAAGAATTGCCAAGTCAAGTGCTGTTACGCTCCGCTAAAATCTCCGTATCCAACATGATGTTCCTGCACACAGGCACTGTGGTTCCGTATGAACCGTGCTGTGGCAGAGATAAAAAGTCAGGCCCAAAGTGTGTAGATGAACAAAGTCCAAAGCCTGGCTCTCGAAATACGGAAATTTCGCCTGCCTATCCCACCAGCAGTGCGTCTGAATCTAGGCGCTAGGTAAGACCCAGCTCTGCCTGCTCGCCAAGACAGAGGAAAAAAAAAGTCAAACTGGTGTGTTTACCTTCAGTCCGTGAGAGCCAGGGCTAGCCAGGAGTGGGAGTCAGTGAAAGAGACGAGGTTTTTCATTCAGTGGTGTGAAGTCCAATTTAACAGCCCTGTGCTGTGTCCTGGGAGTTCACTAGGTGACCAGAAGGCTCCATTTGATTATCAGTTCAGGTCTTGGTTTCCAGAGGGATATAAAGAGACATATGCTTAGTCCACCATCTTGACTCCACCTCCCTTGTTCATCTCTCGAAGATAAAAGGTGACACAGGCCACACTCCAGGGAAACTCCCTTTACATTGGATCAGTGAAGTAAAGGAGTTACAATCCCTCCCTAATCCTCTATAACAAAAAATTATAATCACAAAATGAAGGACAACTACACAATACTGGAAATCATGACCTAATCAAGTTCATATATCCATTTTGGGGGGAACATAATTCAGTCTATGGCAGAGGATTTCCCTTATTTTCCCTGACTCTTCACTTTACCAAACAAGATGTCCTTTTCCAGTGATCAATCTTTCCTGATGACATGTCCCAAGTATGCAAGATAAATTCTTGCTATCCTTGCTGTTAATGAGCATTCTGGACATGTTTTCTTTCTTTTCAGAACATATTATTGGGCTTTAAGTGAAAGTTTACACATAAAATTAATTTCCCATTCAATAATTCATACACAAGTTGTTTCATGACGTTGTTGGCAATGCCTGCAATGTGGCAGCACTCTCCCCATTTCCACCTTGGGTTCTCCTTTCGTACTTTCAGTTTCCCTGTCCCTTCCTGCCTGCTCATCTTTAGTTTTGGAAAAATGTTATCCTTTTGGCCTCCTGTAGTTGATTGCTCTAAGGAACACATTCCTCAGGGGTAGTATTGTTTATTTTTGTAGGCCTGCCTGTCATTTGGCTGAAAGGTGATCTCCAAGAATGATTTCAATTCCAAGGTAGGAGTCTGTTTTAGGATCACAAATTCAGCAGTTCTTCCAGTGTCTATAAGACCAGTAAGTCTGATCTTTTTTAAGAATTTGGATATTGTTCGAAATTTTTCTCCTAGTTTAACCGGGACCTACTACTGTGTTTTTGGTCAGAGCAGTTGGTGCTGGTAGCTGGACACCATCTGATTCTTATGGTCTCAGGCTAGAGGAGGCTGTCATTCGTGTGGGCCATTAGCCTTTTGGACTAGTTGCTTCCTTGAGTCTTTTGTTAGTTTTCACTCTCCTCTGCTCTAGGTAGGAGGAAACAAATAGTAGTATCTTAGCTGGCTGCTCACAAGCTTTTAAGACCCCCAATGCTACTCAAGAAAGTAGGACGTAGAACATTATTTTTATGAACTGTGTTATACCAGTTGACCGGGATGTCCCCAAAGACTATGTTCCTTAGCCCTTGAGCTCAGTGACTGAGTCCTGCATGGTATATGGTTAAATATGAGAAGTGTCCATGACTATGCCCCTTACATGTTGGCTATACTTTCTCCAAGATGGATTTGTTTATTCTTCTGGTAGTCCACAGTATATTCAATAGTCTTATAGTTCTGGGAAAATAATCACATACACACCTAAGCAACTGCCACATCACACTGCAATCATTTCCCTAATTTACCACTCCCTTAGAGAATCTGTGTTACAAAAACATGTACTCCAGCCCAACAGACTGTATATGCTCTTTGCAAGTGTATGCAAATACATACCAATATATATGTAAATATATGCATATTTATTTTCATACAGATGGAATAGTTTTAGAAAGAAAAACCAACACTGTGTGTATCTCTAAGGAGAGGAATCAGGCACTTAAAAGACAGTGTGGGAGGAAGACTTTGTTGTATGCCTATTTTTATATTTTAAATTTGCATAGTTCTTATTCAAAAAAGAAATTTAAATCAAATCATTAAAAAACAAAAACATTAAATAAAGGCTTCCCCTAGATCCTTCCTATTCTCCCTAAGCCAGCACCCATCTGGCTTTATCACTAAGCCTCTCTGCTTTTGTCATTTTAGTTTTTTAAAATAAGAGAACCACACAACATTCTAGAGCCACCAGACATCCTATCATGCAAAAGGGGCCAGGTGCAGTCAGGCCCAAAGTAAAGAGGCAACGTGAGCCTTAAACCACTGACAGCTCTTCTCCGGAGCCCTCCTGGTACAGTGGAGTCTAACTGAACAATCTACCTGGAAACAAATAAGGGTATAAATGGTACCATGACACTGCAGTGCAGAACCCTTCTTTGGGGTCTTTTGGAGGCTAGGAGTTCTCTGTCAAACTCCTTGACGAGAGGAAAAGCTCCCTGGAAAGTCACACAAGGTTAGAAGCAACACATTTGGGCTACCTATGCCTTTGTTCTTAAGTATAAACAGAAAACCAAGAATCACCAGATACAAGAGGAAAATAGAAAACAAAATGAGCTGACAGAAAAGCAAATCCAGAAAGAAGCAGAGAAGTTAAGAAGATCCAAACAGCATATTCAGTGAAGCAGACCTATCTTCTGCAGTGCTGCTGAACAGGTTCAAACTGCCTATCTTCAGGTTAGTAATTTTGTGTAAACTATTTGTGCCACCCACGGGCCTTTGGCTATAGTAGATCATACCGATAAGACAACAAAAACATGCTATATAAAAGGACAATTATAGGACAAGGGTTAAACAACATCATTGCTAAGGGTTAAAAGAGTTCAAAGAGAAGCTGAGCAAGGCACATAAAATACGACAGAAAAAGTTAGTACCAAAAAGAATGACCCAGGAGGTCAGAAGTCCACTAACAGGTATCTCAAGAAGAGAGAACAGGGAAAAATGGAGGAGAGGGACAAGGCAGGGATATCAGTGAAAAGAAATGCACATCATTAAGAGACTTTAATTCATACAATGAAAAGGCCCTCCCAGTGCCAATCATAACACATAGAAGAAAACATATTCATATGCGTGTTGTAAAGGCAAACACAAATTAGAAGCAGCACGACTAACCAGTTGCCATTAAGTGGACCCTGACTCTTGGAAATCCCACATGTCAGGGCAGAACTGTGCTCCAAAGAGTTTCCAATGGCTGACTTTTCAGAAGTAGATCACCAGGCCTTTCTTCTGAGATGCCTGTGGATGGGCTCAAACTTCCAACCTTTCAGTTAGCATGTGAGTTTGCTGTCTACAAGGATTTTAATTCTGTCTGTTGAAAATAAGGAACCAGGTTTTCCTCCCCTCTTTCTTACAGGATTCACTTTAGAAAACTTGAAATTGTAAGGTCTTTCTCAAGGTCTTTGAATAATATACAAGTCAAAGATGTTTGTTTCCTCAAGAACCTACGAGATACTTCTTTTGAAATGTACATGGAAGGCTACACCCTCTCAGTTTCGTGGAAGGAGATGAACATAACTTTAGTTGGCTCTGGGAGATAAAGATACTAGAAAATTAGACATTTTATCTTGAAAAATGTGACTATAATAGAAGTTCACTCACTGGAGAAAGAAGACTCTTTAAATAAATGATGCTTGGAAAGTCAGATTTTCACAGGCAGAAAAATGAAACAGAATCCATGCCTCACACCATATACAAAAATAAATTCAAAATGGATTAAGGACTTAATGTGAAACCTAAAACCATAAATTCTTAGAAGAAAATGGAAGTCAGTTCTGTCAGGTCTAACTTTTAACAATGGATTCTATAACACGATAACAAAGCACAAGTACCAAAAGGCAAAACAAATGAGACCTCAAATTACAAACTTTCGTTTATCAAAATACTCTACCAAGAAACCACATATCCCACAAGAGTCTAGTAACTAACATATGTATAAAACTAGAATAAGTTAATAACAGAAAGATAACTCAATCATAAAATGGGCAAAAGACTTGAGATGACATTTCACCAAAAGGACATTCAGATGACCACCAAACTCATGAAAAGATGCTCAACGTCATTAGCCATTAGAGAGATGCAATCAAGACCACAATGAGATGCCATTTTACTCCCACTAACGCAAACCCTGGTGGCATAGTGTTTAAATGCTATGTTTTCTAACAAAAAGGTAGGCAGTTCGAATCCATCAGGTGTTCCTTGGAAACTCTACAGGTCAGAATCGACTTGACAGCAGTGGCTAGTGGCCTAGGATGGCTAAGATAAAACAAACAAAAAACCCAGAAAATAACAAATGTTGGTGAGGATGCAGGGAAACTGGAACTCTTCTCCACTGCTGGTAGGAATACAAAATGGTGCAGCTGTTTTGGAAAAAGGATATGGCAGTTCCTCAAGAAACTAAAAATGTAACTACCATACCCCAATCCGACCAAACCCAGTGCCGTTGAGTCAATTACATCTCACAGCGACACTATAAGACAAAGCAGAACTGTCCCATAGGGTTTCCAAGGAGCAGTTGGTGGATTAAAACTGTTGACCTTTTGGTACCACTCCTAGGTATACACCCAAAAGATGTGAAAGTAGAGACCCAAACAGAGAATTGCAAACCAATGTTTATTGCAACACTACTCACAATAGCTAAAATGTGTAAACAACTCAAATGTTCACCAACAGATGAATGTATAAGCAGTATGTGGCATGTACATACAATGGAATGTATGTCCCCAGCCAGTAGGAGAAAATGAAACCTTTATGTATGCTACAGTATGGATGAAGCTTGCAGACATAATGCTGAATGAAATACGCCAATCACAAGAGGACATATATTGTATCACTTTGCTTATTTAAAAAAGCAAGAAAATGGGGTGGGAGGCAGGGCCTCAGAGGGTAGAGGTTAATGGTGATGGAAGAATTGGATAGATTAAAGGTAAGACTGCACAACTGATGATTGTAATTTCTGTCAAATTATATACCTGTAAAAAATTGACCTGGCAAAAGTTGCGTGATGTTATTTACAACAACAACAACAACAAAAAGGAGCTGCTGAATCTGCTTACATAGAACCAAAAAGTTCAAGGGAGTTGGCTCCACGGTTTGGAGACATAGGGTCATATTTTCATGGTACTTCCCAGTTAACTGGCCTAAGACAGAGTTTAGTGTTTCTTTTCTGCCTCCTAGTTTGTTGCAGAGTGCCTAGGGTTTTAAAATCTTGCATGTGATCATTCAAGCCACACAGCAACTAATCTCTATTCACCTGGAGTGACAGACTAAGAAGGCGAGTTAGCAATAGGAGAAGGGAAAGCATTGTGTGGTTAATTACCTTCATGAACAACTACTGTTTACCAAGAAATCAGAAGAAATGGATGGTGCCTGGCTACCATTACTGAACATTTTGATCAAAGATTCTATAGCAGAATTCTTACCAAAGTAGAGGAAGGTATGGTACACAATTTAAAGTTCTCTTGGACTCCAAATTTCTGGAGCTATGGAGGGTGGATAACCCCCTGAAACTATTGCCTTGAGCTAATCTTTAGAATTTAAACAAAAATATCTCCTGAAATTGTCTTAAAGCCAAACAATAGTTCAGCTAACAACTAAAAAAAGTCTGCCTTGAGTATTGTGCTCTTTTAAGAATAATCTGTATGAGATCAAATTGACAAGAGCAATCTGAAAGATTAGTTGGGAACCTTAGGGGGTAGTGAGTTTATGTGAATCGGTGAGGAACAACTCAGAAAAGAAGGGCAAGGATGGTTGCACAACTCAAAGAATGTGATCAGGGCCACTGAATTGTACATGTAGAAACTGCTGAATTGCTGTATGTTTCACTGTGTATATTGTCAACAATACCAACAACAAAAAATAAGTGTAATGGGTTGTGTTCACTTAGCTATATAAAGGGTGTGATTTCTTTCTGTCTTTGCAATGTCTTCAGTGGATTGCCCGTGGTACATCAAATTCTGGTTTAACGCTTAAAGAAACTTTTCTTTCCCTTCTATTTTTTATAGAGAGATTTTCTATGTTGATAGCAGTGTTGAAAATTTTTAAGAGGCAAGAGCAAAAAAAATGACTTTTCTGAGCCAAAGGACAAACAAAAATAAGTCATAAGATCACTCACAATACACTTCAGGTTTGCACAGAATTGACCCACAGGCAAGTTTTCCTTATCAGCACGAGTTAGCATGTTAGCAGTATTTATTAGCATGAGTTAGTGACATTCATCCAATCAAGATAAGTCAGTTTAGCAGTGACCAACTTTCCCAAAACAAAAGGAAACTCAAATGTGATCCAATGGGAGAGTTCAGCAAAGTATCAGGATACAAGATAAATATAAGTAAATCAGTTGGATTCCTTTATACTAACAAAGAGATCATCAAAAAGAAATCACCAAATCAATACCATTCACAATTGCCATCAAGAAGATAAAGTACTTAGGAATAAATATAATCATAGATGTAAAAGACTTATATAAAGAAAATTACAAGACTCTACTCCAAAAGGCCAAAAGAGACTTATAAAAGTGGGCAAACCTATTATGCTCATGGATAGGAAGACTTAACATTGTGAAAATGTCTATTTTCCCCAAAGCTGTCTATAGATACAATGTAATCCCAACACAAATCCCAATGTCACTTTTCAATGAGATGGAAAAACAAATCACTAACTTGATATGAAAACAAAAGACACCTTGAATAAGTAAAACATACTGAAGAAGAGAAACAAAGTAGGAGGCCTCATACTACCCGACCTTAGAACCTATTATACCACCATGATAGTCAAAACAGCCTGATACTGGTACAAAAATAGATACATAGATCAATGGAACGGGATAGAGAACCCAAATGTAACTCCAATCACCTATGAGCAGCTGTTATTTGACAAAGCTCTAAGGTCCATGAACTGGGGGAAAAATATCTCTTCAGCAAATGGTGTCGGCATAACTAGAATCCATCTGCAAAAAACTGAAATAGGGACCCATATCTCACACCATGCACAAAACGAAACCACAGTGGATCAGAGAGCTAAATATTAAGCCTAAAACAGTAAGGACCTTAGAAGAAAAAAAGGGGACAACATTGGGAGCCCTACTAAATGGTATAAACAAACTGTAAATGATCACAAACAATGCACAAGCTACAGAAAATAGATAATTGGGAATGTCTATGAATCAGACACTTATGCTCATCCAAATACTTCATCAAGAGAGTAAAAACAGCACCTACAAACTGGGAAAACAGTTTTGCCAACCAAGAATCTTATCGGCATCTAATCTCCATAATCTCCAGAGTACTTCAAAACCTCTCCAAGGGGGAACCCCACCCCCCAAATAATCCAATCAAAGATGGGCAAAGGATATGAACAGGCATTTCTCCAAAGAAGATATCCAAGAAGCTAACAGAAACATGAGGAAATGCTCAGGATCATTAGTTATTAGAGAAATCCAAATCAAAACCACAATGAGATACCATCTCACCCCAATAAGGCTGGCATTAATTCAGCAAACGCAAAACTACAAATGCTGGAGAGGTTGTGGATAGACTGGAACCCTTTTGCACTGCTAGTGGGAATATAAAATGGTACAATCACTCTTGAAAATGGTTTGGTGATTTCTTAAAATGCTAGAAATAGAAATATCACATGATCTAGCAATCCCACTACTTGGAATGTATCCCAGAGAAATAGGGGCTGCCACATGAACAGATACATGCACTCCAATGTTCACTGCAGCACTGTCCACAGTAGCAAAAAAATGGAATCAACCTAGGTGCCCTTCAACAAAAGAATGGATAAACAAACTATGGTATATTGTCATAATGGAATACTACACAATGATAAAGAACAATGGCACTCTTTGGAAACACCTGATAATTTGGAGTCATCTGGAAGACGTTTTGCTGAGGGAAATAGTCATGAAAAGACAAATATTATATGAGACAATTTTTATGACGCTTCAGGAAGTGGACTAAGTACAGAAGAAAATAATTTTTTTGCTGGTTGCTAGGGAGGGAGCAATGGGAAGAGAGAGATGGACATTCAGAGATTAGACTATTAAATAGGAACTGGGTTAAATGAAAGAAGTAACAGCACACACCAGTAGGGAGACCAGCACTGCTGGAATATACTAACAGCTAAAAGATTTCCCATATACATTCTAATGCTTTGAACAGGGGTTTGAAGACTGTGCTCTCAGGGGACATCTAGGTCAACTGGCACAACTAAGCTTTTTCTTTTTGAGAAGATGGTCTGCATCCAACTTGGTGAATGGCTCCTGGAGTCCTAAAAGCTCTCCAGCTGCCATCTAGGGAGCATCAGTTGGTTCCAACCAACTGGAATAGAGGAGAACAAAGGACATCAGAGACAGGAGAAAAAACATGAGCCCACGAGACTCTGGCCAAAGGATCCAGAGTCTACACCAGCATAAGACCAGAAGCTCTAGATGGTGTCCAGCCATCTCCAATGTCTGCTTTGAGAGGTAATGCAATGTCAGATTACCTAACACAGAGGAAGAAAAATACAGATGTAAATCTACAATTCTGTTAATAGACCAGACTTGATGGCCCAGCATCCTGGAGGGTCATCCATGAGCATGGCCCCTGTTCTTGCTTCTACCCCAGACATAAAACTAGTACCAAAGTCAACTCTTTAGACACAAATTAGACTGGACTGCAAGACACGAGGCTGTTGAAGCATTTCCCCAACAGTAATGAGAGGAGAGGATGGAGAGGAGGTGACAGAAGCAGGTTGAACAAATATGGGAAGGGATAAATATGCTGTCACAGGGCTAGGATCGCAGATGGAGTCTCACTGAAGTCTTTGAATGAGGTTTGATACAGCAAACTAACTTTGTAAATTTTCACTTAACCATAGTAAAATATTACAAAAATAAAAGTGACTCAGCATAGAAAATTAAGTGGAACAAAGGAATTGTCTATAATGCACAAAAAAGGCATCAAAATGACGGCAGTAAACGCATACCTATCAATAATTATGCTGAATGTAAATGATTAAATGCATCAATAAAGAGACAGTGACAAACTGAATTAAAAAACACAATTCACCTGTATAGCACCTACAAGGGACACACCTTAGATATAAAGACACAAATAAAACTCAAAGGATGGAAAAATAACAAGAAGAATAACAAGAAAAAAGCAAGAAAATAACATTCAAAAAAAGTAGGAATAACAGTATTAATTTTTGATAAATAGATTACAAAGTAAAATCTACCACACTGGATAAAAAAGAACACTATACAATGATTAAAGGGTCAATACGCCATAAGCACACTCCTTTTCTGTTAGAGCAGTACCAGACGACTGAGAGAGAATTTGGTACCAAAAGAGTGGGGTGCTGCTCTAACAGATATCTAAAATGTGGCAGTGGTTTGAAACTGTGAATAAATGGAAGACTCAGAAGTAACCTAAGAGAACTGGTAACACTTGAGAAGGCTGCAGATGGTGAGAAAAGCAGCAGAGGTCCAGCAGTAGCTGCAGTGGACAGGCAGCAGCAGAACCAGGAGCTGACCCATGGAATGAGAGTGCTGAATACCTGTAAGGCTCCTGCTAGTGGAGTGCGACGCCTCCAGGCACTTAAATTGGTGGACCTATATAGCTTTCAAAACACTTGCCCCAGCAGGGCAGATGAGGGCTTGAGGCCCGGGCCATGAAGTCCTAGGAAGCAGAAGTTGAAGAGACAAGGAATATGAGAGGCTGAGCTGCCTCAGTCTCAGAAAGAATAGATGTGGGTATGGGGCCCAGGCCATGAGGACATAGGAAACAGAAGCTGAAGAGACAAGGATGATCAGAAGCTGAACAGCCTCAGTCTCAAAAGGTATGGCTATGACCTCAGGGGTTTCTAAGCAGGCCATGCCTCTGGGCTTCAAAGAGTGAGAAGCCTAAACCCAAGGGAGCAGAGTTGTTGTCCCAGAGGACCTGGAAGGCAGAACTGGAGACCAGGGTCTAGAGGCTTCCACTAAGAATCTGGAGAGCATGGCCAAAACCTAGAGTCTAGAGGAAAGGACTGTTGTGTAAAATGTCTCAAAGAATGGAGTATTATTTTTGAAGTGTTCTGTTAATTTGCTTGGTGTCTGTCTTTTCCTGTAGCTTCTTTCATTTGTAATGGAAATGTCTAACTTGTGCTTGTCTGTTTTGTCACTGTATTTTGGAAGTAGATTTTACAGTTGATGAGGAATTTTGGGAGTTTGGACATGGGCTTTCAGGCTTTTGCTATGAGTATGTTTTGTATGTTGCAAGGGTATGAATTTGGGGGAACCACAGGGTGGAATGCCAAGGATTGCATTGTTGCCCCCCAAATATGTGTATCAGTTTGCCTGGGCCATGACTCCTGGTACTGAGTCATTTTTCCTACATGTTGAATCCTGCCTCTGTGTTGTTGATGAGGGAGAACAGGCAGCAGTTTTGCTGGTGAGGCAGGACTCAAGCTACAAGCTTGTGGGATATGAAAGACAGAAGTAAGCAGAGAGTCAGGAACCTCATACCACCAAGAAAGCAGAGCGTACCTTTTGGACCTGAGGTTCCTGCACTAGGATGCTCTCATTGAATTTGGACTCCTAGCCCACTGAACTGTGATAATGTTTCATATGAATGGATTTCTAGCTTACTGGACTGTGACAATAAATTTTCTCTTTTTGAAGCCATCCACTCATGGTGTTTCTGCTGGAGCAGTACCAGGTGATTGAGACACCTGTCTTAGGAAGCTAGTGCTGCTTTAACAGAAATATCACAAGTAGATGCTTTTAAAAAGAGAAATTTTATTTGTCACAGTCCAGTAAGCTAAGCTGAAACCAAGGGTGTCAGTTCCAGGGGAAGGCTTTATCTGCTGGCTCTGGAAGAAGGTCCTTGTTGTCAATCTTCCCCTAGACTGGGGGCTTCTGAGGCACAGGGACCCCAGTCCTTTCAAAAGGACATGCTCGACCCTGCTTCTTTCTGATGGTATAAGGTCCACAACTCTCTAGTTGCCTCCCTTTCTTTTATATCCTAGGAGGCTGCCACAATATAATCCCACACTGTAAGTCCTGCCCCCCCAACACAACTGCTGCCCATCTTCCCAGATAAACATCACAGTGGCAAAGGTTTAAAGGACAGAGGAACCTCACACAATACTGGGAATCACGACCCAGCCAAACCACCACACACATATCTATACACATTTTAGGGTAAGCACAAATTCAACCCATGACAATACTAAATATTTACACCCCCAATGATACGGCTCCAAAATAATAAAACACACTCTTAATTGTATTGAAAAAGCAAATTGATAGCTCCACAATAATAGAAGGACACTTTAATAGTAGGAGATACCGCTTTCAATAAAGGACATAACATCCAGAAGGAAGCTCAATAAAGACAAAGATCTAAATGCTACAATCAACCAACTTGACCTAAGAGACATACACATAACACTCCACCCAACAGCAGCAAAGTATACGTTCTTTTCCAACACACATGTAACATTCTCCAGAATAGACATACTAGGCCATAAAGAAAGCCTTAACAAAATTCAAAGCACTGAAATATTACAAAGCATCTTTTCAGAACATAAAGCCATAAAAGTGGGAATCAATAACAGATAAAACAAAGGGGAGAAAAATCACACCCATAGAAACTGAATGACACCTTGCTCAAATAGAAGTAATAGAAGAAACTGAGGACAGAATAAAGAAACTTACACAATCAAATGAGAATGAAAAAAAAATCTTACTAGAACTTTTGGGACACAGCAAAAACAGTACTCAGAGGTTAATTTATGTCAATAAATGAATACATCCAAAAGGAAGAAAGGGCCCAAATGAAAGCATTAACTCTATAACTTGAACAAGTAGAAAGAGAACAGCAAAAGAAGCTCTTGCACACTAGAAGAAAGCAAATAATAAAAATTAGGGCAGAATCAAATGGATTAGAGAAAAATGGTAGAAAGAGTTTACAAGACCCAAACCTGGTTCTCTGAAAAGATCAACAAAATTGGTAAACTACTGGCCAAAGAGACAAAAGGAAAACAAGAGAGGAAACAAATAACCTGAATGAAAAATGAAATGGGCAGTATCACAACAGACCAAACTGAAATTAAAACAATCATAACAGAATACTATGAAAAAATGTACTCCAACAGATTTGAAAACCTAGAGGAAATGGACCAACATCTAAAAACACACTACCTACCTAAACTAACAGAGGCATGACAACTAAATAAACCTATCACAAAAGAAGAGCTTGTAAAGGTAGTTAAACAACTCCCAACAAAAAAAAGCACTGGCCCTGACAACTTCACTGGAGGATTCTACCAAACTTGTGGAGAAGAGTTAACTACATTATTACTAAAGTTATTTCAGAGCATAGAAAAGGACAGAATACTGCCAAATCCATTCTATGACACCAACAAAGCCAACATAACACTGATACCAAATCAGGTAAAACCTACCAAGAAACCAAACCCACTGCTGATGAGTTGAATCTGACCCATAGCAACCCTATAGGACAAAGTAGAAATGCTCCATAGAGTTTCCAAGGAGTACCTGGTGGATATAAACCTCCAACCTTTTGGTTAGCACTTAGCACCTAACCACTACACCACTAGGGTTTCCAAAATCAGGCAAATACACTGCCAAAAAGGAAAATTACAGACCAGTATCTCTCATGAACTTAGATGTAAAAATCCTTGACAAAATTCTAGCCAATAAAATTTAACAACTTATCAAAAAAAAAAAAATCATTACCAAGTGGAATTCATACCAGTGATGCAGTGGTGGTTCAACATTAGAAAAACAATCAATATAATCAATCACACAGATAAAACAAACGACATGAGCTACTTGATTTTATCAGTTGGTGCAGAAACGGCATTTGACAAAGCCCAATATCCACTCATGTTAAAAATTCTCAGCAAAAAAGGAATAGAAGATTTAAAAATACACGTATATAGAAGAGAAATTCCTTAATTAAGGGCATTTATACAAAGCCAGCTGTCAACACCATTCTAAATGGAGAGAGTTTGAAAGCATTCACCTTGAGAACAGGAACCAGACAAAGATGCCCTTTGTCACGACTTATATTCTGTGTTGTGCTGCAGGTTTTAGACGGTAATCAGGCAAGACAAAGAAATACAGGGCATCCAAACTGATAAGGAAGAAGCAAGACTGTCTCTATTTCCAGATGATATGATCTTATACATAGAAAACCCTAAAGAATCAAAACAAACAAACAACAACAACAAAAAAAAACGCTACTGGAACTAACAGAATAGTTCAGCAAAGTATCAGGACACACTGGATTCATTTACACTAACAAAAAGAACATGCAAGAGGAAATCACCAAATCAATACCACTGAAAATAGCCTGCAAGAAGATAAAATATTTATGAATAAATCTAACCACAAATGTAAAAGACCTATGTAAGGAAAATTACAAGACAGTACTGCAAGATACCCACAAAAGTGAAGAAACCTACCTTGCTCATGGAAAGGGAGACTCAACATTGTGAAAACGTCTGTTCTACCCAAAGTTATCTATAGATACAATGTAACCCCAATATAAAACAGGCATTTTTTTTTCATTTTCTTTATTGTGAAAGTATATAATCCAAATCAATTTTGCATGTCTGCCTATCTGCTGCTCCATCTGCTCTCCTAACTCAGTGACAGCATAACCCTTCTTTTTGCTCTATATTTCTAATATCCTCTGAACGAGCACCTGTCCCCTTCTCTCCACCCTCTTCTCTGCCATCTAGAAACTAGTAAGACAGCCTCCTATAAATGTATAGAACCATAAAATACACACACTATATGCTCACACTGTGTCCCCAAGTCCAGTCCATTCTTGTGTAAAGAGTTGACCTCAGTACTGGTTTCCAGTCAGGGCACCAGCAGGTCTAGGATCCACATTCCCAGGGGATCCTCCAGGCTTTCAAACCATCAATTCTGGTCTTTACAGTAGAGTTCTTGAGGTGCACCCCCCTTTTTCTTGTGTTGTCTCAGGGACTCTACAGTGTGTTTCCCATGACAGCTGCCTTTGGTGGAGGCTGGGCACCATCTGGTTCTTCTGGTCGCATGTTGATACAGACTCCCATTCATCTGGATTCTTCTGTCTCCTAGGCTCTTTTTCTCCCTGTATTTGTTGTTCTCAGTCATCATCTGTTCCAGATGAATTAGGACCTTTTGGTGTAACTCAGATGGCAGCTTGCTAGCTTTTAAGACCTCGGATGCCACTCACCAATACGGAGTGCAGAAGACTCTCTCGGTAAAAGACTAGTTATAACAATTGGCCTCCATGTCCCCTGAAAACATGGTCCTTAGATCCCTATCACTGCTACTCTATCCTTTGCAATACTGGGTTGAGTTTAGGAAACCTTTCAGTTTATGGTGTAGTCCAGTTACATCGATCTGCTGTCTACTGCTTGCTGTCATGCTTTTACCTAACCAAATTCCTATCAACCTATGACCAACCCTCTCCCTCCCTCCCCACCCTTGCAGCCCCCAGAGTCTTTTCTTCTGTATGTAAGTCCATTTTTAAGTCCTTATAGCAGAGGTCTCACACAATACTTGTCCTTTTGCAGCTGACTGATTTCACTCTGCATATTGGCTTCTAGAAACAGGTTATGAGATGCTCCCTGAAATCCTCATTGTTCTTTATCATTGCATAGTGTTCCATTGTGTATATGTACCATAGCTTGATTCCTTCATCTGTTGATGGGCACCTAAGTTGATTTCTTTTAGCTGTTGTGGACAGTGTTACAATAAGCTGTGTTCATGTATCTGTTTGTGTGACTGCCTTAATCTCTGTAGGATACATTCAGAGCAGTCAGATTGCTGGATCATATGGTGTTTCTATTTCTAGCTTTTTAAGAAGCACCAAATTGCTTTCCAAAGAGGTTGTAACCTTTTGCATTCCCACCAGCAGTGCGAAGAGTTATAATCTTTCTGCAGCCTTTCCAGCATTTGTTATTTTGTGTTTTTTGGGTCATGGCCAATCTTGTTGGGGTGAGATAGTATCTCACTGCAGTTTCGATTTGGATTTCTCTAATAGCCAATGATTGTGAGCATTTCCTCACTTGTCTTTTGGCTGCCTGTATGTATTCTTTGGTGAAGTATGTGTCCATCTCCTTTGCCCACTGCTTAACTAGGTTATTTACCTTTTTTTTGTTGACACTTCGCAATATGTTATAGATTATGGAAATCAGACATCGAACCAACATGTAGTTGCCAAATATTTTTTCCCAGTCTGTAGGTAGTCTTTTGACTCTCTAGATAAAATCTTTGGATAAGCGTGTTTGATTCTTTGTAATTCCCATTTATCTATTTTCTCTTCTGTTGTTTGCGCATTGTTGGTCACATTTTGTACTCTGTCTAAGCCATGTATTAGAAATTCCATTGTTGATCCTATTTTTTCTTGCATGATCTTTATCGCTTTAAGTTTGGTATTTAGATCTGTGATCCATTTTGAGTTAGTTTTTGTGTAAGGTGTGAGATATGGGTCTTGCTTCAATGTTTTGCAGATGGATATCGATTTTTGCCAACATCATTTGTTAAAGAGATTGTTTTTACTCCAATTTACCACCTTTGGTCCTTTGTCGAGTATCAACTGTTTGTAAGGATATGGTGACATTTCCAGGGTATCAATTCTGTTCCATTGGTCTATAGGTCTGTTTTTGTACCAGCAACATACTGTTTTCACTACCATGGCAGTGTAACAGGTTCTAAAATCAGGTAGTGGGAGGCCTCCCACTATGTTCTCTTCTTCAGTAGTACTTTACTTATCCCAGGTTTCTTCCCTTTCCAAACAAAACTAGTAATTTGTTTCTCCACCTCATTAAAAAATGGCACTGGAATTTGTATTGGGATTGCATTCTATAAGTAGATCACTTTAGGTAAAATAGATGTTTTCACAATGTTAAGTCTTCTTATCCACAAGCAAGGTAGGTTTCTCCACTTAGTAAGTTTCTCTTGGTTTCCTGCAGTAAGTTTCTGTAATTCTCTCTGTATAGGTCTCTTATTTCTTTGGTTAGATTTATTCCTAGGTATTTCATTGTCTTGGGGGCTGTAGTAAATGGCATAGACTTGATGATTTCCTCTTTGATGATCTCTTTGTTGGTGTAAAGGAATCCTACTGAGTTACTTATGTTTATCTTGTATCCTGAGGCTTTGCTGAACTCTTCTATTAGGTCCAGTAGTTTATTTATGGATTCTTTAGGATTCTCGCTGTATATGTTCATGTCATCTGCAAATAGTGATATTTTTACTTCTTCTTTGCCAGTGCAGATACTCTTTATTTCTTTGTCTTGTCTAACTGCTCTGGCTAGAATCTCTAGCATAATGTTGAATAGAAGTGGTGACAGTGGGCATCTTTTGTCTAGTTCCCATTCTCAAGGGGACTTCTTTCAGTCTCTCTCCACTCAGAATGATGTAGATGGTTAGCTCTGCATAGATGTCCCTTACTGCATTGAGGAATTTCCCTTCTAGTCCTATTTTGTGGTGAGTTTTTAACATGAATGGTGTTGGACTTTGTCAAATGCCTTCCCTGCATCAATTGACAAAATCAGGGGATTCTTATTCTTTGTGTTATTTATGTGGTTGATCACATTAACTGTTTTTCTGATGTTGAACCAGCCTTGCATCCCTGATATGTATCCAACTTGGTCATGATGAATTATTTTTTTTGATATGTTACTGAATTTTATTGGCTAGGATTTGTTGCAGATTTTTGCATCTATGTTCATGACTGATACTGGTCTATGATTTTCTTTTTTCGTGCTATCTTTCACTGGCTTTGGTATCAAGGTTATGCTGGCTTTGTATGGTGAATTTCAGAGCGTTCTGTCCTTTGCTGTGAAAAAGCCTCAGTAGGATTGGAATTAACTCCTCTCTTAAAGTTCTCCAGTGAACCCATCTGGACAAGGACTTTTTTTGGTTGGTAGGTTTTTTATTACTTTTTCAATTTCTTCTTTTATGATAGGTTTATTAAGTGGTTCTATTTCTCCTTGTGATAATTTTGGTAGGTGATATGAATCTAGAAATTCATCCATTTCCTCTAGGTTTTCAAATCTGCTGCACTTTTTCATAGTATTCCATTATGATACTTTTGATTTTGCTTGGGTCTGTTACGACATCTTCCATCTCATTTGCTATTTTTTTCCCCTCCTGTTTTGTAAGTTTAGCTAATAGCGTATCAATTTTGTTGATCTTTTAAAAAAACCAGTTTTTCATTTTGTTAATTTTTTCAATTGTTTTTCTATTTTCTAATTCATTTAGCCTGCTTTAGTCTTTATTACCTGTTTTCTTGTGGTACCCGAGGGGTTCTTTTGTGCTCTCTTTCTGCATGTTCAAGTTGTAGGATTAATTCTTTGGTTTCAGCCCTTCTTTCATTCTAGATGTGCACAGTTATAGAGATAAGTTGACCCCTGAGTACTGCTTTTGCTGTATCCCATAGGTTCTTGTAGGATGTGTTTTCATTCTCACTTGATTCCATAAATTTCTTTATTGTGTCTTTGATTTTGCCTGTAGTCCATGGATTTTTGAGCAAGGTGTTCAGTTTCTATGAGCCAACAGGCATTTTTTTAACGAGATGGAGAAACAAATCAGCAACTTCACATGGAAAGGGAAGAGCTGTTGGATAAATGAAGCATTATTGAAGAAGAACAAAGTGGGAGGCCTCATGTTGCCTGACTTTAGAATCTATTACACTGGCACAGTAGTCAAAACAACCTGGTACTGGTACAACAACATATACACAGACCAATGGAAAAGAAGTGAGAATCCAAACAAAATCATCCACCTACGGGCAGTAGTTATACTTCCTGAATATAACTATTTGATAAAAGCCCAAAGTCTATAAATTGGGGGGAAAGACAGTCTTTTAAACAAATGGTACTGGTGTTAAGTAGACTTCCATTCTGAAAAAAAATCAAGACCCATATTTCATACCATGCAAAAGAACTAACTCAAAATGGAGTGAAGACCTAAATATAAAATCTAAAATGATAAAGATCATGGATGGAAAAATATAATGTTGGGAGTATTGTATTCTGTTTGCATAAAAAGAATACAAAACATTGTTAACAAGGCACAAACAGCAGAGAGAAAATAAGTAACTGGAAACTCCTAAAAATCAAACACTTACAGTCATCCAAAGACTTCAGCAAAAGACTTAAAAGACAACCTACAGACTGGGGAAAAGTGTTCGATACAGCAAATCCAATCACTGTCTAATCTCTAAAATCTCTATGACACTGCAAAATCTCAACAGTGAAAAGACAAACCCGTTAAAAAATGGGCAAAGGATATGAACAAGCACTTCACCAAACAAGACATTATGGTGGCTAACAGATACATGGGGAAATGCTCACGATTATTAGCCACTAAAGAAATCCAAATCAAAACTACGTGAAGTACCATCACACCCCAACAAGGCTGGCATTAATCCAAAAAACCAGAAAATATTAAATGTTGGAGTGGCTGTGGAGAGACCAAAACACTTAAACACTGCTGGTGGGAATGTACAATGTTCAACTACTTTGGAAATTGATTTGGCACTTTCTTAAAAAGCTAGAAATAAAAATACCATATGATTCAGCAAGTCCCACTTCTTAGAATACATCCTAGAGAAACAAGGGCTGTCACACGAATAGATGAATGCACATCAGTGTTTACTGCAGCACTGTCCACAGTAGCAAAAAGATGGGAATCAACCTAGGTGCCCACCAATGGATTAATGAGGAAACAAACTATGGTATATTCACACAACAGTATACTACACAATGATAAAGAATCAAGATGAATTTGGGAAACATAATGTGGAGAAATCTAGAAGGCATCATGCTGAGTGAAATGAGTCAGTTGCAAATGGATGAATATTGTATGAGGCCACTATTATAAAGACTCAAGAAATGGTTTATTACACTGAAGAAAACATTCTTTGATGGTCACAAGGGTAGGGAGGAAGAAGGGTATTTATGAATTAGATAGTAAATAAGAATTAAGTTTGGTGAAGGGAGGGACAACATACAGTAGAGGACAAGGTAGAACAACTGGACTAAACCAAAAGCTAAGAAGTTTCCTAAATATAACCAAACACTTCAAAGAACAGAGTAGCAGCAGGTACAGGAGGTAGACTCAAGGGCCTGAGGACCAGATTTTAGGAGCATATAGGTCAATTTGCATTAATAAGTTTTTAAAGAAAACATTCGGCATCCTATTTTGGTGAGTGGTGTCTGGGTCTTAAAAGCTAGCAAGTGGGAATCTAAGAAGCATCAGTTTGTCCCAATTCAGCTGGAGTAGAGAAGAATGAAGGATATCTAACACATAAGGAAAATCTGAGCCCAAGAGACAGAAAGGGCCACATCGTCCAGAGACTCCGTCAGTCACCACCAATGACTGCCCTGGCAAGGAACACAATAAAAATTCCTGATGTAGTGGGAGAAAAGCGATATGCTGAATTTGAACTCTTTTCAATATGCCAGATGTGATGATCTGACAGACTGAAGCATCCCTGGAAGACACACCTGCAGACTCTCTGCCAGCCCAGAACTCAAACCATTCCCAAAGGCAACTCTTCAAAGACTGGACTGTAAGACATCAAACAATACTGTAGAAGAGTGTACTTCCTGGCTTAAGTAGATTCGTGAGACTAATTGGACAGCTCCTATCCAGAGGTAAGATGAAAGGGCAGAGGGTGACAGAATCTAGTTGAATGGACACAGGAAATACAGAGTGGAAAGGAGGAGTACACTGTCACATGGTGGGAAGAGCAGCCAGAGTTACACAGAAGTGTGTGTGTGAGCTTATCTATAACAGATTGACTTGAGTTGTAAATGTTCACTGGAAGCACAATATTAAAAAAAACAACACAACCCCCCCCCAAAACTGGATTTTTAAGTTTTTCCTGTGAGAGAAGTGGAATAAAACAGGGTATCACTCTTCTACTAAATGTTGCTTCTCTTAGTGAACCCAGTGTAGGTGAGAATTATCCATGGTAATAGAGGTAGCTCTGTTTCATACATTTTACTGCTGCATACTTGTCTTGTTCATCTAGTGCTGCTATAACACAAATACCGTTAAGTGGGTGGCTTTGACAAAGATAAATTTATTTCTTCATAATCCAGTAGGCTGCAAGTTCAAATTCAGGATGTCAGTTCTAGGGGAAGACTTTCCCTCTGTGTTGGCTCTGGAGGAAGGTCCTTGTGATGTATCAGTTTTTTCTTGGTCTGGGAGTATCTCAGCACAGGAACCTTGGTTCAAAGGACATGCTCTGCTCCCAGCTCTGCTTTTCCTATGTTGCAAGATCCCCAACTCTCTGCTTGCTTCACTTTCATCTCTTGTAGGATAAGAGGATAAAAGGTAGTGAAAGCCACACCCTAGGGAAACTCCCCTTTGGATCAGGAAGGTAACCTTAATAAATGTTATAGCCCCACCCTGATTCCCTTTAACATAACCCAGTCTTGTCCTATTAACCACAGGCAGAGATTAGGATTTACTGCATGCCAAATTTTTACATACATTTTCTGGGGGGACATAATACAATCTAGGATACTCCACCCTTTGGTGTCTCAAAAATCACATCCTTGCAACATGTAACATACATTTACCCCATCATATCATAGCAAAAGTCTTAAATCAACTCCAAGTCCAAAATACAAAAACTCCTCTACATCTGTGAAATCTAGAATACAAGTTAACTGCCAGCAAAGTCCTACGGCAGAGCAGACACAAGCTATACATTTCCACTGCAAATGCAAGAAATTGAACGAAAAGAAGGCATAACAGGCATCAAGTAAATTAGCAAAACATATTACATTAGCCCTTGAATCTTCAAAATGATATTGTATTCTCCGAGACATTTTACACAATGATCCTGCCCTCCAGACTCCAGGTATTGGCCACACTCTCCAGATTCTGAGTGGAGGCTCCTCAGTCTTGAGCTTCATCTTCATCTTCCAGGCCCAGAAGGACAGCAACTCTGTTCCCTTGGCTTTAGGTGCACTATTCTCCTAGTCTGTCTGAGCGGCAACTCTACCCTTAGAAACACCAGGGGTCATGGACACACACTTTGAAACCCCTGATGTCCTGGCCATGCCTTTTGAGATGGAGGCAGCTTGGGTTCTTGTGTTCTTGTCTCTTTAGCTTTTACTTCCTATGGTCTCTTGGCCTAGGCCTCATACCTACCTCTGTCCTGCTGGGACAAGTTTTCCAAAACTTAATAGCTTCACTGATAAGTGACTGAAAGCACCTCACTCCACGAGGAAGCCTCTTGCACACAAGCACTTAGTTCTCTCGCTCCATGGATTGACTCCAGTGTCACTTCACACTTGTCTCATTGGTTTTGCTGCTGCTGGTTCTCTGCCACTTCGTGTTCTCTGCTGCTTTAGGTTCTCTGTGCATTCACCACTTCAAAACCACTTCCACATTTTAGGTAACTGTTAGAGTAGCACCCATTCTCTTCATTCCAAATTCTGTCTTAGGTTGGGCTCCTAGAGGAGCAAACCAGTAAGGCATATGCATGTATCATTATATCATGGCAACAACTCACACAACTGTAGAGGCTAAAATGTCCCAAGTCTTGGATCAGGATAGAGGTCTCATGCAGCCACAGAAGCTGGCAAATCAAAGGTTTGTAGGTCAGAGAGCAGAGTTCCTGCTGGCAGGCTGTAAAGGTTGACAAACCCCAAGGTGACAGGCACAACTGCAATGTTTCTCCTGATTCATGAAGCTGCAGGGGCTGGTAAACTGAAGATTGGCAGGTCAGGGAACAGGAATCTTACTTGCAGGCTGTGAAGACCAATGAATCCCAAGATTGACAAATAAGCTGCCAACAGAAGTCTCAGGAACCAGAGGTCAGAAGACAACAGAGACGCAAGGGCTGGATCCACAACAAGCTCCCCTAAAACATGGCACGGTGAGCAGGAAGGAAGTAGGCAGCAGAAGGTGGAGAGATGAAGGCTGAGGGGGCAGTGAGCCATTACAAGTCCCTTCCCCACTGGTACTACTCAGAAGATTTCCATCATGGGAGTGATTACAACATTACACATTTTCTGAAACACTAAGAATTATGGCTCAGACAAGTTGACACACAAACTTAACCATAAGAATACTATTTCATTTTGTGGGATTTTACAGTCTGTTTAGCCAATTTGTTGATGAGTATTTGGTTTGTTTCTAGCTTCTTGCAGCTATAATCCTTTTTGTAAAGATATCCTAATGAATTTATGTAAAGGTTTCTCTAGAGCAGTGCTCTTTAAACCTTTTTTTCTTATATGTATTATTAATAATAATAACAATAATAAAATCTAGGTCCTGTCTTAAACATTTTTAACTCAACTTCTAAAAGTTTTCCTCATGACTGTTTCCAAAGGATGCAATTTCCAAAACATTTAGACATTAACATTTAAAAATAAAATTTGAACTTTTTAAAAAAATTCCAGTATAATTTAAACAATACAACAATGGAATACTAACCATCAGTTATTTCTGAAATACCTGAACAAGCCATTTATAACAGGCTAAAATTGTACACTGCTCCCTTGGCTGTTCCTTTACCTCTCCCATAGAATTGTATCATAATGTAATGGATTTTTATGCTGAATATACTGATCACACCAGGATACATTTCCGCCACAAAGAATATATGTGCAAATTGGAAAATTAATTCTGTGACCATAAAGCTTTAAGTGTGAAAATTTTTACTGCACTGAGTTATTATTATTAGTCTAAGTACACAACTGATAAAAGCAACATAAATATATCGCAACACTTACATAACAGTAACATTTTTATTTTGGAAATGCATCTCTCAAAGGCATAGATGAGGCCTTTTAAAGTTTAGTTTATATATGCATAAGTGATTATTGCTTGCTAGAATGGTACTATGTTCAATATCAATTCTATTCCTATTTTTTGTCTTAATCAGTGCAAGAACTGTGAACTTGTTCACGTAAACAAAAAGGAATAAAAAGAATTTTCTTATGGCAATGCTACTGAGTTATCTGAATGCCTTCCAAGGCAAATGTCAAAAACCACTTAATGATCTATCATTAATTTTTAATTATATATTACTGGATTGGTCTGCCTCCCTTTTGCTGGAAACAAAATAGTGGAAACTGCTTGACTTTCAAAAGCAGTTATTACACAGCCATTAGATTTCTCAGTACCTGGAAAGTACACACAAAAAGGCTTTACCAAGAACTATCAAAAGACTACAAATTAGACCTCTTACTTGTTAACTAAGGGATTGACAGGTATCCTGTTTAATCTGGTATCTCTAAAAAAGTTTGGAAAAGAATTGAAATATTGTTAATTTTGCCAAACCACTGTCAATACAAGTAACTTTTTTTAAGGTGGGAAATTCAAAATAAATGGAAAAGTAGAAAAAATAGTAGAATGAACTCAATGTATCCATCATTCAGCTTCAACAGTTATCATATATGGTCAACATTGCTTCACCTAAACACCCACTATTCTCCTGATTATTTTTAAGCCAAACCTAGATATTATATGATGAATCTGCAAACATCTCAGTATATAACTCTAAAAGTATAGTATTCTCCTTTTATTATCATATCCCAAAATATAAATTTTTAATATAATCAAACATCCAGTGTTCAGTTCCGCAATTGTCCTACAATTCTGTGTATAGTTTGTTTATTTGAATAGAAATTCACATAAGGTTCACTCACTGCAGTTTATAAGTTGTGTGTACAATTCCTGCTGGAGGCATATGATGTTTGCTTGTCTTTCTTTTAGTAATGTCTGGTAACCATTGATAATCACTGCCTGGATCCATTAAATTATTTCATCACCCATTTTGCTGATGATTATCGAAGAGTGGTTGCAGCAACACCTTGACAGAGAACTGTCAGAAATTCAAGTCAGGTTCAGAAAGGGTGTGGACTAATGGTTATCATGTTGTCAGATGGATCTTAGGTGAAAACAAAGTATACTGGAAAGATGTTTACCTGTGTTTTATTGACTATGCAAAGGCAATTCGACTGTATGGATCCTAACAAATTACGGATAATATTGCAAAGAGTGGGAATTCCAGAACACTTATTTTGCTCATGAGGAACCTGTAGACCAAAAGATAGTTGTTCAAACAGAGCAGTGAGATAGTGTGTGGTTTAAAATCAGGAAAGGTGTGTATCAAAATTGTATTCTTTTACCATTGGCATTAGATCTGTGTGCTCAGCAAATAATCCAAGGAACTGGATTATTATCTCTATGATAATATCCAAGGAACTGGATATTATCTTTATGAAGATGATTGTGGCAACAGGATTGGAGGAAGACTTACTAA
Source organism: Heterohyrax brucei (assembly GCA_028571685.1). Classification (NCBI taxonomy): domain Eukaryota; kingdom Metazoa; phylum Chordata; class Mammalia; order Hyracoidea; family Procaviidae; genus Heterohyrax; species Heterohyrax brucei. Next base: position 58,867,688 of record CM053158.1, on the reverse strand, counting down.
CAACCTTAATTACGCAGATGATGCAATCTTGCTTAATAAAAGTGAAGAGGACCTGAAGCAGTTACTGATAAAGATCAAAGACTACATACTGTCTTCAGTGTAGATGTCATCTCAACACAAAGAAAACAAAAATCCTCACAACTAGACCAATAAGCAACAGCGTGATAAATGGAGACAAGACTGACGTTGTCAAGGTTTAATTTTATTGGGATTTACAATCAATGCCTATGGAAGCAGCAGTCAATAAATCAAAAGATGCATTGCGTTGGGAAAATCTACTATAAAAGACCTTTAAAGTGTTGAAGAGTAATGATGTCACTTTGAGGACTAAGGTGTGCCTGACCCAAACCATGGCATTCTCAATTACCTTACTTGCACGTTAAATGGGTACAATGAATAAGGAAGACCAAAAATGAAATGATGTCTTTGAATTACAGTGGTATCAGGAAAGAATACTGAACATACCACGAACTACCAGAAGAATGAACAGATCTGTCTCAAAAGAAGTACACCCAGAATGCTCCGTAGAAATGAGGACGGTAAGACGTTGTCTCAAGTGCTCTAGACAGTTCCTAGAGAAGGACATCATGCTTGGGGTCTTAGGTATCTAGTGCTTCTATAGTGAAAATGCCACAACTAGGTGGGTTTAACAAACAGAAGTTTATTCTCTTACAGTCTAGTAGGCTAGAAGTTCAAATGTAAGCACCAGCTTCAGGGGCTGTTGGCTCTAGGGCAAAGTCCTTGTCATCAACTTTCCCCTATTCTAGGAGCTTCTGAGTACAGGGATCTGAGTTCCAAAGGACAAGTTTTGCTCCTGGCACCACTTTCCTGGTAATGAGGTCCCTTTGTCTCTTTGCTCAATCCTCTCTTTTGTATCAGAAAAGAGGTTGACAACCTAAATTTTGTAGATTGAGTCCTGCTTCATTAATCTGACAGAGGTTAGGATTTGTAACATACAGGATAATTATATCAGATGATAGGAGAGTAGACAATCACACCATACTGGGAATCATGGCTTAGCCAAGTTGACACACAGTTTTGGGGGACACAATTCATTACATTCCATCCTTTGGCCCTCTAAAATTATGACCTTGCCACAGTAATACACACCCACCCAATCATATCATAGCAAAAGCCTTAAATCAACTCCAAGCCCCAAATCCAAAAATTTATCTTTATCTGTGAAGTCCAGAATATGTTATTTGCTTCCAAAACTTAATGGCAGAACAAGCACAAGCTAGACATTCTATTACAAATGAGACAAACTGGAGTGAAAAAAGTGAAAACAGGCATGAAGCAAGTTAGCCCCTGCAGCTTGAAAATAATCTTCTGGTCCCCGAGACCATTTAGGCAATGCCTTGCCCTTCAGACTCTGGGCATCGGCCACACTCTGTGGATTCTTAATAGAGTCTCCTGGGCCCTTGGCTTCTAGGCCCACTGGAATGGCAACTGTGCTCCCTTGACTTTGGGCAGCCCCATTCTCCTAGATCACTTGAACAGCTATCCTACTCCCTTTAGCCCCACCAGGCCCTGTTCTTCTGCCCACTGGGGACCGTGGCCCTGCCCCCCAGCTTTGGGCAGCAGATCCAGCCCCATCTTGCTGGTACTCACGAAAGGCAGCTCCACACTTCAGAACCAAGTTGCTGAAGATCTTTGAAACCTAAGAGGCTGTGGTCCCATCTTTTGAAGCCACAGAGGCCGTGGCTCCACCCTTTGATACCCTAGAGGTCATGGCCCTACTTTCTGAGACTGAAGCAGCTCTGTTTCTAGTGTTTCCTTGTCTCTTTAGTTTCTGCTTTCCCATTCTTGGCCTCTCAGCTCCTTGGACTTTTAGGCCAGCCTGGAGTCGACTGTTCTGGGGCAAGTGTTCCAAAGTTCTTTAGCTCACCAATAAATGCTGGGGGCTTTCCACTCTGCCCAGAAGCTTCGTTTGCAAAGATAGCCATCTCTTTTCACTCCCAGGATTGGCTCCAGTGCTGTGTCGACTCTGTTTCCTGGTTCTGCTGCTGCTTGATTCTCTGCTGCCACTTTTCACTGTTTACAATGTCTTCAGCATAACAGCTCTCCTCACTTTCCTCTGATTCTCTACCAGAATTGTCTTTGATGTTTGTAAGTCTACCAGCAGTCTTTTCAAGGCAATCTAGGTTTTTACTATTAAGCACTTTAAAACTCTTCCAGCCTTTACTCCTTCAGTTTCAAATTTGTTTCCACATTTGAGGTATCTGTTGGAGCAGCACCACACTCTCAGAACCAAATTCTGTCTTAGTTAGTGCTGTTATAAGAAATACCACAGGTGGATGGTTTTAACAAATGGAGTTTTATTTTCTCACAGGGCTTTAGTCAGCTACGGCTGCTCTAACAGAAATACCACAGAGTGGATGGCTTTAACAAAGGAAGGTTTATTCTTACACAGTCTGGTAGGCTACAAGTCCATATTCAGGATTGCTGCTCTCGGGGAAGGCTTTCCCCCTTGTTGGCTCTGGAGGAAAGTCCGGTATTGCATCAGCCTTTGTCCAGGGAGCATCTTGGTGCAGGAACCTCAGGTCTGAAGGACACGCTCTTCTCCTGGTGCTGCTTTCTTGATGGTATGAGGTTCCCAATTCTCTGCTTGCTTCTCTTTCCTTTTATCTCTTGCAGGCTGAAAGGATTAAGGGTAGGGCAAGCCATATTCCAGGGAAACTCCCTTTGCAGTGGAGCAAGGAGGTAATCTTACAAAGGGATTTACAGTCCCACCCTAATCCTTTGGCATACAGCATAGGAAAACCACAAAATGGAGGACAGTCACAAGATACTGGGAATGATGGCCCAGCCACATGGCTACACATATTTTTTGGGGGACACAATTCGATCCATGATACACAGCCTAGTAGGCTAGAAGTCCAAACTCAGGGCACAGGCTCCAGGGGCTGTTGGCTCCAGGATAAAGTCCTTGTCATTGCTTGTCCCTAGTCTAGGAGTTCTCAGCACAGGTTCTCTGCACCCAAAGGGCACACTGTGCTCCTGGTACTACTGTCTTGGTGTTACGAAGTCCTTCTGCCTTTCTGTTCAATTCTATCGTTTGTATCTCAGAAGAAATCAACAAGATATAATTAATGTTGTAGATTGAGTTCTGCCTCAGTAACATCATAGAAATAGGACTTACAATACATAAATCACTTCAGATGACAGAATGGTGGACTATCACACAATACTGCCATTATGGCCTAGCCCAGTTGAGATGTATTTTGGGAAGACAGAATTTAGTCCACAACACTTGTTAAGGTAAGCGTCATGGGAAAAGAGGAACAGTCTCAACCAGATAGGCTGACACTGTGCCCACAACAATGGGCTCAGACATAGCAATGATAGTGAGGATGCTGGAGGACTGGGCAGTGTTTCATTCTGTTGTACACCGAGTTGCGATGAGGTGAAGTGACTCAACAGCACCTAATAACAATAAGTGGGTGTGTAGTAGTATCTCACTGTTTTCTTGAATTTCTTAATGTGGTAGCCAGCCTCCAAGATGGCACCCAGGGATCATCACTAACCCTTGTGTAGTCTACTTGCACAATTAATAAGAATGACCTGTGTAACTGATAAGCTATTGGAGAAACGACAACTGAGTGAATTCTGGGGGAAGGTCTTAAAAAACACTGGTTTCTGTCTCATCCTGTCTTGGATCATTCATTCTGGGAAAAGTCAGCTGCCATATTATACTTAGGAAGACCTATGGAGAGGTCAACGTGGGGAGGAACTCAGGTTACTTGTTAGTAGCTAGCACCAATTTGCTAGCCATGGCAGTGAGCTACCTTAGAAGATGCTTAAAAATCTTAAAATTAAGGCTTTGGATATGGTTGATGTTACTGCAGCCTTACAAGAGACCCTGAGCCTGAACCATTCAGCTTAACCACTCCCAGATTCCTGATCCACAAAACCTGTGTGAAGTTTTAAATTTACTGTTTTTAGCTGCTAAATTTTGGTGTAATTTGTTAAGCTATCATGTACATTTTTAATTCTGTCTGTTAGTGGAAGTTTTAGAACAGCTACTTAAACTGCGGTCAGTAATGATGTCTATCTCATATGGTTATTACAAGGGTCAAGTGAGAAAATGTGTATCAGTCATCCAGCACACATCTGGGATATCACCAATTCCCATCAAGCAAATTCTGACATGGTGGTCCCATGTATGTCAGAGCAGAACTGTTCCATAAAGTTTTTAATGGCTGAGTTTTCAGAAGGAGATCACCAGACCTATTTTCTTAGATGACTCTGGGTGGAACCTTCAACTTTCAGTTAGCGGCCATGTGTTTTAACCCTTTAAACTACCTACAGACCCCATCAAACTAAGTAGAGGCAATCCATTTGGAAAACTTGATGGTGAGCAGTAACAGACAATTACTGAGCTCCTGAGTCTGCAGGGTGCAGGTATCAGTCTGGGCACTGTCCAGTGATTCCATCTGAAATGCAGTTGGCCCTAATACATGGAAGCTTACAAAGTATTTATTTAATAAATGTAAAGGCAAGTCTGCTCCAAGAAACGTTAGTTAAGTACATAATATGTCCTGGATTTCCAAGGGTACACACTGGTATAGACTGAACAAAATAAGCAAGTAAATAAATGAACACAATAATTTTAGGCGCTTTAACTGTCAGTAAGGTAGAGGATGGTATTTTTTTAGAGTAAGAAAACCTTAGAAGGGTTTTACTACTATCTTCATTTAATAACTTCCTGATAATTAGTCCATTTATAGTAATTTAGACAAAATTTGTATAGATAAAATTAAGCGATAAATCATAGAAAAGTAACCGACTTAGACACGGAGTGACGGTGAACCACAGGCTTAGCCCTCCGAAATTCCTCCGACGTCCCAGCCTCCGCAACAGCCACGCCTCTTTTCGGTGTGTAATTTAAACAGCTGCTGCGTTCTCCGCAAGGCTCCCGACTCCGGAATCCCCGCCGAGGTTCTTTCGCTCTAGAGAGCTCTTCCAGTCACAAACCAACCGGGCGAGGGGAGGCGTTGAGACCCGGCGTGAGCAAGTCTGCAAGCTCCGCTCCGCCCTCCACAGAGCCCTCTTTCCCGCCGCTCCGGAGGTTTGCACAAGCTGGTGGGTGATTCAACGTCACGTGGCCGCGGAAGTGCGGGCCCTCACAAGCCCCTCCCCCAAGATGGCGGCGCCCAGTGCGCGGGTGTAGGATCTAGCTCTGCTCAGCTTCAAATTACAGCCTCGACGGTGTATGTAGGGTCATGGACTCACCAGGCTTCACGGCTTCGCTACTGGTGAGTACGGAGTAGGGGGATGGAGCTTCCTAGTGCCGGAGCCCTGCACTGGAGCCCATGAAGGCCTCTGCACGAGTACTACGTTTCGGCTGTGCGTGCCGGAGCATCTTTTCTGGAAGGGAACGCGGGGCTCCGGGGTCGCCTCCCGGCCTTTGTCAAGGGCACGTCTCTTCCTCCCGACACAAGAGAGACGTGAGGAAGGGTTTGACTCAGTCTCTTCCGCCCGAAGGTTTATGTACAGGAGAAAGGAAGCTTCAGTTACATACTAAGACTACATACATTCTGAAGAACGTGGGAGTTAAATATATGTAGGAAGAAAAAATCTTAGCCTCAAATGGTTCACAGCCACCTGTCCAAGACTGCAGCTGTCGTCGTGGCATTTCCTGTCAGCTTCGGACAGTGACATGTCCATTCATTGAATACATAATTAAGCTGCCTGTTTTGCACCAAGTACTCTTCTGGGGTTCAGAGAGGTACTGATGAGCACAGATGGACATGGTGCCAGCGTTTATGGAGTCAGGGAAATAGGGTTGGCTTTTAATTCCTTAGAAAACCAACCGTTTTAACAACACCCTCCGCCCCCCAAACAAACCAGCAAACCACAATCACCACAACAAAAAAACAAAACGAGCAAAATAACGACAGAATCCTTTGGCAAGTATGTTGGAGTTTCAGTCACAGCAAGTCCAGGAGAGGATACTAGGTGGACTATTGAACAAGATAGAGGTTTACTGTCTACGTTTATATTGTAGGGGACTGAGAAGAAGCAGACAAAAAAAAAAAAAAAGATTTTTACAGGGAAATGCAGTCCTAGAGGAATTTATTTATTTAATTATCAACTGTTTGATGTTGCAGGTGTTGGAGATAATATGGTGAACAAGATAGACCTGCCCACATGGGGCAGGTGATAGAGACAGTGTAGTCAAATGGTTAGGCCGAATGACCTGAGGGCCTAGTTGAGGCTGTTGCAGGGGCACCCCAACGGGGGTGAGTTGAAAGCTAGGTTTGAGATATGTATAAAGTAGGCCTTAGAGATACAAGGAAATATATCACCACTACTTTAAAACTTTCTTGTCTCTGGTGAGACATCAATAGTAGTTTAGACCACTAGCATTCCTGTGCCAGGATGGGGTAAGTGCTTCCTGTGCATTATCGTGTTTAATTCTCTCAAGCAATTGAAGTTTTATACTAGTGTTTTCCAAATGAGAGAACTAAGATAGAGAGACATTTGATAGCTTGTCACATGAGTGAGCATGTGGAAGTGCTGGCAGTCAGATTCCAGCCCATGTAGTGTAACTCAGCAGTCCATGCACTTAACTGATCCTTGACACTGTCTTTGGAGTCAGCCATGGTTGTTGTTAGGTGCCTTTGAGTCAGTTTCAACTCATAGCTACCCGATGTATACAGCAGTGTGAGACACTGGCTGGTCCTGAGCCATAACAGCAATGGCTGATGTGTTTGAGCCCATTGTTGCATCCACTGTATCAGACCTCCTTGAAGGTCGTCTTCTTTTTTCTGACCCTCCAGTTCACCAAGCATGTTGTCCCTCTCCAGGTACTGAGCCCTATTAACAACATGTCCAAAGTATGTGAGACACAGTCTTGCCATCCTTGCCTCCAAAGTGCACTCTGGTTGCACTTCTGCCAAGACAGACCTGTTTGTTTTTTTTGGCGGTCCGTGGTATATATTCATTATTCTCCAACACCAAAATTCAAAGGCATCAGTTCTTCTGTCTTTTTTATTCATTGTCCAGCTGTTGAACATGTAAGGTATGATTGAAAATACAATGACTTGGGTCAGGAGCACTTTAATCTTCAAGGTGACATCTTCTCAACACTTTAAAGAGGTCTTATGCAGCAGATTTTCCCAATGCAGTGCATCTTTTGATTTCATGATTACTGCTTGCATGGGTGTTGATTGTGGATCCAAGTAAAATGAAATCCTGGACAACCTCAGTCTTTTCTGTTTATCATGATGTTATTTATGGGCCAGTTGTGAGGATTTTTGTTTTCTTGATGTTGAGGTATAATCCATACTGAAGGCTGTGGTCTTCGATCTTCATGTTTCAAGTTCTCTTCACTTTGAGCAAGCAAGCAAGCAAGAGTGTGTCATCTGCATAACTCAAGCTGTTAACAAGTCTTCCTCCAATCCTGAAGCCTCGTTCTTCATGTAATCCATCTTCTTGGATTATTTGCTTGGCATACAGATTGAGCAGGTATGGTGAAAGGATACAACCCTGATGCACACCTTTCCTGGCTTTAAACCATAGTGTCCCCTTGTTCTGTTCGAACTAGTACATCTTGATCCATGTACAGATTCTTCAAGAGCACAGTTAAGTGTTCTGGAATTTCCACTCTCCAAGTGGAGATCATAATCTCTTACGATCCGCACAGTCGAATGCCTCTGCATAGTCAATGAAGCACAGGTAAACATCTTTGTGGTGTTCTCTGCTTTCAGACAAGATCCATCGGACATCAGCTATGGTGTCCCTTATTCTGTGTCCTCTTGGGAACCTGGCCAGAATTTCTGGCAGTTCCCTGTCAGTATATTGCTGCAGCCACTTGTGGATGATCTTTAGCAAAATTTTACTTGTGTGTTGTATTAGTGATATTGGTTGGTAATTTCTGCATTCACTTTGATCACCTCTCTTGGGAATAGGCATAAACATGGATCTCTTCCAGTCAGTTGACTGGGTATCTGTCTCCCAAATTTCTTGATGTAGATGAGTGAGTGCTTCAGGTGCTGCCTCCGTTTGTTTAGACATCTTAGTTGATATTCCATCAGTTCCTGGAACCTTGTTTTTTGTCAGTGCCTTCAGTGCAGCTTTGAATTCTTTGGTACAATTTGTTCCTGATCATATACTACTTCTTGAATAAGTTGATTGTTGACCAGTTCTTTTTGATATAGTGACTCTTGTATTCTTTCCATCTTCTTTTGATGCTTCCTACATTGTTTAATATTTTCACTTTAGAAACCTTCATTATTGCAATTCAAGAACTGAATGTTTTCTTCAGTTCTTTCAGCTTGAGAAATGCCAAGCATGTTTTTCCTTTTTGGCTTCCTGTCTCCAGCTGTTGCACATGGTATTATAATACTCTGTCTTCTTGAGCTGCCCATTGAAATTGTATGTATAATTCATTTACTTCATCATTTTTTCCTTTTGCTTTACCTATAGGGTTACTATGTATTGGAATCGACTCAATGGCAGCAAGCAAGCTTCAGCTACTTGATGTTCAATAGCAAGTTTTGAAGTCTCTTCCGAACTCCAGTTTGGTCTTTTCTTTCTTTGTTTTTTCTTTAATGACCTCTTGCTTTCTTCATGATGTCATTCCACAGCTTCTCTGGTCTGCAGTCCTTGGTGTTCAGTGTGTCCAGTCTGTTCTTGAGCTGGTCTCTAAACTCAGGTAGGATGTACTTAAGTTCATACTTTGGCTCTTGTGGACTTTTTCTAATTTCTTTCACTTTCAGTTTCAACTTCTATATGAACAGTTGATAGTCTGTGCCACGATCAGGCACCTAGCCTTGTTTTTGATACTGGAAAAAACCTGTTGCAGACTCATGCTGTCTGTCACTACTAAGTCAAATGCAGAGACAGAGACTGAGTCTTTTAGGAGCACTTTATTCAGATTGCTGGCAGTCTGAGAAGATGGAGGGTTGGTACCCTAAAACCCACTGTAACATTTCAATTCATGCTGACAAGTTTTATGTAAGTGTTTAGGGAAGGGAAGAAGGATAGGTGTTGCGATGTTCAGATGTGGAGGGGTTGGTGGAGGAATATAGTTTCTTCTAAGATGGTTTGTCCTTGATGTCTGGAGATTGACCACTTTTTATCTGGGTAGTGGGCCATAACTTGTTACTGTCTGGTGATTAGTCAAGAAGAATAGCTTTAGGGCCTGAGAAAACAATCTCAAAATCTTAATGAGTGCTGGTCAGAAGGGAGGTTAATAATTATAATTTTTCTTTGTGTCAGTATTCTTTGAGGGAAGGGGTTTTAAGTGTTAATAAACTAAAAAGTTTTCTACAGTTATTAACTGTATCATTTTGACTGATGATATTGAGCTTTTCCATTGTCTATTTCCACAAATGTAGTTGATTTCATTCCTTTGTATTCCATTTGGTGAGGTCCATGTGTATAGTAGCTGCTTTTGTTGATTTAAAAAAGTATTTGCAGTGAAGAAGTTTTGGTCTTGCAAAATTCTATCATGTAATCTCTGACATAGTTTCTGTCACCAAGGCCATATTTTCCAACTACAGCTTCTTCTTTGTTTCTAAGTGAAACCTTGCAAATGGTCTTAATAATTGTTGGGAGAAAGTACGATTATTCCATGACCTTTCAAAATTTTTGTCAGGACATTAAAAACTCAATGGAGGTTCTAAATGTATAGGGAAATGAAAAGAAAATTGGTAAAAGTAATATTTAATATGGCTTATTTAAACATCAGAGATAGTAACAACTCACTGTTTGTTTTAGTCAGCTAGGGCTGCTCTAACAGAAATACCACAGAGTGGATGGCTTTAACAAAGAAAGATTTATTCTTACACAGTCCGGTAGGTTGCAAGTCCATATTCAGGGTGTCTGCTCCAGGGAAAGACTTTCCCCTTGATGGCTCTGGAGGAAAGTCCAGTATTGCATCAGTCATTGTCCAGGGAGCGTCCTAACGCAAGAACCTCTGGTCTGAACGACGCGTTCTGCTCCCGGTGCTGCTTGCTTGATGGTAGCGAGGTTCTCAAATTGTCCTTGGTTCTTTTTCCTTTTATTCCTTGCAAGCTAAAAGCATTAAGGGTGGGGCAAGCCATACTCCAGGGAAACTTCCCCATAGCAGGAATTCACAGCCCCACCCTAATCCTTTAACCTACAGGTTAGCAAAACCACACAATGGAGGACATTTCCAAGATACTGGGAACCATATCCCAGCCACATGGCTGCACACATTTTTGGGGGGACACAATTCAAACCATGACACTGTTCTTTGTAAAAATTTCACCAAAAGTGATTTGAACAATACTTGTGTTCTTCTTGTTGTAGAACTGCCAATACAGAGCAAGTTTCTTTCTGTGCTTTGGTTAATTGTCTTATTGCTTCTAAGTTGGGATCAACCTCCAATACATTATCCTTTGCTTTTTCGTTGTCATGAAATATCTCTGAGATTTGTTTAATGTGTAGCTTTTTGCTAGAGTCACCTTCACTGAGACACTTTCATCTTTATTGTCATACCCATCTTGCTCAAATATGCTTTCTTCAGGCTCCTTATCGAGACTCTTTTGAACAGCAGCAGTGCCAGTGTTCCCACGCTCAGGTATTTTTTATGCTTAATTTGAATTATACTTTCAGTGTTACTACTTTTCATTTCTTTGCTGCACTTTCATCTTTGTTGGCTAGTTCTCTCAGTTACTCCTTTTTGCAAACTGTCACATGGGTTTATCACTGCAAGACAAGGTGGTAACAAAACTATACTATGCAGTTTGTGCGTGAAATAAATAACAGATGGGCAGGGACAAGTCAGAAACTTGGAAAGAAGCCATCGTGATGTGCATCTGTTATTTACATAGTAATTGGTGTACTGAAGAGCTAGTAGTCATGTTTGTGTTTTATGCAGCTACTCCCGTTTGATGTGCTGTCTAATACTTGAACCAGGTTTTGGCGGGACTTGTGCTGTTTAACTAGCCCTTGATAACTGAAATTCATGCATAGTGTAAAACAGGACTCTTGTAGATTTTTTAATTTTCCTTAGATGGTTCTGAAATGTTTGGGTGGTAATGTCACCTGGGGAACTTTTTTGTAGTACTTGTCATGTGTCTTCTTGTTGGACGTACCTTTCTGAGAACCACTGGCAGAAGAGAACTTCCAGGATGGTATGAGTTATGCTACTGGGGGTTCTTAGATGGGGTGATGAAATAGAAGAAAAGATAAGATTTAAATATTGGATGTTTTTAAGGGAGTTTTCAGTGTTTTTTGCCCCAAATTGTTCTCTTCTAGAGGGAGCCTCCTAGTTTTAGGAATAAAGGGAAGTTAGCATCTGATGATGAAACGTTATCTGCACATCTGTAAGGGTTTGGAAATTATGCTTCACATGTTGCCTTGTGGGACTTACTTCTTTTGGCATGCAGTCTTAGAGTGGCTAGACAGTTTTCTTAAGGGGACTCAGTTGAGGGTGAATTCAGGTCTGTCTGTGTAATGTCAAGTCTTAGGCAGTATTTAAAGTAATTTTCTGGATAAATAGAAAGACAGTCAAATCATGCTATTAGAACCATTATTGCATTCTTGAAAATAGTCTGTGCTGATTAGCAGAGGGTATCTGGGAAGGTACGTTGAATGTACCAAAGAAACTGTCAGGGTAGCTGTGGAATTTTAAGAATAGCAGCAGACAGGTAATACTGGCTTTCACTTGTCAGAAGTGCTGTGGCAAACCAGGAAAGAGACAACCAGACAGTCAAGTACTGCAGTTTTCTTTTCTGAACATTTAATCATTTTAGAGTCTTTTCTTGTAATCTCACGTTTCTGTTTAATTCAACCAACAGATTCAGAAGGTGTGCTATGTAAGAGGTACTGTGTTAGATACTTCAGAAGAAAAAGGCTTTTTGGTATGGCTGAAAAACCAAAGAGCAAACTCACTACCATTGAGTCAATTCCAACTCATAGTGGCCCCATAGGGCAGAGTAGAACTGCCCCGTAGAGTTTCCAAAGAGCGCCTGGCAGATTTGAACTGCAGACCTTTTGGTTAGCAGCCATAGTGCTTAACCACTGTGCAGCCAGGGTTTCTGATATGTCTGAAAGTGATTCATAAATATGAAGGATCTTAATGTCATACATGATCAGTATGGAAAGTGAAATATGAACCAAATCAGATAGGGGGTCGAGAAAGTACCATCCTGACAGGGATGACTGAAAAAGCTTTATCAGGGATATGGTGTTTGGTCATAGCCCTAAGTGGAGACAAGATTTTGGCAGCTTTGTGTTTGCAATTACAAAACAGTGCTGTAGCAAGCATTTATTTCTGTGCTTATTTCTGTGGAGGAAATCTTAGAAGTAAAATAGCTAATCAAAGAATTTGATAATTTAAAGTTTTGACATTACCAAATTATCGTCCAAAAAGATTATAATTTGTTCATGCCACTAGTACCCATAACTATTCTTTGTATTTTTAATGTTTAATAGTTTAATAGGGAATATATTTTAATTTGTTTTTATTTGATCATTAATGATGGAGAAGCATATTTATATATTTTTGTTGACCATTTATGTTTGTAATTAGAGAATTGTTTGATCTTTTGCTTCTCCCTGCCCCCCAGCCTCCCCAATTCAGTATAGCTTTTAGGTTCATTCTCAGTGCTTTCTAAAACATGGCTAAAGCTTTTGAGTTGATTTCAAGTTGTGGTGACTCAAGTGTGTCAGAGTAGAACTGTGCTCTGTACAGTTTTCTAGGGCTGACTTTGCAGAGGCAGCTGCCAGGCCTTTCTTCTGAGGTATATCTGGGAGGACTCAAACCTCTAGCCTTTCAGTTAGCAGCTGAGTACATTAACCCCTTGTACAACCCAGCAACTCCCTTTATTATAGCCATTAATTCATTTATTCCTTAAATAATTTTTGTGTCCCTCCTAATTGCTGCTGCTGGGAACAGTGATGAACAAAACAGATATGGATCTACAGTCTGGTGGGGCAGACAGACATTGAACTAATGTTCGGGTGCTCGGCTGTATAATAAAAACTGTAGTTGGTGCCATGAAAACAAGAAGATGTAAACCTAGGCTGGGGGATTAGGGAACATCTGTGTAAAGTCCTTGAAGTGAGGAAGATCGTACACTGGGAGGAACTGAGAGACTGAGGTGGTAAGAATGTACTGAGCAAATGGCCAGCAGTGGGAGCCGAGGGTAAAGAGATGGGGTCCAGAACAGCCCTGTAGGCTGTGCTAGGACTTTGTTCTTCTCCTAGGGCTTCTGGAAAGTATGGAGGATAGTTAGCTGGAGAGTGGTAAGGTGCAATTTGCATTGTGTTAAAGATGACTGCTATCTTTGTACAGTGTAGAGGGAATAAGGAATGTTACAGGGAGAATGAATGAGGAATGGGGAAGCAGAGGCAGCTATCTGCAAAGACGAGGATGGTGGTTAAAATCTGTGGTGGCCACTTGGTTGTGGAGGAAACTGAGAATGTCAGTCTTTGATTGGAGGGATGTGTCCTGAGACGCCATGTTAATATTCTAGCTGGTTCTTAGGTATCGTTTAGGCCAATGCCCTATGATGATTGTGACTAGTTAAATTATTTTAATGGTTTGGTTTTGTCCTGTAGCTGAGCGGCAGTGATTTTTTCTCTGTTACTGTGCTAGCCTCCTTTTGAGTAAAAATAGTGTGTAAACCTGACCTTTTTCAAATGAATAATTTGGAAGTACTAATTAGATACTCCCTCTCTTCAGCCTGGCAGCACCTTTTGCTTTTATTGACTTAAAGTAGAGATACATATTTTATCTTATCTTCTGAGGTCTCAATAAATTGTCATACCATAGTGAGGCTTGCTGGTTATCTGGATAATGTTCTATTTCTTCAAATTTTGTCTAATTTATAACTTAAAATTTTTTCCAGTGTAAACTAGTGAGTCATTCACTAGTCAAAACTAACTGTTTTGATAAGTGATCTTAAAACAAACTTTCAGGCTAAAGAATACATGAAATAGGTAGAAAACCTTAGAATTCCTTTGATGCTGGCCTGTATATTTTGTATATAGCTGTTTATAAAATAATATTTGATGTAAAGTTAAAAGCATTCCTTGAAGTTTTTGTATAAATCCTAAATATATGTTGCTGTGCAGCTGTGTTAGCTGTTTAGTGATCCTGTAACAGATACCACAGTGGGTGGCTTTGACAAACAGAAATTTATTCTTTCATAGTTTAGGAGGCTAGAAGTCTAAATTTTGGGTGCCAGCTCTACTGAGGTTTTTTTTCTGTTAACTCTGGGGGAGGTCCTTGTTCCTTGAAGATCTTCATGTGGTGTAGGATCTAAACTTCCTGCATCTCTGCTTGCTTCCTTTTGCCTAGTTTGCCTTTTTTGTGTCTCAGAGGTGATTGGCTTAAAACATAACCAACACTGATATGAGCTGTTAACAAAGAAAACCCCGTCTCAGATGGGATTATAACCACAGGTATAATGGTTAAGATTTGCAGCATACATTTTTGGGAGCCAGCAATTCAATCCATAATCAAAAAGCAAACCAAACGCATAGCTGTTGAGTTGATTCCAAATTATAGCTACCCTGTAGGGTTTCTATGGCTGTAAATCTTGTTGGAAGCAGACTATGTCTTTCTTCCATGGAGTGGCCAGTGGGTTCCAGCCAGCAACTTTTCGGTTATCAGCCAACTGCTCTAACTGCTGTGACCCCAGGGCTCTTTGTCAGTTCATAACAGTGGCTAAATATATAGATATTCTTACTGAGGTTTTCTGTTAGCTATTCTTTTTTTCTCCCAACCTCATGAATTTAAATGACATTTTGGTTACAGAAGTTTGAAATCCACAGACACAATAACTATTGATTCATGTTTTACTTGATAAGTAGATTGAATCTGGTCATTTTATTTCTCAGAAGATAAGAATTCTGAAAGAAGGGTTAGGGAATCAATGCATGCAACGTAGCCAAATAGATTAAAAGAGTAATTAACTTATTGATTAAAATTTACCAGTAGATAGCTATCCCCTCTCTGAACCCTTTCCTAAGATTAAAGAGAAAATTAGAATGAAGTGTGGTGTATTTTTAAAGAATCTAGTTTTATCAGACATTCTCTGCAGGATTTTATTCTTTTCATTCTTTGAGAAAATGAAGAAGACAGGCAAAATATTTTATTTACATACTAAATTTCATAAAATCCTTAAAAAAAGATAAGAAAAATCTTTGTATTACCTGTAAATCTTTTCCCATGACTTAGAAAAGCTACCTTTGTGTCCAGGAAGAAATCCCACTTTAAAAAACAAATTGTTCTTTTAGTGCCACTTGGTAGTTTTTTACTTCTATATCACTGAGCTATTTGGTGACATCTTTTTAGTTCATTCTCAGAGTAGACCTTCATGGTCTTTAAGGTTCTTTTATGTCTTTCAGGCTGATCATATCATGTGGAATATTAAAGTTCAAGGTAACATAAACTGATTCTGAATGTATTTACCTGTTGTTAGGTGCTGTTGAGTCATTTCTGACTCATAGCAACCCCTTGTACAGCAGAACGAAACACTGCCTGGTCCTGTGCCGTCTTCAGAATCTTTACTGTGTTTGAGCCTATCTTCATAGCCACGTTGTCACGCCATCTCCTTGAAAGTTTTCGTTGTCGCTGATCCTCTACTAAGCAGGATGGTCTTCTCTGAGAACTGGTCCCTCCTGGTAACCATGTCCAAAATACGTAAGATTAAGTCTTGCCGTCCTCTAAGGAGCAATCTGAGTGTACTCCTTCCAAAACAGGCCAAAAACCAAACCCACTGCCATCGAATCTCTTCTGACTCATAGCGACCCTCTTCAGGCAGTTCATGGTATATTCATGACAGTCTACTCCATCACCCAAATTTAGAGGCATCAATTCTCTTCTTCTTTTTTTTATTTAGCAGCTTTTACATGTGTATGAGGTGATTGAAAATACCGTGACTTGGGTCAGGTCCACCTGCATCCTCAAAGTGACATCTTTTGCTTTTTTTTTTTCAGTGTGACTAAGTGAAAGTATAAAATCCAAATCCATTTTGCTTGCCAGACTATCTGCAGCTCCATCTGCTGTCCTCACCCAGTGACAGCACATTCCCCCTTTCACTCTGTACTTCTAGTATCCTCTTAATGAGTACCCGTCCCCTCCCTTCTGCCCTCTTTTCTGCCATCTAGAAAGAAACCAGTAGGACAGCCTCCTGTAAATGTATAAAACCATAAAGTACGCATACCATATGCTCACACTGTGTCTCTGAGACCAGTCCATTCTTGTCTGAAGAGTTGACCTCAGTATTGGTTTTTGGTCAGGGCCAGCAGCAGGTTTAGGGGTCATGTTTCCAGCAGCTTTGCTTTTTAAACATGTAAAATTTCACTGGCTAGTATTTTGATAAGTAGATCACCAGGTCCTTCTTTCTAGTCTGTCTTAGTCTGGAAGCTCTGTTGAAGCCTGTCCACCAAGGGTAATTGTGCTGGTATTTGAGATACCTGTAGCATGGCATCCAGCATCACAGCAACATGCAAGCCACCCTAGTAAGACAAACTAACAGATGGATGGTTGCTTTACCTAGGTAGTTAATTTAAAAATAAGTAATATTGTATTTCTCATCAAAATAACTTCATTTTTCCAGTTTTCTCTTGCAGTGGTTTTATGGTGAGTGGCAAATGGAACAGAGAGTGTTTCCAAGGTACTTTGTGCCATGTGAATATTTTGTACACTCAAACGGTGACAGATGATCTGTTTGAACTTCACCTCTATGTTTGAACAGTAGTATATTCATGTGGTTCAAAAGTCAAAAGAGAGGAAAAGTTAGCAACTTAGTTTCAAATTTACTATGTATTAACTACAGGTAGTCTCTGACTTACCATGTATTTGAGTTAACAATGAACTGCACTTCTATTATGACTGTTTATGAGGACAATGCAATATGAAACGTGTCTTGCTCAGGCCCTTTGGCTGCGAGTAAGTCAATGGCCAAGACCCTCAGGGAGCAGGCCTTCTGGCTGGCTGTGATTCAGCTGATGCAACAGTCGTTACATAGCTTGTTTATAACTTTGATGTCTGTGTATCTGGTGGCCAGCCAACTTTGTGTAAGATAATATATAAGGTCACTGCACTATGAGGTGCTGCTGCTGGCCACTAGCTGCTCCCTAAATGCTGTGCTACCTGGCTGTGCTTTTGCTCCAATAAACCTGCTATGAGCACTCCCTCAGAGCCTTTGTCATTCCTGAATCTGTCTGAATCTCGAACCTGCATCCCTGGTCTTGAGTACCTGCATGTTGACAAGTGGCATATTTGGGCAGAATTTGATGCAGATTGGTGTGGTTACGGCGGGGGATTGGAGGGCTGGCCATCCTCTAGTGTGTGGCACCCGGTAGCAAAGTTTGTGGGTGCTTGGTCCCCACCCCAGGATTGTCCTGAGGTAGATAGGATACTAGCAAGCATGGAGAGAGCCCTGCATGCTTTGGGGGAAACTTTGGAAAGCAGGAGGGCCTGGGCTGGTGCCAGGGCTTTGGGTTGGATCTTTCTTACAGCCCTGAAAGTGCAACAGAGGTGGCACAAGTGCCACAGGCTGATGTGGACAGCCTCTGAGTGTGACTGCAGGAGCGTATGGCTGTGTTGGACAGCCAGTCTTCCCTACTGGCTTCCCTGGTACCCCCACAGAGACTACTCCCTGCACCTTTTATAGTATACATCTCTTCTTCTGAGGAGGGTGACAAGTCCCCAAGAGGGAGGGGTTGCATGCTCATCCTCTGGTAAGAGGACCTAGTAAGTGACAGTTGTACACAGAACTGCAGAGTGTTGTTCGGGAGTCAGGCATGAGGAATGCCATCTACTGTGTAGATGCCATGATGCAGTCACCCAGTGAATAAGTGTTTACCCGAGGTATGTGGGACTTCCTTTGAAAACAGCTTCCCCTTCAATGTTTGGGTCCCTGATGGTCATCCTGGCCCCGTATGTTAATGAACCCATCACTGAGGTCACTTAAGTGATAACTGACCCGGGGAAACTGATGCAATTCGATAGAGATGCAGGGTGTGGGCCCTGAAGGTCTCAGATGGGGGACAGAATTCCCGAAAGGGTAAAGCCCCCTGAAGATAACCTGATCTCAAATGTGAACTGATTTACTGGCAGCAGGCCAGCTGGGTGAAGGTGGATGGGAAGCTTTATAGTGTGCTGTTAGAGCTGTGGCAGCAGCTGGAGCCTGAACAGCATTATGTTGCCTGCAAACAAAGGGAGGTCCTGGCCAAGACAGGCCAAGGAGAGATGTGAGCTGCACACCTCTGAGATTATCCGGAGGACTCCAATGGCCTTGATGGCTCTACCACCTTGCAGTTCACCTAGGATTCAGGCCAAGGTCCCCGCTTGTGGAATGGGGCTCCTGATGGGGCCTGGAGGCCCTGCATAGAATTAGCCATTCAGTGGTACCCCTCAGATGTGTACCACGTTATGGCGTTGGCAGATGCTGGGGCTGAATGTTCTCTGATCCACAGGAATCCTGACAAGTTCTATGGGTCCTGTCAAGTAATAGATGGCTATGGCAGCCAGACCATTAGAGTGCGAGAAGTCCAGCTGCTGCTGGCTGTTGGCTGCCTGCCACCTTGGGTATATAAAGTACACATTTCCCCAGTGCCAGAATGTATTCTGGTTATAGCTATCCTGCAAGGTCAGGTGGTACACGTGACGGTTGGGGTATTTAGACTGCAGCCGAGAGCCATAAAAGCCATAGTGAGAATCAGCCCCAAGTGGCCCCAGTGGAGTTACCTGCTCCGAAGAGAGTTGTAAATGTGAAACAGACTGTCTCCCAGATAGGCTATTGGTGGGTGTTCATCTGACACTTGACCCAAATCTTGTGGCCCTTGCATACCCTGATAAAGAAGGGAGCCACCTGGGACTGGACAAAGGAAATACAGACAGCCTTTGGAGTGGCTAAACGGGTTGTACAGCAAGCCTGTGCTCAAGAGTTTTGATGCTTTTCTGCCAGCTGAACTCACATGCATGTAACCCCTGAGGGTTTTGGCTATGGGCTGTAGCAGTGGCAAGGCCACACTAGAGTGCCCATAGGGTTTTGGTCCCAGTTATGGAAAGGTGCCGAGCAGTGCTATACATTGATAGAGAAACAGCTAGCTGCTCTTTATGCAGCTGTACAGGCCAGGGAGGCTGTCACCTGAACTGCTGCAGTAACAGTGCAGACAACTTACCCCATAGTGGGCTGGGTGTGGGATTGGACAGCTAAACCTTGAAGTGGGGTTGTTCAAACCCCCAGTCTAGCAAGATGGGGGCATACTTACAGCAAAGAGCTTCTTTATCCACATCTGCCCTGAGTAAAGAACTGCAGGAAGCACTGGGGTCCCTGTCTTTCAAAAAACTAGTGGAGAGGACTCCATGCTGCAGCTGGAGCCTTGCACATATAAGGAGGGAAAAGCCCCAGTCCCTGCCAGTGCCTGGTACACAGATGGCTTGAGTTGGAGCCCCTCTGTGAGGTGGGTAGCAGCTGCATACCAGCCAGAGACAGAAACTGTCTGGTGGGATTCTGGCACCAGACAAAGCAGTCAGCCGGTTGAACGCTAAGGGTGTGGATGGTGCTGTCCCAAGAACCCGGCCTTCTACACATCTGCATGGAATGGACAGCTGGGTTGTATTCTGGGGACTAACTCTCTGGCTTACTATTTGGAAATGCAATCAGTGGACAGTAGGAAATCATCTTCTGTGGGGATGGGACATGTAGGAAGAACTTTGGAATATTGGCCATCAGAAAGAGGTCACTATTCACCATGTAATGGGACACACCTCTTGGAGGCACCCGGGCAATGACAAGAGTGATGCCGTTGCCAAGGTCTGCTGGCTAGAGCAAGCAGACAGGCCAGATGTACCCACTTGGCTCCACCATCGACTGTTACATGCTGAGCTGCGATCCATGTGGGCTATGGCACTGGCCTGGGGCTTGCCAGTGACATACAAAGAAGTACAATAGGTGACAGACACCTGTCAAGTGTGCTCTAAAGAACACCCTCAGTGGGTGCTGAGCACTCCTGAACAGATCTGACAGGGAAATGCCCACCCTAGGATGCTGGCAGGTGGAAGTGATTGGACCCCTTCCATTGTCTGATGGCAGTAAACATATAGTGACAGCAGAAGATGCAGCTACAGGTCTACTGGTCGCCCACCCAGCTGTCACCACAGACCAGAAGGCAGTGTTACAGGCTGTGAAGTGCCTCAGTCCCAGCTACGGGCACCCCTAAGTTGCTGAGTCAGACAATGGGACTCATTTTACTGGATAGGTGGTACAGTGGTGGGCCAAAGAACCATTGGTCCAGTGAAAGTTTCACTCTCCCTACTGTCCCAAGGCCCTGGGGGTGACAGGTGTAATGGTATACTGAAACAAGCCCTCCAAGTGAGTGCCCCAGATGGTACTCTAACTGGAGGCCCAGACTGTGGCAGGTCCTTCAGACACTAAAGGAATGCCTGCACCCGGGGCGAGCAGCCCCAGTGGACTTGATTACTTGTTACACTGCTGTACCCGTACATCTGCAGATTGTCACGGCAGAGTTTTTAAAACCTGGCAAAGGATGTCTGGGAAACATCCTCCTCTGACTTTCACAGTTCTACACAGTGGAGAGACTGCTGAGTGGATGTGGCCTTGGAAGATGACAGTGGAGCCCTTCACTTGGATTGGCCTGTTATCCCCGTGGGGGGTTGGGAAAGAGAGAGGCCTGACTGCTGGCACATGGGTACTGAGTAGGTGACCCACGAAGCTTACAATTGCCCTTCCTGCCAGTGCATGCACTGGTTTGAGAGTACCTTTGTGCTAAGTGTTTGGCCAGAACGTGCAGGGCTTTTACTTGCCCACACTGAACCCACTCTGCCTACTGACACAGGGGCCAAGGTCTGGTATGAGAGGCCAGGGAGGCCTCGCATGCCAGCTGCTCTCTTGAAATCTCTGCCTGGGAGGCCTAGCAGTTGGGTCGCTTTCTGATACTGACATCAGGTAAAGCACACTGCGTGGTGGTATTACCCACTAGCCCTGTTCATGCCCTATGTAGCAGTTATAGTAACCCAGACACAGGTGACAGCGCTGGTTCCTCACACTGCTAGGGCCCTAAATGACATACACTGGGCCCTGACACTGTTGGATGAGGAGGTGTATCAACTTCGAAAGGTAGTATTGCAGAACTGCATGGCCCTGGACATAGTGACTGCAGCCCAAGTGGGGGGTGTACTTTCCTCCATATAGAGTGTTGCACCTACATCCAGTATGCTCCTAATGGTATCAGCCACGCTCTAGAGCAGTTAGCTGAAGAGCCAACTTACCGAAGAGCTGTTGGTTGAGTACTTGGCAGGCCACAGTGGTTAGTATATAGGGTATGGCCTGTGGGTTTGTACTCCTTTGTTGTCCCCATTGCTGCTGTGAGTTATGGATTAATGTGGCTGCACGCCTCACTGAAGGGCGCTTGTGGAAGAATTGATGCATAGATTGTATGGTGAGCAAAACGTCCTTTGGGGTGTGGTATGGGGACAATGCAATGTAGAAGGTGTCTTGCTTAGGCCCTCTAGCTGTGAGTGACACAGCAGCCAAGGTCTTCCCACCTGGAGCCGGCCTTCCAGCCAGCTGTGATCCAACTAATTCAGCAGTAGTTGTATACCTTGTTTATAACCTTCAATTCTCTGTAATTGGCAGCCGGCGATGTTGTGTAAGACGGTGTATAAGGTCCCTACTCTGTGAGGTGCTGCTGCTGCTGAATGCAGGACTGCCTTGCTCTGCCTTTGCTCCGGTAAACTTGCCATGAGCATCTGCTCAGAGCCTCCATCATTACTGAATTTGCCTGAATCTCGAATCTGCATCCCTGATCTTTGACTACCTGTGTTTTTTTTTTTTTTTTTGGTACAGCCTGTTGCTCATAATATGCACTACATACAGTGTTATAGCTTATAATTTTGCTGATGTTATTCTCATGCCAGCTTCAAAATACAAAGATTGGATTTATAAAAATACTATAATAAAAGGCAGTAATAATGAAAATTAGAAACACAAAATGAAGTATTAGACTTAACTTAGAACTGACTTCTGATGGAGCTGATGGAATGGAACTACCTGTAATCGAGACTACCTGTTCATCTCTTTTGTTGAAAGTTTCCTCTTTCTAGTTCCATCTTTGCTTATTGTAAACTAATTCACAACTTTAAATGATGCCTTTTAAACCTTGTTTAATTGATCTTGTCGGTTTGACGTTGTCTCTGTCTTTGTATTTTTCTGAATTTCTTTCTGCTTTGACTAAGGTGTAACTAGTTTGAAAAATTTTACATCTTTTTCACCGTAATTAGAATACATACATTTAGTTTTAAAGTGCCACTTCTCCATATTAGCATGATGTCTCTTGGGAGATGTCTAGTTTGGAGGCAGGTTTTGATGTTCTCTTACTCCTTTTTTTTTCTTTACTAAATTTAAAAATTATCAAGGAATTTCAAATATGCACAAAGCAGAGATGATATTATGAATCCTTAGCTGTGTGATTTTTAAATATGATTCTAGACTCACAAGGATAATTAGCTGTTTTAAAATGCAAGTCCCGAAAAAGTCTATGCAGATTTGCAACTGATTAGTTATATAAAGACAAAAATATAACACTTGGGCTGATATGAAAAGATAGTCAAGATAAATTGTTACATGAAAATACATGCTTATATCTGTTATATGTGCTTAAAGAAACTTAAGAAGAGTATAACAAGGTGCCAATAAAGATGGTTATTTGAAGTTTTGGGAATTAGGCAAATAGAGAACAGGGATGAGAAGGAAACTTTGAGTTCTTTTCTGAGTTTCTTTCTAAATTTTTTGAACATTATGAATACTATATAAAAGTGATTTAAAAATAAGGTTTAATATAAATATAGAATTCAGTATTTCAAAATATAGCACAGTCATGGTTATTTCCCAAGAAAATCTTCAGATTTTGGTAGATGGCCCTCTGACTGTCCCAGAGTAGTTTGTGCACTGAGGAACAGGAGCAGTAGCCTTTGAAGATTACTGTGTTCTTATCCCTGTCCCTGAATTGCAGAGTGTGTGTTATAACCTTGTTTTTCTTTTTCTTACACTCTTCCTTTTTCTTTTTTTTAAAGGCTGGTGGGGTGGCAGGTGTCTCTGTTGACTTGATATTATTTCCTCTGGATACCATTAAAACGAGACTGCAGAGTCCCCAAGGATTTAATAAGGCTGGTGGTTTCCGTGGAATTTATGCTGGTGTTCCTTCTGCTGCTATTGGATCCTTTCCTAATGGTAAAAATTATATTGATAACATTCACTGCTATAAACCCAAGGTGATGGGATATGTTTCAGAATGGTGTATGGTGTCCCCGCCAGCACACACACTTATAGAATTCCTCGTGTATTGCAGTTTGTCTTTAAATTTGTTTTCTGTTTATTACCTCATTACTTTTGAATGAGCCAGTGCTGTAGATTCTATTTTAGTATATTTGTAATGCAAAATGTATGTGTGATCTTTTCAGAATAGTTCTTATTATTAAAATTTCTAGTTAGAACCCTTCAAGTGGTTTTATAACATTGATTTGATCCTTTAGAGCAGTGGTTCTCAACCTTGCCCACACAGTGGAGTCTCTTGGGAAGCTTTCAAAAATAGTGATGTCTGTATTTCTCCCCCAGAGTTTTAATTGGTCTGGCTTTTGCCTGGTAGCAGGGCTTTTAGTAGCTCTCCAGGTGATGCCGATTGATAACCTTTGCCTGGGAGATTCCTGTGGAGCAGATGAACCTAAGACGCATTAACTCATTCTATCTTAATTGCTTTGAGATGATTCATTCTTCTAGCCTCCTCCAGGGCACTCTCCTTCCAGTGTCTTGTTTCAGTTCTGAAGTCTTATTATTTGACTTATGGCCCTCTTAGTCCATAATCAATGTCTTCTGTTTCATTTAATCATCTTCGCGGTACACCTTTTCCTGATACTTACTTTAACTGTTTGCTGGTGCTGCTTGTGGCACTCAAACTAAAAGTACAACTTTCACGTAAAGATTTGTAGTGCAAAGAGAAAAAGAATGTGTTCATTTTCTTTCTTTTCCCTTAGTCCCTAGCAGCCAGTTGTTTTGAGATTACCCTTGAACTTGTGTATTTTGTAAAATACTTTCAGTGATTGATTATTAACAGTTATAAGTGTTATTGTTGAGTACCCAGTCTGTGCCATACGTTGCTCTAAGTTTGGGACAGGGCAGTGGTCTGGAAACTTGTCCCTTTTGGAAGAATCTGATCACCTGAAGAATTAAAAAAAAACAAAAAAAAAGTGCTGATGCCTGTGTCCCATCCTTGAAGATTTAGTTTAATTGGTCTGAGCTGTGGCCTGGGCTTTGGAGTTTTAAAAAAAGAGAATCCCCAGGTGGCTTTAGTATGCAGACAAGTTTGAGAGCCTTTGAACTAGGGAATGGAAAAGGATTATGTCATTAGGTCTTTATATTTGGGTCACCAGTTTTAGTGTTGTCTCCCTTGCTTTTACTCATTCTAAAGATCTTGTGCTCTTACATATTGCATATAAAAATTATTGTGATGTTTCCATAGATCATTGCCTGTTACTGTTGAATCGATTTTGAGTCTCAGCAACCCTACAGGACAGAGTAGGACTGCTCCATAGGGTTTTCTAGGTTGTAACCTCTAGGCAAGCAGATTGCCAGGTCTTTTCTTCTGTGGAGCTGCTGCTTCTGCTTAGTAGCCAAGTGCTTAACCACTGTGCAACCAGGGCTCCTTATACATTGTTAATATTATATTTATATATAATCATGTATTGTGTTAATTTTATATTCTGTTATACATATGGAAACCTTGGTGGTGTAGTGGTGAAGTGCTATGTCTGTTAACCAAAAAGTTGGCAGTTCAAGTCCACCAGGTGCTCCTTGGAAACTCTGTGGGGCAGTTCTACTCTGTCCTGTGATATATATTAACATATGTATGCGTTTGTGTATGTACATTTACTGAAATAACTCATACCTTCTATGTTTGCAAATTGCTCTCTTCCTGTGAGTTATTTTTTAAGTGTGCTGTGCTAATTTTTTTTTGTAGCAACATATAAAAAATTGGCATAGCAGTACTTACAGAAGTACCTCGCACTGGGAGGGAGCAGTTGATAAACAAACAGAACCAACACCCGTGGCTGCCAAGTTGATTCTGACTCATAATAATGCTATAGGGCAGAGTAGAACTGCCCCACAAGGTTTCTAAGGAGCAGCTAGTAGACTTGAACTGTAGTTGAACAGATAACCGCTGTATAACCGGGGTTCCTCAAATGTTGAAGGCATTTGTTATTTGCGTAGAAATATAGTGTATAGGGTCACTATGAGTCAGAATTGACTCGACAGCACTGGGTTTGTTTGACAGTATATGATATATAGATAGCTATCTTGGTCATTAAGATCATAGCACGGTTTTGGATTGTTACCTTTAGGAGTTTAGATATAGAATGTGGTTTTGATTTTTTGTGGAATGAGATGGTGGTATTCTTCTAGGTTTTTTTTGCCATCCACAGAATTTCAGTGAATGGGAGAACTGGAGAAGTAGCCACAATGCCAGGGTTTCAGAAACACTCTTCTTGTTTTTTGGCAAAATTTTAATAAATGAAACTTTTCTATGTGCGACTTTTTCCGTTTTTCTACTGGTTAAGGTTCTAGTATGAGAACAGTGTAACAGTGTAATCATCAGTGTCTGGAGACTTTTTGAGAATGTGTTGTGCAAGGGCAGGGGCTAGGGATGGAGGACTTGAAGGTTGAATGAAGGAGAAGAGCAGAGTGAAACCCATTGCCATCGAGTTGATTCTGACTCACAGTAACCCTGTAAGGACAGAGTAGAAATGCCCTTTAGGGTTCCTTACTGGTGCAGACTGCCACATCTTCATCCCACAGAGCGGTTGATGGGTTTTAACCACTGATCTTTTGGTTAGCACCTAAGAACTTGAACCACTGTGCTATAAGGACTTCTTTGGTTAAGGTTCTAGTATTGAACAAGGAGAAGTAATGACCCTTTTATTTAGGAGATTTGTTCTCTATTTAGAAGGGACTGTAAAAAACAATAGATTTTTGTTGTTGTTTCAGATAGTCCATATACCACCACCCTAACACACACTTTCATTGTTGTAACTTGTTCAGAGCCTTATTGTGCTATCTTTTCCAGTTAGCATTCACTTCTTGGATACAACACATCAGAGTTTGGGACTGTCTTAGTCATCTAGTGCTGCCGTACCAGAAATACCACAAGCAAATGGCTTCAACAAGCAGAAGGTTATTCTCTCATAGTCTGGTAGGCTAGCAGAACAAATTCAGGGCATCAGCCCCAGGGAGTGTTTTCTCTGATGGCTCTGAAGGATGGCCCTTGTTATCAGTCTTCCCTGGTCTAGGAGCTTCTCAGGCAGAAGGACCCTGAGTCCCAAGGATGTGTTGTGCTCTTGGCATTGCTTTCTTGGTGGTACAAGATTCCTTCCCCTGTCTCCCTGCTTGCTTTTCCTTTTTATATCTCAAAAGAGCTTGGCTCAAGATACAATCTAATCTTGTAGACTGAGTCCTGCCACTACTGCTATCTCGTCAACATTATAGAGGCAGGATATGTAACGTGTAGGAAAATCACAACAGATGGTAAAATGGTGGACAGTCACACACTACTGGGAATCATGATCTAGCCAGATTGATACATATATTTTGGGGGAACACAATTCAATCCACGAAAGAGACTTACATTTCTAACGCACTTAGTATATCACAAAAGTTTCAGTGAAGTGACAAGATTCTGCTGAGTAACGCTGAGAAACTTGGAGCACTGGCTTTCTTCCCTTGTTGCATGGAAAGGGGGTTGTAGCAGTCAGGACTTACAGATGAATGCAATTAGAAATAAAACTGTACATTCAGCCAGTGGGCCAAAGTAGGAGAAGCTACAAATGGGAGTAAAGACCTATGTTAATATAAAACTACTTGAATTAGCATTACTGTATTTTTATGCCAGTAGTGCATAACTTTTTAAGTTTGCCAACCATGCCCCCTGCAAACTATTTTCGTAAGTGCTGCTGTGCCAATTTATTTTAAATGTTGCTGTAAAAAAATTAGCATAATGTGCTTATAAAGGTACATCACAGTGGGTGTGGTTGGTAAACAAATGTAGAAGGTATGTATTATTTGTATAAAAATATGGTACTGATCTGTGGACAGCATGTCTCCTTATTTGCAGGTATTTATTTGTTAACAGCTTGAGGATATTCATAAGCTTGTTAACCTTAACTCTGGAGGACTGTTTTCAGGAGTGTTTCAGACTTTACTGTGACATGTTTAAATGTCTTTCAAAAGATGAATTTGTCATTCATTTATCTTTCATGCCTTATCTTTTTTGGAAATGATAAACATCTTTTGATTAACAGTACCCAGAAGGTCTTGAAGCCCTCGCGTCCAGCTGAGATTTGTTCATGGTGATACAGGCACCTTCTTGAGATTTCTATTTTCAGTTTTAATTACATAGTTCCTTGTTTCTCTGGTATAAAGGTTATTTTGGGGAACCAGTAACAAAACATGATGGAATGATATGTAAGTGAAGGGTGTGTGTTTGCCATTGTAACCTGTCTATAAATCAGTATGAAAGTCCAGAATAGTACAGATAGTTAAATTGAAAGGTTTGCAGTTCAAACCCATCCAGAGGCACCTTGGAAGAAAGACCTGAGATCTGCTTCCAAAAAAATTACAGCCATTGAAAACTCTGTGGAGCACCATTCTACTCTGAAACAGATGGGATCTCCATGAGTTAGAATTGACATCGAGAACAACTGGATAAATCAGTGTATCTGATTCTTTCTTCCATGACCATGATGCATTGATATTATCCCAAAATGTCATTTGGGATCAGTGTATCTGTTTCTTTCTTTCATGACCACCATGTAATGATATTTTGGGAAATATCATGAAAGAAAGAAGCAGATAACACTGATTCAAAATAGAGTTTAAAGTCAGATACACTGATCTAAAATCTACTGATCATGAATCCAAAATAAGTTATAGATCACTGAACTCCATACCATTTTGTAGAAAGCTTATTAAAACGTTAAGTGACTTATCAGTTGTTGGTGTTATATGCCCTCAAGTCGGTTCTGACTCCTAGCCTTCTGTATAACACAGTAGAACTGCCCCATAGGGTCTCTTGGGCTGTAATCTTCAGGGGAGCAGGTTGTCAGGCATTTTCTCCAGCAGAGCAGATGGTGGGTTCCAACTGCTGACTTATTAGTTAGCAGTCCAAAAGCCCAACCCTCATGTTACCAGGGTTCTTGACTTGTCCCTACGAGGTGGTAAAGACTAGGTTAGCTGTTAGGCTCCCTCAGAGCAGGGAGCATATCTTCATTTTTGTAAGTCCAGGGTCAGGCATGTAATATGGGTTCAGTAAATTCTGCAAGAGTAAGAGAATAAAGGGACTTGTTGAACTGTTTATCTGTCATCTCGCAATGTAATAATTAGGGTTGTACTTCTTTGAGAAACAACTTATTTTTTTAATAGCTTAAATATATGTATAGACTTTTTGAAAGACTGGCTTGTTTTAAATTTCAGCTGCTGCCTTTTTTATCACCTATGAATATGTGAAATGGTTTCTGCACACTGATTCATCCTCGTATTTGATGCCTGTGAAGCATATGTTGGCTGCCTCTGCTGGAGAAGTGGTAAGTAACAAGTTGTTTATATAAAATACTTCAGAAATACAAAGCACACGTATATCTTTGGTACAAAT
The DNA here is from genome assembly GCA_028571685.1 of Heterohyrax brucei. Lineage (NCBI taxonomy): Eukaryota > Metazoa > Chordata > Mammalia > Hyracoidea > Procaviidae > Heterohyrax > Heterohyrax brucei. The sequence continues at coordinate 58,839,029 of CM053158.1, read as the reverse complement.
ATTACTTTATTTCATTTAAAAAACAATTCTTTTTTCAAGTTATTTAAGTCATAATTTCCAATGAATGTAAATGGTTTAAACCCACTAGTTAAGAGAGACTCAGATAGGATGAAGGAAAAATCCAGCTGTAACTGTTTATAAAAGACAATTCTAAAGCAAAGTTATACAAAGAACAAAATTAAAGAGATAGAAAAAGAAAATATCCATTTAAGTTGTAGTGGCTTTGTATTGTGTCAACATATTAAGTTGAAACAGTTTTTTTGTGAATTCCTATTCTAGTATGGTTTCTGGTTAAGTTGGCCCTAAGAGAAATTTTCAAAGGATTTGTAATGTGGCAATGAAGCACCACTGTGTTCATGTTCAGTGGCTGGTATAAAGCCAGGTACTACTGAGGTTGTATACCTTGTATCTGATCTGTGCTGTCCTCAAGTGACAGCCTACAGCTCCTCCAGTTCCCACGGATCTTTGCCTTTGGGATTTTCTATACTGTGTCCTATTTGGTTGCAATGCTGGCTTTGGCGTTGGAATTGACTCAACAGCAGTGGGTTTGGTTTTGGGTCAGGTATGTGGACTTATCTTGCCGTCTCCCTCCTCATCAAGGTTGCCAAGCCAAAGCCAAGTGCCGTCGAGTCGGATCCGACTCATGGCGACATCAAGGTTAGGGAGAGAGAAATGCACATTCCAGTTCTTGTTTTTCTCCGTCCCCACTTCACGTCATCTTTCCTCCTGATTGCCTGCCTTGCCCGACTTCAGTCATGGCACTAGATACGGAGGCAGTAATTCTACATAAACTGCTTAATTACCTCCCACAATTGCTGGTCAGGTCCTTATAATAAATTTCTATTCATGTCACTCATGGTGGCTCTGCTTCTCCGATAAAACATTTTACCTTCTTAATGGAGCACAAGTATTTTAAATTTTCATGATGAGTAATTTTATCTTTTGTTTTTTGGTGTTATATTTAAGAATTGTTTGCCAAGTGTTAAACTATGAAAATTTACCTGTGTGTTCTCTTCTAAGAGTTTTATAGTTTTAACTCTTACATCTAGCTCTTTGATCCACTTTGAATTAATACTTGTATGTAGGGTGAGGTAAGGGTCCAGTTTTATTCTTTTGCATGTAGCTATGGAGTTGCCCAGTACACTTGTTGAAGAGACGATTCTTTTCCTATTGAATGGTCTTGGTGTCCTTGTCAAAAAAATAACTGACCATCAATGTGAGAGTTTTTAATATATGGACTTTGAATTTTATTCTGTTGTTCTATATGTCTATGTAGTACTTCTGGCCTTGTTACTATAACATCATAGTAAGTTTTGACATGGGAGAGTATGCATCCTCCGGCTTGTCAGATGTCCTTTTATAGTCTCTGATGCCTTTTGTTTATTGTTGTTACATGCCGTTGAGTTGGTTCTCACTCATAGTGACCCCATGAACAGCAGAACAATGCACTGCCCGTTCGTGTTGCCTCATCACAATTGTTGTTGTTTTAGACTATCGTTACATCTGCCATGTCAGTAAATTTTGTTGAGGCCCTTACTCTTTTTCACTGATGCTCCACTTTATCAAGCATGGTGTCCTTCTCTGTGGACTGAACCTTCTTGATAACCTGTTCCAAGTATATGAGGCAAAGTCTTGCCATCCTTACTTCCAAGAAGCATTCTGACTGTACTTCTTCCAAGACAGATTTGTTTGTTCTTCTGGAAGTACATGATGTAGTCAAGATTCTTTGTCAGCACTGTAATTCAAAAACATCAGTTTCTCTTCAGTCTTCTTTGTTCATTGTCCAGCTTTCACATTCATATGAGGCAATTCAAAATATGGTGGCTTGGGTCAGATGTGCTTTAGTCCTAAAAGCAACATCTTTTTTTTTAAACACTTTAAAGAGGTCTTTTGGAGCAGACTTGCCCAGTGTTTTATGTTGTAGTTCTTGACTAATGCTTCCATGAGTGCTGATTGTAGATCCAAGTAAAATGAAATCCTTGATAACCTGTGTCTTTTCCCATTTATCATGATGTTGCTTATTGGTCTAGTTGTGAGGATTTTTGTTTTCTTGATGTTGAGGTGTAATCCACACTGAAGGCTGTGGTCTTTGATCTTCATCAGCAAGTGCCTCAAGTCCTCTTCACTTTCATCAAGCAAGGTTGTGTCATCTGTATAACAGGTTGTTAATGAATCTTCCTATAATCCTGATGCTGTGTTCTTCATATAATCCAACTTCTTGAGTTATTTGCTCTGCATACAGATTAAATAAGTATGTTGAAATGATATGACCTGAATTTATACCTTTCTTGATTTTAAATCACACAGTATCCCCTTATTCTTTTCAAACAACTGTTTCCTGGTATATGTACAGTTTCTTCTTGAGTACAATTAAGAGTTTGAGAATTCCCAGTCCTTGCAATGCTATACATAACTTATGACTGTGTTATGAACCACATAGTCAGATGCCTTTGCATAGTCAATGAAACACAGGTAAACATCTTCTTGGTATTCTTTCAGTCAAGGTCTACCTGATATCAGAAGTGATATCCCTGATTCTTCACCCTTTTCTCAGTCTGGCTTGAATTTCTGGCAGTTCTCTGTTGATGTACTGCTGCCACTGCTTTTGAGTTCTCTTCAGCAATATTTTACGTGTGTGTGATATTAATGATATCGTTTCAAAATTTCTACATTCCCCTGGATCACCTTTTTTGGAATGGGCATAAATGTGGACCTCTTCCAGTCAGTAGACCAGGTAGCTGTCTTCCAGATTTCTTGGCATAGACAAGTGAGTATCTTTAGTGCTGCAACTGTTACTTGAGACATCTCACTGGTATTCTGTCAGTTCCTTAAGCTTCATTTTTGGCCAATGATTTCAGTGCAGCTTGGACTTCGTTTAGTACCATTGGCTTTTTTTTTTTTTTTTTGATCATACGTTACCATCCAAAATGGTAGAATGTAGATCAGTTCTTTATGGTACAGTAACTATGTATATTCCTACCGTCTTCTTTTGATAACTTCATGCATTGTCAATTTGAGATGAATTTTTTTCATTGGTTCTTTCTGTGTGGTGAATGCTAAACATGCCCTTCTCTTTTGGATATCTAATTCTGGATCTTTGCACATTTCATTATAATACTTTGTCTTCTTGAACTGCCCTTTGAAATCTTCTGTTTACTCCTTTTATGGGATCATTTTTTCCTTTTGCTTTAGCTACTCTATATTCAAGAGCAAGTTTCAGAATCTCTTCTAATATCCATTTAGGTCTTTTCTTTCTTTCCTGTCTTTTTAATGAACTCTTGCTTTCTTCATGTATGATACCTTTGATGTGATTCCACAGATCATCTCATCTTTGGTCATTAGAGTTCAGTGTGTCATATCTATTCTTGAGATAGTCTCTAAATTCGGGTGAGATATAGTTAATGATGTACTTTGGCTCTTATGGACTTGCTGTAGTTTGCTTCAGTTTCAGCTTGAACTTGTATATGAATAATTGATGGTCTGATTTGTAGTCAGTGCCTGATTTGGTTCTGACTGATAATATTGACCTTTTCCATTGTGTCTTTGCACAGCTGTAGTTGATTTGATTCCTTTGTATTTCATCAGGTGATGTCCAGGTATGACAGTGCTGTTGTTGAAAAAAGGTATCTGCAATGAAGAAGTCCTTAGTCTTGCAGAATTCTCTCATTTGCTGTCTGGTGTGATTGTCTGATTCAAGATGGCCAATACCGGTCCATTTCAGCTAACTGATGCTTAGGTTATTGATCTTAGAGCATTGCATTCCATTTTTGATGACCTCCAGTTTTCCTAGATTTCATACTTTGTAATTCCACTTTCTAATTATTAGTGCATCTTTGCAACCATTTCTTCTCATTTGGAGTTGTGCCACATCAGCAAATGAAGATCTCAGAAGTTTTCCTCCAGCTGCTTCTTTAAGGTAGACTCTACATTGAGCAGGCAACTCTTCCCCAGTTTTCTTTTGAGTGCTTTCCAACCTAAGGGGCTCATCTTTCAGCACTGTTATCAGATAATGTGCCCCTGCTATTCATAAGGTTTTCACTGGCCAATTTTTATTTTGTGTGTGTGATTAAGTGAAAGTATACAGTCCAAAGTAAATTTGCATGCCCATCTATCTGCAGCTTATTCTGCTCTCCCTGCCCAGTGACAGCACACTCCTTCTTTTTGTTCTCTATGTGTCATATCCTTGTAACAATCTCTTGTCCCCTCTTCTCCACCCTCCCTTCTCCCGGTAGGAGACAGTATCGGTAGGACAGTATCCTATAGATGCATAGAACCATAAAGTACTTACACACACCTCATGGTCACATGGTGTTCCCAAGTACAGTCATTTTTTTTTGTCCGAAGAGTTGACCTCAGTAATGTTTTGTAGTCAGGGGCAGCAGCAGGTCTAGGGGCCATGTTCCCAGGGGAACCCCTAGACCAGTGGACCAGTCTTTAGTGGAGTTCTTGTCACTGGCCAATTTTTTCAGAAGTGAGTCACCATGTCCTTTTTCCTAGTCTTTCTTAGTCTGGAAGTACCAATGAAACCTGTCCACCGAAGTGACCCTATTGTTCTTTGAAATTTTGGTGATGTAGTTTCTAGCATCCCAGCAGCGTATGTAAGATACCACAGTTTGACAAAGTGACAACTTTAAAGGGAGAATTGATTAGCAGGAGTGGTACATAGATTGAGAGCTTTACACATTATTTCTTAATGTTGACTTTTATTGATCTTAAATTTAGTAAACGTTCAGTGTGCTGAAAAGTTGACCAAATTTATGGAAATTGTGAGTCTAATGCCCCAGAAATCTTTGAACTGCCTTAAAAAATTTCTTGAATCCATTCAATGTCAGCTTTCTCAGTAAATGCTTGAGAAATGCATGATTTACATACCCTTTTCCTGTTTTAGTAACTTGTGTCGGATGCATAAACCATATGCTTTTGTTATCAGATTCATACAAGTGTGGTTACTAATAATAAGAAAAATAACCCGTGAATTGAGGAGAAATGAATTTTTATAGGTAGGATAAAAAAGAAAGAAGACAAAAACATAGCTATCACTGGTCAGAAAGGTACTCTGTGGTACTTGAGTACAGAGGTCCAAAGATAGGAAATAGTACGGTCATCACTCTTTGCTTTGATACAATTGTTTTGTTGCAGAGAGGTTCCTTATTAATAACGTTTTTTTGTTGGTATTGAGCATGTTCACAACTACTTTTGTTGTAGTGACTGTAAGTTTATGAGAGAAACGTAGGAACACTGCCAGAGTAATAACCGTTCCCTGTAGCAGCAGCTTGATTAAAACTTAGTGATGAATCAATAAAACTGTAATTAAAACCTTCTACCTTTTGTTTGTAATTTGGAATACAGTAAGATCAATCAAATAAGATTTAATATGTGACAACAGGAAGAATAGTCCGATTTGTGCCATTTTTATTAAGAAATTTGCTGTTCTAAATCTCTAAATCCCTACTTCAGTTACTTTACAGCTCAGTTTTCATCACACAGAAAAAGCCCTGTGAGAAGCAGAATCTATGATTAGAGCAGAGGGTTTGGGGTGGGTTTCCTTCAGCACTGCAGATACTACAACATTATAGTGGGAATGATTTTTTTTTAAATTTTTTATTTAATATAACTGAGTGAAAATGTACATTCCTGTTTAAATTTACATACCCACCTATATGCAGCTTCCACTGCTCTCCCTGCCCGATGACAGCACACTATTCCTCTCTGCTCCATACATGTCTCATTCTCCCAACAGTCTCTTTTTTCCTTCCTCTTCACCCACTCTCCTTCCTCCAGCCAGAGGTCAGCAGGATGACATCCTATAGATGTATAGAACCATAAAGTGCATCCAATATACGGTCACTCTACATCGCCAAGTCCAATACATTCCTGTCTGAAGCGTGGACCTTCGTTATGATTTATGGTCAAGGGCAGCATCAGGGCGAGGGACCATGTTCCCAGGGAAACCCTGAAACCACTGGACCATCAATTGAGGTCTTTTAGTGGGGATCTCAGGGTGCACCCCATTTTATTCTTGTGTTGCCAGTGAGACTCAACTTAGTGAGCTCCATCGTGACTATCACTGGTGGTGGCCAGGCACCATCCGGTTCTTCCTGTCCCAAGTCGATGTAGGCACCCACTGCTGTGGGTCTCTTTGTCTTCTGGGTTGTCTTTCCCCCGTGTCATTTTGGTCCTCGATGAGCATCCGTTCCTGCTGAGTTGGGACTATTTGCTGTGCCCTTGGATGGCAGCTTGGCAGCTTTTGAGACCCCAGACGCCACTCACCAACGTGGGGTGCAGAGAGCCTTCTTAGCAAAACGCTAGTTGTGCCAGTTGGCCTCGCTTTCGCCTAAGAGCATGGTCCCCCGCCCCCTGCCCCAGCTACTCTATCCTTGCAATATTGGGTTAAGATGGAAGGAGTACTCATGTTATGTTTAAGTCCACTTAATATTGTTCTTGTTTCTAATGTGTGTTGTCACCGATTTCACGCAACTGGATACCTAGCAACTATCTAATCTAAACCCTCCCCCCCTCCCTTCCCTCCCTTGCAGCTGTCAAAGAGTCTTTTCTTCTATACACAAGTCTGGTTTGGGGATCTTATCGTAGAGGTCTCATATGATATTTGTCCTTTTGTCTCGTCTGTTCTGGGACGTTCTTTTTTGTGAGTTGATTTTTCACCTTTTTCAGAGCTGGTTTTGTGGTTGTTGAGACTCCTGTGTTACATTTCTTGAAATGGTATGATACATCTTTGTTGTGCTTTACAGCTGCCCCTATGATCCCCTTTAATAAACTATATATAAACCCAATTTTAATTACTACCAGTCTTGTCATCTTCCTCTCCATCTGGAAGGACTATAACAACTGTAGTACATCCCTCTTTTTAATATGATGACACCATAGTTTTCATGATGATCATTGGATTGCTTTTTTCCTTATCAAAGCTGTGATTGGCTTTGGAGCCTTCCCTAACTGAGTAGAGTTTTGAGTAGTATGTTGTTCTAAAATATAAAGTTAGTGGTTTTGTTCTTCTAAGCCAGAGCCAAGAACTTCTTTCAATATTTCTTGTAGTTTTGGTTTGTTTTTTACAAAGTCTCTGAGTTTCTGTTTATCTGGCAATGTCTTAATTTCATTTTCATATTTGAAAGATAGTTTTGCAGGATATATAATTCTTGGTTGGAAGTTCTTCTCCTTCAAGGCTTTGAATGTGTCATGCCACTGTCTCTGTTCCAGCATGGTTTCTGCTGAGAAATCTGAAGAGAGCCTACAGGGTTTCCCTATGAATGTTAGCTTTGCTTTGACTCTTGCTGCCTTTAGGAGTTGCTGCTTATGTTTCATTTTGTTGAGCTTGATTATAATATGTCTTGGAGTCTTTCTTTTGAGATCTATATTGAGTGTCGTATGATATGCATCTGAGATGTCTATATTCTCTTCCTTCATGATTTCTGCGAAGTGTTCTGTCAGCAGCTCAGCAATGATACCGTGTTCTCAGATGTCTTACCCTGTTCAGGGACTCCAATTAATTGAAGGTTGTTCCTCTTAATAGAGTCCCACATGCTTCTTAATGTTTCTTCATTTTTCTTGTTTCTTTTTTCTGATTCCTGCTCATAGATGCTGGCCTCAGTAGCTCTGTCTTCCAAGTCAGAAATTCTTTTTTCTATTTGTTCCATTCTGGTTTCTTGGCTTTGCATGGAAGTTTCTGTGTCTTTGATTTTCTTCTTGATCTGTTGGATTTCAGAGTACTGGTGTTCCATCAGATCGAACATCTTGCTTAATTTTTCATTTTGTTCTGCTGCATTTTGTATAAGGTCTAGAAGGGCTCTGTATATAATCATTTTGTATTCACTTTCTGATGCTTTCATAAAAGTTTCTTCATCTGGAAAACTCCTTGGTTGCTTTGCTTGGGAGCCTTCTGAAGCAGTGGCTGATTTCTCGTATGCCACAAGTGTCTGTTGCTTTTTGGGACCCATGTGAGTATGTAGAGGTAGAAGAGGTACTGTGAGGATGGACTGCAGATGTTTCTCTAGGCTGTCTTCAAATGTAAAGCAAAAGATATCTGACCACTTCACAAGTCAGTTAGGTTTTCAGGTGTAGAGGTCCCACTTCTCAACTGGCAAAGTAAGTGCCACTATATCCAACCCCAGACGATACAAACTAGTTCAGAATACAGCAGTGCTACTGCTCTGTTGGCCTCTGCTGACAGGGCCTAGCCTTAGGTGACACTGCGTAGAGTACCGTTTTTCTGGTAGAAAAGCGCTCTCCTGTGGGCAGGCTCTGGCTCCCAAGCTAAGAATTAGGTCCAGCTACGGCCACCGTATCCAAGATGGCGTCCTCCACACAGGCAGCGGACAGAAGGGCTAAAGGTTCCGAGATGTAGTGATTCTTCTGATTCTGTTGCAGGACCCCCAAAGCAGGTGGCACTGGGTAAATTACTGCTTTTCTGTCGGAGAAGCGCTGTCCTGTTTGCAGGCGCTGGCTCCCAGGCTAAGACTGAGGCCCCGCTAGAATCTCCGTATCCAACATGGTGTCCTGCACACTGACTGTAAAATTCTGTACAAACCCCGCTGAGGCAGATATAAAACGACAGGCTCAAAATGGCTAGATTAATAGAGTCCTATGCCTGGCTCTCAAAATATGGGAACTTTGTCTGCCTGTCCCCCCAGCAGCGAGTCTGAGTCTAGCTGCTAGGCAGGACCCTGCTTTGCCTGCTGGCCAAGACAGAGGAAAAAGAAGTCAAAATGGTGCGTTTACCTTCCGTCCGTGAGAGCCAGGCATAGCCAGGTGCGGGAGTCAGCGTAAGAGAGGAGGTTTTTCCGCTCAGTAGAATGAAGTCCAAAGTAACAGCCCTGTGCAGTGTCCTGGGGCTGATTAGGTGACCAAAAGGCTCCGTTTGATTATCAGTTCAGGTCTTGGTTTCCAGAGGGATATAAGGAGACGTGTGCTTAGTCCGCCATCTTGCCTCCACTGATTTTTTTTTTTTTTATGATATTAAGAGTTGACTTTTCTTGTGTCTTATACCACTTTTGATGTTACTCATATTGTTGGTAGAATGAAAGTGTGTTGAAATTTCTTTGTAGCCAAGATGTACTCTGAACTTTAATGTGTGCACATGGATGACACATGTGGATTTCCTGGCACACATGCTTGGGTGATTGTCTTTTTCAAGTGTGATTTTCAGTGGGGATTGAGAAAGCTCGTGAATGAATTTCTAACAGTTTCTAACCATTCTTCTGCAAATGTAGCTGAAGAAGTACCTACTTCAACTTTAGAATTGATTGCCCAGGCAGCTGTTTAGAAATGTTGATTTGGGTGGTGGCGCTGGGGCTGTGACTGTCAACAAGACACCTTGGCAACTCTAGTGCTGATGTATTTGAGAACCACTGATCTACAGATGTTAAAAAAACCATTGCACCCTAGTGGTGAATATTGTTACAGAATTGGCCAGAGCAGCCCTGTGTATATAAGGACAGTTTAGTAGATGCAGAATACTGGGATTGCCATAGTCACATCAAAGGTATGTTTCTTTTTGTCTTTCTCAGGATTATATGTTTTTAGATTTACTAAAAATCCTAGCTTGACAAAGAGATTAATTTTGAAGGTGACAGAATGCTGAAATGTACAGGTTTTGTTAAGTTTGAATGAGTGTCATACCCTTCTGTACTGTTTTCTGCATGTCCTGTGTCACTGAAGAGCTTTGTCTTGAAGCTAATATAGGTGTGGTATACTGTGGCTACTTCAGTAAATCAAAAAGTCAGTGGACCTATGTTATTTGAGGTATTAGCATATAGCTTAAGTGTGTCATTTTAAGTCAGTGTTCTACTGACTCGGCTGTTTGGTGGATTAGCTGCCTTGATGCTGTGAGGCATGTCGTTTGCTACAAAGCACTAGGATGTTAGTTATCACTGTTTTCCCTGGTGGGACTTAAGCTATTCTGTTTATGCTGTTAAAATCTCATTTTGAAAATGTTTGTAGTGTTTTCCATGATCTCTGCTGGTCTTTCCTAAGAGCAACCAGCCAATTAATAGAAGAAAGGTTGAAAAATTTTGCAATGTATTTAATCTTTTAAATTCATCATGATAGATTTTGAAACATTTATAAATTAATCCAAGTTAACTCTCATTAGCAATGGTGGTAGTATTTTGCCAGCCCCATATACAGGAGTATAACTGGAGTTGCAGGAGATAATGAGGCCTGACAGTTAAGTCTGTGAACATGCTCCCATGTGCCTACATTGGCAGCACTGTACAGAAAACTCCATATGGTTTCATAACCTTGGTATGTCAGTGTCTCACCGCTGTGTTCGTGCCTTGCTGAGTGGCATTCATTATTGTTGTTGCATGTTTTTGTGTGCTGTCATGAGAATGTCGGAGCTTGAATTAGAACAGTAAAGAAACATTGAATTCCTTGTTAAACTTGGCAATAGTGGAAGTAGAACCAGGGACATATTAGTCCAAGTTCATGGGGATAATGCCATGAAGAAAACAGCAGTATAAGAATAGTATTAAACATTTTTCTGAGGGTAGAGAAAGCATCACTGGTGAAGAGAAGTCAGGGCAGCCAGTGACTAGCAGAACTGACAAAAACGTCAAAATTTATCAAATTGTGTGTCAGAGTCATCAGCTAACTGTGAGAAGCAGAGCAAACCATGGAAACATCAATAGAGAAACAGGAAAATCTCACCTTAAAATCTTGGCATGAGACAGATGTGTGCAAAAATGGTCCTGAAAGAGCTCACTGATGAACAAAAGTGGAGTTGAAATTTGCCAAGACCTTTTGGAAAGGCACAGTGATGCTTTCGGCCATGTTATCACTGGTGATGAAACATGGATATACCAATACAACCTGAAACAAAGCATCAAAGTGCACAATGGAAGTCAGCCAGTTTTTCACAACCAAAAAAGTTCTGTCAGTCCTAATCAAGAGTCAAAATGATGTTGCCAAACTTTTTGGGTATCAGAGGGATTGTGTTTATTATGAATTTGGACCAATTGGACAAACAGTTAACCAAGTTTACTATTTAGAAGTGCTGAAAAGGCTGCTTGAAAAAGTTAGATGAAAACAACCCGAACTTTTGCCAGCTCATGGCTCTTGCATCACGACAATGCACTAGCTCTCACGGCCCTGTCTGTGAGGGATTTTTTTAGCCAGTAAAGAAATAACTGTACTGGGACACCCACCCTACTCACCTGATCTGGTTCCCAAGGACTTTTTCTTTACCTGAAGATAAAGGAAATATTGAAAGGAAGACATTTTGATGATGTTCAGGACATTAAGGATAATACCATGACAGCTCTGAGGGCCATTCCAGAAAGAGTCCTAGGATTGCTTTGAAGGATGGACAAGGTGCTGGCATTGGTGCATAGCTTCTGATGGGGAGTGCTTTGAAGGTGACTGTAGTGATATTCAACAGTGAGATATGTGGCACTGTTTCCTAGGATGAGTTTGTGAACTTGATTTCCAGACCTCATAAGTCAAATAGAAAATAAGTTGGCTGCCACTGGGGATGGTGACGCAAGTTGTGAGATCAGAAGGAAGCTCGCTATAGCGCTGCCGATGGAAACTGCTGGTACATGAAGATGAGTGGAGGCAGAGCTATACAGGTATTGGCAGAAATTTGTCTTACAGTTCTCAGATGCCTGTACACACGCAGACAAGCACTTGTTCTCTTTGATACATATGAGTTTACACCTATGCTCAGGAAGCTTTTATCCTGTTCTCGTGTTTATTTGTCTGTGTGCCTGGGAGCTACTAGGGCATCAAGTATGCAAGACAGACTTTTTAAGTCCTTCTTAGGAACCTAAAGTATAAGAACTATAGAAAAACCCCAAGAATATGAAAAATAGTCTTGACATTGCCATCCCTAAAACCCTTTCCTTTTCTGCCCTTTTCTCACGTGGACTCTTTTCATTCCATTTCTGTAGGCTGCTTTTATTCCGCCTGTCTGGGATTCCTCTGCTAGTTTTGTTGTCCTTAACTAGCAGTGTGAAGTCAGATCTTAAGTCCTTAATATAGTCTAGGCATTGAGAACAGAATGGCAAGTTACTGCACTTAAGGGACTTGCAGTGTAGTGAGGGAGATCCTGGGTAGTACAAATGGTTAATGTGGTCAGTTGCTAATGGAGAGGTTGGTGGTGGCTCAGATCCCCCCACAAGTGCCCTGGAAGAAAGGCTTGGTGATCTTCCGAAAAGTCAGCCCCTGCAAGCCCTTTGAAGCAGAATTCTATTCAGACACTTATGCAGTTGTCAGGATTCAGAATTGACTTGAAGGCAACTTTTGTTTGTTTGTTTACATTTAGTGAGAGCCTGAAGAGGAGGAATGATTGGGTTTATCTGGTTAGATGGATGGATTTGTGTTGATTCCAACAAGGTCTCCTGGGTTAGCTAATCCTTAAGCTGAATTCTAGAATACGATTGCTAGGTGAGTACCTGGACGGCTGTTCAAGTTTTGAAAAACCCTTCTCAAACTCTGAGGGCCCTCTGACTGGAGCTTGGGTGTGACGGCGTCGTCATGAGATGAAGCGGCAGCTGTGGGTGGAGCAGTTGTCGGGTGGAGGACCGTGTCTGCCTGCTGTGGTTTAGAGTTTATCCTTTGAGGGCTGAGCAGAGTTGCTGCAGTGGTCAGCTCTGTGTTTTAAGAATGTCCTTTGGCAGCGAGTGTGCGAATGGAGGTGAGGAGCTATCACAGTATTCCCTGGAGAGATGAGCAGAGCCTGGGCTAAGGCAGGGAAATGCCGAGGGAGAAGGGGAGCTTGAGAGATGGCGGGACCGGAATCGGTAGACAGGGTCTTTGTGAAAAAGCCCTTCCAGCAACATTCCCTCTGCAGTTTTCATGATAGATGTTGTGTTAGTATACTGTTGTCTGTATATGTTGTGTACTTGAGTGAACTCCAACACACAACGCTACGTTACCAGATGTCCCAACCATCTGGGGCTGAACTAATGTGCAAGAAGGAGAAGAGGAGTGTGATGGTTAAGGTTGTGAGTCAGCTTGGCTAGGCTATGATGCTCAGTGATGTGGCATTTAGGATGCAGTTGGCAGTTATATAACAATATACTTACCTCTGTCATGAAACTGGATATAATGCAAACACTTCCGTGATGAGACCTTCTATGAGCCAGTCAGTTGAGAGGGAATGTCTGTGGAAGTGTGGCCTGCATCCAATACATGTGGACTCTCTGGCAAAGCTCTCTGACTTTTGTTTGTCCTGGATCCTGCAACTGGTACCTCATTAGACCTCCAGTTCTTGGGACTTCGGCTAGCAACCTGCCAATCTAAGGAACTGTCACCTTCCACAGCCTCTGAGCCAGAGGCCTGCTATCTGTCCTGCCAGTGTTGAGCTCGCCAGCCCCTCTGGCTACTTCAGTCCAGTGACACCTCCAGCCTGATGCATGGACTTAGACCTTTGGAGCCTCTTCAACCATGTGAGCCATGTCCTTTGTGTAAAATTTTCTCTCTCTATAAATGTGTGTATATCTGTCTGTCTGTCTGTCTATCTAATGTTGTTGTTATGTTCCGTTGAGTCCCTTCTGACTCATGGAGACCTTGTGTGCAACAGAAGGAAACATAGCCTGTTGTGTCCCGTCCTCACAGTAGTTGCTGTATTTAAGCCCATCGTTGCAGCCACTGTCAGTCAACCTTGTTGAAGGTCTTCCTTCTCTGTGCTGACGATCTGCTTCAGCAAGCATGATGTCCTTCTCCAGGGCCCAGTCCCTCTTGATAACAGTTCCGAAGTATGTGAGACGTAGTCTTTTGCCATCCTTGCTTCTAAGGAGCATTCTGGTTGTACTTCTGCCAAGACAGATGTGTTTATTCTTTTGTCAGTCCATGGTATAATGAATAGTCTTCACCAACACCACAGTTCAAAGCATCATTTCTTCTTTGGTCTTCTTTATTCATTGTCCAGCTTTTGCATGCATAGAGGTGATTGAAAATTACATGCTTGTGTAGGCATACGTTAGTCCTCAAGGTAACATCTTTGCTTTTCAACACTTTAAAGAGGTCTCTTGAAGCTGATTTGTCCACTGCAGTGTGCCTTTTGATTTCTTGATTGTTGCTTTTGTGGGTATTGATTGTACATCCAAGTAAAATGAGATCTTTGACAACTTCAGTCATTTCTTCATTTTTCCTGATGTTGCTTATTGGTCCAATTGTGAGGACTTTTGTTTTCTCTGTGTTGAGGTGCAATCTATACTGAAGGCTGTAGTCTTTCATCTTCATCTGTAAGTGCTTCCAGTCCTCTCCATTTGAGTAAGCAAGGCTGTGTCATCTGCATAACACCAGTTGTTAAAGAATCTTCCTCTTATCGTGATACTGTGTTCTCCATATAGTCCAGCTTCTTAGATTATTTGCTTGGTATGTAGTCTGGCATAGGTATGGTGAAAAGATACAACCCTGATGCACAGCTTTCCTGACTTTAAACCATGTAGTATCCCTGTGTTCTGTTCAAACAATTGCTTATTGATCCACGTAGATTCCCCATGAGCACAACTAAGTGTTTCTGAATTGCCGTTCTCCATAATGTTATCCATAATTTGTTATGATCCATATAGTTGAATGCCTTTGCATGGTCGATAAAACATAGATAAACAGCTTTCTGGTATTCTCTGCTTTTAGGATTCATCTGACATCAGCAATGATATCCCTGCTTCCACATTCTCTTCTGAATCTGGCTTGAATTTCTGTCAGTTGCCTATTGGCATATTGCTGCAGCCACTTTTGAATGATCTTCAATCAAGATTTTGCTTGCATGTGATGGTATTCACAGTTGGTTGGGTCATCTTTCTTGGGAATAGCCCTAAATGTGGATCTCTTCCAGTTGGTTGGTCAGGTAGCTGTCTTCCAGATTTCGTGGTATAGACAAGTGGACACTTGCAGAGCTGTATCCATTTGTTGAAACATCTGACTTGGTACTTTGTCATTTCCCAGAGCCATGTTTTTTCTTGCTAGTGCCTTCTGTGCAGCTTGGACTTGTTCTTTCGGTATCATTGGTTGCTGATTATGTGTTACCTTCTGAAATGGTTGAGTAGACCAGTTCTTTTTGGTATGGTGACTTTGTGTATTCTTTTGATCTTCTGATGCATCTCATGAGTTGTTTAATATTTTCCCCATAGAATCCTTCACTGTTGTAACTTGAGGCATGAATTTTTTCTTCCATTCTTCCAGCTTGAGAAATGCTGAGAGTGTTCTTCCCTTTTAGTTTTCTGCCTCCTGGTCTTTGTGCGTGTCTCCATAATACTTTGTCTTCTTGAGCCACCCATTTGAAATCTTCTGTTTAGCTCTACTGTGTCATCATTTCTTCCTTTTGTTTTAGCTGTGATGCAGAGCAAGTTTCACTCTCTCTTCTGTCATCCTTTTTGGTCTGTTCTTTCTCTCATGTCTTTTTTAATGATCTCTTATTTCATGTATCGTCTCCTTTATGTGATTCCATAACTTCTCTGCTTGGGTCATGAGTGGTCAATGCATCAAGTCTGTTCTTGAGGTGATCTCTAAATTCAGGTGGGATATACTAAAGGTTGTACATTGCCTTTTGTGGACTTATTCTAATTTTTTTCAATTTCAATTTGAGCTTGCAAGATGCAGTGGTCTCATCTGCAGTCATCCCTTGACCCTGTTCTGACTGATGGTGTTGAGCTTTCTTATTATCTCCTTCCAGAGACATAATCGATTTCATTCTTGAGTATCCCATCAAGTGAGGTCCATGTGTATAGTTGACATTTATGTTGGTAAAAAAAAGGCATTTGCAATGAAGAAGTTGTTGGTCTCAAAAAATTCAGTCATGAGAGCTCCAGCATCATTTCTATCACCAAAGCTGTGTTCTTCCGCTGCAATCCTTGTTTCCAATTTCTGCATTCCAGTCACCAGTAATCAGTGTGTCCTGACTGCATCTTTGGTCAATTTCAGGTTGCAGAAATTGGGCTACTGTGTTGCTGTGATCTAGAAGCTGTACCACTGATATTCAAATACTAATAGCATCACCCATGGGGGACAGGTTTTGGCTGAGCTGCCAGACTAAGACAGACGAGGAAGAAGAACCTGGCAGCTTACTTCATAATAAAATTAACCAGTGAAAACCGTATGAGTAGTAGTGGAACATTGTCTGATGTAGTGCTGGAAGATGAGCTCTTTCAGTTGGAAGGTACTCAAAATATGGCTGGGGAAGCGCTGCCTCCTCAAAGTATAGTTGACCTTAATAGTGTGGGTGGAGCCAAGCTTTTGAGTCCTTCATTTGCTTATGTGGCATGACTCAAAATGAGAAGAAACAGCTGCAAATATCCATTAATAATAAAATCTGGAATGTGTGAAGCATGAATCTAGGAAAATTGGAAATGGTAAAAAATGAAATAATGTGTAAACATCAGTATCCTTGGCATTAGTGAGCTGACGTGTACCAGTGTTGGTCATTTTTAATTGGACAGTCATATGATCTGCTATGTTTGGAATGACAGCTTGAAGAAGAATGGCTTTGCATTCATGTCAAAAAGGATATTTAAGATCTATCCTGAAGTACAGTGCTGTCAATGATAGCATAATATTCATACTTACGCAGAAGACCAGTTAATATGACTATATTATATATATGTGTATATGTGTGTGTACATATGAAACTATGTATGTATGTATGTAAATACATTTCATTGATTTTGCTTCTTTAGAGAATCCAGCCAAAGACGAGGAGGAAAAAGTGAGAGGAGTAGTCCAGGTTTACTCTGGCTGGGCACGGGGCACGTGTGGTGATCTCTCTGTAGTTACGCACTTAAAGTCTAAGCTTAATGTACTGCAGCGGTTTTTAAGGGTGGCACTTATAAAGGAACATGTTACCCCGCCTACCTCCAGTTTTTTGATGACTTCCTTCTTCTAACACAGTTAGAATTGTTTTTGTCTTATGGGCTTTCTCTTCTTTCCGTAAGGTAGCTTGCAGCCTTAGTTCAAATTGGATTGATTTGTGAGCTAGGCCAGTGCTTTTCATTGATTACATTTTTAGTTAGTGGACAAGAGGCAAGAAGAAGTTCTGTGTTATTTAAGAGCAGTATCAGTTCATGGAGCACAATTAAATTTACTTCAGCTTTATAGAAACAGTGAATGTGATTTTGATAAAAAATGATGAAGTTGAAGAAACTGTTTCGAGCGCTAGTGTAAAAGAAATAACTGAGTACTTCTTTCAAAGGACCAAACACCTGAAGTGAAGATCAGCACTTTCATGCAAGCCTGCGCTTTGTCAGTGACCAAGTTTTGTTTATTTTTAATACTACTTTGCTAAGAGTAGGATTGTTGATAGCGTGATGGATTAAACACTACTGTTGCAAATTTACTTTGATTATGATTGTGTGCTTTTCAGTATTTGAGTGCCTGTTATATGTTTAAGAACCCTGGTGGTGTAGTGGGTAAGAACTTGGCTGCTAACCAAGAGGTCATCAGTTCAAATCCAACAGGTGCTCTTGGGAAACCCTGTTCTGTCTTACAGTGTTGCTCTGAGTCAAACTCAACTTGACAGCAATAGATTTTATCATATGTTTAGCTCTGTTAGGTGCTAAGCAATATACAGGAAGAAATTTTGAATCCTACCTTTGAGGAGTATACATATAATAAATTGGAGGCATTTAGTAAATAATGAGTACTTTGAGGACCTCTGTAAGAAGGTAGCATGATAGATTATGGGTTGTCAAGCTCCACAGATCAGTGCTAGAATTGTGCCTTGTCCCTGCATTTGCTGTGTGTCTGTAGACAACTTACTTAACCTCACTGGGCTGTTGTTTTCCTTACCTTGAAAATTGGGTTAAGGCTACCCCACTTGTAGGATTTTTGTGAGATGAAGTGATACTGCATTTGTACAGTGCCCAGCCTAGCATGAGATGCATCAAGGGCTCAGTAAATGGTGGTTCCCATCCCATGCCGTACAATCTGCTGGGTGTGGCATGTTTTTAGAATTTTATAGTTTTGGAAGAGATACTACTTCAAAAGATGAAGAGATCAAAGATGTTTAGGGGTGCCCTCAAGTTTTTCCAGCTACTCTGGGCAATGAGAGACTATTTCAGGATGAATAGTTGGATACTTCTCTCAGTGTTTTTCTAATAGCACCTTTATTTTCTGTTTTTATGTAATACTTAAAAAATGTTGTTAGTAATTGTTTTAGTCAGCTAGGGCTGCTATAACAGAAATACCATAAAGTATATGGCTTCAACAAAGGAAGGTTTATTCTTACGTAGTCTGGTAGTCTGCAAGTCCATATTCAGGGTGTCTACTCCAGGGGAAGGCTTTCCTTCTTGTCGGCTCTGGAGGCAAGTCCGGTATTGCATCAGACTTTGTTGAGGGAGCATCTTGGCACAGGAACCTCAGGTTTGAAGGACGCGCTCTTCTCCCCGTGCTGCTTTCTTGATGGTACGAGGTTCCCACTTCTCTGCCTGCTTCTCTTTCTTTTTATGTCTTGCGGGATGAAAGGACTAAGGGTGGGACAAGCCATGCTCCAGGGAAACTCCCTTTACAGTGGAGTAGGGAGGTAATCCTATGAAGGGATTTACAGTCCCACCCTAATCCTTTAACATACAGTTTAGGAAAACCACAAAATGGAGGACAGTCACAAGACACTGGGAATCATGGCCCAGCCACATGACCACACATATTTTTTGGGGGACACAATTCACTCCATGACAGTAATGCAGAAGTGGAGATGAGAAGTGTTTGTTGTTGTTGTGTGCTGTGGAGTCAATTTTTACTCAAAGTGACCCTATAGAACAGAGTAGACCAGCCCCATAGCATTTCCTAGGCTGTCTTTATGGGAGTAGATTGCCAGGTCTTTTCTTGTGTGGAGCAGCTGGTAGATTTGAACTGCCAGCCTTTCAGTTAGCAGCTGAGTGCTTAACTACTGTGCAACTAGGGCTCCTTGAGAAGTATTATTTGGGCAATAGAGTTCAGCTCACTTTGGTTTTCTTAAGGCCAGCATTCTAAACTTTGCTGTTGGTTTCCTGGGCAAAATAATGACCCTCTCCCCACCCCAAAGATGTCTATGTCCTAATCTCCACGACATGTGTGTGTTAATTTATATGGCAAAAGAGACTTCGCAGGATCTTGAGATTGTAAGGTTTCCTGAGTGCCAGATCACAAAGGTTCTTATAAGAGGAAGCAGGAGTGTCAGAAATTTGAAGATACTTGTAGCTGGCTTAGAAACAGAAGCAACAGCCATAAGCCAGGGAATGCGGGCAGCTTCTAGCAATGGAAAAGGCCAGGAAGCAGACATTCTCTTAAAGCCTTTTGAAGGAATGTAGTCTACTTGACACCTTGATTTGAGCCCAGTAAGACCTGTTTTGGACTTGTCTCCTTGGTTACAAGATAATAAATTTGTGTTGTTTTAAGCAGTTAAGTTTGTGATTCTGTGGTACGGCAAACCTGGGAAACTAATAAACTTACTGTTAGGTACACAGTCTGTCCCATTGTCAGATTTTATGTTGGTAGAAATCTATAGGTCTGTCTCTGGGCTTTTGTCACTTGCTGTAAAATTATGGCTCATTGCTGTTATGGAAAGGAACAGAAATGAGCAGGCCGTTTTTGAGGCTTGCCCTTTAGGTTGTGTAAAAATTCTGTGAACGAAGATAGAATGAGAATTATTTTAACTTATTTTATTGAGAAGACAATGAACTTTGTGATAGAGTTCAGATTACTAAGGGTAAGTCTTGTCAGCTAAGAAAAGACTAATACCTATGTATGTTTAAATTTTTTGTTGTAATGCCTGCTACAAAAAGGGGAAAGTAGAACAACTCTTAGCAGATAGTTTACCGCAGTATCGGGGACAAACTTTAAACTCTAAGGAGGGTAAGTTAAAACCAAAAACTGAACTCATTGCTGCTGAGTGGATTCTGACTTATGGTGACCAGTATAGGAGAGAGTGGAACTGCTGCATAGATTTCCAAGGAGCAGCTGGTGGATTCAAACAGCTTATTAACAGCTGAGCTCTGCGCCACCAGGGCTCCAAGGAGGCTAAGTTAGGATTTATAAATTTCTGGTAGTCCAGTGCTTAAGAGGTGTAGCTCTGAACCAAAAGGCTGGTAGTTTGATACCTACCAGCCACTCCTTGGAAACCCTTGAGATGGTTCTACTCTGTCCTATAGGGTTGCTGTGGGTTTGAATCAATCACCTGGAGGGCAGCGGAGTTTTGGTGGTGTTCAGCAACTGTGATTCCATTTGTAACCAGAAGATGGCAGTATTAACACACATGTAACCTGTTCAGTGACAGGGATCTGTTTTTTGATGTTAAGCAGTTGTATAGAAAGATATGTTAGATAACTTTTGTTATTGTTATGCATTAGGTGGAAGTTTATGGAGCATATTAATTTACCAGGTGATATTTTGTACATAAGGTATTCCATGACAGTGATTCTGTTCCTCACAGTGGTCAGAATTCTCCCCATTTCTGCCTTAGATTCTGTTTCATCCTGATTTTTCTACCCCTTCCTGCCCCTGCCGTCTCATCTTTGCTTTGGGGCAAATCTTGCCCTTTTGATCTCATATAATTGCTTTAAGGAACATGTTCCTCTCAGGTGTTATTGTTTATTTTATGGGCCTGTGTTGGGAGCTCATGGAGACTGCGCCACCAAAATGGCGCCGACCGGAAGGACCGCGCCCTGCCTTAAGCCCTCACCACGGCAGTGTCTGCCCAGCAACTAAGCCAGCTCATCGCCCATTGGACAGTACCCATCCTATCGGCGCCTCGCTCCCTTTGGTATAAAAGCAGTGGTAACAGGAAATAAAGTGTTCCGCTTCTCGTCTCCTGCTGAAACAGTGTCTCGGTCCTCTCCTTTGCGGGCAAAGGGGAACTTGGGCTGCGACATCTGGCGCCCGAACGTGGGGCCTGAAGCGACCCTCACCGCGGGGACGCCCGGACAGGTGAGCAGGCAGTTGCCTGGGACGGTATTTACCGGGTCGGTATTAACCGGAGGCTTGTAGATAGCCTGAAATCACATAGACATGGGGAATCAACCTTCTAGCCAGAAATTGGTACACTCCCTGAAAGGCTTGTTTAAATGCAAGGGAGTGGGGATAAAGTCAAGAACCATAGAGGCCTTCTTAAGAGCAGTAGAACAGGCGGCCCCGTGGTTCCTTGTTTCGGGCCACCTCACCTTGGGCGCCTGGAATAAATTGGGGGGAGACCTCACTAGAGAGGACGCTCAAGGCCGCCTCGCCCCTGGGGTGATGAGCGTCTGGATTCTGGTGTTAACCTGTTTGCAGGATGAGACTGGAATCTTCGAAAGGCTATTGACACAGGGACAGGATGCGTTTGAACAGGTACAGGAGGAGGCCTCGAGGAGAGGCGACTCTCCTCAAAACTCAGACAGCGATGAGTCTGGGAGCAGCACAGACAATGGCCCCGAAGATTATCACCCGCGAGATAGGAGCAACCGCTCACGGGGAGTTGAGGGAAAGACCCCTCCGGTTAAGGATAAACCCCCGGACGGGGACCCTGCCTCAGGTTTAGGGGAAGGACTATCAGGCCTGAGGCTCAATCTTCCCTGCCCCTCGCCTTCTGCCCCCCCCCCTTACAACCCCAACAATACTGACAATGGCAGCACCCCGCGGCGTAGCCTATTGGGGAAGAATTTCTGGCGAGGCTTTAACGCCGCCGCCTTCCCGGTTTTTATTGACGATCAGGGAGATCGCCATCACGAACCTCTAGACTTTAAATTAGTCAAAAACCTAGCAGATGGTTTAAGGGCCTATGGGGCCAGTTCCCCTTTTGTACTGGGTATGTTACGATCCCTGGCGGAGACCGCCCTGACGCCCAGTGATTGGACTAACTTGGCCCGTACCTGTCTGTCTCCGGGTCAATTCCTCGACTGGAGGTCTCTTATGTATGATTATGCCACTGAACAAGCAGCGAAGAACGCTAGTGTCCTTCGTCAGCCTGAATGGACGGTTGAAATGCTGATGGGGTATGGCCCATATGTGAACCAGCAAGCTGAATATCCCCCTCAGGTTTATGAGCAGGTAGGCAAGTTAGCAATAAGAGCTTGGCAGGCCCTCCCTCACAGGGGAGAAGGCGCTGGACAGCTTACAAAAATTTTTCAGAAACCCACAGAAACCTTCTCCGACTTCGTAGCACGTATGTCTGACTCTGTCCAAAAGGTCATGGGTGAATCCCCTAATACCACTGTTTTCTTGAAGCAGTTGGTTTTTGAGCAATGCTCAGAGGAGTGCAGGAAGATTATCACAGCCCATAAGAATAAGGGTTTAGAAGTGTGGCTCCGCCTCTGCCGAGATGTCAACCCTGCTAACTCTGGGTTGGCAGCCGCTGTGGTTGCGGCTATACAAGCCTCATCTACCGTCCCCTCCCGGGGGCCTCAAAAACCCTCGGGATGCTTTAATTGTGGGCAACCTGATCACTTCCGAAGAAACTGCCCCCTTAAGGGGCGCAAGCCACCGCCCGGGGAGGGGAGCCCTTCCTCGGACACTCCACTGTGCCCCCGCTGTGAACGGGGTCGCCACCTTGCTTCAGACTGCTATTCTAAAACTACCAAGGATGGGCGACCCCTACCCACCCCTGGTGGCCCAGGCGCCAGGCCAAAAAACCCCCAGAGGGGCCCTCCGCACCAGGGCCCCGCCCAAATTTGCGGTGCTCAACTAGTCCAGAAACCGAGGAAGGGACACCCCCTACCCATCACACCCCTAGAAGAGCGACAGCAGGAAGTGCAGGACTGGACCTCCGTACCACCACCAGACTCATACTAACCCCCAAGATGGGGGTCCAGGCATTGCCTTCTGACATGTCCGGTCCCCTCCCACAAGATACGGTGGGGATCGTCATGGGTCGCAGCAGTGCCACCATGAAGGGGCTAGTAATCCACCCGGGTGTGATTGACTCCGACTACACTGGCATAATTAGAATTATGGTTTCTTCCCCAAAAGGCATCGCTGCCCTCTGTCCAGGGGACCGGATAGCCCAATTACTTGTACTCCCTAGTTGCCATTCCCTGTTTCCGGCCAACTCTTGTTCTCGGGGAACCCAAGGCTTTGGATCTACGGGAAACACATTGGCCATGCTATCGCTAGAATTGGGAAAGCGTCCTGTCTACAGCCTTCAAGTAAATGGTCACAGTATGACTGGATTGCTTGACACCGGGGCCGATGTGAGTGTCATCTCCTTAAGGGATTGGCCTACAGCCTGGCCTTTAAGCTCCTCAACTGACCTGCTAAGGGGCCTCGGCTACGCCTCTACCCCTCAAAAAAGTGCTCAACAATTACACTGGGCAGATGCTGAGGGACATAATGGGATTTTTCAGCCATATGTCCTCGATACACCCATCACATTGTGGGGGAGAGAGGTCCTTAATTGCCTGGGTCTCCGGCTCACCAATGAAAACACAGATACGGGCTCAGCCCAGAGTGTGGCCCAACAGATTATGAAGAAATTTGGTTATTCTCCAGGGAAGGGTCTAGGAAAAACCCTCCAGGGAAAACCCGAGCCGATTGAGACCCAGGGTGTTGTAGGCAGAAAGGGTCTGGGTTTTCGGTAGGGGCCACTGAGCAGATAAAGATAAAGTGGATTACCACACAGCCGGTGTGGGTGGCTCAGTGGCCCCTTCCTAAAGAAAAGCTGGAAACTGCTCGCGTTCTGGTTGAGGAACAGGTCATGAAGGGCCATTTGCAGCCCTCCAATTCCCCTTGGAATACCCCAATTTTTGTTATTAGGAAGAAATCAGGAAAATGGAGACTATTTCAAGAACTTCGTGCTGTCAATGCAGTTATGGAGGTCATGGGCCCCATTCAGCGTGGCCTGCCCAGCTTAGCGGCCATCCCCAAAGGATGGAAGATCATAGTGATGGATATTAAAGATTGCTTTTTCTCCATCCCACTGCATCCAGATGACTCATCACATTTTGCTTTTACCCTGCCGGCTGTAAATCATACCACCCCAGACCAGCGGTATGAATGGGTTGTGCTGCCGCAGGGCATGGCCAACAGCCCCACACTATGTCAACTGTTCGTTTACAAGGTCCTGTACCCAGTGCTCCTGAAATGGCCCCAAGTCACTTGCATCCATTATATGGATGATATTCTCCTTACCGCCGCTTCCATTGCTCCTTTGGAGCAATGTTTCATGGCCCTTTCTGAAGCGATGGCCTGTGCGGGGCTTCACCTTGCCCCAGAGAAGGTGCAGAGAGGAGATAAAGCAGACTTCTTGGGGGCGAAAATTTCACCTCAGGCTATTCAACCTCAAAAGGTCACCCTTAGAAAAGATTGCCTCAACACACTCAATGACTTTCAAAAACTCCTTGGAGATATTCAGTGGGTGCGGCCCTATTTACCGCTCGCAAACTTTGAACTTTCCCCGTTATATGACATTCTTAAGGGCGACCCCCACCTGTCCTCTCCTCGAGAGTTGACTCCTGAGGCAAGAGAGGCCCTGGAACGGGTGGAAAGTACCCTCTCCGTAGCCTCGCTCAGCCGTCGGGACCCTGCCCTCCCTCTTTTATTATGTATTATTCCAACTCAGCGCCAACCTACCGGGGTGTTATGGCAGGGTGGCCCCCTCCGCTGGATCCATCCCCGCCTGTCACCGCAGCGTAGTACTGAATGGTACCCTGGCGCTGTAGCCCGACTGGGCTTTATTGGATTGTCTGAAGCTATTCAATTCATGGGACACAGCCCCTCGCAGCTCATTGTCCCATATGATAAGACCCAAGTCCAGACCCTGGCCGCCACCTCTGATGACTGGGCCATCCTCCTATGCTCCTTCTCTGGAATCGTAGACAATCACTACCCAAAAGACCCATTTTTACAATTTTATTCTCGGCACCCAGTTATCTTCCCCAAGATAACCTCCAATAAACCAATCCCAAATGCCGTCTCCATCTATACTGATGGGTCTAGCTCTGGTCTAGGCAGTATTCATATCCCTGGCCAGTCCTCTCAGACCCACTTGTTCCCTAACTGTTCAGCTCAAATTGTAGAATTGAAGGCAGTTGAGTTGGTGTTCCAGCAAGTTCACCTCCCATTCAATTTAATCTCTGACTCTGCCTATGTAGTGCAAGCAGTGCTCTGTCTGGAGGCAGCTGGCTTAATTAACTCTGCCTCCCCCGCCGCAGCTGTTTTCCGTAACATTCAGGACCTCATTCATTCCCGCACTCACCCCTTTTTTATTGTTCAACATAGAGCTCACCAATCCCTTCCGGGTCCCATTACCGAAGGTAATGCTGCTGCAGACCGTTTGACCCGTGTTCCCCTTATCCTGTCTGCCCTAGAGCAAGCTCTGCAATTCCACAAACAATTCCACGTTAATTCTAAAACCCTTGCTAGTCATTTTCACATTTCTCGGGAGGCCGCGCGCGGCATCGTCCGCAACTGTACTGCTTGTGCCCCACATCTCCCGGCCTTGCCGATGGGGGTCAATCCAAGGGGCCTTCGCCCCTGTCACCTCTGGCAGATGGATGTCACACATATTGCTGAATTCGGCAGATTGAAATACGTGCATGTCTCTGTGGACACCTGTTCTGGGATCATTTTTGCCAGTGCCCATACAGGTGAAACCGCCCGGCATGTTATCTCCCATTGCCTTGCTGCTTGGGCAGCATGGGGAGCCCCTTCCACTCTTAAAACAGATAATGGTCCTGCTTACACTAGCCAAGCCTTCATGGCTTTCCTAGCTGCCATGCGTGTCCACTGCTCCCATGGCATCCCTTACAATCCTCAAGGCCAGGGCATAGTGGAACGAGCACATCACACTCTCAAGGCTTGCTTACTAAAACAAAAAGGGGGAATTGGTGAGGGCCATTCCCCACAGAACAGACTAGCCCTGGCCCTGTTCACATTAAATTTTCTTTCACTCGATCGGGAGGGGCAGTCGGCGGCAGAGCGCCATTCGGGGACAGAGACACATCGATCCCGCTTGGCAATGTGGAAGGATACCATTTCGGGAAAATGGTTGGGCCCTGCCCCCGTCATAACCGCCACCCGAGGGGCAGTCTGTATCTTCCCACAGGACGCTGACTGCCCTTTGTGGGTCCCGGAACGCCTCACTCGGACTATCAAGGATGGATCCGCAGCTACGCAACCCGTCAGTACTGCTGCTGATACTGTGGATCCCCCTCCTGGGAGCAACGGAGGGGGCAGATGAGTATTGGGGTTTACTAGACACCCTGCCCCTACCAATCCCTGTTCATCATACATCTCCGCTCCTACCCCGCTTCTTTACCACCAATTACTCTCTGCAACTTCCAGCCGTTCCTATGGATGAAAGTATTAGCCCAGAGCAGCGCCCCCTTAATGTCACCCTGAAAGGCCTGCTCTGCTTCACGGTATGCCGCAACTTATCGGACCTGACAACAGATGGCCACTCCTGTGTCACCTTTTACCTTCCCCCCCACTCCCGTATGTGTTCAACTCCCGTTCATGTTCCTGCTTCACAACGGTTCCCAAACAAGCTCTATTCAGTGCCGCAACAGCACTTGCTTTTACTCTCTTTGTTGGAATGCTACTCTCTTTCAGACGGCGATAGTCGCCAGACTGCCGAGATATGTCCCTTGGCCTGTGAAATCCCCGTCGCCAGCCGAACTGTGGAGATCCAAGCGTGATTTCGGCCTCACTGCGGCGATCGTAGCCGCCGTCACAGCCTCCGTAGCTGCAGCCGCTACTGCCGCTGTGGCCTTCACCCAAAATATTGAAACTGCCACCGTTGTTAATAGCATGGCGCAAAACACTGCTAATGCTCTCCAGACCCAGGCGGCTGTGAGCGACCACGTGTTGGGGGCTATCCATATCCTGAATCACCGTATAGACTTGGTACAAGAACAATTGGATTCTCTGGTTCAAATCACCCAGTTGGGGTGCGCATGGCGCCTCCCCTCCCTGTGTGTGACCTCGGTACATTTCGACAATATCTCCCGAGCTGCTAACCTATCCCGCCTCCTTTCGCATCAACTGTAAACCAATTGGTCTCAGCGCATGGAACTGCTCCTAACCCAGTTGCGTACAGAGATTGTACGGGTTAATTCCACCAGGGTAGATCTTGCCATGGCGACCTCGTTGCGTGATTGGTTGAAGGGTGCGCTCGGCTTCCTCCAGCAGTGGGCGGGCACCGGTCTTTTGGGGGCTGCTTTGCTGGCAAGCGTGTTATTTCTTGTTCTGTGGATAAGAAGACGGTCCCGACAACAAAGCGTCCGTTATAGTCTACTTGTTCAGGCATTTGCCCACACCGCCGAGCGCGATCCATCGGCTCAGGTGTGGCTGTCTCTATTGGATCGCTCCTAGCCTCGACCCCCTGAACAGAGGGAGGTGTAGCCAATGACGGGCAACCTCCTCTGGGAAAACTACCAACCTAAGACAGGGAGCACACCTTGCTGTGTGCCACCCCCATGACGGGTAAGGAGTTCTTCCGCAGAGGATGACCTAAGACAGGCAGCCTCGCCTACCCTTACTAAAACAAAAGGGGGGAGATGTTGGGAGCTCATGGAGACTGCGCCACCAAAATGGCGCCGACCGGAAGGACCGCGCCCTGCCTTAAGCCCTCACCACGGCAGTGTCTGCCCAGCAACTAAGCCAGCTCATCGCCCATTGGACAGTACCCATCCTATCGGCGCCTCGCTCCCTTTGGTATAAAAGCAGTGGTAACAGGAAATAAAGTGTTCCGCTTCTCGTCTCCTGCTGAAACAGTGTCTCGGTCCTCTCCTTTGCGGGCAAAGGGGAACTTGGGCTGCGACAGGCCTGTCTATGGTTTGACTGAAGGATTGTCCAGGAATAGCTTCAGTTCCAGTTCAGAAAGGTGTCTTAGGGCCATATGTTGGTAATTTGTAGTTTCTGCTTCTACAGAAAATTTTGGAAACTACACAAAGAATGTGGACCAACATACAAGTAAAATACAGGCTTCAGATAAACTCTACATTTCAGAAATCTTCAGATTGCCATGAGGCTGAGATTTCTCTTCCTTTCTCTAATTTGTCACATTGAATTTGCTCTGCAAAGTCCAGAGTAGCTTTTCCTTGAGTGTGATTAAACTTTGATTGGCCCTATTCATATAATTGTTAAGTTTTGATTCAGGTTCCTTTAGATTTGCATGTCTTACGGATCAACAGCTAGCTGATCTTGAGTTTTTGAATGTTTAAACTTACCCTCAAACCAAACCCATTGGCGTTGAGTCAATTCTGACTCATAGCAACCTTACAGGACAGAGTAGAACTGCCCCATCAGGTTTCCAAGGAGCACACGCCACCAGGGTTTCCCTAAGTTTACTAGATATGTGTAAATGTGATACACCTTGAGTGTAGAATAATTCTGGAGATCATAATCAAAAGATATGGGTTTCACTCTTGGTTAAGTAGCTCTCCGACCTTCAGTGGCTTCTAAGACTGATATGTATGAGTGTGTGTGTGTGTGTTTACTACATACACATGTGCATACATGTATGCATATCTAATACATAATTAACTTATAATATTAGAGGAATTTATGGGTTATTGAGTAAGTTTCCTAGAGAAATATCTTAAAGTCAGCAGTTTTTTTTGTAAAGTATACTGAAAGAGTTAGAAAAAGGATAAAATGTTGATATAACCTACCATGAACAATTCTGAATGACTTTGAAGAGCATTGTAGGAAGGAGAGTAGTGAAGTAAGATTGTAAAACCCTGGCAGGTGATATGTCAGTGTATGGAATTAGTGGTGACAATGAAAGAATAAGAGGTTGTAGCAGTGTCTGTCTTTCTGCATTCATTCATTTTACCTAATGTGAGCCTGAAGTCAGCTGAAATTTCCGTCCCCTTTTAAATGCTTAGTCTTTTATGTTTCTTGGTATTTTATTTGGTAAGTTCTAAAAGAAGATAGATACTCAGACCTCCATTGCAAAAATTGCTTAACAGCTTAAAGGAAAAGTTTGTATTTATGTCAACCAAAGAAAAATCTTGGTAGCAGCAGCTTCATTGTTATAAAAAGTTTTTAGTTAAGTCTTTATTGTATTTTAGATATGTTTATTCTAATGAGGCCTTCTTTGTATTTTAATGTTGCTGAAAGATGGAGGCTTATATTTTCTTTATGGAAAACCATAGATGTCTGTTGATAGAATTTTAACATAAGCATCCTTGGGTTTAATGAAAATGTCACCATCCTGCGTCAGGAATTTGGACTGAACTCTAGATTTATAAGGAAATAATGCTCTGAAGAATAGATTTACCAAGATAGCTATGGATGACATTACTTTTATTTCTTTTCATAGAACCATAGTGTTGTAACATGTTTTTGTTCTTGTGCAGTGAAATATTCTCTTGTAACTCAAATTCAAATCTCAGAAAGATCAGAGTTAATAGAAAACCAAATGGAAGGCACTGGAGGGTGTGGAGAAAATAGAGACATTACTTTGTAACCTCTCTCTTATGCCGGGATAGCCATGCCACAGAAGTCAGGAAGCCATGCGGGATGCTTTGTACCCTTTGGTTAGTTATATTGCTTTTCATGTGAGAACCTTTTCAAAGTTTTTCTTCTGCCTCTGTATTTTTAAGAAATAAAAACTTAATGTAAGAACATGGAAGGTTATAAAGCATGAAGTTCCATAAATATTTATGCCAAACCGCAAAGTAGACAGTTCCTATTTTCTTGACATATTGGAGTCATACTTCATTCGTGACCTCTTGAATTGAAAAATAAAAGGAGTTAGTGTACCCTTTTCTTTCTTTATTTTCATTTCTTTAATGAGTTTTAGATGGTGGGAGCTGGGCTGTTAGGTTTGTATAAGTTTCTGTGGACTGTATTTTGTATCCTGGTCTTTAAGTATGGATCTAAAAGCTGACATTCTCTTATCACAGGGAAGATGATTTATACCAAAGTTTAGGCCTTAATGGTAAGCTAATCAGTTTTTGAGTGTTTATTGCTACTAAATTGAAAATAAAGTTTGTTTTTGTCAAGATGAGGAGGTTTGTATCTAAAAGCAAATTCCAAATTAGTCTTTTCATTTTATTTTAAGATCTTTCATCCTTATACACAATGTATAAAGATGTAATTTGTGATAACAGCAATGTAAGGAGAGAGGGAGAGTGGTGTAGGAGCAGTTTTGTAGGTTAAATTGAAGTTAAGTTGGTGTTGCTTTAAACTAGGTTGTTAGAAATTTGGGGTGTTAAGTGTTAAGGCCCATGGTGACTACAGAGAAAGTGTCTTAAAAATATACACAGCAAGGCCATTGTGTGTTCCTTTCTAGAGGTAGACATGAAGGGACGGTCTAGTGTAGATGCAGGGAGTGGCCCGTAGATTGAAGGGCAGCCTGGGCACAGGAAGGGTCACATCCAAGTGTAGGCATGTGCCAGGGCCCTTAACCCTGTCTTTTTCCATAGCTTCTGGGGTCTTCATACATTGTCTATTTCATTCCTAAATTGTTAACCTCTGCCTTGTTGTTAAACCACTTTCCCCCATTGTGTGTGCAATCGTTTGCCACCCTAAAACAAACACTAACAAGTACAATAGCAAACTCCCCCCCAATAAACTAACCATTCCTTGACCCTGTGGTTGCCCCCAAACTTCTTAGCCAACTTCCTGTGATTGTAGTCTACTCTTGGTATCTTTGTCTCTGAATCACTTATGAATTCCGTGTAATGGGTCTTCTACCTCAACATCTCCATTAAAACAATTTTGATGAAGTCTGTTAGCCTTCATATGTATACTGTTTGAGACTCTTGACCCATCACTCTGCTAATTTCCACTTGGGACTTCTGGCTTCTTTGAATAGCAAGTAGGGTTCTTGGTTGCTTGCAACAGAAAGTGATCTGGCTAATCTCGGCAAAAATGATTCTTTTTTTGGAAGATTGGCAGACACTATGAAGTTACCTTCCCCTTCTTGCTTGCTGACAGTGTTCTGATTTGGTTTGGACAACAGTTTGCTAAATCCACATATTTGCAGGTTCCCTGACAAGAGGTGACCATATCACACAAGGAGACTTCTGCAGAGAGGCATCTAAAATATTTTGCTTTCTCACATAAAGAGATATAGAGGAGACCTGCACTTCTTTTTACATTTAGTGCATTTGTGTGATGATATGATGCTGGTAGATACAAAAGCCAGATTTCACCCTAATGCAGCAAGCCCAAAGATGAAAAGCCAGTATAGCCAGGGTGGAGGAGCACAAGGAGGAAGGGCACCGGTTCTTGCTCATGTTGCCGAGGTCTCCCACTGAATGTGACCTGCCCAGCCCCAAACTGTGTTTTGAAGTAACATAAGTTACAGCGTTCTTTGTTGCCCAAGCTGCTGTTCCCTGTTCTGTTACTTGTATTCAGAAAAGCTGTTTGCTTCTGTTACTGATTCAGAACAGTGGTGGGGGAGAGTTAGACGGCCTGAAAACTAGAGAACCAGGCATAGGGACTGAAAAGGAATGGGGGCCAGGGCAAGAACCACAAACAAGCACATAGCTTAGGAACAGCCTGGTTAAGATGCTGCCTCTGGCACTGCCCACTAAACTGCCACTGGACGCTGGACACCTTCACCAGTGGGTGCCCCTGCTGTGAATGAATGGTAAACTATCCCAGTAGCCTTAAAGTAGCACTGGAATACAATGCAAGACATACACGTAAACTTAAACTTTCTACTAGTCACTTAAAAAAAGGTAAAACGTAACAGCAAGAATGAGTTTTTGCAGCATATTTTATTAAATTACATATGCCCATCATGGTGACATTTCAACATGTGATCGATATAAAAGAACCAACATAAAAAGAGTCTGCATTATTTTTAATACTAAGTCTTCAGAATCCAGTCCTGTTGTTTTCTAGCCACATATTCATTTTATGGCTGGGCATGACCACTTACATGTCCCATAGACTTTTCCAACTCAGAATTTCTCAACCTGAACAACCACTTTCCTTCCAAATCTGCTCTTCCCTGCTCTGATCCCGGACTTCATTTAATGGCACCAACCAATATCCATCGTTCAAATGAGACAGTTGGGAGTATCTCTCTTTCCCTTCACTCCTAACTTTTTATGAGTCACCAGGTCCTGTCCCTTATTACTCCTGACTTTTCCTCGAATTTTGAGCCCTGCTGACACAAATGAATAAGAACTTGGCTGCTAATCAAAAGCTTGGTGCTTTGAACCCACCTGGTGATCAGCAGGAGAAAGACGTAGTGATCTGCTTTCATAAAGATTACAGCCAAGAAAACCCTCTGAGATGCTTTTATACTGCCACCCGTGAAATTTAAGTGGACAGCACCTAACAACTATGATTGAGCTGTGTTCATTACTAGTTGTTTTTTGGAGAACTATTGTAGAAATCCTGTAACTTATCTCCTGCCGCCTCCTCTGCTTCTTGCCTTTCCCTTCTGTCTGTTCCCTACCTGTTCTATGGGACATACCTGAAGTCCAGGTTTTCAGTCCTCTGTGTAAATTTTTTCAGTTATTTGCATAGCTTGTTGACTAAATTCCAAGCTCCTTAGCCTGGCAAATCAGGCTGCCTTGTCTGTCCAGTCTTGAAGGCTGACAGTGAGTGGAAAGCTGACTGTGCTAGAAAGGCCTAAGTTGCAGTATCTTTGCAAACAAGCATTCGAATGTTTGATAAATGGAGAACTAGAAATCATATCATCTTGTTTTGTAGGTTAGATTTGGGAGAAAAAGAACTTGAGGCATCTGTTGTAGTGCATCAGCATAAAGCATCGTTACTTTTTAGCTGCCCTTTAGAGGTGATATGTCCATGTTAGTTAACTCCATGACTTCTAAAATCACATGCATCTTTGCCACTTGTATCCAGAGTACTGATGCTTCAACTATACTCTGCCCATTCTGTTCTTGCAAGTGGTTGTACCAAAGAAGAGTTGCTAAACAGGCAAGCTGCTGCCTGCTTTTATAACGTTTTACTGAAACACATACCATTCCATTACGTATTATCTATGGTTGCAGTTTGTGTTATAACAGTTAAGTTGGGCATTTGTGACAGGGACCATATGGCTTGCACAGTGTGAAATGTTTCCTATTTGGTCTTTTACATAAAAAGTTTGCCTACCCTTGCTTTTAAGCCATGTAATGTTGCAAAAACAGAGCCTTATGTAATATACAAATTAGGTGGTGATCTCTGATTAGGACTTACGAGAATATAGATAAAAAATAGACAAACCTTTTTGAGTTTGTATGCACTGTTTGTGAAATAGTTTTGTTAAAGTTCTTCATACTGCTTCTGTTTTGCTACATGTCATTAAGGAAAATTCTCCACTTTTCTCACCATGTATAGTTGTTGTTACATGCCATTGAGTCAGTTTTTACCCACAGTGACCCTGTATGCAACAGAGAGAAATACTGTCCCGTTCTTAGCTGTGCCTTTCTGCACAGTTCCTTCTGATTTGACCAATTCTTTATTGTTCATATTTATGAAAATGAGTAAGCCACTGAGGCAAAGTCAGTAGTCTGGATGTACTCAGGTGAGGTTTCCTATACCCAGGGTATAGTAAAATTATTTATTGGCCAGTGGGCATTAAAGTATGGACCAGTCAGAACTGATGTCAGCTGGAATGCTGAGCAGGGTCCAAGAGTGCTGGGAGTTGCTCTTCGGTTACGGGATGATGCAGAGGTCTGGGATCCAGAGACTGAGAGCTGGTTCAAATGGGGATGTTCCATGGGTTGGAATGGAAGGGTTAGTGTACTGGCTGATTATCAACCTTACTTCTACTGAAGCATGCATTACCTCCAGTGCAGCAAATATCCATTGGTACTGTCTTCTATCAGATATGTTTAAAATGCCTGTCATGGACTGGACACTTTTCAAGGTGTTAGAGATTCAAAATGAATCTTTGTGCTACTTGCCACTGAGAGGTTTACACATGAATGTGCTTGGAATGATGTGGGGTGGGAGGGTGACGGGAAGATCTGCTGGCAAAACAATGCATGCCCATTAAGGGTACAAGTGTTCTAGATTGAGAAAAACCTTTTGGAGTCTTGCACTAAGTCTGCACATTATCCTTTTTTACTATAATTTTTGCTTATTAAAAGAATTACATTTTTACAGGTGGTATTTCTTATTTAAGATGTAATTGAATGTATACATTTTAGATTGCCTGCCTGATCCGAGTCCCTTCTGAAGTGGTTAAGCAGAGGGCACAGGTGTCTGCTTCACTGAACACGTTTCAGATTTTTACAAACATCTTGTATGAAGAGGTGAGTTTTTAAACTTACTTTTAAGGTCTCATCCTTTATTTTTTAGAATTTTTCATTGCAGGTTGCTCTTCTGAACTCTGTGGGCCTTGTCCTAGCAGCCTTAGAGGGATCCTTAGAGCTAAATTTAATGTCCAGTTGTAGCTTTTTGTGTTAAATTATCTTTGTATTTATTTTATTTTATTTGAATTTTATTTTTCTTTTTGACTTTTCCGACTCGATGGCACTTGGCTTGGCTGGCTTTGAAATTTCTAAACAAATGCACATTGAGTGCCACTACTGTATCTGCAGGGCCCTGGTGGTGCAGTAGTTAAGTGCTGGCAGTTCAGATCTACCAGTTGCTCCTTGGAAACCTGTGGGGCAGTTCTACTCTAGTATAAGATCACTGTGAATCAAAATTGGCTTGACAGCAAAAGGTTTGGTTTGGTTTGATTTTGGGTACCAAGGACACATTTAAATACTTGAACGACAAGTAGACTTGGTAAGGAGCCTAGTGGTATACTGGTTAAACATTCAGCTAACCAAAGGGTCAGCAGTTCAAATTTACCAGCTACTCCTTGGAAACCCCATGGGACAATTCTCTGTCCTGTGTGGTTGCTATGAGTCAGGATCAACTCGATGACAATTGGGTTTTGGTTTACTGTGCAAGTGTCCTACATTGAAATCTTCCTATAGTTGTCTTGGAATCAGAGATGGAGTAAATTGTAAATATCTAAAGAGCAAAGATACAGTAAAACATCACTACAAAATTTAAGGACCCATGAAAAATGAGGATGGTAATAGAGTAATATTAGTGGCCAGTACCATAATGTTTATGTCAGGTAGAATTCCTCAGCAGTACCCGGCAATGACAAGGGAACGATTAGCTGCAGTCCCTTACAGTTTTCACAGAAGTCTTTTTTTCTGAAGAGACTCAATCTTGTGAAAATTTCAGTGAGTTTCAGTTTTATAAAAATTGTGATTAAGTGAAAGTATATAATCCAACTTAATTTTGCATCTCTGTGTGTCTGCAGATCTGTCTGCTCTCCATACTCAGTGATATTTCCAGTATCCTCTTAATGAGCACCTGTCCCCTCCTCTGTACCTTTTTGTCTCCCATCTAGAGAGAAACCAGTAGGACCACCTTCTATAAATGCACAGAACCATAAAATGCACACACACTATGGTCGCACTGTGTCACAGAGTGTCCAGTCCATTCTTATCTAAAAAGTTGCCCTCATTACTGGTTTCTGGTTGGGGCCAGCAGCAGGTCAAGGAGCCATGTTCCCGGGGGACCCTCCACACTGTTGGACCATCAATTCTGGTCTTTTAGAAGAGTGGACCATCAATTCTGGACTTTTAGAAGAGTTCTTGGGCTGTACCCCTCTTTTTCTTGTGTTGGCTCTCAGGAATTCTACGTTGTGTCCCCTGTAATGGCCGTCTTTGGTGGTAGCAGGGCACCATCTGGTTTTTCCAGTCTCATGTTGATACAGTTTGCCATTCATATGGGTCTTTCTGTATCCTGGGCTCTTTTTACCTTATGTCTTTGATGTAAAAATTACCCTTAATGGCCCCTCTGTCAGCTAGGTGAGGAGACATTGAATATTTATGTGTCTCAATGACATTTTTCCAGGTGAGGGCCCAAACTGAGCCATGCAGGTAGTTATTAGATAAATCAAGGCTTATCCAAAAGTATTTACCACCATTATGTTGAGCAATTATCGATGAGTTTCTGATATCTTTTGGTCAAAACTATATAATTTTACTTGATGTGAAAGGATAATTGGCATTCTGTGTATATTAGCTTTGGGAGATGTAGTTATTTAGAAGCATCTCAAAGGTTCTTTTGAATAGAAGGAATGTTGAATAATAGCAACTAAGTATGTAGTCAGGTTTGTTACTATTTATGTTCCTATTTTAAAGGAAGTTGACTGCAACTTTATATATCTTAGCCTAGCTTAGAAGCTTTAGCCTCTTAGAGAATTGTGGTAATTTTGAACGTTTTACAATTCAAATTTTGGAACAGGTAGATGTGCGTTATTCAGAATGTCATTCTGAAATCTCTGTCCTTGTAACTTTTCTAAGTTCTTGGCTTTTTATTTGTTTCAGGGCATCCGAGGATTGTATCGAGGCTACAAAAGCACGGTTTTAAGAGAGGTAACTCACTTAAATTTCTACTCTTGAAGCACAAAAGAGTGATGCTCCTTGTTTAGTAAATTGATACTTCTGAACTATCAGAAATCCATTTGGAGAAACTGCTTTAAAAAAATTAAAAGAAGAAATTATGATTAAAATAAGATAAAACCAAACCTCTGTTTACAGTCTTACCTTGCTTCTTGTAGAAGAATGAGTGGAATGGGTTTGCTCCAAGAGTGACTCCTGTGGTCAGAATGACTCATTCTAGAACTTCATTGTCATTCTAGGATGGCTAAGTGTTGGTTATAGCTGAAACATTCAGAAGTGATGCAGTGCCACTGGGTTTGGTTAATTTTTTTCCCCTGTACTGGTAATATATCAAGTTACTTACTGTAATGTGCAAAACTAATAAAAGTATTATCAATGAAAAAAGCACACTGAGGGACAAGTGTCTCATAAGCTTGTGTTTTGGCTTGCTGATGACAGGGAAGTTAGTGAAGTATCATGACCTGGGAGTTCAGTCTGGTCCGGAGCCCTGGGTCTGCAGTATTCCACACTACTACTGCAGCCCACACTACTCTCTGTGCCTCTCAACTTCTAAATTCTATGGTTGAAAAAGCAGAGCTTTACTACTGACACGTAATTTCATTATATTACCACAGGAGGCATGTTTTCAATCTTTGCCTCAGAGAGGAGAGGCTATTTTGAAGTAGAAAAATTGACTTAGAAAAGTCCGACACCCATTCATGTTAAAAACTCTCAGCAAAATGGGAATACAAGGGAAATTCCTCAGTGCAATAAAGGGCATCTATGTACAGCCAACCACCAATATAATCCTGAATGAGAGAAATTAAACGAATTCCCCTGAGAACAGAAGCTAGACAAGGATGCCCACTGTCACCACTTCTGTTCAGCATTGTATTAGAGGTTCTGGCCAGAGCAATCAGACAAGATAAAGAAATAAAAGGCATCCACAGTGGTAAAGAAGAAGTAAAAATCTCCCTGTTTGCAGATGATATGATCATATGCACAGAGAATCCTAAAGAATCCATAAGTAAATTACTGGATCTCATAGAAGAGCTCAGCAAAGTAACAGATTGTAAGATAAATATAAATTAGTAGGATTCCTTTACACTAACAAAGAGATCATCAAAGAGGAAATTACCAAATCAATACCATTTACAGTAGTACCCTAGAAGATAAAATACCTAGGAATAAATCTAACCAGAGATGTTAAGAGAGCTATACAGAGAAAATTACAAGGTCCTACTGCAAGAAACCAAAAGAGACTTATGTAAGTGGAGAAACTTACCTTGCCCCTGGATAGGAAGACTTAACACTGCAAAAATGTCTACTCTACCCAAAGTGATCTATGTGTACAGTGGAATCCCACTGCAGATTCCAATGTTGGTTTGTTAATGAGATGGAGAAACAAATCAACAACTTTGTTTGGAAAGGAAAGAAACCTGGATAAGTAAAACACTACTGAAGAAAAGGAACACAATGGGAGGTCTCACACTACCTTAGAACCTATTACACTGCTATAGTAGTCAAAACAGCCTGGTACTGGTACAAAAACAGATATATAGACCAATGGAATAGAATAGACAATCCAGAAATATCACCATCCTCCTATGAACAGTTGATATTCAACAAAGGCCCAAAGGTTTTAAACTGGAGTAAAAACAGTCTCTAACAAATGGTGTTGGCAAAACTGGATATTCACCTGCAAAATAGTGAAACAAGACCCATATCTCACACCTTACGCAAAAACTAATTCAAAGTAGATCAAGACCTAAATATCAAACCTAAAGCAATAAAGATCATGGAAATAAAAATAGGGAGAACAATGCAAGTTCTAATAATATGGCTTAGACAGACTACAAAATCTAACCAACAATGCACAAACAACAGAAGAGAAAACTGATAAATGGGAACTACTAAAAATCAAACAGATATGCTCATCCAAAGACTTTATCAAGAGAATTGAAAGATTACCTACAGAATGAGAAAAAATATTTGGCAACTACATGTCGGACTGACATCTGATCTCCATAATCTACAAGGTACTGCAAAATATCAACAAGAGAAAGATAAATAACCCAATTAAGTGATGGACAAAGGAAATGAACAGACACTTCACCAAAGAGGATATCCAGTCAGCCAAATGACACATGAGGAAATGCTTACAATTGTTAACTATTAGAGAAACCCAAATCAAAACTACAGTGAGATACCATCTTACTCCAGTGAGATTGGCCATGACCCAAAAGACACAAAACAACAAATGCTGGAGAGATTTGAACTCTCCTACAGTGCTGGTAGGATTGCAAAATGTTGTAACCTCTTTGGAAAGAAATTTGGTATTTTCTTAAAAAGTTAGAAATAGAAATACTGTATGATCCAGTAATCCCACTGCTCAGAACATATCCTACAAAAATACAGGCAGTTACATGAATAGATACATGCACATGAATGTTTATTGCAGCACAGTCCACAATAACAAAAAGATGGAATCAACCCTGATGCCCATCAACAGATGAATGGATAAACAAACTATGGTATATACACACAGTGGAACACTATGGAATGATAAGGAACAGTGATGATTTTAGGAAGCATCTTGTAATTGGTTATCAGCTAGAAGACATTATGCTGGGAGAAATAAATCAACTGCAAAAGCACAAATGTTGTATGAGACCACTATTACAAGAACTTAAAAAAGGACTTATACATAGAAGAAAAGACTCTTTGATGGCTACAAGGGTGGGGAGGGAGGGAGAGGGTT
The DNA here is from genome assembly GCA_028571685.1 of Heterohyrax brucei. Classification (NCBI taxonomy): domain Eukaryota; kingdom Metazoa; phylum Chordata; class Mammalia; order Hyracoidea; family Procaviidae; genus Heterohyrax; species Heterohyrax brucei. The sequence goes on along the minus strand of CM053158.1, from coordinate 58,800,056 downwards.
GGTCATAGATTAGATAGTTGATAGGAATTCGGTTAGGTAAAGGAGGTGACAGCGCACAGTAGAAGGCAGGTCAGCGTAACTGGACTATGTCATAAACTGAAAGGTTTTCTAAATTCAACCTAATATTTCAAAGGATAGAGCAGCAGGTACAGGGGTCTGGAAACCATGTTTTCAGGGGACATCGAGGTCAATTGGTATAACTAGTCTTTTGCTAAGAGAGTCTTTTGCACCCCATATTGGTAAGTGATGTTTGGGGTCTTAAAAGCTAGTGAGCTGCCATCTGAGAAATATTAATTAGTCCCAATCCACCTGAAACAGATGATGACCAAGAACATCAAAGACACCAGGTAAAATGAGCCCAGGAGATAAGAAGACCCTTGTGATTGGGGGATAGCATCAGCATGAGACTAGAAGAACCAGACAGTTCCTGGCCACCACCAAAGACAGTCTTGATAGGGGACACAATGTAGAGTCGCTGATGTAGCACAAGAAAAAGAGGTGTACAGATAAAGAACTCTGCTAAGAACTCTGGAGGGTCCCCTGGGAACATGGCCCCTAGACTTGCTGCTGCACCAGAACTGAAACCAGTACTGAGGGCAACACTTCAGACAAAAAATGGACTGGACTTGGGGACAGAGTGAGCATGTGGTGTGTATATTTTATGGTTTTATATTTATAGAAGGCTGTCCTACTGGTTTCTTTCTAGAGGGGAGAGGAGAGGGTGGAGAGTAGGAGACAAGTGTTTGTTGGGAGGATACTAGAAGTACAGAGTGAAAAGGAGGAGTGTGCTGTCACAGGGTGGGGAGAGCAGGTAGAGCTGTAGAGAGGTGGATATGCAAAACTGACTTGTATACTTTCACTTAATTGTAATATAAAAAATTGACTTATACAGATATGCATGATATAGGAGAAGTCTTTGGTTTGGGACTTTTAATTTTCTGTTCCAGGAAAGATAAGTGGGAACCTAAATACATCTGTTCTGCTTCTTTCTTTTGTATGTAGAGTTCTTCTGATACTAAAAAATTATCATGTATAAATAATGTTTTTAGTTTGAATAAATATTCTCATAGTTAGCAGAATATTGAGATCTTTTAAATCTCTAATTTTATTCCCCACTGGCTGTTTTAATTTTATTTACTTCTATTATTAATTGTTTAACTATGGTTTGAAGTCATCCTCTTTTTTAAAAATTAGCAATCTTATGTAACACCAGTGCTGTTACATATTATTTGAAGCATTGAGTTTTACAAGGAACAGCTGTTAGTGTGGCATAGTATAGTTAGTATAGATCTTTGAAGAACCTCTTTTGAAGGCAATCTGAGTGTTTCAAAAGTAGTTATTTGTATGAAGACTGCTTCTGCCTTTCAAAAACATCACCCATACCATATCTGTATTCTTTACTAATTATCTGACTCACTAAATGTGTTGTTCACTGAGATTTGTCCGGTATGCAGAAAGGAGGATAATAAACCTTTTTGATTTTTCTGAGAGATGTGGAATAAATGAATATATTTACATGCTATGGAATACTGGTTTGCTTACAAAGAGATGGACGAAACACAGGGTTACAACTATAGTCTGCTCTTTTAAAAATTTGTTTTGACATATGTTAGGCTAGCAATTAATTTCTAGGCTGCAGTCCTTTCAGATAGTGTGACCCTACTGAGATGACTTTGTTTACTCAAAATGGCAGTGCTTTGTTGGAAATTCAATTGGGGTCTTCTGTATTATGTGTATTCATAGGAGATCCTTCAGATCTGATTTTATTTGAAATATAGCTTTTGTAGAAATGCCTGATAGAATGAGAGAAGAATTATTGCTGAATGAAATGTAGCTTCTTTTCAAAATGAGAAACATAAGAAGTGATGTATCTACTTTAAACAATTTTTGTATTATAAATAGTTTTGATCCTTATATTTTTTTCTGACACCACTATCAAATCTTTTTGCAGAGAGCTTTGTTTCAATAAGTAAATGCATTAAGCTTTAGTGAGAATCACCAGGGAAACTTACAGCTTTCATTTTTTGTGCAGTTTTTCCTTTTAAATTGTATTTCTATGGCAGTAGCCCATTAGAGTGAGATTGAAATTTGAATCCATGCATTGTAAGATAGATTATGTATCTTCTTTAGATTTTGTGAATACTGTCACTTGTTTTTCACTAAATTTGATATTTGTGGAGATTGCATCTGTTATGTATTGAATTCTGTCTCCCTAAAATGGTGTCAGTTGGGCTGGGCTGTGGTACCCTGTGTCGTCTGATGGTTCTGCAGTTTGTTATAAATCCTCATCTCTGTGAAGCAGGGTTAGAGGCAGTTGTGTTAACGAGGCAGGACACAATCTGTAGTTTTAGGTTGTATGCTGAGTCTGTGACTTTTTTTAGAAATACACTTTATTGTACTAAGTGCAACTTTTCAACTAATTTTGCCATATAAAAACTTCCTCATTGTTATGTGACCTTAGTTGCTGTGCCCACACTGTAAGAGCACACTCCTCCTCTCTACTGTGTATTTCCCATGAGAGCAGCTCCTGTCCCCCTCTGCTTTCTTATCTTACCTCTAGACAGGAGCTGCCCCATTAGCCTCATCTATCTACTTAAGTCAAGAAGCACACTCTTCGCCAGTATCATTTTATGTCTTACAGTCCAGTCTGGTATTTGTCTGAAGAGTTGACTTCAGAAATAGTTTCAGTTGTGGCTTAACAGAGAGTCTGGAGGCCATGTCTTCAGGGGACCCTCTAGTCTGTCAGACCATTAAATCGGGTCTTTTTACTAAACTTCGAGTTCTATACCCACTTTTCTGCTGCTATGTCAGGGACTATTTGTTGTGTTCCCTATCAGGGCAGTCACTGGTGGCAGTTTTTAGGTAATTCTTCCAAACTCATGCTGATGTAGTCTCTGGTTTATGTGGCCCTTTCTGTCCTGTGGGCTCATGTTTTTCTTATGTCTTTGGTATTTTTCATCCTCCTTTGGTCCTTTGCAATTGGCTGGGATCAGTTGATGCTTCTCCGATGGCTGCTTGCTGCCTTTTAAGATCCCAGGTGCCACTCACCAAAGTGGAGCGCAGAACATTTTCTTAATAAACTTTGTTATGCCAGTTGACCTAGATGTCCCCTGAAACCATTGTCCCCAGGCCCCTGCTCCTGATACTCTGGTCCTTTAAGTGTTTGGATGTATTTGGGAAGCTTCTTAGCTTTTGGTTTAGTCCATTTGTGCTGACTTTTCCTGTATTGTGTGTTGTTCCTTCCTTCACTTAAAATGATTCCTGTCTGATGAATGGATTGGACTTGGCGATGCAGAGTGACCATACATTGGGTGCACTTTATGGTTCTATGCATCTATAGGATATCATCCTGCTGACCTCTGGCTGGAGGAAGGGGAGTGGGTGGAGAGGAGGGGAAAGGAGGTTGTTGGGAGGATGAGACATGTATGGAGCAGAGAGGAATAGTGTGCTGTCACCAGGCAGGGAGAGCAGTGGAAGCTGCATATAGGTGGGTGTGTAAATTTATACGGGAATGTACATTTTCACTCAGTCATAATAAAAAAGAAAAAAAAAGATTCTTGTCTACTATCTAGTTACTAAATATGCCTCTCCCTCCAATTCCCATCCTGTAACCATCAAAGAATGTTTCTTTTTTGTACTATGCACATGAGGACCTTTTCTGTTGAAATGGGCCCACACAGCTTTGTGCAGGAGTGGAAGGCATTCAAAGTCTGTGGACCCCTTCTGCCTGTGCCTAGGCAAAGGGAACTGTTTTTGTTTTGAGTTCCTGTCTTACGGGAGCTGGAAGATTATTTTTTTCCTATTTGTTAGTTTGTTCCGTCTCCAAGGCTGAGAGAATAGCTCAGGGCGCATAAGGGGTCCTACTTCTGGCCCAGGGGTTGTGTCAGTCTGGGGAGCCAGTTTGGGCCTAGTGCAGACTGGAAGGAGGACAGTTAAAAGTGAGGGAGGTTTATCCCAAAGGACTTTTTAGATCTGCCCGCTGTAGGTTAGATACAAGTTACTTACCTCTTGACAGATTAGTGCTGCTTTTCACTGATGCTGGAGGCATGAGTAGACTTCATCACAAGGTCTGCCCCATGTGGAAAATGCCACTGCTTGCCTCACAGTGCTCGTGCCAGTTGATCTGGCCCACGTGGTGCCGATTCCTGCTGAGTCAGGTCCAGCCCCTCCTTACTACTTCTGAAACTTCTTTGTCTCTCCTGCCAATCAGTCAGATTCCTCAGCTTTGCATTTGATGTTTAGAGTTCCTAGAATGTCATATATAATGAATTCACCTTTTTTTTTTTTGGTCTTTTTTGTAATTGGGATCACAGGAAATATCTGACTGCTCTTCCATCCTGGCCCTGCTGAGTCAATGTTTTTTGACCTATAAAAGAGAAAAGTGAGCAGAGAGGAAAGGGATGTTACTACTATCCAGTAAAAAAGCTCAGTAAAGACACAGAAGCTCTTATTGTGACAATTAACAAACTAGACCTTGTTAACTTATACAGAACTTTTTATCCACCAACAGATAAAGACACCTTCTTCTCCAGAGCACACAGAATGTTTTCCAGAATGGACCATGTGTTAGGACATAAAGCAAGTCTCAACAAAATCCAAACCATTGAATTATTGCAAACTGTCTTCTTGGACTCCATATTACTGCAACTACTGTGGAGTGATCTTTCTCATTTTACAATGTTGTCAGTGTTTGTTTGATGTATTTAGGTACTCTGGTGTTGGGTGCATGAATATTTAATATTGTGAAGTCATGTTTGTGTATTGAACCTTTCAGCAATAAATAGTGACCACCCTTTTCCGAGATGGTGGATTTTATATTACAATCTATTTTATCTGATGTTAGTATTGCCATACCTGCTCTTCTTTGTATGAATTCAATAGAGGGCTGTCTACCGACCCTATGATGTGGATTAGTAAAGGCTGAAGTGATGCTGCATCTGCTCAGCAGTGATTGCTCCAGGCAGTCTTATATTAAGAAGCCAGGAGTTGACGAACAGCTGCCGAAATCAGTTAGGCCGTCATGTGTGCGAGGCCCTACTTTCCAGCTGATGACAGAAGCACCTCTTTGGCCATCCCCAGATAGTATGACGTGGTTCAGTTAGGGAGGTGTTATGGCCTTGCTGCCATCCTCATTTGGGCCACTTCTGTACTGTCCTACAAACCCTTTTTGCTGGAGAAGCACTTTCCAGACTGGCACTGCTTCTCAGCTTGGGAATTACTCCCTGCTGAGGCCTCTGGTTGGGTTACTCAGCCTCCCAGCTGACAAAGATGGCATCCCAGCTGAGCTGCCCGCCCTGTTGTGAAACCACAGAGTCTATGGTGCAGCTCAGAAAAGAGAGGGTGGAGGGGCAGTGGCACTCTCAGTCAGCAGCTGGGGTCTCAAAATGTGGGTCTTCCATGTAGTGTCTCTCTGCTGCGCTATATGCTGTTTACTTTAGCACTGCAGTTCAGCATGTTTGCTGGATCATGCCCTTCCCTGTATCCCACATAACAAAGACGGTGTCAGTACCTGCAGTCTGCCCAAACGGTGAGTGAGCATGAGTGGGGCTTAGCACACACTGCCTTGTTAGAGAGAGGTAGTTTCCTATTTAATGGCACGTAATCCAATCTGACAACCCTATGCCATATTGTAAGGTTTCCTGGGTGTCCAGAATGCTCCATTCAGTTAGTAATTCAGGCCTTAGTTCTCAGAGGGAATTGAAGAGACATGTGTCTAGGCTGTCATCTTAGCCCCCTGCTGAGAGTTTTTAACATGAATGAATGTTGGACCTTGTCAAATGCCTTCTCTGCATCAGTTGGTAGAATCAAGTGATTCTTATCTTTTGTTTTATTTATGTGGTTGACTGCATTAATTGTTTTTCTAATGTTGAACCATCACTGCATCCCTGATACGAATCCTACTTGGTCATGGTACAGTAATTTTTTTGATATGTTGTGGAATTCCATTGCTTAGAAGTTTGTTGAGGATTTTTACATCTAAGTGCGTAAAAGATATTGTTCTGTAGTTTTCCTTTTTTGTGCTATTTTTACTCAGTTTTGGTATGAGGTATAGAATGAATTTAGAATTATTCCATCCTTTTCTATGTTCTGAAATACTTTTAGTAAGAGGGGAGTTAACGATTCTCTCTAAAAGTTTTGTAGAATTCTCCATAAAACCATCTGGGCCAGGACTTTTTTTGGTTGGGAGTTTTAAATTTATGTTTCAATCTCTCTTTTTTTGTGATGAGTTTATTGTGTTATTCTATTTGTGTTAGTTTTGGTAGATAGTGTGTTTCTAAAAACTTGTCTGTTTCCTCTAGGTGTTCACATTTATTAGAGTACAAGTTTTCATAGTATTTTATATTGATTTTTAAAAAAATTTCAATTGAGTCTGTTGCAGTATGGCCCATCTCATGTCCTTTTTTATGATTGAGTGAAAATGTACATTCTCATATAAATTTGCATGCCCACCTATATGCAGCTTCCACTGCTCTCCCTGCCCAGTGACAGCACAGTCTTCATCTCTGCTCCATACATGTCTCATTCTCCCAACAGTCTCCTTTCCCCTCCTCTCCACCTACTCCCCTGCCTCTGGTAAGAGGTCAGGAGGACTATGTTCTCTAGATGTGTAGGACTATAAAGTGCACACATGATATGGTCACTCTGTGTCACCAAGTCCAATCCATTCTTGTCTGAACAGTTGACTTCCATTATGATTTATGGACACGAGCAGCATCAGGGCCAGGGGCCATGCTCCCAGGGGAACCCCAATGCCCCTGGAACATCAATTGTGGTCTTTTAGTGGAAATCTCAGGGTGCACCCCTTTTTATTCTTGTGTTGCCAGTGAGACTCAACTATGTGAGCTCCATCACGGCTATCACTGGTGGTGGCTGGGCACCATTCAGTTCTTCCGGTCACAAGTCGATGTAGTCACCCACTCATGTGGGTCTGTCTGTCTTCTAGGTTCTCATTCCTCCATGTTGTTTTGGTCCTTGGTGATCATCTGTTCCTGCTGTGTTGTGACCATTTGGTGTACCCTCAGATGGTAGCTTGGCAGCTGCCACTCACTGATGTGGGGTGCAGAAGGCACTCTTAGCAAAATGCTAGTTATGTCAATTGACCTTGATTTCCCCTGAGAGCTTAGCCCATGGCCCCCTGCTCCAGCTACTCTGTCTTTGCAATATTGGGTTAAGATGGGAGGAGTAATCATGTTATGTTTAAGTCCAGTTAATATTGATCTTTCTAATGTGTACTTTCACAGATATGACCCAACCAAATTTCTGTCAATTATCTAAACTCTCCCCCCTCGCCCTCTCTCCCTCCCCACCCTTGCAGCTATCAAAGAATCTTTCTTGCATGCATGAGTCTGTTTTTAAGTTCTTATCTTAGAAGTCTCATAAAATGTTTGCCCTTTTGTTGCTGATTGCTTTCACTCAGCATAATGTACTCCAGTTGAAACTGGGTTATGAGATGCTTCCTGAAATCATCATTGTTCTTTATCAGTGCGTAGTGTTCCATTGAATATATATACCATAGTTTACCTATCCATTCCTCTGTTGGGCATCTGGGTTGATTCCATCTTTTTGCTGTTGTGGACTTTGCTGTGATAAGCATTCGTGTGCATGTGTCAGTTGGTGTGCATGGCCTTGATTCTGTAAGATATATTCTGAGCAGTGGAATTACTGGGTCAAATGGTATATCTATATCCAGCTTTTTAAGGAAGTGCCAGCTTGTTTTCCAAAGAGGTTGCACCATTCTGCAATCCCACCAACAGTGTAGGAGAGTTCTAATTTCTCCGTAGCCTCTCCAGCATTTGTTGTTGTGCATTTTTTGGATCATGGCCAATCTTGTTGGGTTGAGATGGTATCTCATTGTCGTTTTGACTTGAATTTCTTTAATAGCTAATGATCGTGAACATGTCCGGATATGTTTTTTGGCTACCTGGATCACTGCTTTAGAGAATTGTCTGTCCATCTCCTTTGCCCATTGCTTAATTGGATAATTTATCTTTTCTTTATTGATATTTTGTAGTACCTTATAGATTATGGAGATAAGACGTTGGTCTGACATTTAGTTGCCGAATATTTTTTCCATTCTGTAGGTGGCCTTTTAATTCTATTAATAAAGTCTTTGGATGAGCAAAAGTGTTTGATTCTTAGTAGTTCCCATTTATCTATTTTGACTTCTGTTGTCTGTGGTTTGTTTGATAGATTTTGAAGTCTGTCTACAATGTATTAAAGCTTCCATTGTTATTTCTATTTTTTCTTCAATGAGCTTTATTGTTTTAGATTTGATGTTTAGGTCTTTTATCCAGTTTGAGTTGGTTTTTGTATAAGGTGCAAGATAATGGGTCTTGTTTCAGTTTATTGCAGATGGATATCCAATTTTGCCAGCACCGTTTGTTGAAGATATTGTTTTTACCCCAGCTTAATGTCTTAGGGCTTTTGTCCAATATCAACTGTTCATAAGAAGATAGTGTCATCTCTGGGGTCTCAATTATGTTCCATTGATCTGTCTGATTCTTTTTGTACCAGTACCAGGCTGTTTTGACTACTGTGGTAGTGTAATAGTTTCTAAAATCAGGTCGTGAGAGGCCTCCCAGTGTGGTGTTCTTCTGTGGTAGCACTTTGCTTATCCCGGGCTTCTTCCCTTTCCAAACAAAGTTGGTGATTTATTTCTCCATGTCATTAAAAAATGTCCCTGAAATTTCAATTGGGATTGCATCATATTAGTAGATTGCTTTGGGTGAAATAGACATTTTCACAATGTTAAGTCTTCCCATCCAGAGCACGGTAGGTTTTTCCATTTATCTTAGTCTCTCTTAGTTTCTTGTAGTAAGGGCTTGTAGTTCTCTTTGTAAAGGTCTGTTATTTCTCTGGTTAGATTTATTCCTAGATACTTTATTTTCTTAGGGGCTATAGTAAATGGTATTCGTTTGGTGATTCCTTCATTAATAATCTTGTTGGTTTAAAGGAATTCCGATATACTGAGGTTTATCTTGTATCTTGAGACTTTGCTGAACTCTTCTATCAGTTTGAGTAGTGTATTTATGAATTTTTTAGGAGTCTCTGTGTATTCAATCGTATCATCTGCAAATAGGGAGATTTTTACTTCTTTGCCAGTGCAAATGCCCTTTATTTCTAATTTTTTTCTAGTTTCTCTGTCTAGAACTTCTAGTACTGTGTAGGAGAGTTGAAAGTGGGCATCCTTGTCTAGTTCCCGTTATCAAGGGAAATTGTTTCAGTCTCTTTCCATTGAGGATGACGTAGGCAGTTGGCTTTGTATAAATGGCCCTTATTGCATTGAGGAATTTGCCGTCTATTCTGTTTTGCTGAGAGTTTTTAGCATGAATAGATGTTGGACTTTATCAAATGCCTTTTCTGCATCAATGGACAAAATCAGGTGATTCTTGTCTTTTGTGTTATTTATGTGGTTGATCCCATTAATCGTTTTTCTGATGTTGAACCAGCCTTGCATCCCTGGTATGAATCCAACTTAGTCATGATGGATTTTTTTTTTGATATGTTGTTGTATTGGCAAGAATTTTGTGGAAGATTTTGCGTCTAGATTCATGAGGGATATCTGTCTGTAGTTCTTCTTTTTGGTTGGGTCTTTTCCTGGCTTTGGTACCAGGATTATGCTGGCTTCATAGAATGAATTTGGGAGTATTCCATCCCTTTCCATACTGTGAAATAGTTTCAGTAGTATTGGAGATAACTCTTCTCTAAAAGCTTGGTAGAATTCTGCGGTGAAGCCATCTGGGCCTGGACTTTTTTTGGTTGGTAGTTTTTTGATGACTTTTTCAATCTCTTCCTTTGTGATGGGTTTAATAAGTTGTTCTGCTTCATGTTGTGATAATTTGGGTAGGTGTTATGAATCTAGGAAGTTGTCCATTTCCTCTAGGTTTTCAAATTTGTTAGAGTACAGTACATTTGTTAGAGTACAGTACATAGTATTCTGTTATGATATTTTTGGTTTCTGTTGGATCTGTTATGACAACTCCCCTCTCATTTCTCATTTGGGTTATTTGTTACCTTTAGAATTGCCATACCTGCTCTTCTTTGTTCATAGTTAGCTAGATATATATTCTTCCATCCTTTAATTTTCAGTTTGTTCCTATCTTTATGTCTAAGGTGAGTTTCTTGTAGGCAACATATAGATAGGTCATGTCTTTTGGTCCAAGATGTCACTTTACTGGAGTGTTCAGTCCATTTACATTCAATGTAATTGTTGATAGGTGTGTGTTTAGTGCTGTCATTGTGATATGTTTATTTTTGTGATGATGTTTTCTGTGTTGCTCTTATTCTCTTCTGGGACCTTCTTCTTTGTGAGTTGATTTTTCACCTTTTTCAGGGTTGGTTTTGTGGTTGTTGAGACTCCTGTATTATGTTTCTTGATTTGATATGTTGCTTCTTTATTGTGCTTTATGGCTGCCCCTATGATCCGTCTTAATAAGCTTATAAACCCAATTTAATTACTACAAACCTTATTAACTTCTCCATCTGGAAGGAGTATAATGACTGTAGTACATCCTTCTTTTTATTATGATGACTTCATAACTTTTGTGATATGATCACTGGATCATTTCTTTCACTATTATAACTTGATTGAGTAAGTTTCTGTGTGATGTGTTCTGTATTTGCTTCTAAAATATGAAATTAGTGGTTTTATTCTTCTGAGCCAAGAGATTCTTTCAATATTTTTGTAGCTGTGGTTTGGTTTTTACAAAGTCTGGGTTTGTTTATCTGCAAATGTCTTAATTTCATTTTCATATTTCAAAGATAGTCTTGCAGAATATGTAATTCTTGGTTGGAAGTTCTTCTCCTTCAGGGCTTTGAATATGTCCTGCCACTGTCTGTGTGCCAGCATTGTTTTGGCTGAGAAATCTGATGAAAGCCTCCAGGGTTTCCCTCTGAATGTTAGCTTTGCTTTGAGTCTTGTTGCCTTTAAGGGTTTCAGCTTATATTTCATTTTGTTAAGCTTAATTATAATATGTCTTTGGGTCTTTCTTTTGAGATCTATATTGAGTGGCATTCATTATGCATCTTGGATATCTATATTGTCTTCTTTCATAATTTCTGGGAAGTTTTCTGTCAGCAGCTCAGCAGCAGTATTTTCTGTGTTCTCAGGTGTCTCACCCTGTTCAGGAACTCCAATTAATCTCAGATTGTTCTTCTTAACAGAGTCCCACATGCTTCTTACTGCTTCTTCATTTTTCTTGTTTCTTTTTTCTGATTTCTCCTCATAGATGCTGGAGTCAGTAGCTCTGTCTTCCAAGTCAGAAATTCTCTTTTCCTTTTTTCCATTCTGTTTTCTTGGCTTTGAAGTTTCTATGTCTTTGATTTTGTTCTTGATCTGTTGGATTTCAGAGTACTGGTGTTCCATCGGATCGAACAGCTTGCTTAATTTTTTGTTTTGCTCTTCTGCATTTTGTATAAGGTCTAGGAGGGCTCTGTATATAATCCTTTTGTATTCACCTTCTGATAGTTTCAGAAAGGTTTCTTCATCTTGGAAGTTCTGTGGTTGTTTCTTTTTGGGGACCTTCTGAAGCCGTGGGTGATTTCTTGGTTACACTTTTATCCAGAGTTTGTTGCTTTTTGGACATCATGTGAGTCAGTAGAGTTGTTTCTCTAGGCTGTCTTAAAATGAAAGGTAAAAGATATCTGACAACTTCCAAAGTCAGTCAGGTTTTAGGTGTACTGGTCCCTCTTACTATCTGGCAAAGTAAGCACCTCTCTATCCATCCCCAGATGTTATAAACTAGTTCAAAATACAGAAAGGCTACTGCCCTGCTGACCCCTGCTGCCAGGTCCCAGCCATAGGCTACACTGTGTAGAATACTGCTTTACTGCTGGAAAAGTGCTTTCCTCTGGTTAGATGCTGTCTTCTAGCCTAGGAATTAGGTCCTGCTGAGCCCTCTGTAGGGATATATCTGCCTCCCAGTGGAATAAGATGGTGTCCCACACAAGCTCCCCACCTGCTCTGGCACAGGCCAGTCAGTGGCAGAGGCAGAGAGGCCAAAGGTGCTGAGATGCACAGAGTCCAAAGCTGAGCTCTCAGAATATGTCAGTCTTGCCCACCGTTCCCACCAGCAACGCATCTGAGACCAGCTGCCAGTCAAGTTCCAGCTCTGCCCACTGGCCAAGACAGAGAAAAAAAAAGTTAAAATGGTGAGTTACCCTCAATCCGTCAAAGCCAGCGCTCACCAAGAGCGAGGGTCAGCGAAAGAGAAAAAGCTTTCCACTCAGTGGTATGAAGACTAAATTAACAGCCCTAGGGCTCACTAGATATCCAGGAGGCTCCGTTTAGTTATCAGTTCAGGTCTTGGTTTCCAGAGGGATTTAGGGAGACATGTGTTTAGTCCACCGTCTTGACTCATACCCCCCTGGTGCTGCTTTCTTGATTGTGTGAGGTTCCCAATTCTCTGCTTGCTTTTCTTTCCTTTTATCTCTTGTAGGACGAAAAGATTAAGGGTGGGACAAGCCATACTCCAGGGTAACTCCCTTTACAGTGGAGCAGGGAGGTGATCTTATAAAGGGGTTTATAGTCCCACCCTAATCCTTTAACATACAGCACAGCAAAATCACAAAATGGAAGACGATTGTAGAATACAGGGGCTTATGGCCTAACTACATAGCTACACATATTTTTGGAGGGACACAATTTGATCCACGGCAGTCATCATCTGTTCCAGGTAGATTGGGACTAATTAATGTTCCTTGGATAGCAGCTTGCTGGCTTTTAAGTCCCTGAACATCACTTACCAATATGGGGTGCAAAAGACTAGTTATACTAGTTTACCATGATGTCCTCTGAAAACACGGTCCCCAGACCCCTGTATCTGCTACTCTGTCCTTTGAAATGTCAGGTTGAGTTTAGAAAACCTTTTAGTTTATGGTGTGATCTGTTTATGCTGACCTGCCTTCTACTGAGTGCTTTTATACCCTTTACCTAACTGAATTCCTGCCAACTATCTAATCTGTGACCAACCCTCTCCTTCCCTACCCATGTAGCGGTCAAAGCATCTTTCCCTCTGTGCATAAGTGCTTTCTAAAGTGCTTGTAGTAGTGGTCTCATGCAATATTGTCCTTTTGCAGCTGACTGATTTTACTGAGCATAATGTCTTCTAGTTGATACCAGCTTATGAGGTGCTTCCTAAAATCATCATTGTTCTTTATCATTCCATAGTGTTCCATTGTGTATGGATACCGTAGTTATATATACCGCAGTTTGTTTATCCATTCATCTATTGATGGGCACTAAGGTTGATTCCATCTTTTTTGCTGTTGTGGACTGTGCCTCAATAAACATTTGTGTGTGTGTATCTTGAACTGATTATTTGAATCACCATGAAGTTATTATGAAAATTAAATGAAGTTATCTATGTAAGGTGTTTTATACGGTGCCTGAAATGTTAGATACGATTGTTAGTATTCTTGGTAACAGTGTAAAGGACTTTGATAGGAAACAACACCTGCTTGTGAGATACAGCTTTGTCACTTGCTGTTTCCTCTTACAAAGTTACTTAACTTTTCTGGACCTGAATTTGCTCCTCTGCAGATAAAGCTTTGCACAGACTGTTACTCTGTGAATCTGACAGCAGTCCTGTGAGGCAGCTATTACGTTAATATGGCCTTCTAGAGACTCGGATGTTAAGAAATCTGCTTCTGGATTTTTAGGTACTGAACAGGTATGCAACCTTGATCTGTCTGCATTTCAGTATGAGAATGCCATTTCATGATGAAGGGTAACAGTCATTGGGTTTGTACTAGAAGCCAAATAACAGTTATTACTTGTGGAGCTTCTCAGCCACAGTTGGGGAATGTTTCATCCAAATGTTTTCTGGAACAGAAATTGTTTATTCAGTTAATGAATTGCAACCAATTTTATATTCATTGACAACTTCTGTGGGAAAAACAGCTTATTGCTATAATAGTATAAAATTACCTTAATTGATGTTTAAGTTGTTGAAAATTATTACTGTAAATGAATTGAAAAAGTTCATCCTTTTTTTTTGTTTAGATTACTGATTACTGAATTTTAATTTCCAGGTAAGATTACCTATTTAGAGGAACACATTCTGACCGCGAGATTACAACACTTGAGTTTTTCTGTTGAAGAATGTTATGAAGCTAATAGAGCTATAACTTCTCTTATCTACTATCCTTAAACCAGTATGCTGCTTCCCAGTTTCATAGTAGTAAAAAGAAGAGCGAAACTTAGTGATAAATAGAAGAAAGTTTTTCCTCCTTGTATCAGTGCTGTGTGTCTGTGTGTTTACATGAAATTGTTGCCTTGGTTTACATCTTCCTTTTTCTTTTGGTTTATCTTGACATTTCACTTCTGTTTGGCTGCATATAATTTTGCCTTGTCTTTCCAGATAGTATGTCTTCCTCTTGAAAACGATTACTGGAAAAAGTGATTATAAATCTTTCCAAACTTTTAATGAGAAATCATTTTTTAGTTAAAATCCAATGCAAACATATTGAATCTTATTTTAATCCTACATAATTCATTTTATTAACTATGACCACATAGAACATCTGTTAAAATTCCGTAATGTACTCTTCATGGGAAAAGAAAAAAGTCTCTGTTTGCTCTTGGAGTTTGTCCATTGTTTTATTGTTCAGGTTTTCAATAAATGTGTAATGAGAGTTTCTTATTAATCTTATTAATATTAAACAAATGCAAATGAAATTTCCCCTTTAATCAGAGTTTGAGTCACCAAATGGCATTTATATTAGTATAACTTTATTGATGTTCTATGAAGAATGAGCAATAGTTTATTCTTTAATTCAAGAAAAATTATTACTTCTCAAATAGGAATTTTAGTCTACAGTTTTTCATTATCTGTTAAATAAACAAGTATTTTTAGAAAGAACAATTCAGTAAAGTCATCTTAATGTAGAAAAATTACTGTCACATTTTGGTGCATATTTTCTCAAGTTTTGTTTACATGAAACCAGCTGCTATTTACTTTTCTCATTCTTTGGACAAATTTCCTTTGTGCTGCACAATTTTGAAAATACTACGTTTCCATTGTTGTATGTTGGCCACGTTGTCCTGAAGGGACACTGTTCCTGTGTATAGGATTTACTGGGATCAGAATGCAGTAACGAGACTCCTCTGTGTAAACACTTAAGAAAGCTATTGGATAAAGGTGGAGATTTTCTCTTAATTTTTTTAGTTTTTGAAGGCGATCTGTCTTTATTATTCCTTTGCTTGTGTTTTTCGTCCCATGTGTAATACCTTCTTCCTTCATCTTTCTGTGTCGGTTTAGGTTGCATTTAGCCTACTTATAATAGAAAATGTGACTACAGCAGCGTAACCAAATACTTTTTATTTTCTTTCCATAAAAAGAAATCTGGAGATGGTTAGACAAAGGCTGTGTACTGGGTAAGTGAGGGCATTGGTGTTTCAAGGTGTTTCACTGGCATCAGTATTCCAGCTCATTGACTCATGGCCACAATGTAGCTGCTGGACTTTTAGGCATCATGGCCCTGTTCAAAGCATGAAGAAGGGGAAGGGCAGGACCAGTACTAGTTTTATATGTCCCTCTGTTTACCTGGAAGACAAAAGCTTTCATGGAACAGAATGGTGTCCTAAGTCCTTCCTAAGACATATGGGTACTTGGAAGTTGATGTAATTTTTGGGTGCAGTAGATGAAGGCAGGCGAGGAGGGGAGGGATTGGGAGTGTTGTTACTGAGTCACCATATTCTGCCATATTCTGAGTCTGCCATATTCTGAGTCTGCCATATTCTGTGTATTAAAATCTGTCTGTCTTAAGTTCTATCCTTTCAAAAAGGAGAGCAGCTCACGCACGTCTGGCTTTAGCCCATACTTGGGTATCATGTTGTTAACATCCCTGGTGCATTTTTCTAGGCTATATATATTTTTTGATATTTAATTCTACTCTGAAAATTATAATATCTGTTATTTTTCTGCTGGCTTTGTTCTCTTGGGCACCAGTGTGGAAGCTTCTGTTTTTAAAAAATCACTTTGTGGGTTTCTGCTGTAATTATTAAGTGACTTTATTTTGTAAGTGGAGCCCTTGTTGCACAGTGGTTAAGAGCTCAGCTGCTAATCAAAAGGTCAGCAGTTTGAATCTACCAGCTGCTCTTTGCAAACTCTACATGGCAGTTCTGTTTTGTATTATAGTTGCTATGAGTCAGAACTGACTAGACAGCATTGGGTTTAGTTTTGGACTCTCATAAGGATTATATGAAGTAATGCATATCAAGAACTTGGCACAGTGACTGGAACATTGTAAGTACTCGGTAAATACTGTTATTGAGGGGGCACAGGCAGATGGATAGAATCTGCTTCGGTAGACATGATCATGAAGAGCAGTGGCTTATAATGTGTATGATCCCATGTTTGCAAGATTTTCTCATATCATTCAGGTGTTAGTTCACATGTCTCTCACTGAGGGCCTCTGCTGACTACACTAAGAGATCTGCCCACTTCTGGTCACTTACCGCCTTTCCTAGCATTGGCCGTCTTGTTCACAAATTTATTATCTGTTAATCTTTCTCCCTGGCAGTGGGCTTGGTTTGGTTTAACCTTTCTCCCACCAAAATGTCAGTACCTGAGGGCAGGGAGCCTTGTCTGTTTTGCTTCTTACTGTTAGTCCAGTGACTGGTGGCATAGTGGCTGAGTGCTACATCTGCTAACCAAAAGGTTGGCAATTCAGATCTGTCCAGTGCTCCTTGGTAACTCTGTAGGGCATTTCTATGATGACCTGCAGGATCGCCATGAGTCGGAATTGACTCAAAAGCAGTGGCTTTGGTTTTGGCTTTATTAATCCAGTTAATACCAGAAAGACATTTACGTATGTTCTGTTGAGTATGCAAAAGTATTCTGCTGTGTGGATCATAATAGAGTATACATAACACTGCAAAGAATGGGAATCCTAGAATACTTAGTTGTGCTCGTGAGAAACCTATACATGGATCAAGAGGGAATTGTTCAAACAAAACAAGGGGATCCTGCATGGTTTAGAGTCATTAAAGGTGTGCATCAGTGTTATATCCTTTCAGCATACTTATTCAGTCTGTATGATGAGCAATAGTCCAAGAAGCTGGACTATATGAAGAAGAAAGGGACATCACTAACAACATGCAGATGAGACAACCTAGCTCTGAAAGTGAAGAGGATGTGAAGCACTTACTGATAAAGATCAGAGACCACAGTCTTTGATATGGGTTACACGTCAACATAAAAAAGAAAAAAAAAAAAGCTCACAAATGGACCAAAAAGCAGCATTATGATAAATGGAGAAAAGGTTGAAATTGTCAAGGATTTCATTTTGCTTGGGTCCGCAGTCAGTACCCATGGAAGCAAAAGTGAAGAAATTAAACTGAGCACAGATTGGGTAGACCCACTGTAAGAGATCTCTTTTAGGTGTTGACAAACAGAGATGTCACTTTAAGGACATAGATGTTCCTGACCCAAGCCATAGTGTTTTCATCTGCTTCATATGCATGTGAAAATTGGACAGTGAATAGGAAGACTAAAGAAGAATTGATGCCTTTGAATTATAGCATTGACAAGGAATATTGGATATGCCAAGGGCTATCAAAAGAAAAAAACGTATCTGTCTTGGAAGAAGTACAGCTAAGATGGTTCTTAGAAGCAGGGATAGCGAGACTTTATCTCACAATTTTCCGTATGTTCTTAGGAGAGGCTGTCCGTGGAGAAGGACATCATGTTTGGTCAAGTTATAGGGTGAGTGAAAAAAAAGACCATCAGTGAGATGGATTGGCAACTATAGATTCAAGCATAGCAATGACTGTGAAGATGGTGCAGAACCAGGTGGTATTTTTTTCGGTTGTATGTAAGATTGCTGTGAGTTGGAGATGACTCAGTGGCACCTAACAAAAAACAAACCAAATAGTATTAATCCACCACCCAGAGTAGTGCCCAACACATAGCAAATCAGAAAATATTCAGTGAATAAATCAGTGACTTAAGCATACTTGCTTCTCAGAAGTAGACTAGTTTTAAGTACTTAAATATTTAAGATCTTCAGTAGATACTCAGGCTGTGATGCATTTAGCAAGAATTATGGACTCCTTACTTAATTCCCTGACAAGTTAATGGTTTTCTGCCAAGTAAACTTTATCTGAATTTCCAGTGAGGTTAATTTTCTTATTGCCTTCACTCGTTGAATTTCTAGATATCTATGTACCTGCCACAAATAGCCCTTATTTCTAATTTATCATTTCTGGTTAAGGCTGCTTCTCTGAATGTTTTAGGTATGCAGAATAGTCTTTGAAATAACATGAAAATAGTAACAACTCATGAAGAAGATCTTCCATCAGATATATGCAAATTATTTCTTGTGGATACTAGGTAGATCAAAAATTACTGTTGAGTCTCAGTACTGTAGACTGTTATTGTATTGTACTATCTCATAAGGAATAAATATCAAAGAAACCATATTTCTGTCTTATGAAAACCAACTTTGAAGGTTAAATTGGGAATTCTTATACTTTTTTCAAGGACCAGACATGTTTATCTGTGGATTTGATTGCCTAAGATTACCTTGGTATCACATCACAATAATAGTTAAAATTTGAATGCTAATTATGATCTTGTATTTTACATGTATTTTTATAATCCTGAAAATTAAGGCATTAGAGTTTTTTTGAGGTGTTTTTGGCCGATTTTAAGCTGAGGTTTAGAGAAGTAATAAGTTACTTTGTGGCAGCACTGGGATTGGGTCTCAAATATCAAGTCCAAAGTCATGTTTCTTGTTATACTTTACTTCCTGCTCATATTTTGCAGATAAATTCAGTGACTATTAAGTAAGACTTTTTAGTAGGTCACAGGAAAATAAAATGATGGCAGGTCTTCAAGACTTGGACAATATCTGCTGACTTAAAAGCAGTGCACGGTTTCTGGGTGTTAGATGATTCTAAAAGATAGAAATGGTTATATGAACACAGTGTGATGAGATGGTTCTGAATTAGATGTTAATATTGGTGTCAATATCTTTCTTCCTCAGCCTTTATTAAGATTGCTTAAACTTTTTAGACTAATTTTAGTCTTCTCTCTCCTTTTGCCTTCTCTATGCAGAAAAAAGGTAGTCATTGGTATTCAAGTAGTTTTTGTGCTTTCCTTCTGTAGCATGATGCTATAAGAAAATATACATTTTGTTGTCGTGGATTCCGAACTTCTGTTATCCAGTAACACGCTAGAGGGCGCACAGTGCCTGTGTTTTAAATGTTGATGGCTGAACTCTCAATATGCATGAATCTGGGAGCCCTGGAGTTGATTGCTTGGAGCTGTAAAATGATTCAAATTAGAAAAAGGAAAACTCAGGCATAATGGAAATCCCAGGCATCAGAATGAGCAAATGTTTTATCTTTGGCTACATATGTGTATGCCAAGCAAGCCATGTGTATAATGATTGTTTATTTATTAGAATTTTAATTTTTTAAGTTACACAAAGTAAATTAATAAAATGAATCTCTGTTGGCCCATCACTCAACTTCAGCAGTTAGCAACTTGTGGCCAGTGTTGTTCCACCTACACCCAGACCCACCTTCCCCACTTAATTATTATTTTGAAGCAAATACCAGACATTTTCTCACTTTATACAGAAATACTGACTATGCATCTCTAAAAGATAAGAACTTATAACTGTATTTATCAAAAATGAATGCCTTAATCTCAAAGTATTTCTCCCCAATTATATATCAGTTACAAAGGGAAAAATCATAATTTCACAGTTGAGAAAACTGGCAAACACTGCCTTATCCAAGTAATCAAGGTTTATATCACCAGTAATGAGATTTGCTGACATCATAGATGACAATGTGATATACTGAGAAAGTCACAACACCACTTTTCTGGTCTTCTTGCCAAAAAATATACAATCTCAGTCTAATTATGAGAAAATATAACAGGAACACAGATTAAGAGACATTGTAGAAAATGATCAAGAGCAGAAGGGTCAGGGTCACGAGAAACAATGAAAGATGGAAGAACTGTCAACAGATAAGAGAAGACTAAGGAAGCACAACATGTCGATGCAGTGTGGGGCTTTGGATTTGCATCTTGGAACAGAACAGACTGGGAGAATCTGACTAAGGGCTGTAGGTTAGTGTTTAGCAATATGAATAGCTGGTTTTGATTGTTGTCTTTTGATTCTCTAAGGTGGTAACATCCAGAAAGCTGACTGAGGGGTGTATGTGAGCTCTCTACTATTAGGAACATTTATGAAAATCTAGACATTATTAAAAAGAGAATGCTAGATTTAGGCATTGTGTAAAATAATTTCATTTAAAAAACATCTTCTGAAATAATAAGTTAAATTTAGAACAATTTATTTTTTGTTTTTATTGAAGTCATCTTGTGATTCGTAACAAGTCAGATAATATAGAAGAATTCATGAAAAACGTGAGTCTCCCAGTCTTCTGCCCCCTCCTTTTCCACTCAGGTTCCTGCTCTCTACTGTTAACTATCTAACTCTTTTAGCTGTTTATATTTTCAATTCTCCCTATTATATCCATACTTCTGGATATGTTTGAACATCTGTTTCTTAAATTTGTCAGCACTAGATACGATCTGTCATGTCTTTGGAATGAAAGATGTGATTTTAGCTCATGTTATGTCCCTCTTATGCAATCTAATCCTAGCATTCAAATCATATAAATTTAATTCGTGGTTACTTTAGAACCTTTAAGCAATATGTTATTTCTTGTCCCACAGACTTTAGGCATCTTATAATTTCCTCCTTTGTAACTTCCTTTTTTGCCACCTTGCCCTTCTTAATTTTCAAACCCTATTTTCTGGAATGACTTTTATTTCAGCTGCACTTTTACAACCATGTTGTCAGTTTGGACCCTAGATACCCTCTTAGCTCAGTAATGAAGTCAACTCCTGAGGTTCATCTTTCAGCCAAAGATTAGACAAACAAAATGAGGCTAAATCCCATCAAACAAAATGAGGCTAAATTGGCACACCAGCCCAGGAGCAGGAACCACAAATCAGGAGGGGACAGGAAAGCTGGCAACAGGGAACCCAAACTTAAGAAAGCAGAATGTCGACATGTTATGGGGTGTTAACCAGTGTCACAAAACAGTATGTGTACTAATTGTTAAATGAGAAGTTGATTTTGTAAACCTACAATTAAAAAAATAAAAAACAGTGAAAGAGAGGATTGATGTTATCACCCTGGCGTTTACCAGTCACTTCTTCCCATAATTTGTGTGGATTGATCCTAAAAGTTAAATTCCTATGAACCAGTTTGTAGGTTATTTGGACTTCATTAATGATTGCCAGGCCAACGACTGTTCTAGGGTTTTATTTCTTTCTGTGTTGGTTCTGTGTGAGGACTGCATTGTCACACAAAAAAGAGGTGTTTCCAGCTTCAGAATCAAATAGATACTCCCGTCTTGCTAAAATTGATCCCATATTTTAATTTTTTGAACATTTGGGGCATGAAATTTACATTTTTTCCTTAGAGTTTCTAATAGCTTTTTGAGGGGTGGGCATTATTCGCTTTTTTGTGTATTTACATGTGACATCCTCAAAATCATACTGTCTTTTCTACTGAGTCTGTTTTTCTCTTGGAGTCTTCAAATGTTCTCTTCTCATGTGGCGTGATTGTTCGTTGTGTCTGGACTTTTGTTTACCGCCTTCCTAGTTTAGATCTGCTGTGTCATGGAGGCCATCAGTGGTTCAGTACGTGGGCTTTGCAGCCGGCTGCTCTGCCTCTGATGAGCAATATAACAACTTACTACACCTCTGGGGCCTGAGTGTCCTCATCTAATGAAAATGCTTTAAGGCACAATAAATACAACGATATAGCTCATTTGTCTTAAGGACTTTATTTTGTCCTTATTTTTTATCAGGTAATACTCTCGAATCTTTCTCTATTACAATTTACAATTTTTTTTTAAAACTAGGAGAGACTTAAACTATAATTCTTAGAGAAATATTTTGATCTTACCAATTGAATGTGTTTGGAAACCTATCTGTGTTTGGGAAATAAGTGATTAAATGTGCCTGTAGGCATCTTTATAAAATGACCACCACATTTTCTCATAAAGCCCATGGTGACACACACTGTTAGTGTACAGTTCCTAACTAAAACGTTGGTGGTTTGAAGCTAGTCAGATGTGCCTCAGAAGAAAGACCTGGCAGCCTCTTTCTGAAAGGTTCACAGCCATGAAAATCCTCTGGAGCAGTTCTGCTCTGCAACACATGGGTTTGCCATGAGTTGGAACTGACTTGGCAGCAGCTGGTTTGGTCTTTGGTGCACCTTGGTCATGAGCCTTTGCTGCCATTTATCTTTGAATTACTCTGTACTTTTTTTCTGAGGAGTGGAATGATGACTGAATTAAAAAGCACTTTGGGATGAAGTTTATTATGCTTCCCAGGGTAAGTTATATATGTCATTTGCTTGGTGGAAGATCTTAATAATAACTATATTCAGAGACAATGATAATCTCATATTGCACAGCCAAGATTACAGTGTGCTGATTTATCCATGGGTTCACACAGTTGTTTACCAAGGCTTTTTCTTCATCCTTACAGACACCTAATATGAACTAGAAAAAATTGTGTGTAGTAGATATAACACATCTCCACCATTGAGACTGGATTGAAAAAAAGCCCATTGCCATTGATTTGATTCCAACTCATAGCGACGCTATAGGATAGAGTAGAATTGCCTCTTAGGGTGTCCAAGGAGCAGCTGGTGGATTTGAATTTGTGGTTAACAACTGTAGCTCGGCTTTGACTAAACAAGTGAAAACATCAACCAGAGGGTATAGCACATGAACAGGGAAGAAGATGGAATTTATTCACATCTGTTGTACACCAGACTAGGTGCTTTTCATTTTTTTTTCCCCCATTTAGTCTTTACAGCAATCCTGCAAAGAATCAAGGGAATGATTATAAACATCTCTTATGTATCCAATCATGGCTCCCAACCAATCTGTAATGTCTTTTTACCTTGTAAACCGTTTTATGAATTGGCAGGTATTTTGCCTGTTTAATACCAGTGAGAAAACTGACTCTCATAGTTGCTAAGTAACTTGATCTAGGTAAAGTAACACAATAGAGGGCAGAGCTGGGCTCTGGATTCTTTGAATGAAATTCTTATACTCTTATCATAAGTGTGTATATTTTCTTTTCTCTGTTGGGCTACGGCTGTTAATCAAAAGGTTAGCAGTTCGAATCCACCAGGTGCTCCTTGGAAATTCTATGAGGCAGTTCTACTCTGTCTTATAGGGTCTCTATGAGTCAAAATGAACTCATTGGCAATGGGTTTTGGGTTACTGGGAGCATGACTGGGGAGGTTTTAAAGTGAGTAGTCCATCCCCCCACCTCTTTATTTTGGAAAATTAAAACTTACAGAACACTTACTAAGTAGCACACATGCCAGCACTTCATCACTAGATATTTCAGTATATGAACTGTAAGAATGTAGACATACTTCTCATAACCATGATATTATTGTCATATCTAAGAAATTTAGTGTTACTACATTAGTATGAGCTAATAATATGGTTAGTTTGATCATTTTTCCGTACTGCACTAATAATGATGGCTTCATAACTTTTTCCTTTCCTCAGAGCCAGTGAAGGATTGTAACTTGCACTTCATTAAGTCCCTACCTTTTTTCTCACTTATGAAGTTGACGTTTTTGTAGCATCTATATCTGTTATTTTGTAGATAGTCCCGTAATCGAGATTGTCAGATTGATTTATCCTTACATTCAGATCGAATATATCTTTACGGATACTGCATAGGTGTTGTTGGGTACTTCATACTGCATTGTACCAGGAGGTACACAGTCCATTCCATTCTTGGTGAGGCTAAGTGTAGTCATCAGATTAAGGCGGCTGTCTCCAGTTTTCTGTACCGTAAAGGCCCACTTCTCCTGAGTAACAAGTAATCTGTGGTGTGATATTTGAGGACCAGGTAATTATCCAGTTTCCCAATAAGCTTTCCCTTAATGGTTTTACATCTTGCCTAAAGTATTTATTGCATACAAAATGATGATTTTCCTAATACAATCATTTTTTTCTAACTTCATTATTTGATTTTTTTTTTTTTTTGTCAAGAACACCCCCACACTCCAGCTCCTTTTTTAAAGTACTGCTGTGGATTTAAGAAGCCCTGGTGGCACAGTGGTTGACAGCTAAAGTCAGCTATGGTTGCTGACCGAAAGGGCAGCACTTCAGATCCATTGTTCCATGGAAACACTACAGGGCAGTTCTAATCTGTCCTATAGAGTTGCTAGGAGTCAAAACCAATTCGTCGACAGTAGAGTCGCCATAAGTCGGATCCAACTTGATGGCACTTGGCCTGGCTGGCAGGTTTGATTTTGGTCTATGGAATCAAGGATTCCTTTTTATTTGATAATTATCATCATTATTGTAAGTGTGTGGTGCAATGGTTAAGTGCTTGGCTAGTAACTGAAAGGTTGGTGGCTTGAACCCACTGATGTGGCTGTCTGCTTCTATAAAGATGACAGGCTTGGGAACCCTACAGAGCAGTTCTTCTTTGTCTTGTAGGATCACTGTGAGATTCCTTTCGATGTTTAAACTGTCTCAAATTTGGCTGGTGGCTACCTCTTTAAGTTGACTTATATATTCTTCTGACATTTTTCTTTTCATGTTTGAGTGCTTCGTTACTGGCATGACAAGATGATTAGATTTACCTTCTATTTTTCTTGTCCCAGCCTGAAATCAGCTACCACTCCAAGGAGCATTGGTGTCTTTTAGTGGAGAGTGTTATGTAGAAACTGCAGTCTGAGTTCTAGGTGTTTCATTATATCCAGGTTCTTTTGTTAGGCAGAAATAATAGTTGTAAAATTAAGTATATATTTTTATTTCTCCTTCCCACTTTCATATATTTATCTCATACTACCTCCCCACCCTGCCCCCCGAAACTAAACCCACTGTTGTTGAGTTGATTCTGACTCACAGTGACCCTTTAGGACAGAGTGGAACTGCCCTATAGAGTTTCCAAGGAGTGCCTGGTGGATTTGAACTGCTGACCTTTTGGTTAGCAGCTGTAGCATGTAACCACTATGCCACCAGACTATGCCAAGTGCCGTCGAGTCAGAGTAACAACTAATTGCTATCTTAATTACTATGCTGTGAAAAATGATTTCCTTTTCGTATACTGCACTGTGAAGTTGAATGTGCATAAAAACCAGCCAGTCTCAGGACAATCAGGATATATAACAGTTCTCCGTAACTTCCTTATGCTGTCTCTTTGTTGTTCTTGTTGTTAGGTGTCATCAAGTTGGTTCCAGTTCATAGTGTCCCTATAGGTCAGAGTAGAACTGCCTATAGAGTTTCCAAGGAGCACCTGGTGGATTTGAACTGCCAGCCTTTTGGTTAGCAGTGGTAACACTTGAACATGTGCCACCAGGGTTTCTTGTCTCTTTGTAGTCACTCCTATTTCTCCATTTAAACTTCTGGCAACCACTGATCTGTTCTCCATCAATAGAGTGTTTTGTTTTCAAGAGTTTATCATTTAAGTGGAATCATACCATTAGCTTGAGACTTGGGGAATCATTGCAGAAATGATTGTGTCAATCATTTCTTTTTTATGGCTGGGTAATATTCTACCATTTGGATGTACTACAGCTTTTAGCTCTTCGTCCATTGAAGGACATTTAAGTTCTTTTCACTTTGGGGTGATTATGAAAGAATTGCCGTAAATACTCATCTACAAGTTTTTGTATAACTACAAGTCTTTATTTCTCTATGGTAGATATGTAGAAGTAGGATTGCTGGGTCGTATGGTAAGTGTATGTTCAGCTTTATAAGAAACCGTCAGACTCTCTCCATAGTGGCCATACAGTTCTACGCCTCACCAGCAAGGTGTGTATGGGGCTTGCATTTGCCGTACGTCCTCTCTAGCACTTAGAAGACTGTTCTAATAGCACACCTGAGGGTGCACTGGTTAAGAAGTACGACTGCTAACCAGAAGGTTGGCGGCTCAGATCCACCAGTTGCTCCTTGGAAACCATGTGGAGCGGTTCTCCTCTGTCCTAGAGGATTGCTATGAGTAGGAATTGACTCAATAGCAACAGGTTTGGATTTTGGTAAATAGGTGTTTAGGAGCTCTGGTGGCACAGTGGTTAAACTGAAACAGCAGTTTGAACCCTCACCTGCTCTGTGGGAGAAAGATGTGACAGTCTGCTTACATAAAGATTACAGCTTCGGAAGTCCTATGGGGCATCTCTGCTTTGTCCTGCAGGGTCACTATGAGTCAGAATCTACTCAACAACAATGAGTTTGGGGGAATAGATGTTTAATGATGTTTCAGAATGTTTTAATTTTCATTTCCCTAGTGGCTATTGATTTTGAACATGTTTTCATGTGCTTATTTGCCAGTCGTGTATTTTCATCGGTGAAAGTGTCTGTTAGGCCTTTTGCAGATATTTTAATTGGGCTGTTTGGTTTCTTGCTGTGGAGTTTTGAAAGTTCTTTGTATATTTGAGATGTAAGTATTTTGACACACTGTGATTTCCGGATACTTCCTTCTGATTTATGGCATGAATTTTCATTCCCTGAACAGTTATTTGTAGGGTAAAAATATTTTAATTTTGGTAAAGTAAAATTTATCAGCACTTTTTAAATGAATTGTAGTTTTGTTATCATGTCTGAGAACTCTTTGTCTAATTCTGGATCATGAAAGTTTTCTCCTGAAAGTTTGATGCTTCACATTTACATATGATCCCTTTTGAGTTGGTTTTTCAATAAGGGGTAAAGTTTAGACAAGGGTTCATTTTTTTTTTTTTTGCATAGGGAAGTCTAATTTCTCCAACAGTGCTTTTTGAGAAAGCTATTTTTCTCCGTTAAAATGCTTTTGTACGTTTGTAAAATATCAGTTGGGCATATTCAAATTGACAGCACTTGGGGCTTCTAGAGCAAATATTTATTGATTCCTTACTGTGTGCCAACCATTGTCTGTTTTTCTTTACCTAGTCAAGTCTTCATTTCATATTGTTGAATAGTCAAGTCTTAAAAGATGATACTTAGCTGTTCTAAGATATCATTCTTCCTTTCTATTTTTAATTGATATGAGATACTGTCTATATAAACTTTCCAGAATTTATCCTTTTTAAATTTTTTTACCATTTGCTTTAGTCGTGACTTTTTTTCTCTTGAATTACTGTACTGTTAATACATATACCTCAGTAGATCAGAAACTCACTTCATTGAACTTTGTTTGATTCAGCATGTAATTACCATTATTTACTTTTGTAGATTAGGCCACTAGTTTTTTTTTTTTTAATCATTGCTGTTCCGTTGTCACATACTTTGAATAATCTTGACATTTGTCTACTTGAGGAAAAAAATGTGATATGTATTTTACTTAATCTGAGGACCAAACACCTTTGCTTTGGTAGTTGTTCTCTTCACAATATTCTATGAAAAAGAAGACCTGAGTTTATCAGCGTCACTGTCTTTCTTGGTGGTGATAACAGATCTACAACCCAGAGTATTTAACTATTGATCTAGCATTGGCTTCCCAAAAGGGAAAGTCTACAAACCACAGAATTAATGTGATGCTTTTAATGTGAAAGACAGATACAGAGATATTCTTTGGATTCTGTAGCTTAAAAGAGTTCAGTGTGGTTGTAAGAATACTATTAAAGCTGAAGTAGTGACCTAGTGTTTTTTAGCTCACCCGCAATGTGTGTTGATTTCTTGGTACAGATTTATGGAGTTAGCAGTGTGTGAATATGAAGAGATCAAAGATTCTACCCTCAGAGAGCTTTAGTTGTTTATGTGTAGAAGGGGCACACATACACATTTGTAAAGCAGCTCATCAGTAGTTGAAAATAATATTGAAAGTGTTCAAATGCTGGCAAGTATAAGAAAGAACAGTTAGTCGGAGTAAATCCTTTTCTCTGTGTAGGTTGAGTTTTGGGTAATTTTCTTACAACCTGAGAGAAAGGAAGGTGCAGAGTGATGGGATTTATGTGCCGATATTGGGGAGCATTCTAAAAAAAAAGTTATACTGACTGCTTCTTTAAAAATATTTTCTACGTGTACTTTAAGTGGTACTAGCATTGAGCTTAGGTTTCTTGCCTGTAAATATACATGCTAAACCCCCTGCAGTGTTGGAACTTTTCTTTCTTTTTTTTTAATGCCTAGTTATGCTCCAGGTTTGAGAGGGTCAGGGAATAGAATTGCAAAGGAAGGTGGAATTTCTGTGCAACAATCTCTGTCATGTGTTCATGTAAGTTATAGTAACTAGACTTCTTAGAATAGCAACTTCAAACAGAATAATTTCCTTAAAATCCATCTGGTACTAGGACGCTTCCCCCACCAAAGAAAAAGAAAAAAGAAATCAGGAGATACTAGCTAACTAAGTCTCTCTGTTTAATACTCTTAGTAGCAGTTTGCCATTGATTACTACGAGTAAATACTAGGCAAATCTTTGCAGCAGATGTGTCTGTGAGGCTCAGATGTCTGAATAATAAAGACATGAAAGATAGCTTGCTCTTGGCTGTTATGTTTGGAATTTCTCATAACAATTAAAATATAAAATAGTAACCCATTAACAGGAACATTTTTCTGTGATTCCTAATGAAGTAAGATTAGGTGTTTGCTGAATCTCGTAAAGAATGACTGGATAGTTTATTGGGAAAAAAAAAATTGAATTTGTCTTATGTAAACCCAGACTCCAGAATTGACATTGACATCCATAGCTTACAAAGTGATGCCTAGGTGTTACTGATGTTTTTTGAGGTGTTGTTTAACAATACATGACTTTGCCACTTGACTTTCCATTTCTTAAAATTTGCTTGTGGCTGTGTTTTTAAAATCCTGTTTCTTAAAATAAAGAATTGGAGCCATCGAAGTTGGCAAGCATTAAGCTAGGTTGTTAGTTCAACATACCGACCAATTCTCTGAATTATTAGTTCAAAGAAGCATGTGGACAGGGATGAAATTAGATTTTGGTGTTTTTCATACTAGTTGTTTTAGGATACTCATGAGTTGGATCCGACTCTACAGCACTTGGCTGGCTGGCTGGGTGGCTGGCTGGCAGAGTTGCTTTGATCTGTAAATAACAGATGCTTTTTCATGCATGGCTCAAGAAACATCAAACATTGTTCAAAATTTAGTCTGAATTTAGAACTCATCCTTCTTATCCTAAATTAGATAGACATGCTTGTAACTGTACAGCAACTTCAACAATTTTGAATTTGTGTTGAGTAATTCAGCTAGGGTGTTTTGTTTTTAACAGTTTAAGTGTATGCATTAGCTTTATCATTTTTTATCTGTTGGCATAAAAGAAGTAGTTATAATGCAATACACAAGAATTTTATGAATTGCTAAAATGTTAACTTAAAATATCAGTTTTAAGAGTAGAAACTTAGGCAGCTATGAAAGCATAAAGTATACACACATAATCACATACTCTTAAGGTATCTATGTCGTAAAGATGTGTTTGCTTTATTTTTGTTATCTAAATATTCTGTTTAGCCATTTTGTGATAATCAAATTCACAAATTTTAAAATCCTGAAATGTAATAGTGTGCACAAAAACATTTTTTTAAACCTAAGTTTTATAGGTTATTACCTCTTCTGACTTTTATGTAGGAAAAGTTTTAGAAATATTCCTAAGTTTAGAAATATTGTTTAGGAACAATTTTTTTTTTAAATTGTGATTGAGTGAAACTGTACAGTCCTGTTTAAATTCACATTCCTGCCTGTGTACAGCTCTCACTGCTGTTCTAGCCTGATGTCAGCAAACTCCTTCTTTCTGTTCTATACAAGTCATACCTTCTTAGCAATCTCTTGTCCCCTCTTCTCCACCTTCTCCACTTCCCTCTAGTGAAAGGCCAGTAGGATGACATCCTATAGATTCATAGAACCATAAAGTGCACAAATGATATAGTCACTCTGTGTCACCAAGTCCAATCCATTCGTGTCAGAGGAGTTGACTTCAGTAATGATTTATGATCAGGGGCAGCATCAGGTCCAGGGGCCATGCTTCCAGGGGAACCCTGAGGCCTTCAGACCGTCAACTGAGGTCTTTTAGTGGAGTTCTCAGGGTGCACCCCTTTTTATTCTAGTATTGCCACTGGGCTTCAACTTTGTGAGCCCCATCATGGCTGTCACTGGGGGTGGCCAGGCACCATCTGGTTCTTTTGGTAGCATGCTGATGTAGTCACCCTTTCACGTGGGTCTTTCTGTCTTCTGGATTCTCTTTCTCCTATGTTGTTTTGTCCTTGGTGATCATCTGTTCCTGCTGAGTTGGGACCATTTGGTGTACCTCAGATGACAGCTTGCTAGCTTTTAGGACCCCAAATGCCACTCACCAGTATGGGGTGGAGAAGACTCTTTTGGCAATAGGCTAGTTATGCCACTTGGCCTTGGTGTCCCCTGAGAGCGTGGTACCTGGACCCCCGCCCCTGCTACTATGTCCTTTCCATGTTGGGTTAAGATTGGAAGAGTTTTCAGGTTATGTTAAAGTTCAGTTAAGATCATCTTCTTTCTAATGTATGCTGCCACTAATTTCACCCAACCAAATTTTTATCAACTATCTAATCCGTAACCAGTCCTCTCCCTCTTTCCTTTCCCTCCCTTCTAGCCGTCAAAGAGTCTTTTCTTCTATATAGGAGTCTGTTTTTCAGTCCTTATAGTAGGGGTCTCATAGAATATTTGTAACAAAGGGCTTAGAATAAGTGGAGGATAGGAGGAGAAAATTGAAAGACCAAGAGGATAGAAACTAAAAAATTCTTAATTGCTTTCTGTGCTCCCTAATCAAAAGTGTGTTGGCATTGGCCCTGTGCCAACGCAGTTCAGGATGTAAGGAAGCCAGGTGTGACAAAAGTCTAGAGAAAGTCCTATAACTAGTTAAGCTTCCCATTTAGGAATAATAGTGTTTTGTATTAATTTTAGAATGAGATACCATTTTGTTTAGTAAAGTCATTTTGTTTTTCTTGGTCATGGGATTTTACAGCACATTCCATTTGTGATTTTCTTTATCAGAATATTCCCACAGCAGTAGCTTCTCTACTACTTTTGAGCTTGAGGACACTGAAGCCTTTGTTGTGATTATGCCCCTTAGTGTCTTACAGCATTTGCAGTTGTTTAATGTGGGCATTATTTTCTTCATCTTTAGAAAGACACTGATCAGGAGCTGGAGAACTGTGACCTGTGGGCCAAATCCAGCCCACAGCCTGTTTTGTAAATAAAGTTTTATTGCCACACAGCTACTCTCGTTGATCTATGTATTGTCTGTGACTGCTTTCACACTACAATGCAGTAGTTGAATAGTTGCAGCAGGACTGTATGTCCCACAAAGCCTAAAGTATTTACTGTTTAGCCCTTTGCAGAAAAAATTTGCTAACCTTGGACTAGATTATCTCAAAGAACTGTGCTCGGCCTGTCTTAAATATCATTTGCATTAGTTTCTTTTAAATTCTAAGGACAAAAAATCTTTATTTCTATTAAACATACAGTATACCATGGTTTGGTTTTCATTTTTTCTCATTATTAACTTTGGTAATTATTGAGAAAAAATTGTCTAAATCAGTGTGTCTTGAAGTGTGAACCCTAGACTAGCAGGATCAGCATTACCTGGAAACTTGTTAGAAATGCAAATTCTAAAGACTTGTAGCACTTACTGATGAAGGTGAAAGACTGAACCTTCAGTTTGGATTTTAGCTCAACATAAAGAAAACAACAATCCTCACAACTGGACCAGTAAGCAACATCATGAGAAATGGGGAAAAGATTGAAGTTATCAAGGGTTTTGTTTTGGTTGGATCCACACTCAATGCCCATAAAATAGTAGTCAAAAAAAGTCAAATGATGTATTGCTTTGGGTAAATGGTACTGCAAAAGATCACTTTCAGGTGTTGAAAAGCAAATATGTCACTATAAGGGCTGAGGTGCACCTAAACCAAGCCATGATATTTTCAGTCTTTTCATATGCTTGCAAAAGTTGGATGGTGAATAAGGAAGACTGAAGAAAAATTGATGCCTTTGAATTATGGTGTTGGTGAAGAGTTTTGAATATACCACAGACTCGCAGAAGAATGAACAGATATGTTTTGGACGAAGTACGGCTAGGAAGCTCCTTAGAAGCAAGGATGGCAAGACTTGGTCTCATATCCCTTGGACATGTTATCAGGAGGGATCCATCACTGGAGAAAGACATCGTGCTTGGTAAAGTAGAGGGTCAGTGAAAAAGAGGAAGATCCTCTTTTTGAGTCTTGTCAATCCACACCCCACACCGTGGCTGTACAATGGGTTTAAGCCTAACAGTGATTGTGAGGATGACTCAGGGCCAGGCAAAGTTCCATTCCATTGTATATAGGGTCACTATGAGTTGGAACTGACTGGACTGCACCTAACAACTTGTTCTGTTTTGAAATAAAGACAAAAACATAGTGTCTACAACCATTTGGTAATACCCTTTAATATAAATTGTTTATAACTTTTTTTTTAATATGATGAGAAATTCCTGAAAGACATTGCTATGTTATGTTCAGTGTGATATCTTTAATGGACAGAAAATAAAATTAGTATTGATTTCTTCAGTCGGATCTGACTCGATGGCACTTGGCTTGGCTTTCTTCCTGGGGTTTTCTGATTTTGGTGGGGGATTACATTGAATTATTTTAATACTGATGATTTTAGGTAAAGTTAAACAGTTTTCAGAATAAGTAATTTCATCAATGTCTATTTTTCTTATAAAGAAAAGAGCATTTAAGAGTGCAGCAGCCTGTCTTCTATGGCTGTTTTTCTTACCCATTTTAGGTGTTGGATTGACTTTACTGAATGTTAGAAACCACTCAGAATGATCACCAATCATTGGACTGCTCATCTCTGTTAGAAAAGATCACACATGACTTTGTATTAAATCTGAAAGAGAGGAATAAAATTGTACATGTCAGGAAAGCATTAGAGGGTGATGTTGTTATTTGGAGAATTGCTTTCATCTTTGAGATATCTCACACCTGTTTCCTTTGGCACAGAATATTTCCATCTTGTGAAAAACAGGCTTTTCCCTCTCACAGGATCCCCAGACATATAGATAACAGCATGGTAAGAAGGGAAAGGTTTTTATATCAAAACTCAGTGAAGAGTGCACTCTAAAAATTCAGGGTATGTACACTGAATTAACTAATAACTTCAGTTGTTGAAAAGAGGCACTTGGTTGTATGTGTGTGTACACATGTCTATAAATATATAAATTTATATTTACACATTTGTGTTTACAGTTCATTTTATATGTGCATGAATGTGTGTACACACTTGCCATGTACATGTATTTTTATATAAATATACTGTGTATATGACAAATGACTGTATGTGTAATCCTCTGTTTCTGTTTGTTAACTGCTTCTGAAATCTGTGCCAGTCCTCTGTCGTTCATGCTTTCTGTGGCCACATTTATTATGCTTGGCTGCTTTTACTTTTCTCCTTTTTTAATGGACCCCAAAGGTAATGTGGTTCAAGGAGACAGAAAAATATGTATATCCATGTGTCCACCTGTCTTAGAGAGTAAGAGTTAAATGTCTCCCAAATAGTCATGTGGAAGAATCTCCTCTCCCTCTCCTCCCAGGTGAACAAGTTTGGACTTTCAAGTTATAGGGTTTTGTTGTGGTTGTTTTTCAAGCATCATTGCTGTTTGAGTGTCATGCTGGAGTAATTTCTGATAAAATTTTACTTGCTATGGTTTTTCAGGGAGTGGAATAGAAAACTCTTCTCCACATTTTATAGATGATGCATTTGGCTACCTTTGGCTATCCCTGGCAAAAGCCAGTTAAACATAATAGTACTGAATATTTAATAAGTTACCAGGCTTTTTAAGCCATCTGGATCTTTATTTCCTTTGCACGAGCCATCTGAGTTTCAGCTGTTAGCGTTTCTGCTTTGCTCTGGGAAGGGTCAATTGCTGTTAAAGTCTTTGATGCTTGCTGTGTCAGCCCTTTTCATATTTTCAAAATGCCCGTGTAAAAGGGCTTTCATCCATTCATGCTGATAATTCTTTTGAACTTGAGGTTTGAACCAAACTAATCAAATTTAATTATAGCTCAAATCCTGTTACAGTGAACTCCAGTAGACTTCTGGGCTGTTTTTTTTTTGTTGTTGTACTGGAATTTGGCCATTACCAATATTACTCGAAGCAAGTGGGCCATTGACTGCAGTTTGGGAGATCTTTTGTAATTCCCAGATTTTTGTTATATTGACAGTAGTAATGCTTTTCAACCTTATTCTTTTGCTAAGGAAATACTGAATTACTTTAAAGCAAAATTTCTCTCCCCTTGCATATATTGGAGGTTATCTTCTTCTATTCATCTTGAGCATTTTGAACAATTAAAATGTAAAAGCTAGTTTCTTAAAGAATCTTTTGGTTGTTGCTGATGCTTTTTTTTAAGATCCAATACTGAGTAGAGATTTTTCAGAATTGACTCAATGGCAACAGGTTTTTTGTTTGTTCATTTGTTTCCTGAGGACACAGGTGAAATGGATGCATATTTACATGGCGTTCTGAGAGCTTTTTTTCATCATTTAAAAAACTCTTTTGAATAGTGTTATTCACTGGAGAGAAAGTAGGAAATGCAGTTGTTTGTTTTGTTTTTTTCTTTTTTTTCTGGCTGAGGCATATATTAAAGGGAAATCAACTAGTGTTCGTATTTTTCAGTCATCACAATTATTGGTAACACATGTATATATTCAGTATTTAATTATATTCACTTGTTAGGAGATAGTTATCCTTCTGTATATGCAGTGTTCTTTTTCTCAACCCAGTTTAAAATTGTCTTTTAAAATTAGATTTTATTTAGATTTCTAAGCACACCGGAGAGTAATGGTTTATAAAAGCCTTTAAGTCCCTTTTTATCTCTAAATAAAGCATATAAATGTTTACAATATTGTACTACTTTATGACCTATAAGAATAAAATGACAAAATCTGTGTTTCCCTTAAGCATTTGATGCTAAAATGGAAAATAGAGCTCATGAAGAAGAGCAAATAGCACGGTTCCTATTAAAGGTGAAAATTAGTTTTTCTTTTAGTTAAACCTAAGTCTGACAGAGACCCTTCAAATAAAGTGAAATTTGAAGTTAATTTACATACTAGCTGCTTTTGTAAGTTTACTAGTTATGTTATGAGAAACCCTGGTGGCATAGTGGTTTAAGTGCTCTGGCTGCTAACCAAAAGGTTGGCATTTTGAATCCACTAGCTATTCCTTGGAAACTCCATGGACACTTCTACTCTGTCCTGTAGAGTCACTATGAGTTTGAATTTACTTGATGGCAACTGGTTTGTTTTGTTTTTTTTTAAGCTGTTATGAATCTTGAATACACCTGTTTAAAGAAATTTTAGTAATAATACTACCATAATACAGTTGCCATGTATAGGACAAGTTTGTGCCGTGAATCTCTGGTAAGCTTTAGAATTACTTTCCACAATTCACACTCTGGTTGGAGGCCGTAGCCAAGTCTCACATGCCTTTTGACTTAGATGGAAGAGGGTATGAAATATGCATCTGTTTGTCTTACATTAGCAAATGCCCAAATTATCATTGTGAAAATACAACTTCATCTGACAAGAAGGATGGAGTCCTGCCAGGCCAACAAGATTTTTAGAGAGAGGAAGATAACATTTGCAATTAGGAAAAAATGCTTCTACTTCCATACATGTTTAGACAGGGTGCACCAAGTACTATCTTAGCCTTTTTTTCTAAAGTGTGACCATTAAGAACTTATTAGTTTAAATAAAACATATTTTGTGTTTAGTTTATTAGTTAGCTTTATGTTAGTATATTGTTCATATTTGTATGTTGTTTTGTATTAGTTAAAATAAATGTTTAAGTATTAGTATATTTAATAAGTATAAATAAAATTACTAAATTATTAAATAAAATACTAAAATATTAGTATATCATTTATACTTATATATTGTTTTATATTAGCTTAAATTTATTAGTTTAAACAAAGCATATTTTTTACCTGTAGGGAGAGATAAGGTACAAAATGCCTTCCCACATGAAAGTTGAAAATTCTCTTTTTTCCTGTTCATTCTTTTTTTTTTTAATTGTTATTAAGTGAAAATACACAATCCAAATTGGTTTTGCATGCCTAGCTATCTGCAGCTCCTTCTGCTCTCCCCACCTGGTGACAGCATGCTTCTCCTTTCCATTTCATAGTTCTAGTGTCCCTTCAACAAGCATCTGTCCCCTACTCTCCACCCTTCTCTCTTCCATCTAGAAGAGACCAGTAGGACCACCTCCTATAAATGCATAGAACCATAAAGTACACACATCATATGGTCTCACTGTGTCTATGAGTCCAGACCATGTGTATCTGAAGAGTTGACCTCATTGCTTGTTTCCAGTCAGGGACAGCGGGAGGTCTGGGGCTGTGTTCCTAGGGGAACATCCAGGCTGTGGGACCATCAGTTCAGGTCTTTTGAAAGAGTTCTTGGGCTGCATCTTTGTTTTTCTTGTGTTGGCGCAGGGACTCTACATTGTGTCTCCTACCACAGCTGTCTTTGGTGGTGGCCAGGCACCATCTGGTTCTTCTGGTCTCATACTGATACGGTCTCCCATCATATGGATCCTTCTATTTCCTGGGCTCTTTTCTCCTTGTGTCTTTGATGTTCTTGGTGATCCTCTGTTTCAGATGAGTTAGGACTGTTTGGTATATTTCAGATGGCAGCATGCTAACTTTTAAGATCCCAGATGCCACACACCAATATGGAGTGCCAAAGGCAAAGTTGAGAATTCTGATAGATTCTTTGGAGCATGTACTATCCAGGTAGGGTGTCTGGGTTCAGATCTGCACTGCAGTACTTACTTGACTGTGTGACTCGAGTCAAGTTATTTAATCTTTGTTGTCTCATTTTCTTCATCTGTAAGATATAGGAGTAATAGTAATATCTACTTCATAAGGATGTTGGGAAGGTTAAATATGTTAATATCTATAAAGTGCTTAGACTAGTGCCTGAAATATAGTCAGGTATAACCAGAAACCACACCAGCTGTCATCAAGTCACTTTCAACTCATGGCAACCCCATGCATTGCGGAGTAGGACAGTGCTCCATAAGATTTTAAGGGCTATGATTTTTCTGGACGTAGATCACCAGGTCTGTCTTCAGACGTGCTTTGGATGGGTTCAAATCACCAACCTTTTGGCTTGTGGTGGAGCATTATCTGCACTACCCGAAGACTTCCATATTTCTCTGTGTCTGTTATGATTTGTTGTTGTTATGATAATAATGATGATCATTATCAATAGTAGCACCTACCCTGAAACTTGCTGTCCTCATCCAAGGGTCTTACCATTTAGTTCCCTGAATTAGACCTGTTTGGAGACTGTTAATTTGCCCTTTAGTTCTATACTGTAAAGTGCAAAGAAGGCAGTTGTTGGACCCATAAAATTAAGTATGTATATGTATTTATATATATGTGCGAACATTAAATGTGAGTGGTTTCCTCTAAGATTCCAGGTATCCAAATTTTTTTCTTTTTTTTAAAGTTGGAATATCTGGCAACAGTTTTCAGTTACATGTTTTAGAACATTCATATTCCACCAGCCTTTCGCTGGCTGTTAGTTGCCATTGCAGTTCTTTCACTGATGGATTGCCAAATTTTGTTCAGTGTATAAAACATGTATCCCCAAACCAAAACCACTGTTGTTGAGTTGATTCCAACTCATAATGACCCCATAGTTTCCAAGGCTGTAAATCTCTGCAGAAGCTGACTGTCTCATCTCCCTTCTGTGGAGTGGCTGGTGGTTTGAAACTGCTGACCTTTCAGTTAGTAGTTGATTGCGTGAACCAAGGCACCACCAGGTCTCCTAAAATAAAAAATACTTAGTGTTTTGGTTTTGTGTCAGAGAGAATACTGAGCTGTGCAGGTAGACCTGTGATGTTAAAGCAGGGTATATGCATGACTTGCTGAAAATGAGAAATGGGATATAAGCCTGTTTAAAGCCCAGCCAAAGAAGATATGGATATGGAGGGAGGAGAGTGTCTTCCTTCTGTGTGCATAGAGGGTACAGTTGAGGTGAGTCACAATGATAACTGTCATGGTATTAAAGGGCCAGCGGGGATTAAGAGGGATAACTGTGATGCTATAGAGTAGGATGATTTACAGTTGGATTTTTGAACCTCAGCACTGTTGACATTGTGGGCCAAATA
Organism: Heterohyrax brucei; assembly: GCA_028571685.1. Classification (NCBI taxonomy): domain Eukaryota; kingdom Metazoa; phylum Chordata; class Mammalia; order Hyracoidea; family Procaviidae; genus Heterohyrax; species Heterohyrax brucei. The sequence continues at coordinate 58,761,918 of CM053158.1, read as the reverse complement.
ATACTTTGTTGTCTAGGCCTGTCCTGTGCAATATAGGATGTTTAGGAACATCCCCAACTGTGCCACTAGATGCCAGTAGCAATTCCCTCACACAACCAAAAATGTCTCCAGGCATTGCCAGATGTCCTGAGGATCAGAATTGCTCCCGATTGAGAACTACTGCTTTAGAGACCTGAAATGTGTTATTATATAGTGGTAGTTGTACTGAATTACCATCAACTTTATTAGCGCTGCTTTTAAAAAATCTTTGAATCCTTTCATATGTGTGCTTTAAATTCCACTTTTCTAAAGCATGCAATATGTACTTAAGGGGATTTTAACATGGTAGCAGAGAGGAGATATTCCTTCTGTCTCCCTCTCCATAGTCAAGCCCACCTGCTAACACCAGTTAGAAGAAGCTTTCTGAAGACATGTGGGAGCAGTTCAGTGTGCTGGAGGAAGTAGACTGTAGCTCCTTTCTGCTGCTCATTAGCTCTGTGAGCTTGGAGAACTAGACTCCTCTGTGTCTTGCCTAGAAAATGAGGTATTTGGATCAGATAATCTTTAAGACAACAGAAGGATGATCAACAGTGCTGGACTATACCAAGTGCTAAAAGATTTCCTGCACACAACCTAAGACTTTGAAGGTAAGAGTAGCAGGGTTGGGGGTCTGGAGACTGTGCTTTCAGGGGACTTCTAGGTCAACTGGCACAACTAAGTTTTTTCTTCTTAAGAAAATGGTTTGCATCCCAACTGGATGAGTGGTATCTCGGATCTTAAAAGCTACCAAGCTGCCATTTAAGGAGCATCAATTGGTCTTAATCCCACTGAAACAGAAGAGTATCAAGGTCATGAAAGACAGGAGAACAGTGTGAGCCCAGGAAACAGATGGGGCCAGATGGTTCAGAATCTACACCAGCAGGAGACCAGAAAAACTAGATGGTGCCTGGCCACCCCCAAAGGCTGCGCTAAGAGACAATAGAATGTCAGACTCCCAGACATAGCAGGAGAACAATAGGGGTACAGATCTCGAATTCTATTAAAAGACCAGACCTGATAGTCTGACAACCTTGAGGGTCGCCTGAGAGCATGGCCCTTGGACTTGCTCCTATCCCAGAGCTGAAACCAGCACCAAAGACAACTCTTTTTGTACAGAGTTGGACTGTAAGCCATGAGACATTTGGAACTGCTTCCCTGTAGTAATGAGATGGGAGGATGGAGAAGAGGGGACAGGACTAGGTTGAAGGAATATGGAAAGAATAGAGTGACAAGAAGAACTGTGGTATCACAGGGCTGGAATACCAGATGGAGTTCCATATGGGTCTCTGTATGGGCTTGAATATGACAGTCTGACTTCATCTGTAAACTTGCACTTAACCACAATAAAATATTAAAAAAAAAATGCTGTCTATGTAAAATTCAGTCTGTGAATCAGAAGACATTGTAAAATTTCTGAAATTTTAACAGCTTATTTTTATTATTCTGGTTATTCTCTTCCTTGAAGTCATACATTTAACCAGATTAGTCCACATTCTTGCCCACTAAAACAAACAACTTCAATAAAGTGATGTCGGTGTTACTTAGGGGAACATATGACTATGTTAGTTTTCTAGAGCTGCATAACAAATTGCTACATACTTAATGCCTAAAACAACGTGTATTTATTGTCACAGTTGTGTAGGCCAGAAGTCTGAGTATAGCCATGTCTGGGTTCTCTGCCCAGTATTTCACAAAGTGGCTGTCGAGGTGTTAGCTGGGCCTGCAGTCTCATCTGAGGCTCAGGGTCATCTTCCAAGCTCACATGGCTGTTGGGAAATTTCATTTTCTTGTGGTTTATGACTGAGGTTCCCTTTTCTCATTAACTTTTGGCAGGGGATCACTGTTAGCATCCAGAGGCTGCTCTGAGATCCTTGCCATGTGGTCCTCTTCATTGGCCTCTTCAGTTTTTTCAATTGTTCTTCTATTCTCTAATTCATTTAGTTCTACTGTAATCTTTATAATCTGTTTTCTTCTGGTGCCTGAGGGGTTCCTCTGTCTCCGTCTCTCTACTTGTACAAGCTGTAGGGTTAGATCTTTGGTTTGGGTTCTTTCTTGCTTTCAGACATGTGCATTTATAGAGATAAACTGACCTCTGAGCACTGCTTTGGCTGTATCTCTTAGGTTCTGGTAAGAAGTGTTTTCATTCTCGCTGGAATCCATAAATTTCTTTATTTCATCCTTGATTTCTTCTATAACCCATGGGTTTTTGAGCAAGATACTCGGTTTCCCTGTGTTTCACTTTCTATCTATGTTTTTGTGTTGATTTTGACTTTAATGGCTCTGTAGTCTGAGAAGATACTTTGCAGTAATTCAGTGGTATGGATTTTGTTGAGATTTACTTTATGTGCTAATACATCATCTATTCTGGAGAATGTTCCATATGCACTGGAGAAGAAGGTGTAGTTGTCTGCTGATGGACAGAAAGTTCTGTATATGTCAATGAGGTCTAGTTGGTTAATTGTGACAATAAGATCTTCTGTGTCTTTATTGAGCTTTTTTCTAGACAATCTGTCCAATATTGAGAGTGGAGTGTTGAAGTCTCCCACTATTATTGTGGACTGATTTATCTCATTTTTTAGTGTAGTCAGTGTTTCTTCAGTGTATTTAGATGCTCTAGTATTGGGTGTATAAATATTTAATATTGTTAAGTCCTACTTGTGTATTGAACTTTTCAGCAATAAATAGTGTCCATCCTTGTCCACAATGGTGTATTTTACATTAAAATCTATTTTATCTGAGATTAGTATTGCCACACCTGCTCTTCTTCGTGTATTGTTAGCTTGATATATGTTCTTCCATCATTTAATTTTCAGTTTATTCATGTCTTTAAGGTGAGTTTCATGTAAGCAGCATATGGCCAGTTAGGTCTTTTGATCCAAGATACCACTCATTGTCTCTTTACTGCAGCATTCAGTCCATTCACATTCAATGTAATTATTGATAGGTATATATGTGTTTAATACTATTGTGATATGTTTATTTTTGTGTTGATGTTTTCTCTGTTGTTCTTATTATTCTGTTCTGGGACATTCTTCTTTATGAGTTGATTTTTCACGTTTTTCAGGGTTAGTTTTGTGGTTGTTGAGACTCCTGTGTTACGTTTCTTGATTTGATATGTTGCATATTTATTGTGCTTTGTGGCTCCCCATATGATCCCCATTAATAGTCTGTGTTTAAAGCCAGTTATAGCTATTATAAGTCCTATTAACTTCCTGTCCATCTGGAAGGAGTATAACAACTGTAGTACATCCCTCTTTTTAATATGATGACATCATAGTTTTCATGAGATGATCACTGGATCACTTCTTTTAATATTACAGCTTTGATTGAGTTGGGAGCCTTACCTAATTAAGTAGGTTTCTGGATGGTGTGTCCTGTATTTCCTCCTAAAATACAAAATTAATGGTTTTGTTCTTCTAAGCCAAGAGCTTCTTTCAGTATTTCTTGTAGCTTTGGTTTGGTTTTTACAAAGTCTCTGAGTTTCTGTTTATCTGTGAATGTCTTGATTTCATTTTGATATTTGAAAGATAGTTTTGCAGGATATGTAATTCTTGGTTGGAAGTTCTTCTCCTTCAAGGCTTTGAATATGTCATCCCATTGTCTCCGTGCCAGCATTGTTTCTGTTGAGAAATCTGATGAAAGCCTTCAGGGTTTCCCTCTGAATAGTAGCTTTGCTTTGAGTCTTGCTGCCTTTAAGAATTTCTGCTTGTGTTTCATTTTATTAAGCTTGATTATAGTATATCTTGGAGGTTTTCTTTTGGGATCTGTATTGAATGGTGTTTGATATGCATTTTGGATATCTGTATTCTCTTCTTTCATAATTTCTGGAAAGTTTTTGTCAGTAGCTCTGCCACAGTACTCTCTGTGTTCTCAGGTGTGTCACCCTGTTCAGGAACTCTAATCATTCCTCTTAACTAATTGTTCCTCTTAATAGAGTCCCACAAATGCTTCTTCATTTTTGTTGTTTCTTTTTTCTGATTTCTCCTCATAGATGCTGGAGTCAGTAGTTCTGTCTTCCAAGTCAGAAAGTCTCTTTTCCATTTGTTCCATCCTGTTTTCTTGGCTTTGAACTGAGTTTTCTATCTGTTTGATTTTGTTCTTGATCTGTTGGATTTCAGAGTACTGGTGTTCCATGAGACCAAACAGCTTGCTTAATTTTTCATTTTGCTCTGCTACATTTTGTGTAAGGTCAAGGAGGGCTCTCTATGTAATCCTTTTGTACTCACCCTCTGATAGTTTCAGAGAGGCTTCTTTGTCTGGGAAGTTCTTTGGCTCTTTCTTTTGTGAGCCTTCTGAAGCCATAGGTGAATTCTTCCTACTGTTCTGGTCCAAAGTTTGTTGCTTTTTGGACATCTAGAGATTGTTTTGTTTCTCCAGTGTTACTTTAATGGGATCTAAAGCTCAGTCTGAAAAGGAAGTTGATTACCAGACACCTCTGTGTACTTCAGTGACTGGGCTTACTGGATTCTCTGGGGTAGCAAGCTCCACCTCCTGATTGGAAAAGACACAGCCCCACTTATAGAATCACTGGGGGGCCATTAGCTGACCCTATGAAATGAGTCAGTAAAGGCTGGAAGAGATGCCACCCAGATGCACCGCAGTTATTTCTCTTTTGGAAGGTAAAAGGTATCTGACAGCTTCCAAAATTAGTCAGGCTTTCAGGTGTGCAAGTCCCTCAGCCTAGGTGGCAAAGTGAGCACCTCTATATCAAAGACTGCTTTACTGCCAGAAAAGTGCTCTCTGGGCAGGCATTGCCTCCCAGCTTGGGAATTAGGTCCAGCTGAGGCCTCTGTATAGGAAACTCTGCCTCCCAGTGAATCAAGATGGTGTCCCACACAAGCTACCCTGTCCGCCTCAGTAAAAGCTATTCAATGGCAGAGATTTGGAGATTCCTAGAGAGGGAGGTCAGAGGTGCTGAATTGCACAGATTCCAAGACCAGGATTTCAAAATGTAGCAACTTCACACTCCGATCTAATCAGCAGTGTGTCTGAGCCTTGCTGCCAGTCAAACCCCAGCCCCTTCCACCAGGTAAAACAGAGGATGAAAAAAGTAAAATGGTGGTTTACCTTCAGTTCATGCTCACTGGCACTCAACAAGGGCAGGGGTCAGCGAACCAAGTAGATAGCCCTGTGCCGTGTCCTAGGACTCACTGGGTGCCCAGAAGCCTCCATTTATTTATCAATTCAGGCCTCGTTTTCCAGAGGGATTTAGGGAGATGTGTGTTTAGTCTGCCATACTAACCGTGCCCTCCCCCCGCCACAGGCCTTTTGTAACGTAATCATTTGCTTCTTCAAAGCCAGCAAGAGATCTTTCATACTTTAAATCTCTTTCTTCAGGTAGGGGTGCAGTCCATTCTAAGGGTGCATCTCAATAGGTTAGGGGCTCCCCGCCCCATTATAGTTTCCCTTTGGATTAACTCAGAGGCAACTGATTTGGGACATTAATTACATCTGCTGAATTTCTTCATTTTAACAGTTCTGCCTGTAGTGGGGGGGGGGGGCAGTATACAAGGTGTGTGCCAGAGACTGGAAATCTTGGGAGCTGTCTTAGAGTTCTACCTACCTCAACACGTTTCAATTGAAAAGGTTCAAAAGTACACCTTTTTATAGACTTCATATATAAGTTAAAAGCTTGCCTCTTCTACTCTATCCTGTTCACTGTCTTTATTCTTTTAAGATCAGCATAATATTTTATACTTCTGCTTTGGCAGGAGGATTGGATTCTAAGACCTGGAGTGGTATGTGGGCTTCTTCTAGGTATGTGGTGCTGTTTTTGTGTATACTGTTATATCTGCATGCTTTGTAATGGCATAATGGCCCTTACTGTACCAGCTGGCTTATGTTGCTACATGGTACATTGGTGCTTTCAGGAATTACTGAAATGTAGTGTATGCAGGGCATTCTTTATGCACTCATACACTTTTTAAATGGCTTTCAGATCATTTGCCCTTTCTTCTTTCTCTCTGTGCATAGAACTAACTAACCACAGTGCCAGTGGAAAATTAGGGTAACTTGTTGCTGGATGCAGAAGTTTGCATTTCTCAATGCTTCTCAAAACTCTCCAGTTTACTCAATGAGCGGTGATAAAAATTGATATATTAGTGTCAGTAAAATGATTTATGACATATATTATGTGTTTTAGGGGCAAAAAGACCATGCAAACTCACCTGGGTTTTGCACCATAATGTTCAGAAACTTGAAAGAATTTGATGCCAAAAGAGCACACTGTAGTATTGGTTGTTAGAATCCTTGGATTGTGTAGGCAACTAACAACTTTCTAGGAGGTAAAATTTTATATTTGACAGGTGCTGTTCCCAAGTGTTCTCCGTCCCCCTCTCCCCACAAAGTAATAATTCTCAAGCTGATTACATTTGTTGGGTTCTTGTGGCATTCTTTGGTGTTCTCATGGTTGGAAGAAGTTTGGTGAAGCAGTTTCTAAATTTAGAGAATGGAACTCTTTTCCATTAATAGTTGTATTGCCATAATTCAAAGTACATGTATGTATTTTTCTACTAAAGTGGTTCTCTGAGGGTAACATGATTATATAATTTAATCAGTGGTGTGAAAACTGAAACTACAGGTACTGAGTTTATTAGAGGGAAGAACTTTTAGATTCATAAATTTGAATGACGGTCCCCTCCGTTGTTAACTGGTGCTTAACAGAGACATGTTTTTTTATATGTCAAAGGCTGTGTGTACAAAGATTACAGGTAGGTCACTGTTACCCTTAAAGAATTTAACAGTTTTGAGGTAGTAAATCAAGAGTTGATATCACTTAAATCAGGTTAGAAGTAGTAAGATTAAAGTAGTGAAGTAGAAAAACGTATCAGATGGCACAACGTATTAAGATTTCGTCTGTAGAGATGATATGATTGTATATGCAGAGAATCCTAAAGAATTGATAAGTAAACTACTCAGATTGATAGAGGAGTTCAGCAAGTGTCAGGATACAAGATAAACATAAGTAAATCAGTAGGATTCCTTTACACCAACAATGAGATTATTAAGGAAGAAATTACCAAATCAGTACCATTTACTGTAGCCTGCAAGAAGATAAAATACCTAGGAATAAATCTAACCAGAGAAATAACAGACCTTTACAAAGAGAACTACAACAGCTTACTACTGGAAACTAAGAGATATTTACATAAATGGAGAAACCTACCCTGCTCATGGATAGGAAGACTTAACATTGTGAAAGTGTCTATTTTACCCAAATCAATTTGTTTATGTAATACAATCCGAATACAAATTCCAGGGACATTTTTGAATGAGATGGAGAAACGAATCACCAACTTTGTTGGGAAAGGGAAGAGGCCCCGGATAAGCAAAACATTTTTGAAGAAGAAGAACACACTGGGAGGCCTTTCACTACCCGACTTTAGAACCTATTACACTGCCACAGTAGGCAAAACAGCCTGGTACTGGTACAAGAACAGACAGATAGATCAATGGAACAGAGTGGAGACTCCAGGGATGCTACCGTCTCCCTGTGAATAGTGGATATTTCACAAAGGCACTAAGACATTAAACTGGGGTAAAAGCAACCTCTTAAACAAATGGTGCTGGCAAAATTGGATATCCATCTGCAATAAATTGAAACAAGACTCATATCTCACACCTTATACAAAAACCAGCTCAAACTGGATAAAAGACCTAAATAGCAAATCTAAAATGATAAAGCTCATTCAAGAAAAAATTAGGATCAACAATGGAAGTTTTAATACAAAAGTATACACACTTCAAAATCTGTCAAACAAACACAATCAACAGAAGAGAAAATAGATAAATGGGCACTACTAAGAATCAAACACTTTTGCTCATCCAAAGACTTTATTGATAGAATTAAAAGACCACCTACAGAATGGGAAAAAATACTTGACAACTGTATGTTAGACCGATGCCTGATCTCCGTAATCTATAAGGCACTACAAAATATCACTAAGAAAAAGTAAATAATCCAATTAAGTGATGGACAGAGATGGACAGACACTCGCTAAAAAGGAGATTCAGGCAGCTGAAAGACACATGCAGAATTGCTCATGATCATTAGCTATTAAAGAAATTCAAATCAAAACTACAGTGAGATACCATCTCAACCCAGCAAGATTGGCCATGATCCAAAAAACTCACAACAAATGGTGGAGAGGCTGTGGAGAAATTGGAACTCTCCTATACTGTTGATGGGGTTGCAAAATGGTCCAGCTTCTTTGGAAAGCAGTCTGGCACTTCCTTAAAAAGATGGAAATAGCTATACCATTTGACCCGGTAATTCCACTGCTTGGAATATATCCTGCAGAATCAAGACCATTCATACCAACTGATAAATGCATGCAAATGTTTATTGCAGCACAGTCCACAACAGCAAAAAGATGGAACCAACCCAGATGCCCAACAACGGAGGAATGGATAGGTAAACTATGGTATGTATACTCAGTGGAACACTATGCAATGATGAAGAACAATGATCATTTTAGGAAACATAACCTGGTTTGAATTGGAGGACATTATGTTGAGTGAAAGTAGTCAGTGACAAAAGGACAAATATTGTATGAGACGGCTACAATTAAAACTTAAAAACAGACTCATGCATAGAAGACTCTTTGATGGCTGCAAGGGTCGGGAGGGAGAGCGGGAAAGGGGGGTATAGATTAGATAATTGATAGAAATTTGATTGGGTAACATCTGTGACAGCGCACATTAGAAAGAAAATCAATTTTAACTGGACTTCAACATAACATGATTGCTCCTCCCATCTTAGCCCAATATTGCAAGGTCGGAATAACTGGGATGGAGGGGCTGGGTACCATGGTCTAAGGGGAAATCGAGGCCAGTTGGCACAACTGGCATTTTGCTAAGAGAATCTTCTGTACCCCACATTAGTGAGTGACATCCAGGGTCTTAAAGGCTGTCCTCTGAGGGTATAGCGAATCGTCCCAACTGCCAAGCTGCCATCTAAGGGTACAGCAGACGCTCCCAACTCAGCAGGAATGGATAATCACGAAGGACGAAAAGGACATGGGCGAAAGAGAACTCAGAAGACAGAGAGACCCACGTCAGTGGGTGACTACATTGACATGTGACCGTAAGAAGTGGACGGTGCCTGGCCACCACCAGTGATAGCTGTGATGGGACTCCCAAAGTTGAGTCTCACGGGCAACATAAAAGTAAAAAGGGGTGCACCTTTAGATCTCCACTAAAAGACCGCAACTGATGGTCCAGGGGCCTCAGGGTTACTCTGGGAGCCTGGCCCCTGGCCCTGATGCTGCCCCTGTCCATAAATCATAATGGAGGTCATCTGTTTGGGCAGAAATGGATTAGGCTTGGTGACACAGAGCAACCATATCATGTGTGCACTTTATGGTTCTGTGCATCTATAGGATGTCATCCAGCTAGCTGACCTATTGCTGGAAGCGGGGGAGGGGGTAGAGATGAAAAGATAGGAGATTGTTGGGAGGATATGACATGTAGAGAACGGAGAAGAGGAGTGTGCTATCACCGGGCAGGGAGAGTAGTGGGAGCTGCTCATTCGTGGTTATACAAATTTATATGGAATTGTATATTCTCACTCAATCATAAGAAAAAAATATATTAAAAAAAAAAGATTTCCTTGTAGAAGGGGCCTAATTGTATGATTTAGGTTTAATGTATTTTTTGTTAAACTAAAAGCATTGAATGTTTTAGGGGTGCCAGAAGCTAGTAAGACCATATAGCCTGAAAATTCATATAATGGGTAAAGAAAAAAAAATTATAGGCAAAGATAATGTGGTGATCTATAAAGTATCCTGCTATTCTTTTTATCCTGGGGGGGTGGTAGTGGGGAATTGATGTACTTTCATTAGGAAATCAGTTTTTCGTATTATTTGAGGCAAATGAAATTAGATTATTTCTCTTTGAGACAGGCTGTACTTATCTAACTTTTTTCTGCCTTACTGGTCTCGTATTCTCGTAGTAACTGTATAAATAAACTGTTCCATAGGGTTTCCAATGCTGAAAACTTAACGGAAGCATTGTCTTGTTAGCTGTGGGTTTGGTTGGGTCCCTTACTAGTGAGTTAGTTGTTTTGTCTGATTCTGCCTTTCACAGCTGATTTGACCAAATTTGGTTAAAACAGCTTTGTAATTTCCTGAGTGCGTTTTCTTTGTGAGAGTATGAAGTCTGGAGACAAATCAGAATCAATTTGGTGTGTCTTTATAACTTCAGGGTTTGACTATACTGACATTAAAGTACTGATGACAGCAATTTCACCTCAAGTGGGCTTTTAGAATGGATAATTGAGACTAAACAACTTTTATAAACAAATTTAAGATAATTTGTTTATGAAAGCTTTACACTTTGTTTTAAAAAGCCCTGGGCTCAACAATTTTTTAAAAGCAGTATAATTTTCAATATTTTGCATATTCAAAGGAAATTTATTACACTCTCTCATTCTTTCACATGTTAACTAACAGTGGTCATTCTTATCCCATAGTTACAATGTTTGAAGTGTGTAGCCCACCTTTAAAATTGCCAGTGTAATGGAAACAATTTGTTGGGGGAAAAGAGCACTTATTTTAGTTAATGCCAGCTTCTCTTAACTGAGAGAGACTGATTATGATTATTCCAACAGGCCATGCACATTTGCTTACACCAGCAGTTGTCAGAGTGTGGTCCTCAGAATTATTACCTGGAAATTTTGTATAAATGCAAATTCTCACGCCCTACTTGCATCAGAGAAGGAGCCCTGGTGGCACAGTGGTTAAGTGGTTGACTGCTAACTTCAGGATGGGTCTTCCTTTGGAGAGAAGACTTGACAGTCTGCTTCTGTGAATGTTATAATCTCACTAACCCTGTAGGTCAGTTGTGCTCTCTCCTAGCGGGTCTCTGTGAGTTGGAATTAATTCAACAAGTGGAATCAGATATCTGGGGATAGGACCCAGAAATTCTGTTTGATACATGCTTAAGGATATACAATTCTCACCACTTAGAGTAAGTTTCTGGTCCTCTGTAGCAGAGTCGGGTGGGGCAAGGAGGCTTCCCTCCCCAGTCCCAGGCCCTTCTTAGTACCTCTGCTGGAGTGTTCTCTCGTGGGTGCTGGCAGTTTGCTGGATGTTCCTTCTAGTCTGAGAACCCTTCAGTGAGAGGATTTGCATTGCTCTTGTTGGTTGCTTTATTTAGTGTAATGTCTAACAAATTGTAAAGGGGCTCTACTGGCTCAGTTGTTAAGTGCTGGGACCTAGCCAGTGGCTCTGTGGGGAAAGCTGGTGGTCCGCTTCCGTGAAGCCAGCGGCTTAGAAAAGCCAGTGGAGCAGTGCTGCTCTGTCATGTGAGTCATGAGTTGAAATTAGTCAACAGCTACCAACTAGAACAAATGGTAGAATTTCTGAATTGTGTACCCAGAATACAGAAGGTAATTAAAGGAGTAGGGAGCAGAAGTAGGCTGCTGTTTGACTTGTGAGATAGTGAAAACCGTTAGGTTAAAAAAAATTTAAGTCTTCTCACGGAGTTTCATTAAACTTTCTTGTTATTTAGCTTCTGATTTGCTTAATTGCTTTTGTCATATTTTAACGGTAAAATGCCATTTAGCATTCAGAATTATCAAGAGGAACTTTCTGTAAAATACTTTAGAAGTTATCTGAAATGAATTTTGAAGATAGTTACATGGGGAAGCCTTCTGCAGTGACTGTTTTTACCTTTGGGGTATAACAAAATGTCTTTCAAGGAAGGAACTCTTTGTATTAATATTATTTCATTAGTTTAATGCATGTCTTTGAAAGTTTTTAAAAAGAAATAAGACACACCCAATAAAAATTTAAATATACAACCAAAGATATCATTTAGCATTTTGGCATACATTTTCTCATTAAATAAATAACAGGATACACATTTTTCAATTTATGGGATAAAAATAAAAATGTGGTCAGTGGTTGCTAGTTTCAGTCTCATTACATTTGCACTGGAGTTTTCTTAAGACAAACCTCTTTTTAAACCACAGAAACACTTTTTAGCTTAGACTTCATAAAGCCTTGTGACTGAGGTTGCATTGAAGTTGAGTATCTTCCCTGAGACTTCTAGAGCCCTATTTGTTTCCCACAATTTTCTGCATGTTTGTCTCAAATGAACCATAAAATGATTCAGCACCAACATGTGGTTTTAATAACAAATAAAAGTAAGTAAATGAATGTTGAATTAGAATTTGAAGTTATATACATGCACCATGACTTTAATCTCTATGTCAATGTATAATTCAGCATCCAGTGTTAAAAATTTATCACTATGTATAATTTTTTATCTCAAGTATCAATTATGAGGTGTGTCTGTTGGTGATGGAAAATCACACATTTGTTGATAAGCAATCCTTATTAAGCTTTTCACGGTACATTTCTAGTACGTTTTTATGATTAAGTTGGAATGTCTCCCAGAGCTTTTCTTTTCCCTTTTTTGTTTTTAATTATTAGGGTTTATATTGCATAAAAATGGCAATTTCAAAATAATCAGATATAGTATTCTAAAATTCACTTCTTTACAAGAGTTCCCATTGAAGTTGAGGCTTCTGAAGTAGGAATTCACTATAGTAGCTGCTCTAAACTTTAAGACTAGGCACAATTGAAGATCTCTTCTTCCATGTCTTTGATGGGGCAGCGTGAGCAGCTGTTCTGTGTAAAAGTGTGTAATACTTCAGGTGTGTACTTGGGGAATGGGAGAGTGAAAGAGGACGGGAAAGACGGACCTCACTGGAGTTGAGTATGTACTTTAAACAAACTTTGACTAATTCTAAGACCATATTTTATAATTACAAAAATGATATTGTGATTGAAAAAGAAAATAATGAACTGTATCTATAAAAATGTTTTCAGTTGTTCATTTATGTAAACCAGTGTTGTTTCTTTTGCCTTATATTTTGTCACAGGTTTTTTTTTTTAAATAGCTTTTGCGACTAATGTGTTGTTTTTACATCATGATTTATCCTCGTGAAAGCAGTCCTTCCTTATAAATCAGTTTTGTGGAAGAATAATTTACTTATAATAAAATAATAATCTATTTTAAATGTATGGTTCAGTGTGTTTTGACATATTTGTAGAACCTTGCAACCCCGTCGCCCCAAGTAAGACATATAGATAAAGAACAGGTGTCAGCAAACCTTTATGTAAAGGGCTAGAGGGTAAATATTTTAGATTTAGCATGTCATATCTGTAAAAGCAGCTGTAGATAGTCCTTAAACAAATGAGCATTTCTTTGTTCCAGTGAGATGTTATTTACAAAAATATGCAACAGCCTGCAGGTCACAGTTTACCATTCTCCAACATAGAACATTTTCATCACCCCAAAAAGTTTTCTTTAAAGGCAAATCTCTTCCAGCCTAGCCTGTCTTCTGTCTAGCACTACAGATGAATTTTATGTGTGCCAGAGAATTTCAAATCAGTGAAACGATGCAGTATGTAATTTTTAGTGTCGGCTGAAGACCCTGGTGATGCAGTGGTTATGTGCTTGACTACTAGCAGAAAGGTTGCTGGTGTGAACCCAGCAGACAGTATGTTTAGTGTCTTGCTTCTTTTTGCTTACTGTAATGTTTTTGAAGTTTATCCCTGGGTCATGTGGTGAGAGTATATTTAACTTTTTAAACCATCAAAATGTTTCCAAATTAATTTTTAGCATATACTTCTGCCAGGTTTGTTGTTCTACATCCTTATCAACATTTGGTGTTGTCAGTGTGTAGCTTTAGCCATCCTAAAGATGTGCACTGGTATCCTAGTGTGTTTTAAATGGAACTTCCATGATGACTACTGATGTTGAGTACCTTTTTGTGTGCTTATTAGCTGTTTATCTTCTTTTTGGGAAATTTGTGTTCAGGCTTTTTGCCCATTAAAAAAAGATTAGGTTGGTTATGTTGTTATTAAGTTTTGAGAGGTCCTTATATAACCTTTTTACAAATCTTTTGGCAGATAAAACTTTCTCATGTATTTTCTTTGAGTCTGTGACTTACCTTTTCATATCTGTAATCATGTCTGTTGAACAGTATTTTTTATGAGGTCTCAGCTATTAATTCACTGATGATTTTTTTGTTTGTCTTGTCTAAGAAATATTTACCCAAACCAAGAATACAAAATTTTTTCTTATGAGTTTTATAATTTTAGCTTTTATGTTTCTTTATTGTGCTTTAAGTGAAAGTTTATGATTTAAATCAGTATCTTATATAAAAATTATACACCAATTGCTCTGTGACTTTAGTTGCTCTCCCTGCAATGTGACAGCACCCTTCTCCCCTGCACTCTGTATTTCCCATGTCCATTTACCAGCTTGTGTCTCCTTTTGCCTTCTCATCTCACCTCAGGACAAGAGCTGGCCATTTTGTCTTGTGTAGCCACTGAGCCAAGAATCACACTCTTCACCAGTATTGTTTTATATCTTATAGTCTTATAGTCCGCTCTAATCTTTGTTTGAAGAGTTGGCTTCAGGAATGGTTTTAGTACTGGGCTAACACAACGTATGGGGTTATGTCTTCTGGTGTCCCTCTTGTGTTAGTCAGGCCATCAAGTCTTGTCTTTGTATGTGAATTTAAGTTTTGCACCCCACTTTTCTCCTACTCCACTAGGGACTCTCTTGTGGTCACTGTCAGGGTGGTCATTGGTGGTACCGAGGCACTATCTAGTTCTTCTGGTCGCAGTCTGATAGTCTGTGGTTTACGTGGCCAGCTTTATCTCTTGGGCTCAAATTTTTCTCGTTTTTGATGTTCTTCATTCTTCTTTGCTCCAGGTGGCTTGGGACCTGTTGATAACACCTTAGATGACCTCTTGCTACCTTTTAAGACCCCATATACCACTCACCAAAGTGGTATACAGAACATTTCCTTAATAAACTTTGTTATGCCAGTTGACCTAGATGTCCCTTGAAATCATAGTTCTTACATCCCTGCCCCTGCTACTGTGTTCTTCAAAGTACTTTACTATATTGAGGAAACTTCTTAGCTTTAGTCCAGTTGTGCTAACTTCCCCTGTATTGTGTGTTATCCTTCCATTCACCTAATAACTTTTTGAAGTTTGTACTTTAGATAAAGGTTTACAGAACAAACTACTTTCTCATTAAACAGTATACATGTTATTTTGTGGCATTGGTTTATAAACCCACAGCATGTCAGCACTCTCCCTTTTCAGTGCTGTGTTCCCTGTTATAGCTTTCCTGTCCCCACCTGCCTTCTAGTCTTTATCCTTGGGCTGGCATGCCCCTCAAGCCTTGTTTTGTTTTATGGGCCTGTCCAGTTTTTGGCTGAAGGATGAACTTTAGGAGTGACTTTGTTACTGAGCTTGAAGGGATGTCTGGAGGATATCCTCTCAAGGTTTCTCTACTCTGACAGGCCAGCGACTCGGGTCTTTCTTTTTGAGTTAAAATTTTCTACATTTTTGTCCAGCTTTTTTCTTTCTTGAAGGAGTGAGACCAGTGGAGTATCGTAGATGGCAGCTTGCAAGCTTTTCGGATCCCAGACTCTACTCATTGAAGTAGAATGTAAAACATTTTCTTTATCAACTATGTTATACCAGTTGAGTTAAGTGTTACCTGAGGCCATGGTCCCCAAAGCCCATAGCATTCCAGTTTGATCCCTCAGAGAATTTGGATGTATCTTCAGAGATTCCATGACCTTATTTGTGCAAGTTGTGCATACCTTCTTATTCTTCACCAAAGTTATCACTTATAAAGTGTCTACTTTACCTAAAACAATTCTTGTCACCTGTCTTGTTAGTGAATACCATCAAAGAATGTTTTCTTCTTGATTTAAACGTTTTCTTGTGTTCTTACAATAATGGTCTCTTACAATATTTGTCCTTTTGTGACTAATTTCTACTCAGTGTAATGCCTTCCAGATTTATCCATGTTATGAGATTTTTGACAAATTTATAGTTGTTATTTATTACTGAATAATAATCCATCATATACACTTACCATAACTTGTTTATCCATTCATCCATTGATGGGGATGTAGGTTGCTTTTATCTTTTTACTGTTGTGAATAGTGCTGCAATGAACACAGATATGCGTGTATCTTTTTGTGTGACAGCTCTTATTTCTCTAGGATATATTCCAAAAGTGGAGGTTGCTGAATTATATTGTAATTTTATTTCTAACTTTTTAAGGAAGCACCCAATTCATTTCCAAAGTTGTTGTAGCATTTTAAATGCCCACCAACAGTGCATAAGTGTTCCAGTTTCTCTGATACACATTATTTTGTGTTTCTTGGATTAATGCTAGTATTGTTGGTGCAAGATAGTATATCATTGTAGTTTCAATTTGAATTTCCCAAATGGCTAATGATTGTGAGCATGTCCTCACATATCTATTAACTTCCTGAATGTCTTCTTTGGTGAAGCGCCTCTTCATATCCTTTGCCCATTTTTTAAATTGGGTTGTCTTTTATTGTTGAGGTTTTGCAGTATTTTATAAATTTTAGAGATTAGATACTAATTAGATTTGTTGTATCCAAATTTTTCTTCCCAGTCTGTAGGTTGTCTTGTATTCTTTTGATGAAGTCTTCGGATGAGTGTCGGTGCTTAATTTTTAGGAGCCCCTGGTTAATCTATTCTCTGTTTTGGCGTTTGTGGATTGTTAGTAATATTTTATATTCTGTTTACACCATGTATCAGGGTTCTTTGCATTGTCCCTATTCTTCTGTGATCTTTATTATTTTAGATTTAATATTTAAGTCTTTGATCCATTTTGAGTTAATTTTTGTTCATGGTGTGATGCATGAGTCTTGTTTCATTTTTGGCTGATAGATATCCATTTATGCCATCACCATTTGTTAAGAGATTGGTTTCCCCAGTTAATAGATTTTGAGCCTTTTATCAAATATCAGCTGCTCACTCATAGTTGGGTGATTGTCTGGATTCTTAGTTCTGTTCTGTTGGGCAATGTATCTGTTATTGTACCAGTATCAGCCTGTTTTGACTACTGTGGTGGTATCTAAGAGGTTGTAAAATCAGGTAATGTGAGGCCTTCCACTTTGTTATTGTTTATCAGTAATGCTTTACTTCTCTAGGGCCTCTTCCCTTTCCACATTGATTGAGTCAACTAGCGCTGCTCTAACAGAAATACCACAAAGTGGTAGCAAAGAAAAGTTTATTCTTAAACAGTCTGGTAGACTGCAAGTCCAAATTCAGGATATCTGCTCCAGGGGGAGGCTTTCTCTCTTGTCAGCTCTGGATGAAAGTCTGGTGTTGCATCAGTCTTTGTTCAGGGAGGATCTTGGTGCAGGAACCTCAGGTCTGAAGGACATGCTCTATTCCCAGTGCTGCTTCCTTGACGGTGTGAGGTTCCCAATTCTCTGCTTGCTTCCTTTTCCTTTCATCTCCTGTTGGATGAAAGGATAAAAGGTGGTACAAGCTGAACTGCAAGGAAACTCCTTTTATAGTGGAGCAGGGAGGTGATCTTATGAAAGAATTTACAGTCTCTAATCCTCAAACACACAGCAGAGAAAAATCACAAAATAGAGGACAATCATAAAATATTGGAAATCATGGCCCAGCCACATGGCTACACACTATTTTAGGGGGACATAGTTCAATCCATGACACATACGAAGTTGATTTGTTATTCTATCTTGTTAAAAAATGCTATTGGAATTTGTATAGGGGTTTCATTATATCTGTAGATCGCTTTGAGTATGATAAACATTTTGATAGTTTTGAGCCTTCCTATCTATGAGCAAAGTATGTTTTTCCTCTTATGTTGATCTCTTCTGGTTTTTTGCAATGCTGACTTGCAGTTTTCTTTATATAGGTCTTTTACGTATCTAGTTAGATTTAGCCCTAAGTATTTTAACATTTTTCAGGGGGGGGAGGTGTGTATTGTAAATAGTATTGATTCGGTGATTCTTCTTTGTTGTTATAGAGGTATCCAACTTATTTTTGTTTCTTATTTTGACATGTAGGATTGTTAATTTCCTTTGTGGTTGCCTTAATATTTGCTTTTGTTCTAAATTTAGATCAGTCTTCCTTTTTATCATCTTGATTTTGTCTCCATATGAAAGCCCTATGACTATGTTATTTAGTCCCTCTTGTCGATATGCTGTCATCGTTTACGTACTAACATCTGTTTCCCTATTTTTAGTGTTTTAACTTTGATTCGTTTTCGTGGTTTCCCTATCTAGGTTGATATCTGGTTGTTCTGTCCTATGTTGTAGCCTTGAGTTTTTTTCTAATGTTACTGATTTTCTAATTGAAGAACTTCCTGTAGTATTTTTTAAAATTTTGGCTGGTTTTTGCAAATTCTGTAAACTTCAGGAAACCTTGTGGCTGAGTGGGTTAAGTGCTACTTCTGCTAACCAAAAAGTCAGCAGTTCAAATCTGCCAGGCACTCCTTGGAAACTCTATGGAACAGTTCTGCTGTGACCTCTAGGGTTGCTATGAGTTGAATTTGACCGCAATGGGTTTTGAGTTTTTTCTAAACTTCAGTTTATCTAGGAATGTCCTAGTTTTACTGTCATATTTGAGAGACAATTTTGCAGGGTATGTAATTCTTGGCAGGCCGTTTTTTTCCTTCAGGGCTTTGTATATGTCATCCCATTGCTGTCTTGCGTGCATGGTTTCTACTGTGTAGTCTGAGCTTTGTCTTGACTCTCTGTTGTCTTTTGGGATCTACGTTGTGTAGAGTTTCATAAGCATCTTGGTAGATATCTTCTCATCTTTCATGATACCAGGGAAGTATTATGTCAACCAGTCTCTAACAGTTGTCTCTGTATTTTCTGTGATTCACCCATTCTGGTACTCGAATTGTTTGTAAATTATTCCTCTTGATAGATGTCCGCAGAACTCTTAGTGTTTCTTCCTTTTTAAAAATTCTTTTATCTGATTTTTTTCTTCAGGTATGTTGGTGTCAGTTGCTTTATCTTCAGTCTCGTTAATTCTGCATTCCTTTGCCTCAATTCTGCTCCTCTTCTTTTCTATTGAGTTGTCTAATTCTGTAATTTTGTTGTTAATCTGCTGAATTTCAGATCATTGTTGCTCAAGTATTTCTTGCAGCCTGTTAAATTCATCATTATGCTCTGTTGCACTTTGCCTGATCTTGTTCCTGATCTCTTCAAGAGTTCTAAATATTAATCTTTTGTATTCTGCCACTTATAACTCTAGGTAGTTCTCTTTGTCAGGAAAATTTGTTGATTGATTGTTTTGGCAGCTTTCTGAAGCCACTGTGGTCTGATTCTTTAAAATGGTTTGGTATGGACTGTTGTTTTGAGCCATCAGAATGTTGTTTTAATTTATTTATATTCTTTTGGTTTGTTTTTGAACTGTTCAAGTAGTCTGGTCTTGTGAGTTATTCTGGTTATTGGTACCTTAGAGATTCTAATGTCTTGTCATCAGGTGGTTAGAGCTGTTACTAGGTACCAGGACCCAGGTGCCCATTTACTTTTCTTGTATATATTCAGCTACAGTACCCAGGTAGTCAGTTGCTAAGTGTGTGGTGCTGACTCTTCCTTACAGTCCAAACAGGGCAAGCTTGACTGGTGTAGCCACAGATTGCTGGTTGCATGCACTGAGAAAGTTGTGGGGCTGACAGCTGACAGTCCTAGGCAAAGGACATGTTTCTGCCCTTTGTTCCTGCCCTTTGTTCCCAGCTTAGGGTAGTCAGTAGATTTTGTTTCCCCACTTGTGAAATTGTTCCCTCCCTAAGTCCGGGAGAATAATAGCTCAGGGTATGTGTAAGGAGTCCTATTTCTGGCTCAGATAGAGTGTCATGAAGTGGTGCCCTGTGCAGTGTAGAGAAGCGGGGGAAGCACTGTGGAAAGGGAGAAAGTTTAGCTTGAAGGAATGTTTTAAATCCACACTAGGCTGCAAGCACTTAGCTTTTGATAATCAAATGACACACTTCTGTGATTCTAAAGGCATGAAAGTCCAAAGCTCAGCTTCTCCACTGATGAAGACACTGTCTGGATGCCACCACTTTGGTCATCCTGCTAGGAGTCATGGATTCTCCTTCTGGGTACTGATTCCCACCAAGTCAGTTCTGAACAGTTCTAGGTACTTCTGGACCAACTCTCCCTTCCCTGTTCCTCAGTCTTATTTCCTAGTTTTCCCTTTGATATTCAGGACTCCTAGAATGTCATATGTAATCTATTCAGGTTTTTTTTTTTTTTTTGATCTTTGTCTTTAGAGGGATCACAGGCAGCATTGATGACTGCACCATCTTAGCCCTGCTTCTTTGCATCCAACTTATTTTTAAATGTTTATCTTTTATCCTGATAGTTTACTGAACTCCTCTATTAGATTCAGTAGTTTTGTTGTGGATTCTGTACAGTTTTCTGTGTAGAAGATCATATCAAGAACAAATAGAGATACTTTTACTTCTTCCTTACCAGTTTGGATGCTTTTTATTTCTTTTTATAAGCCTGATTGTTCTGGCTAGGACCAGCACAGTGTTGAATAAGAGTGGTACTAACGGGCATCTTTGGTTTCCATTCTCAAGGGAAATGCTTTTAGATGCTCTCGGTATAAGATGATGGTAGTTGTTTAAAATATGTTGAGGAATTTCCTTTCTATTCCTGTTTTGCTGAGAGTTTGTTTAATGAATAGGTGTTGGACTTTTCTGCATCACTTAATAAGATTGTATGGTTCTTGTGTTTTTTTTCTTTTTTTTTAATGTGATGGATTACATTGATTTGTTTATGTAAGTTTGAACCATCCTTGCATACCTGGTGTGATCCTGTGTGGTCCTGGTAAATGAATTGTATTGGCTAGAATTTTGTTGAGCATTTTTTGCATCCAAGTTTATGAGGGATATTGGTCTGTGATTTCCTTTTTTTGGTAGTGTCTTTGCTTGGTTTTGGTATCACAGTTATACTGGCTTCATAAAATGAGTTTGGGAGTATTCTGTCCTTTTCTGTCTGAATTATGTTTAGTAGTGATGGTGTAAACTTTTTCTGAAAGCTTGGTCGAATTATCCAGTGAAACAGTCAGGGCCAGGGCTCTTTTTTAGTTTAAAATTACCTTTTAAATCTCTTCTTTTGATATAGGTTTATTTAGTTGTTCTACCACTGTTTGTATTAGTCTATGTAGATAGTGTATGTCTACAAATTTGTCTGTTTTCTCTAAGTTTTCAAATTTGTTAGAATATAATTTTTTATAGCATTCTATCATGATTCTTTTCGTTTCATTTGGGTCTATTTTAGTAGTGCGCATTTCATTTCTTATCTGGGTTGCTTCTTCTCCTACTTTTATTTTGTCTGTTTAGCCAGTGCTTTTTTGATTTTGTTGATCTTTTCACGGAACCAGCTTTTGGTTTTGTTAACTCTTTCAGCCTTTTTTGTGTTCTCTGATTCATGTAGCTCTGCTCTAATTTTTATTATTTGTTTTCTTCTCATGCCCTAGAATTTCTTTTGCTGCTTGTTTGTATTTGTTCAAGATATAAAGCTAATGCTTTGGTTTTGGCACTTTCTTCTTTTTGGATATGTGTATTTATTGATATTATTTGACCTCTGGAAACTGCTTTTACGGTATCCCAAAGATTCTGGTAGGATGTGTTTTTATCCTCTTTTGATTCTTTGAATTTCTTTATTCCTTCTTTATTTCTTCTCTAACCCAGTAGTTTTTGAGCAAGATGTTTTTCAGTTTCCCTATGTTTCATTTTTTCCTCCTGGCTTTTTCTGTTATTGGTTTTGACTGTTATCTCTTTGTGGTCTGAAAAGATACTTTGTAATAATTTCAATGTTTTAGATTCTGTTAAGGCTTGCTTTTTGGACTAATATGTTGTCTATTCTAGAATATGTTGCATGTGCGGTGGAAAAGAAAGTATTCTTTGTTACTGTTGGGTGGAGTGGTCTATATATTTGTATGAGGTCAAGCTGGTAAATTGTTCATTAAGATCTTCTGTGTCTTTATTGAACTTGTTTGTGGATTGTCTGTCCACCACCAAAAGCAGTGTTTTGGAAATCTCCTGTTCTCATTGTGGAGTGGCCCATCTCTCTTTTCAGTGTTGTTAGAGTTTGTGTTTTGTATTTTGGAACCCTGTCATTGGGTATGTGTTTTAATATGGTTATGTAGTCTTGGTGTATTGACTTTTTAATCTTATATAATGTCCTTCAATATCTTTTGTGGTAGATTTTACTCTAAAATATATTGTGTTAGAAATTTATATTGACACTCCTGCTCTTTTAGGTATGTATGAATTTAGTGCTGTCATTTTGGTGTCTTTTCTTTTTGTTTGTTTTGTTTTGCGAAGTTGTCAGTTTCTTTGTTACACTTAGTTTTCTATGCTGAGTCATTTTTCTTGACATGTGGTGTTTTCATTGTTGATGTTAGTGTTTTCTGAGTATGTTTTTCTTGTTTTTTATTTTAATGTGCAGTATTGTTAGTTTCCTTAGTACTTTCCCGTATTTTTCTAACTTTAAACTTATTTTTTATTTCTTTATATCACCTTGACTTCCTCTCTATATAAAAAAATCTATGACTACATTTTTTACGCCATCTTTTTTGTTTTAATGTTTTCATCTTTTACATAATGATATGTCTACTGCTCTATTTTTAGAGTTTTGGCTTTGATCTGCTTTTGAGATTTCCCTGTCTGGGTTGACATCTGATTGCTGTCTTATGTGTTCTAACCTTGGGTTGTTAACTAATGTGATTGATTTTCTAAGAAGCCTTTCTTAGTAGTTCTTGTAATTTTAGTTTGGTTTTTGCAGATTCCCTGAACTTCTGTTAATATGGAAGTGCCCTAATTTCACCATTGTGTTTGAGAAACTTCTTTACTGGATGTATAATTCTTGGCTGACAGTTTTTTCCCCTCTAGTGCTTTATATGTATATCATCCCATTTGTTTGTTGCTTGCATGGTTTCTGCTGGGTAGTCTGAGCTTAGTCTTGCTGACTCTCCTTTGTAGATGATTTTTCATTTATTCCTAGCTACTCTTAAAATTCCTCTGTATCTCTGGTTTTGACAAGTTTAATATTTTTTGGTGACTTTCTTTTGTGATTTACCTTGTGTGGAGTTTGGTGAGCGTCTTTGATAGATACCATCTTATCTTTCACGAATGTCAGGGAAGTCTTCTGCCAACAAATTTTGTATCTTCAACAAATCTCTTTATTTTCCGTAATGCCCTCCCTCCATTCGCCATTTTGGTACTCCAGTTACTTGTAGGTTATTCCTCTAGAGTCTCAAGTAATTCTCAGGGTTTCTTCATTTCTTCTGATTATTTCATCTGAGTCTTCTTCCAATATGTTACTGTCAAGTGCTTTATTTTTAATCTCACTGATTCTTACTTCCATTGCTTCAGTTCTTCTCCTGTGACTTTCTCTTGAGTTGCCTAATTCTGAATTTTACAAGATCTGACAATTAAGTTCACAAACTTGCCTCCATGTACTTAAGTTGGCAGCACTGTACAAACAACTCAGTAAGGTTTTGTAACTTTATTGTTTCAGTGTCTCAGCTGTATTCATATCAACATGTGGTAATATCTGGCTGAGTGGCATTCTTCTTATTGTTGATGCATGTTTTTGTGTGCTGTTGTGAGAATGTTGGAGCTTGAATTAGAGCAACAAACAAAAATTAAGTTTCTGTTTAAACTTGGCAGGGGTGAAAGTGAAATCAGAGACATATCAGTCCAAATTTACGGGGACAATGCTGTGAAGAAAATGGCAGTGTGCAGATGGATTAAACATTTTCTGAGAGGAGTGAAAGCATCACTGATGAAGAGAGATTAGGGCAAACAATAACTGTTCAAACTGATGAAAACATTGCAAAAATTTGTGAAATTATGTGTTAAAATCATTGGCTGACTGTGAGAATCACAGTAGACCAAAGAAGCATTTAGGAGAATTTTAACTGAAAATCTTGGGAAACAGGGACATCTTAACTTAAAATCTTGGCGTGATAAGATTGTGTGCAAAAATGGCCCTAAAAGAGTTCACTGATGAACAAAAACTAAGGAGAGCCAAAGTATGCCAAGACCTTTTGGAGATGCCAGATGGTGTTTTGGTCCATGTTATCACTGGTGATGAAACATGGATGTACCAATACAACCCCAAAACAAAGCATCAAAGTGCACAATGGAAGACACCCAGTTCTCTATAACCAAAAAGTTCTGTCTGTCCCAATCAAGAGTCAACATGATGTTGCTAACCTTTTTTTTTGATATCAGAGGGATTGTTAATTATGATTTTGTACCAACTGGGCAAACAGTTAACCACGTTTACTGTTTGGAAGTGCTAAAAAGGCTGTGTGAAAAAGTTAGATAAAAATGAACTGAATTTTCGCCAACAACTCATAGCTCTTACATCACAACAGTACACCAGCTCACACAGCGCTGCCTGTGAGGGAGTTTTTAGCCAGTAAACAAATAACTGTATTGGAACACCTTACCTACTCACCTAATTTGCCCTCCAGTGACCTTTTTTCTTTACCCAAAGATAAGGGGAATATGGAAAGGAAGACATTTTGATGACATTCAGGACATTAACAGTAATATGACAACAGCTCTGATAGCTATTCCAGAAAAAACAGTCCCCAAAATTGCCTTGAAGGGTAGAATAGATGCTGGTGTCAGTGCATGGCTACCTAAGGGGAGTACTTCAAAGCTGACTATAATGATATTTAGCAATGAGGTAAGTAGCTCTTTTTTTGGATGAGTTCGTGAACTTAATTGACAGGCCTTGTATAGTTAATCTTCTCGATTTCTGTTTATTGTCTCTGTAGATTCTTGTAGCCTGTTAAATTTGTCATTATGATGGTCTCTAATCTTCTTATGCCCCTCTCTTGCTTTGTCTGTGTGCTCCTTTGGTTCTGTAGTTTGCGTGATCTCTTGAAGAATTCTGTACCTTAATCTTTTGTATTGTACATCTGATAACTCCAAGAAGTTCTCTTTGTCTAGAAGATTTCTTGATTCTTTGTTCTGGGAGCTTGCTGAAGTCTCATTGTGGTTTGTCTCTTCATGTGATTTGATACTGACTGTTGTTTCTTGGGAAACAAGGACAAAAACCAGACTCCTTTGGGTAAAGTTAAATTCTTTACACAAGAAGAATTTTAAGGAGGTTCCTGGTTAACAAAAATCTTGGCACAAAGGGGGGTTGGCATGGCATTGTGACCACTGTGTCTCCTTTGTTCTTGTTTATCTGTTTTCAGGTATAGTCCGTATTGGTCCATGACTTGTGAACTTTCCTATGCACGCAGAAGAATCTGTCATTCTGGGCCTCAGTTTGTTTGTTTGTTTATTTTTAGTGACATATTCCCTTCTGTTAGTCATACTCACAGAGATACTGAGAACTTGACCAAAAATCTCTATTACTGATTATTAGAGATCTTTAGCAGTACAGTCTGCAATTTTATACTGGATATCATTTATGTGCACACAGCATTCTGACCCAGTCAGAGTGCTAACACCTGTGAGGTCAGCATATAATTTTAAGCTAATTTATTCTATGAAGTTATTTTACAAATTTCTGATAATTCTTTGGAAGGGGAAAGGATAGCTTGTCTGAGTTGTGACGGCCAAGCCAAGTGCCGTCGATTCGGATCCGACTCATGAGTTGTGACACTGAGTCTTTTAATTCTAATGTTACTATGTCTAATACCATTTGTAATTTTAAAGTATGTCTTCCAGTGCAAGAAATTCTAGAGCTATGGAGACTCAGGGAGCTAATCCCACAATTAAACATCCTATATAAGTTTTCCCTTAGTTAAAGGTTTTTTTCCAGTTTCCATTTAGTGTTACATCTAAACATACAGTCATTGTTCTCTCGTTTTACATTATTGATATTGATCTCTCCTGTATGTCTGACTTTCCGTTGGGGTCAGTGATTCTATAGGGACACCCTGGGAACAGTAACAGCTATGCAGCTAGAACGACATCCAGTTTACAAGTAGAAAACAAAACCATTAGTTGTCTGAAGTTTTCAAAGAGATGTAAAATAGCTCAGAAACAAATGAATAGGACTAGAATCCGATAGCCTACAGAAACAAACAAACCAACCTGAATTTAAGAAACTTCCTGGAGTAACTTCAGCAAATACAGACCAGGCAGTTTCAAGCTCTTGTCTCTTCATAGAAATATTGAAAACCAAGTGAAACTGTGAGAGCCAGTTTTGTCAGAAAACACACTTACAGCAACCAAGTGAATGCTGAATCAAGAAAAAGGCAATTTAAAAATGGTAGGAAAGTTTTGTGACATTTTAACTTACCCTTGCCCTGTTGTCTTAGTTACCTAGAGCTACTTTAACAGAAATACCACAAGTAGATGCCTTTAACAAGCAGAAAATTCTCTTCTCATAGTCTAGTCAGGATACCAGTTCCAGGGGAAAGTTTATTCTCTCTTTTGGCTCTGGGGTAAAGTCCTCGTCATCATCTTTCCTTGGTTTAGGAGCTTGTCAGTGCAGGGACCCCAGGTCCAAAGGATGTACTTTGCTTTTGACTCTTCTTGCCTGGTAATAATGAGATCCTTTTCCTTTCTGCTCCTTTTTTTTTTTTTTTAATTTCAAAAGAGATTGACTCAAGATACAACCTAATATTGTAGATTGTTTCCTGGACATAATTGCCCTAATTCTGCCTCATTAACATCATAGAAGTTGCGATTTATAACAGAGTTTATAACATCTGATCACAGAATATTGGACAGCCACACAATATTAGGACAACTAGCCAAGTTGGACACATATTTTCAGAGGATGCAATTCAATCCATGACACCCACCCCTCTCCCTTGCATGGTGGCAGTCTTGAAGTCAATAATCAGTGTTCAAAGTGTAGACCCCCAGTTATGGAGGGAGCAGAGCAGAAATTATTTCCAAATTATCGTTAGACTATTCTCACCTATTTGGGGCTGTCTGAGGGTCTGATGCAAGGTACTTCTCTCTGTTTTGCTTAACTTAAAATTTGCTCAGGGCAGACAACATCAGCATGAGACTAGAGGAACTAGATGGTGCCCAGCCATTACCAATGATTACCCTGACAGGGAATGCAACAAAGACTCTAAGACATAGTTGGGGAAAAATGAGGTGCAGAACTTGAACTGTATTAAAAAGACCAGATTTGGTGGTCCCCAGAAGACATGGCCCCTGGACTCTCTGTTAGCCCAGAACTGAAACCATTCCTGAAGCCAACTCTTCCAGTGAAGATTAGACTGGGTTATAAGACATAAAATGATACTGGTGAAGAGTATGCATCTTAGGTTAAGCAGATACATGATACTGACTGGGCAGCTCCTGTCCAGAGGTGGGATGAGAGGGCAGACGTGACAGGATCTGGTTGAATGGATGTGGGAAATACAGGGTGGGAAGGAGGAGTGTGCTGTTACTATGTGGGGAGAGCAGCTAGAGTTACATAGCAATGTGTGTGTAAGTTTTGTATAACAAATAACAGACTGTAAACTTTCACTTACAGAACAATAAAATATTAAAAAAATTTTTTATTCAGGGTAGAGAAGTAGCCACCTGGAGAAAAATGTTGCTGCTGAGACATATAATAGAAAACAACAACAGAGAAGTGGCTTGTGATGTACAGGGATCCTCAGTGAGATTAACCGCTGACTTCACATCAGGAGCTGTTGAGGCTGGGAGCCCAGAGGGTGACGTGTTTCAACACTAAAGAACAGAACCTTCAGCCAAGATTTATGTTTGGTGGTACTGACATAGAGTCAGTTATGACACTGCCAGACAGGACTGCCCTTCAGAAATGACATAGAGTAAATTATGACATTCCCAGACAGCACTGCCCTTCAGAAATGATGTAGAGTAAATTATGACACTCCCAGACAGCACTGCCCTTCAGAAATGACGTAGGGTAAGTTACAACATTCCCAGACAAATGAAGCCTAAGGAAGTTGGTTGCTATTAGACCTATTGTCTAAGAACTGCTAATGGACATCTTTCAGTTCAAAATGAATGCGTAAAGCCACTGTTGTAGGTGTAAAGTGATGTTTCTTTGTGGCTTTGATTTGCATTCCCCTAATGACCGAGACTGGAAATCCTAGTGGTGTAGTAGGTTAAGTGCTATGTATATCTGCTAACCAAAAGGTTGGCGGTTCGAGTCCTCCAGGTGCTCTTTGGAAACTCTGTGGGGCAATTCTGCTGTGTCCTGTAGGATCACTATGAGTTGGAATCAGCTTGATGGCAGTAGGTTTTTGGTTTTTAATGGTTAAGATAGTCAGAGAAGAAGACTCGGTTATGTACTTATGAAAAATTGGCCAGTGACATTGTTATGCATAGCAGTAGAATGTTGTCTGATAGAATGCTGCACGATGAGCCTGTCCGGTTGTAAGGCACTCAGAATATTAGTGGGGAAGAGCTGCCTCCTCTAAGTGGGATTGACCTTAATGATGTGGATAGAGGAAAGTTTAGGGGTCATTTGTTTGATGATGCAGCACAAGTGAAAATGAGAAGAAATAGCTGCGAACATCTAGTAATAATTGAATAGTAAGGTATGAATCAATAAATATTGGAAAGTGTCCAAAAATGAAATGGAATGCTTGAAGATTGATATCCTAGGCATTAGTGAGCTGAAATAGACTGGTATTGGTCATTTTGAATCAAACAGTAGTATTTCTACTGTGATAGGGATGACAAATTAAAGGGGAACAAAATCGTGTTTTTCATCAAAAAGAATACTTAAAGATCTGTCTTGAAGTACTGTGTTATCAGTAAAAGGATAACATCCATATGCCTGTGTCATGGGTTGAATTGTGTCCCCCCAAAAATATATGCAGCCATGTGGCTGGGACATGATTCCCAGTATCTTGTGACTGTCCTCCATTGTGTGGTTTCGCTAAACTGTATGTTGAAGGATTCGGGTGGGGGTGTAAATTCCTGCATAGGATTACCTCCCTGCTCTGCTGTAGGGGGAGTTTCCTTGGAGTATGCCTTGCCCCACCCTTAATCCTTTCAGCCTGCAAGAGATAAAAGGAAAGAGAAACAAGGAGAATTGGGAACCCCGCACCATCAAGAAATCTGCACCAGGAGAAGAGTGCATCGTTCAGACCTGAGGTTCCTGTGCCAAGACGCTCCCTGGACAAAGACTGATGCAATACTGGACTTTCCTCCAGAGCCAACAAGGGGAAAGCCTTCCCCTGGAGCGGACACCCTGAATATGGACTTGCACCCTACCAGACTGTGTAAGAGTAAACCTTCCTTTGTTAAACCCATCCACTCTGTGGTAATTCTGTTAGAGCAGCCGTAGCTGACTAAAACAGCCTGCAAGGAGGATTGGGTAATACAACTATAATTCAAATTTACATACTAAACACTAATGTCAAAGTTGAGGAAATTGAAGATTTCTACCAACTTTGCAGTCTGAAATTGATCAAATATTCAGTCAAGATGTTTTGGTAATTACTGCTGAATTGAACATGAAAGTTAGAAACAAAGAACAATCAATAGTCGAAAAATAGGACATTGGTGATAGAAATGATGCAGCAGATCTCATAATAGAATTTTGTAAGACCAGAAACTTACTCATTGGAAATACTTTTTTTAAAATAACAAACAATAACTAGACAAATGGACATACATCAAATTGACTATATCCATGGAAAGAGACAATGGAGAAGTTCAACATCATCAGTCAGAACAGGGCCATGGGCCATCCGCAGAACAGAACTATCCATTGCTCATAGGCAAGTACAAGCTGAAGCTGAAGAAAATTAAAACAAGTTCATGAAAGCCAAAGTATGACCTTGAGCATATCCTACCTGAATTTAGAGACCATCTCAAATGCATTGAACGCTAAGGACAGTCAAACAAGTTGTGGCGTGACATCAAGAAAATCATACATTAAGAAAACGAAACATTGTTAAAAAGGTAGAAAAGAAAAAAGTCAAAATGGAGTTCAGAAAAAACTCTAAAACTTGCTCTTGAACCAAGATAGCTAAAATGAAAGTGAGAAATTATCATGTAAAACAGTTCAACTGCAGATTTCACAGAGCAACTTGAGAAGAGAAAGTGGTATAATGAAATGTACACGGTCCTGGAGTTACAACACCAAAAGGTAAGAACATACTTGACGTTTCTCAAGCTGGAAGAACTGAAGAAAAAATAATCAAGCCTCAAGTTGTAATACTGAAGGGATATATAATGAGGGATATCATTTTGGTGTCAAATGGATTTGGCTGAAAGAAGAAAATACCAGAGAGATGTTTACTTGTATTTTATTGTCTATGCATAGGCATTCAGATTTTCTGGATCATAACAAATTATGGGTAATATTGAGAAGAATGGAAATTCCAGAACACTTAATTGTGCTCATGTGGAACCTATCCACAGAACAAGTTGGGGGGGCAAAAGGAAAGATACTGTGTATGGTTTCAAATCAGGAAAGGTGTGTGCTGGAGTTGTATCCTTTCACCATACTTAGCCTGTAGCCAAGCCAAGTGCCGTTGAGTTGGAGCCGACTCATGTCTGTATGATAAGCAAATAATTCAAGAAGCTGGACTATCGGGATATCAGGATTAGAGGAAGACTCATTAACAACTTCAGATAATGCAAGTGATATACCCTTGTGTGCTGAAAGTGGAGAGAACTTGAAGCATTTACTCATGATGGTCAAAGACTATATAGCCTTCATTATGGATGACACGTTAACACAAAGAAAATCCTCACATCTGGACCAATAAACAACATCATGGTAAATGCAGAAAAGATTGAAATTGCCAAGGATTTCATTTTACTTCGATCCACAATTTCAATGACCTTTTTAGAAGAAACAGTCAAGAAATCAAACAACACACTGCATTGGGCAAGTGGCTGCAAAAGACCTCTTTTAAATGTTGAAAAGCAAAGATGTCATTTTGAAGAATAAGATGGGGCTGAAACCTAAGCTACGGTCTTTTTATTTGTCTCACATCTAAGTGAAAGCTGGACAGTGCACAAGGAAGACTGAAGAAGAATTGATGTTTTTGAATTGTGGTGTCAGGGAAGAATATTGAAATACCGTGGACTACTGGGAGAATGAACAAATCTGTCTTAAAAGTACAGCCAGAGTGCTTGTTAAAAGGGGAATTATGAGACTTCATCTCATGTACTTTGATCATGTTATCAGGAGGCACCAGTCCCTGCAAAAGGACACTGTGTGTACTTGGTAAAGTAGAGAGTCAGTGAAAAAGAGGAAGACCCTCAGGGAGATGGATTGACATAGTGGCTGCAACAATGTGCTCAAACATAGCAGTGATTATGAGGCTGGCACAGGACTGAGCAGTGTTTTGTTCTGTTTTTCATGGTTTCAGTGAGTTGGAACCAACTCAGTGGCATGTAACAACAGTAATGACTAACTATGTTGAGAACCTTTTCATGTGTTTCTTATCCAGGGATATATTTTCTTAGGAGAAATGTTTATTCAAGTCCTCTGCCTGTTTTTTTAATTGGGCTTTTTGTCTTTTTGTTGTTTAGTTGTGTTGTTGTTAGGTGCCATCAAGTCCATTCTGACTCATAGAGACTTTATGTATAACAGAATGAAACACTGAAAAATGTTTACTTGTTCTTCATATATTCTCGGTGTTAAACTTTTATCCAGTATGTAATTTCCAAGCTTTTCTTCCTTTCTCTAAGTTGTCTTTTCACTTTCTTGGTAAAGTGCTTTGATATGCAAAAATGTTTTATTTTGATTAAGTTCTTTGATCTATTTTGTCCTTGGTTGCTCCTGCTTTTGGTTTCATATATAAAAATCCATTTTCAAATACAGTGTCCTCAAGACTTACAACCGTGTTTTCTTCTATAGGGTCACTCTGAGTTGGAACCAACTCATTGGCTGTGGGTTTTTCTTCTTAGAGTTTTATGGTTTTAGGGCTTATATTTAGGTCACTGATAGTTTTCTGTGAGTTTTTGTATGTGATGAAGTAGGAGTCTAATTTTGCTCTTCTGCATGTGAAAGTCTGTGTGTCCCAGCACCATTTGTTGAAGAGACTGTTCTTTCCCCATTGAATGGACCTAATACCTTGTTGAAAATCAGTTAGCCATGAATGTATGGTTTGTTTCTGAGCTTTCAGTTCTGTTTCACTGGTCTTATATCAGTATCACACCATTTTGATTACTGTAGCTTTATAATGTATTAAAAAATATTTTATTGTGCTTTAAGTGAAAGTGTATGATCCAAATCAGTTTGCCACATGAAACCCCCTACACAGCCACTTTGCGGCTGTTCTCTCCGTCCATGCCCTCCACCCCCACACTCCCACCGTGACAGCTCATTCCTCCTTTCCACCCTGTGCTGCTTGTATCTATTCAGTCAACTTGTGCCCACCTCCACTCTCATTTCACCTTTGGACAAGAGCTGTGCAGACAGCCAATGAGTCGGTTCCAACTCAGAGCGACCCTATAGAAGAAAACAGTTATAAGTCTTGAGGACGCCATATTTGAAAATGGATTTTCACATATGAAAGCAAAAGTAGGAGCAACCAAGGACAAAATAGATCAAAGAACTTAAGCAAAATAAAACACCTTTGCATATCAAAGTACTTTACCAAGAAAGTGAAAAGACAACTTAGGGAAAGGAAGAAAAGCTTGAAAATTGTATGTATATATTTAAGACAAGAAGTACATTCTTTGCCAGCATCTCTAAATGTCTTATAGTCCAGTCTAGTCTTTGAAGATTAGATTCGGTACTGTTTTAGCTCTGGGATAACTGATAATTGAGGAAGCTGTGTTCCCAGGGGACCCTCCAGTCTGACAGATCATCAAATGTGGTCTTAGAATAGATTTCTAGTTCTGCACATCCATTTTTCTTCTATTACATTGGAACTTTACATTGTGTTCTCTGTCAGGGTAGTCGTTGGTGATAGCCATGCACCATCTGTTCCTTCTGTTCTCATGCTGATATAGTCTCTGGATTGTATGGCATCTTCTGTCTGCTGGGCTCATATTTTCCCCATGTTTTTGATGTCCTTTATTTTCCTGTGCTCTGGGTGGACTGGGACTAACTGATGCTACTTAGATGGCTGCATTTTAAGACCCTAGATGAGACTCACTGAAGTGGTGTACAGAACATTTTCTTAAAAAAAACAAACTTAGTTATGCCAATTAGCATAGATGTCCCTTGAAACCATGGTCCCCAGATCCCTGTCCCTGCTACTCCGTCCATCAAAATGTTGGGTTGTATTTAGAATTTAGATTGTGAGCATTTTTTGTGAGCATTTTCTCAGTGTCTGTTAGTGTCCTGGATTCGTCTCTGGTGAAGTGCCTGTTCATAATCCTTTGCTCAGTGTTTGATTGGGTTATTTGTCTTTTTTTTGTTGAGGTTTTGCAGTACCTTGTAGATATGGAAATTAGATGCCAGTTGGATTCATGGTAGCTATTAGTGTAGTCCAGTTGTGCTAACCTCCCTTTTACTGTATTCTGTCACTCCCTTCACCTAACCCAGTTCTTATTTACTATCTACCCTGGTGGCATAGGGATTAAGAGCTACCACTGTTAACCAAAAGGTTGACAGTTCAAAGCTGTGAGGTGGAGACTCTATGAGACAGTTCTATTGTGACATATAGGGTTGCTATCAGTCAGAATCAACTTGATGGCACTGGATTTGGTTTTGGTTTATCTATGAGTGACCTCTCCCTCCTTCCCTGCAAATATTATTTTTTTCTGTGCTTAAATCTTTTCTTAAGTCCTAATAATAGTGATCTCATACAATATTTGTCCTTTTGGAACTGACTAAGGTCACTCAGCATAATGTCTTCCAGATGATTCCATGTAATG
Source organism: Heterohyrax brucei (assembly GCA_028571685.1). Classification (NCBI taxonomy): domain Eukaryota; kingdom Metazoa; phylum Chordata; class Mammalia; order Hyracoidea; family Procaviidae; genus Heterohyrax; species Heterohyrax brucei. Next base: position 58,728,279 of record CM053158.1, on the reverse strand, counting down.
AAATCTTTCTTCAGATCATCATTGTTCTGTATCATTGCATAGTATTCCATTGTGTGACTATCATAGTTATCCATTTATCTGTTGGTGGGCACCTAGGTTGATTCCATCATTTTTCCATTGTGGACAGTGCTGCAGTAAATGTTGGTGTGCATGTATCTGTTTGCATGACTGCTCTTATTCTTTAGGATGTATTCTAAGAAGTGGGGTTGCTGGATAATGTGGTATTTCTAGCACTTTAAGAAAGTGCCAAACCAATTTCCAAAGTGGTGTTATACCATTTTGCATTCCTACCAGCGGGTTAGAAGGGTTCCGGTTTCTCCACAACCTCCTTAACATTTATTATTTTGTGGTTCTGGGATTAATGCCAACCTTGTTGGGGTGAGATGGTATCTTACTGTAGTTTTGATTTGTATTTCTCTAATGGCTAGTGATTCTGAGCATTTTCTTGTGTATTTGTTAGTGTCCTGGATGTCATCTTTGGTGAAGTGTCTGTTCATATCCTTTGCTCAATGTTTAATTGGGCCATTTGTCTTTTTCTTGTTGAGGTTTTGCAGTACCTTTAGATATGGAAATTAGATGCCAGTTGGATTCATGGTAGCTAAAACTTCTTTTTTAGTGTGTAAGTAGTATTTTTACTCTTTGGTGAAGTCTTTGGATAAGCATAAGTGTTTGGTTTTTAGGAGTTCTCAGTTACCTATTTTCTTTTCTGCTCTTTGTGCATTGTTAATATTTTATAATGTGTTTGTGCTGTATATTAGGGCTCCCAGCATTATCCTTATTTTTTTATTCTATAACTTCTATTGTTTTAGATTTTATAGCTAGGTCTTTGATCCATTTTGAATTAGTTTTTGTCCATGGTGTGAGATATATGTCTTGTTTCATTTTTTTTGCAGATGGATATCCAGTTATGCCAACACCATTTTTTAAAAAGACTGTATTTTTCCCAGTGTACAGACTTTGGACCTTTGTCAAATACCAGATATACATAGGTGGATGATGTTGTATCTGGATTCTCAATTCTGTTCCAATGTGTTTTTGTACCAGTATTAGGCTGTTTTGACTATTGTGTTAGTTTGATAGGTTCTGAAGTCAGGTAGTGTGAAGCCTCCCACTTTGTTTGTCTTTTTCATTAATGCTTTACTTTTCTAGGGCTTCCTTCGTTTCTGTATGAAGTTGGTGATTTGTTTCTCCATCTTACTGTAAAATTCAGTTGGAATTTGTATTGGGATTGTCTTGTATGTATAGATTGCTTTGAGTAGAATAGACATTTTCATGATGTTAAGTCTTCCTATATACTTACGTATGTCTCTCCTGGTTTCTTGCAGTAGAGTCTTATAATTTTCTTTGTATAGATCTTTTACATCTCTGGTTAGATTTTTTCATAAGTATTTTATCTTCTTGAGGGCTGTTATAAATGGTATTGATTTGATGATTTTCTCTTTGATGGTCTTTTTGGTGTAGAAGAATGAAACTGATTTGTGTGTGTTCATATTACATCCTGATTCTTGGCTGAACTCTTCTATTAGTGTCAGTAGTTCCTTGTGGATTTTTTTAGGGGTTTCTGTGTATGAGATCATCTTGTCTGCAAATAGAGTTATTTCTTCCTTACCAATTTGGATGCCCTTTATTTCTTTATCTTTCCTAATTACTCTGGCTAGAACCTGCAGCAGAATGTTGAATAAGTGTGGTGAAAATGGATATCCTTGTTCAGACTGTCTCCATTTAGGTGTAATGCATTTTGAAATTGGGAAGTGTGAACCCTTGTACTTCATTCCTCTTTTTCAAGATTGTCTTGGCTGTTTGGGGCCATTTACAATCCTATCGTTTTGTTTTCTGGGTGTTTCTTTTTAGAAGAAACTGTAGCTAGGTGTTTTAGAGAAATAATTCACTCTCTTCACATTTAATGCAAATAGTTTTCCTTTCATCTTGCTTTATTTATTATATAAATTTGTGTTTTCTTTTTAATTTTTTGCTAGTTTGATCAAGTTAGTTTGAATTCTTGTTTGTTTTTTTTTTGAATTTTGTTACTTTGGAGATTCTACAATCCGTTTCCATTCCTCTAATGATTACCTTTTCCTTCCCTGCACTCGTAATTAGAAACATGTATTTATTATTGAAAATAAGGTATCAGTTCAGTTTCTCATCATTGTATCTTTTCTATGATTAGTTAACTTATATACTCTTTCCTTGCACTTCAGTAAGGTCAGAACTTCAGAATACTTTCATTTACCTCCTCTTCTGCCTCTGACACATCTAGTTGATAACTCAGGAATAGTTTAACTCCTGCTATCTTTACTCCTTCTCCCAGCTCCTAGATTTTCTTGACACAGTTTAATACTTTTATTTTAGCTGCTAGTAGACATTACTTTGCTGTATTGCTCTGTTGTTTCCAGAATTCTTAGTTAGAATTTAGTACATGCTGCCAGGCAGTTAATTATTACTAATAATGAATTTAAATTAAACTATTTATAATACTGCCATAATTCAAAAAAATATTTTTCTTTGTATTTTACAATCTCTGGAAGTGAAATATGGCATTATAATTTGTAGTTTCCTAGAATTAAGGTCACAATCTTAATTGGTAGCATTTTGTCTAATAGTTAAATTCCATAGTATAGATACAGATACAAACCAAAACCAAATCCCTTGTCTTTGAGTCGGTTCTGACTCATGATGACCCTATAAGACAGAGTAGAACTCTCCTCTTTATATGTATAAGTACATACATACACATATATATGTGTATATATACATGTATATTGGCACTGCATAACATCTGTTGGGGCAACATCTGACTACACGTGCCTCCGTGGTCCCATAAAGTTATAACAGAGTTCAGAAATCCTGATGGAAGAATGGAATGTAGTAGATGTAACCATATGTGGCAAACACAGCAGCTTCGCACACACGGCAGTTATTTCATGTCTCTTTCATACAGAATGGTTGCACTGCCAGGCATATAATGACACAGCACATGTATAACCTATAATGCATATGTGTTGATAGTCATAGTAAACACCTTTGTACTGGCTTATGTATGTACTGTACTTTCTGTTATTGTTTTAATGTGAACTTCCCCTACTTACAAAGAAAAAGTTTACTGTGTAATAGTATACAATTTGACTTGCAGACAGCAGCATTTGATCTCATATCTTTTGAATGTTGTAGTGTTCTCTCTATAATTTTGTTTTAAAAATATTATTGTGAAGCATATCAGTGCTCCCAGACACAGCAAAACCAGTGCTGGTGATGGCAGCCAAAACCCCAAACCACGGTTGTTGCCGTCAAGTCCATCCTGACTCATAGCGACCCTACAGGACAGAATAGACCTGTCCCATAGAGTTTCCAAAGAGTGCCTGGTGGATTTAAACTGCTAACCTTTTGGTTAGCAGCTGCAGCATGTAACCACTGCACCACCAGGGTTTCCAGTGGTAGAAGCAGCAAAAGACAAAGGAGGAGTATCAATCTGGAAATGAAGCAAAATTATCCCATATAGCTTTGCTAAAGTATATAATATGGTATTCACACAATATCCAATTCACATAGCATCCTATTTTACAGAACTTAGTGTGGATATTAAGTGACACATGGCTGATAAAGGAACAAATAAATAAATGTATATATGTGTGTGTGTATATGGAGAGAGAGAGAGAGAGACAGAACAGGCCACTGAAAGCACAGACAAGATTTATTTCTCATCACTAGTCCCTCATTTATATCTTTCTCTGAGGGAGTGTCTGTATTTGTGTACATTTATTTTTAATCAAAGTTTTTTCTTATATGAGATATATGGTGATGTGTTTTTTTAATTTTGGGGGATATCCACACATAACCTTTTCTTCTTAACAGGCAGAAGGTAACATGACCAGTGTAAGAGTTGGGAAATGTCATTGTTTTCTCTCATTAGTCTGTTAGAGCTTCTGTAGTCACTTCCAGTGATGAAAAGTCTAGTGTTTGATTTTCTCTCCCATCTGTAAGTAATGTGGTCTTCCAGCTGCAGGCTTACAAAGTTTTTTCTTACAGACTCCAGGAATTTACCTCAATCTGCTTAGGTTTGCTAGAATAAAGTCAGCTTTTTTCATGTGCCGACTAAAGAATTTCTTCAATCCAGGCAAATTTTCTTCTGTTACATGTTTTCTATTATTGCCTCTCCTTTATCTGGTCATCTTTCTTCTGATGGAACCTACTGTTCATCTTATTAGATCTGTCCTGCAAGTTTCTTATCTTTTCTGTCATAATTTCTACTTTGTTGCTTTGAGCTATTTTTTCCATTTGATCTTCCAGACTGCAAATTTAAATCTTAACCATGAACCATTCTTTCTTTCAGTATGGTTTGTTTGGGAAATTGTGTATTTAGATGAAAAACAAAAACAAAAAACAAAAAAACCCCAAGAAAACCAAACCTGCTGCCATAGAGTTAGTTTCAACTCATAGTCACTCTGTAGGACAGAGTAGAACTGCCCCATAGAGTTTCCAAAGAGTACCTGGCAGATTTGAACTGCCAGCCTTTTGGTTAGCACCATAGCACTTAACCACTATACCACCAGGGTGCAAGAAGCCTTTTCTCTGCTGTAGTTAAATCTTTTCAGTATTAATGCTGTTTTTCTGGTCCAGATTGGCTTCTCTGTTTTCAGATGACTCTGTTTGATTATGAGTTTGTTACATCTCTCCTGATTACTATCTCACATGTTGTCAACTTTTCTTCATCAGCTCGTTCTGGTATCGGCCTTTAAATGATTTAAGGACTCCACCCCAACCTCAAATATCCATGGGTCAGGCTTTTCCTAGAACCGTTAATTTAGAGTCCTAGTTCCAGAATTCCAAGAGGCTAGTCTCTACCCTCTTGCCTAACTCCTAGAAAAGGTTTAAAAAGCACACCCTCTAGTTGTTTCCTCTGCTTCCCAGAGAGCCTACACTCTGCTTTCGTTTAGCTGCCTGCAGGCTCCAGGTCTGTGGTCTGATTCAGCAAACAGATTGAAAGTGGTATTGGAGAGATGTGAGTTCCCATCTTATGTCACCATCTTCCTCGAGTCCTATTTTGGCTTGGAGTTTTCATTTTCCTGTTCCCTCAACCATTGTGGATGTGTGATTTTGCCGAGACTTAACCAACAGTGGAGCAAAGAGTGTCAGGCACGGGAGCTGGGATGTGTGTGTGCTAGCTTGTGTTACTGTTCTCACTCTGCTGCATGCGCTGTGAGAGGACTGAGTCTGCCTCCCTACCTGCTGTCATGTGATTTGTAGTGCGTTCCTGTAGGTGGAGTGTGGACTCCTGTCCCACAGTCAGGCTTGGTGTTAGGACTTTGTCGGCCAGTGGAATGTGGGTGAAAGCGACAGTCTAAACAGTGAGAGTATGACAGTTAGGAGCACTTTCCTATCCACGCTCTTGCTTCTGCCTCTGCCTTTAGTATGGTGTGTCCCAGATGTGGCCTCTTGTTTCTTACCAGATCTTGGAATGAGAAGACATTGGAACAGAAGTCACAGCCTGGATGGCAGTTATAGCTGTCTGTCATACAGCTGACATATAATGTGAGTGGGAAATAAAAGTTTGTCATAAGCTACTGAGACTTGAGACTGGTTTTATTACTGCAGCAAAATGGATGGATACAGTGAGGTTTAATTTCTTCGTAATAATATTATTTTCCACCATTATTTTAAAACCTGTATCAAATCCCATGGTCAGTTTTGTGTCTCTCCTGATTTATTTCTTAATTGACTGATATGCATGAATTACCATTACAATTACAGTAAAACACTGATGCCTGTGATAGAACCTTCACAAAATGTATTATAAGACATAAGTACACTTAATGCCTATGGAAAAGATAACCTTTAAATTGGGGCAGCCTCTTATGGTAGTTTATTACTTCATTTGTTTAATGTCCTAAACTCCAACTGAAATTCTTCTGCTGGAAAGTGTGGCTTCTCTTTAAGTGTATAAGGTGGATTATTTGTGGATTTTTAACATCTGGGCTTTAAAGATACTTCTGTTGTCATACGTAAGAATTAATTAGACTAATACCCACTGCTGTTGAGTTGATTCTGACTCACAGAAGCCTTGTAGGACAGAGTAGAACTGCTTCATAGAATTTCCAAGGAGTGCCTGGCAGGTTTAAATTCCTAGCCTTTTAGTTAACAGAGGTAGCACTTAGCCACTAAGCCACCAGTGTTTCCTTAATTAGACTGATAGGCCGCACAAACTAGGACCTCTTCTAACCTGAGACCAGAAGAACTAGATGTGTGGCTATGACTGTGAGCCGTTCTGACCAGGGATACAATAGAAGGTCCTGGATAAAATAGGAGAAAATGTGGAACAAAATTCAAATTCCTGAAAAGGCCAGACTTATTGGACCAATACAGACTACGGAAACCCCTGAGACTATGACCCCGAGATAACCTTTGAACTGAAGCTAATACCAGTGATCACCTTTTATCCGAATAATAGATTGGCTTATAAAATAAACAGTATCACCTGTGAGTAATGTCTTACCTTAAAAGATTGACTACATGACAACAAACAGTTAACATTTACCCAAAAGCAAAGAGATGAAAAGGGAAGGAGGGAAAAGGAAGTTAGATCAATGGAAACAGAACAAACGGAATGGAAATAATGAGATTGCTGACACATGATGAAAATTGTTAAATGGCAACCCAATTTTCTGTGTAAATTTTCACCTAAAGCGTAACAAAATCATTTAGAAAAGAAGAATTCGTTGGAGAAACATTTATAGAGTGGCCTTCCAAAGCTGGTATTTCTTGGAAATATGTGTTACATCTACTTGTTTCTAGCCTGTTGCTTAACAGACTAAAAAATATAATGAGATTCATTTTTGCATTTTATCCTTTTTTGTATATAATCAATATCCATTACTGTCAGTTTTTTTTATTATTTTTCAACTCAAAATATTATACTGACAAATATTTGTAAACCAGTAGCTGATAAGTGCAAAGGACATTCACTGAACTATGAGTCAAAAGACCTGGGTTCTGCTTCTAATTCTGCTACAAACCTTATCCCTTACTAACTCTTCTCCCATTTCTTTGCCTTTCCTCCATTCATTTATATAATAAATACTTACTGAGTTTTCTATTATGTAAGATGCTAGGCATAATGGTAAGTCAGTCAGAAGCAGGTAGTCCCTGACTTCAGATGTTTTCAAGTTTCAGCAAACCACACTTATGACCATCCGTTTTTTTTTTTCATTTATCTTATCATTAGGAATATGTACTAATTTACATACAATGCTGTAACATGTAATCTGCTGATATTATTCTCAGATGTTCATTCCCAAATGTTCAACTTTATGATACACTGTTTGAAACGTATAGCAGGCTGTGATCTGGTCCACAATGAAGATGATGTTAGTGTCAGGAGTCGTAGCATAGAAGATTGGGGCATGTCCAGTTGTAACAGCACATGACAACTGAACTGCCCATGTGCCAGAGTGCAGTTGTTGTGCCAACTTCATTGTTACAACACTGATGCCAACTTCCTTGTGGACCATAGCTGTAGCATAATCTTACTCAGTGTTTCTTACCACGAGCTGTGTCGGTTGTTAATTTGAAACTAAGCTGTTGAAGTTTTGTATACTGTGACACCTTTGTCACTTATAGTTTCAACAGTATGTCTAGCAAAAAAAGTTAGGCCACTGAAAGTTCTACACCAAAAAAGAAGATGAGGAAAGCTGAAGACATGGATATAAAGATGAAGACCATTAAGACCTATGATAATGGAAAAGAATTTTGCGAAATAGCACGTGAGGAAGGACTCTCATTTGACAGTTTCAACAATCATTAAAGATAAGAGTAGAATTTTGGAGGCAGTTAAATGAGTGATTGGCATAAAATTATTAATTTTAACAAAGTAGAGGAAGGGCCAATCCGTGAGATGGAGAAGCTTGTTGATGATTTTTGGATGGAAGACCAAATCCAGAAGAGGGTTCCTATGAGTTTACCAATTATTCAAGTGAAGGCATGCAGCCCTTTTGAAAACGTGAAGGAAAAACAAGAAGAAGACTACCACGAGAGCTTTAATGCCAGCAAGGGATAGTTTTATCGCTTCAAGATGAGCTTTGGCTTACATAATGTGCATATAACTGGAGAAGCAAGAAGCCCTGAAGTTAAAGTTGCCAAAAAATTAAAGGATGAGCTAAACAAGATAGAAGAGGAAGGAGAGAAGCTGTCAAAAAAACTTACAGTGAAAGGATTAGCTGAAGTTTTTTTCTAAACTAAATCAGGGGCTTTTGTTGCTTGAAAACATGGACCCAAATGTTCACTTTATTAAAGTCCATAGACAGATTAAGGAAGCAGTGAGATGTTACCATGCAATAAGCCAAGTGCCGTCATACGAAGAGAAAAAGAAAAGGGCCATATAGACAGTTCTTACTAAAATTTTCTGAATAGAAATGCCATCTCCATTCTCAGGGAGGATCCAGATGACCCAGAACCTTCCACAAGTGGAGTTATTACTGCAGCTGACAAAATGCCAGTGTCTTCCAATTCTTCTCACTGCCGAAGTAGATTTTTATGATTTGTATACTTTTTATGCATGTATGTATTAGTGTATACCTGTAAGTTTATATGTAATGTTTCCAGCTCCCAAAGACAAAGTTCATAATATGGGGAGTGCCCTTACTGCTACCTACCTGCCTTTTGTGAAGCTTCAGTTGTCATCTTCTCCCCCAGCCATTTGTGTCTTCTTTCTTTTCTTCTGATTATATCACAGATTGGTCAGTGTTACCTTATTGCTTAGCCTCCTTGTTGTCACATTATGTTAATGACACTGGTTTCAAATGTGCTTTTAATGCTAGTGGATTATTTTGGGGAAGTTGTGGGGTGATAAGGAAGAAAGATATCTAGGTAGGTTGGTAGGTAGGTATTAATAACTGGATAGGTAAGTAAGACAAGAGGGAAAAAATGAGCTAGCAGGCTAACCATGTACCTAACCATCATAACAAACTATTTTTATTTTTCATGATTCTTTTCAAGTTGTAATTTTGCTTAAATGCACAAAGAATGTACATTTTTATAAGTCTGTATATCTATACAAATGATTTGACTTTTAGGTATAGATGTTGTTGGTCTTTTATTATTATAAAAGATTTAATTATTATAAAACATTCTGTTACATAGAATGTTTATTATGCTGGTCTTTTATTCTTTCTATATTTTGGGCTTGAGAAAACAGCAGTTAGGACATTTTTATTACCAGAAAAACAAATTGCTTAAGAAATAGGGAAAACTTGGGTAAACAAGCATATTAGCCTTTTTCTTGTAGGGTTTGTTAAAGGGTTAGTTACTCATTTTTCCTCACCTCATTTGTGACATTCTAAGTAAAGAGGTGTTAAAAGGTGCTGGCTAGGTGATAAGGAAAGAGTCACAGGTATACTAGACAACTGAACTGTGTATGCTAATGCCACGTCACCTGCAGAAAAAGAAGGAACAACCTGACTGTATTTTGTGATAGATTAAAGTTGCATGCAAATTCCAAATGAAGACATCTGTTTCCTGACCCTGTGCCAGATTTCTAACATCTTTGTACGAATTCTGGTTTTGAGATTTCTGAGTCTCAGGGTCCTCCTTTGATTATTTTCTGGTTGTTGTCTTAGAATTTAAATCAACACTGCCTGTTGTTGTTAGGTGCAGTTGAATTGGTTCTGACTCATAGTGACCCTATGTGTGGCAGAACGAAACACTCTCTGGTCCTGCACGATGCTCATAGTCATTTTTAAGGTTAAGCTCATTGTTGCAGCCGCTGTGTCAGTCCATCTTGTTGAGAGTCTTCCTCTTTTTCGCTGACCCTCTAGTCTACCAAGTATGGTGTCTTTCTCCAGGGATTGATCCCCCCTGACAACATGTGCAAAGTGTGTGAGATGTAGTCTTGCCATCTTTGCTTCCAAGGAGCACACTGGTTATACTTCTTCCAGAATAAATCTGTTTGTCCTTTTGGCGGTCCATGGTACATTCAATATTCTTCTCCAACACCACTGTTATAAGGCATCAGTAATACTTCTGTTTTATAAAAATACCTTGGGTCAGGAGCACTTCAGTCTTCAAGATCACATTTTTTCAGCACTTTAACAGAGATCTCTTGCAGCGGATTTTCCCAGTGCACTGCGTCTTTCAGCATCTTTACTGCTGCTTCCAGGGGTGTTGACTGTGGAGCCAAAGCCAAGCCAAGTGCCGTCGAACCACGTGAAAGGGAATCCGCGACAACTTCAGTCCTTTCCCCATTTATCACTGTGTTGTGTATGATCCAGTTGTGAGGATTTTTGTTTTCTTGATGTTGAGATACAATCCGAGATACAGTCCATATTGAAGGTTGTGGTCTTTGATTTTCATCAGGAAGTGTTTCAGATCTTCACTTCCAGCAAGCAGGGTTGTGCCATCTGCATAATGAGGTTGTTAATGGGTCTTCCTCCAGTTCTGGTGCCTTGTTCTTCTTCGTGGAGTCCAGCTTCTTGGACTATTTGGCATACAGATTGAAAAGGTATGGTGAATGTATATAACTGTGACACACACCTTTCCTGACCTTAAACCGTGTAGTGTCCCCTTGTTCTGTTTGCATGACTCTTGCTTTCTCCATGGATAATGTTTTTGATGTCATTCCACAGCTTGTCTGGTCTTCGGTCATTGTTATTCACCGCATCAAATCTGTTCTTGAGATGGTCTCTAAAGTCAGGTGTGATATACTCAAGGTTGTACTTTGGCTCCTGTGGACTTGTTCTAATTTTCTTCAGTTTCAGATTAAACTTGCGTATGAGCAGTTGATGGTTTGTGCTGCATTCAGCACCTGGTCTTTTTATGACTACTGATACTGACTTTTTCTGTCTTCTCTTTCTGCGTAAGTAGTTGATTTGATTCATAGGTATTCTGTCCAGCAAGGTCCATGTGTATAGTCACTGTTTATATTGGTGAAAAAGGGTATTTGCAATGAAGAAGTCGTTGGTCTTGCAAAATTCTATCATGTGATTTCCAGGATCATTTCTGTCACCAAGGTTGTATTTTCCAGTTACTAATCCTACTTCATTTCCAACTTTTGCATTCTAATCACCAGTAATTATCAGTGCATCCTGATTGCATGTTCAGTCAATTTTGGACTACAGGACCTGGTAAAAATTAGAGTAATAGTCATAGTAACTGGCCTAACTGACAGTGTGGTACGTCAGGACAGGTCTTGAGATGTTTTTTTTAAAGATGAATGCAATAGCATTCCTCTTCAAGTTTTTGTTCCCGGCAGAGTAGACCATATGATTCTCTGATTCAAAATGGCCAATACTAGTCCATTTCAGCACACCAATGTGTAGGAATATCAATGTTTATGTGTTTCATTTCATTTTTTACAATTTCCAATTTTCCTAGATTCATACTTCTTACATTCCGTATTCCCGTTATTAATGATTGCTTACAGCTGTTTCTTCTCATTTTGAGTCATGCCACATTAGCAAATGAAGGTCTTGAAGGCTTTACTTCATCCGTGTTATTATAGTCAGCTCTGCTTTGAGGAGGCAGCTCTTCCCTGGTAGTCTTTTGAGTGCCTTTCAACCTGGGGGGCTCATATTCTGGCACTATATCTGACAGTGTTCTGCTGCTGTTCGTAAGGTTTTCACTGGCTAATTCTTTTAGAAGTAGACTGCCAGGTCTTTCTTCTAGTCTATGTTAGTCTGGAAGTTCAGCTGAAACTTGTCCATCATGGGTGACCCTGCTGACATCTGAATATGGGTGGCATAGCTTCCAGCATCGCAGCAACGCGCAAGCCCCTGTAGGATGACAAACTGACAGACAAATGGGGGGGTGGGCAAAACTGCTAAATATATTGGAAATAACTCTGTGAAGACCTCATTACAAACCGTTTTATTTGTGCACTGAAAAAGAAAATTTTTAAGATTTCATGAACAAGAATCATCCTAATTGCTGAATGATAGTTGTAAGAATTGTGGGCTAATCCACAGTTCATTGAAGGAAGCCAGAGAAAATAAATGCATCACAGAAGGAATCAGCATGTGTGTGTATGAATGTATGTGTGTGCATATTTAAATGTAGTTTTTTAAAACTTTCTTGAACTTACTGGCAGTGTTTTTCAGATATTTCTAATTGCAACTTTTGAGAACTCCAACTAACCAGAGTAATTCCTTTTGTTTGTTTGTTTTTTTTTAAGTAGGTCAGTGGCAGTGGGTTAGGTGTTGGTTTAGGTCATCACTTGTATCTTCTTGTGATCTCATGTTTACATTCTGCTAAATCAGACCCCCCCCCAAAAAAATCCATTGCCATGAAATAGGACTCAAAGTGACCTCAAAGGACAGAGTAGGACAGCTCCATAGAGTTTCCAAGGAGTGCCTGGTGGGTTAGAGCTGCTCATCTTTTGGTTAGCCAGCCATAGCTTTTAACCACTATACCTCCAGAGTTTCTTCTAAATCAGGCATATAAGGACAGCCAGTTAAGTTCTCTAACTCATCCCAGAAAAAGTGCTACATACGTCGTTGCTGAATATCACTACAGTTGCCTTCAGAGTACACCCCTTGGGAAGCCATGCACTGATGTGAGCACCTGGTAAACCCCTAAAGCAGTTTTGGTACTCTTTCTCTGGAGTGGCCATCAGAGCTGTCATGGTATTACCCTTGATGTCCTGAATGTCACCCAAATGTCTTCCTTTATCTTCGGGTAAGGAAAAAAGTCATTGGGAGCTAGATCAGGTGAGTAGGGAGGGTGTTCCTGTACAGTTATTTGTTTACTGGCTAAAAACTCCATCACAGACAACTATAGAACTAAGTTCTTGAACTTGCCACTGTGCCACTGTGCATGATGGCCATCCAGAAAGCATTCTAAAATTGCTTTGAAAGGTGGACTGAGCGCTAACGTCAGTGCCTAACTTCTCAAAGGGAGTACTTTGAAGGTGACTGTAGTGATATTCAGCAATGAGGTGTGTAGCACTTGGAACTATTAAGTTCCCAGAGTTAATTGTCAGACCTTGTATGTTGGTAATCCTTGATACCATATATCCCACTGCATAAATCAGACTGAGACTCCCAGGAGATGGTATTAATTCTTGAATGTTGAACATCAGCTAGGAGTGTGGTAATGTTCAGTGGTGTACTAGAGTGACTCAGAGTGAAAGCCAGTGGGATTCTGTGATTTTCCTTCTACTTGGTTTGTTAAATTAAGCTTGATTTCTAAAGGAAGAGGATTTCTTTGTGTTCTGATTTGCCTGAATGTTAACACTGGGTATTTTCTAAGGATAATTGTGCTAAGGAAAGTTAATGCTGGGTGTTAATCTACCATGTTACAGTTGGGTAAGGTCAGAAATAATATATTTACAATCTATATATTTAGAATTTTCTGGATGTGTCCTGGTTGATTTTTAAAAAATAATGTTTGCTGAGGAAAAGCATTGGAAATAAACTTATTGATGAGGGCTTGTCAAATGTTATGGTATACTTTGCAGTGGTCAGAAAGAATGACATACCTATATTAATCAACATGGAAGCATGACTAAGGCATTGGCTAGGGAAAAAGATTGAATTGTAGAACTACATGTCTTGTGGATTAGGAGTAGTGAGAACAAACATCCTTTCCTTGTTCACAATCTTAAAGGGAAAAGCACTCAATCTTTCACTGTTAAGAATAATGTCGGCTACATGCTTTCTGTCTCTAGGGTCGCCATGAGTCAGACCTGACTCGACGGCACTGAGTTTTTTTTACATGCTTTCTATGGGTGGTTTTTATCGAATAGAGGATGTTTCCTTCTATTTTTATTTTGCTGAACATTTTTTTATCATGAGTGAATATCAAATTTTGTGTACTTTTTAAAAACCATGAAACTAGTTTTTAGAATTTCAGAAGTATAGCACTTTATAGATTGATTTGACATTGTCATTTTCATTAGAAGGTAGTATTATTTGACTGCACACTAACTTGTAAATTGATATACTAAGAGCTACTTCTACTGAGACAAATTACTGTGATGGTTCTGTAGAATGTAGAGAATGAAAATTGAGTCATTGCCTTCACTGGTAGCATTTATTAAGCCCTTTCTGTGTTGAGCACACTGAGCTACTGGTTGGTGGTGCCTTCACTGCCTCTGCCTCTGAGATCTAAAAGGCTGAATTGAGACTCAAACTGCTCACATTCATCTCCTTTTTTGTTTTAGATTTTGACATTCTAGTTTCCATTTTTGTAAATCCTAGTGGTATAGCAATTAAGAGCTATAACTACTAACCAAAAGATTGGATGTTCAAATCTATCAGTTGCTCCTTGCAAAGCCTGTGGTGCAGTTCTGCTGTGTCATATACGGTTGTTATGAGTCAGAATTGACTCAACGGCAATGGGTTTTTTGTTTTGTTGCCATTTTGTGCTTTCTTTGGAAAACTGCTTTAGGGATTTTAGTATGTCTTATAAACGTGAGGTGTAATTAACTTTTAGTTTTTGCTACTTTTATGTTAGTTAATTTTTTTTCATTTGGCATGAAGTTCTTTCCTTGTATGCACAGTGTTAAAATACGAAAGTCTATCTACTGTTAGAATTATAGCATATCAGCTTTGAATGGTTCCCGCTTTCTGTGACCCCCTTAATAATAGTGGTCATTTTGAGGCAAGAAAGTTTTAGATCTTCAGCTTCATTTGCCATTGGTTATCACCGGGGCTGAGTAGGAAATGGCCCAGAATGTTGAAGAGCAGAATGTCTTTGTTATCTGTGTGACACTTAAGTGGAAACCCCTAAGTTAAAGTGCAGATTTTTGGACATTGTCATGTAAGAGACTCCATGATCACTTGTAAGGTCTCTTGAAAATGAGAATACTCTAGTCCTTGGACGTAATTCCCGTATGCATGGCCTGGCCGTGGCCTGCCCCTTCCATGTTGTTTTTCAAACCTCTCCCAATTCATGGTCTTATCAAACTATTTCTATAATGGTGGTTGTTCTTACTGCTAGAATTTTTTTTTTTTGAATGTTTCTGCCAAGGGTGATAGCTTTTGTAATTTTTAAAAGATATTTTCTTGTTTCTTGGTCTTCCTAGATGACTCATAAGTAACGTATACATTGCAGTTTCTAATAAAATTTTTTTTAAATGGTATTCTATGATGATCTTTCCAACAATACCCAGTAGAAGTTCAGAACTAAATGATAGCCTAGAGATCGTATCTTTGTATTTGAAATTGTATCACAAATTATTTTATTCTTTATTAAAGGACCATAAAGTTACATTTATAAGATCACAGGATTGTAAGCATCATTAGCTTCAAGGGTAACTGTAGTGTAGCACTTTGTGATAAGTTGTGTGTTTACAATGTAACTGTGTGTATTTTTATTAGTAATGCCCAAGGCTTCCTTTCTTTTTGCCACTCCCAGGTTTCATTTTGTCTGCTTTGTATGGAATCCTCACGTGCCCTCTTCTATAGGATTATTGCTGTGTTTATTACTAAGTGGAATCCACGTTCAGTTTTAATAGCTTTCTTCCTCTATCCATCTGCCTCTTTAATGGTAGCTGTGTTTACTGCTACTCACTTATTATCGCCCAGGGTCTTTACAACTGTATTCAAACAAAACATCTTAAATGGGGGCATTAAACAGGCCACAGCAGCGAGCCATTTTGTAACATTTGGTGCAATAAAATAGGTATGTTGTATTTTAGAATATAAGCCCTCTGAGTGCAGCTATTCATTTTCTTCATCTATAAAACGTTTTAAAGTAATAGTTTACATCTGTTCGGGGGTATAACGTTCCTCATTTTGAGGAAACATCACTGTTATGAAACTCCAAACCAGATATGGAGAAAGAGCTCATATTCTTATGGGCCCGTGCTCTGTGGAAGTCGAGAGAGGTTTTTTTTTTTTTCCTTCTAAGCTATAGAGACTTATTTGCTGGCAGTACTTCATTCACATGTGTGGAACACATTTTCATTATTGGTTCTTCATATTGTAAATGACAACAAGCATACAATATGATTTTGACTTGGAAAATACATGAAAGTTTTTCATACGTCAACAGTTTATCATGTGAGAGATATTTCATTACCAAATACTAGCTAACCAAAAGATCGGCAGTTCAAATCCACCAGGTGCTCCTTGAATACTCTAGGGGGCAGTTCTACTCTGGCCTCTACGGTTGCCACGAGTCAGATCCGGCTTGACGGCACTGGGTTAGATACTAGAAGTAAACTTAATTATTGAAACATTTATAGCCCATTTAATTACCTTAGACTGTCACTTAATCTTGTTTTAGGGAGTGAAACTGAGGTTTATTGTCAGCTGACTTTTAAAAACAAATACTCAGTGGAATGGTTTGGTCATTTCAGTGTGTGATTGTTAAATTATTTCTTTAAACTGAAGGAACAATTTGATTTTTAATAGAGGAACATGAATAAGATGTTCATCTTTAGAATTCAGAATTAAATAGTATTAAGTACTAAATGAGTGCAGATAATGTGCAATGCAGTTTTAATCAAGAAGAATAATGCTGGCATCAACTATTGAAAGTCTAAAATCTTTTTCATGTTATATATCTGAAATGTTTACGTTCTTGTTCAAATGTGATATATTTACATTGGTAGGGAAAATACAAAGAAAACTACATTATCTGTAATCCCACTATCAGTCATTGCATGTATGTTTTACTACATATTATAAATTTAAACAATTTTAGAAAACTATTACATGGTAAGCTTTTGGATTTCGATAATTAATTGGAAATGGTTTCTTCAGTTTCAGAGTAGACTGTATCAACTGCTTTTACATTTTGATGATAAAACACTAAACTAAATTTGACTCCTGTGGAATTTGACATATAAAGTGAGGTCATGCTCATTTATGAAGATGACAAAGATTCTAGCTTTTCAGCACAATCTAGGCTATTGATTTTTTTTTTTTCAGTGGAAGACAGATTGTATTTCTGTGGCCTCTGTTAGGCTCAGGGCCAGTGTTTGCTCCAGCAGAGTAAGGCAGATGATGCTAGACCTGTAATTTCTGATTTAAATATAAATATTTCAGAAATAACCTAATGCGCTAAATTAATATGTAGTTAAATGTCTGTTAATCCCTTCAAAATTATAGACATACACATGTGTATTGGTAATGTTAAAAAATCCATATTTACTTTTCACTTGCAGATGAGCTGAAACAAAATAAAAATAGTGAACGTTATTACAACCTTTCCTCCTGCCCCCTCCCTCTCCCTTCCCTCCTTCTCCCTTTCCTCCCTTCCTCTCTTCCTCCTCCCCCCTTCCCTCTCTCTCTCTCTTCCCCTCCCTGCCTCTCCCCCTCCCTCCCTCTTTCTCTCCCTCCTCCTCTACCCCCTCCTCCCTTCTCCACCTTCCCTGTGCCTCTGTCAGGCAGTGACTAGACTATAGAGGCTAGTTAATAGGGTCCACTGGAGGTATTTTTGTTTTAGGAAATATGAAGGAGAGGTTTTATTTTAGAATGTTAGAAATTTTAATTCAATGCAAGTAGATTGTACTCTGGGTAAATTTCTATGCAGATAAACACATTTGAATGTCTTTTGGGTAAAGTAATGGTCAGACAAGGTCTCCAGAGTCAGATTGTCTGGGTTTCTTACTTCTTAATTTGCACCTTTATTCAGGTTTCACAGTGTTTCTGAACTCAGTTAACTCATCTGAAAAATAGGGAAAGTAGTATTATGTATCCGTCTTACAGGATTGTTGTGAGCGTTCTGTGACCTACCAAACCCATTGCCTTTGAGTTGATTCCAATTCAATAGTGACTCTATAGGGCAGAATAGAACTACCTTACAGGGTTTCCAAGACTATAATCTTTATAGAAGTAGACTGCCACAGCTTTCTTATGTGGAACAACTGGTAGTATGAAGCCCTGACGTTTTGGTTAGCAGCCAAGAACTATAACCACTGTACCACTGGGTTCCTTCAGTGAGATAAAATTGTGCCTAGCATAAGTACTATACTTATACTGTACTGTATTGTAGATATTATTGTGTTGTATTATTACTGTATTTTGCATCACTGTATTATTTGTATTACTGTATTGTATATTACTGTATTATATATAATACATAATATTTATTATATATGCTGTATTGTATATATAGTATATACTTGTACTGGCATAAATACTGGTACTGTGCCTAGCATAAGAAAAGTCCTCAGTAATACCAGTTCTTATCCATTCAGAGACACTTTGGAAGAAAGTCCTTGAAATCTTCCAAACAAATCAACCACTGAAAATCCTGTGGACCATAGTTCTGCTCTAACACACATGAAGTTGAAGTGAATTAGAGTTGACTCAACAGCAACTGGTTAATTATATACATCAAATACAGAGATGATGATTATCTTGACCAGTCATGTACTTCCTTACACAGGTCACTCTTGTCCCTGACTGCCTGGTCCTAAGTCAGCCTTTTAGTTCCATGGCTTTTGTCCACTTAGTGCTTCTACACTCCTCTATTGTTGATCCTGTGCTTCTTGTTTCAAGTGTGGGGACTTCCCGTCCCAGGCTGGCAGCTTAGGCCCTGGACTCCTGTGTCTCAGATGACTCTTGCAGGTAGTTCTGCCAGTCTTCTGTGCTGTCTCCCTCCCCATACTCTCTGCTCTTTTCTTCCTTCTGCTCTTTTTCTCTGTGCTCGTATGCTCTCCTCTTCCTTGCTCCTTTCCCTTTTGTCTGTCCGCCTCCGTCTGTGCTCTTGTTCCCCAGTCCCTTCTCTGTATCTCTTCAGGTCATCTTCCCCGTTTCTCAGCCCTCTCACCCATCCTGTTTTCCTCTCCCTGACAGTTCTTGCTCCTTTTCCCTCTTCCGTCTCTTGTTGCTCCCCTATCTCCCTTACTACTTTCTCCTTCCCACTTTCTTTCTCTTCTCTTTATTTTTCTTTTAAATCCGGACCATGTGATTGCTAAAGAGATAGCTCTAGCCCTCAAGCAGAAAAATATCAAATGATTAGTCTTACTGCATGATTTTTGTTGTTAGTTGCTATCGAGTGTATTGTCCCTCATGACAACCTCATGTATGCAGAGTAGAACTACTGCATAGGGTTTTCAAGGTAGTAACATTCTAGACGCAGATAGCCAGACTGTCTTCTGGGGTGCCTCTGGGTGGGTTTGAACCGCCAACCTTTCAGATAGTAAATTTAGTTGTGTGTTTCACCATTTATACCACCCAGGGACTCCATTGCTTATAACAGGAAATACTTGTTTTGTCATTTCAATAGCCAGACCCTCTTTATACCATTCTGATTTTTCCCGTTTATAAAAGGCTTCACAGCATCATTTTATATCCCTTGGACTGAAAAAGTTTGTAGGACTCCATAGACGTTTTAGTTTAACTCCTTTTTAAACACTGTTATACTGTGCCTACAGATTTGTTTGATATTAGCTTGGCTGTGTGTTACAGGTGAAGTACTGTCTCTAAATAATAGAGATTCACTTAGTAATGCTAAACAAACTCTGTTCCCACTTAATTAATTATTTTTTTCCTCTTTCTCTCTTTAGATTCCTTTTTCTTTGGTCCAGTTTCCTTTGTGGGAATCCTTAAGAGTAAGTTTCAGTCGTCATGTGTTAAATTTCTTTATAGTTAATCTGAAATGCCTACAGTTTCAGCTTTGAATATAATGTAATGTAACAAAACAATATTGAAAAACAATTATAAAAACTCAGTTATTAATAGGTGACATTTTTTGTGTGTAAGTTACATGTCAGTTCAGTCTCTTAAACTTACTCAGTGTCATGATACTGGGGAAGAAGCAAGGTGTGTGTAACTTAAATATACCAAATGTGAAGGAAAACTGTGGTTTATGTTCTGTATTGCCACTCTTTGTCCATCCTGTTGAATTGTGTGTCACTTTGTTCCTGAGTTCTGTGGAGGGGTTGAGGAGTGACAGTGAGGATAAAAGGAGGACAGACAGCAAAGCTGGTGCTTGTCTGTGGGCCAAGAAGGCTCAGACCATTGCCCACCTGCGTCTTAAGGGAGAGTGGTGGGAGCAGAGGACTGGGCGTTCTGTAGCTTCCTACCCTCTCTGCTGCATGCAAAGACTAGGCCTAGGAGCTCCCGGGGAGAAGGAGCCTCATGTGGGGAGTTGAGGTTGCTCATGTGTTTAAAAGCAAATGAATTTTTAAAAACTTTGTTCAAAACACACAGAGACTCGGGAGTGTTTTTCTTCTCCTAGTGCAATGATTTAAAAAAATGATGGGCCATAATATGAATTGTGTAGGTCTTTGTTATCAGCATCAAGGAGCCCTCGTGGTGTACTGGTTAAAGCACTCAACTGCTAACCGAAAGGTTAGCAGTTTGAACCTACCAGCCACTCTGTGGGAAAAGGCTACGGCGATCTGCTTCTGTAAAGGCTGTAATCTGAGAAAATGAATGAGTCGTTCTCCTCTGTTCTGTAGGCTTGCTATGAGTCAGAATCAGTTTGATAGAAACATTTCTTTTTTGCCAGCATCTTAAACCTAGATTAAAAAAGAGAATGTTAGGAAGCCTCTTTCATGGTGAAGAAAAGTATTATTTTGTAAACTTAAGTGTTGTGTATGTAGTAGTGTCCTAGGTTGGGTTTTCTAGAGAAGCAACACAAGTGTGCGTGCATGTATATAGACAGATTTACATAAACAGAATGGCTCATGTGGTTGTAGAGACTGTAATGTCCCAAGTCCACTGGGCAGGAAAGAGGCTTCTCCTGGTTCATGGAGCCACAGGGGCTGATGAACCCAGGATTGGCAGTTCCGTGGGCAGGTCTTTTTCTTTAGGCTGCAAAGACTGATGACTCCCAAGATTGGCAGGCAAGACCACAGGTAAGCTGCTTGTTCAAGTCCCAAGAACCAGAGGTCAGACAGATAAGAGCCAGCTGCAGTATCTAGAGGGAGCAAAAATCTCCCAAGCCTTGATAGAATGTGTGTTTATATTTGATGCAGGTCAGATGCCCAAGGAAACTCCCTTTCAACTGTTTGGGTACTCATAGCATATCCCATCATGGATATGTTCACATATCAAATCTCAAAAGGAAAGTAATCACAACAGTTTTGACTGCCGAAACACTGAGAATCATGGCCCAGCCAAGCTGGTGTGCAACCTTAACCATCATTGACAGTATGCACACACACATGTATACTGGGTTGCTATGTAAACTGTATTTCTCACTGTGAATAAGGATCAAAAATATTTGAAAACTATTGATCAATTGAAAATAGCTGATAAATGACCAAACCATAAAAGCAGGATATCGAGGCAGATGCTTGAAATACAAGAACAAAGTTTACTCCCATGACTATAAACTTAGTGACTACAGAGTGCCCATAAAAATTGTTCTAGGAAGAACATCATAATTATTTGGACTAATAAAAAAAAAGATTCTGTTGAGGTTATATGCTGTAGGATAATAAAGTGAGTTAAACATTCCCACTGCTGTTGAGTTGGGTCCAGCTCATTGTGGCCCTAGAAGTCAGAGTAGAACTGCCCCATAGAGTTTCCAAAGAGTGCCTGGTGGATTTGAACTGCCAACCTTTGGATTAGCAGACATAGCACTTAACCCAGTATGCCACCAGAGTTTCCAGTTAAACATTACTCTTTTTAAAAATAAACACACTGGAATATTTACTATTGAGAAATACGAGAACTGTAGGTAATAATCTTCCTGATTTTAAGGAGTAGTACTGCTTATGTAATATAGTTTGTTGGCCTGTTGTTTTATTGTATTTTTCATTCTTTTATGTGTGGTACAGAGTGAAATGGATTTCTCAGGCATTGTTTTGTTGAAGGGTGTAACAGACATCCAGTGCGAAGTCCACATGCCATTGGCATGACAGCTCTCTCTTCTGTGTGACAAAAGAACAGTGCAGCCAACAGCTGTTCCACAAACAAGACTCACTTTGTTAGTGTCTCAGTAACCAGCATTCACACAGATTCTACAGTCCCCAACAGCCTTACCCAAACTTGGCATAGGAATGCTGGGAGGCCCAAAGAGGGGAAAAAACATGTGGCTTCTTTCTTTTTGATATTCAAGACTTTTGTAAGATCCTAGCTAGTTAAAAACAAATCTAGAATTTTTCAGAATAGTCATAGATAGCAGTATCACCTTAACATTTTTCTTTGAGTAAATGTTAACATGCTGTAAATAATTTTTTTAAGTCAGGTTTATAGAGGAATAGTATGCATGCACCATAAAATTCACCCTTTATAAGTACATATTCCTGTAAGTTTTAATGTTTCGAACCACTGCCATAATGAAATTTAGAGTATTTCTGTCACTCAAAAAAGTTCTCTTAACCCTCTTTGTAGTCAGCCCTCCCCTCATCTCCAGTCACTGGAAACCACTGGTCTGATTTCTGTCCCTGTAGTTGTCAGTTTTCCGGAATAACGTAGAGTCATATGCTATGTAGCATTTTGTTCGTGGCTTCTTTCACGTAATCTAATGCTTTTGTGATCTATCCATGTTGGTGCCTGTACCAGTAATGTATTTTGTTTTATTGCAAAATAGGTTGTTTTGATGTACCATAGTTGGTTCATGCATTCACTTGTTGATAAACATTTGAGTTGTTTCTAGCTTGGGGTGATTATGAATAAAGCTGTTACAAATATTTCCATTTAGATATTGGTATGGACATATGTTTTTACTTCTCTTGTGTAAATACCTAGGAGTAGGATCATGGACTTAGATGATAAGCGTATGCTTAATTTTTTGAGAAACTGCCAAGGTGTTTTCCATAGTGGCTGCACTGTTTTGAATTCCTACCAACACTGTGTGTGAGTTAAAGTTGCCCTGCATCCATATCATTTCTTTTATTGCTAGAGGTTGTTTTTGTTTTGAATTGTAGCCATTCTGATAGGTTATATGCTAATATCTCATTGTGCTTTTAATTTGCATCTTCCTCATAACCAGTATTGTTGGACATCTTTTCCAATATAATGTGTTGTTAACATCTGGATGTTGAATTAGTGCTTTGTAGAAGTAGACAATTTTCATAATTTATTTTTATGTTTATGATTTTATCCACTTAAACTTGCTTCCAGCAATTATAGATTGTATCATATGGAAGGATTTCTGTATTATATTTATGTGGGAATACTAATCAGGAAAACTTCTTGGCAAGAACTTTAACAGATTGCATAAACATTGTGTTGGAGGGAATAGGCGTCTGAGGGTAGAAGCAGCCACTGTCTGTCTTCTGTTGTTTCTCTTGCTCTCTATTGTGATACTCAACAAGTTTCCTTGACTCTTCTTACCTTTTGGAACATTGTATATATGTTTACTTTCTGTTCCAGCTGTAGTCACCGTTTTTTAATATTCTTGTTAACTTGCTGTTGTTAGGTGCTGTCAAGTCAGTTCTGACCCATAGTGACCCTGTGAACAACAGAACAAAACACTGCACGGTCTTGTGCCGTGCCCACAATTGTTTTTATGCTTACGGCCATTGTTGCAGACACTGTGTCAATCCATCTCGTTGAAGGTCTCTCTCTTTGTCTCTGTCTCTCTCTTTGTCTCTGACCCTCCACTCTACCAAGCATGATGTCCTTTCCCAGGGACTAATCGTTCCTAACAACATGTCCAAAGTATGTAAGATGCAGTCTTGCCATCTTTGCTTCCAAGGAGCACTCTGGTTGTCCTTCTTCCAGAACACATCTGTTCTTTTGGCCATCCATGGTACATTCAACATTCTTCTCCCAACACCACAATTCAAAGTCACCAATTCTTCTGTCTTCTTTGTTCGTGGCCCAGCTTTCACGTGCATATGATATGACTGAAAATGCCATGGCTTGAGTCAGGCGCATTTTAGTCTTCAAGGTGACGTCTTTACTTTTGGATACTTTGAAGAGGTCCTTTGCAGCAGATTTTCCCAATGCAATGCATCTTTTGATTTCTTCAGTGCTATTTCCTTGGGCATTGATTGTGGACCCAAGTAAAATGAAATCCTTGACAACTGCAATCTTTTCTCCATTTATGACAGTGTTGCTTACTGGTCCAGTTGTAAGGATTTTTGTTTTCTTGATGTTGAGGTGCCATCCATGGCGAAGTCTGTGGTTCTTGATCTTCATCAGTAGGTGTCTCAAATCTTCTTCATTCTCAGCAAATAAGGTGGTGGTGTCTGCGTAACGCAGGTTGTTAATGAGTTATGCTCCAATACTGGTGCCTCCTTCTTCTTCCTATAATCCAGCTTCTCAGATTATTTGTGTGGTATACAGATTCAAAAGGTCTGATGAAGCTGTCACCTTATGCCTGGCTAACTCTTGATATGTGGCAGTCGTAGTTGTGCACATTTAATGCTTTCCTACTTTGAATGAGGCATCATTACATTTTCCAGGCATACAAAAATGAGTGAGATATGGGCTAAGGTCCTTGAGAAGCTTACAGTTTAGTCAGTCAGACAGACAGACAGACAGACAGACAGAGACACATATACAAACTTTAAATATAGTGTGCTAAAGGCTGTAATTGAAGAAAACTCAAAGTAATGTGAAAGCCTGTCCCTTTGACTCCCCAAATCATGCTATTCTACTACCTCATCCCAATCTTTAATTTTTAGTAGTACATATACTCACAACAAAAGATTTGAGTGAAAGAAGATAAAATACCATAAAGAAGGGAGGGACATAAAAGGGGTAGATTATTACATCGAGACTCTCAGAGAAGATAATCTTGTTTTAAGATTTATGTGGGAAACCAACCCTGGTGGCATAGTGGTTAAGTGCTACATCTGCTAACCAAAAGATTGGCAGTTCAAATCCACCAGGTGCTCCTTGGAAACTATTTGGGGCAGTTCTACCCAGACCTACAGGGTCGTTATGAGGTTGAATTGACTCAGTGGCAGTGGGCTGGGCTAAGATTTATGTTTAGTTCAGATCTTTCTGTCAGCCAGACCAGAACAGAAACGTGATAGATGAAACTTCTTATTACCTGACAAAGATCTGAGGTCATTTTGTCCTTTGGCTTTGGATGCCATCTCTGTACTGATAACCTGCATGTGTATAGCTCTGTGGCTGACTATCTTACTGAGCTCCAGCTGCATGCGAAGAGCTACGTTGACACTTCAATTAGTTTTCCTGGGGCTGCCCTAACAAAATACCATGAAGTGGATGCTATAAGAAACAGAAATTTTCTCACAGTTCTGGAGGCTGGCGGTCCAAATCAGAGTATCAGCCATGTTGATTCCTTCTGAAGGCTTTTGGAGAGAAACTCTTCCATGCCTCTCTCCCCTAGAGTCTGCCTTCCACCTGCCTGTTCTTACCTTTTATAAAATACTACTCAGAATGGATTAGGACTAGTAGCCACCCTATGTATCTTCAAAGAAATGCCTTATTTCTCCAAACAGGATCACGTTCACAGGCACAGGGTTAAGATTTCAGCATACCTTTTAGGGGACACAATTCAGTTTGTAACAACTTGTTCACCTAGGATATCTCATGGTAACTGGTTTGAAAACAGAACTCTTGGTTTGCATTCCCTTCCTTCCCAGCTAATTCCTTTTCCAGTTGTCCCTTTCTTGCTAGATAGTGTAGTTATCTGTCACTTGCTGAAGCAAAAGCATAAGAATTACTCCAGAATTCCCATCCCTGTTATCCAGTCCATTAACAAGTTCGCTGTTGTAGTTCAAGCTACCCTAACCCATTGCTTGAATTGCTGCACTAGTATCTCAAATGGTCTCCCTAATTCCATTCTTTCATTCCTAAATTGTCTTCTCAGTACAGCAGCAAGAGTGATCTTTTAAAGAAATAGATTATTGACACTCTTGTGGTGCAGTGGTTAAGAGCTCAATTGCTAATTAAAACGTCAGCAGTTTGAATCCACCAGTCACTCCTTGGAAATCCTGTGGGGCCATTCTCCTCTGTCTTGTAAGGTCGCTATGACTCAGAATTGAGGTAGTTTGTCTTTTTGGTTTTTTAAATGTAGATCAGAACACTTCCTGCTAAGTGATATCTCTTTGAAAGATAAAATCCAGACTTCAAACTGTAGCTGACAAGGCCCTGCTTTACCTGATCCCTGCCTACTTCACCTACTTTCTCTCACACTCCTTCACTGGCTATAGTTCAGCCACATTTGCCACGTACAGCACCACAGCCCGACTGCCCTTGCCTCTGTTCTTTGGTTACACCAAGGTGGTGCTCGCCTGAGGGCCCTTCCTCTGCCAAAAATGTTCAGTATTCATTCATTGTGTACATCTTTACTGAGTGCCTACTACGTCAGGCCTAGTAATACAGATGAAGAGAGCTGACAATTCAGGGAGTGTTCCTTCCAGCTCTTTGTCTGGGCTTTTCCCTTGTCCAGCTCTCTCATTCCGTAGGTCTTAGATCAAATGTCACCTCCTCAAGGAGGCATTCTGTTTAAACCAGTACCTGTTTCTTTTACTAGTCCTTAGTAGTCACAGTGCCCATTTATATTCATGCTGGTGTTTTGATAGGTTAGGGTACTATTTTCTGAATTCTGGTAAAATGTGTCAGCTGTGTGTTGCACAGATGCAGTGTAATGTGTGAGTGCTGGAACTGATGAGATTGCCTTGTTTTTCCAGGTCTCTCAAGTTTTCCACCTTTGACAGGGTAAAATTTTATACCTTTTCTATCACTCTTTATACCTCTAGGGTCACTATCATTTGGACCCAACTCAATGGCAGTGGGTTTTTTTTTTTTTAATCACTCTGTATTAGTGGAAAATATTTGCGTTTTCCTTCTCTGGAAACCGTGGTGGCATAGTGGTAAAGGAGTAGGGTGTAGTGCTAATTGAAAGGTTGGCAATTCAAATCCACCAAGTGCTCCTTTGAAACTGTATGGGACTGTTCTACTCTGTCCTGTAGGGTCACTGTGAGTCAGAATCTGCTTGATGGCAGTGGCTGGGGCTTTTTCCTTTTCTGAGAAGTTTCCTTCTTACCCAGCTTCTGGCTTTTACAAGTTTTACTCTTTTACATGCCAGGTCCTGGGCTACGTACTGTCTTCGTGAGCCTCTCACTCATATCACACAGAACCTAGGGAGGTAGTCTTGGTTGTTATGCTCTCCTTAGAAAAAGTAAACTGGGCTCAGCAAGATCTCTTCATCTCATAACCTAAGTCCTGTGTTTTCTGGCCAGAGCCTTTTTACTGTGTAATTGTGTTATGGGAACAACAGTAATAAAAACAACAATAATTGCTAACATTTCTCAAAGTTACGATGTTCCAAGCACTCCATCTCTTACAGTCTTCTTGATAGTCTTATGAAATAAGTACTGTTATTGCACTCTTTGTTTTGTGGAAACTGAAGCTTAGATTTTGTGTGCCTAGTCTGAGGGACCTTAAGGGGTACAGCTAGGATTTGAACCCAAGCAGTTTGAGTGCGGAGTCAGTGTTTGTAATTCTGTGACACATAATTTTGCACACAATGCATGGTGTCTTTAATGTTTTTGCTATTTCATGCACTCAAAAACTGATGAAAGGTTGAGGTCTTATTATATCTAGCCAGCTCATTTAAGCAGTTTGGCAAATTGTATTGATTTCATAACTTGATGAAATAAAGTTTAAAAACCTTGGTTACCACAATTCTTAGACTGCCTCTCCTACATCTCATCTGGCTCTACTGCACTTTGGCAGAGTTTAAAATGTATTCACTTAAGGGCTCCTTTTGGAATGACCTGCCACAGCAAGTACGGAAACTCTAGGGTAGTAAGTGGAGCCAGAACCTCATTTGTCTACATATTTGTGTGTAACTTCTCTCAGGACATTATCTTCTCGTTGTTTATATCTATGTCTATATTCTTTATAGTTGTGTCTCTTACATAGCAGGTGTTTATTAACTATTTACTAACTGCTTGGAGGTTAACATTCTTTTTCAGTCCACTGCAAAGCTGGACAACTGTATACATTAAATGTTTTATTTATAATTAACTTCTTTTAGAAGTCAATAGAAACATATAAAAATCTCTTTTGCCTGTTTAACTGTACATATTTTTCCTTTTCTGAGCTTTAGGTCAAAAGTTAAGCAAATTATCACGCAGATTATGGGAGGCTATAAAATCTCCTGTAAGCATGTCAGGCTTATTGTCTTATGTTCAGCATCAGTTTACAGTACAGTATAGATGTTTGTTAAGACTACTCCCAAGGTCCAAACAGTTCTGCTTCTAGCCACAAGATATTGCAAAGTTATAAAGCAATCACTAAAAGAAATGCAATCACTAAAAGAAAAAGCTCAGATGCAGTGTTTGAAGCAGAATGAAAATAAAATTAATTTGCTTACGTAAGGTTATGACATTATGCTGATAACTTTATAAGGTGAATTCATAGCTTTTTAATACAAATCAGGAGCCGGTGGATTGTCTTTTCAGTTATACTACAGTGTATAATTACTTAGATTTTTCACTTATATAAATATTTAAAACTGCAAGTACATTATAAAAACTGTTTTTATTCCAATTGAGGAGTAAATAACTTTTTGTTTTTGATTATTATGTTACTAATAGTTAAAATGTCCATCATGCCACCTACAAGAAACTTCTCCCATACTGTCAGTAATATAAACAGAGATAATCACTTAGAACATGTTCAATGCTCAGGGTAGTATGTATGTATATGTATGTGTGCATATATATATTTTATATGTATGTAGTTGTTGTTAGGTTCCGTTGAGTCAGTTCCAACTCAGTGACCCTCTGCACAACAAAACTGAGCACGATCTGGTCCTGCACCACCCTCACAGTCCTTGCTTCACTGGAGCAGCCACTCTGTCAGTCCGTCTCATTGAGGGTCTTCCACTCTTTTTTTTTTGTTGTTATGATTGAGTGAAAATATACAATCCTGTATAATTTGCATGGAGGGTCTTCCACTCTTGTTGACCCTTTACTTTACCAAGTGTGATGTCCTCCTTCAGGGACTGGTTCCTCCTAATAACATGTCCGAAGTAAATGGGACAAAGTCTCACCACTCTAGCCTCTAAGAAGCATTCTGGCTGGTTGTACGTCTTTTTTTCACTGTTTTGCTGTACTTCAGGTGAAAGTTTACAACCCAAGTCAATTTATCATATAAAAACTTACACAGACATTGCTATGTAACTCTGGCTACACTCCCCACACTGTGACAGCACTTTCCTTCTTCCTGCCCTGTATTTCCAGTGTCCATTCAACTAGCCCCTGTCCCCCTCCACCCTCTCATCTTGCCTTTGAACAGAAGCAGCCCAGTTAGTCTCATGTATCTACTTAAGCCAAAAAGTACACTCTTCTCCAGTGTCATTTTATCTCTTACGGTCCAGTCTAGTCTGTCTGAAGAGTTGGCTACAGGAATGGTTTCAGCTCTGGGCTAACTGTGAGTCTAGAGGCCATGT
Source organism: Heterohyrax brucei (assembly GCA_028571685.1). Lineage (NCBI taxonomy): Eukaryota > Metazoa > Chordata > Mammalia > Hyracoidea > Procaviidae > Heterohyrax > Heterohyrax brucei. The sequence goes on along the minus strand of CM053158.1, from coordinate 58,699,062 downwards.
CTTTCAAGGAGCCTCTAGTGTGTTGGACCATCAAGTCTTGTTCTTATAATAGAGTTCAAGTTCTGCACTCATTTATTTCCCACCTTGTCAGGGACTTTTTGTTGTGTTCCCTGTCAGGGAAGTCATTGGTGGTCGCAGGGCACCATCTAGTTCTTCTGGTCTCATGCTGATGTAACCTTTTAATTATGTGGCCCTTTCTGTCTTTTGGGCTCATATTTTCCTTATGTCTTTGGTGTTCTTCATTCTCCTTTGCTCTGGATGGAACAGCAGTGTAACTTCCTCAGTGAAACTTAGCCACACATATCTAGAAATATTAAAGTAAAACTGTAAAACCTATTACTAAGAAAACTCTGTATCTGTCCCCATCTTGCTTTTGTGCAAGAATAATTAATGGAATTTATTTTTGTATAATTACTTACATTGTTTTAATAAAAGAGTCCCTGGGTGGCACAAATCAGTAAGTGATACACAGTTAACTCAACCCATTGTTATCAAAGTTGATTTGGACTTATAGTGACCCACACCAAAAGGTTAACAACTGTAGTCCACCCAGAGATGCCTTAGAAGAAAGACCAGGTAAAGTGCTTCAAAGAGGTCACAGCCTTGGAAACACTGAAGCAATTCTACTTAGACAGACAGATTGCTCTGAATCAGAAGTGATTTGACAGCAACTGAATTTTCTTTCTCCTGTTATTTCTTTATTTTTGTCTATCTGTGTATCTACCTACCTACCTATTGTGACTGAGTGAAAGTATGCAGTCCAATTTAAATTTGCGTGCCCGCCTATCTGCAGCTCCCTCTGCTCTCCGTGCCTGGTGACAGCACACTCCTCCTTTCCGTTCTATACATGTCATACCCTCTTAACAATCTCCTGTCCCCTCCTCTCCATCCTCTCCACTCCCCTGTAGTAAGAGGCCAGTATGATGACATCCTATAGATGCATAAGAACCATCAAGTGCACACATGATAGGGCACTCTGTGTCCCCTAGTCCAATCCATTCTTGTTTAAAGAGTTGGCCTCAGTAATGGTTTATGATCAGGGGCTGCATCAGGTCTAGGGGCAGTGCTCCCAGGGGAACCCCCAGGCCTTTGGACCATCAGTTATTGCCTTTTAGTAGAGTTCTCAGGGTGTACCCCTTTTTTTTCTCGTGTTGCCACTGGGGCTCAACATTGTGAGCCCCATCACAGCTGTCATTGGTGTTGGCTGGGCACCATGTAATTCTTCTGGTCCCATGCTGAAGCGGGCTATGGCTCATATGGCTCCTTCCTTCTGGTGAGCTCATCTTCTTCTCCTGTGTTTGATGTCCTCCCTTTGCCCCTTGTCCAGGAGGAATGGGACCATTTCGTGCTATTTATATGGCAGCTTGCTAGCTTTTAAGAGCCCAGTTGTTACCCAGGTGGTATGTGGAGCAGTATCTTGAGAGAGGGAGAGAGAAAAACCTTGCATATCCCAGTTAATCTGGATGTCCCCTGAGAGTATGACCCCTGATCCCAGGAGCCATTTGTCTGTTCTTCCAAAGGGTTGGTCCACATTAAGGGGGCAATTTGGTTTTGAAGTTGAGTGGTTGTGGGTATCCCACTTCTAGTGTGTGTTGTCACATCCTATACCCATCCCTAATCCTAACCACTATCTAATTCGTAAAACATCCCTCTCACTCCCTGCCCGCCACGTAACTGTCAGATACTGATTTCTACTGTGCTTAAATGATTAATTGCATCCTTATAGCAGTGGTCTCATACAAAATTTGTCCCTTCGTGTCTGGCTAATTTTGCTCAGCATAATTTCCTCTAGATGGTCCCACATTGACAGGTATTTCTCTAAGCTGTCATTGTTTCTTATCATTGTGTTGTATTCCATTGTATGGATGGTTTAACCATTCATCTGTTGGTGGGCATCTAGATTGTTTCCAACTTTTTTTCTAGATGATCTGTCTAGTAATGAGAGTGGAGTGTTGAAGTCTCCCACTATTATTGTGGAGACATCTAAGTCTCTTTAGAGCATAGTTAGTGTTTCTTCAACATATTTAGGTGCTCTGATATTAGGTGAATAAATATTTAATATAGTTAAGTCTTGCTTGTATACTGAACCTTTCAGCAATAAATAGTGTCCATCTTTGTCCACGATGGTGGATTTGACATTAAAATTGATTTTGTCTGAGATTAGAATTGCCACCCCTGCTCTTCTTTGTTCATTGTTAGCTGGATATATGTATTCTTCCATCCTTTAATTTTCAGTTTGTTCCTATCTCTAGGTCTCAAGTGAGTTTCTTGTAGACAACATATGGATGGGTCATGTCGTTTGATCCAAGATGACACTCGGTGTCTCTTTACTGCAGCATTCAGTCTATTCACATTCAATGAAATTATTGATAGTTATGTGTTCAGTGCTGCCATTGTGATATGTTTATTTTTACGTTGATGTTTTCTCTGTTGCTCTTATTAGTCTGTTCTGGGACACTCTTTTTTGTGAGTTGATTTTTAACCTTTTTCAGAGCTGGTTTTGTAGTTGTTGAGACTCCTGTGTTACATTTCTTGAAATGGTATGATACATCTTTGTTGTGCTTTACAGCTGCCCCTATGATCCCCCTTAATAAACTAAATATAAACCCAATTTTAATTACTACCAGTCTTGTCATCTTCCTCTCCATCTGGAAGGACTATAACAACTGTAGTACATCCCTCTTTTTATTATGATGACACCATAGTTTTCATGATGATCATTGGATTGCTTCTTTCCATATCAAAGCTGTGATTGACTTTGGAGCCTTCCCTAACTGAGTTTTGAGTAGTGTGTCCTTCTAAAATATAAAGTTAGTGGTTTTGTTCTTCTAAGCCAGAGTCAAGAACTTCTTTCAGTATTTCCTGTAGTTTTTGTTTGGTTTTTACAAAGTCTCTGAGTTTCTGTTCATCTGGGAATGTGTTAAAAATTTCATTTTCATATTTGAAAGATAGTTTTGCAGGGTATATAATTCTTGGTTGGAAGTTCTTCTCCTTCAAGGCTTTAAATGTGTCGTGCCACTGTCTCCGTGCCAGCATGGTTTCTGCTGAGAAATCTGAAGAGAGCCTACAGAGTTTCCCTCTGAATGTCAGCTTTGCCTTGAGTTTTGCTGCCTTTAAGAGTTGCTGCTTATGTTTCATTTTGTTGAGCTTGATTATAATATGTCTTGGAGTCTTTCTTTTGAGATCTATATTGGGTGTCGTACGATATGCATCTGAGATGTCTATATTCTCTTCCTTCATGACTTCTGGGAAGTTTTCTTTCAGCAGCTCAGCAACAATACTCTCTGTATTTTCAGCTGTCTCACCCTGTTCAGGGACTCCAATTAATCGAAGGTTGTTCCTCTTAATAGAGTCCCACATGCTTCTTAAAGTTTCTTCATTTTTCTTGTTTCTTTTTTCTGATTTCTGCTCATAGACGCTGGCCTCAGTAGCTCTGTCTTCCAAGTCAGAAATTCTTTTTTCTATTTGTTCCATTCTGTTTTCTTGGCTTTGCATGGAAGTTTCTATGTCTTTGATTTTCTTCTTGATCTGTTGGATTTTAGAGTACTGGTGTTCCATCAGATCCAACATCTTGCTTAATTTTTCATTTTGTTCTGCTGCATTTTGTATAAGGTCTAGAAGGGCTCTGTATATAATCATTTTGTATTCACTTTCTGATACTTTCATAAAAGTTTCTTCATCTGGAAAACTCCTTGGTTGCTTTGTTTGGGAGCCTTCTGAAGCCATGGGTGATTGCTTGTATGCCACAACTGTCTCTTGCTTTTTGGGTCCCATGTGAGTATGTAAAAGCTGGAAGAGGTACTGTGAGGATGGATTGCAAATGTTTCTCTAGGCTGTCTTAGAATGTAAAGCAAAAGGTATCTGACCACTTCACAAGCCAGTTAGGTTTTCAGGTGTAGAGGTCCCTTTTCTCAACTGGCAAAGTAAGCACCATTATATCTAACCCCAGATGATGCAAACTAGTTCAGAATACAGTGATGCTACTGCCCTGTTGGCCTCTGCTGACAGGGCCTAGCCTTAGGCGACACTACGTCGAGTACTGCTTTTGTGATAGAAAAGCGCTCTCCTGTGGACAGGCTCTGGCTCCTAAGCTAAGAACTAGGTCCAGCTGCGGCCACCGTATCCAAGATGGCGTCCTCCACACAGGCAGCAGATAGAGGGGCTAAAGGTGCCGAGAGGTAGTGATTCTTCTGCTTCTGTTGCAGGGCCCCCAACGTAGGTGGCACTGAGTAAATTACTGCTTTCCTGACGGAGAAGCGCTGTCCTGTTTGCAGGCGCTGGCTCCCAGGCTAAGAATGAGGTCCTGCTAGAATCTCCGTACCCAACATGGCATCCCGCACACTGACTGCGAAATTCTGTACAAACCCCGCTGAGGCAGATATAAAACTAGAGGCTCAAAGTGGCTAGACAGAGTCCTAAGCCTGGCTCTCAAAATATGGGAATTTCGCCTGCCTATCCCCCCAGCAGCGCGTCTGAGTCTAGCCACTAGGCAAGACCCATCTCTGCCCGCCGACCAAGGCAGAGAGAAAAAAAAAGTCAAAATGGTGCATTTACCTTCAGTCCGTGAGAGCCAGGGCTAGCCAGGAGCGGGAGTCAGCAAAAGAGAAGAGGTTTTTCGCTCAGTGGTATGAAGTCCAAATTAACAGCCCTGTGCCGTGTCCTGGGGCTGATTAGGTGATCAGAAGGCTCCGTTTGATTATCAATTCAGGTCTTGGTTTCCAGAGGGATATAAGGAAATGTATGCTTGGTCCGCCATCTTGAATCTGCCTCTTGTTTCTAACTTTTTGCTGTTATCGAGAGAGCTGCAATAAACACTGGCATGCAAGTATCTGTTTGAATTGTATTCATTATTTCTTTGGGATATATTCCAAGGAGTGGGATTGCTGGATCATCTGGTATTTCTATTTCTAGTTTTTTTAGGAAAGCGCCAAATTGATTTCCTTAATGGTTGAATCTTCTTACAGTCCCACCCAAAGTGCGGGAGAGTTCCAATCTCTCCATATCCTCTCCAGTAGTTATTATTGTGTGTTTTTTGGATTATTGCTGTCTTTGTGGGGGTGACATGGTATCTCATTGTGGTTTTGATTTGGATTTCTCTGATGCCTAACGAATGTGAACATTTCCTCATGTATCTGTTGGCAACCTGTGTATCTTCTTTGATGTAGTGTCCAGTCATGTCATTTGCCCATTTTTTAATTGGGTTATTTGTCTTTTTCTTGTTGAGGCTTTGCAGTATCTCACATGAAAGAGATTAGGCAGCAGTTGGAACTGTGATGGGTAATATTCGTTCCCACTCTGTAGGTAGTCTTTTTACTCTTTTGATGAAGGCTTTGGATGAATGTGTTTAATTTTTAAGAGTTCCCAATTACCTATTTTTGTTTCTGATGATTGGAGGTGGTTGGTGGTTTTTTGTAGACTGTTGATGCCATAGATTAGCACTTCCATTGTCTTCCCAATTTTTCCTTCAAAGAATCTTATTGTTTTAGCTTTTGTATTTAGGCCTTTGATACATTTTGATTTAGTTTTTGTGCATAATGTAAGATAGGGTCTTGTTTCATTTCTTTGCAGGTGGATATCCAATTATGCCAACACCATTTGTTGAAGAGACTGTCTTTACCCCAACTGTCTTTGGGCCTTTATCAAGTCTCAGCTGTTCATAAGTGGCTGAAGTTATATTTGGATTTTTGATTCTGTTCCATTGGTCTGTGTGTCTGCTTTTGTGCCAGTACCAGGCTGTCTTAACTACTGTGGCAGTATAGTAGGTTTTAAGGTCAGGAAAGGTGAGACTTCCCACTTCGTTCATCTTCTTTAGTAATAATTTACTTATCCATGGCTTTGTTCGTTTCCATATGAAGTTGGTGATATGTTTTTCCATCTTGTTAAAAAATGTCATTGGAAGTTGAATTGGGATTGCATTGTATGTATAGATTGCTTTGGGTAGTATAGACATTTTCACAATGTTAAGTCTTCCTATCCAGGAGCAAGGTAGATTTCTCCACTTGTATAAGTTATTTTTCATTTCTTGCTGTAGGGACTTGTAGTTTTCTGTGTATGGGTCTTTTACATCTCTGGTGAGATTTACGTCCAGGTATTGTATCATCTTGGGGGCTATAGTAAATGGTAATGATCTAGTGATTTCTTCTGTGGTTGTCTCTTTGTTGGTATATAGAAATCCCACCGATTTATGTATGTTTATCTTGTATCCTGATACTTTGCTGAAGTCTTCTATTAGATCCAGTACTTTTTTGGTGAATTCTTTAGGGTTTTCTGTATATAAGATCATATCATCTGCAAATAGCGATACCTTGACTTCTTCTTTGCCAGTTTGGAGGCTCTTATTTATCATGTCAGATTGCTCTGGCTAGGACCTCCAGAACAGTGTTCGATAGAAATAGTGACAATGGGCATCCTTGTCAAGTACCTGTTCTTAAGGGGAATGTTTTCAGCTTCTCTCCATGACTGATGATGTTAGCCATTGGTTTAGTGTAGATGACCTTTATTATGTTGAGGAATTTCCCTTCTGTTCATATTTTTCTGAGAGTTTTTAACATGAATGGGTATTGGACTTTATCAAATGCCTTTTTGTGCATCAATTGATAGAATCAGGTGGCTCTTGTCTTTTATTTTGTTTATGTGGTTGATTACATTAATTGTTTTTCTCATGTTAAACCATTCCTGCATCCCTGGTGTGAATTCTGCTTGGTTGTGGTCAATTTTTTTTAAAATATATATTTTATTTATTTATTGTGATTGAGTGAAAGTGTACAATCCAGTTGAAGTTCACATGCCCACCTATGTGCAGCTCCTACAGCTCTCCTTGCCTGGTGGCAGCGTACTCCTCCTTTCTGTTCTATAATGTCATATCCTCTTAACAATCTCCTGGCCCCTCTTTCCTACTCTCCTTACTCCCCTCTAGTAAGAGGCCAGTAGGATGACATCTTATAGATGCATGGAACCATGAAGTGCACACACGATTTACCTCAATAAATGCACACATCCAAAAAAGAGAAGGGGCTCAGATCAAAGAATTAACCTTACAACTCAAACAAGTATGAAGAGAGCAGCAAAAGAAACCCTTGGGCAACAGAAGAAAGCAAATATTAAAAATTAGAGCAGAACCTAATGAATTAAGAGAATAGAAAAGCAACTGAAAGAGTTAACAAGACAAAAAGATACGTTTTTGAAAAGATCAACAAAATCAATAACCCAAATAACTTGAATAAAAAATGGTGGGTGATATGACAGCAAACCCAACTACAATGAAAAGAAGCATAACAGAATACTGTGAATAATTGTACTGTAATACAAAATTTGAAAACGTGCTGGAAATGAACAGATTTCTAGAAACACATTGCCTGCCAAAACTAACACAAACAGATGTAGAACAACTAAATAAACCTATCACAAAAGAAGAGTTCAAAAAGTGATTTAAAAACTCCTGACCAAAACATGCCCCAGCGCTGACGGCTTCACTGGAGAGTTCTACCAAACTTTTAGAGAGAAGTTAATATCACTGTTATGAAAGGTATTTTATAGTATAAAAAAGGATGAAATCCTCCCAGATTTATTCTGTGAAGCCAGTGTAACCCTGATACCAATACTAGGTAAAGGCAGCACAAAAAAAAGAAAATTACAGACCAGTATTTCCCATAAAGTTAGATGCAAAAACTCGCAACAAAATTCTAGCCTGTAGAATTCAATAACATCAAAAAAAGAATGCACGATGACCAAGTAGGATTCATGCCAGGGATTCAGGGGTGGTTCAACATTAGAAAAACAATGTAATATAAAAGATAAGAACCACTTGATTTTATCAATTGATGCAGAAAAGACATTTGTCAAAGTCTAACACCCATTCGTGTTTAAAACTCTCACCAAAATAGGAATAAGAGAGAAATTCCTTAATATAGTAAGGGGCATCTATGCAGAACCAACAGCCATTGTCATCCTAAATGGAGAGTCTGAAAGTATTCTCCTTGAGAATGGGAAACAGACAAGCATATCCATTGTCACCATTTTTATTCAGCATTGTGCTAGAAATTCTAGACAGAACAATGAGGCAAGAAAAGAAATGAAGGGTATCTAGGTTGGTAAGGAAGAAGTAAAAATATCTGTATTTGCAGATAATGTGATCTTATATGCAGAAACCCTAAATAATTCACACACACCCCAAAACAACTACTGGGACTAAAAACAGACTATAAGAGTTCAGAAAGCTTCAGGATATAAGATAAACATAAATAAATCAGGTAGATTCTTTTACACCAAGAAAGAGACCAGCAAAGAGGAAATCATCTAATCAGTACCCTTTATAGTCACCCCCAAGAAGATAAAATAATTAGGGATAAATGTAGCCAGAGACACAAAAGACCTATAGAAAGACAATGACAAGAGTCTACTGCAAGAAACCAAAAGAGACCTACATATGTGGGAAAACATACCTTGCTCATGGATAGGAAGACCAAACATCATGAAAATGTGTATTCTGTCCAAAGCAATCTATAGATACAATGCAATGCCAATACAAATTCCAACGGCATTTTTTAATGAGATGGAGAAACAAATCACCAACTTCGTATGGAAAGGGAAGAGGCTGTAGATAAGTAAAGCATTACTGAAGAAGAACAAAGTGAGAGGCCTCACACTACCTGACTTTAGAACCTAATACAATGCCACGGTAGTCAAAACAGCCTAGTACTGGTACAAAAACAGGTGCATAAACCAATGGAACAGAATTGAGAATCCAAATATAACATCATCTATCTATGAGCAGCTGATATTTGACAAAGGTCTTAAGTCTGTAAACTGGGCAAATGACAGTCTTTTTAGTAAATGGTGTTGGCATAACTGGATATGCATCTGAAAAAAAAAAAAGGCCCTTATCTTATACCATGAACAATGAAAGCTAAGTCTAAATGGATCAAAAACCGAAATATACAATCAAGGACAATAAAGATCACAGGGGTGGGGGAGGAACAATGCTAGAAGCCTGAATACATGGCATAATCAAACTACACATTATTACTAAGAATGCACAAACACCAGAAAATGGATAATTGGGCGCGTCTAAAAATCAAACACTCATGTTCATCCAAAGAGTCACCAAAAGAGTAAAAAAACTACCTGTAGACTGGGAAGAAAAATTGGCTACCATGAATCTGATCAGTGTCTAATCTCCATAATCTACAAAGTACTGCAAAACCTTAACAAGAAAAAGACAGATAACCCAATTTAAAAATGGACAAAAGATGTGAACTTGTACTTCACCAAAGAAGACGTCCATGTCAGTAACAGATACATGAGGAAATGTTCATAATCATTAGCCATTAGAGAAATCCAAATCAAAACTACAGTGAGATACCATATCACTCCAGGAAGGCTGGCATTAGTGTAAAAATGGAAAATAATAAATATTGGAGAGGTTGTGGAGAAGCTGGAACTCTTCTGCTGCTGGTGGAAATGTAAATGATACACCCACTTTGGAAATCAATTAGGTGCTTTCTTAAAAAGCTATAAATAGAATCGCCATATGATCCAGCAATCCCACTGCTTATACTGTAGAGAAATAAGGGCTGTTACACAGGTAGATACATGTACACAAATGTTTTATTTCAGCACTGTCCACAGTAGCAAAAAGATGAAATCAACCTAGGTGCCCATCAACAGATGAATGGATAAACAAAATATGGTATATTCACACAGTGGAATACTATGTGTTGAACAATGATGATCTTAGAAAACGTCTCATAACATGGAGTCATCTGGAAGACATTATGCTGAGTGAAATTAGTCAGCTGCAAAAGGGTGAATATTGTATGAGATCACTATTATAAGGACTCTAGAAAATTATAAGGACAGAAGAAAGTAATCTTTAATGATTACAAGGGTGGGGAGGGAGGGATAGAAGTATTCATAGATTCAGTACCAAAAAAAACCAAACCCATTGCCATCGAGTCGATTACAACTCCTAGTAACCCTTATAGACAGAGTAGAACTGCCCTAGAGAGTTTCTAAGGAGTGCCTGGTGGATTTGGACTGCTGACCTATGGTTAGCAGCCATAGCACTTAACTGCTATGCCACCAGCATTTCCAGAGATGAGAGGGAAAAAAACATTGCCGTGGAGTTGATTCTGACTTGTAGCAACCCTATAGAACAGTGTAGAACTGTCCCATAATCTTTCCAAGGAACACCTGGTGAATTAGAACTGCCAGCCTTGTGGCACTGAGCTGCTATGCCACCAGAATTTATATGTATTAAATAGTAATTGGGAATTGGGTTAGGTGAAGGGAGTGACAACACTCAGTATCAGGGAGTTTTTTCACAGCTGGACTATGCCCAAAGCTAAGAGGTTTCCTAAATACAGCCCAGCATTTTGAAGGACAGAGTAGCAGGGAAAAGGGTCTGCGGACCATGGTTTCGGGAGACATTTAGGTCAACTGGCAAAACTAAGTTTTGTTTGTTTGTTTGTTTGTTTTTCTAAGAAAATGGTCTGCCTCCCACTTTGGTGAGTGGCATCAGGGGTCTTAGAAGCTAGCAAGCAGCCATCTAAGCATTAATTGGTCCCATTTTACTTGCAGCAGAGGAGAGTGAAGGACATGAAAGACGCGAGGAAAATATGGGCCCAAGAGAGAGAAGGGGCCATATGATCTGGAGACTTCATCAACACGAGACCAGAAGAACTAGATGGTGTCTGGCCACCACCAGTCCTGACAGGGAACATCATGTAGAGTCACTGAAGTAGCAGGAGGAAATGGTTGTGCAGTTACTAAAATTGTATTAAAAGACCAGAGGTGATGGTCCTGTCAGACTGGAGGGTTTCCTGAAGACATGGCACCCAGAATCTCTGTTAGTCCAGAGCTGAAACCAATCCTGAAGCCAATACTTCAGATGAAGAATGGGCTGGACTATAAGACACAGGGTGATGCTAATGAAGAATGTGTTTCTTGGCGTATAGATACAGGAGACTGTTGGTGCAGGTCCTGTCTAGTGTGGAGAAGTGAGGGTGGAGGGGGACAGGAACTGAGTGAAAGGATATGGAAAATACATGGTGGAAAGGAGAATTGTGCTGTCACAGTGTAAGGAGAATGGCTACAGTTGCATAGTAGTGTGAGTGTGGGGTTTTATATGGCCAGTTGACTTTGATTGTAAACTTTCACTTAACGAACAATAAAATACTAAAAAAAAAAGAGGAAAACCAAAGACAGCACTTTGAGAACTAATGTGCACCTGACCCAAGCTCTTGTATTTTCGGTTGCATCCTATGTATGCAGTAGCTGGACTAGATTCTGTAGAAAAGCAAAACCAATATAGTGCATACATACATAGAGAGAGATTTATATCAAAGAAACAGCTCATGAGATTTTAGAGGCTGGAGTGTCTCAAGCCTATGGATCAAAATCGAGGGTTTTCCTGATTCCTGTAGCTACAGCGGCTGGTGAGCCAGTTGCTCATAGGCTGTAAGTATTGATGAATCCCAAGGTTGGCAGGCTAGCTGAGAGTTCAAGTCCCAAGAACTGGGACAAACAAGAGGTAGCTGGAAGATCCAGAGTGAACAAAAAGCCAAATATCTGCTTATATTTAGATACAGGGTACATTCGCAAGGAAACTCCCTTTCAGCTGATTGACTACTCGGGCAGATCCCATCATGGGAGTGAACACAGATAAACCCTGAGAATCATGGCACAGCTAAGTTGACACACAATCTTAACCATCACAATGAATAAGGAAGGTGGAAGAATTGATGGTGTTGGTGAAGCATATTGAATATAACATGGTCTGCCAGAAGAGGGAGCCCTGATGGAGGATTGGTTACAGCACTTAGGTGCTAACCTAGAGGTCAGTAGTTCAAAGCCACCAACTGTTCTATGGGAGAAAGATGTGGCAGTCTGCTTCAGTCAAGATTTACAGCCTTGGAAACCCTATGGGGCAATTCTGCTCTGTCCTGTAGGGTCGCTGTGAGTCTGAATCAACATAAAGTCTGTGGATTTCTTTCTCTTGGGGCCAAAAGTATGAACAGATCTGTCTTAGAAGACATATAGCTAGAATGCCCTTTAGAAGTGAGGATGGAAGACTTTGTCCCATGTACTTTGGACCTATTATCTGGAGGGAACCAATCCCTGGAGAAGGATGTCATGCTTAGTAAGGTAGATGGTCAGTGAAAAAGAGGAAGACCCTCAATGAGATGGATTGATACCGTAGTTGTACAATTGGCTCAAACATAGCAATGACTGGGCTGACGGTGCAAGACTGGGCAGTGTTTCATTCTGTTGTGCACTGGGTTGCTATGAGTCAGAACTAACTCGACGGCTTCTAACAACAGTAATAGTCCCTTGATTTTATGCATAGACTCACGACTCGATGGCACTTGGCTTGGCATGATGTAGTAGAAGTGAAAGTTTAATCATGGTTTCTAATTGTATTTGATGATCTTTTCAGTTTAAATTTTTACTTTGAAAGTCTCTTTTATAGACATACTAGCATGTATTTCATAGAGAGACGGTTCATCTGAATAATCAAATCATAGACAGCAGTTGCATTATTTAAGTATATACGCAGAAGTACCCAGTAGCTTGATCAGCTACAGCATAGACAGCATATATGTGACATTGTGTGTTGTAACATTCCGGTGGTAGACTATTGACAGTGACACCTAAGCAGAGAATGAAATCAAGAACAAGTCTAGGCTTGGAAGAACTTACCATTATCTTTTCTGTTGTCTTAGATAAAATGCTATTTAATGTTACTAGTTGGAATTGAGTAGATGATTCTGCACACATACTTGTACCTAGAAAGCATGTAGTAACATTTTGTAAAATTGAATACAACAGCTGAAGAAGTTCCAGGTTGTTCATACAGTTCCATGTACTGGAGATAAAACACTTTCAATCTGTTATTCATAAGATAACAGTGCCCGTTTAGGTGGGTCCTTTGAAGTCTAAACCAAAGTGTTTTCTTTTTTCTATGCTGTAAAGGCAGACGCCTGATCCAGGCTTGGAATCCTAGCCATTTCATAATAATTGTGCCTGGTGTTTGCTTTTCACCCTGTGGATACTGGTACAGAAAGCTGTAACTCTTGGCCTGTGGAACGATTGTTAGACCTTTTTGGCAACTGAAATTCTAATTCATTTTGAGAAATTATGATAATTTGAAAATTTTTGTTGTTCAGAGAAGTCCTCTTAAAAAATAACAACAAAACCCCTCCATTACAAACTCACATTATTTGAACACATTTTATTAACATCAGTATCTTTCCTTTACAAAGTCATGCATCATAATACAGCTCCACTGGAAGCTGAGCAGGGGACAGTAGTGAGGAACCTTTCTGTGTTACCTGTGTGCTTCTCTTTTTGCCTACAAAGCGTGGGATTTGGACCAAGCCAGACAAACCAACTTCACCTTCTTTGCTCTCTGTCTGCTGTATGGCCTCAGGCAAGTTATTTCACATCTCTCAGTACCTGCCTTCCACCTCTTGTGGATGATAATAATACATACTTTCCAAAATTAAATGAGATAGCATTTGTAAAATTTTGAGCAGAATGCTTGCCACGTGGTTGGTATTCATTAAGTAGTGATGAATTGTCCATGAGGATCCCTGGTGGCACACTGATTAAAGTGCTAGGCTGCTAACCGCAAGGTCAGTGGTTCAAATCCATCAGCTACTCCGTGGGAGATACAGTGTTCTGCTTGCGTAGAAATTTAGGGCCTTGGAAAGCCTATAGGGCTGTACTCTGTAGGGTCACTGTGGGTCAGGATTAACTCAGTGGCAGTGGGAATATTATCAATAATAATAGGCTGCTGGCCCACACTATGTTTTTATTCCATTTTTCAGTTTAAATGTCATAAACAAGGATATTTATACTTTCTGTGTATAACCTTTCCTGTCTTCCCAGCCAGTTTTTATTACAGTCCTCTGATTACTGTGTACATCAGTGGATATGCTGTCATGGGTTGAATGTGTCCCCCCCAAAATATATGTCAATTTGGTTAGGCTGTGATTCCCAGTGTTGTGTGGTTGTCCTGCATTTTGTGATTGATAAAGTTTTCCTGTATGTTGTAAATCCTAATCTCTGCATGTGGTTAATGAGGCAAGATTGGATTATGTTGAAGAGGATTAGAGTGAGATGTAATACCCTTGTTCAGGTTACATCCGGGACCCAGTATAAAGGAATTTTTTCCAGGGTGTGGTCTGTATCACTTTTTATCTTGTGTTATTGTTAGGTTCTGTGAAGTCAGTTCTAACTCATAGCAACCCCATCAGTGTACAACAGAAGGAAACCCTGCCTGGTCTTGCTCCATGTCCACAATTGTTTTTATGCTTAATGCCATTGTTGTGGCCACTGTTTCAATCCGTCTCACGGAGGGTCGTCTTCTCTTTTGCTGACCCCCCACTTTACCCAGTATGATGTCCTTCTCCAGGGACGATCCTTCCTGATAACACATCCAAAGTATGTGAGACCCTTTTGTCTTACAAGAGGTAAAAGAAAAGGGAAGTAAGCAGAGAGGAGGGAGCTCTTAAAACACTACGGAAGCAGTGCCAGGAGCAGAGTACATCTTGAAGGCCCGGGACTCCTATGTGGAAAAGCTAGTTCAGGAGAAGGTGGCTCCTCCAGAGCCAAAAGAGAGAGAAAGCCTTCTTCTGGAATTGACAGGGTGAGTTTGGACTTCGAGCCTACTAGACTATGAAGAAATGTATTTCTCTTCGTTAAAGCCATCCACTTGCGGGACTTCTGTTATAGCAGTACTAGATGACTAAAATATATGCCGTTTCAGAGTACTTACATAATTCACATACAGTGCTTTCTACCAGGGAGGTTCTTTTTTCTTTCTTTTTAAAATAAATTTAAAGTTTCTCCCAAGTGAGTCATTTGTAAACAGCATGCTTCTCTTTAGACTGATCTCTGTATTGCTTTTATGAAGTTTCTTTATTTAGAGGATTCTTCATTTAAAGAAAAAAAAAAAAACATTACAAACTCATTATTCAAGCAAGTTGTACTGGATATTGGCGTAGTTTGTTCACTTGTTTGGATATTTTATAATAATTCTAGTGGAAATGGTGGTCTGTGTGTGGAATTGTTTCCTACATACCATTCTGTTTGCTATCAAGCAGCTGTAACTTGTAGATTCAAATCCAAGTGTTTCTATACTCCATTGAAAAGGGAGAAATCAATCATTTTCCTTAAGTGAAGTGAGCTTTCTGTAAATAAGAGTGCAAGAGTGAGTGAGTTCTTTGGTACATATTGTTTCACCCAAATCTATTAATTCTGTCTTTTGGCAAGTTACTTGGGCTTTAACTTCGTCATCTATAAAATGAGGATCAAAGTGGCACAACCTTCTAAGACTGTAGTGGGGACAGAAGAGGAGTTAATGTACATGGAGTGTTTGGTATGATGCCTATTACACAATGAATGCTACCACACTGTTGGCTGCGGTTGCTGTTACATGTTAATATTGTACTCTTGTGTTTGCACCTGGAGCTTCTCACTTGACTTTAAGCCTTTTGATTTTTCCAGAGATCTGTATTTGTTTTGAGATATTTATTAGTATTCATTTAAATACAAAATGATTTCTTTCTACATTCTTAGACTAAATTATTTTGGTCAGGTGATAGTGAAAAATTAGCCTTATCTATGGAGCTTTCAATTTTTAAAGTGTGTAAGCTGTGTGAGTCAATTTTGGTTAAGTGGCACCCTCCCCAACAACTATTTTTTTCTCTGCCTAGATTACAGCTGGTACCTCCATGAAGCCTTTTTTTTAATCTACTCTCTTCTCTCTTTTATAACTCCTTTCTGCTTTCACTGTACCGCTCAGAAATTAGACATTGGAGCTGTTGTTTTTCCCTTTGACTCACAATGCCTGATGTGGTAGGTACTCAGTAAATATCTGTTATATTTATGAATTATATAGTGTGTTTAATTTCTTCTTCCTGTATGACATGTAATTCACATCTAGGTATCTATTTTTTATTATTGTTTATAAGCTTAACATCATTTTTAGTAATTTAAGACTAGACTAAACCCCTTCTCTTTGGGATCTTTGAGTCTGAATATCCTTAGACTAAATGAAGATAACACTCAAGTTATCAACAGAAATCTAACTTAGGTTCAGCTTTTCTTTTCTAACAGATCAGTGAAGGAAGTAATAATGGTAAAGCTGTCATTAACATGACAAAACATGTTTTGCCACTATAAGAGAAAGAAAGCATCTGGAAAACAGGCTTAGATGAAGGGCCGTGTTCTCTAAGAATGCAAGAAAATGCTGTTCTACTGTTTTGTTTCTTATGTTGTCTCTAGTGCTTGTAAGAACTGTGGGAAAATGTTTTCTACAAAAGCACACAAATACATGTGCAAACAGTAGACCATTAATTGAGAAAGACGTCAACTACAACTATCTTTGGAAACTGTTTTGTAATTTTGTTTTTAGCTTATCTGTGTTCACAAGTAAGATACAAAAATCTATTTGATAGCTGTACTTAGTCCAGTAAATGTAATAAATACACTTTTAGGTAATCATTCTCATTAGTTTGGAAGGAAGGAAATGTTGGAGTCCTCAGACACCATGCAGTGTTTATATACTTGATTTGTTGGGTAGTTGGTGTATGATTTAAGATGTTTTTGAAATTAACTAAATAAACAGTGACATGTGTCTTTATTGGTTTCTGTAATATATTCTCCATCTTTGTGGCAATTTCCTCAACCTTCTAGATATCTTTCTCAGTGGGAAACTATTAAGAGTAGGAAATTAGGACTACTATGGAGTTTTTCTTTCAGTTGTAATACATACAATCCCCCCAAATGTCCTGTTACTATTAGTAGGTCATTTTATTGATCTAGCCATTTCAACAAGTATATTCAGAAAATCTCTGTAGCAATAGTCGTGGCTTTTTTTTTTTTGGTAGCACATGCCATTGTGCTGGAGGTCCTGGCCAGCACAGTAAGGCAATAAAAAGAAAGTGTGTGGAGTGGTAGGGGGAGACATCTTGATTGGAAAGCAAGAAGTAAAACTGTTTTCCTTCTGAAATGGGATGTGTGGAAAATCCAATAGGATCTACAGAACTACTAACCCAAAACCAAACCCACAGCTGTTGAGTCAGTTCCGACTCATAGTAGTCCTATAGCTCAGATTAGAACTGCCCTGAAGAGTTTCTAAGGAGGTAGATTCTAACTGCCAACCTTTTGATTAGCAGCCATAGCACTTAACGACCATACTACCAGGGTTTCCACAGAACTACTAGAACTAGTAAGTGCAGCAATTAAGTTTAGTAACTTTGTAGGGTATATGATCAACATAAAAAAATTAATTGTTTCTCTCTATATTAGTAATGAGGAAGTGGGAGATGAAATTAAAGATAGTGCTCTTATAATAGCATGAAAAATATGAAATGCTCAGGAATAAATCTGACAAAACAAAAACTGCACTTCTGGCAAACATGGTGCTATGGACAGAAGCACTACATCATCTCTCTACAACAAAGACCCCCAAAATGAAGTAAAACAGAGATGTATGTCGATCCTGGAACCTGAAGTGTCAAATAAAGAGGTAAAGAGCTCAGCCAAACACTGGATGGAATGAGAAACTGACAGAGAAGACAGAGCAAAAAGAGATATGAGTGGAAGCCCCATATTAGCTAAATCATCTTGGATTTGCCATAATGGACTCTTGTCAAAGATTGGCAGAGAAGAAGCATGGCAAAGCAGATTCAGGGAAATATCAGCAGAAGACAAAGCACCTGGTAACCAGCAATACACACTTTCCCACCCCATCTTCTCTGCACTGTTCTTCCTCAGACGGCTCCTGGCTAGCTGTGGTGGCTCAGCCAGCTGGGAAATACATTGTCTGTGAAGCTTGGATTCACTCCACCAGCATCAGAGATTGTGAGGCAGGGAGCACTTGAAAGCACATTTAGGAGCTCCCAGCAGGACACAGATCACTTCATAACCAGTGATACATGCTTTCCTAACGTCACGCTTTCCCCCACCCCCTTGGCTTCTTCTGCTTCCTGCTGATTGCCTTCTCTTGGACAGGAGGGAACTCCTGCAGCCCCCACTGCTTAGATTCATCCTGCCCCTCACCAGCTGGCATGCTGAGTACCACTTGTCTATAGATGTTTTTGCTTTCTTCCTTGTCTCCCACTACCTCACCCTCTTTTCTCTTGAACACTTGGCTCTGTGTGCCATCTTCACTTCTTCTTTAAAGGCTGTGACATTCAACTGGGAAGCTACTCCCTTGACCTGTGACACCACATTGGTGGTATCCTCAGGGATTTTTGTTTGTTTTGCTTTGTTGTGTTTTGTTTTGTCTGTTTCCTTTGTTTTTCTTTTCATGGCTTGGGAGCACCTTGTTGCTGGGCTGTACTGCACAGATGTCTGAACACCTGTGTCAGTGGGATCCCTGGAGATATTTCTGTTTTTCTCTTTTTTGCTTCCTGGCTTTCTGTGTTTCTCAATTTTCATCTCTTTTTAACTTCTTTTCCTGTCTCTTGGAAACCTGACACTTGTCTGACATCTATACACCTTTTAGCCAGGCCATACTGTGCAGTTTGGGAGATACTTCCCTGGTCTTCACAGCAGGACTGGTCGAACCCCTGGGGTTCTTAACTAGTATTTTTTTCTTTTTCTTTTCTACCTTTTAAAAAACTATTTTTGTTTTTCACCATTTCTTGGTTTCTTATCTCTGCACTACAACAAGAAGTTCCCTTAGCACCTTTTGTTTTTTGGCTCCTGTTTCTCTCCCTCCCCACCTTTACTGTACACATTTTAGCTCCACACATCACAACCTTTCTGCCTCCTTCCTGCCTACCAGTAGTGTGTGCTGAATATCTCAGCCCTGAACAGCACAGGCACTACCTACTGGAATTTTGCCAGCACCAATTCTTGGCCCACACTGTCAGCCCTAATGCATGCCACAAACAACCCATCACAGCCCTTTGCCTTCAACTGAGCTTGCCATGCTGCACCATACCTGAATATTTGGCCCTGCCCATTGAACAAACAAGTTAAAAAAATATGACCACAGATGGGCAAACAATAAAAAATGCATAATCCACCTGCTCTGACATACCAAATGAAAAAAGAAAGCAGAAAAAAACCCAAAAAGCACATCTACAGTTAATAAACAAAGAAAATAACTACTGAATCCCCCAAAGGCAGCAGACAGTATCAAAACATTAAAAAAACAGGACAGGATGGTTCTAATAGGTGTCCAAAACAAAACACCAGATGAATTTCCAGTGGAAGAAATGATACTACAATTAGATGAAAGGGAATTCATATCTCTAAATATTTATTCAGCCAATATTCAGAGCTATCCAAGAATTGACATAAGAAGCAGATAAAAATATAGAAAAGGTGCACAAATTCGGGTAAAGGGCAGACAAATTTGTGCAAGAATTCATGAGAATAATACAAGAACAAAATGCCAGTATAAATTCACAACTACAAATCGTGCAAGAACAACAATGAGATTTGAGAAATGGATAGTGTCACAGAAGGGCTTAGGAAAAGCTTTGAAATAATGGAAGGACAGAATCAGCGAAATTGAAGACAGACACTTGGATACAACTCTGAGGACAAATCAGAAACAAGAACAAGGGAATAATGAAGAAACCCTGAGAATGAAGTGGGATACAGTTAAAAGCAAAAATTTGTGAGTGATTGGAGTTCCAGTACAGGGGAGAAAACAGAAAACATAGTGATGATCGTTGAAGGCTTGAGACAGAAAACTTCCCTAATATCGGGAAAGATGGAAAGCTGACTATCCAAGAAGCGCAAAGAACTCTATGTAGGGTAGACCTGAAAACAAGACCATGAAGGCATATCGTAATGACACTTGGTAAAATCAAAGACAAAAAATTCTAAGAGCAGTTTGAGAAAGACAGGCAGTCATGTACAGATGAGACACAGTAACACGAACCTCTGATTATTTTATAGAAACCCTGCAGGCAGAGAGGCAATAGGATGATACAAACAAGACCTTGAAAGAGAAAAAGCTGCCAACCAAGAATAATATATCCTGCAGAACTCTCTTGGACATATAATGGTGAAATTAGGATATTTTCAGTTAAACAAAAATTAAGGCAATGTGTGAAAAACCAAACAAAACTTACAGGAATTATTAAAAGGCATCCTTTAGTTTAAGAAGAAACAACATCAGACCACAGCCTGAATCTAAGATGCAAGATCATACCAGCCAGATGGCAGCCTAGGAAATGAACTCTCAAGGACTGTGGCAAACTAGAATTACCACAGGGAATGAGAGAGATTACTGTTTAAATGACAGTATCAGAAAAATAGAAGAGGGAATAAAAGATGTATGTATAGAACTTTCTAGTGGGGTCGAAAGGGAGGTGATACCAAGTAATAGTAGTCTGATTCAAACCTACGAAGATAGAATAAATTTCCAGGTAACCACAAAAACAGTGCTCATCAAAATAAAGAAGGAAAATGTAAAGTTTCAATAAAAATAACATTTACAAAAACAAAAAAAAATCTACAAACCAGAGGAATTCAGTACAGGGGAGTAAGAGCAACAAAGAAAAGTGTCGGCAGCACAAAAAACAAACCTCCCTCCCGCCCCCCAAACCACTACAAAACAACAGCAATAAACTGACACCTATCAGTAGTTACAGAGTGTAAATGCACCCATAGAGAGATTGAACAGAATGGATTAAAAAAACAGGATCCATCAATATAAGGCCTGATAATTAAGTTTACGAACTCATTCTAGAAAAAGTGTTAACATACCTCGTTGCTGAATATCATTACAGTCACCTTCAAAGTACACCCCATGGGAAGCTATGCACCGACACCAGCGCCTAGTCCACCCTTCAAAACGATTTTGGAACTCTTTTTCTGGAATGACCGTAAGTGCTGTCATCGTATTACCCTTGATTGCCTGGAAGCATCAAAATGTCTTCTTTTAGGGGGCCGGAGTCAAGATGGCAGACTAAGCACACATCTCCTTATATCCCTCTGGAAACCAAGACCTGAATTGATAATCAAATGGAGCCTTCTGATCACCTAGTGAGCCTCCAGGACATGGTACAGGGCTGTCAATTTGGACTTCACACCACTGAGCGAAAAACCTCCTCTCTTTCATTGACTCCCGCTCCTGGGTAGCCCTGGCTCTCACGGACTGAAGGTAAACACACCAGTTTGACTTTTTTTTTCTCTCTGTCTTGGTCGGTGGGCAGAGCTGGGTCTTGCCTAGCGCCTAGACTCAGACACACTGCTAGGGGGATAGGCAGGTGAAATTCCCAAATTTTGAGAGCCAGGCTTAGGACTCAGTTCATCTAGCCACTTTGGGCCTGTCTTTTTATCACTGCCACAGCGTGGTTTGTACAGAACCGCACTGCCAGGGTGTGGGACTCCATGTCGGATACGGAGATTTCAGAGGGACCTAATTCTAAGCCTGAGAGCAAGTGCCTGCAAACAGGACAGCGCTGACAGAAAAGCAGTAATTGACACAGTGTCACCTACGGTGGGGGCCCGGCAACAGAGGCAGAGGAATCACTACCTATTCAGCACCTTTAGCTCCTCTATCTGCTGACAATGTGGAGGGTGCCATCTTAGATACAGTGGCTGCAGCTGGACCTATTTCTTAGCTTGGGAGCCAGAGCCTGCCCAGAGGAGAGCACTTTTCTACTAGAAGAGCAGTAGTTCACACAATGTCACCTAAGGCTGGGCCCTGTCAGCAGAGGCCAACAGGGCAGTAGTACTGCTGTATTCTGAACTAGGTTGTATCATCTGGGGTTGGGTATAGAGGTGCTTACTTTGCCAGTTGGGAAGAGGGACCTCTACACCTGAAGACCTGACTGACTTGGGAAGTGGTCAGAAACCTTCTGCTTTATGTTTTAAGACAGCCTACAGAAACATCCGCAGTCCATCCTCACAGTATTTCTTCCAGCCTCTACTTACTCACATGAGACCCCAAAAAGCAACAGAAACTTGTAGCATACAAGAAATCACCCATGGCTTCAGAAGGCCCCCAAACAAAACAACCAAGGAGTTTTCCAAATGAAGAAACTTTTATGAAAGCATCAGGAAGTGAATACAAAATGATTGTATACAGAGCCCTTCTAGACCTTATACATAATGCAGCAGAACAAAAGGAAAAATTAAGCAAGCTGTTCGATCTGATGGAACACCAGTGCTCTGAAATCCAACAGATCAAGAACAAAATGAAAGACATAGAAACTTCCATTCAAAGCCAAGGAAACAGAATGGAACACATGGAAAAAAGAATTTCTGACTTGGAAGACAGAGCTACTGATGCCAGCATCTGTGAGCAGGAATCAGAAAAAAGAAACAAGAAAAATGAAGAAACATTAAGAAGCATGTGGGACTCTGTTAAGAGGAACAACCTTCGATTAATTGGAGTCCCTGAACAGGATGAGACACCTCAGAACACAGAGTATTGTTGCTGAGCTGCTGAAAGAAAGCTTCTCAGAAATCATGAAGGAAGAGAACATAGACATCTCAGATGCGTATCATACGCCACCCAATATAGATCTCAAAAAAAGGACTCCAAGACATATTATAATCAAGCTTAACAACATGAAACATAAGCAGCAACTCTTAAAGGCAGGAAGACTCAAAGCAGAGCTAACATTCAGAGGGAAACCTTGTAGGCTCTCATCAGATTTCTCAGCAGAAATCATGTGGGCATGGAGACAGTGGCATGACACATTCAAAGCCTTGAAGGAGAAGAACTTCCAACGAAGAATTATATATCCTACAAAACTATCTTTCAAATATGAAAATGAAATTAAGACATTCCCAGATAAACAGAAACTCAGAGACTTTGTGAAAACCAAAGCAAAACTACAAGAAATACTGAAAGAAGTTCTTGGCTCTGGCTTAGAAGAACAAAACCACTAACTTTGTATTTTAGAATGACACATTACTCAGAACTCTACTCAGTTAGGGAAGGCTCCAAAGTAAATGACAGCTTTAATACGGAAAGAAGCAATCCAGTGATCATCATGAAAACTGTGGTGTCATCATAATAAAAAGAGGGATGTACTACAGTTGTTATAGTCCTTCCAGATGGAGAGGAAGATGACAAGACTGGTAGTAATTAAAATTGGGTTTATAAATAGTTTATTAAGGGGGATCATAGGGGCAGCTGTAAAGCACAACAAAGATGTATCATACCATTTCAAGAAATGTAACACAGGAGTCTCAACAACTATAAAACCAGCTCTGAAAAAGGTGAAAAATCAACTCACCAAAAAGAATGTCCCGGAACAGACTAATAGGAACAACAGAGAAAACATCAAAACAAAAATAAACATATCACAATGGCAGCAGTGAACACATACCTATCAATAATTACACTGAATGTGAGTGAACTGAATGCTCCAGTAAAGAGACAGTGAGTGACATCTTGGATCAAAATACATGACCCATCCACATGCTGTCTACAAGAAACTCACTTGAGACCTAAAGATAGGAACAAACTGAAAATTAAAGGATGGAACAATATATATCCAGCTAACAATGAACAAAGAAGAGCAGAGGTGGCAATTCTAATCTCAGACAAAATCAATTTTAATGTCAAATGCACCATCATGGACAAAGATGGATACTATTTATTGCTGAAAGTTTCAGTACACAAGGAAGACTTAACTATATTAAATATTTATTTACCTAATATCAGAGCACCTAAATATGTTGAAGAAACACTGACTACACTCCAAAAAGAGTTAGATTACTCCACAATAATAGTGGGAGACTTCAACACTACTCTCTCAATACTTGACAGAACATCTAGAAGGCTCAGTAAAGATACAGAAGATGTTATTGCCACAATTAACTGATTAAAAGTCATTCATATGTACAAAACTTTCTACCTATCAGTGGACAATTACACCTTCTTCTCCAATGCACATGGAACATTCTCCAGAATTGACCATGTGTTAGGACATAATGCAATTCTCCACAAAATCCATTCCATTGAATTACTGCACAGCATCTTCTCAGATCATAAAGCCGTAAAAGTCAAAATCAATAGCAGATAAAACATAGATAGAAGGTGGAACTCTTGGAAACTGAACAGCATCTTGCTCAAAAAAGCATGGGTTATAGAAGAAATCAAGGATGAAATAAATTCATAGATTCCAGTGAGAATGAAAACACTTCCTACCAGAACTTATGAGACACAGCCAATGCAGTGCTCAGAGGTTTGTTTATCTCCATAAATGCACACATCTGGAAGGAAGAAAGAAATCAAAACAAGAAACTAACCCTACAGCTTGAACAAGTAGAGAGAGAACAACAGGGAAACTCCTCGGGCACCAGAAGAAATGAGATCATTAAGATTAGAGCAGAGCTAAATGAATTAGAGAATAGAAAAACAATTGAAAAAATTGAAAAGACCAAAAGCTGGTTTTTTGAAAAGATCAACGAAATTGACAAACCACTGGCTAAAGTCACTAAAGAAAAGCAGGAAAGGAAACAACCCAAATTAGAAATGAGAGGGGAGTTGTCACCACAGATCCAACAGAAATCAAAAATATCATATCAGAATACTATGAAAGACTGTACTCTAACAAATTTGAAAACCTAGAGGAAATGGACAAATTCTTTGATTCACGTCACCTAACCAAATTATCACAATGTGAAGCAGGACAACTTAATAAACCCATCACAAAGGAAGAGGTTGACAACGTCATCAAAAAACTGCCAACCACAGAAAGCCCGGGGCCAGGTGGCTTCACCACAGAATTCTACCATGCTTTTAGAGAAGAGTTATCTCCAATACTACTACTTCACCGTATAGAAAGGGATGAGGTACTCTCAAACTGATTCTATGAAGTCAGCACAACCCTGATACCAAAGCCAGGGAAAGACCCAACCAAAAAGGAGGACTACCAACCAGTATCCCTCATGAACCTAGATGCAAAAATCTTCCACAAAATTCTTGCCAATAGAATACAACAACATATCAAAAAAATAATCCATCATGACCAAGTTGAATTCATACCAGGAATGCAAGGCTGGTTCAGAATCAGAAAAATAATTAATTTGATTAACCACATAAATAACACAAAAGACAAGAATCACCTGATTTTGTCCATTGATGCAGAAAAGGCATTTGATAAAGTCCAACACCCATTCATGCTAAAAACTCTTAGCAAAATGGGCAGAGATGGAAAATTCCTCAACGCAATAAGGGCCATTTATACAAAGCCCATTGCCTACATCATCCTGAATGGAGACAGACTGAAAAGACTTTCCTTTGAGACCAGAAACTAGACAAGGATGCCCACTCTCACCTCTGCTATTCAACATTGTGCTAGGAGTTCTAGCCAGAGCAATCAGAGAAGACCAGGAGATAAAGGGCATCTGCATCAGCATAGAAGAAGTCAAAATCTCCCTGTTTGCAGAGGATATGATTATATATGCAGAGAATCCCAAACAATCTATAAGTAAACTACTCAAACTGATAGAAGAGTTCAGCAAAGTCTCAGGATACAAGATAAACATAAGTAAATCAGTTGGACTCCTTTATACCAGCAACGAGACTGTTAATGAAGAAATCATCAAATCGATACCATTTACTGTAGCCCCTAAGAGAATAAAGTACCTAGGAATTAATCTAACCAGAGAAATAACAGACCTTTACAAAGAGAACTACAAGCCCTTACTACAAGAAACTAAGAGAAACTTAGATAAATGGAAAAACCTACTGTGCTCTGGATGGGAAGACTTAACATTGTGAAAATGTCTATTTTACCCAAAGCAATCTACTTATATGCAATCCCAATACAAGTTCCAGCTTCATTTTTAATGAGATAGAGAAACAAATCACCAATTTTGTTTGGAAAGGGAAGAAGCCCTGGCTAAGTAAGGTACTACTAAAGAAGAAGAACACACTGGGAGGCCTCTCATTACCCAAACTCAGAACATACTACACTGCCACAGTGGTCAAAACAGCCTGGTACTGGTACAAGAGCAGACAGATCAATCAATGGAACAGAAGTGAGACCCCAGAGATGACACCATCTGCCTATGAATAGCTGATATTCAACAAAGGCCCCAAGACATTAAAGTGGGGTAAAAACAGTATCTTCAACAAATGGTGCTGGCAAAATTGGTTATCCATCTGCAATAGATTGAAACAAGATCCATATCTTACATCTTATACAAAAACCAACTCCAACTAGATAAAAGACCTAAATATCAAACCTAAAACGATAAAACTCATCCAAGAAAAGGTACAAACAACAATGCAAGGTTTAATACACAACATCAACAGACTTCAAAATCTGTCAGACAAACCACAATCAACAGAGAAGAAAATAGATAAATGGGAACTGTTAAGAATCAAACACTTTTGCTCATCCAAAGAGCTTATTAATAGAATTAAAAGGCCACCTACAGAATGGGAAAAAATATTTGGCAACTCTATGTCAAACTGATCCGTGATCTCCATGATCTACAAAATAGTACAAAATATCAATAAGAGGAAGATAAATCATCCATTTAAGCAGTGGGTAAAGATGAACAGACATCTGTCTAAAGAGAAGATCCAGGCAGCCAAAAAACACATGCGGTCATGTTTATGATCTTTAGTTATTAAGGAAATTCAAATTTAGGCTACAATGAGATACCATCTCACCCCAACAAGGTTGGCCATGATCCAAAAAACACAAAACAGCAAATGCTGGAGAGGCTGTGGAGAAAGTGGAACTCTTCTACACTGATGGTGGTGTTTCAAAATGGTCCAGCCTCTTTGGAAAGCAATCTGGTGCTTCCTTAAAAAAATGGATATCGATATACCATTTGACCCAGTAATTCCACTACTTGGAATATATCCTACAGAATCAAGGCCTTTCACTCCAACGGACACATGCACAAGAATGTTTATTGCAGCACAGTCCATGATAGCAAAAAGATGGAATCAACCTAGATGCTCCACAGCAGAGGAATGGTTAGGTAAACTATGGTATATATACTCAATGGAACACTACGCAATGATAAAGAATAATGATCATTCCAGGAAACATTTCATAACCTAGTTTGAACTGGGAGACATTATGTTGAGTGAAAGTAGTCAGCGACAAAAGGACAAATGTTGTGTGAGACCCCTACGATAAGATCTCAAAAAGAGACGTGTAGACGAAAAGACTCTTTCACAGCTGCGAGGGTGGAGAAGGAGGGAGAGCAATTGGCAGAGGGTTTAGATTAGATAGTTGCTAGAAATCTGGCTGGGTGAAATCGGTGATAGCACATATTTAGAAACAAGAACAATGTTAAGTGGACTTCAGCATAACTTGAATACTGGCTTGCTAAGAGGGCTCTCTGCACCCCACATTGGTGAGTGGCATCTGGGGTCTGAAAAGCTGCCAAGCTGCCATCCGAGGGCACAGCAAATGGTCCCAACTCAGCAGGAACGGATGCTCACCAAGGACCAAAATGACATGAGGTAAAGACAACCTGGAAAATAGAGAGACCCACATGAGTGGGTGCCTACATTGACTTGGGACAGAAGAACCGGATGGTGCCTGGCCACCACCAGTGATAGCTGCGATGGAGCTCACTAAGTTGAGTCTCACTGACAAGAAGAAAAAGGGGTGCACCCTGAAATCTCCACTGAAAGACCTCAAGTGATGGTCCAGCGACTTCAGGGTTCCCCTGGGACCATGGCCCCTGGCCCTGATGCTGCCCTTGCCCGTAAATCAT
This sequence comes from Heterohyrax brucei, assembly GCA_028571685.1. NCBI lineage: Eukaryota > Metazoa > Chordata > Mammalia > Hyracoidea > Procaviidae > Heterohyrax > Heterohyrax brucei. The sequence continues at coordinate 58,671,378 of CM053158.1, read as the reverse complement.
AACGAAGGTCCACTCTTCAGACACAAATGGATTGGACTTGGTAATGCAGAGTGACCATATATTGGATGCACTTTATGGTTCTACACATTTATACAATATCATCCTCCTGACCCCTGGCTGGAGGAAGGAGAGTGGGTGGAGAGGAAGGGAAAGGAGACTGTTGGGAGGAAGAGACAAGTATGGGGCAGAGAGGAATAGTGTGCTGTCACTGGGCAGGGAGAGCAGTGGAAGCTGCAGATAGGTGGGCATGTTATTTTATGTGGGTATGTACCTTTTCACTCAGTCATAATAAAAAAAGTCTTCAATATTTCTGTTGTCTTCTGGTAAACAAAAAAGTTATTGGGGGCCAAGTCAGGTGAGTAGGGAGGGTGTTTCAAAACAGTTATTGGTTTACTCGTTAAAAACTCCTTCACATACAGTGCTGCATGAGCTAGTGCAGTGTCATGATGCAGTCGCCATGAGTTGTTGGTGGAAAATTCAGGTGGTTTTCATCTAACTTTTGCATGCAGCCTTTTCAGCACTTCCAAATAGTAAACTTGCTTAACTGTTTGTCCAGTTGGTACAAATTCATAATGAACAATCCCTCTGATACCGAAAAGTTTTGCAACATCATTTTGATTCTTAGTTTGGACTGATGTAACGTTTTTGGTCGTGGAGAATTAGCTGACTTCCATTGTGCACTTTGATGCTTTGTTTCAGAGTTGTATTGGTACATTCATGTTTCATCACCAGTGATAACACTGCCAAAACATCATCTTGCCTCTCCAAGAGGTCTTGGAAAACTTCAACTGGCCCTTGCTTTTGTTCGTCAGTGAGCTCATTCAGGACCATTTTTGCACATACCTTTCTCATGTCAAGATTTTCAGTTCAGATTTTTCTGTTTCTCTGTTTATGTTTACTTCGTCTGCTATGTTTCTGACAGTCAGCTGATGATTTTGATGCACAATGCAATGAGTTTTTGCAATTTTTTTTTTAATCAGTTCTGCTCATTACTGACCACCCTGATCTCTCTTCGTCAGTGATCCTTTGCCATCAGAAAAATGTTTAATCCATTTGTGCACTGCCATTTTCTTTGTGGTATTATTCCCATAAACTTAGACTAACATGTCCTTGATTTCACTTCCACTTTTGCCAAGTTTAACAAGAAATCTAGTGTTTTGTTTTTTGCTCTAATTGAAGTTCTGATATTCTTATGATGGCACGCAAAAACATGCAACAGCAATAATGAATGCCACTCAGCAAGACACTGCTATACATTAATGTGAACACAGCTTTGAGACACTGATATACCACGTTATGAAACCTTACTGAGGTGTTTGTACAGTGCTGCCAACCTAAGCGCACAGTAGCAAGTTTGTGAACTTAGTTGTCAGACCTTGAATGGTTACCAGAGTCGGGAGGTGGGGGATAGAAAACCACTAAATAGACAGTAGTAGGTGAGTGGTAACTTGGATGAAGGGTAAGAAAGTACACATTACTGGAGAGGTCAGCACAGCTTGTACAGGATGAGGTCATGGAGACTCCATAGATACATCCAGACTCCTTGAAGGACTGAATTGCTGGGGTGAGGATTATAGAGACCGTGGTCTTGGGAAACATCTATCTGAACTGGCATAACATAGTTTGTAAAGAAAGTGTTCTACATTCTGCTTTGGTGACTAGCTTTGGACTCTCCAAAGCCTGTGAGCAGCAATCCAGCATACTCCACTGGTCTTACCCTTTTGGGAACAAGGAAGAATGAAGAAATCTAAAGAAACAAGAGAAAGATTAGTACATTAGACTAATAGACTGCACCTATAGTGGCCTCCAGCAGACTGAATGCAGAACAGCTAGATGGTGCCCGGCTGCCACCACTGACTGCTCTGACAGGGCCCCCAGCAGAGGGTGCTGGACAGAGCTGGAGAAAAATGTAGACAAAATTCTCACTCAGCAAGAAAGAGCAGACTTGCTGGCCTGACAGAGACTGGAGAAACCTTGAGAGTGTGGTGTCCAGATACACTGTCAGCTTCATAATGAAGTCACTTCTGAGATTCACCCTTCAGCCAAAGACTGGACAGGCCGATAAAGCAAAACAAGACTAAAGGACTACGTCTGCCCTGTGGCAAGGACTAGAAGGTGGGAGTGGACAGAAAAGCTGGTAATAGGGAACTGAGGTTGAGAAGGGGCAATGTTGACTTGTGGAGTTGTTAACCAATGTCATAAAACAATTTGTGCACTGTTTAATAAGAAACTAGTTTGTTCTGTAAACTTCATGAAAAGTACAGTGACAGAAAGGCAGGGGAACTGCAAAACATTGCTGAGAGAAATTAAAGGAGAGCTTAAGAAGAAAAGGAAAGATAAGTCGTATTCGTGGGTTGGAAAACAGTCTTGTTGGACCTCTTATTCTCCCCTCAAATGCTGTAGATTCACCGCAGTCTCCATCAAAATCTTAGTAAGCTTTTTTATAGAAATTGGTAAGCTGGTTCTGAAATTCATGTGGAACTGAGCTTAGAATAGGCAAAACAGTTTTGATAAAGAACAACGTTGGAGAACTAATACTCCCTGGTTTTAGGACTTGAGTTATAAAGCCACAGTAGTCGAGGAAGTATGGGATTGGCATCAAAATACGCCTGTTGATCAGTAGAGTCTGAGTCCAGGAACAGACTCAGAATGAGCAATTGATTGTAAAGATGAGAAGACAGTTCATTGGAGAAAAGGCAGTCTTTTCCAATTGTTGGACCAATTGAATATTTGGTTTTTGTTTTTTTTTTTTTTAGAAATACCTTATACCTTGTAGTGTAAATAAAAAGTAACTGAAAATAGTTGATAGACCTCAATCTAAAACCTAAAACTATAAAATTCGTAGAAGAAAACATAGGAGAAAAATCTTTGTGCTCCTGGTTTAGGCAAGGATTTCTTAGTCAGAAGCATCTATCAAAAGATAATTTAAAATTTATGTTCTTTAAAAATTAGACTAGAAGAAAATATTTGCAAACAGCTTGGATCCACAATATGTAGGGAATCATTAAACCCCAGTAATTGAAAAAACAGACAATCCATTAAAAATATGCAGACCATTTGAACAGACACTTCACTAAGGAGCATATGTGTAGGGCAAATACAAAGTCTAACAAGTCCGTGAACTTAAGCTCTAAGTACCTCGTTGCTGAATATTGCTATGTTCACCTTTGAAGTACTCCCCTTAGGAAGCTATGCACTGATGCCAGTGCCTAGTCCATCCTTCGAAGCAATTTTGCAACTCTCTGAAGTGGCCATCATGCATGGTAGCTTGGTGGCAAGTTCACAAACTTAGTTGTATAGTTGTCTATGAGGGAATTTTTAACCAGTAAACAAGTAACTGTTGGAATACACTCCCTACTCACCTGATCTGGCCCCTAGTGACATTTTTGGTTACCTGAAGATAAAGGAAATATTAAAAGGAAGACATTTGGGTGATACTGAGGACATCAAGAGTAATACGACGACAGCTCTGATAGCCATTCCAGAAAGAGTTCCAAAATTGCTTTGAAGGGTGGACTAGATGCCTAGCTTCCCAAGGGAACTACTTCAAAGGTGACAGCAATACCCAAGGGGACTACTTTAAAGGTGACTGAAGTGATACTGAGCAACGAGTTACGTAGCACTTGTTCTAGGAGGAGTTTGCGAACTTAATTGGAAGTCTTCATACACATATGAAAAAAAAAGCTCAACACTTAGTCATCGGGGAGATGCCAGTTTAAAACCACTGTGACTACTGTATCAATCCATCTTGCTGAGAGTCTTCCTCTCTCTTCCACTGACCCTCAACCTTACCAAGCATGATGTCCTCCTTTGGGGATTGGGCCCTCTTGATAACATTTCCAGAGTAAGCAAGACAAGTCTCCATCCTCACCTCTAAGGAGCATATTGACTGTATTTGCAAGTATAGTTTCAGGCTTGTTTTTACAAAATCAAATAATGTACTTACCATTACTTAAGGTTTTTATAGACATTGAAAGATGTGAAATAAGTATTTAAATTATATTTTTGTATTGGTTGATGCTAAAGTAAATGCGTAGTATTTTTATTTTGTGTATATTGTATTTGTGTCTTTGCTTAGCTTCCTCACACACCTCTTCCAGCAGAGAGGTGTGATTTCAGTGCTACCTTCTGGTGTCTGCCAGCTCCATCTCTTTACATCCGCCACAACCACCTAAGTGAAAGCTGGTACTATCTCACACCTCAGCCACTTGAACGGCTGCCTAGTTGTCCTCCTTGCTGTCCTATGCTTTGTATCCATATTAACTTTACTAACAGAATTGTCTTTAATTCTCATATTAATGTAACTACATTAATTTGTGCATCAGTTATACTGAATTTTGATATAATCTTTTCATTGAAAAGAAATTGTTTTTTACTTACAATTAAAACCTTTTAATATTTTACAGAAAAGAAAAACACAGTGGAATAACACTATTATACCCATTAGAATGGTTAAAATTAAAATATAATGATGTACCCAGTGTTGCCAAGGATGTGGATAAGTGAATTCTGATAAGCTGCTGGTGGGAATATAAAATGGTATAACCATTTTGGAAAATGAATTATCAGTTTCTTAAAAAGTTAAACGTGGGGGGCGGAGTCAAGATGGCGGATTAAGCACACATCTCCTTATATCTCTGTGGAAACCAAGACCTGAATTGACAATCAAACAGAGCCTTCTGATCACCTAATCAGCCTCAGGACACGGCACAGAGCTGTTAATTGGGACTTCATACCACTCAGCGAAAAACCTCCTCTCTTTCGCTGACTCCCGCTCCTGGCTAGCCCCGGCTCTCACGGACGGAAGGTAAACGCACCAGTTTGACTTTTTTTTTCCCTCGGTCTCGCCTGGCGGGCGGAGCTGGTCCTTGCCCGGCGGCTGGACTCAGACGCGCTGCTGCTGTGATAGGCAGGCGAAATTCCCATATTCTGAGAGCCAGGCTCGGGACTCGGTTAATCTAGACACTTTGAGCCTTTTGTATTGTAGCTGCCTCAGTGGGGTTTGTGCGGAGCTCCGCGGTCAGGGTGCGGGACGCTGTGTTGGTACTGAGATTTTAGCGGGACCTCGTTCTTAGCCTGGGAGCCAGCGCCTGCAAACAGGACAGCGCTTCTCCGTCAGAAAAGTAGTGATTTTGCACAGTGCTGCCTGCATTGGGGGCCCTGTAACAGAAGCAGAGGAATCACTACCTCTCGGCACCTTTAGCCCCTCTGTCTGCTGTCTGTGTGGAGGACGCCATCTTGGGTACAGTGGCTGCAGATGGACCTAACTCTTAGCTTGGGAGCCAGAGCCTGCCCACAGGAGAGCGCTTTTCTATCACAAAACCAGTACTCGAAGCAGTGTTGGCTAAGGCTAGGCAGAGGCCACCAGGGCAGTAGCATTGCTGTATTCTGAACTAGTTTGTTATCATCTGGGGTTGGATATAGTGGTGCTTACTTTGTCAGATGAGAAGTGGGACCTCTACACCTGAAAACCTAACTGACTTGTGAAGTGGTCAGATACCTTTTGCTTTACATTCTAAGACAGCCTAGAGAAACATTTTCAATCCATCCTCACAGTACCTCTTCCAGCCTCTATATACTCACATGGGACCCAAAAAGCAACGGACAATTGTGGCATACAAGCAATCACTCATGGCTTCAGAAGGCTCCCAAACAAAGCAACCAAGGAGTTTTCCAGATGAAGAAACTTTTATGAAAGCGTCAGGAAGTGAATACAAATTGATTATATACAGCACCCTTCTAGACCTTATACAAAATGCAGCAGAACAAAATGAAAAATTAAGCAAGTTGTTCAATCTGATGGAACACCAGTGCTCTAAAATCCAACAGATCAAGAAGAAAATCAAAGACATAGAAACTTCCATGCAAAGCCAAGAAAACAGAACGGAACAAATAGAAAAAAGAATTTCTGACTTGGAAGACAGAGCTACTGATGCCAGCATCTGTGAGCAGGAATCAGAAAAAAGAAACAAGAAAAATGAAGAAACATTAAGAAACATGTGGGACTCTATTAAGAGGAACAACCTTCGGTTAATTGGAGTCCCTGAACAGGGTGAGACATCTGAGAACACAGAGAGTATTGTTGCTGAGCTGCTGAAAGAAAACTTCCCAGAAATCATGAAGGAAGAGAATATAGACATCTCAGGTGCATATCGTACGCCACCCAATATAGATCTCAAAAAAAGAACTTCAAGACATATTATAATCAAGCTTAACAAAATGAAACATAAGCAGCAACTTTTAAAGGCAGCAAGACTCAAGGCAAAGCTGACATTCAGAGGGAAACCCTGTAGGCTCTCGTCAGATTTCTCAGCAGAAACCGTGCTGGCGTGGAGACAGTGGCATGACACATTCAAAGTCTTGAAGGAGAAGAACTTCCAACCAAGAATTATATCTTGCAAAACTATCTTTCAAATACGAAAATGAAACTAAGACATTCCCAGATAAACAGAAACTCAGAGACTTTGTAAAAACCAAACCCAAACTACAAGAAATACTGAAAGAAGTTCTTGGCTTTGACTTAGAAGAACGAAACCACTAACTTTATATTTTAGAACGACACACTACTCAGTACTCTGCTCGTTTAGGGAAGGCTCCAAAGTAAATCACAGCTTTGATACGGAAAGAAGCAATCCAGTGATCATCATGAAAACTATGGTGTCATCATAATAAAAAGAGGGATGTACTACAGTCGTTATAGTCCTTCCAGATGGAGAGGAAGATGACAAGACTGGTAGTAATTAAAATTGGGTTTATATTTAGTTTATTAAGGGGGTTCATAGGGGCAGCTGTAAAGCACAACAACGATGTATCATACCATTTCAAGAAATCTAACACAGGAGTCTCAACAACTATAAAATCAGCTCTGTAAAAGGTGAAAAATCAACTCACAAAAAAGAGTGTCCCAGAACAGACTAATAAGAACAACAGAGAAAACATCAACATAAAAATAAACATATCACAATGGCAGCAGTGAACACATACCTGTCAATAATTACATTGAATGTGAATGGACTGAATGCTCCAGTAAAGAGACACCGAGTGTCATCTTGGATCAAAAGACACGACCTATCCATATGTTGTCTACAAGAAACTCACTTGAGACCTAAAGACAGGAACAAACTGAAAATTAAAGGATGGAAGAATATATATGAAGCTAACAATGAACAAAGAAGAGCAGGGCTGGCAATTCTAATCTCAGACAAAATCAATTTTAATGTCAAATCCACCATTGTAGACAAAGATGGACACTATTCATTGCTGAAAGGTTCGGTACACAAGCAAGACTTAACTATATTAAATATTCATGCACCTAATGTCAGAGCACCTAAATATGTCGAAGAAACACTGACTACATTCAAAAGAGAGTTAGATGACTCCACAATAATAGTGGGAGACTTTAACACTCCACTCTCATTACTTGACAGATCATCTAGAAAAAAGCTCAGTAAGGATACAGAAGACCTCATTGACACAATTAACCAACTAAACCTGATTGATATATACAGAACTTTCCACCCATCAGCAGACAACTACACCTTCTTCTCCAGTGCACATGGAACATTCTCCAGAATTGACCACGTGATAGGCCATAATGCAATGCTCAAGAAAATCCATACCATTGAATTACTGCAAAGCATCTTCTCAGATCATAAAGCCATAAAAGTTGAAATCAATAGCAGAAAAAACATAGACAGAAAGTGGAACTCTTGGAAACTGAACAACATCTTGCTCAAAAAAAAATGGGTTGTAGAGGAAATCAAGGATCAATTGAAGAAATTCATGGATTCCAATGAGAACGAAAACACTTCCTACCAGAACCTATGGGATACAGCCAAAGCAGTGCTCAGAGGTCTGTTTAACTCCATAAATGCACACATCTGGAAGGTAGAAAGAGACCAAATCAAGGAACTAACTCTACAGCTTGAACAAGTAGAAAGAGAACAACAGAGGAACCCCTCGGGCACCGGAAGAAATGAGATCATAAAGATTAGAGCAGAGCTAAATGAATTAGAGAATAGAAAAACAATTGAAAAAATTGAAAAGACCAAAAGCTGGTTTTTTGAAAAGATCAACAAAATTGATAAACCACTGGCTAAACTTACTAAAGTAAAGCAGGAAGGGAAACAAATAACCCAAATGAGAAATGAGAGGGGAGTTGTCACCACAGATGCAACAGAAATCAAAAACATCATAACAGAATACTATGAAAGACTGTACTCTAACAAATTTGAAAACCTAGGGGAAATGGACCAATTCCTTGACTCATACCACCTACCCAAATTGTCACAACATGAAGCAGAACAACTTAATAAACCCATCACAAAGGAAGAGATTGAAAAGGTCATCAAAACACTGCCAACCAAAAAAGTCCGGGCCCAGATGGCTCCACAGCAGAATTCTACCAAGCATTTAGAGAAGAGTTATCCCCAATACTATTGAGACTATTTCACAGTATAGAAAGAGATGGAGTACTCCCAAACTGATTCTATGAAGGCAGCATAACCCTGATACCCAAGCCAGGGAAAGATCCAACAAAGACAGAGAACTACAGACCGATATCACTCATGAATCTAGATGCAAAAATCTTCAACAAAATTCTTGCCAATAGAATACAACAACGTATCAAGAAAATAATCCATCATGACCAATTGGGATTCATACCAGGGATGCAAGGCTGGTTCAACATCAGAAAACAATTAATGTGATTAACCACATAAATAACACAAAAGACAAAGATCACCTGATTTTGTCCATTGATGCACAAAAGGCATTGGATAAAGTCCAACACCCATTCGTGCTAAAAACTCTTAGCAAAATGGGCATAGACGGCAAATTCCTCAACACAATAAGGGCCGTTTATACGAAGCCAATTGCCCACATCATCCTGAATGGAGAGAGACTGAAAAGCTTTCCCCTGAGATCAGGAACTAGAGAAGGATGCCCACTGTCACCTCTCCTATTCGACATTGCGCTAGAAGTTCTAGCCAGAGCAATTTGACAAGACGAAGAAATAAAGGGCATCTGCATCAGCAAAGAGGAAGTTGAAATCTCCCTGTTCACAGATGATATGATTGTATATGCAGAGAACCCCAAGGAATCTATAAGTAAGCTACTCAAACTGGTAGAAGAGTTCAGCAAAGTCTCAGGATACAAGATAAACATAAGTAAATCAGTAGGTTTCCTTTATACTATCAACGAGACTGTTAAGGAGGAAATTATTAAATCAATACCATTTACGATAGCCCCTAAGGAGATAAAGTACCTAGGAATTAATCTAACCAGAGAAACAATAGACCTTTCAAAGAGAAGTACAAGCCCTCACTAAAGAAACTAAGAGAGACTTAGATAAATGGAAAAACCTACCCTGCTCATGGATGGGAAGACTTAACATTGTGAAAATGTCTATTTTACCCAGAGCAATTTATTTATATAATGCAATCCCAATACAAGTTCCAGCATCATTTTTTAATGAGATGGAGAAACAAATCACGAATTTTGTTTGGAAAGGGAAGAAGCCCCGGATAAGTAAGGTACTACTAAAGAAGAAGAACACACTGGGAGGCCTCTCGTTACCCGACCTTAGAACATACTACACTGCCACAGTGGTCAAAACAGCCTGGTACTGGTACAAGAACAGACAGGTGGATCAATGGAACAGAACTGAGACCCCAGAGATGACACCATCTGCCTATGAACAGTGGATATTCGACAAAGGCCCTAAGACATTAAAGTGGGGTAAAAACAGTATCTTCAACAAATGGTGCTGGCAAAATTGGTTATTCATCTGCATTAAACTGAATCAAGATCCGTATCTTACACCTTATACAAAAACCAACTCCAACTGGATAAAAGACCAAAATATCAAACCTAAAACGATAAAGCTCATCCAAGAAAAGGTAGGAACAACAATGGAAGTTTTAATACACAATGAGGACAGACTCCAAAATCGGTCAAAGAAACCTCAGTCAACAGAAGAGAAAGTAGATAAATGGGAACTATGAAGAATCCAACACTTTTGCTCATCCAAAGACTTTATTAATAGAATTAAAAGAACACCCACAGAATGGGAAAAAATATTTGGCAACTCTATGTCAGATCGATGCCTGATCTCCATAATCTATAAGATACTACAAAATATGAATAAGAAGAAGATAAACCATCCAATTAAGCAATGGGCAAAGGAGATGGACAGACACTTCACCAAAGAGGAGATCCAGGCAGCCAAAAAACACATGCGGACATGTTCACGATCTTTAGTTATTAAAGAAATTCAGATCAAGACAACAATGAGATACCATCTCACCCCAACAAGATTGGCCATGATCCAGAAAACACAAAACAACAAATGCTGGAGAGGCTGTGGAGAACGTGGAACCCTCCTACACTGTTGGTGGGGTTGCAAAATGGTCCAGCCTCTTTGGAAGGCAATCTGGTGCTTCCTTAAAAAAGTGGATATCGATATACCATTTGACCCAGTAATTCCACTACTTGGAATATATCCTACAGAGTCAAGGCCTTTCACACCAATGGACACATGCACCCGAATGTTTACCGCAGCACAGTCCACGATAGCAAAAAAATGGAATCAGCCCAGATGCCCAACAATAGAAGAATGGATAGGTAAACTATGGTACATATACTCAATGGTGCACTACGCAATGATAAAGAATAACGATGATTCCAGGAAACATCTCCTAACCTGGTTTCAACTGGAAGACATTATGTTGAGTGAAAGTAGTCAGCGACAAAGGGACAAATACTGTATGAGACCTCTACGATAAGACCTCAAAAACAGACTTGTATATAGAAGAAAAGACTCTTTCACAGCTGCGGGGGTGGGGGGGTTTTAGTTTAGATAGTTACTAGAAATCTAGTTGGGAGAAAGTGGTGATAGCATACATTAGAAACAAGAACAACATTAAGTGGACTTCAGCATAACTTGAGTAGTCCTTCCATCTTAACTCAATACTGCGAGGATAGAGTAGCTGGGGCATGGGTTGGGGGACCATGCTCTTAGGCGAATTCCAGGCCTATTGGCACAACTAGCGTTTTGCTAAGAGAGCTCTCTGCACCCCACATTGGTGAGTGACGTCTGGGGTCTTAAAAGCTGCCAAGCTGCCATTCGAGGACACAGCCAGTGAGCCCAACTCAGCAGGAACGGATGCTCACTGAGGACCAAAATGACATGTGGTAAAGACAACTGAGAAGACAGAGAGACGCACAAGATTGGGTACGTACATCGACTTGGGACCGGAAGAACCGTATGGTGCCCGGCCACCACCAGTGATAGCCACGATGGAGCTCACAGAGAGAAGTCTCACTGGCAACACAAGAATAAAAAGAGTTGCATCATGAGATCTCCACTGAAAGACCTCAATTGATGGTCCAGCGGTTTTGGGGTTCCACTGAGAGCATGGCCCGCGGCCCTGATGCTGCCCTTTCCCATAAATTATAACAAAGGTCCACTCTTTGGACAGGAATGGATTGGACTTGGCAAGGCAGAGTGACCACATATTGGAAGCACTTTGTGGTTCTATACATCTACAGGATTTCATGTTGCTGACCTCTGGCTGGAGGAAGGGGAGTGGACGGAGAGGAGGGGAAAGGAGGTTGTTGGGAGGATGAGACATGTATGGAGCAGAGAGGAATAGTGTGCAGTCACCGGACAAGGAGAGCAGTGGAAGCTGCATATAGGGGGACATGTAAATTTATATGTGAGTGTACATTTTCACTTAGTTATGTTAAATAAGAAGAAAAAAAAAAGTTCAATGTACACTTACCTTGTGATCAGGCATCTTACTCCTAGGTATATATCCAAAAGAAATAAAAGTGTGTGTCCTTATAAAGACTTGTATACAAATTCTCATAATGGTTTTATTTGTAGTAGCTTAAAACTGGGAACAACGAAGATGTTTATCAGCAGGTAAATGCATAAACAGTGGTTTATCTAGCTATACAATGGCATTTTGCTTACCAGCTTAGGAAAAAAAGCTATCAGTAACTCCAACAACATGGACAAATAATGACGTATTGTGATGAATGAAAGAACAATGATTCCTGTGCGTTCGTTTATATAAAATTATAGTAACAATCTTTTTGTTACTAGAGATTAATTTGCATTAACAAGAGATTAGTGACTGCTTCCAGATGAGGATGGAAGGAAAGAGGGGCAAGAGGGAGGGAATTACAGAGGGATGCTAGGAGGCTTCCGCAAGTGATGATGATTTCATTACCATGATCGTAGCAGTGCTTTCGTGGGTGTGTGCATGTATATTAAAACTCACAAAATTGCATATTTTAAATATGTAATTTATTAGATGGCAATTATTCCTCAATACAGTTGTTTAAAAGAAAGTACAACCTTGAACTATAACTATCCCCTAAGGTTGCCTTGTAGCTAAATAACAGATTGTCTCAAAAAATATTGAGTGTCACACATAAGTTCTGTGCTCCTTTAAAAAGTCACCTGTGTGAGACCAGTGAATCAACAATTACTGTAAAACAAAGATGACGATGTAAGTGGAGAGGGAAACTAGATTAATGGAAACAGAACAAGCAGAACAGAAATAATGAGAACGTTTCTGTATTGTGAAGAATGTAACCAACATCGTTAAACAACTTGTGCCAGAATTATTGAATGGAAACCTAAAGTGCTGTGTAAGCCTTCACCAAAAGCACAATAAAATATTATTAAAAAAAAAAAAAAGGTGCATTGTCTGACATCAGATAGCCTGGGGAAAATGTAGATGATAACAGGACCCACTGTTTAGGGTTGCTCTGGGGACTGTGGCTTTTAAAAGAGACTAGTCGTGGCAGTATTCGTCATTTTATGCAACTGCATCTTGTGTCGTGCTAGACCGTGGCGGCCTGATGGCACAGTGAGCGTGGTACTATGTTGTGGGCATCATGTGGCCCAGTTTGAAATCTGGCATAGGTGTTTGTGTAATTCTGACCCTTTTACATGAAAAGGATAAAAAAACGTCCTTGAGAAACATTTCAGTTGATACTTGAACAACAGAATTAGCATGCTCTTAAAATGTTCAGCACAGATAAGGATTTTAAAGTGAACTGAGGTATTTTACATACACTCTTCTGGACTGTTTTGTCAATTGTGGTATTTATGCATTTAGAATTCACTAGGAGATAAAGTTATACACTATATTTTTATCTGTACACATAGACACAAATGTGTGTGTGTGTGTGTGTGTATCATACATATTCCCTGAAATGACTCCTTTGAGTAGTACTGTAGCTGTCATCCTCATGTTTCACTTTTTAGAATGCAGTTAAATCCTTGGGAAAATCACTTATATCATCACTGAAGAATGTCACCAAAATAGCTTCTCACTGAAGTTCCCATCCCCAGAGCTAACCCACAGGAGGTTCCGATAAATTCAAATATTTAATAACTTGTATTTTTCTTTCTCCTCCAACACAGGCACTCTGGTCCTGGAGGCAAGATCATGTGGTGGATTCTTGGCAGTCAGCAATCTGTGGAGCTTTTGCAGGTGCAAAGGATTATGTTATACTGGGAAAGACCGAGGAGAGGGGAGAAAAAGTGTGAGAATAGTAACTATGCAAAACCAACATTCTTTAGAAGTTCCGAATTGTTTAGATGAAGACAGCGCCGCTAGCTGTTTAAGAAAGTGTCTAAGGAAAAAAAAATAACAACAAACCTGCTAAAAAGGTGTCTACTTGAAAGACAACTAATTTGTTTTTGACAGATTTTTCTTTTTCTTTTCATCTTTATTAAGACCTTCACTCAGGCCCTTGGATTATCTTAACGGTGATTTATATGCCCTGCTGTGGGAAGCAGCTCGCTGTGGGTGCAGGGCTGACTGTGCAGCTGTCTCTGCTGCGGGGGCTGAGCGATTGCTGCAGAAGACAGTGATTCACAGCTCGTGTGACAAGCTGGACGGTGCAGTAGATTCACTGGTATCAGGATAGCAGAGACCACACAGCTCACCGAAGGCTGAGGCACTCCGCGTGGAAAACATGGCGCTCGTAACATCTGAGCCCTTTCTAGGCATTAAACCAAGAGAAAAGTGACAGTGTGCAATATTGTTAGCCGTCACTCAGCCAGCCGTGTGAATTTTCCAGTGAGCTTTCAGTGAGGACCTGGATGCTTTAAACAATTTTTTAAATGGCTGGTTTAACAGCCTTAAATTGTTATTGCAAGTAAAGGTAAATTAAAATTCTAGTTGAACTAAAACAAAATGGAAATTTGCTGGAAAATTGTAAACTGCTAGTTCAGAGGCGAAGTCCATAACCTGATGGATATGTAGGCTGAGGATGTCAACTTTATTGGACAATAAGAATTTTACATTTTGTTTAATGGTTGTTGGAGTTTTTGTTGTAGGGACCAGAAAATCAGAAAACATACATTTAATAGGATTCTTTATTAATTGGAGCTGTTTGAGCTGTGGAATTGATAATCAGATACTTGGCTTTACACATGTAGCCAACCCATAGTATTGATGGTAGATAATTGTTTTCACTTGATCATTAGTGTGGTCATTAGCAGTATTAAATGAGTAGGTGGTCTTGATTCATTTTCCAGGGGGCAGGGTCTGTTATCCCCCAGTCCCTCAGAGAATTGTGTATTTCTGTTTACTGCCTCTTGGGCCCTGGGGACAAAATAAGCATATAGAAATTGAGTCATCCTGGATAAGGAAAGCCATGTCTTCAAATCCGCAATCCCGTAAAACTTTAGTGTGTTGAAATAAGAATGTATCCCTGGTCTCATTCCTCAAGAAGCTAATTCAAAGGTTTGCTTTCAAATACAATCTTACAATTAAGAACATTTGCATTCATCACAGTGCCTTTTTCTGAATAACGCTGTATGCCAGCCAAAGCCAAGTGCCATCGAGTCGGCTATATATATATATAAGCACTAATTTGGACACAAGAGGGTGAAGAAAGTTTTTTTATGCAGGATTCACCCGACTGCTAGGCAAGATGCCCTTCAGGCCTTCGGATTTAATGTGACCCCAGTGTGTGCAGCAGCTCAGGCTCTGTGCTCTTGTGATTGCTGAGGCCACTGTGGTGAGGGGCAAGGGGAGAGATGTGCCAACTCCACAGCTAGTGCTGGCTGAGCTGCGCTGCCCGGAGAGTGGTCAGACCCCACTCTGCTTGAGTAAACCTTCCCAGGAGCCAGTTTTTCCTTGCTTGTGATGTAGAACCAGTGTCAGGGATTCAACAATAAAGAGGCTATGTTAGTATTTTGTGGTCTGTAAAATTAAACAAATGTAGACAATGATTACCTTTTCAATAAAAACAATGAACATCCCGAAACTAAAGTTTTACTATCCCAATAATTCATATTATCACTTGTGAAGGCTAATATAAGTACAATATATAGTTGGCTCCTCTAGTAGAATCATCTTGTTTTTTCAGCTGAGGTTCTGATAGTAAAAGGGTTTTTCCAAGATCTCAAAAAATTCCATTACTGGTCAGTAGATCCACATATATTTAGCAACAGATAAAATAAGTACATTTCTTGTTTATACCCTTTTTTGTTTTGAAATGTTACTTGGTACAGATGTTGTTCCAGGGGAACAAGGTTACTATTTTAAAATCTTTCTGAAGGATTAGTATCATTTGAAAATATTTTAAATTGTGAAAAAGCCGTCTTCTGTAAGAGTCTGCTGTGACAGTGTGCCTTACACAGTGTAGAGAAATCACTAAAGACTGGCTGTCTTGGTAGACGGTCCCTTGCAGACCCATCTGACATGCCTGCATGCTGCACTGTCACCCCTTGTGGCCCTGACACGGCCCTAGAGGCAGTGAGGAGATGAGCCCTTCAAGCAGAAGGCGGCCTGCTCACCCTGTGTACTGTCCCAAGTTTAAATCAGTGAACTCGTTGCAGATGAACTGTTGTCTGTGCCATCCCTGGCATTTCCTCTTGTCCATGCTTGTTCTGTGAACGGTTTGGCACCAATGCCTAAAAATCCCTCTTGATATTGGAGGTGTGGATGGCTCATCAGGCTCGCAGATTCTCTTGGCTTCTAGTCGGAAAAAATAGGAGCAGTAGAGCAGGGAAAAATGCCATGACCACCAACTTCCTCACTTAAAATTAATTTTTAGACATAGAACCAACATATAGTCTTGAGTAGTTGGGATATTTACTACTCTAATGATATTTGCTACCCTAGCGTTTTGTAATCAGTTTCTCTGTAATCAGTTTCAGTTTCTCTGAAAATTCCCTAACAGACAAAAAGAGAGCTCCCCCTATGGGCTGGAAATTCTAGAAGAGGAGGAAAGGAGTATTTGGTTAATAAATGAAAAACCCTGACATGATCTTTAAAACACGAAGACCTTTTTTTGTTGAAGTCTGCCACATCTCTAACCCTTGTTTGAAGATCATGCAGAAGAGGTGCAGGAAGAGACTCCTGTCCCTCCTAGACTAACCAGGCGAGGCCAGCCCTGGGGAGCCCGGATGGCCGCAGCGTTTCCAGTTGAGCTCAGCACCCCTGGTGCCACGTTCCCAGCTGCTGCCTGGAGGTGACAGCTCTGTGCCTGTGTTTCCAGGAAGGTGGCTGCTTTGTCTAAAGATGGTAAACACTTGGCATTTGTTCCCCAGGGACACCTGAGACGTAGTTTCATTGTAAACTTTACTTTTCCCTGAATTTGGTCCGTGAAGGCAGTCAGCCCCGTCCTCAGGAGAAACCAAACTGTAGCCGAGTCCATAGGAAATGGCTTCACATGTGACTTGAACACTAAGGAAGCCAGCACTTGCTGTACTAATAATTTTTTCCTGTCTAATATGGTACTGTCTTTAATACCAGCAGTTTACAGTCCCCTGAGGTAAAAATGCAGAAAGTACCCACATTTTAAGGGAAAGTATAGGTCCTCTGCCCTGTTATGATCATTGATTCTATGACATTATCTTCACAAGTCCTCTTTAGAGCCTCACTAAAAAGCATGGTAATGCTTCCGAATCAAAGAAATCTTTTTTATATTTAAAGACAACCAAATTGATTTATTAATAACTTGCATAGAGCAGTTTCCATCGTTGTAGTGAGACTAGGACCTATTTCAGTCCGTGTGTGTTTGTCTTTAACTTTCCCCTACATTACTTTCATGAGACAGATGATTGGCCTTCTTGAATTTCTAAGAAAAATGTTGGTAGGCATCCCATAATGATGGAAGGAAGACCTTTGCTATAGTCAAAATAGATTTGATTTTGCAGTATCCAAATTTATTAGAAGACAGAGGTTTGCAACATAGCTGACAAATAACAGTTTGAATGACCTTTCTTGTCAACCCTTAGGACTTTTCAGCTGGTTTAGGACAGTCTGTGAACATTTTCAATTGGGAAAATGATGTATGCACTTTCGAGGCTTCACTTTCAAACTTTAGTTTGTCATAGATATCCAGGCCATTGTGTAGTGGAGAAAGCACTATACTTTTGGAGCCACAATAGGCCTCACTTTGAGTGCTGGCTCCATACAAGCAGTGTGGCCCTGCGTGAGTTGTCTGTAAAGCAGGACTGATAACACCCGTGCAGTTAACACAAGTGACCATCCCAGTGCTGTGTACCAGACCCAGAGGAAGCACACTACAAATATCAGTCTCTTTCCTCCCTTTTAGAGGACAAATTAAAATCTCCAGTTTGTATAAACTCCAGACACTTGTCATGACATCCATTAAGCATGTTTGAGGGCTAGTAACAGTAGGAAAACTCACACTTCCCTACCCCTCTGGGAAAAAGCTAATTACTTTTTAGGTGCTGTGAGCCAGGCACTGTTCTAGACACTTTAAAGAGTCAGTTAATCCTCTTATGGGAAGTACGTGTTACTATGTGTACTTCACAGGTGAGAAAACTGAGGTCATTAGGGGACTGTTGGCCAAAAGTCAAGTTCTAGAGTCAGACAGACTTAATAGCTCCAGCTCTGCTCTAAGTCCAACGTCCTGCAAGTTACCCAACCTCTGAGCTTCAGTTTCTACACCTGTGAAATGGGATAATGAGAGGACCTATTCTCACAGGGCACTTTAACTACAGAATAAGAATTTACCCAAGGCCAGTCAAGTAGCAATACAGAGATTGAAGCTTTGGTCTTTCTGGCTCCAAAGAAGGATTCATGAGGGCCCCTGTAGACATTACAGCCAGTAAGGAACACAAAACCAAATACAGTACCGCAGGGTAGGAAGTTCTGTGATAGCACAGGCTAGTTGCCCGATTCTCTCCCCTCCTCTGTGGTTCACTCCCTCCCTCCTGGTTTCTTATGATCTTCTATTTGAAGGATGTGAAGCCTTATTGGACTCTTCTCTACAATCAAGAGTATATTTACTTCTCTCAGGCTAAATCTATGATTAAAAAAATAAACGAGTAGGATTTTAACACTGTACTCACAAAGTTTTAAAAAGCTTGAAATGGAGCAAGCGTCTGAATTTTAGGCCGCTGTCGCATTTGGAGCAATGTGCTTCATGTATCCCTATTGCACAAGTGGCTAAGGCCAGGGGGGGTATAATATTCATGTTTAGTAAGATTCCTTAAGATCATGTCACTCATGGGTGACCAAAATGAAACCAAAAAGCGTAAACAGGTACATTTTTTTAAAAGCCTGTGTCACCATCAGTGTTACCAATTAGAGGGGTTCAGTATAATGATCTTAATTGTGGCAGTGAATTCAGAGAGCTACTTGGCAGAGGTCAAGTGGCCTTTCTGTCCAGACAGCACACGGCTTAGGAGAGGAGCGCTATTTCTGGAGCCCCTTGCACCCTTGTGCTCTGCTCAGTGCTGTACAGTGGCCTCTTTCACACTGGTTTAGTGAATCTTTAGAAAGCCCTTTTGGGTTTATTATTTCCAACAACCTTTGATTTATCTCCTCAGGCACTCTTGGGGTTTAAAATATATTTCTGTACCATATTAAATAAAACACTGACACCACAAACTGTTTTTCTGTTTTTTAAGGAGGGGAAAAAAAGTCCTCTCATTCCTCTGTTCACATATATGGACAGCTGAGTAATTACAGTATTTTAAATAGAGGAGAAAGAAAAAGTAGGAGGGAAGCCAGAGAAAGGACGAGACTGACTCTGAGAAGATGCAGAAACGAGCTCAGAATGTGGCTGTTCTAACTGGCCAGTTATCAGGAAGCCTGTACAATACAGAAAGCTTGACCTGGTAAATCTCTTAACTTCAGGAATCCAGCCAGTTATACCAAAACTCCTGCAGTGATGCGTGTTCCCATTTGTCTGTTTTATCGAATGCCTAGTACAGACTTTGGCAGTACAGACTGTAGAAGCGCTTGGAGTCAGTTTAAAGACAGTGGCCGGTGGGAAGGCGTGGCCCCCCGAGGCAGGAGGAGCCCCACCTACT
This sequence comes from Heterohyrax brucei, assembly GCA_028571685.1. Classification (NCBI taxonomy): domain Eukaryota; kingdom Metazoa; phylum Chordata; class Mammalia; order Hyracoidea; family Procaviidae; genus Heterohyrax; species Heterohyrax brucei. The sequence continues at coordinate 58,652,054 of CM053158.1, read as the reverse complement.
GAGAGTGGGTAACTGACCACGTGCGTATTTGCCACATGCATACACACTCGGGTTCCTTTGCTGGCACGTGAAACAGCAAGGGGTAGTGTGGGGTCTTGTTTTTTAACCTGAGTGTGTAAATCAGTATCTGGTCACTTCTTTTCATGTGAATTTAAATCACTGCAAAAGAACTAAAGCATGTGGCTAAAGCTTTACATGTTGTGTGTCCCCTTCCTTAATCGGTCTCTGCAATCAAGACATGGTAATAAAGAAGTGATTTTGGCAGTGTTATGATGAATTATAAAAATGGTGACATCATCATACATTCAGTAAACAGCATCTCCCTCGTGTTTTGCGTATTTTTGTATGCACAGGTGGATTTGCAGCTGCGGTCACCACACCTCTGGATGTGGCAAAGACAAGGATTATGTTGGCAAAAGTGAGTAGTAAAATAATGTAACATCAGTACGATAGGTGCTTATTATATCTGTTAGTGCTAGAACTGGCATGTGTGTGAAGTGACTAAAAGCAGCACAGCACTTCCCTGAGATACTGGCAGTCCCAGAAGTGCCCTGTTAAACTGCAGGAGCTGATGCTGACAGCAGTGGACACGGTAGTTACTATGACCAGTGTCTGTACGGCATTTTACATTTCAAAATTATTATTTACAGGTAGACTGAGCTGTTATGCAGGTAATATGTAGGTAATAAGTCTTGAACTCAAAAGTGTTATGGTTGAGTCAATTCCAACTTTAGTGACCCTATAGGACAGAGTAGAACTGTCCCGTAGTGTTTCCAAGGATCAGCTATTAGATTCCAACTGCCAGCCTTCCTGTTAGCAGCTGAACTCCTAACCACTGTGTCACCATGGCTCCAGTTCTCCTGTGGGTAGTCCCATAATCTGGACTGTCTGATTTACTTATGGTTAGATAAAGGGAAAATATATCTGCACAGATTTATATTGTAGATAATACTATTTAAACCCATCTGTTTTTTTAATGCTGTGCCTAAGGCTCAGAGAGGCTGACATGTTTGATGCCATGTGTGGGCTCCAAATAAACACAGGTCATGCTTGGCCTTAACTGAGTAACTTAGGACAGTTGTCAGAATTGTTAGCGTTAACAAGTTTTGTTAAAAAGAACAAAATTGTTTTAAAAAATGCTAGGCCGAGAGATCAGAGGATGGCATATATATAGTATATATGTGCACCAAAACAATAAAAAGTTTATATCTTTGTGGAAAAATAGAACAAACATGGGCAGACTTCTAGTAGTTAGGTTGGCAGGATGATACCTGAGATTGTGAGTCATGTTTTAAATTAAATGTGTTTATTAGTTACTTAGGTAAGTTTCATTAATTCTGCCATTTGTGCTGGTTATTCCTCACCCTTCATAGATCAGTGGAAACCCTGGTGGTGTGGTGGCTAAGTGCTACATCTGCTGACCAAAAGGCCCGCAGTTCGAATCCACCAGGTGCTCCTTGGAAACTCTATGGGTTAGTTCTATTCTGACCTTTAGGGTCGCAATGAGTTGGAATTGACTCGACGGCAGTGGGTTTGGTGATAGGTTGGTCATCGGTTAATATTTACTTTCCATCTTTTTCCTGTTAAATAATCTGGGTGAGCTCTGCTGATTGATTGTGAGACAAAGAACCCCGAAAAATAGCTTCCCATGGCCTTTCTGGTTGAGCAGAGTCCAGAGGATTGTAAGAACCGCCCCATCTATGTGAAACTGTCCTAGATGAGGGTGGTAGGGGCCATGCACCTGAGGACATTTAAGAGCCAGCAGGAAGTTGGGGAGTTTGATAAAAGGATTCACTTCACCTTTGTCATTTCCTCCAGGTGGGTTCCAGCACTGCCAGTGGGAACGTCCTTTCTGCTCTGTGTGACGTCTGGCGGACACAGGGGCTGTCAGGGTAAGGACAAGAGGAATGGCCAGCTGCCTTTCTACCTCTCTGCTACCTCTTTCTCCTTCCACTCAGGTCCTGTAACCTGAGATTAAACGCCTTCCCTTCTTCTGCTTATGTCCTAGTAGTTAGGTGCTGCCTGAGCTGATTTTGACTCGCAGTGACCTGAGGTGGCAGTAGAGCTGCCCCATCAGGGTCCCATGGCTGTGATCCATACAGAAGCAGACTGCCACATCTTTCTCCCGGGAGCAGCTGGTAGGTCTGAACTGCTAACCTTTTGATTAGCAGCTGAGCACTTAACTGCGGTGCCACCAGGGCTCCTTTTGTCCTAGTTAAAATCAGTGAGCCCATTTGGTGTTCTATCTGTGGGATAGCATCCCACAGTCAAGCTGATGGAGCGTTCTAGCCCAGACCCTCGGCAGTGCTCTTCCTGGTGTTATAGGATATTCCTGCGTTGGCCTCACCAGGCTAGGGGCTGCAGCCTTCATAAAATGAATTGTAGTTTGCACAGTGCAGGGGTGCCAGGTGAGTGAAGGTAATACCTTAGAGGGAAGATTTGTGGTCTGAGTGCTTTTGCTGTTGTTAGTAACAAATGACTTTCAGCATAGCACACTGTGTGTCACCTTAGTTGGGAACCACTGTTCTATATTATTGAAAAAGTGCCTCAGACTTCTAGCATCATATTAGAGAGCTCTGTGTTCAGCATTGCTTTTACAGAATAACCCTGTAAAGCAGTCTAAATGTTGAGCTCTGTATGGATGTATGAACTGACAGCTTTCTGTTTGAAATCACCTCCCAGGGGTTTTCCTGTGGGAGTAAGCAGCAGCCTGTGTGTGGAGTGGCTCAGGGGTGAGCCTGGCGGGCAGGCTGCCCATGTGAGGAGCAGAACTGCAGCTGAGCAGGGGTCTCTGGTCCTCGAACTCCTATTGCTGCTGCTACCACCTTCTCCCAGTGCTGTGTGCAACTATCTATTTGTAGTTTTGGGGTTCATTTGACAGGTTTTTACTTCAAATATTTGCTTCACAGCCTAGGGCCTATTAAGGGGTCTCCAGGACAGTGACCCTACCCCCTCTTCAAAACTTCCAGCTGAAAAGTAGGCAACTTGAGGTGGGTCTGTTGTGACAACTCTGGTGGACTGGTGGTGGCTACCTTGAAGGGCTTTGAGAACGGGCTGGGTTTCGCAGTGAGAAATAGGGCATCGATTATGAGGCCCAGCATGAGCGTGGGGGTGGGAGTGGGGAATTGGGGGGGTATGCAGACCAGAAATCTGCCGTCTCCGGCTTACATGTTGAAGGGTCACAGATCTGCTCATATCTGAGGCACATTCATTCTTGCACCGATTCTACATTTAACAAAGAAACAGTGAGAGGAAAAGGAGCTCTAGAGCATCCTGTTCACTGGCAGGTTAAGACTCTTAGGTGGTTCAGGTAGTGATGGAGCTGTGCACAGAGGTGTCGTGCGGCAGCCTTTTTAGATCATAAGAAGCCGAGCTACTGAATTTCACTGCCGTGTTTCCACGTATTTCGTGTTAGATCTGCCGGCAACTCTTGACCAATGCCTCTGCCACTGCCCTCCGCTCGGTGGAGTTGGTCTTTCCTGAAAAAATGGTTACATGTGGCGATGGTAAAACCGTGGCCACTAAAAGCTTGTAGAGAAACATTTCCTGAATAGATGGCTAGGAAGAGGTCCTGCCTGTCCCCGTTGTGGGCTGTACTGTACAGTATGTCACCAGGCGGTGCCACTGTCAGAGCTGGGGCTTCATAAACATGCCAAGGTCTCGGGTCTCGTCTTTGTCCCCACTGTCAGCCCTGAGAAGGTAATCTGGATTTCTGCTATCATTTCTAAGTCTTAAGTCTTGGGCTGCAGTTAGAATGCATAGTGTAATCCTTAGTATTCCAGACAGCAATGGTTTTTACTAATTTGAATCCAACTTCACACCTAGAAATGAGTTTTAGAGTCCTCAGTAATATGGCGAAATAATAATATTAACACAATAGCAAAAAGATGAAAACCACCTAGATGCCCATTAACGGATGGATAAAGAAACCTTGATACATACACACAGCTGGAGTATTATGCAAGAAAAAAGAACACTGATGAACTTGTGAAGTATCTCATATTGTGAAGGGAACTAGAGGGCATTATGCTCAGTGAAATTAAGTCCATCAAAAAAGGACAAATATTATATGAGACTGCTATTATAAAAACTCATGAAGAGGCTTACATGCAAAGACAAATCTTTATGGTTATGAGGGAAGGGCCAGGTAGGGATGCAAAACACTGTAAACAGACAATAGGTAAAGGGCAACTGTTGTAAGGGTGAGACAGTACACAGTACTGGGGAAGCTAGCACTCCCTGTACAAGGCACGGCCATGGAAGCTTCATAGACTCATCCATAAAGGGATCAAACTGCTCCCTGAGGGACCAGACTGCTGGGCTGAGGGTTGGGGGACGGGGACCATGGTCTCAGGGAGCATTTAGCTCAGTTGCTGTAACAGTTTAGAGAGAAAAGGTTTTACATTCTCCTTTGGTGAGTAGCCTATGGGGTCTTAAAAGCCTGTGAGTGGCCATCTAGGATACTTCACTGGTCTCACCCCTTTGGGAGCAAAGAAGAATGAAGGAAAGGTCCAAGGGCTCCATTAGTCCAGAGCACTAATGAACTCCATCTACAGCAGGCTCCAGCAGGCCGTACCCGTACAACTAGATGGTACCTGGCTACACATCACAGATAATTCTGACGTGGATCACAGCAGAGGGTCCTAGAGAAAGCTAGAGAAAAATGTAGAACAAAATTCAAACTCAGAAAGAAAGAGCAGACTTGTTGGCCTGACAGATAGGGAACTCCTGAGAATATGTCCTCCAGACATTCCTGCAGTTCAGTAATGGAGTCACTCCTGAGAGTCACCCTTCAGCCAAAGATTGGACAAGCCCATAAAACAAAAGGAGACTAAAAGGGCACGCCAGCCCACGGGCAAGGACTAGAAGGTAGGAGGGGACAGGAAAGCTGCTAAGAGGGAAACTAAGGTTGAGAACGAGAGTGCTGACACATTGTGGGGTTGTTAACAGCTGTCATAAAACAGTGTACTGTTTAATGAGAAATTTGTTCTGTAAACCGTTACCTGAGGACAATAATAAAAAGTAACAGAAAGCAAAACAAAAGCAGTCATCTTCCAGACCTGGGCAGCTGCCCTGAATAATGGTCTTGGGCATCCTCAGCCCTGAAGCTAGGTCGCAGGCCTGTTTCCAGACGGCGCAGCTTCCCACACAAAGCCACGGCCGTCGGCTTTCTCTCAGCCTGCACACACACTCAGCGTCTGAGCCGTGGAGCCTGCCTGCCCTGCACTGGCATGGTGCTGACCTCTCAGGCTAAATGAAATCGGCAACCCCGTTCCTCTTTCCAGGTGGATTCACACAGGAGCGGACTGTTCTGGTGCATACTTAGATCTGCTTCAGGGCAAACGGGTTCTTCTTAAATAAAAGTACCACGTGCTCATTCAGTGCAGAAGGCACAGAGCAGATGGGACATCTGTTTGTCCCAATTGCTCCTTCCTGATTTTTTTTTATAGCTAATTGACTGGCTTTTTGTTTCTTGACATCCTTATGCAGTAACTGCTCTTGCCATGAGCAGTATGTTAAACGCTGTACATTTTCTTACCATGCTGGGCGTGCGGTCGCTAGAGAACAGCCCTGCTCCGCTCGGTCCTCTTTGCCTCCAGTTTGGTTGGGGCACTCACTGTACAAATTACTTTAAGGCTGTAATTATGGCAATAGATTCAACTGTCATCTAGTGAAAATGAACTGCTTCCATCTGCCTCCTACCAGGAGCAGCTGAGCTCATTAACAGCGAAAGCTGAGCAAGACTCTGGCCTTTAGGAATAAGTAGGAATAAGGAAGGGAAAATTCAGGGCTTCAGACCCGTTCACTCCAGACATGTTAAAGGTGGAAACGCAGATTCTCAGCATGGGTTTGAACCGGTGCAGAGCCCTGGGAGAATGCTATGGCAAACATGGCTTCCACAGCCAGGCTTCGGCTTACTTTCCTTCCCACCCTGTCTCTTTGTAGGATAGGGGCAAGACAATCTGTTTTTCAAGCCAGAGGGACACAGTAGCCTGAAAGCAGTCATTTATGAGTCTTGCTCTCTAAAGCCACCTCATACAAAAGCAATTTGCATGATACTGAGCAGAACAACTTTCTTTTTCCTTGCATGTGTGTTTTGGTCTTCTATAGAATTTTCATGCTTATTTCTAGACAAGAAGTTCTTAAATCTACGTGTTTTATTTTAAATCCTGCTAATTAAAAAGGGCCCCACAAAACCAAACTACTCTCAGGTCCATGTCATCCTCAGGCATTGAGTGCTGACACATGAAGGGGAGGTGAGTTGACCTCTCCCACCAGTTATGAAGCAACTAAGTGGCTCGGGCAGCTGCCAGTTGGCCAGCAGAGAGTTCCTTCCTGGCCGCTTTCTCCAGGAGCCACAATTGTGCTTGTTTTTCCGTGCCTTAATGGACACACAGCTGTTGTTGCCCTAATTGGATCCCTTTCCATTTTTCCCCTAGAGTAGACTGGCATCAGTGTCTTTTCACTAGTACATTCACTAGTTCTGTGTAACTCTGGCTTTCAGCTTACAAAAATGATATGGTGGGAAGTCCGAAAGTTACAGGAATGCAGGCAAAGAATGCCTCCTGCCCTCCAAAGAGTGATCATCGGCTGTTCAGGAACTGTTCCTGCTATGTGCATTCAAACATGCAGTCATATTATAGCTTTGGGACTTGACTTTAAAACTGATTCTGTGTATTTTCTGTGTTGGCACCTATGGACTACCTAACTCTTATAACATCTACTGTGTGACAATACTGTACCGTGATTACTTGACTGTAGGTGAGTTGGTGGCAGCTTTTCTCTTTTCAGCAATGCTGACTTTGACATCCTTGAATACCTGTGAGTAGCTAGCCTTCACTCCTGTGGAGTTGCTTCTATGCAGGGTTTTTTAAAGAGTCAATTCCAATTCCCAATTTATGTTTGGCTCCCATTTTCATCTTTAGCATCTTTAATGCTGAAGGGCACTGAATCCCACTGTTCTTTTATTTCCCATTTCTTTGATTACTACAAGGTTAACACAGTAAAGCTGTTTTGTGTGGTGCTGTAGAGGAAGCTGGCCTGGAGGCAGCTCCCTTCCCAGCAGCAGTCCGTTTACCTTTCCTGCCCTTCATCAGCAGAAGAGAAAACAATGACAGTCACAGGGAAGGTGCAGCAGGGTTGTCTGAAAACTCTCCCTGGCTGCACAGGACCACCACCGGAGGCCACTATAGGCTTCAGGACCGGAGAAGCCCTGCAGCCCTTTGACTTCCTTTTAAAACAACTGATCCCATCATCTCTAAAATGGGAATAATGTGTCTCAGAGTCCCACTGGGAAAAATGGTCAGGGAGATTTAAAAACAAGTATTGTTGGGAGAGTCGTTACTTAATTGTGAGTGCTCACAAGTAAGCTGTTTGGTATTTAGCTACTTGAGCCAACAAACAGCTGGGCTCCAACTTCAGCAAGCCTACTTAGGAATGTGATTTAGTGCCCTTTTAAATGAAGAAAAGCACATTTTAAGTGCTGTGTGGGGCTTAACGAGCATGCTGTGTTGAGCTGAACAAGCTGTGGTACTGGAATTTGTTAGACTGTTTTTACATACCCACACTTTTTAAAGATCTTTCTCCTTGCTTTTTTTTTACTAGATTATTTGCAGGTGTCTTCCCGCGAATGGCAGCCATCAGTCTGGGAGGTTTTATCTTTCTTGGTGCTTATGCCCAGACTCGCAGCCTGCTGTTGGAACTGGGCAGAGAGGGCCCATGAATCAGAGACAGCCACTTCTTTGAAGACAGGGGACTGCTGTGAGAACTCTCCCTTCCGGTGAGCAGCTGTCCGGCCATATGAGCAAAACAGTCCTAAAACCCAATTCTGCTAAGATTACAACACCGAAAGCGTGTCCTCCATGGTACAGGCTGGCCGGCATGAAGTCATCAACTTGTGTGCCAGCAAGTTAGAAGAGAAAGAAAACTAATGATGTCCTGAGCAGCACCCTGAACTGTTTTCTTAGAACCCCTCAATAAACAAGTGTGCTAGGCTAGGCCCTTCCGACCTTTCCTTTGATCTCGAGCTGATACCTGCTTCACTTCCTGCCACCAACAGGGGAGGCAGGAGAGCCGGAGCGGGAGGGAGACTCGGGGCAACACCTGTGGGGGGGTGTGTGCTCCGCTCCTCCCCAGGTTAATTCCTAGGGTGTGTGCTTACAACGTCATTTAAAAAGAACTGACTACAGGTGCATAGCAGTTCTTTCTGGGTAACCTGGCTGCTGTTTTTAATTGTCCTCAGATTGCACCTAAAGAACCAGATGACTGTTATTTTACAGGGAAGTGTCCAGTGGCCCATGCTGTGAGTGAAAGCAAGCAGTTGCAGCTCCAGTGACTAGGTGGGCCCAGGTGGCTGGGGGGACGCTGAACCCCACAAACCTGTTTCCAGTCTGAAAGGCAGAGTCCGGCCAGCTCTGGAAACTGGGCTGCTGCCCTTCCTAATCAGTAGGCTTTGTGCCGCGGGTTTTCATGCTCAGCATCCAAAGTGGATGCAGTGAGGTCATTGTACTTGGGGATTTGTGAACTTGACTGATCAGTTCCAAGTTGAGAAAAAAATGAGAGGGCAAGATCACAGGAATCGAGCAGTTCTGGATGAGCTTTTCCCTGCAACAGCAGCAGATGACAAGGTGATTAGCCAGGATGACTGGATTCATTAAGGGACACACTGAAATTCGGTGGCACAATGCAGCACTGGGTAATACAGGCAGAAGAAGGACTCCAATCACACACGTAACATAAATGAACCTTTATTAAAGACACTTCAGTGCCATTTGTTAGATGCTTCAATATTTTACATGTTTTTCAATGTACACTGTACCAAAAACTTCTATAAATAAATAACTTTGTACATAAAAAGTAATACTTCCTCTTTCACATTGCCTCTCAGAAGCAGCAAATTCACATATTTTGTGGAAGTAACAGTAAGTATTGAGGAAAAAACTAAATGTGCTTACCTTTTGGAACAGTCATAACAGTACAATTTTAAACAGTAACCATTCTGTCAATACCCACCTTCAGCTTTTTCGCCAAAGGAGCTTGCTTGCTGAGATTTTGAGAACCTTACTTGATTTTTGCTGAATTGCACATTGGCACTCACCCAACGGTTAGCTACAGGCCCTACAAGTGCAAATACACCCAGGTCAGGGGCTGACTCCTGGCGGGGGTTGGGGGGAGGACGGGGACAGACCTGTTCTGGGTCCTCAGTAGAAAGAAGCTAGCCCTGAAAAGGAAGAACTTGATCCTCTGTTAGCCCCCAAGGCCAATGTAATCTTCAGCATATTGGTAAAACTAAAACATCCCTACTGAAAAATCCACAGGTACCAACACCAGCAGCCTTTATGAGAAGCCTCAAATGACAGTGAATGACACTGACACGACCACACTTGCGCTTATCAGAAAGTGAGCATCAACGGCAGCAGGCAGCGCTTAACTGTTCTGATTGCTTGCAGTGGATTAACACCCCCCCTCTGCTTCTTAGAGGATTTAAACCAAAAAGTCATTCACTGGGTAGGCAGGCAAACGACCTGTGCACCTCGGGCTCAAAAGGAAGCCGATGCAGGGGCGTCCACAGGTGAGCAATACTGACGCAAGGCTACTTCCCACTCAGAGGGCCACTGACGTGAGAGCACCCGGGAGCGTGAGCCTACGAGGTGCACTGTGAACCCATCCCACCCCAAAACCTGGGAGCAAACGTGGTTTTAGCTTCTATAAATTCCACTCATGCGTTAAGGCACAGAACTGTTCAACCTCCCCAAATTAAACAGTAACCTGATAGGAAAAATAATATTGCCCAAAATGTACAGTATTCTTCTGTTAACCATGCACTAAAGATCAAAATAGCCTCTGTAAAAGATATATAATATATATGAAATCTCTGAAAACTCTTATGTACAGTGGTATCAAATACTTTTTTCTGCCTTTGTACACAATAGCCTCTTGCATTTCTGCGCTTCAGATGCAAGTCCTCTGAAGGAGTGATGCTCCACATGGAAGTGAAAACTATGTACGAATCAGTGATGCTTGAACCCAAGCTTCCTCACAGCCTCCCCCACCTCCTTCCTGGGCGAGACTGATACGCTGAGAGCTGAGGTAGACAAAGCCTAGACTTGCGGTGCAAACAGCAGTGGCACACTCCGTTTCCCGGGGAGCTGTCCTGTCACTGGTGTGGACTCAGGACTGGAGTCACATGCCTTGTGGAGATGTCCACTGGAAGGAAGCAAGTGCTGGGCTTCACTGGGCACATTAGGAAAGCCTGGGGTGGCTTCCGTGAGCTCAGGATCACCTGAAGTGAGTGCAGACGAAGGCTGCGGGTCTAGGGAGTCTGGCTCGCACAGCCTCGCTAAAGTCCAAGAAGAACCTCCTACGAGAGAAGAGGGGACATCAGAACCTTCTGCCAGCCTCCTGTTTCAGTGGGTCCCAACCAGCCTGAGTGACTCCTCAGAAGGCAATAAAAAGCTACCTTTTCCATCCAGAGGTACCACTGGCTTTTTCTTCAAGGATGTCAGCATTCTGTCATGGTTACTGGGGTAGAGGGCACCCCTGCAGTTGGTGTAGGACCCATCTACAGTCCCACTGCTCAGGGGATGTGGAGAGTGTTCTCGGTCACTCCACCTGGGCTCCTGGCCGCTTGCTGCACTTGGCTGTGCACTGTCTCTGGCTGTAGGCTTAAGATGGAACGTCTGTTCCTTGGAATAACTGTCTGTCTCAGTGCTGCAATCACTGCACACGACCGAGCCACTGTGCTCTGGAGAGGAAAGCGAAGATAGATGAGAACCACTGCCATCCACATCTCTGCTCACCTCCACTACCGGAAGGTAAGAGCCCTGTTTACAGAAACTACACAAGTACTTCCCCACTGCCAGGGGCAACACCAACCTATTAATGGGCAATGGGGCCTTTCTTGTTTAACTGTTCAAGTTTACCTTTAATTTCTACTTAAAGAATGTAGTCACAGAAAAACAATCCCATCTAAATTAAGTACTGTGCAGTTGTCAGGAGTCTTCCAAGCAACAAGAAATTTAGTCTCAGAACAGAAAAGGCACAGCGAGTCTCCATCTGTTTGGCTCTGCCCCTTATTTTACTTGCCTGTAAATCTAGAAAATTGAGAAAATTTACACTCAGGCTCATCATACTGTGCCTTTAGGACATCTTATTCAGGAAATGAGAGTGCCAGGACTGACCTTTGTGTTTACATACTGAACACAGAATTCTTGAGAGCATCGCAGACCAGTGGATACAGTTCCCTTCCCACTGAGTAGGTCAACTCAAATTCTGATTTTGAAAAGGAATCACTGTTTCCTCACAAAAGTCTGTCCTACCTGTTTTATGTGGACCAGGGGTCCTATCGGCTTTCTCGGTCACTTTCCAGGGCTCTTTATTATACCCCACACAGAGCTTTGGCTGTATGCATGCAACGCCATGAGCGTCAACCTCAGGGGACAGGCCTGCATCTCTTGGACAAACACCTGCAGCAGATTCCCACAGTTAGAAACCCGGGGTCTACACTTCCCACAGTAAGCCTTATGGCAAGTGTGGGCAGGGCTGCTGTTACAGAGTTGGTGTTCTTTAGAGGGGTCCCCCAAGGGGCAGTTCCTGCCACCCCCTTCCTAGCAGGTGGCCTTTCAGCATTCTCACAGGATACACCTTGACCCTGCTCTGGCCCCCCATGGCCTCAACTACCTCACCCTGGTACAAGCTTTCTAGTACAAGAAAGCCTAGAATACGCAGACCTGGGCTCTTCCCCTGTACAAAGATTGGGCTTGTTTCATGACCTGTAATGTCCTTTACAGCTGTTATTCTAGGTTAACCTTCCCTATCGTGACCAACAGAAGCTGAGCCAAATATAGTGACTTTCTGGGGGTCAGGACTCTTCAGCCTTGCAGAATATGTTTCGGCTCAGTTGACAACAACTGAAGTCTTCTGTCAAGCGACTCTCTAGTTCACCAAGCATGCCCTGTCTAATGCAGGCAGCCACCCTGGGTACAAGGTTATGTCTGAACTGCTCTGCTGCTGTTGAGGCCTTACCGTTGCTCTCAATGTGTCCATTGGCCTGAGGTCCACCCTCAGTCCTCACCACAGTTTCCTGTCGGTCAGAAAGGGTCCCCTGAGAAGAGAGGTAGCTGGGAACGTCAGGTGGCACGATGGTTTCATCTGCAAGGAGATAGGACAGTCAAATAGCAGGGGCCCCAATCCAACCCTCTGACCAGAAAGGCAGATGGGTATCCACCATAAGGCCCCGGACAGGGGACCTACTCAGTAGTGACCAAGAGGCTGTGCCAAGACTGTACACTCTACAGGCCGTGCTTCACAGGGACTATTTGCTCTCGGTCTCACTGCTAAGTCCACAAAGCAAAGAGAATGATGGGAAAGACATAACTAAGAGAAGCACAAAAGACCTGTGCCAGGAATGCTTTTGAAATATCAAGGGGCTATGCACTGTGACTAGAATTCAGAACAGACTTATCTTTACAATGCTCTCATCCAGTGCTAACTTCATGGAAGAGACAAGACCCTTAGCTATGAAAAGTAACTCCACATTCCCAAAGAGGGTATAGTGGTGAGAGCAGAGAAGTTGGCGATGAAGCCTCTGCTTTGCCTCTTCCCAGAAAATAAACCTGGCCAAGCAGTGCCTGACCTGTGTTGGTGACACTGTACTCCTCACTCTTCTTCCTGGTTTGGTAAATGATGCACACCCAGACCAGAGATGTCAGGACGATGCTGCACACCACAGCGATGGTGAAGATGCCCACACTGGTCCCATCCTTCCTGCAGCCGGGAGTGGGTAAGACACTCAGCTGGCTGTGAGCCCGCTCAGTGCCTAGGGCGTTGGACATCTCGCAGGTGTATCTGCCTGCATCCTCTGCCACCACGTTCTGAACAACAAGCAGCTGGTTGCCTGGGGTGAAGTGGTGCCGCTCAGTGAGGCCCAGAGGCTGGTCTCCTTTTAGCCAGGTGATGCGGGGTGGTGGGCTCCCGGTGGCTTTGCACTGGAGTGCAACTGTTTCTCCCACAGATACCACGCAGTCTTCCAAGGGTACCACCAAGGACGGAGTTTCTGCAAGAAGTCAGTGGAGATATGAAGGTTACTTTATGGCCCCCAGTTACTGTAAGTCTGCCTTGTCTTCTGGATAAAGGACAATTCACCATCTGAGTGAGATGGCATGTTAAGATCTTACCAGAATGGCAAGCTTTTCAGAACGGCTTCTAACACAATGACTACACCACTCAAAGCAGTGTATTTCCAGACTGTCCAATGACCAAGTTGAATCTCATCCTGCTGCGGTTCAAAGGGCAGTTCTCACTAGTGTTTATGCCTAAGGCTTGCTATGAAAGTTCTCAATTCACTGGTTATGGTATATTTTACAAGATGCTGAGCCATTTGTTCAAGACAGTCTTAAGCAAAGTAGCTGCAGCGCACCCACCCAGGCCCCACAGAGCAAGTGTAGAACCTTGCCTCTCCATGTCTGTGATACATAAGAACTTCTCTCATGCATGGACACAATGTATCAGCAAGCAAACCTAAGACAGTGAGGGTGGCGTTAGCTGAAATGGAGCCGGCAGTGTTCTGAGCAGTACAGCTGTAAACCCCCATGTCATCTACTTTCACATCAGTGATGAAAAACACATCATCATCTGGCATGACATGCATGCGTCGCTCCCGAGCAGCAGGGAAATCGGTGCCTCCGTCCTTCTGCCAGGCAATCTGGGGGTTGGGGTGGCCCCGGGCAGCACATTCAAGGCGGGCCATGGTACCAGTCCGGATGGCAATGTCATGGGGCGTTTTGGTGAATGATGGCAACACTACAAAACACAGAGGTACAGGGTCAGGTTAGGAAAAGCTAGATGCGGAGAACAGGAAAATCCTCCAGCAAGCAGACCTCCCTGAGTACCTGCCATGCCAGTGTCTACTTAGGGCTGACTACTGCCACCAAGAACGTGCTCCCAGGAGCAGTGGGTTTCTGAGGACTGCCAGCAGTTTCCCTGCCACAGGGAGCACTCCCATCAGTCTTTCCACACACACTCTTGGCTGTGAGCCCCTCAAATGTTAGGTTTACTACGAAACATGTCTTCTGCTCTACCACAGGTACCAGCTATCTGCAGGGGTACCTCACCAGTGCTGCGTCTAATGCTTGCCCACCTTCCTACCAGGAGAGAGCCCGGGAGACACAGAGACCTACTCCATCACGAGGGAGTTACCAAGAGAAGGATGATATATGCCTTCTTTCTATGTTAAGAGAATGGCTCTTCTTTCCTGCAGGAAACAGTTTTGGGAAGTGGTATTTGGGACCTATTATTGTACGAATGGGCAGAAAGCATTCATCTAGTGGGCTTATTTTTCCCAAATATCCCTGGTCACGGTGGTGAGCACTCAGCCACCTGCCAGGCATCACCGCAGTTCCTATCAGGTTACTTCACTGAGAAGTGGCACTTCACTGAGTTTTCAAGAAACAACGAGAACTCCCTAAGAATACGGCACGATGGCCCAGCTAACGTGGTAAAAAAATGTTTTTCTTGATGGTCTGAAGGGGCTTAAAGAGCACAGCAGTTCTGCTGGCCCTTAAACTAACTTTTTAATCAGAAGTTGATTAATCAGGAAAATCTCATTGGATTACTGGGGTACTTGAAAAAACTCACTGTCACTGAGTCACTTCTGACTCAAACACCTTTTGGGACAGGGCAGAACTGCCCTAGAGGATGCCCACAGCTGGTGTCTTTATGGAAGCACATGGGCACATTTCTCGCCCGTGGAGCAGTGTGTGTGTTCCAACTGCAGAGTGAGCATTTAACACTGCAGCACTTCCGGTTACTCGAGCGGGCTACCTTTCGGGGGCAGCGGGGAATTGCTCCGCAGGTGCATCCAACCTGTGACCTTCCGGAAGCAGCTCACCAGGTGCCTCTTCTAGGGTCCATGGGCGGGCCTGAACTTCCAGCTTTTAAACTAGTAGTGAAGTACTGAACTGTGTATACCACCCAGAGGCTCATGAGGATAATAAGAATATAAGCCTTGGCCCTAAAATTCACTTACTCTAACTGGATGAAAAATAGCACAATCAAAATCTCTTCTGAGAGAGTAACGCTTCAATCTGTAAAACTTGCTGTCCATACCCTGAAAACAGTAATAAAAATACCCTAGGGACAAACTATGCTACATATACTCAAAGGAACACTGCAATGATAAAGAACAATAATGATTTTAGGAAGCATCTCATAACCTGCTTCCAACTGGAAGACATTATGCTGAGTGCAGTCAGCAGCAAAAGGACAAATATTGTATGAGACCCCCTACTATAAGGAATGAAAAATAGACTTACGTACAGATGAGAAAACTCTCATGGCTCCAAGAGTAGGGAGGGAAGGAGAGGGCTGGTCATGGATTAAATAGTTGATAGAAAACTTGGTCGGGAAAGCAGCCACAGCACCCAGTAGAAAGCAGAACAACTTAACTGGACTTCAACATAAACTGAAAGCTGGTTCTAATCTTAACCCAACATTGCAAGGATATAGTAGCAGGGATAGGGGACTGGGGACCATATTTTCTTGGGGGACATCGAGGCAAACTGGAATAACTAGCCTATTGCTAAGGGAGTCTTCTGCACCCCATACTGGTGAGTGGCACCTGGGGTCTTAAAAGCTAGCAAGCTGCCACCTGAGGTACACCAAATAGTCCCAACTCATCCAGAAGTGAAGATCACCAAGAACAACAAAGGCACAAGGGAAAAAGAGTCTAGGAGACAGAAGGACCCACATGAATGGGTGACTGTATCAACATGTGATCAGAAGAACCAGATGATGCCTGGCCACCACCAAAGACAGCTGTGATAAGGCACACAATGTTGAGTCCCAGTGGCAATACGAGAAAAAGAGGGGTGCATCTCACAAATTCCACTAAAAGATTGCAATTGATGGTCAAGTGGCCTGGGCATTCCCCTGGCAGTACAGCCCCTAGACCTGCTGCTGCCCTTGACCATAAAACATTACTGAGGTCAACCATTTGGACAGGAAATGGACTGGACTAGGGGACACAATGTGACCGTATGGTGTGTATAATTTAAGGTTCTATGCATTTATAGGATGCTGTCCTACTAGCCGCTTACTGGAGAGGAGACAGAGAAGAGGATGGAAAGGAAGGGGCAGGAGATTGTTAAGAGGATACAACATATACAGAACAAAAGGGAGGAGTCACTGGGCAAGGAGAACAGAAGTTGCTGCAAATAGGTGGGTGTGCAAATTCAATTTGGACTGTATACTTTCACTTAATCACAATTAAAAAAAAAAAAAAAAACCCTGTCTTAGCCATCTATAGGGATAAAAGAGAGCAATCATGAGCATTAGTTACTCCCAGGACTTTTACACTAGAAGTGGGGGGCGGAAAAAAGATGGCACTTCCATACCATTCACAGTGAGCCTGGCTTTGTGGGAGTAGGTAGAGCCGAAGTGGTTGGTGATGATGCACTGGTAGCGGCCTTCATGCCCAAAAGTGACATGACGGAGGTGCAGAATGGTGGTATACTCCATCACCTCCCCATCCTGGGCACGGACATGAGCGAAGTTCTCCATGTCGGCGTTGGCCAGGACTTCATTGTCCTTCTTCCAAGCAAAGGTCATTGGAGAGCTGCTGCTGCTGGCTGCTGAGCATGTGAACTGGATATCTTTGCCTAACACAGCCATGGTTGTCTCTGGCTGGGTGATAATCTGTGGTTTTGGAAAGTCATCTGGAGGAAAAGGACCAAGTGTAAGTCACCCAGGCTCTCAGTATACACAGGAATCAGCTGTTCAAACTAGAAAGAAACTGTCAGACAGGCAGCAGGGAAAACATCCATGAAACCAATCCTTCAGCGTTCCTGTGATTTCTCAGCTCCGCCAAACACCATCCAAGGGTAAGTGATCTTATCCCATTATAAATCCATGAGTAGTCCTTGATTACAAACTCATCTACCAGTACTAAATTATAAAACCAACCAGTGGTATTTAAGATTACAACTGGCTTTACCTGCTTACTTTTACACAAGCTGCACTTACATAAAGATGAATGTACCACTCATAACTGCACAGGCCTGACCCACAAACCTTAGTACAAAAAGTAGGGTCTCAAGTACATACAGAATGGTAAAGACTTCCCAAACTATAAAAAGTCCATACAAGCAATGAATCCCAGAACAGACAATCACCACAAACAACAAACACCTGAGGGAAAAGGAGCCCAGAAGACAGAAGGACTCCTGTGAATGGGTGACTGACTGTCAGCAGGAGACCAGAAGAACCAGATGGTGCCTGGCCACCACCAAAGATAGCTGTGATGGGGCACACAATGTTGAGTGCCAGTGACAACATGAGGAAATGACAGGTGCACCTCAAGAACTCCACTAAAAGACCACAACGGATGGTCTGGCACCTTGGGGGTTCCCCTGGGAGCAAGGCCCCTCGACCTGCTGTGGCCCCTGACCAGAACACATTATGGAGGTTGGCTCTCTGGAAAGGAATGGACTCAACTTGGGGACACAGCGTGACCACATGGTATGTGTACCTTATGGTTCTGTGCATTTACAGGGTGCTCTCCTACTGGCCTCTTACTAGAAGGGTGAGGAGAGGGTGAAAAGGAGGGGGCAGGAGATTGTTAAGATAGGGACATTTATATGGGCATAAAAATTGTTAAGATATGACATATATATGGGCAAGGAGAGCAGAAGGGGCTGCAGACAGGTGGGCACACAAATTTAATTTGGATTGTATACTTTCACTTAATCACAATTATTAAAAAAAAAAAAAGGCAAGGAACCCTAGCAGAAATAGCCACAATTGTCATTTTCAGAATTCTGGAAAGTAACCAAAGGTTCCTAATAGCATGTGGAGTGTTGGGAAACCCTAGTGGCATAGAAGGTTAAGTGCTATATCCGCTAACCAAAGGTGGGCAGTTCAAATCCGCCAGGCACTCCTTGGAAACTCCATTATGGAGCAGTTCCACTCTGACCTCTAGAGTCACTATGAGTTGGACCTGACTCGACGGCCGTGGGTTTGGTCTTTTGGTTTTATGGAGTGTTGATTTGAAGAAAATACAAAGCTTTGTGGCACCTTATCCTAGTCCCATTCCTGTCTCCACAGCCCTATAGTAGCTCTGAAAGCCCTCCAGCCTAGCCACTGTCGCGGGGGGTACAGAATGGGTGTTGAGTACCCCTAATGTGCCCATCTTCAGAAAACTGTCATGTGGCATAACTAGTAGCAGCCCGGAAAAACTTCATCCACAGAGCTTGACTCTTACTGGTGTTACTCAAAAAAAGATAGGTAGCCATCGTTTAACAACACTGACACTTGAGACACAAATACCAGTTAAGGCAAACAAGAGGCTGGTCAAAATACTTGTGAAAGAAAACCAGGTGAATGAAATGTACACGGGAATTAAAGTGAATTAAAGGGAATTATATAGTGAAAAATTCAGGAGCTGAAAGCAAAAAAAGTAAAACAAGTTCACTTGGGAACTTAAGAGTAGAGCAGAGCTGAGCTGGCCAGGGAAATAACTGGCACACATGAAGATGGGTCAATCAGGACTACCCAGCTGAGGAAACACAAGGAAAATAAAGAGAAATTAACAAAGCCACAAAGACCTGGGAGACATCAGCAAGTGTAGCCATATACAAGCTTGTACACAATATACTAATGTAACAATAACGGGACTACAAGAAAGAGAATTGGTCACTACCAGACCTGCCTTACACAGAGTACTAAAGGGAGTCCTTCAGGCTAAAATTACAGAAGACTAAGCATTCACTTACATATAGATGGAGAAATAATACCATGAAAGGTAACTCCTTAAGTAGGCATAAAAGATAATATAAAAACACACTTGTTTGTAACTCTTTGCTGAGTGAAAAATTAAAAGAAAACTACATAAATCAATAATTCTAACACTGTGCTGGTGGCCTTAGGATGTACACAGATGAAATATTTACGATGATAATAACCCAAGTTCTTGGGTGCCGTCAGGTCAGTTCTGACTCAGTGGCCCTATGCACAACAGAAGGAAACACTGACCAGTCCTGCACCGTGTCCGCAGTAGTTTTTATGCTTAAGCCCATCAGTATAGCCACTGTGTCAATCCAGCTCACTGACAGTCTTCCTCTTTTTCACTGACCCTCCACTCTCCAAGCATGATGCGCTTCTCCAGGGACTGATTCCTAGCAACATGTCCAAAGTATGTAAGCCACAGTCTCGCCATCTTTGCTTCCAAGAAGCATTCTGGTTGTCCTTCCAGAACAGATCTATTCTTTTGGCCATCCACGGTATATTCAACATTCTTCTCCAACACCACAATTTAAAGACATCAATTCTTCTGTCTTCCGTATTCACTGTCCAGTTTTCCTATGCTTGTGATGTGACTGAAAACACCATGGGCTGGGTCAGGTGTACCTTAGTCTTCCCGGTGACATCCTTACTTTTGAGTACTTTAGAGAGGTCCTTTGCAGCACAATTTCCCAGTGCAATGCATCTTTTGGTTTCCTGACTGCTGCTTCCAGGGGAGCTGAATGTGAACCCAAGTAAAACGAAATCCTTGCCAACCTCAATCCTTTCTCCATTTATTGAGATGTTGCTTACTGGCCCAGTTGTGAGGATTTTGGTTTTCTTGATGTTGAAGTGCAATCCATAACTGAGGGCTGTAGTCTTTGATCTTCATCAGTAAATGTTTCAAATCCCCTTCACTTCCAGCAAGTAAGGTGGAGTCATCTGCATAATGCAGGTTGTTAATGAGTCTTCCTCCAATCCTGATGCCTCGTTCTTCTTTATATAGTCCAGCTTTGGGGATTATCTGCTTGACATACAGACTGAAAAGGTATGGTGAAAGGATAAAATCCTGACACACACCTTTCCTGACTTTAAACCATGCAGTGTCCCCTTGTTCTGTTCACAAGACTTCCTCTTGATCCATGTATATAGATTCCTTAGGGACACACACACAAAAAATGTTCTGAAGTTTCCATTCTCTGCAGTGTTAGCCATAATGTGTTATGATCCACACAGTCAAATGCCTTTGCATAGTCAAGGAAACACAGGTAAACATTTTTCTGGTATTCTCTGCTTTCAGCCAAGATCCTCCGATATCAACAATGGCATCTCTGGTTCCATGTCCTCTTCTGAATCCAGCTTCAATTCCTGGCAGTTCCTTGTCAATAACAGTCACTTTTGAATGGTCATGAGCAAAATTTTACATGCATGTGGTATTAATGATACTGTTTGGTAATTTCAGCATTTGGTTGGATCATCTTTCTCTGGAGTAAGCATAAATATGGATCTCTTCCAGTCAGTTAGCCAGGTAGCTGTCCTCCAAATTTCTTGGCACAGACAAGTGAGCACTTTCAGCACTGCATCTGTTTTGTGGAAATATCGCAACTGATCTTCCATCAATTCCTGGAGCCTTGTTTTTTGCCAGTGCCTTCAATACAGCTTAGACTTCTTCCTTCACTACTGTCAGCTCCTGATCACATGCTACCTCTTCAAATGGCTGAACATCGACCAGTTCTTTCAGTATAATGACTCTGTGTATTCCATCTTCTTTTGATGCTCCCTGAGTTGTTCAGTATTTTCCCTGTAGAATCCTTCCTATTGCAACTTGAGGCTTGAATTTTTTCTTCAGTTCTTTCAGCTTGAGAAATGCAGAGCATGTTCTCCCCTTCTGGGTTTCCATATCCAGCTCTTTTCACATGTCATTATAATATTTATTTTGTCTTTTTGAACTGCCCTTTGAAGTCTTCTGTTTAGGTCTTTTACTTCACCATTCCTTCCTTTTGCTTTAGCTGTTCAACATTTGAGAGCAAGTTTCAGTCTCTTCTGACATCCAATTTGGTCTTTTCTTTTTTCCTGTCTTTTTAATGCCTGCTTGCTCTCTTCATGAATGATGTCTGTGATATCATTCCATAGTTCTGGTCTTCAGTCACTAAGAACATCAAATCTGTTCTTGAGATGGTCTCTAAACTCAGGTAGGATATACTAAAAGTCATACTTTCGCTCTCGTAGACTTGTTCTGATTTTTTTCACTTTCAATTTGAACTTGCATATCAGCAGTTGATGGTCTGTGCCACAGTCAACACCTGGTCTTATTCTCAATGCTGATATGGAGCTTTTCCATCATCTTTTTCCACAGTTGTAGTCAATTTGATTCCTGTGTAGTCCATCTGGTGAGGTCCATGTGTATAGTCACTATTTGTGTTGGTAAAAGGTATCTGCAATGAAGAAGTCATTGGTCTTACAAAATTCTATCATGGGATCTCCAGCATCATTTCTGTCACCAAGGCCTTATTCTCCAAATACTGATCCTTCTTCTTTGTTTCCAACTTTTGCATTCCAATCACCAGTAATTATCAATGGACCCTGACTGCATGTTCTGTCAATTTCAGGCTGCAGAAGCTGATAAAAATCTTCTATTTCTTCATCTTTGGCTTTAGTGGTTGGTGCATAAATCTGAATAATAGTCATATTAACTGGTCTTCCTTGTAGGCATATGGATATTATCCTATCAGTGATAGCACTGTACTTCAGGACAAATCTTGAAATGTTCTTTATGACAAGAAACAACACCATTCCTCTTCAAGTTTTTGTTCCCAGCAGAGTAGACTGATTATCTGATTTGAAATGGCTGATACTGGTCCATTTCAGTTCACTTTTGCCTAGAATATTGATGTTTATGCATTCCATTTCATTTTTGACGATTTCCTATTTTCCTAGATTCATACTTTGTGCATTCCATGTTCATGTTATTAATGGATGTTTGCAGCTGTTTCTTCTCATTTTGAGTCATGCCACATCAGCAAATGAAGACCCCAAAGGCTTTACACCACCTACTTCAATAAGGTCGACTCTGCTTTGAGGCAGCTCTTCCCCAGTCTTTTTTTTTTTTTTTTAAATTTTTATTTTTATTTAACATAACTGAGTGAAAATGTACATTCACATATAAATTTACATGCCCCCCTATATGCAGCTTCCACTGCTCTCCCTGTCCGGTGACAGCACATTATTCCTCTCTGCTCCATACATGTCTCATCCTCCCAACAGTCTCCTTTCCCCTCCTGTCCGTCCACTCCCCTTCCTCCAGCCAGAGGTCAGCAAGATGATTTCCCCAGTCTTTTAAGTGTCTTTTGAGTCCCTTCCAACCTAGGGTGCTTATTTTCTGGCAGTATATCTGACAGTGTTTCATTGTTATTCATAAGGTTTTCACTGGCTAATTCTTTTCAGAAGAAGACTGCCAAGTCCTTTTTCCTAGACTGTCTTAATCTGGAAGCTCAGCTGAAACCTGTCCACCATGGGTGACCCTGTGGTACCTAAATAGTGGTGGCATAGCTTCCTGTATCACAGCAATATGCAGGCCCCTACAGTACGACAAACTGGCAGAAGAGAAATGGAGCTTTATGGGCAAAACTTTTGTATACTTTTTTTTTACATTAAAATATTCATAACTACCATAGCAACTGCCAAGAAGGTAACTTTATAGAATATAGTAAAACAACCAATAAGGGAACTGAATGACACACTAGAAAGTATATATTTAATACAAAAGCAATCAGTAATGGAAAACCCAAGTTAAAACATACAGAACATAATAAATCCTAACTAATCAATAATTACATTAAACATAAATGAATTAAATACTCCAACCAAAAAGCAGAGATTGACATAATGGATAAAAAACCATTACCCACTCAGTGGTACCAAGAAGACACACTTGACATTTACGAAACAAATAATAAGTAACCAAAACACAGGTGGATAATCTATACCAAGACAAAAATTGTTACTAGAGGTAACATTTTATAATGATAAAAGGGCCACTCCACCAGGAAAACAAATATTATAAATATATGCACCTAACAACAAAATGCTAAAATACATGAAGCAAAAACTAACAAGGGAGAAACAGACAATCCAATAACAATAGTAGATACCAATACTCCACTTTCAAGAATGGACAGAACAGAAACTCATCAAGGAAAGAGAAGACTTGAACAACAAGCACTATAAACCAGCTAGACCTAACAGACTATACAGCGTTTCACCTAACTACGGCAGTATTCTTCTGAAATGCACGTGGAATAATATCTCCGATTATGTTAGGCCATAAAACAAGTCTCAATACATTTAAAAAGACTGAAATCTACAAAGACTCTTACCAAACACAACAAAATAAAGCTAGAAATCATTTAACAGAAAGAATACACTGAAACTAGTTTGTAGAAATTACGCAGCATGCTCCTTTAAATCTCAGAATACATCATAAGGAAAATTCAAAAATACTTTGAGATGAAAACAAAAACATACTAACACTTATGCAGTGAAAGCAGTGCTTAGAAATTTTCAGAAATACCATGTTAAGAAGTATTCAAATTAATAACCTAACCTCCTTTTTAAAGAAACTAGAAAAAGGGCAGCAAACTAAACTAAAAGCAAGCAGAAGGAAATAAAAATCACAGCAGAAATGAACAGAAAAACAACGAAGAACACCGATTAAGTAAAAACTGATTGTCTGAAAAGATCATCTGAATTAGTAAATCTATAGCTAGGCCAAGGAAGACAGAAGAAGAACTGATGCCTCTGAATTACAGTGTTGGAGTCTGAATTGCCAAAAGAACAAAAAGATCGGTTCTGGAAGAGTACAACCAGAGTGCTCCTTGGAAGCAAAGATGGCAAAGAGTGAGTCTCACACACTTTGGACATGTCAGGAAGGATCAGTCCCTAGAGAAGGACATCATGCTTGGTAGAGTGGAGGGTCAATTAAAAAGAGGAAGACCTTTGACAAGATGGAACGACACAGTGGCTGCAACAATGGGCTTAGTCATAAAAACGATTGTGGATTTGACACAAGACTGGACGGTGTTTTGCTCTATTGTGCACAGGGTCGCTATGAGTCAGAACTGAATCAACAGCACTTAACATCAACAATAGGTAGGCTCTTTCCATCAAAAAGGGGTAGACTAAAGTGACTAAAATCAGGAATGAAACAGGGGGTATCTTATTATTTACCTTACAAAAAATGAAAAGACATATAAGGGAATTTATAAACAAACTGTATGGTAACAAATTGGAGAACCTTCATCTGATAAAGTGAACAACTCACTATCCAAACATACTCACAAGAAGAAATTAAAAACCTGCATAGATATAACAAGGGATATAACTCAATTAGCTATTTAAAAGCTTCCCACAAAAAAAAGGCCCAGACCCAGACAACTACACTGGTAAACTCTACCAAACACTGGAAGTAGAGCTAATGCCAATCCTTTATAAATGATTCCAAACAACACAACAGGAGAAAGAAACACTTCCCAACTAATTCTGGTAGTCAGCACAACCATAACACCAAGATCAGACATCACATACACACAGAAAAGTATCGTCAACAAAATAGGAAACTGAATCCAAGGGCATATAGAAAGGGTTATATACCATGAGCAAATGGGCTTTATACCAGGAATACAAGATGCTCAACAAAAACAAATCATCAGCCCATAAAACAATGACTAGAAGGCAAGAGGGGACAAGAAAGCTGGTAACAGGAAACCCAAGGCTGAGAAGGTAGTGCTGACATGTGACTGTATTGTTAACCAGTGTCATAAAACTATATGCATACTGTTTAATGAGAAGCAGTTTGTTCTGTACACCTTCACGTGAAGTAGGAGAAAAAAAAAAAAAGAGATGTTTTAGACCACATTAACTAGCCATCCAAACAACCAAACAAACAAAAACACATGGTCATCAGAATAGATACAGGAATAAATACCTGACTAAGTCCAACAAATTTAGGAACAGAAGGAAGAAACTACAGACATAAATCTTTGTGACCTTGACCACCTTGACCAAGACAACAGTTTGTCAGATATGACACCAAAAACCCAAGCAACAAAAGAGAAAATATGACTTCACTGAAAGTAAAACTTTGGGCTTCAGAAGATAATACAGAGAAAGGGAGAGGACAACTCACAGAGAGGGTGGAAACAATTTGCAAATCATGTATCTGATAATGGTCTAACATCAAAAATATATAAAGAACTCCTGTACAGTTAAGCTAAACTACTGTTTGGATTTAAGACTTCAAGAGATATTTTTGGCTTATCTCAGAGCAATATTGTCAAGGGCTCCAGAAATGCTGAATTCCATGAAAATTTGAAATTTTGTTTTCCATTTCTTCGTTTTGATCAGGATTCTTAAATAGACTTTGATCAAACATTCAGAAATGATGGCCAAGCAGTACCTCAACAACTGAAAGCTAAATTATATAATTAAACCATCTGTAAAGGATTTGGATAGCTGTGTCTCCAAAAATATGCAGGTGTCCAATTAAGCATATGAAAACATGCTCAATACCATGAGGGAAATGTAAATCAAAACTACAGTGAGATACTACTTCACACCTACTAGGATAAACCTACTAAACCAAACCCACTACCATCAAGTCAATTCCGACTCAGTGACCCTACAGACAAGAGCAGAACTGCCCCATAGTTTCCAAGGAGCACTTAGTGAATTTGAACTGCTGACCTTCTGGTCAGCAGCCACAGCACTTAACCACTATGCCACCAGGGCTTCTCCTACTAGTATAGCTAAAATAAAAAGATGTCAGTAACAAATTTACATATTTCTCGTGAGTATGTAAAATAGTACAGTCACTTCGGAAAAGTTTAGCAGTACCTCAGAAGTTAAACATAGGATGATCATATGACCCAACAATTCCTAAGTGTATATCCAGGAGAATTCACATAAACATTTGTGCATAACCTTCTTATCAAATTATTCATAATAGACAAAAACATGGAACCAAACCATCAGCTAATCAATCAATAAATGTGGGATAGTAATACAGTGATATAAAATTTGCCAGAAAAAAGAAAAGAAATACTGATACATATTAAAATATGGATGAACCCTGAAAACATGCCAAGTGAAAGATGCCAGTCACAAACACTATATGACATTTATATGACATTTCAGGCAAATCAGTGGGAAGAGAATAGGTCTGGGGCAGGGGAGAAAAGGAAGTGACTGGTAACAAGCATGGATTTTGATTTACGGCGGATGAAAATGTTCTCAAATTACATAATGTAATAATGATCACACAACTCTTGAGTATTCTACTAAATCAGTGAACTGTATTTACGGTATATAAAGTCTATTAGCTTAAAAACAAACTTTATTGAGATGGAATTCACAGTCCATTTGAAAACATTTTCAGCACCTCGGAAAGAAATCTGGCACTCTTTCTCCTCGTTCCCCCTCCTTCCTAGCCCCAGTCTTCCTCTACAGACCTCGCTGTGCTATTTCACACACATGGAATCCACTACATGCCAAAACCAAGCAGCTGAACTTAACCAGGCTCAGGCATGAAGGAGGAAAGAAGGGGGAATGGAGCTCAACTGCTAAGAGCTCTAGAAACAGTTTATTGGTCAAGGGCAAGGAACCTGATGAACAACAACAAAAATCCCCTACTGCCAGCTTCTGTCTAGATAATGGGACCTGTGCACAGCCTTAGTGTACTATACTGTGTCTCACACGTGTTGTCTTGCTGACTTTTGAGGCCTTGGCTAAAGAGGTCCATTCTCCTTCTTGGGTACTTACCAACTATTCCCCTTATCAGGTTCACATACTCCTAGGCTGCTATGCACCTGCCCTAATTACCTGAGGGCCAAGTACCCAATAACCAGAAGTGACTGCTATAGCTCCTGAGGCTGCAAAAGTATGAAAAATGTCCAATCCCAAGAAGCCCAGGAAACCTAGCTGAAGCCAGCATATTTAACTTTCAGTCTCTCTTGCTCTGCATCTGGCCTTAACATATCTCAGGTAATATGGCTAAAACACTTAGGCCCTAGTGGTGCAGTGGTTAAGTACTTAGCTGCTAACTCATGAGCTGCTCTGCCGGGGAAAGATGCTGGCAGTCTGTAAATATCCTAGATTCATGGCCTGGAACCCCATATAGAGCTGCTATGAGGTGGAAATGCTTCTGTGGCAATGGGTGTTTTTTTCTTTAAATGATCAGTAGGAAAAGCTCCTTTTGGAAGGCTACTACCATGCTGGTAGTGTTTTTGTTGACTTCTCCCTGGACTGGGTCAGCACAAGGCTGCTCTCCGTAGTGATGACAGGACGGGCACATGCAAGGAGGGCATCTTCACTCAGCAGGCACACTGGCTGGCGCTGGGTCAAAAAGTAGAGGGAGCTAGAAGTGGGCCACTGGAGTCCACATGACCACGAGGTGAGCTCTGGGTAGGACCATTCCAGCAACGATCCCTGGACTCCAAGGTGACTCACACCAGGGACTCACACTCATCTAGCAGTTTAAATTAGGCACGAGACTCCCACCCTGCTTCATGCTTAGAGCAAAACCAGGAGAACTCAAAATTCATTCTTTGAGCCTGTCTTTCTGAGCCCAAGGCATCATTGCCCCATCTGAGCTGGCAGATGTGTGTGCACTCCAGCTGTTCAGTATTTTCTGTGCCACCAAACTTGGCTACTGGCACCCCTGGTTGAAAGATGGCAAGAGCTGCCTTACACAATCAGAAGGGAAAAGTTTAGGGCTGCAAGGAGATTCCAGTGGTTTGCAGAAAAAGCACATGTGCAAATCAACATCAAGGAATTTTTTTAACTAGAGCAACAGTACTCCTAAGCCTTGCTCTTCCTGCATTTAACCTTCCATTCTTGGGGTTGGAAAGACACACATGTTATGACCCGAGTCTCCTACACAGAATAAACACACAGCTCAACCTGGGCACCAGAGCCACCTTGGAGCAACAGACACTGTCTTCCTGTAACTGCTGACTGCGATCTGTAATGGTACTAGCTCATGCTACCTGCTGATTACATGCACGTACTCCAAGAACCACAGAATGAGGTGGCTGTACAGTAAATACAGTGTGTGGTTTCAGAAGGAAATAAACTGCATCCAGCAGCTGATCTGAAACCGTAAGTTAGGGTTACTCTGATCACAGGAATCACTGCCATAATCAAGTGTTCCTCCTGACCTCCTAGCCTTCACGGAAGGATAAAAAAAAAGAAATCACAAAGACCATCTTACCACACACAAAACTCTCTGGGGGTACAGAGAAAATGCTCTGGCCCTTCAGTGACTGGGGGTGGGCACAGGTGGCCGTCACAAAGGCTTGCAGCATCCTCCCCATCAACCATGGGGGCAACCACTTGAGCTGGCAGTCACACAGGAAGCTGTCACTGCTGATATGGCTGAAAGAAAAACAGAAGTAGAGGCTTGAGTGTTACCGCAAAGAAGGGCTGTTCCTCAGCCCACAGAATGATCAATCACATCAGTCGGCTTCTGACATTGCCACTACAAGCTGAAGCAGGGCAATGCTTTTTCACACACTTCCTATCCAGTGACCAGACAGTCCATATAACCTACCTGGGGTGTTTGTTAAAATTCAGCTTCTGACTCAGGAGCACGAGAGTGGAACCTGAGACTGAGCTGCTCACATGCTCCCAAGTGGTGCAGACATTGCTAGCTGGAGGTGGCCTGTTTTCAGGCAAACATTGGGAAAGCTCTCTCACCTCTCTGGGCCTGTGACATGTCCAGCTGTGGTGAGCAGGCGCTGTTCACTGTCTAGGTTTTCCCACTTTCCTAATAGGCTACTTGGAGTGAAATTTTGATCTAAATTCTGAAACAATTTCTGAGAAGGGCTCTTTTCCTATACAGCTGCTATTTTTTGATTTGGCAAAGCTGTGTGTTTTCTTCTACATCTAAGCCTCGCCAACATGCCTCCCTCTCATTTGTGTATTTATCTGCAAACCAGCATTATTTGGGAGGCCAGCTGAATTCAGCTCTGCTCCCTAAATAGTGCTTGTGAGTTAACTGCCACTGCTCAGGGAGCATGAGAACGCACAGCTCAGGTTTTGTACGGCTCCAACCAAAACAGAGAGTATTTTCTTTTTCATTTCTCAGCAACTGAGGATCAGCTTTTTGAACAGAAATCGGAATTACCATCTCAGCAGACATTCCTTCCTGAGGAGTTTACTTGAAGGTAAGTCAGCCCAGGAGTCTAGCTGCCTGATCCTTGAAGACCTCCAGGCTGTGCACTGAGGAATGATGTGACCCACAACAAGACACTTACACAGAAAGAAAATACCAGGTATCTACACAGCACATGGTAACAACAAAGAGGTACAAGTATGCTTAGAAATTGTGAAAATGCCACATCCATTTCCCTCAGTTGTCAACGAGGCAGCCAAATGACCTGGGTTTCTGTCTTCTTCTGCTTCACTCTGGCCTTGTGGTGAGCAATGCCGCCAGACTAGAGAACAGCGAGGGGAAGGAACCCTGCGCCAGAGAGTCCAAGACCGGGGAAAGCAAATCTGCTCTTCTCTGCTGCTTCTCGTCACTCTCAGATTAGTTACGCATTTTAATTGGTTAAAATAATTTTGAATAAAGTGTTTATTTAAAGACTAAAAGAACTTATTTCAAAGGCATCATGACTGCAGTCCTTGCCCCCATGAGATTTCGTGCTTTTATTTAATGGGTCAGTAGCTCTGTGCTTAGAGCCACCTGGAGGGCAGCCCTGTGGAGGTGCTGTCCGGGCTGAAGAGCATTCACAGGGACCATGGGAAAACAGGGGAGTCCCACTCAGCAATGAGAGTGGCCTCCTGGAAATGAATTCCATGGGTGGCTCAATAGGCTGGTGTCAGGTTCTGAAGAACTTATCAGCCTATGTGAAGAGCCAAAAGTTGTGCCTTCATTGGCAGAGGCACCTGTGGCTCCCCATTAAAGAGGGCCCCTTTTTGTGCAGCCAAGCAGGAAAGCCTGGGGTCTATGAATGTAAACCCAAGAATAAGATACAGGGCCATCACTATGAAATGTGGGTGGCGGGGGGGGAGTGGAGAACATTTAACTTGAGCCACAGGAGCCAACTGGGGAGAAACAATTTTAACACCTGTCCTTGGATGGAAATATGTAGAAAAAAGTTCATCTTCAGAACACAGCCAGTGTATTTGCTGTGCCTGGCAATCCTGAAGATTTCTCACCTTGTCCCATTGAAATCCAACTCAAATGGAGAAGAGATACGTTCTTAGAAAAACAATCTAGGCCTGAACTAGAGAGAGGGATTTTCCTAAAGAATGAGTTAGGGTCAACAGCAGAGATTGAGAGGGATTAGAATACACAAACTGGCATCCACCCCCAACCAAGGCCAGGCTGAAAAACTACCCAGTAGGGACTGTGAGCAGCCCCAAGGCTTTGCTACTCTCTCTTCACAAACTAAAAGCACATCCTCCTCCTCCGCTAACAGGATCAGCCTTCCCACGGCCCCACCCCCAGCCATTCCACCACTCTGCCAGCTCACACTGTGTCTTTTCATAATGCTAATTCAAAGTGTGTTTCTAATCATCCCTTGTGGAAATTTACCCAGAGGATGACTAAGTGGGCTGCAGAACCTGCCTCAATCCAGTGAGGGAAGAAAACGGCCAAGTGGAACTGACCGTATCTTCTCCATCTGAGGCCTAGGCCCAGAGCCAGCCACAGCCGGGTGCACCCAGAGCCTGATGGGAAACTCACACAGGAGACCAAGACTGAACCTCCAGAACCAGGCAGAGGTATTGTGGGATCCAAGCTTCTGGAAGGGCCTAGTTCTTCCCAACTAGAGAACTGTTTCAGAACAATTTTAGAGCCCCAAAGGAAAATTCTCTTTCCCTTTCCCTTCTTCTGTCTCTCAAAATGCTTTATTCCCACTAAATCAGTTCTTTTTTATCCTGTTTTTTATTCTGAAAAGCTTCAAATAGGAAAGTCAAACACACAGTGAACACATGTGTAGTGACCACCTAGATTTTACCATTAATATTTTACTACGCTGGCTTTATCACCTATCTATCCATGCTTCCAACCTTCTAAAATGGTCTTGAACCATTTCCTCCCCTTTCCCTGGAATGAAAGCTATGGAATCCTTCTTTCATATGAAGTATGAAATGCTACCCAAAACAGACTAAAACAAAACTAATGACCTTGAAAGAAAGGAGGAGGACCAGAACTGAGTAGCTTTCTGCAGAGCCCTAAGGCTCCATGGAACCAGCTACACAGTTCCTCAGTCTGTTCCACAACCATGACCCTTCTAAAGAGAAAGCATCACCTCAACACACCTGAACCTCAGAAAACAGAAAATCAGGAGGCCATCTCCTCTCCCCAACTTACTCAGGAATGTCACCACGGACTGGGCCCAGTGTGCAGTATCAGGCCGACTCAGGCAGACCCATGCCTCCCCATGGTCCCGTCTCTACTCAGGGCACATGACAGCCGTCCTTTGGCATCTGCCATTTTGTCAGTACTTGTAAGAACCAAAAGTCACCCCTTTAAGGAATCTATATTATGGCCATAATTTACTGGCTGTAGAACTGAATTAATGCATTGGAAAAGGAAAGGAAACTTGGGTGTTTCCACTGGAATACCTTGACTAGCAACTCTGTGGAGACCAGAATACAGGTCTGCTGTAACAACCCTGTCACCATAATCCCAAAGAGAAAGCCAGTGAGTGATGCCACCACGACCACCTATTTACCACAGTGGCCTTGAAAACGCACATGGGCTGGGCATCATTTCAAATCTGACCATCCCACAGATTTCTCTGCCTCATGCACAGCTTACTATGCTCTTTAAAGAAGCCCCTCTTAGGTTCCTGACATTAAGCAAACTCCAAAAGATGAACTATTGTCCAAGACATCATTAAAAAAGTGATTCTCCACTTCACAGAAGTTCATTTCATGTCATCTAGAAGAGCTGAGCAAACTACATAACAGCCTGCTGCCACTGCCTATTTTTATAAATAAATCTATTTGCACACAGCCACACCCGCTCATCTGCACATCATCTGTGACTGCTTTGTGCTACAGCAGCAGAGTTGACCGTCTGGACTGAGCCCTTATGGTGTGCACAGCTGAAACGGCTTACTGTGTGCCAGCCCCTGGTCCCGAGTAAGTGCCCGAAGATAATTTAACTTACATACAACTATCCCACTGAGAGAGGTGTAAATGCAGCTTTGGGAGCTTCTCACTCTGAAATTCTCTACCCACATCAGTCAGAGCTGTGGGATCCCAGTACTTACAGCTCTTTAAGATTCTTCATCTTCACAAAGGCATCAAACTGGACAGATCGGATTGCATTCTCGCCAAGGTTCCTGAAAATGACACACCTTCAAAGGTCACCCAGCCTTTACATGATGCACGTCAGCCAACACAAAAGGGATTTTTCAGGACAGCCTTGGTCTCAAAGTGGAACCACAGGCGCTAGCCAGACCCATCCTAATTCTGCTCCAGGTGACTTTCATTTCACGTATTTTGACACAAATACATGGAGTCACTCTGGAACCAAGCTCCTTTTAAAGGCTGCTGGTATTCACGTGTCGTTCAGGCCTGCTTAACAACACAACAGGACAAAGCTTTCCCAGCAGGATTATGGTCAAACTTGACTCAGGAAGAGATAAAGAAATAAGTACTAGAGATACTAATCCCCCAAATGACAAGATAAGTGTCTTAGGGCCCCTCGGTCCTATTCTCCCCAAGGTCTCAGGCAGCTGCACTGGAGAAAGCCTCCAGGTTGAGTCCAGCACACACTCAGCCTAGTCAAGCTGCCTCAGTGGGGATAGAGGCAAGGCCTGCGAAGGCTCCCGGAGCAATGCTTACACAGGGCTGACTAGGGGAGGAAGGTACTTCTCCAAATACCAACTGTATTCACTGGGAGCATACCAACTGCCACATGTCCTGTAACTGTTCCTGGTATAGGCAAAACAGAGGCTGAAGCTGAAGTTGTCTTATAACGAGAAGGAAGCAGCTGGCCTTTCCAAATAGCCTGTTTCTCGGTTTACAAAGATGCAATTACATTGCTAGCATATATCCCCTGGCAGTTGCATCTGGCAGGCCTGTGGGCTGGGGAAGGTCTGGAGAGATACTCACAGGTGCTCCAGGCCGTCCAGCCCTGAGAATGCTTTCTTAGCCACCGACTTAATCTTGTTTCCAAACAGAGTCCTGCACCAAAAAAAAAAAAAAAGAACAAAATAGGGGGGTGGCACACAGACAAGGGAGGGTCAGAAAGAACAGAACACACAATTAGGGTAGTGCTATCTGATTAGTCTGTCCAGTGACATGCAGGTAGAAATCCGACCTGTACTGAATTTAACGGTCTGAAGTATGCAGGCCTCCCCCTTTCTGAAATGAAATACTTTTATCTTTGTTAGAATTTAGCAGTGATGACAGGCTTGAATTGCATGCACCATCTCGCCTGAAAAGGTCCTTTGCCATGTTAAGTGGAAACCACCTTGTCCAGCCCAGATTGTCTCTAAGGACCATGCAAGGGGGTGGGGGGTGGGGTGAAGGTCAGCAGTGGCTTCACAGTAGAGGGGATGCTCGCTATGTCAGAGAGAGAAAGCAGAGTCAGAGAGGGTAATGAAAACTCTGGAAATGAAACTGCTGCCTAAACTGAACACTACATTCTGCAACAAAGGTTCTCTACAAAGAAGGCAAAACACCAAGGTGTCCATCAAGGTGGTTCTGTAGCTCTCGGCACCTGAGGCCCACACTGGCAGCCAGGGTACAGTGCGGGGACCTGCATCCTCAGGGCTTGCAAGAGATGCTGGGGTGCTTTGTTCTCTGTAACAAGATCCTGGATTTTATATGATGTCAATGGGCCAGAAGTTCATTAAAATCCTAGGTCCCAAGGATCCTTCAAGGCTAACCTCCAATGTCACCTAACTGCCCATATCCCTGGACTGCACACCCAGAAGCGTGCTGTTGTTTCAACGTTATTCCAATCCCAACCTGAGCAAGTGTTTTCTCCTAAGACACATCTGCTTCCCTGTTTCTCTACAGGGGTGAACCTAGTATGTCCTAGCCAATGGCAGTGAGAGGAAACAACGTTCCACTTCTTCCCTCGGCATCAGAGCACTCCTCCACCTCCTGCCGCACACAGGAATTATCTACTGGTGTCCACTTGAAGGTGGAGCTGACTTTACAGACCACCAGTGTATCTAAAGGGCTGGTTAAGAACATTAATTGCTGGGATAGGGACTTCTAGGCACAGCGGTCCAGGTGGTCAGGGAGAAAGCCAGGCTAGTCAGCCCCTCACTGGAAGGAAGGATTCCTTGTCTAGGGGCCTCTGAGCATTAGTGGAAACACCTGAGCTGGA
Organism: Heterohyrax brucei; assembly: GCA_028571685.1. Classification (NCBI taxonomy): domain Eukaryota; kingdom Metazoa; phylum Chordata; class Mammalia; order Hyracoidea; family Procaviidae; genus Heterohyrax; species Heterohyrax brucei. The sequence goes on along the minus strand of CM053158.1, from coordinate 58,617,922 downwards.
GGTTGGCTCTGACTTCAGTCCTTCGTCAGAAGGAGGGCTCACAGAGGAAAGAGCAGGCGCTAGCACCCCTGCCCCCCAAGGAGGAAAATAAAGGAAGTAATAAGAGCCTCGAAGAGAATCGAAGGGGCAGGACAGGCTGGGTTTCACCTGCTGCATGAGCCCCAGGCTCCGACATCACTAGGAAAGCGTTCCTGGTGGGCTTCCCAGGTAAGTACCAGGAAAGCAGCCGGTGCCAGGCTCACAGCAGAGTAGGCTGGACAGTGCCCAGGAGCCCCAGGAGGGCACACTTCCTCACCCCGCTCCCAAGGTACCGCAAACATGCAAGACCACCTCCCGGGGCAGTCGCACCAAAAGGGTCCTCCCAGTCCCCTCATTTCACTGGAAACAGACCCCTTCCTTCTCAAAGGTCCCCCAACCCCAGACAAAGCCAGCTTTGTTTTCTGCCTCCAGAGGTAAAGGGGCAAAAAGGCCAAAGATCCCTCTGCCACTTCTTTCCCTCAGAGGCAATCTGTGTAATGTGAAAACAATCTCATCCTGAGTTTCTACAACCTCTCTCAGTCTGAAAGTTTCCTTTTTAAAAACAAATAAACCAAGCATGTAGAAAACCTGGTGGCCACGCTAACAGATGTTCCCTAACCACAGAGCCAGACCAGCAAGGACAGCACTGGGCGCTCAATCCCCAGCTGGCCCCAGGACTGCAAACTTCTGCACTATTTAGTGGAATCACCCAGAAAGCAGACGCAGGAAAACGCTGAGCTTTACTCTGCCTATTAAACGTTAGTCACACTGACCTCCTGACGATGTGGGCAGGCTGTTATTTCCAATAGGGACAGGCTGTTATTTCCAACAGGGACAAGAGCAATAAAGCAAACTCTCAATTATGCAGAGTAAAGGATTACAGGCTCGGAAACTGTATGGGGTAGTTTTACTGTGTCCTCTAGCATTGCTGTGAGTAGGAATTGGCTCTGTAGTGACGGATTTTAATCATCCTGATTCACGGGGGCTGGGGGTTGAGCATGACCAGACAGTTATAATAAAGGCTGCTGAGCAGGGAGGGGAGGGCTGTGACCACCAGCCGGGAGGACGCTGGTTTACAAAGGACAGAGGAGACCTGGCCGCACCTGAGCCAGGCCCTGAAGGATGCTAGCCTGGCCACTCAACCCTCTCCTTCCCAAGGAACGCCACTGGAACCATGGGGTTGGCACTTGCATTCTTCATCATACACAAGCGACTAACTGTTCCTCTTTGCTGCTCATCTGCGATCTGGGAATTTTCCCTTCCTCTTCACATACTCACTCTGGGACACTATGCAGGCTCCAGCAAGTGCTTCACAAACACTGTGAAGCGGCTTTGGGGTAGGGAATGTAACTGTCATGGGAAAGCTGGGGAGAAGAAAGCAACTCAGCAGGCTCTTTGCCCTACCAGAGAGCTCCAGTTTGAAGAACTATCCAAAATGGCTGTGCACAGCAGCTGGAAACCTTAAGGGCTGGGCAGCATCCATCCAGCCTGCATGGAAAGAGGCCTGTAGTTCTGTTGCTCTCTGCTTCCTTTCTGGGAGAACATTTTAATTCAGGTCTGGCCTCTTGTGTGGTAGGAGAGCCAGTTTCCCCTTCCCATTCTCAACAGGGAGATCCTAGCCCAGCTGACATGCTCCTTGCTTCTTACTGGGTCCAGCCCCCGGAATTGGGGCAGTACAGTCTTGTGGCCCCTTCTCCCAGCTGGTTGTACAACAGCACTTTCCAGCAATACTCTGAGGAGACACAGTGGGGGAAGCGATCAAGAGCAGCATTTGCTCTTTTCTTCATGCAACAAATGTTTGGTCAACACCTGCTGATGCCAAGCACGGTGGTTTTTAACCAGAGCTGTGCACTAGGACCATGAAGAAATGTTTGCTTTTTGTTTTCCCTTTTAATGTAGACAATTACTAACTTCATCCAGGTAGACAAGAGAGCACCATCAGCGCCCCTACACTGACCCCCCCCAGTGACAGCATCAGCCACTCCAGCCAGTATGACCTCATCTCTACCACTTCTTACCCCAACCTTGCTAGACTGTGGATCCAAGCCACAGCCAAATCCAAGAAGGCAGGGTTTAAAAACACCGCCGTAACAATTACACTGTAACACATAAAATTGAGTTTGTATGTTTACTTGTATTACTGAATCATTAAGCTACAGTCTCCTCCAATTTATATGCATGTGTGTCTCTCTCTTTTAAAACACATGCAGAGGCTCTGGACTGAGATCCAGATTCAGTCTAACATTTGAGAATCTGTATTTTAACAGTTCACAGATGAGTCTCATGATTAAGCCAGTCTGAAAATCCTTTAGTAGAGCACATGTCGAACCACGTAAGGAAAACACGGTTTGCAGTCTCTTCTGGGGTATTCAGATAGAACTGCAGGGCCTGGTGCAGGGGGAGGAGGTAGAGGAAAACACGGGAGAAGACAGACAGCAGGCAATGAGGAAGGCCGCCCAGGATACCCCCGGTCGGTGCTCCGAGCCCACCCGCATGATGTTCTCTCTGTGGGAGGAGGAGCCTCCTGAAGCCTTAACAACCCAAGACGCTGGGCCACAACGTCCACCTCCCTGCCATCTCCCATCAGCGAGTCATAGATGCCACTGTCAAACTGGCAAGGGGTTTGGTTTTCAGTCCCTTTCCAAGCTTGTTGGTCTTCTAGTGAACAGGTGTAGGCCCCAGCCCTTGCTGCTCCTGGTTTTCCCAAAGCTTGCTATATATGGGTTAAAGGAGTGAGGGATGGAAAAAGAAAAAGAGGAAAGACTGATAGGCATTTCTGACATGCTATCAGTGCAGGAAACACGAGAAGAAAGCCAGTCCTCTGAGAACTGACACAGCTTATTCTTAATCAGTACCTCATAGATCACAGGTATGAAAAAAACCTCACTTTTCAAAATAAATCAGAAGCTTTTACTCCACAAGAAAGACCTGCCCCCCAAAGGCATTCTTGGATCCCCAGCTCACCTGTGCTCCCGAACACTGCACATCTGGATATGGGAACAGATGGGCACACCTCTGCTTACTGATCCCAGGGCCCAGATAGCACAGAAGGGACTGTTCGGTCCATCTTGTCCCTTCAAGTCTCTTCAGAGTGGCTAATCCACAGTGAACAATCAGACTACTTTCTGTGGTGTGCAGTGAAGCCAGTATCTGAGAGAATCAGGGTAGGATGGGAGAATGCCAGGCAATCCTGAGCCACCCACTAACTAGCTGTGTAGTCATGGGTAAAATTCCTTCACCTCTCTTTACTCAACAGAGTTGGGCCTGCCCTCATGACATTCACAGCTATAACATACACACACAAGTGCCTGGCACATTCTAGGTAATTAAAAAACACACAAACTCAGAACCTTAAAAAGAAAATAGATATTACTATTACCCTTATTAATGAGTGTTTCTTGTTTAAGATGAGGATTGATGACTAAAACACAGAGCTGTAAAACCATGAAGATTTACTGTTCACTTTTTTTATTGTGATTAAGTGAAAGAATGTAATCTAAATCAATTTTGCCTGCCTGCCTGCCTGCAACTCCATCTGCTCTCCTCACCCAGTGACACCACATTCCTCCTTTTCACACTACACTTCTAGCATCCTCTTAACGAGCACCTGTGCCCGCATCTCCACCCTTTTTTCTCCCATCTAGAAAGAAACCAGTAGGACAGCCTCTTATAGATGTATAAAACCATCTGGTACACACACCATATGCTCACACTGTGACCCCGAGTCCATTCTTGTCTGAAGACTGACCTCAGTACTGGTTTCTGGTCAGGGACAGCAGCAGGTCTAGGGGCCATGTTCCCAAGGGACCCTACAGGACCATCAATTCTGGTCTTCTGGTAGAGTTTCTGAGCTGCACCCTTCTTTTTCTCATGTTGCCTCAGAGTCTCTACATTGTGTCCCACATCATGACTGCTTTTGGTGGTGGCTGCCAGGCACCATCTGGTCCTGCTGGTCTCATGTTGCTACAGTCTCCCATTCACATGGCTCCTTCTGTCCCCTGGGATCTTCTTCCATTGTGTCTGATTTTCCTGATGATCATCTGTTCCAGGTGGATGAGACCACTTGGTGTACTTCAGATGACAGCTTGTTAGCCAACTTGACATCACTCACCAGTATAGGGTGTAGAAGATTCTCTTACGAAGGACTAGTTATGCCACTTGGCCTTGTCCCCTGAAAACATGGTCCTCAGACCCCCACACCTGCTGCTAAATTGTTTGAAATATTGGGTTGGGTTTAGAAAACCTTTCAGTCTATGGTGCAGTCCAGTTACGTTGATCCACTCTCTACTGTGTGCTGTCATTGCTTTCACCTAACCGAATTCCTATCAACAGTCTAATCTATGAACAATCCTTTCCCTCCCTGTTCAATCCCCATCTTAAACCCTGGTAGCCATCAAAGAGCCTTTCTTCTGTACATAGTCTCACTGTAAGTCCTTACAGCAGAGGTCTCATACAATATTTTTCCTTTTGCTGCTGACTGATTTCACTCAATATAATGTCTTCTAGTTGAAACCAGGCTATGAGATGCTCCCTAAAATCATAGTTGCTCTATATCATTGCATAGTGTTCCATTGGGTACATGTACCAGTTTGTTTATCCATTTATCTGTTGATGGGCACCTAGGTTGATTCCATCTTTTTTGCTATTGTGGACAGTGCTGCAATGCACATTCATGTGCATGCATCTGCTCATGTGGCTGCCTTTATTTCTGTAGCATATATTCTGAGCAGTGGGGTGGGATTGCTGGATCATATGGTATTTCTATTTCTAGCTTTCTAAGAAAGCGCCCAATTGCTGTCCAAAGAGTTGTACCCCTCTGCATTCCCACCAGCAGAATAGCAGAGTTCCAGTCTCTCTACAGCCTCTCAGCAATGGTTGTTTTGTTTTATTGATGCTTGCCAACCTTGTTGGGGTGAGATAGTATCTCACCGCAGTTTTGATTTGGATTTCTCTAATAGGTGCTCCTTGGAAACTATGGGACAGTCCTACTCTGTCTATAGGGTCACTATGAGTCAGAATCAACTTGACAGCACTGGGAGTGGGAGGAACAGCTACTGATAAACACTAGTGGCATAGTGGTTAAGTGCTATGTCTGCTAACCAAAAGGTCAGCAGTTTCAATCTGCCAGGTGTTCCTTGGAATCTCTATGGAGCAGTTTTACTCTGTCTTACAGGGTTGCTATGAGTGGCAATTGACTCAATGGCACTGGGTAGTAGCTAATGATTGTGAGCATTTCCTCATGTGTCTTTTGGCTACCTGGATGTCTTTGTTGGTGAAGTGTCTGTCCATCTCCTTTGCCTATTGCTTAACTGGGTTATTTACCTTCTTCTTGTTGGTATTTTGTCATACCTTGTACATTAAGGAAATCACACATCAATGCAACATGTAATTTGCAAATGTTTTTTCTCTTTCTGTGGGTAGTCTTTTAACTTTCTTCATACAGTCTTTGGACAAGCATAAGTGTTTGATTCTTAGTAGTTCCCATTTATTGATTTTTTTTCTGTTGCTCATACACTGTTGGGTCAGATTTTGTAGTCTCTCTAAGCCATGTATTAGAAATTCCATTGTTGAATCTATTTTCTCTTGTATGATCTTTATTATTCTAGGTTTGACATTTAGGTCTTTGATCCATTTTGAGTTGGTTTTTGTGTAAGGTGTGAGACATGGGCCTTGTTTCAGTTTTTTGCAAATGGATAAAGAATTTTGCAAACACTGTTAAAGAGACTCTTTACCCCAGTTTACGACCCTTGGGCCTTTGTCGAACATCAACTGTTCACAGGAGGATGGTGACATTTCTGGGGTCTCAATTCTGCTCCACTGGTCTATATGTCTGCTTTTTGTACCAGTCGCAGGCTGTTTTGACTACCATGGCAGTGTAGTAGGTTTAAGACTGGGTAGTGTGAGGCCTCCCACTGTGTTCTTCAGTAGTGCTTTATTTATCTCGGGTTTCTTCCCTTTCCAGACAAAGTTAATGATTTGTTTCTCCATCTCATTAAAAAATGATACTGGAATTTGTATTGGGATTGCATTGTATATGTAGATCGCTTTCGGTAAAACAGACATTTTCACAATTAAGTCTTCCTATCCATCAGCAAGGTAGGTTTCTCCACGTATGTAAGTCTCTTTTGCTTTCTTGCAGTAGTGTCCTGTAATTCTCCCTATATAGGTCTCTTATTTCTTTGGTTAGATTTATTCCTAGGTATTTTATCTTCTTGGTGCCTATAGTAAATGATATTGATTTGATGATCTCCTCTCTAATAGCCTCTTTGTTGGTGTAAAGGACTCTTACCAATTTATCTTATGTCCCAATACTTTGCTGACTGCTTCTATTCCAGTAGTTTATTTGTGGATTCTTTAGGGTTCTCTGTGTATACAATTGTATCGCCTGCAAACAGGGATATTTTTACTTCTTTTTTGCCGATGCAGATGCCCTTTTGTCTGACTGCTCTGGCCAGAACCACCAGCAACAGTGTTGAATTCAAGTGCTTACAGTGGACATCCCTGTCTAGTTTCCATTCTCAGGGGGAATTCTTTCAGTCTCTCTTCATTCAGGATGATGTAGGTGGTTGGCTTTGTGTAGATGCTCCTTAATGCACTGAGGAATCTCCCTTCTATTCCTATTTTGCTGAGAATTTTTAACATGAATGGTTGTTGGACTTTGTCAAAAGCCTTTTCTACATCAATTAACAAAATCAGCTGATTCTTACCCTTGTATTATTTATGTAGTTGATCACATTGTTTTTCTAATGTTGAACTAGCCCTGCATCCCTGGTATGAATCCAACCCAGTCATGATGACTTATTATTGTTTTTTAATATGTTGTTGAATTCTATTGGTGAGGATTTTGTTGAAGATTTTTGCATCAAGGTTCAAGAGTGATAATGGTAATTTTCTTTTTTTGTGGGATCTTTCACTGGCTGTGGTATCAGGGTGATGCTGGCCTCATAGAATGAATTTGGGGGTATTCTGTCCTTTTCCACGCTGTGCAACAGCCTCAGTAGTATTGGAATTAACTCCTCTCTTAAGAGTTTGGTAGAATTCTTCTGTGAAGCTGTCTGGGCCAGGACTTTTTTTTGGTTGGTAGTTTTTTTATTACATTTTCAATCTCTACTTTTGTGATGGGTTTAACAAGTTATTCTACTTCTCTTTGTGATAACTTTAGTAGGTGATGTGAATCTTGAAATGTGACCATTTCCTCTAGGTATGGAAATCTAGTAAGAGTACGGTTTTTCGCAGTATTCAATTATGATACTTTTGATTTTGTCTGTGTTTGTTAAGACATCTTCTGTCTCATTTCCTATTTGTTTCCTCCCCTGTTTTTCTTCTGTAAGTTTAGCCAGTGGCTTATCAATTTTGTTGATCTTTTCAAGAAAACAGCTTTGGGTTTTGTTAATTCTTCTGTTTTCTTATTCTCTAATTCATTTAGTTCCGCTCTAACCTTTACTATCTCTTTTCTTCTAGTGCCCGAGAGGTTCCTTTGTTGTTATCTTCTACTTGTTCAAGTTGTAGGGTTAATTCTTTGCTTTGGGCCTTTTCTTCATTCTGGATATGTACATTTATAAATTGACCTCTGTGCACTACTTTTGCTGTATCCCATAGGTTCTGACAGAATGTGTTTCCATTCTCATTTGATTTCATATATGTCTTTATTGTGTCTTTGATTTCTTCTATAACTCATGAATATTTGGGCAAGGTGTTGTTCAGTTTCCACAAGTTCAAATTCCCACCCATGTTTTCTCTGTTATTGATTTCAACTTTTTATGGTTTTCTGGTCTGAGAAGATGCTTTGCAATAATTCAGTGGCTTGAATTTTGTTGACACTTGCTTTATGACCTAATACGTAGTCTATTTTGGAGAATGTTCTATATGCACTGGAAAAGAAGGTGGACTTATCTCTTGTTGGGTAAAATGTTCTGTATATGTTGATGAGGTCTAGTTGGTTGATTGTCACAATAAGATCTTCTGTATCTTTACTGAGCTTTCTTATGGATGATCTGTCCATTATTGGAAATGGAGTGTTGAAGTCTCCTCCTACTGCTGTAGAGAGATATACTTCATTTTTCAGTGCTGTCAACATTTTTTAGATGTATTTAAATGCTCTAGTATTGGGTGCATAAATATTTAGTATTGTTATATCCTGCTTAAATACTTAACCCTTCAACAATAAATAGTGACCATCCTTGTCCATGATGGTGGATCTGACATTAAAATCTAGCTCATTTGAGATTAGCACTGCCACTCCTGCTCTTCTTTACATGTTACTAGGTTGGCATGTATCTTTCCATCTTTTGAGTTTATTCATGTCTTTGATTTTAAGGTGTGTTTCTTGTAGGGAATACACAGACAGATCATGGTTTTTCATCCAAGCTGCTATTCTTTACTAGAACATTCAATCCACTTACATTCAGTGTAAGTGGATTGATAAATACGTGTTTAGTGCTGTCATTTTGGTACTTTTAGTTTTGTGTTGTTGATTTTATCTTTGTTCCTCCTAATATTCTCTTCTGGGCCTTTTTTTTAATGGGTTTACTTTTCATCCTTTTCAGTTGCTGATATTGTTTATTGAGACTCCTTCCTGTATTATGTTTTGCACTTGGCTTGGCTATGTCGCATTGTTAGTTTGCTTTGCTGCTACCACTCTGATCCCCCTTAATGTTCTAAGTTTAAATCAACCTTTAACTTCTGTATATGTTCTTAATTTCCTCTCCATCTGAAAAGGTTATTACTACTGTAATATCTATCTTTATATTGTGATGATGTCATAGTTTTCATGTTGATATTTCTGGTCCTCTATTTTTAATTATTTTAGCTTTGATTGAGCTCTGTGACTTCCCTAATTGAATAGAACTCTGGATGCTGTGTCCTGCATTGCATCCCTAAGTACATACCTGATGCTGTTATTCTAAACAAAGACCTTCTTTCAGTATGTTTTGTAGTTTTGGTTTGTTTTTGCAAATCCTCTAAGCTTCTGTTTATCTGCAAATGTCTGAATTTCACTGTTGCATTTGAGACAATTCTGCAGGATATGTGATTCTTGGTTGGAAGGTTTTCTCCTCTAGGGCTTTGTGTGTCATCTCACTGCCTTCCTGCAAACATGATTTCTGCCAAGAAGTGAGAGGAAAGCCTACAGGGCTTCCTTTTGTTCATTAGTTTTGCTTTAAGCCTAGCTGCCTTTAAGGGCCTCTCTTTATGTTTCATTTTATTAAGCTTCATTTTAGTATATCTTAGTGTCTTTCTCTTGGCATCTGTTTTTGTGGTGTTTGATAAGCATTTTAACTATCTGATCTCTTCTTTCATGATGTCAGAAAAATTTTCTGCCAGCAATTCTTCAATAATTCTCTCTGTATTTTCTGCTATTCCTCCCTATTTAGTAACTCCAATTATTCATAAATTATTCCTCTTGATAGAGTCCCACATATTTGTAAATGCTTCTTTATTTTTCTTCTTTCTTTTCTCTGATTTCTCCTCAAAAATGCTGGTATTAGTTGCTTTATCTTCAGTGTTGCTAACTCTGTATTCCATTTCCTCAATGCTGCTCTTTTGGCTTTGCACTGAATTGTCTAATTCTGTAATTTTATGATTGATTTGCTGAATTTTGTCTTTGATGTTCTAGCAGTTCATATAGCTTACTTCATTTTTCATTTTGTTCTGCTGCAATCTGTTTGATCTCTAGAAGTGTTTTATACATAATTCTTATGTATATACCTCTGACAGTTTCACAAAGGATTCTTCATCTGGGAATTTTGATGCTACATTTTGGGAGTATTCTGGAGCCATGGTGGTCTGTTTCTTTAAATGGTTAGATATTGATTGTTGTCATCATGCCATCAAGAAGTTGTTCAATTCCTCTGGTGTTATGCCAATGGGAGCTGTGGCATAGTTCTAAGAAGGGGGTAAGAGCACTGCTAGATTTGTTTGCCAGCCACTGCTGCGTTGTCTCAGTGCAACTGCCTTATGTATAGCTTCTCTGGTAATACAGACTCTGTCAAGCCCCACCACGCTGCTCAGTTTCGTGGCTGGCCTCAGTTGGGCCTTCGGGTGGCGGGTCCCACCTTCTGACTGGTAAAGGTGGTGAGCTACTTGTGCTGACTCTGGCATCATGCCAGTCAAGACTATGCTGTAGCTCACGGAAAGAAGGATAGAAGGATGCCACCACACTTGACCATGATGGACCACTGCATTCTCTAGGTGTGCTTATCTTAAAAAACTCTTTTCTGCCGATACAGGCACTGTCCAGCAGCAGCTGAAACCAGACAAGCCCTCAGGGGTGTCAGGCTCCATCTCCTGGCTGGTAAAGATGGTGCCCTACTTATGGAGTCTCTGGGGGGCCATCAACTGATGCTACGAGGTGGCTCAGTGAAGGGTGGTGGAAATGGTGTCACCACACTCAGCTGCCAGTCACTGCTGTATTCTCTAGCTACTTTTACCTTAAAAGCTGCTTTTCTGCTGAGAGAGGCATTGATCATCTGTAACTGACAGTAGCCAGGCCGTTGGGGGTGGCAGGCAGTGCCTCCTGAATGAGAAAGATGGCGCCTCGTGGGCCGTCTGCAGAAGGAGGTATTAGGACACCACCACACTCAGCCACTAGCCACCACTAGGTTCTCTAGGTATGACTGTCATAAAAACACTTTTCTCCTGGGAGAAGCATTATCCAGACAGGCACTGTTGCTCAATGTGGGAGTTAGCACCAGCTGAGCTTTCAGGCATGGCTGATTCTGCCTCTCAGCTGATCGAGATGGCATCCTGCCTGAACCACCCTCCTACAACAAGGTACCATTATCTACAGCACAGCTTGGAGAAGAGAGGGCAGTGAGCACTGGTTCCCCTAGTTGCCAGCCGCTGTTTGATTCTCTAGATGTGACTCTTCGAAGCACAGTCTCTCTGCTGCAGTGTACACTGTTTACTTAGGCACTGCAGTTCAGCAAAACAGCCAGCCCATGCTAGGTTCACAGGCTTAGTTGACCTAGATCCAGCCTCCCAGTTAACACAGAAGGCGTCCATACCCGTAGTCCACTCAGCTGATGTGTCAGCAGAAAGGGGACTCAGTGAGCTGCTGCCTCATGTCTGACAGAGGTAGTTTCCCCTTCCTGTCACCGAGTACAATCTCACAACCCTACAACTCAGGTTGGGGTTCTCAGAATGTCCACACTGCTCCATTCAATTCTTTTTTGAGGCCTTAGTTCTCAGAGGGCATTGAGGAGACATACATCTAGTCTGCTATCTTGGTCCTGCCTCCTGCGTTCTGATGTTTTAAACAATATCTAGAAATGGAGTCAATGGGCAAGGCTCCTTTATGCAAAGAATAAAAAAATCTGAAAATACTTGGCAGCTATATGTTGGACTGATGTCTCATCTCCATAATCTACAAGGTACTGCAAAATATCAACAAGAAGGTAAATAACCCCATTAAATGATGGGCAAGAGACACACAGACACTTGACCAAAGAGGACATCCAGGCAGCCAAAAGACACCTGAGGAAATGCACATAATCATTAGTTATCAGACAAATCCAAATCAAAACTACAATGAGATACCATCTCACCCCGAGGTTGGCCATGATCCAAACAACAGATGCTGGAGAGGATGTGGAGATATGGGAACTCTTCTAAACTGCTGGTGGGATTTCCATATGGTATAACCTCTTTAGAAGGCAATTTGGCACTTCCTTAAAATGATGGAAATAGATAAACCATTTGATCCTGTAATCCCACTGCTCAGAATATATCCTACAGAAACAAAGGCAGTCACATAGATACAGGGACTTGAATGTTTATTGGAGCACAGTCCACAACAATAAAAATATGGAATCAACCAAGATGTCCATCAGCAGATACACGGATAAATGAGCTATGGTACATATACTCAATAGAACACTATGCAATGACAAAGAACAATGAGTTTGGGAAGTGTCTCATAACCTGGTTTCAATTGGAAGACATGCTGAGTGAAATCAGTCAGCAGCAAAAGGTCAAATATTGTCTGAGACTCCTGATATAAGGACTTAAAAAGAGACCTAAGTACAGAAGAAAAGACTTTTTGATGGCTACAAGGGTGGGGAGGAAGGGAGGGTTGGTCATAGATTAGATAGTTGATAGAAAATTGGTCAGGTGAAAGCAGTGACAGCACACAGCAAAGAGTAGACTCACTTGACTGGACTTCACCATAAACTGAAAGCTCTTCTAATTTCAAACCAATATTGCAAGGATAGAGCAGCAGGAGAGGGTTCTGACAACCATATTCTCAGGGGACACTGAGGTCAACTGGCATAACTAGTCTATCGCTAAGAGGGTCTTCCGTAACCCATACTGGTGAGTGGGAGTCTGGGGTCTTAAAAGCTAGCTAGATGCCATCTGAGCCAACTCATCCGGAGCAGATGATGACAAAGGACAACAAAGACATGAAGAAAAAAGACTGTTACCACCACATGACCACAGGACCCAGATAGTGCCTGGCCACCATCAAAGACAGCTGTGATGGGGCATACAATGTTGAGTCCAAGTGGCAACACAAGAAAAACAGGGGTGCAGCTCAAGAACTCTACCAAAAGACTACAACTGACGGTCTGACGTCTGGGGAATCTCCTGGGAGCATGGCCCCTAGAGCTGCTGCTGCCCCTGACCAGAAAACACTACTCAGGTCAACTCTTCGGACAAAAATGGACTTGACCTGGGGACATAATGTGACCATATGGTGTGTGTACTTTACGGTTCTATGCATTTATAGGATGCTGTCCTACTGGTCTCTTTCTAGATGTGAGAGAAGAGGGTGGAGAGGAAGGGATAGGAGCCTGTTAACAGGATACAAGTATAGAATGAAAAAAGAGAAGTGTGCTGTCACTGGACAAGGAGAGCAGAAGGAGCTGCAGATAGGCTAGCATGCAAAATTAATTTGGACTGTGTACTTTCACTTAATCAAAATTAAAAAAAAAAATCTGGCTGTTTTCATGTCAGTCACATTAAGCAGGAGAGAAGAGCCAACAGCCACCAGGCCTCTGACCCCAAAGAAGCCAAGGCCTGGGGAAATGGTGGGACTAATGGCCCAATCAGAAGGTGGGATGCCTCCCTCTTTTTCATGCAGACTGTTCTCCTCAAACAAAAGATGTTCAAGGAGCTAGTACTCCCTGCAGAGCCCAGAACAAAGGAAGCCAAACAATCATCTCCCTCAGCAGAACTGAAACTTCCAAAAGGGGATACTCACAGCTTGCTCAGGCTGTCAAGTCCTGTAAAAGCACCACTGGTGTCCTCTATTGTGCCTGAAATCTCATTATGGTCCAGATCCCTGGGGAGAAGACAGACAGAGAGCTCACCATCCAATCTGAGTTCTCAGCTCATTCATCAGTATGCAGGAAGGGAGCTCAAACTTACAGGAAATTTCTACTTTGAATCTAAAAACAGGTGAGAGCATTCTAGATGCCCAGTGTTTCACCTACACCTTGTTGTGTGGCTTCCAACCAAGTTGACATTAGTCATACCTGAAGCTTCCCCAGGTCTCCCATCTATTTGTTGTTTCCCAGGTGACCACAGTGAGCAAGGAGGGGGTGGGCAGACAGCACATGGGAAGGCTTCTTCTCCACCCTGAGTGCATGCATCTGGCTTTAGCGGTCAAAATCAGCCCCAAGGGTTGAAGGTTCCTTAAGGTCCCTGTTTGCTCTTACGTGAACCATAGTCCCTTTTCTGGACAAGTACCTGAAGAAGGTGACTTCTCTGGGGCCATCTCTGTGCTAGAAGTGGGCCTGGACCCAGAGCCCCTATCCCCCCCATGGTGGCTGCAGAGTACTGTCTGAGCCAGGGAGGATATCTAGGTGCAGAGTCAGACCTGTGAGCCACTTGCCAGATGGGAGGAAGGTGGCCAAGCTCCCCGCCTGGTCTCCTCCAACAGTGCAATCACAAGGGTAGTGAATCAGCTTCCTCCCGCCCCTTCTACCACCAGGTCACAGCCCCCAGACAGGTCCCATTCTACTACATTCAGCCCCAGCCAACTCTACACAGGTTCCTGGTCCCTAACACTCCTTCCCTGAGCCTAGGATGTGGGGCCAAGCAAATAAAAGGAATGCTGCTCGAGACCCTGTGTGAGCCCTGAGAGGACTCAGACTGCCAGCAAAGGAGCTGACTGAAAAGCCACACGTGTGCTGTGACTGCTTTTAATAGCAGGAAGCTCAAGGAGCTGAACTGCTGCTGCTGGAAGTGACTTCTGCGTTTAGTAAACGTAGATAGAGACAAACGTGTCTCTATCATCTCATACTGCAGCAGGGGATCAGGGCTGTGGCACTGTGTGCATGTCTCCCGGTACTTGGCCCTGGCTGTGGAAGTTTTTCTCTTTTTTCTGGCTTGCCCACTCTGAATATTCCTAGTCTTGTTAATTAAGCCTCGTAAGGCCTCACAGGCTGACCTCAGTGTGGATGGCCTGGTATCTGGGAGCTTTCGGGCTCAGAGTTAAAGCCCACTGCTTTCTCCACGTGCAAGCTCAAAGGCCTTCCTCCCTCTGGAATCTCTGCAGTCAGCAAGCCTGGGAAGGAACCCCCAGAAGCCATTGCCCGTTGTCTTTCAGAAACATCTGTTTTGAGGATTTATGCCAATAGACGCCTGCAAGTTCACGAAAGCCAACAATTGACAAGTTTTGTGGTGAAAGTCCCAGAAAAGCACCCTGCAGCAACTTCCTGCCACCCCACTTAATTAGGGACCTAGAGGGAAGCGACAGTATCACCTCCATTTTGTTAAGTGGCTCCCAGTGAGGCTGCAGGAAAGCCACGGAACTCCCTTCAGAAATCTCCCTCAGCAGTGAGGAATCCTGGGACACACTGTGTGCTGAAGAAGTTCAAACGCTCACCCTGAAAGTGGGACTTCAGTTACCCCTTGGTTCAGATACAGCCTTTGGGCCTTATACATGGAAGCCAGAACCAGAAAACTCAGGACTGGAAATAGTAAGCCCATGGCTGCTGCCCGGGAGGCTTCTCCAAGCACTTGGCCTGGGCAGTTTTCCCCAACCACAGGACCCCAAAGTCCTGCCAAGCGCACTGCAGGAATTATCACTCGATAACAGCAGTTTTTTCAAGAGTCATCATCACTCTGCAAGCACTAGCCTGAGGACAGTGAGAGACACTTTTCTGCTCTGACAGTTCCTTTTTAATTGATTACATAAAAGCTTGAGGCTACACACGTAACAGTTCAGAAGCAGAGCCAACAGTGACTCCAAGCAAATGAAAAGAGAATTCAGCTGAGTACTAAATTTGTTCCGCTCTGCTCCCCCAAGTGGGCACCCCTCCTTCCTCTGTCAACCCCAAGTGAAAGACGTACAAGACTCTTAGGCTTTTGAGTCCCTTGAAGGCTCCTTCTGCAATGTGGCTGATGGAATTATGGCTGAGCCGGAGGATGTGCAGGCTACTCAGATCAGCCAGGCTCTCCTCGTCCAGCCGGCTGAGGTTGTTGAAGGACAGAATCCTGAGGAAGACAGGGAAGGCAGATGTCACCATCAGGTCACAGGGGCTTGCTTACCCTCCCTTTCCTTTTCTTTCCTCAACACCACCGTCATCTGAGTCACAATAGTAGGGCACACACACCGACAAGAATCTCAACAGCAAAAGTGGTCATGCGGCTAGAACCCCATCGTGGCCTAAAACCCAGGGAGACTGTCTCCTGGGAAGGTCCTGTAGGTCACAGAAACAGAAGATCCAAAAACTGTGAGGAACACAAAGACCTGCAAGTCTCCAGTCGTTTTTTGCTGGTGTCCACGGCTGGCCCTGATTCAGGTTAAGAAAGGCCTCCCACTGCAGTGACCGAGACACTCTGGACAGGAGCCAGTAAGCAATGGTCCCCACAGCCCAGCAGAGTATGAGAGTTACCAACTCAGTTAGACTCCGTGGGTCAGCCAGCAGAGGGCACCCCTAGCCTCTGCCTGGGACAAACCCACCACACACCACACCTGGGCAACCCCCAGGGAACTCAGCAGTCCAGTGCCTGGCTCCCTTGTTCCCAAGCAAGTCAGCGTCTCAGCAGGAGCCACCTACTGCATCCAGGGCTGGGAACATGCCCCAACAATCATACACCCTCCCTGCATGTCAGAATCAAGCCCCCTTCCTCACAGCTTTCTGGCAGAGGAGTCAGCAACCTTTGAAAAATGGGCAATTGGGTTGGGGCAGGAAGAAGGAAAATAAATCCAGAGAAGATTAATGAGTTTTTAAAGGCTGCAGGGAGCTACATTCTTTCCCTCCTGGAGAAGTCAGCCACAGTGTCTGTCAGTCACAAAGTCCTGGCAGAAGATCAACCTTACAGTCTCACCTGCAGTTAACAAATTGAGCTTCAAAGAGGCGGGGAACCAACATGATGGAAAATCACCCTAAACCTGGCTCTAATATCACGTGGACATCAGGCGAACTGTTAAGTTCCTACGGAACACTTGCATGGCCTTTCCTGCCCCTTATGAAGGACACAGCAGTTCCACACTCTCTGCCAGACAGACAGGGGCACAGGCAACTCATGAGTGCCCTGGAAGAGAGCTGCGTGGCCTGTCAGCACCCCTCAGGTGATTCAGAGACAACTGCTTTTTGTCTCCCTAATTAGACTGGCAAGGTCTGGGAGACTCAGAGACCCTTCCTGCTTCCCCATCACTTCTAGACCCGGCGCTTAGGAAACCAGCAGCCCAGGAGTTCCCAAGTGGAGCATAAACACTGCCACAGCCTGGAGAAAGAGCTTGTCAGGAGCTAACCAATGCTGCGTGAAAGCACCACACAACTACACTGCTTCACAGTGCCAGGAAGCTAAATCCAAAAGGTGAACACACACACACACATCCAAGGAAACTCAGTACAAAGAAAGAGACAAGGCAACTGTTTTTTGCACTCGGTAATGATAGATTTGTTGAAATACAGATGACTGGCCTGTGTGGTGTGTCTGCACATGTGACAGGAGGGGAGACAGGACACAGACGGAAAGGTAAAAACACCACTTGTGAGAACCAACATTGTATCTGAGTACTCCCTTGAGTCAGCCTGATAAATTTATGGCAAGAAGGAGGCCTGGGACTCAGACAAGCACTCATTTACCTCAGTGGGTGAGTCCTTCCCTACAGACAATCCCAGAAAAACAATAAAAAAGAAGAAAAGAAAGCATGCCCAAACCCTAGTGGACAAGGAACTGGAAACGAGAACAAGCGTGGTGAGGGCCTGTCCCGCCCCCACCTCCAGCCAGTCTTCCCAGCCTGCCACTCGGACTTTGGTTACCAACAATCTCATCCGCACCTGACAGGCCGAGACCAGTCCTTGCCCTTGAGGGGAGAGCTGCTGTGAGCACTCATGTCCCAAAACCCTGGCCACCAGGTTCTCTGCAGTTTAGTTCTGACCTGGGACCCCTGTCTGGGGACCCCAGAAGGGAGGGAGTGTGCATCTTTCAGTCTCCTGTGCAACCAAGTGAAACAGGAAGGAGAAGAGGAATGGATTCACACACCTGTCCCTGAGGTCTGCTTGTTGCCTCTGGGTCCTGCTACGGGCCTGGCTGACTGGGGGACCCATCCTCCCTCCAGAATGGGGCTACTGGTCGGCCACCCTGCCTCTCAACTCCCGCCCCACCCAACCCTGTGGGCCCGTGCTGTGGAAGGAGCCAGGCCGAGAGCTTCCCGGGCTCCGGAGGACGCATCCACGGCAGCACCTCCACACACGGTCAGGGGCTGCGGTGGTGGCACTTACAGCTCGTGCAGCTGCTGGCAGAAGCTCCAGCCATCACGGTTGATGCGAGAGATGGAGTTGTTGCTGAGATGGAGCTGGTGCAGTGCTGTGAGGCCGTAGAGCGAGCCGCTGTTCACTTCCATCAGGCTGTTGTACTCCAGGTGCCTGCAATGACAGCCCATTAGGATGAAGCAGCCCCACGGCATCAGTGAGGAGCCTGATGATGGCAGGCACAGCTGTCGGCAGGGATTCTGCTGAGCACTTTACCTGCAGTGTTCATCCACGCACTCAACAGACAAGTAAGACCGATACTGTACTGGGCACTGAGGCCAGCACTGGGGACATAATGGCACATGAGAGAACTGCAGTCGTTTCTCTTGCTCATGTTCACTCTCAAGTGTATGTGTGTGGATGTGCACACGCATGCAGGCACACCACACACAGCAGGTAGAAGCTGTGCAAAACAACTGACAGTGGTAAGGGCCAAGACAGAATTGGGAAAGCTCAGAGGGTCGGGGAAAGTGCCCAGATGTGACCTTTTAAGCCGAAACATTAAGAAGAGTAAAAGCGATCCAAACAAATGGGTAGAGCGGTTCCAAGCAGACGGCAGAGCAAGGGCAGAACCCACTAAAGGACGGGAAAGAACAAAGGTCTGAGACAGCTTTTATCACCCGTATCTTAAAGAGAAGAAAACAGAGGCTGAGAGTAGCTCATCAGTCCACAGCTTAGCAAGTAAACTGGGGGGGAGCACAGAATTCAAACCAGGGCAGACTACCAACATTTGGGCTCTGGAACACTGTGCTGACAGACACAGCTTGTGCTCAAGGGATAACTTTGGTTTAAACTCTAATTTTGCCACTTGCTGGCTGAATGTACCAGAGCATCTGTAAAGCAGAAACATCATAAATATCAAACTTCATAAGGCTGCTGGGAGATTTTAACACAGTGCTTAGAGCTTTACTTCTCAACAACTTGATCATCTCCCCACTTCTCAGCACAGCACACCCAGGCTGAGGATAACTTGGCTCTGTATGACCAGACTCTTATCCAAGTTACTCTCACAAGCTCTGCTCCAGGCTCAATGTTACGGGGGCTTTCAACAAGCAGGCTCTGCTTTTTCCCATCTTACTTTCGGCCACTGCTCAAAAAGCAAGCACTTAATTTATAAATAACCTCTCAGACAATTCATTTCCCCCACCTTATATACAGTTGTTTAACATAAAAACCAAATGGCTATTTGCTAACTCTAATTTCTTCAGTAAATCCAAAGATTCTCATTTGATCTTGGCCTACACAGTACACCATCACCCACATTTCGAAGTCCAAAATGACAGTTTCAAGGATGTGTCAGTAAATACTTTCTTGACAATATGAAAACTGAACTACAGCTAAGCAAAGGTAGAAGGTGAGGTGAGCGAGCAGCAGAGTGTTTGTCCTCGCACTATAGCTTGTGCTGGACGGGCAGTCATCAAGAGCTGCTTCTGGTCTCACCCAGGGCTTCTGTTTCCCTTACAACGGTAACAAATAAAGGATATAACAGGAACGACACAATTTGCACAAAATGGAAATGAGAAGGCGGTGTCAAGAGACAGCTAAACCCCGACTGTTTACAATAAGCAATCTCAGGTGATAAATATAGTGGTACATGTGCATTAGCTTGAAGACTAGCAAGTAACCACCGGAACAAATGAAAACAGAGATACGATGTCAAGTTACTGCCTCTTGGGAATGAAGAGGGGGAAAAGGGGAATGACTGCTTTTCTTTACTATCTATTGTATTTAACTATGTGTACATGCTGTTTCTGATTTTGTTAAAAAAAAAGGCTAAATTACGTATTTCAAAATAGAAGATCATCAGTAGTCTTTTATGTATGCTTTGCTGTTGTTCTACATTACTCTGGCAAAAGCGTAAGCTCTCCTATTGTATACATCTGGCTGAAGAGAACGCTCCCTTGATAAAAGCTGAACATCTGCATGGAGTCCCTTGATTAGTTCACAAGACATAAATAAATCTCTCAGGATGAACTTCACATTGTTGGCCCACCTGCACGTCAAGAAAGACTGTCAAATCCAAGAGCTAGGAGAGAAGGAACTTCCTGTGGTGTGTGGGAGAAGGAGAGGAGGTGGGGAGGGAATCAGCTATGCATTCATTACGGAAGTGGGAGCGGGGAGCAAAAAGCAGGGAGGAAGGGAGTAGGCCCAACCAAAGGGCCTCCTTGTCCCTCCCCATCAGCCCGACCTACCTGACCTAATTCACTAACACCTCCCCAAGCAATTTTTCTGACCAAAGAGTAAGTCAGATTTGGCCTAGTCACTAAAGACACAGAAACCAGCGCTGGATCCAGCTGAGGTCACACACAATCTTGCAGGGCAGGGTGCTGGGTTCAGTTCTCCATGACATGCCCAGTGCTCAGATAAATGAATGCATGCCTGATGTGCCCGCACCACAAAGCTGGGCCCACCCAGAGCCTGCACTTACAGCACATGCATGTTAGACAGCCCCCAGAAGGCTCCATCTGTCAGCTTGCTGATGTTGTTGCGCTGAAGCTTCAGCACCTCCAGACTGTCAAGTCCCTGGAAGGTCAGGCCCTCGATTAGCCGTATCCGATTCCGATTGAGGTCCCTAGAGAAGTGAAGGCAACAGGTTCACAGCATCCACTCCACACACCTTATGACCACCCCATGAAATCCTGGTTGTGTCTCCTAAGCCAACAGCGAAAAACTCATCAAATGGGGCTCCATGGAAGCTGGAGCCCACACCCCTGGGTCATACCCCTCCTCACCTACTGACAAGGCAAAGGGCACCACTGGTACTGAGTGACAGAGGAGGGCTGCACTGCCACGTAAGCCATCCCCACATACCCTGTGAGTGTGTGAATGTGGGCTCACAACACCCTGTCGTGAAGCACGTCCCTGACGCCGCTGTGAGGAAGTGGGCATGACTCAGGTGTGAGCTGTCTCTCAGCTCTGTGACAGAAACCCTCAAGCCAGGGAAGGCCTAACTACTGGGTTTCAAATGACCATCACACTTCCCCTCGGGGTATTTAACAAAATCTCTACTTCGTGAGAGCCCTGGTAGCTCCGTGGTTAAAGTACTTAGCTGCTACAAGAATCCACCAGCTACTCTACAGTGGAAAAGCAAGGCAGTCTGCCTTCATAAAGATTTATACTCTTGGAAACTTTATGAGGCAATTCTATTTTGTCTCACAGGGTTGTTATGAGTTGGAATCGACTCCATGGCTATATATGTATATATGTATACATATATATATACAGGCTCCATTTATGGAGGGAAGTTACTGCATTTGGCAGCGGGAGTGGGGGCAGGGTAGAGACACTATGGAGCGTACCCATTTGGCTTCCAGCCCCAGAGTGGGAAAGCCTTCATCAGCCAAAAGCCGCTGGGAATCTGGGTGGGCTGGATCCACCAGCAGCACAGGAGCAAGGGGAGGAGTGCACAGGGCTGACCAGAAAGTCCTCGGTTTTCCCCAAATATTTCTGCAGCGTCTCATGACCCTGCCCTACACAGAGCCTGCTGAGTATTAACGAGACAGACCTGCTCTAAGGACTAAAAGGAGCAGGCCTCTGGCAGTCACAGTGGGGCATGGAACAGATGTGGTGTGAGGCTGGGGCCACCAAATCGGGCCCGAAACTATTCTTTTGTTCTACTGAATCCCAATTTTTAATATCAGTTTATTTGCCTTAGATACACTCTTCAGCTAAAAAGAAGGCACAGAGAACAACCAGGGAACAAAGAGTCCCTAATCGGTTCTGCTTAATAGAAAACTAAAACCAAAGCTGTGGCTGTCAATCTTATTCTGACTCACAGTGACACTACAGAGGATTTCCTAAATCCAAAACCCTGTGCCACTCCAGGAAGGCACTTAAATGTGGTTATCAGAAGTACAGTTATTTAGGACACACACTATAGTGACTGCCTGCTCAACACCCCTAGCTACCATGACCAAATAGCCCATGCATCCATCAACACCAGCCAACCGGCAGGATTCCACACTTCATTCTGGAAATTGCCATGAGAACATTCATACATTTAGTGAATCTTTTTCTCAGGGATCTGAGGCAGGCCACGGGCCTGAGACCCCAGTTCCTAATTTGCTTCTATTAGGTGTTATCATAGAGCCATTAATGATAGTTTGTGCAGAGCTCTACTGAGGGGGAGTGAGGAAGGAGGGGGGGATCGGATACACGGTCCTTGGGGAAATGTGGCCTCTATACAGTTTGGCCAACCTTAATTAAAGTGCAGGCTTCCATACTCACAGTTGAGTCAGCCTGGGTAACTTGAATGCTTTCACAGGAAGCTGGGTGATCCTGTTTTTACTCAGGCGGAGCGTTAGCAGCGACCGTGACAGACCATCGAATGCTCCTGACTCCAGGGTGCCAATCCGGTTGCTCGCCAGGTTGCTGGAATGGTTCAGAAGAGAAAATGTTGTGGTCAGCAGGATGCCTTCCTCTTCCATCAAAGGCACAAGACTCACTTGCATTGGGAAAATGAGAGAAATCCAGAAAGAAAGGTGTCCACTGAAATATCTGTCCTCACTGAGCTGTGGACAACATCTTAACCCCAAATGGGCAACTGGGAAATGCAGGTTATCATAACTGCCCAGTGAGTGCCCTGAGGTAGCACTGCTTCATGCCTATCACAAACTGAACTTCCTCCACCAACCATTCTGACACTAGTCCAGCCATCAGTCTCTTCCTCACCCGAGCATTATATACAGCTCAAGGTATGAAGCAAAGAAGTCATCTGAGACCCAAGATCAGAGTGAATTTAATAAATTAGGTAAAAAGCCTTTAATTAAAAAAAAAAAAAACTTTATTGTGCTTTAAGTGAAAGTTTACAATCCAATCTATCATATAAAAATTTACACACATTGCTATGTAACTCTGCTTGCTCTCTCAACACTGTAGCAGCACACTCCTTTCCATCCTGTATTTCCCTTGTCCATTCAACCAGCTCCTGTCCCCCTCCACCTTCTCATCTTGCCTCTGGAGCTGCTCAGTCAGTCTCATGTATCTATCTACTTAAGCCAAGTATGATTCTATGTCTTAGAGTCTAGTCCAATCTTTGTCTGAAGAGTAGGCTTCAGGATTGGTTTCGATTCTGGGCTAACAGACTGTCTGTGAGCCAGGTCTTTGGGGGGTAGGGGCAGGATGGGGGACATCTTCTAGACTGTTGGACATCATGTCTGTTCTGTACACCTATTTTTCTCCTGCTGCATCAGTGACTCTACGTTAAATTCCCTGTCAGGGCAGTCACTTGGTGATGGGCCAGCACAATCTAGTCCTGGTCTCATGCTGATGTAGTCTCTGGATTATGGGACCCTTTCTATCTGCTGGGCTCATATTTCCTTTGTCTTTGACGTCCTTCATTCTCCACTGCTCCAGGTGAGCTGGGACTAATTGATTGTTCTTAGATGGCCACCTGCTCACTTTTAAGATCCAGGCCCCACTCACCAAAGTGGAATGCAGAATATTTTCTTAAAAAACTGTTGTCTGAGGAGCTGCCCTCAGTAATGATTTATGACCAGGGGCAGCACCAGGTCTAGAGGCCCATGCTCCCAGGGCAACCTCAAGGCCTTCAGACCATCAATTACGGTCTTTTAATGGAGTTGTCAGGGTGTACCTCTTCTTGTATTGCCACTGGGGCTCAACTTTGTGAGTCCCATCATGGCTGTCAATGGGGAGGCCGGGCACCATCTGGTTCTTCCGGTCACATGTTGATGTAGTCACCCATTCACGTGGGTCTTTCTGTCTTCTGGGTTCTCTTTCCCCCATGTCATTTTTGTCCTTGGTGATATCTGTTCCTGCTGAGTTGAGACCAGAGTGACCACACTGTGTGTGCACTTTATGGTTCTATGCATCTACAGGATGTTGTCCTACTGGCATCTTACTAGAGGGGAGTGGAGAGTGGAGAAGAGGGGAGAGGAGATTGTTAAGAGGACACGACATACACAGAACAGAAAGGAGGACAGTGCTGTCACCAGACAAGGAGAGCGGTGGGAGCTGCACATAGGTGGGCAGGCAAATTTAAACCGGACTGTACACTTTCACTCAATCACAATAAATAAATTAAAAAAAAAAAAAACCCAAGAAAACTGTTGTCCCAATTGACCTAAATATCCCTGAAACCATGGTCCCCAGACTGCTGTCCCTGCTACTCTGCCCTTCAAAGTATTAGGTTGTATTTGGGAAACCTCTTAGCTTCTGGTTTAGTCCAGCTTTGCAGACCTCCCTTATACTGCACAGTCCTTCCTTTCCCCTCACCCACTTCTTACAGACTACCTAATCATTGACTATATTTCTCCCTCCCTCCTAACCCTTGTAACCATCACAGACTATTTTCTTCTGTGTTTAAACCTTTCTTGAGTCCTTGTAATAGTGGTCTCATATGGTACTTGTCCTCTGGCAACTAATTTCACTCAGCATGATGTCTTCCAGATTCCTCCATGTGACAGGTGTCTCCCAAAGTCACTGTTGTTCTTAATCTGTGCATATTATTCCATTATGTGAATATACCACAGTTTATCCAGTCATCTGTGGATGGGCACCTAGGTTGATTCCTTCCTTTTGCTATTGTGTACAGTGGTGTAATAAACACTGGTGTGCATGTATCTGTTTGTGTGACAGCTCTGATTTCTCCAGGATACATTCCAAGAAATGGGACTGCTGGATTGTATGGTATTTCTATTTCTAGCTTTTTAAGAAAATGTCAAATTGATTTCCAAAATGGTTGTACCATTTTACATTTGCAAGTGTCCTAGTCTCTCCATAACCTCTCCAACATTTATTATTTTTTTGATTAATGCTAGCCTTGTCGAGGTGAGATGGTATCTCATTGTAGTCTTGATTTGGATTTCTCTGATGAAAAGCCTTTAACTTCTAGGTGGATTTGATGACTTACATAATAAATGTGTATAAACCAAGTCATTTTAACAATTCTAAATACCATGCCCCCCCCACCCGAAAAACGATTTAAGGAGATGTGCAGAGTCTCTGGAGAACCAGCAACACTTCAGTAGTACACCTATATTCACAGGACTGTGTACACATGTGAGGCATATCCTCTCACAATACGGAAAAGGCAGGTTTTATCATTTCTCAAGAGGCAATGGATGGTACAGCTAAGATCTGTACATTCCACTGTATGTAAATTTTATCTCAAGTGATTGAAAAAAAAAAGAAGAGAGGAGTAAGGGGGGAAGAAAAGCGAGAAACATTAAGGCAATTCTTGTGAGCTGTTACCTCCCACTGTCCCTAGACAAAGGCTGCTCTCTTGAGCACACATGCACAAGAGAAAGACCATAGAACCTTCCACAGTGGAGACGACAAGAGACAGAATGAGGCCCAGAACAGCACACAAAAGGATTCTTTGCAAACACAGGACTACTTGTTCTTAATACTTCAGATTAGAGAAGAACAGACTGTGTGATCAAGAGACACTGGCCAGTATTTGCCCCAAAAGCCAAGTTCTTGACACTCTTATGCAAGGAGAGAAGGTCCCACAGCACTTCACTTCAGCAGTTCCTGGTTTCTTTGTCCCAAGCAAGCAGGTGTCAGGTGTCAGCAGGACACCTTTTCAAAAGCCCCACTACGGACTGAGCATTGCCACACTGGCTCAAAGAGTCTGGGTCTCCTGTCTCCAGTTCTGATGCCCCAATGCAGCCTGTTCTCTTCAGGCGCTTTACTTGGAAAAATCAGTGTGCCAGGCCCCGGCCTCCCAGAAAGGATAGGTCACAAAGACCACTCAACCAGCCTCACAAAGGCTGTCCACAATTATTCAGGCACAGCAGTAACTCAGGGAATGAAAACTACCATGTGATTTGAAAACGTCTCTTTAGCCTGTTGGTTTCTTCCCCAAACCAATGTTTTCCTACTGAAAGTGGTGGATTAAAAAGATACCAATTTTCATCCTTCCCGCCTACTTTCTGTTGAGGCTGAAGACAGGGCACTGAAAACAGGTAAAAGAAAAAGAGACCAACAAAGAAACCTCAAGGGCCCTGAGAACCTACAAAATGGAATAACTCCCTCTCCAGTACCCCAACTGACTTACTCAAATAGGGCATGGGATTAGAAGGATAAGCTTTCTGATAAGACAAGCCTTGTCTACAAGCCTTCCTAGGAGGCAGCCCAATATAATGTACGGGAAACAGACTTTTAGTCAAGATGACCTGTATCTGACTCCCGGAATGTCCTCTTTTGACTGGGGAGTGCCCTTAGCAGGCTACTTAGCTTCAGTGTCCTTTTCTGTGTGTGAAGGTAGAGTTAGGCTCTAGGATTAGGAGATGCTCTCTAATCAAGGTGAAGAGAAGGCAGGGAGCCTACGACTCTGCCCTGTAGACAGAAGTTGATGGAAGTCTGCAGAGTGCCCACAGACTAAGGAAGGCCTTTGCTGAGATGGAGAAGCAGCACTCATTCTGTTTGGAGACCTGGGTGCTAGTGACAGCTGTTAGCCACCCTGGGAGCAGGAGGACAGACATCTGTGGCAGAGCAGAAGGCACTTACAGCTCCTTTATGTGCAGGCCAGGGGGAAAGCAGGTGCTCCGGATTTCCGTGATGTCATTCGAACTCAGATCCAACACTTCTAAGGAAAGGTAAGCCTTCAACTGACTCTCCTCCACACTGCGAATCTTATTGTGTTGCCTGAAACACAGAAGAACAAGCAACTTGATTATTTAGTTTAGTGAAGAACCAACTGCCCTGGAGTCAATCCTTACTGACCATGACACCCCTATGTAAGCCAGAGCAGACCTGTCTTCGTGGCTGATTTTTCTGAAGGAGACTCCCAGGCCTTCCTTTCGAGACACCTTCAAGTGAACTCGAACCACCAACGTTTTGGTTAGCAGCTGAGCATATTAACTGTTTGCACCACCCAGGGACTCCAAAACAACTATAGGAGGCTGTAATTACCTTCATCACTTCCTTCAGACACCTTTTGCTTAACTGTTCTAAAATGTGACCTCTCATTCCTCCCATCAAGTTTTTATATGCTGGCTGGGCATTTCACAGGACACTGAGATTTCTGTCTCTTTTCTCTGGAAGTTTCTCTGTCAAAGTGTGTTTTTCCCCAAGGGTGAGAACACAGTGGTGATACGTGAGACCATGCAGAGACCAATGCAGAGACCAGTAAGACATAATACGGGACTATCAGCCAGCTCCTGATCTAGCTCTCCTTTTACTTCTCAGAACCTAATCCAGTCCCACAAACTACAAGACTACAGGGACCACAGCCCAGAGTACAGCTTAATCCAACTGAACGCATCATTACGCACCTTAGATTTTACTGACATGGACCATGTTCCAGGCTTGGAGATTGGAACAGGGGATTAAAAAACAAAGGAGATGATGAAAATCCTGATCATCTACCAAGAGAAACAGAACTGTCTAATGATTCAAATTGGAGTCAAATCCCCCGAACCTCCCGACTCTGCCCCTCAATAGCTCCTCTGTGCCTCTGTTTCCCTGTCTGAACAACGGGGCCCACAATCCTTCCTTGAATCTGCTGGACAGTAGCACAGGCCTCTGGGTACCAACATTCACTCACTCTGGCCAGATTCTGAGTAAACAGTATCAGCATCTCAGGCCAATCAAAGCACTCCTGAACACAACACAAGTAAGCCAGGCGTCGCTTATGAAGTAGCATCTCCTTTAAACAAACACTTGATCAAATGAGTTCCAACAGCCACAAACAAGGCCCTCTTTCCCAGCATCTCTGGGCTTCTCATCAACTCCTTTATTTTTTTCACAAGTCTCCCAGGCCCTGGACTCAAATATCCATTTACAAGGGCACAGCTCCACACACAGTACCAGATCCATAGAACGAAAGGGCACTGTTCCCATCACCTCCCTGCTCTCCCCCAAAACTACTTCCCCAGATTCTGTATTGAGTTTGCTAATAAAGATCATCTCTTCAGTTTTCCAACTCCAAAAGAAAAAGAAAGGAAGAGAAAACCTTTATTATGGAAAGTATGGGAAGAAAAGAACAAGAAATAATGGCAGCGGACCTGGGTCTTCTCCAGGAACTTTGAATGCAGTACCAGGGAGCCAGGAGAAGAGGAAACTGAGTGAAGAAAGAAAGGGGCACTGTTGGCCCAAAGTCACAGAAAGAAGGCTCTGGCATGGGCAAGGCCAACCCAGTCCACGGGCCCAGGGACAGCTGCGAGCCTCTGACACTCCCCCACGGGTTCCTGTTCTCTTATCCTCTCTCTACCCACTTCCTTCATAGTCCCTTTGCCTCCCCTTTCATCTTACTTCTTTCTTTCTTTTCAGCTTGTTATTAACTGAACCAAACAACTCCTGGGCCCCCATTCTGCCCTAGCCCTGAATAAAAGGCACTGTGATGCAGACAGGACTTGTTCACACACTAGAAGAACGTTCCCAATGTAGCAGAAGGGGCAGCCATGGAGACGGGAAGCCCCACCGCCTGGGGTGAGGGCTACAGCCAGGATGGAGGAAAAGTGCTGGAAGCTGGAAGCCCACAGGGGAGGAGCACTGAGAGAAGGGCTGGAGCAAGCACACGGTGGGAGAGAGACAGCTGGGCAGAGGCCAGTAGTGGGAGCTGCCTGGAGAACGAAGGACCACCTCAGGAAATACCTCCCAGGCCAAGCTAAGAAGTCAGAAATCTACATCACAGTGATCCAGGTGAAAAAGGGCAAGCCCTTCCACACACAGCTTCACTGCTCCACCTCTTCTCCACCCTCATGCACTCTTCCCCTCACTGGTCCGCAAACTTGTTGGGACAGACTCCTGCCTCAGGACACTTGCACTCGCATTTCCTGCTATTTGGAATACATTTCCCACAGCAATCACGAATAGTATGTCCTCACTTCCTTCACATCTTTATCTAAAATGCCACCTTCTCAATACGGCCTTCCCCTGGCTAGCACCTCCAACACCACAGGCCCCTCTGCCTTCTGTATCTTACTTTTCTCCACAGCTCTTATTACCATCTAACATATCCAGCATCATGCTTCTTTCTTGTTTAAAATCTTCTTTTGATCAGGACATGACTCCATGATGCTGGAGACTCTTGTCTGCTTTGGTCACTGCTGTGTATTCAGCCACAGGGACCATGTAGAGCACATAGGAGGCACTCAATGAATTTGTTAGATGAGCCACCAAAGAGCAAACACAGAATAAATTCAAGGGAAGAGAGAGGCTGGACCAAGATATATGCAGGGGTGAGAAACATGCAAGGAGATGAGTTTCATGAAGGGATGAGAGGAAAGAAGGGTCTGCCAAGTGCTGGTGGCAGCACTACCCAAAACCCAGTGATGGAGCCTCAAGGCTCCATCAGTCCTTGAGGTCCTTGAGACTTACACACTGGCAATCCCCCGTTACCAAGAATGTCCTGGGCCCCAATCTCCTGCTATGCACTCTAGGCCAGGGCTCCCAAACCCCTCCTGAACTTCCTGTTATGGACTGAATTGTGTACCCCAAAGAAGATATGCTGTAGTCCTAAATCCTGAGTGCCTGTGAACATAATTTCATTTGGAAATATGTTATACAACAACAGGGTGGGTCCTGGTCCAGTGTGACTACTGTTAGGAGCCGTCGAGTTGGTTCCAACTCATAGTGATCCTATAAACAACAGAATGAAACACTATGTCAACCCATCTCGCTGAGGGTCTTCCTCTTTTTCGAAGACCTGCCACTCTACCAACCATGATGTCCTACTCCAGGGATTGATCTCGCCTGACAAAATGTCCAAAATATGTAAGACACACTCTTGCCATCTCTGTTTCCAAGGAGCACTTTGCCTGTACTTTTTCCAGAACAGATCTGTTTGTTCTTTTGGCAGTCCTCAGTACATTCAGTATTCTTCTCCAGCATCATAATTTAAAGGCATCAATTCTTCTTCCGTCTTCTTTGTTCACTGTTCAGCTTTCACATGCATATAATGTGACTGAAAATACTATGGCTTGGGTCAGGCATACTTTAGTCTTCAAGGCGACATATTCACTTTTCAATACTTTAAAGAGACCCTTCGCAGCAGATTTTCCTAATGCAATGAGTCTTTTGATTTCTTGACTGCTGCTTCCATGGGCGTTCAGTGTGGACCCAAATAAAATAAAATCCACGGCCTCAAACCTCCATTTATGACAATGTTACTTACTGGTCCAGTGTTGAGGACTTTTGTTCTCTTGATGTTGAGGTGCAATCCACACTGAAGGCTGTGGTCTTTGATCTTCATCAGTGTTTCAAATCTTCTTCACTTCCAGCAGATAAGGTGGTGTCATCCACATAACACAGGTTGTTAATGAGTCGTCCTCCAACCCTCATGCCTCATTCTTCGTCATATAATCCAGCTTCTCAGATTTACTTGGTATACAGATTGAAAATGTATGGTGAAAGGATACAACCCTGATGCACGCGTTTCCTGACTTTAAACCACGCAGTGTCCCCTTGTCTGTTCGCCAGACTGTGTCTTGATCCATGTATATAGATTCCTTAAGGACACAATAAAATGTTCTGGAATTCCCATTCTCTGCAATGTTAGCCATAATTGGTTATCATCCACACAGTCAAATGTCTTTGCATAGTCAATGAAACATAGGTAAACATCTTTCTGGTATTTTCTGCTTTCAGCCAAGATCCATCTGGAATCAGCAATGATATTCCTGGTTCCACATCCTCTTCTGAATCCAGCTTGAATTCCTAGCAGTTCCTTGTCAATATACCGTTGCAGTCACCTTTGAATGATCTTCAGCAAAATTTTACGTGCATATGATATTAATGATACTGTTCAGTAATTTCCACATTTGGTTGGACCTCCTTTCTTTGGAACAAGCATAAATATGGATCTCTTCCAGTTAGTTGGCCAGGTAGCTGTCCTCCAAATTTCTTGGTACAGATGAGTGAGCACTTCCAGCGCTACATCTGTTTTGTCGAAATATCTCAACTGACATACCATCAATTCCTGGAGCCTTGTTTTCTGCCAGCGCCTTCAATGTAGCTTTGACTTCTTCCTTCACTACTGTCAGCTCCTGATCATATGCTACCTTTTCAAATTGCTGAACATCGAACAGTTCTCTCAGTATAATGATTCTGAGTATTCTCTCCATCTTCTTTTGATGCTCCCTGAATCATTTAATATTTGCCCTCTGGAATCCTTCACTATTGCAACTTGAGACTTGAATTTTTCTTCAGTTCTTTCAGCTTGAGAAATGCAGAATGTGTCCTTCCTTTCTGGTTTTCCATTTCCAGCTCTTTATAATACTTCCAGCTCATTATAATACTTTATTATGTCTTCCTGAGCTGCCCTTTGAAACCTTCTGTTTACGTCTTATACTTCACGATTTCTTCCCTTTGCTTCAGCTGCTCAAAGTTCGAGAGCAAGTTTCAGAGTCTCTTCTGACATCCAATTTGGTTTTTTCTTTCTTTCCTGTCTTTTTAATGACCTCTTATTCTCTTCATGACTGATGTCTTTGATGTCATTCCACAATTCATCTGATCTTTCTGTCATTAGTGGTCAACACATTAAATTTGTTCTTGAGATGGTCTTTAAACTCAGGAGGGATATGCATAAGGTCATACTTTGGCTCTTGGTGTCCTTATAAAAAGAGACATAGAGTGGGAATAATGTGGAGACAGATGCAGAAATTGGGATTAAGTTGCGACAAACCAAGGAATGAACTCCTGCGGTTGCCAGAAGCTACAGATGAAAGACAGGATTCCTCCCCTAGAGCCAACAAAGAGCAGGAGCCTAGCCTCCAGCAGAGTAAAATAAAAGCTTCTGTTGTTTTACCTCAGCAGATTTGTGGCTCCTTGTGAGGTACCCATGCTCAGGAACAAGCACCCTGCATCTCTGGCTCCTATAGGCCTCTACAAGCTGCCCAGGCAAAACAAGAGACACACCGTGCTGCAGCATGTCTGTTGACCCTGGAACTGCACCGAAAGGCAGTTCTTCCTGTTCAGGAACATGGCCCAGCACTGTGTGGAAGATCAGGCTGTGTGCCAATCTGCCTGAGTTCAAATCCAAGCTCAGGGGAACCCTGCTTGTACAGTGAGGGTGTGAGGTTCCTATGGCCCAGGGCCTGATGTGACCCGACACGTAGCAGTTGCTCAGTAAAGTCAGTTTTTTTTATTAGTCACTATCTAGATCCTCAGACCCAGGTTCAAGATCTAATTTGTAAAAGAACTCTGGAAAAAGAAGGAATAAAATGTTACACTCAAACAGGCTGATAATTGCTCCCTTCACGAACACAAAGTTAACTGAGATTTCACGCTCCTAGCTTCAAACATGACACAAGCCTATTCCAGTTGGAGTGTCAGAACCAAGCACAGGGAAGCCTGTGCTGTCTTAGAGATCCATGCTGCAAAATATACGTGAGCTCATGCTTCTGTAGCCCTTAGGGTGGCTGGGGATCTGGTACAGCCCCAGCTTTGCCTAGGTCACTTACATTCCTACACTTAGTGGGGTCAGCCCCAAGTCCACGCCCGGACCCAAGCTGATCCTACTAGGAGGAAACTGCTGGCCTAAGATACTCCCTCCAAGACTCCACCATTCACCCAGGTTAGGGGAAACAGTCAATGCTGAGATGCATGTACGGGAAGCCTGACTAGCTCCTCTGAGAAAGCATGGATGTGAGGATGATCTGCTGCCCTCACTCCACCTATTACCACACTTTCCTGACACTGTCCATGTTTTTAATGCCATGGATAAATGCAGGTGGCCATAATGTCACTTCTTCAACTGCCCAGTTCCCACTAACAGCCTCACTCATATTCATGTCTTCCAAATCCTGTTCCAAATTCTTCTGAACAACAGCCAGCTACTACAGGAAACCTATTAGGCAGCAGGCCAAGGCAGAGATATCAATAAAATCACACAGCAGCCTCATGGGATTTAAAAAAAACCCACTGCCGTCGAGTTGTGTCCGACTCATAGCGCCTCTAGAGGTCAGAGTAGAATGGCCCCATAGTTTCCAAGCAATGTCTGGCAGATTTGACCGCTGGCTTTTTGATTAGCATACGTGGCACTTAACCCACTATGCCACCAGGGTTTCCGCCTAATGGGGTAGCACTATTATTCTTCTCTACTTTACAGGAGAAGAATCTGAAGCTCAGAAAGAGGTCCCATAGCAGGAGAATAAGAGCACCGTGGCTGCCACTCCAGGCGAGCATGACTATTCAGCCCACTAGAGTGGCTCTGCCAGAAGACTCCTCCATAAACCGTCAGCAAAGCTGGTCAACTGAGACTTGTCAGATGGCCTTGTTTCTGTGCCAGCTTCCCAGACTCCCATGCAAGCGGCACATTTGCAGAGAGCTTTGTGGAGACTAATTATCAGCAAGGCAGATGAAACTGAAGTTCTTACTTACTGGTATTCTGGATGGTCATGTCTTTCCAGACCTGCATTCAAGGGAAAAATAACTACTACCTTTATTCTTAGAGGAGATGGAGTAGTCGACCTTTACTCTTAGAGGCAGTAGAGTCACAGAAGGATCTATGCAGTTTACAAAAAAGGGTACAGAGGGTGGGCTGGGCAGGGGGCAGTGCCATGCTTGGACTACTTACTGACCTCATCAAAGGTACACTTCAGCCTTTCTTTGTAGGTACGGGGTCGGAAAAGAGTGTGATGGCCAGGTCACACGGCATTTGCCTCCATCCAGTGTCAGCTTACCCCTTGGGCTGCCCTCTGCAGCAAGGAGAACTTAATACAGCAGAAGTCTATTAAACCAACACCTGTTAAGGGCTTCAAAAATAAAATCAGTCTTCAAAGACGGACAGCATGCAAGATAAGCTCTCCTCACTTGGTTACATTTACAGAGCCGATATTAAATTAGACAGCGAAACAGGCGGAGGCATTTGAAACCAACATTTAAAACTTATCGTAAGTGGTTGTTCCACTAGAGCTCTGTGAAAGCCTGGTTTATGAGGTATTCCCGTTACTGGTGGAAAAGAGATCATGTCACAGATAACAGCCAGGAAGAACAGCCAGGAGATCAAAGGCAGTGGGGTGAAGGTGGGTCAAATGGCTAACAGCTGGTTCCTGACATTATGCACCTACTATCTCCACACACAGACACACACCAAAAACAACCCATTTCTGTCCAGCTGATTCTGACTCAAAGCAACGCGGTCTACACAGTGGTTGGCACAGTTATTCTACAAAAGGCCCAAGAGTGCTATTTTAGGCTTTATGGGTCGTACAGTCATGACTAGTCAACACTGCTGTTGCAGCAGACAGCAGCCACAGACAAGAGTAGATTATCCAATAGATTATCCAAGGCAAGCACAGCGCTTGCCTTGCTTACCAGATCACCTGTAGTGAACAATTTCACACAGGGCTCAACATATCAAAATGTGAACTTGACACAGAGTGATGCATGTGGTGTGTGTAATTTATGGTTTTATATATATCAGGCTGTCCCACTGGTTTCTGTCTAGAGGGGAGAAGAGAGGGACAGAGGTGGGGACAAGTGTTGGTTGAGTAGGTATTAGAAGAGTGAAAAAGTATGCTGTCACAGGGTGAAGAGATAATTGCACAGAATGGGTATGGAAAATTGACTTAGATTATAAACTTTCACTTAATAATCATTAAAAAAATTTTTTTACATGTGAAAATTGTTCACCACAGACTAGTAAGCAGCCACAAGTAGATCTGTGTTTACTCTGCCTATTAGGCAATATGCAAATGATGAGCATGGCTGTGTGCCAATAAAGCTTCACTGCTAAAGCAAGCAGTGGGCAGGATTTGGGCCCCTGGCTGCAGTTTGCTGACCCCAATTTATACTACAGCAACCTGCATGGGCTTCTAAGGACAGGAAAGCAGAACTTAATTCTAGTTCTGATATAACTGACACTGTGGCTAAATTACCCTTCCAGCAGTTCAAATCCACTAGGCGCTCCCTGGAAACTCTGTGGGGCAGTTCTACTCTGTCTACAGGGTCATTACGAGTCAGAACTGACTCGATGGGTATCTGGTTTGCAGTCGAAGCCAAGTGGTGTGAACAGTTAATGTACTAGGCTACTAATCAAAAGGTCAGCAATTTTAAGTCTACCCAGAGGTGCCTCTGAATCTAAGAGGTCCCAACCATGAAAACCCTATGAAGCACAGTTCTTCCCTGATACACATGCATCACTGTGAGCTGGAATCCAATCAATGGCAACTGGTGATGGTGGTAATGGTGCCTCGCTTAACCACCTATAAAACCAAAACCCACTGCCACAGAGTCAATTCTAACTCACAGCAACCTAACAGGACACAACAGAACTACCCCACAGAGTGGCTGGTGGATTCAAACTGCCCAACCTTTTAAGCTCTGTACCACCAGGCCTCCAAACCCTGTACAGAAGGGTTAAATACCTTTACACTGCTGACAGAAAACTCGCTTTTCTTCCTCCTGCGCCCATGGCAGACACCACTAAACAACTGCAATCTTTCCCACTAATGTTTTTTTCCACCTCTTCAAAAAGGGAAACGGAACCTAAGTCTACACCACTATTACTTTCCTGAAAAGATGACCTAAGGTCCTCACTGGAGTCAGTAGAGCTAGGCAAGCAACCATGGTTATCTCCCAGAAAACAGGTTCACATTGTATATCCTTACTGTTTTTAGTTTTGCTAATTAGGCAAGAAACATATTGAAGCTAGCCAAGCTCACGAATCCTCACATCTAACCAGCTGTGTCCTGAAGTTCTGCAGACAAACCATGGGGACTTGTAGAAGTCCATAGTCAACTCTCACCATAAATCTACCTCAAGATCAAATTTCAAAGTGTCTTGTTTACCTCTGCTGAGAAACAGTTTTACAGAATCTAGCCTGACACAGGGAAAACAAGCAGCACACCTGCAACTACTCCCCCCATTTCCCACTGAATCATGGCAGACAGAGTGAATCAAACTCTACACCCCACAGGCTCTGGGCATCCACAGCACTGCAGCTCGCCCACTGTCTGCTATCCACTGCCCTAGGGTTTTTACCATGGCTCCGCACCAAAGACCTAACCCTACTGCCTCCCACACAGCAAGCACTCAAAGGTCTGATTTAAATGGATGAAAGTGTGCAGATATCCATAAGTGCTATTTCGGGCTACCTGGGAATATTATATTCCATATGTGAAAAATCACACAAACTGGAACAATTTGGGCTCTAACAGTACTGATTTTTGCATAAAATTCAATACAAGGTAAAGCTGCCCTGATGCCAACTTAAGGAGGTTCACTGCATTACTGCAACACCCCCAAAATAATCATTTCAGAAACTCACATGATACTTTCTCCTTTGTCAAGACAAGAACACTATAATTAAAATTTAAAAAAAAAAAAAAGTCATTACCAAAACAGGTATATAGCTAAGTACTGGCAAATATTTTGTTTTAAACACTTTCACTAAATGTAACAGGCATACTAAGACATGCATACATCTTCATCACAAGACTCAGGCACTTTTAGAAATCGAATACACTCTACTACTACTCAGGTAAACATCTAGAACATTTTCAGCACCCCAGAAGCCTCCGTCCTCCTGCAATTTTCCCCGTAGTCATTCTTCCTAAAGATAACCTATAATTTCTACCACCAACAATTAACCTTCCTATTTTGGTACACTATACAGGGTATGACAATTAAGTCTGCAAACTTAATTGTTCTAAGCGTTACATACCTTACTGGTGAATATCACTACAGTCATCTTTGAGGTACTCCTCTTGGGAAGTGACACACCGATGCCAGCGCCTAGTTCATCCTTCAAAGCAATTTTGGAACTCTTTCTGGAATGGCCACTGCACCTGATGGTACAGTGGAAAGCTGGCAAATTTAATCATTGAGCTGTGAGTTTTTAATTAGAAAACAAATAACCGCTTAAGAATACACACTTACTCTCCTGATCTGGTCCCTAAATAAAGGAAATGTTGCAAGGGAGGCATTTTACTGGTATTCAGGACATCAAGACTAATGCGACAAAAATTCTGATGGCCATTCCAGAAAAGGAGTTCCAAAATTGCTCTGAGGGGTAGTCTAGGCACTGGCATCAGTGCGTAGTTACCCAAAGAGAGTACTAGGAAGATGACTGTAGTGATACTCAGCATTGAGGCATGTAGTACTTTTTCCAGGATAAGTTTGTGAACTTAATTGTCAGATCTCGTATACATGGAATTATTCCATTTGTACTCTTCTGTATCTGGCTAACTTACACTTAGGAGATTGTCTATGCGGGTGCACTGTGTTATAATGTAAGTTCCTGGTGAGCAGATTCCTCTTCAAGCCGACTCTTTTGCATTGCTGTATAATATTTTCATTGAAGGACTGTATGACAACTTGCCATACTGATAGTGAGGTTATTTCCATCGTGGCTATCAGTGGTGGTGGCCAGGCACCATCCGGCTCTTCCAGTCCCAAGTCGATGTAGGCATCCACTCTTGTGGGTCTCTCTGTCTTCTCGGTTGTCTTTACCACATGTCATTTTGGTCCTCGGTGAGCATCCGTTCCTGCTGAATTGGGACCATTTGCTGTGGACACATCTTTTATACACAGCTCTGGGTACACATCTGCATGTGTTTCTGTCAGACATGCAATGTCTACACTGCTGTGCAGGTCATAGGGAATGCATGTGTCCAGCCTTAGTAAACATCCCTAGTTTTCTTTTAAACCAACCCTCCAGGGCTGAAATTGAAATGGAACGCAATTTAATCCAACTGCTCTGTTTCCTGCTGCGTCTTCATCCACATTCTCCGAGGTCACCACTCTCATGTGTTCCCTTCCTGGACTCCTCCCCACAAAAACAGTCTTGGGCCACAGAGTACGGCTAAATGCACGCTACTCTTATTCATGTGTCAAACAATTATTTTCTTACAAATGGAAACTGAGCACCCCACAAGCATACACGTGTAAACGATACATATAATGAATCATTTTAAGTCCTAAATTGTCAAGAAATAAACGTACCTGGTACGAGAACCACAGTTCATATGCCACTTAAAAATGAAGATAAAGAGATCTTAAACAAGCAAGAATGGGTCCAGAATAGCTTTCCTAGTCCAACCTAGAGAGAAGCCCTCTTCTCTGAACAACAGTCTAAGGCGCCATCTTCTCATTAGCTATCACTTCACATCTATCTTCTTAGAAATGAAAATTGAGACCATCTGTCCAACCACGTAAATTGATCATTTGCTTGAAGAGACTTGTGTCTTTTGAGAAAGACCCAACTCAGATTATTTGCTGGACAGGAAATGAGAATCAGAATAAGCAGGTCTCTCTCACTCCCTCATTCTCTTTCTCCAGCTGCTGGTGAATCACCAGTTCCCTGGGGAATTTTGGCAGATTCTCAGCCTGGCTGCAGAGGACGTTCTGGATCTGTTTATTCAGGTGGAGACTGGATAAAAAAAACAAGAGCAGTCCAGTGGCAGGATTAACAGCCTCTGCCAGACGGGGGTCAACCCCTCCGAAGGCAGGGCTGGGCTGTGTCAACCAACCTCCTCACCATCCACTTCCTTTAGAGTTGCTCTCCCCTCGGGGTCCTTCAATAAATGGTTCTGATTAACTCCTTGCAAAAAAGACCTGACATCCCACCTCCAAGAGAGTGTGTGGGCTGAGGGACCTGGTACGACAGGTCCCACGTGTTCCCACCATCCACTGTTACACACTGAACCGGAAGCCCGATATCTGGAATCAAGAAACAGGAGACAAGCAAGAGCCAGCTACCATGGTTCCGTGAATTCTGAGGCAACCCAATCCAAGAACAACTGCAAATCATCAGAATCCAACCCATCCAGGGTCCAACCCAACTCCCAGGAATGTTTCTGCATTTCTTCTTAAGATGCACAAAGAAACAAAGAACAAAAACTAGAAAACCTCCTAAGGACTTAAGTAATCCCCAAATCATTACATCATTCGAATGTAAGCCACACAGGGCTGGGATTTTGGCTTATTTTATTTACTGCTATGACCTTTTAAAAACAAAAAATCACTGCCATTGAACCAATTTTATTCCAACTTATAGCAACCCTCTAGGACAGTGCAGACCTGCCTCACAGGCTTTCCAAGGCTGTGATCTTTACAGAAGCAGACTGCCATATTATTCTCCCACTTACCAATCCTCCAATATTTGATGAATATAACAAATCAACTACAAATTTAGCTCTATCTCCTATATCTGCCACAAAATAGCTGAACAGAGGAATCTGGTTCTCAGGGAGAAAAAAAATTCTAAAGAAGAACCAGCAGCCCCAAAATTAAAGGTGTAATAATATCAAATTGCTTTTTCAATTAGGACACCACCAGACCTATTTAAAAGGAAATACTGAGCAAGTGGATTTTGGGTTCATCATGCAATTTCCCAAATTCAATTTAATCCCACGCCCAGACATCAGTTAATTATCCAGAGCTGGCACAGGTAAAAACAGCTCTACCCTCCCTTGTCTTGAACCCCAAGACTGGGTAGCACCCTCACACACAGCAGCACTCAGATCAGCACTGAGCACAGCA
Organism: Heterohyrax brucei; assembly: GCA_028571685.1. NCBI lineage: Eukaryota > Metazoa > Chordata > Mammalia > Hyracoidea > Procaviidae > Heterohyrax > Heterohyrax brucei. Next base: position 58,578,803 of record CM053158.1, on the reverse strand, counting down.
CATGGTCTCTGCCTTCATCGCACACCTCTCTGCCCACTCCTGCCCTGGCAACTGAATTCAATCACGGTAGCTTGGATCAGAAACGGCTAGCCCAGGAAAGCTTTACAAGCCACATCTGGATTTTGAACTCATTTTTCATGCCACCAAGGATTTCGGAGTACTTGTCAAAGACACTTGGGGCAACAGCACTGTGACTACTGGTGGTAACTTGTCCTGGTAACTGGGTAGGGCATCACACTGGACCAGGAGACAGAAAAGGTGAAACAATGAGCCATTTCCACCACATTCCAATCCACATTCCAATCTGAGTCCAAGAAGCCCAAAGTGTTTGCCCCTCCTGGTCAGGGACAACACGGCCACTCAGTTCACTCTGGCTTTCTTCTTCCCTAACAGAGGCCACGCACCCCCTTTTCCCGTTTCCCTTTCCCTCACCTGGCAGTCGGTGGAGCGGCAGGCTGTCAAGCTACATCCTGTCCAGGCACAGCCTGGGAGCCCACAGGTGCTGCAGTGCTCAAAAGGACACACCTGACTTCTCGTTGAGAACAAGTCTAAATTTACTCTCTTCACAAAGTACATGTGTCTGTGCCTGTTTGACTCTGGCCCTTTTGGTTAGAAAGAAGGGAAACCAGTACACCATAACGACTAGCTGTGGCACACATTCTCACCAACTCAGTGCACTGAGTTACTATTTCTGGCAAAGAAAGGTAGGAAATGCAGAGATGGCAGTGGTGACAGTGCCCCTGCGGGCCAGGCTCCAACTGCAGAAACTTTAACCAAGAAGTATGTAATGCCACTCTTAGAGGGTGTGACAAGGCTACAAGGAATGATTCTGCTCAAAGAAAGGCTTCACACCAAGTAGATCTGGGTGGGAGGCGTCTGCTCCAGCCTCCACCACCCACGTGAAATGATAAAACCAAAAAACCAAACCCAGTGCCGTCAAGTTGATTCCAACTCATAGCGACCCTGGAGGTCAGAGCAGAACTGCCCCACAGAATTTCCAAGGAGTGCCTGGTGGACTTGAACTGCTGAAGTTTTTGTCAGGAGCTGTAGCACTTAACCACTATACCACCAGGGTTTCCTGGAAAATGACAGAGATACTGTATTTCACAAAGCCAAATACCTCGCTCCACCTTCCACAAATACTGCTCAGCCACTGGAATGGCCAAAGGGATGCTTACCATGAGTCTAGGACCAAACACTCTGTCATAATAGCTTCTGTGGTTTCAGGAATCCTGGTTGTGCAGTATTTAAGTGCTCAGCTGCTAACTCAAAGGTGGATGGCTTGAACCTACCAACTGCTCCAAAAGCCTTGTTTCTTCTTTAATTGTGGTTTCTGCTCCTAGTGGGCCTCATCAGCTAGGAGCTGGAGAACTTGAACCATCAAATAGAAACACCACGGTAATCTCACACAAAACTTTCAAAAGAAACATACTCTTCTCATGATGCCCTTCCACTTGGCCTCAGTCATGGGGCAATCTGTGGTACGCACAGTCAGGAGAATGTCTACCCTACAAAGTAAACACTGAGTTCATCAATTCTCATGACTGCCACTCTCTAAAAGATAGAGCCAGAAAAAAGATAGGAAATACTGTAACACGCTTCTCACAGATAGCATAATGATGGAATTTTGCCCTTTCTCTATTTGGCAAATTATTTCAAAATTGTTATTAATTATGTAAATACATTTTACAAAGAAGTTAACATGTCCTTAGACACTGAACTTGGGACACAGTCTTTAAGATTAGAAAACACCTGGCTTCCATGATAGCCTTGGGCCAGACAAACCCCTGGGGAAGAAAGCGTATCTGGGCATCCTTCTGTCCTTCCATTCCTTCTCCGCATCCACCACGGAGAGATGTTGCCATGCTGGGCCATATCATCAGCCTGGAACTGAACGGCAGCGGGGCCCTACGCTCTGTAGATGGGGAGGGAGCCAGTCCCGCCCAGAACCACCATGCATGCATGCCATCCCTCCGCACTCCCCACGCACACAGCATACTTCCCGGGCCCTTAGCCACAGCACGTCAACATACACAGCTGTCACAGGGTCAGCTAGACCTCGCCTATTTTTAAGATGACTGGTCAGCTTTCCCATCCCTAAAAAGGTGGTGAGAGTGGCTCTTACTTCCTCAGGCAGTAAGTGTGATAGAAGTGGACGCTCTCTAGGGGGAAGAAACGTGTCACTCATCCTGTATGACTACCCCAGAGAACACGCTCCCTAATCCTGAAAACCAGAAACAATTCAAATTGATTCATTATACTCCACTTAAAAAGAAAAATAAAGTTTAAGTAGGCACATTTTTCAAGCAGCCCTATACTGGACTCTACTGATTCACTTATCAACAAAGGAGATGCCCTGAGGATAAGGCACCAGTCTGAAGTCACCCAGCTGGGTAGGATACAAGCCCAGGTATCCCACAACTCCAGGTGCTGTGCCAGTCCCTAGGGCAACAGAGGCACAAGAAACTGGATGAGACAGCCTATAGTTAAAAGAACAGAGGAATGGGCTGTGGGTGCTAAGGTGCAGGTGCTAAGGCGCCTCTGAAATTCCCATAGGGGCCACAAAGGGGGTGTGCCAGGCTTCCCTCAGCCAGCCACTGGCACATGCCCTGCAATTCACATGTCAGCTTCCGGGAGTTCCAGGCAAAGGAGGAAGCTGTTTCAGCACTTGGCTGCAGCCTCCAAGACAAGATCCTCTCCTCTGGGGAATAATGCTGCTGATGGGTCTTTAAAAATAAAACCAGGCCTGCTTCCTGCCCCATCTGGTAGACGTTTGATCTCCTGATCATATGATTTAGGCTATCTCTTAACACGCAATTTCCCAAGCCTTCAGTATATGATATGACTGTACTTTGGGAGGGGTGAAGGATGTGAACGGGTAGAATCAAGGAGTTAGCCCATTAATGCAGACCTTCTTATCCTCCCAGAAGATGATAAAACCCTTTACAATTCAAAGGGGGCCAGCGCCACCATCAGCAGCACAGTACTTCACCCCAGAATATATCCTTCCCTCAGGGTGCCCAGCCCAGATTTCTGACAGCGCGGTTTCTTTCTTGGAACACCAGTTTAGATCTTCTTTGTTTCAGACTTTCTAGAACATCATGTAAAATGTAAAGCCATGAAATGTTAGGAAAAAAACAGGAGAAAATTTTCAGGATCTGGTGCCAAGCCAGATTTCTCACACCTGGTGCTGGGGTGCTAAAAGCATAATACATAAGGGGAAATACTGATAAACTGGACTTCCTCAAAATTAAAAATGTTTGCTTTGTGCAACATCTTGTCAAGATGAAAAGGTAAGCTACAGACTGGGAGAAGATATTTGCAAACCACATGTAAAGAACTAGTAATGAAAAAGCATAAAGAACCCTCAAAACTCACCGGCAAAGAAAAAAATCCAAGTAGAAAATCAATATACAGATGATAATTCAGCACATGAAAATAGGTTCAACATCATTAGTTATTAAAGAAATACACACTAAAACCATGAAGTATCTTTACATACCTATTGGAATGGCCCAAAACTTTTTTTTTATACTGTCAGCAATGAATATCGGTGAGCATGAAGAAAAACTGATCATTCACACATTGCTGGAGAGAATGCAAAATGGTAGATGCATTCTGAAAAAGTTTGCAGCTCCTTAAAAAAATTAAATTTTAACTATCTTCCAACCCCGCAATTGCACTCTAAGACATTTATTCCAGAAAGAACAGAATGTTCAGAGCAGCTTTATTCATGATAGCCTCAAACTGGAAATAACTCAGACATCCTCAACAGGTAAGTGATTAAACAAGCTGTGGTAAATCTACACCTTGCAATACTACTTTGCAATAAAGAGGAATCAACTATTGTCACACCACCTACTGTCTTGGGTGGCAAGGAGTCAATCCCAAAAGGTTAAGTGCAGGGACCAAAATGGTGGAGAGTCAGAGGCTTCCTGTACTCCTTCTTACAACAAAGACCCCTAAAAACAACTGAATCAATTATATATGACATTCAAGGACACATGGCATCAAAGGCCAAGAAAGCAGAGTGAGCAACATGGGAACAGCGACAGTGAAGAAGCAGCAAGGAGTGTGCAGACCTAACCAGCGGGAAGTGGCATTCTGCAGGAGCGTTTGGGACGCCTTTTCAACATCAGAGATACCATGCAGCTGAGAGCCTGCTCAGGCTTCCAGAATAGTGAACAGTGGCACTGGAAGGGCAAAAGAGAAGTTACTTGTGTCCAATCTTCTGCTTGGATCAAAAAACTCTTCTTTGGGATAAGCCTTTCACCCCTCTACCTGTCCTCCTCACCCTCTGCACTGTATCCAGGCTGGTTTCAGACACTGACACACTGACACTGACACACTGACACAAGTAGGGCTCGGTAGGTGCTCTGAGCCCTTCTCTCAGCCTTGGAAAGGAAATAAACTAACAAACAGGAAAAAATAATCTGCCGGCTCCTCAAAGCCAGGAATTCAGTGCAGTAACAGTTCCTTTAACACTGCACAAGTGTCCAGTGTTTGAATACCTTTCATGCCAGCACAGACTTGTGTAGGCCCACTAAAACCAAGGCCCTCATTTGCACAGCACAACACATTTTAATTGAACCCTAATTTCTCTGTACCAGTTACACGAGGGAAAGGCAGGTTTGTGACATTCAACAGTGTGCTGCCTATCAAGCAGGGTTCTCACCTACCCACAGCAGGGGGCATAAGAACTGGTGGTTCCTCGCCACCTAGCCACTCATGACAGGGGCCCAAGAATAAGTGCTATCTTCCAGGCCTCACAGCCAATAGCTTTAGGCAGCCACAGTCCAGCGGCAAAACCTACCCACCTATGTGCTCTAGGGAACACAGACATGCTTTCCTTGCAGACGCTCAGGCACAGCTGTCAGCCCTCTGCTTTGCTCAGCCCCAGCAGCCAGACACCTGTGACTACACCAACTACCTCTGACCATGTAGAACTGTGGATGAGAGCCTGCACCAAGCGTTGGGTGACTGACTACCTGGACGCCTCAGCTGAATCCATACATGGAAAGTAACCGGACTCCCGGGCTTACATACCTGGTGACAGCTCTAACGACTTGGTGATAAAATGTTAGCACTTCAAAGGTGCCAATTATCAAATTAGCTCACATAAGCAGCCTATCTAGGAATATCAAAACAAAATGAAACAAGCCACCGGGGCACAGTAAGCTAACTTAAAGTAAGTAAATACAATAACTTATTGATGGCTTCAGCAAGCTCCCCAAACAAAAAAATCAACAAATCTTCCAGATGAAGAGAACTTCCTGGAATTACTGGAGGCAGAATTCTTTAAGAGATCAAGCACAATGAAGAAGAAGAAGCACACAGATACACCAACAGAGGGGCTCAAAATTATTACAGATAAGCATAATGATTTCATAGGCTGCAAGAATCCATAAAGAACAGCAAACAGAAATCCAGAGGATTAACTTCAAAATTTCAGAATTAGACAACTCAGTAAAAGTCATGGGAAAAGAAATGAAGCAATGAAAGTTGGATTAGTGAGGTTGAAGACAAAGCACTTAACACCAACTTATTTGAAGAAAAACCAGATAAAAGAATTCTTTAAACAAAGAAACCCTAAGAAGTATGTGGGCCTCTATCAAGAGGAATAACTTATGAGTGACTGGAGTACCAGAACAGGGGTGTGATAACCAGAAATATAAAGATAATTGTTGAAGATTTGTTGGCAAAGAAAATCTTCCTTGACATTATGAAGGATGAGATGATACCTACCCGAGATGTTTATCAAACCCCACACAAGGCAGATCCCTTCAGAAAGTCACCAAGGCACATTATAATCAAACTGGCCAAAAGCAAAGATAAAGAATTTTAAGAACAGCCAGGCAAAACCAAAAAGTCATCCACAAAGGACAGTCAGTAAGTCTGAGCTTTGACTATTCAACAGAAACAGGCAAGAAGGCAATGAGATCTCATAAATAAAGCCTTGAAGGAAAAAACAAACAAACAAAAAACCTGTCAGTTAAGAATTACATATCCAGCAAAACTCTCTCTCAAATATGATGTCAAAATTAGGGCATTTCCAGATAAACGAGTTTAGGCAATTTGAAAAAGCCAACCCAAAATTACAAGCAGTACTAAAAGGCATCCTTTGGTCAGAAAAATCAATATAACATCAGCTAACCACTCAAGACTAGAATGCAAAACATAGACTAGAACACAAGACAGAACACCAACACAGATCGGAAAATCACAAAAATAAATCAAACCTAAAACACTGAAAATAGGTACTCAGAGATGTCATGATGCACAAGATGACAATGTTATAACACAAAAAGAGGACTTAATAAGTCATAGATCTTTCACATGAAGTCAAGGCGCTACAAAGAAATAAAAGACTGCCTTAAACTTAGAAAAACAGAAGGAAATAAATATTAAGAGAACCCAAAAGGAAACTAACAAGCGTACTTAGGAAAAGAAACAAGACTCAGCAAAAACAAAACGAGGAAGTTAGCACACTGCTTCCATTTATATAACATTCTTCAAACGACAAAATTATAAATACGGAGAAGAGCTCAGGAGCTGCCAACATGTGGGGCAACATACGGGATCCTTGTAGGGATGGACATGTCCTGTACTGACTGTATTCCATATCAACATAGTTTTTCAAGATGTTACCACTGGAGGAAACTACATTACAGTGCATGGGTTCTTCATCATTTTTTTACAATCATATGTAAATCTACACTTATCTGAGAATAAAAGGTTACACCAAAACAACAAACTGCCATGATACTCATAAAGGAAATGCACAGAAAGCCTGAAGCCTTATTTCATCTCTAGCTTTTCCTCCAAGCCAAGCAGAAACTTACAAATATGCAGTCAAAATCACGTGTGCGCCAGAATAGAACTGTGCTGCTCTTCTGGGTTTTCCACACCTGGTTTTTATGAGGGAGACTGCCAGGCCTTTCTTACAAGGTATCTCTGAGTGGATTCAAACCAACAACTTTTGAGTTAGCAGCTGAGTGGATTACCGCCACACACCTAGAGAGATGAATTTAATTTTCTACCATTTAGGAAAGGATGAAGAGGTTTGATTCCCAGGAAAAAGACACTGTTTCCATACTTGGAAGGCCAGTTGGACCTCACCTGGATTATTACTCAGATCTAGATTTAGCTTAGCCCCAGAGTAACCTGGCAAAGCAGGGCTTGCTGGATAGACATATCCAGAAGGCACGGACCCAGGTCAGGCTTGCACTGCCAGACACGAGTCCCAAAGTGCCATCTGCAGAACGGTAGTCCATGAAAAGAATCTGGGGTCCAGTAACATTTGGGAAAGGCAGCAAATATCCTTCACTGCCCTTGGCAGCCTCCTAACGCTGGTCAGTGCAGGAAAGGCACTGATGAATCCTGCAGTCTTTGTATTCTTCTGAATTCTGCATTTGCTAAATCTGACTACAAAACTCTCTTCTTCATGTAACAGCTTGTAATAACTCACAGAACAAGTGTTCCAGGTAGCCCACTGAAACAGCAGGCTCAGGTCCCTCAACAGAGGTCTCGCTCCCACAGTGCCTGCTCACGGGATCCAGTGCCACATGCAGGAGGACCTGAACTGGGGTAAGGCTGCTTGGGAAGAGCTGGTGGGAACACGGAGATGAGGAGACCAGCCAAAGGGGCACGGACATAACTCCTCTTCCCCGCAGAGGGGTGCTAGAAGTAGTTCCATGAAGAGCCTGGGGGCTGTTCAAGTTTGGGAAACTTCTCTGCATCAGCCCATCTCCCACCCTTGTAGTCTCCCTCCCCGCCCTGCCCCCACCAAAACAGAAAGGACACTACAGCTATGATGAAACAAACCTAGAAACAGCTGTTCTGCTTCTCATTAGAGACTTAAAACGAGCACTGGTTCTGAGTGCTCCATAGAAACGGAAGCTGCTGACCTGTAACTATGGGTGCTGTAAACTTCTTCACCACAAGACTCCTCTTTTCCCCTTCAACACAACTGCTGACCACCGCTGACATCCACAGAACCCAACTGCTGACCACCACTGACATCCACAGAATCCAACTGCTGCTCATTAAGTAAATGTTAGAAAGCCTGCAGGGCCCCCTTCCTCACCTTCCCTACATCACTATGGGATCTATGGGCAGAAAGGGTGGTACCTGGCAGGGTACGCTGTGGACTCCTCAGAGCACGTGAAGAGAGACCAGGAGTCCTTTGACACATTATGGTGAGTACAGGCAACTTCACATCTAAACAAACTGAGGTGGAAAAAGACTGAAACTGACTCTGCCACCAGAGAGAACCAAACAACGTGACCCCAAGGTCACCCCCCCTTCTAGGCCTCCTGGAAGGCAGCTTCTACTAGGACGCATTTTCTTCCTACAAGCCTCTCCATGCCCAGCTCTTCAATAAATCAGGAAAGCAATGCGTATCTCCTGGCTGATAACAGCAAGCCCTCTAGGACCTCCCAAGAGACCATTTTGAGAGCACCTGTCCCACACATGTACCCTCAGTGATAGACGCTGCAAACTGATCCACCCATTTAGACCTTTGTTTATTCATTCATTCAAACACATGTTGTTGTTACTGTGTGCTGTGCAGCTGATTTTGACTCACAGCAACCCTACAGGGCAGAGTGCAACTGCCTTATAGGGTTTTCTATACTGTAATCTTTATAGGAGTTGTGGACGGCTAGTGGGTTTAAACCACTGACCTTCTGGTTAGATGTCAAGTGCTTAATCATTGTACCACTAGGACTGTTCAGATGCATTCAGGAGGCCTATTATCTGCAGCTGCTTTAAGAATAAAAGGTCAGTCTGACTGCAGTGGCAGCAAGCCCCTCTCACACACACATACCCTCCTTGTGCTCCAAAAGTTCAGGAGACAAATGGCAAGATGTGCTGGGTGCAGTGACAGGTACCATGGCACACAAACTTGGTGAGAGAAAGGCTGGAAGAGGGTCAGATATTCCAGAACAAGAAGACAACACGAGCAAGGCGCAGAATCCAGAGACACAGTCTCCTTGGGCATCCACAACAGGCAGTCTGAGTCAAGTTCAAGACAGGAACTGGTGTGAGGCCAGAAGAATGGAAGCCAGGGCCAACTCTGAATGGGCTGCTGAGACTTTATCTTGTAGGTGACAGGGAAGTGATGAAGAGGTCCTTCTTTCATTTCTCCAAATACCAACTGTGGGACAAGCACAAGCCAGGCATTTCATCAGGTGGGGAGTGATGAGGGCAGGCAGAGGGCTGTGAGGGCCGAGGGGAAGAAGGGTGAAGACCGGGCCTCCTTAAAGCCAAATACCCTGAATGGCCTTCCTAATCTCATGACTGGCAAGAGAAAAGAAGAGATGGCACAGAGGCTACCCCACAGCATTCTCAACACCAGAACACACATAACTCAGCATGAAAGGTCCTCTAACCAGGTCTCTGGTACAGTCAGAACACTTGTGGTGCACGGGGAAGGAGCCACGTGCACTCTAAAAAGGGTGTTTCCCTCCATTCTGGGAGCACACAGCAGCCTACCACTGCTGATATCACAACAAGCGGGTGGCGAGGGGGGCTTCCCCTGCCAGCACAGAAACCAGCTCAGACACCCTAACATTCACCTGTAAGTAAGGGAGAGAAAGAGCCAACATTCTCTGCTAAAATGCCCACCAACAAGAGGTCAAGTGTGGGGCTGCTCCAGACAGGCCACTGAGTTCACGTGATCCTTGGGCCTTTGGCTTTTTCTTCTCACAGGTGACCCCATGGAGGTCACTGGTCTCTTCCCGAAAAGGGAATTCATGTCTACAGTACACATTAACTTTATTTTCTTAATTTCCACAGACGGTTTATTTAATCTCTCAGGGGCGAAGACTCTTTTTCGGGACACACGGAAGGTGAAGACAGGCATTAAGCTCTTGGAACGTTAACTGCTGAGAATCACCAAGTCAGAGTTCTTGTTAACAAACACTACCTAATGAGAGAGGACGGAGAGGCCAGACCAGCCTACGAGGAAATGGAGGTGGTGGAAGGGTTTATCACTGCTGTTTGCTGGGCCACTGAGACGTGGACCGCTCCTGGAAAGGCTGAGGCTGAGCCTCCACATCCTGCAGAGCCCTCGCTGTCTTTCTCAACAAGCCAGTCCTCATTCTGATTCAATTAAATGCTTTTTTCCCACTTATAAAAAACATACCCATGGTTTAGATAAAAGGCCACATTCAAAAAAGGCCAGGGGAATTTTTGTCTCATCTCCAAAATTCTAGAGCTAAGGATCCAGTTCACAAAAATCCATTTATACGCAGTCTTGGCACCAGATTTCTGCTGTGTTCCATACAATATGAGTTTGGGGTGGGATGTTTGATAGTGTGGATTTCCATAATCATTTTTTAAAGAATTAAGTCTTACTTTTAGTATCATAAGCAAAGATTTTTAAGGGGTTTGAAAAAATATGTTTTGCCTAATATTTTTCCCCCAATCAAGTAAGATTTACAAATAAGCAACAGGGAGGCAGGCTTTTAGGGGAAAAACATAACCTAACTTGGGGGACAGAGCCGCAGCCAGGTTCTATGATCACCCAACGAGTGGCTATGACTGATCAAACCAAAAACCCTCCCCCATGTAAGACAACATTTTAAGTCATTTAAGTAGCTAGTTTTTACAGTATCTTTAAATCAATAGTGAGAAGATAACTAAAACTTCTAACATGGAACCCCAGAACCATAAATGCAAAATTAGAGGCCAGTCTTATATTTATTTCACTTCTGCCTGATGAGAAGAAGACAGAGAGACAGAGAAAAGGAGTAGACGGCAGAGAGGTGGGAGAGTCTGGGTGCTTTAAATGACAAGTACTGAGAGGGGAGAGAAGAGAAGAAACACTGCATTCCACTTGCAATTACCCAGCCTGAGGCTTGTTAATACTTTTTGACTGCAAGCTAGAATGACCTGCAGAGCTTTAAAAAAAGAAAAAAACCTTAATGGGGCTCCAGCTTCCTCAACCTTTCAAGTAGAGGTTTTGATTTCACTGGCCTGCAGTGTGGCCTGAGCACTGAGATTTGTTAAAGCTGCCCAGGTCATTCTACTGTGCAGCAGAGGATGAGAACCACTGTTTAAACACCTTTTTTATTCTTGCTGCACCTGATGTCCTCAATTAAAAAATAAAAGCAAATCAAACCCACTGTGATTGAGTCGAATCTGACTCATAGGACCCTATATGTCAGAGTAGAAATGTCCCACAGAGTTTCCAATGAGCACCTGGTAGATCTGAACTGTCAACCTTTTTGGTTAGCAGATGTAGCACTTAACCCAAAACACCACCAGGGTTTGTTTCCTCAACAGTTCTCCTAATTAACATGCAGAGCAAGCTAAGGACGGGGGGGACACACGACACGACGGACGACTACCCACCACACAGATACAGATATGGGGATTATCTATACACTTCACTTGTAGGTGACTTCCCAACAAGAGCCATGATGGATACGTGTAAGACAATCCATCCTTACAGGACGAAAACAGACTCTCTTAAGTGCCTGACTTCCAACCCAAAGGCTGGTGGCTCAAACCCAGCCAGCTGCTCCATGGGAGCAAGCCCTGACAGTCTGCTTGGTAAAGGCAACAGCTAAGAAAACGTTATGGGGCAGTTCTACTCTGCGACACGGTGTCCCCACTAGTTGGAATTGACTCAACAGCACCTAAGAGCAACAGCACAGAAGGAGACTACCTCAGTCTGGTACTTGGTCTCTGGTTCAGTGTGGTCAACAAAATCCCTCAGAACACAGCAGCAGAGGCAAGGCCAGCCTGGCCCAAGCCCCATCTGCAATCAACACACGCTGCTGGAGTGCTCAGCATTAACCAGTGTCTGATGTTTGCTGCCCATTCACCATACACGAGACACTGTGCTGAGGACACCCATTTAGTTAATCCTCACAACAACCTTAACAATGTCATTTTATAGGTCAAAACTCAGAACCAGAGAGAAGCTGCCCAGGTGACAGCAAAGGCGAAGGCAAGTTTCACATCCTGATCAGTGTTGATTCTAGAGCCCTGATACAGCAGTATCTCCCTATGTGAAATTCTGTGGTGTGTGGTAAAGTGAAAGCATTTATTGGTACCTACCTCTTCCCTAAATCCATTTGGGGAAGAAGTCCTGATATTTAGAAATTAGTTTCACAACAGCCTTGCCAGTGACAAAATGTTCCTCAACCCCCAAGACACTCTGTGATGAGCATGGACCAGGGGCCGCCAAAGGAACTCCCACTCTCCCAATGTGCTACATGGAGTGTATTCTGCAGCACACATATTTATCCCCTGGTTCAAGAAAATGGGAAGAAAACTACACACTGGCACCTTTATCTCAGCTGTTTGCGTTTCAAAGGCATCCAAAAGTGAGGGAACTGCAGGGGAATTTGCCTTGAACTGATGTCTCTTGAAGGGCAGACAGCCAGCCACTATCCCAGAATCTGCTGGCAAAATCTATCAACAAGTCTGCGCTTTGCCCAGACCTGAGGATGAAATTATTTTTCCTCACTGTGCCCTTAACAGATGGACGATCATTAATAAGCTTGGGATAACTAGCTTGTTATGATAGGAAAATGGGAAGGGGAGGGTCACCCTAATCTTCCTGCTACTTTGCATCAGCTGATGACAACCATAACCAGGATTGCCTATAGGAAGTCACCTGAGGCTTTCCAGACAAGGCTCTCAGAGAGGTGCACACAGGACTCTCCTCACAGACGTACGCTGCCTTAGCCTGGGTAGCAACCTCTTGTTTGGGCTGCAGAGCAACTCACTCTGCACCCCAGGCAGCTGTGGAGCTCCTCATAACTACTGCTGCCGAACCAAAAGCAAGACTGTTCCACCTGTCACTGCAGCCAGACTCACAGACAGGGAAAAAGGTTCAAGTACGCTTTATTAACAGACAAGCATGAGAACAGTGAGAATAGTTTCTCCAAGACTGTTCCACTTGGGTTACAATTTCAGCTGTTTTTATAGCCGGATTACAAAAGGATTTGCATCTGGAAAATGTCAAACCTTGTCACAGGATAAAACAGGGAGTCACAAGGTTCCTTTACATCTTATTGAACAATGTCATTATCTCCCTGAAGGTTTGAAATAATTGATTTACTACCCTGGAAACAGGCAAAAGAATATAATTCTGTTGATCTGGTTCAGACAGATAAGACACAGAATGAAATGTAGTTTAGCACTCTAGGTGACTTTCATCACTAACACTACCAAGATTGATGTTAACATTTAGAAGGACAAGGCACTGCAGGCTCCCATACCCACATACTTCTGGGTACATAGTGAGCACAAGTGCCAGCGGCACAGAGAAATGAGATCACCAATTCTTAGCCACTGTGGCCTCAGGCAAGTTGCAGTCTCTGTACTTCAGGTGCCTTCTCTGTCAAATGTGCTTGATAATCAGGTGCTATGGCATTGGGACCCGACTTATATCAAGCAGAACTGTGCTCCACAACTGGACTTTGCCAAGAGCTAAGCCAGCCATACAAGTCAACATTTAAAGGACCAAGTAACAGGGATAAAGGTCTGGGGACCATGGTTTCAGGGGACGTCTACGCCAACCGGCATTTTTTTTTTTTAATGTTCTGCACCCCATTTTGGTGTGTGGTGTCTAGGGTCTTAAAAGCCAGCAAACTGCCACCCATGGAGCATAAACTGGTCTCAATCCACCTGGATCGATCAAAATGAAGAACATCTAAGATAGGAGTAAAATAGGAGCCCAGGCGACAGAAGGGGCTGTAGGACTGGGAGACTACATCAGAGTGAGACCAGAAGAACTAGATGGTGCCCAGTCACCATCAATGACTGCCCTGACAAGGAACACAAAGTCCCTGATGTAGCAGGTAAAAAAGGGAGATGCAGATCTAGAACTCTATTGAAAGACCAGACTTCATGGTCTGACATCCGAGAGGTTCCCCTGAGAACATGGCCCCTGGACTCAGTGCTATCCCAGAGCTGAAACTAGTACTGAAGCCAACTCCTGGTGTCACTCCAGATCAAAACTGGACTGGACTATAAGACATGAGATACAGAGTGATGCACGTATTGTGTGTTCTTCTTGGCACAAACATACGTGTATATGTATGAGGCTGTCCAACCAGCTCCTGTCTAGAGGTGAGAAGGGAGGGTGGAGAGGATGAGACAGATGCAGGCTAAATCAATACCAGAAGTAGAGAGTATAAAGGAGAAATGTGCTCTCACAGGGTGCGGAGAGTAGCCAGAGTTGCATAGCGGCAAGTGTTCAGTTTTATTTGGCACACTGACTTGGATTCTACACTTTCACTTAATCACAATAAAAACAAAACAAAAAACTGTGCTCCATGGAGTTTACAACGTTTGACTTTTCAGGAGCAGATCACCAGGCCTTTCTTCTGAGGCACTACTAGTTGCCAAGCATGTCAACAGTTGGTACCATTCAGGGACTCCATGTCTCATAAGACTGCAGAGGTGACACAATGAAACAAGGTCTAGAAAGACAAATGGAACAATGTCTACCTACATTCAAGGTCCACTGATACTTTTTTATCTCAACAGGTGGAACCCCACAGGAGTTCCCACATCCGACCACGTCTGAATGACCTACATGGCAGTTTCACCATTCAGCGTAATAGTGCTGAGCAAACTATTCTATCTTTAAAAAGCCTCAGCCTTTGAACAAGCAGGGTGAATCTAATATTCTCTGTGCTATGTCCCAACAATGACAGGACTTATGAAACAAAGGCTGATCTAAACACAAACACATTTCTTCCACTTGGGCTATAAAAGCTGAAATGGCTCCCAGGTGTGAGCAGACACAATAGGCCCTGCCTTCTTTGCAAGGTCACTACGCAGGTCAAAGTCAAGCCAGCCATTTTCTGATTAGGTGGATATGCACATGTGGCTTCCCAGTGGTAATTGGATTACAGAGGCCACCTGCAGGAAGTGAGCAAGGGGGAGGAGGAGGAGAAGGAAATGGTCCCAGTTGGAAGGGGACTGTTGATCTAGGCCTCAGCCAGCTCCTTTCACTGGGGTGATTGTGCAACCAGCAGAGCAGCTCCGCTTCCCCTGGGCCATTCCCCCAGCCCCAGGGCACGTTCAGTACCCCCTGCCAGGAGGAGAGACTTATCCTCTCCCCGACCAGCAAGGGGGGAGCCCCTGTAACCACTACATCTTGGACTGTGCATAATAAAAGAAAACAAAGCCAAAGGCCCAGCCAAGTCCAACTCTAAACAAGAGAACCGAAGCTACTGAGCCCCCAAAAGGCCATGAACAGCATGACAAAGTTCCTCCTCCACAGGTTTTCTCCTTCCTCAGCTCCCCGAGCCTGGCAGCTGGCATTTGCTTCCCTTTCCCAGCAAATAACTTACAGATGGATGTTTCATTGAGAAGGTTCCCCACCCCCACTCTCAGAAAAAGAAAGGAGAACAGGAAAAGGACAAGTCACTGATGAGCTTAACTTGGCAGGCTTGCTGTGGAAGCCATGATGCCCCCTTTCCCAGCGAAAGGCTTGCTCAGACCAGGGCACAACAGCAATCCACACTGAGTCCCTGTGAAGTTGCAGGGACAGAGGGCTGCTAACTTCTGATGAGGCTGCAGTTCTAAGAACTATTGGTCTAGCTCTGCCTTCCAATGCAAGCTTGCTAGTTGTGTGACAAAGAAACCCGGGGGTGGGGTGGGGTGGGGTGGGGTGGGGTGGGGTGGGATGGGGTGGGGTAGGGTGGGGTGGGGTAGGGTAGGGTAGGGTAGGGTAGGTAGCTGACCTAAAAAATGGAGAGCTACACCCTGTTAGTATTAGTCCAAGTACTTCAACCATACAAAGCAATGCTCAACATGCAGCAAGTTCATCTCCTGCCTAGAGTCCCTGGCACACTCACAGGGAAGCAGTATGAATCTACCTAAAGGCACCCCAAAAGAAAAGACCAGCAAACTACTTCACCAAAAAATTCAGCTGCTGAAAACCCTGCGAAGCACAGTTCTGACACACACTGGGTCAGCAGGAGTCAGCCGACTAGGCGGCAACTGGTTTATCTTACACCTGTTAATTCACTCTTGCTTTCGAGGAGAGAAAGCAGGGCCACAGAACAGGGATCCTCAGCTAAAACGTGTGTCAGCAAACCCCCCTGACACATACCCTCACCAGTGGGAACAGGTCAGGTACCTCTGCAGCCCCTGCACGTATTACATTTGTTTCCTTATACATCTTTCTCTGCATTTGGACTCAGAATTCTTGATGGCAGGATCCTGGAGTTTCATGGACCCAGGAAACCCCAATCTCCAGATCACTCTTTTGTTCAAATGCTTCATATGTAAGGAATCCACCCCAAACCTCACAGCAGCCCTCAGCAGCCTTGCACAGGAACTCATGGTCTCACGGTAAATCCAGCTGTGCTTCTTTCACTTTCCTCCGTTGTCTTCTGCACCTCACTGACAACTGGGACAACAGGTAGAAAGGCTGGGAAAATGAGCGGTGAAGAACCACCTCATGAACGAAGATGCGGGGTGGGGAAGAAGTGGCAGGGGCAGTTAGCTGTGGGCTCCCGAATTCTGATTCTCCCTTACAGCAGAATTTGCTGCTTTTCAGAGGCTCCTTTCAACTTCTACCTGGAATAAAGATACACCATTCAAGTCTCCAGCAAGGGCAAAGATTTATCTGGTAATAGTAACTAACATCAGCAGGCTGGTTAAGTGGCGCTAAAACCCCTACTTTTGCCCCTGTCAAGAATTAAATGTGTGTAACAATTTGTCCAGGCCATGATTCCTGGTATTGTGTGATGCTCCTATAAGCTATAAACCCTGCCTCTATGATGTTAATAAGGGAGGATGTAGGGCAGGACTCCC
Source organism: Heterohyrax brucei (assembly GCA_028571685.1). Taxonomy (NCBI): domain Eukaryota; kingdom Metazoa; phylum Chordata; class Mammalia; order Hyracoidea; family Procaviidae; genus Heterohyrax; species Heterohyrax brucei. Next base: position 58,562,009 of record CM053158.1, on the reverse strand, counting down.
CTTCTAAGACTGTAGTATGCCTGGAGACCATCTCTTGAGATATAAAACAAAGAACAAAGCAGTCAGCAGAGAGAGCTGGGGACCTCCTTCCATCAAGAAGCAGTGTCAGGAGCAAAGCACATCCTCTGGAAAGGACCCAGGGTCTCTGTACCACAAAAGCTCCCAGTCCAGGGGAAGACTGGCAACAAGGATCTTTTTCCAGAGCCAACAGAAAAAGCCCTCCCTGGAGCCGATGCCCTAAATTTAGACTTATAGCCTACTGGACGGTGACAGAAAAAAATTTCTCTTTTTAAGACTATCTACTTGTGGTATTTCTGTTACAGTAGCACTAGATGACCAAGTCAGCACCTCTGGTTTGGGCAGCAGGGCTGTAAGGAGAGCATCTGACACCCACCATTCACTCAAGAACAGGTTTCCCACCACACCCTTCTCTGAGCTCTCCCTACACTCTTCTGAAGTAACTGATCACCACCCGCTGAGACTCTTGGTAACACCGTGCACAATGGAACAAAACACTACGCAGTCTGCGGCAACCCCGTGACAGGTCGAGGATTAGACCACTGTGATCCTCAGGGCTTTCATAGGCTGACTTTCTGAAGGAGGCTGCCAGGCCTGCCTTTCTAGTCTGTCTTAGTCGGGAAGCTCCCCTGAAACCTGTTCAGTAACACACAAGGCTCCAGGAAGGATGGGCAGCAGCTGCATACGAAGTGCAGCGGCAGGAACAGACCCCAGGTCTCCAGTGTGGAAGGTCAGTTCTACCAAGAACCACCATAACCCTGATGGGAACCATAAAACAATGAATTAACCAAAAATAAATTTGTAACAGTTATGGGCCTTAGGGCCAGGGTCCAGGTCTATCAGGCCAGTGATGTCAGTCATACTACTCTCAGAAGTAATTAACTTATCAGGGTCCCTGAGTCCCATTATCCCAAACAAATGCCTATCACCACACTGATGATATCAGAAGTTGTCTAAATAATTCACTGTCCCCAAAAGCCTGAGCAGCTTGGTAAAGACTCAGTGTGTGAGACTGTTCTGTTGTTGTCTGGTGATGTCGGGTCAGTGTGACTCACAGCGACCCTAGGGACAACAGTAGGAAATACTGCCTGGGGAGTGCACCATCCTCACAATCACGGCTGTCGTTCCACCCTACTGAGGGTCATCCTCTTTTTCAACGACCCTCTACTTTACCAACCATGATGTCCTCCTTCATCAGAAACTAGGCTCCCCTGAAGACACGTCTCAAGTACTCACCATCCTTGCTTCTAAGAACAATCTGGCTATAATAATTGCAAGACAGATCTGTTCTTCTGGCAGTCCATAGTACTCCAGTATTCTCTGCCAACATTTATAATGCAAACATATCAACCCTCCTTGGGCCTTCCTTGTTTAGTGTCCAGCTTCACATCCCTAAGAGGTCACTAAAAACCCCACAGTTTAGGTCAGGCGCACCTTATTCCTCAAAGGGACATCTTTTCGTCTTAACATGGGCATTGACTGTGGATCCAGATAAAACGAATCTTTGACAACTTCTCTGTTTATCATTATGTTGCTCACTAGGCCAATTGTGAGAATTTTTGTTGAAGTCTTTGATCTCAATCAGTAATTGCTTTGAGTCTCTTCACTTTCAGCAAGCAGGGTGGTGTCATCAGCATATTGCGGGTCATTATGGATCTTCCTACAACTCTGGTGTCACATGTTTCTTTATATAGTCCAGCATCTCTGATTTGCTCAGCATACAGATTGAAAAACTAAGATGACACAACCCTGATGCACACCTTCCCCGTTTTAATTTTCTTCAACTTGAAGCTGCATGAGAACAATTGACAGGTCTGTTCTGCATTCATCCCCTGGCTTTGTTCTGACTGATGATATTGAGCTTTTCCATCATCTCTTTCCACAGATGCAGTCCATTTGATTCCTGTGTATTACATCCAGCTCGGTCCATATGTACAGTCACCATTTATGTTGTTGGTAATAGGTATTTGCAATGAATAAGATGTTGGTTTGACAAAATTCTATCACACAATCTCTGGCATTATTTCTATCACTCAGGCCATCATGTTTCCAACTTTTACATTCTAATTACCAATCCATACGCACATCCAATTATCAATATATCTTTTTAAATATTTTTATTATGATTCAGTGAAAATGTACAATCCCGTAAAATTTTGCAAGCCCGCCTATGTGCAGCTCCCACTGTTCTCCCTGCCTGGTGACAGCACACTCCTCCTCTCCATTCTGTGTAAGTCATATCCTCCTAATAATCTTCTATCTCCTCCTCTCCATCCTCTCCCCGACCTCTAGTTAAGAGGGCAGCAGGATGCCATTCTACAGATGCACAAAACCATAAAGTGTGCACACGATATGGTCAGCCTTTTACAGACAGGGGCAGTATCAGGGCCAGGGGCCATGCTCCCAGGGGAAACCTCAGGCCCCTGGACCATCAATTGTGCTCTTTTACTGAAGATCTCAGGGTGCAACCCCTTTTTGTTCTTGTGCTGCCAGTGAGACTTAACTTTGTGAGCCCCATCACGGCTATCATTAGCAGTGGCCAGGACCATCGGTTCTTCTGGTCACATGTTGATGTAGTCACCCACTCACACGGGTCTTTCTGTCTTCTGGGTTCTCTTTCCTCCATGTTGTTTTGGTCCATGACGATCATCCATTCCTGCTGAGCTGGGACCATTTTGGTATACCTCAGACAGCAGCTTGGCAGCTTTTTAAGACCCCAGATGCCACTCACCAATGTGGGGTACAGAAGACTCTCTTAACAAAGTGCTAATTATGCCAATTGACCTTGATGTCCCCTGAGAGCATGATCCCTGGACCCCCACCCCTGCTACTCCGTCCTTGCAATACTGGGTTAAAATGGGAGAGGTAATCATGCTATGCTGAAATCCAGTTAAAAGGGATCTTCTTTCTAATGTGTACTGTCCTACTTTCCCAACCAAATTTCTATCAACTATCCAACTGACACCCAACTGTCACTCTCCCTTCCTCCCCACCCTTGTAGCCACCAAAGAGTCATTACTTTTACGCATGAGTCTGTTTTTGAGTTCTTATTGTAGGGGTCTCACACAACATTTGTCCTTTTGCCACTGACTACCTTCACTTAACATAATGTCCAACAACTGAAATCAGGTTATGGGATGGTTCCTAAAATCATTGGTCTTTATCATTGCATAGTGTTCCATTGAGTTTACCTATCCATTCTTCTGTTGTTGGGCATCTGGGTTGATTCCATCTTTTTGCGATTGTGGACTGTGCTCCAATAAACTTTCAAGTGCATGTATCTGCTGGTGTGAATACCCTTGGTTCGGTAGGATATATTCCCAGCAGTGGAATTACTGGGTCAAATGGTATAGCTATTTCCAGCTTTTTAAGGAAGAGCCAGATTGCTTTCCAGAGAGGCTGTACCATTTTGCAATCCCACCAATAGTGAAGGAGAGTTCCGATTTCTCCACAGCCTCTCCAGCATTTGTTATCTTCTGTATTCTGGATCATGGCCAATCTTGTTGGGGTGAGATGGTATCTCACTGTAGTTTTGGTTTGAATTTCTTTAATAGCTAGTGATCATGAGCATTTCCGCATCTGTTTTTTAGCTGCCTGGATCTCGTCTTTAGAGAAATGTCTGTCCATCTCCTTTGCCTATCACTTAACTGGATTACTTATTTTTTCTTACTGATATTTTGTAGTACCTTACAGATTATGGAGCTCAGACGTTGGTCTGACACGTAGTTGAAAAAGTGTTTGCTTCTTAGTAGTTTCCATTTGTCTATTTCCTCTTCTGTCGATAGTGCTTTGTCAGATTTTGACGTCTGTCTACATTGTGCATTAAAACTTCTAGTGTTGATCCTATTTTTTCTTGGCTGAACTTTATTGTTTTGGATTTGATACGTACGTCTTTTATTCAGTTTGAGTTGGTTTCTGTATAACATGTGAGGTACAGGTCTTGTTTCAGCTTTTTGCAGATGGATATCCAATTTTGTCAGCATCATTTGCTGATAAGATTGCTTTTACCCCAGCTTAATGTCTTAGGGCCTTTGTCAAATATCACCTGTTAATAGGAAGATGGTGTCATCTCTGGGGTTCCACTGATCTCTCTGGCTCTTTTTGTGCCAGTACCAGGCTGTTTTGACATCTGTGGCAGTATAATAGGTTCTTAAGTCAGGTAGTGAGAGGTCTCCCAGTGGGTTCTCCTTCTCTAGTAATGCTTTACTTATCCAGGGTTTCTTCCCTTTCTAAACAAAGTTGGTGATTTGTTTCTCCATCTCATTAAAAAAGACGCTAGAACCTGTATTGGGATTGCATTATATAAGTAGATTGATTTGGATAAAATAGACATTTTCACAATGGTAAGTCTTCCTATCCATGAGCAGGGTAGGTTTCTCCATTTATGTAAGTCTCTCTTACTTTCTTGTAGTAAGGACTTGTAGTTCTCTTTGTAAAGGTCTGATATTTCTCTGGTGAGATTTATTCATAGGTATTTTGTCTTCTTGGGGCTACAGTAAATGGTATTGATTTGGTGATTTCTTCGTTAACAGTCTCGTTGTTGGTATAAAGGAATCCTACTGATTTACTTATGTTTATCTTGTATCCTGAGGCTTTGCTGAAGTCTTCTATCAGTTTGAGTAGTTTACTTACGGATTCTTTAGGACTGTCAGTATATACAATCGTATCATCTGCAAATAGGGAGACATTTACTTCCTCTTTGCCAGTGCAGACTCCTTTTATTTCTTGGTCTTGTGTAATTGCTCTGGCTAAAACTTCTAGTACAATACTGAATAGGAGAGGCAAGAGTGGGCATCCTTGTCTAGTTCCTATTCTCAAGGGGAACTGTTTCAGTCTCTCTCCATTCAGGATGATGTAGGCAGTTGGCTTTGTATAAATGGCCCTTATTGCACTGAAGAATTTGCTGTCTATTCCTATTTTGCTGAAAGTTTTAGCATGAATGGGTGTTGGACTTGATCAAATGCCTTTTCTGCATCAATAGACAAAATCAGGTGATTCTTGTCTTTTGTGGTATTTTTGTGGTTGATCACATTAATTGTTTTTCTGATGCTGAACCAGCCTTGCATCAGTGGTATGAATCCAACTTGGTCGTGATTAATTAGTTTTCTGGTATGTTGTTTTATTCTACTGGCAAGTTTTTTGTTGAAGAGTTTTGCATCTAGGTTCATGAGTGATGTTGGTCTGTAGTTCTTTTTCGTTGGGCTTTCCCTGGCTTTGGTATCAGAGTTATCATGGCTTCATAGAACGAATTTGGGAGTATTCCATCCCTTTCTATACTGTGAAATGGTCTGAGTAGTACTGGAGATAACTCTTCTCTAAAAGCTTGGTAGAATTCTGTGGTGAAGCCATCTGGGCCATAACTTTTTTTTTTTTGGTTGGTAGTTTTTGGATCACTTTTTCAATCTCTTCCTTTGTGATGCATTTATTAAGTTGTTTTGCTTCACCTTGTGATAATTTTGGTAAGTGACATGAATCTAGGAATTTGTCCACTTCCTCTAGGTTTTCCAATTTGTTAAGAGTACAGTCTTTCATAGTATTACTATGCTATTTTTTATTTCTGTTGGATCTGTTGTGACATTTTCCCTCTCATTTCTGATTTCGGTTATTTGTTTCCTTTCCTGTTTTTCTTTAGTAAGTTTAGTCAATGGTTTGTCAATTTTGTTGATCAACTAGCTTTTGGTCTTTTTCATTTTCTCAGCTGTTCGTCCATTCTCTAATTTGTTTAGTTCTGCTCTAATCTTTATGATCCGTTTTCTTCTAGGGTCTTAAGGGTTCCTCTGTTGTTGTCTCTCTACTTCTTCAGGCTGTAGGGTTAGTTCTTTGGTTTTGATTCTTTTCCCCTTCTGGATGTGTGCATTTAGAGATGAAGTGACCTCTTACAATTGCTCTGGCTGTATCCCATCGGTTCTGGTAAGAAGTGTTTTCATTCTCATTCGAATCCATAAATTTATTTATCTCATCCTTGATTTCTTCTATAACCCATGACTTTTTGAGCAAGATGTTCAGTTTCGATGAGTTTCAATTTCTGTCTACGTTTTTTTCTGCTATTGACTTCAACGTTTATGCCTTTATGGTCTGAGAACATGCTTTGCAATATTTCAGTAGTATGGATTTTGTTGCGATTTGCTTTATATCCTAACACATGGGCTATTCTTGAAAACGTTCCATGTGTACTGGAGAAGAATGTGTAAGTTGTCTGCTGATGGACAGCAAGTTCTGTATATCAATGAGGTCTGGTTGGTTAATTGTGGCAATAAGATCTTCTGTGTCTTTATTCAGCTTTATTCTAGATCTGTCCAATATTGACAGTAGAGTGTTGAAGTCTCCTACTATTATTGTGGAGTGATCTATCTCATTTTTTAGTGTAGTCAGTGTTTCTTTGATGTATTTACATGCTCTAGTATTGGGTGCATAAATATTTAACATTGTTAAGTCCTGTTTGTGTATTGAACTTTTTGGCAATAGTGTCCATCATTGTCCCCGATGGTGGATTTTATATTATAATCAATTTTATCTGAGATTAGAATTGCCATACCTGCTCTTCTTTGTTAATCATTAGCTTGATATATATTCTTCCATCCTTTAATTTTATCCGACTCGACGGCACTTGGCTTGGCCTCCTTTAATTTTCAGTTTGTTCATATCCTTAAGTCTAAGGTGAGTTTCTTGTAGGCAACATATACGTGGGTCATGTCTTTTGATCCAAGATGTCACTCAGTGTCTCTACTGGAGCATTCAGTCCATTCACATTCAATGTAATCACTGATAGGTACGTGTTCAGTGCTGCCATTGTGATATGTTTACTTTTGTGTTGATGTTTTCTGTTGTTCTTATCAATCTGCTCTGCAACCTTCTTTGTGAGTTGATTTTTCACCTTTTCAGGGTTGGTTTTGTGGTTGTTGAGACTCCTACATTACATTTCTTGATATAGTATGTTACTTCTTTATTGTGCTTTATGGCTGCCGCTATGATCCCGCTTTATAAACTATATATAAACCCAATTTTGATTGCTACCAGTCTCGTCAACATTCTCTCCATCTGGAAAGAGTATAAGGACTGTAGTACATCCCTCTTTTTAATATGATGATATCACAGTTTACATGACATGATCACTAGATAGTTTCTTTCACTATTATAGCTTTGTGTTTGGAGCCTTCCCTAACTGAGTAGCATTCTGGATAATGTGCCCTTCCAAAATAGAAAATTAGCTGTTTTGTTCTTCCAAGCCAAGAGATTCTTTCAGTATTTCTTGTAGCTTTCGTTTGTTTTTTTACAAAGTCTCTGAGTTTCTGTTTATGTGCGAATGTCTTAATTTCATTTTCATATCTGAAAGATAGTTTTGCAGGCTATATAATTCTTGGTTGGAAATTCTCCTCCTTCAAGGCTCTGAATGTGTCATGCCACTGTCTCCGCGTCAGCATCGTTTCTGCTGAGAAATCTGACGAAAGTCTACAGGGTTTCCCTTTGTTAGCTTTGCCTTGAGTTTTGCTGCCTTTTAAGAGTGTCTGCTTATGTTTCATTTTGTTAAGCTTAATTACAATATGTCTTACAGTCTTTCTTTTGGGATCTACATTGAGTGGCGTTCAATATGCATCTTGGATATTTATATTCCCTTCTTTCATAATTTCTGGGAAGTTTTCTGTCAGCAGCTCAGCAACAATACTGTGTTTTCAGGTGTCCCTCCCTGTTCAGGAAGTCCCATAGAGTCCCACATGCATCTTAATGCTTCTCTATTTTTCTTCTTTTTTTTTTTCTGATTTCTCCTCATAATTGCTGGAGTCAGTAGCTCTGTCTTCCAAATCAGAAAGTCTATTTTCCATTTGTTCCATTCTGTTTTCTTCTATTTGAACTGAAGTTTCTATGTCTTCGATTTTGTTTTTGATCTGTTGGATTTCAGAGTACTGGTGTTCCATCAGATAGAACAGCTTGCTTAATTTTTCATTTTGCTCTGCTGCATTTTGTATAAGGTCTAGGAGGGCTCTTTATATAATCCTTTTGTACTCGCCTTCTGATAGTTTCAGAAAGGCTTCTTCGTCTGGAACGTTCTTTGGTTTTTTATTTTGGGGGCCTTCTTGAGCCACTGGTGAATTTTTCTTTATGTTTCTGTCCAAAGCTTGTTGCTTTCTGGGCATCTGAAGGTTGTTTTGTTTCTCTGGTGTTACCTTAACGGGATCTAAATCTCAGTCTGAAAAGAAGGGGGATCACCAGTCACCTTAATGCACTCCAGTGACTGGGTCCAGTGGAATCTCTGGGGCAGCAGGCTCCACCTCCTGATAGGCAAAGACATGGTCCTACTTACAGAGTCACCAGGAGGCCATCAGCTGACCCTACAACGTGAGTCAGTAAAGGATGGAAGAGATGCTGTCAGGATACAGCATAGTTATTTCTCTAGGCAGTCTTATACTGAAAGGTAAAAGGTGTCGGGCAGTTTCCAAGATCAGTCAGACTTTCAGGTGTGCAAGTTCCTCTTCCCAACTGGCAAAGTGAGCACCTCTATATGCAACTCCAGATGCTGTAAACTAGTTCAAAATACAGAAAGGCTACTGCTCTGCTGTCATTGGCTGCCGGGCCCCACAGGTAAGGTCACACTGTGAAACATACTGCTTTTCTGCCAGAAACATGCTCCCTGGGCAGGCACTGCCTCCCAGTTGAACAACGTGGCGCCTTGCACAAGCTCTCCTGCCCGCTGTGGAATAGGTGATTCAATGGCAGACGTTCAGAAAGAGGGGATGGTGGGGCCTACGTGTAGAGAATCCAGAGCCACGCTCTCAAAACATGGCCATATCATCTGCTGATCCTGTCAGCAGTGTGTCTGAGCTTTGCTGCCAGTTAAGCCCAAGCCCCACTTGCTGGCGTTTGCGTAACTTGCAGTCAAACACGACGGCATCCCATACAGCCTCTACTGCCTGTTTGGGAATAGCTGATTCAATGGCGGAGGTTCAGAGAGAGAGGGCAGAGGTGCAGAGGTGCACCAAGTCCAGAGCCGGGCTCTTCAAATGTGGCCATTCTGCCGGCTGATCCCATCAGCAGTGCATCTGAGCTTTGCTGCCAGTTAAGCCTCAGCCACAGCCACTGGCTAAGACGGAAAAAAAAAGTTAAAATGGTGAGTTACCCTCAGACCCCAAGAGCCGGCACTCAACAAGGGCGGGGGTCGACGAAAGAGAAGAAGTTTCCCATCCAGTGGCATGTAGTACAAATTGACAGTCCTATGCCATGTTGTAGGGCTCACTAGGTGTCCAGAAGGCTCCGTTTAGTTATCAATTCAGGCCTTGGTTTCCAGAGGGAATTATGGAGGCGTAGTCCACCATCTTGATTCTGCCTCCATCAACTTATCCTGACTGCAGGTTTAATCCATCTTGAGCATGCTGCATTAGCAGTGAAACTGTATCCATCTGCGTCACTCTACTGTTGACTCTACTTTGAAGAGGCAGCACTTCCTCTGTTACCTGTATTAGGTCCTTCTTCCTAGTCTGCGTCAGTCTGGAAGCTCTGCCGAAATCTGTCCATCATGAGTGATGACCCTGCCGGTATTTCAAATCCCAGTGCACAGCTCCTAGCCACTACTGTATAACAAACTGAGACACGAGACTTAAGGGTTTTTGAAACAACTTTGTCCACCATTTCTTTCTAAGGAATCTGGCCACTACTTCATACTCTTGATCAGAACGTGCAGACATGAGAGCAAATGAAACACTAATGACAAACTAAGGCTCACTTTTACACCGACACCTAGATGGACTGGCCCTCTTTCAAAAGAAAGGTTAACGTAGTTTCCACACAAGGAAGCCTCTTCCAAGTAGAACGAGAACAGACTCACCTGTTTTCTAAAGACAAACTTGATTAGGTCCACACAGGATCTGAAGATTTGAGGATGGTTCATCAGATATGAACTCCGGAGGAACCCTGGCCTGAAGGACACAGTGACCTTTATCTGGGGGTGAGGTGCTACATCCACTTCACCTTCTGCACATGATCCCGCAGAATCAGATATGTATAAACACCCAGAGCTTCACCATCAGATTACTCAACCTCTACTCTAAACAGTCTATTAATTCATGATTCCAGAGATAAACATGTGCAAAGAAGGTATTTCACATCAATTCTCTATTATGTTTGCAAATGATTACCTTCTTTCAGGTGAAGAAATATGGAGAAAGATTTAACAACAGCTAAGTAAGGGCAAGGAGCCTGCAACCAACACCTTAGATGAGAGTAAATCTACCTGGCCCCCTCCTCCAAAAGACACACACAATTTAGGAAGGCCAGCTGACTACTTACTACTCAGTGTCACATGTGCTTCATGCTGGATTAACAGCCTTAACTCAAGCTCTGAAGCGGAGCTTAGTTTTCTGAAGTTCTTTCTCCCTTGCTTCCCGGTTGCACCTCACTGAGGGATTCTAACTATTCCCCACAACCCTCAGTGTCACTGGCAGTGGCTTAGATCACCACTGTCTCCCCTCTGAAGGCCAACTCTTTAATTATGCTTTAATGGGAATTGATCTTTACATTAACATGTCTGTAAGAAGATTGATTCTCCCCTCTTTTTTTTTTTCTAGAGGGTTTGTTATACACTGAGAGTTTAATATTCCTATTGACTGTACTTTACCAGGAGATACAGTAAGGAAGGAGTGCTCAGGTCTTCAACTACCTTGGGATCCTCCATTCCACATGGAGCTTCTTCCACATATCTGGCTGGGAGATGGGGTGTAACAGGACACCATTTTTCACACCATCCCATGTTTTCTCCAGAAGTTACAAGAAGAAGATTTAAATATTTCATCCTTTTTCTTTAACTACTTTTCCTTCAGCTATAAAGTCACAATAAAATAACTGCTATAGTTAAAGACATCTCTGTCTTCCAGGTTATTTACTAATATGAAAAAAATACTTTCCTCACACGAAGTCGTTTTTCAGATTAGTGCATAACTGGGAGTGAGGAAAGGGAAGTTAAGGAAAGTCACTGCTGCCAACAGCTACTAGTTTCTTTATAGGGTTCTGAAAATGTTCTGGAATTAGTAAGGATGGCTATACAGCATTGTTAATATACTTAAAATTGCTGAATTATACACTTTAAAATTATAAGAATGACATTCTATGTTGTATGAATTTTATAGCAATTAAAAAAACAGTAGCTTTCAAAAACATGCCCCCACTCCCACTCCCACCACCCCCCCCATTAGGAGTAAAAGGTACTTCAGTGTTTCCCAAATACATTTCAAGTACGACATAAACCTAAGGAGTTTTAACAGCAATGTTACAGTCACAAGTAACTGTGCAGAGATAATGTTTGCCTGTGTTCCCTGCCTGATCCGTGACAAAGGCAAGGAGAGAGACAGGGAACACAAGACATAGTTAAGGAACAGGGTCTCGAATATACCAGCAGCTGCAAAAGAAGGTACAGGAACAAAGCAAAGTGCTATGAGGTAAATGTGCTACAGTCTATGTGTAAGAGACAGAAAACTGCCTACTTTAAAACTAAAGGCGATTTTACAGCCAAGTTTTTTTTATTCCTAGGACTGAAAACAATTTGCACTACATCGAATCTTTTCAATACAAGTGCAGAAACACCACAGGAAAAGTGGAAATTTTTAACAGAAATGTCGCCTATGCATCAGACAAAATTACTGCTGCCATGGGAATCATAACTTCAGTTTCCAGGACTTGAAATTTAAGAAAAAAAATCTCTAACATAAAAATCCACTGGCAGATGCCCACCCCCTCCATAAACCAAAGGTCTGTTTCTCTTTCTGAGAACTACTTTATGAAATTAGCTCCTTCACTCCAACCCAATCCTATTAAAAGCTCTTGAGTTTTATGTATCTTTTTATTAAGGACAATGGCTTTGGTATGATTCTCAGAACATGATATAAATAAATCTGCTCTTTGACAAATGAATTCATCAAATTAGACTCTTTTGATCAGAAGGTATTCACTAACTGCCACTCACTGCATGACTACTGTTCCTAACTCTGGAACTATCCTTCGAGTTCAAGCCAGACATAAAATAAAACCTTTCCCAACAAGGCCCTCCCAACTGGGACAGCTGAACCAAGAGGGGAGGTATGGGGGACCAGAGCCATTCATGTTAGCAAGGTACAAGATTTACTGTCAAACACTCAAAAATTCAGAAAATCAAACACAGATGTAGCACCAACTTCCAGACACAAACAAAACCCAGAAATCGAAGCCCGTAAGTATAGATGTTTCAGCTGAAAATCCCAAACCTGCTGCTTCTATTAAAAAGACACAGAGCAGCAATAGTGGTTACCAGACTTGGGGTGGGTGGGTGTAGGTGTAAGCATGGGGGTGTGGGTGTGGAATGTTGGGAGGTGGGTAACTATTTCTTTTATCATGTTATTCTCCTGCCTCTTGGCTTCAGGGTTACAGAAGGAATACAAAAGCTGCAAGGATGCTTTAACATCTATTTTAGTCCATTGTTCAACAAATGAGAAATAAGTAACTTGTCTAAGGTCACAAAAGCATCACAGGGAGAACTGGTCCACTCTTCTCTCTGATGCACCCGCGCGTTTTACTGAATCCCAAGAAAGTATTCCTCTAACTAGTCAGCCTCAGCAGATACCAGCTCTATCCTCTTTGGCATGTTTTGTTTATTCTGTGGTCCTCTGCCTGCCCACAAAGTAGTAACAGGAACAAGAACTTGGAATTTAGGACTACAGGTGTGAACATTTATTGAGCTACATGAAGCTGTTGCTGTTTCGACTCACAACAACTCTACAGGACAGAGCAGAACAGCCCTGTGTAGGTTTTCCAAGGCTGTAATATTTATGGAAGCAGATTGCCTGGACTTTCTCCCACAAAGTGTCTGGGGGTTCAAACCACCAACTTCTCATTAGAAGCCAAGAGTTAACCACTGCGCCACGTGGGTCCCTTCTGACTGACTAGCTTACCATTTCTCAGGCAATGTACTGGAGGCTCTCAGCTTTCAATCCTCATGAGATCACCTCAGGAGAGACTGTGGACTACAATCCCAGTGGCACAGAAGTTGCCTCCTAAGCCACACACACACACACACACAGCACTTCACGTAGTTCAACACTATTGAAAGGAACAGCAGGAAGAAGGCCAACCAGCCCCGCTGCTGCTGGTACATGGGCCCAGGAACAGAAACTTATCTTGAGTCAGTAAAGCAAGGCATGATTCAAAGTGCCACCGGCCCCATAAAGCAGACCGGAGCTTCACATACAGGGTGACTCAGATTCACCTGTCAGCTCCTGCACTGAGGACAGATAAAGGTGCAAAGCAAGGACAGCTGTGTCAGGTCTCACTCCCAGCTATTCTGCAACTTACGGGACCTCAGGGAATGTCTGTCATAACAGAGACAGAACCACAGCCCTGGCTTCCTCGTGCAGTTATGTAGGAAGATGAAGAGCTAAGCACCAGTGCTTCTCAAACCTGAATGAGCAGGGGTCTTGTTAAAGGCAACTAGTGATCCAGAAGAGGAGCCTGAGATTCCACATTTCTAGTAAGCTCCAAGCTAACACCACGCTGCTGGTTACAAACTGCGCTGTAACAGCAAGGTGCTAAAGGGTCTTTGAGTGCTCTGCTTTAAAGACATAAGTGATTACCATGTCCATGTCCCTCATTAGACTCACATATGGTTAACTAATTTAATCTAGCCAGCAACTGTACACTTTCCAAGTGCTGTGCAAACAGGTCAAGTAGGTACAAAAAGAAGCCCGACCCTTGCCTATCCATCACGGGAACCAAGAGCTACACCTTCATTCTAGCGCTTGATACAAAAGAAGACTGACTCATATATGACAACTAAGAAGCCACCATTTGTCAAACAGCTTCTATGTGTCTCACATGACATTAAGAACTTTGCAGACATTATGCTGCTCTCTAACGTCAGTCTTCTTTGATATATAAAATGAGTCAGGTAAACACTTTTATCAATGAAGAAAACAAGGTTCAGAGAAGCTGATGAGACTGTCCAGGACGCAAAGGCTGAGTCACATTTGGAACCCTTAGTTCTCACAATGCCCTGGAGAGGCTTAAGCTTAAGACTGCTTCTCCCAAAGACACAGCAGCTTCTGACAAAGGGCCTGCTACCAACAAAAATCTGAGATCTGCAAGTTATGTCAGCAATTTTCCCTTCTGTTAAGTCCTATGCTTGGCCCACTGAACCTTGGGGTGAGCAAACAAACAAGTTACAAAACCACCAAATCACAATCAAATAAAATCACACAGGCTGACTGGAATCAGAAAACTGCACTAGGATGTGCTCAAACTTAGGAAGCTGCCAATCAAGTCTGGTGGAGAAAACAGCTGGATCCACTACTGGTTTATCTAGAAAGACCTCTAGATGAGTTTAAACCAGCAATCACTCCCTCCTGACTGCTGGAGAAATGGGGGTCATTTAAGATGCTTACCTCTCTAGCAAAGTCTTCTAGCCAGAGCCTAACCTATCTATGGCTTCGTTCCTTTCTTATTTAATGAAGTCCCTTCATAGCCTTCTACATATCTAGTGTGCTACCCATGACAGCCAGGACACCACATTTTGCCCTTACTTTTATGTTGGCTTCAGACAGCTGGCAGTACTTTCTTTCTTGAAGCCATGAAAGTAAACTGAGTCATATTATCCAGTTCACTGGCACAAAGATGAACGTGCTGTCAAATTAATTCACAGTAAGTAAGGCTTCCTTTAGCCCCAAGCTGGCTTAAGCTCTAGGAGAAAGAAACTCAGTTCTACTTACATCTAGGCATGAAAAAGAGCTATGTCCCCCTCCTAAATAGATGAGAGGCAAAATTTCCCAGGTTTTCATTCTGCACAGCCCAAAACAGGAAGCAAGGTGTCTGTCATAATCACAAATCTCCCTGCCAGCAAGTCCTAGTATAGCACTACGATGGCCTCGCCACATAGCCCGAGACCTCCTGATCACCAATACTTACAGAAAGAGAGACACAATGTGAGACGAAGCAGCACCCAGGGATGGTATGGCTGTCAGCTGATTATTACTGAGGTACCTGTAAGAAGACCAAAAATCAGGCATGAAAATCATTTAAATTGGTAGTTTGAAATCATTAGTTCTTGTGCAAGGAAAATCACAAAAATAATTTTTTTTTGGTTGAATACTAATGCTAGATAAAAGAATTTAAAAGTGAATTTTTAAAAGGAGAAATGTAGAAGGTCACAAAAATCAACGATTTGCTGCACTTAGTTTAGAAATAAAAACTAAAGGGAAATACTCCCTATAGCACATCCAGCTCAAAAATTAGAACAGAGACAACAGGTTTCAAACAAAGACGCACCCTAGAAAATGTCAAGGAGCCACTCCTCATAGGCTGAATGGGTCAGAAAGACACTAGAGGGAAAAGACCATTCCCGTCTGCTGGTTGTTTCACGTATTTGAAACGTGGCTCTGCGAACCACTGTTCTGACTTCATCAAAGGGCAACATGCGCCAAGGACAACCAGAGGCTCACACATTCCCGATGGTGTTCTGAAGGACTGTTTCCAAGAAACAGCAAGCAATTAGTTTCTGGGACTCTCATCCATCTGTGATTCCACATTCCTATGGTTCCAGGAAAATGTACACACACACACACACACTTTGGCATGTGGTACTCTGAAACTCCTCTACAGAAAAGGGACAATCTCTAAGTCCCTTTCCTGTTCAAACATTCTAAATTTGTGTTTCCACTGTTAGCACTGCTTACTGGAAGGAGAAGCCCACGGACTAAGGCACAACTTTCTTGGTTTGCCCCAAGAGGCTTTGCACTCCAGCCTCCTTACATGGAAATGTATTTCTAAATCTGCGAAGAGAATCCAAAATCCGACTTGCAAAGTGAGCCTAAAAGTCCTCAAGAAAGCCAAAGCACAGTGTTCCAATTTTCTGCTGGGTGATGGGTTGTAAATATTATTAAATTAAAAAAAAAAAAAAAGATGCAAAATCAAGGTGATAAAAACTAGGTTTTCTCATTCTAATTTCTTTTTAAAGGAAGTAAGACTTACATAAAAACAACTTGTTACTTTTTGATGACAAAGCCACTGAAATGACAGATGTATTTATACAAGTAAGTACACAGCTAGCATATGTTTCAATAAAAAATTCAGTTATCAGTGATTTTTCATAGAAATAAATAAAAAAAAAAAAGAAGAAGGAAAGACCTGGAATTAGCCCATTCGCTTTCTTTAGTGCCAGAACCAGTTACAGACACAGTCTAGCCATCACTGGGTTCTGGGACATAGGCTGTCTGTTTCAATAGCTTCATAACTGAAGCATCTGGCACAGAAGGCAGATTGTATCATGTGGCAAATCCTTTCTCCACTTAAAGAGCCCTTGTTTGTGTGCTGAAATAGACAATTAATTACTTTAACACTCTTATCTAACTGTCTCCAAATCAGATTGTTTCTGCTTCACCTTTTATCTTCTCTAACCCTGCTGTGATCCATGTCCCATCTTGGTGCAAGGACACTTAACCTCTACTAATAAATAACCTATCAACACATTTAGTAATAAAGAAACCCTCAGATTTTATCAGCAAGAAAAGCTAAGGTCAGGGACCTTTGCCATAGGCACCTTGTGAAGAATTCTTCATTTCTTAGAGATTTATTCTACAACACAGATGAAGTGGTATCAGCAGTAGCTCAATCACGGGCTTCCCATGCGCCATGAATGGTTCTAAGAGCTCATCTTTAACATAGCTTGGTGGCACAGATGGTTAAGTGCTCAAATACAAGCCAAAATGTTGATCATTCAACCTCATGCAACAGGCCTGTTGATCTGTTTTGGAAAGCTCACAGTCCTGAAAACTCATGGGAGTTGTAATGAGTCAGAATTGACTCCACGGCAACCAACAACAACCTCATATTGAAACCGTTACAAGGTAGGTCCCATCCACATTTGCATCATACCAGGGGAAAGAACTGAAACACTGAGAGGTTAAGCATTTTGACCAAGGTTGCACAGCAAAGTGGCAGTGGCCAGGGAGTCTTGCCCTTTATTTATGATTAGAGCAACAACTCTATATACACAATGCAATTACTGCAAGAACACAGTTAGGAGCTACACACTACTATTAGTCAGCTCCCTACCTGGCCTATAATTTCTGTAAGTGCCAACCTAGTGTCACAAAGCTAGGGAGTGAAACAGCCAAGATCTGAACCCAAGCAAGACTGCAAATCCAAGGATAGCCAGAAGCTGCTAGCACGCACAAGGCAAGCTCATAAATGCTTACGTAGCATGGTAGTTATTTTTCAGTCACCTTACAATCTGTCTTGACTTTAAACCTGAAACAGGTAACATGTAGTTTCCCTGGAGGGGAATTTCTGCTGAAGGAGCATAGCCTCAGCCCCTCTGTACACATGACAAACTGCTCACAGAAATAAACAGACAGGGAAAGGGGTCATAATAATATTTCAAATGTTGACGGCGCTGCTGGAGAGCGGGTGTACAGGTGCCATGGACTAGAGGGGGTGCTAGGGATTAACAGGGCATTTTATATCTGGATTAGCAACAGGTTCAGTCAGAAATAGCAGGCTCTAATCTCAACAGGGCTGCTTGATTTATGAAGAGGACAGTTGGAGCCCAAAGGAGAGGAATTGCATGACCAGCTTACTTTTAGATCACTTCTATTTACAAAGAACCGTTAGTGAAAAAGCGAGTCTGCTAGCTCCACCACTACTCTTCCCTTTGTTCACACCATCCGCCACTGAGACTAGAATATGGCCTCAGAAGGCAATGAAGGCTGAACCTGCAGAGAAGCCAAGAGCTCCTTGCCAGACTGAAATAGAGACTAGTCAAAAATAGCACAGCTAGAGCTCCGAGGGGAGAGGCACTTGGGAAGCTCAGCACCGTCTTCATTAACCAGGAAGTTTCACGAATTAAGGACTGTGTTGGATGACATTTTCTTAAGGATCTAGGGTTGTACAATTGCCGTTCCATAACCTTCCCCCCACTTCCCCCCAAAAGGGCTTCCACTCAAGGCCCTAGACAGAATTCTGCAAATACTGGCTTCTCTCACTGGACCATTTCCTCATAATTCAGGGCCAAGATGTGCCTCAGAGGCACCAGAACATGAATGGGGCTCAATCCTGGGGCTGGAGAAGTTGTGAGTAACACAAACGGGGATGTCCGGCCTGCCTGCCCAAGGGCAGACACCGAGAGGGGACCCTTCCCAGCTCCATCAGCCTGGACAGCTGGGTTTTTTGGGTCCCTCAGCTCTCTCCAAAAACTTTCATTTATTTTGGCTTGGTTAAAGGAACTGTAACATTTTCCAAGATACAAAATGTTAACAACAACAACAAAAGGCTACTGCACAGTACGTTATTATTATTACTACTTAATCAAATTAGGCTTCGATAAATAGTGAAAAACAAACCAAAGGAATAATTTCAGGATTTGCTTTTTTGTTATGTTTTGACCATATTTATGTACTTATTGAATAGCTTATACTAGCACACAGTAACCATTTCAAAAAAGAGTACAATGCATACGCACACTATTTCCAAAGACAATACAAGGAATAGACAGTGAAAAATAAATCTTCCCTGCACTTCAGTCCTCTGGTTTGCCTCCAAGAGGCAGCACCCATGGCCAACTGCTAGACACGCACACAGCTTTTACATTTACACAATGGCTGCATGTTATACAGACTATTACACACCGCAGTTTCTTCCATAGGCATAGATCATGGAGATCTCCATTATTCCTTTAACCAGCTGCTGGTTAGTCCTTCAGTACATGAATTATTTAACCAGTCTGCAGCTGGTGGGTATTTTGGTTATTTCCAAATACAAACAGCTGCAGTAGCTAAATTAGGCAGGAGGCTGTGACTTTGGTTGGTTCTGTGTGTTCAAAAGAACATCATCAGTAGTGGGTAGGTACAAAGGCTTTGGGGTCTGGGTCACTTAATCAGTAACAGTTATTAGTGCTTTAGCCATTTAATAATGCATACTATATGATTATTTTGTCTGTAGTAACTATAGTTCATACTTTATGATCTGTAGTTACTCTGCCAGACAGCCAAATAATTTCAGCATAATGACACAGGGCAATATAAATAACTGTAATAACATAATAACATAAATAGTAAGACAGTCTAACACTCTGTGCCAGAGTCTGTGCTAAGTGCCTTACATATTGTAATAGTTCACTGAATTACATGATCAGCCTCTAAGGAAAGTGCTGAATCATCATTCTCACCTTACAAGAAGAAACTGAGGCACATTTACAGAGCTGCAGCCATAGATTCGTTCAACTCCAATTCTACCTTTTAGCAATCAAATCATCTTCACCACGTCACTTAACTTCACTGTACCTTAGTTTCTTCTTTCACAAAAAATGAAAATACAGGTACCAACTTCAGCAAGTGCTGGCAGATCCTACCTAAGAGCTATCCAGATACACAGTAGGTGCTTAAAATATTGTGGTAATTAACAGTCAGAAAGCAGTGCCTCAAAGCTATATCCCTTCATTATTTCACCCTGTCCTTAAACATACCATCGCACACACAGTAAACACTGCCACACATACAAATGACACATAGGACAGTGATCCATAAATGCCCAAGAGCAGAGCACACCTAAGGCTTCCTCATTGCCTTCAGGAACATTTTAGGTCAATGCCCCTGGAAAGCACACAGCACCCAATCAAGAGTTTGAAAGCCAGGCAGCAGCAAGTAACCTGATCCATTTTTACAGAGGAACATATAAGTAGCTCCTCTTATTAACCGAGGAGCTTCCCTGTCCAGGACCCCTAGCTGGAAGCACTCCCTGGTGGGCTTTCCTCACAACTGTGGCCAGTGACAACAATGTGCGCAGCAACGGTGTGGGCAGCAACAATGGTGTTGGCAGCAAGAATGGTGTGGTCTGCAACAATTCTGTGGGCAGTGAAAGGGTGCGGGCAGCACCAACGGTGTGGCCAGCGACAATGGCATGGCCACTAACAATGGAGCATGCAGCGACAACAGTGTGGCTTGGCAGCAGCTGCACAAGTAACCTAATGTGCACCATGGGCCTCCCAACGGCTCACTTTTCTCTTCTCCACCAGCCAATATGTTCTGTGGTTTGAGGGCCTCCAAAATAAAACCACTGCTAAACCACTACTCGCTGCTCTGCCAGCCTGTGGTCCCCTTTCTCTGAGGTCTCCAGAGCTTGGGAAAATTGACAGCTCCTGGGAATACTACAGCCTAGTTAATTTAGAATAACTGTACATGAACTATGATTTCTTTTCTTTTCTTCAATATCCTTCCCTACCTCCACACTTCCCTACTCATGACACTATCTTTCTGCCTTTACAACTTACTAGTATTCCCTTAGGGAAAGGCTAGGATCTTTGCCAGTGAGAAGTTCAACTGCTTTGGGCATCAACGAATTTATTCCATCTACCCCACAGGACAGGTGTGACACTGGGGAAAGCAGGCAGTCACAGTGACAAGAATTTCAAGGATTTTCTTCTTAATAATGCACACAACTTATGAGATGTGAGCGTCTAAAACCAGCAGAAGAGAAATGAAACAACATTAAACGGGCCCTTGGTGTGTAACAGGCTCTAAGCATTTATGTGTACTTCCTCCAACTAATAACTATAATAATTCCAGTCATGAATTATTATGGCCCTGTTACAAGAGAGAGAAAAGAAGCACAGAGGAACTATGGAACCCATCAAGGGACAGAGGCTCAGGAAGGGGCAAAACCAGAACTCACATCCAAGTCTGTCTGACAATAAAACAAGTATTTCTCTCAGTACACTGTATTACAACTCTAAGATGTGATCTCTGCCATTATAATTCCTACACTCAAGAAGGTAGTATCATCACAGCAAGTATGGACCAGGAGCTACACTGGGGGTAGGGGGTGCAGGCTGCGATTCACACCACTCCCACTTCCTGACTGTCCGATGCTTAGGTTCCTGCTACTGTCTGAAAAAGGCAGGAGAGAGAACGAATTTAGTGCTCAGTGCAACAGCTAGTTTAATATAAATCTTCATGAGTGCATCAGTGGGAGGAGACAGGATTCACAGAAAACAGGAAGAGCACAATGTAGCACTAAGTGCATGATACTACCTACAAAAGCCACAGAGGTTCACAAAGGGGAGAGAAGCCAAGCTGTGAGCGGAGAGGGGAGGCCAGGCTTGAAGCGTGGTACGGATTTGAGTAAGAGGTAATATTCTACATTAGAAAGAGGAGAGTGGGGGGAAAAGAGCGACACTAGGTTTTCTCTCTTTTTTGCACCTTCAGTTGAACAGTGGAGTAAGATGAGGGCCATGAGGACTGCGGGTTACAGAAAGGTTTTGAAACAGCAGATTTCAGCCCAACTCTCAAGTCTCCCACTTGACACTGCACGAGTTTTCTGTGAACCTCTCTTGAAGCTTCAGGTTCCTCCTCTGTGAGATGAAAGGTAGTGATGACATATATCAGAGAGCTGACAGAGGATTAAACGAAGTAATATCGCAAACAGTTTAGTATACTGCTGCAGCTATTATTATGCAAAAACAAAACAAAACAAAAAACTCTCACAATCAGTGTCCCCAGGGACAAGTAGAATTCAGTGCTCTCCACACTACTATCTGGACGGAGCCTAAACTCCAACAGGCACCAAGCAGAAGAGAATTAAAGGCTGGAAGTCAACAGAACCAAGCAAAGTGACAGTTACAAGTCTATTGGTGGAACAAGGAAGTAAGAGACAACACCACTACGAATGTTCACTGGAGCACCGACTATGCATCCACAGCAGCTCTGCACTAACTCAGACAGCTAAAACACTAGTTGACTGTGGCCCTAGAGGATCCTGACCCTGGTCACAGCCCCAGCCCTCACAATTCATTCAGCCGACATGCCCAGGCCCTGCTTCTGGGCCCTCCTTGAGGCCCTTGCCTTTGGAATCTTCTGGCCACAGCTGAAACCTGGGTGGTGTAAGTGCTATGGCGCTAACCAAGAGGTTGGCAGTTCACGTCTGCCAGATAGCTCCCTGGAATCTCTATGGGACAGTTCTACCCAGTCCTACAGGGTCATTGTGAGTTGCTGTCGACTCAGTGGCACTGGGTTTGGTTTTTTTGTTTGTTTTGATCACCTTCCTGACTGCTGGGGCTCATGTACCACCCCTGGCAAAATTTACAAACAAACAGAAACAAAGAAAAGTTCCTCACAATACCCCGCTCAGCTTTACCCCAACACTTAAACCTGTCTTGATGGTTTTCTTGTTCTGTGCATGTTCTCTCCTATCTTAATGTGAGCTCTGAGGAGAAACCTGTCTTCAGGGATAGGCATGGGCCAGGAGGTGCATGTGCAGCAGGGGTACCAACAGTTTAAGGGGCTGCTAAAAAAACTGAGTACCTAATTCAAGCAATACGTGAATCCAATTTTTCTAAAAAAAACTAAAATCCAAGAAGAGCAAACTAAAAAAAAAAAATTCATGTAAAGACAGGACTGGCAGTGGTGACATGTAACCCCATATACAACAGAAAGGAACGCTGTCTGGTCTTGGTCCTGCACCATGCCCATCACTACGCTCTAGACCACTGTTGCAGCCACGGTGTCAATCCCTCTTCTTCGTAAGGATCTTCCTCTTTTTATTTGCTTATTTTCTACTTGGCCAACTATGATATCCTTCGCCAGGGATTCATCCCTCCTGACAACATGTCCACAGCATGAAAAATGGTGCCTTAACCATTCTTGTTTCTAAGAACACTCTGGTTGTAT
Organism: Heterohyrax brucei; assembly: GCA_028571685.1. Lineage (NCBI taxonomy): Eukaryota > Metazoa > Chordata > Mammalia > Hyracoidea > Procaviidae > Heterohyrax > Heterohyrax brucei. The sequence goes on along the minus strand of CM053158.1, from coordinate 58,539,327 downwards.
TTCCAAGACAGATCTATTTGTTCTTTGGCAGCCCATGGTATATTCAATATTCTTCTCCAACATCACAATTCAAAGGCTCCAAGTTCTTCTTCTGCCTTTCTCATTCTTTGTCCAGCTTTTGCATGCATATGATACAACTGAAAATACCATGCCTTGGGTCAGGCACACTTTAGTCTTCACGGTGACATCTTTACTTTTCAATATTTTAAAGAAGTCCTTTGCAGCAGATTTTCCCAATGCAATGTGTTGTTTGATTTTGACAGCTGCTTCCATGGGCACTGATTGTGGAACCAAGCAAAATGAAATCCTTGACAACCATAATCCTTTACTCCTCTATCATGACACTACTTACTGGTCCAGTTATAAGGATTTTTGTTTCCTGAATATTGAGGTGCAATTCATACTGAAGGCTGTGGTCTTCGATCTTCATCAGTAAGTGTTTCAAATCCCAAAAGAGTCCCCAGTCTTTTCATTTGACTGCTGCTTTCCATGGGTGTTGACTGAGGATAAAAGTAAAACGAAATCCTTGACAACCACAACGCTTTTGTCCACTTATCATGATGTGCTTATGGGTCTAGTTGCAATGACTTTTGTTTTCTTGATGTTGAGGTGTAATCCACACTGAAGGCTGTGGTCTTGGATCTTCAACAGCGTTTCAAGTTCTCTTCACTTTGACTATGCAAGGCTTGTGTCATGTGCATTACACAGGCTGTTAAACCAGTCTTTCTCCAATTCCACTTCTTGGATTATGTGCTTAACACACAGACTGAATAGATACGGAGAAAAGATACAACCATGATACACACCTTTCCTGACTTTAAACCATGCAGTGGCTGCTGGTTCTGTTCAACCAACTGCCTTGTGACACATGCACAGATTCTTCATGAGCACAAGTTAAGTGTTCTGGAATTCCAATTTTCCAGTGTTATCCATAATTTGTTACAATTCACACAGTCAAATGGCTTTGGACAGTTAATGAAACACAGGTAAACATCTTTCTGGTATTCTCTGCTTTCAGCCAAAATCTGTCTGACATCGCCAATGATATCCCTGGTTTCATATCCTCTTCTCAACCTGGCCTGACTTACTGGAAGTTTCCTGTCAATACACTGCTGCAGCTGCTTCTGAATGATCTTGAGCAAAATCATACTTGCATGTGATGTGATACTGCTTGATAATTTCCACATTCAATTTGATCACCTTTCTTGGGAATATGACTCTCTTCCAGATGACTGGCTAGAAAGCTGTTCTTCCACATTTCTTGGCATAGATGAATGAGCACTTCCAGTGCTGCATCCATTTGCTGAAACATCTCAATTGATATTCCAGCAATTCCTGAAGCCTTGTTTTTGGCCAATGCCTTCAACGCAGCTTTGACTTCTTCCTTCAGTACCAGATTCCTGATCATATGCTACCTCTTGAAATGGGTGAATGCTGACCATTGTTTTTGGTGTAATGATTCTGTGTATTCCCTCCATCTTCTCTTGATGTTTCCTGAATCATTTAATATTTTCCCTATAGAATCCTTCACTATTACAACTTGAGGCTAGAATTTTTCCCTTCAGTTCTTTCAGCTTGAAAACTGCACAGTGTGTTCTTCCCTTTTGGTTTTCTATCTCCCACTCTATGCATAGTCAGCCAAGCCAAGTGCCGTCGGGTCAGATCCGACTCATCAATGCGTATGTCATTATTATAATACTTTGTCTTCTCAAGCTGCCCTTTCAAATCTTCTGTTCAGCTGTTTTACACCGTCATTTCTTCCTTTTATTTGAGCTACTCAACGTTCAAGCTAAGTGGCAGAGTATCCTCTGACATCTAATTTGCTGTTTTCTTTCTGTCCCATATTTTTAATGGCACTGATGTTATTCTACAACTTCTCTAATCGTCAGTCATTAGTGTTCAACACCTCAAATCTGTTCTTGAGATGGTCTCTAAACTTGGGTGGGGTTTTCTGAAGGTCATAAACGGTCTTCCAATTAGGATGTCCTATTGCTGACAGCTCACAGTGGTGGGATCTGTGAAGCCATATTTACCGCTTTTTTTGATTAGTCTTGACAATCAGCCATGAATAGTTACATGATTCCACAACATTTTGAAATTATTAAAGTTTATTATCAAAATGGGTGTTTCTTTTACCAAACATTCTGAATTCAACATTTAATCAAAAAATTTGAGATAACTGGGTCTGCTGCCAATCAGATGCCTGTGTGCCAACAAACTGCACGTTCCAATGAAAACATTCCCACCATTCATCAGAATGTACATGAGAATCCATCCCAGTCTCACAGAGTACAAGAACTGGGCCTTTCATACACTACAGTTTGGTGGATTTTGCTTCTGGACTTGAAACTTTACCCTTACAAATTGTTTTAACTCAAGATCTGAAGTCCAGTGACCACAGATTGCATTGTATATTTGTTGATTGGGCTCTGGGGCAATTTGAAGTTTACCCTACTTCTGGCCAGAAAACCATCTTCAGCTATGAGGCCCCTTTTTGGATGAATGGCTTTATGAACAAACAGAACTGTCACATTTGGAGTGATCAGAATACAAAGGACATTCAAGAATGTCCAGTTCATCCCCCAGAAAGTTACTCTTTAGTGTGGATCCAGTGGAATCACTGGCCCTTATTTTTTCCAAGACAAATGAGGAGAGATTGTGATTGTCAATGGTGAAAGATGTCAGGCTATGAGAACTGATTATTTTGGGTCCCCATTTTGAAGGTGCCACAGAGGCCATTTACCTGAAGTCCTTTTTCACATATAATGCCATCAATCCACCAGGTACTCCTTGGAAACTCTATGGGGTGGGCAGTTCTACTCTGAGGGTTGCTATGGCTTGGACCCAACTTGACAGCAGTGGGTTAATGCCATTAAATGTATTTCAAAATAAGAAAACAATTAAAACTGTATCATTTACACAACCTTTTTTATTCAAGTTCAAAGGTAGGACACCCTAACGGATAGCTATGCTACAATCAGAAAAGCTAAACATGACCTAGTCAGAACAAGGCCAGGCGCTGGCTGTGGCACAAACCATCAACTGCTCACATGCAAGATCAAACTGAAACTGAAGAAAGCCATACTGAAGCCTGAAGCAAAAGCAAGAATCAGTCAATACTCAGTCTTCTTTAAATTTGTTATTTTACTCATCACAGGATTTTTTGCATTAATTTTGATTTAACACTTCACTAAAACATGTGTTGTAAGTTTTGCACTTGTGGCCAGTATCTCACTCCCCTGTTTGTCTCAGCCCTATCTGCCTGTCTTGTTCACTGTATCCCCAGTACCTACGGCAGTGCTTGGCACTCAAATAAACATTAAAATGGGAGTTACAATGATGCCACATGAAATACCCTAAGTTTCATTTTGTTCAGTTCTAAAGGAAATCAGTATGCATTAAAATCTAACACAGAGAAGCTGAATACTCCTAACCACCAGCACTAAAGACAGCTTAGAGTGGTGAAAACACCAAGTTATGAATCTGACTGCCTGCTTGATGGACTGAGTTTGTCATCCTGCAGGATTCTTTTCAGATCTCTGTCCCCCATCTCTACAGCCTGTTGACCCTTTGGCACAAAGTGATTCCAAGGACACTTCCAACTTGGAGGTTCATTACATGAAAACAAAGAAAAGATCCTTTAAAGGACACTACAAAAGGCAGAAAACAGTAATGGCTAGCTCTGTCTAGAGGCAGGAAGGTCAAGGTAAGCCTCCATTGTCCAGTCTCGGACACTTTTGTCTCGTGGGTGGACTTCCATCATCTGCCACTGCTGAACAGCCTCCCATCGGTCCCAGGAGGGGAAGGCTTCTCCTGTACACCCACCTGTACCTGGGACGTCTCAGTAACTTGATACCAGCTGAGCTGTTACATGATCTTCATGGCCTGCCTAGGAAGAACAACAGGCTGCAGTAAAGGAGTGAGGAAGGATGTGTTAAGATTTGTTACTGACACTCCACACAGAGTGCTGCTTCCAACACGTTTCACTGCTGCTCTAGTGATCCAATGCCAGAAGCTCTTCCTAAAGAACTCTCCATACCCCACATCCCAGAGGCTGAGGGAGGCACTTACACTTCCTGCAGATCCGGCAAGTTCTCAAAATCAGCAGGGTCAACTTCTGAAAGTTTGTTGTAACTCAGGTTTCTGGTAAAAGAGAAAAAAATCGAATCAACACTTGGCATTTTACTCAAGCTTCAGGAATCTTCCCTGCCTTCCTCAAATAAATCCAAGTCCTCTCTCTCACAACTTTCTCTGTCTCATGTTATTTTAAGTAACAGTATTGATGTGAGATTTACAGATGTATCCCCTGTCTAGTTACATCCATAAACCAGTCATTCAAAGCAACACTGTGAAAATCTCCAATCACCTTAAACTGGCTAAACCAAAATGGATTTCAATCAATACCATTTCACCACTTTGAACTTGTAAAGAAATTCTAAGGTTAGCCAGTGTTTTACTTACATTAGTGTTCCAGTCTGCACACTTCGAAACATATCAAGTCCAAGGCTATCCTTAATGGCATTTTTTTTATATTAATGTTTTACTAAGGAATCAAATTCAAGCTGGATTCAGGGGAAGATACGGAACAAGGGATTCACTGCTGATGTCAGACAGAGATCTTGGCTGAACACACAGAATACCAGAAACTTGTTGGCCTATGTTTTATAGACTATGCAGATGCATTCAAGTGTGGGAATCCTAATGGATTATGATAACACTTGGAAGAACCGGAATTCCAGAACACTTAATTATGCACATGCAAAACCTGTACATAGATCAAGAGGCAATTGTTCAAACAAAACAAAGGGGTACTACATGGTTTCAAGTCCAGAAAAGTGTGCCTCCTCATACTTTTTCAGTCTGTATGGGATCAAATAATCCCAAGCTTGTTGACTATATAAAGAAGAACGTGGCATCACAACTGGAGGAAGACTAATTAACAACCTGCAATACCCTGTCACATCAACACCCACAGAAGCTGCAGTCAGGAAATAAAACATACTGCACTGGGCAAATACTGCTGTGAGACACTTCTTTAAAGTTTAAAAGCAACAATGTCACTTTACGGACTAAGATGCACCTAATCTAAAACATAGTATTTTCAATTGTTTACATTCCTGTAAAAGCTGGACAATGAATAAAGCCATTCGAGGAAAAACTGATACATTTGAATTATGGTGCTGGTGAAGAATACTGAATATAGCACAGATGCCAGAGGAACAATCTGTCTTAGACGTACTTACTTTGGACATGCTATCAGGAGGAAACAGTCCCTGAAGAAGGAGCAGGACATCACACTTGGTTAAGTAGAGCATTGGTGAAAACTAACACAGTGACTGTAACAATGAGCCCAAACACAGAAACAATTTTAAGGATGGGTGAGCACAAGGCAGTGTTTTCTTCTGTTGTGGGGCCACTATGAGTTGGAACCTAACAACGACAAAGCCTCAAATAACATCAAGTAATAGCCAAGTATCAAACCAATGGTGCTCAAGGGATACATGGTGATGTCTGGAGATATTTCTTTTTGGTTGTCACAACTGTGTTGGGGACAGAGGGACAGTGTATTAATGGCATCCAGTGGGCAGAGTCCAAACACGCTACTAAACATCCTACTGCACAGGAGGACAGACCCCACCACAAAGAATTATCCAGCCCTAAATGTCAGTAGTGGAAATGCTGGTAGCATAGTAGTTAAGAGCCACGGCTGCTAGCCAAAAGGTCAGCAGTTCAAGCCCACCAGGTGCTCCTCAGAAGCTCTGTGGGGCAGTTCTGCTCCGTCCGATAAGGTCACTATGAGTCAGCATCGACTCAATGGCAATGGGTTTGTTTTTTGTTTTTCTAATTGTCAATAGTGGCATTTGGAGGTTGGGAAACTCTGGTCTAAACAAGAGCTTAAAGACTAAAAACTGCTTGTATGTACAGTCAAAATTCACATGCCTGTTTAGAAAGTGAACACTAGAAGACTGAATTGTAAACATATTTATGAATGCTGCATTTCTACCATCAATGAATCAATATGGGGAACGATGATCACAAGAAGAGAGGAGCCAGTCACTTGAAATTCATGTCAGTATTCCCCAGCCACAGGCAGAAAAGGCCTCACCTGTGAGCAGCCTTCTAAGGTGACAGCATCTGTCTACATGCGAACAGCATTCTGAAGATAACAGCGATTGTCTCTCCCATCCTCACTCAACTAGACCCTCGGAGGCAGACTAGAAGCAAGCCGGGCAATGTCTACACAGCTGAGTTTCTTTGCTCACGCTTGGCAACCCACACCAGCTGACTCGGGAACAGAATTCACAAGTGTTTAATCCAAACAGGCCCAACTACTTACTGTACACAGCATGCTGCTCTTTGCCCCCAAAGTACGCCCGGCCCTGTGCTTGTGAAGAGGTAACATCTTTCATCTCAGCTATTAATTCCATTGTACCCTACTGTCGATTAACAAAATTACTAATCATGAGGTTAAAGTCTGTCTCTAAAAGGGCACAGTGTCATGTAAGTGGTAACTGTCTCTTTAAGTCACTCCAGAGACATTTAAATTAATACCAGCCTAGAGCTGATAGCCATTTCACTGTGAACTCAGACACTCATTAATCTTGAGTCAAGCTATACTGGAAATAAATGGTATCTCGGTGTTCACAGAACAACCTGGATTAAACGCAATTTGTCCAGAGATTATATTACTATAAAGATTGAAGGTAGTGATTTTTTAAACCACAGACTGAAGTCAAGTGTGAGCTTGTCAGTGCTTGGGGTATTTATTAATGAATGTGCTTAGAAATCAACAGCCTAGACAGGGGAAGGAAAATCCACAGGTAGAGAGACAGACTGAAATCTTCTTCCTCTGTTTTAGCACATTATCATTCCTAAAAAAAGGGAAGGGGGAATACTCCTTCCTGTGTCTAAAGATACTATGAGTTCACAATGACTGCAGCTTTTATATTAGCACAGGCAACAGCAGTCTTTGAGCTGGAAGAGACACTAAAGAAACAGAAACCACAAAGCAAGAGGGGCAAGCAAGTCATATGGATGGGGACCCTGCCAGGTATGGAATCCAAGCACCACAATGGTACCTACCTACCCCCATATGCCTGCCTGCTGCTCAAAGAGGCAGCCTGCAGAAACAAGCGCCAGCATAGATCAATCTTCTCCTTTTTCAAGTGAAGCTCACCTGGATTCTTAAATAAAATCTTTTCAATTACTTTTTTTTTTTAAAAGTAACCTTGGAAAGGCTAAACAAAACATATCTGCAGGTCACACTTGGCCTGAGTATTGCCAACTTTCAACCTCTGCTGTGTACCACTGACTCCTGAGGCCAGAAAGTTTTCAGGCAATTAAACTGGTGGCCCCATTTTGAACCATCTGGAATGAAAGCACTTTCCTCATTTCCCATTTCGACAAGTGTCTGTATCACTTCAGCAACCAGGTATTAGAATAAAATCGTTTTAAATCACAACACCCTTTGGTTAGTCTTTCCTCTAAAGGTCAAATGAAATTTATTTAAATTAAAAAAAAAAAAAAGCTGTGTACAAATTCTTCTTTTTAGATACAACTAACTGAGGAAAAGGACCTGGTAGTGCAAAAGATTAACATACTCATCTGCTAACCCAAAGTCTGAAGTTCAAGCCCATCCAAGGTCCAAGGTTGCCTCAAAAGACAGTCCTGGTGGTCTATTTCTGAACCAGCCACTGAAAACCTTACGGAGCAGTTCTACTCCATGAGTTGCAGTCAAGTGGTACTTGAGACAGTGTCTTCCATAATCAGTAGCAGAACTTAATATTGAAATTCCAACAAACAGCATAGAAAATAAAGACACTTTTGAATGGAAATTTAAATTTTCACTGAGTCAGTCTGAATGCAGTGACTTTTCTACTTACGATGAGTCAGACAAGCAAAGTATAAACAAATGACAGCCAGCAGACTGCTGATAAAGCACAATTTCTCTTTCTGAGCATATACCAGTGACATAAAGAGAAGGCAGGGGCTGAAACTCAGGTCCCTTGGAACAATTTCAACATCTGGACACAGAGCTACCCTAACTTTTAAGTATGAGAAATCAAGTCGCATGACTCAGGACAGGCTGCTGTGCCTCAGTGACTTCTATCAGCAAACAGGGAAAATAGTTACTATATTGTTTCTATAAATACCTATTCACTACACATTAATATAAACCAAAATAAAATTCTCAGAAACACTTTCTTATTTGCCCATTTCAGGAAAACCAACTTCCAGTGACTTTTTTTAACAAAGTTTTTTTTTTCACTCTTTGACAGCCACGTGTACTCGTAATCCTCATTTTGCAATGATTCTACGAGCTCTGCAAAGGTGTGTGAATTCTCAGCTGAGATCCCATGAACCACCAATAGGTGAATCAGTGAAAATGCCTTAAGGAGGCCTTGCTTTCAGGTGGCAGCTGACGCACACACAAGCCCAAAGCATCTCGTGCATTTCTACAAACACGACTACCCTTCACCAGACCCAACGTCTGAATTTCTCTTCAGTTGAAGGTTTCAGATTCTCCCGTCAAAACAATTTATCTGTCAGCAGAGCAGATGCTGTGAAAAGCATTTCTGCATCTTTCAGTAGCGAAGAGGAGAGGAAAGAAACCTCAGGGAATTTAGTTACTGCCAACTGTGGCTTTCATTAAACATTTTGTCAGCCATTGTCATAACACAAATTTTCCCTGTTCTTGCACAAAGGGTGAGCAGATCATGGAACAATTGAGCCCTGCAATAGATACGCTTTCAAGTAATCTGCTGAAAGATAACGGTGCAGCCCACAGTTAGCAGAACACACAACAGACACCTCTACAGAGAACAGCTCAGGTTTTGCCCAGGTTTGTCTGCTCACTGAGTCTTTTTCCTGATCCCTTAACCCAATCCCCCAACATTAAAAGAACTAAATCTTCAAACACTTGAGAAAATCTTCACTGCTATCTAATGACGTGCTGGTAGCTACTGGCCATGTGGCTACTTACATTTAAATTAATTAAAATTAAAAAAGAATTTAGTCCTCATTAGCTGAACAAGAATGTCTGCCTTGAGCACTGTGCTCTTTTTTGGCTACCTAAACCCTGGTGGCACAGTGGTTAAGTGCTATGTCTGCTGCTAACCAAAAGGCTGGCAGTTGAAATCCACCAGGTGCTCCTTGGAAATTCTATGGGGCAGTTCTACTCTGACCTTAAGGGTCACTACAAGTCAGAATTGACTCAGCGACACTGTTTTTTTTTTTCCCCTATAGGATCAAACTGACAACAGCAAGATGAGATAGGAAACTTAAGGGGTAGTGAGTCTATATTGATGAGAAAGGAGCAACTCAGAAAAAGAAAGGATGAGAATGGCTGCATAACTCCAAGAATGTTATCCTCACTGAATTGTGTATGAAGAAACTGTATGTTCTGCTATATAAATTCTCAAAAACAACAAAAATAAATGAACTATATATATGTATATATGAGAATTCACTCCCTCAGATGCACTAACCATATTTCATATGCTCAATGGCCACAAGTGGTTCGTGGCTGCCATACTGGACGAGCGAGAGAGGACATGCTCATCAATGCAGGAAGTTCTACTGGATAGTGCTGGGTCCAAATCAAGTGAAATGGAACATAAAAAGAAACTTGAATTTTTAAAATAAATCTGAGTTTCCCAACATTTCAAGAGCTTTGTTTAAAATTGTGGTGGGGAACAAACATTGATATTAGCCCAAATTCCTTAAGCAAACAAAGTTGTTAACCTTCCCAACAAGGGAAAAGCCTTTGAAAATTTGATTCCCAAGGAAGACAACTTAATTTAAAAATGTTCTCTGAGTCTTCTGCACCCCATATTGGTGAGTAGCGTCTGGGGTCTTAAGAGCTAACAAGCTGCCATCTGAGGTCACCAAATGGTCCCACCTCAGCTGGAACAGATGATCACCAAGACAACAATGACATGAGGGAAAAAGACCCCAGAACACAGAAGGTCCCACGTGAATGGGTGACTCTATCGACATGTGACCAGAAGAACCAGATGGTGCCTGGCCACCACCAACGACAGCCGTGATGGGGCTCACGATGTTGAGTCCCAGTGGCAACAGAATATAGAGAACTCCACTAAAAGACTGCAGTTGATGGTCCAAATGCCTGGGAGTTCCCCTGGGAGCATGGCACCTAGACCTGATGCTGCCCCTCATCATAAATCGTTACTGAGGTCAACTCTTCATACAGGAATGGATTGCACTCAGGGATATAGAGTGACCATATCGTGTCTGCAATTTATGGTTCTATGCATCTATGGGATGTTGTCCTACTGGCCTCTTACTAGAGGGGAGTGGCAAGGGTGGAGAGGTGTTAAGAGATTGTTAAGAGGATATGACATGTATAGAACAGAGAGGAGGAGTGTGCTGTCACCGGGCAAGGAGAGTAGAAGTCGCTGCAGATAGGCGGGCATGCAAATTTATATTGGATTGTATACTTTCACTCCATCACAATAAAAAGAAAAAAAAATGCTCTCTGAGTCTCAAAATTGAGCAATCTGCAATCTAAGGAACATTAACTGGTCCCAAGCCACCTGGAGCAGATGAAAGCCAAGAACATCAAAGACATAATAAAAATAAGAGCCCAGGAGACAGAAGGGCCATATGACTGGAAGACTGTATCAGCATGAGACCAGGAGAACTAGACGGTGCCCTGATAGGGCACACAGTGTAGAGTTCCCGGTGTAGCACAAGAAAAGGGAGCGCATATCTCGAGCTCTAGAAATAGACTTGACAGTTTAACATCCAGGAGGGTCCCCTGAGAACATGGCCCCTGGACTTGCTGCCTACCCACAACTGCAACCAGTACTGAAGCCAACTCTTCTGACAAAATTAGACTGGATATAAGACATGGAGGGATGCAGGAGGTATGTGTGCTTCTTGGCTTAAGGATACATACGAGGCTGTCTGACCAGTTCCTCTTTACGGTAAGAGGTGAGAGTGGAAAGGAGGGAACAGAGTGTTGGTTGACTGAATGCTGGACATACAGGGTAGAAGGGAACAGTGTGCTGTCACAGGGTGGAGAGCAGACAGAGTTGCACAGAGGTGTGTGTGTTCTCGGTTTTATATAGCAAACAGGACTGTAAACTTTCATTTAATCACAATAAAAACAAAACAAACTAAAAAAAGAAATGTTTTAGGACCTAGAGTGATGCTGGTGAAGAACATGCTTCTTGCCTTATATATACACGAGGCCGTCTGAGCAGCTCTCATCCAGAGGCGAGACGAGAGGGTTGGAAGGGGACAGGAGTTATCTGGATATGAGAAGCACAGGGTGGAAAGGAGTGTGCTGCCACAGGGTGGAGGAGCAGCTAGGGCTACATAGCGGTGTGGGTGTAGAATTTTATATGGCTAATTATGAACTGTCATTTAAAGCACAATAAAACAAACACACATACATAAAATGCCCTCTGAGTATAATTCTATAGGTCCAACCAGTATTTACATAATCTGACCAGTATCTTCCTGGATTACAACCAAAATTTCATGTTACAAACTTGCGAAGGCTATTGCAAAAGCTGGTCACCAGTAATTTGCTGACTGCTTGCAAGTTGAGTGATACAAAGTTCCATTTACTTCTGAGTAAGTTGTGACGAGGCATTAACCCAACATCCTTAGAAACATAATTAACATTTCATCCACAAAAGCAAGCACTGCTCACAGATCACCAACTATATGAGCAAAACCTCTCTCTGTGAAAAGAATTCAAGAATCCACGGTTTTGGTACCAGGAACATCTAGCTCCAGCAGCAGAATACAGTTTATAAAGAAAATGTTCTACACTACCTTGGGTGAGTAGTGTCTGGGGTTTTAAAAGTCTATGAGCAACTAGCTAAGACATTCCACTGATCCCACCTCTTCAGAGCAAGGGCCAAGCCAAGTGCTGTCGAGTTGGATCCGACTCATGGCAATGGAGAATGATGAAAACTAAGCACGCAATGGAAAGACGAACAAACCACAACTACCACAGCCTCCACCGGACTGAGGTCAGTACAGCTAGATGGGACCTGGCTACCACCACTGACTGCTGTGACAGGAATCACAATAGAGGATCCTTGTCAGAGCTGGAGACAAATGTAGAACAAAATCCTAACTCTCAAAAAAGGACCACACTTACTGGCTTGATAGAGATCAGAGAAACCCTGAGAGTATGGCCTCTGAACACCCTTTCATGTCAGTAATGAAGTCACTTCTGAGATTCACCCTTTAATCCAAGATTAGATAGCCCTATAAAACAAAATGAGACTAGAGGGGCATACCAGTCCAGAGGCAAGGGTTAGAAGGCAGGAAAGTATGTGAAAGCTGGAAACAGGGAACTCAGGGTTAAGAAGGTACAGTGGTAAGAGGTCGTCATGAGATTATTAACCAGTGTCATCAAATAATACATGTATTCTTTAATGAGAAGCTAGTTGGTTCTGTAAACCTTCATCTAAAGTACAATTTTTCAAAAAAAGAACGCATGGTTCTATTGTGAATAATAAGTCACAGTGGAAAGAACCAGTCCTACATCTGTGACGAGAACTCACTGGAGAGCGCGAGGTTAGCATATTCCGTGCGGGCCTACATCTCCTTACTCAGCCCTGTCTGGACTCTTGAACAGCATGGCATTTTGCATACTTTAAGCTTTCAGATATTTGCTAAACTGAATCAGACAGCCAGAAAGAAAACTGTGAGGCAATCCAATAGCCTAACTACTGAGCACCACTGGAGCACCCATAACTAGTCTGTGATCCTCCTCTTCTATGGAAACCGGTCGCCAGTTGTCCCTCTCTTTATCAATCTCAGAAACTGCTGTTTGCCAACCCATTAAAAGAGACTCATCAAAAAATAATAAAATAAAAATAATTTTTAAAAGAGAGAATCATCTGCTTAGAACTAACTAGGAAAAACTGATCAGTCCTTTCACGATTTCAAGGGGCATGAGTGAGGAAGAACATGCAACTTGTTACGGTTATGTATAATCCATTATACTTTCAAGGCAGTTTCTGCTGTACTTCCACTTTCTGAGGAATTACATTTAGTACACATCAGCTTCCAATGAAATCATCACATTATGTTCCCTAGACCCTTGTTAGAAGTTTTCATTAGAATAATGGATGAGGAAAAAAAAAAAAAACATAGAAGATCAGATTTCTTTTTTTTCTATTGCAACACTTTCATTACCTAAAAACCACAACTGAACAACCTAGTAATACGCACTGAAGGTTTACATCAAGAATGGTAAACCAGCATTCTAAATCAGAATCATTCCACTGGCATCCTAACCACTAAAAGAGGTTCTGACTTGCTGCCATCTTTCTTAAGTAAGCTAAGGAGCCACATTTGAAGTCTGCCCAAGGAACACATTCAGTAACTACGCAAAATCAGTTATCAGCACAAACACATAAAGCTCATGTTGTTACTGGCTGGTCAGTCACATTTACGCAAGTCAGTAATGAGTCACAATTTTTTCAACTGTTTTGAAAAGGTTACTGGTATTACTACATGTATGAACTCACATGTGACTCCAAAGAAGAGGTAACACACACTAGCCATATAAGAACCACAAGGTCACTGCCTAATTTTACTCTTTAAAATGAGTTATAGACATTAGTGTGAGAAATGAACACATGACACTACCATTATATACCAAAAAATTTCAACAAGAAAAGGTTTACACACAGGAAAAAAAGAAATCTCTGATGGTTACAAGGGTAGGAGAAGAAAGAGGGAAAATTACTAACTAGGTAGCAATTTTAATACAGTGAAGGGAAAGGCAACACACAATGTGGAGGAAGTCAGTATCATACAATGAAGGCAAAAGACACACAGGAACGCCAGAATAAAGGGCAACAACAGTAATCACCATAAATACAATCCTGCAACAACATTATTAACAAACAATAATTTGTAGATGGATACATAGATAAACAGGTATGCTACAAGTATGGGCAGGCATAAGGAAACACAGCCACCTGCAGATACAGGTTTGGTTGTGCATAGTACTATGTACACAGTTACAGGTGTTACAAATGTATTAACACAGACTGGTGACAGCGGTTAAGTGCTATGGCTGCTAGCCAAAAGGCTGGCACTCTGAATTCACCAGGGATGCCTGGGAAACTCCACTGGGCAGTTCTACTCTGTCCTGTAGGGTCATTATGAGTAGATTTGAGACTGGACAGCAATAGCCTTTTTTTTTCCTTCCCCATGATCCATGAAACAAATACCATCCCACCCACTTTTTCTAGCTCTCAGATTTCCTGGGACTCTGTTTCTCATTAAAAGTATTTACTGCCCTCCAATGGGAACTTGTATAACGGTAAAACAAAACAAAACAAAAAGTTTACTGAAGCACAGTCGCCTTACACATGAAGAAGTACGACTGGGGAAAAAATCTTGTCTCTTGGCTTTTCAAGTTTGTTTATAGTCTTCTTGTGCTAGCTGAAGAGCCCTAGTGGGTTTAGTTTTTGTGTGTATGTTTGTGTGTTACAATAATCCCACCACCCATGATCAGTGAAATAGGTACCCAGCAATCCAGGTGCTCCAGAACCATCGTCCAATGTTTGTGGGGCCCATGTATTCCCAAGTAATGTTTCTCAAAATCTGTATTAAAAAAAAAAAAATTGCCATCAAGTCAATCCCAACTCACAGCAACCCTATAGACAGAGCAAGACTACCCCGCAGAATTTCCAAGGAGTTCCTAGAGAATTCAAATTGCCGATCTTTTGGCTAGGAGACACAGCACTTAGCCACACCACCAGGGTTTCCGTATTACCAACCATGATTCAGCACACTTGCACTGATGAAAACACATGGTACCAGAAAACAAACAAAAAAATCCAAAGCTGAAAATAATCTAGTCTTAAAAAGGATAGATCATAAAGCAGACAAGTAGCACAGTCATTGAAACTTCTCAGACATAACTTCTCAGACTTAACAAAACCTCATGAGACGAAGTCTCTAGGCTCAAAAGCACAAGACCACAGACTCTAGGGACATCTATCAATTAGCACAACATGGTTCATACAGACCATGTTATAAATTCTACTGATGAATCTTGTAAGTAGCCATCTAAGGTATAACTGTCAGTCTCCTGCCTTCGGGAGCACAGGAGAGTGAAGAAAACCAGACTCAAGAGAATAATTAGTACAAAGGATGAATGGACTACAAAATGCTGAGACCAGAAGAATTATACGGTCCCCAGCTACCACTACCAACTGTTCTGCGTGGGATCACAACAGAAGGTCCCCAACATAGCATGAGAAAAATATAGCACAAAAAAAGCAAATTCACACAGACTAGCGGAACTCAAAAGTACGGCCCTAAGACACCTTTCTGAATTGGAACTGAAGCCAGCAGACAAGTCCATAAAATAAACAATAATACCTGAGAGGAATGCTTTCCTTATGACAATCAATGATATGATATCAGAATGACATCTACCCAAAAGCAAAGATGAGAAGGCAGAAGGGATAGAAAATCTGAGGAAAGGAGACAGGGTACCCAGGACAGAAACATGGAGAGTGGTGACATACCACAGGGAATGCAACCAAATGTCCCAGAACACATTATGAATAAATTATCAAATGGAAAACTCATCTGCCCTGTAAATTTTCACCTAAAGTACAATTAAAAAAAAAAAAAAAGACACAAAAGGACACATACTATATGATTTCACTTATATGAACTAGGCAAATTCATAGAAACCAATGTCTATTAGTGGCTACCCATGGCAGAAGGGGAAAGGGGGGTGTTTGATGGGGCAGCACTGAGTTTCTAGCAACGGTGGAAGAATAATTTGAAAATGGATACTAGTACAACAGGAGGCACAGAACCAGTGTCACACATAAAAAATGCTGAATTGACAAATGAATGTTCTGCTACATCCTTTTGTCACCATGTAAACAGTAATAATACTAAAAAAAGAAATGAATGTGGGGTCTGAATTCTAAGTGATCCCAACTCTGACACTCCACACATCTTTGCCTGGCAGTTGAGAACAGATCTGAGTCTCTTTCCTTTGTGGCTCCAGGCTTAGCACTCAACCAATGTCAAACTGGGCAATTATTTACTGTTTGTCTGCAATGTGTACTGTGCTGTGTGATCAAGTTCTGTGAGGGATGCTTAGTCCATAAACCGTAAGAAGTTTACAACCTACCAGTAAGATAAGACTCTCCACCAAATGTTAAGACAGCGACGATTCTGTGAATAGTAAACCAGGAGATGCAAATTGGTAGCTCCTGGGTAAAAGCCGGGCTGCACGGAAATTTGTGTGTTTGTTTCAGACTGAACAGTTGTTTGTAGAAAACTAAGGTTTTCACACACACAAAATATATATATTAAAAAAATAAAAAGATTTCAGCTTCCCTTGAAAAACAGTTACTGCAACAGCACTCCCGACATCACCAAGTGTCAGACACAGACCTCAGCAGGACCCACTGTCTCACCCAGGCCTTCTTTACTCATGTGCAGTATCTGCATGGTCTTGTAAGCACTTCAGCCTGCCATCCCTGCCATGGACAAGGGGAGTCCAGATGGCTTTCATGGCAAAGGAAGATCAGTTGCGATAAGAAAGGTTTATCAGACAATGCAAGATTTCAGCTAAAAAAGAGTACAAGAAAAGGAAAGAGCAGAGTTTTTGAAGAAGAGTACTAAGAAAGAAGGCCAGAAAAGTAAAATGAGGCATGGAAGGCATGGAACAAACAGCCTGCCAACACATCAAGACCTCCCAGAGAGGAAAAGGGCAAGCAAGACATGCAGGGTTTTAGGGCAAAGGGGAGAAGACAAGTTCCAGGTTGTCAGACCCACAACCGACCAGGCGACAAGTCAAGGGTTATATAAATCTTAAATCCTACTGCCAGGTCTCTCATAAACATTAATCCACAGGGCTGAAGTTAACTGCCATGGGATCAGAGTACCCGCTTGTTCATCTACTTAAAGTTTGGGCCCAGATAATGAGGGGGTCCAAACGATTTTCTCACCATCACTGGAGGCAGTTAGCATTTGCTTTCTAAATGGTCCCTCAAGAAGATCCAAGGATCTTTTTCCTACTACAATCTTCATTGGTGCAAAGAGATATGAAATAATTAGGTTTAATGTGTTTTTATTATTTAAACTGTCTCATACTTGACTGAGAAGGGCTATGGCAGGAAGCACACCAATTTCCTACACATAATCTCTTCTTCACATACAGCACAGGCATCACTAACCCCTGAGGACTAATTAAAAGTGGCACTCTTCACTGTGGAGTCATCTGACAAAGAATGTGAACAAGGAAGAGTTGCCAGCCTGCCACAAAGGCAAAATCACCAGGACCACCCCCTTAAAGAGGTCCTCCCAGTTACATGTGGTTTTGCTATTACAGAGGAATTCAAAGGCATCTTTTCAGGGACTCCTTAAACTCTAGAGGACTTCCCAAACTTATCACCTTCACAACCAGAACCCCTACACCCTTGCCAGGTACCAGCCTGTAAGAGAGTTTAATATTTACCTCTGGAAAGTTGGGCTATTCTGCCAAACAGGGCAGAGAGGTAGGTTGTGTCTCACAGCAAAGTGCTCCCCACTCACCGTCAATCTCTGGGAAGCTGGGCTATTCTGCTGAACAGCGCGGGGAGGTAGGTTGTGTCTCAGAGCAAAGTGCCCCCACTCACCATCAATCTCATCATCAACGTGGCCCTCATGGCCGGCACCACCAGTGACAGCACAACACTCAATGCCAAGAGGGAGAGAGGCTGGAGTGAGTACTCATCTCTGTGGGCAGACACCCCGAAAGGCTGGAGGAGGAACTCCTAAGTGAGAATCATGCTCTCCTGAGGCAGGAAATGGTGAGCACCTTTGCAGTAACAATAAGTTGGGCAAAAGGAACAGAAGTGAAGGATGGGTGACACTTAAAAAGGACAAACCAATCTAGTGGATACATCAGGAATCCCACATTTGCCATGTTTTATAAAGCTGGTCAAGTTCACCAGTGCTCCTCTGGCCTGTTCTAGTCCCCTTTCCTGACGTCTATGCCTCACCTTTCTGCCTTACAAAGGTCGGTCCACTTTGATGAGATGGGCTTCCTGTGGAATCAGCACGGCAGAATGCAATTTGAAAATTCATTACTCTGGATATACACATGAAAACATAATCTAGCAATATCTTATGAATGCTTCTTAGAATTTATCAGCAACAAATTTAAATTATGTAAAGTTTGGTATAACTACCATTGCTTCACAAATAAAACCAGTAACTAGGTGCTGTGAAGTCAATTCCAATTCACGGTGACCCCATGGGAGCCAGAGTAGAACGGTGCTCCACAGTGTTTTCAAGAGCTTATTTTTCAGAAGCAAACTGCCAGGCCTTTCTTCTGAGGGGCCTCTGGGTAGATTCAGACCTCCAGCCTTTTAGTTAACAGCCAAGCACATTGACTGTCTGCACCATCCAGAGACTCCTATGCCCAATGAGGCTGTGAACTATTTCTTCTCCTAACACCCTGAAACGATTCTCCACTTAACACTGATTCACACCCTACATGCCCATGCCATGCCTACAGTCCCTAAGAGAACACTGCCATCCAAGTAGAAAATAGCTATTTTAACACAGGCCCATAAAAAAGCACTGCTGGTCACAAGAACAAGGTGGCCAAATTCCAAGCCTGTCTTTCTGGCAGAAGGTACAAACAAGGATTTCACTGGGATCAAGGGATAAGCAAATTCTACACCAGTGACTCTTAGTTCTTCAAAAATGAAACTTCCAAAAACATGTTACTTCCTCTGAGCACAAAAAACAGATTAAAATATGAAGACCAAACAAAAACCCCTTCCCACCATCTGAGTCATTACATAGCGCTGTAAACACTCTTGCCTAAGAGTTCTCCTAGAACCAGGAAAGGATCAGACATTCTGTGGCTTTTTAACCCCCATTTCTAAAAACTTGCTCTCTAACACAATCCAGTCAATGAAAATACTAGAACAAACAGCAACTTGAAAGAGAGACAGATTTTCGCAGGCATAGAGTTTATGTTAATGGGGAGGGACAACTCAGAAAAGGAGGTGAGAATGGTCGCAGAACTCAAAAATGTCACTGAGTTAGCTGTACGTTCAAAAATTCTTGAATCACTGTATGTTATGCTGGGTATATTCTCAACAGCAAAAAAATAAATAATACAAAAACCTGATGTTACAGAAATGCAGCCCAAAAAACAGTACATAAAACTTCATGGTGATCAGATTCACTTAACAAAGTGTTTAGAAGGGCAGTTTTACATAAATGGGCTTCTAGGTTACAAAGGAGGAACCAGAAGCAACTTTTCCTCCCTTAAAAGGAAAGAATAGTTTTTGTTTTGTTTTTTAATACATCTGTACAAAACCTGGTGGCAGAGTAGTTAACAGTTACAGCTGCTAACCAAAAGGTTAGCAGTTCTAATCCACCAGGTACTCCTTGGAAACGCCATGGGGCAGTTCTATTTTGTCCTAATAGAGTTTGAGTTGCTATGAGTCAGAACTGACCTCAGCGGCTACAAACATGTATTACCTTAGTGTTATTAGCACCTCCTTCCTCCTCCTCATCCATGTGCAAAAAAAGATTAAAGGGACAAATGACACGGTGGGTTTAACTACCTTCCTGAGCTAGAGCTGCTCTTAAGAAAAGTCCTTCCTTTGAAGCTAACAGCTCCTACGGGTGTGCTCTGGAGCTCCAGTTCCCAAGAATATGCATGTGGCCATTACTTCTGAAATGAAATCACACCACTGCTCACGAAAGCCTCTGTGACATCTCTTGGTGCCTGAGCAAAGCCCAAACATCCAAAATCCATAAAGGTCATATAAAAAGTCTGACGTATTTGCATTTACCAGGATACTCTGTATTACAAATGGATTACATGGATTAAGTTCCTTCAAAAGTTACCTTGTATTGTTTACTCATCCTTTTACCAGCTACTTCAAAAGTAAAAAATGAAGATCATTCAAAATGCAGAAAACATATCCCTGGCATTAAATCAGCCAAAGATAAAAATTGGATTTACCCACAACTTTCCAAGAATACATCTGCTCTATTGCAAGGAAGCACACAAGTATCTCTTGCTAGATATTTTGAAGAAAACATACAGTTTTAAAAGGTCAGCCTTCTGGCTAACACAGCTAAGTCACTGACTTTATTAGTTAGCTTATCAACTTGGGATCTTACTGTCAATTTTTCCAAAGGGCTTTTTAAAGCTTTTATGTGTCATGAAATGCTTGGCAGAAGCCAAAAGGCAAAGTTTTTCTTTCTAGAGCACAAACACGTCATGAAACACTCTAAACTTAGAAGACTGTGTACACATCAGTTTCCCAGCTTTAGATGTGCTGACGCAGTGACAATTTCTCTGGTTCTGCTGTTAAAACAGCACAGAAGATACTACAGTCAAGGTTAAGCAGCCATCACATATTTCAGCTTATGTTATTTTATACAGGCTGCTTTTCTGCTAGTAAAAAAAGAACACATTGCTACTGAGTCAACCCCTAGTCATAATGACCCTACAGGACACAGCAGAACTGCTCCAAACAGCTTCCAGGCAACGTCTGATGGATTCAAACTGCTGACCTTTTGGTTAGCAGCTGTAGAACTTAACCACTATGCTATCAGGGTTTCCAGATTTCTGCTATTAAAACAGGGAAATTCCAGATGAGAAAATGTTTACCTGTTAGGGTATTGTTAACCACTACCATAAAACAATATGTGCACGGTTTAATGAGAAACTAGTTCGTTCTGTAAATCTTCATTTAAAGTATAATTAAAATTAAATACAGAAATTCCTTTATCACTGAAATTACAAACACAAAGATTCAGACAGTAATGTGTGACTTCCATCCTTGAACATACTAAATTTTTTACTATGTCAGATGGGAACTGACTGTGAAAATGCAGAGCACCATACACTTTTCTTTACTATTATCATGCACCAACATTTCTAAGGAAACCCTGGTCGCATAGTGAGTTAAGTGCTATGTCTGTTAACCGAAAGGTCAGCAGTTCAAATTCACCAGGCACTCCTTGTAAACTCTATGCAGTAGTTCTACTCTGACCTCTAGGGTCCTTATGAGTCAGGCCCAACTAAACAGCAGAGGGTTCTGGGCTTTTAAGGTCTCTAAAAGAGATGCCCCATCTCCTTCACAGGGCCCACTTACGGTCAATGAGGCTCAGATCACAAAACGCCAGGCAGCCTCACCTTCACACCCCTTTCCTAACACAAATCTTCCTGCCTCTCCCTGGTTCACAGTTCCAGGTCATTTACTCCCAAAGGCTGGCTCTCAAAATGGGAGTTCCTAGCACTAGATTTCATATGCTAACCTATGTTTTAACCAAATAATACAGTATCTGTAGAAAAGGAGTCTGTAAAGAAAATCACCAACAAAAGTGACTACAAGCCCTACCAAAAGTCAATAATAAATGACTCTTTTTGGATCCCAGTTACAGGAGGAGAAACCTAAGGAACCACCATGAGTACTTCTAGGTACTAGCAAGAGAAACAAGAGGCATGTGATTTGGCGGGCACTGTCTATCTCAGCCAGAAACCAAAGCCCACTGGTTACATCAGTGCCGAACATCAATGAAGCTGGCTACCTTGAGATACCTGCCCTAACAACATCTGTGACTTCTTTGCCTAATATTGTTATCTGATGAAAACATAATCCTCCAGGTTCCACGATCATTTCTGTTTAAAGATGATGTGATGGAATTTGAGTTTGTCCAAGTCTTTGCTCAGTGTATCCTACACATCAAGAGTCTCCCTCACTGCTTCCTTCCAGTAAGCACATGACTCTGGGGACTTGGGGTAAGGTTGGGGTGCTTGAGGTAGGGTTGGGGGCTTGGCTTGTTCCTGGCATGCCTCACACTAACAAAATCAGCATCATAAGCACTCCATGGTTAGAAGCCAGCTCTGGTCCACATTCTGAGACACATGGTGGCACAGATAACGGCTTCAGCTACCAGCCTCAGCTCACATGCACTGTAGCTAAGACTTCCAGGCTGGCTTTCCTTTCTCCACGTCCCCCACTCCATTCTGTCCTAAAATGCTGTCAAAGTAAATAAATGGTACTCCAATCCTAGGTCTGGTTCAGCGGGCTCACACAAGCACGACTCTGCAAAACTTCTTGGCAACTACATTTACTTGCAGCAAAATCAACTGTGGTCAATAAACCAAAGCAGATCTGGATTCAGTTAGGTTTAAGACTGCATGATTATGACCCACAGAACTACTGCAGAAAGCACCTGCACAAACTCCTAAGGGTAGTTTATAAGTCAGGAGCGCCTCAGAAAAGATCTTTTATTCCTAAGGGCATAGGACAAATAGTAGGCCTGTCACACTGCTGGTGTCAATATATATCTAAGGCTTCGGTATTCACCAGACACTTCTTCCAATTCACTCATTCATATTTGCCACTACAAAGGCCCAAGACAGAGATTCATTTACAGCTCAAATTTCTTTTCTTGCATTTCCATACAGGAGGCTGGCTGCAGGACCCAGGGTCTCTGTGAGCAATAATCCCAGCAGTATGAGGATAAAGCTTTCAATATCTTTGAGAACTGCCAATATCAAATGGTAATGCACCAAAGACGAAGAAGAGGTGGGGATGGGAGACACAGCACCTTCTTTCTCCCTTCCAATAGTATGTATGTTTTCTGCATGGAAAATGAGCAAAGCTTAGACCTTGCAGTAAAGTAACTGAACCCCAAGAACCATGCCCAGGCATTTCTAAGTGTGACTTACCCATAGATTAATCCAGTAACCAATGCCCCAAGGTACACAGTGCTCAAAGGAAGACCTGTGCAACTAAGCAGCCCTGTACCGGCTGCCCCAAGTCTCCCAATCTCATCCTATTGCTTCAGCCTCCCCACTCCCTTTTCAAGTATTCCTCCCTTCCCTCCAATAAATCTCTATACACAAGTTCCCTTCCCAGGGAAAAATAGGAAGGAATTATCATTCCATTAACATCAACTTTTAAGAGGCTCTGGAGACTGGAAATAGCTGAGCAGCACAGAAATCAGGATCACAGGTGAGTTCCTCCAAGTCTCTTCACTCTCTTCCAATGCCTTGGCCCAGTGATGCCCAAGTGCAGCACCCTCACTCTGCAACGCCTGCTTCTCCCTAGAAGACACTGCCGTGACCTGCAGGGGGGGCTGCCTTTGGATTCCATGCCAAGTAAACTGAGGCACTAGTGACAAAGAACTTCCTCAAAGCCGTCTTGCAAAGTTACCAGGCAAGTAACATTAAACTGACTTCTCCAGGCAGCATCTTATGATTTGGGAAACCTGCTTATCTGTTCCTACACACATGACTCTTCCCAACTAGACAGGTATCCAAAACACACTCCTCACTAAAACTCTGGATGTTCAGTTAAGCTGGATAAGGATCATCATACTCATATATATGCCAGCAGGCTACGAATGTTCCTTCCTGAGCAAAATCACAATGGCAAGTGATGAGCCTTGATACATGACAAGCGTGTGGTCTGTGGAGACAACACTCGTAATTCTGCTTTAAATATACCTGTTGGGTGCAAGCAAGCAGTGAGCCCAAAACAGTAGCAGCTGAGGGTGTGGCTAGTTTTATTTTTTCCTATGTAAAAACATACAGGACACTTCAGCTGTCAATATTTCCTCGCACACACTGAAGTTAATAATTCACAAACCAACTCATATTCATCAAGGATCAGAAAATTTAAAGGTTGTTTGTGCAAACACTTCTGTTCGTGCTCTTACTTAACAGCTGCTTTATTTCACTGATGGCTTCTGTTGCCATGAAGAGCAGGTAGCACCTCAAAATGTTACTTGTTGAGCCACACACACCACTACCCAAAGGTCACCTGGCCTCTGGGATCCATATTATCCAAACTTCCACACATCTTCATTTTGTCTCTTAAAATAGACAGTTCTAATAAGGTGAAACTGCTGGACAAAAGTATTCTAGTTTGCTAAGACATTACTGTAATTACACACTACCATTTCTAATCTGGCCCCTCCAAATGGACACTCTCCAAAGATACCAGGGAACAAGAGAGCAGCAGATATGGGTGGAAGAACACCCACCCAAATGACCAGGTGCCTGGACTTCAGACATTATCGACATGAAGAACACAAGTCTCTATACTTCAATTGTGCCCTAAACGGAAAAACCCATTTCCCTCTTACAGCTTAGCGCTATCCTCTTTCTTGATTCACTTCACTTCCTCTCATTCTACAGGGGAAGTCACAACCAGAGCCAGAAACCGAAAATCAAGTGAATGTGTGTGGAAAGGAGACGGGAAGTACACCTGGTGAAACCTTGTCCAGCACTTCTGGAGCGTCTCCAATCTGCTGCAAAGAGGAGGATTTACTAAACAGGTTTTAGCTGTTGTTTCGATCAAACGATATGGGTCTGCTGCAGAGGTGTGGACTTAACCATGAACAGATGATACACCTCAGGGGTTTATGACTTTGCAATAGCTGCAAGGTCACATAATGTCCACATAAGCCTTGTTAAAGTGGTTACACATTAACCACTATACATCTCAAGGAAGAACCATCACCTGTACCAACACTATGCCTCTTATGTTCATCCCTTGAAAGTGCTTTTGGACACTGCTAGGATGGCAATTTCTAGTTTGAAACAAAGACAGGTCAGTTACATGCTTGGGTTTTTTTGTTTTTTAATAAACAACTGCTGTCAATTTGCTGTACTGTAGTGGCTTGTGTGCTACTCTGATGCTGGTTGGCTATGTCACTGGTATTTCAAATTGCAGCAGGGTCATCCACAACAGATAGGTTTCAGCAGAGCTTCCAGACTAAGATAGCCCAGGAAGAAAGGCCTGGTGACCGATTTCCAAAAATTAGACAATGAAAACCTTGTAGATCACAACAAAAGACTGTAAACTCACTTGCTTTGGACATACTATCAGAAATGATCAGTTGCTGAAGGGCAGTATCATGACTGGCAAAAGAAAAGGTCACCAAGCGCAAGGGAGCCCTTCAGTGAAGTATACTGGCTGGCACAACAGCCAACAATGGACTCAAACATGCCAGCAATCATGAGTATGTAGCAGGCCTGGGCACTGTTTTCTTGTGTTGTAATGTGGCAGCCCTGCATCAACAACAACTTCAGTGTGTGCAGATGGGCCTTAAAAGGCAGCCAGTCAATTCCACTGAAAAGAAAGTAACAGCTAATCTAAAAGGCAGGTTTTTAGGATGTCCAACTCATGTGGAACAAATGCTTCAGGGACAGGGTATAACAAGACCTTGGATAATACAACACAACAAAAAAGACTGTAGCTCCCCACATTTGATTTTGAAATTAATGTACACACAAATGTTTGCTAAGCACTTACTATGTACCAGCAACTAGACTGGACTCTAGGATCACCTGGTGTTCCTAATCACAAGGGAAGACCACTGCTAAACAAGTAGCCTGAGAGATGCTACAAGATGCATACAATACAGCAGTCACCCTGGCCTAGGGGTTCTGAAAAAGCCCTCTCTGTGCTCATGTTTAATTTGAAACCTGAAGGATGAGTACAAGCCAGGCACACCAGGTAGAACACAGTCAAAGGCACTGAGTTGGGAAAAGGTTTAGCCTGGTGAATCAACTATCCAGTCTTATAACAGCTAGGGATCAGAAAGGCACTGAGGAGGAGACACAAGAACTTAAAGCCACAGGATATGCAGAGAGCCCACCATCTAGGGCAGCAGGTCTCACACTGAAGACTCAAACAATGTTCCCTAGATAGTTGTTCAAAGATGCAGAATCCTAGGTCCTAACACCTTAAATAATTTAGACTCTTAAATCAATAAACGAGTTTAAGAAAATCTATTGACTGCCTGGAAAACGAACAAAGAGCTATGATGTTATTTTTACCTAAGAAATACAAGAGCACATTAACAAGTTTACATAAATCAGTAGGTCTCCAAAGGTGGGGCTCACAGTATTTTTTCAAAGTATACCTGCTGTCCTTCTCCCACACCTGCCACCATCTCTCTAGATTCCCTTCCCCCAACACCCCAGCACTTTCAGTTCATCTAAAACGAGACTGATGGAATGGGGAGGATGCACAGAAAACTCAAGTTCAAGGTTCTACATGTCTCTAGAAATTCAGGACTAATCCCCAAGTAACTCAATCAGCAACTCTTTCCAGTCACTCTTCCTTTGGTTTCTTTCTTTAAAGAGAACTGTTGCAGGGCCTTGGATTCCTATTCCATTAAAAGCACTAGGGCCACAGTTTTCAATTAGCTATGTCAGCCTACCACCCAACAACTACCCCAAGTTCAATCTTCGCTCCCTTCCCAGAGCTTCCGGCCTCCACCAAGCACTTCACACCTCTCTATCAGTAAACCTGTCCAGAGCAATAACCCTGCCTGCCTTTGGACAGCCTGCCTGCCGGCCTGCCTGCCTGCGGGCCGCCTCAGGTGCTGCCTGCCTTAGGGCAGCCTCGCTGCTGCCTGCCTTTGGAGAGCCTCCCTGCTGCATTTGTTTCATTTATAGCTGCAAAGCTCTGTCAGCAAAGCAGGCTTGAACTGGAGCAAAGGAAATGCAAAGAAACTGATCAGTCCCAGTTATAAACCTATAAAACCAAAAATCAAACCTACTGCCCATGAGTCATTTCCAACTCACAGCAACCCTACAGAATAGAGCAGAAATGCCCCCACTGGGTTTTCAAGACAGTAATTTATAAGGAAACGGACTGTTACGTTGTTCTCCTGAGTAGCAGCCGGCGGGTTCAAACTGCTGACCTTTCAGTTAGCAGCCAGGAGCTTGACCATTATGTATGTGTAGACGTCCAACAGTTAAGTGCATGAACTCATCCTAGAAAAAATGCTACCTACCTCACAGTTCCACAGCACTACAGCCACCGTCGAGGTACTCCCCTTGGGAAGCTATGCTCCGATGGCCAGTGCCTAGTTCACCCTTCAAAGCAATTCTGGAACTCTTTTTCTGGAATGGCCCTTACAGCTGTCGTCCTATTACCCATGGTGTCCTAAATGTCATTAAAATGTCTTCCGTTCAATATTTCCTTTATCTATGGTAAAGAAAAAAGTCACTGGGGGGCAGATCAGGAGAGTACGGAAAGTGTTCCAATACAGTTATTGGTTTACTGGCTAAAAACTCCCTCACAGACAGTGCCATGTAAGTGGGTGCACTGTTGTGATGCAAGAACCATAAGCTGTTACTGGGAAGTTCAGGTTGTTTTCCTCTAACTTTGTCACACAGCCTTTTCAGCACTTCCAAATAGTAAACTTGGTTAACTATTTGTCCAGTTGGTACAAATTCATAATGAACAATCCCCCTGATTATCAAAAAAGGTTAGCAATATCGTTTTGACTCTTGATTTACATGGAAATCTCTGGTCGCAGAGAACTGGCTGACTTCTATTGTGCACTTTTACACTTTGTTTCAGGGTCATATTGGTATATGCATGTTTCATCAGCAGTGATAATACAGCCCCAAACATCATCCTGCCTCTCCAAAAGGTCTTGACAAACTTCAACTCTCCTTTGCTTTTGTTCATTGGTGAGCTACTTTAGGACCATTTTTGCACACACCTATATTGTGCCAAGATTTTCAGTTACAATTTTCCTGTTTCCCTATCAGTGTTCACTTGGTCTGCTACAATTATCACTCACAGTCAGTCAATCTGACAAAATACTTTGTAATATTTTCATCAGTTCTGCTCGTTACTGGTGGCCCTGACCTCTCTTCATCAGTGACACTTTCTCTCTCCTCAGAAAAATGTTTTATCCATTTGTATGCTGCTGTTTTCTTCATGGCATTATCCTCATAAACTTGGACTAACATAACACACTGCTGATTTCATTTCCACTCTTGGCAAGTTTAACAACAAACTTAATGCTTATCTGTTGCTCTAATTCAAGCTCCAACGTTCTCAGAACAGCACACAAAAATATGCAACAACAATAACAAACACTACTCAGCAAGACATTGCCACATGCCAACATGAACACAGCTGTGAGACATTGTTGTATCAAGGTTATGAAACGTTATTGAGTTGTCTGTACAGTGCTGCCAACGTAAGCACACAGTGGCAAGTTCACAAACTTAACTGTCTGACCTGATATGCATGGAAATATCCACAATACAGGAGGGTAAATTTTCTCTCTCTCCTAGTGACTAATACAGTGAGATACGCTCCCCTGGAGTCTGAAACTTACATTTTTCCACAAGAATAAGGACAGCTTTTTTCTGCCATATTTACTCCTTAGTTTGAGATTATAAACAGGAGCCCAAGATACCAGACATGGCTTATCTGTTATATTTCTATTTCTGCTAAAATCCTAAATGTAACTCTTCTCATTATGGGAAGCTGTTTCAGACACAGGAAAACAAGGGCCCTGGGAAATACAACACAGAGAAGAGAATCCCTACCTGGGAAATACCCTAAACTGTTAGAAATAGTAAGATTTGTCTCTTAAAAACCTGCTCTTCTTGCACCTCAATAAAAAGGCAAACAATCCAATTTAAAAATTGGTTAAGGATTTTAATAGATGTCTCTAAAGTTATATAAATGGCCCGTAAGCACATGAAAAGATGCTCAGCATCATTAGCCACTTGCCACCACGATCAAAATTCTGACTCATAGCTACTCAATAGGACAGAGCAGAACTGCCTTCCACCCCTACCCCCATTTCCAAGATTGTAAATCTTTATGGAAGCCGACTGCCATGTCTTTCTCCTTGGTAGGTTTAAATCACTGGCTTTCTAGTTCGCTGCTGAGTGTTTAACCACTGCACCACCAGAGCTCCTTTCACTAGTCATTAGGGAGGCACAAATCAAAACCACAATGAGCTACCACTCATATCACACCCACTAAAATGGCTATTATTATCAGGGAAAGAAAAATAAAAGTGTTGGTGAGGATGTGGAGAAATTAGAACTCTCATACACTGCTGGTGAGAATGTTAAATGGTACACATAGCCTCTCTGGAAAATAGTCTGGCAGTTCTTCAAACAGCCATAGTTAACAACTGACCCAGCAATTCTACACCTAGGTATACATCCAAAAGAAATGAAAACCTACATCCACACACACATGAATGTGCACAGCAACACTATTCACAACAGCTAAAAGGTAGTAATAATCTAATATCCATCAACTACTGCGTGGATAAGTGAAATGTGTTATATCCTTATAACCGGTTGCTGTCAATTCAGATTCCATGTGACCCCATGTGTGTCACCGTAAAACTGTACTCTGCAGGGCTTTCACAGCTGATTCTTCAGAAGTAGACAGCCAGGTCTTTCTTCCAAGTACCCCTGCGTAGACTTAAACACCAACCTTTCACTTAGCAGCCAAACGTTAACTGTTTACATCATTTAAAGATTCCACGTAAGAGAATACTATTGAGTCATCAAAAAAGAAAAGCAGTACCATACAAACCACAACACTGATTACT
Organism: Heterohyrax brucei; assembly: GCA_028571685.1. Lineage (NCBI taxonomy): Eukaryota > Metazoa > Chordata > Mammalia > Hyracoidea > Procaviidae > Heterohyrax > Heterohyrax brucei. Next base: position 58,509,924 of record CM053158.1, on the reverse strand, counting down.
CTTCAAATCAATGAGCTAAGTGAATGAAAGTAGACACAGAACGCCACATACTGTATGATTCCATTTGTGTAAGGTCCAGAATCAGCAAATCCATAGAGAAAGAAAGCAGATTAGTGGTTGCCAGGGGATGTGAGGAGGAAGAATGAAGGGCTGCTAACAGGGTATGGGATCTCATTTGGGGGTGATTAAAATGTTCTAAGACTGGTAGTGACAGCTACAAAGCTCCATGACTAAAAATTTAGAAAGGCCATATTTATGACACTTGAATAATATCTCAATAAAGCTGTTGTCTGGGCAGAGAAGAAAAACCTGCTGTATTTATTAGCAGGCTTTCAAAATGCCACCTAGATACTTGCATACCACAAAATGAGGAAATAACCTGAGGGCTAGTAAATACACAGAAATAGAGACTAGGCAGGGAAAAAAAAGGTATCCACATAAAATGGTAAAGTTGTGATTCCCCCATCCCACTCAGGGAGCTCCTTTAGAACAAACGGCTTTCTAAAGACTTGACTACACTCACTACCAAGCTTTCCCTACAAGTCCATCAAATGTAGACAGCCTCTAGAGCTAGAGTCTGTCCTTCCACAGAATACAAGTTCTTGGGATTTCAAAAGAGCAATTTTTTCTTCTTGAGGAATTACGTAATAAGACCATAGAAAGCAGGGTTCCCAAAGGCCAGTCATTCAAAAATTAAGAGCAAGCCCAAGGCAGGAGGAAATGTCACCACAATGAGAATAAACAAATCAGCTACACAGATTAACAGACTAAACTCTTAACTCCTTTCTGTGGTTGGGCAGGCAAATTTTAGAGTAACAGCATGCTATTTTTGGAAAAGTCCCTCCAGAGCAAAATTGGGGAGCCTGGAGGTGCAAGACTAAACTCTTTCATTTCATATTAAAATTTGCTGAAACTGAATGGGAACAGTCTCCCTGCAAAAGTAGGCCAGCACTTCACGGCCACTGGTAGTCTGGGCAAGTTACCTGTGCCACAAGCACGGCTGGGTACACCTGGGTACCACAGCGGAGTACCACCCTTGCCAGCAGAGACGTAGTTAACTGTGCAATGGGGCTAACCGAGCCAGAATGGGGACCAACTTCAAAGAGATTCCAGTTGCTCCCCTAGTGCAATAAACTCCTTTCATCCAACATCATTCACACTTCCAGAGTGCAAAGTTCATTCTGATATTGGTGGCTTTCTCACTTCGTAATTTTTTGGCAAGTGCCCCTTGGCCTGGTTGTTCATTAATATATAATCAGAACATTAAAAGCATTGTTGCGCCTTCTGTGGAGGCTACAGCCAATTTAATAAAGCCAACATTGTCCCTAGGGCAGAGGAACAACCTTGAAACTGGCAGAGATTTCAAACATGTATAAATAGGAGGGTACACTCTCTCTCTCTCTCTCTCTCTCTCTCTCTCTCGCACGAACACACACACACAGACACACACAGAGTCAAGTACTTCACAAGATGTTTTTGATACTCCTACTTGGCAAAGGAATACAATTAAAATGTTTATCTTACCAAAGAAATTAACTCTGTATTTCTTTCCCCTTAATACTTTCAGCACCAAATTACTCCTTACACCTTTAAAATCTTTACAGGAAGTAGTGATATGTGTGACAGGAAGACAAATGAAAAAGAGAGGGTTTCTACAGCTCTATCAGAACTGTCCAGGAGAATGCTTGTTTAGTGTGAAACTTTTACTTTTCAAATCACACACACACAATGACAACTCACTCCAGTGACCGTGTTTACTTGTCTAAAGCCACATTCTAAACACGGACTCATCTGCTGAAGGGAAGTGGCTTCCAGTCCAACCTTGTTTATGCTCCAAGTAGGTTTGACAGAAAAACCACATCAATTTGTTTTAAAATAATTTCCATTTGCTGGGAGCTGTTTCTGAAGGGCTCTCCGTCACACTAATCTGTTCTGATTCCTACCAGCTGTAGGTACCAGGCACACCGGTCACAGACAGGGTGGCCTGAGCATAGGCAGGCTGGCTCTGGAGAGGGCTGCTGCAGTCTGGGGCTATCTCTGGGGACCTGCAGAGTCATGACAGCATTCCACGTAGAACATATAATCAACTTCAGTTTAAGAAGAACACAAAAACATGTCCTAGTTTAGTCAAAAATGATGGGCCCAGAAGAGCAGTTCCATATGCAATTACACCTGGGGGTACAAAGGCTTTTTGCACTCAGAACTCCATTCTGTCTGGTTTGCAAGGCTATACCCTTTCAGAAACAGATCACCAGGCCTTTCTTCTGAGATGCTTTTGGTTGGGTTTGAACCATCAACTTTTCATGCTTTGAGTGCTTAACTGTCTGTACCACCATAAGCATGTGCAAGATACCATTTCTAATGTTAGAGATATGCACTTATGCTCAAGTCCAACTTTCACAGTTATGGATACCAAAATAATTACACTAAATAAGCATTACTAAGAGGAAATTAAAAAAGAAAATACATCAGTAACATAAATGCAGATTACATTAATGCAATTTTCATGTATTAAACTGGCATATTGTAAAAAAAATAAAAGGGATATCCAAAATATGGGAAAATAAGGCATGACTGCACACTTAAATTGGTGCTTCTTTCTTAAGACAATGGTACTAACAGTCTTGAAAATATCCATCTCTAGAGCAATCTGGATTTACTCATCCAAAGTAGTAAGAAACGTAAAACATGTATGTATAAAGCTGGCTGGCACAGTACAGGAAAAATTCTATAGGAAAATTTAACTATGACTTAAACCATCTTTTCTAAAATGTTTAATGTCAGAGAAAACATTCATGATATTCTTTTCTAAAAAAAAAAAATTATGCAAGTATCAATTATAATTTTGTTTAAAAGGATACAACTCTAAAAAGGTAACAAACCCCAGGCATTACCAAAGTACTAACATTACCACTAAGGAATGAGATCAATTAATCTTTTTTTCCTGTAGTTTCCTCTTTATTCAACAAACATGTCCAACATTTATAACCAGAAAATTAAAAGTAACTGAAATAAAGCTACAGCTATCAGATTAACAGGTTAGTACCACAAGACCCCTTTAACATAAAGTCCTTATCCTGACTACCCTACTTCCAAGCCCAAGAACCCAATGCCACTGAAATTTGAAATATCACTGAAAGCTGGGCAGGCAGGATTCTTTCCACTGCCTTTAGTTCCATCTGAGGAGACAACCCTAAGATGAGCCCATCGGGGTGAAGGTCCTCTGTTGGGATCAGAAACCCTGGTGAATAAGCTGTATGCACCTGTTGGTGGACTGGGGAGGTTAAGGTCCTGGCTAGAAGACCATTTACAGATTTAGAAATTTATCTGTCCTAAATCTCTTGCCACAGAAGCACCTATAAATCTAAGCTGTGACTTTGGATTGATCCACTAAGGTCTTAGTATTCCTACTAGCCAAAGCACAGTCATCCCCTCCGCCAGCAGAAAAAAAAAAACTACCTTGGCCTGGGCATCTTTTTTGTCAAAGCAGAGGGCTTAGCAAAAAGCCAAGAGCCTAAGCAACCAGAACCAGCTGCCTGGAGAAGGTTCAGCATAAACTAAGCAGAATAACCACAAGGGGAAGAGTGTCTAGACAGCCTCAGTCTATATAAGAAGCAACCCTCCTTTGCTGCAGTGTCAACTCTGAGAAAAGCAGACTACAAAAGCCTGCTCCAAGGAAAGAACAGATGAGAGACCATGTCAACAGTGGGCTCTCTAGCCAAATGTAACAGAGAGCTCCTGAGTCTAGCTCACCTGCCAAGGACAGCCAACTACTGGAGACTGAGAAGGGCAATGACATCCAAGGACCTCAGGCAGAAGACACATCAGATGCAGTGCTAAAGCAAGAAAAGGAATTTCAGCAATACTGACATAAGGTAGTTAGAAGTCACCTTTCTGAAATTCAGACTCAACAGCCAGTCAAGTGTTAAACTTGGTACTTAAACTGCCTACCTGCCGTTTTTCCGCTTCCCTGCTGTTTATTCTTCTAAGTTTCTCAATACTGTAATTCTGGTGGAAGATGGAAGAAAACAACACCTTGACAAAGTACATTTAGGAAGGATTCCCTGGGTACGGAAAATGATTAATAATCTTGGCTGTTAACCCAAAGTTTGGAGATTCAAGTTCACCTACAGGCACCCTGGAAGAAAGACCTGGAGATCTACTTCTGATAAATCAGCCACTGAAAACCTTATGGGGCACAGTTCTACTCCAATACACTGAGTCAACATGAGTCAGAATCCTCTCAACAGCAATTTTACTCTCTTTCTGTCTCACACACACACACACACACACACATACACACAATGAAATGTGTAGACTGATGAGCTCTGAGCCCTGACGTCATGGTTGCTGACAGTGCTGCGAGTCAGTTCCAGCTGGACAACAGAAGTAAACAGTACCCAGTCCTGCAGCCTACATTATCCCACTTGTCTGGAAAGGTTCTTCCATAGGACCCCTTGTGTTTGATATTCATTCTACATCTTTATCAATATCAGCACTGAGCATTAAATGTGTGTCTGTCTTTGTGCTACATTGCAGAAATACAATGATAAGCCAGACACAAACCCAGGTCCTGCTTTCAAGGAGCTTACAAACTAATGACACAGCAAAGTATTAATCAAATAATTACACTAAACTTCTGTAACTAAGTACTACAGAGTACTCAAGAGGGGGCTCTAACCTAAATGTGAAAGGTTTCCACAGATGGGACATTTGGGCTGGAACAGTAAGTTTGCAACACAAAGAAGGAGGATTATTTCTTGAGGCAGTGGGACAGTCTGCAAGAGAGGTAAGTTGAAAAGGTTCTAAGAGCTTGGGAGAACGCCCACATGGTGGCTGGGGCTGAGACTAGCCAGGCAGGAAAGAGGTGAACAACGAAACTGAAGAGGCATGCAGACCACCAAGGATTTAAGCACTAAGACTCTTTTGGCAAAGAGGGGATGGGGAAGTGGGTGGAAGCAAAATAGAGGTGAACAGAAAGCTAGTTAAGGTGCCATCCAGCTCACTGGATTCATAGAACCCTTACATACAGCAGACTGACACATTGCCAGTCCTGTGTCAACCTCATGATCATCAGCTTGCTGAAGTCAACTGTTGTGACACCATGCCAGTCCATCTTACCAATGGTCTTCTCTTGTCCTCATTGGCCCTATACTTCACCAAACTTTATCCTTCCTGGTGACATGCCCAAAACAAGTGAGGCGGACATTGCTGTTTTCACCCATGAGGGTATAACTGACTAATTTTCAGAAGTAGATTGTCGGGCTTTCTGCCTCCTTTGTCTTAGTCCAGAAGCAGTGCTGAAACCTGTCCACCGTGAGTGACCCTGCTGGTATTTGACATACTGGTGGCATTGCTTCTACCATCATGGCAACACAAAAGGCACCCCAGTATGGCAGACAAAGTAAGAGTGGGTGGTGAAAAGCCCTCTAGCTCCTCCAAAATCCAGTAACACAAAGAAATAGTAAATGAGAAAAGTTCAACATACATTTATCATATAAAATCACAGCTAAATTCCACCTTTCCTCCTTTTATCTCTGCTGGAGCACTTATTTTGTTGTTTGCTTTTTCTTGGGTCGGGGAAGTTAGTTACTGATGGTCACGGCAGTCTCCCAGGAACTGGACCACATATATCTATATATCTCAGAGCACTGAACAACTCACCGCATGCCAAAGATTTCAGGCAGAGTATAAACTTCACCAGCAAGCTAAACTGTTTAAATGTTCTTGAGTTAAAAATACACCAATCAGGTCAGTGTTAACATCAGGGCCTTATCACCAAGGCTGTTTGTGAGCTGGTTACACTAGGCAGGCCCATGACTTGCCCATCTTTTCGATGTGCCTCTTTCTGCAAACTGTCCAATGGTAACATCAATGAGATTAGAATAAAGCCACCAAATACACATGCATTTGAGAAAAACACTTTCCAAACCCAAGAATACTTTACTGTTTATAAATAGTGTACTTTTTTTGATCCCTGAGCATATAACATTTGCAGTTGCTCCAGAAACCAAAGAAACATGGAACATGAAGACAAACCACAACCTAACAGATACAATAAACAACAGATGGCCAGACACATGCACATGCTACCACCCCCTTCACCAAAGAGGCAAACCCAGGATGGATTCTAACACACAAGACTGCCAAGGAAGCAGTATGGTTTTTAAGATTCTGTTCAAGACATCTACATGGCCACAGCTAGGTGCTACAAGCCACTGAGGAGCTACAGGACCAGTCGGTCACTGACCTCAATAAACGCAGATTTGATGAGGTGGCAAGACAAACACAAGGAAGTCGTCAGACGGCAGCACTATTCTTACAGCATTCTTTCTAAACATTATCTTGTGGATCCATCCAGAACTCTAACTCTGGTCATCACTAACTCTGGGGCCCTAGGCAAGTTATTCAGCCACTCTGGGCCTCACACAAAACAGAGGTAACACATTTCAGAGGGTTAAGACGATGACGAAGTAGTTCACAAACTGTGTTCTGCTACAAAAAGGTAACCCGCAGTTACTGTCGTGTTGTTTCGGTTTTCCCACTCACAGCCACCGTGAAGGACACAGTAGGAGTGAGCCACATGGTTTCCAAGTCTGTAATCCTTACAGAAGTAGACTAGCCCATCTTTCTCCAGCAGAGCAGCTGGTGGATCCCAACCACCAACCTTCTGGTTAGCTGCAGAGCACTTAGCCACTGTACCACTAGGGCTCCTTATTATTGCTACAGTTATAGTAATAAACAATAGCTAACCCCTGGGACTGTCCACTGTGTGACAGGCCCTGTTCTATAAATTATTTCTTTTTTTGTCTCATAACAACCTTACTAAGTTAGACACTACAATTATTCTCATTTTAAAAAAGAGGAAACTGAGTCAGACAGTAATTAAGTAAACTGCCCAAGACCACCCAGGCAGTCAGCCTCTAAAACCACCATTCTTACCACTCTACATGAAGAGCACGGCTGCTTCGTCCCCACAACCACCTCCTCAAACTGCCCCAATAGCCAACCACATATCTCCAATAAACAGGCACTTTAGAGAGGATACAGTGTTATCTTCCCCTGCAGTCCCTGAAACTGCACCACTTTGGGTTTTTTCACTGGTAAATAAAGCCTGAACTTATTTAAAGTAGCTCAAGGCAAATGCTTGAATAAATTCAGACTCTCAAGCCACATGATTTTGACTAGTTGATGTTTACGATTATTTTTTAATGTCGTGTCTGAAATCAAAGGGCAGGGGTCCCAATAAATAAATGTGGCTGTCAAATTGCTTCCTATATATGGATATGTCTATTTTAGGCACCGCAGTCTCATGTCCAATTATCTTGCCAATTTCACCTCAATCCTGCTATTTTTTTTAAACTCTGACTAGAATTTTCCAACTGCACTGTAACTTTAAGCTTTTGTTTCTTCTACATTTAAAAATAATGCCATTTCCCAATATATAACTCCCAGATGTAGAATTCACACATGATTCATCTCACAGAACAAGTGTTCTGAGACAGCAGCTCCAAACAGAGGAAAAACTTAGAATTCCCTTTTCCCTCAAAGAAGGAACTTGCTTAGGTCTGTTTTGCTCAACAGAGTTTGCTTTCAATTATATTTCCAAATTTCTTTAACAATAACTGCATGGCGTCTGGCACCCACACATCTGATTCTTTGAAGTGGTTCTCAAACAGAAAGTAGAGAATAAGGAGGAAGAGGAAAAGAAGAGAGGACAGTGCATAATTTAGGGTCTAGGTCAAGTACACTGTCCAACAGTTCTCTTCGACATATAAAATCAGACCCACCACAAGCTCTGACTTTTCACTGAAGGCTTGCAACATGAAAAAAGTCCCTGAATTTATCCCTTTTTTCCATCAGCTGACTTTTGAGGGTCAGCCGATTCTAGGTTTCACCCACAAACCCCTCAGCAAAAGAATGTCATCCATTGCACTACATATGTAAGTTCCAAAAACACACCTATAAAGTCCTCATACATGTCAATTTGCAATAATCACACCTCAAAGGCCACAAATAGCACCACTGAGCTAAGGAGAAAATCACAGTGTAATCAACAAACTCATTACCAATGGATTCCCACGTACATGGTAATAAACAGCCCCTGAAAGATGGGGATGTGTGAAGTTACCAATCCTGTAAACTCCCAGCATCCTTAAGGAAAGGGCTAGATATAACACACTGACCAGAACAAAAAACAAAGTGAGTGACAAAGTGACTGGCTGACACGGACATTAACAGGCTTGTGGAAAGACAGGAGGATCATTTGGTCTATTCTGACTTCAGAAAGCACAATGTAAAATGGTCATCTTTGGGTCTTAAAAAGAGAATTTAAAAAAAAAGGTTCAGTTTATTTGGACTATTTCCTTTAGTTCTCAAGTAGCCCTAATTCCTGTTAAACTTCCTGTCAAGAAGTTCCAAACCACTAACCATGCCTCCAACTTCGCTGCATTTTAAACTGTATCCCCAAACAATGCTCCAAATTCCAAGAATTTGTTCTAAAGAAACAGAAAAAAATCCAAAGGTTCTGTCTTACTAAACACATTTATATGATAAAGAATGGGTGTGAGAAAGATGGGTATTTCAAACACAGAAAATAAGTTTAGAAAGATGCTACACAAAAAAGGAGCCCACTAGGGTACAGACTAAGATTTTCAAGGAATAGTGATCAGTCAAAAGAAAACCAAAGAAACTGTAGGTAGACACGGAAAAACACATCAAAGCTGCCAGGCTCATTCTGGCTCATGGAAACCACATGTGTGCAGAGCAGAATTTCTCCAAGAGGTTGTCAATGGCTGAGACCCTGGGTGGGTTCAGTCTGCCAACCTTTTAGTTAGTAGCCAAGAGCTTAACCTTTTATACCACTCACAGACTGCTGGTAGATGAGTAGAGATTTAGCATAAATTTGACCAATAAGAGGGAGAGACTTGAAAACTTGAGAGTGAGCAGCCATCTAAGAAGCAACTACTGGTCTCCACAAGAAAACCAAAGACTCAGGAAGCAAATTAGTCTAAAGGACTGCTGGCCACATGAACCACAGACTCCTCTAACATGAGTGCAGAAGAACTAGATGGTGAGTGGCTGCCACTACCAGTCACTACAGTGGGATCACAGCAGCATGTAAAAAATGTAGCACAAAATTCAAATTAAAAAAAAAAAGGACCAGACTTTCCAGGCAGGCTAGAGGAACCCCTGACACTACCGTCCTAAGATAACCTTTAACTTCAAACTACAGACACTTCTGGAGGCCACCTTCCAGCCAACAATAACATCCAAGAGGAATGTGCTCCTTAGAACAGTCAGCTACACATGTGGCCTAAAGGGCAACATTTGTCCAAAATCACAGACAGAGAAGAACAGGGTAACCGGACAGATGGAAACAAGGAACTCAAGAAGAAAATAAGGAACAACGCTGACACACTGCTGGGATTGTAATGAAGGTCATGAAACAATCTGTGTAAGAATCATTCGTTAGAAAATTAATTTGCTACATGTGCTTTCGATTAAAACACAATAAAAATGATTTAAAAAAAAATGGAGCAAGAAGCCACTGAGCTGTATCTACCAGGCTGCTCAGTTTCTACCTAGAAAGCTCTTCCTAGAAAAGGGTTGAAAGCTGATCTCAAACTCACCATGGACACAGTCAATGCCAAGTGCAGCCAATTCTTTCTGCAGCTATTACTACTGAATCTTCTCCAGAGGATCCAACTGGCTGGTGAAGGTCATCTACCACCTACAACTATAACTTCACATATCCCATCCATTCACTGAAATCCTGCTTGAGCGCGGCCGCTGGAGTGACCCTATGAAAGGCAGTGATAAGTGACCCTGCAGGACACAGCAGAATTGCTCCACAGTGTTTCCAGAGCTCATACAACGTTAAGTCAAAGATCTAAAGGAGGTCTGCACCAGCATCCATAGTTTTTCTTGGGACAGAGGGAAAAAATCATCAACAATCAAAGAGAGCAATAAAGTGTAGCGTTCTCTCCTTCTCAACAACACCTAAAGGCCCACATGAAGTTTCCCTCATGGAGACTTTACCAGGCACACCCTGTTTCTTCTGTTGCTCAGAGTACTACACTGAGAAGCACCAAATATGCTAAGATTACTATCCTACATATTTGTTGCTATAATGCTGCACAGATTTCAGCAGGGCTTCTTAACTAAGACAGACTATGAGGAGACATCTAAATCAGCCAATGAAAACCCTACAGATCATTACTGTTTCAAATTCAATATGCAGGAGTTCACCCTGAGCCTGGGACTGACTCAGGCTGACATGAAGACAGCTAACAACATCAGAACCCCTTAGATACACATCAATGTACTAATTTTTACCATCTAAATAATTTACTCCTTCTTTGCTTCAACTGGAAACTGGGTGGCGTAGCAAAGTGCTACAGCTGATAACTAGAGGGTCTGTAGTTTGAATCCACCATGGACTCCTTGGAAACTCTATAGGGCAGTTCTACTCTGAGCTACAGGGCTGCTGAGTCACAATCGACTCAGCGGCAAAGGGTTTTACTGAGGTATGTTGCTTCAGTTAAATGGACAGAGTCATAAGTTTGAAAACACGTAGTCACAGCACTCATGCCTTCCTTTACAGGAAATCCAGTGACTACTCCAGGCTCACAATGCCAAACAGGAGGAAAGTTGCAACCAAAACCCAAAGTTGCCTCAATCCCAGCCACCGGCTGTCTCCCTTTTTACTATACCCTGCCTTCACAGCATTAAGGGGGAAAAATTTACTTCTATCTAGGTAGCTGTTATCATTCTTTGGTCAAAGAGAATCCCTTTAAGAAACTTTATGAGAACACCGATGAATTTGGGAAATATCTCCTAACAAGGAGGAATCCAGAAAGCATTATGCTGAGTAAAATTAGTTCCAAAAGGACAAATGTTATATAAGACAATTAGTATAAGGACTCAAGACAAGATTTAAACAGAAGAAAACAGGCTTTGATGATTACAAGGGGTGAGGAGGGAGAAGAGGGGTATTCATTAATTAGATAATAGGTGGTCAGTGAAGGGAGGGGCAACACACAGTACAGGAAAAGTCAGCATGGTTACACTAAACTAAAAGCTAGGAACTTCCCTAAATAAATATAAACACAACCAAAGACTTGGAAGGGCAGAGTAGCAGGGGCAAGGGTCTAGGGACTATGGTTTCAAGGGACATCCAGGCAAACAGGCATAACAGTTTTTTACGAAAAAGTTCTACATCCCACTGACAAAGAGTGGAGTCTAGGTCTTAAAAGTAGCAAACAGCCATCTAAGAAGTATCAATCTGTCCCACCCACCTGGAGCTGAGGAGAATGAAGGGTATCAAAGAGGTATGGAAAATACCAGTGCAAGAGACAGAGAGGGCCACTAATCTAGAGACTACATCAGCAGGGGACTGTGGAAGCTGGATTTTGTCTGTTGGCCCTGGCAGAGAGCACAGGAAGGGAAGTGGGGGAGATAGACCACAGACAGTAGCTGGAGGGGGACAGGGTACAGAGCTTGAAATCTATTAAAAGATGGGACTTGATGGTCTGACAGACTGGGGGTTCCCCAGAAGACAAGCCCCTGGACTCTGCTGGCCCAGGACCGAGGCCATTCCTGGGACCAGTCTTTGGAAAAAAATTGAACTGGACATGAGGTGATACTGGCAGGGAACATGCTTCTTGGCTTACGGAGTGAGGTGCCTGAGACTGACTCGGCAGGATAGGGGGTGGAGAAGGACGGGAGCTGGTTGAAGAGAAGGAGGGAGAATACAGGGTAGAGGGTGGGGAGAGCAGCTGGAGCTACACGGCAGTGTGTACGGGCAAGGGTTGTATGAAAGACTAGCTTGAGTTGCAGACTTTCACTTAAGGCATGGTAATATATTAAAAAAAAAGAAACACTATGAAAAGTATAAGATTCTTTTCTGCCCAGAAAGAAACTGAGCTTCATTATTTCACATATAATAAAGTTCCCTAGATCCCCAACTAAAACAATATTTGAGGTTAGCCAGTCTTCATTTTAGGGCAGTTCAAAAATGAATACAATTTAATCATTTCTAAGTATTTCTTCAAATGAACTTATGAAAGAATCAAAATATCTCCAAAGAAGAGTTCCAGATTTTCCTCTTGGGCAAAGCACAGCCCTCAATGAGGCCAAATCTTCCTCCGCCAAGAGTCCTTCCCAGACACCAAATCTGAGAAAACATTCAGAGGAATTTGGGATGAGGCAGACCATAGCAGCTTCAAAACACTGAGGTTCACTTTCTGGATCGCCTCTCCTCCAAAGACAGAGGAAACTCCATCCCACTGGAGGAGCCGAGTCTGCATCCATCACTTCACTGCATCAACAACCAACTTCCTGGACAGCTCTTCTGCCTGTTTGTAAGTTTTGCAAGCACTAGAAATATGTGTGCCCCCCCCAAAAAAAACACGAACCCAGGTGGACAGAGAAAAATCACAGACACACAATCTTTTTTTAATAATTAAAAATGAAAACGAAGACTAAAATACAGGTAGAGTCCTGGTGGCACAGCAGTTAGGGGCTCAGCTGCTAACCAAAAAGTTAGTAGTTTGTACTGGTTGCTCTCTCTGGAAACCCTACAGGGCAGTTTTACCCCGTCCTACACGGTTGCCATTAGTCTGAATCAACTCCACAGGAATGGTTTCTTTTTGGTAAAATACAGGCATGACGCATGATGATGAAATCGGGTGAAAGCACAAAGTTCTCCCTGTTTGCAAAATTAAATGCACAGTCAAAATTCATAAATTGTTAACTTTTTTCACCTATAGATGTTTCTTAAACAAGGAGAAGGCTTCTGCTTTTCTCAACTGAGAGGCCACTGTAAGATAGTGTTTAGTCAATATCATATTATAAATTTACTTAAGTTTAATAAATTCATAGCTTTAACCTGACCATGTTGGGCAGCTTTTAAAACCACTGAGCACTCTATAATCTACATGGAAATAGATTTCCAGAAACAGAATATGGAAGTCATTCCATAAACTATAATAAAGGGGATGTGACTTGGAGGAGCAGGCAATTCTTTGGGGACCTCTAATTAAGATGCAGACACCATGAATTCTGAAGGGACCTTCCAAACAAAAAAGTAACAGGCTATAGAGGAAGTAAACAATAGACTTTAAAACAAAACCATTCAGCAGCTACTTGGAGAAAAGCATTTTCAAATTTGTGTGAAGTTTAAACCTAGCAGAGTTCCAGGAATCTAGTTCTTGGTTTTTTGAAGATTTTCTACAGGGTGTCTCTATTTAAAGCTGCCTCAAACAGCCACAGCTGGAGGGTCAGGCCTCACCAAGTAAACAATAGTTAATTCAGACTCATGACTTAACGACAACCAATGGCTAATTATCCTACTATTAACCAATAATATCTGAAATAAATAAAAATTAGACAACAACAACAAAAAAACCTCTTGACAGAGTTGATTGTAACTTACAGGACAGACCAGAATTGCCCCACAGAAGTTTCCGAGGAGCAGCTGGTACATTCAAACCGCCAACCTTTCGGTTACCAGCTGAGCTCCAAGACTCCATATCTGAAGTACTATTTTTTAAATGACCCATCCCTAATGATAGTTGTTCACTAATCAATTTTTATCAAAAATAACATGGTAGAAATCTCCAAAGACAGAAGAAAGTTGATCAGAAATGCACAATTTTGCCAAAGAACTAGGTTCTCTAGGGCAAAGAACTAAATACCTCCCCTGCTTGCCCCCTGAAAGATACCTGTTTCTAAGATCATAAAGAATACACAGTAGGTACTCAATAAACATTCTGTAAATGTAGGAACAAACAACTCCTTACTGCTGAGTCAACTGCAACTCATGACTGACTTCACAGGACAGAACACAACAGTCCCATGGGGTTTCCAAGGCTCCAAATGGGTAGATTACATCTCAACACAAAGCCAACAAAAAATCCTCACATAAGGACTATCATGATAAACAGAGAAAAGATTCAAGTTGTCAAAGATTTCATTTCACCTAGATTCACAATCAACACTCACAGAAGCAGCAGTCAAGAAATCAAATCATGTTTCTGCACTGAGCAAATCTGCTACAAAACCTCTTTTAAGTGTTTTAAAAATAAAAAAAGGAAAGATACCACTTTGAGTACTGCGGGTGTCCCTGATCCCAAGCCACAGTATTTTCAATTGTTTCCTATGCATGTGAAAGGTAGACAATAAATGTGCAGGACTGAAGAATCAATGCCTTTGAATTATGGTGTTGGCAAAGAATACAGAATATACCACCGACAACCAAGGCAATGAACAAATCTGTCTTGGAATAGCAAGTACAACCAGAATGCTCCTTATAAACAAAGATGGTTAAGACTACATCTCACATACTTTGGACCAAAACCCCTGGAGAAAGATACCATGCTTGGTAAGGTACAGGGTCAGTGAAAAAGAGGAAGACCTAGAAGCTAGCAAGAGGCCATCTAAGAAGCAACAGTTGGTCTCAATGCACCTGGAGCACAAGAGAATTAAAGACATAAGGAAAACTTCAGGCCAAGAAAAAGGGCTGCATAAACCAAAAACTACATCAACGTGGCACCAGGAGACCTAGGTGGTGCCTGGCTCCACACTCCCCTTGCAAGGAACTAACAAAGAATCCCTGATGGATCAGGAGAATGTGGAGTGCCGACCTCAAAATCTAGTTAGAAACTAAACAACTTAATGGTCGGACAGACTGGAGGGTCCCTGGAAGACATGACCTTCAGACTCTGTTAGTAGCCCAGAACTGAAACCATTCTGGAAGCCAACTCCTCAGACAAAGACTGACCTGGTCTATAAAATGACAGTAGTGAAGAGGGTGCTTCCTGGCTTAATACAGGAGACTAACTGGGCAGCTCTTGTTGGGAGGCAAGATGAGAAGACAGGAGGACAGAAGCGGCATGAACGGACATGAGAAATTTGGGGGTGGTAGGGATGAGTGTGCTGTCAGAGGGTGGGGAGAGCTACTGAGGTCACGTAATGGTGTGTGTGAGTTTTTGTATGAGAATCTGACTTGAACTGTAAACTTCCACTTAAAACACAATTTTTTAAAAAAGGAAATATGGAAATTAAAAAAAGAAAAAAACCCTCTGACACAGGAGCTACGACAATGGGCTCAATCACAACAAGGTCTGTGATGACGACACAGAACCAGGCAGTGTTCCGCTCCCCTGCACACAGGGTTGCTATCAGCTGGATAACACCACAAACCTTGCAGTAACAGACTGCCACATCTTTCTCAAACCTGACCTTTCAGTTAGCAACTCAGTGCTTAACTACTGTGCCACCAGGGTTCCCCTTTAAATGTACAGCTAACCACAACGCTCTTCACCAAACACATTTATAATAAATGTCAATTCTTTCAGACATTGTTCAAATTCACATTTCTCAAAACCACCACATGCATTTACAGATGAAATGATATGCCTTAGATTTTTGCAAAAAGTGTACGGAGCAGAAATCAAACAAGACTGGCCAAGATCTGATGACTGCTGAAGCCGGGTGATGGGTATACAGGTGAGTTTATTCAATTATACTCTTCTACTCACTCATGGGAGACGTTTGCTCTCTCCAAAGTAAACAAATAAGAAGAAATACCTGTACCAGCAGAAGTGAGTTAGTTTATTTAACAAATCTGGCGCCACCAAAGTCCCATTAATTCAGACTTTAAAAAAGAAAACGGCAGGTCTTTTTGATCTTCAGCTTCCTATCTGTTAAACACTCTACTTCTTCCTCATCAGTTGGTAGTTGTCACTACCCAGGCAGTGGCCAAGTTGCCAATTTCTTGCTTTCCAGCACAAGTGCTAATGATTGAGTTATAAATGCGTTCAAACACTGAGTGCTTGAACTACAAGATTTAGTCCTAATGCAAGGCAACTCTATTCCCCAGTTCAAAAGAGCTCTAGCCTTCCCACCGTATCTAACAGGTTATCATTGAGTAAGTAATCAGATGAGCAACAATTCACGCAGTACAATGCAAGCTCTGACCAAGATAAGCAGTAAATTATTTGAGCAACAAATTATAAACTGGTAAAAGGAGCAAAAGGACAGGAAGTAGCTAAATGCTGCATAAAGATGTTAGGTGTTTTTAGGTGTGAGGTGTTTTTGTTGGTTTTTTAACAGAGTAAAAAAAAAAAAAAATCTTCATCACCTTCAGCTGTTTCTCAAGGCCTGAGAAACCTTGTGGATTTCTGCTTGTCAGGTAGACCCTTACTCAGTTCATTCTGATATACAGACCCAGAGACAAAAGTATACCTACAGATGGTAAAAGATTAGAGAGCTGTGCACCACGAAAGTTTACCTTAATAATCAATGCAAAATACCTAAAAAGAGACAGGCCACACTTGCTTTAAATCCCTTGAAGGCCACCTTTTGCCAAAACAAACCCAATAAGCAGTGACCGGAACCTGCATCTTAGTTCATAAGGAAACCAAGATGTATTAAGAATTGCAGAGATGAACAGATTGGTTGTTCACACAATGGGCCTCACCGGTTATGCTAGATTAAATAGTAATAAAGGCACAAACAATCGTCGCCATTCATGTGGGCAAGGCTGTGAATCAAGGCCATTCACTGGGAAAGGGACTCAGCTACAGGTGCAAAGGCAACAGCAAACACTAAACGGCTTTTCAGGTCACATCCTTGCCAGATTCCTCAAGGCCTCTGTGCTTACTGCCCACACCCTTACAAAGTTACCCTGTGATTGCAAACAGACTCAAACAGACTAAAATATAAGAGTTCCTCTGCTCTCTGCAGACAACTGTCACCTCTTCCTCTCTCAAGTATTCGCAAAGAGAAGAGGGTATAGTGCAGGTTCAGCTGGCCCTGAAGTCTGTAACCCAACCTGTGTTTGGAAGAGCACACCTGCATTCTTCCAAGCTATTGACTGAGAGCAGCTATTGCATCTCAGCAGGGCTCAGTTTCAAGGAAACCCTGGGAAATAAAAGGATAAAATTATTGGTTTAAAAGCCTCTCACTTCTCTGCCTCCTTTCCAGACAGCCCCTCCCAAAAGAATAATGCTAAATAGGCAGATGTATTTGTACAAATGGCATGCATTTATAAGCAACCTCAGTAATTTTGCTAAATGTGTAATTTGCTGCAACTGTCTATAGTGTCCTACCTGCTAGTCTGAGATTTCCAATGGCACATGGAATTTTAGTTCATACATATCACACACATACACACACACACAAAAACTTATAAGGCGGCTTGAGTTATGTACCCAGTCACCTTCCCATTCCAAAGGCATCCTTCATCTCAGATGAGTGAAGTTTTCCCAAGACAGCCGTTATCACCAGGAAATCTGGCTTTGAACACTGTGACAGATGACACAAAATTGGAGCCACTCTAGTCTTCATCTTCAAATTGTCCTCAATGTCATCAAGTGGATCAACCTGTAGTAAGTAAGCCTCACCTAACTTTCCTCAGAAGCTATAAGATAATGTTCCCCTACTCAGAAACAAAGAGAGGCTCGCCCCAAAGCACACCCAGTTGTAGAGTGGCAGTGCCAGGAATGGAGCCTACAAATAACTTTCAATCTCTTCATCATCATCCTACCAGCACATCTCGTCACTGTTGTTAGTTGATTCCAATTCACAGTGACCCCGTGTGTCTGGAACAGAAATACTTCATACGGTTTTCAAGGGTGTGACCTTTCCAAGCTGATCATTAGCCCGTCTTTGGAGGTGCCCCTGGATGAGTTCAAACCACCAACTTATTCAGCTAGTAGTCCAGCGCGTAAATGTCTTTCTAGCCACCCAGAGTAAAAGTGAAAAAAGCTTCACCTCCTCTATTCTTCTCCTCACCAGTTAACAAAAAAAAAAAAAAAAAGAGATGGAGACACAGCTGGTCAGGGAATGGGCATTTAGAAGATACAGAGAAGACCAGGGCTGCCTACAGGAAACAAAGGCTGTGAAATGAAGGGAAATGGAGAAACACCATCTTTAAAAGTGGAATGGCTGTTATAACTACACTGGGTTTATTACGTGTGTTTTGAGAACACCTTGACAAAAAAAATATATATATACTTGGTTAAGCATCACCTAAAAAGTATTAAATTACATAAAATTCAAGTACAATAAAAACAGCTAATGCTGGTGATGTAATGGTTAAGTGCTATGGCTGCTAACCAAAAGGTCAGCAGCTCGAATCTGCCAGGTGCTCCTTAGAAAGTCTATGGGGCAATTCTCCTCTATTCTATATGGTCCCTATGAGTTAGAATCAACTCAGCGGCAATGGGTTTGGTTTGGGTTTTCTGGGATGCTACTCTAAACTCTGCAGTTATATAAAGTTCTCTGGACAAAAATAAATGCAGGTTCCAGAGATAAAATACAATGAAAAATTTAACTTCTGGTCTTCAAAGCCCTATTTCCAAGCAGGTGAGCGTCTGACTGATTCTCACACTTCAACTTGAAACAAAAGCACTTTCCTAGTACACACAAGAAGTGAAGCGATGAGGATGTGTACCACAAGCTGATGCCTAAGTCATAAAAGAAATAGTATTACAGCACCTAAACTTCCCACAAGCCAAGGAACATAGGGAATTTTTAAATATTTCCCCTCCCCTACCTGGGAATTTTTCCTCCATCCATCCTCCCTCCCCATCTTAAGACAATTCCTTCAGCCTTAGAAACTGCATCCATTAAAAAATAGCTCTGATTATTAACATAGCCAAGAGCACTGTGCCCTTTTAAAAGACTTCCAGCTTTCAAATTGTAGTTATCCAGAAGACGCAAGATCCCCGTAAGTAACTGTCACCAAACTCTTTCCAAAGGAGTTGAAAGTTAGGTTTGCTCTTGAAGCTTAAAGTTCTTCAACCTATGAGGCAATTCACAGAAATCCCTTAAAGTTTTAAACAAGGGAAAAAAGGAAAGACTCCAGTACAACCAACATCCTTTACTGCTTATAACAACTTTCAGTTCAGGGAAACCCACTGTTAGTCTTCCGTTGTGGATCCAACTTGTAAAATAACCACAGCACCCTCCTTGCAACCTTCCCCATCTAACAGACCTTCCAGACTCTAGCAGGTGCACAGAACTGGGCCAGGTGCATTGTCAGTCACACAAAAAACCGCTGCTCTCTTGCATCCCTGTCCATCCTGAAAGAGAGGATGCCGAAAAAAGGCCCGCACTGACGAGACACCTCTGTAGAAGGGAGGAGAGGCCCTTCCACTGTCAGCAGGGTGTCTTGAGGAGAGAAGGGTCAGCCAGAGGCCATCCCAATGTGGTCAGTGAGAGCTGCACAGGGAACCCAGGCAAAGTAATTAGCACTGGAAGGAGAGAAAGCTTCAGCGTACACAGTGCAGATGCTAGAGAGCTGGGACATTCACTAGGAACCAGTCCCCCAGGATGCCAGGGGGTTGAGATCTTGGCCAACACTTAATTTTCTTCATCCTTTGGGAGATGTTCTCAACAATTATTGCCAATAATGCACTCAAATGTTCAAAGCTTTGAAATCTAGTAGCCAAGCACAGCTATGGAAAGAGATGAATACACTTTTTTTAAAAGTGGCCCTTTGTGAAAAGAGGCAGGAATGATTCTGACACACCCTAGAAACAAGAGGACCAACACAAGAGTTGATGTATACTGCACCCTGGGGGCCCCTGAGTATTCAAAAATGAGCAGTTATGCCTATGATTTCTTACCAGTGGGACTTCAACAACGTACCTTCCTCCCAAGGCAACCAACTGTATTTGCCAGAGACCTACCCTTACTCAAAAAAAGACGACAGAGCACTAGCACAGACAAGTTTCTCATCAAGAGGAAAGCAAGGCTAGGCTTCCCGAACTTGTTGCAAAGAAAAGGACTCCGAGCTGAACTTACATCTTTCAGAGTTTTCCTCTGCCATTATCCCAGGTTTAAAATGCTCCCTATTCGACAGCACTTGGCATTTGAAACCCCCCTTTGCCCATTCTTGCCAACTGGAAGATGTCTTTGCTTAAATGAGAATGAGGAAAATGAGCAAAAGCAAAGACCTCAGGACAACAATGTATTTCTTAAAAAACAAAATCTCAGTTTAGGTTTTGGAACAATTTGGTCATCTCACTTTAAATCTAGTTTGCATTAAAAGAATGGGAAGTATTTTCCAAACTCTTAATTCACAACACCCCACACACCTGGGCCTTCCAATACAGCCGTAAAATTTGAAAGACAAAGGCCCCCTTTGCTTCATAACTACAGTGGTAAGTAACCATGGTTTACTGTCTAACCTAGTCAGAAGCCCAAGTTAGATGTAAGCCACTGATTAGGTACTGCACTGCCAACACTTAACACGACATGATACAAAGAGACTCAAATCAATAAACTCAGCTTAATGTGTCTCAGGATCCAGGATAACCACATTTGGTGCCCTTCAGTGAAGTTTCTTGTTTTTGAAAGTCATTTCTTCCCTGCAAATTTAGGGCCTGTCTTCCTCACCCATCAGAATCCCACTAGGCCATCATGTGGCTCCCAGAACTAGCCAAGATTTTATGCAACAGAGTCTAAAGTAAACTGTCTTTAATATATCTTAAACAGTGCTAAAACCATGCTCTCAAAAATAATTTCAATGGAAGCAAACATCTGAGTTCTCAGAAGCTCAACTTCTTCTAAAGTTCTGGGAAGCTGGAATAAAGCTTGGCAGTACCTGGCGCTATTTATGAATATGCTGGTTGGACCACGCCACTCTCACCTACGTAATGAGATGGGAATCCCAGCTATGGCTTGACTACTGTAACTACAAGTTATTGTACTATACAAATTATCCTCCAGCCACAAACATTAACATGATTTTCCCATCTACTAGCTCCATTCAATCTCTTCTGCTCACACTACATCTCAAACCAAAAACCCACTGCTGTCGAGTCGATTCAGACTCATAGCGATCTACAGACAGAGTAGAACCGCTCCGTGCAGTTTCCAAGGAGCGCCTGGCGGATATGAACTGCAGACCCTCTGGTTAGTAGCCCACAGCACTTAACCACCACACAGCCACCACAGTTTCCGTACTGTATCTCTATCCCTATTTACAAAGGGTTACTTTCCTTATGCTAGGCCTAGGAGCAACTCCAACTGTTAGATGGACTGTTTACAAAAGGAAAAAAAAAAAAGTCCCATAAAGCCACAGGTCCCCTGCTATCTCAAGCCCACAGCCTGAAACTGTTTGAACTAGCTGCCATAAATCTAGTTCATGGGGTTATAAACTAGCATAAAGAATTTTCTAGACACAATGGACTTAGAGGGTGCAAGCCTGGTGCAACTCCAAGATATTGCATTAGGTTACAGACAGAGACTTTCTCTCCTCAAGTTTTGGGGAATCATAACCAGAAATATAAGCTGTATAAATATCTATATGTAATATTTAGAGTAAAACTAATGGCTTAAACTGAGAAATCTTAGTTGAAGAAAAAAACTGCTTCATTTTTCTCTAATCAGCATTAATATTTTTCAAAAGGTATCCATTTACTATATCACCACATACTAAATTAGAAGTTACAACTCATAATCTAATCAGTTAACACCGTAGTTGGTATAATCAAGTCTACTGAACCTCAAAATACCCAGTTTTGCTTTACTATCAGACATGAATAAAAGAGAAAAGACTGCAATGCTAAAGGTATTTATGCCATGTGAAATGTCACTTCTAGGCAACCGTAAGTCTAAAACACCAGTATGTTCTGCTCCAAAAGTTAAACAGCAAAGCAAAGTGGATTTTGTGACTATACAAAAGTGCAAATAAGAGGACACTCTGTCCTCTCTGGGAAGTCAGTTTCTAAACTAAGGGCCTTCCCCCACAATGGCACTGACACATGGCATCAGGAGTCACTCCTCCAACAGGTGAACACTTAAGAAGTTATTCTGATTGCGTCCACGTGATGGTAGCTTAAAAAAAAAAAAAGAAAAGAAAAACCCTACTTCTAAATCTTACATATAATGGAAAAACCAAAATAACCCAGAATACCTCAACTAAATCAAATACTACCTCATGTCAACACTGGTCTCCTGCTCCAATATTTAACACAGCCACTCTCTGTAGTAAAGCTCACAGTTACCACCACTGATTTTCAGTATGTCAGTGAGTTCCACAGAGGCAGCAGAATATTGAAGAGGAATCGAACTTAAGGGCCCTGGAAAGTTTCAGAACTTTGCAGTACTTGCTCAGTGTCCCCGTGAGTTGGAACTGACTCACCAGCACTGGGTTTGGTTTTTGGTATTTTTAACGTAATCCAAGTCAAAAATCTCTGCTCCACTTCAAACACACAGGACTTTCACCCTATCAGGTCAGCCAGGCACTAGGACCACATTTTCTTACATCAAGCCACAGGCATTGCTTAAAACTTGTGTCACCGGCTCTGTCACTTAAACACTGAGTGCCATGCTTCAGGTGACTGCTGTGCCTCTTCTATGTTCTAGGGAAAATGTCTAACTACACATCTGAAAAACTAGACTTTTTCTGGAAGTTACTACTGGTTCTACAGAAACGCTAATTACTGATAACTGGGTAGGATACGGAAACCTTAGTGGCCTAGTGGTTAAGTGCTAGGTCTGCTAACCAAAAGATCGGCAGCTTGAAATCGGCAGGGCCCCCTTGGAAACTTGATGGTGCAGTTCTACCCTACCCCACAGGGTCGCTATGGATTGGAATCTCCTCCACCGCTCTGAGTTTGGTTTTGGTGTTGTCTGAGCAGGATTTGACTCACGGAACAGATTTTTAGAGGTGGAAGAATACTTTCACATTCTACCATATTTACGGAAGTCTAACTCATGTTTTTCTTCCTAAATTTCCTGCAAGAAATGTCCCACTAAAGGTCAGGTAAAGCCAAAACGTGACTGCACAGAAAGGACCCTCCTTTAGGACAAACTCTGCTTAAATCAACCAACCCCTGGCACTCACTCTCTAGAGGCAGCACTGGCCGACTAATTCGCGCCATTAATAGAGAGGATCATACAGCCAAATGGGGCCCCAGGGAAAAGACAGGAAGGGTCTGGAATACAGTTCCCTAAAATGCCAACCAGGCGGAAAAGGACAAACTCCCATCAGTCAGGGATCTCCCGGCACTGGCAAAGCTCCCACACTGAGGTGTTCTCCCGGAAAGGCCACCTTCTACCTACTTTCGCCACAGCCAAGTCAGGCTACCTGGGTCAGCAGGGATCAGAAGGCTACAACACACACATTCGCACTAATAAATAATTTAAATGAAGACTGGAGCCAAAAGTCACCTTCACTCATTAGCCACCGGAAGACGAAGGATCTCAGACACCAGAGTTGGGTTCCAGGTGAGGAAAACCCACACACACGCGCAAACTCTCACATTCACCCGCGAAGACTTTCTCACCCTCTCCCAACCAGGGGTTTCCCACCCCCTGCACACACAGACGTACTCACACCTCCACCGTCACAAAATCTGGCACCTCCAGACTCCCACCACTCACTAGCTTCCAGATCACCCCCAAGACCCAGGCTTGCTCACTTACTGATGATTCTCATTACCACTTGCGCTCATCTCCCAACCCGCAAGACTCAGACACACCTCCAGGCCCCCACGAGGCACTCTCCTCTCTCCCATAAAAGCCGACGCACAATCTCATCTCCGGGCCCTCACGCAAACTGTTTCCCAATCACAAATCTCCATTCACAGAACCCAATCCAAACCTCCTTCCCGGGTCAGAAATCCCACCGCTATCCCCAGGTGACAGCACTCTGGGTTGAAGGGTGGGCGGAAAGGGCGGCACTCACAGGTTCCGAGTCCAGACAGGCAGGTCTCTGGGCAGCGTCGTCAACCCGCGCCCGCCGCAGTCCAGCGAGTCCCCAGCGCAAGTACAAGCGGCGGCACAGGACGCCCGCGGGACGGCCGTGGCCGTCGCTGGCTCCGGCCGAAGCAGCAGCAGCAGCAGCAGTGGCTGGAGAAGCAGCCCAGGCGAGCGTTGCGGGGCCCCGAGCACTCCCGGGGCCGGCCGCGCCATCTTGTCTGGGGCGCGCAGCGAACTTCGAGCGCGGGGACTGCGAAGTCCCGAGCCGTCGCAGGCGAAGGCAGGCCCTCGGGGGCTTCGCTCTTCACTAAGCTCCGTGTCGAACCATGGCCGCAGGCACAAATGACCCCGAGGCGGTGGGTGGCTCCAACGCTCAGCGGGCCCCTGGTGCCCGGCCCGCTCGGCAGCACCCTGCAGGGGCCGCGAACCCTAAGCCCATCCGAGCCGACTCTTCTGCGCCGGCTAGGAATCCCTCGGACCCAGGGTAGGGATGCGAGGCCGCTGCTCTAGGTCCTCCTGCCGCACTCCGGGACGGCCCCTGAGCTCTCAGGCACGCCAAGTGCCGCGGCTGCCGGTAGCACCGCACTCAACCTCGCAACCTGAGCTCGGAGCCCGTGGGCATCTCCTCTCTGTTCCGCGCGCAAAGCTGCAGGCCCCGGGATGCACTGCGCGGCTACCCCTGGCTCGGCGCTCCCGGTGAGCCTCGCAGTCTCAGCGCCGCGGACACGGCGCGCGCGCACTCCCAGCCCCGCACACCT
Organism: Heterohyrax brucei; assembly: GCA_028571685.1. NCBI lineage: Eukaryota > Metazoa > Chordata > Mammalia > Hyracoidea > Procaviidae > Heterohyrax > Heterohyrax brucei. The sequence continues at coordinate 58,485,442 of CM053158.1, read as the reverse complement.
CCTCCGCGCGGCAAGAGCACCGCCGACCTCGCGACCGGAACAATCAGCGGCTTGCTGCGATCTAAGCCGCTGCCCAACCCCGGCCGGTCACCCAGACCCCGCCCAGGCCGCTGGGCCGCACACACCCCCTAGGCTCAGCGCTCTGCGGCCGCCTGCCGGCCCACGTTGGATGCTTTGCAACAGGGCCCCGCCACGCCCCCCACCAGCTGCTCATTGGCTGCTGTAGTTCACAGCTGCCAACCTCGACTGCTATTGGAGCTCTCATCATGATCCCGCCCCTCCAACCACCCCGCCCCCACTCTTTTCCCACCCAAGGTGTGAAGGGTGGGGGACGGGGAGGAGAACGAGACAGGGACAGCCCCCGCCTCTTAAAGGGGCCGGGCAGGCTGCTTGGTGAAGGAAGGGACTGCAGGTTTCCAGGAGGGAGGCGTAAAGGTAATGTGCCAAACCCAACTGGGTGCTGTGAAGTCGATTCTGACTCTCACGGACCCCTTAGGAGAGGGTAGAACTGCCCCACAGAGTTTCCAAGGAGCTGCTGGTGGATTGTCGGTAGCCAAGTTCTTAACCACTGGGCAACCAGGGCTCTGTGGAAGAGGAGAAAGTTGGGTAAGAGCATAACGCTGCACTTCGGAGCTGTGTGGCTCTGAATTTTCTTCCTCTTTCCCAGGATACAAATATTACTGAGAGTTTAGGGCAAATCTACACCCATTGTTTAGGTGGCTTCTGGAAGATTTAAATACATATTTCATACTGAAATAGTGCATCCTTAGTTGTTCGTGAAGACACTGGAGGTAAGCATTTGGCTGCTCTTGCCAAAAGACCGGCAGTTCGAATCCACCAGGTGATCCTTGAAAACCCTATGGGGCAGTTAAGCGCTGTCCTGTAGGGCCTCTATAACTAGGGGTAGACTCGACGCAGTGGGTAGATTTTTTAAGTTATTCATAAGGAGGTGGCCCCCTTCCTCCTGACACAACCTGGGGCTTGTTTTTGCTTCTGACTTGGCATCCTAAATCCAGCAATATGTCCTTGATTAATAAGGTAACAAGAATGAACGTGTATTGCAGAAATCAAATCTCAAAGGTGGACCTTACCCTAACCTGTTAGTTGAACTGTACCTCTGGAAATGTTCCAGCCTTAGGAAAAGGGGTTGCTTTTTAATAAATAAACAGGAGCTCTTTAAGCCAGTATTCAAAAAGCCATACAGTACTCCTAATAAAGGCAGAGTAAAAAGGGGAAATGATAATGGTTTTAAAGCTCCTAACTTTAGTTCACACAGGTGGGCACAAGACAGGCACACACACTACACACATGCACTTTGTGAAAAAAAGAAAAGATTAGCTCTGTAATATACAACTGCCCCTCTGGGCATTTTGGTTTGTAGTGTCTTATCTCTCCCCAAGAGTATGCACACTTTCAACATAACTGTACACGTTGTCAGGAAAATTAAAAACTGTTGAAAAAATTTGCTCCAGCAAACTAAATCTGACTATGTTTTATAAACAACAGGAGATACTCCTCACCAAAAAAAGCAAAAAATTGAAAAGAGCTTTTCTATTTTTTTTAAACACTCTAGGAGGTTTACTTTAATTGTGATGCGTCATATATGTTCAAACTTTCCTTCAGTTATAAGATCTCCCCTTTTCTTTAACCCAAATTAGTCTTGGGCTCAGTAATCAAACGATTGCTGTCTTCTCCTTCCCTGTCTCTCTCATCATCTTTCTTCCTCTGATTCATTATGTGATCAAATAGTGGTGCATCATATGTTGTTATTATTATTTGCATGATCTCAGCAGTGATGCCCAGAACAGTGCTCAAATATGTGTCTAACTCAATCCAAATATAATTCCCAAGAAACATTATCAGAAAACTTCTCCACCTGACTCATTTTATCCAGGGCCTTAATCAGCTTTTCTGTTTTATTGAAGTCTACCTAAACATACACTTTAGTCTGGACAAGAAACATTGTCTCTCTGTTTAAAATCTTTTGGTAAAATATTAGAAAGTATGATAGTAATAATGAACAAAGGGAAATGGGGTCGAAAAGACTCAAATTTATGTAGTTGTCTAGGTCAATGTTAAATTTTTCAAGAATACAGAAGACTAATGTACAATAGTCATAAACATTTCCTTCAGTGAAACTGTCACATCCTGTTCCATAAAGCCAACCAGCATATGTAAGAAAAATACGTTGAACTTACTGAGTTTCTTGAAATGTCCATCTGATATCATTTTTTTCTGATGTTAGTATTATGAATGTATATTTATTGTAACATGGTTTCCAAATACATGTGGGCATACCTATGAGATGATTTTCTGGGATATCAGGGTTCTGAAGAACAGAATGTAAGAATCTGTAAGCAAGGGTGTACCCACAAATCTAAAGCATCCCCTGTGGTCTAGTTACTATGAAGCAAAGGAGAAAGATTTCAAAGCTGGAGCCTGCACTAAGGAACACTTGGGGGACTGGACGCCTGAGCCTTGGCAGTTCCTCTGTCTACAGCAGAGCATGAAGTCATGTCTGCTCCCCATACCATGTATGGAAATTTGCCCACACACTAGCAACCTGCTTGTGTTTGAAATGAGTGTAGGTTTGAAGAGCAGTGCTGTGGCTCTCGAGCGAGTTCATCTGTGGCCACAACCTAAGATCAGGGAGGCCAGAACAACACGGGCAAAAGCATGCTTCCAAGAGAACCCGTGTCCCTGCTTATGAAAGAGCTGGTCTGGGTCCATTCAGCATTGAGCAACTGTTGGTGTGTGCACTCTGAGCCTCCTCATTTTCCTCTACTGCCACTTTTGCAATTTTGTGTAGTTGCTTATTCCTTAAGAGGGTCATCAAGAGACTTTAGATTTTCCAGTTGATTTTTAATCTGCCAGAGCTAGCGTGGAATCAAACCCCCAGTGAGAATCAGTGCAGGTCTCTGGGGAATACTGAAGCCTTGGCAGGTAATTTTCTGAAAACTATTGAAAAAGAGGCATCCCCGTGGAAGTGGCCTGAAACCACCAAGAATTAGCGAGAGAAACAAATTAACAAGAAATCAAGTTGACCACAGGGATTATTTAAAACAGTAATTTCCAGGGATCTGAACTGTGGCAGTTTGTTAGAGTTCTGAGATATACCAGTAGCTATCAGGTCAGCTCCAACTCATGTTGACCCATGTGTGTCAGAGTAGAACTGCACTCTCCAGGTTTTTCAGGGACTGATTTTTCAGAAGTAGATTGCCAGGCCTTTCTTCCACAGTGCCTCTGGGTAAACTTAAACCTCCAACCTCTCTATTAGCAGCCAAGCATATTAACCTTCCACACCACCCAGGTACTCCTTGTTACAGTTTTAGGTGGTGATAATTGGTAGTTTTAAAAAATGTTGAGATTCAGAGGTGCTTTCTCAATGTTAGAAGAGACTTCACTTTCTACAAAGAGCAGCAGGGCAGCATTTGGGAGACCTGGCTTCTAGCCAGCTCTTATTACCTGTGAAACCTTTGGCCAACCATTTCCTTTCTTTAAGCCTCAGTTTTCTTAAACAGAGAAGAAGCCTCAGTTTTCTTAAACAGAGAAGAAGTATAATCATCTCTCTGACCTCGATGCTAAGAGAATTAAAGGAAGGATTTGTTTTGGAAAGGACATGAGGGCCTTATAAACTGTTTCCCATTGCCACTGAGCTGATTCTGACTAACAGCTATGGTATAGGACAGCGTAGAACTGCTTCAGAGAGTTTCCAAGCTATAAATCTTTACAGAAGCAGACTGCCACATCTTTCTCCCAAAGAGCAGCTAGTAGGTATGAACTGCTGACCTTTCAGGTCACCGTTGAATGCTTAACTATTAGGGCTCCTCACGAAATGTTGTTGTTAGGTGCTATTGAGTCCGTTTTGACTTGTAGAGACCCTGTATATAACAGAAAAAAATGCTGCCTAGTCCTGCACCATCCTCATGATCGTTGCTATGCCTGAGTCCGTTGTTGCAGCCGTGTGTTAGTCCATCTCATTGAGGGTCTTCCCCCTTTTCACTGACCCTCTATTTTACCAAGTAGAATGTCCTTCTCTAGGGACTGAGCCCTCTTGACAACATGTCCAAAGTATGTGAGATAAAGTCTTATCCTTGCATTTAAGGAGCATTCTGGCTGTATTTCTTCCAAGAAAGATTTGTTCGTTCTCTTGGCAGTTTGTGGTATATTCAATATTCCTTGCTATCACCATAATTCAAAGGCATCAATTCTTCTTCTGGCTTCCTCATTCATTGTCTAGCTTTCACATACATATGAGGAAATTGAAAACACCATGGCTTGGGGCAAGTACCCTTTAGTCTTCAGGGTGACATCTTTGCTTTTCAACTCCTTAAACAGGATTTTTTTTTTTTCCAACAGATTTGCCCAGTGCAATGTGCCATTTGATTTCTTGAGTAGTGCTTCCGTGGATGTTGATTGCAAATCCAAGTAAAATGAAATACTTGATAACTTCAATCTTTTGTCCACTTATTGTAATGTTGCTTACTGGTTCAGTTGTAAGGATTTTTATTTTCTTGATGTTGAAGTGGCGTCCATACTTTGATGCCATAGGTGGCATCTTTGATCTTCGTCAGTATGTGCTTCAGCTGTTTAGGGCTACATAAACCTAAGATTTGTTAAGGTGTGATTGACTTTTAACTCTAAAAAAAATTAAATATACACACACTGTAAGTAGAAGATCTTAGTAGATTACTTTAGCATAGAGTGCCTCTCTCATTAATGCCATAAAAGGTTAATAATTACCTATAAAAACCCATGAAGACTTGTAGGATGATGACACCCCTGCTTTGTGCCTGTTTTGTATCTCTTTTCAAAGGAGAATAAAGCTGTGTACTCATTAACTCCTTCCTTGCAATAATCTTGTCAAGGAGATGAATTGGTGAAGGTAAGCGAGGCAGCTAATGAATTTGGGGATGGACTATAAGAGAAAACTATAAGATTTCTCTGTCATTCCAGTATTTTCCTTTGATGTGGGGGGAGGTGTGTTGACCTTTTTTTCTTTTATCTGTCCTTCTAGATGGGGAGTTATTAATTTCAAAGTGTATGTCTTAGTCTTTTCTTGGTACTCCTATTGTCTAGCACAGTTCCAGGCCTGTGTTGGGCGCAGAGGCAGTATTTGCTGACTGAGCCCTGCTCCTTCCTCCCCAAGATGGGCGACTTAGCCTGCATCCTCACTCCCCATCTCCTACATGCTGGCTCTTCAAATCTAAGAAACAGCGACATTACCTGGGAGCTTATTAGAACTGCTGAATCCCAGACCAGAACCTAGAACCACCAGATCAGAGTTTATGTTTTAGCAGAAACTCCAGGTGACTGACTTACACATTAAAGACTGAGAAGCACTAGGGTCACCATATGTACACCACACACACACCTTCTGTAATTGTCTCTTTCATTAGTACCGTGTGGACAGAACATGCTCTGTGTGCTTTACATATTTTTATAGCTTGTGGGCTTTTTTTGTTTTTAATTTTTCATATTTTCACAAGTCCTTAATAATATAATTTCAGAAATAAAGGCAAGCATGTGGTTGGCATTACTGCCCCTGAACTGAAGAGCATTCGAAACATCTGCTGCCTGTGAGAAGTGGTTTGGTAAAAGCATCTCATGCCATGCAATTCTCTTTTTCTTTGCGATGTAGTCACCCTAATAAGAGGTGTTTGACAATTTTATGGCCTGTTATATTTATTTTCAAAAGGACAGTTGGGTTTATGGCACATTTCAAATTTGGCATAAACATATAGACACATATTACATGCTTTTCTTCACTTTTATCCACAAGCCATGTTCTTCAGCAAATCATCTAAATATTCATATTTCTTTGGTGGAATTCTGACATTCTTCTTGGATTTTAGGTGCTATAAATCAAAGAAAAGTCTTTGTCCTGTCACCTGCCTTCAACCAGTTAAGATTCACAGAAGGCAAATGTATAGATTAATCACCTACAAAGATGGCCACTGACAATTTTTCCCATCCAGTAGAGTATGTTACCCTCTGAAATTGTCTCTGAATCTAGACTGACCTCGTGACTTGCTTTGACCAATAGAGTATAATAGATGCGGTGGCATAGTGATTAAGTGTTACAGCTGCTAACCATAAAGGCTGGCAGTTCTAATCTGCCAGGTGCTCCTTGGAAACTCTATGGAGCTGTTTTACTCTGTCTATAGGCTTGTTATGAGTCAGGATTGACTTGTTTTTTTTTTTAGTTCGCCCTCTGCCAGCTCTGAGCTTGGCAGTTTGGACTCCTGCCCTCCTCTTCCCACCCTGAGTTAACCGTGTAAAGAAATCCAGACTGTCCCATTAGAGATAGGAGTCCTGAGAGATGACAGACCATGTGGAGACAGAGGGCCAGAAGAAGAAAACTGTGCCACCAACCAGCACAGCAGTGTACGCCTAGGTTCAAAATGAAGCTATTGTGGACTTCTCATCTCAGTGCAGGGGTCCCTGGGTGGTACAAATCATTCAACACTTCACAACTAGCTGGAAGGCTGGTGGTCCAAACTCACCAGAGATGGTTTAGAAGACAGGCCCAGACATCTCCCGCTGAAAGGTCACAGCCCCCAGCCAAATGCAAAGGCATGAATAAACCAACACTGTAACAACACCTGTCTGGAGATAAGTCATCCCCACTGAGCCTCGCCCAGATTCCTGAGCCACAAAATCCTGATTAATAAAAACAGACCTTATTTTAAGCTGTGAAATTTGGGACTGATTTGTTATGCACTCGTGGATAACTGAAATAACAAGTGTGGCTATGTGGACACACAATATAACATGAGTAAATTTGGGGGGCAGTCAAATAAACCTGTCATTGGGAGTGTCAAAAAATTAGTGTTATCTGTTGACCTTGTTGACATCTGTTTGTCAAGACCTTTGATTGAATGTAACACATTGACTGGCTGATGCTGGTGAAGAAAACTCTTGGGTAATTACTATTCCAGTTCTTCAGTGGGCCACAAAAGCAGCTTGCTGCCTGATCTCTTGTAGATAGGTATAAGAGAAATGGAAAGCATTTGCTTATTTATAAAAGGTAGTTTCTCCCATTGTAGCTGGCTGCAAGATAAAATTAATTGACTGAGAGAATAAAATAATTGAAACGTTTATATGCTCCTCCAAAATATTAGATAAGGCTGACAGTGATTGTTTCTTGTTTTACTCTATTTTTCATAAGAGACAAATGGGTGAATTTTGAAAAATGACTAAATTTGACTGTGTGTTTAGTAGCAGTAGTAGGTGACGGTTATACCTCTTGGACACAAACCGACTCAGCTACTCAGCAGCTGCAAAGTTACCTTTCAAGTCTGAATAACAAACCAAACAGTTGCTGTGGAGTTGATTCCAGCTCGTGGCAACCCCCCTAGGCTTGCATGAATGAGAGGGCCACTACATCTCCTGTGAAGCGCCTATTTTACAAAGTCAGCTTCTACAAAAAGAATTCTCCTCCTGCCTTCAATACGATCAATCCAAATGTGTGCCCAAGAAAAAAATCCCAAACCTATTGCCATCGAGTTGATTCTGACTCGTAGTGACCCTCCAGGACAGAGCAGAAATGTGTGCCAAACAAAAAAAAACCCAACCCAACCCACGGCTGTCAAATGGATGCCGACTCGTAACGACCCTACAGGACAAAGTAGAACTGCCCCACAGAGTTTCCAAGGAACGCCTGGTAGATTCAGCTGTTGATCTTTCAGTTACTAGATGTAGCACTTAACCACTATGACACCAGGGTTCCCAAATACATGGGAGACAAGACTCGGCAATCTGCTCCCCTAAAGATTACAGCCTGGGAAAGCCTATGGGACAGTTCTGCTCTGTACTTGGTGTGAATCTAAGTTGAAATCAACTGGACAGCACACAACTGCAAAACTGCTGCCATTCACTTACTAGAACATGTACTGAGAGCTTCCAATATTTATGGAGGCTGCTTTAGATATGGAGAATACAGAAGTGAACAAAACAGACAAGTTCACTTTCCCTCCCGTTCTAGTGGCTAGAAACAGACAATAAAACAAATGAAATGTACAACACATCAGGTATGTAATAAGTGCTACGGAGAAAATTAACACTGAGGAGAAAAGGATGCATCCAGGACACAAGCGACAGGGCAAGGCTGAAATTATGATTAGAAAAGGTGAGATCTGAGAGTAAGACTTGAAGGAGTAAGGTCGGTAAGGAAAGACTGTATTGGGCAAGAGGCAAAGATAGCAAACAGGGGAGCAGCAAAATCCAAAATCCTTTATAAGTGCCTAACTAGACAGGATCATAGCCTGGCGCATTTGAGGAGTAAAAGGGAGACCAGGTTAGATGAACAGTAGGGGATGCATTATGAAGGTAGAAGTAGGTTCGAAGCACACTGAGGCTTGAAAGGGCCTTCGGCCTTGACACAGAGTGGGAGAGGAACCATTTGGAAAGTTTTGTGCAGAAAAGTAGCCTGTCTAACCTGCATATTAACAGGATCAGCTGACCCTGTTTGGAGAGGCTACTACAACAAACCAGGTGAGAGATGATGTAGGTGGTAAGAAGTGGTCACATTCTGGATGTATCCTGAAGATACCAACAGTATATGGAAGGGAAAAAGTGAAATCAAAGTTGGTGTCAAATTGTTTGGTTTAAAAAATAGGGAAGATGGAACTGCCATTTTCTGAGATGGGAGAGACCACAAGACAAACCAATTTAGAGAGGAAGAAATGTACTTTGGGGTTGCCTCCGAAGTTGCCCCAATGATTCTATCCTGCTGCTGGTCATGCTCTTGTGGGCTCTCCTTTCACGTTTAATCGGGGCTGGTCTGTGGGGTCAATAGAATATGGCAGAAGTGACAGTGAGTGACTCTCAAGACTAGGTCATAAAAGGCATTGTGAATCTCATCATGGTTTTTTAGCTACTCCCTCTTGGGAAGCTGTTAGGACCCTCAAGTAGCCTATGGAGAAGGTCACTTGGTGAGAAACTGAAGTTTGCCACCAGTAGCCAGCAGTGCTGTGTCAGATGTGTGAGTGACCTATCTTGGAAATAAATCCTTCTAGCCCCAGTCAAGGCTTGAGATCGCTACAAAAACCAAACCGATCCTGCTGCCATCAAGTCAATTTCATTTCATAGTGACCCTACAGGACAGAGCAGAACTGTCCCTTAGATTTTCCAAGGAGCACCTGGTATATTCAAACTGCTGACCTTTCTAATAGCAGCCATAGAGTGTAGCCTCTATACCACCAGAGTCTCCTCAGATGATTATAGCCCTAAGCAGTATCTGACTCTAACCTCAGGAGATACCTCAAGCCAGAACTAGCCAGGTAATCTGCTTCTGAATTCCTGACCCATAGATAGCATCAGAGATAAGGAATGATTATTGTTGCTTTAAATCACTAAATTCTGGCACTGCTTGTTATACAGAATTGGAGTCTTCAGCATACAGATGGTATTTAAAACCATGAGAATAGATGAGATCACTAGGCACACCAGTTTAGTTACAGAGGAGAAAACCAAGCCACCACACCCACTGCTGTCCAGTTGATTCCAACTTATAACAATCCTATAGGACAGAGTAAAACTGCTCCATAGAGTTTCCAAGGAGCCTTGATGGATTTGAACTGCTGACCTCACCGTTAGCAGATGTAGCACTTAACTACTATGCCACTAGCATTGCCTACTGAGAAGAGGTTCCAGAACTGAGCTGAAGGATATTCCAGTATTTAGAAGATGCAGAGGTGAGGAAGAACCAGCCAAGGAGACCAAGAAGGAGCAATCCATAATCAGAGCAACTCATGAGTCAGGAGCTGCAAGAATACTATCTGCAAGGATTTTAATAAAACTTTTGAGAAGATGCCCCTGCTCTTTGTAGGAAAACATTAACCCTACTTTTATAGAGCACCTGACAGCCACAGTGCTTGAGGATTCAGAAATATTATCTCGTATAGCCTCCTAACAGCCCTGTAAGGTGTATCTATATTTTCTTCATTTTTCTTCAAGGTTCAGAAAGGCTAATTTGCCTACCCAGCTGGTGACTATCTGTACCTAGGTTTCTCTGACTCCCAAGCCTTCATGTCTTCTGTTGCCCTCTCTTTTAATATTGGTTACAAGATTTTTTAATGATGACTAGTAAAAAAGTTGTTATGAACCTTTCTTCTGGAAACTCAATTAAAAATAATTACAAATCTTAAGAAGCTAAAATCTAGCCAGCAAGCCAACAGGGAAGACAGTTCTTATTATATCAATGTCTTTATGGATTTGGATTCTGTTCAGAAAAGCTCAGGCTCAAAAGGTAATTGCTGGCAGCATGTAAAATCCATCAACCCATAATTAACACATGACAATTATTCTGATTGCCTCAAACAACATTTCTATGTTTTTCATTGTAGAGCAATTTGCCAATCGCATCATTCATTGGCAATTCGTGTTTTAGACATGTAAAGGACAATGGGTCTTTATTTCCTCTGAGGCAACTGAATGCATTAATTGAATTTTTAAAAACACTTTCTTCTTTTCTCTGACCACAGGATCCCCATCAAATGGTTCTGATTGCAGTTCCTTCTGGCCAAAGTGTGTTTTCCCTGGGTAACTTAATCTCAGGTTAGAACTTTAATGCATTTTCCTAACAATTCATTTAGACCGGGGCCTTGTTTCTTTCTAGACACCCTGAGCAGGGCTCCTGTTGACTTCAAAGGATGCAGGGGGAATAAGGAATCTGGTTCCTGGTTCAAAAACGCCTCCACACACACTGTAAAACCTCACCGGTGTCTTCCTGTGTGTTAAGGCCAATTAATACATGTGAGTGAAGTCTTTGTGTGAAACTACCCCGACAACTGGTGCACAGCAGCTAATACAAAACAAAGTCTAGTGGATCCAGTTCCCATACAGACCCCCCATTTGCTCATACGGAGAGAGTGAGAGGAGTAAGAATTTCCTCAAAGGGCAGAAATCATCCCCACTGTAGCCATTCCTTTAATACACATTCATAGCCCATCATGGACCAAGCTCTGAGCTATGTATCAAAGATTAAAAAATAATCCATTATCCAAGCATCACCCCCTTGACCCAACTTTAAGGGTCACTTTCCTCTAGAATGTTAGGGAAAGAGGGAGTATGCCTTAAACCTGTAGCTGAGAGAGGCTGACACAGTTCCTCTGCCTTGCAGAGTCTTCCCCCTGAGCTGGTGACCATCACCTGGAGTTCCTGGGCTTTGGCCCCATCTGAGGGATGCTGTTTCTCTAGCAGCATTAGTGGTAGGCAGGGGCAAAATGCCTTTACTTGTCCCTTATTTCCCCTTCTAAACAAGACCACAACCATGTCTACCGCTACTGTCTCTTACAAGCTGTAGTAGCCTAGGAGGAGTCCCAGGATGATGCAGACAGATAACACAGCTGCTAAGGGAAAGGTTGGCGATTTGAGACCATCCACAGGTGCCGCAGGAGAAAGGCCTGGCTGTTTCCTTCAGAAATGTCAGCAATTGCAAACCCTGTGGAGCACAGTGTACTCTAACACACTTATGGTCACCATGAGTCAGAGATGGAGATGACAACTTGTTTTACTAGACTATCAGAATTTAATGATGACCTGTTAGGTGCCATCAAGTTAGTTGTGGTTCATAGTGACCCCGTGTACAACAGAATGAAATGCTGCCCCATGGCATACCATCCATCCTTGCTATGTTCAAGCCTGTTTGGGGAGGTACGGTGTCAATTCATCTCATTAAGGATCAGTGGTACCCTTCTACAAAGACTAGTTCCTCCCTTCCGTTAACTTGTCCAATGTAAGAGAGACCAAGTTTCAGTATCTTTCCCTCTAAGAAGGATTCTAGTGATACTTCGTGGAAGAGTGGATGATCACTGACAAAAATTACTTTGAAGAGAAAGTTACAGTGTTGTCAAACTCTTCATAACTACATAACTGTACCCCGAAGACAAGGGAAACACACAGAAACACCTTGACAGGGGTTTCAAGCCTGGCCTTGTTCCCCAGACCTCTGGGCCCCCTCTTCCCGTCTCCTCCAGATACTCCTAATTGGTCTGACCCTTGGGCAGTAGAGCTGAGTTCTGACTACACAGTAGAATTACCTGGACTCCTTTAACCAGAATCACTGGACATGGGGGTTGGCCATCAGTACAGGATTTTTCTCCATCAGGTGATTTTAATGTGCACCTAAGATTAGAACCACTGGTCTAGGATGGATCCCATTCTTCCACCAGGCCTCAGGGTTAGGGGTGGAGGGTCAGTGGAGATCCTAAAGCTTGAATTACTCTGTCTAGACTGGAGCTTGCAGATTGGAGGCCCACCCACATGCTGGATCCGGCCAGCAGATGTGTTTTGTTTGGCCTACATAGTGGTTTTTTTTTAAACTGAATTACTTGCCAACATTTATTAATGAGAATATATTTCATAAAAATCTAGGTATCTGGCCTCTTTTGGAAAATAGGACTACCTAGTCATTCTAAGTCTGCATTCCTGAGTGACAATTGGTTGCTGGGGAGGAACAGCCAACCTTTCAGGCACAATCTGTATTCTCTGACTCACCACAGTTCTTAACAGCTCTCTGTTGCCTCACACACTTTCTGCCTCACTCCCTTACCTTAGTTTTTGCGGGTCTGACAAGGGAACAGGGGCAGAGAAAAGAAGCCCCATGTCTTTCTGTAATATCATCTCCATAAAAGTGCCATGTAAGAACTCTTTAAATGTCAAACATACAGTGATTCATACAGGGAAAGAATTAAGAATCATTCCTAGGAAAGAGTCATGGCGGTGCAGTGGTTAAGCCCTCAGATGCTAACCAAAAGTTTAGAGATTCCAGCCTACCAGCTGCTCCATGGGTGAAAGATGTGGCAACCTGCTTCCATAAAGATTACACTAAACCTATTTCTGTTCCAGCTCATTGGGAACTTGTAGGACACAATAGAACCCAAGGAGTAGCTGGTGAATTCCAACTACTGCTGATCTTCTGGTTAGCAGCCGTAACTCTCAGCTCTTATGCCTCGGAAATCCTGCGGGGACTGTTCTACTCTGCCCCATAACATCTCTATGAGTGGGAATCAATTCAACAGCAAGGGAATTTTCAAAACAGAGTTAGCTTTGGGAATTGTTTCAGTTCTGTTACAGTTTGATCTGCACATACCTCTACCCAAAATAGGAGAGGACTTTGCATTATTATCACAAAAGTAGGATTAGTTTGAGGCCTACTCCTACACCTTCTTACCACCACCTTCATTTCCTTTGCCAACCTCATATTTGGGCTTGCCTAGGGAAAAAAAATATATATATCCATACCCCAGACTATCAGCTCATTCCTTGATACAGTTATTGCTTATCAATACTTTAGGCCAGGTCACAGAGCCTCACACCTGCCTTCCTGGGGCCATATTTCTCAACCTGTGACAGATCCCTGTGCACCACCCAAATTTACTGAATCCCTCTCTCTACAGATGGGGCCAGGTATTCACATTTGCATGACAGGCAAAAATCTGTAACTCATTTCCACTGTGCCACCAGGACTAGTAAATCTCCTACTATGTGCTTCATGGAGCCCTGGTGATGCAGTGGTTAAGATCTCAACTACTAACCCAAAAGTTGGCTGTTCATGAGACAGAAGAACTAGATGGTGCACATCTACCACCGTGACTGCCGCAACAGGGAATACAATGTAGAGTCCCTGATGTAGTAAGAAGAAAATAAATGCACAGAGCTCAAACTCTATTAAAATCAGGCTTGATGGTCTGACAGACTGGAAGTTCCCTAGAAGACGTGGTCCCCAGACTCTGTCATCCTAGAACTGAAATCATTCCTGAAGCTAACACTTCAGACAAAGATTGGACTAGAAGACATAAAATGATATTGGCAAAGAGCCATGCTTCTTGGTTTAAGTAGAGACGTGAGAGTCGCTGGGCAGCTCCTAAATGGAGGTGAAATAAAAAGGCAGAGGGGGATGGGAGCTGGTTGAAGGACACAGGAAATACAGGGTAGAAAGGAGGAGTGAGCTGTCACAGGATGGGGGGATCAACTAAAATTGCCTGGCAGTGTGTGTGTGTAGGTTTTTGTGTGACAAATTTACTTGGATAGTAAACTTTCACTTAAAGCACAATAAAACAAACACAAAAAAGAATTTGGAGCTCAAATCCCTTAGCTACTCTTTGGAAGCTATGGAGCAGTTCTACTCTGTTCTATGTAGTCACTGTAAGTACGAATCTATACATAGGATGGCAACAGGTTTGACGTGTTTCACATGCATAAACTTATTTAATCTTCACAGAAATTCCTGTAAGTCCATTGTTGCAAACACTATACTGATCCACCTCATTGAAGGTCTTCCTGTTCTTCACTGACCCTCTGCCAAGCATGATCCTCCAGGGACTGACGTCTTCTGACAATATGTCCAAAGTATGGGAGACGTAATCTCCCAATCTTTGCTTCTAAGGAACATTCTGGTTGTGCTTACTCCAGCACAGATCTATTTACTCTTTCGGCAGTTGACCATGTTTTCAATGTTTTTTACCAATACCATAATCCGAAGGCATCAATTCTTCTTCAGTGTTCCTTATTCACTGCCCAGCTTTCACATGTATATATGGCAACAGAAAATACTGTGGCTTGGGTTAGGAGGCCTTAGTCTTCAAGGTGACGCCTTTGCTTTTCAGCACTTTCAACATGTCATTTGCAGTAGATGTGCCCAGTGCAGTGTACCATTTAATTTCTTGACTTCTACTTTCATGGCTGCTGATTGTAGATCCAAGTAAAATGAAATCCTTGACAATGTCAATCTTTTCTCCATTTATCATGATATTGCTTATCAGTCCAGTTGTGACGACTTTTCTTCCTTTTTGTTGAGAAGTAATCCATACTGAAGGCTGTGGTTTTCGATCTTCATCAGTAAGTGCTTTACCTTCAGCAAGCAAGCGTAATGCAGATTGTTAATGAGTGTTCCTCCTCTTCACACAGTCCCTGCTTCTTGGGTTATTTGTTCCGCATACAAATGGAACAAGTATGGTGAAGGATACAACTCTGATGCACACCACTCCTGACTTTAAACCGTGCGGTATTCCCTTGGTCTATTTGAATGACTGTCTCTTGACCTATGTACAAACTGGAGTAGAGTCTTGGTGAAACGACACTACTCATGTCCTGTGGTGGCTTGTGATTGGATAACCCCACATTATCATGTGTCTTAAAGGACTTGGTTTCTGCTTGTTTCTCAGAGGTCATGTCTTCCACTTTACTCCAGCCTCCCTTGCTGTTCTCCTTGTGCTTATACTGGAACTCAGCACACGCTATCTGAAGGGTCTTCACTTAGACCTTTCTCCTTAATGTTACTGTTGTTGACAGTTGCCAGCAAGTCAATTCCGACTCATAGTGACCCAGTGTACCACCTAATGAAACACTGCTGAGTCCTGCACCATCCTCACAACTGAGTCCACTGTTGAGATGCTGTGTCAGTCCATCTCCTTGAAAGTCTTCCTCTTTTTTACTGACTCTCTGTTTTACCAATCATGATGTCCTTCTCCAGGGATTGATCCCTCCTGCTAACATGTCCAAAGTACGCGAGACTAAATCTCATCATCCTCACTTCTAAGGAATATTTCAGTGTACTGTTTCCAAGACAGATCTGTTTGTTCTTCTGGCAGTCAATTGTATATTCCATAATAATTTGAATTCATCAAGGTGTCTTTGGGCTTCTTTATTCATTGTCCAGCTTTCTTATGCATATGAGACAACTGAAAACACCATGGCTTGGGTCAGAAACACCTTAGTCCTCCAAGTGACATCTTTACTTTTTAACACTTTAAAGAGATCTTTTACAGAAGATTTGCCCAATGCAATATGTTGTTTGACTTCTGGCCTGCTGCTTCCGTGAGTATTGACTACAGATCCAAGTAAAGTGAAATCCTTGGCAACTTCAATATCTTCTCCTCCTTACTAGGAAACAGTGTATGTTTTACACTTTGTAGGCCATGGGGTCTTTATTGCAAAGACTCAACCCTTCCATTATAGCAGGAAAGCAGTCACAGAAAATGTGAAAGCACATGGACATGACAATGCTTCGATACAACTTGAGGACATTGAAATGTGAATTTCATACCATAATTGTGTGTCATGAAAAATTTTCTACTTTCAATTTTTTTCCCCTACCATTTAAAAATATAAAAAGCCATTCTTAGCTGGCAGCCACAGTGGTGGCAGGTGGAATTTGGCTGGGGACCATAATTTGCAAATCTGATTTAGGATATCCCATGAGTAGCTTGCTATTGCCCCCCAGGCTCAGCTTGGTTCATCTCAGCCTTTGCCATCTCAGAGAGGCCTGTCTTGATTCCTTTGGTTATAGTCATAGCCTCTTCTGTTTATCTCTTTCCCATCACTTTTTAAAATTACGAGCACTTAGTACTGCTTAGAGATTGTCCTATTGTTGTTTATTGTGAGTCTTCATACACTAGAGTGTTAAGATCCGTGAGAGGAGAGAGGTTGCCCCTGTTGTTCTTGAGGCTTCTCTACTCCTAGAATGCTAAATGGCATATTGTGAGATGAGGGAGTAATTTGACCAATGAAGCTGTCTACTAGCTCTCACATTCCCTTAGATGAACCTTGCAAATCTCTCATTGTGCTGGTGCAATAGTTCCGAGCTACAGCAGCTAATTAAGAGGTTGGCCATTCAAATCCACGAGCCACTGCTTGAAAATCCTATGGAATAGTTCTGCTCTGTCTTATAGGGTTGCTATGAATCAGAATCAACTCAACAGCAGTGAGTAACGGGTTTTTCCTTCTGTTTATCTCATTCTCATCACTTTTTAAAATTACTAATACTACTAAGCTCAGGGGCTATATACTCATCCCCAGCCCATATGGAGTTATAAGTTATAATCAGAAGAATTAGTATACCTTAAATCCACAGCTGAGCCAGCCTCACATAGCTCCTCTAGGTTGCAGAATCTTCCCCCTTCGCTGGCGACTGTCACCTGGAGCTCCTGGGCTTTGGCTCCATCAAAGAGATGCTGCTTCTCTACATAGGCATTAGTGGAGGGGAGCTGGTAGGGCAAAAGGACTGTAAAGTTAACCTTTAAAGTCTGAAAACAAAACAAAACAAATATGGAGTTGGTTCCAGCTCATGGCAAATCCCTTGAGGCATCATTTTGAAAAAGGGACCACTGCACCCCTCTTGTCTGTTTTTATTGGTTATGATTTTGTGGCTCAGGAATCTGGACAAGGCTCAGTGGGGATGACTTATCTCCGTTTGCATCGTGTTGGCTTGGTTTAACTAGTTGCTATCAAGTCGATTCTGGCTCATGGTAAACCCATGTGTGTCAGAGCAGAGCTATGTTCCACAGGGTTTTCAATGGCTGATTTTTCAGAAGTAGATTGCCAGACCTTTCTTCCAAGGTGCTTTTGGGTGGACTTGAACCTCCCAGCCTTTTGGTTGGCAACCAAGTATGTTAACCATTTGTACCACCCAAGGGCCCTTTTCGGTTATAGAAAAACTGATTTCTCTTTTGTAGGATAGAGTGATTTCTAGGTACAAATGACATGAATGGCATCTGAGTTAGGATGCTTACAGTTAACTAATGCACATCATCTGTAGTGTCAGATGTATTTATTATTTAGAGGGTGAAATTTTCATCTTGGGCTAAATTAAAGACTTTTGAATTTTCTTATAAGAAGCTGGAATAATCAGGGCTCATTATTTCCTTTTATACAGATAAATGAGACATTAAAACAGCTCTCAAATGGTGAACTAAATGGTGAAGAAAATTGACTCCTTACAGACTAGCCCTGGCATGTGCTTCAGAGAACAAAGTTACCAGCTGTGAAAACTTTTGCTAGCAGTGGTCACAGAGCCAAGGTCATAACAGAAGCTTCCCTTAAGGCATTTTGGTCAGTCAAGGAGTATGGGTGGAGTCGAATTCTGTGAGGTTATCTAGTCATCTGCTTGATGGATGTTTTCCTTTAAGTCAGACTGAGGACAGCGTCATTCTCTTTCCTTTTCACCGTAAGACCTATGTTGTTGTCAAATGCTGTTGAGTTGATTTCGACTCACTGCAACCATATCGGACAGAGTAGAACCATCCCATGGGGTTTCTAAGAAGCAACTGGTGGATCTGAACTTTTGGTTAGCATCTGAGATCTTAACCATGGTGCCGTCATGGCTCTGTAAAAACTCAATGCTGTTGAGTCAATCCCAACTCATCACTAAACATAGAGTTTCCAGAGCTGTAAGTCTCTACAGAAGCTGCCTGCCCGCCACATCTTCCCCCTGTGGAGTTGCTAGTGGTTTTGTACCACTGACCTTTCAGTTAGCAGTTGATTGCTTTAACTACTTTGTCACCAGGACTTTACCTCTAGAAGGGGTTTTTACCTCCTTTGAAGATTGAAGATTAAATAAAGTGAGATTTTAGCAATTCCAGGGTGTGCAGCCATGTGTAAGCATGTGATGGTGTTCCTGAAGCTTCATCAGGTCTGGTGGTGCTGGTCCGTGTGGGCCCCATCACACAGAACTCTCGATGAGAGGAGTTGTAAAGACTAAAAGTCTTTGTAAAGACTAAAGATAGTGAAGGTATTGCCCGACAGTCCTGTGGCCTGAGGCAGGATAACATGCCTGCTTCGTCCTCTGCAAGTCTATTTCAGACGACAAAGCCCCAAAGGTCGTGTGGGAATTAGGGCAAAGGCAGTAATGTCTAAATTTAAGATCTAAAACTAAGATCTGCCTGTTTTTATGACAGCCCCATGTTCCTCAAAGTGTTAACTACGTTTCATTTATTACATTAATTATTGTGTGTCATTAAAACGATTCACAAGCCACTGTTTTGCTCCATGCCATCTGGAGCTTAGTGAAAGTATGTTGAGCAATTAATATACAGGATAATGAGCTGACTGAGGTGGGGAATGAATAGAAGGGGGATACAAAGATGAAGAAAAGTGGATCCTACCGTTTTGGAGCTCCCCATTGAGCCACAGGCTATGTGTATTGCATAATGTATTTAGAGACCTGCGAGTGGCTACTAAAGATCTGAATATTTACTCATAAATATCTTGTGCAAATACTTACTGGTAAATATTTATATAGTCATGAGTTTAAGCCACTTGCACTGGAGTCCGTTCCAACTCGTAAGATCCCACAGTTGTGCAGAGTAGAACTGTGCTACATTAGGTTTTCAGTGGTAGAGTTTTTGGAATTGGGTCTCCAGGACTTTCTTCTGAGGTGACTCTAAGTGGGCTTGAACCTCTAATCTCTCAATCAGCAGCCAAGTGTTTTAAGTGTTTGCACCACTCAAGAATGCCATTTCAATATTTAGAGACTTACAATTAGGGATTTTTAAGTTTAAGTTTTATCATTACAAAAAAAAACAACCAGTAAGATACTCTTAGAAAACCTGGTGCATAGTGGTTAAGTGTTACAGCTGTTAACCAAAAGGTTGGCAGTTTGAATCTATCAGGTACTCCTTGGAAACTCTGAGGGCAGTTTTACTCTGTCCTATAGAGTCACTATAAGTGGGAATCAACTCGATGTCAATGAGTTTCATTTTTGGAAGCTCCTCTTACTGACTACTCATGGCTATCATTTGTTGAGTGCATAATTTGTGTCTTATTTAATTCTCACAGGCAGGTGCATTCTATTATTGCTCCTATTATACAGAGAAGGCAAGAAGGCCAGAGCTGTTCATGAAGCATGCAGTACTCATGCTAGGCTGGGGATCAAGTCTGATTCTGTCTAAAGTCTGTACTTCTGACCACACTATCACTCTTGATGACCTCCTCCCCCATCCTACCCACTAGACTTGCTTCTGAGAGCTGAAATATCAGCATTTGAGATACACTCCTCTGGGGGAATATCTAAATCCCTTGATAGATTACAAATGTCCCTCAGAGGAATGGCATATATGCTTTTATCCTTTATGAGCTGGTCAGCATCATATCGATAAGGAGGAACATGGTCTAGCAGCTGGGCACAGCATAGAAAGTGGGCCTCAGAGGAATCCTGCAGTTCTGAATTCTGGTATATCTCACCAAAGGACAGGGGAGCGTGGATACAGAAGGCATTTCTCTTCATAATTTACTTTCGAGCAAGCGCCATTATTTCCTGCTGGGTACCCAGCTGTAGGACATTTACCAGCCTCTGTTAGGAGTGACCTTCTTGAGTTCAGGCTAACAGAGTATGAGTGCAAGTAAAATGAACCTAACAAGGAGGAATCGTGGGCCTTAAGTAAGAAACTGCATGGACAAGCTTCCTCTTACCCCAGCTCCACTGGACAGTGGTATGAGCAAGGAGTAAACTTAGAGTACAAACTTTACAGAATGTTGGTTACAACAGGCAGCTTATCCACTACTTGCCATATACTTTTCCTGTCAGTTTTAGTCAGCTAGTGCTGCTGCAACAGAAATACCAGAGTGGATGGCTTTAACAAAGGAAGGTTTATTCTTACACAGTCTGGTAGGCTACAAGTCCAAATTCAGGATGTTCACTGAGGTTCTCAATTCTCTGCTTGCTTCTCTTTCCTTTTATCTCTTGTAGGATGAAAGGATTAAGGGTGGGGCAAGCCACGCTCCAGGGAGACTCCCTTTACAGTGGAGCAGGGAGGTAATGCTATGAAGGGATTTACAGTCCCACCCTAATCCCGTAACGTACAGCGCAGGAGAATCACAAAATGGAGGACAGTCACACAATATTGGGAATCATGGTCCAGCCACATGACTACTCGTATTTTTGGGGGGATACAATTCTATCCATGACACTATCGTTTTGCTTTCTTAACTTGCCAATCCTTTGCTCCTGTCTTTACTAAACCAAACCTGTCACTGTTAATTCCAATTCACAGTGACCCTAACAGACAGAGCAGAACCTCCCTGAAGGGTTTCCAAAGAGTTGTGGACTGGAACTGCTGAGCTTTTGATTATCAGTTGTGTCTTCACTAAAACCCTAAACTCCACAGCCATAAGTCAGTTCTGACTCATAGGGACCCTATAGACAGAGCAGAACTACTCCATAGAGTATCAAAGGACCGCCTGGAGGATTTGAACTGCTGACCTTCTGGTTAGCAGCCTTAGCACCTAACCATTATGCACCTAGGGTTTCCTTGTCTTCACTAGTCATGTGGAAATGAACTAAGACTGCCTATTTTAGTCATCTAGTGCTGCTCTAACAGAAATACCATGAGTGGATGGCTTTAGAAAAGAAAAGTTTATTCTTGCACAGTCCAGCAGGCTGGAAGTCTAATTTCAGGGTGCCATGGGAGCACACACTCTCTCTGTTGGCTCTGAAGGAAGGTCCTTGTCTTTCTTTGGTCTAAGAGCATCTTGGCACAGGAACCTCAGTTCTGAAGGACATGCTCTGCTCTTGGTGCTGCTTTCTTTTTTCTTTTTTTAAAAATTGTGATTAAGTAAAAGTGTGCAATCCAAATAAACTTTGTATGCCCACTGTACGCAGCTACATCTGCTCACCTCACCCAGTGACAGTACATTCCTCCTTTTCACTCTTATACTTCTAGCATCCTCTTAGTGATCACCTGTCCCCTCCTCTCCACCCTCTTCTATCCCGTCTAGAAAGAAACCAGTAGTGCAGCCTTTTATCAACGTACAGAGCTATAAAGTACACATAGCATATGTTCACACTGTGGCCTCAAGTTCAGTCCATTCTTGTCTGAAAAGTTGATCTCAGTACTGGTTTCCAGTTAAAGCCAGCAACATGTCTAGGGGCCATGTTCCCAGGGGACCCTCCAGGCTGTCAGGCCATCAATTCTGGTCTTTCAGTAGAGTTTGTGAAATGCACATGTCTTTTTCTCACATTGCCTCGGGGATTCTACATTGTGTTCCCTATCACAACTGCCTTTGGTGGCTCTATCTGGTTCTTCTGGTCTCATGCTGATACAGTCTCCAATTCATATGGGTCCTTCTGTCTCCTGGGCTCTTTTTCCCTCATGTCTTTCTTGTTCTCAGGCATCATCTGTTCTACACAGGTTAGGACCATTTGGTGTACCTCAGATGACAGCTTGCTAGCTTTTAAGACCACAGACTCCACTCACCATCATGGGATGCAGAAGACTGTCTTAGCAAAAGACTGGTTATGTCAACTGACCTTGATGTCCTCTGAAAGCATGGTCCCCAGACCCCTTACCCTGCTACTTTATCCTTTGAAATATTGGATTGAGATGAGAAAAACTTTCGGTTTATGGCGTATCTGGTTATGTTGGTCTGCTCTCTACTGTGTGCTGTCACTGCTTTCACCTAACCACATTCCTTATCAACTATCTAATCTATGAACATCCCTCTCCTTCCCTCCCCACACTTGTAGCTGTCAAAGAGTCTTTTATTCTGTACATAAGTCTACTTTTAAGTTCTTATAGCAGAGGTCTCATCCAATACTTGTGATTTTGTTGCTGACTGATTTTACTCAGCATAATGTCTTCTGATTGAAACCAGGTTATGAGATGCTTTCTAAAATCCTTGTTGTTCTTTACCGTTGCATAGTGTTTCACTGAGTATATGTACAATAGCTTGTTTATCCATTCATCTGTTGATGGACACCTAGGTTGATTCCATCTTTTTGCTGTTGTGGACTGTTCTGTAATAAACATTCACGTGCATGTATCCGTCCATGTGACCACCTTTATTTCTGTAGGATATATTCTAAGCAGTGGGATTGCTGGATCATACGGTATTTCTATTTCTAGCTTTTTAAGGAAGTACTGAATTGATTCCCAAAGAGGTTGTACCATTTCGCCTTCCCACCAGCACTTCCCATAGCCTCTCCAGTATTTGTTGCTTTGTGTTTTTTGGATTATTCCCAACCTCCTTGGGGTAAGATGGTATCTCATTGTAGTTTTGATTTGGATTTCCCTAACAGCTAATGATCATGAGCATTTCTTCATGTGTCTTTCGGCTGCCTGGATGTCTTCTTTGGAGAGGTGTCTGTCCATCTCCTTTGCCCATTGATTAATTGGGTTATTTACCTTTTTCTTGTTGATATTTTACAGTACTTTGTAGATTATGGAAATCAGACATGTAGCTGCCAAATATTTTTTCCCATTCTGTAGGTAGTCTTTTAACTCTCTTGATAGTCTTTGGATGAGCATAAGTGTTTGATTTTTAGTAGTTCCCATTTATCTGTTTTCTCTTCCATTGTTTGTACATTGTTGGTCAGATTTTGTAGTAAGCCTAAGCCATGTGTTAGGACTTCCATTGTTGTGCCTATTCTTTCTTGCATGATCTCTAACATTTAAGTTTGATATTTAGGTCTCTGATCCATTTTGAATTAGTTTTTGTGTAAGGTGTGAGATATGGGTCTTGTTTCAGTTTTTGCAGATGAATATCCAATTTTGACAACACCATTTGTTAAAGAGACTGTTCTTATCCTAGTTTACAACCTTTGGGACTTGGCTGAACATCAACTGTTAATAAGAAGATGGTGATATTTCTGGGGTCTGTATTCTGTTCCACTGGTCTATGTGTCTCTTTTTGTACTGGTACCAGACTGGTTTGACTACCATGGCAGTGTAATAGGTTCTAAGGTTGAGTAGTGCGAGGCCTCCCACTGTGTTCCCCCTCTTTAGTAGTGCTTTAGTTGTCTGGAGTTTCTTCCCTTTCCAAGCAAAATTGGTGATTTGTTTCTCCATCTTATTAAAAAACTGAAATTTGTATTGGGATTGCATTGCATATGTAGATGGCTTTGTGTAAAACAGACATTTTCACAATGTTAAGTCTTCCTATCCAAGAGCGAGGTACGTTTCTCCACTTATGTAAGTCTCTTTTTGTTTCTTGCAGTAGAATCTTGTAATTTTCTCTGTATAGGTCTTTTATTTCTCTGGTTAGATTTATTCCTAGGTGTTTTATGTTCCTGGATGCTATAGTAAGTGGTATAGATTTGACAATTTCCTCTTTGATGATCTCTTTGTTGATGTAAAGGAATTCTACTGATTTACTTACGTTCATCTTACATCCTGATACTTTGCTGAACTCTTTTGTTAGTTTTGGTAGTTTATTTACAGATTCTTTAGGGTTCTCTGTGTATACAATCATATCATCTGCAAATAGCAATATTTTTACTTCTTTGCTGCTGCAGATGTCCCTTATTTCTTTGTCTAGTCTTATTGCTGTGGCTAGAACCTTTAGCACAATGTTGAATAGAAGTGGTGAGAGTGGGCATCCTTGTCTCGTCCCCCTTCTCAGGGGAAATTCTTTCTGTCTCTCTCCATTCAGGATGATATAGGCCGTTGGCTTTGTGTAGATGCCCCTTATTGCACTGAGGAGTTTCCCTTCTAGTCCTGTTTTGCTGAGAGTTTTTAATATGAATGGGTGTTGGACTTTGTTAAATGCTTTTTCCACATCAATTTACAAAATCAGGTGATTCTTATCCTTTATGTGATTTATGTGGTTGATCACATTAATTGTTTTTCTGATGTCGAATCAGCCCCGCATCCCTGGTCTGAATCCAGCTTGGTCACAATGAATTACTTTTTTGATATGTTGTTGAATTCTATTGGCTAGGATTTTGTTGAGGATTTTTGCATCTAGGTTCATGAATGGTATTGGTCTGTAATTTTCTTTTCTTGTGGGATCATTCCCTAGCTTTGGTATCAGAGTTATGCTGGCTTCATAGAATGAATTTGGGAATATTCTGTCCTTTTCTAAGCTGTGAAATATCCTCAGTAGTATTGTGATGAACTCCTCTCTAAAAGTTTGGTAGAATTCTCCAGTGAAGCTGTCTAGGCCAGGATGTTTTTTAGTTGGTATTTTTTTTTTTTTATCACTTTTTTTTTTTTATCACTCTTCTTTTGTGATGACTTTATCAGTTGTTCTGCTTCGCTTTGTGATAAGTTTGCTAGGTGATGTGAATGTAGAAATTTGTCCATCTCCTCTAGTTTTTGAAATCTGTTAGAGTACAGTTTTTCATATTATTCTGTTACAATACTTTTGGTTTTGGTTGGGTCTACTGTGACATCTGCCATCTCATTTCTTATTTGGGTTGTTTCCTCTACGGTTTTACTTTTATAAGCTTAGCCAATGCTTTATCAGTTTGGTTGATCTTTTCAAATCATCAGTGTTTGGTTTTGTTAGTTCCTTCAATTGCTTTTCTACTCTCTAATTCATTTAGTTCTTCTCTCATCTTTATTATCTGCTTTCTACTGGTGCCTGAGGGGTTCTTTTGTTGTTCTGTTTCTAGTTGTCAAGTTGTAGGGTTGATTCTTTGGGCCTTTTCTTCAATCTGGATGTGTGCATTTGTAGAGATAAACTGACCTCTGAACACTGCTTTTGCTGTATCCCATAGGTTCTGGTAGGATGTGTTTTCATTCTCATTTGATTCCATGAATTTCTTTATTGTATCTTTGATTTCTTCTATATCCCATGAATTTTTGAGCCAGGTGTTGTTCAGTTTCCATGAGGTCAAATTTCTACTTATGTTTTTTCTGCTGTTAATTTCAACTTCTGTGGCTTTATGGTCTGAGAAGATGTTTTGCAATAATTCAGTGGTTTGCATTTGTTGAGACTTGCTTTATGACCTCATACATTGTCTATTCTGGAGAATGTTTCATGTTCATTGGAAAAGAAGGTGTACTTGTCTGTTGTTGGGTAAAAAATTCTGCATATGTCAATAAGATCTAGTTGGTTAATAGTTGCAATAAAATCTTCTGTATCCTTACTGAGGTTTTTTCTGGATGATCTATCATTGAAGGTAGAGTGTTGAAGTCTCCTACTATTATTATGTATTGATCTGTCCCATTTTTCAATGTTATCAGCATTTGCTTGATGTATTTAGATACTTTAGTATTGGGTGCATAAATATTTCATGTAGTTATATCCTGCTTATGTACTGAATCTTTCAGCAACAAATAGTGACCATATTTGTCTATGATGGTGGATTTTACATTAAAATCTATTTTATCAATCTATTTATCAATGAGGTTAGTATTGCCCCTCCTCCTCTTCTTTGTTTGTTGTTAGCTTGGTATTTATTTTTCCATCTTTTGATTTTCAGTTTGTTCATATCTTTGAGTCTAAGGTGTGTTTCTTGTAAGCAACAGATAGACGAATTGTGTTTTTTGATCCAACCTGTTACTCTCCCCCTCTTAATTGGAGTATGCAGTCCATTTATATTTATTGAAATTATTGATAGGTATGTGTTCAGTACTGCCATGTTGGTGCCTTTATTTTTGATTGCTGATGTTTTCTTTGTTCCTCTTAATATTCTGTTTGGGGTCATTTTTCTTTATCAGTTTACTTTTCATCCTTTTCGGTGTTGGTTTTGTGTTCATTGAGACTCTTGTACTATGTTGTTTGTTTTGATATGCAGCAATGTTAGTTTCCTTTGCAGCTACCCCTTTGATACCCATTAATGTTCGAAGTTTAAACCAGTCTTTGACTTCTGTACATCTCTTTAATTTCTTCTCCATTTGAAAGGGTTATAACTACTGTAATGTATCCCTCTTTATATTTTGATCATGTTATAGTTCTCATGTTGAGATCTTTGGTTTCTTACTTTTAATGTTTTAGCTTTGATTGAGTTTTGTGTCTTTCCTAACTGAGATGCTGTGCCCTGCATTGTATCTAAACAAAGAGCTTCTTTCAGTATTTCTTGTAGTTTTGGCTTGGTTTTAGAGTCTCTAAGCTTCTGTTTATCCAAGAATGTCTTAATTTCGCCGTTATATTTGATAGACAGTTTTTCAGGATACATAATTCTTGGTTGGAAGTTTTTCTCCTTCAAGGCTTTGTATGTGTCATCCCTATCCCACTGCCTTCTAAACAATGTGGTTTCTGTTGAGAAGTCAGAGGAAAGCCTACAGGGCTTCCTTTGTACATTAGTTTTGCTTTAAGCCTAACTGCCTTTAAGAGTCTATGTTTCTTTTTATTACACTTGATTATAATACGTCTTGAAGTCTTTCTTTTGGGATCTAGCTTTTGTGATGTTCAACAAGCATCTTGAATAGCTATGTTCTCTTCCTTCATGATGTCAGGGAAATTTTCTGTCAGCAATTCTTTAACAATTGTTTCTGTATTTTCTGCTATCCTTCCCTGTTCAGGAACTCCAATTGTTCATAGATCCTCGCTCTTGATAGAGTCCCATATGTTTCTTAATGCTTCTTCATTTTTCTTGTTTCTTTTATCTGACTTCTCCTCCTAAATGATGGTGTCATTTGCTTTATCTTCTGTCTCACTAATTCTGCAGTCCCTTTCCTTAAGCCTGTGCTTTTGGCTTTGCATTGAATTTTCTAATTCTCTAATTTTATTATTGATCTGCTAGGTTTCAGATGGTTGATGTTCTAGCAATTCATATAGCTTACTTAATTTTTCATTTTGAATTTTCTTTAATCTCAGAGGGCTCTACCTCTGATAATGTCAGGAAGTCTTCTTCATCTGGGAAATTTTTTTATTCTTTATTTTGGGAGTTTTCTGGAGCCACGGTGGTCCGCTTCTTTAAATGGTTAGTGATTGTTGTCTTTGCACCACCAAGAACCTGTTCAGTTTCTCTGGTGTTACACCAACAGGAGCTGTGGCATAGTTCTAAGAAAGGAATGAGTAAGGGCACTGCTGGATTTCATCACTAGCCGCTGCTGCATTCTCTTGGTGCAGCTGACTTAAGCATAACTTCTCTGGCAGTACAGAATCTGTCAAGTCCTGCAATGCTGCTCAGCTTGGTGGCTGACCCTTGCTGGGCCCTCAGGGGTGGCAGACCCCACCTGTGGACTGGTAATGGTGGTGAGCTACTTGTGCTGACTTCTGGCATCATGCCAGTGGAGACTATCATGTAGTTTAGGGAGGGGAGGAGAGATGAATGCCACCACACTCAGCCACCAGGGACCCCTGCTTATCTGCAAAACTGCTTTTCTGCTGAGAGAAGTGGTGTCCAGTGGCAGCCAAAAGTAGCCAAGCCCTCAGGTGTTACAGACCACACCTCCTAGTTGGCAAAATGGTTTCCTACTTACAGAGTCTCTAGGAGGCTGTCGGCCAACTCTATGATGTGGTTCAGTGAAGAGTGGTAAAAGTGGTGCTGTCACACTTGGCTGCCAGTCAGTGCTACCTTCTCTAGCTGCTCTTATCTTAAAAGCTGCTTTTCTGTTGAGAGAGCTGTTGATGAGGTGCAGCTGATAACAGCTGGGCCCTCATAGATGGCATGCCCTGCCTCCTTGCTGACAGAGCTGGTGCCTCATGGGCCGTCCACAGTTCCTATGCCATGATTCAAAGAAGGGAGAGGTTAGGGTACTACCAAACTTGGCCTCCAGTTGCCATTAAGTCCTCTAGGTATGATTGTCATAACAACAGCTTTTCTATAGGGAGAATTACTGTCCAGAGGGGCATTGTTGCTCATCATGAGAATTATCACCAGCTGAGCACCCAGGCAGGGCTGACTCTGCCTCTCAGCTACCAAGATGGTGTCCCAACTGCGCCACCTCTCCTGCAATGAGTCAGCAGTATCTGTGGCTCATCTCAGAGAAGAGAGGGGAGAGGGGCACTGACACCCTTGGTTACCAGCTGCTGTTGAGTTCTCTAGATGTGGCTGATCCAAGCACAGTGTTCTGCTGTGAAGAACTTTATGGTGGAAAAAAGGGAAGACATTTCAAGTACATTCTGACCAGAGGTTTCATTACGAGTGTTAACTAGAAGAAGGGCATCCTATATGATTGGTTTTGGGAGCTTTTTTTTTTTTTTTCTGGCTGATCCTTAGTTGGATGTGGGAGAAAAAAACAGTGAAGTTGGCAGTTGTTAAGTACTGACTGTTCAGGGCCAACTGCTGCAGAAGTTGTGGTTTGGTTTCCCAGGCTGTTGCTGCAGAGATTGTGGGTCCGAGTTCTATTGTCATGTAGGATCTGGCCATTGTCCATTTGTGTATTCAGTATCTCAGCAGAAACCCTGAACACCAGCATCCATTTAGAAGCCACCACTGATCCCCACCAGTGGTCCAAAGCAGCACTTTCTTGCTGATGACCCTTCTAATGCCTTCTGAACCTGAGTCATTCATAACTTTATACTCTTCCTTATTCTGTCCTTTTTCTCCCTTCTTCCTTTCTTTTCTTCCTTCTTCTCTTCTTATTCTTCTCAAGCCTTTGTTGTTTCTTTACCCTCAGAATAGAAGCTCTTTGGGGACAGTATCCTTACTGAGATATTGTTAAAATCAACCACTAAATCATAGTGATAGCTAACATTTACTGAGTACTCATAGAAACCCTGGTAGTATAGTGGCTGAGAACTGTGACTGCTAACTAAAACGTTGGCTGTTGAAATCTATCAGGCATTTCTTGGAAACTCAATGAGGTATTTTACTGTGTCCTGTAGGGTCACTGTGAGTCAAATTTGATGGTGAATTTTTTTTTGACTTAGTGCCAGAAATACACTCATTTAATCCTTTCTACAACCCTACGAGCTAGATGTATCACTGTGGTATTTCAAATGAAGAAAGAAAAGCTCAAAATAGTTAGGCAATTTCCTAGTTAGTGACAAACTCAGATTTTGAACACACAAATGCTGTTTTTCAGGCCATGCTGTTTTTTTCTTCATGTTGCCTTCAAATGATTTGTTCTCTATAAAATTATAAGTGCAGCATTATGATTGTTATCTTATTCCTATTATTAAATATATTTTATGTATCTGAAAAATATTTTCAGTGCTCTGTTTACAAAAAAGCTTTCTTTCCATGATACAATACAGGTTAAAATTAGAAAGGGTAGTACTAAGTGCATTTTGGAAGGAAAATTGAATATTTAAACAAGGAGTTTTAATTTCTAAAAGTTAATACTACATAACCTTGTAACAAAGAGCTGACAACAACCAATTTAATGGCAAGCACTTTAGCCATTTGGTTATTACAGATTTAAATTTTGATTGACTAAGCAAAACAAACTATTAAGCAGTATTGAAAATCGATGTGAAATGGGTTTCTGTATATCATACCTGCTTATGAGCTGGAGTTTGACAAAAGGCAGGTGCTTCATTGGAATCCAATTAGAAAAACTTGTTCAATAAAACCCAAAATTGATTACCCATAATTCCCATCATACACAAGGTCAGGCCCATAATCTGCCCTCTAAAAAACGCTGCCATCTATTTTATATAAATGCACAAATTCAAAACTTTTTAGGTAGTCTTAAACAACTTTTTTTATACCTTATGAAATACAAGAGTAGGTGTATTTACCTTTGAGAAGAATGGCTTGTGAAACTCATTTATTCACTAATAGGACAAATATTACTGAGCACTCACTGTGAACAAAGCTTTGTGTTAGGCAACATGGGAGCTACTACATCAATCACATCCAGGAGCTCACAAACTTGGAGGAAAAAATCAGGCGTGTACCTAAATACAAAGAAAATGTTCTGCATTATTTTAAAAATGTCCTTACACTCTTCCTGTACGTTGGTGTGGATCTGCTTCTCCTTCACTAGACTCTAATGTGGGCTTACTTTGGGCAACAGAATGACACAGAGGTGATGCTATGCCAGTTCCAGGCCTGCCTTAGAGGGACTGCGAGCTTCTACATTGGTTATTGGAGTCTTGAGCTGCCATGTAAAGATTCCTCCTGTCCTGAGTCTACCTTGGCAGGAAGAAGCCCAAGCGAGGCTCCTGAAGAAGCTGCGTAGAGTAAGCAAGCAAGAGGATCCCTGAATAAACCCCGCTGAGGCTCCAGGAATCACAGAATAAAGAAAAGCCTTGTCTGCTGTGCCCCAGCTACAGTTTTAACCCAGAGAGTCATGAGTTATGAAAACCACTAAGATTTTTCCCTTTATTTTGGTAAAATGTGTATCACAAAAAATTGCTTTTCCACCATTGTTAACTGTACAATGCAGTGATATCAGTCACATCCAAAGAAGTTCTGTTGACACAGTGGTTAAGTGCTCAACTACTGACCAAAAGGTCAGCAGTTCGAACCCACCAGCTCTGCTGGAGAAAGACAAGACAATGTGCTTTTATAAAGATTTACAGCCAAGGAAATCCTATGGGACAGATTTTCTTGGTCCCATAGAGTCTCTGTGAGTTTGAATTGACTTGCCTGCTACGGCAGCATGCAATAGTGACACTCCCCATGCTGTGCAATCAGCATCACTCTCCCTTTCAAAAAAATTTTTTTACCACGCCAACAGAAAACAGATAACCCTTAAACTGCAGCTCTCCATTCTCTCCATCCTCTCCCTGGCAAACTTCTGTCTACGTATTTCCTCCTATTCTAGATATTTAATATTAATGGAATTATGCACCACATATTTTTACTTAGTATTATGGATTGCATTTTGTCTCCCACCCCAAGAAGTGTGTAAGTACTACCCTCTGTAAATAAGACCCTCTTTAGAAATAGGAGTTTTCTTTTGTTATATTGATAATGTCATAACAGAGCCTCATCACTTTGAGCAAAGAGACACAGAGACCCACAAAGGAAGATGTCATGAAATTCTGAAGGCATTGCATGTACAAGTAGCAGCTGAACACCAAGGATTGCCAGTAGTCACAAGAAACTGGGAGAGAGGCCTACAGAAGGAACAGACATGGCTGAGACCCTCATTCAGATTTTTAACATCAAGAACTGTGAGAGAAAAATTTTTGTTCTTCAGAGCCACCCATATATGGTGTGACAGCACTAGATAACTAAGATACTTAGCATAATGTTTTCAAGGTTCATCTGTGTGTAGCATGTATCAGAACTTAATTTCTTTTCATGGTGTCTTTCAAGGAAGGGATATACACTACAACACAGAGTGTCGAAAACTTTAGAATTTGGAAGTTCAGTGATAAGGAGATAAGAACATTCCAGACAGAGAAAATAATGCTGGCAAAGGTAGAGAGGTGAGAAATGGTCTGATGAGTGTGAGAAGATTGGATTTTCTTCTTTGGCAGAAGAAAACTGGTTGCAAAAGAGAGCTGTAGTGGATAATGGTGGTGGTCGCACAACATGATGAATTTAATCAATGTTACTGAATTATATACATAAGAACTGTTGAATTGGCAAATGTTTTGGAAGGTATATTTTTACCACACACACACACACACACCAAAAAATAAAAAATAAAAATTGTGGTAATACAAGTGAAAGAAAGGCTGGAACTAAATACCACATCACTAAAGTTCTTGAATGCCTTGAATGCAAGAGTTGAATTCTCTTGGATTCAATTCAGTGCACAAGGAGGAGCATTCAGTTTTGAACAGGAAGTGATGTTGTTAACACCTTGCCTTGGAGGAAGTTAATCCAGTGGGATGGATTGAAAGGGGGAGGTAATAGAAGGAAGAATACTGGATATGAAGGTCAGTTAGTGGCGGAGCTGACATTTTTGCAGGTAGAGGTAGGGGACTAGAACGAGGAGCTGGCAGAGTAGACAGAATGATGGTCCCCCAAAGATATCTATGTCCTAATCTCTGAAAGTGTGAAAGCTGTTGTTAGCTGCCGTTGAATTGGTTCCAACTCAAAGCCACCCTATGCACATCAGAGCCAAACACTGCCTGGTCTTCTGCCATGTCTACAGTCATTTTTATGCTTAAGGCCATCACTGCAGCCCGAGTGTCAATCCATCCTGTTGAAGGTATTCCTCTTTTAGGCTGACCTTCTGCTCTACAAAGAAGGATGTCCTTCTTTGGGGGCCAATCCTTCCTGACAACATGTCCAAATTATATAAGATGCAGTCTCTCCATCTTTGTTTCCAGGGAGCACTCTGGTTGTACTTCTTCCAGAACAGATCTGTTTATTTTTTTGGCAGTCCATGGTACATTCAACATTCTTCTCCAGCACCACAGTTCAAAGGTATCAATTTTTTTTTGTTCTCCTCATTCATTGTCCAGCTTTCACATGTGTATGATACAATTGAAAATACCATGGCTTGGGTCAGGTGTATCTTGGTCTTCAAGGTGACATGTTTACTTTTCAATACTTTAAAGAGGTCCTTTGCAGCAGATTTTCCCAGTGCAGTGTGTCTTTTGATTTCTTGACTGCTGCTTCCACAGGCATTGATTGTGGAACTAAGTAAAATGATATCCTTGACAACCTAAATCCTTTCTCCATCTATCATGATGTTGTGTACCGGTCCAGTAGTGAGGATTTTTGTTTTCTTGATGTTGAAGTGCAATCCATACTGACAGCTGTGGTCTTTGATCTTCATCAGTAAGTGTTTCAAATCCTCTTCAGTTCCAGCAAGTAAGGTGGTGTTATCTGTATAACGCAGGTTGTTAATGACCAGTCCTGATGCCTTGTTCTTCTTCATATAATCCAGCTCCTTGGATTATTTGCTCAGCATACAGATTGAAGAGGTATGCTGAAAGGATATAACCCTGGCAGATATCTTTCCTGACTTCAAACCATGCAGTGTCCACTTGTTCTGTTCCATGATTGCTTCTTGATCCATATACACATTCTTTAAGTTTCTGTCAGTTCCTTGTCAATACACCGTTGTAGTTGCTTTTCAGTGATCTTCAGCAAAATCTTACTTGCATGTGACATCACAGTATTGTTCAATAATCTCCACATTTGGTTGGATTATCTTTCTTTGGAATGGGCATAAATATGGATCTCTTCCAGTCCATTGGCCAGGTAGCTGTCCTACAAATTTCTTGGCATAGACGAGTGAGCACTTCCAGTACTGTATTCATTTGTTGAAATATTTCAATTGATATTTCATCAATTCCTGGAGCCTTTTTCTTTCTGCCAATGCCTTCAGTGTGGCTTCAACTTCTTCCTTCCTTCATACGATTAGTTCTGGTTCATATGCTACCTCTTCAAATGGCTGAACATTGACCAGTATAATGGGTCTATGTATTTGTGTATTCCTTCCATCTTCTTTTCAGGCTTCCTGAGTCATTTAATATTTTCCCTGTAGAATTCTTCACTAATGCAACTTGAGCTTGAATTTTTTTCTTCAGTTCTTTCAGCTTGAGAAATGCAGAACGTGTTCTTCGCTTCCAGTTTTCTATTTCCAGCTTTTTGTACATGTTGTTATGATACTTTGTCTTCTCAAGCTGCCCTTTGAAATTTTTATTTCATCATCATTTCCTTTCGCTTCAGCTGCTCAGTGTTCAATAGCAAGTTTCAGAGTCTCTTCTGCCATCCAGTTTGGTCTTTTCTTTCTCCCCTGTGGTTTTTTAATTTTATTTGTTTATGGTGACTGAGTGAAAGTGTACGATCCAGTTTAAATTTGCATGCTTGCCCATGTGCAGCTCCTACTGCTCTCCTTGCCCAGTGACAGCACACTCCTCCTTTTTCTTCTACACATGTCCTATCCTCTTAATAATCTCCTGTCCCCTCCTCTCTACCTGCTTCACTCCCCTCTAGTAAGAGGCCAGTAGAATGATATCCTATAGAAGCAAAGGATAAAGTGCACACATGATGTGGTCACTCTGTGTCACTGAGTCCAATCTATTTCTGTCCAAGGAGTTGACCTCAGTAATGATTTATGGATGAGGGCAGCATAAGGTCTAGGGACCACGCTCTCAAGGGAACCCTGAGGCCTTTAGACTCTCAATTGAGATCTTTTAGTGGAGTTCTTAGGGTGCATCCTTTTTTATTCTCATGTTGCCACTGAGACTCAATTTTGTGAGCCCCATTATGGCTGTCACTGGTGGTGGCCAGTCACTATCTGGTTCTTCTGGTCACATGTTGATGTATCCACCCATTCACATGAGTCTTTCTGTCTTCTGGGTTCTTTTTCATCCGTGTCATTTGGTCCTTAGTTATCTGTTTCTGCTGAGTTGGGACCATTTGGTATACATCAGGTGGCAGCTTGCTAGCTTTTAAGACCCCAGATGCCACTCACCAATATGGGGTAGAGAAGACTCTTTAACGACCTCTTGCTTTCTTCACAGATGATGTCTTTTATGTCATTCCACAGTTCTTCTGGTCTTTGGTCGTTAGTGTTCAACACATCAAATCTGTTCTTGAGATGTCTCTAAACTCAGGTGGGACATACTCAAGGTCATACTTTGGCTCTCATGGACTTGTTCTACTTTTCTTCAATTTCAATTTGAACTTGCATATAAGAAATTGATGATCTGTACTGCAGTCATCACTTGGTCTTGTTCTGATTGTTAACATGGAGCTTTCCATCGTCTCTTTCCACACATGTAGTCAATTTGATTCCTGTGTATTCCATCTGGTGAGGTTCATGTGTACAGTTGCTATTTGTGTTGGTTAAAAAAAAGTATTTGCAATGAAGAAGTCATTAGTCTTGCAAAATTATCTCATGAAATCTCCAGCATCATTTCTATCATGAAGGCTGTATTTTCCAACTACTGATCCTTCTCTGGAGTTTCTAACTTTTTCATTCCAATTACCAGCAATTATCATTGTATCTCAGTTGCTGCTATTTATAAGGTTTGTGCTTGCTAATTCTTTTCAGAAGTAGACTGCTGGGTCCTTCCTCCTAGTCTGTCTTAGTCTGAAAGCTCAGCTGAAACCTGTCCTCCGTGGGTGACCCTGCTGTTATCTAAATGCCAGTGGCATAGCTTCCAGTATTAAAGCCATACGAAAGCCCCTATAGTAAGGCAAACTGACAGACAAGTGGGGGAACCTATGGATATGTTACCTTACATAGAAAAAGGAACTTTGTAGGTGTGATGAAGGGCAAGGAGGCAGAGACGGGAAAATTAGTTTTGATTATCTAGTTGGGCCCAGTCTAACTACGCGCATCCTTAAAATCAGAGAACCTTTCCCAGCTCTTGTCACAAAGAGACGTGACCTGGAAGAAGGATCAGAGAGATGCAGCCTGACAAAGATTTGACTAACCACTGTTGACTTTGAAGATGATGGAAGGGAGCTTTGGGACCAGGAATGCAGCTACCTCTAGAAGGTGGGAAAGGCCCTCAGCTTACAGCTAGCAAGAAATTGGGAACCTTAGTTCTACAACCTCAAGGAACTGAATCTTGCTAACAGCTCTATGAGCCATGAAATGAATCCTCAACTACAGCCTCAATAAAAGAAAACAGTCTTGCCAACACTGTGATTCTAGCCTAGTAAGATCTACGGCAGACTTCTGACCTGCAGAATTCAAAGTTAATGCCTTTGTGTTGTTTAAGCTGCTAAATTTGGTGTCATTAACAGAAGTGAATACATATCTCATTAGTCAATGACATTTTTGAGAACCCTGGCACAGTGCACTAGAACTCAAGAGTTGACAGGCCTCTCATGAGCTTTGTATCTCTTGGACTACAGTTTCATTTTCATGCGACATGGAAACAGCGCTGACTTTTGGTCCTGGTGTAGCATCTATCCAGCTGGGTGACCTTGGTTGAGTCACCTAATCTCTCTGAGAATCATTTAAACGAGGGAGTTGAGCAAGACCAGTAGTTCCAACTTGGTTTTTTCCCCCATCCCACCATACTGTGCTTGTTAGAGATATTCTCATGTGCGAGGCTCCTAAACTGGCATACTCCAGTTTTTTAGAGATAACATTCTTGCCATCAGGAAATAATCTCAGGACATAAGTAATGTTTTAGTAAGGATAACCTTAGATTTACTTCAATTTATTGAGCTTAGATGCAGGGTTTGCAAATTTAAGTGTAAATGTCCTAATATTTTACTAGGAAGGCATGGAATTTCATTAATATAATGAAACATATCCTATTTTATATGACAAGAAATATACTCTATGTTATAAACATCAGTATCAAGTTATTACTATTAGTGCTGGAATACTAATAGCAGCTGGGAACACTGGACCAGATGTAACATCTTCCCAGCACTGAAATTGAACTGCTTAAGGAAAAGAAAAAAGGCCTGAATTAGTTGAAGATGAACTTCTTCAGCTGAGAGGTGAAAAGAGAATGGAAGGGGCAAAAAACTGTTTTAAATGGTTAAAGACTGAGCTCATCCCCAGTCCAAACAGAACAACCTCTTAATGTGACAATGCATTATTACTCTTGTATGAGTTTCATTAGAAAGTAACACCCAAACTCGAACCTAGCTTTCCAGAGAGAACAAGGGCCAAGGACCTTCTAGTAGTTACTAGTGAGCTTCCTATCGAATAAGAGAAAAATAAGGGGTACTGAGCGACCCAATCAATAAGCAGACCTGCCTGAGTGACGGTCTATTTAATGACCCAAGAATTGTTTCATGTGGCTTACCAGGAATAGTTCTAAATCTGAACATTTCAGTATTTTCAAGGCAGTTCAATTTGAGGCATCCTGACACAAAGCACACAAAGTACTAGAAAAAGAGACAACATGGAGTTGAGAGTGAAACCCCTCTGTAAGGACAATGTAATAACGTGGCTAAAGTGGTGAGCCCTGAATCAGCCACCCTTGTGCATAAATTCCTGTTCTGCCACTTACTGCGAATGTGGCATCAGGTAGGTTACTGAAGCTCTCTCAACTTCAGTAGCTTAAAGTGGAAAGAATCATAGTACAGGTAGTCCCAGGGTTACAGATGAGAGCCATCCCTATGTCTTTAAATTCATTTAGTCAAATTTGTGGGTAAGTAGCAATAAATGCACGTGGTTCTTGTTTAGCCTTCTTACCTTTTCAGTGATTTAAAAGCTGCACATGCAGCAAGTAAAAGTGATTGTGACGAAGACTTTCTTGAACATTTTATTATGCTTTGGGTGAATGTTTACACACCAGATTTGTTTTCCATTTAACAATACGTACACAAATTGTTCAGTGACATTGGTTGCAGTCTCCTCCAAGTGTTAGCACTCCTGTTTTCACATTGGGTTCCCTCTTCCCATCTGTCTGGTTTCTCTACCCCTCCCGGCCTTCCCGTCTTTGCTTTGGGGTGAACGAGGTCAGTTCGGTTTCCTAAATGTTCTAAGGAGCACGTTCCTTGTGGGTGTTATTGTTTATTTCATAGGCCAGTCTATTGTTTGGCTAAAAGGTATCCTTGGGGAATGGCTCCAGTTCTGTTAGAAGGCTGCCTTAAGGCAATAGTTTCAGGAACTCCTACAGTCTCTGTCAGACCAGTAAGCCCAGTTTTTTGCATAAATTTGAATTTTGTTCTACTTTTTCACCCATTCTAACCAGAAGCCTCTATTGTGATGCGGGTCAGAGTGGCCTGTGGTGGTAGCTAGGTGCCAACTAGTCCTTCTGGTCTCGGGTTGGAGGAGGCTGTGATTCCTGTGGACTGTTAGTCCTTTGGGTTAATTGCTTCCTTTAGTCTTCCATTTTCTTCATTCTCTCTTACTCCAGATGAGAAGAAACCAAACGTTGTATCTTAGGTAGCTGTTTGCAAGTATGAACTATGTTATGCCAGTTAACCCAGATGTTCCCTTCACCAAAGTTAATACATGTCCATTATCTGTCGAGTTATTACTCTTCCCTCTCCCTCCCATCCCTGGTAGCTATCAAAGAATGTTTCTTTCTGTGTGTAAACCTATTCTTGTCTTGTTATAATAGTGGTCTTATATAATCTTTGTCCTCTTGAGATTGACTTATTTCACTTAGCATAACACCCTCAAGGTTCATCTATGTTGTGAGATGTTTTATGGATTCATCATTGTTCTTTATTATTGCATAGTATTCCATTGAATGTACATTTGTCGAAGGACACTTAGGTTGTTTCCATCTTCTTGTTACTGTGAATACTGGTATAAAAACATATGCATATGTCTATTCATATAACAACTCTTATTTCTCTAGGATATATCCTAGGAGTGGGATTGATAGGTCATATGACATTTGTATTTTTAGATTTTTAGGGGAGTACCATACCATTTTCCATAGTGGTTTTACCATTTTCCAGTCCCTTCAGCAGTATATCAGTGTCTTAGCCTCCTCACGTTTTTGCCAGCATTTGTTATTTTCTGGTTTTTTGATCAGTGCCATTCTTGCTGGTGAGATGGTGTCTCACTGTAGTGTTGATTTGCATCTCTCTCATGACTAATGGGAAACCCTGGTAGTGTGGTGGTTAAGTGCTATGTGCTAACCAGAAGACTGGCAGCTTAAATCTGTCAGGTACTCCTTGGAAACTCTATGGAGCAGTTCTGCTCTGTCCTATAGGGTCACTATGAGTCAGAATCGACTCCACAGCAGTTGGTTTTGGTTGGTTTAATGGCTAATGATCATGAGTATCTTCTCATGTACTTGTTAGCCACTTGAGTATGTTCTTTGGTGAAGTGTGTGTTCATACCCTTCACTCATTTTTTTTCTTTTTAAATGGTATTTTATTGTGACTAAGTGAAAGCTTGCAAAAGAAGACAGTTTGCCAAATAAAACCCCATATAGACACCCCTATATAACTCCAGCTGTTTTCCCAACCCTGTGACAGCACACTGCTCCTTTTATACTGTATTTCACACATTCATTCAACCAACTCCTGTTCCCTCTTCTCCACCCTCCCATCTCATTACTATAGGGCAGCTGCTCCAACAGCCTCATGTCTTACAATTTTTGTCTGGAGAATTGTCTTCAGTGCTGCTTTCAGCTCTGGGCTAGGAGTGAGACAAGGGGCCACGTTTTTGGAGGACTTTCCAGGATGTTAGACCATCAAACCTGGTCTTTTAAAAGAATTCTAGATCCACACCCTCATTTTTCTCCCACTACATCAGGGAGTCTACATTGTATTGCCTGTTAAGGCAGATATTGTAGGTGGCCAGGCATCATCTAGTTCTTTTGGTCTCGTGTTGGTGTAGTCTCTGGATCATGTGGCCTATTCTGTTTCCTGAGCCACCTTTTCCTCCTATCTTTGGTGTCCTTTGTTCTCCTCTGTTCTAGTTGGACTGTGACCAACTGATGCTCCTTCAACTTGCTAGCATTTAAGACCCCAGATACCACTCACTGAATTACGATGCAGACCATATTCTTAAAAAAAACTTAGTTATGCCAGTTGACCCAGATGGCCCTGAAAGCATGGTCTCTAAACCCCTGACCCTGCTACTCCAATCTTCAAAGTGTTTGGTTGTATTTAGAAAATCTCTTAGCTCTTGGTATAGTCCAGAAGTGTTGATCTCCCTTCTATTGTGTGCTGTCACTTCCCCAATTTGTATCTAATATTTAATCTATAATACGCATCTCCCTCATCCCCTTCTCTGGTAACCAACAAAAATTATTTTCTTCTGTTCTTTGTCCTCCTCCACTTATTTTTTAATTGGATTATTTGTCTTTTTGTTGATGTTTTCTGTATATTTTAAAAATTAGACCCTTGTCAGATATCATTGCTAGATTTATTTTCTTAGTCTGTAGATTCCCTTTTTACCCTTTTGGTGAAGTCTTAAGATGGTAGAGGTGCTCAGTTTTTAGGAGGTCCTGGTTATCTAGTTTATCCTTTGCTGTTTTTACATTTTTAATTATGCATAATAATCTATGCCCCAAATTAGAGCCCCTAGGTTTGTCTCTATGTTTTCTTCCGTAATTTCATTGTTTTAGGTTTAATCTTTAGGTCATCGATCCATTTTGAGTTAGTTTTTGTGTGTAAGTTCTGTTTCATTTTTCTGCACGTGAATATTCAGTTTTACCAGGCCATTTTTTAAAGATGCTCTCTCTTCCCCCATTTAATGGATTTTGATCTTTTGTTGAAGATCATATGTGTAGGTGGCTGGATTTACTTCTAGGTTCTCAATTCTGTTCCATTAATCTATGTGTCTGTTGTACCAGTACCAAGCTGTTTAGACTTCCTTGACTGTACAGTAAGTTCTGAGACAGGGGAGAATGAGGCCTTCTTCTTTGTTCTTCTTCAGTAATGCTTTACTTATCCAGGGCCTCTTCCCTTTCCAAGTAAGGTTGGTGATTAGGTTTTCCTTCTTCTTAAAGAATGGTGTTAGAATCTGGATCAGGAATGTATTATATGATAGATTACTTCGGGCATTCATTCCTTGCTTGTTTCCTTCCACAGTCAGCTAGCAGTTCTTGTCTTCTCCGAAATGTTCTCACTTCCAGAATGGGTACTTCTAGCTCTTTTACTGACTTCATACTTATATCGGACTTAAGAGTCCTGTTCTCTGCTTCAC
The DNA here is from genome assembly GCA_028571685.1 of Heterohyrax brucei. Lineage (NCBI taxonomy): Eukaryota > Metazoa > Chordata > Mammalia > Hyracoidea > Procaviidae > Heterohyrax > Heterohyrax brucei. The sequence continues at coordinate 58,444,652 of CM053158.1, read as the reverse complement.
ACAGCTCTCAGCTTTATTCCTTGCTGGCAGGGCCCTGATTGTGTCAGGTATTGATTTTGCTGTTTTGGAAAGGTAAGCCTTCCCCCATCATCAGGGAGGATTGAATACTTATTGGTATAAATCAGTGATTCTAAACTGGGGCCATTTTGCCCTGAAGTGGGTGTTCGACAAGGTCTCAAGACATTTTTGATTGTTAGGACTAGGAGGGTGTTGCTGTTATTTAGTGGGTATACACTAGGGACGTTGGTAAACACTACAAAATGCACAACAATAATTATCTGGTTTAAAATGTTAATAGTCTGAGGTGGAGAGACCTTGGTCTAAAAGAATCATGATAATTCCATTTCCTCTGTTCTGTGATGAAAATGTGGCCAGCAAAGTCAGGAGAAACCCCAGGGGGCAAAAGGACTTTTATCTCTGATACAAATAATTCATGAGGAGAAATTGCCCTTCTTCTGGTATTTGGACATTCTCCTTGAGAAATGTGATGTGTGTAACTGCAGTAGCTTTGTATCACAAATACAAAGAAGATGGCAGAGATAAGATACAAAAACTCATATGTCCTCAGTGACCTGTTGGGTCCTCTCCTTAATGCTCTTGGCTTTCTGTGAAATGATTGATATCTTCATTTAAAACTTTATTCTTAGTTCTTTTTCTGTTATTTGCAGCTTAAAATATGATACTTCCTTCTACATGCCTTATATTCCTTATATTCCCTTCCTGGTAGATAATTCTTTGCTGTCATTGTTGCTGAACCAAAAGCAAGTTCTTTTTGCATGTTACTGCAGCCAAAATTCAGAGATTCTGAAAGGTTCAAGCAATGCTTTATTAACAGACAAACATGTGAATCTAGGAGACAGTAAGAATAGTTTCTCCAAGACTATCCTGCTCGGGTTACAATTCACTGACTTTTACGACTAGATTACAAAGAAGGGATTTGCATCTGGAAAATGTCAAACCTTGTCACAGCATGGAACAGGGTGTCAGAAGATTCCTTTACATCTTATCATTACCTCCCTGAAGGTCTGAAATAACTGGTTGACTACCCTGGAGACAGGTGAGGAATGTAAGTCTGTTGATCCGGTTTGGGACAGAAAATGGAATGTAGTTTAGCAGTCTAGGAGACCTTGATTAAGTCCTAGTTTAATCATCATGAGAAATCATAATCCAGACTTAAGAGGTCTGACAATTAAGTTCGTGAACTCAAGCTAGAAAAAGTTCTACATACCTCACTGCTGAATATCACTGTGCTAAACTTTGAAATACTCCCTCTGGGAAGCTATGCACCAACTCTTTCTCTGGAATGGCCATCAGAGCTGTTGTCCTATTACTCTTGATGTCCTGAAGGTCATCAAAATAATTTCTTTTCAGTATTTCCTTTATCTTCAGATAAAGAAAAAAGTCATTGGGAGCCAGATCAGGCAAGTAAGTAGAGTGTTCCAATACAGTTATTTGGTTACTGGCTAAACCCCACCTGGCAACTATACGTTTAATTGAGTTTGTGAACTTGTCACCTGGATATTGTGTGCAAAGGCCATTCTAGAAAGAATTCCAAAATTGCTTTGAAGGGTGGACTAGGCACTGGCATCTAGTTTCCCAAAGGGAGTACTTTGAAGGTGACTGCAGTGATATTCAGCAGTGAGGTAGGCAGCACTTAGATCAGGTAAGTTCCTGGACTAACTGTTGCACCTTGTATACTAAGTGTCCCAGAGAACAGGACATAGTGGAAAGCACTACAGTTCTGGTTGCCTTTCCCAGCAGCCTGTCAAGAGCATTTTCTGCACCCTCTCTTTTTAGGGGGCTGGCAGCTGAGTGTTACAATCAGCAGTCTTAATATTTAGCAATGATTCCAGAAAGGTGAAACTAGAATGTAGCAGTTAGCTTTCAAAGCCCATAACATACCCTTCAGCATGGCAAAGACCTTAGGAACAGCTGCTTCTGTTTTTTCCAAAAGGCCAAAGCATGCTTTCACCTTTGAAGATGCTGACTGGAGAGAGTAGAATGAAGAAAAAGTTTCTGGCTTTAGGAAGTTTCCCTTTACTGTTAACCCCAATTACTCCCGTGATCTTAGATAATTTTTTTTACATGATAGAAAGATCTGTGGTTTGAACCTACCCAGTGGCTCCAAAGGAGAAAGATGTGGCAGTCATCAATAAAGATTACAGCCTCAGAAACCCTGTGGGACAGTTCTACTTTGTCCTATAGGGTCACTGTGAGTCAGAATTGACTGGTTTAAGAGGGTATAGGAGAACTTTTTGTCGCAATGACATCACACACTTAGTGTAGCTTAAGCCCGAAAGGCAGTTTTGGAGTCTGTTGCTTGGGAGATGGAGCGAAACAAGCCTCAAGAAAGGCTTTAGTGAGTTCAGAGCCTCAGTTATTAGCTGCGGCTGTGCTGACCTGACTGCCCTCTCAGCTCCGCTTCTCTCTGAACATCACCTTCTTTTCTCCTAAAGCAGAAGAGTTTTCTCCTTATGTCACTGAGCATGGACAAAGACATCTCCAGTCTTATGAAATTTTAGTCTACCCATCCAAGAAAGAGAATAGTGTCTCTTTTTTTGGTTTGTTTTTGAATCACGGGCTTACCTCTGTCCTTATGGGAGGTGACAGCTGTCACTACCAGAAAGGTGATGGGAAACAAGTACAGGGCAGACACAGGCAATAGTACATAGAGAGAAAGACGTGAAACTGTCAGCTATCAATCACAGACATATTGATATTTTACGTGTTAGTACTAGAGTGGATGTCAAGGGTCCCTCTCATCCAGTCTCCCATTTTGTAGATGTAGAAATTGAGGCCTAAGGGAGTTAATAGACTTACTCAAGGGCACACAGATTGTTTTAGTCAGCTAGTGCTGCTCTAACAGAAATACCACAGAGTGGATGGCTTTAAAAGAGAAATATTTATTTTTGCACAGTCCAGTAGGCTACAAGTCCAAATCCAGGGTGTCTGCTCCTGGAGAAGGCTTTCCCCCTTGTCGACTCTAGAGGCAAGTCCTTGTGTTGCATCAGTCTTTGTTCAGGGAGCACCTTGGTGCAGGAACCTCAAGTCTGAAGGATATACTGTTCTCCCAGTGCTGCTGTCTTGATGGTATGAGGTTCCCAATTCTCTGCTTGCTTCTCTTTTATCTCTTGCAGGACGAAAAGACTAAGGGTGGCGCAAGCCATCCTCCAGGGGAACTCCCTTTACAGCTGATCAGGGAAGCGATCTTATAAAGGGATTTACAGTCCCACTCTAACCTCTTAACATACAGCACTCTTTCTGCAATGGCCATTGCACATGGTGGCACAGTGGCATGTTTGTGAACTCAATTGTATAGTTGTCTGTGAGGGAGTTTTTAGCTAGTAAACAAATAACTGTATTGAAACACCCAGCATACTCACCTGATCTGGCCCCCAATGACATTTTTCTTTACCCGAAGATAAAGGAAATACTGAAAGGAAGACACTTGCGTGACATTCAGGACATCAAGGGTAACAGGATGAAAGCCCTGATGACCATTCCAGAAAAAAGTGTTCCAAAATTGCCTTGAAGAGTGGAATAAGTGCTGGCTGGCGTCAGTGCCTAGCTTCCCAAGTGGAGTACTTGGAAGGTGACTGTAGTGATACTCAGCAATGAGGTGTGCAGCACTTTATCTAGGATGAGCACATGAACTTAACTGTCAGTACCTAGTAAGCATCAAAACGTACTAGACCAGCAGCAGTGCTAGACTTAACACAGGTGCCTCTAAGGGAAGAGTTTTGTCTTAATATTTTTTACCATGAGGCTGACACTTGTTTGCAGTGATGTTAAGAGGACAGGTTAAGGGAGATAGTTCCAGGAGAACGAAATCCTGTGTGTGCAGTCAAGGATATTTGAGGGTTGGGCAGGGTAGAAGTGAACATGGGATAAGAACAGATAGCTTCCTGGCTGCTAGATCAGATTCCCGAGGGAATTACTCATTTCTCTGTGCTGCCAGATTCCATCATGCTATTAGTCAACAATATGAAGTCAAGAACAAAATAGATAACATTTCTTGTGAGGTTGCCAGAAGCGGTATTTCTTTCAATCCTCTCTAAACCTAGCGAGGTGAGAGATTCTTAGTGGAATTCAGAGATTCAGCAAGGAAGGTGAGGCCTTTGTCCAAGGCCAACACCGACAGTGGTTGGTAAGGAAGCTCATTTCCTACAGGCCTCCACCTTGCCCCTCCCACCTCAGATCTGCCTATTTGTGATTCCTTGGAGCCTAGGTGGCCCTGTGGCTAACAGTTGGGCTGCTAACCAAATGGTCAACAGTTCAAATCCACCAGCAGCTCCTTGGAAGTCCTATGGGGCTGTTTTGCTGTGTCTTGGTAGGTCATTATACATCCTTATAGGGTCTGAATTGACTTGGTAACAATGTGTTTGGTTTTTTGTGTCTTCGCTCCAGCTGAGCTCCTGCTCAGAAGACAGCCACTCCTGCTCTTTATAGTTATCAATTAAGGCTTAGAAGAAACCCTACATTCCTGGGGTCAACATGTCTATGACCACTTTGGTCTACAGAGCTTTTTCGCATTGCTGAGATGCCTTTTAAAAATTTCTCTGTGCTTTATCGTGAACAACTTATTATAAATATATTGATATATTTGTAAATTACCATTTAATATGAAAACACACACACATAATTTTTACATACTACTCAAAGTAGCCTGTTGGGTTAGAAAACAGACGGCCATCATCTGCTTGTTCTAGAATTATGTTACATCACTTTTTAAAAAAATAACAGTATTTTATTATGTTTCATGAAAGTCCACATAGTAAATTGGTTTCCACTTAATACCAATTGGTTTCCATTTAACAATTTTTATACAAATTGGTTGAAATTTTTACAGTGTGTTAACATTCTCATTATTTCTATTGTTTATTTCCATTAATCTAGTTTCCCTTCCCTCCATGGATTCTCAACTTTGCTTTTGGGTAAATGTTGACCTTTGAGTCTCATATAGTAAGTTGTTTTAGGGATCACATTACTTAGGGGTGATATTGTTTGTTTCAGAAGCCAGTCTGTTACTTGGCTGAAAGGTGACCTGCAGAAATAGCCTCAAGCACAATTTCCAAGTCTCTATGAGTCCAATAGGTCTGGACATTCTTTAGGAATTTGAGTTTTGTTCTACATTTTTCTCCTAGTCTATCCAGGACTTTCTATTGTGTCCCTTGGTACCTGGGTATCATCTAGTTCTGGTCTCAGGTTATGGGAGGATGTGATTCATGTAAGTTATTAGTTTCTGGAGCTGATTTCTTCTTTGAGCCTTTGGTTTACTTTATTCTTCTTTGTTCCGTCTGAGTAGAGACCAACAGTTCTACCTTAGATGGCCACTTGCAAGTTCTCAGGAGCCCAGACATCACTCACCAGTCTAGGACACAGAATATTATCTTTGCGATAGCGTTGAGTAAGTTGTCCTGAGATGTTCAATTACTCTTGGACCCTCAATTGCTGAGCCCCTAAATGGATGCTATCTTATTAAGTCTCAGGTAAATTGAAGAGTTCTTGTGAGGATGAGCTCAAACATTATATGGGGGAAAATGTTTGTAAATCTTAACTTTCTGTATTAGGACTGGAAACCCTGATGGTGTAGTGATTAAGTGTTACATCTGCTAACCACAAGATCAGCAGTTTGAATCCTCCAGATGCTCCTTGGGAACTGTATCAGGCAGTTCTACTCTGACCTTATAGGGTCGCTATGAGTCGGAATCGACTCAACAGCACTGGGTTTGGTTTTTTGGTTTGTATAGTAGGACTGGAAACCCTGGTGATGTAGTGGTTAAGTGCTGTGGCTACTAACCAAGGGTTAGCAGTTTGAATCCACCAAATGCTCCTTGGAAACTCTATAGGGCGGTTCTACTCTGCCCTACAGGGCAGCTGTGAGTCAAAATCAACTCGGCAGTACTGGATTTGTTATTTTGGGTATACTAGGGACTGGAAAGCCAAATACTCACAGGAGCCAGGCAGCTAATGTAAATGAGGTGTATTGATCGGGATAAAGTGACAGGGATTGGTGGGGAGCATGGCACCCAGGAGCCCTGCTGGTAGAATGGTTAAAGTTCTGGGCTGCTAACCCAAATGTTGGCTGTTTGAATCAACAGATATTCCGTGGGAGAAAGATGTAGCGGTCTGCTTCCACAAAGGTTTACAGCCTTGGAAAGCTACAGGATAGCTATGAGTTGGAATTGACTGGACAGCAGTGATTTCTTTTATCTTTTTTTCTTTAAAAAAGGCACCCTGGAGACCACGTGTCTCATCTAAAGGGGACAGTTGCGGCTTAGCTCCAGCCAATTGCTTGCATGTGGGAATGAGGACTTGGTGTTGCCACAGCTTAATTTTTCAAATGAAAACAGAAATCCAGACTTTTTATGACCTTTCTTAATTTTCAAAATACTGTTTATGCCAAATAAAACATAACTGGAATCTTTCCTATAGGAAGCCAATTTGCAATCCTTATTCTCTACACATGTATATTGTTTCAAACTAGAACAGGTATCTGGATTAAATCTTACAGTTCTGTTTAGTGTTTGCTTCAATATGTGCTTTGTGAGTCTAAGTTTCATTTTCTCAGTAAGACTAAGGATTTTGTGAGCACAATTCACATTTTCTGTGTTGACATACAATTTAAGCCTGATTAATTGTCTTGGTATATGGTATATTCTTGTTCTTCTGTTCTTCTGGTTCTTAAATTTCAACATGAGTCAGTATCAGTACTACCTGGGTTCCTTATTAAAAATGCTGATTTTCCCCAGCAATTCCACTACTAGGTATACACCCCCCAAAAACGTATAGATAAATTCAGCAAAAGACATACACTAAAATGTTCATAGTACAGTATTCATAGTAGTCATGAACTGAAATTTACCCTACTGTCTATCATAGTCTTTTAGTAGACTTAACAATTGTGGTACAGTCACAGAAAAAAACTATCACAATGAGGTTGAATAAATAACAACTACATGCAGCAACATGGATGAGTTTCACAAACATCATGATGAGCAAAAGAAGCCATACATCAAAAAAGTGTACACTACAGGTTTCTATTTGTGTTGTTGTTATTGTTAGGTGCCCTCGAGTCAGTTCTGACTCTTAGTGACTTGGTATGTGACAGAACCAGACACTGCCCTGTGCTGCGTTATCGTCACAGTAAGTTTGAGCCCGCTGTTGCAGCCACTGTGTCAGCCCATCTCCTTGAGGGTCTTCCTCTTTTCCACTGACCCTCTACTTTACCAAGCATGATGTCTGTGTTCCCCCCCAATGTCTGTTGATTTGATTGGGCTGTGAGTCCCAATATGGTGCCCTTCCTCCCATGTTTTGTGAATCCTGCCTCTGAGATCGATGATGGATAACAGGCAACGGTTGTGTTAGTGAGGCAGGTCTGAAGCTACAAGCTTGTGGAATATAAAGGAGAGAAGCCAGCAGAAGAAGTTGGGAACCTCATACCACCAAGAGAGGAGCACCGAGAGCAGAGCACGTCCTTTGGATCTGAGGTTCTTCTGCTGAGATGCTCTCACTGGATTTGGACTCAGCCTAGAAGACTGTGATAAATTCTCTTACTGAGTGGACTTACAATCTATAAATGGATTTGCAGCTTACTGGACTGTCTCAATAAAGCTTCTCTTTGTGAAACCTTCCACTCGTGGTGTTTTCTGTTAGAGCAGTACCAGGTGACTGAGGCAATGTCCTTCTGCAAGGACTGACTCCTGACAACAGGTCCAAAGGACGTAAGATGAACTCTTGCCATCTTCCCTTCCAAGAAATATTCTGGTTGTACTTCTTCCAAGACAGATCTGTTTGTTCTTCCGGCAGCCCATGGTATATTCATCATTGTTTTTCAGCACCGTAATTCAAAGGCATTATAATTCTTCACTTGTCTTTATGTATCATCCAACTTTCACAAATATGTGAAGCTGTTGAAAATACCATGGCTTGGGTCGGGTGCAACGTAGTTCTCAAAGTGGCGTCTTTGTTTTTCCACTTTAAAGAGGTCTTTTGCAGCAGATAGGCCCAACGCAACACGTCATTTGACTTCTTGACTATTACTTCCATGGGTATTGACTGTGGATGCAAATGAAATGAAACCTTGACAACGTTGATCTTTTCTCCATTTATCATGATGTTGCACCTTGGTCAAGTTATGAGGATATTTGTTTTCTTTATGGTGAGGTATAAACTATGCTGAAGGTTGTAGTCTTTGATCTCTAGTAAGTGCTTCAAGTCTTCTTTGCTTTCAGCAAGCAAGGGTGTGTCATCTGCATATGACAGGTTGATAAGGAGTCTTTCACCAGTGGTCATGCTTCATTCTTCTTCATATAGTCCTGCTTCTGGGATTATTTGTTCAGCCTACAGATTGAATACGTAGGGTGAAAGGATAAAACCTCCACACATACCTTTCCCGATTTTAAACCATGTGGTATCCCCTTGCTCTGTTTGAACAACCACTTCTTAGTCTGTGTACAGATTCTGTAGTGGTGTTCTGAAATCCCCATTCTCTGCATTGTTATCCATAATTTGTTATGTTCCACACAGTCTAATGTTTTTGCATAGTAAATAAAACAGAGGTAAACATTCATTTACATACTTAAAGAAATTGCTAACAATATTCTGTTTCAGGATGTGGGTGCTGGTTACATGGTGTGTGAAAATTTGTTGAGCTGTAGTACTTTTCTGTCCATCAATATAGCAATGAAGTGTTAAAATGCTAGTTCCGTGGCCCCACTCCACACCAACAGAAGCACTATCTTGGTGTGTGTTGGGGGTTGTTGTTAAAGGGTCCCCCTACACTTGTGATGCAGGTCATTAAAAGACCACCCTCAAAAGGCAAACATTCTTTCTCAATGGGGTTTCTATAGGCAGTTTTGTCCAGCCTATTCAGTATTTGTCTTCCTAATTTTTTCTGTTGAAAATTCTCACATTTTATTAGAAGCGAAGGATGACATACATTTGAGAGGCACTCTGGGTACATTCAAACAGTGGCACTTGTAGCAGCAGAGAGCTACTGAGACAGCTTTAATAATGTGCCAGTTTATAAAATATGGCAAAATAAAATGAAATGTTTATGGAGTGACTAATATGCCATATCCCCTGTGGAGAAAGCTAAGTGTTCATCATTGTTGAATTTCAGCTGCATCCTGGTTTTCTTGCTGAAGGAGAGCTAGGTTGAAGCCAAGAGGATCTAGGGTTTTTCCTGGAAAGAAAAGGGGAGGTGCTGTATCTGAGGTAGGGACGGGAAGGACAGCACCACGGGTGTTTTGCGAGCCGCACCTCCCAGCTTTGTTTTTGTCAGTGTGGGAAAAGCTGTGGCTGAGAGATTTATTCATACTTTTTGAGCTCTTGGATTTTAAAATCCATAAATATGTTGAATGTAAAATGGAAACCAGGAATTAATCACTGAATAAGCTCCAGGAAGACCAAGATTAAATATATCATCTCTGTCTTGGAATCCCTAGCACCTAGCATCATACCTAACAAATAAAAACTCTCAACACATTCATTTTTTTGGTCAGTCATTCGTTATCCATTCATTCAATTTCTGTTTGTTGAGTCACTAGGTAACTTAGGGACTATTAAGAGCGAGGACTGTAAGTAATAGTCAGCTTTGGTTTTTCCACCTGTACAACAGAGACAATAAAGGTGTTGGGAGAGAAGACTGGGTAAAATTACAAATGTAAATACCCAGTTTCATGTCTGCCATACTCCGTGCTATTGTTTCCCAGCCAGAGGGAACCATGGAGATTGCCCATCTTAGAGGCATATAGGTTACGGCAGCTCTGATGCAATAAATGAGCAAGCTACTTAATGTTCCTTAGCCTGAATTTTTTCATCTGGAAAATGAGAATAATAACAAGATCTACTCTCCAGGTTGTGATGCAAAGCTCTGACAGCTCTTCATAGATCACATCAAAACCAAAACCCAACCTGTTGCCATTGAGTCAATTCTTATTTACAGTGATCTACAGGACAGAGTAGAATTGCCTTATGGGGTTTCTAGAAGTGGCCAGAGGATTCAAAATGCTGTTATTTTAGTTAGCAACTGAACTCTGACCCACAGTGCCACCAAGGCTCCAGATCATGCTAAACACTCCATCAATGGCAGCTGTTAGCAACAATTCATAAAAAATTATGTTCCTATTTAAATTAATTCATACAAAAAATAAAATTCACTTGCATTTCTTTAATTACTTTGTCACTTTAAAATCTGAAACTTAAAAGGAAGTTAACACGAAAAACTTAGCTACATACAATCCAAGGAGTCCCTGGGTATGCAAACATTTCAGTGCTCTTCTGCTAACTAAAGTGTTGGAGGTTGGAGTCCACCGAAAAGTACCTCTGAAGAAAGGTCTGGCAATTTGCTTTAAAAAAAAAAAAAATGACACAGACACTTTATTACAGACCGAAACAATTATCCATGGCTTCATCCCCCAATTAAAGCAATGTTTTCATTTATACATTCACCTTTTAGTCCTTGTCCACATTCTCTTCTGTTTTTTCTTTCCCAGGGAGATCAAAGGTAGAGTTCTGGTTTTATAGTTTCTGGTAATATTATACCCAGTGTATTATTGCTATCTTTGTACATTTGCATTTTCCAGTCTAGTAGATACATATTTGACACATTCTTTTTTAAAATAATTGTGTAATATTCCACGGCATAGGTATATCACAATTTATTCAACCACTCCCCATCTATTGATGGACATTCAGGGTGTATCTAGGTTTTGTTTTTTTTTTAACAGCACTTTAGAAAATAGTTTATAAAACAGATTAGTTTCTCATTAAACAGGTAATATACATGACGCTGGTTAACAAATCCACAACATGTAAATGCTCTCCTTTCTCAACTTTGGGTTCCCTATTACCACTTTTCCCATACCCTCCAGCCTTCTAGTCCTTGCTCTTGAGCTGGTGTGCCCCTTTAGTCTCATTTGGTTTTGTGGGCCTGTCCAGTCTTTGGCTGAAGGATGAACCTGAGGAGTGAGTTCATTAGTGAGCTGGGTGTCCAGGGACCATTTTCTCAGCGCTTTTCTAGTCTTTGTCAGGCCACCAAGTCTGGTCTTTCTTTCTGAGTTACAGTTTTGTCTACATTTTTCACCAGCTCTGTCTGGGACCCTCAGTTTTGATCCCTGTCAGAGCGGTCAGTGGTGGTACGGGGACACTGTTCAGCTGTACTGCACTCAGTCCGTTAGAGGCCACTGTAGACGTGGCCCGCTAGTGCGTGGTGATCCGCTCATGAAAAATCAGTTTTGAAAACACCATGGAGTACAGTTCTACTTTCATACACATGGGGATGCCATGAGTCGGAGTCACTCGACAGCAACTGCTTATGCTCTGTCTAAAGTCATCCTGCGTGTTGTCCAATGCCAAGTGTACCGTTTACTTGGAGAAACACTCTGGCTGAGTGAGGCTAGCTGGAGAAAGAAAGGAGCTGATTTCTTCCAGAAAGCATGAAAGTAAACACATTGGTGCCAAACTCTAGAACATTTACACAAGACAGCAAACCTCACTGCACACAGGGCTATTTATGTTTAAGGAGACCGGGCCTATTAAAGTGGTTGTCAAGCTGCAGGGGAGCCCACAAAAAAAGAACAGATTCCCCAGAGTTTAAGATTTATGCTCCAGGACAGCAGGAGTGCCATTCTGGCTGCGTAGCTCTTGAGGGTTCTCAGCCAGCTCCTCCTGGGTGCCTGTTGCTTTTTTTCCCTGCCTTCTTGGGTTAAGAATTACTCAGGCATTTATGAAAAGGGAGCAAAAAGCTTGACTGAAGTACAGCATAGTTCAGTGTGATCAAATTTCACCAAGCCCTGAAATATACTGGAATACTGCTTTCATTATTAAAGATGTTAACAGATTGGAAAGACTGAGAATTACCACCAGCAGCAATCATTGACCAATCACCTTCTTATGCCAGGAACCATGCTGTATACCTACTATTGTTAGCCCTTGTGCAGTGACTCTGTGGGTGAAGGTCTCATTAGCCCCATTTTAAAGATGAAGAAATACAGTGAGTTTAAGTAACTTGCCTGAGGTCCCACAGTTAGTCAGCCACAGAAATGGATTCAAACAGCAGTCTGTCTCATCTCAATGGCCCTTTTACAAATGTTCAGACAACAGATGAAGTAATACAGGCAAAAATAACACAGCAGGGCTCTGAGGAAAGCTACTCTATCCAGGGAGTGTGTGGAAACTGAGAACTCAGTGGTATTTGTATTGTTGGTGGAATCCCTGGGTGGGGCAAACTGTTGAGCACTGCTTGATTGCTGACTGAAAAGTTGGTGGTTCCAGTCTACCCAGATGTCTTGGTTATCTAGTTCTGCTGTGACAGAAAATTCCATAAGTAGGTTGCTTAAGAACTTTATTTCTTCAGAATGAAGGAGGTTGAAAGTCCCAGTTCAGGGTATCAACTGCAGGGGTAGGCTTATTTCTCTGTTGGCCTTCTCCTCAATCTTCCCCCAAACTAAGAGTTTCTCTGTGCAGGAACTCCGGATCCAAAGGATGAGCTCTGCTCCCAGCACTGCTTTCTTGGTGGTAAGAGGTCCCCAACTCTCTGCTTCATTTCCTTTTCTTTTTATCTTTTGAGACAAAAAGTGGTGCAGGCCACACCCCAGGGAAATTCCCTTTATATTGGATCAGGTCACTATAGTCCCACTCTAATCCAAAATGGAGAACAACCACACAGTACCAGGAATTATAAAACCCCAAAAGCAAACCCACTGCTGTTAAGTTGATTCTAACTCACAGTGATCCTAGAGGTCAGAGTAGAACTGCCCCATAGAGTTTCCAAGGAATGCCAGGTGGATTTGAACTGCCAACCTTTTGGTTAGCAGATGTAGCACTTAACCACTACACCACCAGTAATTAAAAGCCCAGACAAATTAATATACACATTTTTGGGGACATTATTTAATCCATGGCACCAGAGGTGCCTGGGAAGAAAGACTAGTGATTTGCTTCTGAAAATCAGTCATCGAAAGCCCCTATAGAACACAGTTCTACTCTGACATGCATGGAGCTATCATGAGTTGAATTTGAATCAATGGCACCTGGCATATGTAGCGTTCTTAGTGTTGCTGTAAAAAGCCATGCCACTGAGTTGATTCCAACTCACAGTGACCCTATGGGGAAGAGTAGAACTGCTCTGTGAAGTTTCCAAGGAGCACCTGGTGGATTCAAACTGCTGACCTTTTGATTAGTAGGCATAGCACTTAACTACTATGCCACCAGTGTTTCAAAAGACTGGATACATCTCTGCCTGAAGAGAATCCTGTTCAAAGGAGGAGGAGAGGAATGCTTGTTGGGTTGGCAGTCATTACATGTCATCCCCCCTCCCCTCTCCTCCAAATGCTCTTATTGGTAGTCCAAGGGGAGAATTGAGAAAGACATCTTCTCTTTCCTCACATCCAAGAAAGCACTCATGGAAGCATATTGGGACAAATCAGATCACAGACATTGGAATCTCAATGAGATCTAATCCTCAGCTTTGATGGCCACTGGAAAACCAGAAGGTATCAGAGCAGCCAGTGTAATTTTTATTTAGGAAAGTCACAGTAAGTGTCCTATCTTTTGGGTATTCTTTTCATCCTACCCCATCTTCCCCTTTAAAAAAAATAAACCTTTGTACAAGGCACTTGGTAGAAAAGGACTTAAAAAAAATTCTGAAATTTGTGCTCTCTACTACATTCCTTGTATTTAAAATCAAGAGCTGAGCTTTGGAAGTAGATCGCCAGGCCTTTCTTCCAAGGCACCTCTAGGTGGACTCAAGTCTTCAACCTTTTAGCTAGTAGCTGAAGGTATCAACTGTTTGTACCACCCAGGAACTCCATGTGAATAGATAGCTCATTGTAAATACGATTGTTTGAGAGTGCAAGTCTGAACAATGACAGCCAATATACACGGAGGATTTGTTATGTTTCAGGTACTCTGGCAAGCTGGATGACATAGATGAATGCTGTGAAGCAGGTGTCATGTCTTCATTCCACAGCTACTCAGAGACCTGCCCAAGTTGCACAGCCAGTAAGAAGGTGCTAGCCTCTGGACTTGTACCGAACTTAAATCATTGCCTTTTATTATTTGAAAGTCACTTGCAGAAATCAAGAATACACTTTTATCCATCAACTTGGCTAGACTATGGTGTCCGGCTGTTTTTTACATACAAGTCTGTTGCTGTGAAGGCTTTAAGATGTGATGAACATTTATAATCAGTTGACTTTGAACAGATTGTTCTTCATAATGTGGGTGGTCCTAGTCCAATCAACTGAAGGCATTAAGAGCAAAACTCAGGATTTCCTGAAGAAGGAAGGAAATCTGCAACATAGAAATCCTGCTCAGTCTCCAGCCTGATGGCCTGCCCTGTGGCTTTTAGAATCAAGACTGCAACGCAACTTTTGGCGTGATTCTCCAGCCTGTTGCCTGCCCTACATATTGAGACTTGTAGGCCTCCACAATCACATAAACCAACTTTTTAAAACAAATCTCATTCACTCTCTTTCTGTATATATTTTTGTTATTAGGTGTTTTTGAGTTGATTCCTGCTCATAGTGACCCTGTGACAGAGGAGAAATACTCCATAGGGTTCTCTTGGCTGCAGTCTTTACAGAAGCAGACTGCTAGGTATTGTGGATTACATCATGTTCCTTTCAAATTTGTGTATGAGTTTGGCTATGCCATGATTCCCAGTATTGTGCTATTGTGTGTCATTTTGTCATCTGATGTGATTTTCCTGTGTTTTAAATTCTGTCACTACGATGTTAATGAGATGGACCAGCAGCAATCGAGATCTACAAGATTAGATTTTGTTTTAAGCCAATCTCTTCTGATCTATAAAAGAGACAAATGAGCAGAGAGGCATGGGGAACCTTATACCATCAAGAAAGTGATTCCAGGAGGCGGAGTCAAGATGGCGGACTAAGTGCACGTCTTCCTATATCCCTCTGGAAACCAAGACCTGAATTGATAATCAAATGGAGCCTAATCAGCCCCAGGACATGGCACAGGGCTGTTACTTTGGACTTCATGCCACTGAGTGAAAAACCTCCTCTCGTGCGCTGACTCCCACTCCTGGCTAGCCCTGGCTCTCATGGAATGAAGGTAAATGCACCATTTTGATTTTTTTTCCCTCTGTCTTGGTCGGCGGGCGGAACTGGGTCTTGTCTCAGCTAGACTCAGACTTGCTGCTGGGGGAGATAAGCAGGTGAAATTCCCATATTTTGAGAGCCAGGCTTAGGACTCTGTTAATCTAGCCACTTTGGGCCTGTCTTTTCATCTCTGCCAAAGCTGGGTTTGTATGGAATTTCACGGTCAGTGTGCCGGATGCCATGTTGGGTACGGAGATTTTAGTGGGACCTAATTCTTAGCCTGGGAGCCAGCGCCTGCAAACAGGACAGCACTTCTCCAGCAGAAAAGCAGTAATTTACACAATGCTGCCTATGGTGGGGGCCCTGCAACAGAAGCAGAGGAATCACTACCTCTTGGCACTTTTAGCCCCTCTATCTGCTGCCTCTGTGGAGGGCGCCATCTTGGATACGGTGGCTGTAGCTGGACCTAATTCTTAGCTTGGGAGCCAAAGCCTGCCCACAGGAGAGCACTTTTCTACCAGAAAAGCAGTACTTTACACAGTGTTGCCTAAGGCTTGGCCCAGTCAGCAGAAGCCAACAGGGCAGTAGCATTGCTCTATTCTCAACCAGTTTGTATCATCTGGGGTTGGATATAGAGGTGCTTACTTTGCCTGAAACATAAGCAGCAACTCTTAAAGGCAGCAAGACTCAAAGCAAAGCTAACATTCAGAGGGTAACCCTGTAGGCTCTTGTCAGATTTCTCAGCAGAAACCAAGCTGTCACAGAGACAGTGGCGTGACACATTCAAAGCCTTGAAGGAGAAGAACTTCCAACCAAGAATTATATATCCTGCAAAACTGTCTTGCAAGTACGAAAATGAAATTAAGACATTCCCAGATAAACAGAAACTCAGAGACTTTGTAAAAGCCAAACCCAAACTACAAGAAATACTGAAAGAAATTCTTGGCTCTGGCTTAGAAGAACAAAACCACTAACTTTATATTTTAGAATGACACACTACTCAAAACTCAGTTAGGGAATGCTCCAAAGTCAATCACAGCTTTAATATGGAAAGAAGCAATCCAGTGATCATCATGAAAACTATGGTGCCATCATATTAAAAAGAGGGATGTACTACAGTCAGTATAGTCCTTCCAGATGGAGAGGAAGATGACAAGACTGGTAGTAATTAAAATTGGGTTTATATATAGTTTATTAAGGGGGATCATAGGGGCAGCTGTAAAGCACAACAAAGACATATCATACCATTTCAAGATCTCAATAACTACAAAACCAGCTCTGAAAAAGGTCAAAAATCAACTCACCAAAAAGAATATCCCAGAACAGACTAATAAGAACAACAGAGAAAACATCAACACAAAAATAAACATATCACAATGGCAGCAGTGAACACATACTTATCAATAATTACATTGAATGTGAATGGACTGAATGCTCCAATAAAGAGACATCGAGTGACATCTTGGATCAAAAGATGTGACCCATCCATATGCTGTCTACAAGAAACTCACTTGAGGCCTAACGATCGGAACAAACTGAAAATTAAAGGATGGAAGGATATATATCAAGCTAACAAGGAACAAAGAAGAGCAGCGATGGCCATTCTAATCTCAGACAAAATCAATTTTAATGTCAAATCCACCATCGTGGACAAAGATGGACACTATTTTTTGCTGAAAGGTTCAGTACACAAGCAAGACTTAACTACATTAAATATTTATGCACCTAATATCAGAGCACCTGAATACGTTGAAGAAACACTGACTACACTCAAAAGAGAGTTAGATGACTCCACAATAATAGTGGGAGACTTTAACACTCCACTCTCAATACTGGACAGATCATCTAGAAAAAAGCTCAGTAATGACACAGAAGACCTAATTGCCACAATTAACCAATTAAACCTCATTAATATGTACAGAACTTTCTACCCATTAGCGGACAATTACACCTTCTCCTCCAGTGCACCTGGAACATTCTCCAGAATTGACTATGTGTTAGGACATAAAGCAATGCTCAACAAAATCCGTACCACTGAATTACTGCAAAGCATCTTCTCAGATCATAAAGCTATCAAAGTTGAAATCAGTAGCAGAAAAAACATAGATAGAAAGTGGAACTCTTGGAAACTGAACAACATCTTGCTCAAAAAAGCATGGGTTATAGAAGAAATCAAGGATAAAATAAAGAAATTCATGGATTTCAGTGAGAATGAAAGCACTTCCTACCAGAACCTATGGGATACAGCCAAAGCAGTGCTCAGAGGTCTGTTTATCTCCATAAATGCACACATCTGGAAGGAAGAAAGAAACCAAATCAAGGAACTAACCCTACAGCTTGAACAAGTAGAGAGAGAACAGAGGAACCCCTCAGGCATCAGAAGAAACCGATCATAAAGATTGGAGCAAAGCTAAATGAATTAGAGAATAGGAAAACAGTTGAAGAAATTAAAAAAAACAAAAGCTGGTTTTTTGAAAAGATCAACAAAGTTGACACACTACTGGCTAAACTTACTAAAGAAAAGCAGGAAAGGGAACAAATAACTCAAATTAGAAATGAGAGGGGAGTTGTCACCACAGATCCAGCAGAAATAAAAAATATCAGAATACTATGAAATACTGTACTCTAACAAATTTGAAAACCTAGAGGAAATGGACAAATTCCTTGACTCATACCACCTACCCAAATTATCACAACGTGAAGCAGAACAACTTAATAAACCCATCACAAAGGAAGACATTGAGAATGTCATCAAAACACTGCGAATCACAGAAAGCCCGGGCCCAGATGGCTTCACTGCAGAATTGTACCAAGCATTTAGAGAAGAATTATCTCCAGTAGTACTATTTCACAGTAAAGAAAGGGATGGAGTACTCTCAAATTCATTCTATGAAGCCAGCATAACCCTGATACCAAAGCCAGGGAAAGACCCAACAAAAAAGGAGAACTACAGACCGATATCACTCATGAGTCTAGATGCAAAAATCTTCCACAAAATTCTTGCCAATAGAATACAACAACATATCAAGAAAATAATTCATCATGACCAAGTGGGATTCATAGCAGGGATGCAAGGCTGGTTCAGCATCAGAAAAACAATTAATGTGATTAACCACATAAGTAGCACAAAAGACAAGAATCACCTGATTTTGTCCACTGATGCAGAAAAGGCATTTGATAAAGTCCAACACCCATTGATGCTAAAAACTCTCAGCAAAGTACGCATAGATGGCAAATTCCTCAAAGCCAATTGCCCATGTCATCTTGAATGGAGAGAGACTGAAAGACTTTCCCTTGAGAACAGGAAATAGACAAGAATGACCACTCTCACGTCTCCTATTCAACATTGTAATAGAAGTTCTAGCCAGAGCAATTATACAAGATCAAGAAATAAAGGGCAACTGCACTGGCAAAGAAGAAGTTAAAATCTCCTTGTTTGCAGATGATATGATTGTACATGCAGAGAATCCCAAAGAATCTATAAGTAAACTACTCAAACTGATAGAAGAGTCAGCAAAGTCTCAGGATACAAGATAAACATAAATAAATCAGTAGGATTCCTTTATACAAACAATGAGACTGTTAATGAAGAAATCATCAAATCAATACCATTTACTATAGCCCCTAAGAAGATAAAGTACCTAGGAATTAATCTAACCAGAGAAACAACAGACCTTTACAAAGAGAACTACAAGTCCTTACTACAAGAAACTAAGAGAGACTTAGATAAATGGAAAAACCTACCCTGTTCATGGATAGGAAGACTTAACATTGTGAAAATGTCCATTTTATCCGAAGCAATCTACTTATATAATGCAATCCCAATGCAAGTTCCAGCATCATTTTTTAATGAGATGGAGAAACAAATCACAAATTTTGTTTGAAAAGGGAAGAAGCCCCGGATAGGTAAGGTACTACTAAAGAAGAAGAACACACTGGGAGGCCTCTCATTACCCGACCTTAGAACATACTACACTGCCACAGTGCTCAAAACAGCCTGGTACTGGTACAAGAACAGACAGATGGATCAATGGAACAGAATCGAGACCCCAGAGATGATACCACCTGCCTATGAACAGTTGATATTCGACAAAGGCCCTAAGACATTAAACTAGGGCAAAAACAGTATCTTCAACAAATGGTGCTGGCAAAATTGGATGTCCATCTGCAATAAACTGAAACAAGATCCATATCTTACACCTTATACAAAAACCAACTCCAACTGGATAAAAGACCTAAATATCAAACCTAAAACGATAAAGCTCATCCAAGAAGAGGTAGGATCAACAATGGAAGTTTTAAAACACAATGAGAACAGACTCGAAAATCTGTCAAACAAACCACAATCAACAGAAGAGAAAATAGATAAATGGAAACTATTAAGAATCAAACACTTTTGCTCATCCAAAGACTTTATTAATAGAAGTAAAAGAACACCCACAGAATGGGAAATAATATTTGGCAACTCTATGTCAGATGGATGCCTGATCTTCATAATCTATAAGATACTACAAAATATCAATAAGAAGTAGATAAATCATCCAATTAAGCGATGGGCAAAGGAGATGGACAGACATTTCACTAAAGAGGAGATCCAGGCAGCCAAAAAACATATGCGGACATGTTCACGATCTTTAGCTATTAAAGAAATTCAAATCAAGATGACAGTGAGATACCATCTCACCCCAACAAGATTGGCCGTGATCCAAAAAACACAAAACAAGAAATGCTGGAGAGGCTGTGGAGAAAGAGGAATCCTCCTACACTATTGGTGGGGTTGCAAAATGGTCCAGCCTCTTTGGAAAGCAATCTGGCATTTCCTTAAAAAAATGGATATCGATATACCATTTGACTCAGTAATTCCACTACGTGGACTATATCCTACAGAATCAAGGCCTTTCACACCAACAGACACATGCACAAGAATGTTTATCACAGCACAGTCCACAATAGCAAAAAGATGGAATCAACCCAGATGCCCAACAACAGAAGAATGGAGAGGTAAACTATGGTATATATACTCAGTGGAGCACTACGCAATGATAAAGAATAATGATGATTCCAGGAAACATCTCATAACCCGGTTTCAAGTGGAAGACATTATGTTGAGTGAAAGTAGTCGGAGACAAAAGGACAATATTGTATGAAACCTCTACGATAAGATCTCAAAAACAGACTTGTGTATAGAAGAAAAGAGTCTTTGACAGCTACAAGGGAGGGGAGGGAGGGAAGGCAAGGCGAGGAGGGCTTAGATTAGATAGTTGCTAGAAATCTGGTTGGTAGAAATCGGTAATAGCACACATTAGAAACAAGAACAACATTAAGTGGACTTCAGCATAACTTGAGTACTCCTTCCATCTTAACCCAATATTGCAAGGATAGAGTAGCTGGGGCAGGGGGCAGGGGACCATGCTTTTAGGTGAAATTGAGGCCAACTGGCACAACTAGCATTTTGCTAACAGGGCTCTCTACACCCCACATTGGTGAGTGGTGTCTGAGGTTGTAAAAGCTGCCAAGCTGCCATCCGAGGACACAGCAAATGGTCCCAACTCAGCAGAAACGGATGCTCACCGAGGACCAAAACGACATGGGGTAAAGACAACCCAGAAGATAGAGAGACCCACAAGACTGGGTGCCTACATTGACTTGGGACCGGAAGAACCAGATGGTGCCTGGCCACCACCAGTGATAGCTACGATGGAGCTCGCCAAGTTGAGTCTCACTGGCAACACAAGAATAAAATGGGGTGCACCCTGAGATCTCCACTAAAAGACCTCAATTGATGGTGCAGCAATTTCAGGGTTCCCCTGGGAGCATGGCCCCCAGCCCTGATGCCACCATTGCCCATAAATCATAACAAAGGTCTGCTGTTTGGACACAAATGGATTGGATTTGGCGATGCAGAGTGCCCATATACTGGATGCATTTTATGGTTCTGCACATCTATAGGATATCATCCTGCTGACCTCTGGCTGGAGGAAGGAGAGTGGGTGGAGAGGAGGAGAAAGGAGACTGTTGGGAGGATGAGAGATGTATGGAGCAGAGAGGAATAGTGTGATGTCACGGGAGAGGGAGAGCAGTAGAAGCTGCATATAGGTGGCATGTAAATTTATACAGGAATGTACATTTTCACTCAGTCATATTAAATAAAAAAAAAAAAAAAAAACCAAGTGATTCCAGGAGCTGAGTGGACCCAAGGGTCCTGTGCAGAAAAGCTCCTAGTCCACGGGAAGAATGATGACAAGGACCTTCTCCCAGAGCTGAGAGAAAGTGAAAAACTTCCTCTGGAGCTGATGTCCCGAATTTGGACTTCTGGAAGTCTGGGCTATGGCAGTATAAATTTTCTTTGTTAAAGCCATGTATTTGTGATATTTTTGTTACAGCAGCACTAGATAACTTAGATACTGTACCTTTTTTCTGTGGAGATGCTGAGTGAGTTTGAAGCACTAACCTTTTGGTTAGCAGTTGAATGCTTAACTGTTGTGGCAACGTGGAGAAATACAAATGAACAAGTAAATATGGCTCTATTCTCTGAAGAACCCTGAGTAATACACAACCCACTCTCACAAAAACCAGTGTATTTTATCACCACATACACACACAAAACCTTGCCAATCTTTGAAACCAGTTGGTTGAAAAAGATTGGTAAATTCTGTTAAGTTAGGTGCTCAAGGTCATTTTCTGTCTTACACATTATTTTTTAGATTTTAATCAGTCATGTATGGACAGCAGGATTCAGAACTGTCAGCTAGAAAACAGTGCCTGGGTCATAAGGTGAGAGTTTTCTCATTTTTAAAGAACTTTGCCTTAGACTATGGTCTTCGTCAAAGCAATTTTCTGTTTCTGTAAATATGTTTAATAAGAAAAAAAAATGAGTCACAGAAACAGTATGAAGAATTGCTCTAAAGATGGAAACACTGAAATGGATGTCAAGTTTTAAAGGCTTCCTCTTACAAAAACATTAGTTAAAAAGCTAACACTGTGTATCTTAGGGAAAGGAGATGCTTCTTTTCAGCTTTCTAAAAAAGTTGTTTTTTTCCACTATCCTTTAACAGTGAGAATGCAAGAACAGTGAGAATTCCCAAACAGGAACCTGGCCTTCATTATTAAAGGGAAAACCAAAGTAAATCTGAAATTGCTTACATTAGTGTTATAGAGTCTTATAAAGGCTGAGAATCTAATTATGAGTGAAAAATCTGTTAATTTTACTAACCTTCCTACAAACCCACAGGCATAAAAACTTCAGGAACTGATTAATTTTATTTTACTCAGATACTTTATAATGAGTCAGCAAGGCAAAGTTACAAATATTTGAGCTCTGAGTAACATTAAATTGGGAGCAGATTTGAACCTATTTCCTAAGCCAGCTTGCCTCAGAGCAGTTAGCAATGTCAGGATCTGCTTCACTGGAAAAGTCTGTCCTGAAGCGATTGGAATAAAGGTAAATCCGATTTTATATCTGGCCTCAGGGTTGCCATGAGTCAGATCTGACTTGATGGCACTGAGTTTATATATATATATATATATAAACTTTTATTCCTCATCATGTGTGTAGTGAATCTTTGTTTTTCCTTTGACACTTTTTTAAGGTCGGAGTCAAAATATTTAATTTGGAAATGTGATAGATTTTGCTTAGGGTTGTCCTGTTTTTAGTCTTATAAAATCTAAATAACCTCATCATATATAGTGTATATACATACATATATTTGAATTTGAATTTTTTTATTAATTACAGTAAAAGAATAAAATTTCTAACATCTATCAATTATCTCATCTATGATAAACCCTCAGCCCCACTTACCCATGTAGCCAGCACAGTCATTTTCTTCTGTGGGTAATTCTCTTGCTAAGTCCTCATAACAGGGGTCTCTTACAAATTTTTTTTGAAGGTGCAAAAACATCTGCTTTTTGTTTATTGTTGATATATGAAGGTAAGTATTCTGTCCATCAGATGTCACATAAAGTCCTTCAGTTGGGAGCAGGGAGAATCTACAGTATGGGATTGGAGGGTAAAGGAAGGGAGAGGCTAGGGTGGATCTATTACCTGAGATAGGGAGGGTCCTTACCCCTTGATGTTGAGTTGATTTTGATGTATAGCAATCCTACAGTATAAAGTAGAACTGTCCCATAGAGTTTCTGAGATTGTAATCTTTACAGGAAGGAGCCCTGGTGGCACAATGGTTAAACACTCAGCTGTCAACTAAACAGTTGATGGTTCAAACCCATCAGCTGCTCCACAGGAGAAAGATGTGACAATCTGCTTACCTAAAGATTACAGCCTTGGAAACCCTATGGGACAGTTCTATTCTGTTCTATTAAAAAAAAGAAAACCAAACCAAACAAAAAACCAAACTGGTTGTCATGAAATTGATTGAGACTCCCAGGGACCATATAGGGTGGAGGGCTGTTCCGTAGGGTTCCTAAGGAGCAGCTGGTGAAATTGAACTGCAAACATTTTGGTTAGCAGCCAGTCTGTTTAACTACTGCATGGCTCTGTATTATAGGGTTGGTATAAGTGAGAATTGACTTGATGGTAATGACTTTTTCCAGTTGTTGCTGATCTTTATAGAAGAAGACTGCAAGGTCATTCTCCCACAGAGTGGCTGGTGAGTTTGAACTACTGGCCATTTACTTAACAGACAAACATTTAACCACTCTGCCAGTGCTCTTTATAGGCTCCTTAGAAAAGGACAAATAGAAAATATCTTTCCATTTTTAAGCC
This sequence comes from Heterohyrax brucei, assembly GCA_028571685.1. Lineage (NCBI taxonomy): Eukaryota > Metazoa > Chordata > Mammalia > Hyracoidea > Procaviidae > Heterohyrax > Heterohyrax brucei. The sequence goes on along the minus strand of CM053158.1, from coordinate 58,420,862 downwards.
ACATTTAAGACTAACAAGTCAACAGCTACTTACTAGATATTTGAACTTTGGTGAGTCATGTAAGTCTCTGTGCTTCAGTTTTTACATATATAAAGTAGGATTAACATGGGGGACATATCGCTTTTACTTGCTGTGGGGATTAAATGGCAGAATGCATTTAATGATAAAAAGCACAAATCTTGTTTTTTGAAAACCAGATATTTGAGGTCTTCTGATAAGACTGGCAATCTACTTCTGAAAGTCAGCAATGAAAACCTATGGATCAGAGGTGGAGTCAAGATGGTGGAGTAACCAGATGGCACTCCACCTCTTCAGGTCCCTCTTTACAACAAAGACCTGAGAAACAATTTAGGAACCCTGAACACCAAAGATAAAGTTGAGGAATCAGACTGAGTGGCAGTGGAAGGGAGAGACAGTTAAGAAGCATTGAGGAGTTGCCAGATGTGACCCAGTAGGAACCAACAACCTACAGGTCAGAACAGCTGGAGCCAGTGGTAAGGTGAGCAGTGGCATTCAGGATGTGGCTTACAGATCAAGAGAGATGGGATGGTAGAGTCTGCTCAATCATTCCATACCAGTGAGAAGTGGTGTTCAACTGGCAAAAGATAAGTACATTCATCTAACCTACCATATGTGGCAAAAACACCCCTTTGGGAAAACGTCTCTCCCATTTACCTGTCCTATTTCCATTCTGCAGTAGTTCCCTGAATTGGCTTCAGTGATTGTTGCATCTTCTGGGACAGAAATAGGACCTGTCATGTGTCTTGAGCCATTCTCCTGGCTTTGGAGAGTGAAAATATGAACACACAGGAAAAAAGTAATCCGCAAGATCCCCTAAGCTGAAAAGTCAGAGCAGGCACAGATATAAGGGGTCAACAGACTTTAAATGCCTTTCATCCTGCGTAGAACTCTGTGGGCCCATTTCAACATTGTAGTCCCTCATTAACACTGTAAGTGGTATGTACCTGAAGCCTAAATTTAACTGTATTAGCCATATGGTGGAAAGGCAGCCTCATAGCATTCGATACTGCTTTGCCTATTAAGTAGGGTAGGTACCTACTCACATCAGGAGCCTGAGGGCTGGGAGATTCACTCATGCCGCCTAGCCACTCACAACAGGGGCCCAAGAACAAGTGGTGCCTCCAGTCCTTACAGCCAACAGCACTGAGTCCCTCTAGTTTGACTGCAAAACCTAACCCACTAATGTGCTCTAAGGAACATGGACATACTTTCCTCAGAGATGCTCAGGGGCTGCTGAGCATGTGACCTGCTACTGCAACCAGACACCTATGCCTACACCTATCACCCCTGCACTTCTAGGATTGTAGGTGAGAGCCTGCACCAGACAATTCATGACTGACTACCTGGACACTTGAGCTGAATCCACACAAGAAAAGTAAATGTACTTCTGGGCTCACATATCTAGCAACAGATCTAACCACCTGGTGACAGGATATTAGAGCTTCAAATAATCAAACTAGTTAATACAAGCAGACTATTTGGGCGTATCAAAACAAAAAGCTAGGACACAGCAAGTAAACATAAAGTGAATAATATGATAACTTATTGATGGCTTGTTGACAACAATAAATATCAAATCACATAAAAAGGCAGATGATGAGGGCTTCAGCAGACTCCCAAAACAAAGAATCAAGAAATCGTCAAGATGAAGAGAAGTTCCTGGAACTATTAGAGGTAGAATGCAAAAGGTTAATATAAAGAACTCTTCAAGAGATCAGGAAGGAGGTGAGATAAATCACAGAACAACCCAAGAAAGAAACAGAAATCACAACTGATGAACTTAAGAAGTTTAGAGGAGAGCATAAAAGCAAATTGAACAGGTTGCAAGAAACTACAGAGAGAGAACAAAACAAAATACAGATAATTAACAATAAAATTTCAGAATTAGACAACTCAATAGAAAGTGAAGAGAGCAGAATTGAAGCAATGAATGTGAGAATTAGTGAGACTGAAAATAAAGCACTTGACATAAACTCCCTTGAGGAAAGATTAAAGAATTAAAAAAAAGAAGAAATCCTAAGAATTATGTGGGGCTTTATCAAGAAGAATAACCTATGAGTGACTGGAGTACCAGAATGATGGATGGAGGTGGGGGATAACAGAAAATACAGAGAGAATGGTTGAAGATTTGTTGGCAGAAAAATTTCTTGGTATCATAAAATATCTATTCAAGATCCCAAAAGACAGTTATCAGGACATTATAATCAAACTGGCCAAAACCAAGGATAAAAAGAGAATTTTAAGAGCAGCTAGGGATAAACAAAGTCATCTACAAAGGACAGCATCCCTCTCAGTAGAAAAGCAATTTTTAAGATAAGCACATCTAGAGAACACAGTGGTCTCTGGTGGCTGAGTATGGTGGCATCCTTCTCTCCTCCCTTCCCTGAGCTATGCCACTGTCTTGACTGGCATGACACTGTAGAGTCAGCACAAGTAGGTTGCCATCTTTATCAGCCAGGAGGTAGGGCCTGTCACCCCTGAGGACCCAACTGGGGCCAGCTGCCAAGATGAGAGCATCATGGGCCTTGACAGCATCGCTATTAATGGACAAGGTGTACATAAGACAACTTCACCTAGACAGCATAGCAGCAGCAGGTGGCCAAGTCTAGAAGTGCACTTACACCTTTCTTAGAGCTATGCCACAGCTCCTGTTAGTGTAACACTGGAGAAACTGAAGAGCATTTTGATGGTGTAAAGACAACAACCAATATCTAACCACTTAAAGAAGCAGATAACCATGGCTCCAGAAAACTCCCAAAATAAAGAGTCAAAAAACTTCCCAGATAAGAAGCCGTTCTGAAATTATTGGAGGCATAATACAAAGGAATTATGTCTAGAGCCCTCTAGAGATTAAGCAAAGTGCAGCAGAACAAAATGAAAAATTAAGTAAGCTATGCGAACTGCTAGGACATCAATGATCTGAAATCCAGCAGATTAATAATGAAATTACAGAGTTAGACAATTTGATAGAAAACCAAAAGAGCAGGACTAAGGAAATGGAATCCAGAATTACTGAGACTGAAGATAAAGCAACTGACACCAGCATTTATAAGGAGAAATCAGATAAAAGAAACAAGAAAAATAAAGGAGCAGTAAGAAACACTTGGAACTCTATGAGGGGGAATAATCTATGATTAATTGGAATTCCTAGACAGGCAGGCATAGCAGAAAATACAGAGAGAATTGTTGAAGAGTTGCTGACAGAAAACTTCCCTGACATTGTGAAAGAAGAGAACATAGCTATTCAAGATACTTATCAAACACCACAAAGAGTAGACCCCAAAAGAAAGACACTAAGATGTGTTATAATCCAGCTCAACAAAATTAGACATAAAGAGAGACTTTTAAAGGCAGCTAGGCTTAAAGTAAAACTAATATACAAAGGAAAGCCCTGTAGGCTTTCCTTTGACTTCTTGGCAGAAACTGTGTTGGCAAGAAGGCAGTGTGATGACACACAGCCTTGAAGTAGAAAAACTTCCAACTAAGAATTATATATCCTGCAAAACTGTCTCTCAAACATGATGGTGAAATTAAGACATTCACAGATAAACAAAAGTTTACAGACTTTGCAAAAACCAAGTAAAAACTACAGGAAATACTGGAACAAGCTTTTCAATTAGAAAATCAATAACAGCAGATATGTACTCAAGGATGCCAAGGATGCCATGCAGGACATAGTATCTAGAGTCCTATTCAATTAGGGAAATCACAAAGCTCAATCAAACTATTAAAAGTAGGGAACCAGAGATCTTAACATGTAAAACTATGACATCATGACACTATAAAGAAGGATATATTACAGCAGTTACAGCCCTTTCAGATGGAGAGGAAGTTAATGAGATATATAGAAGTTAAAGATTGATTCAAACTTAGAACATTAAGGGGGATCAAAGGGATAGCTGCAAAGCAAATTAACAATGCTACATCTCAAAACAGGAAACATAATACAGGAGTTTCAACAGACACAAAACCAGCAATGAAAAATATGAAAAGAAAACCCAACAAAGAAAAATCACCAAGAACAGAATATTAAGTGAAACAAAGAAAATGGCAAGAACACAAAAATAAAGGCACGAAAATCACAGCACTAAACACATATCTATCAATAATTACACTGAATGTAAATGGATTCAATGCTCCAATTAAGAGGAAGAGAGTAACCGCTTGGATCCAAAAACACAGTCCATCTATGTGTTGCTTACAAGAAACATACCTTAGTTTCAAAGGTATGAACAAACTGAAAATCAAAGGATGGAAAAACATATATCAAGCCAACAATATGCAAACAAGAGCAGGAGTGGCAACACTAGTCTTTGGATAAAATAGACTTTAATGTAAAATCCACCGTTGTGGACAAGGATGATCACTATTGCCGAAAGGTTCAATACATAAGCAGGATATAACAATGTTAAATATTCCTGCATCCAATACTAGAGCATCTAAATATATCAAACAAATGTTGACAACATCAAAAAATGAGATAGATCAATCCACAATAATAGTAGGAGATTTCAACACTCCACTTTCAGTAATGGATAGATCATCCAGAAAAAAGATCAATACAGATACGCAAGACCATATTATGACAATCAACCAAGTAGACCTCATCAATGTATATAGAACTTTTTACCCAACAACAGATAAGTACACCTTCACACCTTCTTTTCCAATGTATGTGGAACATTCTCCAAAACAGATCACATATTAGGTCATAAAGCAAATCTCAACAAAATTCAAATAACTGAATTATTGCAAAACATCTTCCTGGACCATTCAATAGCAGAAAAAAACAGACATACATTTAAACAAATGGAAACTGAACAACATCTTTCTGAACAATCTACGAGTTATAGAAGAAATCAAAGATATGATAAGTTCATGGAATCAGATGAGAATGAAAATGCATCCCACCAGAATCTATGGGACATAGCAAAAGCAGTGCTCAGAGGTCAGTTCATCTGTATAAACGCACACATCCAGAATGAAGAAAGGGACCAAACCAAAGAATTAACCCCACAACTTGAACAAGCAGAGAACAACAAAGGAGTCCTTTGGGCACGAGAAGAAACAGATGATAAATATTAGAGCAGAACTAAATGCATTAGAGAACAGAAAAGAAATCAAAAGAATTGACAAAACCAAAAGCTGGTTTTTTGAAGAGATTAAGAGAATTGCTAAACCACTGGCCAACCTTACAAAAGAAAAACTGAAGAGGAATCTAATAATCCAAATGAGAAATGAGACTTGAGATTTCACAACTGACCCAATTGAAATCAAAACCATCGTAACAGAATACTATGAAAAATTATACTCTAACAGATTTGAAAACCTAGAGGAAATGGACAAAGTTCTAGATTCATATCACCTACCAAAATTATTACAAGGAGAAGTAGAACAACTTAATAAACCCATCACAAAAGAAGAGACTGAAAAAGTAATAAAAGAAACTACCAACCTGTAGTGGTCAGGATTATGTTAACTTGGCTACTCCATGTTTGGCTGCTGTATTAAGTGGCAGGGCGGGGTTTGTGGTGGCTCCCCGCCCCTCAGCTCTCATCTCTGGACCTTCCACTACTACTGCTGGTCTGCTCGTGTAGCCAGGAGCTCCTGCTCTCTTCTTCCGGCATCTGGTTCCAGGACTTGAACTAGCAGCTTTTGGATTCATCAGTCCTTACAGTCAGCACTTGAGAGTCCTGCTCCCTGGCCTGCCAATCCTGTGTTCGCCAGCCTCTGCTGCTTTGTCTCTCCACCAGCTTGGGGTCCACTGACCTACATAGCCAGTGATCTAGAACTATGGTCTCTGACCTGCTGACTTTGGGTTCCTCAGCTTCTGTGGTCACATGAGGCTTGTGCCAGAACTTGGGACATTCAGCTTCTGTGATTGCGTGAGCTGTTTGCTATCTCTCTCTCTATCTATTATAAATCTTTCCTTGTACCTACATGTGTTACTGGTTTTGCTTCCCTGGAAAACCCAGCCTAAGACACAACAGAAAAAGTCCTGGACCAGATGGTTTTGTTGGAGAATTCTACCAAACTTTTAGAAAGGAGTTAATTCCAATAATATTGAGCCTATTTCACAGCATACAATGCTGATGTTTCATTGGTTTGAACAGCTTGCTTAATTTTTTCATTTTGCTCTTCTGCAAATACCGAACTGCAAATGCTGTAACACTGGAGAAACTGAAGAGCATTTTGATAGTGTAAAGACAACACTCAATATCTAACCACCAGGTGGGCTCTCTATATAATTCATTTGTACTCAACCTCTGATAGTTTCAGAAAGGCTTCATTATCTGGGAAGTTCTTTGGTTTTTTATTTTGGGAGTTTTCTGGAGCCATGGGTAGATTTTTCTTTAAATGTTTGGCTAGGGTTTCTTGCTTTCAGGACATCTAGAGACTGGGTAGTTTCTCTGATGTTGCCTTAACAGAAGGTGACATGCAGTTCTGAGAAGGAAGTTAATCACCAGCCACCTCTATGTACTTTAGTAACTGGGCCTAGTGGAATCTCTGTGGTAGTAGGCTCCACCTCCTGGTTGGCAAAGATGCAGCCCGACTTATGGAGTCACTGTGGGGCTGTAAGCCGACCTTATGATGTGGATCAGTACAGGATGGAAGAGATGCCGTCTGGCTGCACCTCGGTTATTTCTCCAGGCAGTCTTATCTGACCGCTTCCAAAATCAGTGAGGCTGTGAGGTGTGCAAGCCCTTCCTTCTAACTGACAATGGAGGCACCTTTTCAGTTGTCCCCAGGTGCTGTGATATAGTTCAAAGTAGGGACAGGGTACTGGTCTGCTGTCATCCCCTTCTGGGCCCCACCCATAAGGCTAAAAACAGATTTTCTGCTGGAAAAGGACTGCCTGGCATGGGACTGCCTTCCAGTTTTGCAGTTAGCCCCTGTTGAGGCCTCCAGTTGGGTATTTCTGCCTCCCAGTCAAACAAGATGGTGACCCAGTCCAGCTGTCCCACCCCTGTGAAACAGCAGAATCTGTGGTGGAGGTCCATAAAGAGAGGGTTGGAGAGGCTGTGGTACTCTCAGTCTGGAGCCAGGCTCTCAAAATGTGGCTATTCTACATCAGCACTGCAGCTCAGTGTAACTGCTGGTTAAGCCCATACCCTGCCTGCTGGCCAACAAAAAGAAAAAAGAGTTTAAAATGCCAGTTACCTTCAGTCCATGGGAGCTGGCCAATTCAACAAGAGTGGGAGGGGCTCAGCAAAAGACAAGAATTTTCCCATTCAGTGGCATGTAGTCCAAACTGATAGCCCTATGTCATGTCCTAGGGCTCTCTGGGTGTCAGAAAGCTCCATTTAATTATTAATCCAGGCCTTAGTTTTCAGAGGGAATTAAGGAAATGCATGTCTAATCCACCATTTTAACTCTGCCTCCTATTTCACAGCATAGAAAAGGACAGAATATTCCCAAGTTCTTTGAAGCCAGTGTAACCCTGATACCAAAGCTGGGGAAAGATCCCACAAAAGAAGAAACTTACAGACCTATATCACTCATGAACCTAGATGCAAAAATCTTCACAAAATCCTAGCCAATAGAATTCAACAACATATCCAAAAATAATTGATCCAAAAATAAATCTAGCAAGCTCGATTTATACCAGGGATGCAGGATTGGTTTATCATCAGAGAAACAATTCAGATGATCAACCACATAAATAATACAAAGGATAAGAATCTTCTGATTTTGTCAATTGATGTAGAAAGGCATTTGGCGAAGTCTAACACCCATTCATATTACACACTCTCAGCAAAATAAGAATAGAAGGGAAATTCCTCAATGCAATAAGGGTATCTATGTAAAGCCCACCACGGACATCACCCTGAATGGAGAGAGACTGAGAGAATTTCCCCTGAGAATGAGAACTGGACAAGGATGCCAACTGTCACCACTTCTATTCAACATTGTGCTAGAGGTTCTGGTCAGAGGACTCAGACAAAACAAAGAAAGCAAAGGTATCCATTTTCTTAAAGAAGAAGCAAAGATATCCCTATTTATGGATGATACAATTATATACACAGAGGGTCCTAACAAATCCATAAATAAACTACTGGAACTAACAGAAGAGTTCAGCAAAGTATCAGGATATAAGATAAGCATAATTAAATTAATAGGATTCCTTTATGACTACAAAAGGATCATCAAAGAAGAAATCACCAAATCAATACCATTTACCATAGCTCCGGAAGAGATAAAATACTTAGGAATAAATCTAACCAGAGAAATAAGAGACATATACAGAGAAAATTATAAGACCCAATTGCAAGAAACCAAAAGAGATTACTTAAGTGGAGAAATCTGCTTTGCTCATGGATAGGAAGACTTAACACTGTGAAAAGGTCTGTTTTACCCAAAGCAATCTACATAAACAATGCAATCCCAATACAAATTCCAGTGTCATTTTTTAATTAGTTGGAGAAACAAATGACCAACTTTGTTTGAAAAGGGAAGAAACTCCAGATGAGTAAAGCACTACTGAAGAAGAGGAGCACGGTGGGAGTCCTCAAACTACCTGAATGTAGAAGTTACTACACTGCTACAGTAGTTAAAACAGCTTGGTAATGATACAAAAAGAGACATGTAGACCAAATGAAACAGAATAGAGACCCCATAAATAGCACCATCCTCTTCTGAACAGTTGATATTTAACAAAGACTCAAAGGTCATAAACTGGAATAAAAACAGTCTCTAAAAAATGGTGTTTGAAAATTGTATATCAGTCTACAAAAACCTGAAACAAGGTCCATAGCTAATACCTTACATCAAAACTAACTCAACATGGACCAAAGACCTAAATATCAAACCTAAAACGATACAGATCGTGCAAGCAAAAATAGGATCAATAATGGAGGTTCTAATGCTTTGCTTAGACAGACTACAAAATCTGACCAATAATGCACAAACAACAGAAGAGAAAACAGATAATTGGGAACTGCTAAAAATTGAACACTTATGGTCGTCCAAAGACTTTATCAGGAGTTTAAAGACTACCTACAGAATGGGAAAAAATATTTGGCAACTACGTATTGGATCAATGTCTGATTTCCATAATTTACAGGGTACTGCAAAATATCAACAAGAAAAAAGGCAAATAACCCAACTAAGCAATGAGCAAAGGAGATGGACAGACATTTTACCAAAGAAGATATCTAGGCAGCCAAACATGCATGAGGAAATGCTCACAATCATTAGCTATTAGAGAAATCCATATCAAAACTACAATGAGATACCATCTGACCCCAACAAGGTTGGACATAATGCAAAAAACACAGAACAACAAATGCTGGAGATGGTGTGGAGAGACTAGAACTCTCCTACATTGCTGGTGGGAATCCAAAATGGTACAACCTCTTTTGAAAGCAATTTGGTGCTTTCTTAAAGTTAGAAATATGAACAGCATATGATCTAGCAATCCTATTGCTCTGAATATATCCTATAGAAACAAAGGTGGCCTCAGGAACAGATGTATGCACATGAATGTTTATTGAATACTGTCCACAACAGTGAAAAGATGGAATCAACCTAGGTGCCCATCAACAGATGAATAGATAAACTATGGTACACATACACAATGGAACACTTTGTAATGAGAAATAGCAATGGTGATTTTGGGAAGCGTCTCATACTCTGGTTTCAACTAGAAGACATTATGCTGAGCAAAATCAGTCAGCTGCAAAAGGACAAGTATTGTATGAGACCTCTCTTATAAGGATTTAAAAATGGACTTATGTACAGAGGAAAAGACTCTGATGGCCTCAAGTGCGGGGAGGGAGGCAGAGGGATGTGCATAGATTAGATAATTGACAGGAATTTGTTTAGGTGAAGTGAGTGACAGCACACAGTGGAGAGCAGATCGACATAACTGGACTACACCATAAACTGGAAGGTTTTCTCAACTCAACCCAATCTTTCAAAGGATAGAGTAGCAGGGACGGGGGATCTGAGGGTCATGTTTTCAGAGGACATCAAGGGAAGTTAGCATAGCTAGTCTTTAGCTAAGAGAGTCTTCCGCACTCTATATTGGTAAGTGGCATCTGGGGCCTTAAAAGCTAGTCAGCTGCCATCTGAAGTACATTAAATTGTCCCAACCCATCTGGAACAGATGATGACCCAAAACAGCAAGCCAGCCAAGTGCCACTGAGTCAGATCCGACAGCAAAGACACATGTTAAAACAAGCCTGGGAGACAGAAGGACCCGTATGAACAGGAGACTGTGTCAGCATGAGACCAGAAGACCCAGATGGTGCCTGGCCGCCACCAAAGGCAACTGTGATGGGGAATACCACGTAGAGTCCCTGAGGCAACACGAGAAAAAGAGGTGTACAGTTCAAGAACTCTTCTAAAAGATCCGTACTGTTGGTCTGACAGCCTGGAGGGTCCCCCGGGAACATGGCCCCTAGGCTTACTGCTGGCCCTGACCTGAAACCAGTACTGAGGTCAACTCTTCAGACAAGAATGGACTGGACTGAGGGGCACAATGTGAGCACATGGTGTGTATACTTTATGGTTTTATATATTTATAGAAGGCTATCCTACTAGTTTCTTTCTAGATGGGAGAAAGGAGAGTAGAGAGGAGGGCACAGGTGCTCATTAACAGGATAATAGAAGTATAGAGTGAAAAGGGAGAATGTGCTGTCACAGGGTGAGGAGAGCACATGGAGTTCCAGATAGGCAGGCATGCAAATTGATTTGGATTGTATACTTTCACTGAACCATGTTAAAAAAACAAAACAAAACAAAAAACAACCAAAACAAGAAAAAAACCCCCAAACCCAGAAGCAATCTGAACAAAACAGGAATTTGGCAAAAACACAAAAACAAACAAAAGAAAAACTTCCCAACAGAAAAGGCTGGGATAGCCTTACTGGAGAATTTTAAGAAACTTCCAGAGAAGAGTTAAAACCACTACTACTAAAGGTATTCCAGAGCACAGAAAGAATGGCAAACTTCTCAACTTGTTCTATGAAGCCAGTATAATCCTGATACCAAAACAAGGTAAAGATATCACAAAAGAAGAAAATTACAGACCAGTACCCCTCATGAACTTAGACACAAAAATCCTCAGCAAAACTACAGCCCATAGGAGTCAACAACATACTTAAAAAAAAATTAATTCAACATAAGAAAATGGGATTCATACTGGGTATACTGGGATGGGAAGCCCTAGTTGTGCAATGGTTAAGGGCTTCAGCTGCTAACCGAAAGGTTGGCAGTTGGAATCCACGAGTAGTTCCTCAGAAACTCTATGAAGCAGTTCTACTATGTCCTATATGTTTGCTATCAGTTGGAATTGACTCAATAGCAGGGGCTTTTTTTTTTAACATTACAAAAACAACAATGTAAGTTATAATATAAACAGAAAAACAAAAGACAAGAACCGCATGATCTTATCAACTGATGCAGAAAAAGCATTTGACAAAGTCCAACACCGATTTAAGAAATAAAAACTCACAGCAAAATAGAGATAAAGGAGAATTTCCTCAATATAATAAAGAGCATTTATACAAAGCCAGTAGCAAACATCATCCAAAAGGGAGAGTCTGAAAGTGTTCCCCTTGCAAATGGGAACCAGACAAGAATGCCCTTTAATATCACTCTAATTCAACATTGTGCTGTGTCAGAGAATTAGGCTAGAAAAAGAAAGAAAGGCATCCAGATTTGTAAGGAAGAAGTGAAAGTATCTCTGTTTGCAAACGGTATGATCTTATACACAGCAAACCATAAAGAATCCACAGAAAACCTACTGGAACTAATAGAAGAGTTCAACAAAGTATCAGGATACAAGACAAGTATACAAAAATCACTAGGATTGCCCTATACCAACAAAGAGAACTTCAAAGAGAAAATCGCCAAATCAATACCATTTGCAACAGCCCCCCAAAAGATAAAATACTTAAGAATAAATCTAATTGAAGATGCAAAGGAGCTATAAAAAGAACACTACAAGATACCACAGCAAAAAAACCAAATGGAAAAACATACCTACTCATAGATGGAAAGACTCAACATTGTGAACATATCTATTCTACCCAAGCAATCTGTAGATACAATGCAATCCCAGTCCAAATTCTATGGAGAAACAAATCATTAACTTCATATGGAAAGGAAAGAGGCCCTGGAAAAGTAAAACATTACTAAAAAGGAAAAATAAAGCGAGACTCCCCACACTACCTGATTTTAGAACCTGTTATGATGGTAGTCAGAACAGCCTGGTATTGGTAAAACAGCAGGCACACAGACCAAGGTAACAAAATTGAGAGCCCAGACATAAAATCATCTACCTGTGAGCAGTTGATGTTTGACAAAGGCCAAAAACCCATTCACTGGGGCAAAGACAGTCTCTTTAAGAAATGGTGCTGGCCTAACTGGATATCCATCTGCTAAAAAAATGAAACAAGTCTCATACCCTGCACCATGCACAAAAACTAACTCAAAGTGCATCAAAGACCTAAATGTAAAATCTAGAATGATAAAGATCATGGAAGAAAATAATAGGAACAATGCCAGGAGCCCTAATACTTGGCACAAACAACACAAAACATTACTAACAATTTGGCAACACCAGAAGAGAACAACTAGGAGTTCCCAAAAATCAAATACTTAGGCTCATTCAAAGACTCCACTAAAAGAGTAAAAAGACAACCTACAGAGTCAGGAAAAAATTTTGGCTGTGACAAATCCGATCAGGGTCTAATCTCTAAAACTGATAACACACTACAAAACAACAACAATACAAAGACAAATAACTCAACTGAAAGATGAGCAAAGGATATGAACAGGTATTTGACCAAAGAAGACATTCAGGCAGGTAACAGATACATGACAAAATGCTCACAGTCATTAGGCTTTAGAGAAACGCAAGTCAAAATTACAATGAGATACAATCTCACCCCCAAAAGGATAGCATTAAACTAAAAACCACAGAACAGTAAATGTTGAAGAGATTGTGAAGAGACTAGAACGCTTAAACACTGCTAGTGGGAATGTAAAATGGTACAACCGCTTTGGAATTTGATTTGTTGCTTCTTTAAAAAACCAGAAATAAAAGTACCATCCAATCAAGCAATCCCACTCCTTGGAATACATCCTAGAGGAATAAGAACCATAACATTAACAGATAGAGGTACATCCATATTCATAGAAAATTGTTTATAATACCAGATAGATGGAGGCAACCTACATGCCCATCAGCAGATAACTGGATAAGGGAATCATGGTATATTCACACAATGGAGTACTATGCAATAATAAAGAACAATGATGAATCCAAGAAACGTCTCTTAACACAGATGATTCTGGAAGGCATTATGCTGAGTGAAATTAGTCAGTCGTGAAAGGACAGATATGGTATGAATCCACTTTTATAATAACTTAAGAAATTCTTTAAACACTAAAGGAAACATTCTTTGATGGTTATGAGGATGAGGAGAGATGTTTTCACTGACTAGATAGTAGACAAGAATTATCTGAGGTGACGGGAAGGACAACACACAACACAGGGGAAATCAGCACAACTGGAGTAAATGACATGCTAAGAATTTCTCTTAATATAACCAAACACGTAGAAGAACAGTGTAGAGGGGGTGGGGGTCTGGAGACCATGGTTTCAGGGAACATATAGGTCATTCTGCAAAACAAAATTTATTAAGAAATTATTCTGCATCTCACGTTGGTGAGCAGTATCTACTGTCTTAAAAGCTAACAAGAAACCGTCGTGGCTTAGTGGTTAAGTGCTACAGCTGCTAACCAAAAGGTTAGCAGTTCAAATTTACCAGGTGCTCCTTGCAAACTCGATGGAGCAGTTCTACTCTGACCTATAATAGGGTCACTATGAATCCGAATCAACTCAGCAGCAGTGGATTTGGACCATTTAAGATGGATCAATTTTTTTTCCAATCCACCTGCAGTAAAGGAGAATGAAGAATACCAAAGACTCAAGGAAAATAAATCCCAAGAGACAGAAAGGGCCACAAAAACCAGAGACTCCATCAGCCTGAGAACATAAGAACTGGATGGTGTCTGGACACTGCCAACGACCACCCTGACAGGGAACACAACAGAAAGTGTAACGGAACAGGAGAAAAATTGGGTGTAGAACTCAAACTAAAGTAGAAAGACCAGACTTAATGGTCTGAGTGAGACCGGAAGGGCCCCAGAAAACATGGCCCCTAGATTCTCTGTTACCCCTAAACTAAAGTCATTCCCAAATCCAACTCTTCAGCCAAAGATTAGACTGGGCTATAGGACAAAATGATACTTGTGAGTAGAGTGCTTCTTAGCTCAAGTGGATGTATGAGATTACATGGGTAGCTCCTGTCTGAAGGCAAGGTGAGAGGGTAGAAAGAGCTGGAGCAAGGACTTGGGAAACACAGGGAAGAAAGGAGGAATGTGCTGTTACTTTATGGAGCAAATAGGGTCACATAACAATGTGTGTATAAATTTTTGTATGAGAAACTAACTTGAACTGTAAACTTCCACTTAAAGCACACACACACACACACAAACTCCAAATGAAACATTCTATGGATCACAATGGTTCAACCTGCAAATGATTGTTGAGATGGCAGAAGACCAGGCAGTGTTTAATTCTGTCATGCACGGGGTCACTGTCCTACACTGAATTGCATCCCCCCCAAATAATCTGTCAACTTGGCTAGTCTACGATTCTGGGTATCTTGATTGTTCATCATCTTGTCACCTGATGTGACTTTCCTATGTGTTTTAAATACTGTTTCTATGATGTTGAGGGGATGGGATTAACGATGGTTATGTTAAAGAGACAGGGCTCAATCTACAAGATTAGGTTGTATCTTGAGTCAATCTCCTTTGAGATCTAAAAGAAAGAAAGGAGCGAAGAGCATTTTGAGTGTCTGAGGAAAATGGTGGGGTGGGGAGAACTTCATTTTCTCCAAGTTACAGATCAGATTCTGATTTACAGATAAGATTTTGAAACATTGAGTGTTTAACCAGGATAACGAGTTTAAACCTGGTTAAGCGTTAATGAGTGGCCAAACTATGACTTGAAATTTGGTTTCTGGCCACCAAGTTGTGAATGAATTAATCAACTCTTTGGAAACACTCATTGATTGTATCTTAGGCGATGGGTTAGGTTGCAAGATGAGGAAGCTGCAGTCTTTAGCCTCACGTATTTAACCCAATAGTTCTCTGCATCTTTGATCATAGTGTCCAGAACGCAGCAGGAGATGACAGACCAGTGTAACCCTGTGGGCTTCCACTACCTTATCCTGATTCTTTGCCCTCATGATGGCTGCAAGGTACAGCCGGATTGGTCTGATATTTCATGCTAATCAGGACAACCATTAGGGTGAGACAAAAAAATGCCCACTTAGAAAGTATGTAATTCTCAGAAAGTATGCATCTTAGAATAATATACTTTAAGTAACACACTTTCAGGCCTCCTGTCTTGTCCTGTTCCAAAGAACATTTCACACAATTGCACACATTATTAGAAAGAAGTACAAGTCTGAATGTTGTCGTTTGACTTCAGAGTTGTCAACAGCTTTCTACCTGGTAAAGTGGAAGTGACAACGAGGCCTCCCGCTTGTTGGTTCTTCCCTGTGTTCTAAATTTGAATTAGTCATCAATATTTACAAACAGGGAGAGTGGCATCCAGTTCAGATTATCTCCCTGAGGCCTTCCCTGATCCTTGAGGTTGGCTAATGATCTCTTCATGATCTCACAGCTGTGTATGTCCCCTCTAACCCATGATACTGAAATAATCTCTTTGTCCAGCTATCTCCTTCTGATTGGGAAGCTTCCTGAAGCCAAGCCTACCACCTAAGCTTTTATACCTCCACGTCTAGTCCAGTGCCAGGCCCTTGGGGCAGGGGTCACAAGAATTTAGTTGCCGGGAGCCGGTCCCAACACTTTGTAGGGTCCCGCACGGAGGGAGGGAGAGGCGCGGCGGGAAATGAATCAAGGAGACAGGAGAGACTTTTCTGGTTTAAGGCAGCCCGACCCAGAGAGCAAGAGAGAAGGCTGTCAGTCTTTATTGTTTTTATAGTAAGAGTGACGTGAATTTTACCCTGCCCACTGACCACACAATCTATTGGCTAGTTTAAAACCAAAACCTCGTGGTTGGCAAATTTGAAACCAAAAACCTCGTGGTCTTGAGGTGATGTAATTTTTTTACCCTGCCACATGAGCTATTAGTTAACTGAAACCTGGTGATCCTTTTAACTGTCAAGGCTTTTTAGATAATGGCCTAAGGATGCCTCGAGCTCAATCAGCCCTACTTATACCTCAAGGTTAAAAGGTCCACGAGGAAGGGTCTAAAGTTTATGATCTCTATTTGTTCCTACTTTGCTCTTTATTTTATCTCCTCCTGCGGGGATAGTAAACATCTACCGTCCCCCACCCTATGTCCTTCTCAAGCTGTTCTAAAGAGGGTAATTCCTTTCACATGGGTGGGGATGTGCAGTTGGGGGAAGTCAGCAGGGGTTGGGCCGGCCTCGCTGCTCTCAAAGCTGGCTGTGTTAGAGATCATTCCTCTGAGCTCTTTTTCCTCAGAAAATTCCTGTACAGGTTTTCCCGATATTATTTCATAGACCAAGGGGGTAGTAAAGGGCCCCTCTCAGAAGGCATCTCCCCTGATCCTTGTGCCAGGAGAGGAGGGGGTATCTTTCTGAAGAAAATTTGATTAGGAAGACAAATAATATCAAGGGCAGTAGGCTAAAAAACATGTCACAGGTGAGATGCTTCAGCCCGTCATTTGCAGGGGCTCGTGACTTTGTCTACAAGGCTGATGGCGGACCTCCGCATTTAGTCAAAGACCCTGAGCCTGAACATCTTCAGTGGAAATGCTATTGGAATCCAGAAATGGAAACTTCTTTGGAGCCCAAATCTCTCTTTCCTGGATTTTCATCATCTTTGCCCTAGCATGGCCATTCCAACAGCTTGTGGCTGTGAAGGAAAAATCACTAGCATGGATATATTGGTTTTTAAGTGGAGATAACTTCTAAACAATGGACTCTTCTTGCCTTTGCACACATGTAAGAGGCAGAGGTGGGAAGGCAGGGGATCACTGAGTTCTTCTGTACCCTCGGGCAATGCTAGGTCTACGCCATCCATTTCTCAGGAACACTGTTTTTGGCAATTTTGGTAAGGGAACCAATTCAAGGATGCTGGCCTGAGGCTAGGATTGGCTCAGAACTATAATTGCTCATTGCAATGATTAATAATTGCCAACTATTTAGATATGGAGTAATTAATTCACCGTTAGTGAGTAGTGGTACTTAGTGAGGAATTAAATACCTTGCCTAGGGCCATCCTTAGAATAAGGGCAAGGAACAGGTTAGACTAAGTTAACAAACAGTGCATGATGATATCATTGCTAAGTCTTGTTGAAAATGTTATTAGTGACATGCTACAAAGTCCTCTGAAGGCTTCAAGGGAGAAACTGATAGCAAATAGATTTTTCCTGGACAGTGTGAGTTCTGTAGCTGAGTTGGTTTTCTTCTCATATTAATTGCTGGAGGAGTCAGAGCCAGATGTGTGACTTTCTCATTTAGGTCTTTAAGGCATTAACTTGTGAGTTTCTTACTCTTTTTTTGTTTGCCTTTCTACGTAATAAAACAACAACACTTACCTACCTGTCTCTTTTACAAAGCTACCAAATAATAACAACAACAATAAAAAAAAAAAAAACCACATACCAAACCCACTGCTGTCAACTCATAGTGAGCCTATAGGACAGATTAGAACCTCCTCACAGGATCTCCAAGGAGTGCCTGGTGGATTTGAACTACCAGCCTTTTAGGTAGCAGCTGTAGCACTTTAACCACTGTGCCAGCACGATTTCATTTACAAGAATAGTACAAATTATGTATAGAAAATATAGAAACATGAACAAACATGCAAGTTGTCAAAACCATTCAGTCAGTCAGAGAAAACCACCATTTATGTTTTGGTGTATTTCCCCCCTTTGCTTGCACCATGGTATACATATATATTTTACAAAACGAGTTCATACCACAGCATTGTTTTAGAAACATTCTTCCCCTCACCTCTACTTCACATGTCACGCGTATCATTCTATGTGATGAAGTATCTTTGGTCTTATGGATGTCCTGTAATTCATTCAACCAGTGTAGGAGTTGTGACACACACCCTTGTAGCTGAATGTTTGTATACATATTAATTATTCATTCAGTTAAAACTCTTAGACATACTCCTGGCTTTTAATTTATGTTATCTTGCTTTATGTAATGCATCCTAGTGAACACCCTAAGTACATTTTGGAACAAGGAGAGATATAATTAAGGAAAAGTCAGACTGGACTGATCTTTTGTCCTTGGCTTATAAAGACCTTCCACCAAGCAACGAGTATTAACAAAACCACTTTTACAATAAATTCTTCTCTGTGGACTCAGGATACAAAGATAAGAGATGGTCTCTGCCCTCAAGGAGTTTAAATTCTACTTGGAGAAACAGATGAGCTATAAAAAATGCACAAGGTTATAAAACTATACCTTGAATAAAAGATTGTATCAACAACTGCTTAAAATAGCATCTGAAAACTGCCGAAGGCAACAACTCATGTAGCAGCTGATACATTCAGCCAAAAACGCAGGTGTCAAATGTCGTCTGCTGAATGCTGCGGCCTCAGCAGTGATTAAGACCCATGTTTTGCACTTAAGGAATTCTTGGTCTAAAGAGAGAGAATAGGGTTTCTTTGTTGGCCTTCTTTTCTCTGACTAGGCGCTTCTTTGCACTGGGACCCCCAGTCTGAAGGACATGCTGTGCTCCTGGAACTGCTTGTTGGGAGGTATGAGATCTCCACATCTCTCTGCCCGCTTCTGATTGCCTTAACACACAATACAATCTTACAGATTGAGTTCTGTGGCACCAACACAACTGCTGCCCATCTTCCCTCACTGACATCATATAGAAAGAATTTACAACATGTAGGAAAATCACACAATATCTGGAATCATGGTCCAGACAAATTTATACACACAAATTTGAGGGGACACAATTTAATCCATGGTAGCCAGTGAGGTAGGAGACACACAAGATTTTAGGAAAGCATGGAGACTGCACTCACAAAGGGGGAAAAACTCATGGCGAGTGTAAGTGTGTGAGAGTAGAACTGAGCCTCGTGGCTTTCAGTGGTATATTTTTCAGAAGTAGAATGCTAGGTCTTCCTTCTGACATGCCTCTAGATAGACTTGAGCTGCTAACCTTTTGATTAGCAGCTGAGTGTATTTACGATCTGCAATACTCCAAACCCCAAAACCCATTGCTGGAGAGTTAAATTCAAATTACGGTGATCCTAAATGACAGAGTGGAATCACCTGTGGAGTTTCCAAGCCTGTAAATCTTTCTAGAAGGAGACGGCTACATCTTTCTCCCATGGAGTAGCTGGTGGGTTTGAACTGCAGACCTTTTGGTTAGCAGCTAAGGGCTTAACCACAAGTCCTCCTTTGCACTACCCAAACCCCCAAAACGAAACCTCTGCTATTGAGTCGATTCTGACTCACAGTGACCCTATAGGACAGAGTAAAACTTCTCCACAGGGTTTCCAAGGAGTACCTGGTGGATTCAGCTAGCTTTTGGCTAGCTGACATAGGACTTACCCCCTGTGCTACCAGGGGCTCCCTAAAGAGGAAAACAGCAAACTCTCAAAAACAAAAGTCCCCCAAACAACAAAATGACCCCATGTATGTCAGAGTAGAACTGTTCCATCGGGTTTTCTTGCCTGTAATCTTTATGGAAGTAGATCACCAAGCATTTCTTCTGCTGGGGAAGTTCGCACCGCCAACCATTAAGTCACTCAAACCAAAATCGAACTCATTGCTGCTGAGTGGATTTTGATTCATGGAACTGCCCTATAGAGTTTCTGAGGCTGTTATCTTCAGAGAAGCAGACTGCCACGTTTTTCTGCCATGGAGCAGCTAGTGCACTGGAACCATCAACCTTTCAGTTAACAGTCCAGTGTCTAACCACTGCACTACCAGGGCTCCTTTTAGGTTAAAAACAAACAAAAAAACCCAAAACATTACCATTGAGTTGAATTTAACTCTTAGTGACATTATTAGGCCAGACTAAAACATCCCCATAGGGTTTCCAAGGAGTGCCTCATAGATTTGAACTGCCCACCTTTGGTTAGCACCTGTAGCTCTTAGCATTGTGCCACCAGGATTTCCTGTTTGGTGTAAACTGCCCTTGATTTATTTTCCCCCAAATTCTGAGTTTTAGAGAGATTTGAATCATTAAGGATGGTCCCTACCAACAGTAGCACAGCACAATGGAGTTCCTAAAATAAAATTATCTCCAGGTGACCTGTACTAATGATTAGATTCAATCCAACGAGTTCAGAATTCACAAAGATTGACCGGTTTTGGCACAGGAAAGTGGCTGGTGATGTAAACTCCCAAGGACACAGCCATCATGGCACAAGGGGTGTATGCTGGTGAGCAATGGAAGTGCTCAAGTCTAAAGGAAACAAAAACAAAACAAAACAATAACATTAAAACTCCAAATAAGACAGACATGAGCTTCAGCAAGCAGTGGAAATGGCAAGGACATCTCCACAGTCAACACTCCATTTACAAGCACTGGTGAAGGACCAGTCTGCAACAGCACCCTGTGTGTTAATTAGATTCAATGCCCAAAGTTAACTTTTTAATAGCAGTTTCTCTGAAGAGCAGTAACTCCTTTTAGACTCAAAAGACTCTTGGTTTATTGCCCAGTTGTGCATGTGGAAAGATGTCTCAAAGAACACTAGGGAGCACTGAGCATCCAATAAAGATGATGGAAAAATTTCGGAAACAAATAGTGATGATGATTGTATGACGTGATTAATGTAATTAAGGCCACTGAATTGTACATGTAAAAAATGTTGAGGGCCATGTCTTGTCATTTGCTTCCAAAGACTGCCAGGAGTGTGAGCTATGGTAGATGCTAGTTGAGGAACATGGTCCTTTTTAAAAAGGAGAGTGGTTTTTGTATTTCAAGTATATTTCTTGAAGGTGGGGCCAAGATGGCAGACTAGACACATGCATCCTTGATTCCCTCTGAGAACTAAGGCCTAAAAACATAAATGAATGGAGCAGTGTGGACATTCTCGGAGACCCAAGATCTGGCATAGGGTTGTGCGGTTGGACTGGGTAGCAGGAAGGGGTAAACTACCTCTGTTGGAGGTGAGACAGTGTCACACCTGCTGGTGCATTGCTTAAGGGGATTGCAGGCACGGATGCCTTATTTGTTAACCAGGTGGCCGGGACTGGGACTGCCGAGCCTGTGAGCCTGGACACACACCAGCTGAACTGCAGTACTTAAGTAAACAGCATATCCCACAGCAGAGAGACTATGCTTAGGATAGCGAGATTTAGACGGCCCACCAAGGGTGGCAGACTGAGGGTGCTGGTGCCCATCTCCCATCTCTTTCCACAGCTGTGCCATGAATGCATCTGACCCACCATAGCAGAGGAGACTCAGGTGGGACATCATCTCAGACAGCCAAGAGGCAGAGTTAGACACACCTGAGGTCGTACCTGGGGCTAATTCCCACGCTGAGCAACAATGCCTGTCTGGATAGGCTGAAAAGGTGTTTTATGACAATCGTACCTAGAGAACCTGGTGGGGGTTGGTTGCGCAATGTGGCAGTGCCCTAACTCCTCTCTTACTTGAGCTACATCATATTATCTGGGGATGGCCTACAAGGTGCTATCTTTGTCAGCCAGAAGGTGGGGTCTGCCACCCCTGAGGGCCTAACTGCTTTTGGCTGTGGCTGTGGCCAACCCCTCTCAGCAGAAAGGCAGCTGCTATGACAGGAGTGACTAGAGATAGTAGCAGTAACTGGCACCTGAGTGTGGTGGTGCTGCTTCCACCACCCTTTACTGAGCCACATCATAGAGTTGACTGATGCCCACCCCCCAGAGACTCCAAGTAGGGTGCTGTCTTCACCAGCTAGGAGGTGGGGTCTGCCACCCCTGAGGTCCCAGCTGGGGCCAGTCCGTAAGCTGAGCAGCATTGCAAATCTTGACATAATCTATATTGCCACAAGAGCTGTACGTAAGTCAGCTGCAGCTACAGAGCACAATGACAGCTAGCGATCAAATCTAGCAGTGCACTTACTCACTCCCTTCTTAGAATTATGCTACTGTTCCCGTAAGTGTAATACTGGAAAAACTGAACAGCTTCTTCATGGCATGAAGTTAACAATCCATATTTAATCATTTAAAAAAGCAGACCACCATGGCTTGGAAAACTCCCAAAATAAAGAATAAACACTTCCCAGGTGAAGAAACCTCTCTAAAATTATCAGAGGTAGAATATAAAAGAATTATGTATAGAGCCCTTCTAGAGATTAAACAAAATGCCGTAGAATGAAATGAAAAATTAAATAAGCTGTGGTGAACTGCTAGAACACCAACTATCTGATATCCAGTAGATCAATAATAAATTACAGAATTAGACAATTCAATGCAAAGCCAAAAGAGCAAGATAGAAGAAACAGAATACAGAATTAATGAGCGTGAAGATAAAGCAACTGACACCAGCATTTATGAGGAAAAATCAGATAAAAGAAATAAGTAGAATGAAGAAGCATTAACATGCTTATGGGACTCTATTAAGAGGAATAATTTATGAATAATCAGAATTCCTGAACAAGGGGGATAGTAGAAAATACAGACAGGATTGTTGAAGAGCTGCTGACAGAAAACTTTCCTGACATCATGAAACAAGAAAACATAGACAGTCAAGATGGTTATTGAGCATCACAAAAATCAGCCCCCCCAATACACCAAGACATATCATAATCAGTTTTACTAAAATGAAGCATAAAGAGAAGCTCTAAAGGCAGTGAAACTTAAAACATAACTAATGTACAAAGGGAAGACCTGTAGGCTTTCATCTGACTTCTTGGCAGAAATGACGTTGGCAAGAAGACAGCAGGATGACACACATAATGCCTTGAAGAAGAAAAACTTCCAACCAAGAATTATATGTACTGCAAAACTGTCAAATATGAAGGTGACAAAGGTGACATTAAGACGTTTGCAGTAAAACAGAAGCTTAGAGTCTTTGCAAAAACCAAACCCAAACTACAAGAAATACTGAAGGAAGCTCTTTGTTTAGAAAAACAAAAACAGTGAATGTATACTTAAGGATGCAATGCAGGACACAACATTCAGAATTCTATTCATCTAGGGAAGTTACAAAGCTCAATCAAAGCTAAAATACTAAAAGAAGGGAACCAGTGATCTTAACACAAAAACTATGACATCATCACAACACAAAGAGGGATATATTACAGTAGTTATAACCCTTTCAGATGGAGGGGAGATTAAGAAGATACACAGCAGTTAAAGACTGATTTAAACTTTGAACATTGAGGGGGATCAAAGAGGTAGCCACAAAGAAAACTAACAATGAGACATATCAAAACAAGAAACATAATACAAGAGTCTCAACAAACACAAAACCAACACTGAAAAAGATGAAATGTAAACCCATAAAAAAAAAATGACCTCAAACAGAATACTAAGAGGAACAAAGAAAACATCAACAACACAAAACTAAAGGCACCAAAATGACAGCACTAAACACATACCTATTGATAATTACACTGGTTGTAAATGGATTAAATGGCCCATTAAAAGAGGCAGAGAGTAACAGCTTGGATTAAAAACCACTATCTGTCTTTATGTTGCTTACAAGAAATACAACTTAGACTCAAAGGTATGAACAAACTGAAAATCACAGGATGGAAAAGTACATACCAAGCTAACTACATACAAGGAAAGCAGGAAAGGCAATACTAATCTCATATAAAACAGATTTTAATGTAAGATCCACCACTGTGGACAAGGGTGGTGACTATTTATTGCTGAAAGTTTCAGTACATAAGCAGGATATAACTATATTAAATATTTATGCACCCAATACTAAAGTATCTAAATACATTGAACAAATGCTGACATCACTGAAAAATGAGATAGTAGTAGAGACTTGAACACTCCACTTTGAGTAAAGGACAGATCATCCAGAAAGCTTAGTAAAGATACAGAAGATCTTATTGTGACAATCAACCCACTAGACCTCATTGATACATACAGAACTTTTTACCCAACATCTTCTTTTCCAATGCAAATGGAACTTTCTCCAGAATAGACCATGTTTTAGGTCATAAAGCTAGTCTCAACAAAATCCAAACCATAGATGTATTGCAAAGCATCTTCTCAGACCATAAAGCCATGAAAGTTGAAATTAACAGCAGTAAAAACATAGGCAGAATTGGAAATTGAACAAAACCTTGCTCAAAGTCCCCTGGGTTATAGAAGAAATCAAAGACACAATGAACAAATCTTTGGAATCAAATGAAAATGAGAACACATCGTACCAGAACCTGTGGGATACAGCAAAAGCAGTGCTCAGAGGTCAATTTATCTCTATAAAAGCATATTTCCAGAATGAAGAAAGGGCCCAAATCAAAGAACTAACCCAACAACTTGAACAAGGAGGAAGACAGCAATAAAAGAATCTCTCGGATGCCAGAAGAAAACAGTTAAGGATTAGAGCAGAACTAAATGAATTAGAGAATAAAAAAAACAATAGAAAGAACTAACAAAACCAAAAAGCTATTTTTTTGAAAAGATCAACAAAATTTATAAACCATTGGTCAACTTTACAAAAGAAAAACAAGACAGGAAACTAACAACCTGTATAAGAAATGGGATGAGAGATGTCATAACAGATCAACTGAAATCAAGAATATCTTAACAGAATACTATGAAAACCTGTGTTCTAACAGATTTGAAAACCTAGAGGAAACAAATTTCTAGATTCATATTACCTACCAAAATTACCAAAAGGGAAAGTAGAACAACTTAACAAACGTATCAAAAAAGAAGAGATTGAAAAAATAATAAAAAAAACTACCAACCAAAAAAGTCCTGGCCCAGACGGCTTCACTGGAGAATTCTACCAAACTTTCAGAGGGGAGTTAACTCCAATACTACTGAGGCTGTTTCACAGTAGAAAAGGACAGAAAACTCCCAAATTCATCCTAAGAAGCCGGCATAGTCCTGATACCAAAGCCAAGGAAAGATGCCACAAAAAAAGAAAAGTACAGACCAGTATCACTCAAGAACCTAGACACAAAAATCTTCAACAAAATTCTGGCCAACAGAATTCAACAACATATCAAAAAAATTCATCATGACCAAGTTGTATTCATACCACGAATGCACAGCTATTCAACATCAGAAAAACAATTAATGTAGTCAACCACATAAATAACACAAAAGATAAGAATCATCTGATTTTGTCACTTGATGCAGAAAAGGCATTCAACAAAGTCCAACACCCATTCATGTTAAAAGCTTTCAGCAGAAAAGAATAGAAGGGAAATTCCTGTGTGCAACAAAGGGCAACTACACCAAGCCCACTGCCCACATCATGCTGAATGGACAGACACTGAAAGAATTCCCCCTGAGAACAGGAAATAAACAAGGATTCCCACTGTCACTACTTCTATTTAACATTGTGCTAGAGGTTCTAGCTAGAGTGATTTAGATAAGACAAAAAAATAAAGGGCATCTGCAACAACAAAGAAGAAATAAAAATATCTCTGTTTGCAGATGATGTGATCCTATACACACAGAACCCTAAACAATCCATAAATAAACTATTGGGACTAATAGAAGAGTTCAGCAAAGTATCAGGATATAAGATGAATATAAGTAAATAAGTAAGATTCCTTTACACCAACAAAGAGATCATCAAAGAGGAAATCACCAAGTCAATACCATTTACTACAGCCCCAAGAAGATAAAATACTTGGGAATAAATCTAACAACAGAAATAGGAGACCTATACAGAGAAAACTGTAAGACCTTAGTCCAAGAAACCAAAAGTGACTTACATAAACAGAGAAACTTACCTTGCTCATGCTTAGGAAGACTTAACATTGTGAAAAGGTCTGTTTTACCCAAAGCAATCTACATATACAATACAACCCCAATACAAATTCCAGTGTCATTTTTTAATTAGCTGGAGAAATAAATGACCAACTTTGTTTGGAAAGGGAACAAACTCCAGATAAGTAAAGCACTGCTGAAGAAGAGGAACACAAGGGGAGGCCTCACACTACCAGAGCTCATAACCTACTGCACTGCCATCGTAGTCAAAACAGCCAGGCACTGATACAAAGAGACATGTACACCAATGGAGCAGAATTGAGACCCCAGAAATATCACCATCCTCTTATGAACAGTTGATGTTCGACAAAGGCCCAAAGTCTTAAACTGGTGTTAAAAACAGTCTCTTTAACAAATGGTTTTCAGTTCAAATCTGCCAGGTGCTCCTTGGAAACTCTATGGGGCAGCTCTCCTCTGACCTATTAGGGTTGCTATGAGTTAGAACTGACTCGACGGCACTGCAGGGGTTTAACAAGTGGTGTTGGCAAAATTAGATATTCATCTGCAAAAGACTGAAACAAGACCTATATCTCACACTTACACAAAAACTAACTCAAAATGGATCAGAGACCTAAATATCAAACCTAAAATGATAAAGATCAGGCAAGAAAAAATAGAGACAACAATAGAAGTTCTAATACATGGCTTAGAAAGACTATAAAATCTGACCAACAATACATGAACAACAGAAAACAAAATAGATAAGTGGGAACTACTATGAATCAAACACTTATGATCATCCAAAGACTTTATCAAGAGAGTTAAAAGACTACCTACAGAATCAGAAAAAATACTGGGCAACTATGTATCGTATCAATGTCTGTTTTCCATAATCTACAAGGTATTGCAAAATGTCAACAAGAAAAAGGTTAATAACTGAAGCACTGGGCAAAGGAGTTGGACAGATACTTCACCAAAGAAGACATCCAGGCAGCCAAAAGACACATGAGGAAATGCTCACAATCATTAGCTATTTGAGAAATTGAAATCAGAACTACCATGAGATATCACCTCACCCCAACAAGGCTGGCCATAATCTCAAAACCATAAAACAACAAATGTTGAAGAGGCTGTGGGGAGACTGGAGCTCTCTTACACTGCTGGTGGGGATGCAAAATGGTACAACCTCTTTTGAAAGCAATTTGGCTCTTCCTTAAAAAGCTAGAAATAGAAATACCACATGATTCAGCAATCCCACTTCTTGGAATATATCTCACAGAAATTAAGTCAGTCACACAAACAGATACATGCACGTGAATGTTTATTGTAGAATTGTCCACAATAACAAAAAGATGGAACAACCTAGGTGCTCTTAACAGATGAAGAGATAAACAAACTATGGTACATATACTCAATGGAACATTATGCAATGATAAAGAACAATGATGATTTTAGAAAGCATCTCATACCCTGGTTTCAACTTGAAGACATTATTCTAAGTGAAATCAGTCAGCAACCAAAGGGCAAGTATTGTATGAGACCTCAGCTCTAAGGAATTAAAAATAGACTTATGTAAAGAAGAAAAGACTCTTTGATGGCTGCAACGGTGGGGAGGGAGGGAGAGGGTTGGTCACAGATTAGATAGCAGTAGGAATTTGGTTAGGTGAAAGCAGTGACACATGCAGTAGAGAGCAGACCAACATAGCTGGACTGTACCACAAACTGAAGTTTTTTAAACTCAATCCAATATTTCAAAGGATAGAGTAGCAGAGATGGGGCTCTGTGGACCACGTTTTCAGAGGACATTAAGATCAGTTGGCATAAGACTCTTTTGATAAGGGTGTCTTCTGCAACTGCTATTGGTGAGTGGCGTCTAGGGTCTTAAACACTAGCAGGCTGCCATCTGAGGTACACCATATGGTCCCAACTCATCTGAACAGAGGATGACAGAGAACAACAAAGACATGGTGAAAAAGAGCCCAGGAAACAGAAGGACCTATATGAATGGGAGACTGTATCAACACGAGATCAGAAGAACCAGATGGTGTCTGGCCACCACGAATGGAGGCAACACAAGAAAAAGAGGTGTGCAGCTCAAGAACTCTACTAAAAGACCAGTACTGATGGCCTGACTATCTGGAGGGTCCCTTGGGAACATGGCCCCCAGACCTGCTGCTGGCTCTGACTAGAGACCAGTACTAAGGTCAACTCTTCAGATAAGAGTGGAGTGGACTCAGGGACAAAGCGAGACCATATGGGGTGTGTTCTTCGTGGTTCTATACATTTAGGGGAGGCTGTCCTACTGGTTTCTTTCTAGACAGGAGCTAAGTGGGTGGAGAGGAGGGGCCAGGTTCTTGTTAAGAGGATGCTAGAAATAGGGAGTGAAAAGGAGAAGTGTGCTGTCACTGGGTGAGGAGAGCAGATGGAGCTGCAGATAGGTGGGCGTCCAGAATTGATTTGGGTTGTATACTTTCACTTAGTCACAATAAAGTTGAAATGGCAAATGTTTTGATATATATGTACTTACCACAATTAAAAAAAGTGAGCCAAATTTATCTATTTAAAAAGTGTATATGTACTTAATGTCCTACTACTAAAGCAGAGCTGGGACATCAGAGATTAACTAGAAAATAAACAAATAAACAAAGAGAAACAAAATTAAAAAGATGTGATCATATTTGAATCTCAAGTTTATAGAACAGATCACAGCAGTACCACGCGCAGTGGTTACTTTTAGCCTAGGTCTATCTAACTGAGTCTGTATTCTTAAGCACTCTTCAGCAGTGCTCCAAGTGTGGTTCCCTGACCAGAAACATTAGCATCATCTGAGAACTTGTTAAAAATGCAAATTCTCAGCCATTCTTAAAACCTACTGAATCAGAAATTACAGGAGTGTGACCTGATGATCCGTGTTTTCACAAGTTGTCCAGCTGATGCATGTTCAAGTTCAGGAACTGTTGCCTACTGCTCCCCTCCCCACCTTCATCTTCTTTTTTTATTTTTATTTTTATTTTTATTTAACATAACAGTGAAAATGTACATTCCCGTATAAATTTACATGCCCACCTATATGCAGCTTCCACTGCTCTCCCTGTCCGGTGACTGCACACTATTCCTCTCTGCTCCACACATGTCTCATCCTCCCAACAGCCTCCTTTCCCCTCCTCTCCATCCACTCCCCTTGCTCCAGCCAGAGGTCAGCAAGATGATATCCTATAGATGTACAGAACCATGAAGTGCTTCCAATATATGGTCACTCTGCATTGCCAAGTCCAATCCATTCCTGTCCAAAGAGTGGACCTTTGTTATAATTTATGGGAAAGGGCAGCATCAGGGCTGGGGGCTGCGGAGGTCCGCCATCAGCCTTGTAGACAAAGTCACGAGCTCCTGCAAATGATGGGCTGAAGCATCTCACCTGTGACATGTTTTTTAGCCTACTGTCCTTGATATTAATTGGCTGCCTAATTAAATTTTCTTCAAAAAGATACCCCCTCCTCTCCTGGCACAAGGATCAGGGGAGATGCCTTCTGAGAGGGGCCCTCTACTACCCCCTTGGTTTATGAAATAATATTGGGAAAACCTGTACAGGAATTTCTGGAGAAAGAGCTCAGAGGAATGATTTCTAACACAGCCAGCTTGAGAGCAGCAAGGCCAGCCCAACCTCTGCTGACTTCCCCCAACTGCACATCCCCACCCATGTGAAAGGAATTGTCCTCTTTAGAACAGCTTGAGAAGGACATAGGGTGGGGGACGGTAGATGTTTACTATCCCCGCAGGAGGAGATAAAGAGCAAAGTAGGAACAAATAGAGATCATAAACTTTAGACCCTTCCTCGTGAACCTTTTAACCTTGAGGTATAAGTAGGGCTGATTGAGCTCGAGGCATCCTTAGGCCATTATCTAAAAAGCTTTGACAGTTAAAAGGATCACCAGGTTTCAGTTAACTGATAGCTCATGTGGCAGGGTAAAAAATTACATCACCACGAGGATTTTCGTTTCAAATTTGCCAACCACGAGGTTTTTGTTTTTGAATTAGCCAATAGATTGTATGGTCAGTGGGCAGGGTAAAATTCACGTCACTCTTACTATAAAAACAATAAAGACAGACAGCCTTCTCTCTTGCTCTCTGGGTCGGGCTGCCTTAAACCAGAAAAGTCTTTTCTGTCTCCTTGATTCATTTCCCGCCGCGCCTCTCCCTCCCTCCGTGTGGGACCCTGTAAAGTGTCGGGGCTGGCCCCCGGCAGGGGGCCATGTTCTCAGAGGAACCCCAAAACTGCTGGACCATCAATTGAGGTCTTTTAGTGGAGATCTCATGATGCACCCCTTTTTATTCTTGTGTTGCCAGTGAGACTCCTCTCTGTAAGCTCCATTGTGGC
This sequence comes from Heterohyrax brucei, assembly GCA_028571685.1. Classification (NCBI taxonomy): domain Eukaryota; kingdom Metazoa; phylum Chordata; class Mammalia; order Hyracoidea; family Procaviidae; genus Heterohyrax; species Heterohyrax brucei. Next base: position 58,390,571 of record CM053158.1, on the reverse strand, counting down.
TATCACTGGTGGTGGCCGGGCACCATCCGGTTCTTCCAGTCCCAAGTCGATGTAGGCACCCACTCTTGTGGGTCTCTCTGTCTTCTCGGTTGTCTTTACCGCATGTCATGTTGGTCCTCGGTGAGCATCCGTTCCTGCTGAGTTGGGACCATTTGCTGTGTCCTTGGATGGCAGCTTGGCAGCTTTGAAGACCCAAGATGCCACACACCAATGTGGGGTGCAGAGAGCTCTCTTAGCAAAACGCTAGTTGTGCCAATCTACCTTCATCTTCTTTTATCACTATACCTGTGCCTCGGCTGGCTCTGGAAATTAATACACTAGCTGAGAAATTTATGTTGATTAAGAGGTTAGAGGAAAGAACACCAAAGTCTTTACTAAACAGCCACGGTTTTAGGTGGGTATTGAATGCTAGTAAAAGTTGACCAGATAGAAGAGACAGGAGGATAACTTAGGTGCAGAAGGAGTGTGGCAATCTCCTCAACAGAGGAATGGAGAAGGCAAGATACAAAGCAGGAAGCCAACTGTGGTGCTGATGAAGAATACTGACTACACCGTCAAATGTTGGAAGAACAAACAAATCAGTCTTAAAGGAAATGCAACCAGAACATTCCTTAGAAGTGAAGATGGCAAGACTTGGTCTTCCTTACTTTGGACATGGTATCAGTAAAGACTAATCACTGGAAAAGGACATCATGTTTGGTGTTTAGTCATCTAGTGCTGCTCTTACAGAGATACAAGTGGATGGCTTTAACAAAGGAAAATTTATTCTTACACAGTCCAGTAGGTTACAAGTCTGAATTCAGGGTGTCTGCTCCAAGGGAAAAATTTTCCTCTGTCAATTCCAGAGAAAAGTCCTTGTGCTGCATCAGTCTTTGGTCAGGGAGCATCTTGGCTCTGGAAACTCAGGTCTGAAGGATGCGCTCTTCTCTTGGTTCTGCTTTCTTGATGGTGTAAGGAAGTAATTTTCTACTTGCTTCCCTTTCTTTTTTAATCTCTTGTAGGATAAAAGAGTAAAGGGTGGTACAAGCCACACTCCAGGGACAGTCTCTTTACAATGGAGTAAGGAGGTGACCTTAGGAAGGGACTTACGGTCCCATCCTAATCCTCTTTAACACACAGTATAGGAAAATCACAAAATGAAGGACAATGATAAAATATTGAGAATCATGGCCCAGCCAAGTGGCTACATTTGGGGGGGATACAGCTCAATCCATGACATTTGGTAAAGTAGAGGGAAAACAAGGGCCCTTCAGTCTACTCATCGAGATGAACTGACGTAAGAACCACAACTCAAAATTACCAAGAATTATGAAAATGGCTCAGGGCTGGGCAGTGTTCTGTTCTGTTACACACACAGCTGCATGAGGGGGAGCTAAGTGATGGAAATAACGCAATCTTATTTCACATCCCACTAATGATTGGCTTATATGAATAATTTGAAAAACACTGTGTGAGAACGTACTACTTTACAAAGCAAAAGTCAACCAAAGGGAAATAGAAACAACAGATGTTGGGACAGATAGTATTTAAATACATAATTATTGGGAGCAGGTGAGAAGCGCTACAGAGCTTGAAACTGAAGGAGAGAGAAAGACGGAGAATGGAGAGAGAGCTCAAGAGCAAGCAAACTGTGAGGGTTCAAATTACCCTTGAAGGTTTCCAAGAGGAGCAGGAAGACACAGCTTCAAGCCTTGAGAACTGCATTGGATTTAGAGATTAAAAACAAACAAAAAAGTGAGGACATGTCTACCAAACATTTCAACAATCTCCAAACTCTGAAGGATTAAAGCCAGAAACTATCAAATCTCAGTATCCTCATGTGTGAGATGGAACAGCAATTGTACTTATCTGAAAAGGTTACTGTGAGTCTAGAATGATATAATGCAGGACCATGGTTTATCTAGCATAGCCTAAAAGAAATAATGCGAGCCATATAAATAAGTTAAAATTTCCTAGTAGCCATGTTAAAAAAGTAACAAGTGACATTATTTTAAATATATTTTATCCAACCCAGTATGTCCAAAATAGTATAATTTCAATATGCAATCAATCAAAAACTAATAGTATATTATATATAATAACTATATTTTTCATACCATGTCTTTGAAATCCCGGGAATACTTTTCACTTACACTACATGTAAATTCTGGTTAGCCATTTTTCAGGTGCTCAGTTGGTTACACGTGCAGTGGCATTACCAGGGTTGGTGTCACCCACCATGGGTGGGGCCAGCCCGTGGAACACTCCACCCCACTGGCCCACATCCTATCAAGCAGGGTCTAGCACTGCGGTCTGCGGCCCCACCCCTCCAGGTCTGCCTCTCCCTGGCTTCTTGCAGCTTCTCCCCTCTCCCAATGGCCAAGGTGGGGACCTTCCTTTCTGTCCAATGGCTGGCGGTAGCCAGTTGCCCACATCCTGACTGGCAGATGAGGTGAGTTACCACACTGGATGATGGGTGACACTGACTCTAGCGATGCCACTGCCTTGGCGGCCCCTCCTGTGGCAGTGCTGCCCACCTGCTGCCTTGGACCCCGATGTCAGTTTGGTAGTATCAGGGGTGTGGTTCACACTGTCTTCCCCCAGTGAGGCCACTGCACAAGTGGCTGGTGGCTACTGTAACAGGCATTGCAGGTCTAGCACACTGGAAGATCTCTGTAAGTATTATTTGGTGGCGTAGTAGTCAAGAGTTATGGCTGTTAACCAAAGGTTGGCAGTTCGAATCTACCAGTCACTCCTTGGGTAGTTCTTCTCTGGTCTAATAAGATAACTGACAGTTGGAATCTACCTGACTACAGTGGGTTTAGTTTTTTTTAGCAGCATAGTTGTTATTCAACACTGAGTCACAGGGACAAAAGACTTTTTGTTGAGAGGGTGGCTGTATGAAGCAGGGCATTAAAAACAAAAAACAAAAACAAAACACAACTCATTACCTTTGACTCAATTCCCACTGATAGTGATCCTATAGGACAGCAAATGCCCCTATGGGGTTCCCAAGGAGTAGCTGATGGATTCAAACTGCAGACCTTTTATTTAGCAGCCAAGCTCTTAACCACTGCACAACCAAGGCAACGAAGTAAACCACAGAACCACCCTATTTTTCTGCCTTCCAGAATGCCTGCTTGTTGGGATTTCAGGCAGCCTAGCTCTCAAGCTTGTTAAGCCTGTGGGTTCCAGCATGTGGCCATCAGGGCCCTTGGCAGAATGCAGAGATTGTGCAAGTATCAATGTTTATAATACAGCCCTATGCATGCTTTTGTTTCTGGTATGAATTGATAATTTACTTATGATATTTAATAAAAACCAGACATCACCTCATCAGTGTTTAAACAAAACCAGTGCTATTCATCTTATTAATTCTGGAGAGGTTGTCTTTCGCTGCTGGGTTCTGAGGAGTTTGGTGGGGGTGGGCATGCAGCCATGGGCTCCTGTGCCAAAGGATTCTAGGGCCTCAAAGCATTGGCTTCTTGTTCAGGTGGGTCTCTGGAAAGAATCACTACTGAAACTTCGGCAGTGGAATTGCGCTGTGAAGGGAGGGCCTTAGCTGGATTGAGGCAATAAATGTGCGCATCCAATGAAGCCAACGATAGCAGACAGTTTTGAGGGAGGGCATGATAGGTGCTATGACCTCATCTGTTCTTTCTAACTATACTCTGAGGGGAAACCTTGGTGGCCTAGTGGTTAAGTGCTATGTCTGCTAACCAAAAAGTCGGCAGTTCAAATCCACCAGATGCTCCTTGGAAACTTTATGGGGCAGTTCTACTCTGATATATAGGGTCACTGTGAGAATTGTGACTGAACAGCAGTGGCTTATACTACGAGGAGCCCATTTTACAGAGGAGAAAGTCACAGCTCAGAGAAGTTGGGCAGTTTGCCCAGCTCTGTAATAACTGACCCAGACCTCTAGTCAAGTGTGCCTGAATCTAGAATCTCACTTTCAATGACTTTAGTATGTGGGAACTTTCTATCCAGATCTTCCTCACATTCTCCCTCATGTTGATTTTTCCCTGATTTGTAAGCTGGCTGCTAAGTCTGGTTATAAGTCTGTCCAAAATTACTTGCCGGTGAAAGAAAACTACCTCCTTCATAAGCAAATTGAACAGGTGTGAGTATAATAGTTGATCTAGGTTTCCCAGCTGAACCCAAGGTCAGGTCCTTTAGTCAACCATAGGCAGAGCACATAAATGGGGAGAGGGACTACAAACGTTACCTTAAAACATTCTACTTTAAGGATATGATGTTACATAATCCATACACACTATCATGTTCTTCTTTCAATGGTTTCTTAAGTTTAACAATCTCTTCCCTGTCCAGGCCTTTAAGCTTGCTTTTCCCGGGTCTGACCTCCCCAGAGAGGCCTTTCCTGGCCAACCCTGTAAGTAGTTCTCTACCATTCTACTCCATTTACTTCTGGAAATTTATCAAATATTTGTTTGTTAGATTACTTGTTTGTCTGACTCCTCATTAAGACTGTAAATTCTATAAGGGCAGAGAACTTGCCTGCTTTATTAATGCACTTCCAGTGCTTAGCACCGTGCTTGGTCCCAAGTAGGCTCTTTTTGTAAATATTTCTTGCATCAGTAATCAGATCAAGATGGAGCTCCTTCACAATCCTTACCCACTTGATGAATTTGGGCAAATTTCTTCTTTCTCTAGGCTTCAGTTTTCTCATCTATATAATGGTCTTGAGATGACCTCTAAGCTTCTTTCCAGCTCTGAAATTCCACACCTCTCTGATCTGACCCTGGGGAACTGACTGAGTCCCACCCCATCCAGTTATGTTCCCTTTATTGCCTGAGTACTTCTTTAGAAGAAGGGGGTGGCATGTCCTTGATTCCCTTTTGAGCATCTGGGCAGTTTTCCAGTCCTTATAATTGTGTTAGAAACCTGTGAAATTAACTGAGTTACTGATTCTGGAGTTTGGGGTCTCTGCTGGTAGGACCAAACACACAAGCTGGCAGTTTGATGTTCTTTTTTGTTTCTGTCTTCTTTTTTATTTTATTATTATCATTACTGGTACTTTTGTAAGACTATAAGACAGCCCCTTGAATCAACAATTCTTTCACTCTAATAAAGTCATATTTTAAATTTTGGTGTTGACTTTAATTGCAGTCAGCCATGAAATGAGAGAATGAGGGTGCCATTCCAGATGACTGCACATTCAAAATCATTCAGACTGTACTTGGAAGAGGAGAGGAAAATTAATAATGAGAACAAACAGGCCTTTGGAACCAGGCTCCCCCTCCCGTTTTCTTTGTAGCATGGAATCCTTCTCCTAACAGAGTAAATGGAAAAAAACACCAGACCAAACAAACTGGGGCGATGCCAATACAATCAGTTCTTTTGGTTTGTGCAGACCTGGATAAGCGAAGACTGAGCAGTTGACATGACAGAATCCGATAACTTGGTATTCATTCTTTTTTTCATTCTGTCTTTCACTCATCCAAAAATGCTTATTGATTACCTGTTCCGTGCCAGACTTTGGGATGGGTGTGGAGGATAAATTAGTGAATAAGGTAGATAAATTTTCCATCCCTATAATAATAGTAGTTATTATTAACATTTATGATGTGCTGATACAATATAGGTACCTTTAATGAATTTTCTCATCTAGTTTTCACAGTATCTTTAGAGTCACTGTGAGTTGGAATTGACTTGACAGCAGTGGGTTTGGTTTGGTTTTGGTTTTATGAAGTAGCTACCTGTTGTGAATCCCACTTAAGAGATTAGGAAACTGAGGCACAGGGGTGTGAACTGACTTATTTCGGATCACACGACGAGGAGACGGAGTACCAAGGATGACCCCAGAAGCTGAGCTCTTAACCAGTGGAGTTTACAGTCTAGTGAGACATGTGCATGAGTAAGCGGGCAATTTCAAGATGGTTCGAGAAACGGCAGGATGAGGTGCAAACAAACAGCCAGCTTGAGAGGCCCAGGGAGGATTTGCCAATGAAGTGATGACTGAGATGTGAAAGGTGAGATGGAGCAGCTGGGCATTTGGAAGCGCTGAAACTATTTCATAGAAAAGATAAGTAGAGGACTCAAGCAAGAGAGGGACGAGAGACGAGACCAGATCAGGAAGACTTTTGTATTTGAATGGGAATGGGAAGCCACTGAAGTAATGCCATCAAATACATGTTTTGGAAAGGCCGTACCTAGCTGTTGCATGCAGAGTGGACTGGGGGTTTAGGAGTAGAGAGATGAATTAGGTCCAAGGGAGAGATGGTGGCAGTCTCGTCTGGGCTGGAAGCAGTGGTGAAGAGAACACATTGGCTTGAGAGTATTTAGGTGTAGAAGTTACAACACTTAGGTATAATTCAAATGTCTATTTTCTAAATCAGGCATGCAACCTATTTTAACAGTTTTGGTTGGTTAAGATACTTCTAACCTTCTGCTGTGGTTTGTTCTGTATAGACAAGATGACCCACAAAACTAAGTTACTCTCTGCTTTGAGATCATTGTTTCTCAAGAGCCCAACCCAAAGCTGTAGGACTCATGGACATCAGTGTGTCAGTCCTTTAAGCCATTTCCATTATTACACTGTTTAACGTCCCTCACGGCACTTGTCTGGCTAAAGTCCCTCATATGAGTTCCTCTGCTAATTTATCACTAAGATCTAATATTTTTCCATTTCAGTGATGGTTGAAAACAATTTAGCCATCATGTCCTAGTCTTTCCTTGGCTATTGAGAAGTTCAGGGTAAATTTTTATACTTACCATGGATATTTTTAGCCCAGGGATTTGGTTAATTTTTTTTCCCTTTCTAAGCTTAGTTTCTGTCTTTTTATATATGTGTCTTTGTTTTTATAGTCATAAATGGCTTTGAATACTGCTTGGAAGTGGTAGAGTATACAATAATAAAAATAAAATTTGCCTATCTGGGAGTGAGGTCATAAGGTCTAGTTTCAACCAGCTTCCTCCTCACCTGCCACAGATCATGAAATGCCACATTAAATCCTTTCTTTTGGGTTAGGGTTTCATCTTCACAGGATAAACGTACACATGTACATTTCAGAGTGTAACTTTTTTGTACCTATTAGTAAGCCAGAAGAGATTAGTTTACTGAATGTCATTTCTGCCATTTCGTTAGGTATGGGGCTTGGAAGAAATGGGAAATAGGATGTGGATGTTTTGGCGGAGTCTTGGAGCTTAGGGCCACTTTGGACACGACAGTTTTGAAGGCCAAGTAGACCAAGGAGAACAACTAGACAGAATATCCCAAAGGAGGTGAACATCACTGGCAGGAGAGAAAGTAGAAATCCAGAAATCTGGTCAGAGGAAAGTGGTCTAGAGTGTGTCCACTTAACTTTGTTTTCTTCCACTGGGGACAAAGGTCAACCTACCCACCTGACTGGAACAGTAAATTACAAATGCTATGATTAGGTGATTGCTCATGTGGAATGAGTTTTCAGAGTCTCAGAAAGAGATTCTTCCTTTCTATTGTCCAGATATCTTCATTAGATTTCCAGTTTGGTGGTTTAGTCACTGCATAAAGTCACTGCCATCTCGGGAGTTCTCTGCTGAAATGCGAATACCTTTGGTGAGTGTAAGATAGTAGGGAAGAAACCAAAGAAACAGAGGCTTTTGAGCTGGAAGGGACCTTACATATAAAAGGTCGCGGCCCTCATAGATGGGGAAAGCATAACCACAGAGGGTTAAACTCACCAGTTGAAAGACATAAAAATAATTCATGGCAAAACTTAGCTTAGAAGGCAGATCTCTCGCCTCTTAAGTAGAAGTTCTTTTCACAACATCACATGATCGGCAGGCAAACAGCTTAAATAGGGTTGGTTTATATCCAGTTCTTTTTTTAAAGTAACAGCTGTATAAAAAAGGAATGAGATCCAAGATTAGCAGGTTGGATGAGACGAAAAGAGATAAGAGAGTACCGCAGTAATTACGTAGGCTCATTTATGCACAGTTGAACCATGTTCGGAGGGCAGTCAGTGGTGGTTCTCAACTTCTTTGTAGGAGATTTAAAAATCCTGGTGGTGGGATGGTTAAGTGCTAAGTTTGCTACCAGAACAGCAGTTCAAATCCACCAGGCGCTCCTTGGAAACTCTATGTGGTAGATCTACTCTGTCCTATAGGGTCACTATGAGTTGGAATCAACTTGATGGCAATGGCTTTGTGCATGTGTGTGTGTGTGTTTTTTACACAGGAGATTCAGTTTTGGTTTTTGACCAATGCACCTCATGCCCAGCCATTAGCTGTCTGACAGCAGAGGCTTGTGTGTTGCAATGGGGCCAAGCAAGTTTCAAGATCTTTCAGACTAAGACAGACTAGGAAGAAACTCCTGACAATCTACTCCCCACAATCAGTCAGTAAAAATCCTGTGGATGACAGTGGTCTGATTCCATTGTTACATGGATCAGGGGCCAACTGAAAAGCAGCTAACAAGAACAAGAACATACCCACAGACCATTTTCATGAATATAAATTAACCATTCACTGCTCTGTCATGAATTGTCCTTCACCTATCCCTTATGATTCTGGTGGGATCAGTCAAGAAGCCTCAGTTTCCCAACTCCTGGCTTACTGCACATGACTAAGCCTGGTCCAATCATAGTTGTCACACTCCATATGCAGCTTTTCATAAAAACAAGAGGTGGGTTCTAGATCCAAGTGGATCCAGTTCGAGTTCCTTCGTGAAATAGGGCATATGAAAGCTGAGAGAAGGGCTGTCTCTTGCTACATCTGTAAAGGCTGTTTGACCTAGGATGGTCAGAGCCCACCCTTGAGAGCACTTGCTTGAGTACAGAGCCACCAACAGAGAAAAAACCAGAGCCTTCGGCAAAAAGAATGAGGAAGAAAAAGAGGGAGATAGGGAAGGAGAGAAGGATGAAGAAATAGATTGGGAGTGAGATTGAGAGAGAGAAAGAATTCAAGAGAGAGGAAGCATCTGGAAAAAATAAGTTGAGCTACGCCTGAGCTTACGCCTGAAGCCAGATGCACTCCAGGACTTTTCAGTTATGAGAGCCAGTAAATACCTTTTTTTTTTTTTTTTTTTTTTTCTGTTTAAACTAGTTTAAGTTAAGATTCTCTTATTTTTGACTGTAAGGTCCCTGTTTGTAATAAGCATTTTCTATAAATGATCTCTTCTGCTTTTCTCAACCACCCCGAGAGACAGGTATTATTATCATCACTATTTTATGGATGTAAAATGGAGGTTCAGGGCTACTTAGTGATTGGTTTAAGGTTATGGAGCTCCAAAGTGGAAGAATCTAAACTTTATGAAAGCACTTAGCACTATTCCTTATAAGAGGCCTTCTTTTTAGCTACTAAAGTCTTGTTGTTCAAAGTAAAAGCTGCAGAATAGCAGCATGAATTAGGAATGCAGATTCCCAGGCCCCAGCTCCAAACTACTGAGGTTGATTTTGTGCTTTAACAAGATCACCGGGTGATCTAAATGTGTAATAAACTTTTACACTAAGGGCAAGGCATTTGGCAGTGAGTGCACACAGAGGCCTGATTAGCTCCCTAGGAAGTTGCTGAATATCACCTTTGTCCTTTCCAAGACATGATTGGGGGCTAGCGCACCCTTCTGCTCACGGCTCTTCTTCCCAAACTGGAGTTAACACATCATTAGCTGCTAAGGTAAGGTTAAATAGATAGTCTACTAGATAACCACAATGGCCAAATGAAACAGATTGTTTGAACTGCTGAGTCTGGGCAGGGTGCTCTCACTCAGCAGTCAAAGAGGTAGGCTTGTCTCCAGCTTTGTGCGGGCAGAAGCTGTGCCAACCACCTAGGCCTTCTCCTGCAGTCCCACAGCAAGTCTGAGCGGGAAGCACAAACGTGAGTGATTCTCTTTGGAGGTCAGCATGTGGTGCAGCCAGAAGCCTGTGGTCGGCATGTGGCAACTCAAATAATATGCTTCACCAGTGTGAGAAAGCCACAATGCAGCACAGAGGAAACAGCTCACCAGCTGGGCAAGGTGGCTGCCCCGGCTGGGATTCTAGCAGTTCTTCTGATTTTTCCTGTACATACTCTTTGGAGAAGTGTATTAACAGACAGACAAAGGAGAGTTCTTATAAACACAAGCTCAAAAGGCCTGAAATCACCTCGTTTGGTTTACTTTTCCAAGCCTTGAGGCTAGAGGAGGACACACATGCATCTTTCTCTTTCTGGGACTTCCATCCATGCCTGCAGAGTACATGCCAAATTTTGTCTTACACTAATGAAGACACCTAGCATTGTGGGTGTGACTCGATTATTTTTTTGGAACAGTTCCTAGGATAACTAGTGCATCCACCTTGCCTTGTACTCTGTGTTCCTGAAAAGGACCATTCCTGTGAACCATATGGTCCAGCACCACAGGGAGACAAGGCTGGGAGTTACTGTTAGTCTGACTTGTGAGCATATTACGTCTCTGATGTCTTTTTCCTGAATGCGTTTCAGCTTTACTCTTCTGATTCTTTCTCTCCCATCTGGTTTCTATCTGACCCAGGCAGCTGTTTTTTCCATTTAAAACAACACACTTACCTCTTTCTTCTTTACATGTCATGTTTTCAGTTCTGAAATGCTTTTTCATATGGAGTGAAACAGCTTGGATTCTTTTCTTCCTCTTTTGCAAGAAGAGAAGTACCCATGGTTTGATTTGGGTGTGTGCAGATTCTTTGTGCAGATTCTTTAAGCATATCCACAGAACAATTACAATGAAATGTCTTTGCTCCTTTGGCTATAATACCATTCCATACCCTCACTCACCGAGCACTGTACACAGAAAGATTTTACAGCGTTTCAGTAAAGCCTAGTATATGTAACATGGTCAGTGGTGTATCATAAATATTTATAAAGACCACAGGAACGTTGCTCATAATGCAGAGATATGCTCAATTAGAGTTGAGCAGTATGTATTGGGCGTTTTGGAAACTGAAGAAAACAGATGACGTTTCTTCTAAATGACAGAATACTGCCCCCCTGGATTTTAAAGATAGTTGGGAAAGCAAAGCCCTGGAAATTTTTTCTGCTGATTGAAGAGTGGGGTGGAACACTTAGCCATCAATGACTAGAGAATTTATTCCCATTTTAAGTAATGTTTATGCTATCTAGCCACACCACAGGGAAAGAAATAAAGGGAGAATCTGAAAAAGGGTAAGTTCAATACTCATGAGAATGACCGTTTAAACAAGTGAAAGGGCTATGGCTCTGCGATGAGAATGAGGTTTGACTCCCAGCTCCTCTATCTGTCAGCTGTGTAACCTCCCCGCGCCTCTAGCCTTCTCTCCCACCTCAGGGTCTTTGCACATGCTGTTCCCTCCGTGTGTAGTACTTGTCTCCTCCGTTCACATGGTGGTTTCTTTAGGTTACTGCTTTCTTTCCTTTCTCCCCCTCCATTTCAGAAACCATAAGAAAAGATGGAGCAGAGGAGGAAGTGGCAGTCTGTCCCCTTATATGGCCTCAGTTTCCCTACCTGCAATGAGATGGCAGGGCAAAGCAGAGGCCCTTGCAGCCACGGCAGGTAGTATCCTTACAAGGGGAGGAACATGCCTCCTCCTGACCTCTGGCCCCAGAGCCCCCGTCTTGTTGTGGTTGAGTCGTAAGGAAGCTGGACACTTGGGGGTGGGTCCCCAGGATGACTCTCCTTTGCAGTCCTTCCTTTTCCTCCCTATCCTGTGGCTCTATCCCTTCTGGTGGTGAGAGCTGATCCCCACAGCTTCTGGTTCTCTTGCAGGCTCAGCTTTGACATCTTGTCATAGCTGTCAGGGACAAGAAGTGTCCTCAGTGGTGGGTGCCATGTGACTTCCATGTCAGGTCATTGCTTTATAATGTCATTTCTTCACAGAGGTCCCCCTTACTATGCACCTGTATAAGCACTATGAGTTTCCTTGTTTTCATAGCACACTAGCTCTTGTTATGTCCTTGTTTCCTTATTTAGTATCTGCCTCGCCACTGTTACGGATTGAATCACATCCACCCCAAAATATGTATGTGGAATTCTTAACCCTTGTATCTATAAATGTGACTTTATTTGGAAATAGGTATTTTCTCTTGTTATGTTAATAAGGTCTACCAGAGTAGGGTAGGTCTTAAACCTAATCCTTTCTGAGCGGTGTCTCATAAAAATAGCAGAATAGACAGACACACAACAAAGGGGAAAGATAGATGCCCTGTCAGGACTGTCCATAAGCAAAAGAACCCTAAACACGAAAAATGAGGAAATTGGCCTACAGAAGGCATTAACATGGCTGAGAACCTGAGTTGAACTTTTAGCTACCAGAATTATGAGAAAATTCATTTCTGTTCATTAAAGCCACCAACTTGTATTATTATTGTTATTTTTTTTGTTACAGCAGCATTAGGAAACTAAGACACGCAGCAAGCTGTAAGTTCTCATGATGGTTGGGACTCTGGTTATCCCTCATCCCAAAGCTTCAACCGCTGCATTCCGGAGTCTCTGACACAGGTCTTAGCTGTTGAATGTCTTCTGGATGAGCAAATGAGTGAGCCTTGAGTTGTCCTAATTTCTAAAACGGGCCTACTTTAGAGCATTGTGAGGACTCAGTGAGGTAACACAGGGAAAGGGTTTGGCCTGGATGTCTGGCCCCTGTAAGTTCTCAAAATAGTGGTTGTAATGATTCCTATTCTTAGGACACTTCCTGGTCTTTGTGCTGGGAGTGTTTAGGGGCTGACAGTGCGTTGATGAAACTCAGGCCTTTCTCAAAGCTTCTGGCGGGTACAACGGCAACTTCTCCGTCCGCTTCTCTATCTCAGGATGGCACCTCCCTTAAATTACAGGGCATTTAGGAAATCTTTGTGAGTTGATGGGATGCCTCTGATTATTGTTTGCCATGCAAAATATTTCCACTATATGCAATTATTCTGTCAAAGTGCTTCTTTCAAAATGATTTTTGGGGCTCTGTATTTGAAACATTATTTCTTTTCTCTTAAATGCTGGTTACAACGCCAGATTTTCACACTGTGTTTCCTGTCCCACTTCCTTTTGCTGTGGAGTGGAAATTCTGATGGCTTTTCCAGTGTGAACTTGACGAAGCTGACCTGGTTGTAAACACATGGCCAGCTTGTGTGAAGTTTCTATATTCTTAAAATGCTTCAGTTTTCTAAAAATCCCAGGTTGCTAAAGCAACCTCTGGAATGTAAAATGTGAAAAGTATTATGCAAGAGCTCCCATCCTGGGATTATTTAAACTGTTTTGCAAGAATGGATTATTTCTGTGGCCTTTTAGGACCAAGAGAGAACGTGTGTCTGCAGTTGTGATGGTTAGTCTAGGTCACATTACACACCTGGGTACTGAGAAATAGCCATGTGAGAGATCACATCTTTTATCTTTCCCATGAGTGCCCTGGTATTTTGTGGAGTCTTAGCATCAGTCTTTTATAAAAACAAAGGATAACTTTTTAAATTTTAAAATGGATTATGCCCTGACTGATTATAACAATGTAATGCCTTTGTCGTCTTTACTGGGGAAACACACACACCCCGCTTTTTGCTCTGAAAAGAAGACAGCACGACACCTAAATAAACAAGGTGAGAAATTTTAGAACAAGTTTGTTTAATGGGATAATGTTATAATCTTTACAGGCTATCACTCCCAATAACTTAAAATGCTAGTTGTAGTTTTGCAGCTTTAGAAATACATGGGATCCCTTCCTGGAACGAGAGCTGTTTGAGTGTAAGATGAAATCCAGACAAAGATGCAACCTGCTAACCGTGGGTTAGAGAAGGAGTTCTAGCGAATGTAGGGATTATGTGGTCACTTGCTGCTCCTGAAAAAAATTCAGACATTACCCCCTACCGTGATTCTAATTTAGTTACTGTTGTAGATTAAATTTGTCCCCCTAAAAGAAATGTGGAAGTCCTAATCCCTGTACCTATAAATATGAACATACTTGGAAATAGGTATTTCTTTTGCTACGTTAATGAGGTCAGACTGCAGCAGCCACCCCCCCATAAATAAACAAATAAACCAAACTCATTGCTGTGAAGTCAATTCCAAAACATAAAACAGAGTAGACGGCACTTGGCTGGCTGGCAAGACATAGTAGAAGTGCCCCATAGAGTTTCCAAGGAGCACCTGGTGGATTTGAACTGCTGACCTTTTGGTTAGTAGCTGTAGGTCTTAACCACTATGCCAAGGGGAGGAGGGGGTCTTAAATCTAATCACCTAGAAGCATCTTCTATAAACAGCAGAATAAATGTGACACACACACAAGGGATGTGAAATTGAGGCTCAGGAATCTTCATGTGTGTGGCCCCAGACCATGCCTGAAGATTTATTGTCTTAATGCAGTTTATACTAATATTTGCAGAACACAAGTCCAAAAGCTTTGCATAGATTCATGTGTTTAACGCTCACAACCACCTCAGGAGCTTGGTGTCATTATTATCCTCATCTCGTTAAGGAGAAAACAGACGTAAAGGAGTCATACAGCCTGCCCAAGTTCTCATAGCTCTAGCCAGTTAGAGCAGCTCTAGGGCTTAAGCTTAGGCAATTTGGTACCAGAGTCAAGTTTCTAACCATTCTGCTACACTGGCTCTTTTAGGTTATCATCGTTCTCCCCCTTCCACTCTAGATAATAGATGTTTTTTTCACTCTTTTGCCTGAATGAAAATTTACACCTAGGTGTGCAATTATTTCAATTATGTTGAATAGATCACTTGACTCAATGACCAGGCATATAGTCATAGGACCACGTAGAAAGAAACAGAATAGAGAGACCACCAGGCAATGAGAAGAGACAGTAAAGAAACGTGAATTTGGACTTGATGCCAATTCTTATTAACTCTCGGTATTTCGCGTGGACAATTGTCTTCATTGGTGTCTATTTCAATGTGTGAATAGAACAGACACAGCTGGGATAACTTTTGAGGGATATCATCAAAATCCAGCAAATATTTCTCTTACCGTACATGACAAAGCATTTTTAAAAACTTTAAAAATATATTTAAACATTAAATCTCTAACAAGTCCTGAGGGATGCATTAAGATGAAAAAATTTCCTTTGACTTATGTGCATGAGGTCTGACAATTAAGTCTGCAAACTTAATTGTTCCCAGTGCTACATACCTCATCACTGAATAGCATTACAGTCACATTCAAAGTACTCCCCTTAGGAAGCTATGCACCAGCCCCAGTGCCAAGTCCACCCTCCAAAGCAATTTTGGAACTCTTTCTGGAATGGCCATTCTACGTGGTGATATGATAGCAAGTTGGCGAACTTAATTGCATAGCTGTCTGTTAGGGAGTTGTTGGCCAGTGAACAAATAACTGTATTGGAATGCCCTCCCTACTCACCTGGTCTGCCCCCCAATGACTTTTTTCTTTACCCAAAGATAAAAGAAGTATTGAAAGTAAAACATTTTGATGACATTTAGGACATTAAGGATAATATGACGACAGCTCTGATGGCCATTCCGGAAAAAGAGTTCCAAAATTGCTTTGCAGGGCAGACTAGGTATTGGCATTGGTGCATAGCTTCCCAAATAGAGTAGCTGGAAGGTGACCATAGTGATATTCAGCAATGAAGTGTGTAGTACTTTTTCTAGGATGAGTTCACGAACTTAGTTGACAGTCCTCTTATGTATGTGGGGGCAGTTACCACATTGTTGCTATGACTATGGTGGGTGTTGTAATAACCCATTAAAAAATACAGACTCTCCAGTTATTGGTTCATCACAGACAAGCATTACTGGAAACAGAATGTGCAACTTTGACCTTCAAAAGGACGAACCCTGGCCAATTCAACTGAAAGAGCAACTTGTAGACTGTATCTAGTTAAGGATTGTGGTTTGAGCAAAGACAAACATTACATAAAGCAGAGTTTGTTGTCCAGCAGTACTAAAGATGAGTAAAGTTCACAAGAGCCGGTTCAATATGTGTAACCAGATATGGACACCAAAGAATTAACATGGAATAGGCAACAGAATGCTACTGTGTATGACGGACCACTTTCACCGCAACACATAATGTTCCAAAGATAGACATCATGACTTAGAGATGAAGGTGTAGTTTCCAACTGGTAATGAGAATGGTCACAACTTGAGAAAGATTAAAATTATATCCTGGTAGAGTTACTGTTAGAGATACAAAGCTTATGGTAACTTTTAGTAAATATTTTTCATCACATGGTACATAAATAAAGTCATAGTTTGTATCTGTGTTCTTACATAGAGCACTTACCACGTCTTTTTCAACAATTCAGCTGAAGGACCTTGGAGTCCAGTTTCTGGCTTCTTAATGCTCATGTCAGCATCTAGATAGTGTGTATCTGTTATTCAACAAAATCAGTGAGAACAGTCAATCAAAATAATTTAGGAAACTCTTTCCCCTAAGACGGGGGTGAATTAATTTATTTGGTTGGCTAAATAGACAACTCAAAGCTGTTACTACTTTTGCTCCATAGCCGTAGCTAGGGTCTCTGTTTAGGGCTACAAATCTATCAGATATTTGTCTTACCAAACAGTTAAAAAAATTTTTAAACAAAAACTTCTAACAAGTCTGGAACAATACATTAAGATGAAAGAAAAGGGAAATAATGAACATTTCTTCTACTCTTAAATCTGTCACTGTCCCTAACCCAAACCACCATCAACTTTCACCTGATGTATTGCAGTAGCCTCTTAGTCTACTGCAGTAGCTCTCCCTTAATCTAGCTGACCACAGTTCGTTCTGTCTAGTAACTGAAGAGCGATCAGTGATCTTTCTAGTTCCCCTGCCTGAAATAGCCTTCCCATTTGTTTTGACCTGGCTCCCTCTTGCTTCAGACTTACTTCAACTAATATGCCACTTCCACAGCGAGGCCTTTGTTTGGGTACCCTATCAAAATTAAATCTTCTACTGACTCTCTTTAGGATTGCTCTAAGCTGGAATTGACTCTGATGGCAATGTCATTTTTTTTTTTTTTTTTAATGAGTTTCTTGCTCTCGGTCTTTTTCTAAGATCTCTTTCTTCTACAGCACTTATCGTAGTTAATTGCTGTTATTAGGTGCTATTGAGTTGGTTCCAATTCAGAGGAACGCTATGTACAACAAAACAAAACACTGCCCAGCACTGCACTGTCTGCACAATTGTTGCTATGTTTGAGCTCATTGTTGCAGGCACTGTGTCAATCCATCTCTTTTAAGGTCTTCCACTTTTTCACTGACCTTCTGCTTTGCCAAGTATAATACCCTTCTCCGGGGACTGGTCTCTCCTGACAACATGTCCAAAGTACATAGACAGTCTCACTATCTTTGCTTTAAGGAGCATTCTTGCTGTACTTCTTCTAAGACAGCAAGACTTTTTTGTTCTGGCAGTCCATGGTATGCTCAATATTCTTTGCCAACACCGTGATTCAAAGGCATCAGTTCTTCTTCGGTCTTCCTTATTCATTGTCCAGCTGTTGTATGCATATGAGGTCAATGAAAATACCATGGTTTGGCCAGGCATAATACCTTAGTCCTCAGAATGACATCTTTGACTTTTAACATCTTAAAGAGGTCTTTTGCAGCAGATTTGTCCAGTGGGGTATGTACTCCACTGTAAATATGTAATTACTGAAATGAAAACATAGTTATTATGTACTCATGATAACTATATTTTCATGTGGGTAATTACATATTTAATGTCAGTCTTCTACTATACTATAGGCATAGTAAAGGCAGAGTGTATCATACCAGTGCGTTTTCAGAATCTACCAGGTGACCTGGTATAAAGCAATTGTTTGATAAATACTTGTTAAATGAGAAACACTGTATGATAGCATGCTCTCTGCAGGTGCAAAGAAGAAAGAAGTGGAGACATCTTATTAACAGGCCACATGCATTCTTTAAGACTGAGTTGTTTATTTTAGTGTCCATGTATCTTGTTAAATCCTAATATCACAATGATGGGAGAAAATTCAGTGAACCACTTAAGCTTCATTTATATTTAACACGACTTTCTCAAACAGGTGGGGAGCTACATCAGACTTGCAAAATTTGCATGGTCGAAATACACACCAAGCAATTTCATTGTTTTCCTCCTTTTATTAATTTCAACTTATTGTGTCCAAAATCACTCCAGTGCTTGGCAACAGAAGGTATTAAAATGAACTGAAGACATGAGCGACCTCTGACATGGAATCTCTTAGACCCATATTCTCAGGAAAGCCAGTGCAAGAAGCGCAGCAGGGAGGGGAAGAGTATAATCTAAAAAAGAAAAAAGTTAAGGCCATTGTTTAACACTTTTAGGCCCATTTTGAGCAGAGCAGCAGATTTTTTTTTTCCTGTAAAAATGGCCAACTTTATTCTTAAAGCTCACCCATAGAAGGAAATGTCATAATCTCCAAAAGGAAGAGGTAGAGATTAACTCAGATAATTCACACAAGGATTTAGCAAAAGGGTTGTCATAATAGCAAGTGCTTAGTCACAGTCAGTGAGCACTGCTAGCATTCAGTGCGCCTGGAAGAGAGAGCCTGTGTCAAATCTTTAATCTTGCGACTCTGTACTGATTTTCTTACAGATCATGGGCCAAAAAGTTTTTGATAAATCTTAGCTAGATTCTTTTCCCTGTTATTCACCAGTTTTTATTCTCTTTCATATTTCTTCTGCTTGTGTAAAAGAAGAAATTAAAAAGTGATAAGTAACTATTTTGTGACAACTATGTCTTCAGAGATTTGGGGCAAATGGTAGGATTCTAATAATTAGCCAAACAACTAAGACTAGCTTTTCTCCTCCTTTCTAGCCTACCCCTTGTTATCTGAGTAATTGCATCAATTCTGCACTTCACTTTGCATGTATTGCCTGAGTCTAAGCTGGCCAAAAACGGCTGTCTTTTAAAGATTTGCTTTGAATGGCTTTCCATCTAGAGAGGAAGAGGGCCTCTCTTGTTTAAAAACAAAGGAACCGTCCATCCACCAAGACCTTTCTTCATTATTAAGTATCTCTTGAATTTCAAAGGAAGACTTGGAATTTCTCTGTTCCAACCTTGACTGGAGCTCCGGAGCTGTGGGTTTATTTTCTTTGTCCCTTTAAGATCAGAAAACACTACAGGCAATGAAATAACTTCTTATTTGTCTTGGGTTCAAAGCAAGACCAGATTCCAACCTGCTAATGCTTACCATTTTACAGTAACCAAGCAGTTTATGATAATCAGCTCAAGAATACACTTTCTTTTCCAAACAAGGATGTGGCTACTAGCAGCAACAGCTGTATTTTGCTAGTCAATCCTCATGTTCAAGATTTACAGTTTTGAATTCTGTCACTCGGTTTGCCAACTGTCGCTCTTCCTGGAGCTGCCCAGTTGTTTCAGAGGGGCCTTGAAATGGTTTCCTAGCTATTTGAACTCCCCAGATGACAATGCCTCTTTAGATTTGGGCTGCAGAATGGAATTCCCTGTTTACATCCACAAGGCTTCTCTTGGTCTCCTTCTTTCAAACATATGCAGAGTCACCGCAGAAACTGGAATCAGATTAAAAGAAACCCTGGCTTTCAAGGCAAGTTGAAAAACCCAAAGCTGGGAGCCAGCGTCTAGCTCTTTCTCTCATTCCCTTGCCGCGTTACGTGATTCATTTGCTCTAATCCATCACCGATTCATCATGCTCGTCCGACAGACCCTTCAAAGCAAACCATACAGCTGCTTTTGCCATTTATCAATGGGAAAGAAAAGAAAGGGGGAAAGTAAGGAAAACATATCACCCTGTTCCCGAGCATGGGATAATGGGTGTGAAAAAAGGGTGGAGGGAGAGCTTATCTAATGAAACCCAGAGCCTCCCTAGGATGTGAGTTCTTGGACAAAGGGTTATAACAGAGCAAGACTAGCAATCAGTCTGCAATAAAGTTTCCGGGCTAGAGCCTGCCAGAAGCGAAAGCTTTAGTGGGAAACTAGAGGAATGTGTACAAAATGATATCCACTCTAGGGGAGTTTAATACCTACAAATATTTGTAGAAATTTGTACTCTGTGACCAGTCTCCCAGCTTTTGAGAGCTGGGGGTGGGATGCAAACATTTGACCTTACTGCCATTCCTTGCAGACTGGGAAGTGATTGATGGAATCGTTTACAGTTCTCATTTTCATAATAATGCCTTGCAAGTCACCTGCCATTTAAACACAGCTGATGGGTGTCTTAGTCTGGAATTTGTAACACATCAAGGTTTGCTCTGAGATTTGAGAATCAAAAAGCAAAGGCTGTGACTCACTGATTTCAGGAATTTAGGAGTATATATTTATATCCACGTGAAATGCTATAGGTAGGTTGGTCTTTGTAATAGCAAAAGGTAGGTGTACCTAATACTTATCAGCTATGGTATAAGAAGTAACTGTTAGAAAGAACCCGGCAGATACATAAACTGTAGAAATGCTACTACTCAGCAATAAAAGGGAACAAACTACTGATGCATGCAACAACATGGATGAATCTCAAGAACACTGTATGATTCCACTGAAAGGAAATTCCATAACAGGCAAAGCTATTTTATGGTTGAAAGGAGAAATAGTTGCTCTGGGGTACAAAGTGGGGATGGTCAGGGAAAGGGCATGAGCAGAATTTCTGGAGTGCTGTTAGTGTTCTGTACCTTGTTAGGGGTTTCCTGTTAGGTGTTTAGGTTACGCATGTGCATTTATTTGTTAAAACTTAGTGGATGTGCACCAAAGAGCTATGTATTTGTCAAAAATCAGGAATATGTAAGATTTGTGCATCTTACTACAAGTATAGTTTACGTAATAAGAAAACAGCTGTGGACAAATTTTCAACTATAGTTAATAACATTTGCTAAAATATTTACATAAAAGTGTATCAATGTCTTCTGTTTGAAATGGATGCAAAATAAGATGAACTGATGAAAGGACGGAAAAGAGATAGGTATTTGATAAAGCAAGCACAGTCAAATTTTATTGGTAATGTCTAGCTAGTGGATATACGGGTCTTTACCATAAAACTTCCTATACTTTGCTCTGTTAAAAAAATCATTAAGTATTAGGGAGAAAAGTGTAAGAATGTAGAAGCTTTTTATGTTCTAATATGGATTGATCTCCAGTTTAATTGCTAAGTAAGAAAAGCAACAGTGTTCACAGTATACCGGCAATTGCAGGAAGAAAAAAAAAAGAATGCATGTAGGTGTCTGTTGATGAGTGCATATATCGTCTCTGGAAGGAGATTCTAGAAATGAATTACCATGGTTACTTTAGAGGAGGGTGAGTTAGTGCCTAGAGGAGAGGAGCAGGGTGTATTTTAGTTGTAAATCATTTTTATGCCTTTGGATTTTATATAATGTGTGAATAAACTACCTACTCAAAGGAAAACAAAACACAACACAAGAGCAAGGATTTATGTCTGAGCCATAACAAATATCTACAACTGATTCCCTTTGCATGACTAACACTTAGAATCTATTCTATTAACATGAAGTCATTTATGACGTTTTCACCATTTCTCGTGTGGGGATATTGTAGAAAATAAAAGTCAGAGGTGGTCTTTGCCCTCATGGAGCTTGTTCCTCGGTAGGCCTAATGAAAGGCCCGCTATGTGCTGGAGTGCTGAACAGTGCTGGAAACGTAAGGAGAAGAAAGAAATACACAATGTCACTGTACTGTGAAGAGTTAGTCGATGTTCAACCATTTCAGGAGACAGCATATGATCAAGAACTGGTGGTACTGAAGGAAGAGGCCCAAGGTGCACCGAAGGTATGGGTGATAAACAGGTTTCCACGAAGTGACAGAAAATCAGTTGAGTTGGAAAACCAATTCAGATGTTTCAACAAAAGTATACAACCTTGGAGGTACTTACTTGTCTATGCCAAGAAATTTGGAAGACAGTCACCCGCTCAACTGACCATTTCAAAGAAAGTGGAAATTATGTAACAATGTCATTAATACCACAAACAAGTAGAACTATGCTGAAGATGATTAAAAAATGGTTGTAGCAATACATTAACAAGGAATTGCCAGAAATTCAAGCCAGGTTCAGATGAGCTCATGGAATGAGAGATATTATTCCTGATGTTAGATGGGCCTTGGCTAAAAGCACAGAGTATCAGGAAAATGTCTGCCTGGGTTTTAGTCACCATGCAAAAGCATATGACTGTGTGGATCATAATAAATTATGAATAACATTGCAAAGAATGGGAATTCTAGAACACTTAATTGTGCTCATGCAAAACCTGTATATAGACCAAAAGGTAGTTGTTTTGACAGAACAATGGGGTACTGTGTGGTTTAAAATCAGGGAAGGTGTATATAAGGGCTGTATCTTTTCACTGTACTGATTCAATCTGTATGTTGAGAAAATCATCCAAGAAGGTGGACAATCTGTAAAAGAATATGGCAACAGGTTTGGAGGAAAACTCATTAGCAACCTGTGTTATGCAGATAACACAACCTTGCTTGCTGAAAGTGAAGAGGACTTGAAGTACTTACCGAGGAAGATCAGAGACGACAGTTTTCAGTGCGGATTACACCTCAATGTAGAGAAAACAAAAATCTTCACAACTGGACCAATAGGTAGTATCATGATAAAAGGAGGGAATATTGAAATTGTCAAGGATTTCACTTTACTTGAAGCTACTGTCAACAACCATGGTATCAGCAGTTGAGGAGTGAAACAGCATATAATAAATAAATACTGGGCAAATCTTCTGCAAAAGACCTCGTTAAAGTGTTAAAAAGCAAACACATCACTTTAAGGACTAAGGTGCACCTGACCCAAACCACAGTATTTTCAATTACATGCACGCAAAAGCTGGTCAGTGAATAAGGAAGACCAAAGAAGAATTGATGTCTTTGAAGTACAGCATTGGCAAAGAATACTGAATATACCATGAACTGCCAAGAGAATGAACAAATATGTCTTGGAAGAAGATATCCTTAGAAGCAGGGATGGTAAGGTATCATCTTTGGTATTTAGAAGGCTGGTGGCGTAATTTCCAGCACCACAGCCACATACAAGCCACAACAGTATGACAAACTGATAGATTAGTGGTAGTCTTTGACTTTTAATCTCACTAAATATCATCACAGACAATAAGCTCATTTAAAAATTGTCCCAGTATACATTTTGTATCAAGATGATTGACTGATACACTTTCAACATACCCCGAAAGACCAAAGGCACTGCCGTGGAGTTGATTCTGACTCACAGCAACCCTATATGGTCACTTTATGTTCTGTGATATTCCTAACAGCTCCAATAACGATATTCTATTTGAAATTACCAGGTAGCAAATAAACAGATGCCAAGTAGTCTGATTGGAATAAAACATTACCTCGTTCGATTAATTATTTCTAAAGGATTTTTACCTTTAAACTAAGAAATGCATTTGGTCGAGCTAATTCTCCCATCCCATCTTTCACATTTTTCAGTTGTTTATTTTGAAAAATCTACGGAATTTTCCTCCAAGATCAGATATGAAGAAATTTATGGCCAGGTGAAGTTTTCTAGGCAGGATGTTGCCTTTCCGCTAAGCTTTCATTTCCCTTCCTCAAAGAGACGACTTCACGGCTGGCTCATCTGACTTTTTTTCATTGTCAGAATGAGGCTGTTTCAGAGTGGGTCTCAGTGAATGACTCAAATCAAAAGCCTTTTAGTTTGGGAAGCCCAAGCACCAAGATAATTTTCACGCTGGATTACTTGTCCAGATGGTCTGAGTGCAATTTTCGTGGCATGCTCGTAAGAAAACAGGAATTTTCAGGGGGAAACCAAAGAATGCAGTGAAGAAGAGAATAGGCAGGCGAGTGCCAGCTGTGGCAGAAAAGTAAAAACAGAAAAAAATCTGGAACCTACAAAATGGTGCAGGTCAGCCGAATTGGAAGTAGGCCTTGTCACATTTGGCAACGGTATCCTTCTCTCCTCTCCAAGAGCATGACCTTTCTCCATAGTGGGAATCACCGGGCTCTCCTAAGCAGAGAACAGAAGAGGAAAGGACTAGAAGGAAATTCGCCGTGTGGGTGGAGGTCACCAAGTTGCAGCAGTAAACACCATCAGCAGCAAACCTGTGGCGAAGTCCCGCCAGCTGGGGACGGAGAAGAGGGGTGGCCAGGCAGCTCTCTTAGATGGCCTCAAGGCCTCTGTTTTGAAAAGCACCAAAACAGGTGCAGAATTCTGTGACAATCCTCAAGTTTCCTGGCCCCTGCCTTACATATACCTTTTCTTAGTTACTCCAACACCAATCTACCTGTACTCCTTTAAGAAAAAAAATCTATGAGACAAAAACCAAAAACCAAAACCAAACCTACTGTCCTCGAGTTGATTCTGATTCATACCGAGCCTTTCAGTTTGCAGCCAGGCACCGAAGTGTTGGTGCCACCAGGGCTCCCGTGATCCTGTTACCTAGACGTAAGAGCTGTTAAGAATCCCGGGCATATCTTTTTCAGTTCTACATCTAGATGTGTATTTTAAAAAAGAAATGAGATCCCATTGTACATATGCCAAAGAGTAGAAGTGCCCCTTAGGGTTTCCTGGGCCATAGATCTCTAGGGAAGCTGACTGCCACGTCTTTCTGCCGTGAAGCACTAGTGAGTTAGAACCACCCACCTTCCAATTAGCAGCTAAGCACTTAACCGCTGCACCACCCGTGGTCCTTATATAAAACCAAATGGTCAACATTTACTGTAAAGCACAGATGAGACGGCCAGGGGTGGGGTCCACGGAAGATGGAATAAACTGTTAAATGGGAACCTAGTTTGCTTTGTAAGCTTTCACCAGAAACTCAATAAAATACTTGTTCAAAAGAAAAACCTCTAATCTAAGTGCGCTTGTGAAAGCATTTTGCGTATCTGATAGATAAGACTGAAACAATGTTATGAGGAATAAATAAAATAATTTATATAAAATTGTAAACATGATGTCTGACAGTGACCCCCCCCCCCCATTGCCGTCTAGTCGATTCTTAACTCCTAGTGGTTCCATCAACTTCCCAAGGGCTGCCTGGTGGATTTAAATTGCTGACCTTTTGGTTAGCAGCCCCTGCACTTAACCACTATGCTACCAACACTTAATGACTACACAAAAACTAGAGCTAGCTTCAGCAGTCATGATTTGTGGAACACACAGCATGTATTGCCCTTCTCAGCTATTAATCTTCACAGCAATCATGTGAGCTGGGAATCATTATACCCATTTTACCATTGAGGAAACTGAGACTCAAAGAGGTTAAATAGCTTGCCCATGGTTATAGAAGCTAGTAAGTAGAGGAGCCAGAATTAAAACACAGGGCTCTCTGAGGCTCCATCACATCCTCTGGATTTTTTAATATTTAAACTCTATTCATTAAGAAGTTGTAACTCTTCAGCTTCTTCTCTTGAGAAGACCAGGGCAATAGGTCTGAAACTTCACCATGCTGGGTTTCTCAAAAGGCAGCCATGGTCTCTGATTCAAAGAGTGCTCTCCCCAGTGTCCCCTTATTTGGTTGCCTCCTACCCAACCCTTTAGACCTCAGCTCAAGTATCACTTCTACAGTAAGATCTTCCCAACCCCACTGACTAGGCCACTTCTACCTGACTCACTCTCAGAGTCTTCAGCTTTGTAGTAGTTTTCTCATGTAATTAAACTAGCAGTTTTCATCTAGAGACAATTTACCCTATAGAGGACATTTGTCAATCTCTGGAGGTATTTTTGATTGTTGTAACTTGGGGGGTGGGGACACTGCTAATGGCTTCTCATGGGCAGAGGCCGGGGATGATGTTAAACATCCCAGAATGCACAAGACACCCCCGGCAACAAAGAATTATCTGGTCTGAAGTATTGATAATCCCGAAGTTGAGAAACTCTATGCCATACTATAGTCTTCATGGGGCTGGGATTACATCTATTTTCCCTAATGACTGCAGAGTATCTAGTGTGGTGCCCTATGAAGAAAAGGTATTGAATGAATGAAAGAAAGATAGTGTATCTTAGGTTAATTTTGCATTTAACCTCATTTCCTGCAGCTTTGGAAAACTGATACTGGTGGCAGAGAGTAACTTTGAAATTTATGTACATCCTAAGAGGAGGGAAAACAAACTGGCAAAAAAAGGTCTTTGATAAAGGAGTTAGGTAGAACCCCCTGTTTTCACCTCTAGCAGTTCTCTGGCCTCTCCTGCTTTTTCTGAAAATTTAATTGATTTCCTTATTTTTCTAAAATCATCTACATTCAATGCAGAAAACTAGCAACTACAGTGAACAAAAAGAAAATAAAAACAAGCCGTAGTTCTATTGTTGTTGCTGATGGGTGTTTTATCTAGGTGTTTCTGACTCATAACATCCTCACGTGAGAAACAGGAACTGCCCCCTGGGACTTGGTTGGCTGTAACCTTGGTGGGATTGTATTTCTATGTCTTTCTTCTATGGAGCTGCTGGGTGGGTTTGAACTACCATCAACCTTTCAGTTAGC
Organism: Heterohyrax brucei; assembly: GCA_028571685.1. NCBI lineage: Eukaryota > Metazoa > Chordata > Mammalia > Hyracoidea > Procaviidae > Heterohyrax > Heterohyrax brucei. Next base: position 58,364,288 of record CM053158.1, on the reverse strand, counting down.
AGCCAGACATCTAATTGTTGATGACAGCAGGGCTCCTGTGATCCTTTACCAGATAAAAGAGCTGTTAAGAATCTAGGGCATATCCTTTCAGTCCTATATCTAGATGTGTATTTTAAAACAGAAATGAGATCACATTGTATATACGCCAAAGCCAAAGCCACAGCAACTGCCTTCTAGTCAATTCTGACTCATAGAGACCCTATAGGTCAGAGTTGAACTGCCCTATAGAGTTTCCAAGTAGATCCTGGCCAATCTGAAAGCTGACCTTCTGGTTAGCTGACATAGCACTTAACCACTACGCAACTGGGTTTTCCATTGTACATATAAATAATATTTGCTCTTTCTCTGTCTCTCTCTCTTTTTCTTTGTATGTTAGAAGTAATTCCCAGATATTTACTTATTCATTTATCAAATCTCACTACTATCCTCCTAGTGTACAGTACATATAGGTGAGGAAAATCATTTCATGTCATCACATAGCTTTCCCCAACATCATTTCTCATGTCTGCATGTCATTAACATCAAATGTCTCTATGGTAATTTATTCAGCTCTCCTGTTTTCATTCCCTCCTCCTGTTTTGCACTCATAAACACCGCCGTCATGAGCATTTTTGTGGCTTAACTTTAACACAAATCCCTGATGACTCCTCCAGAATCGATGTGGCCCTTATTGCTTTGGAAAGCACCTTCTGTCACTGAATTTATAACCAGGATCACATAGCCAGCAGCTAACCCACAAACATTTCAAGTGAAAAATGCAAGTGTTTGCTCCCTTCTCCTAATGCTGATGGGAAAGCCAAGGTTGTAAGGGAAACAAGGCAGGACAGCCAGCTCTCACTTGAGACGTGGTTTTCACATTGTCTGAACCTGCCGGGGCAGGACAGTCTTTGGCAGGGAGTGACTCTATCTTCTCGACTGCCAGAGGCTTCCCAAAACTCTCCACTTCCTTTTGAGTTCCCAGTGAAGATTGTTGACATTCACATAGAGTTAAAGAAGAAAAAGAAGTGCTTGCGGACAAATTGAAACAGCAAATGCCAAGTGGCTGGGAGTCATCATTTCTGTGTATGAAAGGTGGAGAGCCTCGTCAAAGCCCTAAGTAAACAGCTGTGGAGACAGGAGACAAGGTGTTTTCTTTTCTCAGCACTGGAAATTCAGGAATGACTTGCATCAGATTTTGCAACCTTCTCAAGAGTTTGGGTATCATTCTGGAGCAGTCCCAAAGCCAGTTACCAGCTTCTTCTGCCTGAAAAGCAAAGATGGCCATGGACCTAGCCCAACTGAGGTTGCTGTGGGATTCCAGGGAAATGACATTGGACAACACTGTGTATTTGCAAAGATAACAAAATCATCCTCACTCTCAACTCTGACCATTGCTTAATTCTACGAGCTTTGAACTTGAGGTATTATCCCAGTGAGCAAAGGACAAAAAGGGCTAAAGGATGTGCTCCTGTTGAACAAGGAATCCACCTTGTAAATTTGCAAGGTGACTTCTGGCATTAGGTTCCCAGAACCCAAGGGGGTTAGATGCAGGAAGAAGCCATCCAACTGAAAGGCATTTTTAAAGAGGTGTGTTTTTCCTGGGCATAAAGCACAGTAGAGTCCAGGTGCAAGGAAGAATGTGTTGTTCATAAAATACAAAGCTTAAGCAAACACTTGCGGTTGGAAAGAAATTGCAATGTTTTAATATGGTGCAAAAGAATAGATAATAAATTCACTTAGAATTGAGGGGAGTAGCCTGTGAATAATCCAAAAAGCATTTCCCTGGGTACTGGGACTGAATAATGTGCTCTTTCGCGCTGGCCTATTTTTTTTTCCAATTTCCTTTCTCACAGGTTGTTGTTAAAATTAATGAGCATTCTCCAGTTGGCTGGAGAAATACCTGTGTGTTGGGTTATACAAAGAAACCTTCTTGGGGTCATAATGCTCTTGCAGATAACTTTGATCAATGAACGTGAATTGGATGCTCCAGTTTTCCAGCATTTTAAAAAAAATCCACTACTGTCCACTGATATTATTGGTGTGGTTATTCCAGTGACTTGCACGCTAACTACTTCATGTCACGAGGGCCTCGTTCTCCAATCTAAAGGACATTCACTGTCTCTTGGGACTTTTTTTGTTTGTTTTCTGAATGTATTACCACTAGTTTAATCCTGGAAACACTGGCGGTGTAGCGATTAAGTGCTATGGCTGCTAGCCAAAAGATGTGCAGTTTGAATCCACTGGGTGCTCCTTGGAAACTCTATGGGACAGTTCTACTTTGTCTTATAGGGTTGCTATGAGTCAGAATTGACTTGACAACAATGGGATTTGGGTTTGAGCTTAAATTATTTTAGTTTTCTACTTAAGTCAGGACTTAAGTCATGTAACGTTCAGAATCTCCTCTGCCTTGTTCACTGTAGCATTCCCTATGCCTACAACTGCTAGTATATACTGTTTGTACCAGAAAGGATCCTAATTAGTAATATAACCACTTATTGGCTTGAGATCTGGGGATTACTTCACCACTTTAAGCTCCAATTTCCTCATCTGTAAAATGGGGATAATGATTTGTAATTTGTGGTTTTGTTGTGAGAATCAGGTGTGTTACTATTATTACGGTTACATGCTGTTGAGTTGATTCCAGTTCATGGCAACCTCAAGCGTTACAGAGTAGAATTGCTCCGAAGAGTTTTCTTCCCTATAATCTTCGTAGAAGCAGGTCGTCAGGCCTATCTGCTTGGTGGGTTCACAATGGCAACTTTTCAACTGGACCTTCTCCATCTGTTGAGACTTGCTTGATTTATTTCTGTAATATTTATTTTCCATTTGTGGTGAAATGATTTCTTTAATTGTCCCAATGAATGTTCATCCTGTATTGGGATCTTTCCCTCTATAACTTTATCATCTATCATTCTGAGTCTAGGGTCAGTCATATGACTTTCTTTGACCAACTACATGTCAGCAATTACGGTGCAAGTGGAGACCTGAAACACTTGTGTGCATATCTGGTTGCTCTCTTGCAAGACTTGACAGCATGCCTTTGTATCCCTGCCTGGCTGTGACAGCATGTCTGGGCTGGCCTGTTTGAGGGAGGTGAGAAGCACATGCACCTGATGGCCTAGTTTGCTTCAGCTGACCCCGGATAAGAGCTGCTTCCCAGATGTGCGAGCAAGCCCAGACGAGACCAGAAGAACCATCCAGGTTAAACCTCTGATGAGCAGAAACATGAGCTAAGTCAATTGTGATTGTTTGAATCTACTGACTTCTGGAGTGGTTTGTTATGCAGCAAAAGCTGTCAAGTACATTAATATGTTGTATAACTTACTTATTTGCTATGTGAGCAATGTCTCTCTCATGTAGATCATGAGCCCCGAGAGCCCAGTAGAGATTTTTTGTTCACAGTTATGGAAAAGTATCTGGAACAGAGTCTGGCAGGCAGTCAGTACTTCTCAAATACTTGTTGAATGTTAAAGGAATGACAGAAAGTGCCTTATGAAATGGCACTGGGATAGATGTTTAACAAATGGTAGGTAGCTATTATAAGCAATGCTAATTATCTTTATGCCAGAGCCAACATTCTTCTTAGGGTCTTCTGTTAATTTTTCCACCAACATTGTTCAAAAAATGGGAAAAAGAAATGATCCTTCCTTGAAAATATAATGGGAAATGAGAGGTAGCAATAATGTCAGATAAAAAAGTGATTTGGGATTTGGGGGAATTACGGAGACATAGCCTGAGGTTCTTTGTCTGTTAGCTCTGTGTGTTCTGCCCCCAGGATTGCCTTGAATTCACTGACTTGACAGCAACTTTTTCCTTTCTTTTTCTTTTTTTTAAATACATGCACTCTGGTGGCACAATGGTTAAACACTTGATTTCTAACTGAAAAGTTGGCAGTTTGAATCCATCCAGTGGCTCCGTGGGAGAAAGTCCTGGTGATCTTCATCGGTAAAGATTACAGCCTAGGAAGCCCTTTGGGACAGCTCTACTCTGACTTGTAGGGAAGCTCTGAGTTGGAATCGACTTGGTGACATCTAACAACAACAGGATAGAACAAAGGTGGTGTCTTGCTGCTGGGGTTCCGGAAGGTAGACTGATACCATAGCTACTTTTCTTTCACAGCAATCACTGCATTTGAAGCAATTAATTAGCTATCGGATGATCAATTTAGTTTCTCTCTTTTCTACCAGGCTGTAAGCTCCATGAAACAAGGAGTCATTCCTGTGTTACTTACCCTTATACCGTGGTAGCATAGTGGTTAAGTGCTACAGCTGCTAATCAAAAGGCCAGGAGTTCGAATCCGCCTGGTGCTTCGTGGGAACTCTGTGGGGCTGTTCTCCCCTGACCTGTAGGATCACTGTGAGTTCTGGAATCGACTTGACGGCAGTGGGTTTGGCTTCTTTCTGGTTTATTCTCTCATCAGCCAGCACAGTACAGCTCTTAAGAAATATTTGTTGAATAACCGAATCACGGCCTCGTTCATCTCAAGAACGTAAGCTTCTTGAACTGAAGCGCTATACCTTGCCGCAAGTACGGTGCGAACCTTGCAGTACGGTTGCGCTGCCTATGTATGAAGTCACTCTCATTTGGGGGCTAATAATAACAAATTTTCTTCAGTTATTTATGCATGCAAGTTACTCGTTTTAAGCACACAATGTACTACCTGACTGTGGAGGCAGGTGTTGTAACAAATCCCACCATATAGATAAGCAGTCATGACGCAGTGTGCTTCTTTTGGCACACTGTGTCATACTTTGGGCAAGTCATGTTCCGTCTGGACCTCTGCCCCTTATCTGTAAAATAAGGGGGTCAGGTCAGAGCAATGCACTCTCTGGTATCTTTTAAGGAAAGCTATGCACCTGAGATGTTCTAGGGAGATAAAGACTCTGTGGTGGGCAGACTTGTGGTATTTCATGCTACATACTTCCAGTCCACTGTGTTTCAGAGTCGCTGCGTGAAAAGAGCCTTGTACATGGTCAGAGTGCCACACGAATGTATCCGTCACTGTCTCTTTGCTTTGCTGTCTCAGAGCTTTCTCCCAAAACACAGAAACTTGCTCACCAGCATGCATGCACAACCCTAGAAGTGCAGGGTATTGAACTTCCTGGGACAACCTTCAGCTAAGAGGTCTAGATACCCTACCCTTCAGCAGGACAATTTTGAGGAACATTTTATATGGTTCCTTGGAGGTTCTCTGCCAATACTGACGCTCTTTTACTGCCTCTTGTTCTTTCCCTGTCCCATTTTCCCTGTTCCCTCATTTTTAATCACTGGTTCATCTCCATAAGCTCTACCTGAACTCAAGCCTTCGTTTCTACTTTTGGAGAATTCACACTAAGATGTGTGGTCAAATGCTTTGGGTAACCACTGCATGCTGTCTTCCTCTCTGCACAGTCACAGTGTACATCAGCATATTTAATAAGACTCTGAGAAGTCCTGCTGCAGTGACCTGTGCACCTTTCTTTAATTATGCCCCAAACTCACTACCATTAAATTGATTCTGACTCATAGCAACCCCATAGGACAGAGTAGAACTGCCCCACGGTGTTTCCAAGGAGCACCAGGTAGATCCAAGCCATTAACCTTTTGGTTAGCAGACATAGCACTTAACTACTATACCACCAGGGTTTCCTTTCTTTAGTTAGAGTTTCCCAAATTTCTTTGCCTACAGGGGTTGTTACTGCCAACGCCTTTTAAGTACTCCCAGAGTGAGTGTTCCCTGGAATAGTTTTGAGAAAGTGTGATAGAAGTAATCTCAAGGATCTTTTCTGCACTTGTATTCTGTGAGCCTATGCATCAGTTGGAGTGGCTAGGCGGTACAGATGTTTAATGTGTTTGGCTGCTGACTAAAAGGTGGGAGGTTTTGAGTCCACTCAGTTTTGCCTCAAAAGGAAGGCCTGGTGATCTTCTTCCACAAAACTGGCCAGTGAAAACTATATAGCAGACAGGTATGTGCTGACACCCATGGGGTCATCGTGAGTGGTAACTGACTCTCTCCACCGCACTTGGTTTGTGGGTGGATCAGCAGTCTCAGTGCCACTCCGTGGCATGAAGCCAACATTTAAATAGAACCCCACTGGATGGAAGATTTCTCTCAGTACTAGGGAACAGAACCTTCAGACAAGACCTTTCTGAAAACAGTTTCTTCCCCTTTTCCTTATAAACAGAAAGGCTAGTCTGCTGGTAGGGCCAGGAAGATTTGGCTGCCTGGGCTGGGAATGCAGCTGTGGGCATCCTGAGAAAAATCTCCACTTACTGATGACGCATGATTCTGGATGAGATGAACACAGAATAGATGCCAGCCAGCCCTGCTTCCCCACACTCTCCTGCTAACAAGCAGCCATGGGAGAATTTAATTGGCATGGGTCCAGAGGGGACAATTATTTCTGATGGTGTACGAAAGGTCACTGGAGAGACCCACTGGTTGCAGGAGCAGGAAGACATATGCACAGATCTGGGGGTTGGGGCCTGAGACTCAAGATGAGAGAGTGTACCCAGTGGGGGCTGCGTGATTGGAGTGGAGAGGGCCGATCAGCAGGGAATCCCTCCTCTTTCATCCTTCCAAGTCTTGTATTTAAATAACAGCCTTTAGGCTCTCAGATTTCTGGGATCAGCTTATACTTATCTGAGAGAGGTTCTTGAAAGTTTGATCATTCTCTTGCTTAACAGAAATGAAACCAATGGAAATAACAATAATGATAGTATGAACTTAAGAATTCTTTACTGAAGGAGGTGTGCACACAGCCTCTTAGCAAATCCTTTCTATTCAGTAATTAATCTACAGTAGGCTCTCCAAACCTTGGCACTGTTGTCACTTTGAGCCAGATAATTTTGTGTTGGTGGGGGCTCTCCTGACTGTGGCAGAATGTACAGCAGCAGCAGCAGTGCTGATCTTTATTTACTAGATTCCAGGAGTATCCTGCATCTTCCAGTTGGGACAACTAAAGATATCTCCACTGCTGTCAAGATGATTCTGACTCACGGCATTCACAGATGGCAATGACTGGTCTACGTGAACGGGGTAGTAGTTATAATGGTTAAAGAACAGGTTTTCAATCCAGACTGTTTTTGTTCAAATTTGTATTCTACCACTTATTAGCTGTATCACTACCTTGCCTTTTGTCCCTTGTTGGTGAATCAGTTCCTATGGGACACAGTAGAACTGCTCCATAAGGTATCCAAGGCTGTGATCTTTATGGAAGCAGTCCTAGTAGCCCAGTGGACAAGGGCTTTCAAATTCCCTAGCCACTGCATGAGACAAAGACATGGCAGTCTGCTTCTATAATGATCACAACCTTGGAAACTGTATCAGGCAGTTCTAGTCTGTCTTATAGCGTTGCTATGCGTTGACATTGACTCAATCGCTGTGGGTTTTGGTTTTAATCACCAGAGCCAGTAGTTGGAGTTCTCCTGTTTCAGAAAAGATTCTTGGGTAGGAGAGGGGGTCAAGGAAAGAATCCATCCTAAGCACATCCAAAGGACTGTGTAAAGGAATCTAAATGCAGAACTTCAAAGTAGGTGTACAGATGCATGAAGACATGTTGTGAAACCTCTCGGGCTGGACTCTGCTAAGTAGAAGTGATTGCTACATCTTAGAAAAAGCAAGAATCAACGTGGAGTATTTGTTGGTCTTCTTTTTCTTCAAGAAGGACTGATGTCTGCTGTGTTGTTTACTTCTCCACAAGACCCATAATGCTCATCCATGGAATTGGATGAGGACCCCTCAGATAGAAGGTTGGCACAATCTAGGATAACAGGCATGGCTTTCACTGGTCACTGAGAGTAGGCTCTTCCTTTAACGAGTAGAACAAGAGCTCTAGAACAGCACTGTCCCACTGAGATTTCTGTGATGAAGGTGCTCTGTAGCTGCTCTGTCCAATGTGCTGCCATTAACCACGTATGAGTTCTGCCCACTAAGTTTGTGAACTCATCCTAGAAAAAGTGCTATATAAATCATTGCTGAATATCACTATAGTCACCTTCAAAGTACTCCCCTTGGGAAGCTATGCACTGATGTCAGTGCCTAGTCCACCCTTCAAAGCAATTCTAGAACTCTTTCTGGAATAGCCATCAAAGCTGTCCTCCTATTACCTTTGATGTCCTGAATGTCATCAAAATGTCTTCCTTTCAATATTTTCTTTATCTTTGGGCAAACAAAAAAGTCACTGGGTGCCAGATCAGGTGAGTAGGGAGAGTATTCCAACACAGTTATTTGTTTACTGGCTAAAAACTCCCTCACAGACAACTATGCAATTAAGTTCACTAACTCACCACTGTGCCACTGTGGGCAATGGGTATTCCAGAAAGAGTTCCAAAATTGCTTTGAAAGGTGGACTGGGCACTGGCATCCGTGCATAGCTTCCCAGGGGGAGCGCTTCAAAGGTGACCTTAGTGATATTCAGCAATGAAGTATGTAGCACTTAGAACAATTACGTTCACTGACTTAATTGTTGGACCTCATGTGGCTATTGAGCACTTGAATCACATGTGGTCAGTGTCACTGAGAAACTGCATTTTAAATTAAACTAAATTATATTAAATTTAAAGAGCTAGTGGTTACCCTATCAGACAGCACAGGTCACTGTGTACCCCAGGTTTCCAAGGACACACTGGGAGATGGGGTGCTCACTACTCTCATGGAGAGGGGTAAAGCATAAGCCCCTATTCCTTCTCACCCATATCCACCTGCCAGCCATGCCCTGTTTTGAAATGTCTACTTCTCTGGGCCACCTGGAACCTAGTGTGAGAAGAAAGGACAGAGCAAATTTATAGGCAGTGCCAGTAATGACGATGGCAATTACTATGTTACCACTATTGTTACAATTATTAATAACATTTTTGGAGCCCTTAGGATATAACCACCTCCCACTGGGAAGGTCTAGTCATTACCTCTGTTTTGTATATACAGACAAGTTCAGAAATAATGTCTTAGTTATTGCACAGTGGAGCTAGGATGTTAAATGGTTAGAAATGTAGACTCTGGAATTAGGCAAAGAGGTGCCTAAGTGGCACTGGTTTGTTTGTCGCTAACTGAAGCATTGGCACGTCACATCCTCTGAGCACTGCTGCAGAAGAAAGACCTGGAGATCTGCTTCTGTGAGGTTATTACCAAGGAACAGATGGGGTCACTGTGAACTGGAATTGTTTAATGGCAATGGATTTTTTCGTTTTGACTTTTGGTGTGAGAGTTGACCCAGAACTGTTTTGGGGGCGGATCTATAAGAAAGTGGTAACACTGGCTAATTTGCAAAGAAGGGGGTGATGTTGGGAAGGGAAGAGACTTATCTTTGTATTTCTTTTTCTACACAATATGAAAAACAAAACAAATGTTACTAATGCACGCATAACCTTAGCTAGGAAAAGTTAACAGAAGGGTTTATCTGGTTACTGGGGTTAGAGTCCATTTCATTTTATGATTTTCTGTGTTCAAAGAGCCAAATTATTTTAAAATGGATGGTGCTCACTTTGTGCATTTCAACATAGCAGGTAGAGCTAAGTTCTGCTGGTTATTTTGGGGTTTTGCATTTTCCTGTCTGTAAAAAGGTTGGGGAGTCTCTGGGTAGCACAGATAGCATACTCAGCTGCTAACCAAAAAGTCAGTGGTTCGTGTCCACCCAGAGCTGCTTTGGAAGTAGCCAAGCCAAGTGCCGTTGAGTCGGATCCGAAGAGTTGTCAATTTACTTCTGAAAAGTCAGTTACGAAAAACTCTTTAAATCAGAGTTCCATCCCAGCATGCGTCAGGTTGTCGTGAGTTGGAGTTGACAGCAACTGATTTTTAAAAAGCTGGGCCTGGGAAGAGAACCTGCAAGACACAATGCTGCGGACACCATGGCAGCCTCCTGGATCTTGAAGTACAGATATCTTGGTAGTACAGTGACAAATTTTTCTGGTTTCAGAGGGACTAAGGGATTTCCAGAAATCCTGCTGGCACAGTGGTTAAGTGGTATATCTGCTAACCAAAAGGTTGGCAGTTTGAATCTGCTAGGAGCTCTTTGGGAACTCTGTGGGGCACTTTTACTCTGACCTTATAGGTTCATTGTGAGACAGAATCAACTTGATGGCACTGTGTTTGATTTTGGTTTGGGTACCGGGCTCCCTGTGTGTGACCTGGAACTTGTAGTACTAAACCGGGGAGGGAAAAAATACGTCCAAATGTGGAAGAGCTGACCTTGCTGCTTGTAAGTGGGAAAAAAAAAATGAACCTGTATTAGAGATTCAGATCCGGCGGAGAAAGAATAGAGTCACAGCAGGATGTTTTCCAAGTGAACAAGGGGACTCCCAAACCAAGGACATGCCTCATCTCCCCAACATTGTCTGTTTGCACCCAGATGTTCAATTTCCCAAGGAAACACCCTTGGTTCCAGGCAAGACCACGCTATGAATTTTGTAAGCAGATGTTTTTGCCTTAGTGGGCTGTTCCTCCAGAGTAGAATATTAAAAATTATATTTAACACTGCATTTATGTAATCTAGAGTGGGTTCATTATTATAGATTCATTATTATCAGATTCACTTTCTTCTAATTTAGAAAAAATTAAAAGTAAAAAATTTTGTGGGCCATTAAAATTACCCTGGGCCCTAGATACAGTGCCTGCCTAGCCTAGTGGCTAACCAGGGGCTCCAACTGCTGGGCTTCAGAGACAGGCAGGGAGACAGGGAGTTTGGGACGCATGTAGGTCAGGGGTTCCTAACCTCATTGAACTTCAGTATGGGAAAAATATTTGTCTAAATTTTCTATAACCTCTAACTGAAATTTAACATTTCCTTCCGTTATGACTGGAGGCAACAAACCACACCCTCACTGGCAGGACTGGCTACATGCTCACCAGCAGAAATGACAGGTATTTTCAGATCATATTACAGTTGTGATGGATGTCCTGAAATAGCACTTTTACTCATCATGTCTTCAAAATTATGATGGTGATTAGATGGGCTGGATGCTAGGTCCTGTCATTTAATGTGATACCAAAGAAGCTTATACATTATTATTACCACTATTCTTAATTTAAATACTATGGTTTAATAATTTTTTCACTCCTATAGCTATGTATTTTATTTTATCAATCTCAAAATATTTTTCTGGAGTTTCTCAGGCTTTACTACATGAGATTTCTAAAAGGTGCAGAAGAACCTCATGCTGTGGACATTACAGTTAGTGAATCCAGGCAGTCCCTCAGCTTTATCCCCCTAAAACAGTGAGGAAACTTACTGTTTCCCACCTGGTAGAGAAGTCTAGGACAGAGTTAAACAAGTGGTATAATCAGAGGATCAAGTCACACCCCAGATATTCAGCCTAATAAGGTGTTAATTGGGCCCAAGGTAATCTGGGAGAGGATGCCAGACAGGTCACTGACATGTTTTTTCCTGTGGTTTGGTCATTGACAAACAGAATCAAGCTGCCTCCGGGTAGCAACAAGCTGAGTGCTTTCCTCTGTTGCCCTGCTTTGCGGATTACCACTGTGGTCCCAGCCAAGCCAAGTGCCATCGAGTCGGTCGCCATGAGTGTGGTCCCAGAGAAGACCCTAAGTTTCGGTTTAATGTGTCCCATTCACACACTTGTTTTGAAGTTTCCTTGCGTGCTTCCTGTGTGCCATGCAATGTATTGCCTCATTCAGGCCTCGCAGCTCCACGGGCAAGTACTCTTATTGTTTCTATTTTTACATATGAGGCAATCGAGGGAGCCTCCAAAGAGCAAATAACTTTCTTGAACTCACATAGGCATCAAGCAGTGCATTGGGACCTGAACTGGGTCTCACTCTCCTGAAAGTCTTTTCCTTTTAAACTTTTTGTTTGTTTTTGTTCATAGAACTTGCTTAAAGACGTATCAGGGGATAGGCTATGAACACAGATAACTGTTTGTATGGTCACACGTGGCCTGAGACAAGGCCCCATGTAATGACCCAAACAGTGGGATCCTGCTTAGAATTCCTAGTTCTCTGGACCTGAGGACAGCCTGTGTCATACCCAAACCTTGTTGCTTTATGATCAGAGGCTGTTTTAGACAGGTCTGGGGTGTGTGTGTGTGTGTGTGTGTGTGTGTGTGTGTGTGTGTGTGAACCACATGTGTGTGCGTGCACATGCGCTTGCTGGTGAGGAGCAGTCCTGAGGCTAAGGGAGAAAATTATCCTCATGTTCTGAGATGAGGGTCAAAAACTCTGCCCACATACCCTTGAATTTTTAATTAAAAAGGGGGAAATAAGTCTCCTGTCTGTCCTCCTACATTTGCCCTAATCAAGTTCAAATTTTCACTGGAACTTTGAGAGAAGTGGCTGGTTCCTCTCTGCAACACTGTAAGTTGTGTAGGCTTGCCGTGGCAGTTGCTCTATGCTGAATCTGAAGCCAGCTTTTCTCTGCCCTACCTCCAACCACCCAGAAAAGTCCATGCTCAAAATGCAGTGACGCCACGAGGCACCCACCCTTTGTCACCATCTGTTTATATCTCCCCCAAAGATTTGATGTTGCAAGACACTCAAATTTAGAGTAAGCGGAGTAAGGAACAACCCATGCCTTGTTTTAAATCAAGTTGTCATAATCCAAAGGCAAGCTCCAACTTTATAACAAACACCCAGTGTTATGACATTTTACCTTTTCCAACTATTTATGTAGGCACAAATATTGTGCTTAAATTTTAAACTATACAGTTAACATGAAACAGTCTACTCAGTGGCGTCACTATGGGGATTTGGGGTCTGCAAACTGCACCGGGTGACAGTCAGAGGGGGTAACATGCAAGTGACTCTGTATAAAAGTTGGGTAACATGCAAATGACTCTGTATAAAAGTTGTGTGCAGTGTTTCAGTGGAAATTTATTATTTTTTTGTAAAAATATCCTTGTGGTTAGTTATGACAACAAAAAAACATTTTTCATAAGGCCAGCTTACATGTATCAATTATGTACAAGGCTAAAACACTGGGCAAATTTACTTTATGAACCTGCTAAGTCAGAGCTGTCATTATAACCCAATTACAGTGATGCTTTGAACCATGTGCTTTTGTCTCCACCACTACAGCACCTGCTGTTGTTTTTGTTGCTGTCGGTGTTTTCATAGTCACTGATTTTGTCACACTGCCTGGTGTTTCGGTTACAATAGTGTGGTAGTTAGCATGGGAGTAGTTACTGTACTAGGTGACACCAACCCTGCTGATGCCACTCAGCGCTCTTACTGAAACAGTAAAGAGAAAGCTGTTATGCCAATTTTGTTTGCCATTCCGGCCCTATTCCATCACTAGATCATTCACTCAAAAATTGCTTGTGACTGCTTAGTGTCAGACACTGTGCTTGGCACAGAATCCCCCCAAATGAAACAGAAAGAGACCTTGTGCTCTGAGCACATAGGGAAGCTCTAAAAAAAAGATGGGAGCTGCTTTGATACTGACCTGTGCTTTTCCGCCTTCCACCTCAGAGAAGAAGCCCAGAAACAACCTGTCGTTTTCATTTCCACTCTCAAGCCCCGTTCCACCAAATCAAACTGTAATGGGATCAAGAAGCTTCAAGATCTCGCATGTCAGAGGTGGAAAGCCTAAATCACACTTGGCGAATGTTTTTTCAACAGTTTTATGAGTTTAGGCTTTAAAACACAGTAATGAAAGTGATGGAGAAGGTAGTATTTTGCAGTCCCATCACGTGCAGATACAGTGTAAGATGCTCAGTACTGGCATCCTGCCTCTCCATCCAATGCTCAGATGGCTTGTGGTTTGGGATATTGGACATTTGACTGCCTTGGGTCATATTTGAAATATTTGCACCTTTTTAAAATAGCATCATGTTATTTTTTCCCATTGTCTTTAAAACAAACATCACAAGCTTTTACAAGTCAAAACAACAAGCACAAAACTGGGACATTGGAAAACTCATGGACTGGGCTTTGGAAAATTGATTCTCCCTTAGGATATGTGTTTGGATTGGGGTGCAGGGGATCATTAGATTCTTGGGGCCCACCTAAACTTGAACTAATTTGGGACCCTGTATGAAGGGGACGGGCTCCAGGGGCTCCAGAGCTGGGATCTGCCAGCCACCCTATCTTTCTTCAGTGCAGGCGTAGAAGTATGCACAGGGCCACGAGGAGCTTCCCTCTAGCCAAGAGGTCCTGTTTTTTCTCTCTGGAATTTTCTTTAAAGTAAAAATAAAAATAATCCAGAGACTCATATTTATTTAAGCAAGCAATTCCCCAAACCAATTGCCCTGGAATTCTGTCCCATGAGCCATGCTGTCTGGGGCCTACCCATGCCAAGGGGCCTCAGGTGGGGGCTACCACTGAAGTGAAGACGTGGACTGGCCTCAGATGCAACACTACCAAGCTTTCTGTTATTAGGAAAATAACAGTCTTTGGCTAGAAGGGAATATATAAAGTAATATATTCAAAGAAGCCCTGGAGGTACAGTGTTTAAGTGCTTGGCTGCTAACCAGAGGATCAGTGTTTTGAACCCACCAGCTGCTCCATGGGAGAAAAATGTGACAGTCGGCTTCCATAAAGATTTACAGCCTCGGAAACCCTACAGGGCAGTTCTACTCAGAATCGACTCGATGGCAATGGGTTCATTTAAAAAATATATATATACAGATATATTAATGTACAGTAAATATACAGTCATAATCACGATCCAGTTTGTTGTATTGTGGTGTCAGTCTCTCTTACCGTGGTACCTCGCATGTTGCTGTGATGCTGGGGGCTATGCCACTGGTATTTAAAGTACCGGCAGAATCACCCATGGGGACAGGTTTCAGGGGTGCTTCCAGACTGAGACAGGCTAAAAAGAAGGTCTAGGGCCCTACTTTCAAAAATTAGACAGTGAAGACCCTAGGGATCAGAAAAGAATGTTGTTTCACATAGTGCTGGAAGGTGAGTCCACTAGATCAAATGGTGCTACACAATAGCCACAACAGTGGACGCACACATGTACCGATGATCTTAAAGATGGCGTACGACCTGGTGAGCGTTTTGTTTTGCTACATATCAGATCACCTGACTCCATGGCTTCTAACAAAACAACATGTGGTTATACATATTACTTGAGCACTATTAGCTCACACAAGCAATATACCTTAAAGGACTCTTGTAACAACCCTATGAAGTATGTACCATTAAGCCCCATAAACCAAACCCATTGCGATCAAATTGATTCTGACTCATAGCAACCCTATAGGACAGGATAGAACTGCCCCATAGAGTTTCCAAGGAGCACCTGGCGGATTTGAACTGTTGGCCTTTTGGTCAGCAGCCTTAGCACTTAGCCTCTACGCCACCAGGGTTTTCATATACTGTTATTATCTCAGTTATACTGATGGGAAGTACTGATACATGAGGGGTAACTAACTTGCTCAAGGTGGTCCAGCCTGGAGGCCTAAAGCTGAGATTTGGATGCAGGCAGTTAGCTGAGAGCAAGGACAGAACCTGAGTACTGCTCTGTTGTTACTCAGCCTGAGTTTGTTAGTTACACCCAAATCTAAATAAAGCCATAACTCAGGTATCAGAAATTCTGAACATCCGATGACATAGGAAGGAAAATGTTGGACAGCTTTGCTTTTGATTTTGAGTATTAAGAAAAATAAAGATGTGTACAATTCTTAGATTAATAGGAAGATGTAAGAAGAACAAACAAATCAGGGGTGAATTAGTAAGGTTTCCCCATTTTGTCCTCTCTATACCCCTCCAAGTTGGAAAAGAAAGAAAGGAAAGAGAAAAAAAGACAGAGAGAAAGAAAGAAAAAAGAAAGAAGGAAAGAGAAAGAAGGAAGAAAAGAAAGAAGGAAAGAAAGATCCTTTATTGGTTCCTACTTTCTGAGATGATCTTTTCAAACTTTTATATTCCTGGTTTGAGGAATGCAAGAAGAAGGGGGCAGGGAGGGAAATCAGCACTAAAGTGCTTTCAAAAGCTGAGTAGGAAGCAACGGAACCTAGGAAGCGCTCAACAGATGGGAATGCTGGCTTGGTGAGCTGGCTGGGATCTGTGCTGAGTGTGGGAGAATCCTCTTTGGAGGAAGGACATGTGAATGGTTTCAGAGTCCTGGGGATAAAAGACTTGAGAAGAAAGGCACTTCTCAATGAATTACTCAAAATGGTCTGGAAAACAGGGGAAATGGACGCTGTGAATGAAAAGCTGAAAAAGTGCCTTTTTTGTTGATCCTCTCATTGTGAGAGGCTGTTGCTCTTTGCTTTCCCCAGCCCCCTCCATCCTGCCTGACCCCTTCCCCATGCTCTGCTCCTCCATGCAGAGAAAAGGCTTCTTGTTGTAATCCCATCTGCCTGCGCATAAACATTCTTTTATCTCTACCCAGGGCCTGGCAGTTGGGCTGAGGTTTCAGCTGCCAGAAATTTGGGCTTCACATCTAATATTCCCAAGATGGGCATCTGAGAAATGTCAGTTTACATCCAAACGGTCTTCACTAACGAATAGCTAGAAAGCTTTCCTCAGTGAAGTCGGGGAAATAATTCTGTTCAAAATCATGCCAATGTAAACTCATATCCATGTTTGAGATGGTCTGACTTAAAGGGACAGGAGATCCTTTTAGTTTTACAGTACAAGCTATTTGATTTTAAAATGAAATTAGAAAGGGAAAATTAGTAATGTTTCTTTTTAATGATGTTTGATGTAACAATATTGCTTTAGAATACATTATTAAGAACAGGCTTTGCAGCTAAGATCAGAGAGGTGAACTTGGGGGGATGTTAAAAAATCATCAATAGATAACACCTTATGCAGCTGACAGAGTAAAAGAGATGATGAGGTAGCAATGGGTGCAGAGGCAGATTCTTCTATAGGCAAGGTAAGCATAGTACTTACCTTGCTCACCAGGCAATCTCTGCTGAACAATTTCACATTATTCACCACAACAAAGATTCTGTTTCTAGGTATGGCTGGTATTTGTTTCTCTCTCAACCCCAAAGCACCTTCCTACAAAATCAAAGCCTCTGCAAATTTATAGTCCCCGACAGGGACAGATGACCCAGTAAGCAATGTAAGCATAGGCTTACTTGTGCTTTCTTACTCATCTGTAGTGACTAGTTTCACATGTGAAATTTTTCACATTGTTCATTACAGGTAATCTGGTAAACAAGGTAAGCACAGTTCTTATCTTCCCTGTTAAACAATCCACCCCTGGATGGAGGTAAGAGAATAAATGTTATTGAGTGTTGTTGGGTATTCAGCCAGCAGATGAACTCTTAACATTTGTGACACCAGGGCCCCTTAAGAGGACAAGGGAGAGAAGAAGAAATCTCTTAGAGAACTCTTACTGCTCCATAGAAAATTCTGAAATAAAAGGAGTGAAGTGCTTTTTGAGGTGGAGGATTTGAGCCATTGACTTAGTTCACTGGAAGGTACTCGAGACATCTGGAGATAGTCTGATTTTTTTAGCCTTTCGGAAAGTCTCTGTTCATGATGACAATTTCAAGCATCTATATGCACACCCCAAAGATAACACTGGGTGCTTGAAGTCTTGCAGAGGAAAAACGAGGCTCAGGATGGGCAGAGCCAACTTGTGTCTGCAAAATAATGGTCTCTACCTGGAAGATTGATAGCCTCTTTACTTCCATGTCTGAAAAAGAGCAAGTATTTATATATAATCACTCCAGTGATGGGGTCTTCTGTAAGTAGCCAATCACTTGAAAGGGAGTGTCCTTGGTGATGTGGCCTGCATCTGAATATGAGCAGACATTCTGGCATTTTTCTTGCTCTGGATCCTCTGGCTGCAGTCTGTTCATCTGACCTTCAGTTCTTGGGACTTGAGCTACTGGCTTGTCTGCTGATCTTGGGATGTGTTGATCTATACCAGCCTGTAAATGGAGCCCTCTTTTCTGGTCTGCCCCTGTAGCTACATGAATCAGGAGAGGCCTTGAGGTCTTAGCTGTCAATCTTCGCATTCACTGATATTTACAACCTATGAACAAGAGCCCTGCTTTCTGAGCTGTGCTCTTGGGTTCACTGGCCCCTTAGGCTAGGTAAATCGGAAGAACCCTTTATCCTAATTCATGGCTTTGGGACATTCCAGCCTCTACAGTTGCGTGAGCTGTTTGTTTGATATAAATCTCTCTCTCTATACATTTGTATACTTTTCTGGTTTTCCTTTTCTATAGAACCCAGCCTAAAATACCATCCTAACTGCAACATAGGATAATAGACTTGGAGTTTGGCACAAACATTCTGTTAGATTTTGAAGTTCTGGTGCCCCCCCCCCCCCGTCTTTTTTTCTCCTGTGTGGTAGGGTTAAGTGCTATGTCTGTTAACTGAAAGGCTGGTGGTTTGAATCCTCCAAGTGCTTCTTGAAAACTCTATGGAGTAGTTCTACTCCACTGGATAGGGTTTCTATGAGCTGGAGTCAACTCAATGACACTGGGTTTGGTTTTTTGGCGTTTGGTAGTAAATACCTTCTGATCAGCTTATTTTCCCTTTCAGCCTAGCTCTAATTCTTAAATCCAGAGAAGTCTTTCTAAAATAAAAAACAAGACCTGCTATCACTGCCCATCATTCTCAGGATAATGCTCTGTCTTCACTATAGCCCAAATGTAGGGTAGCTGTTAAAATGATCAACCAGAGAAGGACATTTCTGAGAATGAAAGAGGATGAGTTTATGATATACCAGGCTATATTAATACCAGTGCAAGAGAAGCTGCTCCAGGAAAGTTATGATATGTATTCACCAGTCTATGGAGTTCCTGGGTGGTGAAAACAGTTAAGTACTCGAGTATTAGCAGAAAGGTTGGTGGTTTGAACACACCCAGAGGGGCTTTGTAAGATAGGTCTGATGATCTGTTTCTGAAAGGTCACAGCCTTGAAAGTTCTAGGTAGAGCAGTTCTGCTCTGCACACATTGGGTCACCATGATTCAGAACCACTTGATTGTAACTGACAACAGTAGTCACCAACCCAAAAGGCTGGGTGGAAGGTGGCCTTGACATACCTTCTCACCTTCTTCTCCTTGCTTACTTCCTTCTGCTTTTTTACTACATCCTGGTTGGGTTCCTTTTTGTTTCATGTGCTCTGTCCCACCTCTGAGCCTTCACACATCTTGTCCCCTCTGCCTAGATCTCTCTTCCTTATCCCTCTCACCTGACTAGTCTACATTCATCTCTCCCACAGAAGCCACTATTCCCTGGGAAGACTTCGGTGGCAAGCATAGCCATACTGGCTCCCCTTGTTTTATAGTCCCAAGGACCGGAGGCGACAGTCAAAATACATAAGTCACTGACTTGGTAATACGAATAAAACCACTGCCATCAAGTCTTGTCTAACAACAATAAATACATAATGTCCCTTCAATTGTCTAAATTAATTAGACTATATGTTGAGCTTGAGCTTGAGCCAGCCAAGCTCAATATATAGTCTAATTAATTTAGACAATTGAAGGAACACTGACTCGACGGCACTTGGCTATATATTGAGCAAAATTGCTTACTGAGTGATACTTTGTGGTGTAAATTGTGGAGCAA
The DNA here is from genome assembly GCA_028571685.1 of Heterohyrax brucei. Taxonomy (NCBI): domain Eukaryota; kingdom Metazoa; phylum Chordata; class Mammalia; order Hyracoidea; family Procaviidae; genus Heterohyrax; species Heterohyrax brucei. The sequence continues at coordinate 58,344,888 of CM053158.1, read as the reverse complement.
ATCATTCCAGTAAATTCCAAATTACTTTTTAAAACTCTTTGGGAATAATTATAGATTCATGAGAAGTTGCAAAGGCAGTACCGAGAGCTCCTGTATAGCCTCCACCTGGTCTCCTCCAATGGTAACATGCTACATGTTTTTGCTAGGTGCTGTTGAGCTTGTTCTGACTCAGACTGACCCTACATATGACAGAATGAGATGCTGTCCAGTTCTGCACCACCAGCACAATCATCACTATGCTCGAGCCCGTTGTTGCAGCCGCTGTGGCAATCCATCTCCTGGAGGGTTGTCATGGGTTGAATTCTGTCCTCCCCATAATGCGTGCATCCATTTGGGTGGGCCGTGATTGCCAGTGCTGTATGGGTGTCCTCCAGCTTGTGATTGTAACTTTATGTTAAAGAGGATTAAGATGGGATGTAACTCCCTTACTGAGGTCACATCCCTGGTCCAATGTAAAGGGAGCTTTCCTGGGGTGTGGCCTGTATCACCTTTTATATTACAACAAACAGAAGGGAAACAAAGAAAGTGGAGAGTTGGGGGTCTCATACCACCAAGCAAGCAGTGCCAGGAGCAGAGAGCATCCTTTATACCCAGGGTCTCTGTGGCTGAGAAGCTCTTGATGAGGGGAAGACTGAGGACAAGGACTTTCCTCCAGTACAATAGATAGTCTTCTCTTGGAGCTGCACCCTGAATTTGGAATTGTAGTCTACTTTACTGAGAAGAAATAAAAATCTCTTTGTTAAAGCCATCCATTTGTGGTATTTTCTGTTACTGCAGTGCTAGCTGACTAAGACGAGGGCCTTCCTCTTTTTGCTGACACTCCACTTTATCAAGTGTGACATCCTTCTTTAGTTACTGATCCTTCCTGATAACATGTCCAAAGTATGTGAGATGTAATCTTACCATTCTTGATTCTCGGGAGTATTTTGGCAATATTTCTTCCAAGATAGGTTTTTTATTCTTCTGTCAGTCCATGGTATATTCCGTATTCTTGCCAACACTACAATTCAAAGCCATCAGTTCTTCTTAGGTCTTGTTTCTTCATTGCCCAGCTTTCACACAAATAAAAGGCAATTGAAAATATCTGTATCTTGGGTCAAATGTGGGAAACCTTGGTGGTGTAGTGGGTTAAGTTCTACATCTGCTAACCAAAAGGTCATCAGTTCAAATCTGCCAGGCACTGCTTGGAAACTCTATGGGGCAGTTCTACTCTGACTTGTAGAGTTGTTATGAGCTGGACTCAACTCAACAGCAATGGGTTTGGTTTTGGGTCAAGTGCACCTTAGTTTTCCAGGTAACATCTTTGCTTTTTGTAAAGAGGTCTTTCACTGCAAATTAGTTCAGGGCACTGTATCTTTTGATTTCTTAACTGCTGCTTTCAATGGATGTTGATTGTGGATCCAAATAAAATGTAGAAATCCTTGACAATGTCAGTGTTTTCTGTTTATACTCTTAACAGCTTGCATAACTATAATTTCAAAACCAGAACATTGGTATTAGCACAATCCGTAGACTTATTTGGATTTCATCAGTTTTACTTGCACTTTACATTTCTGAGAAACGCCTGTGGTGTAGTAGCTACATGCTACTGCTGCCAGCAGTTTGAATCCACCAGCTGCTCCACGGAAACTCTATGATGCAGTTCCACTCTGTCCTATAGGGTCGCTATGAGTCAAAATTGACTCAATGGCAATAGGTTTGGTTTTGATTTTTACTTTAATGTGTATGTGTAATTGTATGCAATTATATTGCATTTGTATGTTTGTGTAACTGCTACTGTAGTCTAGATACAGAAATGTTCATCAGCACAAGGATTCCTGTGCCACCCCTTTATATTACAGTCTTAACCCATCCCCCTGCCACCCTGCCTCTCCTATCCCTAACACTGCAATTGCTAATCTGGTTTTCATCTCTTCTTGTCAATGCAACAATGTCATATCAATGGAATTACACAACATATAATCTGTCTTCTAAAATTATACAATATGTAACCTGAGTTTTAATAATTGTTCATGTGATGTTTTCTTTGGTATGACTGGTGTAAATGTGTCCCTTCTGGGTAGTGTGTTGCGATTTGACACAGGAAACTTATCCAAGTTTTCCAACAATTCCCCTGTTAAATTGACAGCTATAAGGCCCTGTATGCCTTGTTCAGCTAGGTGTCCTACCTCCACATTCAGTTTGCATTTGTATATAGATGACAGAGCTTCCTACATCACTTGGTGAACTCTTGCCTCAAGCTCTGACAATCCTGACACCTCTCATATCACTTACTTTGTCATCTATGCCCTTATCCCAGAGATATGGGGCCATGACAGAACAGCGGTGGTGTGGCAATGTCCCTCCAGGACCTATTCTCAGCTCTGTGGCCATCTCTGGGTGACATCAGTAAAAGAAAAATGCAACTCACCAACTAGTATATAGAAGGATTTCAACATTTTAACTATCTTTATCTATACTGGCATGTCCTTATTAAGTATCAACTCTGAGTAGGACTTAAAAAAAATACACGTTGCATTTTCAGTGATCAACTGTTCACTGTCTCTAGCCCTCTTGAAGTCAAGGGCCTTCTTGTGTTTGCCTTGTATCACCAGGACCTAGTTCAGTGTCAGCACACAGCAGGCGCTCAAAGCACTTCTGCTGAATGAAAGAGTGAATAAAATGGGAGTCTGTTTCATGGAGAGCTTGTTGAATCTAAACTGATTTCTTTTAAGAAGAGGCTATTCATTTCTTTCCCCAAAGATGCTTTACTCTCAAATTCTGTTGGATTTCATTTTATTTTTTAATCAAGGAAGAGGGGCATAGGTCAACAGTTGCTAGTCTAAATGGACTGATTATGGTGTTCACAGTGTCTGATGTCCTCCTGACTGTTTTGAAATGCGTGCAAGAAATTACATAAATTGGCAATAAGAGTCAGGAAATATACATATTTGCTTTTCCAATTTTCTGCTCCCCTACCAAGCAAACACATGGAGCTTTGACCTTCCATATGTTTTTAACGCATGCAGGAGACAAGTGTCCCAGCCAGCTAGAAGCTACAGGTTGAATAACAAAACCAAACACCTCCCTCCGCCAAAATGTTGTTATTCAGTCAATTCCAACTCATAGTTTATTCGCCCCTGAGGTTGCTTCAGACAGGGTATGGGTATGAGGGGAAGACAAAACAATTTCCCATAGTATGAGGCCTCAGAAGTTCTGGACTTCTACACTCTTGAGTTATATGCTCCCTCTTCCCTAGCATTCTGTTTGTACCTCTCATGACTCTGACAGTGCTGTACTGAAGCTGTTTTCTGGACTGTCACATTAGGTTGTAAACCTAAGTAAGAACAAGATTGTTCATTTTCTTTCCTATCTTATTCCAGTGACTGGTTTAGTGCCTGACCCAGCAGTATGTTTTTGTTAGATGAATGAATGAATGAACAAATTACTGAACATGCAAGGGAAATGAGCATTAATCAGAGCTTTATGATAGTCATCAAGGCTTTTGCCACTCACATATTCTGATGCTTATTTCAAGAATCACCAAAGATCAGTGTTGTCCCTCCTTTAATTGTGGTTCTCAGCCTTGAAAGATACAGATTGCTGGGTCCACTCCTGGAATTTCTGATTCAGCTGGTGTCTTAGTTATCTAGCACTACTGTAACAGAGATATTGCAGGTGGGTAGCTTTAACTTAACTTTATTTTCTCAAAGTTTAGGAGGCTAGAAGTCTGAATCAGGGTGCTCGCTCTAGAGGAAGACTTTCTTTCTCTGTTGGCTCTGTGTTTGAGGCCCTAATCTCTTTTAATCTTTTATTCTTTGGCTCTGGTGATCTTCATGCTGCATGGCATCTGTCTTCTCCCATCTCTGCTGCTTAATTTGCCTCTCTTATATCTTAAAAATGATTGGCTCAAGATACACCTACATTAACATTGCTTATTAACATAACAAAGAAAGCCCATTCCCATCTTGCTTATCACAAGAGGTATAAATCAAAACATCCCAACCTATTGTCACTGAGTCCATTCTGATTCATAGCAACCCTATAGGACAGAGTAGAACTGCCCCATAGAGTTGTCAAAGAGTGCCTTGTTCTAACTGATGATACTGCATTTAGTGGGTCCCTTTTTGCTGCCCATTGGATCACCCCTTATAAACAAGCAAACACAGTGGAAATCTTCCTAAAAGTAAAACAGAAAATCTTATAAATGGTACAGGGTTTCATAAAGCTGATAAAAAGATGTTAGGAAAATATTCAACTCATGCACAAATAGGAGTTTAGCTGATAGATAAATTTACAACTGAAAAAGAAAAATTCAGAAGAATTATATTATGGGTTTCAAAAGTGAATAACCTAGTTATCAAAAGATTGAGAAAAACCTTGAGACAAGTGATGAAACCCTCAAATGTTTTTGCACAATTGACTTTTTTTGATAAAACTATGTTAGTCAAATATGAAGAGATGCCACTACAGTGTGCTGTCACACATTTTTGTCAGAAATATTATGTTAAAAACACATTATTTTTGCTTTTTCTAAGAAAAAGTCTATATTACAATTATGATCAACATCAGGGGTATGCAGACTACATGATATATGTAAAAAATATTGAAATTGCCAAAAAATTCATTTTACTTGGTTCCACAATCCTTTGGAAGTTACAGTCAAGAAATCAAAGGATGCAATGCACAAATCTTTTGCAGAAGTCGCCCTTTCTAAAGTATTAAAAAAGGAAGATGTCACTTTGAAGACTGAGGTGTACCTGACCTAAGCCATGGTATTTTCAATCATCTCATATGCATATGAAAGCTGGACCATGAACAGGGAAGAGTGAAGAACTGAGTCATTTGAATTACGGTGTTGGCAAAGAATGTTGAATATGCCATGGACTGCCAGATGAATGAACAAATCCTTCTTGCAAGAAGTACAGCCAGAATGCTCCTTAGAAGTGAAGATGACAAGAATTTATCTCACTTATCACGGAAATATCATCAGGACAAACCAACCCCTGGAGAAGGACAGCAGAGTTGGTAAAACAGAGGGTCAGCAAAAGGTAAGAATACCATACATAAGATGAAACGGAAACGGTTACAACAGAGGGCTCAAGCATAGCAATGACTGTGAAGCTAGTACAGGACCAGGCGATGTTTCTTTCTGTTACACACAGGGTCCCTATGAACTGGAAAAACCTTGATGGTACTCAACAACAATGACAATTAGGATGAACATAATGGAATGACAAACTATACCTGAAAGGATGCAAATTTATTATTGTTCTTGATTGTCATGTAATAGTCCATTGTGTGTATGTACCACAGTTTGTTTATTCATTCCTCTGTTGATGGGCATCTAGGTTGTTTCCAGCTTTTTACTATTGTGAACAGTGCTTCAGTGAACATGAGCATACATATGTTTATTTACAAGATGACTTTTATTTCTCTAGGATATAATCCTAGAAATGAGATTGCTGGGTCATGAGGTATTCCTATTTCTAGCTTTCTAAGGAAGCACCATATTGTTTTCGTAAATATTTGTATCATATTGCATCCCCACCAGCAGGCGTAAGAGTTCCAATCTCTGCAGTTTCTCCAGCATTTGTTATTTCCAGTTTTTTTGATTTGTACCAGTATTCTGGGTGTGAGATGCTGTATCTTTGTGGTTTTCATTTGCGTTTCTCTGATGGCCAATGGTTATATTTCATCACATGTCTGTTGGTTACTTGAATGTCTTCTTTGGCGGAGTGTCTGTTCATTTTGTTCAGCCACTTTTTTAATTGGATTTTTTTGTTGTTGTTGTTTTGTAGAGATACTCAATTTTCTTGCAAACTCTAGAGATTAGACATTTGTCTGATTTATAATAACCCAAATTTTACCCTGGTCCGTAATTTCTTTTTTTGCTCGAGTTACTCTTTTGTTGATCTTTGGATAGGCATACCACAAACCAAACCAAACCAAATCTGCTGCTGTTGAGTTGACTCTGACTCACAGCAACACTATAGGACAGAGTAGAACTGTCCATAGAGGCAAGGTTTTCTTGCCAGTGTTAAGTGTTTAATTTTTAGAAGATCCCAATTATCTAACTTATCTTCTGGAGCTTGTGTGTTGTTGGTTATGGTTTGTCTCCTGTTAATGCTGTGTATTAAGGCCTCTAGCATTGAGCCTATTTTTTCTTCTATGAACTTTATAATTCCTGTCTTTATATTTAGGTCTTTGATTCATTTTGAATTAGTCGTTGTGGCTGGTGGGTTCTGTGTTCATTTTTTCATTTTTTTTTGACAGGTGGGTATACAATTTTGCCAGCATCATTTATTCAAAAGACTGTCTTTTCCTTAGTTGATGGATTTGGATCCCTTGTAGAAGATCAGGTGACCATGAAACCTGGTGCTGGTGAGTCAATTTCAACTCATAGGGACCCTATAGGACAGAGCAGAACTGTCCAATGGAGTTTCCAAGAAGAACCTGGCAGACTTGAACTGCTACCTTTTGGGTTAGCTGATATGGCACTTACCCACTACACCACAGTGACCGTAGGTGGATGGATTTACTTCTAGGTTGTCAATTCTGTTTCATTGATCAGCGTATCTGTTGTTACGTGGGTACCAGTTTGTTTTGACTACCATAGCTGTATCATAGGTTCTGAGGTCAGGTAGTGCAAGTCCTCCTTCCTTCTTCTTCTTCAGTAGTGCTTTACTTATCCAGGGCTGCTTCTCTCTATCCCTATGAAGTTAATGATAAGTTATTCCATCTCTTTAAAGAGTACTGTTGATATTTGGATCAGGTTTGCACTGCATTTGTAAATTGCCATTTTCACAGTGTCGAGGCTACCTATCCATGAACATGGTGTGTGTTTTCATTTATGCAGAACTTCTTGTGGTTTCTTGCAGTAGTGTTTTGTTGTTTTCTTGGTAAAGGACTTTTATATCCCTAGTTAGATTTATTCCTAAGTATTTTATCTTTGGGGGCTATTGTAAATGGTATTGTTTTCCCGATTTCCTTTTGGTTGTTCTCTGTATCGGTATGTAGGAGTCCAACTGTGCTTTGTCTGTTAATCTTTCATACTTTTAATCTGCTGAATCTTCCTATTAGTTCCAGTAGTTTTCTCATGAAATCTTTCGGGTTTCTATGTATAATATCGTGTCATCTGCAAATAGGGGCAATCTGACTTCTTCATTATCAACTTGGATGCCCTTTATTTCTTGCCATTGCTGTAGTTAGGATTTTCAGTACAATGCTAAAGGGGAGTGGGATAAAGGACATCCTTATCTTGTTCCTGTTCTGTAGAGGAATGTTTTCAGCCTCTCTCCATCGAGAATGGCATTGGCTGCATGTTTTGTGTAGGTGCCTTTTATTATGTTGAGATATTTCCCTCTATACCTATTTTATTCAGAGTTTTTATCAGGAGCAAGTATTGGAACTTGTTAATGCCTTTTCTGTGTTGATTGAGAGATATGTGATTCTTTTATTTGTGAAATGGATTACACTGATTGATTTGCTAATGCTGAACCATTCTTGCATGTGTAATATGAATTCTACTTGGTTGTGGTGTGTTGTTCTTTTGTTACAGTGCTGAATTCCATTGGCTAGAATTATTGCATCTATACTCACAAGAGATATTGATCTGTAGTTTTCCTGTGGTGTCTTTGCATGGTTTTAGTGTTAGGGTTATGCTGGCTTCATAGAATGAATTTGAAAGTATCCCTTTCTTTTCTATGGTCAGAAATAGTTTGGGCAGTGCTGGTATAAGCTCTTCTTTGAACATTTGTTAGAATTCTCCAGTGAAGCCATCTGGGCCATGGCTTTGTTTGGTTGGTAGTCTTTCTTTTTAAATGTACCTTTTCAATCTCTTCTGTTGTTACGGTTCTGTTCAGATTTTCAGCATTATTTTATGTTAGTTTGGGTAGATAGTGTGTTTCTAGGAATTTTTCCATTTCCTCTAGGTTTTGAAATTTGTCGAGGTCCAGTTTCTCATACTACTCTGCTACGACCTTTTTTATTTCAGTTGGGTCTGTTGTAATATCCTTAAGTGATTTCTTATTTGATTATTTGAATCTTCTCCTGTTTTAAGTTTGTTGATTTGGCTGGTAGTTTTTTGATTTTGTTGATTCTTTCAAAGAACCAACTTTTGGTTTTGTTGATTTTTTCTGTTGTTTTTCTATCCTCTATTTCATTTATTTCTGCCTTGATTGTTATTATTTCCTTTCTTCTGGTGGATTTCTTTTGCTGTTCTCTTTCTATTTGTTCAAGTTGTATAGCAAATGTTTTTGTTTTGTCCCTTCTTTTTGATATGTGCATCTATTGCCACAAATTGACCTCTGAGGATTGCCTTTGCTGTGTCCCAAAGGTTTTGGTATGATGTGTTCTTCTTGTTTGATTCTAGGAATTTTTTGATTCCATATTTGTTTTTGTCTACTATCCAGTGGTTTTTAAGCAGGGTATTATTGAGTTTCCACATAATTGACTTTTTTTCCTTGTTCTACCTGTTGTTAATTTCTACTTTGATGGAGCTGTGGTCAAGGAAGATACTTTATATTATCTCAGTGTTTTTGATTTTGTTGAGGGTTGCTCTGTGGCTTAAGATGTGGTGTATTCTGGAGAATGTTTTATGTGCATCGGAAAGGAATGTGTACTTTGCAGCTGTTGGGTGGACTGTTCTGTATATGTCTACAAGGTCAAGTGGGCTGATTATATCCTTTAGGTCTGTATCTTTGTTGAGTTTTTAGACATTCTGTTCTTTACTGAGAGTGTAGGTTGAGGTCTCCTACTATTAATGTGGAACTGTTCATTTCTCTCTTCAGTGTTAGAGTTTGCTCTTTGTATTTTGGAGCTCTGTCGTTGGGTGCATAGATGTTTATTATGGTTAAGTCTTTGTGATAAATCATTCCTTTAATCATTATATGGTGCTCTTTTTTGCCTTTTATGGTAGACTTAGTTTTAAAGTCTATTTTATCTGAGATTAGTATTGTCACTTGCTCTTTTTTGGTAGCTATTTGCTTAACATATTTTTTCCATCTTTTGATTTGTAATGAATTTAAGTTTTTATTTCTAAGGTATGTCTATTATTATGATGGATGCTTTTTTTTTTAAAAAAAAAATCCATTCTGTCACTGTCTGTCATTTTATAGATATGTCATTTACATTCAGTGTAATTATTGATCAGTATGAATTTACTGCTGTCATTTTGTAGAGCTTTTTTTTGTGGTGCCGAGATTTTCTTTGTTTCTCTTACTCTCTTGTGCTGAATTCCTGTGGTTTATGGATTTATTTTTCATTTCTTTTGCTTATGTAGATTTTGTTTGTATTGAGAATTTGTGTGTTGAGACTTCTTTATCTTGATGAGTAGGTTTATTAACTTTCCTTGTGGTTACCTTGAAATTTACTGTTACCTTCCTAGGATTGAATCAGTTTGTTATTAGTTGGTGTCAACTTACCTTCCACTCCATTTTAAAGTTCTATACTTATGCCATTTATATCTTCCTTTATTGTTCTGACTTTGTTGTCATTTACTCTGGTTCCCAGTTGTAATTCTTTTGGTTTTGTCTAGTCCATGAGAGTTATGGCTTGGCTTGGCATGAGAGTTATATCTTAGGTTGATATCTGGCTGGTAAAATCTTGCATCCTAGATTCGGGCTGTGGGCTGATGTTGTTTGTTCTCAGATCAAAAACTCCCTTTAAAAATTTTTGTCAGTTTTTTTTTTACATATTCACTTAATTTCTGTTTATCTGGTAATGTCCTATTTTCATCACTTTATTTGAAGGAGAGTTTTTTAGAATAAATTACTCCTAGTTGGCAATTTTTTTCTTTCAAGGTTTTATATATGTATCATCCCACTACCTTCTTGCCTGCATGGTTTCTGCCTAATCATCAGAGTTTAGTCTTATTATTTTTCCTTTGTGTGTCTTTTTGTTTTTCTTGAGCTACTCTCAGAATTTTTCTTTGTCTTTTAAACTTTCTTTTATTGTGATTAAGTGAAAATATACAATACAGGTCAACTTTGCATACCTGCCTCTCTACAATTCTATCTCATCTTCCCACCCTGTGGCAGCACATCATTCCTCCTTTTCACTCTTTATTTTTAGTATCCTCCCAACAGACACCTACACATTACTCTTCACCTTCTCCTCTCCCCTCTAGAAAGAAACCAGTAGGACAGACTTCTATAAATGTACAAAACCATAAAGTATACACACCACATGCTCATTTCTGTCCAGTCCATTCTTTGAATGAAGTGGTAACTGCAGTACTGGTTTCAGGTCTGGGGCAACAGCAACTCTAGGGACCATGTACCCTGGGACCCTCCAGGTTGTCAGACCATCAGATCTGGTCTTTTAGTGGAGTTCTTGATCTGCACATCTCTTTTTCTTGTGCTGTATCATTGGTGGTGGTCAGGTGTCAACTGGTTTTTCTGGCCTTATGCTGATGTAGTTTCCTAATCATATGTGTCCTTCTGCCTCCTGGTCTCATTTTTCCTCATGTCTTTGATATTCTCAGTTATCATCTGTTCTAAGTGGATTGTTTCCAGTTGATGTTCCTCAGATGCCATCGTGCTGGCTTTTAAGACCCTACATGACTCTCACCAATATGGGATGGAGAAGACTGTCTTAGCAAAAGACTAGTTATGACCCTAAAAAAATGGTCCCCAGACCTCCATTCTTTCTACTCTATCTTTTGAAAAGTTGAGTTGAATTTAGAAAACCTTTTAGTTTATGGGGTAGCCTAGTTATACTGCTATACCTTCTACTGAGTGATGTCACAACTTTGACCTAACTGAATTCCTATCAACTATCTAATCTATGAATACCTGTCTCCCTCCCTCCCCACCCTAGTAGCTGTCAAAGAGTCTTTTCTTTTGTGCATAGGTCCAAGACCTTATAGTAGTGGTCTGATACAATACTTGTCCTTTTGCAGCTGACGAATTTCACTCAGCACAATGTTTTCTAATTGATACTACGTTATGAGATGTTTCATAAAATCACCATTGTCTTTTATCACTGCATAGTGTTCTGTTGTGTATATATATCACAGTTTGTTTATCCATTCATCTGTTGATGGGTACCTAGACTGATTCCATCTTTTTGCTATTGTAGACTGTGCTGCAATATACATTTGTATACAAATATCTGTTCATGTGACAGCCCTTATTTCTGTAGGATATATTCCAAGCAGTAGGATTGCTGGATCATGTGGTATTTCTATTTCTAGCTTTTTAAGAAAGTGACAAATTGCTTTCCAAACATGTACCATTTTGCATTCCCACCGGCAGTGCAGGAGAACTCCAATCTCTCCACAGCCTCTCCAACATTTGTTATTTTTTGTCAATTATTACCAACCTTACTGGGGTGAAATGGTATCTCACTGAAGTTTTGATTTGGATTTCTCTGATAACTAATGACTGTGAACATTTCCTCAAGTGTCTTTTGGCTGCCTGCATGTCTTCTTTGGTGAAGTGTCTGTCCATGTTCTTTGTCCATTGTTTAATTGGGTTCCTCATCTTTTTCTTGTTGAAATTTTGCAGTACCTTGTAGATTATGGAAATTATACATCATTCTGATGTGTAGTTGCCAAATATTTTTTCCCATTCTGTAGGTAGTCTTTTAACTCTCTTGATAAAGTCTTTAGATGAGCAAAAATAAGTGTTTGACTTTTAGTAGTTTCCATTTATCTGTTTTCTGTTGGTAAGAGTTTGTAGTCTATTGTCTTTGTTTTTAGTGAGTGTGATTATGATATGCCTTTAGGGTTGCCATGAGTCAGATCCGACTAGACGGCACTTGGCTTTGGCTGGTGATTTTCTTTCAGAGTCTATCTTATTTGGGGTGCATTGAACTTCTTGAATGATCAGCTTTTCACCTTTCATGATATTGCATAAATTTTCTGTCAGCATTTCCTCAATGATCCTTTCTGTATTTTCCATTTTCTTTCCCCTGTTCTGGAACTGTAATCACTCAGAAAGTCTTACTTTTGACTGTATCTCCTATAATTCTCATTCCTTTTTTTCTGATTTTTCATTAAACAGAGTTGTAGCCAAGTGTTTGTCTTTAATCTTGCTAATCTTGTCTTCCATCATTTCAAATCTGTTCCTCAGCCTTTCTAAGAAACTATCCATTTCTGAAATCTTGTTGTTTATCTTTTGGACTTTTAACAGTAGTTTTTATTTTATTTTTGGTTTTGAATTTATTTTGGCATTTTGTTCCTGTATTATTTTCCTGAATTCTTCCATGAATTTGTCTGATTTTTCCATGAATTTGCATATTTTTTCCTCCTTTCTGTCTGCCTTTTGCTTCAGTTCTTAGATAGCTCTGAATATTACAGATTTTAATTCCCTATCAGGCAGTTCCAGTACCTTTTCTTCTGCTAGGAATTCATGTGGAGTTTTATTTTGGATGCCTACTGGAGCCATCCTCTTTTTTTTTTTTTTAATGATTTGATATTGTCTATCGCCATGAGTCAGCTCCGACTCGACGGCACTTGGCTATTGTCTTTGGTACATTCTGTAGTTATTTTCTTTATTGATTGCAGACCTGCTCATTTTAGTCTACCTTTTTGTTGTATTTGGTTTTGTCACAGCAGGTTGGCTGTGCATTCTTTGTTGTTTTCTCATCTCTGATGACGAGATTTTTCACCTCCTTTTTTAATGGGCAGGGCCAGTTGCTCAGCTACAGTGTAGAGGGCAGGGATAGCTGACGGGGAGTGGTTGGGATGGTTGTTTGTGGTACACAGTAGGACTGACAGAGCAGGTTGGGAATCAGTGCTGGCAAGGTTCCATAGGCTGTGTCTGTCCTTCTCAGGGGTGTGATGTTCAGTTTACAGTTCAAGTAGGCAGGTAGAAGAGGGGAGGTTGTATATGGAGCTAAGGTAGGTATGGGGCAGAGGAAAGAGAGGAGATAGAAATAGGAGCAAAAAGCAAGCAAGCGAATAAACAAAAAAGCTTGCTAAGGGAGCTTGTCATTGGTGTGAAGAGATGAGAAACGGAAATGGAGAGAAAAAATGAAAAAGAGAAATATTAAAAACCAACTGGATAAAAATGCAGAGAACTGAAAGTTTGGAGTTTGAACCCACCATCTCCTTTGGGAAGAAGGATATGGCAATCTGCTTCGGTAATGATTAATGCTTTAGAAATTCTATGGGCAGTTCTACTCTGTTCTACAGGATAACTGTGGTCAGAATCCACTTGACAGCAGCAGGTTACAGTGTAGACGTCCTGGTGGTTATCTGGAAACCCTAGTGGTCTAGTGGTTAAGCGCTATGGCTGCTAACCAAAGGGTTGGCAGTTCAAATGTACCAAATGCTTCTTGAAACTGTATGAGGCAGTTCTACTATGTTCTAAAGGTTTGCTGTGAGTCAAAATTGACTCTGTGGCAGTGGGTTTGATTTGGTGGTTATCTGTTAGTTCTTGGCTTCTAACAGAACAGTTGGTGGTCCAAATGACTTGGTGGTTTTGTATCAGAAAGATCTGGTGATCTGCTCCTGTAACGATTTCTGCCTAGAAAATCTTGTGGACAGTTCTCTGTCATGTGGAGTCACTGTGAGTCACAATCAGATAAAGGACACCCAAACAGCTCTGAACATGAACAAACTACTTAACCACCCTCTGTCTCAACTTCCCCCTCTGCCAAATGGGGTAGCAGCATTCGCTTCACTGAGCTAGTGAACCAAAATAAGATAATGAATGCTGTTTTTTCTCCATCCCGTGGCACACTGTGTATGTAGAAAAGGTAGCTGTGGTAATTTTATTTGCAGTCTACCCAGCCAAGATTATTCTGAGCTCTGAGTTCCTCAGTCATTGCCTGAGTTGCTTTCTCTTAGGTACTTTCGCAGCATGTTAGGAAAGTCCCAGCAGGAGTAAAGATAAGTCCTTTATCACATCAACCAGTCCTCTTAGCTTAATAAGTAAGGGAGCAGTTAAGAATTCATCTTCACTTTTTAAGATGCTTTCTTTGATCTGTTGATGTTATAAATAGCAGCAGCAGTGAGAGAACTTTTCACAACAACCTGGAAGCTTCAGCCAAACACAGATTGTGTGTTAATATTCTCAGATACTCTCACTTTAAGAAGTGGGCTCTGGACGTGGTACAAATGACAACGGTATGGCAGAGATGATAACGAAGGTGGTAATCAGCAGGCCAGGGGAGATCACAGGTGAGAAACAACATTAGCTTTATTCCTCCAGGCCCTGCTCTTCTTCCTAACACTCACAGGAACAACCTTCGCTAAGCACCCACGGCAGGCTGCTCCTAAGATGACCTTCAATAATCTCTGCCTCCTGGCACTTCCCATGTGTAATCCTCTCCCCTTGAGTAATGTGCTGGACTTAGGGGCTTGCTTCTAAATGACAGAATACAGAAAAGGTAATGGGATGTCACTTCTGTCATTAGGTTATAAAAGAGTCTACCATCCCTCTAGCTAGCAAACTCTCTCTAGTGCCTTCTTAGCTTGCACATTTTGATGAAATAGAATGCCATGTGGGAGAGAGCCGTATGCCAAGGAACTGAGGCCCTCAGAGTAACAAACCTCAGATAACTGAATCCTCCTAGCAACCATACAAGTGAGCTTGGAAGCAGGTCCTTCCAAGGCCTTCATATGAAATCCCTTGAGTGACAACTTGGTCATAGGCTAGTGAGTCTGAGGACCTGAAGCAGAGAACCCAGATAAGCCGTGCCTGGATCCTCAACCCACAGAAATTGTGAGATCATGAAGAGTGTTGTTGTAAGTCACCAAGTTATGGGGTGGTACTGTAGTTAAAGCACTCAGCTGCTAGTTGGTATGTAGTCCACTGCCCACTTCTTTAAGCAAAGATGATTGGAACACAGTCATGCCCATCCTTTTGTTGTTATCAGGTGCTGTGAAGTCGCTTCCAACTTACAGAAGTGCATGAGAGACGTAACAGACACTTGCCTGATCCTGTACCATCCTCACAAATGTTGCTGTGTGTGAGCCCATCGTTGCAGCTACTGGGTCAATTCATCTTATTAAAGGTCTTCCTCTGTTTTGTTGACCCTCAAACTTACGAAGCATGATGTCCATCTCCAAGGACTAGTCCCACGTGGTAGTATGTGCACAGTACGTGAAGGAAATCTCACTATCTTTGTTTCTAAGGAGCACTATGGCTGTACTTCCAAGACAGATTTGTTCTTCTGGAAGTTGATGGTATATTCAATAATAAATATTCTTCACAAAAAGAATTCAAGCACATCAATATATATGTATATATTTTACATGTTGCTCATGGCTGCTTTTGTGCTGCCAGTATAAGCTACTGTCAAGTCCAATTTGATCATGGCAACCTCAGATGTGTCAGACTACAACTGTGTTTCATAGAGTTATCAATGGCTGTGGTCTTTTGAAAGCATACCTTCTGATGTGCCTCTAGATGGATTCAAACCACCAACTTTTCAGTTAGCAGCTGAGTGCCTTAACCATTTGTACCACCCAGGGGCTTGTTGTTTACAAAAACAGATATAAGTAGTTGTAATAGAGACTGAAAGACCTGTGCAGCTAAATGTATTTATTTTCTGGTCTTTACAGAAAAAGAAATTGCTGGCTCTTGACTTAAACCTTAATTATATATCTCTTTGCTATTCTGTGCATTAGGTTATTAAAGTCTTGGACACAAATTCTATGTTGGATCCAGTTAAACTTGTTACTCTGGTGAAAGAGGCTGCCCACCTCTTCTCAGAGTATACTGAGTTCTTCCCCATAGACCATCCTCCTGTTCCAGGGCTCTTTGCATCCTTTGTTTCTGCCTCCTGACTGAGCTTGCTGTTCAGACTGCACCTGCTCTTCAACCCTCCTCTGGCTGGCTTTTTCTTGTTCTCCTAGTCATTGCCCCACCTCTGGCCCGGCCCTGGCTTTCTATGTAAAAAGGCATCCCCTGACTATCTTAGGTATTTAAAAAAGAGTTCTGGTGGCATAATAGTTAAGGGCTCAGCTGCTTACCAAAAGGTTGGCAGTTCAAACCTAGCCAACAGCTCTGCAGGAGGAAAGACCTGAAGTTCTGTTCCCGTAGAGATAAGAGATTGGAAAGACCCTAAGAGGCAGTTCTACTCCGTCACATGGGGTCGTTATGAGTCAGAATTGACTTGATGGCACCCCAAAACAATAACTGCTGATTTCAGTTCAATCACCCAGTGAATCCTAAATAGCACACACTCAAGCTGCAATTATCTTTATTTATTTGTTTAACTGTCTGTCTCCCCAGTAGGCTGTGAGCTCCTCAAGAGCAGGGAGCTTATTGGTCTACTTCCCCACTCAGTCTCTTGTGTCTTGAACATCATCCATCACACAGTGGTAAATGCTGTAGAAAATGCTATTTACTGACTGACTAAACAGATGAATGAGTGAATAAATCTTTGTCTCCATCAAAGTGACTAGCTGAGTATCTAATAGGCACTCAAAAGTATTTGTTGAATGAATGAATAATGTAAGAGAAGAGACACTTAATCATGATAATACGGATAAATGAAAGCAATTCATTGCACTCACTGCTCTCTCAGCCCTCTAATATCAAGCTCATGGAAAGGAATGGCTTCCTTCAGCTTTGTTTAAATTATTCAGGATAAAGGAAAGGAAGCAGGCTCTCCAGGGACACGTTGGCGGATCCTTCCCTGATTGGCAAAAACAGAGAGAAGAGAAGCGTCAGCCTGTAGTTCTACCTCGAGGTCTAGCTTCAGCCCCAGACCCCCGGTGGGATGGGTTAGGTGGTGAACTAGTTTTGTGGAACTCTGCAAGTACACCGCCTGTGGACCCTAAAATCTACTTTTTTTTTAATCGGCAGTCTGGAGTTGGAAGCTTACCGAACATGCTTTTAACAGCAAAACTTTTTCTAATTATAAAATTGCTGCACACATTGCAAAGAATGTAAAAACTAACGAAAATGTAAATAAGAAAATAAAAATTACTCTCAAACCTACTATCATTACTATTTTTCCTTACCTGTATCTTCCTTCTTTTAGCACATTTGGGGCCCATTTAACATTATATTCTGGACATTATCTCATAATATTAAGTAGCTTTTTTGATAACATTATAGACACCTACATAATATTCAGAGAAATTTAACATATCTCTGCTATCAGTTGCTTTCTATACATCATCCTACAATAAATGGATACATAATTCTACAGTGAACAAATTTGGTAACTTTGCATTTCCATTAACTAGATTTGTAGAAATGGAATTAGTGGCTAAAAATATAGAGAATTTAAAAATACTGTTTACTATTATGGTCAAGTTAAAACTGTCAGAATGATAAAGATTCACAGTCACAACTTCATGCCTGTTTCAACACACCTGCACCACAAACTTCACCAGTGTTATTCCATTGGCATCACACACATGCTTTTATTATTTTAGTTGGAAAAGATAACTTTTTTATCATTTATATATTTTTCTCCATAAATTTATTTTCCCTACCTATGATCTTCTGAAGCTAAAGTATTTCAAAATTTAATTAAATGGGAATAATTATTGATATCATCTATTTTATGTGAAATATGAAGTCATTTGATGTAAAATAATCGAGCTATAATAAACTATAAAGCTGAAGATTTTGTACATTAACAGTTCACTTACTCTGAGGTGATTTTCTGACTCATTTCAACATTTTGGAATATTGGGTACCTGGATGAAAACAGACAGACAGGTTTGAGAAGGCTAAATTATGGCCCAAGGCTACACTTGAAGGCAGTATTTCTATAGATAGGGTACATCAGCAAAATAGACAGGGTGTGTATATGTGTGTACCTGTGCAGACGTTTTAAAAGTACTTCTTCCCAGTGTGAAAAAGGGTTGACACAGAGAATAGCAGGTGAAACCCGGAGAGACTTTTGAGGTAACATATGCCAAGAGAAAGTATTTTTTTAGCACAAATTTTCTGTGATTTTTGCTCAGATGTGCTCTAAAATGTTTTTAAAAATTTTTTTTGTTTTAGCCCTTTGCATGTTTTTAAATTGATAGCTGAGCTATTTCACCACAAGTTTAAATAGTTATATGATTTCTAACATATTTTAAGTGGTACTGTGAAATAAAGCAGTTTTATTAATGCTTAAATTTATCAGATGGAATCGAGATGTTACAGAGATATTATACCTCTCTAATTCCATTTCTGCAGAGATTTCACAATAATGTAATGTATTTTAATGGTTGAAATATTTTTTATTGATCATTGTGCCACACTTTTGGGTCAACAACCTGTACAAAATTAAAATTTTAAATATGAACTATTTCCTGTGAAGTTAGTGGTCTAAATGTTAACAGATTTCCTTTGGATTGACTTACTACAATTATTATTAGTTTGTACCTAAATGGTCAAAACAACAAATATAAATTTCAACAGACAATTATTAAACGTGAGAAATCAAATTGCATGCAGAATGCATATTTTAATGAAATGGATAGGGCTCCCCCCTCTCATTAGCTCCTGAATATTGCTGATTGTCCAAAAGGGATAGGGTTCAAATTTATTCTCTCTCTCTTTTTTAAAAAAGTCATAGTTAATAAGCACTTTGTTTACATAAGTAGATGAGCATGGAGAGAGTTTTGTTACAGCAGCATCACTCTATTCTTTACCCTCTTCCAAATTACTTGCCAAGAGATCAGGTGGGTCTCTATCATCACAAATTATTTTTAATGATCTACCAGCTGACAAATCTATCAGAACCTTCTTTAGCTTTGTTGAAAGCAAAGAACTGAAAACCACTTGACTTAAAAAAGGATTTGTAACCCAATCGTTAGAAGCATTCACTTTCTTAACACTGACAGCATGATTTTGAATCACTGCTTTGTTTGGTGTCCTGAATTTTTTCACTCTGAGCCAACACACCGTAGTAAGATTCAAGATGGGTGGGAGGTGGTTTTTTTTGTTTTTTGTTTTTCTTTCCTAAAAGGGATAAGAGGCAGAGAAAGTGAGAAAAGATCAGCCAGGGCTCATCCCACAGTTTTGGGGTTGAGGGAGGAAGGGAAATGAGGCAGTTTATGTTTGTCCTTGTCTAGGAGGAGGTACGCCCCCTGAGCTGTGCAGCTTTCCAGCCCTGGAACCGGAGGTCCCCTGCCTCAGGCATGTGCTCAGACGGATTAGTTTTAGGAGCGTATAGTAAGAGGCTGACCATCTGAAAAGTGATTTATTGAAAACCATTTATGTTAAACCAAAAAAATAACCCTAGCCCACTGCCACTGGGCTGATTCTGACTCACTGTGACTTACAAGACAGAATAGAACTACTTCTTTATAGAGGAAACCCTAGTGGCATAGTGGTTAAGTGTTACAGCTGCTAAGCAATGGGTCAGAGATTCAAAGCCACCCGGTGCTCCTTGGAGACTATATAGGGCAGTTCTACCCTGTTCTACAGGGTCACCTTGAGTTGGAATCCGCTCACTGGCAACAGGTTGGTTGGTTTTTTAATCTTTTTGGAAGCATATTACCACGTCTTTGTCCCACTAAGTGGCTGCTGGATTTGAACCACTGACCTTTTGTTTAGTAGCCAGTCTCTGAAGTTTTACTCATTGCGCCACCACCTTTTTCTTGTCAAAGTAGACCTTAAAAATCATTGTGTGGTGATTAAAAGAAAACAGATTCAGGCAAGACTTATCAAAGGGGACTAGAATTAATGGGTGAAAATCTGATGAGAAATAGGACAGTTCCAGAGTATCGAACTATCTACCCCCAATAATTAATTAGTTGTTAATTACTGAGTATACAAGTTTGATAAACTCATTTTACAGTGGGAAATCTGCCAGATATTTTATTAGCCCAGTGATTAAAGTTAACACATCCAGTATGTAAACAAACATTGGGTATCTACTTACATGATACCCTGAGAAAAACAGCATCCTTTCTCTGATGTTTGTATCTAAAAAGCATCACCTGAATCTAATTTTGCGAGAACATTGTTGTTATTAGTGGCCGTCAAGTTGGCTGCCACTCATGGTGACCCCATGTAGGACAGAATAAAACATTGTCCAATACTGTACCCGATCTTGTTTCTGATCATGAAGAAATTAATGCCTATGATCTCTGGTAAGCTGGAGTCTATCAGACAAATTAAACTGAAGGATACTATATAAAATTACTGGCCTTTATTCTTCAAAAATGTCAAGGTTGTGAAAGGTAAAGGAATATTGAGAAACTCTCTTGCACTGAAGAAGATTAATGAGATCTGACAGCTAAGTGCTGCATGTTTTGGGGACTGGATCTTGACCCTATAAAGGGCACTGTTGGAGCAATTAGTAGACTATAAAACTAATCTAGAAGGTGTCAGAGTTACCTAGTACTGCATAACTATAGAGATATGTATCCATACTATATGTATACTACAGATAGTTCTTGTCTCACAGTTTTGGAAGATGAAAGTCCCAAGGCCCAGCTGTGTTGACTCTTCCGTGAGCTTCTGTCCCCGTTCCTAGTGTCTGCTGGCAGTCTGTGGTGCGCCTTTGATTGCCAATGATCCTCACATGTGTCTGTCAAGTCTGCTTTTTTTAAAAATTAGACACCACTCAGAAGGAATCAGGTTTAGGACTCTCCTATGCTGCTATGATGTCTTTAACATAACAATAGGAAGCACTAGTTCCAAATAGGGACCGGTTTGCAAGTGTAAGAGTTAGGACTTCCATATTTCTTTTTCAAGGATACAATTCAATCCTTAAAGTAAGGCCTTACTGAAACAATGTGAATCTCCTGACTTTCATGGTTATAGTGTGGCTGTGCAGGAGAGTGCCTTTTAAGGAAATGTACACTGAAGTATTAAGGAAGAATACAGTATTGTGTCTATAACATAAAGTTAGATGGTTCTTGAAGAAAATGTGTAAAAATACAGTATCAATAAAGTAATGAAAGAAACATGAGGAATTTGGGTAAGGGTATACAGGAGCTCACTTAACAATCATTGAAAATTTTTTTGGTTTCCAGTTTGAATTAAAAAAATTTAAACTATAAATTTTATTTGTATCTTACCATTTTATTCAAGGATATCTTTTTTCTATTACAGGATTCAATCTAGGATACCAAGTTGCATTTAAAGTTACTGCTTTTTGTGTTCCTTCCTAACTTGTTATTTTGAAGGAATTATAGCTTCAGAGGAAGTTACAAAGTCACAAAGAGATCCAGTGTACCTTTCAAATTGTTTCCCTTACCAACTCCACGGCACTTGGCTTTGGCCAATGGTTACAACTTACACAATTACAGCAAAACCAGGAATTTGACACTAGTGAATTGGGTATATAGTTCTACATCGATTTATCACTTATGTAGATGTGTGTAACCACCACTGCAATCAAGATATAAGCAGTCCCTGGATTGCCAGTGAGTTCTGTTCTTAAGTCTGTTATTAAGTTGAATTTGTACATGAACCATAACAGTTTGATATGGTTTGTAGTGTTCTGTTGTATGTACACAGGGTCACTAAGAGTCAGAACCAACTCGACAACAACTGCAACAACAGCGTTCCATGGTGTGGATGTACCACAGTATATTTAACCATTCACTGGACATCTAGGTTGTTTTAGGCTATTAGAAATACAGCTGCTGTGAACATCTGTGTGCAGATTTCTGTGTGAATGTTAGTTTTCATCTCTCTGAAATAAATGCCCAGGAGTGCAATTACTTGGTCATGCAGTAGTTGCATGTTTAAGTTTTCTTTTCTTTCTTTTTTTTTTTTTTAAGAAACTGCCAAACTGTTTTCCAGAGTTGAAGAATGTAATCATTTTAAAGTAAAACATAAAATAAAACCTTTGTATACTTGCCTGGGGGACTGTTATTCCCCCATTTTGAAGATCAGTTTTTCAGAATCCCTGTGGGTAGGGATCTATGAAGACTTCAGGAGCCCAAAGAAAGTGTAGACAAACACAAAAAGATTCATTAAAAGAATGAGAAGATCTTTATTGTGGAATACATGTAAAACATCTTTGAGCTATTCTCAAAGAAAGGGTCAGAGAGAACTTACATCTGAGATAGTGATGAGATTTTCATGCCTATACAAAGAGAGGGAAGGTGAGGCAAGGTTGAGAAACACTGCTATAGACAAAGCAGGCAACCCCTACATCTGAGAGAGCTGTAAGACAGAGACACAAGGTCAAGCATAGAGTATGATGTCCATCCCTGGTATCTTCCACTGATCGCAGTGTTGCTAACACATCTCCAGTGTATCCAAGAGAATAATCTCTGTGAGGCAGTAAGAACTGCTGCTGCTTCTATGTGTCCAAACATGCTCAGGTCTTGTGGGGTCTTGCAAGCTGGGATGTGCATTTCTTGATTCACAGCTCTTACTTGTCTTTAAGTCTTTACCAATTGATTTCTTCTGCAGGCGTTCCTTCCCTTCCACTGATGCGGCTAATAGTGGCTCTAGTTATGCCGTGTTGTCGTTCTGTTTCCAACCTGATTTCCTACCTCGTATTTTCCCAGTAGCAATTACTTGGAATGGTTGCTGTTTAAATAAGAGGAGGCAAATTGGCTTTTACGTGATCAACTGATTGGCAGGCACTAGGCCTCTTGGAGCCAGGTAAGATTTTGAAGCCTTTGGGGGCTCAGTGGGAGAGGCCCATGACTCATGAGTGATGTTCATGTGGCTTCTAGAAGAAAGAGGATAATACATGCTACCTGTGCTATACGACCTCTAGGGTGGCCATCAAAGATACCCCGCCCGGCACTGATCCCCTTGAGTGTAAGTGGCATCTCATGATCTGCTCTGAAGCAATAGAATATAGCAAGGGTGATAGAATGTCACTTCTGTGATTGGGTCCCAAACACTGTGACTTTCATTTTACTACCAGACACCCTCCCTCACGGGCTTTGATGAAAGCAAGCTGCCATGTAGGGGATGGTTACATAGTAAGGAATTGATAGTGGCCTCCAGACCAGCGCCTGCAGGGAACTGAGGGCCTCGGTCTCACAACTGTTGAGGAACTGAATCTTGTCCCTAATGCTTGGATGCCATGATGTCATGTAGCCTTATGATAGACTCTGAAGGAGGGGATCCAGCTAAGTAACTGGATTCTTGACTCACAGAAGCTATGAGCTAATAAATGTGTATTGTTTTATGTCGCTAAATTTTGGGGTAACTTGTTATGTAGCAATAGATTAATTAATACACCATGCATTTGCTATCTTTTTTGATTCCTTTATCCACATATTAAACACAGGAAAAAAAAAGTAGGAGTGGTAACATACCCTTAACAGGTAGCAAGAAACTGTATTTGAATTTGACCCTTTGGTTCCTTATTGCTGTAACACCTACCAGCCGCTTTTTATGCCCTAGACCTAAAAGACGATAGGGTATTCTGATTCTAATTCTGATTCTGTTCTGATTCTGACATCCAGCAGGTCCATTTTGAGATGTGTGAAGCTTAGTATACTCTGATTTAGAGCTCACTGTTGTATAGATTGAACATTCTATTAGGTGATGCTTCCTGCATGTTAGTTTTATAAATTTTTACTTTTCCCCCTTTATTTCTGTGAGATTGCAAGCGTGATTGTGGCATTCCTGTGTGGAAACCCTGATGGTGTAGTGCTTCAGTGGCACGGCTGCTAACCAAAGGGTCATAGTTCAAATCTGCCAGGTACTCCTTGGCAACTCTAAGGGGCAGTTCTACTGTGTCCTATGTGGTTGCTATGAGTTGGAATTGATTTGATGATAACAGTTAAAAAAAAATTTTTTTTTTTTTAATGTGATGATTGGGAACCCTAAAAGGTTTGCTTTAGTTTTTGACATTTCAAAAACCAGAGGTTTCCTGTGTAACCTAATGGAAGAATGAAAACGAAACCTATTGCAGTCAAGTTGATTCTGACTCAATGTCCCATAGAGTTTCTAAGAAGTGCCTTGTGAATTGAAACTGCCAACCTTTTGTTTAGTAGCCATAGCTCTTAACCACGACACCACTAGGGTTTTTACCTAATGCAGAGGTGCTCCCAGTGAACTATGTATTTGATTTTTATTGGTGTACTGTCATAACCCAGATTGGTGATGCTACAGTGCCGCTTGTTTTACTGATGGCCTGTATTATCAGATCAGAGATTTCAAAATTTGTGAGTCATTTAAAAACATTCTGGGTTGGTCTTTAAATCAGCATGCCATAATCAGTGAAAATGTATAGCATCAAAGAAAAAAAAAACATGTAGCAACAAAAGAGCTAAAGGAAGAGGTACATAAATCATCAAGATCTAAGACAAGAACTCAAGAGAGCAGTCACAGGCTACTTATTGGAGAGGCAAATGCTGAATCAACTTTCCGTTAAACTGTTTTGCCACTTGGAGTCCCCAGTAGTACAAATGGTTGTTACCACGCTCAGAGGCTAACCAAAGCTGATTATTTGAGTCTATCCAGAAGCACTTTGGAAGACAGTACATCTACTGGTGATCTACTTCTGAAAAATCAGACACCGATAACCATACAGAGAACAGGTCTAGTCTTGCACACCTCTGGTCTCCATGAGTTGGAATTGACTAGACAACAAGTGGAAAAGAAAAATTGCCACCTAATTCAGTGTCATTCATAATGGTCAATACTTCTCTTATCCTAGCACTGACACTAATTCTGTGTGATTCCTGGGTTTAATTATCTTTTTTCTACCAGAACACAGGTTTAATAAGGACAGAAACTCTGCTTCTTCCATTCATTGTTTATTGCCCACACCTGGCAAAATGTCAGGCCCTGTGAGGCTTTCAGTAAATATTTGTTGAATGACTAAATGTTTATGTTTCAGTGTATATTAAGAACTCACAAACTAATGCTACAATTCTGAAAAAATAAGCACTGGAAATGGTTATAATAAAGATTTTTTGGTGTTAAAGGGAGTAAATCTTGGTATCTGGCCAATTCATTCACTTAGGGCATCTAATTCCCTGATAACGCCAGTTAAGTGGGACATTACTGTGATAAGTACCATTAATTATTAATTGTTAACACAGTGTTCAAGGTCAATTGAAATCTGATGGAAAATCTTTTCACTGTGGAAAAAATCACTTGCTGATTATTATCACTTCCCCTGCTGCTGTGTAGAGGTTATCTCTCCCAGCATATTGAGAGGGACCAGAGCCACTAAAGATCCTTTTATGGAAAATTAGGCAATCTCATCTTATCTGATTGCACTTCTCTTTGCTTCTAGGAATTTCCTTAATCTTAAAAATAATTGTTTTGAACTATTATAAAAATAGAGAAGAAAATAAATTACAGTTGATAGAGCAGAATAAGTAAAAAATAAATGATCTGTTAAAATTAAAATAGATTATGTGAACATTGAGAGCAGGTATCACCAACCTTCTGTGGTCAACCCCTGAATTGCCAAGTGTAAGTTAACCAGCATAAAAATCAGAACCTACACTGAGGGGAAAAGTTTCTCATTTCCTTGACAGCAAAATGACAAACAGTAGTGATGACTTTATTTACTGAGGAGCAGAATGACATTGAAGCTTTATCTCTTGTGGATCTGTGTTGAGAAGAATTCCGAGGAATGGCAGAGAAGCATTACAATTGATTAACCATGATTGGCACGGAATGTAGAAGAGATACAATTGTTGTCACATTTACCAGTCTTGTAGTTCGCTAATGTAATGCAATTAGTTTCAGAATTAATTGTGACTCCTTGGAACCTAGTTGTTGTTTTAATTACAGTAGTATGACCAAACTGATTTCTCAATTCAAGGAACTTTTGTTTTTATAATCTTTGCTGTTCTAGGTGAGATTTGGTTTATACTTACATTCAACAGAGGTTATTTCAGTTTAGGGAACAATATTAGGCTCTGAAATGTTACATGGTTTCCCATAGTGGAAATGAAAAAAAGAGTCTATAAAAAATAAGTCATTTTTCAAAGGTGACAGCACATTGATGCCTCTGGCTTATGTTTGCATTTCACTGCAAGCAGTAGCTATGTGTTCACTGGTGAATGGCCTGAATCTTAAATAAAATCTGTTGAAGCAGACACTGGGACTAGAGTGAACAAAGGGTAAGCAGCATGGCTAGTACTTTGTTCTCACACTGCACACAATTTCCATTGAATGTCTAGTCCTTCATTAACCTAGATTAGAGCACGGAGTTTTTTGTTTTTTGTTTTTTTTTTTTTTGATGTGCGTTAAGAAGTAAAATGAAAGGAGAAGAGGGGATAAGAATTGGTTAAATGAATATGAGAAGTGCAGGGTAGAAAGTATGTGTTGTCATAGGGTTGGGAGAGAAGCTAGAGTTGCATAGAGGTGTGTGTACAGGGTTTTATGTGGCTAATTGACTTGGATTGTAAATGTTCAATTAATCATAATAAAATATTTAAAAAAGACAATAAAAAGAACTGAAAAACACTTTACAGCATGCATATCAAATTTGTAATACATAGATTGCATCAAGACAGTGACTATTTTAGGCAATCTAAGCCTATGAAATCCTTTTTCTCTCACTCCTGTTAAACTTGAGGTGACCTACACTCTGGGAGCAAGGATGACATCTCCTTCTATTTGGTGAGTCTATTAATTGTTTGGATTTCAGTTTCCTCCATGGTCTACACTGATGCATCAGCTCTGTGTAGTTCCTACTCCTTCCTCTCAAGATAAGGGGTGGAGTAAAACTGTCTCCAAGGATCTGTTATTTCTCTATCACTATGTATTTGTCCCCTAGCTTGTTAAACTTTTACTCACTCACATGTTAATCTAATAACTGTTGAGTGCCTCATGGTATCAGGAATGGATCACCCAATAAGTAAGGTAAGCACATGCTTACAGCATCAACAAAACAGAAGCAGCAGTTATCTAAAGCAGAGACTCACAGATGTCCAGCAGACAGAAAAGAAGGAAAAGTAAGCACCACAGTGGAAGGGAACTGGAAGGGCACTAAAGGAAATTGACACCACTTTATAAATTTTGTATATGATAACAATTATATTTTTCTTTTCACTTCAAACCAATGGAGTATGACCTCACATTCAGTTCTCTCTCATCCACCACCTAAGAATGTACTAGGAGCACCACAATCACATGAATTGTGAGGTATCTGGTACAGCACAAAGCAAACTAAAACACATCTTCAGATTGAGCATATCCTTGTATTTCTATCACATTTTTTATGACCACTCTCCTACCTATAGGATAAACTGTGAAGACACAAACTCAAAGGACAGAAAGCGAGTGTGTACATTTTAAAGTATTATTTCAAGGTGAAAAAATACTTGTGGGAGTCTGTAAAGGACCCACCTCCAAACACTGCAAGATAAATAAAATCACTATTTCCAGCTGCCTTGTAATACTATTTCTTTTGACTATCTCAGGCCTGAAGAAAAAAATTACATATTCCCAAACCAACTTTATTTTACTTATGAATTTTCAAATATAAATTTTTATGTTACTGTTCAAATTCTGGTGTAAATTTTATTTATTTTCAATTATTCAAATTTATCTGCTACAGTAGAACCAAATTAAAAGGCAGCATAATTTTATATCCAGGCAACAACTAGACCTGTTACCGTAGAGTTGATTCCAACTCCTAAGAATGTAAGTGCCCAGTAGGATTTCCATGCAGTTGTTGGTAGATTTGAATTGCCAACATTTTGGTTAGCAGCCGAGATCAACCCACTGTGCCACCAGGGCTACTCAACTAAGTAGAGCACGTGTATAAAAGCTAGCAGATAATAAAAAGGAACTGTGAATCTTTAAAGGTGATTTCAAAATTAGCTTCCTTTACAAAACAAAATGAATCAGAAGAATCTTCTGTTGAATGCTTGAGTTCAATGGGTGCAAATGATTACATTAGTACAACTAGTGCTGAAATTGCTAATAGCAATACAAATTTAACAGCTTTTGTTCAAATTCTGCATCCAATCCTTGCTGTAGTAAAAAAATTAATAGTGTAGACAAAGACATAGAAGACCTATACAAAGAAAATTACAAGACAATAGTGTAAGAAACTAAAAGAGACCTATATAACTGGAGATACCTATCTTGTTTATAGATAGGAAGACTCATAATCATGAAAATGTCTGTTCTACCCAAAGTGGTCTAGATACAATGCAGTCCTAATACAAATTTCAATGGTATTTTTAATCAGACAATGAAACAAATGACTAGCTTCGTATGGAAAAGGAAGAAGGCCTGGATAAGTGAAGTATTACTGCAGAACAATGTGAGAGGCCTCACACTACCTGGCTTTAGAATCTATTACACTGTCATGGTAGTCAAAACAGCCTGATACTGGTACAAAATCAGATCCATAGATCAATGGAATAGGATTGAGAATCCAGATATAAAATTTACCTATAAGCAGCTGATAAAATTTGACAAAGGCCCATAGTCTGTAACTTGGGGAAAATATGGTCTCCTTAACAAATGGTGTTGACATAATGATATCTATCTGCAAAAAAATGAAATAAGACCCATATTTCACCCCATCCACAAAAACTAACTCAAAATGGATCAAAGACCTAAATGTAAAATTTTAAATGATAAAGATCACAGAAGAAAAAACAGGAACAACACTGGGAATCTTAATATATGGCATAAACAGACTATAAAGTATTACTAACAATGCACAAATAGCAGAACATAAAATAGTTAACTGGGAACTCCTAAAAATCAAACACTTACGCTCATTCAAAGACTTCACCAAAAGAGTAAAAAGAAAACCTACAGATTGGGAAATGGTTTTTTGGCTACCAGGAATCTGATCACTGTCTAATCTCCATAATCTACAAAATACTGCAAAACCTCAACAACAAAATGAAAAAGTAACCCAATAGATAAATGGGCAAAGAATATGAACAGGCACTTCATCAAAGAAGACACTCAGGCAGCTAACAGATATGTGATGAAATGCTCACAATCATCAACCATTAGAGAAATCCAAACTCAAACTACAATGAGATACCATCTCACCCCAACAAGGCTGGCATTAATCTTTAATGTTGGAGAGGCTGTGGAGAGACTGCAACACTTCTGCACTGCTGATGGGAATGTAAAATGGTACAACCACTTTGGTAATATATCTGGGGCTTTCTTAAGAAGTTAGACATAGAAATACCGTATGATCCAGTGATCCCACTTCTTGGAATATGCCCTGGAGAAATAAGGGCTGTCACATGAATAGATACATGCACACTAATGTTTACTACAGCACTGTCCACAATAGCAAAAAGATAGAATCAACTTAGGTGCCAATCAACAGATGAATGGATAAATAAACCAGGGTGTATTCACACAATGAGATATTATGCAAGGATCAAGAACAACAGTGATCTTGGGAAACATCTGGTAACACGGAGTCAGTTGCAAAAGCACAAATATTGTGTGAGACCACTGTTATAAGGACTCAAGAAAATGTTGCAACACAGAAGAAAAGGGTCTTTGATGGTTACAAGGGCAGGCAGGGAGGGAGGGGGTATGTGTTGACTAGATATTAGATAGGAATTGAGTTAGCTGAAGTGAGGGCAGCATGTAGTAGAAGGGAGGTCAGCACAACTGGACGAAACCAAAAGCTAAGAGGTTTCCCAAATAAAACCCAACACTTAGAAGGACACGGTAGCAAGAGCAGGGGTCTGGGGACCATGATTTCAAGGTCATCTAGGTCAATTGGCATAAAAATTTTTTTTTTAAGAAAATATTCTGCATTCCATTTTGGTGACTGGTGTTTGGGGCCTTAAAAGCTAGCAAGCAGCCAGCTAAGTAGCATCAATTAGTCCCAAGACACCTGGAGCAGAGGAGAATGAAAGACATCCAAGATATAAGGAAAATATGTACCCGAGAGACAGAAAGGGTCACATAATCCAGAGACTACATCTGCGTGAGACCGGAAGAACTAGATGATGCCTGGCCACGACCGATGGCTGTGCTGACAGGGACTATAACAGAGTCCCTGAGGCAGCAGGAGTAAAATGGCGGCGCAGAAATGGAACTCTATTCCAAAGACCAGACCTGATGGTCTGACAGACTGGAGGGTCCCCAGAAGACATTGCCTGCAGACTCTCTGTTAGCTCAGAACTGAAACCATTCCGACAGCCAACTCTTTAAAGGTTGGACTAGACTGTAAGACACAAAATGATACTGGTGAAGAGTGTGTTTCTTTGATCAAGTATATACACGAGGTTGACTGAGTAGTTCCTGTCCAGAGGTGAGAAGAGAGGGTGGAGAGGGACAGGAGTTGGTTGAGCACACTGGAATTATGGGATGGAAAGGAGTGTGCTGTCTCAGTGTGAGGAGAGCAGCTGGAATTACATAGCAGTGTGTGAGCAATTTTCTACATGAAAAATTGATTTGGATTGTAAACAGTCACTTAAAGCCCTAGGAAGTATTTTTTAAAAATTCATAGTAGTGTAGAAAATGAAACTATTTTAGAATCTGAAATTGTTGCGTCTTCAGATCCCAGAAATGATAGAAATACAGATCCTGCTTTGTGGAATAATTTTTCATCTAATGATATGTTTTGATGGAAAGAAGGCTCAGTGATTGTCAGTATTGCAGTGGACCATTTGAAAATTCATGTTGAAAATTTCTGGATGGTAAACAAACAAGGTTCTGTAGCCAGAACATATTTCCAGTATGTAAAGATAATGGTGAAAATTATAAAGAGTGGCTAATGTATTCTTCACTGGTCAGCTCTGTGTGTTGTTTTGTTTGCAATCTATTTTGTCCTAAATCATTTAATTCTCAATTTGATATGGATGTACATAACAACTGACGCAACTCAAATATGACTGATAAAAATGAAAACAGCTCAATTCTCAGAGAGTCTACATTGTCATACTTAAACCGAAGACATGGTTTTGGCTTGATTCATAGGTTGGAAACACAAATTAATGAAGAATGTGAGCAATGGAAAGCCATTATGCAGTGTGTTGTTGCTGTCATTGTAACAATAACTGAAAATCTACTATTGTTTTGAGGAAGAAATGAAGCATTTGAGTCCAACAGAACGGAAATTTGTTTGGTTTACTTGAACTTGTTGCTCAGTTTGATCCATTTTTTAGCAGATCACATCTCAAAACATGCCAATACAGGAAAGGAAAACTCATCATTCATGTCTAAAACAAAATGTAAAAATTAAAAAACTCAAGCAGTGATAAAGTTCAATCAACTATTTGAAGTGAAGTTAAGTACAGCTCGATAGTTCAGTTTGTAAATTGTACTCCTGATCTTTCTCATACAGGTCAGCTTACTCGACGGCACTTGGGTTGGAAGTATTGTTTTAAGGTGTGTATCTTCACCAGATGGAAAACCTGTCAAGTAACTTATCACATTTACTAGCTTACAAAGTCATACTGATGAAGAAATTGCAAATCCAGTGCTTCATTATTTAAGTGAAGTTTGCAGAATTGATTTTTCTAAGTGCAGGAGCTAGTCCAATGACAATGCTGCAGACATGCTAGAGTGTTATAGAGGAATGCAACAGAAAATTCTACAACACGATGGACATGCCAGTTTCATACCATGTGCTGCCCATTCACTCAGTGCATTAGATTGTTTTCTGGAAGCAGTAGATTTTTTCTTTTTTCTAGTATTCAGTTACTCTCCACATTGTTTTTTTTTCCTGCCTCTAACCACCAATGGGTAGTTCTCAAAATGTGTTTAGGCAATGATCTACTATTAAAATATCTTTCATTTATTTGTTGGGAAGTGCATGCTGTAGCAATGGGTGGAATCCTGGAATCATATCCAGATTCCAGGTGCCTTAGGAAATACTGCTGAAGACTAGACATAAAAAGGAGATACCAAAAGAGAGATGGAAAACGTTGTCAACAAAAAACACAAATGGTAGAGTATGTACTTACCAGGTCTCACAATTAGTCTGCGAACTTAATTGTTGTAACTGCTAGGTAGCTCATTGTTGAATGTCATTACAGTCACTTTTGAAGTACTCCCCTTTGGAAGCTATGCACCGATGCCATTGCCTTGTCTGCCCTTTGAGGCCGTTTTGGACCTCTTTTTCTGGAATGGCCATCACAGCTGTCATCCTATTACCCTTGATGGCCTGAATGTCATCAAAGTGTTTTCCTTTCGGTATTTCCTTTATATTTGGGTAAAGACAAAACACACTGGGGACCAGATCAGGTGAGTAAAGATGTTCCAATACAGTTATTTGTTTACTGGCTAAAAGCTCCCTCACAGAAAGCTATACAATTAAGTTCTTGAACTTATCTCCATTCCACCATGTGCAATGGCCATACCTGAACGAGTTCTAAAATTGCTTTAAAGAGTGGACTAGGCATTGGTGTCAGTGCCTAGCTTCCCAAAGGGAGAACTTTGAAGGTGACCACGGTGATATTCAGCATCAAGGTCTGTAGCACTTAGAGCAATCATGTTTGCGAAATTAGTTGTTGTACCTCGTATTTTGCAGCATTTTTCTGTAAATCAAGCTCTTTAAGATTCTGAAGCACACCTAAAGATGTGCAGAGGTCTCTAAACCAAACCAAAGAGTAAACCCACTGCTGTCAAGCTGATTCTGACTCATAACGACCTGATAGGATGGAGTAGGACTTACCCATAGAGTTTCTAAGGGGCGCCTGACAGAGTCAAACTGCCAACTTTTAGGTTAACAGCTGTAGCACTTAATGAGTATGCCATAGTCACTAAAATGGTATTTACATAATTTAAGACAAGATTCTGAAGATTTTGAAAACAAAACAAAACAAATACTGCCAAATATTGATTATAAAGCAGTCCACAGTCACAAAAGCCTTAGAAAGAAACAAGCCAATAACAAGTGTTCCAGAAGTATCACTGAGCGCCAAAGATTAATTTCAAATAACTACATACTACACCATCATCGACACACTTGAAACTTGCATGAGAAGGGCAAAACTATGTGATGTTCTTTCATGCAGATTTTCCTTTCTAACAACGCGTATATATTTAATAAAGAATGAATGAAGACATCCAGGAAATTAGTCCAGGCTTTTGGTGATGGCTTAAATACAAATTTTATGAAGAATTGCAACAGTTTTTACATGAGAACCAAGTTTACAGATTCAAGACAGACAATATATAGACATATTGTTGTTGTTATTGGGTGCTGTTGAGTTGGTTCCAACTCATAGCAACCCTATATACAACAGAAAAAACACTGCCGACCTGTGCCATGCCCACCGTTGTTGCTATGTTAGAGCTCATTGTTGCAGCCACTGTGTTGATTCATCTCGTTGAGAGTTTTCCTCTTTTCCACTCGACAAGCATGACGTCCTCACAGCATGTCCAAAGTATGTGAGATGTAGTCTTGCTAAAGTTGTTTCTAAAGAGCACTCTGGTTGTACTTCTTTCAAGACAGATCTGTTCATTGTTTTGCAATAGTCTTTGCTAGCACCGCAATTCAAAAGTATCAGTTTTCCTACAGTCTTTTGCATGCCTATGATGCAATTAAAAATACCATAACTTGGGTCAGTCATATCTTAGTCTTCAAGGTGACAGCTTTGCTTTCTAACACTTTAAAGAGGTCTTTCCCAGCAGATTTTCCAAATGCAGTGCCTCGTTGTTTCCTAATATTTTTAGCGGTTTTGATTGTGAATGTTATTTCTGGTTACTGAGGCAATCTCTTGGGATATAAGGAAAGGAGAAGAAGTGGAGAATCAGGGACTTCATGCTGTTGAGAAGTAGTGTCGGGGGCAGAGTAAGCCCTTTGGAAGGGACCCAGGTTCCCTGTGCATCAGAAGCTCCCAGTCCAGGGAAGGATTGATGACAAAGACCTTCTTCCAGAACCAGCAGAGAAAGCCTTCCCCCGGAGTTGATACCCTGAAGTCGGACTTTTAGCCTACTAGGCTGTGACAAAATAAAGTTTTTACTGATAAAGCCAGCCACTTGTGGTATTTCTGTTACAGCAGTGCTAGATGACTAAGACAGTCTATATGGTGGACTAAATGTCCACAGAAATTTCTCACAGTAAAGTACTAAAGTATGGCTAAAATGATAAATAAAATACTAGAAACATGTACATTTTTTTAAATGCTTGGCTGACTGGGTAGCCAAGTAAGGGAATTCTACAGAGGCCAGAAATGACCAGAAAGCATAAATCCTCAGAGGTTAGGTCACTTGAGAGCTGACATTTGCCCTGTGGAGAAATCTAATCTTTGGTGGCCTAAATCTTAAATTTTAGCAGGTTGCACGTGGGAGACAAGTGACAAGTGTGTAAGATCTCGGGAGAAAATGGATTGATGGACTTCTTTACAGCTCAAAGAGCAACAGTGTTATTGAGTGAACTAAAAAACAAAGTAAAACCAAGCTGTGGTCATGGGAGAGATATCACAGGAATTTATGTCTGCCTCAACCTTGAGTCCGGGTGAATTAAAAAAAAAAATCACTACAGGATTCCTTGGAAATTTCTTATCATAAACCATGTTAAGGGCTCTTTACAGATTTGGAGTTGAAGTCTATACTACTGAAAAACAAAACCAAAAATGTGTGCTATAGATTGTACTGTGTTCTCCCTAAACAAATGTTGTAAATCCTAGCTTCTATACCTCTGGTTATTATCCCATTTGGGAGTAAGGCTTCTTTCTTACATTAATGAGGCAGCGTTAGTGTAGGGAATACTTTAAATCTATTTCTAGTAAGGTATCAAAGAGTAGATTAAGCACAAGCAAGCACAAATAGAGGGGAAGATACATTCTACATGGTTGCCGAGGACCTTCCTTCAGAGCAGACAGAGAGACCAAGACAGAGAGCCCTCTTCTAGAACTGGTTCCCTGAATTTGGACTTCTAGCCTCCTAAAGTGTGAGAAAATGAATTTCCGTCCAACAGAGCCATGCACTGTGGTAATTCTAACCCTAACCCTAACCAAAACACCTCTCCAGCCAAAAATGTAATTTTAGGTGGTTGTGAGGTAGCTGGCAGCAGTAAAACATCAAATTCTCTGTGGAGAAACATACTCTCAATCTAGGTTTTAAAGAAGATCCAGAAATAACATTCACAGTCAAAACCACTGAAAATATTAGGAAACAATCATCATGAACGTTGGGAAAAAAAGCCTACAGATAAAAATTTCAGGCTAGCTTCTCTGGGCACTCTTAGCTGAGTACTACAGTCACTCCCGAGGTTCACTCCTTAGCCAAAGATTAGACATGCTGCTAAAACAAAACAAGACTTAATGGGCATACCAGTTCAGGGTGGGGATGAGAGGGCAAGAGAGGACAGGAAAACCAGTAATAAGAAACCTAAGGCTGAGAAGGGTAGAGGGTTGACATGTCGTGGAGTTGGCATGGATGTCACAAAATATTATGTGAATTATTAGTTAATAAGAAGCTAGATTGCTCTGTAAACCTTCAGCTAAAGTACAACGAAAAAGGAAATGAAAAAAAATCAAACTAGTAAGAGTGGAAGTGGATGGGGGAGGAGTCTCACCTAATTTGAAGTGCAACTCAGTCAATGAAAGGTTAAAGTAAAATTATGGAAATAAATGCAAATACACCAGCATTTATAACCAAATAAATGAAAATAATGTAAGTACTTCAATGAGAAGAAATTGTTAGGTAACATTAAAAAGAATCCTGTTCTATGCTGTTTGTATGAAATACACAGAAAGGATGCAGAAAGAATGAAAATAAAAGGATAAATTGTAACAGATATTTACTAACCAAAAGCAGTGTGGGTATCTATATTAATGTCAGACAATGTTTCCAGAGATAAAGAGGATCAGTATATTTTGATAGAAATTTCAAGTGCTCAGAAAGGTAATTTCAAATATTTGTTTCTAGTAATCCAGCTTTAAGGTATCTAAAGCAAAAGTTTTAAAACCACAAAGACAAGGTGACAAGTCCCCTACCAAAAAAACTCATTGCCATTGAGTCAATTCTGACTAATGATGACACCCTGTGTGTCAGAGTGGGACTGTGCTCCGTAGTATATTCAGTGGCTGGTTTTTTGGAAGCAAATTATCAGACATTTCTTCTGAGTTGCCTCTGGGTGAATGTGAACCTCCAAGCTTTCAGCTAGTTAGTAGTCAAGCATGTTAACCATTTGTATCACACAGTGAAGATTCAAATATACCTTCATTTTCTGGAAAGATCAAAGAAGTTTTAAAAAAATTACTAAGTGTATACTATTTAAACAATATAACTAATGAGAACAATTTAATGCAGATATATAAAACATTAATTCTAATAAGTATAATAAATATTTTGTTTTTCATGTACATGGAGCACACAAAATTTGATCATGCACTGGGCATAAAGTAAGTCTCAACATTGGTATCATACAGACAGTGGTGTGCTGGTAAACTCTGTGGGGAATAAAAATCCCTAATTTGTAGTGTATGCTGATTTTCATAGCACCTCCAGGCAGTTCCCACTAAACCCTATATCAAGCTGCAAACATTTTAACTATTGGCTGACAAAATTGATGAATGTTTAATAATCATTTTTTATCACCCAATGAAGGTAGGCTGTAGCCCTCCAACCATAACATAAAATTAGCCATCAGTAAAAGAAGTATAGCTCTAAAAACTTCATTCATTTGGACATTAAGAACACTTTTTCTTCTTGTATTTTGGATGATGGTTTACAGAGTAAATGAGTTTTTTGTTAAACAATTAATGTACATACGGTTTTGTGACATGGATTGCCAACCCCACGACATGCCAATACTCTTCCCCCTCTTGACCTTGGGTTCTCCATTACCAGTGTTTCTGTCCCCTCCTGCCTGCTTGTCCTTGCTCTGGGTCTGGTGTGCCCATTTAGCCTCATTTCGTTTTATGGGCCCATATAACCTTTGGTTGACAGGGGAACCTCAGGAGTGATTTCAGTACTGAGTTAAAAGAGTGTCTATGGGCTATACTCTTGGGGTTATTCCAGTCTATGTCAGATCAGTAAGTCACATCTTTTTTCATGAGTTTCAATTTTGTTCTACACTTTTCTCTAGCTCTGTCTGGGTCCCTCTATTGTGATTCCTTTGAGAGCAGTTGACGGTGGTAGATCTCATCTAGTTATGCTGAACTATCTGGTGGAGGCTGTGGTATTTGTGATCCATTAGTTTTCTGCACTAATCTTTCCCTTATGTCTTTGATTCTCTTCTTTCTCTTTTGCTCCAGATAGGGTGAGACCAGTGGAGTATCTTAGATGGCCATTCACAAGCTTTTAAGACCCCAGACACTGCTCATAAAAATAGGAGTAGAACACTTTCTTGATATACTATGTTATGCCAATTGAGCTAGGTGTCCCCCAGAACCATAGTCCCCAGCCCTCAGCCCAACAGTTTGGTATCTCAGGAAGTTTGGATGTATCTGCAAAGCTTCCGTCACTTAGCCTTGGTCAAGTTGTACTGACTGCCCAGTACTGTGTACTGTCTTACCAAAGTTACCACTTAGTGTTTTTCTTTTTGTAGCCCTCCCCTCCTTAGTAACCACCAAAGATGGCTTCTTTCTGTGAGTAAACCTTTTCAAAAATTTTTATAATTATGGTCTTATATAATATTTGCCCTTTTGTGATTGACTTATTTTACCGTTCATAATGCCCTTCAGATCCATCCATACTGTGAGATGTAAAAATACTTCTTATTGACCCATCAAAGGAGAAATTACAAAGGACATAAAAGCTGAATGACAGTGACAATATTACATACTAAAATTTGTGAAATGCAACTAAAATACTCTTTAAGGGAATTT
Source organism: Heterohyrax brucei (assembly GCA_028571685.1). Lineage (NCBI taxonomy): Eukaryota > Metazoa > Chordata > Mammalia > Hyracoidea > Procaviidae > Heterohyrax > Heterohyrax brucei. The sequence continues at coordinate 58,307,378 of CM053158.1, read as the reverse complement.
ATGTCCTTAAGCTATTATATTTAAAAGTAGAAAAAGTTGAAAATAGATTAGCTAAGATTCAAGCTAATGAAACAAGCAAAAAAACAAAACAAACAGAAAACAAAGAGAGGAAAAAGAGGGATATAATAATGAAAAGGGTACATATCAATAAAAGATATTGCAAATATGTAATAGAGATAATCCTTCGAAACAGATATTGGTAGTTTTTTTTTGAAGTGATATAATTGATATACCTCCAAGACTAATCAAGAAGAAACAAAATTCTAGTAAAAAGCTGAAAGGGGGATAAAATTATAGATGCATCAGAAATTAACAATGTAAGTGTAGTATGAATATTTTAATGCCAATACATTTTTAGAATTCAGGTGAAGTGGAAAAACTCTTAGAAAAATATAAATTATCTACACTGACTGAAACAGAAAATAGGAATGGCCCTATGCATTAGTGGTATATTGCTGTGTAACAAACCACACTGAAATTCAATGACTTAAAGCAATAAAAGTTTATTATTACTCAGAAGTCATCCGGTCATCTGGATTGTTCCTCTAGTTTTGGCTAGGCTTACTCATATATCTGTGGTCAGCTGCAGCTTGAGCAGGTGGCTCTGCTTATCTATGTTGGGCTCTCACATGTTTCAAGGGCTCTGGCTGTAGGTCAGTACAATGTGGCCTCAGCTGAGACAACTGGAATGTCTTCAGCAGAGTCTCTTATTCTTCTGTAGGCTAGCCAGGGCTTGTTTATACGGTGGTGGCAGGGTTCCAAGAGAGTAAGAAGTGTATAAATCCTCTTGAGGCTATGGATGAAACTGGTGTAGTAGAAGCACTATATTCTACTGGCTAAGCAATTCACAAAGCTTGCCCATATTCAAAATGTGAGGAAATTGAGTCTTTCTCTTTAGTGAAAGGGCATGGATAAGAATAAAGAATTGTGATCATTTTTATAAGCTACCACAACCTGTAAGCATCAAAGATGTTGATTCAGCAGTTACAGCATCTTCTCACAAAGAAAATACCAGGTCCAGATGCTTTTACTGGTAATTTGTACCAAACATTTAAAGAAAAAGACAATCATACGAAGCCTCTTCAAAAGTAGAAAAAAAAGGAATAAACCACAACTCATTTTTGTAAGTCTAGTAAAACCTAGACCCCAAACCCAGACAAGTACAGCATCAGAGAAAAATAATCCAGGTTCACTGATGATCATAAACACAAAATTTTAAACAAAAGTTAAGGAATCTAAATCTAACAATGTATAAAAAAAGAGAATGCATTGTAATCAAGAAGAGTTATTTCCACAGAGCAAGACTGATTGAACTTTAGGAAATCTGTTTATCCATCACATTAACAAATTAGAGATAATAGATTAAGTGAGCTCCGTTAAATGAAGAAAAAAGTTTAAGCTTCAACAATTTATGACTCAAAATCACAGTAAATATTTGAAGTATGTACAAAAAAAAGTACATCCAAAAAAACTCCTATAAGCAAACATCAGATTCAATGTTGAAATGCTAAAAGCATTTCATTTAAAAACAGTCAAAAAAAGAAAAACTGCTATTTTACTTAGCATTGTTCTGCAATTTTTAGCCTATGCAATTAAATAAGAAAAGTAAATAAATACATAAGGACTAGGAAGAAAACCAAACTGTCATTTTCTGTAAATGGATGTAATCATCTATATAAAAAAGTCATACTTAAAATAACGCAAAGGTAATTAGGTACTATAGTTGGGAAAGGTTGTGAAATATTACATCTATTTACATTCAATATATTTTTCTACACTAGCAGTTAGTACTCAGAAAATAGAAGTAAGATTTGTTTATAAAAGATTCTTACCTATCTTAGAAACTAATATTATAAAATAAACCTAAAATCTAATGAAGAAAATTATAAATTGAAAGCTTTAAAGTCATTGCAATACCTAAATGCAAAATTAATCCTAATTTAGCAGGAAGATACAATAATTTCATGCTGTCAATTCTTCTCAAGCAAATATGTAGAAATGTTATTTCAACAAAAAATTCCCAACAGAGATCTTGTGGACTTTTTTTTCTTTCTCTTTCTTTCGGTTTCAGTCTAGCTTGACAGGCTGTCTCAAAAATCTACGTAGAAAAGCAAAGGCCAAGAATTTGCACGGCACTCCCTAGGAAAGAATTAGTCAAGGGGATTTGCCACATCACTGATTAAGACAATAGTAAATAAGACAGTATAGTACTGGCCCAGAGATTGACCAACAGACTGCAGAAAAAAACGAAAACGTGCAAGTGGAATCAGCGGGGGAAAGGTGAATTAGTCAGTGAGTGATGTAAGGTAACATGCATGTTTTCTTTCACATATATCCTCCTCTGTGGGCCCCTTGCTGCTCAGAAAGTCCACATTGTAATCAAGTTAATTCCAACTCATAGAAACTCTATGACAGAGTAGAAAAGCCTCATAGGGTTTCCAAGACCAAATCTTTATGGAGGCAGACTGCTATATATTTCTCTTGTGGAGTGGCTGGTGGATTTGAACCATTGACTTTTTTGTTATCAGCTAACTGCTTTAACCACTGCCCCACCAGGTTTTCTTCATTTATGCATGTAGAGAAAAAAATTAAATTGAATTCCTACCTCATACTTTTCTTAATAGTTCCAAATACAAAAAAGGCTTAAATGTAAAAGGCATTTTTTTCTTTTTTATTTAACATGACTGAGTGAAAATGTACATTCCCGTATAAATTTACATGCCGACCTATATGCAGCTTCCACTGCTCTCCCTGTCCGGTGACAGCACACTATTCCTCTCTGCTCCATACATGTCTCATCCTCCCAGCAGCCTCCTTTCCGCTCCTCTCCACCCACTCTCCTTCCTCCAGCCAGAGGTCAGCAGGATGATATCCTATAGATGTATAGAACCATAAAGTGCAACCAATACATGGTCACTCTGCATTGCCAAGTCCAATCCATTCCTGTCCAAAGAGTGGACCTTTGATATAATTTGTGGGTAAGGGCAGCGTCAGGGCCGGGGGCCATGCTCTCAGGGGAACCCCGAAACCGCTGGACCATCAATTGAGGTCTTTTAGTGGAGATCTCAGGATGCACTCCTTTTTATTCTTGTGTTGCCAGTGAGACTCAACCTAGTGAGCTCCAGCATGGCTATCACTGGTGGTGGCTGGGCACCATCCAGTTCTTCTGGTCCCAAGTTGATGAAGACACCTACTCTTGCGGGTCTCTCTGTCTTCTAGGTTGTCTTTACCGCATGTCATTTTGGTCCTCGGTGAACATCCATTCCTGCTGAGTTGGGACCATTTGTTGTGTCCTTGGATGGCAGCTTGACAGCTTTTAAGACCCCAGATGCCATTCATCAATGTGGGGTGCAGAGAGCTCTCTTAGCAAAACGCTAGTTGTGCCAATTGGCCTCCATTTCATGAAAGGCAAAAATTTTAAAACTTTTTGGGAAGATTATAAAAGTATATCTCCATGACCTTGACCACATGGAATGAGTCATTAAGCAAGAAAGAAAATCACAATGGAGCAAAAGATGAATAATGAAAATGAAGAATTTTGCTTACCAAATGATAGTACAAAGAAGATGTAAAGACAAGCCAAACCTTAGAAGATATTTACAAAACCTAGAACCAAGAAAGGATTAAAATGCAAAATACATTAAAAGAAAAAAAAACCAGTGAGAACTTATGTGATAAGTTAATCATGGAAGCCTTCTGTGGGGGTGGTAACATGAAAGCAGAGATCACCAGGATGAGAACAAAGTGAAGACAGGAAGAATGCTACAGGCAGAGAAAAAAATAAGTTCAAAGGCTTTGAGGTGGACCTAGGAGATCAGGGTGGCTGGAAACTAGAGAAAAAAGAAGAGGTAGGAGGTGAGCTTGGAGAGTCAGGCAAAAGCAGGATGAACAGCATCGTTTGAGTAAAAGCCAAGAAAAGGGTTTAATTTAGCAACCTGGCTGCTATGTGAGGGATGGATGCAGGGCTGAGGGTACAGCAGGCAGATTACAGCACTTCTGGAATCTGGTATGGGTACTTTCACAGTATCTCAGAGAGGCCACCACTGGATCTCAGTTAAGGATATGAATTCTGGAACTAGACTGCCTGGATTCCTGACTTAGCTCTGCTCCTTACAGGCCCTGTGACCCTGGGAAAATTCCTTAAGTTTCCTTGGTTAAATCTTCCAGTCCATTAAAATAAGTAATAACGGTACCAATTAGGTGTTCTTAATCTTTTTTTTATACCTTTAACTTCCTAGGGACTCCTTCTCAGAACAGAAAACAAAATTTAAATGTATAAAATACATAAATTCCAAAGGAAATCAAATACACTGCAATATAGTAATCAAAATACTTAAATACATACATCCTACCCACTGCTGTCGAGTCAGGTTTGACTCATGGCAACTGTAGAGGTCAGAGAACTGTCCCATAGAGTTTCCAAGGAGCACCTGAAGGATTTCAGCTGCTGACCTTTTGGTTGGCAGATGTAGCACTTAACTCACTACGCTACCAGGGTTTCCAAATACATACATATATGTATTTAAACATTCTGAATACATAAATGTATACATGATTCTTGTTACATAACAAAATCTAATAGTGAATATAATACAAAAAACAAACAAACAAGAAACACCCAAAACAAAAAACCCCACAAACCTGTTATTGCTATGTCAATTCTGACTCACAGTGACCCTACAGGCCAGAGAGGAACTGCCCCATAGGGTTTCCAAGGAGTGCCTGGTGGATTCTCATCACCAGCCTTTTGGTTAGCAGCCATAGCCCTTAACCACTATGCCACCAAGGTTTTGAAGTTGTATAAATTTTCTAAGGTGTGATGAGGGTGTGACAGTATTTTAGAACATCTACATAACTGTAAAAGAGGAACAGTTTTTACAGATGACAAGTTACAAGTATTGCTAATCAATTCTGTGGTGTGATTTGCTATCTACATTCGTAATAGAAGGAAATGTTAAATTTCAGGTAGAGGTTACTGTGATGGTTTATTTTATGTGTCAGTTTGGACAGGCTACGTCTGTCAGTAGTTTGGCCAAGGACCAATTTTGTTACCATTCATGTGATTCTTACATAATGCAATGAAATCACTTTCATAACATGATGTAATCAACTGATCCATTGAAATCAATCTTTCTCTATTATATGAGATACTATATATATATAAATTGAGGTTTATATTTATATATAGTTTAATATGTATATTTTTAGTGTCATATATACAATAATTACTGAAATCCTGGACATCCTGGTAGTGTAATGGTTAAGTGCTATGGCTGCTAATCAAACAGAGTTGGCAGTTCAAACCCACCAGGCACTCTTTGGAAACTTCATGGGACTGTTCTACTCTGTCCTATAGGGTCACTGTGAGTCAGAACCAACTTGACGGCAACAGCTTTGGTTTGGTGTACAATATTAACTTATGTATATCTCACTGGTTTTGTTTCTTTAGAGAACACTAAGATAGTTACTGAAAATAAAGATGTAGTTTTGCCCAGCCAAGTTGAAAGACTCCCTGAATTCTAAGCATTGACTTCTTGGACATTCATGGATTTTAGGATAAAAACCCCATCCCAGGAAAAGCACTTCTATCAATACCTTGCACGAAGCAACTGTCAGTTATTGCTGCTGTTGTCATGAATATTGCTGTTGTTTTGACAGGTGGCGTGGATAACAGAAAAGATTATTTTCTAACTGTGTTAAAATAAAGAACGTAAAATTAGCTATTCTAGCTATTTTTAAATGTACTATCAATGCATTAACTACATTTGTAGTGTGTGACCATCACCTCCATTTCCAAAAGTCTTCATCACCCCCAAAACAGAAGCTGTACCCATTAACCTGTAACTTTCTTGCCTCCCTTCCCCCACCCCTTGGCAACCCCTAATCCGTGATCTGTCTTTATAATTTGCCTATTCTACAGAGAACTATGTGATATCTGTCCTTCTGTCTGAATTATTTTCTTTGCGTAATGTTTTCAGCTTTCACCTATGTCACAGCATGTATCACACCTTTGCTTTTCCTTTTGGCGGAGTAATATTCCATTGTATGGATAAACCACATTTTGTTTATCTATTTGTCTGCTGGTAGACACTTGAGGTATTTCTGCCTTTTTGGCTATCGGGAATAGTGCTGCTGTGAATCCTGGTGAACAAGTATCTGTCTGAGTCTCTGTTTTAAGTCTTTTGAGTATATACCTAGGAAAGGAGTTGCTTGGTTGTATCGTAATTCTATGTTTAACTTTTTAAGGAACCACCAAACAGTTTTCCACAGTGACAAGAATTTCTATTGTACCAGAGCAGACAGCTTTGCAACATACTAGTCCTGTGGCCTGGGCACAGCATGTAGTCTCCGTGAGCCCCGGTGCTGGGACCTAGAAATATTGGTGGGAGAACCAGTTATCACTCCAGCCTGATGAGCATTATTCATAAACTACTGTTGTTGACTCCCTGGATTTTATTGCTCATGAAGAGCTGACTGCAGTGTCTGGAATCAGAGGCAGGAGATAGATGCATAAGAAAGAAATGTAGAATATCTGAAATTCTGGACATAAAACTCATTAGATTATCTTTGTAAGAATAAATTTTTAAATACTCCTTGGGGAAAATATTTTTGCTCTCTTTTTAAATTAAATTTTGGGCATAGGAAATTTGTTCCATAGTTTAGGAAATTCAGAAAACAAAATTTTTTTTTCTGCTTCCTTGCAAACAAGCAAGCAAGCAAACAAACAAACAAAACAACAACAAAAAACAGATTTCCCTGGGTTCTACCAGCTATTTATATTTTTATTCCCAACATTCAAAAATACTTAAATAGTTATTATCTTTACTATCAAACTTCTTCCCCAAGAGCTTGTGGGATAGGTCTGACAGGCTTCTGCTTAAGTTAGCCAGAGGAAGTTTATTTTGCCCGCAATCCATATTTTTTTTCCCTGCAGGACTTCTCAGAGCCTCTACATGCTGATGTACCCAGGGAGAGGAGATAGCCATCATCATTTCTTCAACCTTTATCTTACAATTTCTCATAAGGCTAATGGAGAATGCTGTCTTAGGCATATACTTAAAAAAATGCTTTTCTTAGGGGGCATTGAGGGTGTTTCTAGCTTGCAAAACAAGCAAAGGAAAAGTGAGGCAAGTCTAGGGTATGACCAAAACAACGGGCTGAATCCATAGAGGGGATAGAACTGCCTTGGGAGGATCCCATGGCTTTTCAAAAGATCATCTTATTTGCTTTATACATCTTGTCATTGTTTACAAAGACTGAAATATTCCCAGGTGGCTTGTTTCTGCCTGTTCTGGTTTCTGAGCCATTTGCTAGGCCCTGGGTCCTCTCAGACAGCTCTATACAGTTTTACCTCCTCTACAATTGGCTGCCAGACTAAATGGCCTCATGTTAGCCCTGTCCCATTTCTTCCATTGTTCATCAGCCCCTCCCTACTGGCCTCCTCCAGAGGTGTTGTTTACCGAAAGTGTTTGTCTGACCCAGGTGGTCTCAACGAAAAGCTAGTGGCTGGCTTTGTGGACTGGCACGTGGCACGTTCATGTGAGTCATGCTGGGCTGCTGAGCATCTGGGTTGTCAGCAATCCAATGTTCTATCTCTGCCAAACATGAAAGGAGGCGCCCACAGAACATTTCCCAGATGGGGAGTTGGCCTGGTGGCTTACACAAGGGATTAAAAAATTATTTTTTGTTTTTCCTTAATAATAGGTATAAACCTGCTTCTCACTTGTTATAAATAATAAAAACAAGCAAACATGAAAAAACCTTGCCTCTCACTGTTTTGAGGGCACCCTTTCTTCACATGATAAACAGTATCTGAACATCTAGAGTGGTATTCTCAACTAGGAATTATGTTGTTTCCTCAGGGGACACTTGGCAACGTATGGAGACGTTTGTGGTTGCCACTGGAGAGGTGGTGGTGGTGCTACTGGCATCAAACGAGTGTAGGCCAAGGATGCCTCTAAACATTCTACAAAGCACAGGACAGGTCCCCATAACAAAGAATTACTGGACCTCTAACGTCAATGCACTAGAACACTGAATACGCCATGGACTGCCAAAGGAACAACAAATTTGCCCTGGAAGATGTACAACTAGAATACTGTTTAGAAACAAAGATGGCACGACTGCATTTCACATACTTTGGACATGTTATCAGAAGGAACTGGGCCCTGGAGAAGGACATTATGCTTGGTTAAGTAGCTCAGTGAAAAAGAAGAAGACCTTCAATGAGACGGAATGACACAGTGGCTGCAACAATGGGCTTGAGCATGATACCGATTGTCAGGATGACGTAGGACCAGGCGCTGATTGATTCTGTTGTGCAAAGGGTTGCTATGAGTCAGACAAACTCAATGGTCCCTAACAACAACAACAGATGTCAGTAGTGCTAAGGTAGAGAAACCCTGCTTCCATGGCTTCAGAAACTCTGGACCCACAATATTTTGAAATTTTGTTCTGCATCTCTCGACTTTTGGTCAGGATTCTTCTAAAGACTCTTCTAAAAGCTCAATAATGGCAGTTAGGTACCATCCAGTTCTTCTGGTCTCATGGCAGAGGAGGCAGTTGTTCATGGAGGCCACACAGAGAATGGATAGGTTTTTGATAGGAGGAATTGAGGCTTACAAGGAGGAAGATGCAGCTTCTGGGTAGAAAAAATGATTATCATACTTGACAGCTAATCAAAAGGTTGGAGATTCTAGTCTACCTAGAGGTGGCTTGGAAGAAAGATCTGGTCATCAGCTTCTGAAAAATCAGCTATTGAAAACCATATGGAGCAAATGCTTCCACTCTGATACAGATGGGGTTGCAGTGAGTTGGAATGGACTCAATGGCAACTTTTTTTTCAAAGAGAGAAAAATTCAAGGCAGAGGAAGGAATCTGGGCAAAGACCTAGGTGAAGAGGGGAAGAGACAGCATGACTGTAGAACAGTAGGTCAAATCATAAGACAAGAATATAGGACCTATTAAATGCAACAAATGTGGCATTCTAAGTAACAACACCTAAGACAGGCAATATCAAAGCTATTTGGTTGACAGTATATCTTGCTTTAAGCCAAATTACTCACATGCAAAATGGAGAAGAATAATTTGGAATATGAAGAAATATCATTTTCACACATCTGAATGTTGTCTGGCACATTCTTCTTGAACCCACCAGACAGTGGTACATGTGGGTCTTGAAGCCAGATCTGTGTAACTTCAAGTACAATGTGTCTTCCACTCTACCCCGAGAGACCACTGACTCTGTGTTGGATAAAGAAATTGTAGAGTCCAAAGAGGAGGCTGGAATAATGATGAAGACAAATTTTGACAATCTGACAACTTTGTTTCAGGCTGCTCTGGTGTCTGGAACCCAGTTAATGATGGAATGGCATGGATGGCCTGAGGATAATTGGTGCTACAAATTTCCTTAACTCATTCCAGTTTAACTGTAGACACTGCCTAAAACTTTTGCTAGAAATCTATTAATTATGGCAAATGCTTTGAAGATTTCACCACCAAGAAGAAGGGATAAGAATTTTTAAGATATGAAACCTGAGGTCTGCCCTGGAGGCAGACAGGGAAATTAATCTAGTGAAAGGAACATTTGCAAACCAGCATAAACTGAAATGTTGGCTAACAGCAAATAAAGGACATTCAGTCAGGTGAAAATATCACATGACAATAAGAAATTATCTTGTGTAAATCCAAATGTTGCCTGTTTGGGTTATGGGCTAGAACCAAGGATTCTTATGTAACTTTGGAAAATAATCATGACTGCCAAAACCAGGTAGGTTTTTAAAGTTGCATATGTTACAATATTTGGCTCAGCCAAAAACCAAGAATCTCTCTTTGATGAATAAAGTGAAAACAAAAAATGCATAATCTTTGGATTTCTTATTAATCTTGGAAGGAAAAAAATCACATGAGATGTCTTAAAATAAATATTTATACATTAAAGAGAGCGAAAGTGTGTCTGAGAGAGAGCAAGCAAGAGTGAGAAAAACCTTGAAAACATCTTTGAAAATTTAGCTCTTTTTTCCTAAAAGCCATCTGACAGAGAGTTGAAATGATATAATTAACCTGTGGAAAGCTTAATTCGCTTTTTTAGTCATATGGTATTAATATACTAATTGTATAACTTAAAATGAGGTTTTGAAGTAACTTTTTGGTCTTGACTCTGTTAGAAGCTGAAGTTTGTAGAGAACCTAGGACAAGAACTCTGGGTACAAAGACTGTCATTTTTCACTCTCCTGGTTTACAAAACCCTCAGTCTCTTTCGTTCCTCCAACAATCTGGATTATGTAAAATGTGTTTTCATACTACTTTGTCTCTAATTTTTAAACCCTTGTTTATTTAAAATAAAATATAATCCGTATGTTTCTGATTAATTTACACTTAACTCATCAAAATGCTGTTTCATAAAAAGCTCTTTGATGTTCAAATTGCCTTTGGAGCTATTTTTAATAAGATTTTTTTTTTAAAGCTTCCCCACTTAGAAACAGAAAGTTCCATTTCATTGCTATTTAACAACTTGAGGTCCAAAGGGTTGAGTTTAGTTCATTATTTAAATGAAATAATCTATGTAAAATGCTTCATAAATTCTTAAGCAGTAGATGCCTGTTACTGATTAGAGCTACTATTGTTACTACGACCATGCAGAGGACATAAAGGTTGATGTTTCTGCTTTGCTCAGTTGACTGGACTAAATCATCTCACAGAACCCTTGCCTCCTGTTTGTATTTTCTTTTTCTGTGACTTTCTTATTGGTAGTAATACATACAATAAACACAACAAATGAACTGGTAAAGTAATGAAAAATTATGTCAGAGAGAGTCAGTCACACAAATTGGATCCCTTTTGGTTGAGGTCTCACTTGAACCTACTCTGTGTAAGAGGCTGTTCTCTGCTGGTCTTGAGGGGCAAGTCCAGTTGGCTGTCATTGATTTATGGGTCAGAGTTTTCTTGATATGCTATTTGCATGAGTTGATTGGCTTGACAGAAAAATGATCCAATAAGAAGGAACCTGAGGGGAGGGGTCAAGATAGCAGACTAGTCACACATCTCCTTGATTCCCTTTGAGAAATAAGGCCTAGGAAAACAATTGCATGGAGCAGAATGGGTATTCTGGGAGCCTAAAGAGCAGGGGCAGAGTTGTGAGATCAGACTGGGTGACAGGAGGGGGAAGACTGCCTTTGTCAGAGGTGAGACGGCAGCACAAAGAGTTCTACTTCTGCTGGCACAGCAGCTGAGATGCTTACAGGTAAGAATGCCATGTTCATTAACAGGGAGACTGGGACTGGCCCTGCTGCGTCTGAGAGCCTGGCATGCTGAGCTGCAGCACCTCAGTAGATGGTGTCTTTTGCAGCAGAGAGGCTGTGCTTAAGACAGTCACGTCTAGAAAATTCAGTAGCAGCTGGTGGCCAAGGGTATCAGTGCCCTTCCCCCCTCTGTTCTCTGAGCTGCAATAAAGATATTGCTGGCTCAGTGCAGGAGAGGTGGCTCAGGTAGGATGCTGTCTTTGTCAGTTGAAAGGTGGAGTCAGCCACACCTGAGGGCCCAGCTGGGGCTGGCTGCCATGCTGAGCAACAGTGCCAGGCTGGATAGTTTCTCTCCCAGCAGAAAAGCATTTTTAAGACAGTTGTACCCAGAGAAAGTAGTGATGGCCAGTGGCCAAGTGTGGTAGCGCCCTTACCCACTCTTATCCTCCGAGAGACTCCACAAGTAGGTTGCCATCTTTGTCAGCTAGGAGGCGGGGCCTGCCACCCCTGAGGGCCCAGCTGGGGCCAGCTGCCAAGCTGAGCAGCATTGTGGGGCTAAACAGCATCTCTCTCACCAGAGAAACTGTATTTAAGTCAGCTACACCTAGAGAACACAGCAGTAGCTGGCTGCCAAGTCTAGCAGTGCCCTTACTTACTCTCTTCTTAGAGCTACACCATAGCTTTTGTTGATGTAACAATGGAGAAGCTAAACAGCTTTTTGATGGTGTGAAGACAACAATCAATGCCTAACCACTTAAAGAAGCAGACCACCATGGCTCCAGAAAACCCCCAAAATAAAGAACTGAAAACCTTCCCAGATGAAGACTTCCTGACATTATCAGAGGTAGAATACAAAAGAACTATGTATAGAGTCCTTCCAGAGATTAAACAAAGTGCAGCAGAATAAAATTAACAATTAAGCAAGCTATATTAACTGCTAGAATATCAATGATCTGAAATTCAACAGATTAATAATAAAATTACAGAGTTAGACAATTCAATGCAAAATCAAAAGAGCAGGACTGAGGAAATGGAATTCAGAATTAGTGAGACTGAAGATAAAGCATCTGATGCCAGCATTTATGAGGAGAAATCAGATAAAAAAATCAAGAAAAACAAAGAAGCATTAAGAAGCATGTGGGACTCTATCAAGAGGAACAATCTATGAGTAATTGGAGTTCCTGTATAGGGAAGGATAGCAGAAAATACAGAAAGAATTGTTGAAGAATTGCTGACAGAAAACTTCCCTGACATCGTGAAAGAAGAGAACACAGCTATTCAAAATGCTTATTGAACTCCATGAAAGGTAAACCCCAAGAGAAAGAAATCAGGACATACTATAATCAAGCTTAACAAAGTGAAACACAAGGAGAATCCCTTAAAGGCAGCTAAACTCAAATCAAAACTAATGTACAAACAGAAGCCTTGTAGGTAATCCTGTGACTTCTTGGTAGAAATCACATTGGCAAGAAGACAGTGGAATGACACATATAAAGCCTTGAAGGAGAACAATTTTCAACCAAGAATTACACGTCCTGCAAAACTGTCTTTCAAATATGACAGTAAAATTAAGATATTCTCAGATAAACAGAAGCTTAGAGACTTTGCAAAAACCAAACCAAAAGTACAAGAAATACAGAAAGAAGCTCTTGGCTTAGAAAATCAGTAACATCAGATGTATACTCAAGGATGCATAACACAGCATACTGACTCCTACTCAGGGAATTCACAAAGCTCAATCAAAGCTAAGATATTAAAATTAGGTAAACAGAGATCTTAATATGTAAACAACAGCATCATCACACTATAAAGAGGGATATATTACAGAATTTATAGTTATTTCAGATGGAGAGGAAGTTAATGAGATATACAGAAGGTAAAGATCGGTTTAAACTTAGAACATTAAGGGGAAACACAGGGATAGCTGCAAAGCCAACTAACAATGCTGCATATCAGAATAAGAAACATAATACAGGAGTCTCAACAGGCACAAAACCAACAAAAAAAAGGATGAAAAGAAAACCCATAAAGAAAAACAACTCAGAAAAGAATGTTGAGTTGAACAAAGAAAATGTCAACAACATAAAAATAAAGGCACCAAAATGACAGCACTGAAAACATATCTATCAATGATTACACTGACTGTAAATGGATTCAACATTCCAATGAAGAGACAGAGTAACAGGTTGGATCAAAAAACATGATCTATCTATATGCTGCTTGCAAGAAACATACTTTAGACTCAGACATGATGAAACTGAAAATTAAAGGACTGAAAAATATATACCAAGCTAACAACATGCAAAGAAGAGCATAAGTGGCAATACTAATCTCAGATAAAATAGATTTTAAAGTAAAATCCACCATGGTGGACAAGGATGATCACTATTTGTTGCTTAAAGTTTCAATACGTAAGGAGGATATAACAATATTAAATTTTTATTTACCCAATACCAGAGCATCTAAACACATTGAACAAACGTTGACAACATTGAAAAATGAGATGGATCACTCCATAATAAAAGCAGGAGACTACAACACTCCACTTTCATTAAGGGACAAATCATCCTGAAAAAGCTCAGTAAAGATACAGAAGATCTTATTGTCACAATCAACCAACTAAATCTCATTGACATATACAGAATTTTTTACCCAACAATAGATAAGTATATCTTCTTTTCCAATGCATACAGAACATTCTTCAGAATAGACCACATATTAGTTCATAAAGGAAGTCTTAACAAAATGTGAACCATTGAATTATTGCAAACCATCTTCTCAGACCATAAAGCCATTAAAGTTGAAATCAACAGCAGAAAAAAACATAAGTAGAAATTTGAACTCATGCAAACTGAACAACACCTTGCTCAAAAATTTGTGGATTATAGGAGAAATCAAAGATGCAATAAAGAAATTTATGGAATCAAATGAAAATGAAAATGTATCCTACCAGAACCTAAGGGATACAGCAAAAGCAGTGCTCAGAGGTTAATGTATCTCTATAAATGCACACATCTGGCTTGAACAAGTAAAAGGAGAACAACTAAAGAATTCCTTTGGCAACAGAATAAAACAGATAATAAAAATTAGAGCAGAATAAAACAAATTAGAGAATAGAAAGACAATCAAAAGAATCAACAAAACTAAAACCTGGTTGTTCGAAAGATCAACAAAATTGATAAAGCACTGGCTAGCCTCATAGAAGAAAAACAGGAAAAGAAACAAATAGCCCAAGTAAGAAATGAGATGGGAGATGTCACAACAGGTCTGACTGACATCAAAGTATCATAACAGAATACTATGAAAAACTGAACTCTAACAGATTTGAAAATCTAGAAGAAATGGGCAAATTTCTAGATTCATATCACTTACCAAAATTATCACAAGAAGTACAACAACTGAATAAACCCATCACAAAATAAGAGACTGAAAAAGTAATGAAAAAACTACTACCACCAACAAAAAAGTCGTGGCCCAGATGGCTTCACTGGGAAATTCAACCAAACTTTTGCAGAGGAGTTAGTTCCAATACTACTGAGGCTATTTCACTACAGGAAAAAGGTAAATCACCCAATTAAACAATGGGCAAAGGAGATGGACAGAAACTTCACCAAAGAAGACATCCAGGCAGCCAAAAAAACCGGGAGGAAATGCTCACAATTGATAACTATTAGACAGATCCACATCAAAACTATAATGAGATAATTATCACACCCCAGCAAGTTTGACAACAATTCAAAAAACACGAAACAATGAATGCTGGAGAGGCTGTGGAGAGATTGGAACTCTTCTGCACCGCTGGTGGGAATGCAAAATGGTACAACCTCTTTGCAAAGCAATCTGGCACTTTCATAAAAAGCTTGAAATAGAAATACCATGTGTTCCAGCAATCCCACTACGTGGAGTGTATGCTACAGAAATAAGGGCTGTTGCACAAATGGATATATATACACAAATGTTTATTGCAGCACTGTCGACAATAGCAAGAAGATGGAATCAAGCTAAGTGCCCATGAACAGATGAATGGATACACAAACTGTGGCACATACACTCAATGGAACGCTGTGCAATGATAAAGAACAATACTGATTCTAGGAAATGTCTCATAACCTGGTTTCAACTAGAAGACATTATGTTAACTGAAATCAGTCAGCTAGAAAAAGATAAGTATTGTACGAGAACACTATTGTGAGAACTTAAAAAACAACTTAGGCACAGAAGAAAAGACTCTTGGTGACTACAAGGGTGAGGAGGAAAGAGGGGGTTGGTCGTAGATTAGATAGCCGATAGTAATTTGGTTAGGTAAAAGGTGTGACAGCACTTTAGCAGAAGGCAGGTCAGCATAAATGGACAACACCATAAACTAAAAGGTTTTCTAAATTCAACCCAACATTCCAAAGGATAGAGTAGCAGGGGCAAGGCTCTGGGGACCATGTTTTCAGGAGACAATGAGGTCAACTGGCATAACTAGTCTTTTACTAAGAGAGTCCTCTGCACCCCACATTGGTGAGCAATGTTTGGGGTCTTAAAAGCTAGGAGGCTGCCACCTGAGGAACACCAAATGGTCTCAATCCATCTGGAACGGATGATGACTGAGAATATCAAAGACCCAAGGTAAAATGAGCCCAGGAGACAGAAGGACCCGTACGAATGGGAGACTGCATCAACAGGAGACCAGAAGAACCAGATGGTGCCACCATCGAAGACAGCCATGATGAGGGACACAGTATAGAGTCCCCGATGAAACATGAACAATAGAGATATGCAGTTCAAGAACTCTACTAAAAGACCAGAATTGATGGTTCAACAGCCTGGAGGGTCCCCTGGGTACATAGCCCGTAGATTTGCTGCTGCTCAAGACCTAACACCAGTACCGACGTCAACTCTTCAGACAAGAACGGACTGGACTCAGACACACAGTGTGAGCATGTGGTGTGTGTACTTTATGGCTTTATACAGTTATAGGAGGCTGTCCTACCGGTTTCTTTCTAGATGGGAGAAGAGAGAGGAAAGAGGAGGGGACAGGCATTCATTAAGAGGATACTAGAAGTAAAGAGTGAAAAGGTGAAGTTGCTGTCACAGGGTAAGGAGAGCAGTGGAGTTGCAGATAGGTGGGCATGCAAAATTAATTTGGATTGTATTCTGTTGCTTAATCATAATTTAAAACAAAAAAGAAAAAAGAAGGGAGCTTTGTGAGTAGATACCTGGGGGAAGAAGGGAGCTGACCAATGCAAGGTGAGGTCTGTTCCCCAGGCCCATGAATGTGTTCTAAGCCTGGTGGAGTACTACCTGAAAAAGCTAAGAGCTGTTTTCAAAGTGGTCTCTAAGAGACATGGACACATATTACAGTGGTCCTCAGGAACACAGGGCAAAGTGTGAGGTGGAGCGTTCTCACACTTCTGGGCAAAACCCAGCCCTGCCTTGGCATCATGTAAGTCCTTGTAATGAGAGTGTTCGGTGGAGCAGTGGACAACGGTGGCCAAGGAGAGGGCAGAGGACCACAAGTTTTGGCGGTACTCAGTAACTCTCTGTACTTTATCACCCATCTAAAGTTGCTAAGTACATGTTAGCCACCCACCTCCCGGCCCCCGCCCCACATGTTCCGAGGTCCCTCAATACACCTAGTGGTGTGTGCGTGTGGGTTCTGGAGTCTTTCTGACCTCAATTATAGTGGGACTCGGAGAAGGCCTGGGGCCATTCAGGCTACGTGTGAATACAGCAAAAGGGCCATTTTGTTACTTCTGCCTCGATAATTGCATTAACCATTCTAACAAAAGTGAACAGGAAGGCTTTGTCTCCTAGGAGCTGACCCTGATCTTGTGTGCGAAGGATACACTTTCCGCTTTCACAGGCTCTCCCTGTGGCTTGACCTGTCGCCCATCAGGCTGTCTTTAGTTCCTTGGAACCAACATGAAAACTCTTTTTCACACGATGGAGGGAACACTGTGCTGGCCTTTTGCACATCAGTCTTTCCCGGTGAATCGCTCTGCAGCCTCTGAGTCTCACCGTATGGAACAATTGGCCCCTTCAGTTAACTGGCCAGCAGTCATCAGTTATTTCTCCTGGCTATAAATTTTAGCCAGTCTCTTTTGAGGGGGAAAGAATTAAAGTAACAAAGGGTGGTGGCTATAAAGCATAGAACTGTCAGAATGGCAAATGCTTGAGTAATTTGTTGAGTCCTTGGTTTAGGGCTGACTGACTTGAGCGTTAATTTGGCTTGAAGCATTTCTAGGGACAAAGAACTATATTTTAATCTACATCTCTAGCGAAGATTTGAAGTGTGGAAAAAGTTATAGAGCAGAAAAAGCTATATATAATTCAACAGATTTTATTTATTTATTCATTTTCAAGAACTCCGGTGTCTGCTGAGCCACCTCCTTTCTTGTGAAACAAACCAGATATTTGATAAAATCCACTGATTTTGAAACTACCTGGTCTAACCCAATGTAGTAACTCCTTTGTGGGTCTAATTCCACTGGACCTGGTTTGAAAAAAAAAAAAAAAGGGGAAAAATTCTCCAAATAACTAACGTTTTTAGGTCCAGCAGTGGTTTTTCATTGTTCTCAAGGCATCTGGTGTAACTTGCTTGCTTGCAATTCTTCTGAGAGCCCACGGATTTGAAACGAAAAAATAGAGTTTTCTAAGTCCACAGGCAAGGCAGTCTGCTGTCATAAAGAAAACACCAAATGTTTCCTAACATGTGGCCTGCTAAGCTCCCTCACCCCAACAGTCAGGGTCAAATTTATGTATTTGCTCTGGAACAAGGATTTTTGTAAACCAGTCACAATACCTTGGGGGTACTTACAGTGTAAGCTATTTTTCTAAAGCAAACAGCTACACCACTGGGCTATGCACCCCTCCTGGCCTCAGTCACAGGAGCCAGAGCCTTTCAGGACAAACAGGTGTGTCCCAGCTAGGAAAAGCCCTGACTCTGTCAGTGTGTGCACATTTTCCTCATTCCATAGAAGCAATCTGATGACTTCTGACGGCATTTGAAAGTCATTTAAAATTTTTTTTCCCCCTTGATAAGAAAATCTTTAAAAAGCGTATGGTTACTATAATCTGAGGGGAAGGGTTTGGTGGCTTCAAGAGGAAGCTGCTGATAAAGTCTGTGCTGTTACAAAGAAAGTTAATCTATTTTTTAAAATTCCCCTCCCTCTTTTCTGGTGGGAGGGTGGAGGCCGTATTCACAAGCAGGAATTTGAAAGGGAAACAAAAGGAAAATATGAAACTGCTTTACCACACAAAGCTCAGTGGTTCCTTTGGCCTGTGAGAAACTCCCAGCTGGCTTCAGTCAGTGGAGGTGCAAAATAATGCATGGTGTTGTGGACAGACCTTGGCGAAATCACACAAAAGTGGAATGAGGGGACAGGGTAATTCATGCAGTTATTCATTCAGTAAATACGTATTAAATGCCAACTGGAATTGAGGTTATTGCTGTAATGGAGTTAGACACCATCCCTGGAAGAAACCAAAAATGTCTCTCTCACTACCTAACCTTTAAACCTTCAGAATTTCTACCATTATTGACCCTTCTGAGGGAACAGACATTGATGGCAATTGTTATAACAGAAATGCTGTGTTAAGGACAACTGCTCACTTTCCCATGACATTTAAAAATATTAGTTGGGATTATAAGAAGCAACATTAACATGGTATTATGGGAAAAATAATAATTTAATATAGCCAGAAAAGTTGAGCTCTTATTCTGGCTTTGCTAATAACCAGCAGGGTTGGATGATCGCGTACTAGTGACGTTCCTCCTATGAGCCTCAGTTTCCTCACAGAAACAGTGAGAGGGAAAATATTTTAAGTTGCTTTCTAGCTTTATGATTCTACCATCTGTTACTACTTTAAAAAGTAGAGATCCAAACTGCAAGAGGGTTAGGTTAGAGAAGTGATGGGCGGGGTGAAGAGCTTGGCAGGTAGTCTGATCTAGACAAGAAAAAGATAGGGAAAGGGACAGAAAACAGCAATCCCTAGTCACAGGGGTTAGTGACGCTGACTAACAATGTGGTTAACAGCTGTGCTCTGTGAAGTCAAGCTGCATGGGCTTGAATTCCGGCTCTGCGACTTGCCCGAGACAAGCTACTTATCTTCTTTCTGAGTTCCAGGGTCCTCATCTGTAAAATGGGGTATCAACCGCTGTTAGTCTTCTGTTGAGCTGACTCTAACACACGACAGCCTTATACATAAAAGAAGAGAATGTTGCCTGGTCCCGTGTTGTCTTCATGACTGCTGGAACCGTGGAGTATAATGTTAAGGCCACTGTGTCAGTTTATCTCACTGAGGGTTTCATGTACTTTCACTGACCCTCTACTTTACCAAAGATGATTTTTTTTTTTCTCCTAGCAATTGGTCTTTCCCGAGGACTGGGGCAGGTTATCCAACAGGCAAGGGAAGCATGATACTTACCTTGCTTATCAGATTGTCTATAGTGAATAATTTTACATTTTGACACTACACTAAAGATTCTGCTTCTAGGTCTAGTTGGCGTCTGTCTCTCTCCCAGCCCCACAACACCTTCCATCAGAATCAAGGCCACTTTTCAAATTTACAGTCCGTGACAGAGTCAGATTATTCAATAGGCAAGGTAATCATGGGCTTACTGTGTTTGTTCAACTACCTGTGGTGAATCATTTCTTGGGAGCTTTAGCAAATTGGATTCACTACAGATTAGTCAGCACACACAGGTAAGCCCACATTTGCTTCGCTCACAGCGTTATCTGCCCTGCTGACAGTGTGTCTAAAGTAAGCAAGATGAAGCCTTGTCATCTTTGCTTCCAAGAAGCATTCTGGTTGCATTTCTTCTAAGATTCATTTATTCCTTCTTCTGGCAGTCCACAGTATATTCAATATTCCTCTCCAACACCATAGTTAAGAGACATTAATTCTTCTTATGTCTTTCTTTTTTATTGTCCAGGCTTTTACATGCATATGGAGCAACTGAAAAGACCGTGACTTGGATCCCATGCACCTTAGTCATCAAAGTGACATCATTGCTTTTTACACACTTTAAAGAGGTCTTTTGTGGTGGATTTGCTCAGATGTTACTGTCATTTGGTGTCTCGACTGCTGCTTCCACGGGTATTGGTTTTATAATGAAATCAATGACAACTTCAATTTTCTCTCCATTTGCATGATGTTGTTTATTGTCCTAATTTAAGGAGTTTTGTTTTTTTCTTGTTCAGGTGTAGCTCATACTGAAGGTTGTAGTGAGAAAATGCTTCCTCTTCATTTTTGGTAAGCAAGGTTTTATCATCTGAGTGTTACAGACTGTTAATAAGTCTTTCTTCAGTTCTGATGCCATGTTCATGTTCACAGAGCCCAGCTTCCCTGAATATTTGTTCAGCACACAGATTGAATAGGTAAAGTGAAAGGATACAATCCTCCCACACACTTTTTCCAATTTTAAACCACACAGCTATCCACTTGTTCCGTTTTATTGTGAGAATTAAATCAGAGAGCTCTAGTACAGACTGCCTGAAACAGAGGAAGTTTTCTATGTCAGGAATTCTCAAAGTATGGTCTGGAGACCCTGGGGAGTCTTTCTGGGAGTCTGGGGATCGAAGCTATTTCCATGATAATACTTAGATATGAATCGCTTTCACTCTTGCTCTCTTATGAATATACAGTGGAGTTTTCTAGAAGCTGCATCATATGTGATATTATAACAGATTTAAGGCAGAAGCAGTCATGAGAATCCATCTGCCTTCTATTAAGTCAGTTACTAAAGACATTTGAAAAATGTAAAACAATGATTTTTTTCACTGATATTTTAATTAAAATAGTCACCTATGTGAACGTGTAATGGTCTTATCCATATCAAGATATTTAGACATCTTTATGAATATTTAACATAGTCTTAGTTTTAATTTCTAATGTGACACATAAGAATAGTTCTAGCTCACATAAACCAGAACTATTTTGAATTGTCAACAATGTTTAGAATAGTAGAGAGAGGGGTCCAGAGACCAAAAACTTGGAGACTTGCCGATCATTATGTGTCTTCTACTCCTTTGTTCAAAGCAGTTTCTGTTCCTCTATCTCATTCAATCTTCAAAGGAGCTCCAGGAGATTGAAGGGACAGGGACCCGAACTTCATTTTCACCAAGTTGAAACACAAAGGCAGAAAAAAAGGAAAAAGGCAAGCTACATCCAATTTCCCAGTTCTTCATCGGTATTATCTTACTATACTTCCTAAGAAGAAAGACAAAATACAATCTGTGTTAGTTTCTTATTGTTGTTGTAACAAATTTTTTGTTAATTTAGGAGCTTAAAACAATGAAAATCTGTTGAAGTTCTGCTAGGTGAGTCCGAACTGCCAAACTTTTAGTTAACAGCTGAGCACTTAACTAGGACTAGGACTGGCACCTAGGATCCCTTCATCAGTCATTAAAAACCATTTGTTGCCAAGTTCATTCATTCTACCAATAGAAACCCTACAGGACAGAGTAGAGCTGCCCCATAGGGTTTCTAAGGCTGTAATCTTTACAGAAGCAGACCACTACATCTCCCTTCTGCAGAGCAGCTGGTGGGTTAGAATTGCTAAACTTTGGTTAACAGCTGAGTGCTTTAGCTACTGTGCCATCCAGGTTCTTTTATTAGTTATTGTTGTTGTTAGTTGCTGTCCAGTTGGTTCTGGCTCCCAGTGACCCTATGTACAACAGAATGAAACACTGACTGACCCTATGCCGTATTCAAAATCATTGCCAAATGTGAGCCCATCGTTGCATCTATTACATCAATCCATCTTGTTGTGCATTGAAATGTATCTCCTCCATGATATATGTGCAGCAATTTGACTGGGCCACGATTCCCAGTATATGCGATGTTCTTTTATGGATTGTATTGTGTTCTGGGCCAGCTTCTTGGGATATAAAGGAAAGGAAGGCAAGTGGAAAGTTGGGGACCTCGTAGCACCAAGACAGTGCTGGGAGCTGAGTGCTTCCTTTGGAAAGGACCTCGGTCCCTGTGCCTCAGAAGCTTCCAGTCCAGGGAAAACTGATGGTAAGGATCTTCCTTCAGAGCCAGGAGAGAAGCCCTTTCCCTGCAGATGACACTCTGAATTTGGACTTTTAGTCTACTAGGCTGTAACAAAAGAAAATTTCTCCTTTTAAAACTATCCGCTTCTGATATTTCTGTTAATGCATAACTCGATGACTAAGACACATCTCATTGAGTGGTCTTCCTACTTTTAACTAACACTCTTCTTTACCCAACATGATGTCTTTCTCTGGGGAATGGCCCCTCCTGATAGCATGTCTGAAGTACATGAGATGAAGTCTCGCCATCCTTACTTCTAAGAAGCATTCCGGTTGTACTTCTTCCAAAACGATTTGTTTGCTCCTCTGGAAGTTCATGGCATATGCAATATTCTTCACCACCATCACAATTCAAAGGTATTGATTCCTCTTCAGTCTTCCTTATTCATTTTTCAGCTTTCACATGCATATGAGGCAACTGAAAATATCATGGCTCTGGTCAGGCACACCTTGCTCTTCAAAGTGACACCATTGTTTTCTAATGCTTTATATATAGGTCTTCAAAACCAGAGTGAGATACCACCTCACACCCTCTAGAATGGCCTTTATAAACAAACAAACAAACCACTACCACCACCAAAACCCAGCAGGTTGTTGGTAAGGACGTGGAGGAACTGGAACTCTCAGCTGTTGCTGGTGGGAATACAACATGGTAACAGTAATCGTGGAAAACAGTTTGGTGGTTCTTCAAAAACATAATCATAGAACAACTGTATGAGTTAGCATTGGCAGTTGTGAGTCTAATCCCCCCCCCAAAATGAAAGCAGGAATAGAAACCTATGCATCAATATTTACTGCAGCATTATTTATGGTAACTAAAAGGTAGAAACAGCTAAACGTTTACCAATAGATGAATGTGATATATACATACAATGGAATATTACTGAGGCATAAAGAGAAATCTACCACTTGTCCATCAGTTTGTCATACTGTAGTGGCTTTCACATCACTGTGAGGGTATTTAAATATGAGCAGGGTCAACCATGGTGGACACATTGCAGTGAAGATTCCAACTAAGACAAACTAGGCAGAGGGACCTAGTTGTCTACTTCTAAAAAAATTGGCCAGTGAAAATTATGACCAGCAGGAGGACATGGTCTGATACATTGCCAGAAGATGAGCTGCTCAAGTTGGAATGCAATCAAAATACGACTGGGGAAAGAACTGCTTCCTGAAAATTGAGTATACTTTAATGATGTGGATGGAGTCAAACTTTCAAGATCTTCATTTGCTGATGTGGTACAACTCAAAATGAGAAAAAAACAAAACAAAGAAAAACAACAACAGCAACAAAAAACCCAGCTGCATACATACATTAATAACAGGAATGCAGAATGTAAGAATCATGAATTTAGGAAAACTGGAAGTCATCAAAAATGAAACAGAATGGATGAACTCAATATCCTAAGCATTAGTAAGCTGAAATGGACTGATATTGGATATTTTAAATCATAGAATCATACTATCTCTATGACAGGAATGATACATGGAAGAGAAATGACATCACATTCACTGTCAGAACGAACACCTCAAGATCTATTCTGAAGTATAGCATTGTGAAAGATGGGATAATATTCATATTCCTACAAGCAAGACCAGTTAACACAATTATTTTTTAAATTTACACACCAACCACTAACGCCAAAGATAAAAAAATTGAAGATTTTTTCCAGTGTTTGCAGTCTAAAATTGATGAAATGTGGAATAATGAGGCATTGATAATTACTAGCAATTGGAATGCAAAAGAAGAAGGATCAGTAGTTGGAAAACACAACCTTTGGTACCAGAAATGAAGCCACAGGATGCATGATAGATTTTCGCAAGACCAACAACTTATTCACTACAGATACCTTTTTCCAATGACACAAAAGGTGATTACACACTGTTGTAAGTTCCTTGGGGCAAGGACCAAATAGGATTCTTTGTTCTTTTGCGGCAGGCCTATATCTGGGCCATTTTCTGTATCTGATAAGCATTGAGCAAGAAAAAGAAAAGACGATAGGCTCTCTTCTCTGAAGTTGCTAAAAATCAGACAGATGTATAAATAATTACTTATATAATACAAGGGAGTGTGGTTACCTCTCAGAGAATGGACAGTGTGGGCACCCAAAGCTGAAGGAGCAGAGTTTACTGTCCCAGTGGGCTTGGAAGGATAAGCTGAAGCCTAGGGCTAAAGGGCCTTACGAAGAATCCAGAGACATAGCCAACACCTGGAAACTGGAGAGTAGGGCCATTGCCCAGATTGTCTCAGAAAACGGAGGATTATTTTCAGGCCTTGAGAGCTAATGAAAATTGTTCTGCTGGATTTTAGACTTGCTTGGTGTCCATCATTCTCTTTTTCCCACAACTTCTCTCATTTGTAGTAGAAATATCTACCTTTGTCATTGTACTTTGGAAACAGATTTAACTTTTAATTCAGATTTTTCAGTTTCACAGATGAAGAGGAATTTTGCCCTAGGATAGAATATGCCTGAAAGTTCATCCATATTTTACTTAAATAATTCAGAAGATGAGATTTTAGACTTGGAATAGATTTAAGACTTTTGGGATAATGTGATGGAATGAATGTGTTCCATGTGGAAGGACACAAATTTCGGGGGGCCAAGAGGTGGACTAATATGGGTTGAATTGTGTTATAAATCCTAATATCTATGCCTATGGTTAATCTCGTCTGGGAGTGGGTTGTCTCTGTCATGGCAGGATGTGTTTTGAGACAATCTCTTTTGAGATAAAAAGATACTAAACAAGCAAGCAGAGGGGAAATGGGGAGGAGAGATGCCAAGACACATGGATATCTCCAAGGAATCAGAAAGCAGAAGCTGAAGAGGCAAGGACCTTTCTCCATAGCTGACAGAGACAGAAAGATTTCCCCTAGAGCTGGCACTCTGAATTTGGACTACTAGCCTCCTAGGTTGTGGGAAAATAGATCTCTGTTTGCTAACGCCACTCACTTGTGCACTTGTGGTATTTCTGCTGCAGCAGCGCTGGATAACTAAGACAATCAAGGATGCAGACCTCTGAGCTGAACGGTGAAGAACCAGGAGAAGGTAGCCCTGCAGTGTGTCTGAGAGAGAGAGGAGTGGAGGCGGTGAGAGGGTACTTCAAGGAAGGAAGTCCGCTAGATAACCAAGACACCCAGGACTGATTACAAGAAGGAGAAAATAAAGTCCAAATGTTAAATACCAACATTAAGAGTTAAATTGAGGAAGGTAATCCAAGTAGCCTTTTATGCTTTGTGGACGGATCTCTCCCAAAAAAGGAAGCAAGAAAATTAGATCTGTGTAGCACAGAACAGAGCAGAAAGAAATAGCTGTCTTCAGATAAAGAATGAAAAGCATTATAGAAAAGATTATGCTACAATTAAAACTCCAAATCAGGTTTCTCTTGGGCTCTGAGTGATGGCTGAGAACTCATATCCAATATATCTGTGAACTGCAAACAGGCAGTTTAAGGGACTGAACCTGTAGCTTGCTGTCAAAGGCCAGGCATGAATTTTGCAATCTCAACCATGGTCATTTATCAGAAATGAAGGTTCTCCTGACACAGGAAGCAGTGAGGGCTCCACGCCACTGAAGGATAGGGCAGTCACTGCTAGAACCAGTCATTCCAATAGCTGCTTCAAGGTCTTGCCAGGTTCCTCTGCTGGTTGAAATGAGAGCTGATTCAATCAAGCCCATGAAGGAGCAGGAGGCAATCTTTCCTATGTGCTCTGCTAAAGCCACTATGTGGACACAAAACAAAACAAAATCTCAAAACTGGTTCTACTAAGAAGAGAAAGAAGGTGGTATACCTTAGCAGACTCTGGGGCCACCAGAAAAATTCGAGTTTGACTCTTCGCCCTATTATTCCTGACCAAATACAAGTTACTTAACCCCTCTGAGTTTGTTTTTTTCAGTTGTAACTGGAATATACCTCTCTGTAGGGTTGTTAGAGGTCCTAGAGATAAGCTTCATGAAGTGCAGTAGCAGCCACTCAATAAATAATAGTAGCATAGTATTTATAACAAGCAATGTTTGTGGGTCAATAGACAATATACTATTAATATAAAAATAAAATGCAATAAAGGATATTTTTTATTTTTATTTTTTTCTTTTTATTTAACATGACTGAGTGAAAATGTACATTCCCGTATAAATTTATGAGCCCACCTATATGCAGCTTCCACTGCTCTCCCTGTCCAGTGACAGCACACTATTCCTATCTGCTCCATACATGTCTTATCCTCCCAGCAGCCTCCTTTCCCCTCCTTTCCACCCACTCCCCTTCCTCCAGCCAGAGGTCAGCAGGATGATATCCTATAGATGTATAGAACAATAAAGTGCATCCAATATATGGTCGCTCTGCATTGCCAAATCCAATCCATTCCTGTCCAAAGAGTGGACCTTTGTTATAATTTATGGGAAAGGGCAGCATCAGGGCCAGCGGCCATGCTCTCAGGGGAACCCCAAAACTGCTGGACCATCAATTGAGGTCTTTTAGTGGAGATCTCAGGATGCACCCCTTTTTATTCTTGTGTTGCCAGTGAGACTCAACCTAGTGAGCTCCATCGTGGCCATCACTGGTGGTGGCCAGGCACCATCTGGTTCTTCCAGTCCCAAGTCAATGAAGACACTCACTCTTGTGGGTCTCTCTGTTTTCTAGGTTGTCTTTAATAAAGGATATATTTATAATAAATAAACCATAAATAATTAACCAATAATCAATTAAATAAGAACAATAGCAAAAGGACAAACTTGTTGGCATTGACTTGATTCTGACTTATAATGACCCTATAGGGCAGAGTAGCACTGCCTCACAAGGTTTCTAAAGAGTAGCTGATAGATTCAAACCACTCATCCTTTGGTTAGCAGGTGAACTCTTAACTACTGCACTATAATAAACAATGGTAGGATAAAGTTTGTGAATTAACTATTCCTTGTTCTATTGCCCTTCCCTCAGTGTTTCTTTTTATCCCATGACTTTGCCCTTTGTTGTGTATTTTGGGTTCATTGTCTCAGGGAATAGATGGATCAGCAGAAAAGTAGACAGAAGATAGGCTCTTTTGGATGTTGAATTTCAAAATCCCAGACAAGGGAAGAATAGAAACTCATGGTACAGACTTGTGCTGCCTTATTTTGTAGCTACCAGTCACATGTGATTATTGAGTGCTAAAGTGTAGTCCATGTGCTGTAAGTACAAAACACGTGCTGGATATCAAAGACTCAGTATTCTAAAAAAGAATTTAAAATAGCCCATTAATAATTTAAAAATATTGATTACATGTTGAAATGATGCTTTACTGTGTTAAGCGAATATATATTGCAATAAATTTTATGTTTCTTTTTTAAAAAATGTAGCTACTAGAAGCTGGGGCAGGGGGCAGGGGACCACGCTCTTGGGCAAACTTGAGGCCAATTGGCACAACTAGGTATTCCTAAGAGAGCTCTCTGCACCACACATTGGTGAGTGGCGTCTGGGGTCTTAAAAGCTGCCTAGCTGCATCCAAGGGCACAGAAAGTGGTCCCAACTCTGCAGGAACAGATGCTCTCTGAGGACCAAAACGACATGGGGGAAAGACAACCCAAAAGACAGAGAGATCCACATGAGTGGGTGCCTACATCGACTTGGGACCAGAAGAACCGAATGGTGCCTGGCCACCACCGGTGACAGCCGCGATCGAGCTCACAAAGCTGAGTCTCACTGGCACCACAAGAATAAAAAGGGGTGCACCTGAGATCTCCACTAAAAGACCACAATTGATGGTCCAGCGGCTTCAGGGTTCCCCTGGGAGCATGGCCCCTGGCCCTGATGCTGCCCTTGCCTATAAATCATAATGAAGATCCACTCTTCTGACACGAATGGATTGGACTTGGCTATGCAGAGTGACCACATATTGGATGCACTTCATGGTTCTTTGCATCTATAGGATATCATCCTGCTGACCTCTGGCTGGAGGAAGGAGAGTGGTGGAGAGAAGGGGAAAGGAGGCTGTTGGGAGGATGAGACATGTGTGGAGCAGAGAGGAATAGTGTGCTGTCACCAGGCAGGGAGAGCAGTGGAAGCGGCATATAGGTGAGCATGTAAGTTTATATGGGAATGTACATTTTCACTCAGTCATAATAAAAAAAAAAATGTAGCTACTAGAATGTTAAAATGACATATGTGCATTGAACCGTCTGTGTAAAAATTGTTGAGATGGCGTATATTTTGTTATGTTCATTTTCATAAAAATAAAATTAAATTAAAAAAAGTGGTATTTGGCTCACATTTGTGGCTCTCATTGTATTTCTGTGAAACAGCACTGACTTAGGTAATGAAGTGACAGAAAAGACTCATGGTATAGACAAGAGATTTAGGAGAAAGTGTGTTCAGTCAGAGCAGGATTTTTCCCCTGTAATTAGACGACTTCCTGGGCTAGGTGTGTATGCATGTGTGTGTCTGTCTGTGGGAGAGGGCAGTCACAGTCACACAGGAGAACTAAAAAGATGCAGGCTCATTCGCACACCCTGCGTGGAGAGAAGAGGATGACAATGCCTCCTTATAGGGTTTGGGACAAGAGGAGAAGGTGCTAGTAAACAGAGAAATTAGAGTACTGGAAGTGGAAAAACTAATGATGTAATTAAAGAGAATATTGACACATTGTGAAAAATATAACTCATGTCACTAAACAGTTTGTGTAGAAATTATCAAATGAAAACCTAATTTTCTCGGTAAACTTTTGCTGAAAACACAATTTTGTATACATATACATATATATACGTATATATATATAAAGAAGAAGATACTTGTATCTCTTTTGCCAAACTGAGTTCCAATATGGCAGCATGATTCTAGAAAAGAGAATGATGTGTGATCCTGTTGGCAGACCATCTTTAGCAGCCTCGTAAAAGTTTACCAAACTCCAGGAGAGTTTCCATGAGCCCAGTGTGGCACAGAAACGGTGTAGCAAAGCAGAGCTTCACCGCAGGTGACTCCACAGGGACGTGAGCAGACTCATAACTGAGGTGACTCCACAGGGACGTGAGCAGACTCATAACTGAGGAACACACACGATGACAGATGACGCCTCAATGTACATTGTCTTAGGCCAAATTCCCCAGCAATAGAGTCCAAGGAAGAGATTCTTATGGAAGGGTCTTGTCAAGCAACAGTTTTTAGAAGAAACTGGAATGGGAAGCCAAGAGTATAGGGGAGGGGTGGAAGTCAGGTATGTGGTTTCAGGAGAAGTCTGGCCTCAGCCTAATCTTCTGGGAAGCTCTGATTCTGAACTGCATCATAGAGTCTGTCCCACCTGGAAGCAAGGGGGCTGGGCATTTACGCCACTTTATCAGTCATTGGCCGTGGTGACGTTCCTGAGGGGCCCTGCTGCATAACCTTCCAGACACCTGTAAGAGATGTGAAGGGTTATACTCCTGATTAGGGTATATGTCTGGGCTGTTAAGAGTCACTCTCAGCAGCTAGGGGATAAGAGCAGAAGCCTGCTGGAGGGGATTTTGGCTATATACCAGCTTTGTCTGCTACATGGACAATTGTCAAGAGGATAGCAGATGACTCTCTCACTACCTTAGCATGTGAAAACCTCATTCTTGGATCTTAGCAGCCACCCCAGGGAAAAAGGGAAGATTCTAAAACGATAGTAATTTATCACCTTAGATGCACGCAAAAACTAAACCAAAAAAAGCAAAAACTGGACAACATAAAAGGAAGACAGAATGATCAATGCAGTTGAACTATGGTGGTGATAAAGTATACTGTGGAGTGCTAGAAGATGAAACAAACTGGTCTTAGAAGAAACACATCCAGAATGTACTTTAGAAGTGAGACTGGCAAGACTTTGGCCGCCTTGTTTTACATATGCCACCAGGAAAGATCAATAACTAGAAAAGGACATCATGTTTGGTAAGGTAGAAGAGCAGTGAAAATGAGGGGAGCTCTCAGTGAGGTGGACTGACAGAACAGCTGCTACAAAGGGACTCAAGCCTGTCAACCGTTGTGAAGACGGTGTTAAGACCAGGTAATGTTTTGTTCTCTTATCCATGAAGTCACTGAGTTGGATCTTGATGACTAACAATAAAGAGTTTCTTCCAATCTTGTTGAAAAGAGGCATAAAAACTAATTAAAGCAAGTTTTAGAAAAATAAAATTTTCTATGTAAAATATAATATTCCTTGCACACATGAATTGGGGACTGCAATTCACTCATGTTTCACCACAACTTTTACAAAGGGACAGTATGCTAAGACAAGGGTGGGACAAAGTAAATATGTGAAAACAAGTATATATGGCTATAAGTATATGTACCTTTTTTATAGAGTATTAAAAAAAAGAAGAATCATCTGGTATTGGTCCATTATGGGCTATTGGTAACATTGGTGAGAAATATTTACACATTCCAGTGGTTACATGAAGCAATGTCCAGGTGGCTATTTAATAGACTGTGACAAATCTGGAATGATGGTACTGATGCCATAAATATCATCTTGTTAACAGATTACTACAACCTATAAAAAGAAAGCCATTACTGACTCTTTTCATGTGGTCACCATATTTTCTAGAGAATTTTACAAACATTTACATTTGCTTAATTCAAGGGAAAAACAATGCACACAGAGGAAGTCGCAAGAGCTTAATGGGTTTTAGATTTTTCATGTGTCATTTCATATGAACTCATATAACAGGTTTTTCCTGCTTTTGTTTGTTTAACTAATTAATCAAATCAATTCCAGTTTATATTTTTGTCCCATCCTAATTTACTGGCTGGCCTAATTTACAAAGTGTAAAATAAGAACAAACCAAGACTTAGAAAGGTCTAACACTCAAGATGCTGTAAAAAATATTCACCATTAAATATGTAGTATAAAATTTGCCATACCAACCATCCACTACCCCCAAAGTCTTCTCTTTCTACTTCTTTCCCCTTGATTTGACTTAGAACACTCATGCAATCTTTTCAGAGGAACAGTGACTGATAGACTGCAGGAAGATGAGTCTCTCAGGTTGGAAGGTTGTCAAAATACAACTTGGGAAGAGCTATCTCTTCAGAGTAGAGTCAAGCTTAACATTGTGGATGGAGTCAAGCTTTTGTGACCTTCATTTGATGATCTCATGTCACTCAAAATGAAAACAGTTGGAATTATCTTTTAATAATTGGAACGTGGAATGCATGAAGTATGAATTTAGAAAAGTTGAAAGTTGTCAAAAATGAAACCGAATGCTTGAAGACCTGTGTCCTAGGCATTAGTGAGCTGAAATGGACTGATACTGGCCATTTTGAATCACATGGTAACATAAGGCTTACCATGCTGGAAATGACAAATCAAAGAGAAATGGTATTGTATCCATTGCCAAAAAGAACAGCTCAAGGTCTATTTTGAAATACAATGCTGTCAGAGATAGGATAATATCCATATGCCTATAAGGAGGAC
Source organism: Heterohyrax brucei (assembly GCA_028571685.1). NCBI lineage: Eukaryota > Metazoa > Chordata > Mammalia > Hyracoidea > Procaviidae > Heterohyrax > Heterohyrax brucei. Next base: position 58,275,690 of record CM053158.1, on the reverse strand, counting down.
TAGAGCCCTTGTGGCATGGTGACTAGGAACTTGCCTGCTACCCAAAAGTTCAGCACTTCAAATCCACTAGCTGCTCCTTGGAAACCCTATGGGGTAGTTGTACTCAGTTCTATAGAGCTGCTACAAATCAGAATGAACTTGATGGCACCTAACAATAACAAGAGGGACTAATGAATAAAAGTAGCATTCAAATTTATGCACTAACCACCATGCTAAAGACGAGGAAACTGAGGAGTTTTCCAACCTCAGCAGTGTAAAACTGATCAAGGCTATAGTCAGAATGCAGTGATAATTATTACTGATTGAAAAGTGAAAGTTGGAAACAAAGAAGGTTTAGTTAATGGAAAATACGGCCTTGGTGATAGAAACCATGATGGAGGTCACACGGCAAAACTTTGTAAGACTTACACCGTCTTCATTGCAAATAACTTTTTTCAGCTACATAAATGGCAGCTACAAATATGGACTTTCCTGGATGGAATACTCAAGAGTCAAAGCTGTGGAAAGCAAAAATGGAAAAGCTCAATGTTATCAGTCAGAAGGAGGCTGGGGGCTGACCGAGGAACAGACTATCAATTGTTCAATGCAAAATCAACATGAAGCTGAAGAAATTAAAACAAGTCCACAAGAACCAAAGTATGACCTTGAGTATATCCCACCTGAATTTAGAGACCACCTCAAGAATACATTTGATTCAATGAACACCAGTGATCAAAGACCGGGTAAGTTATGGAATGACATTAAGAATATCATACATGAAGAAAGCCAGAGGTCATTATAAAGAGTAAAAAAAGAACAGATCAAAATGGATGTCAAAAGAGATTGTGATGCTAGATCTTGAACACACAGTAGCTAAAGTGAAAGGAGGAAATAACCAAGGAAAAGAACTAAACAGAAGATTTCAAAGAGGAGCTGGAGAAGACAAAGTAAAGCATAAAGAAATGCATAAAGACTGAGTTAGAAGACCAAAAGGGAAGAGCACGGATCTTCCCAGTATTCTCTGCTTTCAGTCAAGAACCATAAGACATCAGCAACAATATCTCTTGTTTCAAACTCTGAAAGTGAAGAGGACTTGAAACACTTACTGATGAAGATGAAAGACCATACCCTTCAGTATGAATTATACCTCAATATAAAAAAAACAAACATCTTCACAACTTGACCAATAAGCAACATCATGATAAATGGAGAAAATACAGATGTTGTCAGGATTTTGTTTTACTTGAATCCACAATCAATACCATGGAAACAAGAGTCAAAGAATCAAACAATGTATTGCACTGGGAAAATATTCTGTGTAAGAGCTCTTTAAAGTATTGAAAGGCAAAGATGTCACCTTGAGGGCTAAGGTACACCTGACCGAGCCAGCCAAGCCAAGTGCCGTCGAGTCGGATCCACTCATGGCGACCCTAGGGGCCAGGGTAGAACTGATCTCCAGAGTATTCAAGGAGCGCCTGGTGGATTTGAACTGCCGACCTTGTGGTTAGCAGTGGTAGCACTGAAACCAAGATATTTTCAATCACTTTACAGGCACCTTACAGAAAGTTGAGCAATGAATTAGGGACACTGAAGAAGAATTGATGTTTTTGAATTATGGTGCTGGTAAAGAATGTTGACTACACCGTGGACTGCTAGAAGAATGAACAAGTCTGTTTTGGAAGGCTAGCCAGAGTACTTCTTGGAGGTGAAGATGGTGAGACTTGTCTCAAATGCTTTGGACATGTTGTCAGGAGGGACCAGTTCCTGGAGAAGGAAATCATGTTTGGTACAGTAGACGTTCAGGGAAAAAGAAGAAAACCTTGGTAAGATGGATTGACACACAGGCTGCACCAATGGGCTCAAACATAGCAATGCTTATAAATATAGTGGAGGACTGGACAGTGTTTTGTACATGGAGTTATGAGTTAGAAGTAACTCAGTGATAGCAAACAAGAACAATAATATGCTATCTCTAGTATGATGTTCTTAGCCATTTTTTTTGCACAAATTTATCTGGTCCTGTTGGGTCACTCACTCACAAATACTAAATTTGACAGTATTTCCTGGGTACCTACCATGGCTGGGCATTGTGGTAGGCACCAGGGATTCAACAATGAATAGAATAAATCCTGTTCCTGTCTTCATAGAGCTTAAAAAAGCAGTGTGTCATCATCTGGGCCACCGGCAAGCATTAGATCTTTATTTTAAAACTGTTCTCTTAGCAGTAGCTTTTGTTCAATCTAATATCTGCAGTTAGTCAAAGAAACATAGATTAATGTCTATTACCCTTTGAGGTGCATTTCAGACTTTAAAAGCAGGTTTGATATTTCATTCTCAGGATAACTCAGTTATTTCCATTTTACAGAGTAGGGAGACTGAGTCCAAGGGCATACAGCAGTTCAGATTGGTTCTTTTTTTTTTTCTGGTTGTTGTCAAGTCTATTCTGAGTCACGTGTGTCAGAATAGAACTGTGTTCCATAAGGTTTTCAATGGCAGGCGCTTGGGAAGTAGATTGCTAGGCCTTTCTTCCAAGGCACCTCTAGGTTGATTGGAATCTGTAATGTTTTGATTACCAGATGAGTATGTTAACTGTTTGTACCACCTAGTGACTTGTTAGCTTGGTCTTAAAGTCTATGTTTTATTGGTTTTCCTCCTGAAATTATTACATGAACGATGTGTCTTTGGTGCCTTATTCTTTTGTGTTTTAGAGTCCTTTGTTTCTTGGTGATCACCTACCCTCTTGTCCTGACTTTCCCTTTCTCTTTATGTCATTTTGGAAGAAGACTGAGAAATCAACGCTTCTGGAGGAATCAGGATGGCGAATAATAGAGAAAGTCGGAGTTACATCTCCCAGTCTCCCTTGTATCTCAAGTGAACATGAGATTAAGTTTTGGCCCATGCCAATGATGTACAAAAAGAGTTGTCTATGTGACTTCCAGGAAGCATTCTTTTAAAAAATTTCTTTTTGTTGTTCTTAATACACACAGCATAGCATATACTAATTCAACAGTTGCTACACGTAGAATCTTCAAGTTGCGCAACCATTCCATCCTCCTTTCCCTGCTGTTCCTCCCCCATTAGTATAAACTCACTGCCCTCTAAAGTCTCAGGAAATAGTCTTAAAGGGACATGGTGTGTCCTTAATGTTCATTTCTGTTGGCTGGAACACAGATATGAAGGCTGGTGCTCACATCAACAGGTTGGACCCTGAGGTGGGAGCAGCATGTGGATGACAGTGGAGCATGAGGCTGGAGGAATGTGTCTGATGATAACGTAACACCCCACCAGCCCTAGACTGCCTACATTTGAACTTCACTTAAGCAAGAGAGAAGCAAACTTCAACCCAAGTTGTTTTTACTTTGTATTTTGCGTCACTAGCATCCTAATCTAATCCTAAGGAAACAGGCATTCTAGAAAGACTGGTGAGGAAATAACAGTCAGGACTTTTTAACATCCTTGAGTGAGGCAGTTACTGGTTCACCATACTTAGTGTTTGTCTACACACTTACCTGAAGCCAAGATGTGATTTACCAAGAAAATAGAACTTATTAATAAGTAGGATAAATCCTAGCAACCACATTTTGGGTGACAAATCTGTTCCTGGCAAATCTTGGGAGGGTTGTCTGCCCCTCAGTTTGACCTGAATGCAGCTTTCCCTTCAAGAAGTCTGAAACTCAGGTCGCAACAGTGCTCTCTGTGCCTTAGGCTGCTGTAGTTACCAAACCCCAGAGAGTTGTCTCAGACTTCGAAATCTTATTTGCAGAGGACAGAAAAGAAAGAACAAAGTGATATGATTTGCAGTTTGGAAATATTGGTAGAAAATTGATTTAAATGGCGGGGTGGCACACTGGGAGCAAATAGAAAAATGAAGAGGGCACTGTAGTCGTCCAAGAGGAAGACAAAGAGGGCTGAAGATGAGGCCTTGCCTACTAGAATATCTATGAAGTGACAGCTTAATTACAATTGTTGTGGAGATGAGATTACCTAGTAGCTATTCACAGAAGAAATGAACAGAAGATCACCAGTGACGCCTGGTTCAGAGTGGGCAGAAGAATAAGAGGTAGTATAATTGCAAGGTAGAAGGAAAACTAGCACAGAGACATGTCACCGAACAGGGCACACAGTTAAGGAGGGAGAGGCCAACAAAGTCAAAACTATTATACAGGTCTAGAAAGATAAGGAGGAAAAGACATATACTGGCTTTGGCAACATGGTAGTCGTTGGAAATCCTATCGTGCGCAGACTTGGTAGACTACTGGTCATAGAAGCCAAGCTGCAGTAGACTAAGAAACTAAATCATCTTTGAGGAAGGAAGGCATAGGGGGAGAAGTTGTTTCTATGGGGTTATGGGGACTTCTAGAACACAGACATCAGGTGAAGGCAGTTGTTACAAGAACTTAGGTTTAAGAACATAATAGAATACTTCCAATTCATACTTATGTTGACTTTGGCTCATTGGACCTGGTACACAGACAAAAACTTCACCGCTGTGACTGTCCTCAACTGTTCTGGATATTCTGACTACTAACCAGTTAGCTGGGCCAAAATCAACTAAGAAATTAAGCACATGGGTGTGAAAACTAAATACCAAATGTTTACTCTCGGTATTAAGAGACAGTAATGAAAAGTTCTGTCAGTTAGGTCCTGTTTATATTTCCATTATCATGGCTAATTTGTATGTTTTATTCAATGATGTGGTTTGTTAATTATCTCTAGTGCTCTTGTTTCTCAGCTTATTTCAGTTACCTTACAATACGTCTTCTATCGTCTCCCTATCCTTATCAACCAATATTTTGTTTGTATTAAGAAATTGCTAGAGAAATGAAAGGTGATGTGCAAACTGCAGAAGTTTCTGTCTCCCTTTGCTCTTAAAAAATGCATATATTTTTGAGACAGAATTCATGTAACACACAATTCACTATTTTAGCCAATTTAAAGTGTACTTTTATTCTTTCCTCTTCCAAAGGAGAAACAGTTGCTCAAACTTTGGGTGGATGGCTGAGGGCTAGGGACCATGGTCTCAGGGAGCATTTAGTTCAACTGATGTAACATAGCTTACAAAGATGATGTTCTATGGTCTACTTTGATGAGTAGTGTCTGGGGTCCTAAAAGCTTGCAAGTGGCATATAAGATACTCCATTAGTCTCACCTCATCTGGAGCATTAGTCTCACCTCATCTGGAGCAAGAAAGAATGAAGAAAACCAAAGACACAAGGAAAAGATTAGCCCAAGGGACTAATGGACCCCAGTTCCCACAGCCTTCCCCAAACTGAGTTCAGCACCATTACGTGGTGCTGGCTGCCACCTCTGACTGTTCTGACAGTGACCACAATAGAGGGTTCCAGACAGAGCTGGAGAAAAATGTAGAACAAAATTCTAACTCACAAAGGCAAAAGAAAACAAAATGAAACCAGATTTACTGGTCTGACAGAGACTGGAGATACCATGGGAGGATGGCCCCTTGATACCCTTTTAACTCAGTACTGATGTCACTCCTGAAGTTCCCTCTTCAGTCAAATATTAGATAGGTCATGAAATAAAACTATGTGGGCAAGGATGAGAAGCTATGGGGGGACAGGAAAGCTGGTGATGAGAAGGAGAAAGTGTTGACATGTCATGGGGGTGGCAGCCAATGGCAAAACAGTACATGTATTAATTGTTTAATTAGAAACTAATTTGTTCTGTAAACCTTTGTCTGAAATATGATTAAAAAATATACTAACACTGAAAAATATATAAGCAGTTCTAATCTTAGAAGTGTAGATGAGGTTTATTGGTGGAACGTGGAAATTGTACTCTAGTTAGGTGATATAATCATTTGTCACTATCAAATACATTTCTGTGATGCTACTATAATCATGGTCCTTAAAACTTTCCAGATGTAGCCTGTATGAGAGAAGGATGCCTATAAAATTGTGTTTCTCATGGGGGAAGAAGTACAACCAGAATGCTCCTTAGAATCAAGGGTGGTGAGGCTATATCTTCATATACTTTGAACATGTTGTCAGGAGTGACCAGTCCCTGGTAAAGTAGAGGGTCAGCAAAAAAGAGGAAGACTCTAAATGACATGGGCCGACACAGTGGCTGCAACAATAGGCTGAAGCATAATAGTGATTGTGGACGTGGCACAGGACCAGATAGTGTTGTAACATACAGTTTCTATGAGTCAGAATCGTCTTGGCTAACAACACCATAACAGATGGGAAAGTTAGTGAACTTTCAGTTTCTTTTGTAAGTCTCAGGTATTGAAAGATAATGGAGACACTACTGCGTTTTATGAATGGGAGACAAGGAAGGCTAGATAGGATAAGAGACCTTCACAGAACTGCCGAGAGTGTCAGGGGTGAAGGTAGAAACAGAATTCCTGTCTCCTGTTTCTTCCCAGTGATCCTATCTCACCCAGCCCATACTGAAAAGGCAGTTTAGCTCAGGCTCCCATACACTGCTGTTCGAATCCTGACTCCACAGGTTACCAGCAGAGGGCTCCCATTCTGAACCTCTTTTGCCTCATCTGGATGATGGGGATTATTGCCACTGTACTGGGGTTATTGTGATTAAATGAGTGAGTGGATGGGAGTTTCCACCCACTGCTTGGTACATGGTGATTACCAAGCAAACATCAGTTGCCTTTGACAACACAGATTCCGATCTGGTTGTGGTGTTATTGGGCTGACCCAACCAGAATAAAAACCTAGGTCTTAGTAAACTAAAGAGGGATAGTCTTTACCAGATTGTGATTTCTATCCTCTTCAGACACTGATTCAACTTAGACTCAGTCGCAGTCATGTTCAAACATCAGCAACATATGTGAGAACATATTCCTTTTTTTCTGTTATTTTCTGGATATGTGTATCCGAATAAATGAATCAGTCGGCCACCATATGGGGTCTATGACTGACACCAAACCTGCTTAGACTGTAGAGCAGAGTGATCAAGAGGACTGTGGCTCAGCTGCATTGCCTGAGAGCTCTGCAATGTACTTGGACAAATTACTTCATCTCTTTGTACCTCTGTTCTTTCATCTGTGAAATAGGGACAAAAGAGCATATTCCTCAAGGGTTGTTGTGAGGACAAAATGAGATGCTACACTTACAGAGTTTTGCCAAAATGAGCACATCATAAATCCTCAGTCATTGAGGGTTGCCATGAGGTGGAGACCAACTTGACGGCAGCTTCCAACAACAGAATATTACTCTGTCTCCCCTTCTTTCCCATCATGCTCTATAGAGTTTGGCTCTGATCAAGGCCAGGATATACAAATGTCACCTGCAATTTATAGGGTTGTAAAGCTATATTCATACACCAGGCAGGCTGAAAGGAGGCCCTGGGCTGTATCAGTCTTTCTCTTGCACTGGACCCTGTCCATCTTGTGGTAGGGGTGAGATGGGGAGGAAAAGACCTGTTTCTCTAGGTCGTTTGGGTTTATAAACTTGGTTTTCTCATACAAATCAAATTTCATGGCACTACAGCATGAGGTAGACATAGCGCCTGCCGACTGTAATTCTCCATTTTCTGTGCTCCCCAGCTTCCTTAGCCAGGTTTATGACTGGAGCAGGATTCCAACGGGAAAAACCAGGTGAGCTGCTTATTTGCAAATTCTACCTTAATGAGGAGTATTTCTATTGTTATTAGTCTACTGAATGGAAATTTAATAGCATTATGTGCAAAAGCATTAAATAACTGAGAAGAGGTCCTAAAAGTGACAAGAATGTGGAAAATGCATATGTTTATTTTTTATTGTGCTTTAGGTGAAAGTTTGCAGAGTAAATTACATTAAACAATTAATACATACATTGTTTTGTGACATTAGTTGCCAACCCCACAATATGCTAACACTCTCTCTCCCTCTCCATCTCAGTTTTCCCGTTTCCATTTGTCTAGTTTTCGTGTCCCTTCCTGCCTTCTCACCTTTGCTTTGGGTCTGGTATGTTCATTTAGCCTCATATACAGCACGTCTTTTTATTTGTTTTATAGGCCTGTCTAATCTTTGGCTGAAGGATGAATTTCAGGAGTCACTTCAGTACTGAGTTAAAAGAGTGTCCGGGGGCCATACTCTCAAGGTTTCTCTGGTCTCTGTCAGAACAATAAGTCTGGTCTTGTGTGTGTGTGTGTGAGTTAGAATTTTGTTCTATATTTTTATCCCTCTTTGTCTGGGGAAAAGTCACATATTTAAAGCAGCTGGTGCAACCTTTACTGTGCATAAAGATCACAAGGTGAATTCGTTAAAATATAGGTTGTTAGCTTTTACCCTAAACATCTGGATTTAGGGGTCTGACCAAAGATCAGACCTAGTTTAAATGCTGCTGTATACAATCTTGGGCTTCCTAATGTAAAATGGCTCTTAAATATCCTTTATCATGTTGAAAACAAAAGCAGTTAAGATTTATTTACTCTTTATAAAGCAAGCACAAGCCCTGGTGATGCTAAGTAGGATCACCCCTGTGTTCCGCTGGTATTCTGCACCTTTGTGCCTTGCTGCACGAGGAAGAAAACATTGGCTGTGTGTGCAGAGACTGTCGTATTCATCGTCTGGTAAGGTATCACATTCATCCTCCTGTGTCCAAGTCATTTCCTGAGATAGGTCTTAATATCAAGAAATGCTATTAAAATCCATTGTGAGATCCCTTTAACTTTTCATTCAAAACAAGAAATAGAAAAACACACAGAATTTGAGTTAAAAGGACATGGTTGAAAAAAGATGGGGAAAAAGAATCATGACGTTAAGATGTTAAATTTAATGATCTGACCAACTGAAAAAAAAATCAAGATATTCAAAACCCACTGGCTAATTCAGTGAAAATTTAGGACTAATTTCCGCCTTGTAGATAGAACTCTCTAAGGAGGGAGGTGTTTGGGTATAACAGAGATATTCTTGTGAGAAGATCTTAGTTTGAATTCTGGTTCCAGAAATCAAACTATGTGTTGACCCTCTCTGAGGCTTCTACATGCTAAACACTAGTGATAATGTATGGACCTTGCAGGAAGCCTCATGGCATGGTGGTTAAGTACTATGTTTGCTAACCAAGAGGTTAGTGGTTTGAAACTGCCAGGTGCTCCTTGGAAACTCTATGGAGCGGTTCTACTCTGTTTATAGGGTCACTATGAGTCAGCATCAACTTGGTGGCAGTGAGCTTTGGGGTTAATAGAACTTGCTTAGTCCAGTTATTAGTATTATCATGATGACTAGTATTGTTTTTCTTCTATGACTCTCAAACAGAAAAATTCAGGGCATGATGATGTTACTTCACAATTTTGTTGCTAAAGATGATTAAATTAGATAATTAATAGGCTACATACTTAGTACTTACTAAGTGGCAGACACTACTCTGAGTATGAGCCATACATTAACCCATCTAGTCCTCAAAACTACCCTGTGAGATTCTACCCATTTTACAGAGGGGGCTCAGAAATATTAAGTACACAACCAAGGTCCTGCAACTGTAAGTGGCAGAGCTGGGCTACTGCATGTGAAAAGCTAGCTTAGTACATGGTACACAGTAAACCAACCAACCAACAAAAAACCCGCTATAATCAAGGCAACTCTAAAACACAATGATCCTACAGGACAGGATAGAATTGGCCCCATAGAGTTTCCATGGAGCGCCTGGTGGATTTAAGCTGCTGATTTTTTGGTTAGCAGATATAACAGTTAACCACCATGCCACCAGGGTTTCCTATCGCACAGTAGATTCTCAGCAACAGGCAGTCTTCACAGTATTGTACGTAGCGAGTCTCTTTGCCAAGGGAATGCCTTGGCAGTATCAGAGTGATGGCCAGGTGGAAATTTTACATTGGTCAACAGGTAAGTTCTGATGAAAGCTTATTCTCTGAAGGAAGATGAGTTTAGTGTTGCCTTTGCTGACAAAAAGCATCTATGAGCTGTGAGCTGTAAATGAAAATGTGCATACATTTAAAAAGGGGTTGGGTTAAATTCCTCCCATGCAGTCTTCATGTTAATGATACTGTCTAGGAAGAAACTGAGTAATTGTCATATGTAGAAAAACCTCCCCCTGTGTCCTGAGAGGACTATTAAGCTGCAAGGACATAGTTCTTAAACCTGGCTGGGGAAAAGAAAAAATCCTCTGTTATGTTTTGATGGGCCAGCGTCAGACATAATAATGGCAGTGATATTTAAGTTGATCAGGGACAGATGTGTAACATATTTTATGGAAGAATGGTAGACACGGTTAACTGCCAAAACAGACCATTTCTAGAAACACTGGACAGATGGAGTCAGGAAGATGTACAGGAGTATGAACTCCTCAGAGTGACCCTAATTAAAAAAAAAGAAAAAAATTAGTCTTGATCAAAGCATTTCAGTGATTTCAATTCTTTGGTCTCTGTACTTTGTTCACTTTGTCATGGCTACAAAGATATTTGGGATGTAAAATTTCTTTCTCTGTGTATGTTACACATGTGTGACTACTCCTGATTTAAAAAACATACTTTGCTTTATTTTCCTTCTCTCATTCACTGTGGGAAACAAAATACAGTGTTGCGCACATTGCTGGCTGCCTCCCCGGCATCTGCTCCCCTGCCCACTTCCCAGAAACTCCTGATTTCCATTTGGGGATCTGTGGTTCTGGGGATGCTAACTCCACCCCAGCTCCACATCTTGTCACTTCTTTGCTCTAAAGCCTCTGATTGCTTCCTTTCTTACTCAGAATAAAAAACCAAATTCTTCCCAACAGCTTACCAGGCTGACACAGTCTGGCCCATGTCACCTTCCATCGTATCTGCAGCTTGCCCCCTTGCGCCACGTCCCTGCTCACTGTGCTCCTTTACCTGACTCTTTGCTGCTCTTCACGTATCGCAGCTGTGTCCAGTCCTCTGGGTTTTTCATCTACCTGCTCAGACATTTGTTGTTGTTGTTAGGTGCTGTTGAGTCAGTTCTGACTCATAGTGCCCTCATGCACAACACAACGAAACACTGCTTTGTCTTGTTCCGTGTCCACAATCGTTTTTATGTTAAGCCCATTGTGGCAGCCACTGTGTCACCCCATCTCATTTGAGAGTCTTAGTCTTTTTCGCTGACCCTCTGCCGAGCATGATGATGTCCTTCTTCAGGGACTGATCCCTCCTGTCACCATGTCCAAAGTATGTAAATTGTGGTCTGGCCATCTTTGCCTCCAGGGAGCACTCTGGCTGTACTTTTCCCAGAACAGATTTGTTTGTTCTTTTGGCAGTTCATGGTTCATTCAATATGTTTCTCCAACACCATAATTCAAAGGCATCAATTCCTCTTCTGTCTTCCTTGTTCGTTGTCCAGCTTCCACATGTATATGATGTGACTGAAAATACCTGGCTTGGGTCAGGTGCACCTTAGTCTTCAAGGTGACATCTTTACTTTTCAATACTTTAAAGAAGTCCTTTGCAGCAGATTTTCCCAATGCAATGCATCTTTTGATTTCTTAACTGCTGCTTCCACGGGCATTAACTGTGGAACTAAGCAAAATGACATCCTTGACAACCTCAATCCTTTCTCTATTTTTGATGATATCGCTTACTGATCCAGTTGCGAGGTTTTTTGTTTTCTTAATGTTGAAGTCCGACTCGACTGCACTTGTCTTGGCTAATGTTGAAGTGCAGTCCATACTGAAGACTGTGGTCTTTGATCTTCGTCAGTAAGTGTTTTAAATCTTCTTTATTTCCAGTAAGAAAGGTAATGTCATCTGTGTGACACAGGTTGTTAATGAGTCCAGGTGTCTATACACCATACTCCATTGCTTCTTTCAGTATCTTCATAGCATTTACCACACCTGATACTTACTTGGTTACTGTCTATCTCTTCCAGCAGAATGTAAGTTCTATCAGTGATAGAGATTTTTGTTTTGTTCCCTACTTTATTGTTAGCACCTAGAATTGTGTCTGGAGGAGTAGGCCCTCAAGAAATTGTTGTTGAAAGAATGCAGGATTAAGTGAATAAATCAGGGGGTGAGTTACATGACTCTCCAACCAGAGTTTCTCATCTCTGTAGTCACTGCAGTTGGATCAGGGGTAAGAATGTGTCAGCTGGTCCTGGCAAAGCTGACCTCTTTCTCTGGAAGGCTGGAGAGAGATGCTTCCATACTTCTGCTGAACATGAAACAGGAAGTATGTAGTTGCAGAAGCTTTGTGAAGTCAGGAGAAGAACCAGGTAGGGGCCAGAGGAGTCACTGCTAACTTCTCTGAGCCCACCAAACTTCAGCTGAACTGAAACTGCTGATGACTGGGCCTAATGAAGCCTGCTGTTTGCATGTACCCATTTAAGCTTTTTGAAGCCTGTCATCCAGGGAGTCCCCACTGATACACTGATCTGCTAGGAAACATGTCACTAAGTGAAATGAGTGAGGACTCAAGTTTTCCCCAAACATCTCGTTTTCCCACACAGTAAAAACATTTCCATAAGATCAGATTAATTTTAAGTGGCCACCATTAAGTATTTCAAGAGCAGTTCACACAATCATTCTGCTCTGGTAAGAATTTTAAGGGACGTGTATGAAGTCCTTCTTCTTGTGTTCCTAGAGAACAATGCGCATCTCAGCTGTGGAGTGGTTTGAAAGCAATTGAAAAGAGTTGTGTACTGGGTGGGGTTTAGTCCTGCTCTGTGTAGCAGTGGCGATTCTGCTGGTAATCACTTAATGAAAACTCAAAAATAAAAAACATCTGGAGAGTGTGCCAGCTGATGCCTGCTTCACCAGTTCAGCCTCTGGCTTGTTGTATATAATTTTAATAAAGTATATTAACTCAAACAGGATCTTGAAAGAATTCAGGTTCTATATCCTGGGTCTGTCTGCTACAAGAATTTTGAGAACAAGGACATGAATTTAAAGAAATACTTAAAATGATATTCCAGAAATGTAAATCTAGATAATTATAGAGAGTTATGCTTCAGGTATAACCAAACCAAACCCACTGCCTTCGAGTCAATTCCGACCCCTAGTGATCCTACAGGACAGAGTAGACTACTTCAGGTGTGTGTTTCTAAACTGATGCATTTTGCTTAGCATTTTGACTGTCGCACTTTAAAGGAGCTATGGTTATGATCAAATTTATTAAATGGGGTTTTCAGTTCATAGATGACCCACAATGAAATTCACGTAACTGGTGGTTGAGAGGGAGTTCGACTTACAACAACTGTTTAATTTCCTGTTTTAAAGAAAGAACTTGAATGGAATTTCTTCTGAAGGGATTGTTTAGTTTAAACCTGATCCTCTCCAATGCTGTCCTAAATCCTTCCTTTGAGGATATAGACTCACCTGAAGGTATCATTTCAGTTCTTGGATGAAAGACAGACTCTTCATAATTCCAAAGCCATCTGAGAAAATGCTTCTCTGTCACAAATGGTACCAGTAAGTGTACAAAGCCCATTTTGTTCTGTAGGAAATGAAAATGCACTTTTAAGAGTACACCCTTGGGCTGAAATAGGAAGACCCTCCACCTGGACATTAACACAAGTTGGCATCCTTAGTGTTCATAAAACCAGTCAACATTGTTGTCAATGCGTTTGGTGACCAATGTATCAGGATTTCTTTTTAGTCCATAACATGGCATTAACTCTTAACCTGATCCGGAATTTTCCTTTATGCTACTGAACCCAGGTAGAAAATTTGTAGTGAAACCAGAAAGCTGAAAGTCATGGTCTTCACAGCGCAAGACTTTCTGGCCCGTCTATCTAACCTCTCCTCACTTTCCAGTAGAAAAATAATTCAGTGACAGCAAAGAAGAGTCAGTGTCCAAGCACACTGTATTCAAATTATATATATATCTGCTTTAGCAATACACGTAAGGATGATTCATTCTGAACCATAACACATATGTAAGTTTAGTGATTGTAAAATAGGCCAGATGTATTGCTTACAGGAATAGTAGTTTCTACATACTGTTAGATTAAACAAACAACTCACAACAACAATTAATAATTGTAAGGCTAGACCAAGAATAGATTAAGTTAAAAAAATTACTAGAAGCAACTGAAAACTACAGACTAGTAAGATAGATAGCACAGTGCAATGTATTCAACCCCAAAAGCTAAGTGATCCCAATGATCAGGGGGTGCCTACATATGTTGTAAGACTTACAACTCCGTGAAACACTGCCTGGTAGTCAGCTTACTTAGAAGTCAGAGTTCAAAGCTAGAGTAATCTTTCAGTTTTAATGAACGAATGTCTTGTTTTAGGAATGCTGAGTAATTCACTTACTAGGTTACTAATAATCGTATGTAGACTATATAAAATCACACATAAAAATAAAAGCCCATGAATTGCATGTTACACATCCAGAAGAAAAAATATATATTTCTTAATAAAAATTTTATATTTTGAGATAATTGCAGATTCACATGCGGTTATAATAATAATATAAACAGAGCCACTGTACTTTTGATTGTTTCCTTCAGTGGTCTTGCAAAACTATGAGTAAGATATCATGATCACGATAAAATATCCTCAGGTCTTGATGATGTTGATGTCATCAAGATACAGGATATTTCCAACACAAGGATATTTTCTGTTGCTCTTTTACAGCCACACCCACTCCCCTTCCATCTCCCACCTGCTCCTTAACCTCTAGAAACCTGTTTTCCATTTCTGTGGTTTTCTCATTTCAAGAGTGTTAAATAAATGGAATCCTAACATGTGCACCTTTTGGGAGTGGCCCTTGTCATTCAGCATAATTCTCTGGAAATGTATCTAGGTCATTGCACGTATCAGTAGCTGCTCCTTTTTATTGCTGACTAGTTCTGCTAGGTATAGGAGTATAATTGATTTTTGCACATTTCTCTTGTATCCCTGACATCACTAATCTTACTGTTTAGTTCTAGCTTCCTTGGAAATTTCTGTGTAGATATTCACCTGCAAATAGAGATAGTTTTATTCTGATCTGTATTCATTTTCTTTGTGGAACCGGCTAGAACTTTTAGCTTTATATCAAATAAAAGTGATGAGAGTGAATATCCTTGTCCTAGCCTTGATCTTTTTTGTTTTTTATTATGATTGAAAATGTACATTCCCATATAAATTCACATGTTCATCTATATGTAGCTCCCACTGCTCTCCCTGTACAGTGACAGCACACTCTTCCTCTCTGCTCCATATGTGTCTTATCCACCCAACAATCTATCCTCTCCTCTCCACCCACTCCCCTTCCTCCAGCAAGAGGTCTGCAGGATGACATCCTGCAGATGCATAGAACCATAAAATTCCACAAGATACGGTCATTCTGCTTCACCAAGTCCAATTCATTGCTGTCGGAAAAGTTGATGTTCATTATGATTTATGGACAAGCGTAGCATCAGGGCCAGGGTCTGTGCTCCCAGGGGAACTCTGAAGCATCTGGACCATCAATCATGGTCTTTTATTGAAGATTTCAGGGTACACCCTTATTTATTCTCTTGTTGCCAGTGAGACTCCACTTTGTGAGCTCCATCGTGGCTATCACTGGTGGTGGCCGGCACCATCTGGCTCTTCTTGTCACGAGTCTATGTAGAGACCCACTCAACGTGGGCCCCTCTGACTTCTGGGTTCTCTTTTCCCCATGTTGTTCTTGTCCTTCGTGGTCATCAGTTCCTGTTGAGTTGGGACCATTTGCTGTACCCTCAGATGGCAGTTTGGCAGCTTTAAGACCCCAGACGTCACTCATCAATGAGGGGTGCAGAGAGTCCGCATTAGCGAAATGCTAGCTGTGCCAATTGGCCTCGATTTTGTCTGAGAGCATGGTATCTGGCCCTCTGCCACAGCTACTCTGTCCTTGCAATATTGGGTGAAGATGGAAGGCGTACTCAAATTGTGTTGAAGTTCAGTTATTATTGATTTTCTTTCTAATGTGTGCTATCACTAATTTCACCCAACCAAATTTCTATTGACTATCTAATCTAAACTCTCCCCACCTCACCTTCTCTCCCTCCCCATCCTTGCAGACTTCAAAGTCTTTTCTTCTGTACATGAGTCTGTTTTTAAGTTCTTATCGTGGGAATCTCATACAATATTTGTCCTTTTGTCGCAGACTACTTTCACTCAACTTAATGTCCTCCAGTTCAAACCAGGTTAACAGATGTTTTCTGCAGTCATCGTTCTTCTTTATCATTGCGTAGTGTTCCGTTGAGTATATATACCATAGTTTACCTATCCATTCTCTGCTGTTGGGCATCTGGGTTGACTCCATCTTTTTGCTATTGTGGACTGTGCTGCAATGAACATTTGTGTGCATGTATCAGTTGGTGTGAATGGCCTTGATTCTGTAGGATATATTCCAAGCAGTGGAATTACTGGGTCAAATGGTATATCTATATCCATTTTTTAAAGGGAGCGCCAGATTGCTTTCCAAAGAGGTTTCACCCTTTTGCAATCCCACCAACAGTGTAGGAGAGTTCCACTTTTCCCACAGCCTCTCCAGCATTTGTTGTTTTGGGTTTTTTAGATCATGGCCAACCTTGTTGGGGTGAGATGGTATCTCATTGTCATTTTGATTTGAATTTCTTTAATGCCTAAAGATCACGAACATGTCCATATGTGTTTTTTGGCTGCCTGGATCTCCTCTTTAGAGAAATGTCTGTCCGTCTCCTTTACCCATTGCTTAACTAGATGATGTATCTTTTTCTTATTGATATTTTGTAATATCTTATAGATCATGGAGATCAGGTGTTGGTCTGACATAGAGTTGCCAAACATTTTCTCCCATTCTGTAGGTGGCCTTTTAATTCAATTAGTAAAGTCTTTGGATGAGCAAAAGTGTTTGATTCTTAATAGCTCCCATTTATCTATTTTCTCTTCTGTTGATTGTGGTTTTTTTGACAGATTTTGAAGTCTGTCTACGTTGTGTATTAAAACTTCCATTGTTGTTCCTACCTTTTCTTGGATGAGCTTTATCGTTTTAGGTTTGATATTTAGGTCTTTTATCCAGTTGGAGGTGGTTTTTGTATGAGGTGTAAGACATGGATCTTGTTTTAATTTAGTGCAGATGGATATCCAATTTTGCCAGCACCATTTGTTGAGAAGATTGTTTTTACCTCAGTTTAATGTCTTAGGGCCTTTGTCGAATATTAACTGTTCATAGGCAGATGGTGTCATCTCTGAGGTCTTGATTCTGTTCCATTGATTGATCTGTCTGTTCTTGTACCAGTACCAGGCTGTTTTGACCACTGTGGCAGTGTAATATGTTTTAAAGTCGGGTAATGAGAGGCCTCCCAGTGTGTTCTTCTTCTTTAGTAGTACCTTACTTATCTGGGGCTTCTTTCCTTTCCAAATGAAATTGGTGATTTGTTTCTCCATCTCATTAAAAAATGATGCTGGAACTTGTATTGGGATTTCTTTGAGTCTTGCTGCCTTTAAGAGTTGCTGCTTATGTTTCATTTTGTTAAGCTTGATTATAGTGTGTCTTGGAGTCTTTCTTTTGAGATCTATGTTGGGTGGCATATGATATGCATCTGGGACACCTATATTCTCTTCCTTCATGATTTCTGGGAAGTTTTCTTTCAGCAGCTCAGCAACAATACTCTCTGTGTTCTCAGATGTCTCACCCTGTTCAGGGACTCCAATTAATCGAAGGTTGTTCCTCTTAATCAAGTCCCACATGCTTCTTAATTCTTCTTCATTTTTCTTATTTCTGCCCATAGATGCTGGCATCAATAGTTCTGTCTTACAAGTCAGAAATTCTTTTTTCCATTTGGTCTATTAGGTTTACTGGCTTTGAATGGAAATTTCTATGTCTTTGATTTTGTTTTTGATTTGTTAGATTTCAGAGTACTGGTGTTCCATCAGATTGAACAGCTTGCTTAATTTTTCCTTTTGTTCTGATGCATTTTGAATAAGGTCTAGAAGAGCTCTGTATATAATCCTTTTGTATTCACCTTCTGATGATTGCAGAAAAGTTTCTTCATCCAGAAAACTCCTTGGTTGTTTTGTTTGTCAGCCTTCTGAAGCTATGGGTGATTTCTTGTATGTCACAAGTGCCTGTTGCTTTTGGGGTCCTGTGTGAGTAAGTAAAAGCTGGGAGAGATAGTGTGAGGATGGACCACAGATGTTTCTCCAGGCTGTCTTAAAATGTAAAACAAAAGATATCTATCTGACCACTTTCCAAGTCAATCGGGTTTTCAGGTGTAGAGGTCCCTCTTCCCAACTGGCAAAGTAAGCACCTCTATATCCAACCCAAGATGATACAAGCTAGTTCAAAATACAGCAATGCTACTGCCCTGTTGGCCTCTGCTGACAGAGCCCAGCCTTAGGCAACACTGTGTAAACTATTGCTTTTCTGGTAGAAAAGAGCTCTCCTGTGGGCAGACTCTGGCTCCCAATCTAAGAAATAGGTCCAGCTGTGGCCACCATATCTAAGATGATGCCCTCCACATGGTCAGCAGACAGAGGGGCTAAAGGTGCCGAGAGGAGTGAGTCCTCTGCCTCTGTTGCTGGACCCCCACGGTAGTGACACTGTGTAATCTGCCGCTTTTCTGTCGGAGAAGCGCTGTCCTGTCTGTAGGTGCTGGCTCCCAGGCTAAGAATGAGGTCTCGCTAAAATCTGTGTATCCACCGTGGCGTCCTGAACACAGTCACTGAGGTTCCATACAAACCATGCTGTGACAGTGATAAAAAAGACAGGCCCAAAGTGGCTAGATGAACAGAGTCCTAAGCCTGGCTCTCAAAATATGGAAATTTTGCTTGCCTATCCCCCTAGAAGCATGTCTGAGTCTAGCTGCTAGGCAAGACCCAGCTCCACCCACTGGCCAAGACAAAGGAAAAAAAATTCAAAATGGTTTGTTCACCTTCAGTCTGTGAGAGCCAGGGCTAGCCAGGAGTGGGAGTCAGTGAAAAAGAGGAGGTTTTTCGTTCAGTGGTATGAAGTTCAGATTAACAGCACTGTGCCGTGTCCTGGGGGCTCACTACGTGACCAGAAGGCTTGGTTTCCAGAGGGATATAAGGAGACATGTGCTTAGTCTGCCAACTTGATTCTGCCCCCCGGAGTTTTGTTTTCTTGATGTTGATGTATAATCAATACTGAAGGCTGTGGTCTTTCATCTTCAACAGTGATGCTTCAAGTCCTCTTCATTTTCAGCAAGCAGGGTTGTGTCATCTGCATAACCCAGGTTGTTTCTGAGTCTCCCTCTAATCCTGATGCCCCATTCTTCTCATATAATCCAGTTTCTCAGATTTTTTGCTCAGCATAAAGATTGAATAGATGTGGCGAAAAGATACAACCCTGATGTACACCTTTCCTGATTGTAAAGCATGCCATGGCCCCTTGTTCTGCTTGAATAACTACCTCTTATCCATGTACGGGTTCCTCATGAACACAATTAAGTGTTCCAGAATTTCCATTCTTTACAATGCTGTTCACAATTTTATTATGATCCACATAGCTGAATGCCTTAGCACAGTCAATAAAACACAGATAAATGTCTACCTGGTATTCTCTACTCTCAGCTAGGATCCGTTTGATATCAACAATGGTATCCCTGGTTCCATATCCTCTTCTAAATCTGGCTGGAATTTCTGGCAGCTCCCTGTCGATATACCACTCAGCTGTTTTTTGAATGATCCTTAGCAAAGTGTTGCTTGCATGTGATATAAATGATATTGCTCAATAATTTCTGTATTTGGTTGGATTGCCTTTCTTAGGAAGAAACATAAACATGGATCTCTTCCAGTAGGCTGGCCAGGTAGCTGTCTTCCAAATTTCTTGGTGTACATAGATGAGCACTTCCAACACTGCATTCATTTGCTGAAACATTTCAGTGGATATTTCGTCAATTTCCAGAATCTTGTTTTTCACCAATGCCTTCAGTGCAGCTTGGACTTCTTCCTTCAGAACCATGGCTTCCTGATCATGTGTTACCTTCTAAAATGGCTGAACACTGACCAGTTCTTTTTACTATTTCTTCCATCTGCTTTTGATGCTGTCTGTTGTTGCACTCTGGTGGCATGTGTGTTTCTGTGATGCTAGAAGTTATGCCACCAGTATCCAAATACCAGCAGGGGCACCATGGTAAACAGATTTCAGCTGAGCTTCCAAACTAAAACAGACTAGAAAGAAGAACTGGCAGTTTACTTCTAAAAAGAATTAGTCAGTGAAAACCTTGTAAACAGTTTTTATTTTTACAGATGCTCTTTATTAAGTTGAAGAATTTCTATTCCAATTTTTTCAGAGGGTTTTTAATTTTTCTTTTTATCATGAATAGTTATTGAAGTTTTTCAAATGCCTTTCTGTATCAGTTGATACTGTTATGTAATTTTCTTTCTTTAGCCTGTTACACTTTGGATGATATGGAGTGATTTTTGAATACTGTGTCAGCCTTTCATCATGTGAATAAATTCCACATGACCAAGGAGTATATAACTTTTTAGCAATACACAAACAATTTAGCAATATATAATTTATTTTTATATTTGCTGAAAATTTGTTAAGAATCTTTGAGTCTACATTAATGAGGAATATTGTAGCATAGTTTTCTCTTTCTATAATGTCTTCTGTCCAGTTTCAGTATAAGGGCAATATTGGCTCTGTAAAATGAATTGGAAGCATCTCTTTCTCTTCTATTTTCTAGAACAGTACGTTTAGAACGGATGTTAATTCTTCTTTCATCAAACCATATGGGCTTGAGGATTTATTTCCCTGGAAGTTTCAAAATTACAAATTAAATTTCCTTAATAGTTACAGGAATATGTAAAGTATCTATTTTGTGTTGAGTGAGTTGTGGGTTTGTGCGGATGGTGCAAGATGGGGTAACGTTTTGTTCTGTTGTACATAGAGTCATTATGAGTTGGATCCAGCTTGATGGCACATAACAACATAATCCCACTGTGATCATACAATGTGCTCTGAAACATTTCAGTTCTTCTAAATTTCTTGAGGTTTGTTTTATGGCCCAGGTCATGGTACATTTTGGTATATGTTCTATGAACCCTTGAAAATAATATGTATTCTGTTGTTGGGTGGAGTATTCTGTAAAAGTCAATTAGACCTGACTGATTGATAATGTTGAGTTCTTCTGTAACCATGCTGATTTTGTGTTGTTGTTCTACTAGTTTTTCTAAGAAATAAGCTGACATACCAAACATAGTTTGGGATTTGTCCATTTCTTCTTTAGTTTTGTCAATTTTTGCTTCACATAGCTCTGATTTTTAGTACATATGCATCAAGGATTGCTATGTCTTGGTGGATTGAACCTTTTATTATTACACAATATTCTTTGTCTCTGGTAATTTTCTTTGCTCTGACACTGTATATATGTATCTGATACAAATATACTTGCTTGTGCTTTCTTTGAATTGGCTTTTTTTCACCTTATATCTTTTGTCTGTTCTATTACTTTAAACCTACCTATATCGTTATATTGACAACATATTGTTGGGTCATTTTTTATTTTTTTTAAATCTACTCTGCCAACTTCAGTATTTTAATTGTTGTGCACAGATCTGTCTTAGTCATCTAATGCTGCTATAACAGCAACATCACAATTGGGTGGCTTTAACAAAGAAAATTTATTTCTTTACAGTACAGTAGGCTTAAGGTACAAAGTCAAGATGTCAGCTCCGGGGGAAGGCTTTTTCAATAGGTCTTCCTCCCCTGGACTAGGTCCCTTCTGTGCACAGGGACCGCCAGTCCAAAGGGTGCACTCTGCTTCTGGCACTGCTTCCTTAGTGGTATGAGGTCGCCTTGTATCTCTGCTCACTTCTTTCTTTCATAGCTCAAGAGATTGCCTCAACATAATCTAAGTTTGTAGATTGGGTCCCACCTCAATAACACAACTGTCACTCATTCTCCTTCATTAACATCATAGAGGCAGGATTTACAACATATAAAGGAAAATCACATAAGACCAGGAATCATGACCCAACCAAATTGATACACATTTTTTCAGGGACACAATTCAATCTGTGAGAAGACCATTTACATTTAACGATTATTGTCTGTTAAGTCTTAAGCCTGCTGCTTAATTTTAGCAGTTGTTCTGGGTAGTGCATTATATATACATGACCTACCAGTTGACTGGGTCATCATTTTACCAATCCCAGTAGTGCAAAAACTTCAACTACCTTTGTGTCTTGTTACCCTTTCTTGTTTATAATAGACTTATCTAAATAGTTCCCCTTCATACATTTATATTCATAGCAGACAGTATTATAATCTTTTACTCCCATCATCAAACGTAATTTGGAAACTCAAGAGCAGAAGGAAAGTCTATTATAGTGTTTACTCATTTTACTTAGAGTCTTCTTTCTTCATTTTTGTTATTATACCTTTTTTTCTTTTATTGTTTACTTGCTCTTTGTTGAATTTTCTTCAGCCATTCCTCTAAGGTAGATCTGCTGGTGACAAATTTTCTTTTGCTTTCCTAGGAGAATTGTCTTGATTTTCCCTTCATTTTTGACTGGATATACAATTCTGGGTTGACAAGTCTTCTTTTTCAGTTCTTTAAAAATATTGTTCCTGGTCTCCATTGTTTCTGACGAGAATTCTGCTGTTGTTTGAACTATCTTTCCTTTATGGGTAAATTATCATTTTTCTCCTCACTGATTTCAAGATTATTATTATTTTTTGCTTTAGTTTTACAAGTTTGACAACCTTTAGAAATGTCAAAGGCATTCTTAATTCAGAGGCAGTACAAAAACAGATCATTGGCTGGATTTGGTCTATGGGCCCTAGTTCACTAAACCCTATGCCAAGCCAAGTGCTTTTTTTTCTATGATGTTGAATTAATCAGTGTACTTTTTGTTGTGGGTTGTGTTTGGTGTTATGTCTAAGAACTCTGCCAAGAAGCTTTTTTCCCCTAAGTTTTGCTCTGAAGATTTCAGTTTTATGATTTACATTTAGCATTACTATTTATTTTCAATTAACTTTTTTTTTGATGCAAGGTTTAGGTTCAATTTTTTTTTCATGCTAACATGTAATTTTTCCAAAATCATTTGTTGAAAAGACTGTGGTCTCTCCATTGAATTGCTGTTGTACTCTTTTCTAAGATTGATTAGCCTTATTTGTGTTGATCTATTTCTGTATATTATATTCTGTCTATCCTACTGGTTCTCAACAATGGCTGATTTCAGGCACTGCCCCACCTTCCACAACTAGAGAACATTTGGTGGTATCTCTGGATATTTCTGGTGGTCACAAATGGGTGGGTGCTACTGGCATCCAGTGTATAGAGCTCAGGGATGCCAATAAACACCTTACAATGCACAGGACAGACACCCCATAACAAAGAATGATCTGGCTCGAAATACCTATAATGTCAAAAGTGAGAACTCTTGATTTATCCCCTCACAATACTACAGTGTCTTGGTTACTGTAGATTTACAGTCAGTCCTAAAATTAGATGTGTGATTCCATTTTTGTTTTTTTCAAAACTGATTTCTTCTTGGCATCAAAATCCTTCTCCCTTCCTGGGGCTATGATGACATTATTATTAGACCTTTTGTTAGCATCCTTGAGGATTTCATCATCAAAAAATATTTTTTTCTGCCCATTATTAATATTGGATAATTTCTATCGATCTATCTTCAAGCTGAGTGACTCTTTCCTTTGCTAGCATCTATTGAGTAGTCTTCTTTGATACCATCTATTGAGTTTTTGTTTTGATTATTACCTTTTGGTTTTAAAATTTCTATTTTGTTCTTCTTTATGTATGTCTCCTTGCTGAAGTGTTCTATGTTTTTATTTATTTCAAGTGGACTCTTGTTGGAGCATTTGTAAAGTCTTGTCAGGCATTTTTAATATCTATGTCATTGTGGTGTTGATGCCTCTTATCTTTTCCCATGCAATTTGAAATTTTCCTGTTTTGTGTTTGTAGGTATGCCAAGTAATTCTTGATTGTATCCTAAGAATTTTGACTATTGCCTATAAAACTGTATATTTTGTTTAAATCCCATGGAAAATGTTGATATTTTTATCATAGTAGGCAACTGGTCAAGTTATGTTTAGGCCACAAGTTTGAACCTGTTACCTATAGGCACTGGATACAACGTCCTTTCAACTTTCAAAGCCCCTTTTGTACTATCTGGATCTGTGCCACACATGTGTCACTGAATGGTCAGTTTGGGATCATGACTGTGGTTTAATGAGTGCTATTCTTAAAGTCTTTGTCTTGCTGATTATGATTAGGTTCATGGATATGAAAATTGGGGAGTGAATTCCAACATTCATAAATAACTTCATGGGGTCACTTTGACAAATTCCTCCTTCTGTGTAATTTTCTTGATAATTTTTACCTTCCTGGAGTTCTTCTTTGTAGACTTTTGGTCTGACAGTTGATGCTTTAGTTATCTTCTCTGCTGTGCAAGTCTGTGACTGTACCCCTGTCTGGGCCCAGATGGTGAGACAACAGAAAGAATAAAATGCAACAGAGATTTTTGCTAGTTTCTTGGGCTCATATCACCTATCAGAGAGGAATGTACACTTCTCTTCTAGTTTCAGCTCCTGTTAGTTTTATTGAAGCCTCTGTCACTGCCTTCCTGGGATTACTTGGGGACAGAGTGTTAAAGAATCAAGAGAAAGAAAACAAAACAAAATAAAACAGAATTTCTCTCTTGTCACTGAATATCAAGAGCTCCCTTTGCCCCTCCCCAAGCTGGGACTGGAAGGTTTGTTTCTCCTGGAGCACTGTCATCCCTGTAGTCACCTTCTGGGTTGCAGGTTGAGGTTTACTGGAGGGGAAAAAAGCAAACTCACCACCGTTTGGGTGACAAGTCAAATTGTAGTATCTTTCCTTATCTGCTTGTTATCATGTACTCTTCAGAGTCCTCACATAAGTGATCCATGCATTACACCCAAATTTTATAGTTGCATTCAATGGTAGGGACAAGGTGGGATGTACTTACTCCATCCTACCATAAATGAATGCATTTTTGAATACATTTAGTGTGTTTCACAGAAAGCCTTAGATTGCATTTTGAGAATCCTTGGCCAAAAGGAGAGTATCTCAACCTTCTTTATTTTTCTAAAAAAAGAATTGTATTTTCATCAGACTTTTAGTTATGACACATGTATCACTAACTAAAAACTTGTGACTAAAGATCCAAAACTCTAAGCATCTTCAGCAAAC
Source organism: Heterohyrax brucei (assembly GCA_028571685.1). Classification (NCBI taxonomy): domain Eukaryota; kingdom Metazoa; phylum Chordata; class Mammalia; order Hyracoidea; family Procaviidae; genus Heterohyrax; species Heterohyrax brucei. The sequence continues at coordinate 58,250,705 of CM053158.1, read as the reverse complement.
TGTATATATACCTGGATGATAGTACTTTAGCTTTGGTTGAAATGTGTACAAGACAATGATTAGAAACAGACTTTGGTTTTTATCCAAAGTTGAGAAAAGAAAAAGTAATCTAAAGTTTGCTTTGTTATCTTTTGCAACGTTACTTTGGAAGACATTGTCCATTTTGTTCAATGTTGTTTAAATAAAACATTCCTCTTTGAATTTCATGTAAAGAAAAGGTTTATCACTCCTTATGAACTCACATGCTTTTTATGTGACTTAGGTTTTCTTCTTCATGAATCTCAGAACCTCATGAATTTTTTGTTCAGTTACACTTAACTACATTTTCTGAAACAACTGTTTTTCCCCTACCATATTACATGGGTCATATTATTTTTTATTTATGTCATTGACATAAATGAGGAAGATGCAATAGTAAGATGCAATAGTAAGATCATTAGTCTCCTTACCATACTCGTTTTAAAAATATAAAACTTGAACGAAATAAATTATGTTAAACCTGGATGATGAGTATAAGGAATTTTATAATGTGATTCTATCTAGTTTGTGTAAACTTGAACTTTTACATAATAAAAAAATTAAAAGTTAAGAAAATAAATGAGATAATTACAAACAATGTGGTACTTTTATAAGGCTAAAAATACTTTCAGTGAAGTAGAATATTTATTCCTGAAACAGTGCATTAATACATTAAATTCTGATACGTATGTTGAGAATGCAGTCATAAATCAGTCAGAAAGAGAAGATTTTCAACAAGTAGATACTTGGCAATGGATTAGGAATTGGCAAAAAAAAAAAAAGAAAGTCCCTCTTCGCCTCACACAAAATCTCTAATTAACTCTAGGTATACAAAGAGTTAATAACTAAATTGTAAATATCTAAAAAATAAAGAATTATTTACTGACTCTATCTGGGGAATTTTTTTTTAGATGGCAGTTAACATTTATTGAGTGCTTGCTAGGGGCCAGGGACTATGTTAAAGATTCCACATGATTTTTTAAAATATTTTATTGTGCTTTAAGTGAAAATTTATAATCCAAGTCAATTTGTCATATAAAAACTTGCACATATTGCTATGGAACCCTAACTGCTCTCTCCCTGCTCCCTTTCCACCCTGTATTTCCCATGTCCATTCAACCAGCTCTTATCCTCTACTGTCCTCTCATCTTGCTTCTAGACAGGAGCTGCTCAGTTAGCGTCATATATCAACTCAAGCCAAGAAGCACACTTTTTGACAGTATCATTTTATGTTTTATAGTCTAGTCCAATCTTTGTCTGAAGAGTTGGCTTTGGGAATGGTTTCAGTTCTGAGCTACAGAGAATCTGGGGGCCTGTCTGTCTGTCCATCAAGTTTGGTCTTTTAATAGAGTTTGAATTCTGCACACCCATTTTTTGTCTGCTGTGTTATGGACTCTATATTATATCCCCTGTCAGGGCAGTCACTGATGGTGGCCCTTTCTATTTCTTGGGCTCATATTTCTCTTACGTCTTTATGCCTTTCTTTCCTCCTCTGCTCCAGGTAGGTTGGGACCAATTAGTGCTTCTTAGATGGCCACTTGCTAGCTTTCAGACCCCAGATGCCACTCATCAAAGTAGGATGCAGAACATTTTCTTAAAAAAACTTGTGTCATGCCAGTGGACCTAGAAATCCTATTTTGGGAAAAAACTTTTTAAGACTAAGCAAGTCAACAATCCCAAAAGGTCAAGCATTTTACCACATAAACTTTTAATACTTTGCATTTTGAAAATAAAAACTATAGTTAATAGCTCAACAACAAACTTGGGATAACATTTCTTTGGACTACTTCTGTAGGGTAGGCATCTTTATTTTGCCCCCAACCTCTTCTTTACCTAAAAGGCTTGAAATAAATTGGGCAGAGCCTGAAAACACTCAGGTCCAAGGAGTAAGACTTTGGTTTTTAAGAGCAACATTTTTTCTTCTTGCCCACCGTAAAATACCACATCTACCTCTATGGGATTCCTATCAGATCCAATCCACTCACTTGGTGTAAATCACTTCTTTTAGAAAAAGGCAAAGCCAACGGTTTTCCTCCACAATGTATCTCTGAGACATTTATGCTTATATTTACAATGATTAATTTCAAGCTTAATTATCGCCTTTCCTATTAAATTATGGAAACCCTTGAGGACACAGATAGCAGTTTAACCAAAGTTAATTGCCTAGCACAGTGTCTGATTTATAGAAAAGACTTAGCAAATGCTAATTCTCTCATGCTGGTTTCTTAAGCCACACATGAACACACTGCTCCAGTGCTGCTATAACATGTAGATTAGAAAAATACCATTGCAGGAAGAGTTTTGGAAAGGAAATGGTCATTGCAATTTAAGTGAGTTTGTTAGAGTGTATGAGGATAGCACTTGAAGGGCAACAGGACTGCTCATACTCTCCTCTCCTCATACACCTTCGAAGCTTAGGAGATGGATGCTTAGTTCATTTGAAGAAGTCGTTTAAGAAGGAATCTAAGCTCCAAACCCAATGATGTTTTTGTCCTGGACACTTTTCATTTGGGTCCCTTCTCCACACTTCTTTACCAGACTCTGTGCACCCAGGATGCTAGTCTTCCTGGACTCTCTCAATGGACTCCTTTGCCCTCTGACTTCTGATTGAATGTAACCAATTAGTGGTGTGTTCTAGAGTAAGTTCATAGTGTTTATTTTCCTTGTTCTGTGTTTTGGTTGTGTTTTCCTACAGAAGGGCACACTTCCTATTAGGCAACACTCAACTGCAGCCAGAGCTATACTTTCCCAAGAAAGGAGATCCAACCAAAAGCAGAAGTTATCAAACAAGATCATTAATATCACATGCAAGTAAAATTTCACTAAAGACCATTCAAAGCAACAGTGTATTGATGGAGAACTACCAAAAACTCAAGCTAGGTTCAGAAGAAGATGTGAAACAGTGATATCATTGCTGATATCAGATGGATCTTGGCTGCAAGCAGAGAATACCAGAAAGATGTTTACCTGTGTTTCATTGACTATGCGAAGGCGTTTGACCACGTGGATTGTAACAAATTGTGGATAACATTTCAGAGAATGGGAATTCAAGAACACTTAATTGTGCTCATGAGGAATCTATATATGGATCAAGAGGAAGTCATACAAACAGAACAAGGGGACACTGCATGGTATGAAGTCAGGAAAAGTGTACATCAGAGTTGTATCCTTTTACCATGCCTTTTCAAACTGCATGCCAAACAAATAACTCGAGAAGCTGGATTCTATGAAGAAGAATGAGGCATCAGGATTAGAGGAGGACTCATCAACAACCTACATTATGCAGATGACACAACCGTGTTTGCTGAACGTGAAAAGGATTTGAAATACTCAGTGATGAAGATGAAAGACCACAGCCTTTAGTATGGCTTGCACCTCAACATCAAGAAAACAAAAATCTTCACAACTGGACCTGTAAGCAACATTATTGTAAATGGAGAAAGGATTGAAATTGTTAAGGATTTCATTTCTCTTGTTTCCACAGCCAATGCCCATTGAAGCAAATGGTCAAGCTATCAAAAGATGCATTGCGCTGGGAAAATCTGCTGCGAAAGACATCCTTAAAGAACTGAAAAGTAAAGATGTCTCCTTTAAGACAAAAGTGCACCTGACTCAAGCCTTGGTGTTTTCAATCACAGTATGTGTGTGTTAGAGCTGGACAATGAATAAGGAAGACAGAAGAAAAATTGATGCCTTTGAATTGCGGTGCTGGAGAGAATATTGACTGTACCATGGACTGCCAAAAGAACAAACAGTTCTGTTCTAGAAGAATTACAACCACAGTGTTTCTTGAAAGGAGAGGTAGTGAAACTGTGTCTTGCATATTTTGGACTTGTTAGAAGGGATCACTCCCTGGAGAAGGACATCATGCTTGGTAGAGCAGAGAGTCAGCCAAAAATAGGAAGACCCTCAACAAGATGAATTGACACAGTGGTTGGAATGATGGGCTTAGGCATAAAAATGATTGTGGGCATGGTGCAAGACTGGGCAGTGCTTTAATTGGCATTCAGTGCTCTGTTGCGTGTAGGGTAGCTATGAGCTGGAATTGCCTTGATGGCATTTAACAACAGCATACTTTCCAGTTCCTGTACCTGCTGTGTCTCCTAGCCTCTTCAGGCCTGAGGTGATGCAGCCTGTCTGTTGCTAAGCATAATGTTACTACGCCACTCCTTGCTGGTTTCCCCTAGTATGAACCACACTTTTAGCAATAATTCCAAATTTTTATTGAACTCTCAATTGTCCCATTGGAGAGAGCCAGAGGTATCCCTCTAGGATCTTCTCTTGATAAGTCTTTCTTTTTCCCCCACATTATGCCTTAACTGAAGAGCTACACACATTGTCTGTTAGCCAAATGACAGGGATAGCTTCAAGATGAGACCTCCTTTGTGTGATCTTATGGGATGAGGAAGTCTGCACATCAAAATGAAAACATTTGAAGCCAGATGTGTGCAGTTAAGTCAATCTGCATGCATAAAGGCCGTATTGTCTACATTCGGTAAGAACTTCAGGATTTTTTGAGCTAAATAAGTGGGGCTGTAGAACCAATGTCCAGTGGCAGTATTTAGCCAAAATGTACACCAACAATCTGATTGCTTAACATCCAACTTGAAAGTACAGTAAGGAATTTGGTTTAGGTGACCAACACATAATGAATATTTACTTTTGGCAGAGTATCCTGGTAGGCATTCTACCAGCCTTCCACATTTAAACTTTCCAACTACTTTGCAGTGTATTTTATCACTTTATGGATGAGGAAAGCAAAGATCAGAAAGGTTAGGCAGCAAGCCCAACATACACAGTGAGTGGCAGAACTGGCATTCAGATGCAGGCCCTGAAACTCCAGCCTAGGTTCAGGCTCCGAAGGTTTGGGAAACATTATTAGAAAAATAGCTTTGAGGTGAAAGGCTTATATTTTAGGTCTTCACTCTACTGCTCTGGCTGGGTGACTCTGAGGACCTTACTTAGCTTTTCTGAACCTCACCTTCATTATCCAGAAAGAGAGAATGACAACAACAAAATTGTACATTGTGGGTTAATTGTAATTATGGAAAGAGATAACAAGGAGAAAAGAATTTTTTAAAGTCTTTAGGACTAAACAGGTATGATTTATCCCTTTGTCTTTTTTTCTAATTTTCCTCTAGCTTGGAGGTAGTGAATCTGATTTCAGCTTTCATTTCCATGAGAAATCCATGGAAAGATCTAGAGGCTTGCCTTTCTCAATAGTAACGATAACAGTAATAGCAATACCAAATGAATATAATGATTATTAAGCATCCTACATTAATTTGCATTGGCTGACCACTTATCACGTGGAGTATTTCATTTAATCCTCATATCTATCTTTCAAACAGACATTAGTGTTATTTTTCAGAAGAGAAAACCAAGGCTCAGAGAGCTTAAGTAACTTGCCCAAGGTCACTTTGCTGTTCAGTGGTCTTGTTGGGATTTGAATTTACCTGCCTCTAGAGAAGCATGGGACCTATAACTATTGCTCAGCTTCCTCTTCTCCCTGATCAGGACAAGGAGACAGGTCAATGCCATCAAGGGAATAAAACCACCTGGGGAAGTACAAAGCATTCCATGCGAAGCTCACACTACTTGCTATTTCTACCGGTCTTTGTCCACTTGTATTTCAGTAAAGGCTCTATTGCTCCAATGTGATGGCCTTGTGTACCTTACCTATGGCAGTCATCAGTCACCTGTCCCACAGCACTTGACATGTGACTAGCCTGAGTTGGGATGTGCTGTAAAGATAAAACATAGCCCAGATTTTGAAGACCAAATGAAAAAAAGAATGACAGTACTTCAACAGTTTTATATTCATTACATGCTGAAATAATTTTTTGGATAGATTGGTTCAAATAAAGCACATTTTAAAATCAATTTCAACTATGTCTTTTTACTTTTTAAAATATGACTCCAAAAATGTCAGTGGGGCATTGGTGGTTCAGTGTCAGAATTCTGTGCAAGAGACCTGCCCAACGCTCCTCATAGGCAGGCACCCCGCCTGTCAGTGAAAGCTTGGGCATTGCTGTGATGCTGAACAGGTCTCAGAGGAGCTCTCAGATTAAAAGGAACTAGTAAGAAAGGCCTGGCGACCTACTTCTGAAAATCAGCTGCTTAAAATCCTACGGATCATAATGATCCCATCCTCAAAAATCATGAGGATGTCTTAGGACTGGGTAGCATTTTGTTTCGTCATGGACGGGCTTGCCATGAGTCAGGGGCCAACCTGACAGTAGGTAACAACATCATAACATTTAAAATTACATATATGGTTGACATCATATTTCCCCTGGACAACGCTGGGTTAGGGCAAGAGCTGTGAGGCACAGCATTCGCCTTTCTTGGGCTGATTTTGAAAACCGTACCACATATGGCAGTAACAAAGAAAAGGAAGAATTTGCTTTCTATAACATTTATGGGGAGCCAGGGTGGAAGAAAGGACCAAGCCCATAAACAGCTTTGCAGGTTTATCTTCACCAAGAGGGGGATTTGCCTCATGTGTCTATGGTATGAGCTTCTCTAAATATCCCAATGGTTGAGTTCAGTCTGAAAGCAAACATTTCAAAGGCTCTGGCAGAAGCAGTTTGGAGAGAGGTTTTCAAGCCATCAGGCCAGCAGATGATGTTTACTTCTTGTGACATAATAGTCAAGTCAAATTCTATTTCACAGCAGTTACTTTCATGTCCTGAGAATAGAAAAATCCCTTCAGATGACCAAAACAACCCTGCGCAACCCTAAATCCTATTAAATAAATCTGTGGCTTTGCCTGTTTTGTGGAAAACAGTGCTTCATTTTTCCTGTCAGGACAGGCCCTTTAACTTCTGAGATGTTTCTTGAATGAGCAGAAGGTGTGTGCGTGCATATTTTTTAAAACAGATTGTTATGGTCAGGTTCAAATGTGTGCCACTGAGTGCAATCAGACAATCTATAGGGCCAGTGCTCTCCTGCAAAATTCTTGGCAGAGTACAAAGACTGGTAGAAACAAAAAGTAATGTGTGACTTGTACAAAAGATTTTATACCTCCCAAAGAAAGGCCTTTTGTTCCCTGGATTGCATCAACCATTTTCCTTGTCCTGACCAGGAGATGAGGAAACTGAGGCCAGGCAGATTTGTAGTTCAGTAGTGGGGACAGAGGATAAGTGGTCTTTGGATTTGGAGTCCTTGCAGTTAAATTTTTGCTTTACTAGGTGTCACCCTGGGAAAATCACTGAACTTCTAGAATTTGCTTTAACTGATCATAAAATATGGCAAATACAGACTCAAAAGGTTATATACTGTATGATTCCAACTATATGACATCCTAGAAAAGGCAAAACTATAGGAATGCAGAATGCATCAGTGTGTGCCAGGGGCTGGGGCTGGAGGGATGGTTTGACTAGCCTCAGCATGAGGGAAGATTTTGGGGTAGCAGAACTGTTCTGTGTGTTCACTACGGTGGTCATACAACTTGATGTCTTGTGAAAATTCGTACAATCAAGTGTACAGCAAAAACAATGAATTTTACTAAATATAAGTTTAAGAATATGTATATGGTTAAAAAAAAAAAAGAAAAAACCCCAAAACCTACTGGGATAATAATAAGCCCTCTCTAATAGCGTTGCTGTGGCATTTGAGATTACACAGTAAACAGTGGAGTCATAACTAAAACCTGCTTCTTTATATTTCTGGCCTGATATTTCCAGGTCTGCAGCTGCTGACTAGCAGTATAGGAAATGGAACCAACCAAATTTAACTTCAACTCTTAAAACTGGCACAAAGGAAATAGGAAAAAATCTAGGTCTCTAAACGGGACACTGATGTGACAGATGAAGAGAGGCAGAAGCAAGGAATTGGGGGCCCGATCTGGGTATGTCTCTGCACTGTGAACTCACGATGAGAGAACTCGCAAACCATTTCTTTGTCCTCACTGCCTACCCACTTTATCTTCCTCTGTGGCCCACCTTTCCTGCCCTATTGACTTTAAACTTTCTCACCAAGTCTCACACAGATCTAGTTGTTTCTTGGTTATTTGTTTCAGGCATCCTGCCAGCTGGCTTGATTTGCCTTCGGCTACAGAAAACAAATCTCTCCCGTATTCCTCACGTGTTACCAGGCTAACAAATAAAGTACTGTCTAAGTTTTACACTGATTCCTGCAAACGCCCAGGCCTTCTCCACATGGAATGCTTTCTGCAGACTAGGGTTTAAAAAGATGAAATATAACTGACTGGCAGCAGTGTGGTCCTCAGAGTGGGCAAAGGGTATTTTTAGCTGCTAGGTTTTCATTAACCACACAGGCCTCTGTTGGCTGTTGCTCTTGGTTTTTTGTGTCTTGCTGGGGAGAGCTGGGATGCTTCATGAATGCAAAGCGTGTGGCTTTGAAATATAATTAAAACTGTCTGAAGGGTCCCAGCTCTGGTTCTCAGGCATTTCAGTTAGGTTTTCATTTTTAGGATGCTCTGAGTTTTAGTTGCTTTTGTAATAGACTTGTGGAGAGAATTGGTTTCCCTTCTTCTCCAAGAACTGAGTTTTCCTCTGCCATTCCTAGGAAATTGGTTCTGAGCTGCTTTGTAGTCCCCTACTTCCCCTCCTTTAAGGAGGTGATTATCTAAGCACAGACTGTAGAGTTTTAATGTTTAAGATGCCTGTGCAAGGGAGTTGGGAATTTAGACTTGTTCTTGAAACTCAGAGGTAACTGGGTTATGAAAGCTTCTCTTTAGAAGCCGTGCCATGTAGCAAATTCCCTACCACCAACGGTATTCAAGAAGAGGCTAGATGGCCACTTGCTGAGGATACTTGACAGAAGCTGTATGCATACACAGAGGGGTTGATGCTTTCAAAGTTCCCCCAAGCTCAAGAGTCTGTGTTTCTACAGGATGTCTTAACTTGGAGAGTAAGATGTCAATACAAGAAGGCTGTGGAAAGTACTCAACACACCACTGGGCTGGCTATCTCCTGTCTGTTCATCTTACATCTCACCCTTCCCAGCTCTTCCCGGTCCTGGGAGGCTGATACATAGGGGTTACACCAACAGGCTCCTGTACCTTCTGCTTTCTGGACCAGCTTAGCCACTGGCAAACCCAGGAAGGTATCAGAGGGAGGACAGAGAACGAGGTCAGAGGTTTTATTCCCTCAGCTCTTATCAGTCAGCAGCTGCTGTCAAGTCCATTCCAATTCACGGCGGCTACAGAGGAGAACCGAGAGTTCTAAAGGATTTTTAACAGTTGATTTTTCAGAAGCGGATTGCCAGACATTTCTTTCAAGGTGCCTCTGGGTCAACTCAACCCTTCTACCTTTCAGTGCGTAGCTGAGCGAGTGCACTGTTGGCACTCCCGAGGGACTCACCCCCAGATCTACCACAACTGCTTCGACACAAGCTGAGTGTGTTCTTGGCCAGAGGTGAAGCACTGAGGCCAGTCAGGAAGGCCTTCCCACATAATTAATACTCTCTCTTTCTCATTCCACTTCCCCCCATGTCCTTGCAGGCCTAGGGTTAGAAATGTCCCATGTCACTAAACCTGAGCCCTGAGGTACTGTTCCTCCTCCTGCAGTGTCGTTATACCCTGCTCACATCTTTGTAAATGGTTCTTTATCAAACTCTCTTTACATTATTACACATGAGTGGGCCATCCTTTTCTTGGCAAATACCCTGACTGATACAAATGTGAAACCCCTACTCTGTGCAGTGGAGAAGACGACGTAGTTCTCGTCTTCATGCGCTTTCTGGGGTAGTTATGGAGACAAAATGAAGACCTCGGGCGAAAAGCGGATCGTTCTGTTGTGGCGGCTGTTGACTACATGGGCTCTTGTAACCCTAGGAGACAGGAATTGTGCCTAGAGCTAACAAGACCAAATTCAGCTAAAAATAAAACAAAACAACTTTTATATGAATTCAATCAAACAAATGTCTTATTTTTTGGCTCCCTGACAAACCAGATTAACTGAATGTTTCTAGTTTCTGGACTAGTTGTTTTGGTGTGGTGTTCAGACGTGGCTTCTGATGGGATTTGTATAATGACAAGGTTAACTCGAGGGAAACAGCTCTCAAAGGGGGCCAGTCGTTTCTAGCAACCGCCGGGTGATGGGGGAGGTCAGGATCATGACACACACGTTGGCACTGGATCCCAGGACAAGGTAAGGGTATTGCACTGTGGGAGCCTCACAGCTGTCTTATCATGAGGTGGAATGAGGCTGAAAACCAGGAATTCCTTGAGGGAAGAGGGAAGCAGCTGCAGAACCACCAATCAGAACAAAAACTCAATGTCCCTTCAGGAGGGAGGGCAACAGGGAAGGAAAATGTATTCGTGTATTCACGAATACACAACTGATGATGCACATGTAGCTTCACACCTAGATCCCACTTTAAAAAACTGGGCAAAGTGCTTTGCACATAGTCGAGGCTCCCAAAAACATATATGACAATTTCATATTACTATCAAATTCTCTGGAAACCCTGGTGCATGGTGGTTAAGTGCTAGGTCTGCTAACTTGAAGGCTGGCTGTTCCAACTTGCCAGGAGCTCCTTGGAAGCTCTGTGGCACAGTCCTACTCTGTCCTAGAGGGTTGCTATGAGTTGCAATTGGCTTGACAACACTGGGTTTGTTTTTTTTGTGGGGGTGGGGATCAAATTTTCTCAGTTTACTTTTTGACTAATATCTCAGTCAAGTCAGGGGTTGTATCATACTTGTTTATTTATCTTCAGGTCTTAATATAGTATTTTACACACAACCAACCAGTTGCTGTTGAGTTGAGTCCATCTCCTGGGGATCCCACGTATGTCGGAGGAAAACTGGCTCCACTGGACTTTCAATGACTGGCTTTTTTTTTTTCTTTCTAGAAATATGTCACTGGATCTTTCTTCTGAGGTGCTTTGGGGTGAATTCAAACCATCAACCTTTTGGTTAGCAGTGAGTGTATTAACTGTTTGCACTATCGAGAACTCCATGTGACACCAAGAAGGTATTTAACAAATTATTGTGGGTTGAAGGTAGAGATGATATGTCTTCCTACACCTGTGAGGTTGGTCACTAGTCAAACAACACAACTGTTACTCTCTCCCCCTGCTCGTATCACACCAGAGTATTTTTTTCTCTCCGAGGTTTAAAAGTTCTAATTGCTGCAGTAAGTGAGAATCTTAGGGGCGATCACTAGGTGTAAATTAAATGTACAGTAAAGAACCTAGAAAATATCATTAACTTAACCGAAAGGCATACTGTACTTCTGTTGTCATTGTTACCACACAGTGTGATTTTTGTAGTAGTGAGATATATGGATTAGTCTAGAATGGTGCCAGGGACTCTCAATAAGCTTTGTTGAATGAATGATGGGTCACTTTATGATACAAATCTGAGCTCCTAATTATACAACTCTTCAGTACACAGTTCTTTTAACATATGGACACTCAGCCATTTTTACCCGAAGACAGTGTATGGATAAGTTGGAATGTCTAACTTCAGTCACATACCATGTTTGTGACCAATCTTCTCCAATGAAAAATGTAATTCTGGCTTTGAGCTGAATCAACAGGCAACTCTAATCCTATTCCTTAGAGCAGATTTTTTCCTAGGCTCCCAGGGTTTTTCTGATCTGTTCTGGGGCTATCCTAGTCCATCAGAAATATTATATAATGTAGAACTCAGAAGGTAAGTGGTATTGTCACTTTTTTTCTTCAGATTCCACGTGGCTCTGAAGTCAGAGAATGACCATTTATCCACCAGACTCAATTAACTCTGCCTGGGCATACAGTGGAGCCCTGGTGCCACAGGGGTTAAGAACTCAGGCTATTAACCAAAATAAAAAGATTGGCAGTTCAGATTCTCTTGCCCCTCCTTTGAAACTACTGGGCAGTTCAAATCTGTCCTATGAAGTCATTGTGAGTTAGAGCTAACTTGATGGCGATGGGTTTTTTGAGGGTCTGGACACACAGGTGAAATAAATTTCCCATCCTCACTTGCAGGTATGTTTAACCACGTGACTGAGTTTTGGGCAATATTATGTAGGCGGAAGTGATGTCACCTCTTTTCCTCTGTCTGCCTGCTATACTGGAGACTGGAGACCCTGGTAGAGATTATAGGGGACAGTGGGTTCAGAAGACACAAAGAGCCTGAGTTTCTGATGCTGTCCCCTGGTCAATCTTTATATTATTGAAAAATAAAATGACTGAATCAAGCCACTGAAATGTTCAGGTTTATCTGTAATGACAGGTTGTTAGTTACAGTTTCTATGTAAACTTGTCCTCTACCCTGTAAATATTCTCTGAGTTTTGTAGACCAAGAGGCTTTGGGGGCAGCAACCTTTCTCAAGCCACAACAAAGAAATCTTACTTGCCTTACGTCTGCCTAACTGTAAAGGGCTCCTCAGCATTCACCTCCAAGGAAAGGAACTGTGAAAGGGTTTGCATTTCCACAGTGTCATCGTTGTTTGGTGCTGTTGAGTAGGTTTTGATTCATAGTGACTGTGTTACAACAGAATGAAACACTGCCCTGTCCTGAGCTATCCTCAGAATCCTGTTATGCTTCACCCCATTGTTGCATCCACTGCGTCAATACGTCTCATTGAAGCTCCTCCTCTTTTTTGCTGACTCTAATTTACCAAACATAATATCCTTCTCTAGGGACTGTTCCACCTCCTGATAACATATCCAAAGCATATAAGATGAATTCTCACCATTTTCACTTGAAGGAACATTCCGGTTGTACTTCTTCCAAGACAGATTCGTTCCATCTTTAGGCAGTCCATGGTGTATTTGGAAACTCTGGTGGTGTAGGAGTTAAGAGCTATGGCTACCAACCAAAAGGTCTGCAGTTCGAATCCATCAGGTGGAAACCCTATAGGGCAGTTCTACTCTGTCTTGACGGGTTGCTATGTGCAAGAATCACATCAAAAGCAATTCAATATTCTTCACCAACACCATAATTTGAAGGTGTTAATTCTTCTTTGCATTTCATCATTCATTGTCCAGCTTTTTCATGTATTTGAGGAGACTGAAAACACTATGGCTTGGTTCAGGTGCAACTTGGTCCTTAGAGTGCCATCTTTGATTTTAGACACTTCAAAAATGTCTTTTGTGGCAGATTGGACTCATGCAATGTGTTGTCTGATTTCTGGACTGCTGCTTTCGTGTGTGTTGATTGTGAATCCAGGTAAAATGAAATCCTTGATAACCTCAATCTTTTCTTCATTTATAATGATGCTGTTTATTTGTCCATTTGTGAAGATTTTTGTTTTCTTTATCCTGAAAGCTATGCTCTTTGATCTTTATCAGTTAGTGCTTTAAGCCCACTTCACTTTTAGCAAGCAGACTTGTGTCATCTGCATAATAGGTTGTTATTGAGTCTTCCTCCTATCCTGATGCCCTATTTTTCTTCATATGGTCCAGTTTCTCAGATCACTTGATCAGTGTACAGACTGAATAATTATGGTGAAGTGACAGGACCCTGACATACACCATTCTGGACTTTAAACCATACAGTATCCCCTTGTTCTGTTTGAGAGACTGCTTCTAAACTGATGTACAAGTTCCTCATGAGCACAGGTAAGTGTTCTGATGTTCCCATTCTTTGCAATGTTTTTCCATCATCTGTTATGACTCGCGCAGTCAAATACCTTTGCATAGTCAATGACACACAGGTCAACAGCAGGTCCTGAAAATGACTACATGGGAAAATAATACAATTTAAAGTTGCAGTTCACTGGCACTTCACTGCAAATGAATCCGCGTGTAAACTTTTCCGTGACAGAAGCACCTGCTGGGGTGATGTAGCGAGCCTTTTTGGCACCAAGAGATAACACCTGGTTCCAGCCCTACATGGATGGAATTCTGCCCCTGGAAGGATATGTTCAAGTTCTAACCCTTGGTGCCTGTCAATGTGAATTTCATCTGTAATAACCCTGTTTCCCTATTTGGGTAGTTACAGATATAATTAATTAAAAGGACAGTCAAAGATAATCAGCAATGTGATCAGGGTGTGATGAATTTTGACCTGGAAATTAGTTAAGATGAGGTAATTACAGCGATTCCTAATTTCTTTATAAGAAGAGAAGACAGAGAAACACAGTAACTCTAACATCATGTGACGATGGAGACAGAGATCCAAGTTAGGCTGCTACAATGCCACAGAATGCACACTGGTGCTACCACAAGCTTGAGGAAGCAAGGAAGGATCTTCCTCCAAAACCTTTGGAAAGAGCATGGATCTGCTGACACCTTGATTTTGAGCTTCTGGCCTCCAGAACTGTGTGAGAACAGATTTCTGTTGGTTTAAGCCACCCGCCTTGTGGTAATTTGTAATAACAGTCCTAGGAAACTATTATATAGAGCCCTTGTGGTTCTGTTGTAATGACCTGTGTGAAGCTTGGGCTTTTCGCTTGCCATCTCTTAGCTTCACCAGCCACTGAAAGAGTCAATGATGATAAAATATTTTAAAGTATGTTTGGGTTCTCTGTAAACTATAACCAAAAATAAATAAATAAAAATTTAAAAAACTCATTGTCATTGAGTCGATTTGAACTCCTGGAGACCTTATAGGACAGAATAGAACTGCTCAGTAGGGTTTCCAAGGATCACTTGGTGGATTTGAACTGTTAAGCTTTTGGTTAGCAGCTGTAGCTCTTGACCACTTTGACACCGTGGTGTCTATACACTATAAAGGGTTATGTAATTCAGATTAAAAAATGTTGATTAGGCTATACCATTTGTGATAGCCCCTAAGAAGATAAAGTACCTAGGAATTAATCTAACCAGAGAAACAACAGACCTTTACAAAGAGAACTACAAGCCCTTACTACAAGAAACTAAGAGAGACTTAGATAAATGGAAAAACCTACCCTGCTCATGGATAGGAAGACTTAACATTGTGAAAATGTCTATTTTACCGAAAGCAATTTGTTTATATAATGTAATCACAGTACAAGTTCCAGCATCATTTTTTAATGAGATGGAGAAACAAATCACCAATTTTGCTTGGAAAGGGAAAAAGCCCTGGATAAGTAAGGTACTACTAAAGAAGAAGAACACACTGGGGGGCCTCTCATTACCCGACCTTAGAACATACTACACTGCCACAGTGCTCAAAACAGCCTGGTACTGGTACAAGAACAGACAGACTGATCAATGGAACAGAACTGAGACCCCAGAGATGACACCATCTGCCTATGAACAGTTGATATTCGACAAAGGCCCTAAGACATTAAACTGGGGTAAAAACAGCATCTTCAACAAATGGTGCTGGCAAAATTGGTTATCCATCTACAATAAACTGAATCAAGATCCATATCTTACACCTTATACAAAAACCAACGCCAACTGGATAAAAGACCTAAATATCAAACCTAAAACGATAAAGCTCATCCAAAAAAAGGTAGGAACAACAATGGAAGTTTTAATACACAATGAGGACAGACTCCAAAATCTGTCAAAGAAACCTCAATCAACAGAAGAGAAAGTAGATAAATGGGAACTATTAAGAATCAAACACTTTTGCTCATCCAAAGACTTTATTAATAGAATTAAAAGAACACCCACAGAGTGGGAAAAAATATTTGGCAACTCTATGTCAGACCGACGCCTGATCTCCATAATCTATAAGATACTACAAAATATCAATAAGAAGAAGATAAACCATCCGATTAAGCGATGGGCAAAGGAGAGGGACAGATACTTCACTAAAGAGGAGATCCACGCAGCCAAAAAACACATGCGGACATGTTCACGATCTTAGCTATTAAAGAAATTCAAATCAAGACAACAATGAGATACCATCTCACCCCAACAAGATTGGCCATGATCCAGAAAACACAAAACAACAAATGCTGGAGAGGCTGTGGAGAAAGTGGAACCCTCCTACACTGTTGGTGGGGTTGCAAAATGGTCCAGCCTCTTTGGAAGGCAATCTGGCGCTTCCTTAAAAAAATGGATATTGATATACCATTTGACCCAGTAATTCCACTACTTGGAATATATCCTACAGAATCAAGGCCTTTCACACCAACAGACACATGCACCAGAATGTTTATCGCGGCACAGTCCACAATAGCAAAAAGGTGGAATCAATCCAGATGCCCAACAATAGAAGAATGGATAGGTAAACTGTGGTACATATACTCAATGGAGCACTACGCAATGATAAAGAATAACGATGATTCCAGGAAACATCTCCTAACCTGGTTTCAACTGGAAGACATTATGTTGAGTGAGGGTAGTCAGCGACAAAGGGACAAATACTGTATGAGACCTCTACGATAAGATCTCAAAAACAGACTTGTGTATAGAAGAAAAGACTCTTTGACAGCTGCAAGGAAGGGGAGGGAGGGAGGGAGGGTGATGGAGGGAGGGTTTAGTTTAGGTAGTTACTAGAAATCTAGTTGGGAGAAAGTGGTGACAGAACACACTAGGAACAAGAACAATATTAAGTGGACTTCAGCATAACTTGAGTACTCCTTCCATCTTAACTCAATACTGCAAGGATAGAGTAGCTGGGGCGGGGGACAGGGGACCATGCTCTTAGGTGAATTCCAGGCCAATTGGCACAACTAGCATTTTGCTAAGAGAGCTCTCTGCACCCCACATTGGTGAGTGGCACCTGGGGTCTTAAAAGCTGACAAGCTGCCATCCGAGGACACAGCAAATGGTCCCAACTCAGCAGGAACGGATACTCACCGAGGGCCAAAATGGCATGCGGTAAAGACAACCGAGAAGACAGAGAGACCCACAAGAGTGGGTGCCTACATCGACCTGGGACCGGAAGAACCGGATGGTGTCCGGCCACCACCAGTAATAGCCATGACGGAGCTCACAGAGAGGAGCCTCACTGGCAACACAAGAATAAAAAGAGGTGCATCATGAGATCTCTACTAAAAGACCTCAATTGATGGTCCAGCGGTTTTGGGGTTCCTCTGAGAGCATGGCCCAAGGCCCTGATGCTGCCCGTTCCCATAAATTATAACAAAGCTCCACTCTTTGGACAGGAATGGAATGGGATTGGCAATGCAGAGTAACCATATGTTGGAAGCACTTTATGGTTCTATACATCTATAGGATATCATCTTGCTGACCTCTGGCTGGAGGAAGGGGAGTGGACGGAGAGGAGGGGAAAGGAGACTGTTGGGAGGGTGAGACATGTATGGAGCAGAGAGGAATGATGTGCAGTCACCGGACAGGGAGAGCAGTGGAAGCTGCATATAGGGGGGCATGTAAATTTACATGTGAATGTACATTTTCACTCAGTTATGTTAGATAAAAATAAAAAAAAAATGTTGATTAGGGATAGTTGTTAGGGGATTGACCAGCTCTGACTTCTAGGATCTTTTGGTTTACTGGAGGAAATATCGTATTTTCTCTGTAAATAATGCACCCCCACACATAATACATGGCATAGCTCACTTATGAAAATAGCAAGGGGATTTTGCAATTGGCAAAACATTAATGTGTGTGTTATTTGCATAAAATATAAATATAAATTGCATAAATATAGATAGTTAATAACAAACTATAACCACTAAAGCCATTACCGATTGCTGTTGAGTTGATTCTAACTCATAGTGACCATTATTGGTTAAAAAGTGGCAGATAAAACTATTAGCAATGTGATCTGGCTGTATAAAAGAAATGATTAATTTTGGCTCTAGAAACAAGAAAACTTTAATAGTGCTCCCAGTGTTCCTAAGAAAAAAGACAAATTTTTTTGATATAACTTACAGTGTCATGTATGTCATGTATGTTTCCTTAGGCTGCTTTGATTTTAAAGCATGTTATACTGTCTCCTCTAAGTCTTTGTAGACATGGTTGTGCAGTGGCTAAGAGCTATGGTGTACGAGGGCTGCTAACCAAAAGGAAAGCAGCTGGAATCCACCAGCTGTTCACTGGAAACTCTATGGAACAGTCCTACTCACCTTATAGTGTTACTATGAATCAACTTGATGGCAATGAGTTTGGTTTAGGTTTTTTTGATCATGGAATAAAGTACATGTATCTTTCATCATTTAGCTTATGAGTTGCCTCCTGAAGGAAGCCTTCCTGGATTCCTTCAGCCTAGGTTAGATATACTTTATGTCAGTTAGCATGCTGCTTGATACGGTCACTGTGAGTCGGAATCAACTTGACGGCGCTGGGTTTGGTTTGATTTTTTTGAACAGCTACTAACTAAATGGTATTGTCACATAACAAGAAATCTGAAGACATATAAGATTTCCAGGATTAGTTCTACGATAATACTGTTAAGACTCTGATTCAGCACTCCACAGTTTTCTTGGCTTTTGCTTCATGATCAAAATAAGGACACTGTGGCTTCAAGTCACGTCCCCTTACAAAGCCACCAAGAGCAGGGAGGGTAAAAGATACTCTGTAAACACTTTTCTCTGTTTATTGTCAAGGAAAATCTTTCAAAGATTTTCCTTTGCATTTCTCTGGAGAGAAGAAGTCATATGTTCAAGCCCTAGCTCAAATGTGGCTGAAAAGTGAGCATTTGGTGTTTCCAGGAGCAGAGTTTCTGTAAGCACTAAAGACACAGAGAGGACATGGGTGGCTGTTGGGTAGGTTAATAATATTCACAGTCCCTACTCTGCCTCATGGCTTACCATACATGGATTATATGTTCTTGTTTGCTTGACTGTATCCAGTAGCTCATAAACTTCGTCAGTGAAGAACAACTGTACAGGATAAATGAAGAAGGAACATAGTATTCTGATAACAAATTGAAATCACTGTAGTCTGTGTTTTTCACAGATCTTCACTGGCGAGTGACCTCTCATGAAACCCTAACAAGTTAAGACCAAAATCTTGAAGGCTACCAGTTAAGAATGAAACAAGACAAAGCACAGTTTCCAAGTTCCAGCTGGGCTGTAAAACAAGGTGCTGATAGTGAAAACAGACAACCTGAGGGGTGATAGAACCACAGAGGCCTGACCTGGCAGGGACCAAACAGAAATATGTATTGTTTGGAATTCTTGTGGCAGTAAGAAACAGAAGGCCCACGTTAGTTCACACAGTATGGAACACTTACTCTGTCAATAGCAAAGAGTCGCAAGGAAAGTCAGGTCTACCGTAAATTCTTCTGTGTCATCCATCACTTAGTTTTCCCCAAGGTTACAAAACGCACCATAGTTCCAAGTGTTGTATCAAGAGTGTTCACAGAAGGACATGTTTTCTCTTATAACTCTTTTTAAGGGAGGAAATATCTTTTCTAGAAGCCCTCCAGCAGGCATCTGTTCGTGTCTCATTGGCAGAATAGGGTTGGATGTCTACTGGTAAACCGTTGGAATGGCTGTTGGATAATCAACCAATGACATTTGTTACAAATAGCTACTTTGGAATCAAGCAAATTCCAATTGTGGAAAGAATAGATCTTCCAAGGCTGAATCTCAGACTAAACGATATTGCAGAAGCCCTGCCAAGGAAAAAGAGTGAAAGTCAGCATGTTTGTCAACTAGGTTCTTGGGCTCATTCTCATAGAGATCTTTACCTCTACCTTAGACTTGCTGGGGTGTTTATATGCAGTAATAGTTTGTATTCACACAATTGGGTTACTTCTTTGAGGAGAGGCCTACTCAGTCATTTTTAAACACCAGAAATCATGTACCCTAAACTACTTCAGGAAAGTAAGACATTCTTCTTGTTTAGACATGGACCTTGGACTCCTACTTTTTCGATATCTGAATAGAATCTTCATTTCCATCTCATCTCTTAGCAGAAAGTTGCTTGTTCCAGATTTGAAACTTGCTTTGCTTGATTCCAAATCATGAGGCAGTACCTGCCTTTAAATTTTTTAATTCAAGATACTTTTTTCCCCATTGGATGGGAGCAAAGCAGTTTCAGAATGCATCTTGTCCAGCTGGTCTAGAAAGACTAATTAGAACTGTTTACCCTGGATTACTCAAAGCATAGTAATTTCAGGCCACAGAAAATACTTTCAGGCCAGAATCTTTCCAGTGGACACTGAATTACTCTGCTTTCTCACTGGGTAGAGTCCTTTCTATTAGACGCGTTGAGGCCCTAAGTCCGGTGCAGGAAACCCTAGTGGCACAGTACTTAAGAGCTATGGCTGCTGACCAAAAGGCTGGCAGTTTAAATCTGCGAGGTACTCCTTGGAAACCTTATAGGGCTGTTCTACGGTGACCTGTGAGGGCTCTGTGAGTCACAACTGGCTGGATGGCAGTGGAGATGGTGTAAGTCAGCGGTCAGCAACCTACAGCTTGAGGGCCAAATCTGGCCTGCTAATTGTTTTGTAAATAAAGTTTTATTGGAACAGAGCCATTGATGTACCTATACATATACATGTACATACACATATACACATTCATACACATTACATATACATACACATTGACTGCTTTTACTGTATAATGGCAGACAAGTAGTTGTAATAGAGACCAGAAAACTCACAAAATTAAAATACTATCTGGCCCTTTACAGAAAAACATTTGCTGACCTCTGATCTAGAGAGAATGAGCAAGTGAAGAGCACTAAGTCTATAAGCAAGGTGGGTGCTTAAACTCACATAAATAAATACTAAAGAAAAGCTGCAGAGGAGGTAGAATGAGTTCAGATGGCTTGAAGCCTGTCACAACGGGTCACGCTGGGCTACAAGAACTCTGCCCAGCGCTGGCTATATATAGGCACCTCACTGGGAGCTGAGCCAGTGCCACTTCTCCCCTGGAAGGAGCATTCTACTTCACAAGTGTTTGTGTTCCCAAATGTGAAACCTGGCGACAGTTTTCTAACTGCTCCAGTAAGGGTGTTTGTGCGATCTGACACCCACATCCATTAGAGCTGCGCCATGGAGCCGCATCTGCCTGTAAAACACAGCCACAGACCTCCTTGGTTTTCCAATAGGAGCTCACAAAAGACCACAACAGAAATCTGTTTATACCATTCTGATTTTTTTCCTGACACAAGGTGGGATTTCAGACAAATCTTAATTACAAACTGTAAGACTTGATTTCTGCCGAAAGTCAAAGCAGACAGACTTAACTGCTTATGATCTTGGCTTCTTATCTTAACTAAAAAATAAAATATAGAATGAAATAAAATCGAATCCGTGGAACACCAAAAACCAAATCTGTTGCTGTCAAGCTGGGTCTGATTCTTAGTAACCTTACAGGACAGGGTAGAACCACCTGACAGTTTCTAGGGAGCACCTGGTGGATTGGATTGTTGGTCTTTTGATTAGCAGCCAAAGTGATTAACTGCTACACCGCCAGGCTTTCCAAAATCATGGAAGATAGTATCTGTTTATTTCAGATACTGTGCTAAGCACTTTAGGGATCTTATCACATTTAATAGTCACAATGGTACTAGGAAGAAGGTACAATCACTGTATTATCTCCATTTTATACATGAGGGAGATGAGTTTTAGCACGCTATTTCTCAAACTTGGAGAGCTTGTTAAAATATAGATTTTTGGTCCTTTCCCCTGAAGATTTGGATTTCATAGGTCTAGCGTGGGGCCTGAGAGCCTTTAGTCCTAAGGAGTTCCCAGGTGGTGCTGATGCTGGAGGCCTGGGTCCATACTTTTGGTAGCCTGGCCTAGTAGTAAATTAACAAACAAGTCTCATAACCATTTGTGTCAGGGCCAGTTCTTAAAGCCTGGTTTGAGCATGAGACTTTTTTTGTTTGTTTGCTTTTGGACTATTTTTTTTCTCTATTCTTTTTCATTTTTTAAATTAAATGTCTTCACTTTTTAGACCAGTTTTAGACTTACAGAGAACTTATGCAGAAAGTACAGTGGGAATGGGAATAAGGGGAGTTCCCATACACTCTTTCTCCACTCCACACAGTTTCCCCTGTTATAAGTATCTTGCACTGGTGTGGTACATTTTTTACAATTGAGGAACCCATATCAATAAATTATTATTAACCAAAGTTTATAGCTTAGGATATGCTCTTTGTGTAGTACAGTTCTATAGTTTTTTGACCAATGCAGAATGTTGCATATCCACCATTATGGTGTCAAACAGAATAGTTTCACAGCCCTAAAAATTCCCTGTGAGCCACCTACTCATCTCTTCTCCAGAACCCTTGGAAATGACTAATTATTACTGTCTCTATAGTTATGGGTCAGAACTGACTGCCCACAACAACAACAACAACAATGTTTTGCCTTTTCTAAAATGTCACATAGTTGGAATCATACAGACTGGCTTCTTTGACTTAGCAATATGTATTTGAGGCTCCTCCAAGTGATACTGCAGCTTGATAGCTCATTTCTTTTTATGGTTAAATACTATTCTATGTGATGTATCATAGTTTGCTTATCTGCTTACCTATTGAAGGACACATGGTTGCTTTCACAATTATGCATAAAAGCTGCTATAAATGTTTATGTGCATCTTTTTGTGTGGACATAAGTTTTTAAACCACTTGGATAAACATCTAGAAATGCCACTGCTGGATCATGGTAGAAGTGTATTTTTCTTTATAAGCGACTGCCAGACGGTCTTCCAAAATGGCTGCACCGTTTTGCATTCCCTCCAGCAATGAATGAGAATTTCTGCTGTTCCACATTCTCACCAGCTTTTGAGGTTGTCAGTATTTTGGATTTTAGCATTTGAATAGATATGTGAGGAGTCCTGGTGGTGCAGAAGTTAAGTACTCAGCAGCTACCCAAAGGTCCATGGTTTAAACCACCAACTACTCTGCAGGAGAAAGATGTGGAAGTCAGCTTCCGTAAAGATTGACAGCCTTATAAACCTGGTGAAGTGGTTCTACTCTGTCCTAGAGGGTTGCTGTGAGTCACAATCAACTTGACAGCACATGACAATGGTCGGTGCACAGAGGTTTCTCACTGTTGCTTTAATTTACAATTTTCTAATAATGTGATACCGAGTATATTTTCACATGGCTATTTGCTGAATGTGTGACTTCTTATCCATTCTTTTAACCATTTTTGATAAACTGCCTCCCATAAGCTTCTAGGCATTAGTGAGCTGAAACGGACTGGTATTGACCATTTTGAATCAGATAGTCTTATGGTCTACTATGTCAGGAAAGACTTGAAGAAAAATGGCAGTACATTCATCATCAAAAAGAACATTTCAAGATCAATCCTAAAGTACAATGCTGTCAGTGGTAGGATAATATCCTTAAGTGTACAAGAAGACCAGTTAGTATGATTATTATTCAAATTTATGCATCAACGACTATGGCCAAATACGAAGAAATGGAAGATTTGTTTTACCAACTTCTATAGCCTGAAATTAATTGACTATGCTATTACGATGCATTGGTAACTATTGGAGACTGAAATGTGAAAGCTGGAAACAAAGAAGAAGGCTCAGTGCTTATGGAAAATATGGTTTGTTGATAGAAACTGCTGGAGATCACATGACAGAATTTTGCAAGACCAACAACTTCTTCGTTGTAAATAGCTTTTTTTACAGTGACTGCATATTTAAACCTCTCCAAATAGAATACACAGGAATCAAATTTACTACATACATGGGAAAAGATGATGGAAAAGCTCAGTAACATCAGTCAAAACAGGCCAGGGGCTGACTGTGCAACAGACCATCAATTGCTCATATGCAAGTTCAAGTCGAAACCAAAGGAAATTAGAATAAGTCCATGAAAACCAAAGTTTGACTTTGAGTATATCTCACCTGAGTTTGGAGATCATCACAAGAATAAATCTAATGCATTGAACGCTAATGAACAAAGGCCAAACGAGTTGTGGAATGACTTCAAAGACATCATACATTAACAAAGCAAGAGATCATAAAGATGAGAAAGAAAGAAAAGACCAACATGAATAATAGAAGAGACTTTGAAACTTGCTCTTGAACATCAGGGAGCTAAAGCAAAAGGAAAAATTGATGAAGTAAAATAGCTGAACAAAAGATTTTGAAGGTGATTTGAGAAGAGAAAGTACTATTATGACTATGTAAAGACCTGGAAATTGAAAAAAAAAAAAAGGAAGAATACACTCTGTATTTCTCAAGCTGAAAGAACTGAAGAAAAACTTGAAGGATCGAGTTGCAATAGCAAAAGATTGCATGGGAAAAATATTAAATGACTCAGGAAGCATCAAAAGAAGATGGAAGGAATACATAGAGTCTCTATACCAAGAAGAAGTAGTTGATATTCAACCATCTCAGAAGGTACAGTCTGAGTAAGAAGCAATGGTACTGAAGGATGAAGTCCAAGCTGTACTGAAGGCACTGGCAAGAAACAAGGCTCTAGGAACTGATGGAATACCAACCGAGATGTTGCAACAAACGGGTGTAGTGCTGCAGATATTCACTCATATATGCCGAGAAATTTGGAAGACAGATACCTGGCCAGCAGACTGGAAGAGGTCTCTATTTATACCTATTCACTAAAATGGTAACTCCACAGAATGTGGAAGCTGTTAAACAATATTGTTAATATCACAGACAAGTAGAATTTTGCTGAAGGTCATTCAAAATGGCTGCAGCAGTGTTATCAACAGACAGTTGCCAAAAAATTCAAGTTGGAGTCAGAAGACGGCATGGAATCATGAATATCATTACTGATGTCAGATCGATATTGCCTGAAAGCAGAGTATACCAGAAAGACATTTACCTGTAATTTTATTGGCATTATTATAGGCATTCAACTGTGCGGGCTGTAACAAATTTTGGAAAACCTTGTGGAGAACAGGAATTTCAGAACACTTGACTGTAATCGTGAGAAGCCTGTCCATACATCAAGAGGCATTCATTAGAACAGGATATTGGGATGCTCCATGGTTTAAAGTCAGGAAAGGTGTGCAGCAGCGTTGTGTCCTTTCACCATTATCTAGGCAATCTGTATGCTGAGCAAACAATTGGAGAAGGGGGACCGCATGCAGAATAAGAAGAGGGCATCGGGACCAGAGGAAGACTTATTAATGATGTTTCAACTATGTTGTCAGGAGGCAGAAGTCCCTGGAAAAGGACACCATGCTTGGTACAGTGTCAGCAAAAAAGAGGAAGATCCTTCATGAGATGGACTGACATAGTGACTGCAACAGTGAGCTTAAGGACAACAACAATGGGGCGATGGCACAGGGCCAGCCATTGTTTCTTTCTGTTGTACACAGTGTTGCTACGAGTTGGGACCAACAAAACGGCACCTTGATCTTGATCTTGATTCTGTTTTGGCTCTATATGCCATACATTTTCTTCTCATGTAGAATGGAAATTGCATGAAGGATTGTTTATTTTTCTTTCTTGGTGTCCTACTGTTGTACTGTGCCTGAGTATACAATAGACAATATCATATAGTAAGCAGAATGTATGGGTAATATGGCGTAGTGTCAAGGACATGAGTTTTGTATTTAAATTTTGGGTTTAACTAGAGGTTTTATTACTTACTATGTGATTCTGCTTAAGTTTCCTAAGCTAAAATCTGTTTTCTTACCAATAGGTAGAACTCCAAATACTCCTATAGCATTGCTGTGAGTTTTAAATGCAAAGAAGTCAGTCACAACTGGAATGTGGAAAAGACCAAAAATGCTAACTAATAATTACCTTAAGCTCTATAGAAATTACTGTTTTAATCTCTGCGGAAATATGCTAATTCATTTTTAGCTGAAGAAACACATGGTATTAGTCAATATATTTCAGCTCTGACTAAACATGTGGTAAACAAGATCCCGCATTCATTAAGCTTTATCTTTTTGCTAGGTTATTTTACTTCTGGTATAAACTCTTTGACATTCATATTAAAGTCTGTCCTCTATGAGGCCTTCCCAGACCACGGTCATAGTCTCCTGTGTTCCTGGATACATCACTGCTTGGGTCGGCTGTGCAGATTAACATATAGTCTTTCCTTTTTTTCCCCTGTCTGTAATCTTACCCCTCTAGCCACAGAACATTTTCTCTGAGGGCAAATAAATCATGTGTGACTTACTTTGTGCCTGCAACATCACTCAGTAAGTAGTGTTGATAGAATTTGTTTTTTTCTTGAGTCTCAGCTTGAATAAATACGATATATTTAAGCTTATTGTTTGAAAAGAAACAAAGTCTAAATCATGACACAAACATGTTAAGTCCTTTTAGATAATCACTAGTCATACTATGCAAAAATAACAATGTGTTCAAACAAGTGCGCATATACAGACTTTCAGCATTATGGCTCTAAATAGGTTAGACAGAGAAGTAATGAGTTTATTTTATGATCCTGCCTAAAGTGACAACAAAATTCGGCACACGCTTGAGACTAGGGATATAAACATTTCTTAATCCAGGTCTTAAAAAGAGCTGTACACAGTCCATGATAGCAAAAAGACGGAATCAACCCAGATGCCCAACAACAGAGGAATGGATAGGTAACCTATGGTATATATACTCAATGGAGTACTATGCAATGATAAAGAATAACGATGATTCCAGGAAACATCTCATAACCTGGTTTCAACTGGAAGACATTATGTTGAGCAAAAGTAGTCAGCGACAAAAGGACAAATACTGTATGAGATCCGTACGATAAGATCTCAAAAACAGACTTATGTATAGAAGAAAAGACTCTTTGATGGCTGCAAGGGAGGGGAGGGAGGGAGGGCGTGGGATGGAGGGTTTAGATTAGTTAGTTGGTAGAAATTTGGTTGGGTAAAATCGGTGATAGCACACATTAGAAACAAGAATAATATTAAGTGGACTTCAGCATAACTTGAATACTCCTTCCATCTTAACCCAATATTGCAAGGACAGAGTAGCTGGGGCAGGGGGCAGGAGACCATGCTTTTAGGTGAAATCGAGGCCAATTGGCACAACTAGCGTTTTGCTAAGAGGGCTCTCTGCAACCCTCACATCGGTGAGTGGTGTCCGGGGTCTCAAAATCTGCCAAGCTGCCATCGGAGGGCACAGCAAATGGTCCCAACTCAGCAGAAACGGATGCTCACTGAGGACCAAAATGACACGCGGTAAAGACAACACAGAAGATAGAGAGACCCACATGAGTGGGTGCCTACATAGACTTGGGACTGGAAGAACTGGATGGTGCCCAGCCACCACCAATGATAGCCACGATGGAGCTCATTAAGTTGAGTCTCACTGGCAATGCAAGAATAAAAGGGAATGCACCCTGAGATAAAAGACCACAAGTGATGGTCCAGCGGCTTCAGGGCTTCCCTGGGAACATGGACCATGGCCCTGATGCTGCCCTTGCCCATAAATCATAATGAAGGTCCACTCTTCGGACATGAATGGATTGGCCTTGGCGATGCAGAGTGACCACATGTTGGATGCACTTTATGGTTCTATGCATCTATTAGATATCACCCTGCTGATCTCTGGCTGGAGGAAGGAGAGTTGGTGGAGAGGAGGGGAAAGGAGACAGTTGGGAGGATGAGACATGTATGCAGCAGAGAGGAATAGTGTGCTGTCACCAGGCAGGGAGAGCAGTGGAAGCTGCATATAGGTGGGCATGTAAATTTATATGGGAATGTACATTTTCACTCAGTCATAATAAAAAAAGGGCTATAACACGAAACTCCCTCTTCTTTAACAAAATTACTACATTTTGATATTAAGCTAGATTCTAATTTTGAATATAATAAAAATGGTCATTAGGAACATGGTCTAAAAAGCACAGTGAATTTCAAAACTATCCGTAAACCAAAAACCAAACCCACTGCCACTGAGTGAATTCCAACTTATCACAATCCTATAGGTCAGAGTTTCCAAGGAGCACCTGGTGGATTTGAACTGCCTGCATTTGGTTAGCAGATGTGGCACTGAACTGCTATACCACCAGGGTTTCCAAACTATCCATAGACATAGTTTTCACTTTTAATCATAATGCATCACTGTATAGTTAAAGAATTTTCAACTAACTTGAAATGCTGATGTTGAGTCAGGAGACTAGAACACCTGGTAGCAATGATTACATGTTCATAGAAGAAAATCAACACTACTCCTGGATTGATGTTGTGTTAGGCTGGGTTCGCTAGAGAAGCAAAATCAGTAAAACATATAAATATATACATATACAGAGATATTTGTATCAAGGAAATGGCTCATGCAGTTGTAAGGCTGGGAAGTACCAAATCTGTGTGTGAGGCTAGATGCTTCTCTTGACTCAGAAAGCAGCATGGGCTTATGAATTCAAGATCAGTGGGCAAGAGAGCAGGTGAGATGCTAGTTCAAGTTCTAAGAAATGGAGGTCGGAAGAGCAGAGGTCAGCTGCAGGATCCAGAGCAAGCAAAAGCCCGTGAGACTTGCCAGAAAGTGTATGTATATTGCATGCAGCCACACCCCTAAGGAAAGTCCCTTTCAACAGATTTCTTGCTCACAGCAGATCTCGTTATGTTGGCGATCATGTTATACTACTGCCAAACTGCATCATAAATACCAGGTCACTGAGAACCATGGCCCACCCAAAATGATACATAAACTTAACCATCACAACCCACATGTGTCTTCTTGGCACCTGTACACATCTCCTTAATCTCTGAATAGAGAAAATTATAGTCATACTTGGACCTAACATGATGCAGCTACACACATACAGCTGAAAATACCCTAGCTTCTTTATATCTTATAAGAAAAAACAAAATTGATGCACATATACAAGGCAGAAATACTCATAACAATTCAATCCTAATTTCTGTAACTGGTCACATGGTCATAACGGTATGTAGAACTACCTTCTTTCACTACCTATTCCATATTCTCTTTGCTATTAGCAAGTACATCATTTGGTTGTGGCTCTTTACCTGGTGGGGTAACCCAAACCTTTATTCCTGAAAAGTCTGGGCCATTAGCAGTCATATATGTGTGCGTACATATATATATATTTGACATACTCCTCTTTGCCTCTATTACATAATATCAATTTAATTTCCTCTTGCTGATCATGAGGCTTGCTGATCAGGATCAATTAGATCAGCCAGTATGGTAGCTCCCTTCTTTGCCTGTTGATCCAGAGGCTTAAGGAGCCTGAAGTGGCCAGGTAGCATTCTTAACTTCTATTTCAGTGGAATCAGGAGCATTCTTCCCTTTGGAATTAAGACTTTAGACCTGCAGAATATAGGCTTGCAGGGGAAAAATTGTGCAAGTGGATCACTAGGGGAAATAGTGAGTAGTGCTACCCCCATTTCCACTCCTTGATTCCTGGGTCCATTAATTCTTGCTATGAGAGAAACAACATTATGTATTGGATATGGGCTGGAGCACATACAGCCTCTTAGAGAACACTGCCCCAGGCCTGCATGGTACTGCCACCTACCTGGTACTATAATTATGCCTTTAGAAGGCCATTCCATCATTGTATCAAGCTGTCCTTATTTGGGGAACATGGTAAGACCAGTGAATTCCATAAGCATGGATTTGCTGCAGTACTTCTTTTGCTGTGAAGTGAGTTCCTTGATCTGAGTCAATGCTGTTGTGGGATTCTGTCATGGATAGAATTGTGTCCCCCTCCCCCCCAAGATATGTGTAGCCATGTGGCTGGACCATGATTCCCAATATTTTATGATTGTCCTCCATTTTGTGATTTTCCTATGCTGTGTGTTAAAAGATTAGGGTGGGCTTATAAATTCCTTCATAGGATCACCTCCCTGCTCCACTGTAAAGGGAGTTTCCCTGGAGTACGGCTTGGATCACCCTTTATCCTTTCATCCTATGGGAGATAAAAGGAAAAGAGAAGCAAGCAAGAAATTGGGAACCTCACAGCATCAAGAAAACAGTACCAGGAGAAAATCAGATCCTTCAGACCTGAGGCCCCTGCACCAAAATGCTCTCTGAACAAAGACTGATGCAACACAAGGACTTTCCTCCAGAGCCGACAAGGGGGAAAGCCTTCCCCTGGAGTGGACATTCTGAATTTGGACTTGTAGCTTACTAGACTGTGTATAAACAAATGTTCCCTCTTTAAAGCCATCCATTCTTGGTACTTTTGTTAGAACAGAGCTAACTGACTAAAACAGATTCCATGATGGTGAATAAGGCATTCTATAAGCCCATGGGTGGAAGTTTTGACAGAAGGATTGCATGCAGCAAAGACAAATCTGTACCTAGAGTAGTTGTCTGGTTCAATAAGAATAAAATACTGCCCTTTCCACAGTGGAAGCAGTCCAGTGTAATGAACCTGTTACCAGCTTGCTGGCTGATCACCTCGATGAATGGTGCTGCACTGGGCTCTCAGCATTGGCTGTAGCCAAGTCTGCCTTCATGAGCAGAAAGCCATGCATAATCTCTATCCCTGCCACCATGGCCACTTTTTTCATGAGCCCATTGGGCAATGATGGAAATGGCTAGGGAAAGAAGATGACTGATTTCTACTGAATGCATCATCCTGTTAAGTTGATTGTTAAAAGCCTTCTCTGCAGATATCACCCTTTCACGAGCATTCGTATGAGACACAAATATCTTCACTTCTTTGGCCCATTTAGAGAATTTTACCCACACGCCTCTTCTCCATACCTCCTTGTTGGCAATTTTGCAGTTGCGTTCCTTCTAAGTTCTTGACCATCCAGCCAAACCCTTGGCTACAATCCATGAATCAGTAAACACTTGCACATCTAGCCATTTTTCCTTCTAAGCAGAGTGAACAATCAGGTGCACTGCTCAAAGTTATGCCCACTAGGAGGATTTCTCTTCACCACTGCCGTTCAGGGAGGTCCCAGACAGAGGATGTAGTGCTGCTGCTGTCCACTTTCAAGTGATGCCTGCATATAGCACACAACACCTGCAAACGAGGTGTGAGTTTTCTCTTCCTCAGTCACGCGGCCACAAGGAACTCCAAATGAGG
Source organism: Heterohyrax brucei (assembly GCA_028571685.1). Lineage (NCBI taxonomy): Eukaryota > Metazoa > Chordata > Mammalia > Hyracoidea > Procaviidae > Heterohyrax > Heterohyrax brucei. The sequence goes on along the minus strand of CM053158.1, from coordinate 58,220,015 downwards.
CTATAGTTGCAGACTGGGAGATCAAAAGTAATGTGGCAGGAGTAGAGATCGTGGGCATTTGGACAACTTCTCAATGCAAATCACTTCTGCTTTCAGGTCCTGCTAGGGCCCAGTCTCATATATATCACTTTCATTTAATGCTTCGCATGTCTAACTCTATGACTCTCTGAGTCAGACAATACTCAGTTCATGATGGGCAGCTTAGGCTGTATAGTGACTTGATGGTCCATGGTTAAGTGTTCAGTCTCTGCGAGGGCCCAGTAACAAAAGGAGAATAATTATCTGTAGAGATAGAAGGGCTTTGCTCCAAACTCCTAGGACTCTGCACTGTGATTCATCAAGGGCCTGTCAAAGACTCTGAGCAGTGTCTGTATCTGCCATGGATACTCCAGGCACCACTGGATCAGCTGGATCACACTACCCAGGTGGCAAAGCCACTGGTATAGCAGCCTGAACCTATTGTAGAGCCTTCTCTTGTTTTGAGGCCCACTTAAAACTACCAGGTTTTTGCATTAGCACATCCAAGTAAGGGGTATGTTACCTCGAAAATCCAAAGAGGTCTGTTATGTGTTGTGCATCCTTTTTAGTCATGGGAGTGGCCAGATACAATAATTATTTTTCACTTTAGAAGGAATATCTTGTCATGCCCCACAGCACTGGACCTCTAGAAATTTCACTGAGGTGACTGAATTTTTGTCAGATTATTTTTCCACTTTCTAACATGCAAATATTTTTATCAACAAATCCAGAATTTCTGACACTTCTTCCTCACTAAGTCTAATTAGCAAACTGTTACCAGTGTTACCTGATTCAATGGCACTTGGCTGGCTTGGTATCAGTGTTATGGACCCAGTGCGATGTCTTGTGGAAGGAAAAGGTGATTAAGGTGCCTGCAGATTAATTATGACACATGGATGGAGAGTTGATAGCTCTGAGGTAGGAACTGAAGGTTTTATTGCTGGCCTTGTCAGCTGAAGGCAAAGTGCTTCTGGTGGTCCTTTGAAACAGGCATGGATAAAAAGGCATTAAGCAGTAAAAAAGCTGCATATCAGGCAGGGAATGTATTAATACGTTCAAGCAGTGAAACAACATCTTGGAACATTAGCTGCAATTAAAGCCATCATCTGGTTAAGTTTTTGAATAGTGTATTGTCTTTCTCCAAGATCCATCTGTTTTCTACATAGGCCAAATAGGCGAGCTAAATGGGGATATGGTAGGAATCACCACCCCTGCTTCCTTGAAGCTCTTAATAGTGGCAGTAATTTCTGTAATTCCTTCAGGAGTACAGGACTGCTTTGGTTCACTGTTTTCTCTGGTCAGAGTAGTTCTAAAAGCTTCCACTTGGCTTTTCCTGCCGTATTATCCCTAACTCCACTTTTCGGGAATTCATTGTGGGGGTTCTGTCAGTTGCTGGCTCTGTCTGTCCCAGTTACACTTTGTGGAACTTGGTAAGTCACTATCAGATGGGTTTGCAGACATACTGAATCTACACGAGCTAAGACTCCATTAGTAACCTGTGCTACATGCACTTGCGCTCTGACTGATGGCCTGCAGTGATATTTTGTGGCTTTTGTAATTAATATCAATACAGAGCCAGTATCCAGTAATCCTTGAAAAGTCTGATTATTTCCTTTTTATCTATGAAGAGTCACTCTCACAAAAGGCTGCAGATCCCCTCCAGGTCAGCTGGGGGAAAGATCAACAATATAAGTTTTTGGTAGTGTACTGGAGTCATTCCTCAAAGGGATCTGACCTATCCTTCATTGAAGGGGTGTGTGAGTTTGTAAGCTGGCCTTGAGAACTGATTGAGAGGCTGTGACTCTGTTTTGGTGATCTTAGTTAGACCACTGTTCAGTTGACCTGGAATTCACCTGCTTGTAGAGATCAAATGAATATTTAGTAGACTTCCTATCTAATTTCACTCTTAGGGACACCATGACTGAAAAACCAATACCATAAGTCCATACTAGTCAGACTATTCTCACTACTGCTTTGATTCTGCTGCCCAGTGTGGTAACCATGCCACCTTGTCTTTGTAAATTGAATGCCACCACTTGGTATTTACCACCATAGGGTCCAATCAGCCCCACTGTAGGTAGGTGTCTTAGTTCAGGTAGCTCATTTCCCACTGTCAGATATGATTTACACAGAATAGCAATCACAAGAGCCTTGAAAGATGCAATGGCTCCCTTCATAAATTTGTTACTCACCACTGTGATATCTACATGTGGGTCTAACCTGATATATTCACTCTAACATGCTAATTTCCCTAAGCCTTTGAGTGCCTTCTACTATCATATTACAAAGCAGGTCTGGTACTTCAGCTTGATTAAGAGTAGGCCTCCACGTAATCCATGCTTTAGTGACTCAACCAAGTAAATTATTAGATCCTTTCCTAACCTCTCAAGCTGACATGTTGAATGAAGAATCTGTGTTTACGGGGCCCATGTTAATAAACTCAGAGTGGTCTGTCTTGCACCATTATCCTGCACACTTAATGGTCATTCTTGCGTATCTTCCACAGATTACTGTTTGTACATTTTAGAAGAGTTAAGCAATTCTTTTGAAGTGTAGTATATCTCCTCCTGTGTCATACTTTGTATTAAACTTTTAGGGCTCTCTAATACTTAAGAGCATTTATAGGTCTAGAATCAAAAATAGATTGTGGGGGTATGTTTTCAGAACATTTGGCATCGTCTTGTAAGACTTTGGAAACCCTGGTGATGTAGAGGTTGAGTGCTATAGCTATTAACCGAAAGGTCAGCAGTTCAAGTCTGCTAGGTGCTCCTTGGAAACTCCATGGGACAGTTCTACTCTGTCTATAGCGTTGCTATGAATCAGAATTGATTCCAAGGCAGCGGGTTTGGTTTTGTAAGACATCTGCCTTAGGCAATTCTCTGGGCAATAAATCAGAGGAATGATCTTCAGACATGACTATGTTAATCTCACAGATGGTGGTTTTACTGGGGAAGGTGGCTTAGAAGATGTAGATGAAGTAATCTCTTCAGATGGGAATGAGAAGGCTGGTTCTACCAGTGAAGTGACTCAATGGAATTTAAGGACTCAGAGTTCCCAGCTCCCTTATTATCTGTCCATATATCTCCATCTCAAGTTTCAGGATCCCATTTCTTCCCAATCAATGCCTTTTCTCTAACTCCAGATACCACTTGAGGCTGAGAAATGAGTTGGCATTGTAATTCAGTCATTTTTGAGATAAAACTCTAGGTTTAGTTTTTAGCAATATCACCTATGTTACCACAAGAAATGAGGCTTTCTTTCAAGGTATAAGTGGAAATTTTGAGGTTGTTTATGTGGTACTTGAGTTTTGTCTTTGACCAATACTTGATCTATTGGTGATGATATTTTGTGTATTTCTGTTGCTATCTCATGCCATGGATCAACAGCGTCTTCTTCACTGCTGGAAGCAGAGTCATCAGCAACTTTAAGACTAGCCAGACTTGAAAAGAAATTTAGAAAACTCATCTCTATGATTTTGTTGCTCTAGAACCTCTCCCAGTACCAAATGTCTTAGGCTGAGTTCTCTAGAGAAGAGAAACCAGCAAAGTGTATAAACATATATATTTACATATATATAAAAACCAAACCTGTCACCAGTGAGTTGATACTGACTTACAATGACCCTATAGCACAAAGTAGAACTGCCACATAGAGTTTCCAAGAAGTGCTTGGTAGATTTGAACTACCAAGCTTTTGGTTAGCAGCTGTAACACTTAACCACTATGCCACCAGATTTATAACAAGCAAATGTCTCACATGATTGTGGGAGCTAGAAAGTCCCAAGTGTATATGTCAGATTGGTTGCTTCTCCTGCTGCAGGTGCTGGTGAACCCAAGATCAGCAAGCAAGATAACATGGCTGTGGCTCACAGGCTGTGAAGACTGATGAATCCCTAGATTGGCAAGCAAGACAGCAGATAAGCTGCTAACTCAAGCCCTAGTCCAGGAGGTTAGACGAATAGGAGCTAGCTGCAAGATCCAGAGCACTCAGAATCCTGTGAGCCTTGCCAGAAAGTCCACCTATATTGGATTCAGGCCACAATCACATGAGAACTCCCTTTCAACTGACTGGCTACTCACAGCTGATTCCACCATGGAGGTAATCATATTATTATACTACTGCCAAACTACATGGAAACTGCTAAACCACTGAGAATCACAGCCCAGCCAAGCTGACACACAATCTTAATGAGCACAGATGTGATGATACTACTCTAATTCAAATCAGGTTCTGCTGACCCATCTTTACCTTTGCCGGTAGTCTCAGGAGGGACAAGTTCCACTTTATAACTGACAATTAAGAAAGTGCTTCTCAAACTTTGATGTACACACAAATCACCTAAGGATTTTGTTAAAATGCAGATTCTAATTTAGTAAGTGTGGGGGCCAGGCCTGCAATTCTACATTTCTAGCATCTCAGGTAGTGTTTCTGGTCTAAAGATCGTACTATGAGCAGCAAAAAGGTAGAAGACAGTGGAATGCTTATCACATTGCTTATTGAGCAGCCAGCTTGGCTGCAACAATGAAATTTATAAATATTTCTAAGGAGAGAGAAGCAAGAACTTTCCATAAATAAAGTCTGGGGAAGTACTTCAGTAGACTTTATGACATGCTTCCTACCAATTGTCTCATTAGAGATATCAGGTGTGCTAGCCCAAAAGATACTCAATCCTTTCTAAACCCACAAAGCAATGACTCCACAGAAATTGATGGTTAGAATGATGGAAAACAAGCACTATTCCAGGCACTGTGCAAGGACTCTGGAGTTAGGCCTGCTTGCAAGGTCTGCTTGCCAGCTCTGCAACTCACTCATTAGCTTTGTGGCTTTGAGAAAGCAGCCTTCTCTAGCTCAGCCTCAGCTTTCACAAATGAAAAGTAGAGATGATACTCACCGGACTGCAGTGAGGACTAAAGAAGATAACACATGTAAAGCATGTTATCCCATACTGGCACATACTAGTCAACAGAGTGTATAACTTTTTTTAAATCCTATGTAATCTATTAGTCTAGAAAGACTGAGTACTTGCTTGGTGAATACTGTGCTGAGGTCTCTTATGAAAAAGAGAGGAAGAAAGCTTAGAGGAGGAGAAGCAGGTCAAGGAGACACAATCACAGTACTCAAATAAAGTCCAAAATATACCTGGAGAGGCAAACACATGTGCATATGGAATGATTTAATATTTCCCCAGCCACCTGCCAAGAGGCATTGCAAATACAGGTATATAGAATATGTAAGGTATTTGAAGAAAGCAAATGTTTAAAATGATATTACTAAAGACAGAAAAACAGAGAGTCAATAGACAATATTTGGAATGATATTAACAAGAGTTGCTATAGTGTGGAAACTGCTTTTTGGAAACATTTGGCAGGGTTAACTTGGGAAGTTGATTTTTTTGCACAGATTTAACACATAACAAAAGGCAAGGTGTGTATGAGTTGCAAGCCTAGTCGGGATTAGGTCACTAAAGATTAAGTCACCACGTTTCTTGTATTATTTCTGATCATGGTATGAATGGGCCTTTTGGATCAGAAGCTACTGTTTGTAAAAAATTCAAAGAAATTTTCTTAAGGTCACAGTAGTCTGAAGACTCTATTTTGATGTGTTTCTCATAAAGGCCATTTTGCAATTCCTCTGTTCGTTAGCTTTGTGTTTCTGTCTATTTTCCTGGTCTCACATATCAACCCACCTGCCTGCGACAGAAAGGCAGACTCAGGGCTGCTGCTGAGGATGGAGATAGGAACCTCTGGGGAATGGGTGCTGAGAAGGTTGTTCTGCCCCCGCGACTGAGCCTGTAGATACACGTAATCATTCTTCCCTGGAGTAGATAACGTGGAAAGGGCCACACTGACTGTTGACTCTCAATTTGAGTCCATCTAATAGGAGACTATTCAGAGCTATTTCAGGTAAGATTTTTAGAGAGCCACTGTTTTACTTTGCTAAGAAAAATGCAATTCATCTTACCAGTAAAGCTGTTGTTTTCACTTCCTCTTCTTTCTCTTCCTGCTTGAGGTCCCGACACCTTCAGCTTTTCTCCTTTCTTTTCCTTCCTTTTTGGGCAATTGCTTACAGATTTACAAACTCAACTAAGCTCATATAACACGACTCACAACTCTAATGTGAGTTGAACCGACAGAGATGACTGAGACATGCTACCTGTACTCGAAGAACCTATGGTCCAAAAGGCAGATACGTAAAATAGGTCATTTCAAAACAATATTATAACCACTAAGTTACAAGCGTATTCAGGGTGCTGTGGAAGCATGGAGGAGGGTGCCTGCTCCATCTCAGAAGTTTGGAAAGATGGTAGTATCTAAATTTAGTTTGGAACAAAGAAAGTTTATAAGTACAAACACCTTTATGGCTCTTATTCAAAGTGCTTTAGTTTTCTCCTTCATAAAATGGTAATAATCATTCCCCTTTTGGCTGTTGTGAGGTTTCTGTATATACATAAATAATTTGAATGATGTTTGGCATATAAAATTTAAATAACTCACCAAAGTCATACACCGAGTAAGTGGTCAGAGCTGGGGTTTGAATCAGGTGGTGTGGCTTCCGAGTCCATCTCTGAATGACAGTGCTGTCTTGCCGGTTGGGAGAGATGGAGAAGGACGTGGTAAGGAGAGAGAAGAGTGCAGCAAAGCCATGGGTAGGTGAAACAACACAGTGCAGGGAACACAGACAATCCTGGCTTATTAGAGTGTAAAGTTCAAGGCGTGGGTGCCAAGGGGCATTAGAAGGGTCTACGATACAGAGGGTCTCATTCCAATGCTAAGGCTCTTGTTATATATCACCTGGACTGTGGGTTTCAAGTAGGGTGTGGAGGAGGTATGTGGTGAAGGGGGAACAGCTTTCCAGTTTGGAGAGGTCGATGTTTTAGTGGCAAGGAGGATGATTCTGCAAGCAGAAAGACTGAAAATAAACAGGACTTGAAACTGCAACAGACCAAATACTAAATAAATACACAGCGCTAAGGGAGTGGCAGTGAGCTGGAGAACAAGGGAAAGATTTGGGGAATATAGGGACTAATCGTCAGAACTTAACAGGAAAGACCAACTGCTAGAAGAACATCCATCATGTTTGGTGGAATAGCGGGTCAGTGAAAACGGAGAAAATCCTCAGTGAGAAGCATTGATACAATAGCCTCAACAACGGGCTCAAACATACCAATAGTCATGAAAATGGAGTGGGATAGGTCACCGTTTTGTTCTCGTATACCTAAGGTCACCATGAGTTGGAGCCAACTTGACAGCAGCTAGTAACAGTGGCTGTGACAGTGGTCTTTAAGGTGGTCTCAAGGACCTCTGCTTCACATTCTTGCCAGTCTTCTATGTTGTACCATCGGTCGTCAGTGCGACCAAAAGCGTATATCAGAAGTGATGATAAGTCACTTTTGAGATTAGTTTACGAGGACTGCCAATTAAGTTCACAAACTCATCCTAGAAAAAGTACTATATAACTCTTCGCTGAATATCTCTATAGTCACCTTTGAAGTACTCACCTTGGGAAGCTATGTAGCCACACCATTGCCTAGTCCACATTTCAAAGGAATTTTGGAACTCTTTTTCTGGAAGGGCCATAAGAACCATTGTTGTATTACCCTTGATGTCCTGAATGTCATCAAAATGTCTTCCTGTCAATGTTTTCTCTATCTTCGGGTAACGAAAAAGGTCACTGAGAGCCATATCAACCAGCTAAAAACTCCCTCACAGACAACTATATAATTAGGTGCACAAACTTGCCACCATGCTACTGTGCGCAATGGCCATTCTAGAAAGAGTTCCAAAATTACTTTGAAAGGTGGGCTAGGCACAGGCATCAGTGCATAGCTTTCCAAGAGAAGTACTTTGAAGGTGATGGTAGTGATAGTCAGCAATGAGGTAAGTAGCACTTACAACAATTAAGTTTTGCGGACCTAATTGTCAGCCCTCATATAAAAGCGTGTGGTTTCTATCTTGAGCTCTTCTTTTGGGTCATTTTCTTTGGGTGGAAGTCAGCTGCCATGCTATGACCTCTCCTAGGACCAGGAGGCAGGGAGCTGAAGCTTCCAGCCAGTTTCTAGAAACATACGTGAGCTTCTAAGTGGATGTTTTAGGCCCATTTCAGCCTTGACATGATGATGCCCCAGCTGAGAAACTAAGTCAGAATCCCCCAGTTAAGTTACTCCTGGATCCCCAATGCTTAGAAATTGTGTAAGATAATAAATGTTTGTTATTTTAATCTGCTAAGTTTGGGAATAAACTGTAATGCAGAAATAAATAACTGATATATTAGCTTTAGTGGTGGTAGTAAGTGGAAGACATCTGTGATGGCATTTAGGCTTGACTGAGTGGTCCAGTTGGAATTCAAGAGTTTTCCTCTTCAGCTGTGTTCCTTATCCTGACTTCTCCATTCTAGTAATAGCACCACTGTTCTCCTACTGACCCAGGCTCAAACTACAGACCAACCAATGCCTGTTACATAACCAATGTCAAGACCTGATGACACTATTTTTAAATGATCTCCATTTCTGTCTCCTGCTTTCCATCATTCCAACTGTCTTGCATGTCCTCGTTGCACTTCATTGCATTTTTAGCTGTAAAACTGACAATGTACCTCTTCTACAATTTTTTTTTTAATCTAAGTAACTTGATGCCACTTTACTTTTCTCTGAGCCTTTTGTGTGACTTTTATATAGGTGACTACTGAGCCCCTGATATATGGTTAGAGTGACTAATTAAAAAAATTAATTTTAATAGCAAATTTAGATAGCACATGTGATGGTTGGTTCTGTATTAAACAGTACAGTCCTAGGCTATAAAATTGGGAAAATAACTTCTCAACTTACTCATCTTATAGGGCTGTGGTGAGGAATAAATGAAATGATGGATGTAAAAGACACTATCATGTCTGAAGAAGTCAGATGACCTGCGTTAGATACCAGCTTTATTGTACGCTATTTTTGTGACCTTTGGCAAGTTTACTTTACCTCCCTGAGCCTCGGTTTTCTCATCTGGGAAATGAGTTTAACAATATCAACCTCGTAACCAGTTCCCGTTAAGTTGAGTCAGACTCATGACAACCCCATATAGGTCAAGGTAAAACTGTGCTCCATAGGGTTTTCAATGGCTGTGATCTTCTGTAAGTTGATTGCCAAGTTTTTCTTCTAGGGTGCCTCTGGGTAGATCCCATCTTCCAATTTTTCAATTAGTAATCAAGTGATGAACTGATTATGTCACCCAGAGATGATAATGGATATAAATTGCTTAGTTGGCACAAAGCAAAAAAAAAAAAAAATTTTAAGAGTGTTCTAGAAAGCACAGAGCTCTGTATAGGGGCTAGATGTGACTATCAGCAGGAAATGAAATGGCATGGCCCGTGACCACTCCCCTAAACTGTGCCTGCTCTCAACAAGACATGACTGTATCATTCTCTTCCTCTTCTGCAGCCCTCTTCTGTAGTCTTACACTATGCATGTCACAAATATCTGATCCTTCAGATGCATCCCTGAAAGAACTCAGATTCAGGAACTAGGTTGGCTCCTCTGGGTGATAAATATGCTGTCCCTGCTTCACGATGGGGTCTGGATGATGTCTGCTCCTAGGTCTTCTTCTGTTTGCCTCTTGACACTGGCTTAGCTTTTCTTGGAAACTTTGCCTTGGAGATGGGCTTTGTCTGGACAAGCAGTGGTTGGTCCAATTGCTGCAGCAGCCAACACTCTCAACTCTTTCAGTGTTGGTGGTTAATCCCCTTTACTGTTTATCCATTCAGAAACCTGCATTTGGAGAGTGTTGCTTGGGGCTTTAAGAGAGAAAAAGCAGATGTTCCCGGGACTGTCATTGCCATGAGCACCAGCCATGCTTGTGGTGTTATTGTTGATATGACCTTGAGATGGCATGAGCTTCAAGTTGTCAAGGACAGCTCACTGACTCTCATTCCTAAAGCTTTCACCAACATTTTATAGCTCCCTGCCAGCCACCAGCTTGGGAAACTTCACATTACTTGAAAGAAGCCTCAGCCCAATGATGGAGCAAGAGAGCTTGTTCTGGACTGAATTTTTTCCTTCTCTCAATATTATTAAAGTCCTGACCCCAGTACATGTAGATGTGATTTTGATTAGAAATACGGCTTTTTCTTTTGCTATGTTAATGAGGTCTTACCAGTGTACAGGGGGTCCTAAATCTAATTACTTCTGAGTTAGCAAAAGGACATAGACACAGAGGCACACACAGGGTGAAGACAGGTGCTGTGAGAGGATCCCTGTACAAAGGAATACCGAGGAGATGAGGAGTATCCATGGCTACCAGTAAGTAAGAAATCAACAGGGCCCAAGACCCTGGCTGGGACTTCTAGTCTCCAGAACTGTGAGAAAATAGATTTTTGTTCTTTAAAGACATCCACTTACAGTAGTTCTGTTATAGTAGTACTTGGGAACTTAAGACAGAGCTGTTCATGATGCCTTAAATAAATCCAGTTCTCATCGCTCCTGTGGTCCTAACTGTACCCGAAGACCATTTTGTAGCTCTGTTCCACAAGTGGAAAACTGAGGCAGAGAAGAACTGGCTCAAAGGCCCTGATGAGTCTTTCAGTCAATGATTGTTAGTATGAAGTGACTAGGTGGGTACAGGCCATTGAAAAGAGAGCCTAGAAGTCAATCATCTGGCATATTATTGTATGTTGACTGGTTTGTTTATTGGCAACTCCTGTCAATAGAATGCAAGTTCCATGAGGGCACGGAATTTATCTATTTTGTTTACCAGATACCATGGTATCCACATAGCAAGGCAGAGACATTCCTTAATAAATATTTGTTGAATAAAAGAACAAAAGATTTCTCTGGCCTTACCGGTGAATCTTTAAACAAAAGATAAACTCAGAAAGCCCTTGATTATAAATCTGGAAAAAAAAAATACTGATCTAGCAAATACATTGACTTAAGGGATGATAGATAGTCACTCATCCATTAATTTGTTTGCTGACTTGCTCACTTTTTTGGTCGCTTAATATTTACTAAACATTTATGCGTTGCAAGGCATTGTGTGGTGTACATCAATAAGACATAGTCTTAAACACATTTGTCTTTGCTCATCCACTGTGTCTGGGCAAAACAGAAGCCTCTCTAATGTGTGAAGGATGAAGGTTTGTTGGTGCTCGAAGGATTTGTTGAAAGATGGGATTAAAACTAGAGATGAAAGTTGAAATAGGCAGTTTACAGCAATGTCCTGAAAACCATCCAAGGGGAAAATGTAAGGTTAGAAGTAAGATATAATCTCACTATGATATTTTTATGGTTGGAATATTTCCTGGACTAAGTCACAGATTTAAAATATGCAACACGAATTCACTCTATTAAAAGGTCAAACTGAATTCTTCTTGCACATGAAAAATATGATGTCATGCTGGCAATATAAGTAGTTTGGGACCTGGGTGAATCAATACAGTAAGTATATTGGTCTAAAGCAGGGGTCAGAGAACTATGAGCTGTGGACAAAGTCTGACCTGCAACATGTTTTCCTGAAGAAAGCTTTATTGGAAGGCAGTCACACTCATGTGTTTATAGTTGATTTATGACTGCTCTTGTGTTACAATGGCAGAGTTGAGCAGTTGCAGCAGAGACTGTAAGGCCCACCAAGCCAAAAAATATTTACCATCTGGATCTTTACAGAAAAAGTTTGCTGATCTTTAAAGGAAAGATGCTCTGATGCCAAACGAGATCCTTTAAAAGAAAGTACTCCTCACAGTGAGCTTCCTACACTGATGTTTATACACCTGCTTTCCCTATCAGTGAAAAAAGGCCAACTGTTCATGTCATTGCATCATCAACCTCAATACGCTATTGTTCCCTGCAACACTTTTCCTAACATGGCCACTGAGTTAATGATCTGAGATAATTTTCCATAAACTAAATTGTTGAACAATCAAAGTATTTTCACTCTAGGCTTTCTACAGCACTGCTCTTTTACTCTATTATGCCAGAGGTACATAAAACAATCATATCAACTCATATTTATCCTGAGGCTTAACTTGGCACACAGCAGTCTTGTAACTGAAGATTTCTTCACCTGTGCTTGTTATGTGGTTACAAGTCTCAAAATGCCCATAAACTTGATTAAACTTGTCCCTCTGTGCCTTCTCATTTTGCATGTGGCTTGCTTATGATTCTGAGTTACATAATTCTTGGTTTCCCAATAAAGCAAGCAGCAGGTGGTATGCCTTTTGTTTGGAGTTACCTCCCCTTGTAAAAATTTGGAGCCAGGTGTCTCTTTTTGACTTCACCCAGATCCAAGCATGCAAACCTCCTAGGTCTTCCTTGAAAATCAGTCCTAGTTTTTACAAATGCAAAGTAAGTATTTTCAAAGAGGAACTAATGCTTTTGGCTAGTTTCTGGTCTTTTACTATAAGGAAGGAACTGAAAAATGGGGTCCTTTCTCACTGTTTTGGAGTTCTGGGGCTACATAGAGCTCTTAAGAAGAAATGAGTGGGTAAAAAAAATCATCGCTGCTGCCTTCAAGAACCAGATTGTTAAAGAATTAGTAGAAAATGGAGAAAGAGCACTACTTTTTTTTTTTAATCATCTCCATCCTTAAATTCCTGGTATAAATATGTCTTGCATATGATGTGGTGGTTAAGAGCTCAGCTGCTAAACGAAAAGTCAGTAGTTTGAGTCCACTAACTGCTCCTTGGAAACCCTATGGGGCAGTTATACTCTGTCCTGTAGGGTCATTATGAGCCTGACTTAACAGTAACAGGTTTTGTCTTGTTTTTTCACTGTTTTGGAGATAAAACCTTTACAGAAAGATAATAATGAAAACTGCAGTTTCCAGATACACATTTAATTGAATCTTTATAACCCAGCAGAATTATCTGTAGCCTTTAATGGATGAGTAAACTGAGGCTCAGAGAATTTCAGTAACTCAACTGAGGATGTACAGCTATTGAGAGGCAGAGGCAGGCTTCCAACTAGTTCTATTCTGTTGTTTTTCTTTCAGGCCAAGAATAGAAATGACTCCAGACCTCTCTGTGATCAGTACTTGGAAAAGCAGTTACTACTCCATAGTCAGAAATTTAAAGGATTCTAACCATAGTAGCTTAGTGCTTAAGTGCTATAGCTGCTAGTCAAAAGGTCAGCAGTTCAAATCTGCCAGGTGCTCCTTGGAAACCCTATAGGACAGTCCTACTCTGTCCTAAAGGGTTGCTATGAGTTGGAATCAACTTGATGACAATGGGTTAGGTTTTGGTATTCTTAGCAGAGGAGTTCCTAAGAAACCACCGTTAAGTTGATTTTGACTCACAGCAATCCTATAGGACAGAGCAGAATTGTTCCATAGTGTTTCCAAGGAGTGTCTGGTGGATTTGAACTGCTGACTTTTTGGTTAGCCAAAGTAGCATTTAACCACTCTAGCAACAGGGTTTCTGAAGGAGTTTCCTGGGTGGTATAAAAAGTTAAACACGCGTGGCTATTAACCAAAAGGTTGGTGGCTGAAGATCACCCAGAGATGCCTTGGAGAAAGACCCTCAAATCTAGTTTGAAAAAAAATCAGCCATTGAAAAATCTGTGGGCCATGGTTAGACAGGACTATAAGATATAAAATGATACCTGAAAAAAGTATGCTTCTTAGCTCAAGTAGCTGCATGAGACTAAATGGGTGCTCCTGTACAGAGGGGAGATGAGACGGCAGAGGGGAGAGGAGCTGGCTCAGCGGACATGGGAAGCACGAGGTGGAAAGGAGGCGTGTGCTGTCACATTGTTGGGAGAGCAACTAGGGCCACCTTACAGTATATGCACAAATTTTTGTATGAGAAACTAGCTTGAAAAATAAACGTCCACTGAAAGCATAATTTTAAAAAGTCTTTTGAAAAGAAATAAGAAAGAAAATGATTGAACACAGGTCTACTCTGATATGGCCATTAGTTGGTACTGAATCTACAGCAATTGATGGTGGCAGTGGAGTCTTAATGAGAGCTGGTTTATAGAATTCTAACCAGCGTGCAGTAAACAATTACTTTTTATGTTACCTCAAATGAAAACTAGGATGAGCAGCATTGGGAAGGTGGTAGTGGGATATGAAAGAGAATGAATACAACTGTATTTTCTCTGGAGAGTAAGGGAAGCAGTCAGTTATCGACGACAGGGTCAGGTGTGGCCAAAGTCAGTTTTAGGACACGAAACACTTCAAAAAGTATAGAAAATATATTCAAAATGTAGATTTTGGGGTCAGTGATAATTGCTCTCAATAATGTAAAGTCTCTCCTGTCCTATCGACTTCTTGCTTTTCCCCTTTTCTTCTCTCATTTCACATGTTCAATGAGTCCGGGCTGAAGGCCAGGCTTATGTGAGATCTTGGAGAGGTAAGCACAAACATGATTATCTTTGCGGCTCTCCAGAACACTAAGTTTAGGGCTTCTGTGTTGAAATCATCCTCCACACTTCCCCATTGCTGGGAATGGAGAATGTAGGGGACACCACTGGCACACAAACCAAGATATTTCGAGGGCCCACACAGCATTGTCAAGAATTTTGTCCCCACTATTTAAAGTTTTGTTCTAAGAATTATCCAGTTGACATCTATTTCTGCCTCCTTATCCTCTTTTTGTTTCCCCTGCTTCTAAACCCACAGCTTCAAGTTCAACTCCTTATGATCAAAAAATGTATAAGATAGGGGAAAAATGGGGAGTAGTTGGCTTAGTACAGACTCCCAAGCAATTCAAAAAGAAGTGAAAGTCCTAAAAATACAATTGCTAGAGTAAGTTAAACCTACACTTTCCCTTCCAAGATTTCAGCCTCATTTAGGGATTGCAAGGAGGTTGGAGTAGGTGCCAGTGATGCTATAAATATCCTGGCTTCTACTAATAGTAAGGAGCCCTCACCAGACATAACCAACCAAACCAAATGCACTGCCATCAGGTTGATTCTGACTCATAGTGATCCTACAGGACACAGGAGAACTGTCCCATAGAATTTCCAAGGACAACTTGGTAGAGTCAAACTGATGGCCTTTTGGTTAGTAGCTGTAGCACTTAACCATTAGGCGCCACCAGGGTTTCCTCGCCAGACGTGGTATCCCTCATGTCAAGTTTCTGTTGCCCTTTTCATAAACATAGGGAACCTTTCTGAATCAAAACCTTGTGCCATCCAACGAAAATTACAAACAGTAATTATGACTACCATTTATTGAGCACCTCCTGAGTATCTGGCATTGCCCTAGGTTCTTTCCAAGCATAATTCATTAAGTATTTATTGAGGGCCTACGATGTGCCAGGCATTGTTCTAGGTGTTAAGGATATACAGCAATGAATGAGTTGCCTTCTTAAAACTTCTGTTCTGATAGAGAAGACAGATAACCAAAGAGCTCATAAACCAACAATAAAGATAGTGTTTATGCAGAGACTTAAGGTCGTGTAATGTGACAGAGAGTAATTGGGTTGTCAAGAAAGGCCTCTTTGAAGAGAAGTTTGAATGAAAGGAAGGTCCACCTCATTGCCGGTAAGTGGAGAATTTAATCCTCATGACAATCCATCACCCTCATCTCACAGAGGAGGAAATGAAACTCAGAGAGGCTTAGGTAACTTCTCTATGTTAAGCCAGGATTCAAATGTCTCTCCAGAGTCCATGAAGCTCCACTGTCTCTGGGGGACAATGATGATGTGGTCTGGTCACAAAAGTGTCACTCTTAAGAAATCACAATGAATGTGGGCTGCAACATTCTCTACAACGTGGGAGGGAAACAGAGAAGACAGGAGACTTGGGAAATGTAATCTTAGAGTTTATTATTTCAGGTGTGACTGGTTTGAGGGAAATACATTTGAAAGTGGAAAATAAGCTGACTTTCTGGTGAGAATCCAAAGAGCTTGTCCTTTTGGAAAGTGGGAGATGGCCAGAGTCCCCATAGACAGGGCTAGGCATCACAGAGTGGCCAGTGATTGAACTTGGCTTTCTATGGGTTTGACACTTTCCACTGGCCTTGCTAGAGGTAACTGCTTTGGGATCCTGAACTCCACATTTAATGTCCATCTCTTTGGTAAGGAATAGTCCTTGAGAATATCGGCTTTTTAGGAGTTTCATGACCTGTATTAAGTCTTGTTAGGCTTGAAGTCTCAAATATTTTAGATTTACATCCTCTGTCCACTTTCATGGATGTGTTTTCTACTTTCTGCAAGTTTGTAATCAGGCATTGTCATGGATTGAATTGTGTCCCCCCAAAAATGTATGTGTTGATTTGAATTGGTTTGGCGTTCCAACATGGTGCCCTTCCTCCCATGTGTTGTGAATCCTGCCTCTGTGATATTGATGATGAAGAATGGTTTGCAGTTGTGTTAGTGAGGCAGGACCCAAGCTATAAGCTTGTGGAATACAAGGGAGAGAAGTGAGCAGAGGAAGTTGGGAACCTCATATCTCTGAGAGAGAAGCACCGAGAGCAGAGCACGTCCTTTGGACCCGAGGTTCCTGTGCCGAGATGGTCTCACTGGATGTGGACTTAGCCTACCGGACTGTGATAAATTCTCCTACTGAATGGACTTACAATTTGTAAATGGATTTGTGGCTTACTGGACTGAGA
Organism: Heterohyrax brucei; assembly: GCA_028571685.1. Taxonomy (NCBI): domain Eukaryota; kingdom Metazoa; phylum Chordata; class Mammalia; order Hyracoidea; family Procaviidae; genus Heterohyrax; species Heterohyrax brucei. The sequence continues at coordinate 58,203,465 of CM053158.1, read as the reverse complement.
CAATAAAAGCTTCTCTACATGAAACCTTCCACTCGTGGTATTTTCTGTCAGAGCAGTACCAGGTGACTAAGACAGGTATCTATGATGAACCTAGACAATCTCCTTGCAGTATGGACTTGTTTTTTAAATTAATCTTTGTATCATCCACGTCTAATTGAGGAGTTAGTATAGAGTGAGTTCTCCCCAAATGCTGAATAAATGAATGAATGAATCCAGTTTCTAGCAGGAATGGGAGCCACATGGCCTTTCAGTGTCCGTATACTCCCTAGGCTGGACTCCACATCTAACTACTGGTCACAGTTCCCAAGTAATGATTTAATTCTGCTTCCCATTAAAACACATGGCAATATCTTCATTTACTGTTTGTGTATTAAAATATATATAGGTAAGAGACTGTCCTTCCTAGAATTCATTTCACACCAAATTTTCATTTTCTGATTTTGTGAACCATTTCACTTTTGGAGTCTGAGGTCTTCTATGACACACTCTAGAGTTCTGCCTCTTTTCCTCACAGAGTCAATTTGCTTCGATGAAAGGGAGATAGTTCTTGTTTACAGAGCAGGTAATCTTCAAGCACTGTAACCCTGAGGTCCTCAACATTTGATCTCTAGGTAACTTATTTCAGAATTACGTGAGTGTGTGTGTGTGTGTGTGTGTGTGTGTAAGTGGGAAGTGGGTAGGGGAGGGGTGGTTGAGAGGTGGGGAATAGGAGCATGTTAAAAACGAAGATTCCTCAACCTTATATCAGCACCATTTAATCTGAGTTTCCAGAGAAGAGGCCAAGAATCTCTATTAAGCACTGTAGGTCCAACTTTGAGAAAGGATATCTTAGACCAGAAGTTCTCAATAGGGGTGGGGGTAGAGTACTGGGATGGTTTCTCCCCCTCACCCAAGGGGACATTTGACAACATCTGGGAGTGTTTTTTGTTCTCTCAAGATGGGAGAAGGCACCATGAGCATCCAGTGAGTAGTGGCCAGGGAAACTGCTCAACATCACGCAAGGCACAGGACAACCCTCTATAACCAAGAATTACCCTATGTAAAATGTCACTAATGCTAAGGCTGGTTAACCTTGTCTGAATCTACTTCCTTTCTCTGGTAGTCCCAGAGAAAACACATCATCTTCTTCACAGCTTCTTTATCTGGTGTTAAAAATCAACTTTATGTGATTCATGTTCCTAGTAGAATACAACTTTCTTCAGGCCAGGACCCCTGCTTGATTTTTTTCCCCCTCCAGCATACAGTTCTTGCTCCATAAATGTTTATGTCATTTCAAACAAAAATACTCTTTGGGATTTACCACAAAACAGTTTTGTGACTGGTAACCATAGCCAGTGTCTATGGGGGAAAGGAAAGCATAGGGCCCTAGGATTTTAGTCTACTAGTATATATCCTCCAGGCTTAATCAAGGGAAACAGCTTCTATATATTTTTTTTAGCATTCACCAAATATTACAGTTGCTTCTGAACATGCCCAGGGTCTCTGTGGGAGAGTCAACCATGTGCACATTAGGACCACCCAAGGAGCTCACCCCCCACCCCCCGCACCCCAGCCCCCATAAGGAACCCAGTTGTCTGTGTCTGCTGCTGTGTCTGACAACCAGTTGGCAACTTTGAGTTACTAACTCAGTCCCTAAGCCACTCTTGAATTCCAGGAAATCAAAATCCAACAAATAACTCCACACAAATCTCCGAGGGAATGAAGCAAGGACACAGTGACTTCCGTGGCTCTAAAAATAGTCAGGTGATTACTTTTGAAGATCTTTTAAGAAGATGCACTTAATGGGACAGGGTAAAGCAGCAGAGGGCTCGTTTGTTTGTTGATAGGAGCTGTCTCCATGTAGTCAGCTGATCAGGGAGTGTTGGAAACCCAATCAATATTTGGGTACATGGAGTTACTATGCTACTGGGCTGATCATAGTTAAAAACAAAAGACTTCTCTTTGTGAGTTTGATCTGACCCCATTTGTTTACTAAGCCAATCATATTAGTTTTCCAGACTTTGATTTTCGGTCCAGTTTTAACACTTAGATTGGCTATTGTGGTAAAAATTCATTCACTATTCTTTTACTTTATGTGCTGGAGAAATCTATCATCACCATCAATTCTTTGAATACTATTTTAAAGATATTCTACCTCCAGCAAGATTCTTGAGAAGAAATACATTACTGATTGGTTGTGAAATTCAACCAGTTTAGCAATTTTCCTCCTCTGGTTAATCACCCATGGAAGGCTTGTTTTGTCCTTTTCTTTCTTGGTGTTTTAATTTTCAGTTTTGGCAATATTTGCTAAAAATGTCTTGGAGTTATGAAAAGTATGAAAATGTGTTTGTTTCAAATAGTTCTGCGTTCTTCATCAGCAGGAGGCCCAACACAGGTGTGAATATTTGTTTATAGTCCAAACACAGCAAAGTAAACAGTCCCATTTTGTACCTTCTTTTTCTCCATACAACTCTTTGAATATTTTCTTTGTGATGGTCAGTGACTTTGTTTAACTTTAAAGGAAAACAATAACCTGAATGGAAAGGAAGGGCCTGGAGACTCTAACTGTTTATACAAGGGACTGAAGTGAGTGACGGCTACACTAAGCTGGGCATAGAGCCTTGATGTTTTGCCAGCTCCTCCAAGGAGTCAAATGTGATAGCCACGACGAACCTGTCAAATGTTGAGAGAAAAACAACTTTTTCATACATAGCCTTTAAGGCTATACGAGCAACCTCTAACCCCAGAACCCCTTCCAGAAATTTCTACTGGGCTTCGAAATCCCTTCAGATATTTCCAGCTGGAGATTCTTTGAATTGCAATTACAGCTCAGCACTTTAATTCCCTCTTCTCTCACCCATCTCAAGGATTAGTTCTGAAATATCATTGGTGATAAGTTACCTTCTTTGTCCAAAGCTCAGATGCCCACTTGAAACTAAATGTCCTTCTGAAAGTGAGATTTTTTAAAATTTTTTGATTGTGACTTAAGTGAAAGTTTACAATCCAATTCAATTTGTCATGCCAAAACTTGCACACACACTGTTAAGTAACTCTAGCTGCTCTTGTGACAGCACACTTCTCCTGTCTATCCTGTATTTTCATGTCCATTCAACCAGCCCCTGCCATCCTCTGCCCTCTCATCTCACCTTTGGAAGGGAGCTCTTCAGTTAGCTCCATTCATCTACTTAAGCCAAGAAGTACACTCTTTGTCAACAACCTTGCATGTCTCATAGTCCAGCCCAACTTTAGTTCAAAGAGTTGGCTTCAGGAATGGTTTCACTTCTGGACTAACAGAGAGTCTGGGTGCCATGTCTTTCCAGGACCCTCCAGGACTTGGGACTACCAAGTCTGGTCTTTTTAACAGAGTGTTAGTTTTGCACACCCATTTTTCTCCTACTACATCAAGGACTGTCTATTGTATATACTGTCAGGGCTGTCATTGTTGGTAGCTGGGCACCATCTACTTCTGGTCTCACACTGCTGTAGTCTCTGATTTATGTGGCCTTTTCCATCTCTTGGACTCATTATTTTCCTTATGTCTTTGACTTCTTTCACTGTCCTCTGCTCCAGGTGGGTTTGGACCAATTAATGCTACTTACGGCTGCTTACTAGATTTGAGGACCCAGATACCACTTAAGTGGTATGCAGAACGTTTTCTTAAAATACTTGTTATGCCAGTTGACCTGGATGTCAACTTTTTTAAAAGAGATATATTTTATTGTGCTTTAAGTAAATGTTTATAACCCAAATCAATTTGCCGTATAAGACCTCAAACACACATTGCTATTTACTAGGAAGAGAAAAATCACAGATTAACTGGAAAAGAAAATTTGAGGTAGAGCTTCTCAACACAGAATATATCCAGCAGAAAAAATTCATGCCTAAAACAATACTATAAATGGGAAGGTGCATCATCCTTTAGCCAATATATCAATTGACTGAGTCCATTTAGAGAAATAGTGAATAGAGAAAACTAAAACCAGCTAAAATCTATGTCAGCTGAGCTCCAACAGCGTAATAGGCAGGGCTTCAAACCAGTTGGAACTGGTTCAGTCTTGGCCAATGAGGAAAAATTGGAACAGACTAGAGTTTTTAAAAACTGGGTAAAGACTGATGAACCACAATACCATAGCTTCCACCAGACTGTGTCCAGTCTGGCATGGATGGTGCCCAGCTACCCATCACCAACTGCGCTGACAGGGATTCTAGTAGAGAGGGTCTTGGACAGAGCTGGAGAAAAATGTAGGAAAAAACTTCTAACTCACAAAAAAAGACCAGACTTACTGGTGTGACAGAGATGGTGAAACCTGGGAATAAGCTCCCAGACGCTGTCTTACTTCAGTAATGAAGTCACTCCTGAGGTTCCCCCTTCAGTCAAAGACTAGACAAGCCCATAAAACAAAATGAGACTTAAGGGGCACGCCAGCCCAATCGTAAGGACTAAAAAGCAGGAGGGCATGAGAAAGCTGATAATAAGGAACCCCCAAGAGAAGAAGTGTTGATACATTGTAGGGTTAGTAACCAATTCCATAAAACAATACATGTACTAACTGTTTAATGAGAAGCTAGTTTGTTCTGCAAGCTTTCATCTAAAGTACAATTAAAAAGAAAAACAGGAGTCAAGATGGCCAATTAAGCCCACGTCTCCTTATGTCCCTCTGGAAACCAAGACCTGAACTGACAATCAAACAGAGCCTTCTGATCACCTAATCAGCCTCAGGACACGGCACAGAGCTGTTAATTGGGACTTCAGACCACTCAGCGAAAAACCTCCTCTCTTTCGCTGACTCCCGCTCCTGGCTAGCCCCGGCTCTCACGGACGGAAGGTAAACGCACCATTTTGACTTTTTTTTCCTCGGTCTCGGCTGGCGGGCGGAGCTGGGTCTTGCGCTGCTGGGGGATAGGCAGGCGAAATTCCCATATTCTGAGAGCCAGGCTCAGGACTCTGTTAATCGAGACACTTTGAGCCTTCCGTTTTGTAGCTGCCTCAGTGGGGTTTGTGTGGAGCTCCGTGGTCAGGGTGCAGGACGCCATGTTGGTACCGAGATTTTAGCGGGACCTGGTTCTTAGCCTGGGAGCCAGCGCCTGCAAACGGGACAGTGCTTCTCTGTCAGAAAAGTAGTGATTTTGCACAGTGCTGCCTATGTTGGGGGCCCTGCAACAGAAGCAGAGGAATCACTACCTCTGGGCACCTTTGGCCCCTCTGTCTGCTGCCTGTGTGGAGGACGCCATCTTGGGTACGGTGGCCGCAGCTGGACCTAATTCTTAGCTTGGGAGCCACAGCCTGCCCACAGGAGAGCGCTTTTCTATCACAAAACCAGTACTTGATGCACTGTTGGCTAAGGCTAGTCCCTGCCAGCAGAGGCCACCAGGGCAGTAGCATTGCTGTATTCTGAACTAGTTAGTTATCATCTGGGGTTGGATATAGTGGCGCTTACTTTTTCAGATGAGAAGAGGGACCTCTACACCTGAAAACCTAACTGACTTGTGAACTGGTCAGATACCTTTTGCTTTACATTTGAAGACAGCCTAGAGAAACATTTGCAATCCATCCTCACAGTACCTCTTCCAGCCTCTATATACTCACATGGGACCCAAAAAGCAACAGACAATTGTGGCATACAAGCAATCACTCATGGCTTCAGAAGGCTTCCAAACAAAGCAACCAAGGAGTTTTCCAGATGAAGAAACTTTTATAAAACCAACAGGAAGTGAATACAAATTGATTATATACAGAGCCCTTCTAGACCTTATACAAAATGCAGCAGAACAAAATGAAAAATTAAGCAAGTTGTTCGATCTGATGGAACACCAGTACTCTGAAATCCAACAGATCAAGAACAAAATCAAAGACATAGAAACTTCCACGCAAAGCCAAGAAAACAGAATAGAACAGATTCAAAAAAGAATTTCTGACTTGGAAGACAGAGCTACTGATGCCAGCATCTATGAGCAGAAATCAGAAAAAAGAAACAAGAAAAATGAAGAAACATTAAGAAGCATGTGGGACTCTATTAAGAGGAACAACCTTTGATTAATTGGAGTCCCTGAACAGGGTGAGACATCTGAGAACACAGAGAGTATTGTTGCTGAGCTGCTGAAAGAAAACTTCCCAGAAATCATGAAGGAAGAGAATATAGACATCTCAGATGCATATCATACGCCACCCAATATAGCTCTCAAAAGAAAGACTCCAAGACATATTATAATCAAGCTTAACAAAATGAAACATAAGCAGCAACTCTTAAAGGCAGCAAGACTCAAGGCAAAGCTGACATTCAGAGGGAAACCCTGTAGGCTCTCGTCAGATTTCTCAGCAGAAATCATGCTGGCACAGAGACAGTGGCATGACACATTTAAAGTCTTGAAGGAGAAGAACTTCCAACCAAGAATTATATATCCTGCGAAACTGTCTTTCAAATACGAAAATGAAATTGAGACATTCCCAGATAAACAGAAACTCAGAGACTTTGTAAAAACCAAACCCAAACTACAAGAAATACTGAAAGAAGTTCTTGGCTTTGGCTTAGAAGAACGAAACCACTAACTTTATATTTTAGAACGACACACTACTCAATACTCATTTAGGGAAGGCTCCAAAGTCAATCACAGCTTTGATATGGAAAGAAGCAATCCAGTAATCATCATGAAAACTATGGTGTCATCATAATAAAAAGAGGGATGTACTACAGTCGTTATAGTCCTTCCAGATGGAGAGGAAGATGACAAGACTGGTAGTAATTAAAATTGGGTTTATAAATAGTTTATTAAGAGGGTTCATAGGGACAGCTGTAAAGCACAACAAAGATGTATCATACCATTTCAAGAAATCTAACACACGAGTCTCAACAACTATAAAACCAGCTCTGAAAAAGGTGAAAAGTCAACTCACAAAAAAGAGTGTCCCAGAACAGACTAATAAGAACAACAGAGAAAACATCAACATAAAAATAAACATATCACAATGGCAGCAGTGAACACATGCCAAAAGCCAGCAGTGAACACATACCTATCAATAATTACATTGAATGTGAATGGACTGAATGGCCCAGTAAAGAGACACCGAGTGTCATCTTGGATCAAAAGACATGACCCACCCATATGTTGTCTACAAGAAACTCACTTGAGACCTAAAGACAGGAACAAAATGAAAATTAAAGGATGGAAGAATATATATCAAGCTAACAATGAACAAAGAAGAGTAGGGGTGGCAATTCTAATCTCAGACAAAATCAATTTTGACGTCAAATCGACCATTGTGGACAAAGACCGATACTATTTATTGCTCGAAGGTTCAGTACACAAGCAAGAATTAACTATATTAAATATTTATGCACCTAATGTCAGAGCACCTAAATATGTCAAAGAAACACTGACTATGCTCAAAAGAGAGTTAGATGACTCCACAATAATAGCAGGAGACTTTAACACTCTACTCTAATTACTAGACAGATCATCTAGAAAAAAGCTCAGTAAAGATACAGAAGACCTCATTGACACAATCAACCAACTAAACCTCATTGATATACACAGAACTTTCCACCCATCAGCAGACAACTACACCTTCTTCTCCAGTGCACATGGAACATTCTCCAGAATTGACCACGTGATAGGCCATAATGCAATGCTCAACAAAATCCATACCATTGAATTACTGCAAAGCATCTTCTCAGATCATAAAGCCATCAAAGTTGAAATCAATAGCAGAAAAAAATAGATAGAAAGTGGAACTCTTGGAAATTGAACATCTTGCTCAAAAAAACAGGGGTTATAGAGGAAGTCAAGGATGAATTAAAGAAATTCATGGATTCCAATGAGAACGAAAACACTTCCTACCAGAACCTATGGGATACAGCCAAAGCAGTGCCCAGAGGTCTGTTTATCTCCATAAATGCACACATCTGGAAGGAAGAAAGAAACCAAATCAAGGAACTACCTCTACAGCTTGAACAAGTAGAAAGAGAACAACAGAGGAACCCCTCGGGCACCAGAAGAAATGAGATCATAAAGATTAGAGCAGAGCTAAATGAATTAGAGAATAGACAAACAATTGAAAAAATTAAAAAGACCAAAAGATGGTTTTTTGAAAAGATCAACAACATTGATAAACCACTGGCTAAACTTACTAAAGAAAAGCAGGAAAGGAAACAAATAACCCAAATTAGAAATGAGAGGGGAGTTGTCACCACAGATGCAACAGAAATCAAAAACAGCATAACAGAATACTATGAAAGACTGTACTCTAACAAATTTGAAAACCTAGGGGAAATTGGCCAATTCCTTGACTCATACCACCTACCCAAATTATCACAACGTGAAGCAGAACAACTTAATAAACCCATCACAAGGGAAGAGATTGAAAAGGCCATCAAAACACTGCGAACCAAAAGAAATCCAGGCCCAGATGGCTTCACGGCAGAATTCTACCAAGCATTTAGAGAAGCCAGCCTATTTCACAGTATAGAAAGGGATGGAGTACTCCCAAACTCATTCTATGAAGCCAGCATAACCCTGATACCTAAGCCAGGGAAAGATCCAACAAAGACAGAGAACTACAGACCAATATCACTCATGAACCTAGATGCAAAAATCTTCAACAAAATTCTTGCCAACAGAATACAACAACATATCAAGAAAATAATCCATCATGAACAAGTGGGATTCATACCAGGGATGCAAGGCTGGTTCAACATCAGGAAAACAATTAATGTGGTTAACCACATAAATAACACAAAAGACAAGGATCACCTGATTTTGTCCGTTGATGCCGAAAAGGCATTTGATAAAGCCCAACACCCATTCATGCTAAAAACTCTTAGCAAAATGGGCATAGACGGCGAATTCCTGAACACAATAAGGGTCATTTATACAAAGCCAATTGCCCACATCATCCTGAATGGAGAGAGACTGGAAGACTTTCCCTTGAGATCAGGAACTAGACATGGATGCCCACTGTCTCCTCTCCTATTCAACATTGTGCTGGAAGTTCTAGCCAGAGCAATTAGACAAGACGAAGAAATAAAGGACATCTGCATCGGCAAGGAGGAAGTTAAAATCTCAGGTGATATGTTCGCAGGTGATGTGATTGTATATGCAGAGAACCCCAAGGAATCTATAAGTAAACTACTCAAACTGATAGAAGAGTTCAGCAAAGTCTCAAGATACAAGATAAACATAAGTAAATCAGTAGGATTCCTTTATACCAACAACGAGACTGTTACGGAGGAAATTATCAAATCAATACCATTTACGATAGCCCCTAAGAAGGTAAAGTACCTAGGATTGAATCTAACCAGAGAAACAACAGACCTTTACAAAGAGAACTACAAGCCCTTACTACAAGAAACTAAGAGAGACTTAGACAAATGGAAAAACCTACCCTGCTCATGGATAGGACGACTTAACATTGTGAAAATGTCTATTTTACCCAAAGCAATTTATTTATATAATGCAATCCCAATACAAGTTCCAGCATCATTTTTTAATGAGATGGAGAAACAAATCACCAATTTTGTTTGGAAAGGAAAGAAGCCCCGGACAAGTAAGGTACTACTAAAGAAGAAGAACACACTGGGAGGCCTCTCATTACCCGACCTTAGAACATACTACACTGCCACAGTAGTCAAAACAGCCTGGTACTGGTACAAGAACAGACAGATCGATCAATGGGACAGAATTGAGACCCCAGAGATGACACCATCTGCCTGTGAACAGTTGATATTTGGCAAAGGCCCTAAGACATTATACTGGGGCAAAAACAGTCTCTTCAACAAATGGTGCTGGCAAAATTGGTTATCCATCTACAATAAACTGAATCAAGATCCATATCTTACACCTTATACAAAAACCAACGCCAACTGGATAAAAGACCTAAATATCAAACCTAAAATGATAAAGCTCATCCAAGAGAAGGTAGGAACAACAATGGAAGTTTTAATACACAATGAGGACAGACTCCAAAATCTGTCAAAGAAACCTCAATCAACAGAAGAGAAAGTAGATAAATGGGAACTATTAAGAATCAAACACTTTTGATCATCCAAAGACTTTATTAATAGAATTAAAAGAACACCCACAGAGTGGGAAAAAATATTTGGCAACTCTATGTCAGACCGACGCCTGATCTCCATAATCTATAAGATGCTACAAAATATCCATAAGAAGAAGATAAACCATCCAATTAAGTGATGGGCAAAGGAGATGGACAGACACTTCACTAAAGAGGAGATCCAGGCAGCCAAAAAACACATGCGGACATATTCACGATCTTTAGTTATTAAAGAAATTCAAGTCAAGACAACAATGAGATACCATCTCACCCCAACAAGATTGGCCATGATCCAGAAAACACAGAACAACAAATGCTGGAGAGGCTGTGGAGAAAGTGGAACCCTCCTACACTGTTGGTGGGGTTGTAAAATGGTCCAGCCTTTTTGGAAGGCAATCTGGCGCTTCCTTAAAAAAATCGATATCGATACACCATTTGACCCAGTAATTCCACTACTTGGAATATATCCTACAGAATCAAGGCCTTTCACACCAACAGACACATGCACCAGAATGTTTACCGCAGCACAGTCCACGATAGCAAAAAGATGGAATCAACCCAGATGCCCAACAATAGAGGAATGTATAGGTAAACTGTGGTACATATACTCAATGGAGCACTATGCAATGATAAAGAATAACGATGATTCCAGGAAACATCTCCTAACCTGGTTTCAACTGGAAGACATGTTGAGTGAAAGTAGTCAGCGACAAAGGGACAAATACTGTATGAGACCTCTACGATAAGATCTCAAAAAGAGACTTGTGTATAGAAGAAAATACTCTTTGACAGCTGCAAGGGAGGGGAAGGAGGGAGGGTGAGGGGGGAGGGTTTAGTTTAGATAGTTACTACAAATCTAGTTGGGAGAAAGTGGTTATAGCACACATTAGAAACAAGAACAACATTAAGTGGACTTCAGCATAACTTGAGTACTCCTTCCATCTTAACTCAGTACTGCAAGGATAGAGTAGCTGGGGCTGGGGGCGGGGGACCATGCTCTTAGGCGAATTCCACAACTAGCATTTTGCTAAGAGAGCTCTCTGCACCCCACATTGGTGAGTGGCGTCTGGGGTCTTAAAAGCTGACAAGCTGCCATCCAAGGACACAGCAAATGGTCCCAACTCAGCAGGAACGGATGCTCACTGAAGACCAAAATGACATGGGGTAAAGACAACAGAGAAGACAGAGAGACCCACAAGAGTGGGTGCCTACATCTACATGGGACTGGAAGAACCAGATGGTGCCCAGCCACCACCAGTGATAGCTACGATGGAGCTCACTAGGTTGAGTCTCACTGGCAACACTAGAATAGAAAGGGGTGCATCATGAGATCTCCACTAAAAGACCTCAATTGATGGTGCAGCAGTTTTGGGGTTCCTCTGAGAGCATAGCCCCTGGCCCTGATGCTCCCCTTACCCATAAATTATAACAAAGGTCCACTCTTTGGACAGGAATGGATTGGACTTGGCAGTGCAGAGTGACCATATATTGGAAGCACTTTATGGTTCTATATATCTGTAGGATATCATCTTGCTGACCTCTGGCTGGAGGAAGGGGAGTGGATGGAGAGGCGGGGAAAGGAGGCTGTTGGGAGGATGAGACACGTATGGAGCAGAGAGGAATAGTGTGCAGTCACCGGACAGGGAGAGCAGTGGAAGCTGCATATAGGTGGGCATGTAAATTTATATGTGAATGTACATTTTCACTCAGTTATGTTAAATAAAAAAAATAAATAAATAAAAAAAGAAAAACAGAAAAAAACAAAAACAAAAACTGGGTGATCCAGAGTGGTAATTTGAATGGGCAAAATTCCAATGCCTTCCCTGGAATGGAAACTCAGAATCAGAAGAGACACAGTGAACCCTTTCAGGAGCCTGATATGACAGACTGAATTATTACCAGGACTGTGGAGAGTGATATACATGCTGTCTTTGAGCTGAGCACCACTGTTTCTGACTCTACTGGTCAAGAGATTCTGTTGTTATGTAATGCACATGCTGCCCTTGTATTCTAAGAGGAAAGTTAAATTTCTAGCAGGGCCTCAACCCATAATTTCTCCTATTCCAGTTACCATTCTGGTTCACCCACATATAAAAAATTTGGGTCTTTCGGGTTTCACTTTGTCAGGTATAACTAAACCAGGCAAAACTGGTGCAAATCGCTGGTTCTAGGAGTCTTTGGGTCAGTTACAGCATTTCTCCAGATAAACTAAGCCACTGCATCTACAACAGTTTTGTTTAAAGCCAGAACATTTACACTGCTCCTTCTGGTTTCCCAGACTGTCAGACTGAAGGACTCAAGCATTTGCTGAGCACATGGATGCTCTTAAATCTGCCACAGAAACGTCCACGGAGGAACTAAAAATAACCAAATGAAAAGGAACTCATGGACTGTATCTGACAGAGTGCTGACATAATTCCCCTCATTTTACTGATGAGGAAACTGAGATATAGAGATGTGAATGGTTTTGGCTACAGATGACAGAGACAGTACATGACAAACTCTCAACTAAGACTTGAATTTATTTCCTTCATTTTAAAGCCTTGGGCTTAAGCGGCATTGCTTATTTGTAAAACCACATTTACACCCTATTATATCCTTTAGATAGGATTCCTGGGGTGGTACAAGTGGTTAACGTGCTCAGCTGCTAACTGAAAGGTTGGAAATTTCAGTCCACTTGAAGGTACCTTAGAAGAAATGTCTGGTGATGTATTTCTAAAAATTCAACCACTCACGCACATGGAGTTGCCATGAGTTGGAAAGTTGATGGCAGCTGGTACTGGCATATCCTATAGATTACATTATTCTGTAACCTGTGATCATTCAGGAATAAATTAGTGGTTCATACTAATTACATATCTGGGGAAAAGAAACTAAAAGATTGTTATTGTTCCCATGATATATTATGTATAGTTTTGGTGCCATTCATTACACAGCTAATCCAGGTGCTTGAAAAAGCCGGTCTCCCAAATTGATGCATGAAATTTCATATTTTTTAAATTATCTTTTCTAGGACAACCCTGTATGTAGCAAACTGTGGTCTGTGTATCTTCCTGGGCAAGTCAGGTTAGCTCTTTTACTTTTTCTGCTGCAGACTAGACTTACCTTTTAGCCATTTTTATTTTCTTTTGAGTAACTTATAGATTATTAATTTGAGTTGGCTCCACTTCCTCAGTTACTAAAGCCCTGGAAAGACTTGCCTAGTTCTTAGGCATCTGCTAGGGCTGGGAAGGGAACCCAGCTCTCTACTATCAGTGCCAAAATCCTCTGCCTTACTACTGAAATGCTTCAGTGCTTTAGTTTGGCTATCTGGAAAACTAAGGGATTAAGAAAAAAAAAAAAAAAAGGATCAATCTTGGAAGGAGCAACAGAAATAGTCTGGGTGAAACAAAATTTTGGTAGATCTGTTGGATCTGCAAACTTTCAGATAATCATTTGGTTTATATTAAGAAATGCTGTTAAAGTTTTGATTGCAAAGGATGGTCTGCTGTCTTGCTACTCTGTGGGCCAGTAGCTTTAGCTTCACTTGGGAACTTATTAGCAACACAGTATCTTGGGGACCAGACTCCCTGAATTAGAATCTGAATTTTAACTGGATTCCCAGCTGATACATGTGCACATTAAAGTTTGAGAGGATTCCTGGGACTGGGGCATGCCCATCCAATCCCTCCTCAGTGGTCGCCTTCCTCATTGCTGGACACCATCTGAGAGGTAAGCCTTTCCAACCGTTTGTTTTTCTTCTCCACCTCCACTTACCTCATCCCTTCTCTTCTCTTTATTTTTCCTTGTCCGGCTTTACCATCAGTTGTATCCTGCTTAACTCCTTAGAATCCTCTTTTCTTTTTTTTAATATACGAAACACATGTATTGTAGTCACTTCCCTAGAAATTGCTCTTAACAGAGGTCTGACTTTCCTCACTTCCACTCTTTCAAGTAAGGACAACTTACTCTTTCCTGTATTCTATAGGCCCGGACCAAAAGGGAGAGCCAGATTTCCCCTCATTTGTTATCAAAGTTCTAGATCACATTCATTCAAGAAGTTTTCCTCTGAGGACTTCTTACACACAACAGAGGAATGCTTGTAAATTTGTCTAGATTGTAAATTGTCAATTGTCTAGACCAGCAAAATAGAATTGAGAACCCAAATGCAAATCCATCGATCTATGGACAGTTGATCTTTGACAAAGGATTGAAGTGCATGTAATGAGAAGAGACAGTCTATTTAACAAACGGTGCCAGAAAACCTGGATATCCATTTGCAGAAAAATGAAACAGGATCCATACCTCACATCAAACATGTAAAGGAACTCAAAATGTATCAAAGACCTAAATGTTAGAGCTGAAACTGTAAAATTCTTGGAAGAGAACATAGAGGTAAAACTGGGGCTCTTAATTTTTGTCATAAAGAGACTCTCAAGTACAGTCAAAAATGTATGAACAACAGAAGATGAATTAGATTACTGAGTCCCCCTAAAAATTAAATATTTAGGTTCACCAAAAGACTTTATACCAAAAGAGTAAGAAGATAAATTCAAGACTGGGAAAAAGTTTTCGGCAATTACATATCTGACAAGAGTTTATTGTCTAAAATGTATAGAAAATGTCAGCAAGTCAACATCAAAAGCACAAATGATACAATTAAAAAATGGGCAAAGGATACGGACAGACACTTTACCAAAGAGGACATTCAGGCAGCCAACAAACAAATGAAGAGTCACTCATGAATATTAAAAACTGGGATGCAAACCCAAACTATAATGAGATACCATCTCACCCCTATAAAAACTGCACTGATTAAAAACAACCAAAACGGGAAACAACATACACTAGCAGAGATATGGGGAGACTGCAAACCTTTCACGCTGGTGGGATTGTAAAATTGTATGACCACTATGGAAATGATAACGGCACTTCCTCAAAAAGCTAGAAATAAAAACACTTTGAAGAGTGACACGAATAGACACAAGAACACTCATGTTCACTGTAGCATTATTCACAATAGTAAAAAGATGGAAAAAGATGCATCCGTCACTGAATGAACGGAAAAGTGAATTGGGCTACATGTGCACAATGGAAGCCTACAGGACTACAAAGAATGACAGTGAGTGCTGGAAATGTCTTATAATGAAGACACATCTGCAGGACATTATGCTGAGTGAAACAAGTCAATCACAGAAGGACAAATATTGTATGGTCTTATTTTTGTAAAAAAGTCTAGCATAAGTATATATACTCAGCAGTGTTCTCTGAGTTACCAAGGACAGGAGGGAAGTAGCAAGATAGTAGACACTTGTTATTTCTGGTGACAGGAAAGGCAATACAGTGTGGGGAAAGTTGGTAAAAGTTGATCAAGGTAAATAAAGACACTGAGAGCTACTCAAAAGTAACGGTAAATGTTATACACAATTGTGCAACAACAGTAATCCCAAAACACCACACCCACTGTGGTTGATGCTGACTCATAGTGACCCTATAGGACAGAGTAGAACTGCCATACAGAGTTTCCAGGGAGTGCCTGGTGGATTTGAACTGCCAACCTTTTGGTCAGGCAACCAGTACAGCAGTAATAACCACTGAAAAATACACATATGGTTACATAAGAGGTCTGACAACTAAATCTGTGAACTTAATTGCTCTACATACCCCATGGCTTAATATCACTGTGTTCACCTTTGAAGTATTCCCTCTGGGAAGCTATGCACCAATGCTAGTGTCTAGTACACCTTTCAGAGCAATTTTGGAACACTTTCTGGAATGGCCATTGTGCACGGTGGCAAGGTGGCAAGTTCGTAAACTTAATTGTACAGTTGTCTGTGAGGGAGTTTTTAGCCAGTAAACAAATAACTGTATTGGAACACCCTCCCTACTCACTTGATCTGGCCCCCAATGACTTTTTTCTTTACCCTAAAGTAAAGGAAATACTGAAAGGAAGACATTTTGATGACATTCAGGACATCAAGGATAGTAGGATGACAGCTCTGATGGCCATTCCAGAAAGAAAGAGAGGAAGTTCAAAAATTCTTTGAAGTGTGGACTAGGCACTAGCATTGGTGCATAGCTGCCCAAGGGGAGTACTTGCAAGGTGACCATAGTGATATTCAGCAGTGTGGTATGTAGCACTTTTTCTAGATGAGTTTGTGAACTTAGTTGGCAACCTTCCTACGTAGGTATGTTTGCTCTGTGGTCCTGGGGAGAATGGGAGAAAATGTAGAATGAAATTCAAATTCCTAAAAGAAAAAAAAAAAGCAGATTTACTGGACACTAGAGCAACTCCCAAGACTGTCATCCTAAAGACCAAAACCAGTTGCTGTTGAGTCAATTACAACCCACAGTGACCCTATAGGACAGAGTACCACTGCCCCATAGAATTTCAAAGGAGCATCTGGTGAATTCAAACTGCTGACCTTTTGGTTAGCAGTCATAGCACTCACCCGCTGTGCCATGGGGGTATATCGTTGTAAGACACCCTTTTAAATTGGAACCAAAGTCACAGCCAGAGGCCTCCTTCCAGCCAAATAGTAGATTGGCTTATAAAATAAAAAATGTCACCCATGAAGAATACACACCCTTAAATAATTAACTATAGGAAACCAAACAGACAACACTGATCTGAAAGCAAAGATGACAAGGCACAGCGGGACAGGAAAGCTAGGCAAATGAAAATAGAGCAAATGGAATGGAAATAATGAGAATGCTGACACACTGCAAAAATCATCTTAGGGAAAAATTTGTAACAAAACCTGTTAAATGGGGACCTAATTTACTGTGTAAATTTTCACCTACAGTGCAATAAATTATTAAGAAAACAAAAAGGAGGAGAGGAATCTGAGACAGGGAGTGTAGCCAATGCTTTCCAGGAGTTTGGTTTTAAAAGGAGCAAAGAAGCAGGGCTAGGGCTGGAGGGAGGGCAGAAGAAAGTACCGCAGAGTACAGAGTTCTGGTCCTGGCTGTCCTTAGATCCCTGACCCACCCCTAGTTGTTAGCTGTCTCAGTCACCTAGTAGCTCCTATAATAGAAATACCACAAGCTAATGGCTTCAACAAGCTGAAGTTCATTCTCTCACAGTCTACTAGGCTAGAAGTCCAAATTCAGGGTGCCAGCTCTAGGGGAAGGTCTTTGTCGTCCATCTTTCCCTGGCCTAGGTGCTTCTCAGCTAGGGGACGTCAGAACCAAGGGCTGCACTGTTCTAGCTCTTGTTTCTTGGTGGAATGAGGTCCCCTCGTCTCTTTGCTTGCTTCTCTCTTTTATATCTCAAAATAGATTGACTCGAGACACATCTGACTTGTAGATTGTGCCTCATTAATACAATGCACTTGTCTCTTCTCATTCACATCATAGAGGGAACATTTACCACAGGCAGGAGAATCGCATCAGATGACAAAATCGAGGTCAAATCATGCAATACTGGAAATCAGGGCCTAGCAAGCTGACACTGGATTGTGCCCCCTCAATTCAGTCCATAACAGTATCCAACACGGGCTTGACCCTTAAATGTTAAATGTATATCATTGTAAGATACCCTTTTAAATTGGAACCAAAGTCACTGCCAGAGGCCTCCTTCCAGCCAAATAGTAGATTGGTTTATAAAATAAAAAATGTCACCCATGAAGAATACACACCCTTAAATAATTAACTATAGGAAACCAAACAGACAACACTGATCTGAACGTAAAATAAACAGTGATTATTGTAGCAACAGGAGCCCTGGTGGTACAGTGGTTAAAGTACTTGGCTCGTAACCAGAAGGTCACCAGCTTGAACCTACCAGCTTCTCCATGGGAGAAAGATGTGGCAGCCTGCTTCTGGGAAGATTTATAACCTTGGAAACCCTATGGGGCAAGTTTTACTCTGTCTTGTATGGTCACCGTGAGTCAAGATCTACTCAGTGGCAGTGGGTGTGTTTTTTTGCAGGGAGGTGTTATAGCAATACTTAATGGCCAGCAAAATTGTCCCCAAAGGTTGTTAGGAGCCCAAAAGTCAAACAAAAGTAGATAAGAAAGCTCTTTAAAAGTAGACTCATTTTTCCTTTGTAAAGTCAGTATCGTGTTTATGGGTACTATGATTTCTTCTTTCTTTCAAAAGACTCAGCTTCTTGGTCAGACATTTTAGTTGGGAGTGTGAAAATGGATATAACCTTTTTGGAAAGGTAAATCAGCAACAGCAACTATCTTAAACTGGAGCAAAACCAGTAAAAATATATATTGAGAGATTTGTTTTAAGGAAATGGCTCACACAGTTGTGGAGGCTGGCAACTCCTAAATCTGTGGGCTAAATGTCAGGCAGGAGACTTCTCCTGACTCACATGGTTGCAGGGGCTGATAAACCCCAAATCTGCAGGTCAAGTAGCAGGCTGTTGGTTAGGGTCCGCAGAACCGTAGGTCAGAGGATGGTGTGTCAGCTGTGGGATTCAGATAGAGTGAGCCTTTGTAGAATACACACACACACACACAAACACAACACTCCGCCCCCACATACGTGTGCATATATATTGCATCAAATATATGCATTGGTTCAGATATGTACATTAGATCAAATATACATATTGAATGCAGGAAACTATTCAACTGAGCAGCTGCTCACAGCAGATCACAAAAGGGAGAATGATTACATTCTGTCCTCAAAGCCACTGAGAATCATGGCCTACCTAGCCAAGTTGACACATAGCCTTAACTATTATGGCTACAACATCTAGGAATTTAGTTTGCAGTTATACTCACAGCAATGTGTATGATCGTTGTACTGTTGTTTGTAACAAAGCTGAATCAGTATAAATTCCTCTCATTAAGGGAAACTAATTAAATAAAGATGTATCTATTATGTACAATATTATCAATGTATTTTAAAAAAGAGAGAGATTTTTATAATCGACACATAAAGATTTCCAAACCAAAAAAACCCCGGCTGTCAATTCTGACTCATAGCAATGTCTAAGATGCATTAAATGACAAATGTAAAAATCAAGTTGCAGGACAGTATATAGAGAGAGTGTATAGAACAATCCCCTGTATTGGCTCTAGGGAAAGGACTAAGAGTGGGTGAGAGGTGGGAAACAGGATTTATTGTTATTATTTTAATCAATTTCATGCCATTCTGTATAGCTTGAAATTTTTACCTAGGAGCATAAATTATCTTAAAACAAAAAGCAGCAGAACTTATGACCTAGTGTTTCACTCCTAGGTAGGCCCAAAGAAACTCTCACCCAAATACACAAGAAAATACATACAGAAATGTTCACTGGAGTAATGTCTGAAGTGACAAAAATTGGAAACAAGTGTTCGCCAAAAGGAAGAATAAGTAAATCAAATATTCATATAATAAAACAGTGAACAGAAATGAAATATGTATATGTATATATGTCTGTGTATTTATGTATATAGATATATGTGTAAACTCGGATAAGACTCGACAGCACTTGGCTTGGCTTGGCTGGATGACTCACAATTTAATGTTCAATGAAAAAAGCAAATTGAAGAAAAATATATGGTTTATCATTTATATAATGTTTAAAACATTAAAAACTTTTGTTAAAGGATACATGTGTATGTAATAAAAATAAAAAAGAAGTGCTTGGCAGTGGTAAATATTTGGGCAGATGAGAAGACGTCTGCAGTAGTGTTGGTATAAAACTTAGTTCCTCCAGCTGAGAGACAGATACAAAAACGTTTATAGTATTTTCTTTTTTTTTAATATTTAATATGACTGAGTGAAAATGGACAACCCAGAAGATACAGTATTTTCTTTATACTCTTTGGGATATCTGAAATAGTTATTAAACAGTTTCTCCTTCTTCCTACTCTTGCCACTAGCATATATTGAGCTCTGTACGACTTTTTTGACCCATTCCTACCCTCGCCCTCATCTTCTTCTGGGTTATTTTCTTCCTTAATCAACCAAGACACATAGACAACATGTGTCCCAGTTGATCAGGAAGACCTTTGGTCACACCTATGTTGCCTTAACTCCAATTATCCATATTCTCTAATCCTGGCCTAGGGTGCTAAACAATGCTAACAGAAACTTCCTGTCTTGAGTGACATCATTTCTGATCTATTTTCTCCAATGGCGGCTGTGCTCTAGGTTGACATCAGATTCTTTTTTTCATTCCTCGTTGGCATCATTTCCAGTCTTAACAATCAACAGTGGCTCCCTTTCCCTAGACTGGTGAGTTAACTGCATCTTGACGAGCTAGAGTTACAGGTACTTGGGGAGGAAAAGACCTCCCTGATGAGCTGTGGGCTCCCCACGCTCACTCTACTCAGATAAAGTCTGCTTTTATTTATTTTAAATAATGGTCTTCCAAGTAAGATTTCATTTAGTAAAACAGAAAGTGGCTCTGATCTTTAAAAACTTTTTATGACTTAATATGGCACTTGGTTTAAACACAAACTCCTGATCATGATCTGTGAGGCCTTGTGGCCACGCTGCTCTGTTCTCTCCTCCAACCTTATGTTACTCACGCCTGCTGGCCACATGGCTCTGTTCTCTCCAGTCTCACGTGTCAGTCGCCACTGCTGCATGCTGCTCTGTTCTTTGCTCAACCTTGTGTTACTGACCCCCGCTGGCCATGCTGCAGCCTCCGTGATCTTCTCTTCTACTCTTTCCACATCAAGGTCCATGGGCTCTTCCACCCCCTGAAACACCCTTTTCTCTTCTCTTTTTATGTCCAATTCCTCGTTTTTAAGTATCACCTTCAGTGTCATCTCCCTGGTCTTCCTCACTATTTTGATCAGCGTACCTTTTTTGAACTCCTTAACAAGACTTCTTACCATCTGCAGCCACATTTTTTTGTTGGCTTTTTCATTCAGTGTCTTTTTCTGTCTCTGGATTGTAACTCTCTTGAGGGTAGGTGTTGTGTTTACTCTGTTTAACACTCAGAAACAGCACAAGGAATGACTTTGGAAGAATTTGGACCCTCTTCCAATCCTAAACAAGTAATAAATTAAAGTAGGAAGAACACCCTTGCCCTGCGTGTGTGGTTTCATGGGAAGTCTCTGGCTCTCCCCTTTCCAGCCACATTGCCCTAGACCTTGGCCACAGGGCAGTCCGAGAGCCACACCGCAGTCAGTGTGCCCCTAATGTGTCCTCTTCATATCCATAGGAGGCACTCAGTAAATATTTTATGAATTGATTGATAAATCTTTAAAAGTAGCACCAGCCCAGAAAATAAAAGTTCAACCTCTTTAGACCAACATTGGCAGGAAAAGTAGTTAGAGATTACTTTTCTTTCCACCTCATCATGATCTATTACCTGCTTACTATTAGTCTATTCTAATACAAACAGCTAAAAACAAACACCTTGTCATGGACTGAACTGTGTCCCCCAAAAAATGTGTGTAGCCATGTGGCTGGGCCATGATTCCCAATATTATATTCTTGTCTTCCATTTTATGATTTTCCTGTGCTATATGTTAAAGAAGATTAGGGTGGGACTGTAAATGCCTTCTTAAGATCACTTCACTGTTCCGCTGTAAAGGCAGTTCCCTTGGAGTTTAGCTTGCACCACCCTTTATCCTTTCATCCTACAAGAGATAAAAGGAAAGAGAAGCAAGCAGAGAACTGGGAACCTCACATTATCAAGAAAGCAGCACTGGGAGAAGAGCACGTCCTTCAGACCTGAGGTTCCCACGCCAAGAGGCTCCCTGAGCAAGGACTGATGCAACACAGGGACTTTCCTCCAGGGTCAAGGGGAAAGCCTTCCGCTGGAGTGGACATCCTGACTTTGGACTTGTAGCCTACTGAACTGTGTAGGAATAAATCTTCCTTTGTTAAAGCCATCCGCTTTGTAGTATTTCTGATAGCCTGCCGCCAAGTGCCGTCGAGTCGTCTAGTCGGATCCGACTCATGGCAACCCTAGGGGCTAGAGTAGCACTATCTGACTAAAACACACCTCCTTGTAATCCATTACCTGCTCATGTTAGTTTATTCTAATACAAAGAACTAAAAACAGTCGCTATTCCAACATGACAGTCATATTGAATCTTCAGCTTTGATACAAAGGGAAACTTACAGAAGTACTAAGTGTTGAGTGAGTTACTGGATTTCAAAATAAGATGGTCAATGACTTAAATGCTTCAAGACACAACTCAAGTATCCTCAGTTCATCTTGAAATAAAAGACAAGCCCTTCACAAAAGGTTACAGTGCCTGTAGTTATAGCAGTGTGGAACTACACTACAGGGATACTGAAGGACACTGAACAGCAGTCAGTTACTTCAAATATAGGAGACAGAGTAGATCTGATCCGTAGTTAAGAAAACCAAACACTAAACAGAAAAATCTCAATTATACCCATGTGTGCACACAGGTCGTCATGGCCACACCTTTTCTCAGCAAGCACATCCAAGTACATTTTCTTCCAACGTTGCCTTTTCTTCTGGCCTGTTGTGATTGTCCACAAAGCTTATACGAAACATGGTGTGAGAGCAAACATGTGGTTTGTGTGGGTGTATTTGTCTTTCTGAACAAACAAGATTGAGGCTTTCAGAAGAAATGCGTGAGCAGGAGTTGGCTTCAGGCACAAAATGGGAAAGTGTTTTATGGCTAAAAGAATCAACAGCAAAGATGGGTGGGTACAGGGTGCTAGGGTGTGTGAGTTGGGGATTTAAGCTGAACTGGGGGTGGTGTGGAGGTTTATATAGTAGGCTGGATAAATATAGTAATTTTGATAGCTACAATTTTTTGAATAACTGTGATAAACCTGGTGCTGTTAACCCTTTACTTAGGTTAATTTACTCAATCCTTTTAGAACTGTTGTAAGATTTAAAACAACAGTGACAAAATAACTGCCGTTCAGTTGACCTGACTAATGGCAACTTCACGTCAACCTCATGTCAAAGCAGAGCTGTGTTTCAGAGATTTTTAGTGACTGAGTTTCTCAAAGTAGATGGCCAGGCCTTTTCCCCCAGCGTTCCTTATGGTGGACTTGAACTTCCAAGCTTTCAGTTAGCAGCCAAGTATCCTAATTAATTGTTTGTGTTTATGAGATAGGTACTGTCTTGATCCCCATTTTATATGTCATGACATTAAAGCTCAGAGAGGCTAAGTAATTTGCCTATAGCCACATAGTGAGTGCCAGAGACAGAGTTTTAATACAGGATAATCTACCTCCAAAGTCTGTGCTCATAATCACTGTTGCATGCTCTGCCTGCAGGTGGGAAGACAGGTCTAGAGCCCAAGAGAGATAAAGCTTAGAGCTGAAATTACAGTGGGTTAATTTAAAGATAACACAAAGAGAGTAAATCGAGGTACATCATAAAGGAGAGACCTCAGAGTTTTGGGAATTTGTATTTGTGAAAATATATTCTCCTGTTTTTTGAGTGCAAAATAAAGAAAAATATAAATCTGTGAACAAGGTGAAGGGAGAAAATTTTAAGCTATAGGAAAACAGACAAAACACAGTATCTTAGCTCTACAGTTATAATTCTGCTGTAACAGAAATATCACCAAGTTTATGTTCTTGTAGTCCAGGGGGCTAGAAGTCCAAATTCAGGGCACCACCACCTGGGGAAGCCTTTCTTTTTTGGTTCTGGGGTAAGGTTTTTGTAATCCACCTTCCCCTGGTATAGGAGCTTCTCAGTACAGGTACTCTGGGTCCAAAGGATGTGCTTTGCTCCTGGCATTTCTGTCTTGATGGCACGAGGTCCCTCTTCTCTCTGTTCCCTTCTCTTTTTTTCTGTCTGAAAGAGATTGGCTCAAGACACAGCGTGATCCTGTAGATTGACTCCTTCCTCATTTACGTAACTGCCTCTAATCCTGTCTCATTAACATTGTAGAGGTGGGATTTACAACCCATAGGAAAATCATACCAGATCACATAATAATGAAAATCATGGCCTAGCCAAGCTATCACATGTTTTGGAGGGATACAATTTAATCCATAGCAAACAATAACCACTCAAACATATTGATCATTTTGCCAAATGCTTAGAATTTCCAACGCTGGGTTTTGGATTGAGCTGCTTCTTACATGGGCAAACCATGCAGCAAAGTGCAGGGTGAGTTGTTTAATGGATGTATTGATTTAATGCTAGTTGTTGATATTCTTGTAATTTTGTTGTCATGTTTTTCTTCATATTGTCCAGTTTCTCAGCTTACAGTCCAGTATTGCATATAGTCCAGCATTTGCTCAGCATACAGATTGAATAAGTACAGTAAAAAGATCCAACCCAGATGCACACCTTTCCTGATTTTAAACCATGCAATGTCCCTTTGTTTTGTGTGAAGGACTACCCACTGATCTATGTACAGGTTTCACATGAGCATGATTAAGTGTTTTCTCATTCCTATACTTCATAATGTTATCCATAATTTGCTATGATCCACACTGCTGAGTGCTTTTGCATAGTCAATAAAACACAGGTAAACGTCTTTCTAGCATTCTGTGCTTTCAGCCAAGATCCATTTGACCTCAGCAATGATATCCCTCACTGCTCACTTTCTTCTGAATCAGGCTTGAATTTCTGGAGGTTCCCCATCAATGCACTGATGCAGCCATTTTTTTTTTAATTCTCTTCAGCAAAAGTTTACTCATGCATGATATTATTTGATAATTCTGCATCCTGTGGATCACCTGTCTTTAGATGGGCACAAAAATGGATCTCTCCCTGTCCATTGGCCAGCCAGGTAGCTGTCTTCCAAATTTCTTGCATAGACGAGTCAGTGTTTCTAGTGTTGCATCCATTTTCTGAAACATCTCAGTGATGTCTTCATCAGTCCCCAGAGCTTTGGTTTTCTTAATCAGTCTCCACATGTGGGATCTCTGTAGTCAGAATAGATTTCATGGCAACTAATAATAAAACAACTATGTCTTCCAGGTACCAAGACTGCCTTTATCAGTCTGTGAGGGAGCCACTCAAGTAAGTTTGGAGTGTATATCAGTGACGATGTCTTCTTGGAGAAATAAAAATGTGGTAAATAACAGTCTGAGTTATTCAACAGTCATGGCAACTCTGCTCTTGTAAAGGTCTTTCTCCTGAAATGGATTGACTACCTCTCAGGACCTATTCTAGTATTCTGGAAATGTGTGTATTTTTTCAGACATACAGCTGTGTTATGTGGGAGCTGTTACACACCAGGCAATATCTGATATTAATTCATTTAATTCAGACAACAGTACTGGAAGGCAAGAGGCACTAAATAATATACTTTTAATAATAAGGAAACCGAGTCTCAGAGATATTTTGTAACTTATTCAGAGTCAGCTGGAAATGACAGAGCCAGGACCAAACCTTAGTTTGTCTGACTGTAAAGCTATTGCTTCTTTCCTTTTTGTAAAACTGTTTCTTCAGCTACATTTTTCACACAGAATTCCATAAAGATTAGCACAGCTGGGGACGGTTATACTTTCTCAGCGTTTGCTCACCTTGATCCTGTTCTAGGTCTCATCCCTAATAACTATTTTTCTCCAGCTGTGGAGTATATCTATACTACCACAATGCCGAGGGGGAGGGGAGGTGATATTTTTTCCTTACCAAAAGCATTTTTAACTAGTTTGACTTTTCCCTCAGTTGAGGTCCCTTCTGAGTCCATGCAGATCTTCCTAACTGAGGTAACAGATATACACAAACATATTTTTGAGGTGTTAGAAGAACTAAATCAAATCACCAACAGAGTGGAGACAATCAATTTTTGCAGTTGATGGGGAAGACAATTAAGAAATTGGATTGTCAGAAACTGAGACTTACATTAATAGAGAAACCTACTCTGCTCATGGACAGGAAGACTTAATATGGTGAAAATGTCTATTTTAACTCAAAGCAGTTTACTTATATAGTGCAATCCCCAAACAAATTCCTATGACATTTTTTTAATGAGATGGAGAAACAAATTACCAGTTTTGTCTGGAAAGGGAAGAAGCCCCCGGATAAGCAAAACACTTCTGAAGAAGAAGAACGCACTGGGAGGCCTTTCACTATTTGACTTTAGAACCTACTACACTGCCACAGTAGTCAAAACAGCCTGGTACAGGTACAAAAAGAGACAGATAGATCAACGAAACAGAGTTGAGACCCCAGAGATGACACCATCCTATGAACAGTTGATATTTGACAAAGGCCCTAAGACATTAAATTGAGGTAAAAACAACCTCTTCAACAAGAAATTGGATTATCAGGCCACAGCTAATTGAGTTAGCCATCGGGAGGTCTCAGAGAACAAAGTCAAGTTGTTTTTTATTGGAAGGGGGATGTGTTATCTTCAGGGGTGGCTGAGGGAAAGAATGGGTTAAATATATTATCATATAGCTACAAAATGAGGCACTTAGCTGTTGAGTTTTTTCGATGCTTAGTGTATGTAAGGTGAACATAGGAAGCCCAGTTCTTGCTCCCATAGAAAGTACTGTGAAGTAGACTAAAGTAGGTCTACATACACTGCATACACTTATATACTACCACCACCCATCTTTCAGTCTATCGTACTGTGGTAATTGCTTGTTGGTATGAAGCTGGAAGCTATTTCAAAAACAGCCATGTTATTCATGGAGGGCAGATTTCAGTGGGCCTATAGACTAAGACAGAAGAAAGATCTGGCAATCTGCTTCCAAAAAAATCAGCTGATAAAGACCCTGTGGGTCATAATACAATATTGTTCAACATACTGCTGGAAGATGAACCTAGGTTGGCAGGTACTCAAAATACACAGTGGCTAAAACAATGGGCTTGAACATCCCAATGATTGCAAAAACGGTGCAGGACAAGATAACACTTCATTTTGACTCGACAGCCACTAAGAGCAACCACAGTAACAAGGTGTCTGCTACATAAACTGTTATAAAAAGTCTTCCACAAACACAAAGCATGGACAACATAATGAATGCAATCAGTGTCCCTGAATTGTATGCACAGAAATCATCAAATTGGCAACTGCTTTGTTACATGTGTTTTACCACAATTAAAAAAAAAACTCAACCAAAATATGTTGTAAAAATGTCAAAAAAAAAAAAAAATCAGAAGAGTACATAAAAAGAGAAGAATACATTAAAGAGTGTATATGTTTATATACAAAAAAAAATTGTCAGATGCTAACATGCAGTGTGATTGAAAGAGTTATCCCTGAGGACTGGGGGTGGATTTGGGTTGGAGGTCAGGGAATGGGAATAAGAATGGTGGATTTTATCCATTTTTATGGCAAGGACTGCATATTAGTTTCCTAGTGCTGCTATAGCAAAAGACCCAGTACCATTGAGTCAATTCTGACTCATAGCAACCCTACAGGACAGAGTAGAACTGCCCTCACAGCATCTCCAAGGAGAGCCCAGGGGATTTGAACTGCTGACTTTTTGGTTAGCAGATGTAGTACTTAACCCATTAAGACTTTGGTGGCTTATAAGAACAGTTTCATAGTTCTGGAGGTTAGAAATATGAAAGCAGTTTTCTGTTGTGTAGACTGTCTCTGAGGGAGAATCTGTTACATGCCTTGTTCCTTGTTTCTGATGGTGGCTGGCCGTCCTGAGCTTGCACCTCTAATCTCTACTTCCATTGTTGCATAGCTGTCTTCCCTCTGTGTATCAGTCTGTATCCTCTCCTCTCTTGTAAGAACACATTTATACTGGATCAGCACTTACTCTACTCAAATATTACCTCATGTAGAATAAAATATTCAAAGACCTACTTCCAAATATTCATAGGTTTGGAACTTAAGCATATCTTTTGAGCACACACAGTTCAATCCATAAGAAGCTGCTAGCTACCTCTTCTCAATCCCTTCTTCAGCTAAGACAACAACAAAAATGTCAAACATTTCCCAGATAAGTTGTGGCTTGATGCTGCTATGTGACTAAGTTCTGGGCAAGCTGTAAAGCAGAAGTGTTGTGCAGGACAACTACATTAAAAAAATAAAAAACAAAAAACAAAAAACAATCCCAGTGTCTTCAAGTCAATGCCAATTCATAATGAACCTATAGGACATAGTAGAACTGCCGCATACAGTTTCCAAGGACAGCCTGGCAGATTTGAACTGCTGATTTTTGGATTAGCAGACATAGCACTTAACCACTATACCAGCAGGAATTCCTGGACAACTACAATAGACTCTCTTAAAAAAAGAGAGGGGACTAACATTTTGTCTCTGTTCCTCTTTGCTGTCTGGAGTGCATATTCATTGTGTGACCTTAACAGACATCTTAGACCATGATGAGAGCTAGTAGGGAGAAGCCACAGCAGGAGAACAGAAAGATGAAGGAACATGAGTCCTCTCCATACCAACCTTCTACTGCACAGCTGCCCAATATGGTAGCCACTAGCCACATCTGGCTGTTTTAAGGTAACTAAAATTATGTAAAACAAAAAAATTCAGTTCCTTAGCCACACTATTTACACTGCAAGTGCCCAATAGCCACTTGTGGCTCAAAGCCATTGGATTGGATAATACAGACAATAGAACATTTTTACCATCACATAAAGTTCCGTTAGATGATGCTGCTCTAAGGTTTGCTTCCAGACTTTACATAAGAGAAAAATCCCTATATATTTATGCATTTCAAATATATCCTTTTTAATGAATGTATATTAGTTTTATGATATAAAACTAACATAGTTTTAAATACACAATTGAACAACACACATGGATTAAGACATAAAGATCTAGTAAGTCACATTACATCTGGCTTAACTGTTTAAAACACAGGGGAATATTGTATCAAAAAATACATTTTTTTTAAAAAGACCATTCTTGCTGGTCTGGCAAAGACCCAAGAAACTCTGAGAACATGCCCCCAGACACCCTTTTAGCTCAGTAATGAAGTCACTCCTGAGGTTTGCTCTTCAGCTGAAGATTAGATAGGCCCATAAAACAAAATGAGACTAAATGGGCACATCAGCCCAGGTGCAAGGATGGGAAGACTGGAGTGGACAGGAAAGCTGCTAACAGGGAACCCAAGGTTGGAAGGGGAGAGTATTGACATTTCATTGTGTTGAAAATCTGTGTCATGAAACAATATGTGTACTAATTTTTTAATGAGAACTTAGCTTGTTCTGTAAACTTGTATCTAAAGTACAATAAAAATTTTTTTTTTTTAAACACCCTAAGTATATAACAGATCTGGATAATTACAAATATTTAGATTTGTTTTCCTATTTAGAGAAAATGACTGAGCACAAAAAGTTTATGTAGCCTTCACCTTGAATTGATGTAGATTCCATACCAAATACGTGTAGATTGTATTTTTATGGAAATAGTGCACATCTACATTGGTTTGCCAACCTTGCCCTCCCCCCAGAAGATATTTTCATAATTGTGCTGTGTAAATTTTTTTTTACATGTTGTTCTGAAAAATTTGCACAGTGAGCTACAAAAATGTCTTACAGGGGGAGGGCACAGTTGGCAAAAAAGTAGGAGGTACATTTATTTGCATAAATACGGTACATTTCTATACAGTTGTTGACTATGCGTTTAGCTATGCAGTATATTAAGAACATTCCAAGAGCTATAGTTAACATTCATAGGAGACACATTTCTAAGGGTAAGATATGGTCTGATACTCTAGCTATTCATCAAACTTTCTGCTGTTTGCATTTTGAAAATATACAGTGACATTGTATTTTAAATATACTAAGTTATATTATGCTGTCTTTGAACCTGCAGCAAAATTATGATACCATTGTGTATTTTTAAAGATTAAATGTCTCTCATATTTTTGTGCTACAGCAAGCAAACCAAAGGCTTTTAGCATTCCAGGTTATGTAGACTATTTAAACAAGGCTGTTTATTCTTCGTTCAGCGTGTGTGGGATTCAGGAAAACCATTTTCATTCTTATAAGGTGCTAACCAGGTAATCTTTGGCAAGCGAATATCAATGCATATTCCAGTCTGTTGGGAAAATCAGTGCATACAGAACCCATTTGCCAGACTGGTGTAACCAAGGTAGGCAAACCAAGACTCAGTGGTGGATACTTAAAACAAAGTTCAAAAAAACCCAAAAACCAGCTTCTTTCAACAGGGCACCAAATGTAGTAAGTCCCTAAGACCCATGTCTGGCCCTTTGCCAACATAAACATGGGACACATGGTCCCCGCTTTGGGGATGTGTATGCAAGTGTGTATTTTATTCTTCAAGCCATGGTAATATGACGTATGTGCTGTTTCTACAGATTTTTATTTCCTAGCTCCACTGAAAATGACAGGCTCATTGAAATGTGAGCCAAAAACTGGGCAAGTGTGCTCTCGGTGGGCAGTTGATGCTGTTACGAAATTTCTTTTTCGTCACAGTGGAAAAACAAGTGGTTTCAAATGTGGGTTTTCCGTAGCCGCCACCGGTTTTCACCTGCGCTGAAGAAACCAAGGGTGGAGAGCAAGCAGTGAAGGGGTGTGCAGTTTGGAGAGAATGCTCCGGGCCCTGCTCCAGTACTGATTAAACATTTCAGAGTGCTGTTTATCTCTCGTCATTGCCATCAGTAGTGGTGACTTCTAGCACAAACTTCAGGAATTTGGGCTACTGTTTAATTCAACCCAAGACCAAGTCTGATACTCAGAGAGGACTGGAGAACAATTTAAATTTTTACTGAAATCCTTTGAAACCTTGCACGAAGTGGATGATATTCTTATCCCACAGAAACCTCATGAAGTCTTCTTTCTACCTCTGCCTCATTATCTCTGAAAGTCTAGCCAACCCTCACTGCTTCCTCGCAAATCCCTACTGTTCCCAAGTGCCCTCCAGGCTGGCTCCTTTCTCCCTGTTTCTGTCTCCTACTCCTCAACTTTCTGGATCTTCGTCTTTTCTTGGAAACCCTGGTGGCACAGTGGTTAAGTGCTACAGTTGCTAGCCAGAAGGCTGGCAGTTCTAATCCACCATGCGCTCCTTGGAAACCCTATGGGCCAGTTCTACTCTGTCCTGTAGGGTTGCTGTGAGTCAGAACTTTATTTTATTAAGTCTTTTTTTAAACCAGTAACTGACTGTCGTCAAGTGAACTCAGATTCATCACGACCCCAGATGGATCAGAGTAGAACTGTGCTCCATAGAGTTTTTGATGGCTGGTTTTCCAGAAGTAGATAGAATTTTCCTGGGAGACACCTCTAGGTGAATACAAACTTCTAACTTTTCAGTCAGCAGCCAAGTTTTTAAGTGTACCAACCATGAACTCCAGTCTTTTTTGGAGGGTTTTATGAATCTTTTCAAGATTTTCTGACTACCTTTCAATCTCATTTTGCTATTACCAGCATTATCACAATGTAAAGCTTTAGGGGTGAACGGGTCAACTGTGAAGCCCTACGTGGAGCAGTGGGAAGGGAAAAGATTGAGAGCCTTTCATGCTGAATTTTTACTGTTGTGAGTCTCTTCTACAAAACTTCTTAGTGTCCTTCTAAACTTCTTTCTTTCATTTGACTTTCAAACTCCCTTAATGTTAACTGATCTGCAACTGTGACTAAATTTTTCCAAATACTCCTCCTCACCCCACCCCTGGCAGCCCATTCCCTCCCTTCTTATTATCTCTGCTGTGTAACCTTGAACTTGTCACCTTCTGTCTTGAGGCCTTCATTCCCTCACATGTAGATGACGCACCTGTCCTAGAAAATCCCCAAGGGCCCTCTTTTTCTGAAGTTCTAAGATTCCAGTCATGCCTGGCCAAGAACAAACACACCTGACTTCGCTAAAGTGAACACCCGAGCATGGGTTACTCTTTTTCCTTTAAAGTACTTTTAATAGCTCAAATAACACATGACTATTAACTTCTTTACAAAATAAAAACATTAGAGATAAGACTCAAGTTGTTTCTTCCTCCAACCCCAACCGACACCACCTCAATTTTTCAACAGATTGAAGATATTAAAAAACAAACAAAAATCCCAAACTTTGTCAATTTAAGAGTTTGATCTATATTTTTGCTGACATTATTTTCTGTTTTTATGTTAAACCCCAAAGCAAACCTCTTGTCATCAAGTCAATTCCAACTCATGGCAACCCCGTGTGTTACAGAATAGCCCCATAGGGCATTCCCGGCTGTAATTTTTGTGGAAGCAGATTGCCAGGCCTTTCTGCCACAGGACTACTGGATAGGTTTCTCAAAGATGCTTTATTTTAGCAGACAATCACCAACTGCTTTTGGCATATAGACTATCCACCAGAATTGTGTAATATTTTGTGAGCTTTTCTTTTTTTAAGATCTTTTTCTGCACACATTTATTTTCCAGTTTCACTGAATATCTGAGAGTCTCATGAGACTAATCATTGAAAGGAGGACAAATGTGTTCATAGTGGGCAATTGGCACTATTAAGAATATTTATGAAATAAATACAAAATATAAATGGATTTATTACTTTATTTGTTTTGCCCTTAGTATCTTGAAGGCCTATCAGTTGTTACATTAAAAAAAAAATGTAGTTTGTTTCTTTTAAACAACTGCATAGTATTGGAATTATAATTATACTACTACTATACAATTACATATTAGTGTACAAAGTAATGTACAATTACCATGTAATTGTACTACTAGCAGTAGCAGTACTAATGCTAATAGCAGTTATGATTTATGTACTGCTGCTGTTTGGAGAGAACCATTATTAATTATTCCTCGTGGAATTCGTTAAGATAAGCAACCAGTGATTGTTCTGTTTTACAAACAAGAAACCCTCAAAACAATATAAAAACATTACAGCTTTTATTTCATCTACAGCTGGACATTTAGTTAGCTTGTTTCCAATTACTTCCTATAACAAACATGCTACCAAACCTCCCTGCTCAGATGTAGGCAGCAGCGGCACAAGAACGTGAAATGCTGAGTTGCAGGATACACTTGTCTTTAGGTTTAAGAGATACTTTCAAGTTACCCTCGATTATCACATTAAAAGGGACTGTGAACATGTGTCATAACTTGCATTGTGTCCCCCCAAAAATGTGTGTAGCAATTTGGCTAGGCCGTGATCTCCAGTATTATGTGATTGCCTTCCATTCTGTGATTTTCCTAAATTGCAAGCCCTAATCTCTGCCTGTCGGTAATAGCCTGGATTATGTTAAATAGGATTAGGGTGGGACTGTAATACTCTTCCTAAAGTCACCTCCCTGCTGCAATGTAAAGGGAGTTGCCCCGGCATGTAGCTCGCATCACCCTTTATCATTTTATCCTACAAGAGATAAAAGAAAAGGGAAGCAAGCAAACAGTGGGAACTGCACATCACCTGAAAGCAGCAGAGTAAGTCCTTCAGACCTGAGGTTCCTGCACCAAGATGCTCTTATGTGTAAGAAAGATTGAAACAACACAAAGAACTTCCTCTGGAGCTAACAGACAGACGATGTGTTTCCCTGGAGCCAGCACCCTGAATTTGGACTTCTAGCCTATTGGACTGTGTTAGAATAAACTTTTCCTTGTTAAAGCCATCCACTTGTGGTATTTATTATAGTACCAGATGATTAAGACAGATAGAGTGGGATGTGGAATGGCAAGTGGGCTGGCAGGATGGCCAGGAGGGGTAGGGGAAGGAACACCTCCAACTCTAACTGTATCTACTTGTCAGTTGTATGTAAGGACAGCCCTGGGTAAAAGCAGGAATCTTCCACTATTTCTCCCAGCTCCCCTAAATCCAAAGCCATCATTCACTCCTGCTCTGTCTCTCCAGCTCCTAGGACCTTCCACCCACTAGCAGTGCATCTGGGCGCCAGCTGTGCCAGCTTTGTTAGGCTTAGGAAAGACATCAAGCCCTTCAGTATTTACTTTATTCTGAGAACATTAAGGAAGGCAGACAGTCGCCGGGCCCTATGTACCATTTACACAGATGTCAGGCTGTAGATGTGGGTTCATTTTTCATTCTTTAATCCGCAGGTATGAATTAAATCATAACCTGCCTCACCGACACCATGGCATCAATATTTTCTCAGACTGGAATATGGTCTCCCTGCTCTTATCCACCATTTTAAAATAAACTTAATATATGGCATTTGTCTTACGTCAAAGGAATGCAATGTGTTTCT
Organism: Heterohyrax brucei; assembly: GCA_028571685.1. NCBI lineage: Eukaryota > Metazoa > Chordata > Mammalia > Hyracoidea > Procaviidae > Heterohyrax > Heterohyrax brucei. The sequence goes on along the minus strand of CM053158.1, from coordinate 58,169,543 downwards.
CTTGACATATGACTCAACTCAAAACTGGGCAACACTTTGATATTTCAGAGGAGTTTGCAGTTGGAGGGAACATGCTTGCCACCTTCCCTGTTCAACAGACTAATCCCTTGAGACAAATTTCCTGAACCTGAGATGTCCCAAGTTCCTGAGAAAATTGACTTCCTTAATGCAAAAAATGTGCCACACAGATCCGTGGGGAGTGCCAAATACTTAATAACACATCTTAAAACAGCTTTCAAACTAACACGTAAAATGCATGTGAGTTGGGAACATCCATGATGAGACATTTACAGTTTTCTCATGGATCATTCAATACTTGACTAATTATTCAAACATCTCTACCCACAAGGAGACAAAGGGACAAGGACTATGAATGTAAGTGTAGCAAAAATTTACAGGAGAAAAAACATTAAAATACAAGCCCAAGCAAAAACACCACCAATAAAAAATGTCATTTGCTAACCGAAAGGTCAGTAGTTTGAATCTACCAGCCTACCTGGAAACCCTATGGGACAGTTCTACTCTGTCCTATAGGGTCACTGAGAGTTGGAATCGACTCAAGGGCGCTGGATTTTTTAGTACATAAGACCACATTCAATACTCAGTGACAATCACCCAGCCAAGCCAAGTGCCATCACCCAACCAAGCCAAGTGCCATCACCCAGGTTGGTGTTATTATTATTCCTATTATATATATTGGCTCCGACTCGATCGCACTTGGCTAGCTGGCATTATATATATGAAGAAGTGGAGATTGAGAAGGCACAGTGCTTTGCTCAAAGTTACTCAGAGTTATTGAGAAATGTTGTCACTGTTAGTTGTCCTTGAGTTGGTTTCTATCACTAAGTGATAGAACTGGGATCTGAATTCAGTTGTGTCTGATCCTGGTGCCTGGCTCCACTCTGCTAACACACAGCAAAGATGAGTTGTTATAGGTCACTAGAAAGAGGAGTTACACCCCTCAATATATAACTACAAGTGTGTGAATTTTACCTGTAAATAACATCTCAGCTTCTGAATGTGCCTTAGTTCGGACCTTTAGATTCCTGCCTGTTACACTGCAGTAATCTCCAAACTGCTACTCTGCATTGCAGTTTATCCTCCACAGCTACCAGGAGAGTGATTTTTCAAGGAAGACAGTATTATTATGTGCTCACTTATTCAAAAATTTTCAGTGATATTTGTATGCAGTTCCTACTGTGCAAAAGATAGCACCTTACAGACAACATAGCACAGCATCACGTGGTGTTGAGCTAACGGTTACACAAAGAACAAACAAAAACTATTTCAAAACTTAAAGACAGCTTTGATCATCCTTCAAAAGGGATCTAAGAACTGTACCATATCCACAATATTAGTCAGCATTTCAGTCTTGGAGTGGTGTCAAATTTAAAGACATCTGCACTATATGTAAATCTAATCTTCATTTGCATCTTCTGAGGAATATTAAAGAGGCTCCAATTCATCACCCAGAGGACCACTTCCTTTCAGTCACTAACTCATAGCTGCCCCCATCTCACTCCCCTTAGCCACAGTCTCTTTCCCCCAGCCCCAATTTCTTTCCCTCTAAACCCACTCTCCATTTTCATCCTAGACTCTCCCTATACTCACAAACTGGGTGGGCTCTACTCTTCCTTCACTTTTTTCTTTTCCACATCAGTTTTCCTCCCCCTCCAGAAGTGGTTTTTGGCTCTCACTGAAACAAATCCCTCCAAGCCAATTCTGGGTCCTTCTTCCCAAGGATTAACTTTAGGTTTCTCAATCTTGACACTACTGACATCGCTGACATGAACACCTCAAGTGTTTCTGATGTTGACTTCTGGTTAGGAACCTCCACATTAAAGGCTCAGGAACTGGTGGCAGCTGTGGTGGACCGTATGCTAGAATGAGAGACCACGCACTTGAGATCTCTATCAGATTGCATCACCAACTAGCTGTGTGACCTTGAGAAAACCACTTTACCCTCTGAGTCTCATTTTTCTCCCTTTCAGTGAAGGGGTGCAGTTACATCATTGTTTCTTCAAGTCTGGCCCAGGACCACCTTGGGTGTTTGTCACAATGTAGGTATCAAAACCCAGATTAACACTTAGTGAATTGGAATCTGAGGATAGGGGCTAAGAGAGCTACATTTTTAAAATGTACCCTAAGTTGTTCCTACGATAAGACAGGAAAACATGCTATTTACTCATTTATCAATTGTTACTAGGTACTGGACACTATAATAAGCTTTTTTATGCCCGTAATACCTATCACCTATGTGTGATTATTATTATTACACTCATTTGACAAGTGAAGAAACTGAGACTAATGCTGCTTGAGTTTTTCCAAGGCTTCACACCTAGTAAGTTGGGGAAGTCAGGTTCCAGCCCAGCTAGTTTGACTGCGGAGTCCAGCCCTGAGACGCTGCAGGCTCTGTCTTCTTGTCGAATACTGGTTTTTGAGAGTCTTTGCACTCCATTGATTTCTAAGGCTTCCACCACCTTGCAAATTTTAAGACAAATTAAGAAGCCTCAAAGTATTTGCCACTCCCATAAGTTGTGCTGACTTTGAACAAGGCAGTTTGAGGAGAGAAAGGGAAGAGGCAAAGAATGGGATTCACTGAAATAAACCTAAGAACTTGACTTCTAAATATGAACAGTTTTTTTTTTTTATTAAGCACCTTTCTCCAGGCCATCATGGCAGTTCATTGCCACATTTCATGATAGAAACTAACAGAAAGATTATAAGTAAGTGCCTTTCAGGGAGAGGTTGCCATTAATTTTGACTTCAATAATTATTAGTATTCCTGACTTGCTGTTGATTGATAGAGGCTGGCTTATAGTTTTGTACTCTTCTCCCCTAGATAGTCTATTTCAAGCAGCCTTATTGGAGAGTCCAAGAGAGGCATTTGTTTAGATTTTCCGCATTAAAGTTTTATCCACTCAGGACAAATCACAGAAAATGCATCCCAGGCTGAACATTTGCAAGCAGAATCCACAAAATAAAGTCAAATTCAAGAGTAATCTGGTTACATCAATTCATTATGTCTACCATTACTGACAATATTCGGGCAATGTAATTCCTATTACACCTGCCTGCAGAAGAAGAAAAAAATGTAGTCAGTAACCCTAAATCAAATTAACATTTTGAGTGTATATAATTTGTAGTTTAGAATGAACTATAATTATCATTTAGGGAAGACCATATGGAAAGAATTATCAGCCTTCACTAAGTCTTGGGTTTTAACGGTGATCCATGACTGAAAATGCTTTATCCAAACAGGTTGTAAATCCTGAGACAAGCAAGATGCACTTCACTCATTTCTATATTAATTCCTAATAAAGAATTGATTGTCTTCTCAAATTATAATAAATTGAAGAGCAATTTCCTACTAAACAAATCAAGGAAATAGAAACATGACTTCCTTGGGAGTTCTTTTCTGTAACCCCTTCCTCTTTTTAAGGCAAGCTCTCTATTGTTTTAGAGATGTGCTTTTATTATTCTTGATGTGTATATCAATGGACATCTGCATTGCCAAAACAATTTTCTTCCTCTTCTTTAAAGTGGAGGTGAACTCTAAGAATGCTAAATGTTCAATCTAATTTCATTCCAGGGGGAGTCTGGAGCCTGCAGTGAAAGCTTACATTTAAGAACCTCAATTAATATTTAGAAGATTGGCTCCTGAAGCTATTGGCCTTCTCTTTTGGTGATGTTCTCTGCCTCCCTGGGGAATCACAGAACATGGTTCAGATTGTGGTGTCACCAATGGTATGGCCAAGCTTTATGCTGTGAACACTTGATGGTCCTCAAAATTCTTGGGAGTGTTAAAATTAATCTGAGACTCAAAATGATGTATCTAATAATTCTGTAGGATAGAGAGGAAATGGTGATCAATAAAAAACCATAATTAAAACCAAAATGGGGATAGGAAACCAAAGCCAAAAGCAGTGTTGTTGCATAGAAGATAACCAAAGGCAATCAAAACAAATAATGGTCATGGGAATGTACTTATGTGAAAAAGAGTGACATATCTGTGTATGGACACGTCTTGTTCAACTGATACAGCAAAATGCCTTGATTTATTCTAAAGATTGACTCAGTTTCTGTTCACATTATCTGGACCCAGGACTTGTTATGCAAGGTCTGTCTTTCATGGCTCTTGACACTATGGAATTTTCTGAAATCATTCACAGTGTGGGCCTTTTGAAAGTGAGTCAGGAGCTTTACATCCTGCAGGTTGCAGTGTCTCCACGGAGAGTGGCTGGTGGAACACTAGGTATACAGCATCTCAGTCTGAAGAAGAGTGTGTCCAGTAGGCCTCATCTGGAAATGGAATTTTAAGGGGCGTTTATGAGGGTGCTGTGGGGTTGCTTTGAAAGGGAACTGTTCGCAGCGTATTGGCTTGGGCCTCCTTTTGCCTCATGTTGGTGACTGGGCATTGCAATATTTTATTTGGCCACAAGTTGGGTCAAATCAAGTAACAAATATAGGACACCAAATTACCCCTTGAATGGCTATTGTCTTCTATGGAATTGCCTTATTTCTGTAGTATGAAGGCAATCTTAACTTACTTCATTTTTTGTTCTTTAAAGCTGAATGGAGAAGCCAGAAAACCAGGAAGAGTGGTTGTAGGAAATATGAAACAGTCATCATGCTAACAACTTTCCTCATTCCAATCAGCGATCCCAATTTGTACCCGTACAAACACAGACACAGGTATCTTAAATTTTGTAGTGAAAAATCACCTATGTACCAAAGACAACTAAGTCCAAAGCCAAGTCATAAGCTCTCTTGGTGATTAGTGGTAGAAAATTACTGGTTCCAAGGCTCTATCTCAGGTGGGAACCAAAGACGGCTATTTTTAACCAAGCATAAATGTGGCTTGGTATTTGTAGACTTTCCTCAGTGAGCTTCTGTGTAGTCTGGACAAAGACTGTGAGAAGGCTCATTATAGATCTTCACCAAGACCAGGGAAGAGAACATTCTTTTTTTTTTTTTCTTCCTCTTCCACATGCTAACCCTGCTTTAGACACAGTAAACTTTTAGAAGAAATGTTAACTATTTTGTTCTTGGTGATTTTCAGAATACCTGCTGCCCCTCTCAAAGAGATTTGGCAAGATAGAATAGAATGGCCCCCCAGGGTTGGCAAGACTGTAGTCTTTATGGAAGCAGACTGTCATGTCTTTCTCCCACAGAGCAGCTGGTGGGTTTGTGCTGCCTACCCTTAATCACTGTGCTACCAAGGCTCCTGGGTTCTCAGAATAGTGATCCATATGTTGTGAGAAAAGTCCAAAGATTTCATTTCCTCTCTGCCTACGTTCGGTACACAGCAAGTATGAGAAATAAGTTTGCTATCAGCATAATGACTATTTTGAGAAATAAATGAGATAGACATGAAATCTTCAGCAGAATGTCACATAATAGATGATAAATGGTGTTAGATATAGATAAAAATTATGATGCTATATAACAAAATACATAAATATATTGTTGTTAGGTACAGTGGAGTTGGTTTCAACTCTTAGCCACTTTATGTGCCACAGTGAAACATTGCCTGGACTTGTGCCATGCCCATAATCATTTTCATGCTTAAGCCTATCATTGCAGCCACTGTGCGAATTATCAGTCCAGAGTCTTCCTCTGTTTTGCTGATCTTCCACTTTGCCAAGTGTAATGTCCTTCTCCAGGATGGATTCTTCCTGACAACATGTCCAAGGTATGTAAGACATAGTCTTGCTGTCCTTGCTTCTAAAGAGCACTCTGATTGTACTTCTACCAGGAGAGATACATGTGTTCTTTTGGCAGCCCATAGTATATTCCATAATCTTCTGTAACACCACAATTCAAAGGTGTCAAGTCTTCTTCTGTCTCCCCTAATCGCTGTCCAGCTTTCATAGCATATGATGCAATTGAAAATATCATGGCTTGGGTCAGGCACACCTTAGTCTTCAAGGTGACATCTTTACTTTTCAACACTTTTAAAAGAGGACTTTTGCAGTAGATTTTCACAGTGTAAAGTGTCTTTTGATTTCTTGACCTCTGCTTCCAGGGGCACTGATTGTGAAACCAAGTAAAGTGAAATCCTTGACAAGCTCAGTCTTTTCTCCATTTATCATGATGTTGCTTACTTGTCCAGCTGTGAGTAGAATTGCCCTGTAGAGTTTCCAAGAATGCTTGCTGGACTTGAACTGCCAACCCTTTGATTAACAGCCATAGTACTTAACCACTATGCAGCCAGGGTTTCCACCCAGTTGTGAGGATTTCTGTTTTCTTGATGTTGAGGTGTAATCCATCCTGGAGGCTGTGGTCTTTGATCTTCATCAATGTTTCAAATCCTTTTCACTTTATAGTGTAGTTATTGTTATCTTTGCTTGATAAACTCATATTCATCCTCTAAAACCACAACTTGAGTTCATCTTCAAAGAGAAACCTTCCCTATCCACTCAAAATACTTCAATTATTCCATATCTTACAGCACTTACACATTTAATTATTAAATATGATTATTATATCATGTTGATTTGCCAGTATGTTTCCTTCTACAGGCCACAGGTACCTTGAGTGCAAGGATCGTGCTCTATTTAGCATGATCCTGAGACCCACTATGCAGTGCCTAGTCAGGTGGAAGTTACTCAATGGTTATTTGTTAAATTGAACAAAAATACACTGCTGGGGACAAAAGGAAATCTTCCATTCCTATGCCCAAATGAAGATGGGAATGTAGAGAATGCTTTTCTTTGAAAATAAAAAAGGAATCTCAGGGGCTTACTTGAAAATAGGCCGAGTGCTTATAGAAAGAATTTCAAAAGCAATGTAAAAGCACTCAACCCAGTGCAGGCCCAGTGCTAGGAAATATCCCAGCATCCGTCTTTGACTCAGCAGCTGCAAAACAGATGGGAGTGAATGTGGCTCATCAAGCTGCTGTTTGGGGGAAAGAGGCCAGGCTTTAAAAAGGAGAAAACATTTTCTCCCATGTGTTTATTTGAAAAGAAAATTTTCTTTAAAGATCATCACTTCTATACCAGCTTAACTTGATGTGAGTTTTGGTACTTCCAGGGAGAAAGAGAGACTCATGAGCTCTGAAAAGGATTTCTCTGTATCCCTCATGGAAGTTTTGAGGCTGAAATGTGGACCATCTTGCCTAAAGATGTCTTTTCATCTTCCCCAAGGTCTTGCATTTTCTTCAACCCACAAAGTGACACAACTGGGACAAATTTATTCAGAGTGGCAGGAAGGATTTGAGCAGAAAGTTTGGTCTAGAAAAATGTCTGTTTATGGTGCTGAGTCTGCAAAAAGTGTAATAGTTTGGCCAAAAGCCACTGCCACACAAGCAAAATTTCTATCATCTGTGTATGGGTGCTCCTCCCTCTCCCTACTAGGCTGAGAAAATAGTCTTCATCTCCATTGCCTGGCTGGGAGCAGATTCTCAGTTGGCTTGCTATTGTTACCCACTTTATCATGGGCCCCATGTCTGGTCCAGAAAGCAAAGTACAGCTTTTCTTCTTTCTCTGATTGATGAATGACTTGATGGATTCATTTGCCGTAAACCAGGGTGTGACCAGGGAGGTGTGGTGACATACAAAGTTTAAAAAGTGGTTGTCTTCACCCATCTTGTGGGTGATGGGGATTGTAAACATGGAACTATAACACAATTTTGATAAGTCCCCAAATAAAAAATCGTCAACAGGGGCACAAGAAGGGCAAATCTGTTTAACTTTTTCGGTGAGTTGGTAAGATGAGTCTATACCAAGTATAGACTCCATATACCAACTTTGTTTCCTAGAGTCTATACCAAATATAGACAAAGTTGGTATATGGAGGTTATTTTCCTGTAAATTGTCCAAACAGTGATACACTGGGTTTCTGGGAAATAGCTGTCTTGCATTATGCTTTTCTTTACAAAAGGAGGTGGGTGATTAGCAAGATTTTAATGGCATTTGTCTTGCACCATCGTAGTCTTAACTGCATCCAACTATTAAACTCTTGCACACATGGTTCCAAACCAGGTTTTTTTTTTTTTTTTTTAATCCCCTGTATGATAACCATGTGCTTGTGCCTCTGATTCCTCATACAGTTTAGCAGAAAGTATGCCAAATCTTTATATTACATTTCCATGCCTTCTGGACAGGCGTTTATCCCAACCCTGGGAAGGTGTTCCAGGCCCTGTAAAAGATGGATATGACTTGAGAAGCTAGTTTTCAGGGCAGAGAAAAGTCAAGACAGTTGACAGGATGAATGAATTGTTTTGAACTCCAAAGATAAAGCTGACAACATTATGCCAGAAGAAAGGGAGATAGCAATGATCTATGGATGGAAGAGTTTAGGAACCTACTCTAACTTTTAGGGTGGTCTCAAAATCACAGGTTCCTGTGCACATCCAGACATTCTCAATCGGTACACCTTTGTGTTTTTCAAGGTCTTTAAACTAGAGAATCTTCTAGGACAATTATATTGATGGCCAATAAAAATCCTCTATTATAGAAACATATTGACATACTATGATGTTACAAAAGCCCTGGTAGCACAGTGCTTAAGAGGTTTGGCTTTTAACCAAAGATTGGCAGTTCAAATCCACCAGGAACTTCTTAGAAACCCTATAGAACAGTTCTATTCTGTTCTATAGGGTCACTGTGAGTTGGAATCAACTAAATGGCAATGGGTTTGGTCTTACTGTGTTTTTTTTTTTTTCCTAGCGATGTTGTGATCTCTTTTTCTTGTTTCTCCATGTTTTAATCAGCTAGGGCTGCTCTAACATAAGTACCACAGAGTGGATGGCTTTAATAAAGGAAAGTTTATTCTTACATAGTCTGGTAGGCCTCAAGTCCATACTTAGGGTGTCTGTTCCAGGAGAAGGCTTTCCCCTTGTTGGCTCAGGAGGCAAGTCCAGTATTGCATCAGTCTTTGTCCAGGGAGCATCTTGGTACAGGAACCTCAGGTCTGAAGGATGTGCTCTTCTCCTGGTGCTGCTTTCTTGATGATGCGAGGTTCCCAATTCTCAGCCTGCTTTCCTTTCCTTTTATCTCTTGCAAGATGAAAGGATTAAGGGTGGGGCAAGCCATACTCCAGGGAGACTCCCTTTACAGTGGAGCAGGGAGGTGATCCTATGAAGGGATTCACAGCCCTACCCTAACCCTTTAACATACAGTTTAGTAAAACCACAAAATGCTGGGCAGTCACAAGATACTGGGAGTCATGGTCCAGCCACATGGCTACACCTATTTTTGGGGGGACATAAGTCAATCCATGACATTCTACCTTATGAAAAGCCCTTCCTCTTCACTGAGCATGTAGAGAAGGGGATAGATGGAACAGGAAAGAAGGTGGAGACAGGAGAAGAGTGAAAGAAACAGAGAGCAAGCAGAGTAGGAGAGAGACTGAGACAGAGTGGTAAGAGGGGATGAAAATCCCATGTAGTCAAAAATATATCACACTGGGAATCTTATAAGCAGGACTATTTCAGTTTTTACTCCTTTGTAGTTTTTTTTTTTTTCTGGAGAATATAAATTAAAAATGAAGATGATATAATTCTAACAACCAAAAATTAATACAGTTTGTAGGTAAATGAAATGTTTGGTGGCTTGCAAACTTTATGTTAAGGGCCAGAGAGTAAACTTTTTTTGTTTGACGTTGTGATCCTATATTCTCCATTACAGCTACTCAGCCTTACCTTTGCAGAGTGAAAGCTGCCACAGACGACATGTCAACAAATGAATACGGCTGGATTTGACCCTGGGGCAGTAGTTTGCCAGTCATGCTAAGAAATAAAGCAGTAACTGCTATTTCACATGTTCTGCTGCAATATTGTATTAAGCCAGGAAATTTCATACTATTTGTTTGGAACAAGAAACTCAGGGCATGATTCTTTCTAGCTTCTTCTCACTAGTTTCATAAACTTGGATCTCATAATATCTTTAGAAAAGGTAGACAACTGTGTGCTTCAGGACAATGAAAGATCAGTGGATTTTGTGCCACCTCCTGGAAGCCCAGAGCAAAGACATTGCGACCGTTTGAAGATCCTTTTCCAGACACACTCTAGGAGTCTGGGAAATTGGGTGTAATAGGCCAGGCAGGTTCAAGATCTCGTTCATGTGGAATGAAGAATAGCTCGTTCTGTGGCCTTCCATAGTCTTATCAGAAAATGGCACAGTGGTTAAATGCTGCAGCTGCTATCCAGAAGGTCAGCAGTTGAAGGCCACCAGGTGCTTGCTCCTTGGAAACTTTATGGAAAGTTCTACTCAGTCCTATACAGTCGCTATGAGTCAGAACCGACTTGATAGCAATGGGTTTGATTTTTTTGGTTTATTAGAAAGTTTAACCTTCAAAGGAAATTTGGTTTGTGTATTTGTACCTGTGTAGGTCCTTGAGCTGTCTCATGGAAAATGAGTAAAATTTATTTGTAAAGAGATTTAAGGTAAAGATTGGATCTAGTGTTCAAATGAGGAAGGGCGTGGTAAAAATTCGAGGTATTAAAGAAAGCCCCAGGAAACAACTTAATAGCAGAAAATACCATAGAATAATCTCACCTTTGTCTTACAAAACACTGTCACAAGACAAGCCTGGGGGCAACCTTGCAAGAGACAGCCTGCAAGTGACCCCTAGACCTTGACCACATTTTACAACTAATAGGAGTTAACCAATCAATGTAAAGGTCAGTTCACCCTCCCTGGTTTGCAATCTCATGACTTAAATACTGGGCGCAGAGGAAACTCGTCGTCGCCCCCTGCTCTGTGTAGCTTGGGGTGCGTCCCTGGTGCACCAGTATTTTTCCTATTGGGCATATTTTTTTAAATAAAATTTAACCTTTAAAGTAACAGTGTCGCATCTTGAAAATTGCGGACCCTAACACTAGTATTCTGGAACACATTCCTGGTCTAGGCACTCCTAAAGGGCACAGATCATTAAATACTCTACTACTAGCTGGAATGTTGGCAATTCTAATCTACCTAGAGGCACCTCAGAAGACAGGCTTGACCATCTGCTTCTGAAAGGCCACAGCCTTGAAAACTCTATGAAGCACAGTACTACTCTACATACACAAGGATCACCATGAGTCAGAATCTATGCAGTCAGTGACTCCAAACAACAACAGAAGTTATCTTGACCAGGAGCAATCTGGAGTCCCTGGGTACAAATGGTTAATGTCCTCGGTTATGAAGCCCAAGGTTTAAATCATCCAGAGGTTCCTTGGAAGAAAAGCCTGGTGATCTACTTCTGAAAAATCAGTCATTGAAAGCCCCATGGAAATGTGAAAATAAATAAAATTTTAAAACACATAAACAGGAAAGCTTTATGGAGAATGGCTCTACTCTGACATACTTGGAATCACCGTGAGTCAGAGTAACCTGATGGTAACTGGTTAAGTCTTTGAACTTCAGTGAAATCCTGGGTTGAGAACCCAGTTACAGGGCCGAGTCAGCAAATGGATTAAAAAACAAAGAGTGAAGAGAAGTTCCCTCTAAGGAACTCCAGAAAAATAAAAGCCTGAACATATTCTACACCATTCAAGTACCAAATCTCTGGTCTCTGCTTTCTCCTCAGCAGGGATATTAAGATAGGACGACTTAAATACCAGATAGGTTAAATAAAAATCACCATGTTGCAAAGATGATCCTTAAACAGCCAAACAGTTGCCAAGCCTCAGCCACAGGTCTATTTAAAACAATATTAGATAAGGCAAATTCCTGCACAGCGAAAACATTCGACAAGGCCCTTAAAGGTCATTTCAATAGGGTTTTTGGGACCTGACAAGTTTAAAGGGTCCCAGTGTATCTCAGCAGACATTTCAAAGGGTCTTGTTTCAGCCACAGCGATGACTCACCGTGAGAATGGAGTAGAACAATGGCCACCCCAAATCCTGATAGCTACCACAGCAAGGAAGGGAAATCAGACAAATGGAACCTTTTTAAGATAATCTCAACAATGTAATCTGTGAATGAGTGTGAAACTCCACATCTGACGTTATGTGCCAAGATTACAGGCTGGACAGAGGAAGAGCTGGCCCCAAGACTTTGTAGATCACATTCTTCGATTTTTCTGTGAGCTTTCTGCCTCTAATGGTGAGCTGAGAAATTTCTTGGCCAAGTTACATTTTATAAAACTTTACCTAAATTTCAGAAACAGAATAAAAGAAAAAATTGAGAAAAAAATCCCCATAGTGTTAAAATGTTGGCATATTATACCAATTCTTTCAGGAGCTCAAGCCTTTTCCTCTATCAGCTGTTGAAATGTCTTTCCTCTATTTTTATAGCCCTATTCATTTTTTTCCAAGTAAACTTGACACATTCAGAAAAGTATGTAAAACACAAATGTTCAACTAGGTGAATTTTTTATAAAGTGAAAATACAAAAACAGTCAACACACACACACAAAAAAAATTGCTAACACCCTGGAAATCCCCCCACACCTACTCTGTTACTACCATGGATTATTTAGTATCAAGGGTTTCAGGGGGAGGCAGGTGAGATCCCCTTCTATCACTGGGATGTTTGGCAAAACGTGCGGAGACAGTTTGGGTTCTTGCAACTGAAGGGAGTATGTTACTTTCATCTAGTGATTAGAGTCCTGGGATGGTCCTCCCCACAGTGCACTGGACAGCTCCCCACACAAAGGATCATCTAGGCCCAAGTGTCAATAGGGCAAAAGTTTCAGAAATCTGCAATACAGTGGTGGAACCACAAAGTATATTCTCTTCTGCTTCTGGCTTCTTTGGCTCATATTGCTGTTCTGCCCAGGACCTTCTGTTGTGTTTCCAATCAGAGTAGTAGTAACTGGTAGTAGTAGCTGGTAGTAGTAACTGGGCACCATCTAGTTCTTCTGGTCTTGGGTTAGAGGAGGCTCTGGGCCCTTTAGTCCTTTGGACTAATTGCTTCACTGAATCTTCAACTTTTTTACTTTCCCTTTGCTTCAGGCTGGAAGAGGCCAATAATCACTTCTTGGGTGGCTGCTTGCTGGACCAGTTAATTTTCTGTGGTGGGAGGCTGTGCTATGTATTATAGTTTGTTCACACTAGATACCAATAGCACAACTTTCTCCCCACCTGTGGTGACAACCAAAAATGTTTCCAGATATTTCCAAGTGGCCCCTTAGAGGCAAAAATTGCCCCTGGTTAAGAAGTACTGTCCTAGTCTATATACAGTTCTTGAATGAACAAAATTGCTCAGTTTTTTCCAATTCATAAGTGGCCACATTTAATTAAATTATTGGGTTTTGAATGCAACCAGAGTGAGTATCTTTGGTGTTTACTCTGTTTAAGACACAAAGCAGATTTAGGCACTAGAATAAGCATACCAGGTCAATGAAATTATCATTTGAAGTCATCAGACTCGAAACAGAAATGGCCTAGCTTTAGGGTTCTGTTTTCTAACACAGGCCTTTGGAATGTTTAAAGGTTGGCTTTTGAAGATAAACTTGTCAATTCATAGCCTCTGTTTTGGCCTGGACACTGGTTTAGTTTGGGATGGCTGAGTGACTGATATCTGAGGGCACTTCCCTTTCAGTTAACATTTTGGTAGATAATGTTTCTAGTCGGCTTGAACATTCCTTCCCAGGATCGTGGTTCTCAAGATTAAGGCTACCAAGCATCTTAATATTGGAGGAAAATCAGCTCTTGCTCGAGAGGGAAGGAAATATCTACAATCTGCTGAATATTTACTGTTTTCCTGGCATTGTGCTGATCAGCTTATATCCCTTATTTTACTTAGTCCTCACAATGATCTAATGGCATAAACACTGTGACTTGAACTTTACTAGTGAGGAATATAAGGTTAAACAGTAAGTTGAAAAAGAGAACAAGTGGAGAGCTGGCATTTGAACACAAGTGTTAGCAATTAAAGATGACTACCGATTCTTCACTATTCTGCCTGTTGAGAGTCAAGGTTGATTGCCTCTGACCTTCAGCCTTAGCTAGCTCTGTGGCTGGTTTGGGAGCCCTAAGGGCATAGTGGTTACGCGCTACAGCTGTTAACCAGGTCAGCGTTCAAATCCTTAACCAACATAAAGCGGTAGATCTTAAGGAGATCTACAACCTCGACTTTTTCTTTTCTTGGAATGTTCGCTCACTCTCTTGGCAGCCAGGACGGTTAACCTGAGCCTTCCACACTGTGAGAGAGGGAGAAACTCCATGTGGAGGAGCATCGAGGTGCCGGAAACGTGAATGAGGTCTTCCTGGGCCTTCCAGCTGAGTGCAGCTCAATAAATGACTTTGGCTGACAGTGTGTTGTCTAGTATACTGTCCTGTCAAGCCCTGCTAAAATTCCTTGTTCACAGAATTATTAGAAAATAAAATGGTTGCTGTTTTAAGCCACTGAATCTTGAGGTTTTGTGACACGGCAATAAACCTAAAAACCTACAGCCATCAAGATGATTCTGACTCATAGTAACCCTGCAGGATGGAGTAAAACTGCCCCACAGAGTTTCCAAGAAGCGCCTGGTGGATTTGAGCTGCTGCACATTTTGGTTAGCAACTGAAGCAGTTAGCCACTATGTCACCAGGGTTTCCCCCGTAATGCAGGTGGTATTATAATTCCTGTGTATTTGTGAGGAAATAGAGATTTAGAGAGCTAATTAAGTGGCCTGTGCACACTCACATGGAGTCCCAGGGTAGTATAAAGAATTAATACACTTGGCTGTTAAATGAAAGAAGTTCAGATCCGCTTGGACTTGACTTGGAAGGAAGTCCTGGTGATCTACTTCAAAAAATCAGCTATTGAAATTCCTGTGGAGACTATAGTTCTACTCCTACACACACGGGTCACCATGTATCAGAATTGACTTGATACACCTGGACCTGACACTGCACACTGACACAGAGAGAAAATGATACAGCTGTGACTTGAATCAACTCCACTTGTCTTTTCAGTCAACCTTACCTCTGGAATATCAACCTGCCTGCTTCCATCAGCTCACTCCAGTTCTCAAATGCTTTTGGATGTTACTATTGGTGATGGGAAAGTTATTTTAGTTGGCTCGTGGATGAATTTTTTTTTTCTATTAATGCCAGCCGGTACGTATGTATTTATCCTAATATGTGGTAGAAAAAATACACATTAACTAGCACACAGAAACATTTCATTGATATTATGCTTAGAATGTAGCTCAATTTATGCAGTTCAATTGGTTAAAATATGAATTAAATAAAGGAAAAATAAGTGCCACTGACTCAATTCTGACTCACAGTGACCCTATAGTGAACCTACAGAACAGAGCAGAACTGCCCCAAAGAGTTTCCAAGGGGTACCTGGCAGACTTGAACTGCTGACCTTTTGGTTAGCAGCTGTAGCACTTAACCACTACATCACCAAGGTTTCTAATTAGATAATAGTATTTACATATTACTGCTTTTGTATGCTTTTGAGTTGATTTTGACTTGTAGTGACCCTATAGGACAGAGTAGACCTTCCCCACAGGGTTTCCTAGGCTGTAATCTTTATGGTAGCAGATTGTCAGGTCTTTTCTCTCTTGCAGGTGCTGGTGGGTTCAAACCACCAACCTTTTGCTTAGCAGCTGAGCGCCCACCGTGCCTTCAGGGCTTTGTGTCTTATATCTACACAAATATTATCATGTAGATTCACAAGAACCACAAAACTGGTACTTGTATGACTGTGTTAGGGAAGCACTGATTGTTCTATTCTCCCTTCTCAAAACACCTGTGCAAGCATCTAATTATGAATGTGGAAACTGCTACTTGGCTATGCCTTCTGGGTCCTTCAGATCCCAGCTGGGGATGACCCTACTCGCTGGGATTCCAGGCTACTAGTGTCTCTGCCTCTCTGTTTGTACTTTCTAGATTCCCATTCAGTCCTTAGGGTTATGTCCTTTTCTCTAAAACCCTAACCTCAATGCAGATCTTGGCCTATATCATTCCTACTTGCAGCCTGGCCCCATAGCTCTCCTAATTAAGACTTTGTCCTAATGGGTCAAGGAATCAGTAAGGGAGATCAGCACCTGCTTCTAAGAAAGGCCTGCAGAAGGAATAGCCAGACAAATTCACATGCTGGCTAGTCTTTTACTAAATGTTTTTACCATGCATGAACCTGAGAAAAGCAACTCAAAGTTAAGATGATCAGTGAATTAGAGATATTTTCATATTAGCATCCTTATATACCCTGATATATTTAACTTCTAACCATTCAAAGTGTTCACCACTGTGCAAAGTCTTAAAAAACCTTGAATTCCACCATAACACAGATATAGTGTATGGAAGAGAATGAAATATATTGTGTAAGAACTGGTTATTTTAAATCACATTTTGGATCCTTTCAATGGATTACTTACGTGGGCTGTGGAGAGGAGCTAGAGTCACAAAGTTCCCCTTTATTGTTGTTGTTAGGTGCTGTTGAGTCATTCAAACTCATAGTGACCTTTTGTACAACAGGACAAAACACTGCCTGGTCCTGCACTATCCTCACAATCATTGTTGTGCTTGAGTTCATTGTTGCAACCATTGTGTCGGTCCATCTTGTCGAGGGTCTTCCTCTTTTCTGCTGACCCTCTTCTTTACTGAGAATGATGTCCTTCTCCAAGGCTTGCTCTTCTTGATTGTGTGTCCGAAGTAGGTGAGATGTAGTCTTGCCATCCTTGCTTCTAATGAGCATTCTGGTTGTACTTCTTTCAAGACAGATTTGCTCTTTCTTTTGACAATACACGGTATACTCAATATTCTTTGCCAGCACCACGATTCAAAGGCATCAATTTTCCTTCAGTTTTCTTTGCTCATTGTCCAGCTTTAACATGCACAGGAGGTAATTGCAAATACCATGGCTTGGGTCAGGCACACCTTAGTGCTCAAGTGACATCTTTGCTTTTTAACACTTTCTTTTTTTTCCACCAGCAGATTTGCCCAGTGCTGTGAGTCCTTTGATTTCTAGACTGCTGCTTCAGGTATTGATTGTGGATACAAGTAAGATGAAATCCTTAGCAACTTCAATCTCTTCTCCACTTATAATTATGTTGCTTATTATTCCAGTTGTGAGAATTTTTGTCTTCTTTGTGTTGATATGTAACCCATACTGAAGGCTGTGGTCTTTGATGTTCATTAGTTCATGCTCCAAGTCATCTTACAACAAGGAAGCTTGAGTCAGCTGCATAACACAGGTTTTTAGTGAGTCTTCCTCTTATCCTGATGTCATATTCTTCTTCATATAGTCCAGCTTCTCACATTATTTACCTAGCATACAGATGGAATAGTTATGGTGAAAGGATACAACCCTGTGTACAACTGTCCTGACTTTAACCCGCGCAATATCCCCTTGTTCTATTTAAATGACTGCCTCTCAATCTATGTACTCATTCCTTGTGAGCATAACTAAGGTAGAAGGTAGCTACCACAGTAATAAACCCCTTTCCAGAAAGAAATGACATTTGCTAACCAGTGACTATGCATTCTAGGGAGTGTGTTGTGAATAACATTTCTCTAACATTTAAATAAACGAGTCTGGATTACTTGCAGAGAACAGGATGGAGCAGAGAGTAATACAGAGGACTTAAGGTCGAGAGAACTGACTTTGTTCTACAGCCATCTACCTATGAGCGGAACAGGTCACTCTGTCTCTGCAGGCCCTCCGTAAACTCTGGATTAAGTTCTATTCCTGGTTCTAAGATTGATTCTGTGATTCTAGGTGAGTTGTTGTTGTCGGTGGCCATCAAGTCAGCTCTGACTCATGACAACCCTGTGTACAACAGCACGCAATGGTACCTGGTCCTCTACCATCTTCTTGATCATTGGTGTGTTCGAGCAGGCTCTGATGACACTCGGGCACAACAGTGCTGCTGTCCAGAACTGGCTTGTAGACACCAGTGCAAAACCCTGCTTTCATCACAACTCTTGGGCAGTCTTATCCTGGAGACCGGGATTTGTTGCGGCTATTGTATCAGTTCCTCTCACTGAGGATTTCCCCTGTTTTTCTCACCCTCTCTTATACCAAATGTGATGTCCTTTCTTTGTGTCTTGTCTTTCCCGATGATGTCAAAAGTAAGCAAACTGAAGTTTCCCCATCCTTACTTTTAAGGAGCATTCTGGCTGTATTTCTTCTAAGAATGATTTGTTACTTCTACTGACATTCTATGGTATATTCAGCATTCTTCACTGTCACCCTGATTCAAAAGCATCAATTCTTCTCTTGACTTCTTTTTTCATTATCCAACTTTGCATGCAGAGGAGGCAACTGAAAAGACTATGGCTTGGGTCAGGCGCACATTAGTCATAATGCAATGTCTTTGCTTTTTAAAACTAAAGAAGTCTTCTGCAGCAGATTCTCCCAGTGCTTGATTGTTTGATTTCTTGATTGCCACTCTCATAGGCAATATAAACGCTTAGCATATGAAGTGATGCCCATGCTTTGGTGAATTTCTCTCTGTTTCACCATACTTTAGTTCAGAGAACTTTGCAAAGCCTGTGTTTTTGACAACTACTTAAAATCTTGTTGTGGATACCTCAAGAATCCAGGCCTATACCACTTTTACTTGCAGACTGGTCCCCACTCTCATAATAATCCAACACTGTGGAAGCTCTAGTTAGACAATTGGAGCAATAATTCCCAAAAGAATGTATGAATGCACCTAAACGATTGATAAATACATGTGTATTTTATAACTACCTTCCACTTGGGTTCAGTCATACCAGCTTTCCATTTATGCCAATGATACAAAGTTTTAAGGCAAATTTAAACTAATAATAGTGAATTCATTTAAAAAATATTAATAGTAATATAAGCGGCATGAAAACATGGCTAAAATAGTGATACTGTTTGAGGAATGACCAAAGCTTATAAATTCTCAGCTAGATAAAGAAAGAGATAATACCACTGCACGTCATCTTTTCTGCTTCTTTCTGTCTCACCTGGTTATTCACACCTGAAACTGGTTGTTTCGGCTGGTCACACAAGGAGGTCTATTTTTGTTACACAAACCATTATTTGATATAGCAGAAATACATCATCACTCAGTCTGGTTGAAGAGAAAATCCAGGAGAAGGAGAAATAGTATACAAGGAGAATTAAAAAACAAAACAAAACAAAACAAAAAAACAAAGATCACAAAGTATTAGGAGTTTAACTTGGAAAGCAGTGAGTTTATGTAGGAGTCTTATGTTTCATTTGGAAAGCTTGAATAATAATTAATGTGACAAGTTTTGGCTGCAAGGCTGGGGGAAGATGTGGAGAAGCTTTGAGTCAGAAGTTAAATAGCAGGTTCCAATGACACAGAGTGTGACAGCGCTGCTGTCTAGGATTGGTTTGTAGACACCACTCTAACATTCAGCCTTCATCACAACTCTGGGCAATCTTATCCTGGGTACTACAGCTGCTAACCAGTATTTGGATGGTGGTTTTTCCTTTCCATATTTATAGTAATGCAAGCGCAGAAACAAAGCTGCAGGTATATGAACCAAACTCCTCAGTAGATTTATTTATTTATCTGCTACAAAAGACTTCTTTCTTTGATTTTTTCCATCCCTACCCCTTCACTTCCTGATAACCATCAAAGATTGTTACTCTCTATCCATCAACCTTTTCATGAATTTTCATAACAGTGGTCTCACATGACACCTGTCCCTTTGTGACTGACTCATTTTATTCAGCACATGCCCTCCAGTTTGGTCCATGTTATGAGGTGATACCAAGTTTTACCAGCTGCGTCTGCCAAAAAAGAGTGTCTTTTTCCCATTTGGTGGACTTTGAGCCCTTGTCAAAGATCAGGTGACCATACATGGACAGATTTACAGCTGGATTTTCAATTCTGTTCCATTAGTCAGTGTATCTGTTGTTACACTAGGCATCTTTATTTATAAGTTGTGTCTCTTGTAAACAGCATACTGATGAATCATGGTTTTTAATCCATTCTGTCACTCTCTGTCTCTTCAAGAGTGCATTTAGGTCACTGACATTCAGTGTAATTGTCGATAGGCGTGAGTTTATTGCTATCATTTTGTGCTGCAGTTTTTTTTTTTTTTTTTTTGTGGTGTTAATCTTTTCTTTGTTCCTCCTACTCAGCTACGCTGAATTCCTTTGATTTGTGGATTTCTTTTTTGTTTGTTTTTGCAGATTTTGTTTTTACTGAGACTTTTTTTCCCTTTCTTTATTTTGATGAGTAGGTTTATTAATTTTCTTTGTGGTTACATTGAAATGTACCCTTGTCTTCCCAGGTTTGTACTTGTCTGTCATTGCTCGGTAGTATCTTGTCTTTGATTCCATTAGAAAATTCTGTATCAGCAACATTTATTCCCTACTCTATCGTTCTGATGTTGTTGTTTGTGGATTAACCTCTCTGGTTCCCAGTTGTAATTCTTTTGGTTTTGGATGGTCTTTGAGAGTTTGTTTCCTAGGTTGACACAGGGCTGGTAAAATTTTGTGTCCTAGATTTTAGTCTGTGGTGATCTGATTTGTTTTTCTCAGATTGAAGAACTGTCTTTATTCTTGTAAATTTGGTTTAGTTTTTACATAGTTCCTTAGTTTCTCTTTATTTGGTAATGTCCTTATTTCATGATGAATGAGAGTTCTGAGGACTACATTATTCTTGGTTGGCAGTCTTTTTCTTTCAATGTTTTGTGTATGTGTTATCCCATTATCTTCTTGCCTGCATGGTTTCTATCAAATAATTGGGGTTTAGTCTTATTGTTTCTCCTCTGTACGTGACTTTTTTTCTCAAGCTATCCTCAGAATTTTTTTCTCTGTCTTTGGTTTTAGTGAGTGTAATTATAATATACGTCTGTGGTTTTCTTTTAGAAAAGCTGTCCTATATGGGATTTGCTGAGTTTCTTGGATGGTCAGCTTTTTACCTGTCATGATATTAGGAAAGTTTCCTGTCAACAATTCTTCAATAATCCTCTCTGTTTTATGTTTTTTGCCCCTGTTCTGGAACTGCAATCACTGGCACAATTTTGCTTTTGATTGTACCCTACGTCATTCTCAGGGTCTCTTTAACTTTCTTCAATCTTTTTTTCTGATTTTTCCTCAAACAGAGATGTATCCAAGTGTTTATCTTCCATTTCACTGATCCTGTCTTCCATCATTTCAGACCTACTCCTTAGCTTTTTTACAACACTATCCATTTCTGAAATCTTGTTGGTTGCCTTTTGGATTTCTAATTATTGGTTTTATGTGATTTCTAGTTATTATGTGATTTCTACAGTACAGCACGGCAGGTCCAGTGGATGATCTGTGTCTTGCTGGGAGCTCCTGAAGGTGTTGTTGCATACTCCCTGCTTGCCAATCTCCAGTGCAGCTGTGATGAATCCAAGTGGTACAGACACTGCACTTTCCTACCACCTGAATCACCACAACTAGCCAGGATGCATAGGTGGTATAGCAGAGAGGAGAAGATGGGTGAGAGGTGAGAAAACTTTCCTTGCTCATGACCAGGTGCTTTGTCCTCCACCTGGCTCTCTGCTTTCCTGTGCTCCCTGTCTACCATTCTCCATCAAGCAGCCAAGATGAAGAATTCGTGCAGCCAGGGAACTTTCACTTGGATCTGTTCTCATTCTCTGTTTTCTGCTTCTTATTGCGTTCAGTTTACCTCTATTTTACTTTTTTTGGGGGGGGGTCTTTGCTGTGGAGGGGTGGTGTGGTGCTTCTGTCTAGGGTGTCATGTTGAGCAGAAGTTTTTCCATAATTATTATTCTTGAGGATGAGAATTTCACCTTCTAATAACCAAAATAAGTGTCAGAATAGACTCTGAAATTTGCTCCTGAATGTAGAGTAGCTAAAGTGAATGGGAGAAATGATGATGTAAAGACCTGAAAAGAAGATTTCAAAGAGCAGCCCTAGAAGACAAAGTAAAGCATTATAACAAAATGTGCAAAGACCTAGAATTAGGAAAACCTAAATGGAAGAATACACTCTTGTGTTTCTCAAGCTGAAAAAACTAAAGGAAAAATTCAAGCCTTCATGTGCAATATTTAAGGATTCTACCAGGAAAATATTAAGTGCTGCAGGAAGCATCAAAAGAAGATGGAAGGAACACTTAGGGTCAATATACCAAAAAGAATTGGCTGACATTCAACCATTTCAGTAGGTAGCAGATGCTCAAGGAAGGAAGAAGCCCATTCTACACTAAAACCATTGGTGAAAAACAAGGCTCTAGGAATTGAAATTCACCTGAGATGTTTCAGCAAATGGATACAGCACTGGAAGTATTCACTTATCTATGACAAGAAATTTAGAAGACAGCTACCTGGCCAACTAATAGGAGGAGATCCATATCTGTGCCCATTCCAAAGAAAGGTGATTCAACAGAATGCAGAAATTATCAAACGATATCATTAATATCACACAAAAGTAAAATTTTAGGTAATTCAAAAGCTGTTGCAGCAGGACATCAGCATGGAACTGCCAGAAATTTGTGCTGGATTTAGAGCTTAAGGTGGAATAAGGGATATTATTGTTGTTGTTGGCTAGAACTTCATGGGGAGCAGAGAGTACCAGAAAAGATGTTTACCTAGGTTTTGTTGACTCTGCAAAGGCATTCGACTATGTGGACCGTAACAAATTGTGGAAAACATTGCAAAGAATGGGAATTTTAGAACATTTAATTGTGCTTATGCAGAAACTGTACACAGATCCAGAGGCAGGCCTTTGAATAGAACAGGTGGATGCTACATGGTTTAAAATCAGGAAAGGCGTGTGTCAGTGTTGTATCCTCTTACTGTACCTCTTCAGTCTGTATGCTGAGCAAATAATCTGAGAAGCTGGAGTACGTGAAGAAGAAATGGGCATCAGGACTGCAAGAAGACTCATTAACCAGTTAACACAGTTTTGCTGAAGAGGGCTTGAAACACTTAATGATGAAGTTCAAAGAGTACAGGTTACAGCTCAACAACAACAGCAACAAAAAATTCTCACAACTGGACCAATAAGGAACATCATGATAAATGGTGAAATGATTGAAGTTGCCAGGGATTTCATTTTACTTGGATCCACAATCAGTGCCATTGGAGCAGCAGTGATGAAATCAAACGACTTATTTCATTGGTGAAATCTACTGCAAAAGACTTCCTTAAAGTATTGCAAAGCAAAGATGTCACTTTGAGGGCTCAAGTGTGCCTGACCCAAGCGATAGTATTTTCAGCTGTCTCACGTGTGTGCAAAAGCTGGACAATTAATAACAAAAAGAACTGACACCTTTGAATTATGGTGTTGGCAAAGAATATTGAGTAGATCATGGACCACAAGAAGAACAAATACGTTTGTCTTGGAAAGAGTACAGCCAGAGTGCTCCTTAGAGGCAAGGACAGACAGACTTCATCGCATGGACTTTGGCCATATTATCAGAAGGGATCAGTCTCTACAGAAGGACAATATGCTTGGTAAAATATAGGGTCAGTGAAAAATAGAAAGACCCTCGATGAGCTGACACAGTGGCTGCAACATTCAGTTTAAGCATAGCAACAATTGTGATGGTACTGGACCAGGCAACGTTTTTTCTGTTGTGCACACGGTTGCTGTAAATTGGAACTGATTTGATGAGATCTAACAGCAATAACAACAACACAGTGCTAAGGCTCGAAGAGGTAAAGTGATTTAGTGAAATGACATAGCTATCCATACCTGAAAATTCAAAATCCAAGGCTTTTTCTTTGTCTTTTTTATGGTATCTTTCATTTAATCTACAAATACCTAAAAATAAAACAAACAACGAACAGTTATGTGCCAGACACAGTAATGAATAACACAGACTCAGTTCCTGTTCTTCTGAAGCTTGCATTCTACTGGAATCTCTTTCTGAAATAAGTTAGATGAGTAGTTCTAAACCAGAAGTGGTTTTGCCTGACAGGCGGAAGGTGGCAGTACATGAAGACATTTTTGGTTGTCACAACTGGCATCTAACAAGTAGAGGTCAGGACACCACTGCTAAACATCCTGCAACACATAGATCCGCCCAACCGAGAATTATCCCAAATGCCAATACTGCCAAAATGGAGAAACGTTGAGCTAAAACAACAATTTTCTTCAGTATAAGTCTAGTTAAAGAATAAAATTTAAAACAAGGAGTACAAATATACATGTTAGAAATCCTATCATGCAGTAATCATTTGGTGAACTGCAATAGGAAATTGAACAGATGTTTTTCTAAAAGAAAAGTGTTAAAAACACTAATTAGATAATGTGAGGGAAAATATTTCTGGCTACAAACAATACTGGTAAACTGCTTAATAATAGCAAACTTCACATGTGAATAGTGTTTGCATGCTATTAAAAAGAATAAACAAAAACCAAACTCACTGCAATGAAGTGGATTCCTACTCAAAGCGACCTTATAGGACAGAGTGGAACAATCCCGGAGTTTCCAAGGAGCACCTAATGGACTTGAACTGCTGACCTTCTGGTTAGCAGATGTAGCACCAGAGTTTCCTTTTCACACTGCTGAATCTCTGAATTTCCCAGCAATCCACCCTTAAGGAATATGAGAACCAAACACTTGGGGAACCAAAGACCCACTCTTCTTCCTGTAGCATTGGAATACCACCATTGCACACTGTGGGAATTGACTTTAAATAAGTTCTGCAAAAGCATGGATTGTTTGCAGGTAAAAATGCCTTAGTAAGGCAGTGGGACAGCTTACTAGAATGTTGTATATTCTCAGCAAAGAGAGGAAGTGGAAGTGAGGTTATTGTTCTGAGTCTTATAACTGTGAACCCCAGGGCTATCGGGTCACCCAACAGAGGCGTGTTTCCCAGGGCTTCATGCAACAGCCTTCTCAGGCCACAGCAGATAAGAAATGGGTAATCCAATCGAGTTTCCCTTCCTTTCAGCTGTAACAGACCAGGCTTCTTCCTAAATGTAAATTTTAGGATGCTAATAAACTCTCACAGAAAAAAACAGCAAGAAATCAAATAATGACAGTAAGCTGATCAGTAGCTGGGAGTAAGTTTGAGTGTTATGCTCACATTCATAAATGTGTGACTCTGGACATGTTCATTTTCCATCTGTGAGCCTCCATTTCTTCATATGTAAAATGAGAAGAGTGGATTCGGTGACTTGAAATCTTGTGAATCACATGTTGACAGCTTATGCTCACTGTCTTTAAGTGTTCAGAATCACCTCTCTCTTTCCTATGCTTAATTTCAAGTACAGAGTGGTTTTTCAAAAATAAACTGGCTCTTATTTGTCTCTGGATAAAGTAGACTGACTAGACTACATGAGATCTTATATTTGGGCCAAGTGTTAAAAGTCAACAGAAATACATAAAGAAAAAACACATATGTAAGATGTGAAGTATATGCAAAGAACAAGTCCAGAATTTGTGCCCCTATCTGATTTTACTCTGCGTAGGGTCAAGATTGCCCCTTTGTTACAAGTGAGACCTATAAAAATCGCTTCGAGAGTGCTGTACAACCCCGTGATATGACGAGGAAATCACGTGAAGCCCCCCGTCTGTTTTAGTCAGCTAGGGCTGCTCTAACAGAAATATCGCAGAATGGATGGCTGTAGCAAAGGAGGGTTTATTCTCACACAGTCTGGTAGGCTACAAGTCCAAATTCAGGATGTCAGCCCCAGGAGAAGGCTTTCACCTGTGTCATCTCTGGAGGAAAGTCTGGTGTTGCATCAGTCCTTGTCCAGGGAGCATCTTGGCGCAGGAACCTCAGGTCTAAAGGACTCACTATTTTCCTGGTGCTGTTCTCTTGACGGTGTAAGGTTCCTAATTCTCAGCCTGCTTCACTTTCCTTTTATCTCTTGCAGGATGAAAGGATTAAGGGTGGGGTAAGCCATGTTCCAGGGAAACTCCCTCTACAGCAGGGCAGGGAGGTGATCTGATAAAGGGATTTACAGTCCCACCCTAATCCTTTAACATACAGCATAGCAAAACCACAAAATAGAGAACAGTCACAAGACACTGGGAATCATGGCCCAGCCGTGTGGCTACACCTATTTTTGGGGGGACACAATTCAGTCCATGACACCATTTAATCTGTTTATCCTTCCAACAAGTGTGTAGGTTGCAGCTGTGTGTGCAGCTGTGCTCAGGTTCCACCTGGAATCTTTCTCTTGAGTGTGCGTGTGTGCCGTATGACTGAGTTGATCTTGCCAGTTTGTGAGGGTGTATGTGTTTGGCACAGAGCAAAAAATCAAAACGAACAACTTCTGTTCATAAACTTTCAATCTGCAAAGTTTTTTTTTTTTCCTGGAGACTCTCCATTTTTTTAACTCTTCCTAAATTCTAGGGGAATTCCAAAAAGTGAGTACCCCACCTAAGAAATGAGATTCTGTCCCTGGTTCCCTGTTGAAGACAACTGAATGAACTTCCTTGGGTATAGGCCAACGCCTCTACCAGTTAGAACTTCCCCTGGCCCTGATACTTCTCTGCTGACTTGACTAAAAGAGATCAATCTTTGGGAAATTTCTGACTTTCAGGGCCCTATATTTGCTGCTCTCCCCCAACCCCAGATGGCTTCCAGAACCTTCATTCATGTCCCTCAGTTTGGTCTGGGGAGTTCCTGGGAAAAGCTTTCCCCGCTTAATGACCCTTGCTTCCCTTCCACCCCACCCCTCCAGTACTTCTATGTTTGGAGACCAGATCTCTAAGGAGGCAATTTTCATTTCTAGAAGAAAGGAAGAAAGAGAAGCTTTTCTTATCCAAAGCAGGAATAAAAAGGTGATTTATCATCCAGCAACAAGGCCCAAGTAGTAAATGCCAATTATTATTTCATGGCCTTTAAAGAATCAGGTCAAACAAACTCTATGCCCCTGAGTAACCCTGAAACCAGGTGGCTCCAGCTCTTTAGGCTCCGTTTCCAAAAATTTGCACAGCAGCTTCCTGGAGCCAACTGGGAGGAGTGGAGATTTGGAATTTCTCCTGGGTTTGCAAGTCTTTAGCTAACAGGGACTGAATTCAGTGCCTTTTAAAAATCAATTTTAAAAATCACTGTTCCTATAGAAGATCTTTGTTTTTCTCACCGCCAGTGATACCCCTCTGGATGAGCTCTAGAGTCTCTTGTACTCGTCTTTCAACAAGCTGATTCGCTCTGGCTGCACTTTGGGAAACAGGCAGCCTTAGGGAGGATTTTGTGACCAGTATTATGATTTTCTGTGAGCTTGCCAATGGTCTTCTGATTCCGGTTGAGTCAGTCTTGTTGGGTCTTGATGCTCATTCTGTTTACTCCACAGGGGATTTCATCACAGTGCCCCTGGGAATGGACTACATACAATTTTCTGCATGCATGATGGGACTCAATCACAAAGCGTATTTCAACTGTTAGGCAATCGCTCCCCAAACCCCTTGCAAAATAATACCTTTATTCTATATTTTCTTTGCTCCCAGGGGCAAATTTTGCCTCTTTTGCAGAAAACAAAACGAAAAAAAGTTGTGTTGGATTTTATAAACCTGACTTGAGGATGATATGGCTTGAAATCTCAAGAAGGACTCCCTGGAGAGGTTTCTTTCCTTCTTTGAGATATCCTTTAAGTTGGTTCCATCATATAAATGTAGGGTTATGACCGATTCAAGAAGGAGCCACTACAATTTTACATCTGGACTCAAATGTTACAACATTTGGTGGAGTGAGAATTTGAGCCTGGCCCTTGGATTTGATCCATCCAAACCAGGTCTCCAGTGTGACAGAGGATAGTTCTGATACCCAGCAGGTCAGAACAACTAGAGATGGGGTTTTTCCTGTACTCAAAGAAATAGAACAGGGAGGTCTTTTATCATTAACATCACGGATACTTTGGGAAGTCCCAGTTAGTGTTTCTGGGTGCACAAAACCCAAGTCTGGGCTAATTCCAAGCTCCAAGGGATCTTAGAACAACACCACTTCATCCTGTTTGAAATCGTTTGCAGGACCGTAAAGAATGTCCTCAGGTGAGTCCAGTCCTCATTTTCTGAGCAGGCTGCAGTCATTAAGATCGAGATTGCTTACTTGGCTCACAGTCCCATTTTCCTTTTCTGTTTCTTTGTTTTTTTTACTCCTTCAAGGGAGATTCAAGCCTTTATACTTGGGTTTGGAAACGATGGTAAGCTCAAGATACCTCTGTGTTACAACTGCAAAATACAATATATGAAAGTGAAAAGTGAATTCACAAGGTCAAAATTCCCACAAATAAGTGTGGGAACTCAGACGACTTAGTGGTTAATTGCTATGGCTGTTAACCAGAAGGTCCAGCAGTTCAAATCCACCAGGTGCTCCTTGGAAACTCTATGGGGCAGTTCTACTCTGTCCTATGGGGTTGTTACGAGTTGGAATTGACTCAACAGCAGTGGGTTTGGTTTTGGTGGTTACATGCCCTGATCAAAACTCTGCAATAGCTCCCTATTTCACTCAAGTCAAAGCGAAAGTCTTTACAGCGTCTTCGTCTTCAAAGATTACCACATTTGGCCTCATTTCCCACACCCTTCCTTTGGCCCTCTTCTTGTTGTTTCTTTCTTGGTGGGGGTGGGGGTGTCTCATTTTAATGCAAAAAGTTGCTCTTAAAAGATTTTTATCTGTTTCTAGTTTTCACAGCTGAATGTTATATCTGCCCCTTCATTTTCTTAGTGTCAGCAGGCTTTGAGGAATCTTTACTTCTTCCAGGCTTTTTGTTGTTGTTGTTTGTTTGTTTTTAATTTTGTTGTGCTTTAGGTAAAAGTTTACAGTGCAGTCGTTTCTCATTCAAAAATTTAAACACAGATTGTGTTGTGACATTGGTTGCAATTCCTGCAATGTGTCAGCACTTTCTTTTCTATCCTTTTGCTTTCTACCTGCCTTCCCGTGTCTATTCATCCAATTTTCCTGCCCCTTCCTGCTTTCTTGTCACCCTCCCCACCTTTTGGGCAGGTCTTGTATACTTGATTGAACTAAAGAGCGTGTTCCTCAGTGTGTTACTGTTTGACTTATAGGTCTGTCTAATGTTTGACTGAGAAGAAGAGTTTGGGATGAGTTTCAGTTCTGAGTTAGCAGGGTGTCTGGGGGCCCTAATCTTGAGAATTTGCCATCTCTGTCAGACTAGCAAGTCTGATCTTTTTTTTTGTTCCACATTTGTATCTCCTTCTGTTCAGAACCCGCTATTGTGATCCCTGTCAGAGAGGTTAGTCGTGGTAGCTGGACATCATTTATTTCTTCTGGGCTCAGGCCATGTCTTACGTGGTATGTTAGTCCAAAGGACTAACATTTTCCTGTGTCTTTGGTTTTCTTCATTCTCGTTTGCTCTGATGGATTGGGACCAATAGATGTATCTCAGATGGTTGCTTCTCCTGTTTCTTGAGCAGGCCAGGCATGTACCTGCCTTTGTTGTAACTGTTCTTTTGTCCCCTAGATAGCCACATGGCTCACTATTTCATTCTTCCAAGGTTTTACCTACATCTCATTTGCTCAGTTAGGCCTACCATGACTACCTTGTTAAATACTGGAATCTGTCTCCCTAACTCTCCTGGCACTCTCAATTGCCCTACTCTGCTCTTATATTTTCCAAAGCATAGTTGTGTGCCACATAATATCTGTTTGTACAATATCTGATCACGAATGCATCTGTGGTCCCATAATATTATGAAAGAGTACAGAAATCCCAAGTGGAGAACCAGTCACAGTGGATGTAACTGGACATAGCAAATGCATCAGCTTCCTGCATGCAACACGTATAATTCATGCCTCTTGGAAACCGTGGCAGCATAGTGGTTAAGTGCTAAGTCTGCCAACCGGAAGGTCAGCAGTTTGAATCCGCCAGGTGCTCCTTGGAAACTCTATAGAGCAGTTCTACTCTGTCCCACATGGTCACTATGAGTCAGAATTGACTTGATGGCAGTGGGTGTTTTTTTGATTTTTCATGCAAAGTAACTGCATTTCCAGGCATATGATGTACAATACGTATGTAATCTGTAACACATGTCTTGATAGGCATGCCAAACCAAGTGCCATCGAGTCGCATCCGACTTGATAGGCATAATGAATGCCTATGTTACTGGTTAATGTACATACTGTACTGTATATCATTATTTTAATGTGAACTTTTTTACTTAGAAATAAAAAGTGTATCATTTGACATCGTCTGCTTTGTAGGCAGTACCATCCGATCTGACGCACCACTTTTCTCTTGAGCACCGTAGTGTTAGCTCGCTGTTTAATTTTCTTTAAGAAAATTTTACCATAAAGTTCATCATGTCTCCCAGATGCAGTAAAACCAGTGCTAACAATAGCAGCAGCAAGAGGCAAAAGAGAAATATCAGTTTGGAAATGAAACAAAAGGTATCCCGTATAGCTTTGCTGACTACATAATACAGTATTTGCACAAAGTCCAAATCATATAATGTCCTATTTCGCAGAATGTATTATGGACATTAAGTGATATATGACTGTACTTAAAAATACTCTTTAACTTAATTATTTTTATGTTATTGTTTACTGTCTCCTCCCACTAAAATGTATGCTCATGGACAGTAATTTTTGTTTACTTTGTTCACTGATAAATCCCACATGCCTAGAATGGTGCCACAGTACTGAGTAAGTAGAAGGAAACAAACAAAAACAAACAAATGAAGAAATTAAATTAAAGTTGAATGCTTCAGTGTATTCAAGCTATTATTGGTCTTTTATCTCAAAGCATTCCTCCGCTCCTTCAAAGTAGGAAAATTCAGAATTGCAGAGATTTTCTGAGAACACAGTTGCTTGGTCATAGTTGGGGATATTCTATTTTTTAAAAAAAGGGAGGAGGAGAAGAACATTCTGAGTTTATCAAGAACATAATTACCAGTTGCAAGAACACATAGTCAATGTTGCTCTTAATACTGGGCTTAATGTCAGGGGTCTGTTAAAGAGCTGGTCCCGTTTAGGAATGGTTTGCATTTTAGTTATTCATTTAGGAGATGAATAGGTGGAGTGTTTTTAAGTTGTAAGAAACAGAAAACTCAACACATTGGTTTTCAAAAATAACAAATGACCTAACAATTACATTTTTTAGTATCTAAGCTGCTAATCACAAGGTCAGCAGTTCAATTCTACCAGTTGCTCCTTGGAAACCCTATAGGTCAGTTCTACTCTGTCCTATAGCATCACTGTGTATTGGGATCTACTTACCAGCAATGAGCTTTGTTTTTTGGTTTGTACCCAAGAGAAACAAAAACATGTGTTCCCAAAAAACTTGTAAAGGAATGTTCCTAGCAGTTTTATTTATAGCAGACATAAGCTGGGAGCAATCCAGGTACCTATCAGTAGGAGAACAAACTACACAATGTTGGGATATTACACAGCAATAAAAAGGAATAAAAATACATGCAAGAATACAAATAAACATAAAAACTATTGTGTTGAATAAGAGAAGCCTTATACAAGAAGAATATATTGTATGATTCAATACATACAAACTTCTAGAACAGGCAAAACTATGGTGGGAAATATGAGAATAGTGACTGTCTCTTGGGATTTGGGGTAGGAATTGATAGGGAAGAGACAAGAGGGAACATTTTAAAGTGACGACAGTGTTCTATATCTTGATGGGATTTGGGCTATTCGGATGTATGCATTTGTCTAAACTCAGCAAATATGCAACTAAGATTTGTGCATTGCAGGAATGTAGATTTCACTTTGGAAGAAAAAATTATAAACCAAAATTGATTTTTAACTACTCATATGTATGCTGAAGTGTTTAGGGGTTAACTCTACAGTTGTCTGTAATTTACTTTGAAATGCATCAAAAATAAGATGGACTGATGGATGGATAAAAGGGTAGATATAGGAATATTGTTGTTGTATGCTGTTGATTCCAACTCATAGTGATTCTAGAGGACAGAGAAGAACTGCCCCTAGGATTTCCTAAGTCCTAGAGTCACTATGAATTGGTCCCAATTCAACAGCAGTGGGTTTTTGTTTTTAATTTTTAAAGGAGCTGATCACCCAGTCTTTTCTCCCACAGAGCAGCTATTGGGTTCAAGCCACTGATGACGCAGTTAGTGGCCAAGTTCTTAACCACTGTATCACCAGAGCTCCTTGAATATATAGATAGATAAAGCAACTATAGCAAAATCTTAAAGATAGAAACTAGGTGGTAAGTACATAAGTGCCACTTTAAAAGTCTTTCAAATCTGCTGCAACTTGATAAAATTAATAACATAATGTTGAAATGAGGATAAATGGAATCACTGGTTCTGTAACCAGGAAGCACAGAGGTGGGCCAGGGTTTCTGAAGCCACTGTCAGCAGTAAAGAGGGAACCCCAGAGCTACATGTGTCCCTTGAAAGTCTGTCATTGCTCCCAACGGTAGTAACAACCCCACTATTGCAATCAGCCTAAAGAACTTTTAAGAATAGTATCATTCTGCCTTTTATCTCAGTTTTCATTGACACCTTATGAAGCTTTCTAATCTAGTAATCCACCACCCATTTGTCATTTTGTTGTACTGTCATGGCTTTTGTGTTGCTCTGATGCTGGAAGCTATGTCACCAGTATTTCAAATAACAGCAGGATCACCCATGGTGAACAGTTTTTGGTAGAGTTTCCAGATCCAGACAGAGTTGAAGAAAGTCTTGGGAATCTACTGACGAAAACCCTATAGATCACAACAGAATAGTATTGGTTAGAGTTCTGGAAGATAAGCTCCCTAGATCGGAAGATATTCAAGATATATGTTGGCCATAATAATGGACTTGAGCTGACTAAAGATTGTGAAGATGGCACAGGACCAGGTCACACTTCATCTTGTTGTGCATGGGTCACCTTGAGTTGGAGCTGACTCAACTACAGCTAAAGAAAGAAATGATCCCAGAAGATCCGTCATCACCAGGGCGTACCCTGTCCAGTCTTCCTCTGCCATCTGACCCTCCCACTGGGTCCTTTGTACTCACGTGTATTATCATCAAAATATCCCACACCTTTAACCTCTTTTCTGAATATTTCCTTCACTTTTTTTTGTGGAAACTCCTGTTTCCTGTGAGGATGCTGCTTCCCTATAGCCCATTCAATTGGTGGCTGTTTTTTCATAATTGCTAGACCTGGAGAGGGGAAGTGACTTGCTTGCTTCTAATGGCCATTTCTCAACCATTCCTCTCTTCTTGAACTTTGTAGCTCATGCTGTCAAACCAAGTCACCACTTTTCAAAGAGGAGTCACTTAGACAAATACTTCAACTTCCTCTCACTAACACCTCTTCCACACTTGACAATGTTAGCCAAAGACTATGTCTTCAACTTTGTCCATGATTCCATTATTCCATGTCTCATTATTCAATAACATTGCTGAAAAAATTGTCCCCATCTTTCGTGCAATATCATTTTTTACCCCTGCCTCTCTGGATCATTGCCATCAGCACATAGACACATGAAAACTATGTGTATTTTTTCTAATAAATATTCTACCTTGATGCCACATACCTTTTCAGATGCTGACCCTTTTCTTTGCTCTCCTTTCCAAGAAAACTCCTTGATACATTGTGCTGCTTTTTGCTTCCTCTTTCTTTCCTTTTATTCTCTCCCACTCCAAGGGGGTTCCTGGAGCCACTGCTCCACCAAAATAACTTTTGTTGTAATCACCGATGACTTGTTGTCAAATATCATGGCCAAATTGTTGGCTTATCATACAAGACTTATTAGCTACTTTGAAACCCTGGTGGCATAGTGGTTGAGTGCTGTGGCTGCCAACAAAAAGGTCAGCAGTTCAAATCTATCAAGTACTCCTTCGAAACTGCATGGGTAGTTCATTTGTCCTGTAGGTTTGTTATGATTTGGAACTACTTGACAGCATTGCTTGGTTGGTTTTTGAACACGAATGTCCATTTTCTCCTTGAATCACTTTCTTCCTTCAGCTTCCCTTGGCTTTTGTCCTACCCCACAGGCAGCTTTCTCAGTTTTCCATGTGGGACTTTACTCATCTCACTCATGTCTTTAAAGGCCTCAGGGCATGTGCCCTTCTTTACTTTATCCTTGTTGAATTCTTAGTTTATATCATCTGTGTGTCAAGACTTCCATCCATCTCTCAAGACCTCTGAACTCTGCACTCGTACATCCAATTGCTCTGTCATCTTGAATGTCTAAGAGGCACTTCAGACTTAATGTGTCCAACTTCTGATTCCCGTCAGTCTTTTCTTTCTGTAGTCATTTTCATTTTAAGAATAGTAAATCCATTCTTTGATCTGTTTCAGTACTAAAATCTTGGCGATACCTTTGACTCTGTCTCATAATAATAAATCTTGGCGCTACATTCAGAAGCTGTCTAGAATCTGAGCACTTCTCACCACTTTTGCCATGGTAAATCTAGACAAAATTATCATTCTTTCTCACCTGGATTATTGTAATAATTTTCTAATTGGTTGGCTTGCTGCCACCCTTGTCCTTCTACAGTTTTTCTAAATATTGGAACTGCAGGGATTCCTATAACTTGGACGAGGCACTTCTCTGATCGAAACTGTTCAGTGACTTTCCATCTCACCATTAAAAGCCAAAGTCCTTACTAAACATATGTAGCAGTTTGTACTCTGGTACTCAGCTGGTTAAGCTGGAGCTACTTTTCCCTGAATGGTTCTGGCCAAAGAAGAGTTTGTACAAGATTTGGAGAACAGAAGAACAGCAGCTGTCATTACTCTCCAGAGGTCAGACATGGTTAAGGACACAAACATAGGCTGTCCACACTCTTCTCTGGCCCCAGTATAGCACTGTGATTGCTGTTTCTCCCCAGGCCCATCACAGATGTTTGTATGTGGACACATAGAGGTAACAACTATCCATAGCAGTAGCTTTTGGTAAACTCCTCTGCAAGCCCCTCTTGGAGTCCCACTCCAGCATATAGACATACTTTTCTCCCAAATTCCTTGTAGATTTTCACTCATTCACTCACACCCACAGCAGGACTGGGTAATGACTCTTCTCTGACATCTAATACTGCCTTCTGGATCATTACTGCCCCAGCCACTCTCACAGCTGTGTAAGGTCTAATTCCTGTAATAAAACCTTCAGTCCAAAATACTCATAGTGGTTCTGCTTCTTTGGTTGAACCCTGACTAATACACTCTATAAAGCCTTTGCTTCTCTGAAATAATCTCCCACCATATTCCAGTGGTTAACTTTCTTGCTTATGTCCCAGGGGTTGACTTTCTTGCTGTAACTCACATGTGTCAAGTAGCATGTTCTTACCCCAAGAGGTAGGGTCATATTTGGTGCCTCCCCTGCCTAGAAGGTTCTTGGTTGCAGATAGTCATAGTGCTCAGTCCCTTGCTGTCTTCAGAGCACTGTTCAGTAGCATGCCTAATGTAAAACAATGCCCTCCCCCAGGTCCCCCCTTGGCTCTCACTATCTACCTTATCATGTAGTAGTTTCCTCTATAATACTTACCACCATGGAGGGTGGTATTTATTTATTTACTGACTGCCTTTGCACAAAGGGCTCTTTCTTAGGGTTAACTTGGGGTTTCAGGAAGTTCTCATTAGGAAAGTGATCACCTTCTTATTTTTACTAACTTCTAACTGAAATTGAGCATATCCTTCAATGAGTACAGAGAGCAAACCACATGATTTATCACTGCCTGCCACTTGTTATCAACAGAAGTCACAGCGTTGTTTCCTTTCATGTTATAGTTGTTGACAATATCTTGAAATATCATTTGTGTGCATCACTTTGAAATTACAGTAGTCATTAGGCTAACAGATAGATGGATGTGGCAGAAACCTTCCTGTCTACAGACACAAGACATAGCTGGCCAACTACTGAGTACCTCTATGTGTAGATATTATTTAGCCACCAAAGGTTTGTATCCAGCTAGAGGTATGTCAGAAGAAAAGCCTGGTGACCTTCTCCTGAAAAAATCAACCACTGAAAACCCTATGGAGCACTGCTCTACTCTGACATTCTTAGGGTTGCCGTAAGCTGGAACTGACTTGTCAGCAGTCGGAAGTGGTACTAGTATAAAAGGAATCTATTTATTGAGCATCTACTGTGTTGCAGAATCTGTCAGCTTAGATGACCATAAAGACTTTTTTCAGCTCCCAAATCCAATGCTGTAGAGTTGGACTCTGCCCCAGATATCAAAATTCTGGTTTATAGTTAACTAAGAGAAGAATATAATGTTTACCTTCAAAGACAAACTCATTTTAAGATAAAAACATAGTATTTTTGTGTCCAGTTTCATACTGTTCTGAAAATTCCTTCTTGGAAGGAAAATTCAGTCACAAAAGAATTTTTGAATTATCATGATGAATTATCATGATGAACCTCCACCTATTAATTCATAAATTAAAGCACAGACATCAAGAGATAAATGCACTGAGTTTGAAAAACATGTTTGCCTTATAGTCTGAGGAATAGCCTTGGTCTACTCCAGTGCTTCTCACACAGGGCTTTGAACCGATTCTTCCTGGTTCAATCACAGTCAAGGGAGAAACACTGAACAGAGCTGATTTTAAAAATTTGGGTGAACTAGAACTGTAACCAAAATGAGAAAAATTAAGGGTCAAAGTCCTGCTAGAAACGTAACCACCGTATTAGGAAATGAGGACAGTATATGTGTTGCATAGCAAACACATCTCTTGCCCATCTGGTTCTGTGGGTCAGAAATGGCAGTGTCTCACTCAGCTGATGGCTTACCGGGCTGCTTCGAATGTGTGTTGCTTTGGTCAGTTCTGGCAGTAATCCAGTCTCACACATCAGGCTCTTGAAAGGGCTCACTACACCTCTTTTGAGTCTCCCATATCAGGGCTTCAGCTTGTAATTTTTTTTTCTTAATTATGGTTCTGGATCAACAAATTTAAAAAATTAGTGTCTGTTTTGGTTTCACTTTGTTGGCTATGACTGGGCTGGTTTGAATTTTACTGTGCATTAGAATTATCTGGTTGTTGGTGGTGGGTTGCTTTCACACTGATTTCAACTCATAGTGACCTCATGTGTGCTCCATGAGTTGTTAAGGCTGTAACGCTTTGGAAGTAGGCTGCCAGGCCTGTCTTCTGAGACCCCATGGGTGGGTTCCAACCACTAGCCTTTAGTTAGTAGTTGAGCACTTAACCATTGGTGCCACCAAGAGGCTCCACAGGATTTGCTAAAACAACAGTCACTGGGTACCATTCCTAGAGTTTCTGATTCAGTAGGTCTAGGATGGAGCCTAAGAATTCACACTTCTAACTATCTTTCAGGTTGTACCAATGCTGCTATTACGGAAAGCACACTTTAAAAAATTGAAAACAGTTTCTCCAAATACTGGGCAAATTATTCTATGATAAAAAGTAGATAAAGTGTGGGGGCAGGGCCAAGATAGCAGAGTAGGTCGATGCTTCCCTTGAACCCTGTAACAGTGAACAAATGAGTCCAATACATATGACATCCTAGGAGCCCTGAACATCAAAGGGAAAGCTGAGAAACTGGCCTGAGCAACTGAGAAGGGAGAGTAGCATCAGAGGTGCATAGGATTCGACAGACCTGACCTGCTGGAAACGGGTGTGGCTGTCTTGGTGGACCAGGCAGTAGAGTCTGGTAGGCATCTAATTCAAAAAGAGAAGAATTCAAAAGAGAAGCTACCTGGAGGAGGTCCACTTACACCTCTAGAGCCAGTAGGAGCCAGCATTGGATAGTTGAAATTCTTTAGCTTTCAACACGGTAGCTACTGTGTTCTGGGGACATCTCAATCTTTCTATAGTGATAGGCATGTCTCTCTTCTCCCAGCCCCCTTCTCTACACAGCTCCCAGAGCTGGAGTCTGATGCCATTAAATGAGCTGGAAGTAGAACTCCTCAATCCTGCGCTGAGCCATTCTTCCTCTCCGTCTCTGCACTACACTGGGCTCTGAGGTCTGAGGCCATTAACTGAGCCAGAAGCCAGAAGCAATACTCCCTAAGCCTGCCTTGAGCCATACTTTGAGCCTCAGAGGGGAAGCAATTTAATGAACAGGAGGAAGGAAGGAAAAGGGAAAAAAAATCTGCGGGCTCCCCTAAGCTGGAAAATCAGGGCAGAAACTCTTCTTTTACCTAGATTCAGACATAAGAGGATATGCCATCTTCACAGACACTCAGAGACAACTGTTAGACACCTGCAGTTCTCAGTGGCTGCAGCCAGACTCCTGTGTCCATACCAATCATCCCTGCCTATCTAGGACAGTGTGCAAGAATATGCAAGTCACACTTCGTGATTGACTGTCTGGAAACTTGAGCTGAGTCCATATAAGAAAATTAAATGGACTTTTGGGCTCAAAATAAATACAGTTTTTTGATGACTCAGAGATAACAGCTTCCAAAAAGCAGATCACAGTTTCTTCAGAAAGCTCCCAAAGCAAAGAACCAAATTTTCCAGAAGAAGAGAACTTCCTAG
Source organism: Heterohyrax brucei (assembly GCA_028571685.1). NCBI lineage: Eukaryota > Metazoa > Chordata > Mammalia > Hyracoidea > Procaviidae > Heterohyrax > Heterohyrax brucei. The sequence continues at coordinate 58,131,394 of CM053158.1, read as the reverse complement.
AATTATTAGAGGTAGAATACAAAATATTAATATTTAGAACTCTTCAAGAGATGAAGAATGACATGAGTCAAAATGCAGCAGTGTAACGACAAATTGAACAAGCTACAAAAAAGCATACAGCAGAAGAATTAGAAATTCAGAAAATTAATAATAAAATTACAGAATTAGACAACTTAATAGAAGTCAGAGGAATAGAATTGAGGCAATGGAAGGCTAAGACTGTGAGACTGAAGATAAAGCATGTGACATCAACATATTTAGGAAAAATCAGGTAAAGCAATTTAAAAGAATCAAGAAACAAAAGAATTATGTGGGACTTTATGAAGAGGAATAATCTGCAAGTGACTGGGAGAACTGTTGAAGATTTGCTGATAGAAAACTCCCCTGATATCATCAAAAATGAGAAGATACCTATCTAGGATGCCCATCAAACTCCACACAGAGTGTCATGGTTTGAATTGTGTCCCCCCAAAAATGTGTGCAGCCACGTGGCTGGGATATGGTTCCCAGTATCTTGGGACTGTCCTCCATTGTGTGGTTTTGCTAACCTGTATGTTAAAGGATTAGGGTGGGGCTGTGAATTCCTGCTATGGGGGAAGTTTCCCTGGAGTATGGCTTGCCCCACCCTTAATGCTTTTAGCTTGCAAGGAATAAAAGGAAAAAGAACCAAGGACAATTTGAGAACCTCGCTACCATCAAGCAAGCAGCACCGGGAGCAGAGCACGTCCTTCAGACCAGAGGTTCTTGCGTTAGGACACTCCCTGGACAATGACTGATGCAATACCGGACTTTCCTCTGGAGCCGTCAAGGGGAAAGTCTTTTCCTGGAGCGGACACCCTGAATATGGACTTGCAACCTACCGGACCGTGTAAGAATAAATCTTTCTTTGTTAAAGCCATCCACTCTGTGGTATTTCTGTTAGAGCAGCCCTAGCTGACTAAAACAGAAGAGAACTGTTGAAGATTTGCTGATAGAAAACTCCCCTGATATCATCAAAAATGAGAAGATACCTATCTAGGATGCCCATCAAACTCCACACAGAGTGAATCCCAAAAGGAAGACTCCAAGGTATATTATAATCAAACTTGCCAGAACTAAAGATAAAGGGATACTTTTAAAAGTGTCTAGTGATAAACAAAAAATAACCTACAAAGAAGAATCAGTAAGACTAAGCTCAAACTACTCAGCATACACCACGATGGCAAGAAAGCAATGAGATGACATATATAAAGCTTTGAAGGAGAATAATTGCCAGCCGAGAATTACAGATCCTACAAAATTGTCCCTCAAATATGATGGCAAAATCAGGACATTGCCTGATAAACAGAAATTTAGTGAATTTGCAAAAGCCAAGCCAAAATTGTAAGCATTACTAATGGGTGTGCTTTGATCAGAAAATCAATAACATCAGATAATAACCCAAGAACAGAACATGGAACAGAGAAACTGGATATCAACCCAAAGAGGAGAATTACAAAAGCAATAACAGGCAGGACACTGAAAATAGGGAAACAGAGACATCTCTGTAAACATTATAACAAAACAGAAGGACTTAAAGGAAAGTGTAGTCATAGATCTTTCATATAGATAGGATGTTAAGGTGATATAAAGACATTAAAAACTGGTCTACATTTGTCAAAAATAGGGGTAAATATTAAGGTAACCACAAAAGAGACTCTTTGCTGTGCATAAAAATAAAAAACAAGAAATGCATGAAGTCTCAGCAAATACAAAACCACCAACAACAAAAAAGATGAAAAGAACACATATGAAGAGACAAGACTCAGCACAGAAAATTAAGTGAAACTAAGGAATTGCCCATAATGCACAAAAAAGACATCAAAATGACAGCACTAAGCTCATACCTATCAATAATCATGCTGAATGTAAACTGACTGAATGCAGCAATAAAGAGACAGAGAATCACAGACTGGATAAAAATACAAGACCCATCTATATGCTGCCTACAGGATGTACACTTTAGACTTAAAGACACTAACAAACTACAACTCAAGGATCAAAAAAAAATGTACCAAGTTAACAACATTCAAAACAGAGCAGAAGTGGCAATATTAATCTCTGCCATGTTAGTCAAAACAGCCTGGTACTGGCACAAAAATAGACACATAGACCAATGGAACAGAATAGAGAATCCAGATATAACATCATCTACCTATGAGCAGCTGGTATTTGACAAAGGTCCAAAGACCACAAACTGGAGAAAAGACAGTCTCTTTAACAAATGTGTTAGCAGAACTGAATACCCATCTCCATAAAAGTAAAACAAACCCCTATCTCACACCATGCACAAAAATTTACTCAAAATGTATCAAAAACCTAAAGATAAAATTTAAAACAATAAAGATTACAGAAGGAAAAAATTGGTACAATGCTGGAAGTCCTAATACATGGCATAAACAGACTACAAAATATTACTAACAATGAACAAACACCAGAAGAGAAAATAGATAAATAGGGACTCCTAAAATTCACTTATGCTCATCCTAAGATTTCATTGAAAGAGTAAAAAGACACTTACAGCCTGGAAAGAATTTTTGGCAACCAAGAATCTGATCTGTGTCAAATCTCCAGACTCTAAAAGGTACTGCAAAACCTTAACAAGAGAAAGAGAAAAAACACAATTAAAAAGTGGGCAAAGGATATGAACAGGTACTTAACCAAGGGAGAAATCCAGGCAGCTAACAGATACATAAAGAATTGCTCACAATCATTAGCCATTAGAGAAATCCAAATCAAAACTACAATGAGATACCACGTCACCCAAACAAGGAAGGCATTAATCTGTAAAAACACAAAACAATAGATGTTGGAGCTGTTGTGAAGAGACTGGAACTCTTCTACACTGCTGGTGGGAATGTAAAATGGTACAATTACTTTGGAAATTGATTTGGGACTTTCTTGAACAGCTAGAGGTAGATATACCATATGATCCAGAAATCCCACTTCGTGGAATATATCTTAGAGAAATAAGGGCTGTCTCTCAAATAGACACCTACACACCAACGTTTATTGCAGCACTGTCCACAGTAGCAAAAAGATGAAATTAACCTAGGTGACCATCAACAGATGAATGGATAAACAAACTGTGGTATATTCACACAATAGAATACTTATACAGAACTAAAGAACAATGACAATTTTGGGAAACACCTGATAACACAGAGTCACCTGGAAACCACTATGCTGAGGGAAATTAGTCAGTTGCAGAAGGACAAATATTATATGAGACCACTATTATGAGGGCTCCAGAAAAGGTATAACCACAGAAGAAAATAATCTTTGATGGTTACCAGAGAGGAGAGGAAGACAGGTATTCATAGATTAGATGATAGGTAGGAAATGGATTAAGTGAAGGGATTGACTGCACACAGTAGAAGGGAGATCTACACTATTGGACTATACCCCAAACTAAGAGGTTTCCTAAATACAAGGTGACATTTTGAAGGTCAGAGTGGCAGGGAAGTGGTTCTGAGGACCATGCTTTTGGAAGGCATCTAGGTCAATTGGCATAACTAATTTTTCTTTTTTAAGAAAATGTTTTATATCCCATTTTGGTGAGTGATATCTGGAGTCTTAAAAGCTAGCAAGCTGCCATCTAAGGGACATCAATTGGTCCCAATCCACCTGGAGCAGAGGAGAAGGAAGGGCATTAAAGATAGGAGGAAAGTATGAGCTGAGAAGACAGAAGAGGCCATATGATGCAGAGATTACAACAGCAGGAAACCAGGAGAACTAGGTGGTGCCTGGCCACTGCCAATGACTGCCTTGACAGGGAACACAATGTAGACTCCCTGAAGTTGTGGTAGAAAAATGGGTGTGCAGATCTAGAACTGCATGAAAAGACCAGACTTGATGGTCTGACATCCCAGAGGCTCTGCCAAGAGCATGACCCTTAGACTCATTGCTAGCTCAGGTGAAACCAGTACTGAAGACAAGTCTTCAGACAAAAGTTGAACTAGACCATAAGACACAAGGCTGTGGGAGAAAATCCTCTATAAAAATGAGATGGGAGGGTGGGGGGGGTACATGAGTTGGTTAAATAAACACCGGAAGTACAGGGTTAAAAGTATAAGTGTGCTGTCACAGAGTTGGGAGAACAGCTAGTGGTCTGGGTGAGGGGTTTTAAGTAGCACACTGAGTTGGATTGTAAACTGTTACTTAAAGCACAATAAAATAATTTTTAAAGACGTAGATAAAGTGAATCAACCACTTTTAAGGCTCAGTTTTCCTGGTGTATTCTGACACAGTCAGGCTTCCTTTTCATGATGCACTTCTGCCTTTTCTACGCAACTCCAGTATACTCATATGGACTATGATTGTGTTTTTGTCTTCCCAGTAGACTATCTGCTCATTCAGGTAGTCTCTGTCTTACTCCTCGAATCAGGCAGGGCTCAACTGCAAGAAACAGAACCCATGCTTGCCTTAACAAGCAAGGAAATGGTCTTAGTACAGTAACTGGCTACCTACACGAAATAGCTGAAAGGGCTAAAGGGATAAGCACTGGGCTAGGTCTCCAAAAATAACTCCCAGACATGATCTACCAAACAGGACCCTGTGAGTGGACGTAGGTGAGGAAGCCACTTCCGTAACGGCCAATGTAAAAAAAAGGGGGGGGGGGAGGGCACGCACTATTACTGCAACACTTGTACTAGAATGATTCACTCATCATAATTTCCTTTTTATATCCATAAAACATAAATGTATGTTTTATGTTCAATATGGGACACTATCATTATTTTAAAATAAAATTTAAAATCATGACATTTGTACTTACCAGTAGAGAAAGAGTAAAAATAGCAGGCAGATTGTCTTGATTCTGACTCATGGTGACCCTAAAGGACAGAGTAGAATGGCTCCATAGAGTTTCCAAGCAGCACCTGTTGGATTTATACTGCCGATCGTTGGGTTAACAGCCATGGCTCTTAGCCACTATGCCACCAGGATTCCCGTCCCCTACTTATGTGTTCTAAATAACATGTATTGAATTGGTAGAGTCTCTTTAGCATCCAGAACCCCAGCCGCAAAGGAGTCCGGGAAATGTAATCTTGTACTTCTCAGCAATAGGGGAGGAAAAGGCAGAAGGAAGTGGAAACATGTCTGTGTATATCTCCAGGGCTCAACAAAGTATCTGGCATGAAGAAAGCCTCAGTAAATGTTTGTTAAGTCAGTGAACAAATGCCAAAAGATCATTAAGAAGGAAAAATAATATTTACCCTGGTGGTGCTGTGGTTAGGTATTGCCTTATTAACCAAAATGACAGCAGTTAAAATCCACCAGTCACTCCTTGAAAGTCTTATGGGGCAGTGCTAGTTTGCTGTATAGTATTGCTGTGAGTTGGAATTGACTAGATAGCAATGGTTTTGGCTTTAACTTATTAATTTATTTTTAATTGAAAGAATGATTTTGATGATTGAGAGCAGGGTTTAGCAAATGATGGCTTCTGTGCCAAATCTGATCCATTACCTGGTTTTGTGAAGTTAATTGGTGTACAAACACATTCATTCATTTACATGTTGTCTAAGGCTTTTTTACTAATTTACAAAGGCAGAGTTCAGTAGCTGTTGCAAAGTCAAGCGTGTTTACTGCATGGCCTTTACAAAAAAAAATTGTCTACCCTTTTTTAGACTACCCTGACTGAACATGTGAAATAACTAATCAATTAGGTTAAAAGATTCAATCGTAAAACCAGTGTGACTCTAGATCTATTTAGCTGAGTTGATTGGAGCCCGGCAGTGAGCAAGAGGGCTCAGATTAAATTTAGCGGACACGTTCGGAATTAGCAGCATCTCTTCCACCTGAAAATCCAGCACTTGGCAGGATCTGATTAATATCAAGAATCATCAGAGAGAATCCTGTTATTTATATCCTTGTCTCACCCTGGCATCCATCCACTTACCTTTCCCCAGGGCTTCTGTTCCTTTTATTCACCATAGGTGGCATACTCATTAAAGGAATTGCATCCCTTGGAAATGACTAAAGGCAATATTCCTGAAAAATCTTGCCACGGGTAAGGGTTTTTCTGAATACAGTGTCAAACCTTCAATACAACTCTGTAAGGAGGTAATCAGCATTTAGAAAGAAAACAACTTAAAATAGCAAGAAAGCAATCCAGCAATGATTTATACTTTGGGGATTTCCAAGTTGTTTTCTTCCTCCCATGAAAAAAAAACGTGCTATTGTACTCAGACTTAGCATTTTCACTGTTTTAAGAATGCTAAATTAAACTGCCTTCTCTCACTCAGGTCTCAAGGATTTTGAGGTAATGTAACCTGTGGCTGATTTTCCTCTACTGAAAATCTTTGACACCAGAGGAAGACTTTCCAAGCTGTCATTGCTCTACTACTTGGATAAAGAAACTTGTACACATGCCATATAATGACAGAAAAAGTCACAGAAAAAAATGCAGTTGTAAGCCTGGTGGTTCATTTCACCAAATGCGACCAGGGTGTACAAATCAATTAACATGATAACAGCAGGATGTGGTGGTGATGCCAGCACCACTCCTTTGTTGTGCAGGTTTTCTAAAGCACTTCCCCGTTTGTTCCCTTGGTTGATCTTCCCAACATCCAGAGAAAGTGGGTAGAGCAGCTGCAAACAGATAAGCACCCAGTCCCCATAGAACTTCGTGATAGAGCTTTATTATAGAAGAAAAAGATGGGAAGGGGCTTCTCTAAAGAAAACTGTACTGAATCTGATTAATAGCATTCTGATATTTGATTATTAGCTGAAGATCATGTTAAAAAATATCCATTATTTGCTTAAAAGATTACATGGGAGTGAATTAACATTTATTGATTTTTTTTTTTTTAAATTACATCCAGGCAGAGTCCTTATTGCTGGCTGAACATTAACTAGTTGTTATCAGGTCGACTTAGACACATGGCAACCCCATGGGTGACAGAACTGTGCAACATTGGGCTTTATTTATTTACTTTTTAGTGTGCTTTATGTGATGGTTTATGAAGCAAATTAGTTTCTCATTAAATAATATACACTGTTTTGTGACAATGGTTGCCAACACTATGACATGTCAATACTCTCCCTTTCTTGACCTCCAGTTCCCCATTTCCATTTGTCCAGACTTTCTGTCTCTTCATGCCACCTTGTCCTTGTCCCTGAGCTCGTGTGCACATTTGGTCTTGTACACATGACTGAGCTCTGTATATTACTGTTTGTTTTACAGTCCTGTCTAATCTTTGCCTGAAGGGTGAACCTCAGCAGTAACTTGAATACTGCGTTTAAAGAGTGTCCAGGAGGCACACTCCTGGAGTTTGTCCACTCTCTGTCAGACCAATAACTTGCGGTCCATTACTCCTTTGGATTGATCTCCCCTTGTGTCTTTGGTTTTCTTCATTCTACCTTGCTCCGGATGGGGTGGGTCAGTAGAGTATTTCAGATGGTTGCTTACAAAGTTTGGAAATTCCAAACACTCTCTGCCAAAACAGAATGTAGAACATTTTCTCCATAAACTATGTTTATGCCAATGGAGCTAGATGGCCTCTGAGACCGTAGTTCCCAACCCACAGTCCCAACTCAGTCCCTCAAGGATTTTGGATAGGTATACGCAACCTCTCTCCTGTCAGTTTGTTGCACTTTGGGGGCTTTTATGTTCCTGGGATGCTGGAAGCTATGCTACCAGTATTCAAATACCAGCAGGGTTACCCGTGGTGGATGGGTTTCAGATGAGTTTTCAGACTAAGACAGACTAAGAAGAAGTACCCACTGCACTACTTCTGGAAAGAATCAGCCAGTGACAACCTCATGAATAGCAATGGAACACTGTCTAGTATAGTCCAGGTAGATGAGCCCTTCAGGTTGGAAGTCACTCAAAATGCTACTAGAGAACAGCTGCCTCCACAAAGTAGAACTAAAACAATAAAAAATAAAATAAAATAAAAGCCCACTAAACCCCATTGCTGTTGAATTGATTCCAACTCATAATGACCCTATTGCACAGAGTAGAACTGCCCCCAAAGAGTTCCTGAGCAGCACCTGATCGATTTGGACTGCCAACCTTTTGGTTAGGAACTGTATCATTTAAATACTATACCACCAAGATTTCCTTACAAAACAGAGTGGATCTTATTGGAGTGGACATAGCTTTAGGGGCCTTCATTTGCTGATATGACACAACTCAAAATGAGAAGAAACAGCTGCAAATATCTGCTAATAATCAGAACATGGAATGAATGATGCATGAATCTAGAAAAATTGGAAATCATTAAAAATGAAATGGAATGCATAAGCATTGATATCCTAGGCATTACTGAGCTGAAATGGACTGGTATTGGTCATTTTGAATCAAAAAATCCCACGTTCTCCTATGCTGGGAATGATTGAATGGCATTACGCTCATTGTCAGAAAGAACATTTCAAGAGCATACTCTATCCTGAAGTACAAGGCCATCAGTGATAGGATAATATCCATAGATCTACAAGGAAGATCAATTAATAGGGCTATTATTTCAAACTTACACACCAACCACTAAAGCTAAAGATGAAGAAATTGAAGAGTTTTACCAACTTCTGCAGTCTGAAAGTGATAACATGTAACCAGGATGCATTGATAGTTACTGGTGATTGGAATAAGAAAATTGGAGACGAAGGATAGGTAGTTGGACAATACGCCCTTGATGACAGAAATGATACCAGAGATTGCATCATGGAGTTTTGCAAGACTAATATGCTCTTCATTGGACCCATGACCAACACCCATGGAAGCAGCAGTCCAGAAATCAAAAGACGAATTGCCTTGGAAAAATCTGCTGCCAAAGACCTCTCTGTGGTGTTGAAAAGTGAAGATGTCACTTGGAAGACCAAGAGGCATCTAACCCAAGGCATAGTGTTTACAATTGCCTCGTATGCATGTGAAAGATGAACAGTGAAGAAGAAAGACTGAGGAAGAGCTGATACCTTTGAATTGTGGTGTTGGTGAAGAGTATTAAATATACTGTGGACTGCCAAAAGGATGAACAGATCTGTCTTAGAAGAAGTACAACCAGAGTGCTCCTTAGAAGCAAGAATGGTGAGACCACATCTCACATGCTTTGGACATGTTTTCAGGAGGTATCAGTCCCTGGAGGAGGACATCACATTTAGTAGAGTGCCAGCAAAAAAGAGGAAGCCCCTCAACAAAACAGGCAGACACAGTGGCTTCAACAGTGGGCTCAAACGCAGTAGCTGTTGTGAGGATGGTGTAGGACTATGCTGTGTTTCATTCTGTTGCATGCAGTGTTGCTCTGAGTGGGAACAAACTCACAGGCACCTAACAACAACAGGAAGCTTCTATGACTTTGCCTCGATCATGTTGTGCTAAATTCACCAGTATTGTGTACTGTTTTACCCTTCACCAAAGTTACCACTTCCCAGCTGTTTAGCAAGTATTTTTCTTTCCTCTCCCGTCCCCTCCCATCCCCTGCACTTGTAACCATCAGAAGTTGTTAATGTGTGTAAACTTTTCATAGGTTTTTAAAATAGTGGTCTCAGACAGCATTTGTCATTTTGTGATTGACTTATTTCACTCAGTATGTTTCCAGGTTTATCCATGTGGTGGTATGTTTCACAAATTCCTCGTTGTTCTTTAACATTGCATAGGATTCCATTGTGTGTATGTACCGTAGTTATTCATTTGATGACGAAAGCTTAGTCTGTTTCATCTTTTTGCTGTTGCGAATAGGCAGCAGTGAATATGGATGTGCGTATGAGATACAAAAGTTAAGCCCGCTAATTTAGCTGTTTTAAGTTCTACCTATCTCGTTGCCGAAATATCACTACAGTCACCTTTGAAGTATTCCCTTTGGGAAACCGTGCACCAATGCCAGCGCCTTCAAAGCAATTTTGGAACTCTTTCTGGAATGACCATTGCCCACCGTGGCATGGTAGCAAGTTCATGAATTTAATTGCGTGACTGTCTGTGAGGGAGTTTTTAGCCAGTAGACAACTATATCGGAACGCCCTTCCGACTCACCCTATCTGGCCCCCAGTGACTCTTCTCTGTATCCGAAGATAAAAGAAATATTGAAAGGAAGACATTTTGATGACATTCAGGACATCAAGATAACATGACAGCCCTGAAAGTCTTCCAGAAAAAGAGTACCAAAATTGCTCTGAAGGATGGACTAGGTGCTGGCATCGGTGCATAGTCTCCTAAGGAGAGCCCTTCTAAGGTGACCTTAGTGATATTCAGCAATGACGTACGTAGCACTTTTTCTAGGATGAGTTTGCTAACTTAATTGCCAGTCCTCATATGTTAATTTGTGAGATGGCACTTATTTCTGCAGGATATAGTCTTACAAGCAAGACTGCTGGATCACGTGGTATCTCCATTTCTAGATTTTTAAGGAAGTACCATACTGTCTTCCAAAACGGTCGTTCCATTTTACGTTCCCACCAGCAGTGCATAATAGTTTCTCTGAAGCCTCTCCGATATTTGATATTTTCTAAATTTTTTTTATTAGTGTTAGTAATGATGGAGTGAGATAGTAGCTCTTGGTAGTTTTGATTTACATATTCCTAATAGCTGGTGATTGCAAGCTTTTCTTTTCCTCACCTGCTAGCTGCCTGCCTGTCTTCTTTGGTGAAGGGTCTGTTCACATCCTTTGCCTCTTTTTTTCATTGGATTATCTCCTTTTTTGTTGTACAAGTGTTGGATTTCCCTGTTGATTGTGGAGATTAGACCTTAGATGGATGCGTAACAGCCAAATGTTTCTTCTTGGTTTATAGGTTCTCTTTTGGTGAAGTCTTTTGATGAGCATGAATATTTATTTTTAGAATATTCCAGTTATCTAGATTATCTTCTAGTATTTGTGTATTCTGGTTATGGTTTATATCCTACTTATGCCACATATCAGGGGCCCTAGCATTGACCCTACTTTTCTTCCAAGATACAGTTTTTGGTTTTGTATTTAAGTCTTTAATCCACTTCGAATTAATTTTTGTGTATGTTGTGAGGTGTAGGTCCTTTTTCATTTTTTCACAGACATCCAGTTCTGTCTTTTCCCCATTTGATGAACTTTGGTCCTTTGTCAAACAGGTGATCATAAATGGATGAAATTACATCTGGGTTCTTGATTCTGTCCCATTGATCAGTGTGTCTGTCATTGTATCAGTACCAGGTGATTTTGACTACCATAGGTATATAGTAGGTTCTGGGCTCAGGCAATGGGAGGCGTCCTACTTTGTTCTTCCTCCGTAATGTTTTTCTTATCCAGGGCCTCTTTCCTTTCCACGTAAAGTTAACGATTACTTTTTCCATCTTACTGAAGAATGCTATTAGTGTTTGGATTGAAATTGCATTGTATTTGTAGATTGCTTTGAGTAGAATCAACATATTCACACTGTTGAGTCTACGTATCCATGACTATGGTATGTTTCTTCATTTACAGGTCTCTTTTGGTTTCTTGCAGTAGTAGTGTTTTGTAATTTTATTTGTATAATTATTTTACATCACTGGTTAGATTTATTCCTAAGTATCTTATTAGAGGCTATTATAAATGGTATTTATTTCCTAATTTCCCTTTCATAGTTCTGTTTATTGCTATATTGTGATGCAATAAAAGTAGAAATTAAATAACTCCATCCTATAGGGCTGCTATGAGTTGAAATTAACTCAACAACAGTGGGTTTTTGATTTATCTTATATCCTGCTACTCTGTTGAATCTTTCTGTTAGTTCTGGTAGTTTTCTTGTGGAATCTTTATTAAGATTCTCTACCTACGCTATCATGTCTTCTGGTTATAGGGATAGTTTTGCTTCCTTCTTGCCACTTTGGATGCCTTTTATTTCTTTTACTTGCCTTATTGCTCTAACTGGTACTTCCACCATAATGTTGAATAGGAATAGCAATAAAGACATCTTTGTTTTGTTCCTATTCTCAGGGAGAATTATTTTCAGCTTCTCTCCACTGAGACTGATGTTGGCTGTCAGTTTTTTATAGCTACCTTTTATTATGGTGAGGAATTTCTTCTATTCCTGTGTTAGTGAGAGTTTTTACCAGGAATGAGGGGGCTTTATTGAATGGGCTTTATTGAACGTCTTTTTTGCATTGATTGAGAAGCTCCTGTGATGTTTTTCTTTTCCTGTATTTCTTTTCCTAGTGAATTACATTGATTGATTTTCTATCCTACTTGACACGTGTACTATTATTATTATTTTTTGATACAGTACTGAATTCTATTGACTAGAATTTTGTTGAAAATTTTATATGCATATTCATGAGAGATACTAGTCTGTAATTTTATTTTTGTGATTTTTTTCTTCTGGTTTTGGTATCAGAGTTATGCTGGCTTTATAGAACACATCTAGAAGTATTCTTTCCTTTTCTATATTCCAAAATAGTTTGAGTAATACTACTGTGAGCTCTTCTCTGAATGTTTGTTAGAATACTCCAGTGAAGCCATCTGAGCTAGTAATTTTTTTATTTTTTTACTGTTACGCTACAGTCTCTTGTCTTGTTATGCGTCTGTTCAGATTTTTCACCTCACTTTGTGTTACTGTTTTAGTCAGCTAGTGCCACTCTAACAGAAATACCACAGAGTGGATGGCTTTAACAAAGAAAGATTTATTCTTACACAGTCCGGTAGGTTGCAAGTCCATATTCAGGGTGTCCGCTCCAGGGAAAGACTTTCCCCTTGTCGGCTCTGGAGGAAAGTCCAGTAATGCATCAGCCTTTGTCCAGGGAGCGTCCTCACGCAAGAACCTCTGGTCTGAACGACACGCTCTGCTCCTGGTGCTGCTTGCTTGATGGTAGCGAGGTTCTCAAATTGTCCTTTGTCTCTTTTTCCTTTTATTCCTTGCAAGCTAAAAGCATTAAGGGTGGGGCAAGCCATACTCCAGGGAAACTCCCCCTACAGCAGGAATTCACAGCCCCACCCTAATCCTTTAACATACAGGTTAGCAAAACCACACAATGGAGGATAGTCCCAAGATACTGGGAACCATATCCCAGCCACGTGGCTGCACACATTTTTGGGGGGACACAATTCCAACCATGACAGTTACTTTAGGTAAGTAGATTGTTTCTAGCAATTTATCCATTTCCTCTAGTTTTTCAAATATGTTGGAGTATAGTTTTTCTTAGTACTCTGTCATGATTCTTTTTATTTCACTATGTCTGTTGTAATCGTATTTCACTTCTCATTCGGTATTTTTGAGTCCTCTCTTGCTTTTAACAATTTGGCCTCTGGTTTGTTGATTTTGTTGATCCTGTCAAAGAACCAGCTTTTGATTTTGTTGTTTCTTTCTATTGTTTTTCTAGTCTCTATTTAATTTATTTTTGCTCTGATATTATTTTATTTCATTTGATGACTATGCGCTTCCTTTGCTGTTCTCTTTCTGTATGTTTAAGTGGTAAACATTATGTTTTTATTTTATCCTTTTTTTCCTTTTTCATGTGTCTATCTATTGTTACAAATTAACCTCTGAGCATTGTCTGTACTGTGTTCCAAAGGGTTTTGATGTGATGTGTTTTCATTGTCATTTGATTCTAGGAATTTAATTTTTTTTTATTGTAAGTGAAAGTTTACCATCCAAATCATTTTTCCATGTAAGACCCCAAGTACCTACCTCTCTGTAAATCTGTAGGCTCTCCTCACCCTGTGACAACACACTTTTCTTTTTCACCCTTTACTTCCAGTATCCACTCAACCATCACTTGTCCCTCCTTCCAACACTCTCCTTTCCCCTGTAAAAGGAAACCAGTAGGACAGGCTCATATACATTAAACCACTCTATGTCTCCAAATTCAATCCATTCTTTATTTGAAGTGTTGGCTTCATTCCTGGCTTCAGCTCTGGGTTAGCACCAAATTCAGGGTCCATGTTCTCAAGTTCTCCAAGTTGTCAGACCATCAAGTCTGGTCTTTTAATAGAGCTCTAGATTTGCACACCCTTTTTTCTCATGCTGCATCAGGAACTTACATTGTGTCCCCTATCAGGCCTGTCTTTGGTGGTGGCTGATCACCAACTACTTCTTATGGTCTCATACTGATATAGTCTCCCAATCATAAGGGTCCTTCTGTCTGCTGGGTTCATTTTCTTCATGTCTTTGATGTTCTCGGTTGTCATCCATTTCAGGTGGGTTAGGACCAATTGATGTTCCTCACATGGCTTTGAAGACCCCAGATGCCACTCACCAATATGCAGTGCATAAGACTGTCTTAGAAAAAGACTAGTTATGGCAATTGACCTCAACATCCCCTAAAAACATTGTTCCCAGAACTCTGTCCCTGTTACTCTGTCCTTTGAAATGTTGGGTTGAATTTAGAAAACGTTTTAGCTTGTGGTGTAGTCCAGTTATGCTGACCGCCTTCTACTGCGTGCTGTCACTCCCTTCACCTAACTGAATTTCTATGGGCTATCTATGAATAAACCTCTCTCTCCTTCCCTCCCCTTGTAGCAATCACTGAGTGTTTTCTTCTGTGCAAAAGTCCTTTCCTAAGTCTTTATAATGTGGTCTCATATACTTGTCCTCTTGCAGCTCTCTGATTTCACCCAGCATAATGTCTTCCAGTTGATTCTAGGCTATGGGTTGTTTCCTAAAATCATTATTGTTCTTTATCATTACATAGTGTTCCAATGTATAGATATACTGTCATGGATTGAATATGTTCCCTAAAAAACCTGTTAACAATTTGGCTGTGCTGTAACTGCTGGTATTGTGTGATGTTCCTCCATGCTGGAATCCCACCTCTATGATGTTAATAAGGGTGGACAGGCAGCAGCTGTGTTGGTAGAGCAGGATCCAACATGTGCCTTGAGGCAGTCTCTTGAGCTGTAAAGGGAAAAATCTGGCAGAGAGATTTAGGGAACCTCACACCATCAAGGAAACAGCACCAGGAGAAGAGCACGTCCTTCATATCTTAGGTTCCTATGCCAAGATGATCCTTGAACAAAGACTGATGCAACACAAGGACTTTCCTCCAGAGCTGACAAGGGGGAAAGCTTTCTCTGGGAGCAGACATTCTGAATTTGGACTTGTAGCCTACTGGACTGTGTAAGAATAAACATTTCTCTTTTAAAGCCATGTACTTTGCGGTGTTTCTGTTAGAGCAGCACTAGCTGACAAAAACGTATTTGTTTACCCATTCATCTGTTTATGGACACCTAGGTTGATCCCATCTTTTGCTATTGTGGACAGCGTTGCAATAAACATTCACATACATGTATCTGTTCATGTGATAGCCCCTATTTCTATAGTATAAATTCCAAGCATTGTACTTGTAGATCATATCATATTTCTATTTCTAGCTTTTTAAGAAAGTGCCAAATTGTTTTCCAAAGAGGTTGCACCATTTTACATTACCACCAGCAGTGTAGAAGAGTTCCAGTTTCTCTGCAGCCTCTCCAGCATTTGCTGTTTTGTGTTTTTTGGATTAACGCCAACCTTGTTGGGGTGAGACTGTATCTTATTGTAGTTTCAATTTGGATTTCTCTAATGGCTATAGTTTGTGAACACTTCCTCATGTGTTTTCTGACTGCCTGGATGTTTTCTTTGGAAAAATATCTGTTCATATCCTTTCCCCATTGTTTAATTGGGTTATTTGTTTTTTTCTTGTTGAGATTTTGCAGTATCTTATAGATTATGGAAATTAGATGTCAATCAGATATGTGCTTGCCAAATATTTTTTACCCAGTCTGTAGGCAATCGTTTTACTCTCTTGACAAAGTCTTTGGATGAGCACAAGTCTTTGATTTTTAGTAGTTCTCATTTATCTGCTTTCTCTTTTGCTGTTTGTGCATTGTTAGTAAAATTTTGTAGTCTGTTTAAGCTCTGTGTTAGAACTTCCATTGTTGTCCCTACTTTTTCTTCCACAATTTCTGAAATGTCCTTCCTTGTTTTCAATGGTGGATTTTGTTTTCAAGTCACTTTTTTGTTAGATAAGTATTGTCACTGCTATTTTTTGTTATTGTTTGCTTAATGTGTATTTTTGTACCTTTTGACTTTTTATGTCTTTCTAATGTATGATTTCTGTGCACAGCATGTTAATAGGTCCTTTTTTTTGTTTGTTTTTTAATCCATTCTTTTCCTCTGTGTGTCTTTACGGTACATTTAAGCCATTCACACTGTGTGTGATTATTGACAGGTGTGAATTTATTGTTGTCATTTTTTTTTTGGTAGTGTTGATATTTTCTTTGTTCTTGTTACATTCTGTACTGAATTCCTTTTGTTTGTGAAATTTCTTCATTTTGTTATTACAGATTATGAGTTTGCTGAGACTTTGTTTTTCTTCATTTTGAAGAATAGGTTTATTAACTTTCTTTGCAGTTACCTTGAAACTTACTCCACCTTCCTATATTTGAATCAGTCTTTTATTACGTGATACCACTTTGATTTACCCACCATTTGAAAGTTCTAGGTCTACATTTATATTTATTCCCCCTTTTATTGTAATCATAGCTTAGTCTTATTGTTTCACTTTTGTATGTGACTTCGTTTTTCCATAGATGTTTTTAGGATTCTTGCTTTGCCTTGTTTTGATAACTGTGATTATGATCTGTCTTAGTAACTTTCTTTTGGGGTTTACTACTTGGCTTGGCTATATGAGGTTCACTGAGGTTCTTGGCTGGTTAGCTGGTCATCTTTCATGATACTAGAGAAGTTTTCTGTTAGCAGGTTTTCAATGATCCTCTCTTGTTCTCTATTTTCTTCACCTGTTCTGGAACTCCAATGGCATGTAGATTTTTGCTCTTGATTGTATCCCATAGTTCTTAACTTTTTTTCATTCTTGTCTCTGGTTTTTCCTTACCCAAAGTGGTATCAAAGATTTGCCTTCAATTTCAGTGACCATATCTTCCACTGTTTTAAATTTGCTCCTAAAGCTTTCTATTGCTTTGTTCATCACTGACATCTTGTTATTTATCCTTTGGCTATCTAACTGCTGTTTTGCATGATTTCTAAATTGTTTATCTTTGACGTTTTGTTCTTATATTATCTTCCTGAATTCTTCCATTGCTTTGTCTTGTCTGTGTTTCCTCTGATTTAGTCTGTGTTTTCCTTGGTTGTTTCTATTTTTTCCTTAGTTTAGCCTATGTTTTCCTTCTTAGACTCTTAGAGAATCCTGAATATTGGACTTCTGAATTCCTGATCAGGTAGTACCAGTGTCTTTTCTTCTATCAGACAGTCACCTAGTGTTTTACTTTGGTTGCTTTCTGTAGCCATTCTATTCTGCTTTTAAATATATTTTTATATTGTCTGCTGTCTCTGGCACATTCGGGAATTATTTTTTTACTTCAATGGCACTTGGCTTGGCTGGATTGTAGGCTTGTTTGTTTTTTCTTGTTTTTTGTTTTATTTGGGTATATCTGGGTGGGTAGGCTGGGAATGCTTTTTGCTTGCTTGTCTGCAGGCACAGTGCTTCTTACTGCCTTGTCCAGGTTGCATGAACTGGTTGCTCGGCTATGGTACAGTAGTACAGGTCCACTGGGGAGGGCAGGGATGGGAATGGATTGTTTCTCTATGGCATGAATTGTGGGCCACAGGGCAGCGTCTGAAGGTTCACTGGTCCTGCTTATGGATGTGGTGCTCAGTGGGGCAGGGTCAGGAACAGCGTATCTGGCCTCTGTGCGGTACGCATCAGTGCTGCTTAGGGGCATGGCAATCAGTGGGATGGGGTAGAGATTGGTGCACATATAGGTGTCACTTGAAACATGGTACTTGGCAGGAGGTAGAGGGATATAAGAGGGAAGGAAGAGGATGTGAAGCTCAGAGTTAGGTGGAAGGCAGAAAGAAGAGAGAGAAATAAAAGTAAAAAGATATTTTAAGGGAAAAAATAGTGGTGTGACAAGAGCTGGTGGGTAGGGATGAGGCAGACTCCAGGATGCCATGTGGTGTGGCATGTATTATCTAGAAGGGACAGAAATAGCACATGAGAGGTAGATAAAAGGAAGGAGAAGAAAGAAAGATGAAAAACAAAACCAAAACTGTGATTCTGAGGGAACTGGTCTTAGGGGTTGCATTGGAACCGAGTGGCAGTGAGCTGGTGTCTCTTTCACCAGGTGGCATAGCATGGATCTATCAGGAAGGGACCAAGGCAGCACAAGACTAGGTGGAAGAAAAAGAGAAGGAGGGACAGGGAGAGAATAAAGAAAAGTATGGTGCTGAGGGAGCTGGCCAGTGGGGGCAGGGTGACCTGGCGTTACTGTGGCAGTGAGCCAGTGTCTCTATGGTCAAATAACTGTGGCCTGTTGGGAAGTGGTGGAGGCAGCAGACAGAGCAAAAGGGTAAGGAGTAGCAAAGCATGCGTCTCTAGTTCTGGGTGCTATGTCTCCTGTCGGCAGCTCTGTTGCTTTCCCTAACTCCCTGTGTGGGGTGGTTGGTGGCTGTGTTCCAAGACGAGGAAGGAATACCATATTAGCTGGCAGAGGCCTCCATTCCGCAGCTGTTTTCCTTCTGTATTCTCTGTCGGTTTCTTTTTCCATTTGGTGCTTGATCTAGTTCTTTATCCCTTCGTTTGATGTTCAGGG
The DNA here is from genome assembly GCA_028571685.1 of Heterohyrax brucei. Classification (NCBI taxonomy): domain Eukaryota; kingdom Metazoa; phylum Chordata; class Mammalia; order Hyracoidea; family Procaviidae; genus Heterohyrax; species Heterohyrax brucei. Next base: position 58,112,912 of record CM053158.1, on the reverse strand, counting down.
TTTGAGGACTGACATTTAATAACTGTTTTACTCAGTTTTTCAAGTCTTTTCTGTGGAGGGATGACATGGTGTTTCTGTCTATAGTGTAATGTTGGCTCTGCCTCTGATGCTTATATTTTTAAAAATCTCTGTATAGCTGATAAATAACAAGACAGTACATTGTAAGTTTGTGAGTGATAGGAGCACTGAAGGTTGTCGTGATGAAGTATAAAAATTTAACATCCCATTACCCAACCATGCAATAGATACTAGCTATAAACTCAAGCCATGGAAATTAAGAGAAGCCCACCACAGACACAAGAAATCGTAATTTAGGCAACAGCAAATTTAAACATAGAAAAGACTAGGGGGAAAAAAATCAAAACAAAACAGTGGGGTGTTACGCTTCTCTGTAAAACTATGTTAATTTGTTCACACTGAAACTTCGCCCAATACTCTCATCTTCTGCACAGCATTTGCACTAAAGTAGATCCACACAAGACCCAAGAATATTTGATTAGGTAACATACCTAGTAGTTATGTGCTCTCTTCTACCTCCAGTAGAGTTCTATGGCCTGCACCCCAGTATACCAAATAAGCTTTACAAATGGCAAAAAAAATCTTTACAGGAAAATTTTGTCTTCGATGTTTTTTTAAGCAGAGCTTTTCACTTAGGAACCAATGTACAGTCTTTGAGGAAGAAATAAATCAACATTATTTACTTCTGGCTTGATGCAATAGTGTAAATTGTTATATGGCTGAAGATAGGTGGTATTTGGAAGTCAGCATTTTGCTTAATTTCCACTCTAGAATAGCTCTATAACTTCCGCTATAGTTCCAATATTTATACCTGGAAGTTGACATGAGTTTTATTGTGGAAGCAGCTGCTCCACTGTAAATTCCACACAACATGCTCGAATTGTATGTCTTTTCACTGTAATACAATTTAAAGACAGTTTCTTGTGGTTTGGTCAGTATACACACTTCTCATGCCATTTGATTTACATAGCCAATGTGGGAATGAAAAGAAAACTACCAGTTAGTCTAGAGAGCTAAAATGAGTTTAGGATAACAACACAGTCTGACCCAAACTTTCCTGTGTAATTTTAGCATGTATCTCATGCAGTTTGGTGAGCATCAAACTAAATCTACAGTTGTCAGAAGCCTTCTAACAGTCTAATGCACATCAGCCATCTCTCCACTTGGAGCAAACTTTGTGTATACGGCTGGCCTTGTCATTCCACCACTGTGGATACATGGGAATAGAAAGCAACTTACACACAAAAACAATTAATTGGTGCAAAAGATATTTCTTTGTATAGATTTCATGAAGTTTGTGCAGAAATGTATACGGTCAAGGCCAAGCTGTTTCATTTACAGTGATTTTTTTTTTTTGGTTATGTAGACACAACATGATGTGATTGTAGGTTTTTAAACCATTAACCCCCTGAGAGATGGTATGTTCTATTGCAATACCGTATTTATAATAGATTGTGGCTTCAGATATTGCTTATTGCTTCTTGGACTCTTAATAAACAGTCTTAATGAACTGTATAGAATTCTGAGGGCAATTTTTTTTCCTTTTCTTTAAAGGTTTAATTTTTTTTTAAATCTATAAAACATCTGTAAACAGCTGGAGCACTTCATATTCTTTCTGAAACAGTTTCTTTTGTCACTGAAGACTTTTCTAAAGTAATTGAACAACAGTTTATACATTCTGATTCAATTTTTTCTTTTTCTTTTCTTAACTGTTTGTTTCTTTGGAGTTAAAGTGTCCATGATAGTCTCATTAGAAGCAGTCTTCAATCTCTTCTGGGTTAAAGCTAACATTCGATGTAGCAATATGTCCCTACCTCTTTTTCTAGTTTCTGTCCTTGTTCCACACATAGAGGCTTTTCTTTCGTATCATTCAGTCTTGCTAAAGTTTTGGAGACATCTTGGAAATAAATCTGAGTTCCTATTAATAAAAGGGTACATTTGGTGCACATTCCTTATGTTCTGGTGCTCATTCATCTTTCATGTCTTCAAATGTGGCTGGATTTACCACAAAGAAGCATATAAAGAAGACATCAGTTGTAAGATAAGATAAAGGCCTCAGAAGATCACAGGCTTCCTAGAGTCCCAGAAGGTACTGCTCACCCCTCTAGGGACACCATCTGTGTAGTGGTCAAAGATAGTGGAGACCTACTCCTCTGGAAGTCATTGTTGGCACAGTGCATGGTCACCCCAGCACCAACTGCCATGCACTTGAGCATCTGTGAGCCAGTCCATAAGACTGCTACAGTCGAGCAGCCCCCAGACACAGCCCTCACCCAGACTCCTGGCTCACACCCAGCCTGTCTGGAGTGTCCACCGCCACCCTGCACAGGAGAACCACACTTAAGCACCCTGACCCATGCACTGGTTCCCTCCTTCCTGCTGAAGGGAAGGGGCCAGTGGGCCCAGTGCACTGCTGCTGCTTAGGTGGCAAAGTGGTTCCCCTCCCTGGTCCTGGTCACTGTGCCACCCGACCCACTGCCATCACTGCTCTGGTGCTGCGACCTCTCCCCTACCTGTCCTCTGAAACTTTAAAGAAAAAAAAATGCCCTCGGAATTCTATACAGTTCATTAAGACTGTTTATTATGATCCACTAGATCATAAAACTGGCCAGCCTGGGGAAGATGACAGCTTTGACGAGGACAGTGAAAAGGTGAAGACAGGCAACTCTCCCACTCCGCTGGCCCGAAGGAGGGCAGGCCCGGTGCCTCAGGTGCTTTCAGATTTCCAACTTTTTGGTTAGCAGTCAAACACATTAAACCACTTCTACTACCCAGGAATTCCTTGACAAACACTGTTGTTGTTGGTGGTGGTTGCCATTAGGTTAATTATGACTCATAGTGACCCCATGTGACAGAGTAGAATTGCCCTATAGGGTTTTCTTGGCTGTAAGCTTTATGGAACTGAATTTCCCAGTCTTTCTTCTATAGAGCTGTTAGAAGGGTTCAAATTGCCAGCCCTTCGGTTAGCAGCAAAATGCTTAGCCCTTGTGTCACCTGGATTTCTTTGAAACATGATACTGGGTTTGAATTCTTACGAAGACCCTATGATGTCAGTATAATGCAGACTGAGTCTCGAAGGGATTAGATGACTTGCCCAAAGTCACACTCTTTTCATCATAACATCCTGCTCTAGACAGCACAGGATTTTCTAGACTTTTACTATCACATATTGTTTTTGTGGTTCTATTATTTGTTTAATGTTTACCTTTAAATTGACTAGCTTAAAAGATTAAAGTTATCTAAAAAGAAAACTTCATATTGGTACTGTAATGAATAGTGACATAGGCTAAAGTCAATAAATACAAGGAGATAACAGGTTCTATATATAGAATCTCCACAGAATCCACAAATAAGCTTCCTGAGCTAATAGAAGAATTTAGCAAAGCAGTAAAGTACAAAGCAAGATGCAAAAAATCAGTTGGGTATACCATATATGAGAAATGGGGAAAGGAAGTTAAGAAAATAATTACATTTATAAAATCCAAAGGAACGAAATACCTAGGAATAAACTTAGTAAGGAATATCAAAGACTTACACAGTGAAAGTTATAAAACATTGCTGAAAGAGATTAAAGAAATCTTAAATAAATAAAAAGACATCCATATTCATAAATTAGGAGACATAAATACTACACATAGTGATCTATATATTCAATGCCATCCTGATCACTCAGCTACCACAACTGGCTATTCTGATAACCCACAATACAGGGTTCTAGACAGAATGGAAGAAAAATGTGGAACAAAATTGAAATTCCTTAAAAAGGCTAGACCTACTGGACCTATAGATGCTAGAGGAATACTGAGATTCTCACTGTAAGATACCCTTTGAACTTAGCATTGAAGCTAGTCCAGGATGTCACCTTTCAGTCAAATAATAGGCTGGCTTATAAAATAACAATATCATCCCTGAGTGACGGGCTACCTTAAACAATCAACTATGTGAGATCAAATGGTCAACATTTACTCAAAACCAAAGATGAGACGGCAGGGAAGGGAAGGGAAGTTATGTCAATGGAAGAACAAACAGAGTGCTGACACACTGTGAAAACTCCAACCAATGTCATGGAAGAATTTTACAAAAATTGTGAAATGGGAATTGAATTTGCTGTGTAAACTTTCACCCAAAACACAATAAAATATATTTTTTAAAAATCCTGATAAAAATTCCAACAACCTTCTTTACAAACATAGGAAAGTGAATGTTTTGTATGGAAAGATAAGAGGCCTGGAATATATAAAACAATTTTGAAGAAGAACAAAGTAGGAGGACTTATACTTCCTGATTTCAAAATGTCCAATACAGCTACAGCAATCATTCTGATACTGGTATTACAATAGATGTACAGTCTAATGGAATAAAATTGAAAGTCCAAAAATAAACCCATGGATCTAAGTTCAAGTGATTTTCATCACTTTATATCAAGTTCCTTCAGTGGAGAATGAAGAGTCTCTTTAATAAACGGGGCTGAGATACCTGGATTTCCACATGTAAAAGATGAACTTGGATCCAGGCCTCACACGTAACAAAAACCAATTAAAAATGGATCAGGAACAAAAATGAAAACTGAAATCATAAAAATCTTGGAATGAAACCCAGGGACGTGGCTGCAGGGCCCAGTTTTTAATGGTGGATTATCAGATATTACAACAAAAGCACTAGCAGCAAAAAAATAAAATAGATAAGACCTCATAAAAATGAAATACTTTTGCTTGTCAAAGGATTTTATCAACAAAGTGAAGACATAATGTACAGACTGGGAGAAAGTCTTTGGAAAACATACATTTGACAAGGATCTGATATTTGAAATACATATAAAACTTTACAATTTAACAAAAAGGAAAGCAACACAATACAAAAAAGGAAAAGGACTTAGACATTTTACTAAAGAGAATATTCAAATGGCCAAAAAGCATAAGAGGAAAAAAAATTAGCATCATTAGCCATTAGAGGAATGCAAATGAAAGCCACAATGAGATATCACTTCACTTCCATTAGGATGACTAAGATTCCAAAACTGGAAAACAACAAATGTTGATGAGGATGTGGAGAAACTGGAACTCTTACCCTTTGATAGTGGTCATGCAAAATGGTACACCTGCTGTGGAAAACAGTTTGGCAGTTCTAAAGCATTAAACATATAGTTACCATATAACTTAGCGATACCACTGCTAGGTATATGTGAAAGGGACCTGAAAACAGCAACACGAACAGATACACATACAACAATGTTCACTTCAGTACTATTCACAACAGCCAAAGAGTGGAAACAGCCTAAGTATCAGCAAATGAAAAATAAAATGTGGTGTGTACACAAGGGGTCTGATAACTAAGTTTGTGAACTCGTCCTAGAAAAATTGCTGTGTACTTCGTTGCTGAATATCACTACAGTCACCTTCAAAGTATTCCCCTTGGGAAGCTATGCACTGATGCCAGCACCTAGTCACCCTTCAAAGCCATTTTGGAACTCTTTTTTTTGGAATGGCCCATCAGAGATGTCATCATATTACCCTTGATGTCCTGAATGTCATCAGAATGTCTTCTTTTCAATATTTCCTTTATCTCTGGGTAAAGAAATAAGTCAGTGGGCCCAGACCAGGTGAGAAGGGAGGGTGTTCCAATACAGTTATTTGTTTACTGGCTAAAAACTCCCTCACAGACGTGCCATGTGAGCTGGTGCATTGTCATGATGCAAGAGCCATGTGCTGCCTGCAAAAAGTTCAAGTTGTTTTCATCAAACTTTTTCAAGCACCCTTTTCAACACTTCCAAACAGTAAACTTGTTTAACAATTTGTCTTGTTGGTGCAAATTCATAACGGACAATCTTGCTGACATCAAAAAAGATCAGCAATGTTGTTATGACTCTTGATTTGGACTGACAGAATTTTTTGGTCATAGAGAACTGGTTGACTTCCACTGTACACTCTGATGCTATGTTTCAGGGTTGTATTGGTACTCCACGTATCATCACCAGTGATAACATGGCCCCAAACATCATCTTGTATCTCCAAAATGTCTTGGCAAACTTCAACTCTCCTTTGCTTGTGTTCATTGGTGAGCTTCCTTGGGACCATTTTTGCACACACCTTTCTCATGCCAACATTTTCAGTTAAGATTTTCCTAACTGTTTCTGTCAGTGTTTACCTGGTCTATGTCATGGATTGAATTTTGTTCCCCCAAAAATATGTGTAGTCATGTGGCTGGGCCATGATTCCCAGGATCTTGTGACTGTCCCCCATTTTGTGGTTTTCCTATGCTGTATGTTAAAGGATTAGGGTGGGGCTGTAAATCCCTTCATAGGATCAGCTCCCTGTTCCACTGTAAAGGCAGTTTCCCTGGAGTGTGACCTGCCCCACCCTTAATCCCTTCATCATGCAAGAGATAAAAGGGAGGAGAAGCAGGCTGAGGCTTGGGAACCTCCTACCATCAAGAAAGCAGCAACGGGAGAAGAGTGCATCCTTCACACCTGAGGTTCCTGAGCCAAGACGCTCCCTGGACAGAGGCTGATGCAATACCGGGCTTTCCTCCAGAGCCGACAAGGGGGAAAGCCTTCCCCTGGAGCAGACACCCTGAATATGGACTTGCTGCCTACCGGACTATGTAAGAATAAACCTTCCTTTGTTAAAGCCATCCACTCTGTGGTATTTCTGTTACAGCAGCCCTAGCTGACTAAAACAGTCTGCTATCGGATCTGACTTGACGGCACTTGGCTTGGCTTGGCATGCTTCTTACAGTCATCTGGTGATTTTGATGCACAATTTGATAAATTTTTTCAATGTTTTCATCAGTTCTGCTTGTCACCGGTCACCCTGACCTCTCTTCATCAGTGATGTTTTCTCTCTCCTCAGAAAAACGTTTAATCTGTTTGTACACTTCCATTTTCTTTATAGCATTACCCCATGAACTTGGGCAAACATGGCCCTGATTTCACTTCCACTCTTGCCAAGTTTAACAAGAAATTTAATGTTTGTTCACTATTCTAATTCAAGCTCTGACATTCTTGTGACAGCACACAAAACCACACAACAATAATGAATGCCATAGCAAGACACCACCACATGTTGACATGAATACGGCTGTGAGACACTGATATAGTGAAGTTACGAAAGCTTACCAAGTTGTTTGTACAATGCTGCCAATATAAGCACATGGTGACAAGGTTATGAACTTAATTGTCAGGCCTCATACATACATATAGTAGTATATTATTGAGCTATACAGAGAAATGACGTTCTGGTACTTGTTATAACATGGATGAACCTTGAACACATGAAGCTGAGTGAAACAAGTCAGTCACAAAAGTAACATGACCTTGCATATATGAAGTTGGTAAATGTATAGTGAACAAAGCTTACTAGTGGTACCAGCAGCACAAGGGAAGGGAAAACGGAGCCATTATTTAGGGAGCCGATGGAAAGAGTTTGTTTATAGGGACAGGAAATTTGGAAAAGATTACGGGTGGTATTTGCACAGCATGATTAACATAACTGATATCACTAAACTGTACACCAGAAAAGTGTTAAACTGGTGAATGTTTCGTTACATGTATTTTTATAACAATAAATAAATAAATAAGAAAACAGAACACTATTAGTACATTTTAGCCTAATGTGGTTCTGATTCTGAGACTGAGTCACTCCGCTAACCTGCAAGTTAGAAAAGAGTTAGAAATGTATTAAAACTGTAATTAGTACCAAAATGTGGTACTCTGGATAATCAGAAGGATCTAAAGAAAATGGAAAAGGGAAGGATTTCTTTACCATGTAATGCAGTGTTATTTAATGTCATGACCCAGAATCATCTAAAACCGTCTCTTAAACCACTGGGAGTGCTTGCTCTATATTTTGGAAAACTCTATACAGTGTATATTATTGAAATATCTCTGATAGATGCTGTTGGCAGGTCCTGTCCACCCAGGCCAGAGGTCACCTGAACGTTTCTGGACACTTTCTTTGCAAGCAGCTAGCTTTTTAACTCAGCCTGAGGGCTTTCCGTCACCCAGAGGAACATGCTTGGTTAGCATACAGAAGGGACAGGCCTGATGTGCAAAGAGTTAATGCCCTCCAAAACAGTTTTCAAATAAGTAGAAGGTGGATAAACACCCATGATTCCTTAGGTTTTGGAGGGACAGCATTAAGAGTTGTTCTGTACAGTCTTTCAAAGAGTCCCCAGCAAACGTGAGTCTCTGTTGACCACAGCAGCAACCTGCTAATGAACACCACCTTTGTCCCTCTTCGCTCTTCCTTGTCTCCTTCCTTCTCTCCTGCTCTATGCTATCTGGGATTCCACCCCCAAAGAAACTACTTTCATCAAAAATTTCTGTTTTTAGCAAATATAACCAAAATTTGTCTTTCCATCAAGCAAGAAAGCAAGGAAGGATGGAAAGAAAGAAGGAAGGAAACTGCATGCCGTGATTTGCTGACAATCCAGCTCAATCTAGACTGTCGTTGCTTTTAGAACAATGAGACAGTTCTAGTATGAAAGGTGGTGTGGAGATGGACTCACATTTTAGAAGCTTTTCAATAGGCAAGAATTTGCGGAAGTCCACCTCAAGCCTGAAGGAGATTTGGTGATGAAAGGGTTAAGGTTTTTGTTGTTAACCAAAAAGTTTACTACTGGGGCTTACCTAGCAGCTGTGCAGGAAAAAGACCTGGTAAACTGCTCCTGTAAATTTACAGCCAATAAAATCCTATAGGATAGTTTTGTTTTGTCACACAAGATTGTGGAATCAGAACTGACTCAGTGATAACCAACTAAAAACATCTTAAGCCTTGATCATCATCTTTGATGGTTCAGTGCCCCTTTCTCACTCTAGAAAATTAAAATTTCATTTTTAATATAGCTTTAATAGCCACACTGGGTGCTGAGTTTTTCTTTTCTTTCTGGTCTTTAAACAACTGGGGAGGTAATCTGATGACATCTTATCTTTCTTTTGTAGATTGGACTGCTTATGATGACTTTTATGATGATAAACTTCAAAAGGATTTACCTTTGGCAGAGAAGGCAAAGTAACCAAGGACTCATTTTACTTGTAACTTAAGATCTTTGCTGATGATGTGTAGACTTGACTTCAGAGAACAATATTAAGAGATTTTCATATATACCTTAAAAACATTCTCTGCAGAATAAGGGTAATAAATATATTGCTAGATCCACAAACAAGGCAACAAACCCATGTACTCATACAGGCTTCTGATTTTCATTTAGCTTTTAAACACAAGCATATTGGAATAAAAAGGACAGAAAATAATATACCTACCTATTCACAGTGTAGCTCATTAAATCTTAGCATTAAGCCGTACTCCCTTTTTCTTTTAAGGTAATAAAATACCCTGTATCCTAAAAACTCCCTGTTTGTTGCTTTCTACTATTCTTCCTCCAGATGGAACCACTCCCTTGAATTTTGTATTTATCATTCCCAAGGAAGTTCTAATATTTTTACTACACATGCAGTATCATAAATAATAGTACTGCTCTACACATTTTTAAACTTGATATAAGTAGTATAATTTTGTTTGCATCATTCTACAACTTGATATTTTTGCTCAATATCATATTTTAGAGACCTATCCATGTTTATATATATAATTTAACTTACTGATTTTAACTGCTGTAAAACATTTTATTGTATGAATAAACCACAGGTTTTCCGCTTTCCAGCTGGTGAACATTTCAGTTATTTCCAACCTTATAACAAACAATGCCTCTACAGATATTCCTGTACGTGATTCTGTGAATGTATGTGACAAGTTTCTTATAAGATCTATGTCTAGAAGAGAGAACGATGGGTTAAAAGCTATTTATGGCTTTAGCTCTGTTGTTTTTTGTGCCACTGAGTCAACGCTGACTCTCAGTGACCACCTATGACATAGTAGAACTGCTGCATGGAGTTTCCTAGGCTGGAATCGACATGGGAACAGACTGCTAGTTCTTTTCTCTGGTGGAGCCGATGGTGGGTTCAAACCAAAAATCTGTCAGTTAACAGCTAAGTGCTTAACTGTTGCTCCACCTGGGCTCCTGCTCCTTTGACTTTATTAAAGACTCAAAAATTGTTCTGGAAAGCCCAGTTTACAATCTTACTTATGTGTTTGAAATTCCATTTCCCCTTGCATTCTCATTTTACTTGGTGTCATGGATTGAATTGTGTCTCCCACAAAATGTGTGTAGCAAATTGACTAGACCATGATTTCTGGTATTGTGTGATGTTTCCATATACTATAAACCCTGCCTCTATGATGCCAATGAGGGAGGATGGGCTACAGCTGGGTTGGTGGGGCAGGACTTCATGTGTAAGATTGTACTGTGCCTTGAGGCAATCTCTTCAGATACAAAAGAAAGAAGCTAGCAGAGAGTGGGGAACCTTATACCGTTAGAAAAGAAGCAGTGTTTGGTGCTTAGTGTGTCCTTTGGAAAGGACCTGGGGTCCCCACAACCAAGAAGCTCCTAGTCCAGGGGAAGTTTGAGGTCAAGGACCTTTCTCTAGAGCCAACAGAGAAAGCCTTCCCCTGTAACTCAGATACTTTCCTATATAATATTCTGAAGGTTTTCTAGTTTTTACCATTTACATTTGGGTCTAAAATGTACCAGGAGTTTGAATGGAGAAGATCTTTTATCTACTTTTTGCCATATGGATATCCAAGTGTCTCAGGACCACTATATCAAAGGGATCAAAATGTACCAGGAGTTTGAATGGAGAAGATCTTTTATCTACTTTTTGCCATATGGATATCCAAATGTCTCAGGACCACTATATCAAAGGGATCAAAATGTACCAGGAGTTTGAATGGAGAAGATCTTTTATCTACTTTTTGCTATATGGATATCTACGTGTCTCAGGACCACTATATCAAAGGGATCATTTCTCCAGTGCTTTGCATAGCCATCTTCTATCACAGATCAAGTAAATCTCTGTGTTGGGGAATGTTTCTGAATTTCCTTTTCTGTTTTTGTTGGTCTGCCTGGGTACCAGTGTTTCTTTTCTTTTTTTCCATAAACTTTGATTTGTTGTTGTTAAGAATATTCACAATAAAACATATATAGCTTCTATACATACAAGACATTGATTACATTTTTAAAATTGTACAATCATTCTCACCCTCCTTTTCAGAACTGTTTCTCCCTTATTAACATAAACTCATGGGCCCCTAAACTTCTTATCTAGTCTGTCAAGTTGTTGTTGTCATTTGATCCCATATAGATAGTTCTTGAAAGGGCACAAGGCTCAAGGCAGACTTCTTTTACCAGTCAAGTTACATTATTTCTCAGTTTTAAGATAACTTCATGGGACATTTTTGTTTTTGTTTTGGGGCATTTTGGTTTAAGGTATAAAGGTTGATTCAGGGCAATAGTTTCAGGGGTTCATTAAACTTCCATGGCTCCAGATAGTCTTGAGTCCATAAGAATTAAAATTCTGTCCTGCATTTCTCCTTTTTTGATAGCAGTCTTCTATAGAATCTTTGATCAGAATGTTCAGTAGTGGTAGCCAGGCCTCACCCAGTTCCAGTCTCAGGATAGAGGAGACAGTTGATCACGGAGGCAATTAGCCACACATTCCGTATCCTCCTCCTATTCCTAATTCTTCTTTTTCCTCTGTTGCAGAGCTAAACAGATTTCGAGCATTGTGCACAGGATGGCTGCATGCAAGCTTTTAAGACCCAAGGCATTAAACATGTTATTAGACTAATTAAGTGGGGACACTGTGAAATCATGGCCCTAGACCTCCAAAACAAGCAACGAGATTCCACAAGTGTTTGGTGTACATGACCAGCCTCAGCAGACACTTTTTTTTTGTCATTGTAAATACATCTGTTGTATATTATTTGAAATTTTACAGTGTATGTTAGTTTTTTGTTAAAAACTTTATACACAAATTATTCTGTGATGTTGTCTTGTGAGACCACGGCCCCTGGCCCTCAGTCCCAGTAACTCGATCCCTTAAGGTGTTTAAAAGTATCTAGGAAACTTCTACAAGTTCTGACATTTAAGTCTGCATACTTAATTGTTCTAAGTGCTACATACCTCATCGCTGAATACCATTGTGGTTACTTTTGAAGTATTCCCCTTGGAAGCCATGCACTGATGCCAGTGCCTAGCCCACCCCCGAGGCAATTTTGGAGCTCTTTCTGGACTGGCCATTGTTCATGGTGGCAAGGTGGCAAGTTAGAGAACTTAGTTGTATAGTTGTCTGTGAGAGAGTTTCCAGCTAGTAAACAAGTAACTCTAGTAAACAACCCCCCTCCCTACTCACCTGATTTGGCCTCCAAAGACTTTTTTCTTTACCCAAAGGTAAAGGAAATATTGAAAGGACGACATTGTGATGACATTCAGGATGGCCATTCCAGAAACAAGAGTTCCAAAATTGCTTTGAAGGGTAGTCTAGGTGCTGGTAGCAGTGCATAGCTTCCAGAGGGGAATACTTCAAAGGTGACTGCGGTAAAATTCAGCAGAGAGGTATGTAGCACTTTTTCAAGGATGAGTTCATGAACTTAATTTTCAGACCATGACTGTCTTGGTCAAGTGCTCGCTTTCCCTTTATTGTGTGTTGTTTCTCCCTTCACCAAAGTTAACTTGTCTACTATTTAGTTAGTGATTTCCCCTTCCTGTCTGTCCCCACCCTTGTAACTATCAATGACCGTTGTTTTTTTTCTGTGTGTAAACTTTTTCATGAGTTAATACAACATAGCAGACTCCTATAATAGCTTTTGTGATTGGCTTTCTTCACCCAGCATAATACTCTCCAGATTCATCCATATTGTGAGATGTTTCCTGGAGTCATTCATGTTCTGTACTGCTGTGTAGTATTCCACTGTGTGTATGTACCATAATTTGTTTATCCATTCATCTGTTGATGGGCACTTAGGTTGTTTCCAACTTTTTGCTGTTGTGAATAATGCTGCAATTAACATAGGTGTATATGTCTATTCACATGATGGCTCTCATTTCTCTAGGATATGTTCCTGGGGCTGCAATTGCTGCATCATATGATATTTCTATTTCTAGTTTCGTAAGGATGCGTCATGTCGTTTTCTGTAGTGTTTATACCATTTTATATCTTGACCAGCGATGCATAAAAGTCTTCCCCAATCTCCCCAATCTTCCTGAAACCCCTTTAATTTTTGTTATTTTCTGTGCTTTCTAAGATTAGTGCCAGTAATGCCAAGGTGAGATTGTATCTCATTGTTGTTTTGGTATGCAGTTCTCTAATGATCGGTAGTTGTGATCATTTTCGTAAGTGTCTATTAGCTTCTTCAATGTGTTCTTCAGTAAAATGTCTGTTCAGATCCTGTCCCCACTTTGTTTTAATTGCGCTTAAATGAAATTTTTTAATTCACTTCAGTTTCTCATATAAAAACTTTTGTACACATTGTTATGTGACCCTAGTTACTGTCCCTACAATTTGTGACAGCTCATTCCTCTCCATCTTATATTTCCGGAGTCCATTCAATCAACTCTTGTCTTCTTCTGTCTTCTCATCTGACCTCTAGACAGGAACACACTCTCGGCTATACCATTTTACATCTTACAGTACAGTGCAATCTTTGTCTGAAGAGTTAGCTTTAGGAATGGTTTTAGTTCTAGGCTAACAGAGAGTCTGGGGTCATGTCTTCTGGGGTCCCCTTTAGACACAGTCAGACCATTGATTCTGGTCTCTTTACTAGAATTTGAGCTCTGCACCCTATTTTTCTCCTATTTCGTCGGGGACTCTCTGTTGTGTTCTCGCTCAGAGTAGTTATTTGTAGTAGCTGGGCACCATCTAGCTCTTTTGGTTTCAGGCTGATGGTGTATCTGGTTTGTGTGGCCTTTTCTGTTTTTTGGCTGGAATTTCCCCTTTTTCTTTGGTATTCTTAATTTCCTTTTGTTCCAGATAGGCTGAGATAAGTTAGAAAATACAAGATGCCATTGCTCATTTTATACATGGACATCCAGTTTTGCCAGCACCATTTGTTAAAAAGAGTATCTTTTCCTCTTTTAATGGACTTTGGCCTTTTGTCAAAGATTAGCTTAACACAGATGCATGGTAGACTCCACATTTTGGTGGGGAGTGGCATAGTTCTAGAAGAGTATACGGGACCGGAAATATTGGAACAGGCATTTTCAAAAAACACTCTTTACTATAGTCTGCCCTTAGCCAATGAGAATTTGTATCCCTTCCACATGCAAAAAAGGCTACTCTCTCCTTTAGTACTCCAAACTTTAACCCCATTTTAGCCTGAAGTTCAGGTTCTCATCCCAGAATCTTGCCATCTAGACCACATTAAGGTGCAGTTAAGTCTCCTTGGTTATGTTTTCTCAAGGAGAATTCTTTAAGGACAGCTTTGGTGGACTTAAAACTTATGAAGTAAAGAAATAATTTGGCTTCCTCCTATACATCCAACATGTGATGGTGGGATAGGTATGGGATAACTGCTAAAGCCTCTCTTCCTCAAAAAAGGAAGAGGGAAAGAGGCACACATTATTCAATAACAATATTCAATTTTAGCAGGTTACATGTGACTTGACTAGGGTGCAGTCCTGCTGTCTGGCAATAATTTATCATAACTGTCAGTTATGCCCTCAGAATCTTCATTCCTTTTCTGTAAAAAGTGGCATTTTGCAGCTGGATAGTTTAGTATAACAGTGATATACTCCCTTAAGATCTGGATGATCTCTCATGTGACTAAGCATTTCTCCCAGGCAGTGACTTAAATATTTATGAAGATTTAATGAAGGGTCTTAAGGATCCAACTTGGATTTGATCTTTACTGTATACATTGAGAACCTTAAAGAGGCTAAGAAATAGAAACAGCTTTGTTTTTTAACCTAGAAAGTACTAGCTCCTTTATGTGCCCTCCTAATTTTACTTGAAAAGTAAATAATTTTTTAAAGATCTCCTCTCTATGCTTTCATTTTATCATAGACAGTGTGAAGAAGCCAGGATATACTTTTAATATTTTAAGTAAAATACTGTCCATCATTAGGTAAATTTTTGATTTTCCACATTACTGCAGGAATAGTGTTACTAAACTTTGTCCCACTACCTAACAAGGATTCTCTTTCCTCCGCCTTTCAGTAACATTTCCTCATCTCCCTTTAAGCATCACTGAAAGCTTTCTCAAGGATTATCAGACCTTTAATAGTCTCTTAAAGATTCTTTAGTTTTTTTTAAATTTTCTCTTTAAGGTTCTTCTGGTTTCTGCCTACTAACTTCTTCCAAAGACATATCCACATATTTTAGGCTTTTTGTTATGATCACATCCTACTGGCATACCAAAAATCTGTTCTAATATTATATCTGCATAACAAATTATTCCAAAAATTAATAGCATAAAACAACCATTTATTTTGTTTTTTAATCTGCACTTTGGGTGGGTCATGGTAGGAATAGCATTTGCCTACACTAGGATCGTCATAAGCTGGATCTGACTTGACAGCACTTGGCTTTGGCTTGACTCCACTTCAGCTAGGGCAGTTGGAAGACTAATGGTTAGAATCACCTGATGATTTGCTCCCTACCACGTCTGTTGTTCTTCTTGTTAGGTGCCATTGAGTCGGTACCATGTCTAATGATGCATATTGACTACTGAATAGATCTTACCTGGGGTTGTAGGGTGGAACAGCTGTATGAGGTCTGCCAACTAAGTTCCTGAACTCATTCTAGAAAAAGTACTACATACTACATTGCTGAATATCATTACAGTTATCTTCAAAGTATTCCCTTTGGGAAGCTATGTACTGACACTGGTGCCTAGTCCACTTTTAAAGCAATTTTCGAACACTTTTTCTGGAATGGCCATCAGAGCTGTCCATCGTATGTCATCATGTCCCAAATGTCATCAAAATGTTTTCTTTCCACTATTTATTTTATCCTCCGGTAAAGAAAAAGTCCTTGGGGGCCAGATCTGCTGAGTAGGTAGGGTGTTTCAATACAGCTATTTGTTTACTGGCTAAAAACTCCCTCACAGACAACTATATAATTAAATTTGAGAATTTGCCACTGTGCCACCATGTGTAATGGCCATTCCAGAAAGAGTTTCAAAATTGCTTTGAAGGGTGGCTTAGGTGCTGGTGTTGGTGCATAGTGTCCCAAGGGGAGGACTTTAAAGGTTACCATAGTGGTATGCAGCAATGAGGTACATAGCACTTAGAACAATTAAGTTTGCAGACTTAATTGTTGGACCTTGTAATGCGGTCTGTCCACATAACCTTTGCTTCATCACTGAAAGATAACTGCATTACTGGGCAAATGTTCTGAAGAAAAGAGCATCAAAACAAAGTTGTATCGTATTTTATGACTTAGGTCTGATGGTTACAGAACATTATTTTCTGTTATTGAGGTAGCCACAAGTCTTGCCCAAGTGGAGAGGAAGCAGACTCTACCTCTTGATAGGTAATGGAAAAGCTCTGGAGGAACATATGGTGTGGTCAATTTCGGAGAACATATTCTGCCTCAGTTACTATATTATACAGAGTTGTCAGGCAAAGCTTCTATAAAGGTAACATTTCAACAGATATCCATAAATGTGAGAAAGTAAGCCTTTGAAAATTGAAGAATATGTATAGAAAAGTATACAGAATTTCAGGAGGTAGTTTGATAAAGGGTACAACTCTTCAAACATAAATGTAAAATAAATGAATAGTTGTCTTCCTGTAGATGCCTATTTGGGCAATAACATCCATGTGAAATGGGTACATGCATTTCCCAGGTGTCAGTGAGACTGCTGATTCTACCACCTGTTACCATCTCTATTCTCTACTCTCCCCACTAAATCATTTGAAGTATGTTATCGTCTCTGGATATTTTACAAAAAAAATTGTGCAGAGGGCTAAAAAAAGTGAGATGTGACCTGTGCTTATAACCAAGGAAAAAGCTCTAAAAACATGGAAAAGTTTTGGAGTCCATGGTTTTGAAAAACCTTAAATATCCTGAGTCTCTCCTGTAATCAAAACTAAACATCTGTGAATTTTTCTCACCTAGTCTTTGAGCCACTAATTTTCCTGTTTGTTTGCTGCCTTTTTTGTTGTTGATTTTTTTTTTTTTCTCTAGAGAAGAACATTACAGAGAGGATCAAATGCTCAACATTTTAAGCATACTTCCACCATTTCTTTGTTTTTAAGAAAATTAGTGTATGGCGATGTCTGTGTGTATGTGTATGTGTGTGTTTAACGGTGCTTTAGGTGAGACTCTACAGAGCAAATTAATTTCTCATTCAACAGTTTATACAGAAATTGTTTGGTAACATTGGTTATAACCATTGCAATCTATCAAAACTCTGCCCTTCCATACCCAATTCCTTGTTTCCATCTATCCATTTTCCTGTACCTTCCTGCCTTCTTGTTGTTGTATTTGGACAGGGGTTGCCCTTTCTGTCTTGTATACATGACTGAACTAACAGTTGGTTTCTCATGTGCCCCTTGTTTGCTTTGTAGACCTGTCTAACCTTCAACTGAAGGGTGAAATTCAGAAGCGGCTTTACTTCTGAGTTAAAGTGCAGTCTATGGGTTATTCCAATCTATGAAAACAGTAAGTCTAATCTTTTTTCTTTTGGAGAGTTTGGATTTTTTCCTACATTTTTTTTCTCCTATTCTCTCTAGGAGTCTGTGATGTAATACATGTCAGAGTAGCTGGTTGTGATAACTGAACCCTATCTAGCTCTTCTGGGCTCAGGCTGGTGGAGGCTTTGGTACCTGTGGTCCATTAGTCCTTTGGAATAATATTTCCTTTGCATCTTTAGTTTTCTTCATTCTTCTTTGCTCCAAAAGGGATACCACCAATAGGTCCGTTATAGATGAACACTCATAAATTTTTAATACTCCAGAATGCACTCACCAAAGTAGGATGCAGAAGCTTTTTTTAAAATCAACTATGTTACACCAGTTGACACACATGTGTCCCAAGAACATGGTCTCTAGCCCTTGGTCCCTCAAGGTGTGTGGATAAATCTGGAAATCTTCAATGGCTTTGCTTCATTGAAGTTGTGCTGTCTTCCCCTGTATTGTGTGTTGTGTATGGTGACTCTTGACTGAACAGACTCACCTGGACAAAGTCCAGTACTGCTATGAGTAATGCCTTAGTCAACAGATATTTAGGGACTGTATATCATACCTGAAATAGGCTGATTCAATAACTAGTTTAAAGAGAGTAGGGCCAAGATGGGGAGTAGTCAGATGCTTCTCAGGATCCCTCTTACAACAAAGCCTCCCCTGCAAAGGATGAATCAATTATATCATACATTCTAGGAGTCCTGAACATCAAAGACAAAGTTGAGAAGTTGGACTGAGCATCAGGAGAGGCAGAGGAGTTTCAGAAACAGCAAAAAGTGGCCAGGTCTGACTCAGCAGGAATTGGAACCCTGCAGGCTGGACTGCTGACATCTGTGGGGAGGCAAACAGTGATGTCTGAAAGACATTTTCCACATTGTGAGAGACCTTGGGGAAGAGTCTGCCACACTTCCAGAATCAGTAAGAAGCAGCATTAGATAGTCGAAAGAGAAATAATTTGCTCTGAACTATCATGTTCAGATCAAAAACTTTCCTCTGGGATAAACCTCCACCCCCCATCCTCTAGCTCCTGCTGCTCTTCACTGGACCATAGCTCTCTCCCAAGACTGATGCATCTCCAGGGCCAAAAGTACAACCCCTCATGTGTCCTGAGCCATCTTCTCAGCATTAGAGAGGAAACAAATTAACAACCAGGGAAAAAATAAACCGTCAGCTCCTTTAAGCCAGAAACACAAGGTAGAAACAGTTCGTTCACCAAAACTCAGGCATAATGGGTTCAGGGACTTTGAATGCCTTTGACCCCTACATAGATCTATGTAGGCCCACTACAACAGTGTAAGCCTTCATTAGCACAGTACAACTAAGTATATATCTGAACTTTACCATACCAACTATATGGTGAAAAGACAGGTTCCTGAGATTTGACACCAAGCTGCCTATCCAGCAAGATCATTACATACTCACAGCTGTGACATAGGGACTGGTGGCTCCACCTATGCCTTCTAACTACCTGTGACAGGGGTCTAAAATAAGTGGTGTGCCCAGTCCTTATGGCCAACAGTGTTGGGCAACAGTAGTCCAGCTGTGATACCTACCTATCCAAACACCTTAACAAACAGTGATATGCTTTCCTCACAGACACACGGGGTAGTTGTCAGACTCCTGCCTTGCTTAGCACATGCAGCCAGATACCTGTGCCTACACCAATCTCTCTTGCCTGTCTAGGACTGTAGGTGATCAACTACCCGGATACCTGAGCTGAATCCATACAAGAAAAGAAAAGTAAGTGGACTTCTGGGCTCATATCCCTAGTAACAGCTCTAATCATCTGGTGATAGACGTTAGAGATTCAAAGTCACCAAAAATCAAACTAGCTCACATGATCAGCCTAATTGGGTATTTCAAAACAAGCAAACAAAAGAAGCTAAGACACAGCAAGCAAACAATAAATAAATAAATACAGTAAGTTACTGACAGCTGGAAGACAACCAAAAACAAAGAAACCAAACCCATTGCTGTCAAGTTGATTCTGACTCACAGTGACCCTTTAGGACAGAGTAAAACAGCTCTATGGTGGTGTGGTGGTTAAATGCAACATCTGCTAACCAAAAAGTTGGCAGTTCAAATCTGTCAGGTGCTCCTTGGAAACTCTATGGAAGACAAGAGCCAATATAAAATCATGTATAGGCAGAACATGATGGCTACCAAAACAAAGAATTAAGAAATCTTCTGAATGAAGGAAATGTCTTGGAATTACTGGATGTAGAAAACAATAGATTAGTATAGACAACTTTTGAAGAGATCAGGAAGGAAATCAGGCAAAAAACAGAACAAGCTGAAAAAGGCACAGGCACAGCAATTGAGGTACTCAAGAAGTTTGGAGTAGAACATACAGAAAAACTGAACAGGCTGCAAAAATCCACCGAGAGACAGCAAACAGAAGTTCAGAAGATTAATAATAAAATTTCAGAATTCGACAACTCAATAGAAAGCCAAAAGAGCAGAGCAGAGGCAGTGGAAGTCAGAATTAGTGAAACTGATGATAAAGCACTTGACACCAACATATTTGAGGAAAAGTGAGGTAAAAGAATTAAAAAAAAAATGAAGAAACCCTAAGAATTACATGGGGCTCTATCCAGAAGAAAAACCTACCAGTGATTAAGTGCCAAAAAGGGTGGGTGGGGCACAGAAAATACAGAGAGAATTGTTGACAGAAAACTTCTCTATACCATGAGAGATGAGAAGATACCTACCCCAGATGCATATTGAACTCTACAGAGTAGATCCCAAAAGAAAGTCACTAAGACGTATTATAATCAAACTTGTCTAAACCAAAGATAAAGATAGAATTTTAAGTGTGGCTAGGGATCAGTGAAAAATCATCTGCAAAGGGACAGTTGGTAAGACTAAGTTCAGACTCCTCAGTGGAAGCCATGTAGGCAAGAAGGCAATGGGATGACGCGATAATGCCTTGAAGGAAAAAAATTGACAGACAAGAATAGTATGTCCAGAAAAACTGCCTTTCAAATATGAAAGTAAAATTAGAATATTTCTGGATAACAGAACTTAAGAGAATTTGAAAAAAATAAACAAACCCAAATTACAAGAAGTATTAAAGGAAGTCCTTTGGTTAGAAAATCAATAACATCAGATAAAACCTGAGATTAGAACACAGGACAGAGAAACCAGATATCAAGCCAGAAAGGAAAATCATAAAAATCAAAGCTAAAAAACTGAAAATAGGGAAACTAAGATGTCTTTGTATAAAAGATAACAAAAAAGAGAGACTATAAAATGTCATAGATCATTCATGTAGACAGGAAGTCAAGGAGACGTAAAGGAATAAACGACTGGTTTAAATTTAGAAAAAAAGGGATAAATTTATCAAGGTAGCCACGAAAGAAGCTAACAATCTTACACATCAAAATAAAAAACAGGAAAAACATAAAGACTCAGCAAACACAAAATCAACAACAATGAAAAAGATGAAAAGAAAACACGTAAAGAAAAAAGACTCAGCACAGAAGATTAAGGGAAACAAAGAAATCAACGATGCACCAAAAGAGGCATAAAATGACAGCATTAAACTCATTGTATCAATAATTACGTTGAATGCAAATAGTTTTAATGCACCAATAGAGAGAGTGGAAGAATGGATAGAAAAACAAGTCTATCTATATGCTGCCTACAAGAGACACATCTTAGATTTAAAATTCAAAGAGTGGGAAAAAACTACGTCAAGTAAATGACTTAGAAAAAAGCAGAGTGACAATATTAATTTCTGAAAAAGTAGTCTTTAAAATAATATCCACTACAGTGAATAAAGCAGGACAATGTATAATGACTAAAGGGTCAATACACTAGGAAGACATACTAATAATAAAATTTAGCCATTCAGTGTTAGGACTTATAAATACATAAAACAAACTCTAACCACATTGAAAAGAGAAATAGACAGCTCTGCAATAAGAGTAGGAGAATTCAACACACTACTTTCTGTGAAGGACAGAACATATAGAAAGAAGCTCTATAAACACACAGAACATTCAGATGCTGCTATCAACCAACTTCACCTCATAGACATATACAGAATACTCCACCCAATAGCAGCCAAGTTTACTTTCTTTCCCAGTGAACACAGAACATTCTCCAAAATAGAACACACATGTCTATAAAGCAAGCCAGCCAAGTGCCGTCGAGTCAGATCCAGACGTAACAGAATCAAAGCACTGAATATTACAAAGCATCGTTTCTGACCATAAAGCCGTAAAAGGAGATACCAATAACAGAAAAAGCAAGGAAAAATATCAAACACATGAAAACTGAACATCTTGCTTAAAAATGTATGGGTTATAGAAGAAGTTAAGGAGGGGATAAAGAAATTTACAGAATCAAATGAGAATGAAAATATATTCTACCAGAACCTTTGAGACACAGCAAAAGCAGTGCTCGGAGGTCAATTTACAGCAATAAATGCACACATCCAAAAAAAAAAAAGAGAGAATGGACCCAAATCAAATATTAATGCTAAAACTCAAACTAGAGAGTAGCAAAAGAAACACTTGGACACCAGAAGAAAGCAAATAATAAAAATTAGAGCAGAATGAAATGAAATAGAAAATAGAAAAATGATTGAAAGTCTTTACAACACCAAAAGCTGGTTCTTTAAAGACAAAACTCTTATTTGCAAAAGTGCAAAAGAAAAACAGCCAAGCCAACAAGAGAGGAAACAAATAATCAGAATAAGAAATGAGATGGACAATCCCACCACAGACCCAAATGAAATACAAAAAATTATAACAGAATACTGTGAAAAACTGTACTCTAACAAATTTGAAAACCTTAGGAAATGGACAAATCGCTAGAAACATATTACCTACCTAAACTAACACAGAGGGTAGAACAACTAAATAAACCTCTAACAAAAGAAGGGATTGAAAAAGTAATTTAGCCTCCCCCTTCCCACTCTCCCTAAAAAAAACCCTGGCCTGGACTGCTTTACTGGAAAATTCTACCAAACTTTCAGGGAAGGGTTAACACTACTATTACTAAAGGTATTCCAGAGCATAGAAAAGGATGGAACATTCTCAAACTCATTTATTAAGCTGGAATAACACTGATATCAAAACCTAATAAAGACACCGCAAAAAAGAAAATTAGATACCAAATCCCTCGTAAACTTAGATGGAAAAACCTCAACAAAACTGTAGCCAATAGAATTTAACAACATATCAAAAACATAATTCACCGTAACCAAGTGTAATTCATACCAAGGATGCAAGGATGATTCAACACCAGAAAAACAGTCAATGTAGTCAATCACATAAATAAAACAAAAAACAAGAACAATTTGATTTTGCCAATTGATGCAGAAAGGGCATTTGACAAAGCCCAGCACCCACTCATGTTAAAAACTCTCAGTTAAATTGTAATAGAAGGGAAATTCTGCAATATAATAGAGAGCATTTATACAAAGCCATCAGCCAATGTGGTCCTGAATGCAGAGAGTATAAAAGTATTCCTCTCGAGAATTGGGAATCCAACAAGGATGCCTTTTGTTGCCACTTTTATTCAACACTGTGCTGGAGGTTCTAGCCAGAGCAATTAGACTAGAAAAAGAAATAAAGGGCATTTGAACTGGTAAGAAAGAAGTAAAAATATCTCTTTTTGCAAATAATATGAACTTATATACAGAATATTCTATAGAATTCATTAAAAAAACTACTGGAATTACTGAAATTAATGGAAGAGTTCAACGAACTATCAGGATACAAAATAAAGCTACAAAAATTATTTGAATTCCCCTACACCCACAAAGAGAACACCAAAGAAAAAAATCAGTCAATAAACACCATTCACAGTAGCCCCTGAGAAGATAAAATACTTAGGAATAAATCTAACCAGAGACATAAAAGACTTGTACACAGAAAACTACAAGTTGCTACTGCAAGAAACCAAAACCGAGATACAGAAGTAGAGAAACCTACCTTGCTCGTGAATAGAAATACTCAACTTCACAAAAACGTCTGTTCTAAGCAAAGTGATCTATGTATACAATGTAATCTCGATCCAAATTCCAATGACACTGTTTAATTAGATGGAGAAATAAATCTCCAACTTCCTATTGAAAGAGAAGAGGCTTTCGATAAGTAAAGCATTACCGAAGAAGGACAAAGTGCGAGACCTCCCATGATCTTACTTTAGAATCTATTACACTGCCAGTGGTAGTCAAAACAGGCTGGTGCTGGTACAACAACATGGAACAGAACTGAGAATCCAGGCATAAAATCATCCGCCTATGAGCAACTGATATTTGACGAAGGTCCGAAGTCCATTAACTGGGGAAAAAAGCAATCTCTTTAAAAACGGACGCATATATAATTAAATATCCATCTGCAGGAAAATGAAACAAGACCCATACCTCACATCATTCATGAAAACTAACTCAAACTGAACCAAAGACCTAAATATAAAACCTTAAATGATAAAGATCATGGAAGAAAAAAATAGGGACAATGCTAGGAGCCCTAACACACGGAACAAACAGAATACAAAACACTAACAATGCACAAGTGCTGAAGAGAACGTAGGTAGCTGAACTAAACCAAAATGAAATCCACTGCTGAGTCCATTCTGACTCATAGAGACCCTATAGGACAAAGTAGAACTGCTCCATGGAGTTTCCGATGAGTGCCTGGAGGACTCAAACTGCTGATCTTTTGATCAGCAGATATAGCACTTAACTGTATCACCTGGGAACTCGTGAAAGTCAAACACTTATGCTCATCTAAAAACTTCACCAAAAGAATAAAAAGACAACCTACAAACTAGGAAAAAAAAAATTGGTTATGACAAACCTGATCAATGTCTAATCTGTAAAGTCTGTGAGATACTGTAAGACCTTAAAAACAAACAAACAAAAAACAATTTAAATATGGGCAAAAAATACGAACAGGCACTGCACTAAAGTACACACTCAGGTGGCTAACAGGCACATGAGGAAATGCTCACAATCATTAACCACCAGAGAAATGAAAATCAAAACTACAATGTGATAATATTTCATCATAACAAAGCTGGCATTAATCCAAAAAAACACAAAAAATAATTAATGTTGGAGAGGACATAGAGAGACTGGAACACTTAAACACTGCTGGTGGGAATTTAAAATGGTGCGACCACTTTGGAAATCAATGTGTCGTTTTATTAAAAAGCTAGAAATAGAAATACCACATAATCCAAAGGAATAAGAGCTGTCACACGAATAGATATATGTGCACCAATGTTCACCGCAGCACTGTCCACAATAGCCAAAGTATGGAATCAGCTAGGTGCCCATCAACAGATGAACAGATGAACATATTGTAGTTATTCACACAATGGAATACTATGCAATGACAAAGAACAACGATGAATTTGTGAAACATCTCATAAAAAAGAAGAATCTGGAAGGCATTATGATAAGAGAAATTATTCAGTCCAAAAAGGACAAGTACTGCATAAGGCTACTATTATAAGGACCAGAAAAGGTTTAAAGACAGAAGAAAAGTGTTTGATGGTTATAGGGTGGGGAGGAAGGAGAGTTATTTTAGTTAGTTATTTTAGATATAGGGAAAGACAACACGCAATACAGAAGTCAGCACCATTGGACTAAATCAAAAGCTAAGATCTTTCCTGAATACAAATACTTTGAGGGACAGAGTAGCAAGGGCAGGGTTCTGGGGACCATGGTTTCAGGGAAAATCTCTGTCAGTTGGCACAATAAAGTTTATCAAGAAAATGTCCTGCATCCTTCTTTGGTGAGTGGCATCTGGGATCTCAGAAGCTAGCAAAGGGCCATTTAAGGAGCATCAATTAGTCCCAAACCACCCGGAGCATAGAATACCGAAGGCATAAGGAAAATATGAGCCCAGGGGACAGAAAGGGCCACATAAACTAAAGATGACATTAGCATGAGATTAAAAGAACTAGATGGTGCCCCGCAATCACCACGACAAGGAATACAACAAAGCCTTCCTGACATAGCAGGGGAAAAATGGGTTGCAGAACACATGCTATTAAAAAAACCAGACTTGATGATCTGACAGACTGGTGGGTCCCTGGAATACATGGGCCCAGATTCTCTCTTAGTCCAGAAGTGAAAGCGTTCCTGAAGCCAACTCTCTAGACAAACGTTGGACACAACAATAAGACATACAGTGGTACTAGCTTGGAGTATGCCTCTTGTCTCAAGTAGGTACATGAGGCTAACTGGCAGCTCCTGTCTGGAGGTGACGAGAAGGCAGAGGGGGACAGGAGTTGGTTGGATGGTCATGGGAAATGCACGGTGGAGGAGCATGCTAGCACAGTGTGGGGAGATCAACGAGGGTTACATAATAATGTTTGTGTAAGTTTTTATATGAGAAACTGAGTTAAATTGTAACTTTTCACTTAAAGCACAGGTAGGGCTAAGCATGCATTAGTGTGATCATATTTGGAAAATACAACCCACTACATTCAGGGGCTCCCAGATTGGATGGTTTGGCTAGAATGAATGCTTTGTCACTCCCTAACTACATGACCCTGGGCTAGTAAATTATTTGACCTCGCTTTACCTCAGTTTCCTCATAAGGTTTAGTTACATATCAAACAATTAAAATAGTTGTTGTATCATGTGCTGTTGAGTTATTCCAACTGAAAGTGATCCTATATGACAGAGTAGACTAACTGCCCTATAGGATTCACTAGTCTGTAGTCTTTATAGAAACAGATTACTAGGAGTATTTTCCCCACAGAGCGGCTGGTGAGTTCGAACCACTGACTCTTCAGAGGGCAGCTGAGCCCTGAACTTTTGCATCACTAGGGCTCCTTCAGTTAACATTGTACCTGGCATGTTACTAAGTGCTAAAAAAAATGTTATCGATTGTTATGTAATATAGCTGAAAAGAAAACCCTGGTGGTGTAGTGGTGAAGTGCTACAACTGCTAACCAATGGGTTAGCAGCTTGAATTCACCAGTCACTCCTTGGAAACTCTATGAGGCAGTTCTACCCTGTCCTATAGGGTTGCTATGAGTCAGAGTCAACTCAACAGCAATGTGCTTTTTGTGTTTGTGCTTTGTAGCTGAAGGGGTACTCTGTCTTCTTCGCCTCTGTCTATCTTTCTCATTCCCTAGGAGGAAGGGAGAGTCTTTCAGCATACTAACAAATTAAATTAAACTGTGAGAAATGCTGCACAAAAGGGAGTTGGAGTGTTAGTTTCACATGTTTTTAAAAGAGTCTAAAATCCTTAGCCTGGTCCCATAGAGATCTATAAGGGAACTCCTAACTGCAGAGAAAACGTGATCCGCCACTGATGGGATCTCCAGAGTTCGATGGCTTTGCTTAGAATTCATGTTCTATCACTTACGACATATACAACAGTGACTTTGGCAGGATATGAGATGGATCTGAGAGGATGAAAGGAGAACAGGAAAGAGAAGGAGAAAATAAAGGAAGAAACTGTCTGCAACACTACTGAATCTCTTATTTTGTGTGACCAAAAAAGCAATACAGTAAGACTCCGTGATCATGAATTTTCTACTAATGAGATTTTGTTTTTATATACCCAGTGGTGTTTTCTAGGCATTATAGATATAGGGACGTGGCCTGTGTGACTGTCTACCTTTCTGTCCAGAGGAAAACACACCAAAATATTAATACTGATTTTCTTGGGTGGTGAGATTAAAAGCGACTTTTTAAAAAACTTTTCCAAATTTTTTATGATTTCACAATTAATTAAATGTTAGGAAAAAAAATGACCTCCTGACACAACAGCTGTGTTTCCACATTAATGATATTTCTGAAAATCAATTACCAACACGCTCTCACCAGGATTTCACTGGGAGAAATGGACTGAACCAATTTTTGGAGCTTTCTTAAAGTAGAAAATCATCCGCTGAGTCTCTCTTGAACTGAAATCTGCAGAATCACCCAGATGCAGGTGACTGATAGAGTGGTTAAGAGGTTGGCTTCATGGCTCAGGTATGGGTCACCCTGCTGACTGATCCCCTCAAAGCCCTGGTGCCCCTCCGACTTCACTGGTGGAAGTTTTCTGAAGAGTGGAATGAGCTTCCCAGTGACCAAAACACGATTTCTGCTATTTCAGTCGAAACCACTGTAGCTTGTGAAGTTACAGCTGGGGGAAGGGTGTGTGAGGGATCCCAGAGCACAGCAGGCTGCCCCCACCTCTCTTCTCTGCTGCTTACAGCATACCCAGAGTTCCTCAGGGAGGAGAAAGTACAGTAAGAAAACACCTGTGAATTCCTTGCAGAACTCCCCCATGGCTACATTCCACTCTTTTCTTTCTCATAACAGATTCCATTTGCTCCATCTCTGACCCCAGGCCACGGACAAATGGATGAAGAAAGATCTGGTGTGGCTTCTCTGGTCTTGGCTGTGTTTCCTGCCTCAATTAATCACCCTACCCCAGCCTGACAGCTGAGTTCTTTGCTGTGGCTCATCCGCCTGCTGTTCTGCTGATTACTGTGAAACCTTCCCCAGATGGAAGAATGTTTCGAAGTTTTTTCTTTCCTCACTGCTCTAACTCATGTGCTGGCTGCTGTCCATGAGAGGGTCCTCAATTCCCTCCCACAGAGCAGACTGT
Organism: Heterohyrax brucei; assembly: GCA_028571685.1. Taxonomy (NCBI): domain Eukaryota; kingdom Metazoa; phylum Chordata; class Mammalia; order Hyracoidea; family Procaviidae; genus Heterohyrax; species Heterohyrax brucei. The sequence goes on along the minus strand of CM053158.1, from coordinate 58,084,794 downwards.
GCTCCATCATGACCAAGTTTAGGTCCAGGCTCTGTTACCTACAAGCTTTGCTGCACTGAACATGTAACTTGACTTTCTTTAGTTTCTTTATCTTTGAAAAGAGGAGAATAGAAACTACTCTGCAATCTTCAAGGAGTAATGGTGATAATCTGAACCAGGTATTCTTAATCTACCTATTTGTTTTTTCCATAGTTCTTTGGCACTCTGGGCAGCCTACAGATTCCTTTTCAGAATTATGTTTTTTAAATACATAAATTAAAACATACATAATAAACAAAATTAATCAGATTGAAATACAGATATCAAGGTATCAAAAAGAGAATTGATAGAAAAATAAAAGCATTTTTCAGTTAATGTGTTAAATAACAAGATTTAGTAGTGCGTCTAAAGATGACTGATTTCAAACTAGTAACAAGCGTCAGTGATATATTGAGATATCTGCAACAGTCCTTACAAGAGTGCAACCAGAATGTTCCTCGGCGGTGAGGACAGCAGGACTTCATCTCACGTAGTCTGGACATGTTAACAGGAGGGAGCAGTCTCTGGAGAAGGACGTCATGGCTTGTAAAGTGGAGAGGGTCAGTGAAAAAAGAGGAGCATCCTCGACAAGACAGATTGACACGGTGGTTACAACAATGGGCTGAAACGTAGCAATGATCGTGAAGCTGGCATGGGACCGGGCAGCGTTTGGTTCCATTGTACAAACAATCACTATGAGTTGGGCTTGGCACAATGGCACCTAACAACAGCAACAGTAATGTGATATGAAAAGAGTTACGGTTTCATTTGGTTACAAAGTCACGGGTACATTTGGGATTATGGCTTGCTGCTACGTTCCTAATTGAAGAAAATGCTAAATTTTAGGGTTTAGTGAAATAGAATTTGTTTCATTCAAATTCACAGTCCCTCTGAAATCTATTCACATACTTGTAGGGTCCAAGAATTCCAGAGTAAGAAATGTAATAATAATAAATGAAATAATATATGTGAACAAACTTTGTAAATTATACAGTTGGATACATTTGAAAGATGGAGAAAAGATTTCCAAAGAGCTCTACATTTACGTTTCCTTATATCTTTGGATTTCTCCTGTCTTAGTTTTCTTGAATAATCTTTTTTGGGTTGTTTGGATTGTCACAGACCTATTTCTACAACACAGGTCACTAACGCAGCTGAACTCTTCTCAGAATTAGTCCATTATGTTCCTTACGCTCAGATTAAGCCAGTATATTTCTAGATGTGTTTCTTAACCCACTTATTTTAGAACAACCTGGGGGACAGGGGACAGGCTATGTGTGTGTTAAAATTAGGGACTTCCCGGCCCTTCCCCAGTCATACTGAATCACATGTGGTCCCAAGTTATCTCCTCCTCTCCTCTCCTTCTTCTACTTTCATTCTTCCCTCACTTTCCCCCTTCCTCTCTTGCTGCCTTCCTTTCTTTGGCTCCTTTCAGTGCACACTTAAGTCTGAGAAACTGTGATTTAAGGGAAATTGTGTCTAATACTACCATTGCTGTTTGGAGAGGCAGAGCTGTTATCCAGACAGCATAGCAGAAGTATAGATGATTGTCTGGAAATCTCTAAAACTATTACCAGAGCTCATATCAAATAAACCAGAGTCCAAAGGGTCCGGGTAATCTCCCCAAATATCTAAATGGGTCCCAACCATCCCACCAGCTCTTGCTCTAATTAGGATGGTTGGAAAGTGCACAAATTCTACTCAGCATGGAATCCAGGTCCATTGTCAGGCACTGCAGGGACCGTTTCCGGAGTCTAAGGGATAAAAACCTCACATACAAGTAAACAAACTGCCGTTAGACAGCATCCCACCTTCAGAGCTACATTTTTAAAGGTCAAGAGAATCACACCCAAATCTGAGATATGCCAGATGTTCTGAGGATTACTTGGGTGAAGGAAAGGCAAAAAAGAGAGAGTGTAGACGGGAGAGAGACCTTGTCTTACCTGAGAATCCTCATTAAGTTTTGATCACCTTGTCTCAGACTCAGAGAGCCTGATTTTGGGTTTTGTGACACATCAGGAAAACATCAGGGCTTCCTGATGTTTTTCTGGTCTCTGAGTCAGGGCAGATGGAGCGGTAAAGAACATGGAAGGTGATGCTGTTTTTTAAGGATGGTTGCCTGGCTAGGTCTGTGAAAGTATTTCTTTCTCTACTCAAGAGCTGATAGGTGAAAAAACAGCAACAGAGAAAATGGGCATAGTGTGGTCTCCTCTATTCCCGTGGAAAGAGTGATAAAGAGCTACGACAAGAGCTATGACAATTTTAAGTGGTAAAGAGTGGAAAGAGTGATAAAGAGTGATAAAGAGCTACGGCTGCTAACTTAAAGGTAGGCAGCTTGGATCCACCAGGCACTCCTTGAAAACTCCCTGGGGGTGGTACAATGATTTTGTTATGTTCTCTATCTCAGAAGGAACTGATAGCTCAAAAAAATACATTCCCTATGCAGGAGATGTTGGGAACAGGAATGTCTGGTTGGGAGGGAGACAAAAATCCTGGAAATTATTTCTACTCAGATGCCTACTCCTCAAAAATTTCAATAGGCTACCGGGAATTTTAGAACACTTTTCCCTGTGTTGCAACCAAGACTTCTTTCAAGGGATGCACAGTCAGGGAATCAGTTCAAAGCCCTTGTGGGTATAGACATTTGCAGACTTCTTCAGCTGCCAGGGATTCTGAACATCGAGAAATACAGCAGCACGTGGTGGGAGCCTGGAGTGATACAAGCAGAGCCCGCTTTGGGGCATCCAGTTCTGCACCAAACATCAGCTTCCCTCCCCATCACTTGCACCCTCCTCCAACTGCCCTGCCAGTCTCCTTCCTTCGGCCTTGAAACTGCCCTGCTCGACTGTGGCTTTTTGCAGACAGAGGGGACTCAATTCCTCCCATTTCCTTCAAATCCACACAATCAGTGGATCAATTCCACGGGTCTTTGCGAAAAACGTGTGCTACACTTGTAGTTCTCCCAAATGGCATTTTGCTTGTGTTTCTCCCCCCCACCCCCCAAATTTTGAGGAGAAATAGAATTCAAATCAGCAGTCAGAAAACTGCATCCTGTGGGCCAAGTCCTGTCATTGCCTGTCTTTGTAAATAAAGGTTTATTGAAATGCAATACCTCCTACCAACTATTTTTTGTGGCTGCTTTCTCAGTACAAAGACAGAGAATAGTTGTGACAGAGACTGCGTGACTTGCATAGCTGAAAGTATTTTCAGTCTAGACCTTTACATGAAGTTTTCTAACTCCTGGCACAGATGATGTTACAGCAGCTGAAAAATAGGGATTCTATGAGTTAAAGGAAAACAACTAAATCTCTGATTTTGAGAGCAGAAAAGCAAGAGAAGTAGCTTGGTGTTTGTAGCGTAAGTAACGTGTATTAGGCACTGTCAATGTCCTTAACCACTCTGCAGACCAGTTTGTATGTATTCCACTCTGCAGACCACTTTACATGCATTCTCTTTTCTCATGACAACTGTATGAGGCAGGTACTATTATTACTCCTGTTTTATAGTTGAGAATACTGAGGTCCAACAAGACTGAATCTTCTGATCGTCCAGCTATTAAGTGGCAGGGTGGGAACTGGAAGCCACAGGTGATTCCAGAGCCCGAAGTCTTGACCATGAGGCCATCCTGCTGAGTAGCTCTCTGTCATGAGAAACATCAGACTGGCATCTCAGAGAAGCCCAGACTTTCTCAACCACACAGATCAAAGGAGCCCTAATTCCTGGAACTGCTCTTCAACAGTGGCAGTGTCACAGGAAATTCAGATTTCTTAGGCTTTCAGCATGTCCCATGCCATTGAATTTTTAAACATTGTTGAGGAGAGTCAGGGGAAGGATTTCCTTGCTTAGTCATATTTGCTTCCCTTGGCCTTATTACTAATTTTTAAGAGAAATAAAACCAAAAATCATCTGTCAAGTTACTTTTGGCTATTTTGAAAGTTTCATAGTGGATTAGATAGAAACATACAAAATTTAAGCCCCAAATAGGCATATTAAATAATCTTTTATGTTTCTGCATGACCTTTCATTCAAAGATCTCAAACAACTTCACAAGCAGTTACTATTCATTATTGTGTTACACCCTTGGGGCTTTTCATGGAGTCAGGCTGCTTCAAGACTTGAAGAGTCCCATTAGGTGGCATAATTTTACCCCAATTTTTTCTCCTTAAAGCAGGCACCTCACCCACATTTGGGAAAAAACAAAAACATGCTGGAAACTGATGTCTTTCTTTGTTTAAATCAACATTTATGTAAAACAGAATTTCAGGTATAGCCTTGATTTAAAGACTGTTGATGATGCTACTTGACATAGTTGAGAAGAAAAACAAACAACAAAAAAAGCACTCAAGAGTAAAGTAGAAGCAAATTAGCACTTAATTCACAGTCTCCTGGTGGGGATCGATGAGTTTACAAACGAGGCATTTAGTTCAGTGTCTGCTGGAAGGATGATGTTCCCCCACTCAATTTTTCTTTATTAAAGAAGTTGGATGTCTTTGGATCACATTAACCAGTACTTACATGCAGGAACAACTATTTCATAAGCTCCAACTCAGTGCCAGTTCTGTATAAGGAGCTTCATCAGTGGCCTCCAAAGTGGGTTAGGCTACAACTCAGAAGGGAGTGAGGACCATGTTTCTTCATCTATCTAGCCCTTTATCTATTTATTCATTTTAATACATTTGCTTTTTTAGAGCAGTTTTAGGGTTATAGAACAACCGTGCAGGAAGTACTGAGAGCTCCCATTTGCCACCTACTCCTCGATGCATTATTTCTTCTCATACTAATTTTTAATCTCCTGTAGCTAAATTATTTTTGGTATATGTTTTGTAATGTTAATATTATGTTATTCACTTAAAAGAAAAAAAAAACTAGTGCTATTGAGTCAGTTGTGACTCATAGCGACCCTACAGGTCAGAGGTGAACTGCTCCATAGAGTTTCCAAGAAGCACTTGGAAAATTCAAACTGCCGGCCTTACAGTGAGCAGATGTAGCAGCACTGAACCACTACATCACCAGCATTTCTGAGAATTTGATTACCAGGTAGATGTTCAATTTTTTCATCAAAGAGGTGTGTGCAAACTATTCATAGTTGTCTATTTACTGCCAAAATTTTAGAATCACTAGATCCTTGGACAGGGCACCATGCTGTTCTGTTATACATAAGGTTGCCGTGAGTCAGAGCTGACTTGATAGCGTGAATGACAGCAGACCTTTAAAGGTCCTGAACTGGAATGCCTCAGAGACTTGAAGGTAAATGAAGGAGCGAAAGGAACTGAGGGCCACTGACTAACGTGGAGGGCACACGTCTCTTCAACTTGAGAGGGTGGCTGTGCCCACCTCCTCCACCCAAGTATTGCCGAGTGTGAACGACGCATCAGTTTGGCCTGATCTTTAAGTTTCTCCAAAGAAGCTGAAAAGTTCATTTGTATTTGAAATTTGGCAATTTATGGATGAAATCTCCCTATATTTAACTGAAGAAAACTTTTGAAGGTAACACTGTCCTCGCTCAGAATTTCCCATCTGCTGGCTAGGTTCTGCTCGTGGGTCACCAGTTTTCAAGCTCTACTGTGGATGGTATATGAAAAAAATTTTCTGAGAACGAATTCATTTCTGAAATGCAGCAAGACAGTCCTTCTTAGTTATTCTTAGTTCAGGTTGGTGTGTTAAATGTGCTGAGAAGCAGTACAAGGAAGAATTCTGTTTGAAAGCCACTACTCCCTCAGATTATTAGCCTGTAGAATCTCTGCCAACAGCCTGTACAAGTAGTTACAAGGATATGTGTATACTGGGAAATCTTACACTATCTCATTTAGTCTTCCTAGTAACTACACTAGGCAAACACTGAAGCTATTATTTTCATCGCATCTGGGAAAAAACTGATGCTCACAGTAGCAGAAGTACGGCAGGCAGGTGGCTTTAACAAACAGAAATCTAATTTCTCACAATTTAGGAGGCTAGAACCCTGAATTCAGGATGCGAACTCTACAGGAAGGCTTTCTCTGTCTATAGGCTCTGGAGGAAGGTCCTTGTCCCTTCTGAGCTTCTGTTCCTAGGTGACCTTCATGTGGCTTAGCACGCCTTCCATCACTCTTTGCTCCCTTACTTGTTTAATTTCTTTTGTATCTCAGAAGAGATGGACTCAAGACACACATCAATTCTGTCTTGTTAACATAACAGAGACAATCTACTCACAGATGTGATTATAACTACAGGCACCGAAGTTAGGGTTTTTAACACATATTCTAGGGGGCACAATAGAAACTGTAACAGAGAGGTTAAGAAAATTGTTTAGGGTCATACAGTCAGTCAGGGACAGATGCCCTCTCTCAGTTTTAAAACCGCACTTGTTTCCACTATAATTCATAACTACAAAACCAAAACCCCAAATCAAATTCATTGCATTGAGTTGATTTCAACTCACAGCAACCCTATCACACCAAGTAGAACTGCCCCCATAGGGTTTCCAAGCAGCGGCTGGTGGATTTGAATGACCGACCTCTTGGTTAATAACCAAGCTCTTAACCAGCTCACCGCTAGAGCTCCTCATAACTATACCTACTCCCTAGAAAAAGCTTTTGGATTTTTTTTTTCATTAGCAAAACAATAATTTTAGGATTTTACAGGACTTTCTTCTTTTGTTTTTTCTTTTGGTAGAATTAAAATAATAAAATTCCATAGCAATATGGAAACCCTGGTGGCACAGTGGTTAAGTGCTACAGCTGCAGACCAAAAGGCTGGCAGTTCAAACCCACCAGATACTTCTTGGAAACTCTATGGGGCAGTTCTGCTCTGTTCTATAGGGTCATTATGAATCAGATCCAACTTGATGGCTGTGGGTTTTTTACTGCTTGGTATTATATCAATGTATCAAATGGAATTGATTCCATAGGCCACAGGCACAGATCTTATTTTATAGCCGGTGCTCTGGCTAGCATCACTTTACTGGGAGGATTTTGGGGATCCTCTCCCCAACCCCCAGGTATTCTAAAAGGAGTGTTCTGACACAAGTGTTCTGGAAGGGGTTCCTCCAGCCTTCTTCTGTCTCCCTGGCCTCTAGCTCAACTCTCTCTCAACCCCTCCCTCTCTGAATTTTGTCACCGTTGCCCCCACCCAATACCCTAGTTCAATCAGGCCTTAGCCAGCTCCTTCTGCAGCCATCCCAATAGGCAACTAGAGCTGGAGGAAGACTCCAGTTAGAGCCTGGGATGGACAGGAGAGGATCCCAGAGGGTCAGCTGCATGGGGTGTGCCCTGGAAACAAGCTGCAGGGCTGGGGTAGGATCAGGACTGAGAAGGGGTGAGGGAAGTCTGAATCACAGCCTGGACCCTGTCACACCATTTATGCACTAGATGCACACTGAGGCCTGCCATTTGGACAGCCTTGAGTCAAACAAACCCCATTCCCAAGAGTGATGTATCCTTGCTGTGTCTTAGAACTCTTCACAAAGGATCCTTCACCCCAAAAGGGGAATTCACCCTTCTCTTGGCAATCACTTCTAGGCTTAACTAACCAACCTCAGTGGGAGAAAGTTTATCCTCAGCTCTCATAGAAATTCTTCCTGTTGTATTTCTTTTCAGAGTCTCTCCAGAGATGTACGAGGAAAGTGAGCTTCTGCAACCCACATGTTAACCATCCATAAACCCGAGAACTACAGAGCTGAGACTGAGAGCCAGAGAATTGTTACCTAGCTGTGTGCTCTTGGGCAAGTTACTTAACCCCTCCGTATCCGGCTTAAAAAAAAAAAAATGCTTATTGTGCCTTGGGTGAAAGTTTACACAGCAAGTTAGTTTGCCATTTAACAAATTTTGTACAAATTGTTCTGTGACACTGGCTATAATTTTCACAATGTATTAGTATTCTCACCATTACCATTCTATTTGTTCTGTTTCTGTTGATTTTGCTTCCCTTCCCCTTTTTGCCTTCTCATCTTTGCTTCTGGATAAATTTTGAGCAAATGGTTTTGTGTAGTTGCTTGTCTAAGGGACCACATTACTCATGGGTGATACTGCTTGTTTTACAAGCCAACCAATTACTTGATTGAAAGGTGAATTCTAGGAGTAGCTTCAGTGCCAAGTTCAAAGGGTATCCTTAGGGTAATATACCTGGGGGTACTTTCTAGATGCTATTGGTCTATTACGTCTGGCCTTCTTAGGAATTTAAATCTTGTTCTACATTTTTATTGCATTCTATATGGGGCCTTCTGTTGTACTCCTGGTCAAAATGGTTTCTTTGAGGCTTTAGCTTGCTTCATTCTGTATCTCACTTACTTAGAAGTATTCAGGCACAGCCTTGGTTCAACATGTGGTAAAAACAGTTCCTCCAAGGTAAATGGAACAACAGGCCACACAAAAACTTATGTGTAACCTTTCACAGTAGCATTATTTGTAATAGCCAAAAAGAAATGTCCATGAACAGATGAATATATAATTGTGTTAAATTCATAACAAAAAAAATAAACAAGTCCATTGTTATCCAGTTGATTCTGACCCATAGTGACTCTATAGGGCAGGGTAGAACTTCCCCCACAAGATTTCCAAGGCTGTAATCTTTACAGAAGTAGATTGACACTTGTTTCCCCATGGAACAGCTGGTAGGCTCAAACCACCAACCTTTCAATTAGCAGTCAAGTACTTAAGCACTGTGCCACCACAGCTCCTTTAAATGCTTACAGTGGTCTATTATTTGGCCTAAAAAATAAAGAAGTACACCTGAAGAGATGCTCAATATCATTAGTTAAAAATACCTGTCAGCTTGTCAGATGTGCTGCTGGAAGCTATGCTACCAGTATTCAGGTAACAGCAGAGTCACTCATCGAAGACAGGTTTCAACTAAGTTTACAGATTAAGACAGACTAGGAAGAAAGATCTAGATGTGTACTTCTGAGAAGAATTAGCCAGCAAAAAACTCATGAATAGCAGTGAAATGTTGTTTCAGTCATCTAGTGCTGCTCAAACAGAAATACCACAAAGTGGATGGCTTTAACAAAAGAAAGTTTATTCTTACACAGTCTGGTGGGTTATGAGACCACTTTTAGGGTGTCTGCTCCAGAGTAAGGCTTTCCCCTGTGTCAGCTCTGGAGGGAAGTCCTTGTGTTGTATCAGTCTTTGTTCAGGGAGAATCTTGGCACAGGAACCTTAGGTCTGAAGGATGCGCTTTTCTCCCTGTGCTGCTTTCTTGAGGGCATTTGCTTCTGTTTCCTTTTATCCCTTGTAGGGTGAAAGGATAAGAGGTGATAGAAGCCATATTCCCGGGAAACTCCTTTTTCAGTGGAGCAGGGAGGTGATCTTACACAGGGATTTACAATCCCACCCTAATCTTCTCTAACATAATCCACTCTGTTAACCACAGGTAGAGATTAGGCTTTACAGCACCAGAAAACCACAATGGAGGGCAAGCACAGAATATAGGGAATCTTGTCCTAGACAAATTATATTTTTCGGGGGGACACAATTCAGTCCATGACAAACATTGTCCAATACAGCACTGAAAGATGAATCCCCCAGATTGGAAAGGACTCAAAAGACAATTGGGGAAGACCTCCTCAAAGGAGAACTGATCTTAATGACATGGATGGAGTCAAACTTTGAGGACCTTCATTTGCTGATGTGGCATGACTTGAAATGAGCAGAAACAGATGCAACTATCCATTAGTAATCAGAACATGGAATGTACGAAATATGAACTTAGGAAAGTTGGAAACCATTAAAAATGAAATGGAACCCATAAAAACGTCAACATCCCAGGCATTAGTGAGCCAAAATTGATGATCTGGGGCCATTTTAAATTGGATAATCATATAGACAATCATATAGAGAATCACTGTGCCAGGAATAACAACTCCAAGAGGAATGGTGTTGGATTCATCATCAAAAAGAACATTTAAAGATCTATCTCAAGTTCTGGACAATGAACAAAGAAGATAGAAGAAGAACTGATGCCTTTGAATTGTGGTGTTGGAAAACAATGTTGAATGTACCATGGACCACTAAAAGAACAAACAGATGTGTTCTGGAAGAAGTACAGGCAGAGTGCTCCTTGGAAGCCAAGATGGCAAGACTGTGTCTTATATACTTTGGACATGTTGTCAGGAAAGATCAGCCCCTGGAGAAGGTCATCATGCTTGGTCGAGTGGAGGGTCAGCCAAAAAGAGGAAGACCCTCAACGAGATGAACTGACACAGTGGCTACAACAATGGGCTTACGCATAAAAACAATTGTGGATATGGTGCAAGACCAGGCAGTGTTTCATTCTGTTGTTCATGGGGTCACTGTGAGTTGGACCCAACTCAACAGCACCTAAAAACAACATCTCAAAGTACAGTGCTATCAGGGATAGGATCATATCTGTATACTTACAAGGAATGCCAATTAATACAAATGTTTTAGTCAACTGGTACTGTTCTCCTAGAAACACCACAAGTAGATGTCTTTTAAAAAAGAAAAGTTTATTCTTACACAGTCCAGTAGGCTAAAAGTCTAAATTCAGCCAAGAAAGGCTTTTCCTCTTTGTTGGCTCTGGAGGAAGGTCCTTGTGTTGCATCAGTCTTTGGTCAGGGAGCATATTGGCACAGAAATATCAGGTGTGTAGGATGCACTCTACTCCTGGTGCTGCTTTCTTGATGGTATGAGGTACCCAAATTTCCCTGTTAGCTTCTTTCCCTTATATGTCAAGAGACTGCCTCAAGGGACAAAACAATCTTACACAAAGTCTTGAACCACCAACACAACTGCCTCCCACCTACCCTTATTAGCATCATAAATACAGAATTTCTAACATGGAGGGACGTCACACAATACCAAGAATTATGGAGCAGCCAAATATCTATACATAGTTTTTGGGAACATAGCTCAACCCATGATAGTGATCATTATTCAAATTTATGCACCAACCACTAAGGCCAAAGATGAAGAAACTGAAGATTTGTACCAGCTTCTGCAGCCTGAAATTGGTTGATTGGAATGCAAAAGTTGGAAACAAAGAAGGACTGGTAGTTGGAATATATGGCCTTGGTGACAGAAACAAGGTAGGTGATTGCTTGATAGAATTTTGTAAGACCAATGAGTTCTTCATTGCAAATATCTTTTTTCATCTACATAAATGGCGCTATGTACAGGGACCTTAACAGATAGAATACACAGGAATCAAATTGACTACATCCGTGGAAAGAGATCATGGAAAAGCCTGATATCATCAGTCAAAACAAGGCCAGGAACCAACTGCCACAAAGACCATCAGCTACTCATGTGCAATTTCAAATTGAAACTGAAGAAAATTAGAAAAAAATCTATGAAATTCAAAGTATGGCCTTGAGTTTAGAGAACATCTCAAGAATAGGTTTGACACACTGAACACTACTGACCGAAGAAAAGATGAGCTGTAGAATGACATCAAAGACATCAGACACGAAGAGAGACAGGAAAGAAAGAAAAGACCAAACCGGATGTCAGAAGAGAGTCTTGAATGTTGAGTAGCTAAAGTAAAAGAAAAGAATGATGAAGTAAAAGAACTAAAGAGAAGATTTCAAAGGGTGGCTCAAGAAGACATCCCAAAAGCCAAGAGCCATCGAGTCGGATCCGACTCATGAAGACAAAGTAAAGTATTATTAAAGACATGTGAAAAACATTGAGATAGAAAATCAAAAGGGAAGAACACGCTTTTCATTTCTCAAGATGAAAGAACTGTAGATAAAATTCAAGCCTCAAGTTGTAACAGTAGTATTTAACAATGTGGGAAGCATCAAAAGAAGATGGAAGGAATACACAGAGTCATTATACCAAAATGAACTGGTCGACGTTCAAACATTTCAAGAGGTAGCATATGATCAGGAATTGATGATCCTGAAGGAAGACATCAAAGCTGCATTGAAAGTACTGGTGAAATACAAGGTTCCAGAAAATTGATGGAATATCAGCTGAGATGTTTCAGCAAGTGGATGCAGCTTTGAAAATGCTCACTTGTCTATGCCAAGAAATTTGGATGACAGCTACTTGGCCAACTGACTGGAAGAGATTGATATTTATGCCTATTCCCAAGAACGGTGATCCAACCAAATCTGGAAATTATTGAGCAATATCATTAATATCATACACAAGTAAAATTTTGCTGAACAGCATTCAAAAGCTGCAACAGCAGTACATTGACAGGGAACTGCCAGAAATTGAGGCTGACCCAGAAGAAAACGTGGAATCATGTTCTAATGTCTAATGCTGCTAACGTCTGATGGATCTTGGCTGAAAGCAGAGAATACCAGAAAGATGTTTGTTTTATTGGCTATGCAATAAAAGTTTTATCAATTATGGATGATCATAACAAACTATAGGTTACACTGCAGAGAATGGGAATTCCAGAACACTTAATTGTGCTCATGAGGAATCTGTATATGGATCAAAAGGCAGTCATTTGAACAAAACAAGGGAATGTTACGTATTTTAAAGTCAAGAAAGGTGGACATCAGGGTTATATCTTTTCACTGTACCTATTCAGGCTGTAAGCTGAGCAAATAATCCAAGAAGCTAGACTATATGAAGAAGAATAGGGCATCAGGATTGGAGGAAGAGTCATTAACAACCTGCATTATGCAGATGACACAACCTTGCTTGCTAAAACGAAGAGGATTTAGAGCACTTACTAATGAAGATCGAAGACCACAACCCTCAGTAAGGATTACACATCAACATAAGGATAACAAAATCCTCAGAACCAGACCAGTAAGCAACATCATGATAAATGGAGAAAAGACTGAGGTTGTCAAGGATTTCATTTTCCTTGGATCCCTAGTAAACACCCAAGGAAGCAGTACTAGGAAATCAAAAGATGCATTGCATTGGGAAAACAAGCTACAAAAGTACTGAAAAGCAAAGGTATCACCTTGCAGACCAAGGTGGGCCTGACCCAAGCCATGGTATTTTCAATCGCATCTCATACATATGAAAGCTGGAAAATGAATATGTAAGACGGAAGAAGAAATGATCCTTTGAATTGTAGTGTTGGTGAAGAATATTCAATATTCCATGGACTGTCAAAAGACTGAACAAATCTGTCTTAAAAGAAGTACAACTAGAGGGCTTCTTGGGAGAAAAGATGGCAAGACTACTTCTTACATATTTCAGAAATGTTGTCAGGAGGGATTCATCTCGAGAGAAAGACATCGTGCTTGGTAAAGTAGAGGGTCAGTGAAAAAGAGGAAGACTTGAAAAAGATAGACTGACACAGTAGCTGCAACAATGGGCTCAAGTGTATAAAAAACTGTGGGCATCATACAGGACCAGGCAGTGTTTCATCCTGTTGTATACAGAGTTGTTTCGAATTGGAACTGACTCGACAGCATCTAACAACAAAAACAACAATACCATCAGTTATTAAAACTCTATTGCCATTGAGTCAATTCCAACTCATAGTGACCCTATCTGAGAGAGTAGAACAATCCCGTAAGATTCCCAAGCAGCATCTGGTGGATTTAAACTGCTTGACTTTTTGGTTAGCAGCTGTAGCTCTTAAACGCTATGCTGCCGGGGTTTCCCGTCTGCAGTAAATCAAAGCCACTATGAAGTATCGTTTCACACTTACTATGGCTATAATGAAACTATAATGAACACTTAATATACACAGAATTATTCAATGTACAATTCTTTGTGACTGGCTCCTTCGATTAACATAATATTTTGAAGACTCATCCATGTATCAGTACCTCATTCCTTTGTGCATGCGTCTTCTCCTTTTTTTCATTCATCAGCTGTAGCTACAATGAAAGAGAAAAGTAAAATAATGATGGTTAGCAAGGATATGGAGAATTTGGAACCTTTGGGTGAAGTATAAAACACAGTGTGGTGGTTCCTCAAAAGTTTATATGTAGAATTAGCAAACGACCCAGGAACTGTGCTGTTAAGTATATACTTGAAAGAACTGAAAAAAAAATCTCAAACAAGTACATGTAGATGTGTGCTCGTAGCAGTCCTATTCACTGTAGCCAAAACATGTAAACAGCCCAAATGTCTATCAATAAATACATGGATAAACAAATTGTGATATATATATGCACAATAGAATATTGTTCAATCATAAAATGGAATGAAATTCTAACACGTGCTACAGTTTGGACGGACCTCAAAGGTGAAAGACGTTAGGCACAAAGGACCCCATCAGGGCTCCATTTCTATGAAGTATCCAGAATCGGCAAATCCAGAGAGAGAACGCAGATTAGAGGTTACCAGAGCCTGGGAAAAAAGAGGACTAGGGCGTGAGTGATTCATGGGAACTGGGTTTCCTTTCAGGTGACAACAATGTTTTGAAAGTAGATAGAGACAGCGGTTGCTTAACACCATGAACGTACTAAATGTCACTGAGTTGTTCACTTTAAAATGGTTAATTTTACATTATGTGGCTTTCACATCAATGAAAAAAGGGAGATGACACATATACAAAGGAATGATGTGCTGATACATGGATGAGCCTTCAAAATATTATGTTAAGCGAAAGAGCCAGTCACAAAGAATTGTACACTGAATGATTCTGTATACGTGAAGTGTCCGGGACAGGCAAATCCACAGAGACAAGAAGTAGATTACTGGCTGCTAGAAGCCGGAGCGGAGGGCGGTGGGGAGTTCGGGAGAAAGAGAGAGTGACTGCTAATGGGTACAAGGTTCTTCCAGGGTGATGACAACATTCCAGGACTGTGATGGTAGTCACATAACTCTGCATAAAAACTTTCAGTGGGTGAATTATAGTATAGTAAATAATGTCTCAGTAAAACTTTCGTATATTAAAAAATACATAGTAACTACTTCATAGGATTATTGTGAAAATTTAATGTAGTTCCTAATCCGTAGTAAGTGATCAATAATTGTTCTCTTCTGTCATAATAATATATTTATAGTTATATAGAAAGCCCTGGTGGCACAGAGGTTAAGTTCTACATTTGCTAACCAAAAGACTGGTAGTTCAAACCCACCAGGCATGTCTTGGAAACTCTATGGGGCAGTTCTATTCTGTCCTATAGGGTTGCTATGGGTCTGAATCAACTTGACGGCAGTGGGTTCATTTGGTTTTATGTCATCATATAGAACAATA
This sequence comes from Heterohyrax brucei, assembly GCA_028571685.1. Taxonomy (NCBI): domain Eukaryota; kingdom Metazoa; phylum Chordata; class Mammalia; order Hyracoidea; family Procaviidae; genus Heterohyrax; species Heterohyrax brucei. The sequence continues at coordinate 58,069,713 of CM053158.1, read as the reverse complement.
CTTAGTATTTGTTATAAAATATTATAAGTAACTATATATATAAAAATTAACATACAATAATAATTATGTCCATAATTATTATTTTTACCCATTGTATCTTTACCCTCCCAAATGTTCTCGTTTTACAATAGGCCTCCTGCTTTGAACATATTTTTATACATATATATTATACATAATCTAATGTATTATCATAAAATATAGCTATATATAACTGTTACTACCTATAAAGTTGCTATGAGTCACAACTCACTCAACTGAAATGTTTTTTTAAATATATTAATATATATTATCATACAGTTATATTAGATAGCAGTGTTATCAGGAAGAAGCCTGTGGAGAAGGATATCATGCTTGCTGAAGTCGAGGGTCAGTGTCATGGATTGAATTATGTCCCCCCAAAATTTGTATCAATGTGGCTGGGCCATGATTCCCAGTATTGTATGATTGTCTACCATTTTGTCATTTGATAGGATTTTCATACATGAAGTAAATTCTACCAGTATGATCAAATAAGATGAATTAGCAGCAGTTATACTGATGAGGCTACAAGATTTGATAGTGTCTTAAGAGAACCTCTTTTGAAATATAGAACGGAGCAATGAGCAGAGAGATATGTGGACCTCATACCACAAAGACAGCAGTACTAGGAGTGGAGCACATCCATTGGATCTGAGGTTCCTGTACTGAGATGTTCCCAGACCAAGGGAAGACTGAAACATCATAAGGACCTTCCTCCAGAGCTGACAGAAGGAAAAAGCCTTTCCCTGGAGCCAGAGCCCTGAATTTGGACTTCCAGCCTACTGGACTGTGAGAGAATAAAATTCTCTTTCTTAAAGCCATCCACTTGTGGTATTTCTGTTATAACAGCAAAGATGACCAAGACAGTCAGTGAAAGTTTTGTTGTTTTGTGCATAGGGTTGCTATGAGTAGGAACAGGTTCCACGGCATCTAACAACAACAACATAGTATATTAGCATAGTGTATTAAGGTATATACTGCATCACATATTAAGTGGTATAGTGGTTAAGTGCTGCATTTGCTAACCAAAAGATCAGCAGTTCTAATCCCCCAGGTGCCCCTTGTAAACTCTATGGAGCAGTTCTACTCTGTCCTGTAAGGCCACTGTGAGTGGGAATTGGCTCTATGGCAGGGAGTTTGGGGTATACCAAACTGAGAAAACCCTGGTGGAGCAGTGATTAAGTGCTGTATCTGCTAACCAAAAGGTTAGCAGCTCAAATCCACCAGGTGATCCTTGGAAACTTTTGGGGGCAGTTCTACTGTGACCTATAAGGGTCACTATGAGTCAGAATCAACTTGACGGCAGTGGCTTTGGCTTTGGTTTATACCAAACTCAAACCCACTGGTGTTGAGTACATTCCAACTCATAGAGACCCTATAGGACAGAGTAGAACAGCCCCATAGAGTTTCCAAGGAGGGCCTGGTGATTTCAAATTGCCAATCTTTTGGTTAGCAGACATAGCACTTAACCACTACTCCACCAGGGGGTTATTGTACACTAGAGCGATTATAAAATATATTGATGTTATTTGTAGTAGTGTTTTACCTGTGATTTCTCTTCTTTCCTAACTTTTTTGAATTTGGAATAGTTTCCCCATTTCTTTGAATGTTTCTTGGCCCCTGATACATTGGGAAAGAAAATAGCTCTGAGTTTGGAGTAATTGCATTGCAATAATAACTTGAATTCAACTAGCTTGCCTAGTTCAAACCAGAAAATAGAAAAAGTAACCCATGGAGCTCCAGCACCTGTGTGGGGCCTACAAGCCACGGTAGGGGCCTACGTGAACATGAGCTCAGGACCCTGCCAGGGGGGAAGAAGGTTCCAGATTGGCCACCACAGGCCTTGGGTCAGGAGCGAGAGGCGGACCCTCTTTCCCACTGTCCTGAGGCAAGGTGCTGCCCCAGAGCAGACTAAGAGCCCTTCTTCCCACTTTGACATCCCTGTCTGTCTTTTGTAAAAGGACCCAGAAGCTTCAGGTGTCCATCCACAGCTTCCCTGTTGGCGCGGCTGATAAGAGGAGAAGGGAGCGCGGACACGCAGCGCAGCAGTGTCTGATTGTCATTAAAATAGTAAATCTCTGTGGCTGGTCGATCTGATAACAAAGACATCATTGAAACAGGGTGTCTGCCTTCTGCTGCCAAGCAGGGGACAAGACAATGATTTCTCCAGAATGTGTTCACTGCCTGGCTTCTCCACAGAGAGGACTGCAGGGATCGGGTCATGGGTGAATGCAGGACTTCTGAGAAATCCTAGCTGGGCAGAGTTGTTGCAACTACAGAACTGTGTCCCCAAGTGAGTCACAAGGCCTTCTGGAGGAAGGCCACACAGCTTCTTGATCCCCACTGCTACCGACAGCAGTGTGGTTTTCTGTGATTGAACTATAAGGGCCCTCTCCTGAGCAAATGTTGGTGAGGCCTGAATTTTGATCTCAGTTTCCCTTAAGTCCTGTAACCAGAGACCTGAACATGGATTATTCTTCATACTTGCTAGACAAAATTCCTCACTCATTCCTAATACCAGCTGACTGGGGTGAAAAAACAAAAAGCAAAAAACAAACAAAAAAGCCAACTTGTTTTGTATGTATCTTTGAGGTGCTTAGAGATTGCAGCTGGCAATTATTATTGTGTGCTTTAAGCAAAAGTTTACAATTCAAGTCAGTTTCTCATACAAAAACTTACACACACTTTGTTATGTATGTGACCCTAGCTATTCTTCCCACACTGTGACAACCTGTTCCTCCATTGTGCCTAGAATTTCCCATGTCCGTTCAGCTACCTCCTGCTCCCTTCTTCTCATCTCCCTCTTGACAGAAGCTGCCCACTTAGTCTCCTGTATCTACTTAAGCCAAGAAACACACTCTTCACCAGTATCATTTTATGTCTTATAGATGAGTTCAATCTTTGTCTAAGGAGTTGACTTTCAGAATGGTTTCAGTTCTAGGTTAACAGAGAGCCCAGGGGTCATGTCTGAATATCAGTCTGTCTGAATATCAAGTTTGGTCTTTTTACCAGAGTTCAAGTTCTATACCCTATATTTCTCTTCTATGTCAGGGGCTCTTTGTTGAGTTCCCTGAAAGGCGAGTCACTGGTTATAGCCAGGCACCACCTAGTTCTCCCAGTCTTGTGTTGATGTAGACTCTGGTTTATGTGCCCCTTTCTTTCTCTTGAGCTCATATTTTCCTTGCTTTTGATATGTTTCACGTACTTTTCCTGCAAGTGGATTGAGACCAACTGTAGCTTCTTAGATGGCCACTTGCTAGATTTTAAGACTCCAGATGCCACTCACCAAAGTGGAATGTAGACCATTTTCTTAATAAAATTCGTTAGGCCAATTAATTATTCTAGATATCCCCTGAAACCATGGTTCCCAGACCCCTATCCTGCTTCTCTGTCCCTCAAAGTGTTTGGTTGTATTTAGAAAACTTCTTAGCTTTTGGTTTAGTCCATTTGTACTGACTTGTCTGCTGTGTGTTGTCCTTACCTTTACCTAAAATAATTCCTGTCTAGTATCAAGTTAATAAACACCTCTCTCCTTCTCTGGCCACCCTCATAACCACCCAAAACTGTTCTTCTTGCTGTGTTTGAACGTCTTTTTGGATCCTGACAACTTTCTTCTTGTTAAAAAAGTATATAGATATTTTATAGTTTCTTGAGGGAAAGAAGAGGTGTATTCAGTAAAGATTATTTTCAGAAAGACTGCTACAGCAAAGTTATTTAGAGGAAAAGACTGAGTAAATTCAAATCATAGAATATTATAGCTGGACTATGCAGAGATAGTGAGGATCACAGCTATCTGGGACTGTTTATGGCTGAAGAAAAGGCAATACAGCCCTGTCCAAACCCACAGCGCCAGGAGCAGAAGGTGAGACTGGACTTAGCCCTTCCCTGCTCCCCTTGGGCTGGGCATTTTTGTGCACGGCACCATCTGTCTACCCTTCACAGTAGTTCTGAGTATCATCAAAACTTCCCTTAACCTCCACTAACCAAAAATCTATTGCCACTGAGTTGATTCCAACTTGTAGCAACCCTATAAAATAGAGTAGAACTAGCCCATAGGGTTTCCAAGGAGCGCCTGGCAGATTCAAACCACTGACCTTTTGGTTAGCAGCTGAACTCTTAACCACTATGTCACCTGGGTGTCCCAGCCTCCACTAGTTGCCATCAAGTCAATGCTGCCTCATGGCAACCCTATGTTGTTTGAGGAGAACTATGCACCACAGCATTACTAATGGCTGATTTTTCAGACACAGATTGCCAGCCCTTTCTTCCATTCCATCCCCAGTTTTTCTAAAAATTGAAGCTGGGAGGTATAAAGTGACTTTAGTCAAGGTTACATTGCCAGACCAGTACAGAGCTTCTCAGTGGTGAATAGGTCATCACAGCTCTGACAGAGATCAGCCTAGTAAGGAAGAATTGTTGCCAAAGCCCTTCTGGACAGCAGCAGCCATGGAGGGCCCAGAGCAGGTTTTTTTGTTTTGTAAAATTTGTGTATTTTCAGGTAAAGAGGAAAAGGGGGCGAAGGTGGTGAGGATCATTTTAAACACACTTTTGTACGTGCTGTATGTTTTGAAAAGAGAAAATAAAAAGATTATACAATCTGGGGAAAATCTAATGAAGATGAAGGATTGTAAGTATTATGACGTAGATATTATGACATAGACATAGAGTCAATATAAGCTCAGTCCATACATTTCGTGCTCCTGAAGTATCAAATTTCTTTATAACTGTAAGTCAATTTACTTTTAATTTTGAGCTCCCATTCTGCCATATTGGTGGGAGACTTAACCCTACTCTTAGCCATTTTGAAATACCTTCCTGTAGACTGTGCCACCATATGTCTAGGGTCTCTAACTCTGGGTCAAGGTACGACATGGTGAGAATAACCTCTGGCTGTCAGACAATGGTGGTTTTAGGCATATCATCATCACTGATCCCAGAGATTCTTCTGGTTCTGAAGCTCATGGGTGCTGTCATGCACTGAACTGTGTTCCTTTAAAATGTTTGTCAATTATGATTCCCAGTATAGCGTGATGACCCACTATTTTGTCATCCAATATGTATTTTGTATGTTTGTAAACCCTGTTTCTATGATGTCAATGAGGTGGGCTTGGTGTCAAGTATGTCAATGAGATTCAGTCTACAAGATTAGATTGTGTTTTAAGCCAGTCTCTTTTGAGATCTAAAAGAGAACGGCAAGCAGAGAGACATGGGGGACATCATGACACCAAGAAACAAGAACCAGCAGAAGACCGCATCCTTTGGCCCCAGAGTCCCTGTGCTGAAAAGCTCCTTGACCAGAAGAAAATTAATGACAAGCAAGTTCCTTCAGAGCCAAGGGAGAGAAAGCCTTCCCGTAGAGCTGACAATAATTTGGACTTCTAGCCTATTAGACTATGAAAGCATAAACTTCTCTTTGTTAAAGCCATCCACTGGTGATATTTCTGTTACAGCAGCTCCAGATAACAGCACTAAAACCCCAAAACCAAATCCATTGCTGTCTGATTATTTCTGACTCATAGCACTGGGTAACTATTAAGGACTATTCCCAAGAAAGTTGGTCCAACCAAATGCAAGAATTATCAAACAATATTGTTAATATTACATGCAGCAAAACTTTGCTGAAGATCATTCAAAAGCTGCTACAGCAGTGTATCAACAAGGAACTGTCAGAAATTCAAGCCACTGGCAGAAGAAGATATGGAAGCAGGGATATTATTATTGATATCAGATGGATCCAGGCTGAAAGCAGAGAATACCAGAAAGATATTACCTGTGTTTTATTGCCTATGCAAAGGCATTCCAGTGTGTGGACCATAACAAATTATGAACAATGTTGCAAAGAATGGGAATTCTTAATTGTCTTCATGAGGAACCAGTACATAAATCAAGAGGTAGTTGTTTTAACAGAACAAGGGGATACTACATAATTTAAAGTCAGGAAAGGTAAACACGAAGATTGTATACTTTTACCATACTTATTCAATCTACATGCTGAGCAAATAATCTGAGAAGGTGGATTATATGAAGAAGAACAAGGCATCAGGATTGGAGGAAGACTGATTAACAACCTGCATTATGCAGATGACATAACCTTGCTTGCTTAAAGTGAAGCCAGCCAGCCAAGTGCTGTCGAGTCTTAAAGTACTGATGAAGATCAAAGACTACAGCCCTCAGTGTGGATTACACATCAACATACAGAAAACAAAAATCCTCACTACTGCACCAATAAGCAAAATCAAAACAAACAGAAAAATTGAAGTTGTCAAGCGTTTCATTTTACTTTGATCCACAATCAATATCCAAAGAAGCAGTAATCAAGAAATCAAAAGACACATTGCATTGAGCATATGTACTGTGAAAGATCTCTTTATGGTGGTGTTGAAAAGCAAATGTGTCACCTTGAGACTGAGGTGGGCTTGACCCAAGCCATGGGGTTTTCAATCACCTCATATGCATGTGAAACCTGGACAATGAATAAGAACAAAGAAGAATTGAAGCCTTTTAATTATAGTGTTGGTGCAAAATGTTGAATATACTATGGATTGCCAAAAGAATGAACAACTCTGTTTTGGTAGAAGTACAAGAATGCTCCTTAGAAGCAAGGATGGCAAGACTATACCTCACATACTTTGGACATGTTATCAGAAGGGATCAGTCCCTGGGGGAGGATATCATATTTAGTCAAGTAGAGGGCCAGCAAAAAAGAAGACTGACCCCCAATGAGATGGATTGACACAGTGGCTGTAACAATGGGCCCAAGCATGTCAGTGATTGTGAGGGTGACATGTTATTGTTAGGTCCCATTGAGTCTGTTCCAACTCATGGTGACCCTGTATACAACAGAACAAAACACTGCCCTGTCTTGCACCATGTCCACAATCGTTTTTATGCTTAAGTCCATCACTGCAGCCACTGTGTCAAGTCATCTCATTGAGGGTCTTCCTCTTTTTGGTTGACCCTCCAGTTTTCCAAGCATGATATCCTTCAACAGGGACTGATTATTCCTGGATGTCCAAACTGACAGACAAGTTGGGGAGGATGGTGTAGGACAGAGCAATGCTTCATTCTGCTGTGCATAGATAGGGTCGCCATGAGTCAGAATCTACTTGATGCACCTAACAGCAACAGTAGATAACTAAGACAGCAGCCTAAGTGCCGGGCCTGGGAAATGGGACTCCTTTGCTGAGGTGCTTGAGAAGTTGTATTGAGCAGTTTTTCTCTGGATTGTGCCACTCCCTGAGAACATTTCCTGGAAGCTAAATTCAGGCCCTTACTCTTCCTGACTGTATAGAACTCTCTCCTTCATGCTGTTGTAAGCTCACTTTTTATCCCCTACCCTGTCTGCTTCTCCCCTTAAAAAATGGGCTACATCTACTTTCTGCCTTGTAACAGAAGCACAAAACTCACTTTCTGGTTAAATGAGAATAAAAGCTAAGACAGAAGAAAAACAACCCACTGCTGTCAAGTTGATTCTGACTCATAGTGACCCTATAGGACAGAGAACTGCACCATAGAGTTTCCAAGGAGTACCTGGTTCATACTGCTGTTCTTTTTGGCAGGAAGCCCTAGTTCTCAACCACTATACTACCAGGGTTTCCATGATTAAATGAAGGGAAGAGTAAAAAGTGGAGAGTATACATATATCTACATCTATATCCATATATGCATGTCAAAATACTCTCTAGCCCCACAAACATAATATTTTACTCCCTGAAGCTCTCTGAAATTACTCATACTAATACCTTTATTTTACAAATGGGGATACAATGTTCAGAGAGATGAACTGGTTGATGTGGTTACTGCAAAAGCAGGATATAAAGGGAAAACTTTTATGTGACTCGTGTCACATTTTAACTGTTTAATACCTCACACTGACAGATTCTAAGATAAAATTTGTTTTGATAGTAAAAATAAAAAAAACATTTTTATCGGGCTATAAATATGTGTTTGGTTTTAGGTAAACAGAGTTTTATTAGAGAAGGTTCACATACATTTTCTCAAGAATTATTTTATAGGACATAATATGCTATTTAATGGAAACTCTGGTTACACAGTGGTTAAGTGCTGTGTCTGGCAGTTCAAATCCACTAGGGACTCCTTGGAAACTGTACGGCAGTTCTACACTGATCAATAGGGTCACTATGAATCAGAATTGGCAGTGACTAGCTTAATATGCTCTTTGAGGTAGTTTTTCTCAATAAGGTTTGCATGAAGAAGAATTTAAGTCCTGCTAATGGTACAAGCAGATACCGAGACATGTCTCCCTGGAGAACTGTCTTCCTTGGTGGTTTCACCATTTGGATGCCCTTATCTCTCAGTGGTAAGATCAACAACTCCATTAAAGACTTCATCTCCTGCCTCAGCTCAGCGTTTAATTTCTGAATATCCTCTGATTAGTCACATTCAATTCACTTACCAATTTGGTGAATTGAGTGGGAACTGTGACATATTTGTTCCTGGGAGTGGCAGTCAGCTTATGAATTCATGGGTGTGTGCTGTCTTTGAAACCAAGATAGAATCTAGGACAAGGATCACAATAGGCTTGAGAAATCTTGTGACTATCAATAAATATCCTCAAATGAACCCCCAGAAACTGGAGAAATTTTGTGCACTTGTTTGAGAGGTGGGAAGGATGCCACAACAAGGCTTGCAAATTAAGGGAAAAGGTATAGTAGTGAAAGGTGGTGTTGGGAGTAATCACATCTCTCCCTGTTCACACATGTGTAGTCTGACTGCTGGAACCAAGTCAAATTCCAGGAATTTATGATGTAGCTTTAAGGGGTCCTGGTAACACAGTAAGGACCCCTGGTGGTGCAGTAGTTAACCATTTAGCTGCTAGCCAAAAGTCAGTGTTTCAGTTAGCACTAGGCTGCTAACCGAAAGATTGAAGGGTTGAAATTACTAGCAGCTCTTTAGGAGAAAGATGTGGCAGTCAGCTTCTATAAAATCACAGTCTTGGAAACTCTGTAGGGCAGTTCTATCCTGACCTATAGATCATTAATAATGAGATCAATTCAATGGCCTTTTTTTTTTGGTGGTAAAGAGCTTGGCTGCTAACCCGGAGGTTGGCAGTTCAAACCCACCAGCTGCTTAGCAGGAGATACGGCATTCTGGTGCCATAAAAAATTACAGCCTTGCAAACCCTGTGACACAGTTCTTCTCTGTCCTTCTGGGTCAGACACTATGAACTGGAATCTATTCCATGTCAATAGGTTAATGGGGTTATTATGTAGCTTTGCATCTACTACTAACCAAAAGACTGGTGTTTCAAATCTGCTCAGAGGCACCATGGAAAAATGACCTATCTGCTTCTATAAAGATTGCAGTCAGGAAAACCATTTGGAGCTCAATTCTACTCTATAAAACGTGGGTTTCACTAGTCTGACTCAGGGAAATGGGTTTTGTTTCACAATAGTATTTTTTAGTGGTCCCAGCACAATTAGCTTTCTCTGTGTCAAAGTTTTGATATAAAACCAATGGATGATAACTTCCATTCAGTGTTTACTATGTCTTAGACATTGGTAAAGCCTTATTTATCGTGTCATAATCACACTATGATGTTATCCTTTGTGCTGTTATCAGACAAGCAAACTGAGACACAGTGGATTTAAGTTACTTTCTTTACATCATGGAACAGAGTCATAATTCAAACCTAGGTTTCTCTGACTACTCAAGTAGCAATCTTAGTCATCATGTCAGATGACCTCCCACTAGATGTACTGAGTCTCTCAGCGGGAGACGGTCACCTGCACAGTAGATTGCTCCAGTACAAACTATCAGGATGACAAATTCAAGCGATGATAGAGTTGTTGGGAATTTGATCTATGGGGTCATGTTAGAGTTCAGACTTTACATGTGCCTATTTGCTTTAGAACACTGTGAAACGGAGTTTCTCAACCCCACAAACTTCCAACAATCAGCATGTGAGGTAACATCCTGAAGAACTGAATAAAAATTAAAATTTTTGTGGAGAAATGAGAGAAACAAACAGATAATGTTGGTCTAGCATGCATAACTGATGTGACTATTTCACACAAAAATAAAAGATGTGTATGTGAACTTACATGTTCAGAACCATCCTTCCTTCTACTTACTAATTTATTGACTCAACAATTGTTTATCAAGTACCTACCATGTGATCAATACCACAAGAGATAAAACAGCATAGCAGTTAAGAGTGTGAATTCTAGACCAGGCCAGCCAGCTTTGACACTTAATCACTATGGGGCCTTGAACACATTAATCTTTCATGATTTCAGTTTTCTCATCTGTAAAATGGGGATAATAATCGCACCTAAATCATAGGGCTGTTGTGAAGATTAAATGAATTAATATAAGTGCTTGGAAGCGAGCACCACCTGTTGTAAGTACTATTTAATTCTTTTCTATTATTATCTACTGGAGAATTTACTACCAATATTCTTCCAGTTGCTCAGGCCAGAATCCTAGGAACACCTTTTATTTTCCCTTTACTCATCCCTCCCTGCCGGTTCATAACCCATGAGCAAGTCCTTAGATCTCTTTCTACAAATCCATCTACTTTTTAGCATTCACTATCGCCTAGTACATTCCGCTGTCATCTGTTGCCTGGACCAGTGAAATGGCCTGACTTTTGTCTTTTTATAATCCAATCTCCTCAGTACTTAGGGTGATCTTAGTAAAACATAAACCAGATCATTCTATTGCATTATTTAAAATCTACCATAGTTCCTGATTGTAATCAAAAGATAAATCTAAACTTTTTCCCATGTCTAGGTACAGGTTGCCAGATATTACTAAAATACAGGCTTCCCAGTTAGATTTCAATTTCAGGTAATAATGGATAATTTTTAAAAATAATTATATCTCAAATACTGCATGATACACACTTACACTAAAACTTACTCCCTATAATTAATTGTTTATTATTATGTTTTAACTGAAAACTCTGGTAGCATAGTGGTTAGGAACTATGACTGTTAACCAAAAGGTCAGCAGTTTGAACCTGCCACACTCCTTGGAAACTCTATGGTGCAGTTCTGCTCCGTCCTACAGAGTCGCTATGACTTGGAATTGATGGCAGTGGGTTTGGTTTCATTTGGTATTTTTCCATTATTTATTTATTTTTTAGTCATTGATTTACTTATGTTGATAATCTGGTAACCCTACCAAGGAGGATCTATGAAATTGAGCTCTTCTCTCTGCATCTCACTCTACTCCCCCAGCCCCAAGCTCCACATTCCTTCTTACAGGGCCTTCTTCCTGGAATATTCGGCTCCCAGTTGTTGTAACTGTCTGTATCTTGTTATTTAAGGCGTCTTCACATGTCACCTTCTCAGGGAAGACCTCCTTGACTACTTAATCTTTTTCTGGAGGAGAGAGAGATTGATATACACTAAAAATCGATCCTTTTTAGTGTACAGTTCTATGTACTTTGACAAGCACATACAGTTGTGTGACCATCACTACATCAAGATAAAAAAACTGTTTAGCCACTCCTGCAAAATGCACTTATGATCTTTTTGTAGTCAATCCTTCTCCTCTTTCCCAGTCTCTAACAATTGCTGACCCTTTGTCTGCTCTTATACCATCCATACAGAACACTCTATCGAATGGCAGCCAAATATATTTTCTTTTCTAATGCACATGAAACATTACCTGGAATAGACCACATAATCGGCCATAAGGCAAGACTTAATAGAATCCAAAGCACTGAAATGTTACAAAGCATCTTTTCTGACCATAAAACCATAAATCACTAGGAACAACGGGGGGTGGGTGGGTGGGAACCAAACATATGGAAACTGAGCAATGTCTTGCTCAAAAATGAAGGGATTATAGAAGAAGCAAAGGACAGAATGAAGAAATTCACAGAATCAAATAAGAATGAAAGAATATTCTACCAGAACTTTGGGACACAGGTAAGGCAGTGCTCAAGATCAATTAATTTCAATAAATGTACACATTCCAAAAGAAGAAAGGGCCCATATCAAAGTATTAACCTATAACTTGAAAAAATAGAGAGCAGCAAAAGAAGCCCTTGGGCACCCGAAGAAAGTAAATAATAAACATTATAGTAGAATTAAATGAAATAGAGGAATAGAAAAATGAAAAAACAAGACTAAAATCTGGTTATGTGAGAAGATCAGCAAAATCATTAATCAATTGGCTAAACTGACTTAAGAAAATGGGACAGGAAGCAAATAACCCAAACAAGAAGTGAGAATCGCAACAGACTCACTAAAATTAAAAAAATCTCGTAACAGGATACTATGAAAAATTGTACTCTAACAAATTTGAAAACCTAAAGGAAATGGAAAAATTTCTAGAAACATACTACCCACCTAAACTAATATAATCAGGAGTAGAACAACTAAGTAAGCCTGTAACAACAAAAAAAAGAGATTAAAAAGGTAATTAAAAAACTTTGTTTTAAAAGCCCTTTCCCAGAAGCCTTCACTGGGAAATTCTATCAAACTTTCAGAGAAGCATTAATACCATCATTACTAAAGGGATTTCAGAACATAGAGAAGGACAAAATACTCCCAAACTCATTCTATGAAGCCAGCATAACCCTGATACCAAAACCAGGTAAAGACACTACAGGAAGGAAAATTACAGACCAATGTCCCTCATGTACTTAGACTCAAAAATCCGCCCCCCGAAAGTTTACTGTGACCAAGCGGGATTAACACCAGCTATACAGCAATGGTTCACCATTAGAAAAACAATCAATGTAATCAGTCACATAAATAAAACAAAAGACATGAACCACAAGATGTTATCAATAGATGAGGAATTTGCCAAAGTCCAACACCCGCTCATGTAACAAACTTAACAAACTAGGAAATTCCATAACATAATAAAAGGCATTTATACAAAGCCAACAGCCAACATCATCCTGAATGGTGAGACTCTGAAAGCATTCCCCTTGAGAATGGGTCCAGACGAAGATACTCTTTGTCATCAGTTTTATTCAATATTGTGTTAGAGGTTCTAGCCAGGAAACTTAGGCTACAAAAAGAAATAAAGGACATCCAAATTCGTGAGGAAGAAGTGAAAGTATCTCTATTTAAGGCTGATAAAATTTTATACATAGAAAATACTATAGAATATGCACACACACAAAAACTACTGGAACCAATAGAAAAGCTCAGAAAATTAGCAGAATACATGATAAACATAGAAAAGTCAGCTGGATTCCTCTATACCAAAAAAAGAGAACATCAAAGAGGAAATCACCAAATCGATATCATTTACAATAACCCCAAAAAGATACTTAGGAATAAATTAACCAGAGATGAAAAAGACCTATACAAACAAAAGTATAAGACAGTACTGCAGGAAACCAAAACCAAGCTGAGTAAGTGGAGAACACTGCCCTGCTCAGTGATAGGAAGCTTCAAAACTATGAAGGTATCTTCTCTACCCAAGGTGATCTACAGATACAATGCAATCCTGATCCAAATTCCAGTGGTGTTTTTTAATGAGACGGAGACACAAGTCTCTAACTTCATGCTTAAAAGGAAGAACCCTGGGTAAGTAAAGCATTATCAAGAAGAACAAAGTGGGAGACATCATGCTACTTGACTTTATGACTCATTGTACCTCCACAGTAGTCAAAATAGCCCAGTACTGGTACAACAATAGATTCATAGACCAAAGGAACTGAATTGAGAATCTAGACATAAAATCTTCCATTATGGGTAGCTAGTACTTGACAAAGTCCTGAAGCTGGGGAAAAGGCAATTTCTTTAACAAATCACATTGTTGTAACTGGATATTCATCTGCCAAAAAATGAAACAAGACTCATACCTCACACCATGCACAAAAACTTACTCAAAATGGATCAAACCCTAAGCATAAAATCCAAAACAATAGAGATCATAGAAGAAAAAATAGGGATAATTCTAGGAGCTCTAGTATATGGGACAAACAGAATATACAACATTACTAACAATACATAAACTCCGCAAACTCCAGAAATGGAAACAGATAACTCCAGAAGAGAAAAAAGATAAAATCCAACACTTATGTTCATCCAAAGACTTCATCAAAAGAATATAAAGATAACCTACAGACTAGGGGAAAAAAATTGGATATGACAAATATGATCACGTCATGATCTCTAAAATCTAGAAGATACTGCAAAACCTCAACTAGAAAAACACAAATAACCCAATTAAAAAATGGGTGTAGAATATAAACTGGCACTTCACTAAAGAAGACATTCAGGTAGCTAACAGATACATGAGGAAATGCTCTTGATCATTGGCCATTAGGGAAATGGATACCCAAACTAGAATGAGATATCTTCTCATCCCAACAAGGCTGGAATTAATCCAAAAAACACAAAATAATAAGTGTTGGAAAGACTGGAACATTTGTGCACTACTAGTGGACATACAAAATGACAAAACCACTTTGGAAATCAATTGAGTGTTTCCTTAAAAAACTAAAAATAGAAGTACCATATAACTCAGCAACCCCACACCTTGCAGTGTATCCTAGGGAAACAAGAGCTGTCAGACAAATAGATAACTGCACATCAGTGTTCACTGCAGCATTGTCCACAACAGCAAAAAGATGGACTCAACCTAGAAGTCCGTCAGAGAATGAGTGAAATACTGTGCAATGATAAAGAAGAAGAAGAAATTCACAAAACATAACACAGAGTGATTTAGAAGGTGTTACACTGAGTGAAATTAGTTATAAAAGAACAAATATTGTATGAGACCACTATTAGAAGAACTCAAGAAAAGTTTTAAATTTAGAAGAAAACATTTTTTGATGGTTATGAGGATGGGGACAAAGAAAGAGTCATATTCACTAACTAGATAGTGCCAGCCAGCCATTAGACAAGAATTATTTTAGGTGAAGGGAATGACAATCCACAATACAAGAGATGTCAGTACAATTGTGCTAAATCAGACTCTAGCGAGTTTCCTGAACACAACGAAGCACTTTGAGGGACAGAGCAGCAGAGTATGGGGTCTAAGGACCAATTGGCATAATAAAGTTTGGTAAGAAAATTTTCTGCATCCCTCATTGGTGACTGGTGTCTAGGCTCTTAAAAGCTAGCAAGTGGACATCTAAGAACTGTCAATTGGTCCCTTTCCTCCTGGAGCAAAGGTGAATGAAGAACACCAACACTATAAGGAAAACACAAGCCCAAGAGACAGAAAGGGCCACAAGAACCAAACCCACTGCTGTCGAGTTGATTCTGACTCATAGTAACCCTAAGAATAGGATAATTGCAGTGTCAGATGCCACATTAAGTAAAAGGGATCTGGGCAACCACAGGGTCACTAGTTTGAATCCACCAGATGCTCCTTGGAAACACTATGGGGCAATTGTTTTCTGTTCTATAGCGTTGCTATGAGTGGGAATTGACTCGACGAACATGTTTTTTTTTCTCTTACAACTCTTGGGGTGATGCAGCTGGTCTACAGAACCACTACCTTTAAGCAAACGAAATGAACAAATTTTCTCATTAAAAATAAATAAAAAACACATTTCAATTAAGACTGCTTGGGTAGAGGTTGAAAAAAATAGCAAGGTATACCATTTATATAATTATATATCATGTAATTTAAAGTATAATTACATAATAGATAATGTACAGTAATGATACATAATTTGGACATAATGTAAGATAATAAAAGTAAAGTCATATAATTTATTATTATACTACTAATAGCTAACAATTATAGAGTGTTTTCTATGTGCTGGAAACCCTGGGTGATGTAGTGGTTAACTGCTACAGCTGCTAACCAAAAGATTGGCAGTTTGAATTCACCAAGTGCTCCTTAGAAACTCTGTGGGACACTTCTACTCTGTCCTATTGGGTTGCTATGAGTTAGTAATGCTTGACAGCAACAGGTTTGGTTTAGTATTTTTTGTCTTCTATACACCAGGCTCTATTTTAAGGATTAACACTGGTGGATTCCTTATATTTACACAAGGAAAGTAAGGTGCAAAGAGGCTAACTTGTCCAAGGTCACACAGTTGGTAAAGGGAGTAGCTGGAGTTTTAGCCAAGATGATGGGACTCCAGAATCCACACTCTGAATTACCACATACATAAGGTTTGATGCTGAGTATCATGATACATACTAGAGATTAAGCTAAACCATCCTGAAGGATGCGGCTGTCTAGAGGGTGAGCACACATACAAACACAAAGGGCTCCAGTACCAGGCAGAAGAGATAGTGTGTCAAGCTGAAATTCTGATGGCAAGCTACAGAAACTGGTTTAAGCAGTAAACAAACCTGTTACAATGGTGTTGGGAAGCTCAAAGAATTACTGGAAAGATTCAATAACTAGTGTTAGAAAAAGGACAAAAGGAGGCTAGGCTGAAAGCAAGATGCTCATCACTCAGTAAATCTTTCTTTAACCAGATAATAACTATGTTTAATATTGAAAAAAGAAAGAAGCTAAAAATGTGAGGAAAGACTTTCTCAGTTTGTTAATCACGTAGTATCCAGTGTTAAGCTCACCTAATATGGTTTTAGTTTCTTAACTGTGTAATATGGTTGAGAATAAAAAGGAGTTGAAAGGGTTTGGTTGATTTTTACTAAAGGATGTTAAAAGGTCATATTTGGGAAATCTTAGTATTATTGTGGAACTGTCAGAGTGGTATGGATTAGCATAGTTAAAACAGATTGTCATAGTTGCTAAAAGAATTTAAATGCCTAATAAGTCTCCAGGGGACCTGTCAGCACAGTGGTTAAATGTCTGACTACTAACCAAAAGGCTGGCAGTTTGAATCCACCAGACACTCCTTGGAAACCCTATGGTGCAATTCTACTCTGTCTGATAAGAGTCACTGTAAGTACAGATCAACGACCACATGTTTATTGCTTTTGGTTTAATAAATCTCCCTAACTTTACTGAACACTTAACAAATGCCTCCCACTGATGATAATGATGTCATAAAACAAATCTGTGATCTTTTGGGAAAATGCATTTTTTTTTTGTAGAGATTATTTGGTACCAGGACTGATGCTTATAAAATTTTAGGTGATGACCACACAGAATGATCACACCAGGGAAACAATTCTTGACTTTGAGTCTTGCCCACCTTGGACATCATACACACTTTTTTTTTTAATGGGCAAATCAACAGCATCTTTCTCCTCTTTCAGAAAGTATAAATATTAAATTAGCTTCTCCTTTCTTGAGCACACATGGATGATCTATGTCCTCTGAGATTTTGATAGTGTTTCCAAGTTCCCTCTTGAAAGCTCTCAGAACCTATCTAAAATAATCACTAAAGCTGTAAATCCAGATTTTTCAGATCAGGAAATGTTTCCTGGTTTGTAAACAGTACACAGTGGTGTAACTGACAAAGCCCGTCACTCATCACAGGCTGTTCCTCTCTGCTCACTGCTTTCCCTTCTCCCTGCGCACGACTCAGAAACCCCATTTAAAGTGTGATTAGAATGACATCACCTCATTAACCTTGGCAGCTGGCACTAGTCTTAGGCCCCCGGATCAGCTAGTGAGCCCCAGTGCCTGACTGTATTGATTGATGAGATGGTCTCCTGAATGCCAAACCACAGCCTGAATTCCTTTTGGCGACTGTATTAGTTATCTGGTGCCGCTCTAACAGAAATACTGCAAAGTGGATGGCTTTAGTGAAGAAAAGTTTACTCTTACACAGTACAGTAGGTTATAAGTCTACATTCAGGGTGTCTGCTCCAGGGAAAGGGCTTTCCCTCTGTCAGTTTTGGAGCAAAGTCCTTGTGTTGCATCAGTCTTTGGTCAGGGAGCATCTCCGGGCAGGAACTTTGGGTCTAAAGGATGCGCTCTCCTCCTGGTGCTGCTTTATTGATGGTATGAGGTTCCCAATTTTCTGCTTGCATCCTTTTCCGTTTTCTCTTGTATGATAAAAGGATAGAAGCTGATGCAAGCCATACTCCAGGGAATCTCCTTTTACATTGGAGCAGGGAGGTGATCCTATGAAGGGATTTGCAGCCCCACCCTAATCCTTTAACGTGCAGTATAGGAAAATCACAAAATGGATGACAATCATAAAATATTGGGAATCACGGCCCAGCCAAATGGCCATACGCATCCTAGGGGACACACAGTTCAGTCCACGACAGTGGCATTTAATTCCAGGCAAACAGCTGGATTCACTCCACTGATTCAACCTGTGCAGACATTTGGCTGTCTTCTGAGACTTATTCTTCAGATGCTGGAAGGTATCAGGTTTCTCCAAACCCAATATGAAAAAATGAGACCTCATTTACGTGCTGCGCATTGGAAAATCCCGGCTACTTCTGATACCTGTGGACCTCTTAGCAGAGCAACTGGGGCCTTTCCTTTCGTTACTTAAATTTTTATTTTATGGTGGTGAAAATATGCACAACAAAACCTTCACCAATTCAGCAATTTCCATATGTGCAAATCTGGGACACTGATTCAGAATAATTGAGCTTTAATGGAGTTTCTTCCTTTCTTTTCTCATCTGCTTTACTTCAGATCATATGTCAAAGTTTCCTAGTCAACCACATAGAACAACTTCCTGATCCTCATAAGAAGGAAAAAAGAAGGGGGAGAAAATTGCTTTACTTCTCTGGTGATAATGGGAGGACATGAACACCCCAGAGACAGAAAATTTTCTGGCCACACATCCCTGGCCTGAGAAGGAACAGCAGAATGAGAATGCAGCTCTTCTGACTTTGAGTCCACCGTGTCTGCTGAAGATGCAAATGAAATGTCTGCAAATACTCAAGCAGTTAACATAAAAAAGTGAAGCAGGTCGTATTTGTCTTATAATGGCACCTAGGGCAGAGACAGTGCTCGTCAGATACCGCTCTGTGTCCCAGCCACTCTTACAGCTGGGTCAGAGTCATGTGACTAGCGCTGACAAACACTGTCCCGGAAACTACTTGCATCACTGCTAGGTCAAGGTTGGAGACAGCTGGTGTCTTTTCTGCCTCCTTCTTCCTTCACTGTGGTGACTTTGAAGGTCACATCTTCCATGTAAGGTGGAGAGGTGACCCATGACTTACCTCATACATGACAAGAGCTGGCCCACTGAGATTTTTGAGGTTTGTCTACAGCGACAGCTAATATTAATTAACAAATGCAGCATTTTAACTTGGATTTTTAAATACAGACACAGTTTAGTGTCAAGGGAACCCTGGTAACATAGTGCTAAGGCTGCTAACCAAAAGCTTGTCAGTTGAATCTATCAGGTGCTCCTTGGAAACTCTGTAGGCAGTTCTATTCTGTCTGTAGGGTTGCTATGAGTTGAGAAGAACTCAATGGCAAAGAGTGTTTTGGTTTTTAGCTATCATACCATGGACATGTTTTTCACTGTCTCAAGGAAATATGCTGTCTCCCATTTTTCTTAAAAAAAAAAAAGTTGCTGGCTAATGTTTGTATTATGATTACGACAGCCCTTTGTTACACCCAGTTTACAAATGCAGTGACTGCAGCTCAAAGAACCTAAGTACTTTACTCAAAGCCACACAGTTAGTAGAAGTAGGGTTTTCAGATCTAGCAAATAAAAACATGAGACACACTTATGTTAAAAAAGTATTGACTGCTTATCCAAAAATTCAAATTTAACTGAATTTCCTGTATTTTACCTGACAACCTGACGTAGGAGGAGCTACCAATACTTGAACCCACAGCCTGACTCCAGAATTCATGTACTTAATCTTTTCTAACAAGCTACTTGTCAGTCTAGTTTTAGTTTTGTTCTTTTATTAAAAATATAGATTAAAGAAGCATTTCATTTTTCTTTCAGCTCTGTTTTTGAAAACAGAAATGGAGCAATCGCAATGATAAATGGCTACTTCTTTGGAGCCACATTAGATATGCAAAAGGAAGTAGTGGAGACTACGGCAAATTTCACCGAAAGAGAATTGTTACTATGCTATTGTAGACTACTGCCATGTGAGAATTCAGCCTTCTTTTAAAAGAAGTCAGAAACCCCGATTTTACCAGACTTCAAGGTCTGACATCCTGGCAGGTCCCCTGAGGACATGGCCCCTAGACTCACTGCTAGAGCTGAAATCAGTACCACAGCCAACTCTCCAGCGACTGGGCTGGACTATAAGACATAGATGATGCTCGTGAAGTGTGTGCTTCTTGGCCTAAACACATACCTGAGGCTGTTGGAGTAGCTCCTGTCTAGAGGCAAAATGAGAGGGAGGAGAGAAGGCAACAGGAGTTGGTTGCATGGATAGGGGGAGTACAGGGGACAAATGAGAAGTGTGACATCCCAGGGTGGGGAGAACAGCCAAAACTGCATAGAGGTATGTGTGGGGAGTTTTATATGACAAACTGACTTGGACTGTAAACTTTCACTTAAAGCACAATAAAATATTAAAGACAAACAAGCAAAAGAAAAATAAAAACCCATTTTTTTTGTGTGTGAAATCTTCCAACTTAAGACGTTGGTAACTCCATTAGAAAAATTTTATTCCTGCGTGAGTCTCCATAATTCAAGCCAAAAAGAACAGATCTGTATGTAACTAGTGGGTTACCGGGTTGTGACATCTGCAGTCACAAGAGAAACTTTCCTAAGCCATTACTATATTTACTTTCAGTTTTCTGGGAGATTCTCTACTTTTACATAATCCTCTTCCTGTGATAGAGCCAGTCTCAAGACTACAATTTAAAACTTGATACTATTATTAAAAGGAGTCCCAGTTGTGCAGCGACTAAGCACTCAGCAGTTCAAATCCATTAGCCATTCCAAAGGGAAAAAAAAATCCAGTGATCTGCTCCTGTAAAGATTATAACCTGTGAAACAGTATGAGGCAGTTCTACTCTGTCGTGTAGGGTCACTATGAGTCAGAATCAACTTGACATGACCACACAACAACAGCAACAACAACATCATTAAGCATATATTCAGTTGAAGTCAACAGCTAGCTATTGAGCCTTTGTTAGGTCAAAGAGCATTGTGCTAAGCCCTGTAGGCCCGCACCCATGAACAAGTCACAGTGCCTACCTTCCTTCCTATCTAATAAGTAACAAAGAGAAAATAAGTAGATTACTAGGGCAAATCAGAGGTAAGTCATTAAGACAGGGAGAAACCTAGCATGAAGCATATTCAGACAAAAAAGTGGCATCTGACTAAATTCATTTGGAAAGGTTTCATCAACAAAAGGCCAAAGCCACTGCTGCATAGCAACCCTATAGGTCAGAGTAAAACTGGTTCACAGAGTTTTCAAGGAGTGCCTGGTGGATTTGAAGTGCTAACTTTTTGTTTAACAGCTGTAACAGTTAACCTCTATGCCACCAGGGTTTCCATTTGGAAAGATTTCATCAACAGGTGACTTAGAAAAACCATGGAGGGACAGGATTTCAATAAACTGAAAAAGGGAATTAAAGAAAAATGGAACTGCATAAGTGGGGGCACAGTCTTGGAGAAGATTTCAGATTGATTAGACCAGAAAATGCTTTCAAAAGGCGGGGCAAGATCAGTTGGAAAAGTTAAGTTGGGGATCTCAAATGGTAGGCAAAGGAAGATTAGAATCAAAATAACACACACTTAGATTGTACATTGACACATTTCTATCAGAAGAATATCTGACATATCTCAAAATCCTCTCAGATTTTTCAATTCACTCACATGAATAACAAAGTTATTACCATGTCTGGTTTACATCTGGGAACCAAGTAAGAGAGGATAACTAGTTTTTCCAAAATAATATGGGGAAAGGTATGATTAACCAATAAATAGTCTAAATTAGGAGTTGGCAAACTGTAAATGGTCAGATAGTAAATACTTTGGTTTTGAGTTTTACACAGTTTCTTGCAACTTTTCAACTTTGTTTTTGCAGTATAGAAGTACCCATAGATGACGTGTAGACAAATGAGTGAGGCTGTGGTCTAATACTTATTTACAAAAATTGGAAGTGGGCTGAATTTGGCCCAGGGGTGGTAATTTTCCGTCCTTGGTCTACAATTTTCCATAACATGGTGGTTTCATGGGTTCTTTAGGCATTTTTTTTTTTTTTGCCTCTTTGTTCACTGTCCTGTTCCCTGTGCCTAGAACATGCCCTGGAACACAATACAAGCTTAAAATACATTTTTGACTGAAAGAAATCACATTGCCTGCATAGTATATACATCAACAGCCCAACTTAATATATTTGACTTACAATCACGGAACATGGAAGTCATCCTTTCTGTCACCTTCCTTTCTGCCCATATCCAGTTGGACAAAGTCATGTTGGTATCACTATTAAAATATCTCTCTCCATACCCACTCCTACCACCATCATTCCTTGCCTGAACTATTTCAGCAGCTTCTCAATCTCTGCACATAACCACCGCTGTCACCGTGTAATCCATCCTCTACCAGGAAGACAAATCTGAACAGTAGCACTCATTGCTTTCAACTCCATGGTATCCCAGCTTATTTTGAATAAAGGTCAAACTCTGTTTGTCTTCACAGCCCACTCGTAACCTAGAAGGTCTCCAGTAAGTTCTCTAGCCTTATCTATCACATCTCCTGTACCTATTGTGAGGCCAGTCACTACGCTGTCTTGTCAGATGCCATGGTACTCTTTCCTGACATAGGACCTTTCTGCAGAAAGTTCCCTCCCCAATTCTATCTTTCTCCACTTCCCTCGTTAGCTCTCTTTCAGCCTTCAAGACTCAGTTCCCTGACTCCCAAAACTATGTTGGATATTATGTCTGCTCACACACAATAACTTCATATCCCTTATTGTATTTGTGACTGAGTATTGAATTACCTGAGATATTTTTGCTTGTTTTCTAGCAATATTTTAATGTTTTCAGTAAAGCTTTGCACAGCAAGTTAGGTTCCCACTTAACAATTTTTGCGCAATTTGTTTAGTGATATTGGTTACCATCTTAACAATGCAAGAATATGGTCATTATTTTTGCTTGGATTGCTCCATTTTTATTAAGTGACTTGTGGAACACATGGCACCCTACCCGCTTTTTATGTCCCTGGAGTTATTTGGGAGTACGCCTTTGCCACTGAAAGTATTTACTTCTCCCCAGTGGGGACTTGTGTAACAATGAAGAGTGAAAGAAATGTTTGTTGAAGCAAAACAGCTGGAGTATCAGGAAAAACCACAGGTGTCCCCTGTATCCAAATGGAAGACACTCCACAATAAAGCCTACTACCCAAGACCAGTGGGCTACACAGCCTCCCACAAATCATGTACTTTTAAATAATATTTCTCAAAATCTGTATTACCAAACGAACCAAACCCATTGCCATCAAGTCGACTCAGAGCAATTCTATAGGGCAGAGTGGAACTGCCCCACAGGGTTTCCAAGGAATGATGGGTGGCTTACAACTGTCAATCTTTTTGTTTGCTATTGAGGTCTTAACCACTGTACCATCCCAAACTCTGTATTACCAATCGAAGATTTAAATGCACTCATCGACTTAGTCTGCATCCTACTACTGAAAACATATGGTATTATTTTAATCAGCTAATGCTGCTCTAACAGAAATACTGAGAGTGGATGGCTTTAACAAAGGAAAGTTTATTCTTACACAGTCCGGTAGACTACAAGCCCAAATTCAGGATGTCCATTCCAGGGGAAGTCTTTGACCCTTGTTGGCTCTAGAGAAAAGTTTGGTATTACATCAGTCTTCATCCAGGGAGCGTCTTGGTGCAGGAACCTCAGGTCTGGAGGATGCACTGTTCTCCCAGTGCTGCTTGCTTGATGGTGTGAGGTTCCCAATTCTCTGCTTGTTTCCCTTTCCTTTTATCTTTTGCAGGATGAAAGGATTAAGGTTGATGCAAGCCATACCTCAGGAAAACTCCCTTTACAGTGGAGCAGGGAGGTGATCTTTTGAAGGGATTCACAGCCCCACCCTAATCTTTTAACATACAACACAGGAAAATCACAAAATAGAGGGCAATCACAAAATACTGGGAATCATGGCCCAGAGACATGGCTACACACAGTTTTGGAGGGACACAATTCAATCCATGACATTCCACCCTTTGGCAACCCAAATATCACATCTTTAAAATGTGTAACACATTCATCCCATCATAGCCAAATCATGTCCATCCCATGCGGTAAAACCAAAAGCAACCCCCCCGCCATCAAGCTGTGTCCAATTCATAGCTACCCTAGAGGTCAGAGTAAAACTGCACTGCAGAGTTTCCAAGGAGCACCTGGTGGATTTGAACTGCTGACCTTTTGGTTAGCAGTTGTAGCACTTACCCACTATACTACCAGGGTTTCCTCCCACATGGTAGAAGTCTTAAATCAGTTCTAAGTCTAAAATTCAAAAATTCCTTTACATCTATGAAACCTAGAATGCAAGCTCTCTGCTTCCAAAGGTACAATGGCAGAACAGGCACAAATTAGACATTCCATTACAAATGGGAGAAATTGCAGGGAAAGAAGGCATTAACAGGCAACAGGCAAGTCAGCAGAACTCATTACAGCAGGCCCTCAAAGCTTTGGAAACACTCTTACATTTTCTAAAACATTCTACACAATAGCCCTGCCCTCCAGGCTCTAGGTGTTGGCCACACTCTCTGGATTCTGAGTGGAGACCCCTGGCCTTGTGCTACAACTCTATCTTCAAGGCTCACTTGGACAGAAACTCTGCCCAGTCGGCAAGACAGAGTTGCAAAAGCTGGTGAACCCAGGATTGGCAGGTCAGGGAACAGGACTCTCAAGCACCAGCTATAGGGGTTAATGAATCCAACAGCTGCTAGTTCAGGTCCAGGAACCAGATGCCAGAAGACAGCAGAAGCTGCTAGCTACATGAGCAGACCGGGGATCTAGAACTCTGGCCTCTGACCTGATGACCTTGGGTTCACCAGCTCCCATGACCATGTGAGGCTTGTGCCAGGAGCTTGGTACATCCAGCTTCTGCAAATGTGTGACCTGTTTCCTTTATATATAAACCTTTGCTTGTACATATATGTGTTACTGGTTTTGCCTCCCTTGAAAACCCAGCCTAAAACAGGTATCAACAAAAAATTCAAGGTAGAAAATAATTGGGTCCTGACCCTTCATGTTCTCATTTTTTTTTTTGAATTTTATTTATTTTTGAGAATATAAGCAGCAAAACATGCAGCAATAAATACTTTCCACACATTCCATTTATTAACACTGATTACATTCTTGGAGTTGTACAGCCGTTCCCACCGTCCTTTCCTTCTGGGAGCCAGCCCCAGCAGGGTTCTGGGACTCCGAAGGGAGGGAACGGCATTGGCAAAAAAGGAAGAAAAGAGACTGAGACAACTAGAAGTCTGAAGAATGGCAGCCCGCTAAGGTCTGTCTGTCTTTATTTTTTATAATTGAGGTGACGTGATTTTCACCCTATTTTTTCATCACGTAAGCTATTGGCTAGTAAGAAACTGACCCCTCGTGGTTTCCTTTTTCTTGTTAATTGTCAAGGCTTTCTAGATAATGGTCCGAGGCAGGTGTGTTGTGGTGATAATTGACAGTAAAAACAAAGTTTAACAGTGAAAACAAAGTTATGCTTTGAGCTTAACGGTTCTATTCATGCCTTGAGGTCAAGGGCACAGAAAGAAGGGTAGACTCCTCAAAGCTTTATTTAGCTGTCTCTATTTGTTTCTTCTATGTTCTTATTTTATCTCTCTCTGTGAGGATAGTCAGTGCCCACCGTCCCCCAACCTTAAGCTGTTCTAAGAAGGAGATTTCTTTAGTGTTTATTCATTTGTCATACCAATTACAATTAACTTGGGAGCCTATCTATCTTCCTCCTGTAGGGAGTGAGATGTCTATTTCTAAAAGTTATGTGGAGTATTGTCCTTGGGAAGCTTCCCAGGGGCTTTCCTGTAATCTTATGCTAAGTACAGTTGGGGGAAGCCAACGGAATTGGGTCAGCCTCAGTATTCCTGGGCTGGGGATGCTGTATCAGAACTCATTAAACCGAGGGGGTTGTAAAACCCTTTTCAGAAAGCATCTTCTTTGGTCCTAGTGCCAGGAGATAACAGGGTATTTTTTTTTTTTATTTAACATAACTGAGTGAAAATGTACATTCACATGTAAATTTACATGCCCCCCTATATGCAGCTTCCACTGCTCTCCCTGTCTGGTGACTGCACACTATTCCTCTCTGCTCCATACATGTCTCATCCTCCCAACAGTCTCCTTTCCCCTCCTCTCCATCCACTCCCCTTCCTCCAGCCAGAGGTCAGCAAGATGATATCCTATAGATGTATGGAACCATAAAGTGCTTCCAATGTATGGTTACTCTGCATTGCCAAGTCCATTCCATTCCTGTCCAAAGAGTGGACCTTTGTTATAATTTATGGGAACGGGCAGCATCAGGGCCGGGGGCCATGCCCTCAGAGGAACCCCAAAACCGCTGGACCATCAATTGAGATCTTTTAGTGGAGATCTCATGATGCACCTCTTTTTATTCTTGTGTTGCCAGTGAGGCTCCTCTCTGTGAGCTCCGATAACAGGGTATTTTTGAGGAAGATTTATTTAGGGTGCAAAATATCATTAGGGAGAGCCGACCAAAAAAATATATCAAGGCTGAAACGTGTGTGCTCATCATCACATAGGCATATAGCTTTGCTCATAGAGGCCTTTGTGGGTAACAGGCCTCGGCACTATCCTGGCTTGTTCCTCCCTAATTAACAAAAACTTACTGTCCCATAAGGTTCCAATCTAATTTTTAGAGTTCCTGTTGTCTGTCTGATACCATAAACATAATTCTTAAAAGAGCATAATGCTGAAAATAAATAAATGAAATTCAACCCTTTTGCCATCAAGCTGATTTTCACTCATAGTGACCCTAAAGGGCAGTAGAACTGCCCTGTACAGTCTTCTAAGAGCAACTGATAGATCTGAATTGCCAACTTTTTGGTTAACAGCTGAGTTCTTAAACACTAAGCTACCAGGGTTCCACAATGCTCAATGCAGACAATTTCTTTTAACCAGTTAAGCTAAACTATTGTTCAGTTTTCAGAAGACTTCAAGGGGTATTTTAGATTTAAGGTTTAAAGATTATCTCCAGGCAACAGGTTCAGGGATTCATTCATACACACCACACACACACACACACACACACACACACACACACACACACACACACACACACACACACACACACACACACGCACACACACACACGCACACACACTCCCACAGCTCCGGAAAGTCTAGAGTCTATCAGAATTTGAAATTCTGTTCTAAATCTTCACCTTTTGATCAGGATTCCTGCTGCTTTTGCTTACTGATGTGTACCTTAGTGCCTAGCACCGTGCTCCCATGTAGTAGGTTCTCAGTAAACACTTGTTGAATGGTTTTTTAACATCGTAGAATCTTAGTGTTGGGAAGACCCTTTGAAGTTACCTACAAGGACTGCCAATTAAGTTCAGGAACACACCCTGGAAAAAGTACTACACACGTCATTGCTAAATACCACTTCGGTCACCTTCAAAGTACTCCTCTTGGGAAGCTGCGCAATGATTCCAGTGCCTGGTCCACCCTTCAAAGCCATTTTGGGACTCTTTTTGGAATGACCACCAGAGCTGTCCTCCTATTATTCTTAATGTCCCGAATGTCATCAAAATGTCTTCCTTTCAATAGTTCCTTTATCTTTGTAAAGAAAAAAGCCTTTGGAGGGCTAGATCGGGTGAGTAGGGAAGGTGTTCCAATACAGTTATTCATTTACTGGCTGAAAACTCCCTCACAGAAAACTACACAATTAAGTACGCGAAACTGCCACGGTGCCAGTGTACACAATAGCCATTCCAGAAAGAGTTCCAAAGTTGCTTTGAAGGGTAAACTAGGTGCTGGCGTAGCCACATTGTTTCCCAGGTGGAAGGCAACTGTGCTGATATTCAGCGATGAGGTATGTGACTCTTAGAACAATTATGCTCCTGGGCTTAATTTTCAGACCTTGAAGTTGAGTGCTGCTGAATGCAGCATTCTAAAGAAGCCTTGTTTGCTTGCTACACCTTAACAAGTAGCTTTGTTGAAAAATACTATTCCCAATCCTCAAAAGGCTAAAGTTTATGGGAACTGTATTTCTGGGTGGTCCTAAGGTACGTGATTCCCCCATTCTGCCACTACTTTTCATAATTTTCCGATAATTACCATATTTAACTTTTCCAACGAGTAAAAAAAAATGAAGTTATCTTGAATATATATTGCCTTTTCTTTGAAATGTAGTGATGCTTATTACAAAATTATTTAATATTTAACTATGACTTTTTTTAAATAGAATAGAAAATAGTGTTGTACTCATTTAACTCAAGCCTGGTGCCTTGAAAATAGCTAGCTTTTTGTTTCCTTTTAAATTCTTAAGGGGCAGAAATTATTATATTAAATTTTATTTTACAGATGGATAAATAACCAAAGTAAATATGAATGACTCTTTCATGGTGATATAGTAAGAAAAGGGTGGAAACTGGGATTATCTTCAACACAATTCAAGCACCCAAGGCTGTATCATTCTGCAGTCTCCCAGCCTCTGTGACGTATGAAGAGTAGTTCTAACTCCCTTTAAATTCTGCCAGAAGGTGGTGGAGATTAAAGCCTTCATGGTGGCGTAATACAAGTTGAGTTTGAGCGGACACCAAATTCTTTTGTCCTCATCAAACGGGAGAATTCTTTGTGGGGAATCACTATTACCTCTGTTTCATAAACAGAAAATCTGGAGCAGAAGCAAAGTGCATAATTTTTCTCTGGATGGTCACATCAAGGCTGGCATTTCGAATAGATGACTCGTGGGCCAATTTGAATTTGGTTGCTTCTATCTTCAGTTATACAGAGAGGAAATTTTACTCCTAGATTTTAAATCTCAGATGCTGTTTTTACTTTGAGAAAACTGAAAGGACTAAGGAATCACTCTGCATGGATGATCTGTTCTTTTTCTGCAGTCTTTATTTCCTTTTGGTTTATCATTTATCTGAAGGGCAAAAGCTGGCAACTTTTTTGAGGTGCTGAGAAGTTAAGACAACCTCTAAAAGCGCAATAGAAATTTGTTTTAAGTGTAGCTATTTTGAACTGTACAATTATCCCCTACTGGGACTATATCAGAGCCCTGGTGGTGCAGTGGTTAAGCGCTCAACTGCTAACCAAAACGTCAGCAGTTCAAATCCACAAACCACTACTTGGAAACCCTATGGGGCAGTTCTACTCCCTCCTCCAGGGGCACTATGAGTCAGAATAGACTCAACAGTAATGCATTTGGTTTCAGTTTGGGCTTGGGAATGTATTAGTTCTAGCTAATCACACTAGTGCCACCTATTGGAAAATAATTTATTTTAATAAAATGAAGTTGCAGACTGTAAGTCTGCAATGTTAGAACAAGCTTCTCTAGATGGCAATTTCCCATTCCAAAGAAAAATAAATCTTAGCCAACTCACTGAAGAAAACTTAGGTGATCACAAGGTATTTTGTTTTCAGTGGGGGCAGGCTTTCAATTTTCAACTTGATAGGATAGCCAAGCCAAGCCAAGCCAAGCCAAGTGCCGTGGAGTCGGATCCCACTCATGGCGACCCTAGGGTCCAGGGTGGAACTGAAAATACTAAATAATAATAAGATTCTGTATCAGTAAATACCATAGTTCAAGAATAGGTTTTTTTGTGAATTACCACATGGCCACCACCAATGATGACGTACTCCGTCGGAGTGTCCACATACGGGGCTTTTCTCATGGGAGTGAGTAGCATTCCTCGAAATCTGTTAAAGAACAATCCAGAAATCCAGAAATCTGGAGAAGAGGCAGGAATTATCACAGGAGACTTAATCTACCTTTTATAGAAAGGGAAAACTTTTCTCTTTCCTTCTTTCCTCCTCCTAATCAGGAGCGCATGTGGTTATAAAAAGTCTTCCCTCTTGCCCTCTTCACTTTTCCCTCCCCAACAAAGCGCTTTTGACAGAATAAGTGGTATGAAATCCACAGGAACATTCTTCAAAGTGAGAAAATGGTACAAACAAGATAAGCAATTGATAAGATAATGATATGCATGTAAATGTATATGATCTGCTGTAATTTAAAAAATAAAACAAACAAGAACATATGCTGGCAAATGCTATTAATATTTTCTGAAAGAAACAAAAACCAAGAATTATTAATGGAATTTACATTTAGGGAAACTGGACAGGGAGGGTTTTTCTTTCCAGCTTGTTTCTACACTTTTAAAATATTACGGTTATATGCCTATATTATATATGTATATGTGTGTGTATGTATATACTATATATATACATTTTAATTAAAAAATGCCAAGAAAAACTAATATATACTATGAGAAGTCCAGATCAAGATTTGTCTTGGAGGTGGAAGTTCCAGGATATTTCTGTTGGGTGATGATATTTTTTCTTGATCTGGGAACTGGTTACAGAAACACAGAAATGTTCGGTTTGTGAAAGTCTGTGAAGCTGTACATTTAAGGCTTGTACACTGTCCTAAACATGTGTTAAGCTTTAATAAAAGTTCTAGAAAATATGACTGGAGGAATTTTGGGGCAGTAAAATTAGAGACTGGTTTCTTTCTATTTCCCTGAGTCAAAACAAACTAATAAATGTTATAAAGGTAGATGAAAATAAAATGACACTACATTTATTTTTTTCCAAACATATGGGTCCAATACATCTATTTTTACATGTTGCAGTCGATGAAATTAGAAAAACTAAGTAACATCTGTGCCCAAAGTTTTCTCGGCAAGGTCAGAAGTAGCTCTTCTCCGGGAAAGTCTCAGACAAAGCTTGCTGGTTCAGTCCAGCCTCAGATGTCCCAAATGGAGCCCTCTGTCCCAGAAGAGCCCAGCGTTCTCATGTCTAAGCCTTCAGGAACTGAGGGAAAAGCTGTGTGATGAACAGTTCAGCTGGTAGCGGGGCAGCCAAACGCACTCTGAATTGGGCAAACTCTTCTCTGCCTCCCGGGGATGGAATCTCAGTCACTCCCTGTCTCTGGGACTCCACAGTTCAAATTACTTGTTTACCAGTGAACACCTGATGGGCTGGCAGATACCCTGGCAGATAAGTTTTCAAATAACTCTGCCTGCCACGTCCTTTACTGGGGAGAGCCGTGGTATATAGTCCTGCAGCCGGTAAGCCAGCAGTACACTGTATTTCCTGTCAGCTCCTGATAAGGTTTGGAGAAACTGAAGACCCAGCTAGGATTACAGGCAACCGAGTGCTTGACAAGCACTGCCCTCCCACCAGTGTGTTTGTTTGTTTGTTTTGCAATCATGAGATTATCAAGTGTGTGACACGGACAGGTCAGCACTTTAATCTTGTTCCAGTCAGACAGCAGATAAGGTTTGTGCAGAATCAGTTAGGGCTTTTTCTATCATCGTCAAAAAAAGGAGTATGGGGGTTAAATGCCTTTATTTTCTAATTTATCATTCTTTTAGCCTTTTCTCTTAAAAACCAGCTGATTCAATTCTCACATCTGTCTTCTTATTGATGGCAATGGCTATTCTATAGTGAATTTATAAATTTAAGTATCTTAAAACCTGGGTCAGTAAAAGGAAAAAAAAGGAGAAAAACTTATAATTTAAAAAGAATAAACAATGATCTATTTCCTAATTTTTATTTGAGATTATGTGGAAAATGGACTTTATTTCAATAATGGAAAAGCAGAAATAACAATGACTATGGCAATAGATTGAAAAAAAAAAACCACTGCTGTTGAGTTGGTTGCAAGTCATAGCAACTCTTTAGGTCAGAGTAGAACTGCCCAATGGGGTTTCCAAGGAGTGCCTGGCAGTTTGAACTGTCAACCTTTTGGTTAGCAGCTGTAGCACTTAACCACTAGGCCACCAGGGTTTCCCCGTGGTCAGATGGCAACTCTCATTTTTTGAACGTAGACCATGTGCCCTGTACTGTACTTTTGTGTTGGTATGCAGCAGTGCTTTTCATTTCCACCCCATGTCCCTCTTATTTTACAATACATGAAATAAGTTCTGAGACATCTCATAACTGGCCCAAATTCACACAGGTGATACAGAAGTTGCAGAGATGGGATTTGACCTCAGATCTTCTTGACTCTGATGCCTGCTCTGTTATGCTGAGGTACTGTCGTTGCCCTTTTCACTCTTGGAGGACCTGCCGCAAAGCAATTTGGAGCTAACAAATGGTCTAGTAGTTACACACTTGTAGGAAGCATGGGAATTGACCACTTCACAACAAATTCTAGATGGTTAACAGCTCAGGAATCAAAATATTTTAACTTTCTTTCAGGGAGTCTTTGTGGATCTTTGTTGGATTTCCTAAAAGGAAAATCTGGTGACATAGTAGTTAAATGCTAGAACTGCTAACTATAAAAGATTGGCAGTTGGAATCTGCCAGGTGCTCCTTGGAATCTCTATAGAGCCATTTTGCTCTGTCTTGTAGGGTTGCTATGAGTTGGAATCTAGATTCTTAAAGGCAGAAAGAGACTAAAGAATAAGCTCTAATAAAATTGAGTCTTGTGGCAGTCTGTGTAGTGGTGATAACACGGTTTTATAGAATATAAATCTACTGGGTCAGCTTAGAAGAGCAGGCTTAAGCCATGTCAGAGATGCTCTGGAAACCACCTGGGGAAGGAATTCCTTTCTGGGGAGGGTTGAGGAGGTGGCAGCAGTAGCCTACCTTATTTGCTTTTTTCAATATCCGATCCAGAAACCTACAGTTCCAGGTCAAACAATCCATCATCTCCAATGAACTAAACTGATACATACACAAGAACTGGATATCTGAAATGAACAGAAGTCTTTTATTAATCTAGAGATAGTGTATTTTTTAGGATTGTGGTCATTGATAGAGGTTGACTATCTAAGTTGCCAGCAAATAAAAAAAAAAAAGAAAAAGAAATGGGAAAATAAATAGTCCAGTTAATCAAATCACGGGGAATGGACTTGTGTGTGTGTACATACTTAACAGTATTTTAGTCTTTGCTTGGCTTGGCATCCAACCCAGCGGCAGTATGAACTTTAAGGTCAAATGGTAATTTGGTCCCAGAAGTTGCCATAGGAATACTGCTGCCCACAGAAAGATGACAGTTTTCAACAGTGGATTCCTCAGTGTAAGAGGTCGTATGAGGCAGACTTTACAAAGTTTACATAACAAAGACCAATTCTGTTAACAAAAATGATTAATTCCCGTCAGTACACATCAAACAGAACTGTTACAAAACTTTTTTGTCCGGGTTCACTTTGCATAGTAAAGATTTTTCACAAGTTCCATTTCCAATAGCTCTTTGGACAAAGCGCAGGCCTTTTTTTTCTTTTCTGAGGGGGTGGTGGTGAGCAGCCATTAATTTCCAGAGGAATCTGTGAATGGGAACTGAGTAGGCTGCTGTCTAAGTGTGAGATATGCCGCAGTGACGTTGTGGCAGGAAGAAGACAACAGCGCTTCTGAGGAACTGGGGCCTTCCAGGGATCCAGGCTGATGAAAAAATGTCCAGGCCGTACAAAGGCGGGATTGTCCTTCTCCTCAGTGACAATGGAGTATCTCAAAGGCTCCCAGCATCAAAATTCTAACTTATGCCTCTAAGATGTTTTCAAGTTTTACGTCTCACTGCAGACAGTAAAAGTGAGTAAGAAAAGCCTGTTTTATGAATTCTCTTGCAAATGAGGTAGCCAGCCTTATTCTTGCTATCTGCCTGCAAGTGCAGTTGTTCTTGGAAGGCCTAACAATTTCATGAGCCCATTTTCTGCTTCCTATAAAGCAGTAACAGGATATGGAAAAAGTACTGATCTTTTCAATTAAACAGTCTAAATGTGATAGCTGATCCTGACAGTTAGCTGGCCAAGCTTTAGGCTTTCACTATCCCACTTTCCTTGTTTGTAAAGTATAACAATCATCCCCTCACCTATTTCTCAGAATTGATGCAAAAATCGACAACAATAAAATATGCAAAAATCTTTAATTATGAAGCCCCTCAGAAATATAAATTAACACTATTCTTCCTACATGGACAATCCTTTTCATTTAGAAGAAAAGGAGATTTTATAGGGGAAGGTTTCAACAGGTAAGTTTGAGCTTTTTTCCTTTGATTAACCCTCTTAGTCTCTTGAATGTTTTCACTTTCTGGTTGTTTAGTTAAATCTGATCCAAAGTTACTGTAATAATGTATGAATAGTAAATCTTAGGATGGGGGCACCTGTGATTTCTAACAAACTCTTTAAATTTACCCTCATTTTCCAAAGTTCTGGTATCTTGTCTTTTTCCTTCTTCTCTAGCAATTCAGTAAAAATGGATTATCAAAATCAGTTTAACTTTTACTCAGAAATGACCTCCAGTGGCCTTAGCATCAAGGTACTCCAATTACAAAACTAAAAGTCTAAAAGTGGGAGGAAAATTCCATGTTAACATTTAAAAGCTACACAGTGATTTTTCTTTCCTTTTTGAATCCAGAACATGTATGACCAGTTAAATGGTAATCAAAACAAATATTCCAAGTGTTATGCTCATCTCTGGAGCTTCATGAGGGGAAGGGAAACCTTGGCGGTGTAGCGGTTAAAGTGCTATGGCTAACAGCCAAATGGTTCGTGGTTCAAATCTAGCAGGCACTCTTGGAAACTCTGTGGGGTCAGTTCAACCCTGTCCTGTAGGGTCACTGTGAGTTAGAATCGACTCAGAGATAATAGCTTTGATGTTTTCTTTTTTTTTGGATGAGAGAAGAGGAGCAGAGGAATTAACAGTTAATTATTCACGAGTTCTTCATGAATTGTTTTTTCTTTCCATGATCAAACACCTTCAGCAGGTTAGTGGACACATAACAGACAATAGTTGAGAGTATTTTGTGAAGTCTAAACTTATTTTACAAACCCTACTAATCAAAAGGTTGGCAGTTCAAATCTGCCAGGTGCTGCTTCAAACTCTATGAGGGCAGTTCTACTCTGGCCTCTACAGTCGCTATGATTCGGACCCGACTCAATGGCAATGGGTTTTAGGTAAACTTATTTGGGGCAGAAATATTCCATCCTCACGCAGGAAATAAATGGAAAATGGGGTTTTCTATCTAGAACTTCTAGAGTGAATTACATCAGGGAAAGACTAAAAAAATTGTTTAAAGTCATTTCTCTACAGAAATGACTTTGGAAAGCCATGTTGGTCAGCTTTAAACTGTTGTCGTTGAGTTGATTCTGACTCATATTGCTCCTATACGACCAAGTAGAAGATAGAATTGCCCCATATGGCTTGTAAGAAGAGGCTGATGAATTCCAACTACTGACTTACTTGTTAGCTGCTGGGCTCTTAACTACCACAGCACCAGGACTCCTGGTCACCATTAAAGGGAAATCACCTTTAAGGTCCTGAAGGCAGGTCCTCCCCTTTCTAAGAAGCTTTGCAGGCACTTAAGATGGCCCCTCTTAGGAGGTGAAGTACCATACTTTAATGTTCAGGAGAGGTGGTATAAGAAAACACATTGTTTGAGAAGTTTCCAGACGCTGATGAATGATGTGCAGGATGAGAGGTTGGCTGGGATTCTCAAAGGTGACACATGTTTGTACCCAACCTGACCTAGTATTTTAGTTAGCTTCCAACCTGGGTGACTGTGGAGTATATAAATGGTAGAAGTTTTGCTGTACATGGTCAGCGTTTATGACAAGCCTGTGTAACAAACACCTAGACAGGAGCATTCAACTGATACTGCCTACTGGGGCTTGTCTCACAGAGACAATGCTCCCCTTCTGGTGACTTCTGGATCTGCTGCCAGAAGTGGGGTCTGGAGGGATGGGGAGGTAGAGGGTGGGGGTTGAGAACACTTGACCAAGGATGCACATTGGTGCCTCCCAGATGGAGAAAGGGGTAGTAACATTTTAGTATTCCAGTTGTATGTCTGCCCCAAACAGTGCATATATTTCCTGGCCTTCTCTGTTGTTAGCTGCTGTCTCTGCAATTCCAACTCATAGTGACCTTATGTATAAAATAGCACAAAACATTGGCAGGTCCCGTGCCATGATCAATGTTGCTTTTATGCTTGAGCTCATTGTTGCAGCCACTGTGTCAATCTGTCTTTGTGAGGATCTTCCTCTTTTTCACTGACCCTCTTCTTTATCAAGCATGACGTCTTTCTCCAGGGACTGATCCCTCTTGGCAACATATCCAAAGTATGTCAGACACAGTCTCACCATCGTTGTTTCCAACGAGCACTCTCGCTATACTTCCAAGATGGATCTGTTTGTTCTTTTGGCAGTTCAGGCTATATTCTTCTCCAACACCACAATTCAAAGACATCAATTATTCTCTACTTTTTAGATATTTGAGACTGCCTCTTACATTGGCTGCTTTTAAACTGTCTTCCCTTAGAAAGACTCCTTTGAATATCTGTCACTGTCACTGGTTTGGTCTGAGTGGAGATCACATGATGCTTGTAATGTGGTGGGTACTAGGTGTCATGGTAATTAAACAGCTTGACGTGTGTTTTCATAACACAAAACTATAGCCTTCCCAAACTTAAATTTATTTCTTGTAATGCTGTCTACCAATGTTTTTTTAACTAGTTCTTGTATATAGTTCAAAAGACTGTAGGTTATAGCTATGTAAAGGTGATCTATCCCATGTTTATTTAGTGAAAGAAGCCACATTCTTTAAAAATAAAATCAGTTGTTAAGCATATCATTTATGGACCAATTCTGGCAAGGACACATTCTGCTCGACCTAGAGCTATGGCTGTCAGTATTCATAATGCCAAGCCAGCCAGGTGCCGTCAAGTCAGATAAACAGTTGTCCTGAACAGCGACAATACTTAGTAGATGAAAGTTAAAGCATGACTTTGGTTTATGATCTTGAGTACAACATGTATTGATATGATGCTCTGGATTTACCTGGACTGACATTGGTTTGACCACTGCCACAGACGCTGTTTCAAGTCAGAAGAAAATTATTTACATGGGACAAAAACACCTTGTGAGTTTATCAATGCACTGGGAACCCAGCCTAAATCAAATCTCGAGTCCCATATAACTATATATACTATACATTCACTTGAATCAAGACAAAATCATTACTAAGCAACTACAGTATGCCGGACAAGTCCACAAGCCTCAGCAAACATTGTTTTTTATTCTACACACGACAATTTTAACAAGCTCCAATCAATATTTGTTTTCCATTCATTAAACATTGCAAGTTCTTTCAACCCGCCTTGTGATCACACCTGAATATTTGTCCTTTTCCAGGCTTAACAGAACATTTCAGACACAGACTATCAAAGAATTAGGACTATACAAATGTCTCCCTCTGATAAGAGGACTCAATGGCAACTTGAGTAGCTGAGTTCTGGGAAAGTTTCCACTACCTCCCT
Organism: Heterohyrax brucei; assembly: GCA_028571685.1. NCBI lineage: Eukaryota > Metazoa > Chordata > Mammalia > Hyracoidea > Procaviidae > Heterohyrax > Heterohyrax brucei. Next base: position 58,032,503 of record CM053158.1, on the reverse strand, counting down.
GGTACCCTTCTCCCCACATGACTGCAGGAACATGGAGTAGTTCCAAAGACTGAGCCCAAGGTGACCATCCTTGCCCTTCCCAACACGAGTAGACTAGTAGACCACAGGAGGACTGTGTGCCAAGTATATAGGGATGTGGGCTTACCATCCATCTACTTAACATTGTCCTACAGACTCATTCCTTTTTGTTACAGATAAGGAAACTGAAGCCCCAGGAGAAGTGACTTGTATAAGGTCACATTGTTGTGTTACCGCACTAGCACTCAGGCCCTGGTCCTGGGACTCCCAGCTCCATACTCTTGTCTTCCCATTAACCTAAATCATCTTAACTGCTTAGATTTCTGAACAAACAATGTCTACCTTTGAGCTTTTCTCTACAGACTATCCCCTTTTTGTCAAATTTCACCATCTCCCTACACCACCCTTGGCCTTCACTTGATTTATTCTTAAGATCTGAAACTCTGCTTCTTCTAGGATATCCTTCCTGACCTTTTAAGACCAAGTTAGGTGGCTGTCTTGTGTGATCTTATCTCAGTCTGTGTGGATGCCAATTCCAGCACGTTTTGTTCCCTAGCACAGTCATTAATCTCAATAGCACACTGCAGAGTCAGTGAAGCCAGGCCTCCAGGTCAGGGCCATGGTTTCATCCCTGATAATCAGCACGGTGCCTGGGACTTACTGACTGTATCTGGAATGAACATCTGAATGAACAAACGAGCATTCTCTCAGCGAAGTGAGGACTGAAGGAAGAATGCTGGTGATGGGTGAGGTTCCATCTGGTGGAGAATGGGTAGAAAAAAGGATGAGTTTGGAAGTCTAGACCACAACCAATTTTTTCTCTGTAGTTCTTCCTCTTTTGAACCTTAGGACTTCGACTATTCCAATCCTAACAGTACTGAATTTCTAGAGAGGACTGCAATGAAGCCATAAGGAATGTAGTCAGACAATGCTCAAGGGTGTCACCCCACACCGTATCTGTCTGGGTCTGGTGGCTAAACTGTTCTCAAAATAGGTGATTAAAGGCCTTCTCACAAACTGCCCTGGGGTCAACAGGGAGTCAGGCCTTTTAGCTGCAGGTGTGTCCTGTTAAGGCCATTTTGATCTCTGGAGCGTGCTGCCATGGGTGGCTTCTTGTTCCACCTCGTTGACATCGTGCAGCTCACATGGTAAGGAAAGAGAAGTCCGTTGTTGTGGCAACGCAAGCCGGGTATCCGTGAGTATCCAAGGATAGGCAGCTGACAATCTTAGAAGGACACAGATTTTCTAGGATGCCTTCTGGGTGCTGTATGGGGACTAGCATCAGAATCCCAAGCAAGTTTATGGCAGGCTACTGGCCTTGGAGTTAGACAGCGAGGGTTTCCTCCTGTACCTAGAGCAGATGCCTTGTTCTAGACAGAAACTCTTCTGGGCTTTGGTGTTTCCAGAGCAGTGAATCTCTTACTCGAGTGATCAACTTCTTAGCACTGGCCATTCTTTACTCCTGGATGGTCCACTTCAAAGCTCTGAGCTCAGCTTGTCATTCCAGGACTGTGGCAGGATTTGCTAAAATAGGACTGTTATTTAGCATTATTGTTTGGGAAAGAAGCAAATAATCATGTTTTCCTCAGCTAAGTGATCTTTCATGCTTCACTTCTAGCATCAGTTTCCTCATCTTTAAAATGACACTTCGGAATAAAATTGCGTTCCAAGTCCTTATTTCTAAAATTCTTATCAACACCCTAGATCCTCTCTCAGAACATTTTCTCTAAAATACTGTATTTTCCAGTCCATGTGGCTATGCCCAAGATGCCCCTTAGAAGTAGGTCTTAAAAGCCTAAACTTACTGGCTAGAAAGCTTTACCCCCATATAGTCAACTACTTGATATGTAACACACACAACTCAACCTCTGGCTCTTAGCTGTGCACATACAGACACAGGACTTCAACCTTCCTGCAAAGCACTCCCCACAAGTATTTGGGGAGCAATTTTACCCACACAGTAGCTGAGTAGCTTCAAGCACTAGTCTTTGCTCCCTTGAACAGGGAGCTGTATCAGGTGGTACTTGCCCTGGTTCCAGATTCTGTAACGATTACAGCTGCTTCTCTGGCAGCCAAGCTCTCAGCCTGCTCTGTCCCAAACAGCTGTTCCCTGAGGGATGCCACACAGAGACCTCCAGGCAAGAACGCTGTGCAAAAGTCTGAAGTAAGGAGAGAAAAATGACTGTTTCCTTTGTGATGAACTCTTAAAGAGGACTCAAGCAAGGGTTTTCAATTACATTGAGCCAAAAGTATAAGCAAATAGAACTTTTAGTAGTTACCTGCAGCCCCTTTCTAGAATCTGGATATATTCTAAGAGGGCTCCAGAGGAAGAAATCTCCACCTCTGATGACTGGTTTTTTAATTCAGTTTGTTGTGCTACTTTTCCTTTGAGGCAATTAGTTTTTAAAAAATATTTTCTTGTAGCTTTAAGTGAAAGTTTATAGTCTAAGTCATGCAAAAGCTTGCACACACACTGCTATATAACTCTAGCTGCTTTCCTCGCTCTGCGACAGCACATTCCTCCTTTCCACCTGGTATTTTCCATGTCCATTCAATGAGCTCCTGTCTCCCTCTGCCCTCTCACCTCATCTCTGGATAGGATCTGTCCAGTTAGCCTCATGTACATACTTAAGCCAAGAAACACACTCTTCGCCAGTATCATTTTATATCTCATACTTTAAGTCTAGTCATTGTCTGAAAAGTTGGCTTCAGGACTGGTTTCAGTTCTCGACTAGCAGAGAATTTAGGGGTCATGTCTTCTGAGGACCCTCTAGTCTGTCGAGCCATCAAGTCTGGTTTTTTAATACAGTTCTAATTCTAGCTCCATTTTTCTCCCACTATGTCAGGAACTCTGTGTTGTATTCCCTGTCAAGGCAGTCATTGGTGGTGGCCAGGCACCATCTAGTTCTTCTGGTCTCATGCTGACATAATCTCTGGATTACATGGCCCTTTCTTGAGACAATTACTCTTAAAGGAAGCTAAAAAGCCAGATTCAAATAAACATGGGAGTTGCTCTTGAGTTTTCTGCTGGCGACCTGTGTTTAAAAGATGGCTGAGGACAAAGGGTGAAGTCTATGCCTATATAACAGGACTGACTAACTGACAGAGACAGAAGTCAAGTTTAATCCAGAGCCCTGACTCAGTAGGTGCAATCGGGATGGTCTGCTGCAGACTCAAAGTGTGCTTGCTCTGAGAAACTACTTAAGAAGTGACAACTGATTTTAAAAAGGAGGGCAGGTCTCTGGGGACAAATGAACTTGGGAAATGCCTCTTACTGATCAACATGAAACAAGTTTCTTTACTGCAGGGGTCCCAAGAGCCTGTAATGTGAACATACACTTTCTGAAACAGTATGTATGGAGAGCGGGGAGGGCATGTAGAGTGGGAGAAAAAGAATATGAAGCATTTTGCAAACATTTTGAGAACACAGAACTCTTTCCTAGGGGTGTATCTATTCCAGTGTTTTTGAAAAACGTTGTGATAGAACTATTTTAAGGACTGTGTTGTCACCAGACTTGAGCTGTCATACAGAGCAAAATTAAGAGTGACTTTTGGAAGCAAGGAAGAATGAAGAAAACTCAAGTAACAAGGGAAAGATTAGGCTAAAGTGCTAGTGGACCACAACCTCATGAGACTGAATCCAGTGCAACTAGATGGTGGCTGATTTACCACCCCTGAGTGCTCTGACAGGGATCACGACAGAGTCCCAGACAGAGCTGGAGAAAAATGTAGAATAAAATTCTAACTCAAAAAGAAAGACCAGACTTGCTGGCCCCAGAGAGACTGAGAAAACTCTGGGAGTATGGCTAGTGGACACCCTTTCAGCTCAGTTATAAAATCACTCCTGAGGTTTACCCTTCAGTCAAAGCTTAGACAGACCCAGAAAACAAGACGGAAGGGGCACACCAGCCCAGCGGCCAGGGTCAGAAGGCCGGAGGGAACCGGAAAGCTGGTAACAGGGAACCGAAGGTTGAGATCAGCCAATGTCATAAAACAATGTATACGAACTGTTTAATGAGAAACTAGTTTGTTCTGTAAGTCTTCATCTAAAGTACAATAAAAAATGAAAACAAACAAACCTCACAAAATTATGGATAATGTTTGTCCGTCTATTTTTAGAATTTACATTTTATTTTTGAGGAAAATTCTTTTCCAATTTAGTATTTTTGAAATTGCCATGTTACCTAATAGAGAAAATACTTTAAGACAGAACAGAAATAAAAAATGAATACATAAACAGTAACAGCAACAAAACCCTCTGTCCCTTGTATTTCAGAAACACATGTTCTTATTAGGCTTAACAAAAAATATCAAAACCAAATCTACTGTTGCGAGTCCATTCAGACTCATAGTGACCCCACAGGACAGGGCAGAACTGACCCATAGAGTTTCCAAGGAGCATCTAGTGGATTTGAACTGCCTACCTTTAGGTTAGTAGTATTAAACACTTCACAACCAAGGTTTCCACTAGGCTTGACAGGGGTCTCCAAAAACCTTAATTCTGGATAATGTAGTTCTTATTTTTTTTTTGAAAAAAAGCTTACTGTATCATGTGTGTTCTTTATGGTTCTATGTATCCATAGGATGCCATCCTACTGGTCTCTTACTAGAGGGAAGTGGAGAGGGTAAGAAGAGGGGACAGGAGACTGTTAGGAGAATATGACTTGTATAAAACAGAAAGGAGAAGTGTGCTGTCATGAGGCAAGGAGAGCAGTAGGAGCTGCTCATAGACGGGCATTCGAATTGAAACCGGGTTATACACTTTCACTCGATCACAATAAATAAAGACAAAGAAAAAAAAGAAAGAAAGAATGAAAAAAGAAAGCTTACCATTTACATTATGGAGAATTTTTTAAAGTTAGGTAGATATTCTGACTCATAGCGACCCTGTAGGACAGAATAGTACTACCCCATAGGATTTCCAGTGAAAGGCTTGTGGAGCTGAGCCACCAGTCTTTAGGTTAGCACCTGAGCTCCTCACCGCTGTACCACCAGGGCTCCTAGCTAGATATGCCCAACCCAGTGCCATCGATACACACCTGTGTTTGTGTGTGTGCGCGCTTATACACAAGAGGATATTCAATCCAAATCTCTATCCATTTATAACTATGTATTGGCCTATCTATCATACTTACACAGCTCATGAAGGAAAGTATGTAACCCTAAGAAAACCTGATGTGTTGCCAGAGGGTCGATTTTGACTCATAGCAAGATACAGAACTGCTCTGCAGAGTTTCCAAGGAGCAGCTGGTAGATTTGAACTGCCGACCTCTTGGTTAGCAGTGGTATCTCTTAAATGTTGTGCCATCTCTAAGAAAGGATTAATTAAAAAAACATAGTCTGTGAAGACAGGTAGAGATTTGAAATAGCAAAGCAATGAAAGAAAGAAAAAGTAATAACAAAGGAGGAAATATACAGTACTAATTGATCTACTTAAAACAAAAAATAACTAAGTACAGAATTAATAGTACATTTTTAAAGATTTAGTAGGACCGCAGCAATTTGTACCTAATTTGGAGAGCTGATTAAAAATGTCACTTCCTTTCCCCAAGCCTAGAGATTCCGATGCAGGGGTTCTGGAGTAGGGCCTGGGAATATGCATCTTTAACGAGCTCCATTGGTGATTCAGATGCATTGAGAGACACTGGTGAGAGGCTAAAAACAATACCGGGTTATGAGGAGCATTTGAGCAAGACTTGAAATACGATGCACTTGACAAGCAAATTTAAAATAGTCAATATGTTTTACTGTAAGATGTTTCTATCAATTCTGGGGTTTGTGTTAGGTGTTACAGAATAAGGAGATAAAGTTGATGATACAATCTGACAGTGTCTTTCTCTATTATTCTAGTTTGATGACAGATGATGTGTTTTTCATGTGTTTTTCATGTCCCAAGTTCATTTGCTTTATGTGTTGACTTTTATGATATATAATGTTACAAAGCCTTTTCCTTCATAAACACAGTTAATAGTAGCAGATTAGATTGGCCCTTCTGACAGATTAGATAGGCTTTGCCTTGGCCTCTGATGAAACATAGCACAAGCACAAGGGCACAGTTTTAAAAATGTCATCCCAATGAAAAGTCCTGGGCCTAACCCCTGACTCTACCAACAGCCACGAGGAAAGTTAACGAGCTGCAAGGATTACCCGTTATCAGTAGCAGTTACTCTTCTGCATGACGGCAAAGGAAAGTGCAGTCCTTTTTTGCACAGAATAAGGACAGTCACTGCTGGCTTATACAAAGATACTACGCCACTGAAAAAAGGAACTCAAAGTTATTAACCACCCAAAGTTAAGTCCTAGGCTTCATTAATTAAAAAAGAAAAACATCCTAAAAACAGCCTCTTTATACCCAATTACACACCTCTGTTTTTCTCTCTGCATCAACTGGGGTTTCACATTTTGGGGTAAGCCAGGACTACTTTGGAAGTCTGGTGAAACCTATGAACCTTTCCTCAGAGTATGTTGTATGCATAAAAGACATAAGATTATAAAAGAAATATTATATTGAAATAGTTATTAAAGTAATTAAAAAAACCTATAAGCTTATGATACATTAATACATATATTTCTTCATTAACACATCAAATAACAAGGTCTAGCAGCAAGTATACTAAACAACAGTTTTCAAGTAGTGATGAATTTAAATGATAGTTCGAGATATCTGTAAGAGCTGTATATGATACAAAATATGTTTCGTTTCTCTTAGTGATGAAGGCAGCCTGGTTGATTCTGACTCATAGTGACCCTATAGGACAGAGTAGAACTGCCCCATAGAGTTTCTAAGGAGCACCTGGCAGATTTGCACTGCTGACTTTTTGGTTAGCAGACATAGCAGTTAACTCACTATGCCCCTATGGTTTCCAGAGAAGGCACAGTAACTGCAAACTGTTCTGTGGTTTATTGCCTGCCTTCACACTAGATGGAAATGGCATATTTTAGTTACAAGTTGGTGAAGGTAAACATGTAATGTTTTCCATCCAAATTTAGGGCTACCCTCCTCAATTCTAACTATTTCTTGAAGTCTGTGAGCCCCAGGCTTAGATCCCCTCACTAAAGACAAAAAATATCACTACCTTTATAGTAGAGACAGGTCTTAAAGATGATCTTAGTCAGACTCTACGTGAAAGACAAGGGAATAGAAGCTCAGGAATAAATTAAATGACTTGTCCAACACCATTACACGGTTTACCAGGAAAAGCAAGAGAGGAATCCAGAGATGTTTAATTGTAAGATGTAGTAGTTTGGGGAGACTGAGTTAGGCAGAACAGTGTGTGGGGAGATGTACAATGGAAACTGTATGGCAAATGCAGTACCTCTTTTGAATCAATAGTTGGGAGTAAGACAGGGAGCCTGAGGGCCTCTGTAAATAAGGTGGTGACCCAAACTATCAACAAGCAATAGGCATAAAAAGATTCAAAGATTAATTACATCCTGGGACACTGAGGTAAGTCTGCAAACCATTGTGCAAGTTTCCTCAAAGCTGCTTTTCAGATAGAACCAACTCCAAGGGCATGTTCAGAAAGTCCCACTTTTACCACTATATGTCATCAAAGAGATACCAGAGAGCTACAATCAGGACTGAGGAATCGAACCAAGAAGCAAGAAACTGCACATGCACAATACCCCATAATAAGTCCTGCTACCAGTCCTAGAAGCCCCCATGGCTGGAACAATTCTGAAGTCTGCATGCAGGCACAGTCAAGGGACAAGCAACTGCCTGCCAGAAAAGGAAACACTTGGGATCCTTGGGGCTGATCTTTTGTCCTTAGCTGTGCCCTGGGCGTAGATGGGCTATAAAAACCCAACTCTAAATTGGCTCAGCCTTCAGAAGTGCTGTACACTCTCTGCTGCCCCACTTTGAAGTGTCTGTGTTTTCCAGTAAAGATTTCTCTCGTGGGCCAGACAAGTCTCCCTGAATAATGCTTTCTTGTGGTTCTGACAAGGACCCTTGAGAGCTTTGGGGGACCCCCCCATAACAAGAAGGATGGGTAGATAGATAAATATGTAATAAAAACAAGTACACAGGTGCTAATCATAAAGCATATGCAGTGGAGTGCATAAATTTTCACTGTACAGTTATTTAAATTGTTCTGCCTATTTAAATTTTTCATAACAAAATATTGGGGGAAAGATTCTGATCTTGGGGTAAAGAAAAAGATTAGGTGACTCATCAAAAATGAAATCCAACCAATTTTCAATTCAGATCAATAGGTAAGAATTAGTATTTGGTTTATCTTGTCTATAAGGGTTTATGCTATTTCTTAGATGTAAACAGAATTTCCATCAACAGTTGCATTATTACTCTGTATTTTCCACTTAAAATATGAAGGCTCGTATCATTGGAAACCATGATATAAATGAAGAACATAACATGCAAAGTGATTTATAAGCAACAATTCTGTAACAGTTTCTGAGCGGAGGTTTGGGGTGTTGTAAGGGACAGCGACAGCTCTGTGGGGGTGCTTTCAGGATCAGCAGTGCCGTCTTCCTAGTGTTTACTCTCACCAAATACATCATTCAATTAAAAATACATATAAAGTATTAAATGCTTATAAAAGAAAAATAAACCACAATCAAATGTTAAGTGCTCAATTATAAACCACTGGAGAGTCTCAGTACTGTAATTACCTCCTAGGTAAACTCATTTTTATGTAAATCATGAAATTAAACTCTTTTCCAATCCTTGTTGAGGACTGTCAACTTATTCCCACTGTTCGTGACTCTTCATTTGGCTGTATGAAGTATTTTGGATTATAGTAAAGCGAAATAAAAGCACTCTTTAAAACGTGATACATTCATTACACACACACACACACACACACACACACACACACACACACACACACACACACACCAAAAGTCTCACTGTACTCACTGAATAAATAAGTAAACACTATAAATTTGCTGTTAAAATAGAAACCAAACCAAATGCATTGCCTTCGAGTTGATTCCAACTTATAGCAACCCTAGAGGTCAAAGTAGAACTACCCTACAGAGTTTCCGAAGAGGCGTGGTGGATTCAAACGGCCAAACTTTTGGTTAGCAGACACAGCACTTAACCACTATACCACCAGGGTTTCCAGTTAAATAATAAATAAATTTACACTAATTAAATGCTACTTTACATATTAAGGAAACACTGGTAGGGTAGTGGGTTAAAGTCAGCAAAAGGTCAGCAGTTCAAATCCGCCAGGCACTCCAAGGAAACTCCATGGGGCAGTTCTACTACGACCTCTAGGATTGCTGAGTTGGACTGGCTTGATTACAGTGGGTTTTTTACATATTAAGTTTCCTTATAAAACACTAATTTAAAAAATCCCTGTTTTAGGTGAAAGTTTATGGAACAAATTAGTTTCTCATTCAAAGATTCATATAGAAATTGTTTTGTGATACAGGCTATAATCCCCACAATGTGTCAGTACGCTCCCACTTTCATTTTCTTCATATCTATTTATCGAGTTTTCCTGTGCCTTCCCACCTTCTAGTCTTTGCTTTTGGGAATGTGTTGCCCGTTTGGTCTTGTGTACTTGACCGAGCTGAGTAGTTGAGTAGTATTCCTCATGTGTTTCTGTTTGTCTACTCATTGGCTGAAAAGCGGCTTCAGCTCTGAGTTAGCAGAGTGTCTGAGACCCACAGTCTCGGAAGATCCTCCAGTTTCCGTCAGACCAGTAAGTCTGGTCTTCTGTTGTGAATTCAAATTTTATTCTACATTTTTCTGCCAGCTTGCCCAGGACACTCTATTGTGGTCCCTGTCAGAGTGGCTGATGGCAGTAGCTGGGCAACATACTATTTTTCTGGGCTCAGGATAGTGGAGGCTGTGGTTCATGTGGTCCATAAATTCTTGGGACTAAAATTGTCTTTCAGTCTACAGTTTTTTTCATTTGCTCTGCCTGCTCCAGAAGTGATGGGACCAATACATGTATCTTAAATGACTTCTTCTCTTTGTTGTTTCTTAAGCATACCAGGCCATGAGACTGTGTTTTAGCTGTTGCATCAGCTGATTATGTGATTCTTTTATTTTGTTGTATTTATGTGGTGGATTATGTTAATTGATTTTCTTATGTTGAACCATCCTTGCATACCTGGTATAAATCCCACTTTGTTGTATCACATTATTTTTTATATGATGCTAAATTCTATTGGCTAGAATTTTGTTTAGAATTTTTGTGACACTCTTCATGAGAGATATTGATCTGTAATTTTTGTGTGTTTGTGTCTTTGCCTGGGTTTCATATTAGGCATATGTTGGTTTCCCAAAATGAATTCAGGAGTATTCCTTCATTTTCCATGCTCTGAAATAATTTGAGCATTGGTGGTGTGAACTTGTCTCTGAATGCTGGTAGAATTCTCCATTGACATCATTTGGGCCAGAGCTTTTCGTCATTGTTGTTGGGAGTTGTTTTATTACTTCTTCAATCTCTTTTCTTATTACAGGACTGTTGAGATTTTCTATTATAGTTTGTGATAGTTTAAGTAGATAGGTTCTCGAGTTTGTTGGAGCAAAATTTTTTGTGATATTCCATGATGATTCTTTTTATTTCAGCAGTGCCTGTTTTAACATCCTCCCTCTTATTGTTATTTGGGTTATTTGCTTCCTCTTCTATTTTTCTTCTGTCAGTTTGTTTATCAATTTGTTTTTAAATCAGTTTCAATTTTGTTGATTCCTTCTGTTGTTTTCTGTTCTGTTTCCTTTCTTCTGGTAGATGTGGGCTTCTTCTGTCCTTTTTCTGCTCATTCAAGTTGTAAGGCTAACGTTTTGACTTTGCTGGTTCTTCTTCTTTTCCCCACAGTTATGGGGTTTATTAGGGAAGCGACAGGTTACAGTTCAATTGTTACAAGGCAGTTTCAGTTCTGCCAGTAAGTACCCTAAGGCATGGTACCCCTCCAGCAAACCTGCTGCTTTAAGCTCCACTCTCTCGCTCCATGGGCTAGGAAGCTCACCGCACTGTCTCCTGCTGGTCTCTCCACCTGCTATTTCTCTGCCACCACTTTTTCAGTGTTATAGCTCTCTTTCTCAGTCTCTTGGCTCTAGGAGCTTCTCAGGGCAGAGATCCCCTGGTCCTCAGGATGTGCTCCACTTCCGGTTCTTCTTCTTTGAGAGTAGTGAGATCCTTCCTACCTCTGGGATAGCTCATTTTAAGCCTACCAGAATGACAAAACTGACCACCCTTTGTTAGGTCATAGACCTTATTTACATGGTTCCACTCAGTCACTTGGGCGGGGATCACAAGACCATGGTTAGAAATCTATACGAAAGTAATCCACTGCATGGCAGGCTACCCCCTAGCTTTTTTAGCCCTGGTTCCTTTATAAATTTGCTAGGCGATAACTTCCCTTTCCCAATCATTTTACCAGTCAGAAGCAGTCATTAACAATTAGTTGTTTAGTGAAACAAAAGAGTACCAAAGTGAAGGTACTCAGGTACCAGCCATTCAGTTCCACTATAGGTATCCATTTGATCTGGTCGGATTTTCCAGTAGTTTGTCTAGTGCTTACCCTTTCTAGTCTCTGGTAAAATTTAGCTGAGAGATTATTCCCTTGATCTGAGTGTCTCCCAAGGTGTCAACACAGTGTTAGATTTCCCTTGCTGCAGAACCCTTCTATTCACTGATGTACCTTCAGCTATTATTATTTCTCCTTTCTTCTGTTTGCTATGTGTTTCTACCCAAACTTTTCCACCTTGGGAAGGGACATCGGGTGCAGCTGGTGTGTTGGTCTACATTGTTGGTAGCAAGCCCAGTGCAGCAAATGCTTCGCCTCCACCCACTCCCATCCATTTGCATAGCATTACAGAGGTACTAACAGTAGTGGGCTATCTCTCCCACTAGGCAATGCAGCAGTATTCACTGTCAACCTCAAATCTGCCAGATATAGGAAAGGCACAGCCCATTCCATCAAGCCCTTGGGAATTCTGGTATACACGATCAGGGGTGTAGCTATAGCCTCTTGCTGGGAATCAGCCCTGTTTTCTGCACCCACATCTGTATCTCTGCTCCTGCAGCTGTAGCAACTTGCAGGTTAAAAGCAATTTTAGGTGATGTAGGGAAGAACCATACAGTGGCATCAACATCTGCCTCAACTCTGCTTCCCCAAGTCCCCCAGCAAAGTGTAGGAAGATGTCCAGTGGTGATCTTGCCTTTGTCCCCCTACGTCATGAGTATACACTCCTAAAGACCTGTGAATCAGCCTTTCATGCTTTATCTCCTCCTGTTTTACGTAACTAGCACTTCGATTGCCCCTTCCTATCAAACTAGTACTTTTGTTGGCAGAATAGTCAAGTAGCACTAGTAACTAACATGTATTGTGTTTTCACTATTTGAGAGCATTCTCCTAGATTCTACACACAATATTTTGCATACATTATCTCTTATAATCTTTACCACAAACTAATTTTGCAGATGAAGAAATCAGGGCTTGAGACTGATTCCTTCTGGTTCAAGCCTCTGCTGAGAATTCGCATTTCTACCCCCAGAAATAGGGAATCAGGAATCAGGACTGACATTTTAACAAGATCTGCCTAGGTGATTCTTATGGAAATCTTGTTAAAATGTAGATTCTGATTCAGTATACCTGGGATGGAAATGCAAATCCTTAGCAGGCATTCCAACCAGAATGAACCAGTTAGGAGCCCTGGAAGAAATGAGAGCTTAGAGAGAGGTGGTATAATATGCTCAAAGTAACGTAAGTGTTCCAATTCACTTAGGGAGAAAGTGTTTATTTTCCAATAAGAGTAGGTCCTTTCTAAACCCCTTGCTTAGAGGTTCATGGTTTGTATCGAGAACACTGTAGAAGGCTTGTTATATAGCTTGTCACCAACTTTTGGTGGTAATCGCGTGTGCTATTGGCCGAATATTTCCAGTTTTCCATTCTCTGGGTACAGAGTAAGACTGCCCTTAATAGCACCCTCATTACTACTAAACAGTTGCCATGGAGTCAGTTCTGACTCACGGCAATCACTGGTATGTCTGAGTAGAACTGTGTTTTCCATGGTTGATTTTTTGGAAGTGGATTGTCAGGTGTTTTTTCTGAGATGCCTCTGGGTAGACTCAAATCTTCAACCTTTTGGTTAGCAGCTGAGTGCATTAATCATCCACACCACCAGTGACTGTGAAGACTACTATTGCTATTACCAAAAAAAATTTCAATACATAGGGATCCCATATGATGGAGTAGAACTGCCCTATAGGATTTTCTGTGTGTAATTTTGATCGTAGATGTGTTGGTAGCACAGTGATTAAGTGCTTGACTGCTAACCAAAAGGTCATTGGTTCAAACACACCAGCAGTTTTAGGAGAAAAGAGTCAATCTACTGCTGTAAAGATTTCAGCCTAAAGCTTCCTATGGGGCAGCTCTACTTTGCCATGTAGCATCTCTGTAAGTCAGAACCAACTTGACAGCACACAACAAAAGTCTCTACAGAAGCAAACTGCCAAGTCTTTTTTTCTTTTTTCTTTTTTTATTTAACATGACTGAGTGAAAATGTACATTCCTGTATAAATTTACATGCCCCCCTATATGCAGCTTCCACTGCTCTCCCTGTCCGGTGACAGCACACTATTCCTCTCTGCTCCATACATGTCTCATCCTCCCAGCAGCCTCCTTTCCCCTCCTGTCCATCCACTCCCCTTCCTCCAGCCAGAGGTCAGCAGGATGATATCCTATAGATGTATAGAACCATAAAGTGCTTCCAATATATGGTTACTCTGCATTGCCAAGTCCAATCCATTCCTGTCCAAAGAGTGGACCTTCATTATGATTTATGGTCAAGGGCAGCATCAGGGCCAGCGGCCATGCTCTCAGGGGAACCCTGAAACTGCTGGACCATCAGTTGAGGTTTTTTAGTGGAGATCTCATGATGCACCCCTTTTTATTCTTGTGTTGCCAGTGAGACTCCTCTCTGTGAGCTCCATCGTGGCTATTACTGGTGGTGGCCGGGCACCATCCAGTTCTTCCGGTCCCAAGTTGATGAAGGCACCTACTCTTGTGGGTCTCTCTGTCTTCTAGGTTGTCTTTACCACATGTCATTTTGGTCCTCGGTGAGCATCCGTTCCTGCTGAGTTGGGACCGTTTGCTGTGTCCTCGGATGGCAGCTTGGCAGCTTTTAAGACCCCAGACGCCACTCACCAATGCAGAGAGCTCTCTTAGCAAAACGCTAGTTGTGCCAATTGGCCTCGAGTTCGCCTAAGAGCATGGTCCCCTGCCCCCCGCCCCAGGTACTCTATCCTTGCAATATTGGGTTAAGATGGAAGGAGTACTCAAGTTATGCTGAAGTCCACTTAATGTTGTTCTTGTTTCTAATGTGTGCTATCACCGTTTTCTCCCAACCAGATTTCTAGCAACTATCTAAACTAAGCCCTCCCCCTCTCAGCCTCCCTCCCTCCCCTCCCTTGCAGCTGTGAAAGAGTCTTTTCTTCTATACACAAGTCTGTTTTTGAGATCTTATCGTAGAGGTCTCATACAGTATTTGTCCCTTTGTCGCTGACTACTTTCACTCAACATAATGTCTTCTAATTGAAACCAGGTTAGGAGATGTTTCCTGGAATCATCGTTATTCTTTATCATTGCATAGTGCTCCATTGAGTATATGTACCATAGTTTACCTATCCATTCTTCTGTTGTTGGGCATCTGGGTTGATTTCATCTTTTTGCTATCGTGGACTGTGCCCAAGTCTTTTTCTTATAGAAATGTTGGGTGAATTCGAACTGCCAGCCTTTTGGTTGGTAGCTGTAGCACTTAACCACTAGGCAACCAGAGCTTCCTACATAGCTGAGGTACAATATAAAATCAGGAAACTAGAATATAGACTTTATTCAGTTTTCGCCAGATTTTATAAGCACTCATTCACGTGTGTGTATGACGTTTTTTATAATTTGATCTCATGTATCACCTAACGTTGCCGTTTTGAGACGTGGCTGTTGTTACCAGAGCAGACCTTAGCTGGGGACCCTGGCTGATCCATGCTGCCCCTTCACACATAGGTGTAAGCTGAAGTCCATTTCATTTCTGGAAAATAATCCCTCTTCTAGACCCATCCACAAAAGAGTTTCCTCTGGCCACATGGAGAACAAGGGTGATCCTGGGCTGGTGGTGGTAAGGACACATCGATACTCTTTTCTTGGCTCTCGGGTCCTTAGAAAATAGTTTATGTCACTTTAAATAGGTAGGCAAAGTCAGGCTTCACGACAAGTGAATGCCCAGGAAGGCTGACAGTTGTAGCAAATATGACAATAATGTGAGAAGAAAGGTGGTAGCAGTTCAGAGAGGAGCTTTATTACATAGCAGATGGAAAACAGAAAAAAAAAATTTAATGCCAAATGCTCTCCACATGAAAAGAATTAACATGCCGATTAGGGACCCCATTTCATGTCCTCATCCACCAGCCTGTCAAAATATTTTGAAAGCATGAGAAGTGAGGAAGGTTTGTGCTTCCCCAGCATGATCATTTTCCATTTCCAATCCTGTAATTTTTGTGGCAATTGTTCAAATAACCAATTTACTTTGGAATTTTTTTCTTTTTCTCTTTTGCCTTGGAGAATTGTTATCTTGAGTAATTTTGATCATCTATTCAGCAATAATCTCAGGACATGGAAACAACTACTTTTCAGATGTTATACAAAATTTTAGTCTGAATAAACAGCAAAAAAATAATTAAGAGTTTGAAGAAACATTCAAATTTCCACAGACTGAGTAGCTATATTGTTTGGATTCTTAAATCACCACTTTGTATATTCCTTTAATAAAAAATTTATTGAGATAGTTGTCGAGTTGCGTTTAGTTGTATAAGAAACAATACAGAGAGATTCTATGTGCCCTTTATTCAATGTCTCCCAATGTTAATATTTTGCAAAATTATTTAAAAAAAAAGTCATCAAGTTGATTCTGAGTCATGGTGATCACTTGTGTATCAGAGTAAAATTATGCTCCTTAGAGTGTTCAGTGGCTGATTTCTTGAAAGTAAATTGCCAGGCCTTTCTTCTGAGATGCCTCTGGGTAGAATGAACTTTCAACCTTTCGGTTACCAGTAGAGTATGTGTCTTAGGCTGGGTTCTCTAGGGAAGCAAAACCAGTAACATGTATAACATGTATAGAGAAAGATTTATGTAAAGGAAACAGCTTACCTAGTTGTAGAAGCTGAGCTATTCCAAGTCCTGGATCAGAGGACAAGCCTCACGCAGTCACAGGAGCTGGTGAATCCAAGGTTGACAGGTCAGAGATTAGAGTTCCAGATCACAGACTGTGTAAGTCAGTAGATCCCGAGGTGGCAGGCGAGAGCGAGATGTCTGCTGATTCACGGAGCTGCAGGGGCTTGTAAACCCACGATCAGCAGTTCAGGCTTTTTACTTGCAGGACTGGGAGCTTCTGATGCACAAGGACCCTGAGTCGTTTCCAAAGGATGTGCTCTGCTCTGGGCATGGCTTCTTGGTAGTATGAGGTCCCCAATTCTCTATGCTGGCTTCTTTCTTTTATATCTCAAGAGACTGACTCAAAGTACAACAAAATCTTACATGTTGAGTCCTGCCCCACGAACACAATCACCGTTCATCCCTTGTTAACATCATGACTCACAACATACAGGAACATCATGTCATATCAGGAATTATGGCCTAGCTGAATGGCTACAGACATTTTTGTGGGGACACAATTCAATCCATGACAGAAGTTATTGCAGAAATGATTTTTAAAACAAGAAATGACTTTAGCTGAGTTTAACATGCAGTCTCAGTTTCAGCAGAGCTAATAGTGCAGGTTCTTCTAGAACAACAACAACAAAAAAAAGAGAGCATAATTTTAGTTGTGAAAATATGCTGAGTCTTAGACTTTGCAATGCTGATATATGTAATCCTTGTGAGGAGAAAAAATGTATCATAGGAATGATACAAGTTCAAATGGAGAGTCTGTGGATAGAGAGAAGTCTGGCAGCCTCGAACAACTGGTAGGGAAAAGGCTGGTTATCTGGGAGCTGATGCACCCAGCACCTCAGCCATCACAGCTGTTCCTTGGGAAGGAAAATTGACTTAATTGAATCAGTGACAGTTTCTCCTCAAGTATTTAAACTACTCTGTAATTTGAAGTGCACGCTTCAATACTGCTATCAAGATTAACAAGGAGTGCCTGTGTGCTGAAAAAAAGGTGGGTAGTTCGAACCCACCCAGAGGCACCTCCAAAGAAAGCCCTGGTGACCTAGTTCCAAAAGGTTGCAGCCTTGAAAATGCTATGGAGCAGTTCTACTCTGCACACAGAGCATCACCACGGGTCAGAACTGACTCCCTGGCAACTGTTTCAGTCAACCAGTGCTGCTGCAACAGAAATATCATAAGTGGATGGCTTTAACAAAGAAACTTTATTTCTTCACGGAAAAGTAGGCTGAAGTCCAAATTCAGCTCCAGGGCTGGTCTTTCTTTGCTGACCTTCTGCGGACTAGGAGCGTCACCACTCAGAGACCCCCTTCCCCCCACACCCCAGCCCAAAGGAGGCGTTCTCTTCTGCGACTTCTTTCATATTGCTATGAAGTCCCCAACTCTGTTTGCTTCTCTTTCATCTATCAAAAGATTGCCTCAAGACACAATACAAACTTGGGGACTGAGCCCTGCCTCACTAAAATAACTGCCACTCATTCTCCCTCGTTAACATCACAGAGGGAGCATTCGCAACATAAGGGAGAAATCACAGGGAATCACGACCCAGCCAAATTGATACACATTTTTTGGGACACACAATTCAGTCCATGACAGCAACTAATAGCATCAAAATAATGATGATCCCAAAGAAAATTCCCCCAAATTTCATCACCCAATCCACATTTTCGTTTGTACCGAGAATCTTCCAGTTTCGTGTGTTTACAATTTGAATAAAACTATAATAAAGTAGAATTTGATAGTCTGCCTCTTGAACTATTATGCCTTTAACATACTTCCAGTTTGCTGTCTTTGTATTTCTTAGCTCATGCTCACTCCACCAAAAAGAGCATATTTGCTAATGACTTTGCATCCTTCCTCATTTTTTTCCAGGCTAACAGAAGTCATACACACAAATTCACAGGTAGAGGGAGTTTGTGATCACGACTTCTTTTTATATAAATGTGAACATTGTATAGACATTTGTCTGCAACCAGCTTTTCTCATGAAAGTTGAATTAAAATACATGAACTTTATTCTAGTGAACTTTTCTCACTGTTTAAAAGGCTATTTAGAAGAGGCCACCTGTCCTGGAAAATAACCCCTTTGCCAGAGCCATTGATAAAAGTGTTTTTGCGGGTAATCTGGAGATCAGGTGGACTCTGGGGTGCTGGTGATGAGGACATATCTGTACACTTTTTATTGTTTGGGGGTATTTATTTAGAAAACAGTTTATGCTGCTTGATTCAGGTTGAGAAAGTCAAGACTTCACAACAAGTGAATGCCCATTGTCTTCTGATTGTTAACATTTTTCCCTTCTTTCTTAATGTGAGAACACTGCCCTCTAGTGTTCATTTTTAAAGCATTGCTGGACTAAAACTGGTTTTGAGGCGATATTGGATATAAACTGCTTCTGGGTTCTGCTCCACAGGTATACATTACACATCTACCACCTGCTGATCGGTGGTGATTAAAATTTGCTTTATCCTGATACCGCTTCAAACAGTGCCAATTATTTTGAATGTCCTCTGTTAGATATGCATTATGAGACTAAAAGGTAATTTATGAAACTAAGGAGTATAAGAGTTGAGATAATAGTACGTCAAATCAAGATGCAGAGAAAGAGCTGCCCTATTTTGTTCACTTATTTATTTGAAACAAGAAATTTTACATATAAACATTTAAGTATAAACAGTCCCAAAATGTTTATTCCTACAAATTGTTCTACCCCACCCCAACCCCATTGCTGTGAAGTTGTCTCAGACTCACGGCAACCCTAGAGATCAGAGTAGAACTGCCCCCTAGAGTTTCCAAGGAGTGCCTGGCAGATTTGAACTGCCAACCTTTTGGTTAGCACTCAACCCACTACACCACCAGGGTTTCCAGAAATCATTCTAGGCAGAGGTGTTTCCAACCAAAAGAGTTTCCAAGATAAAATTTCTAAAAGATACCAGACACCTGGTGCTGTGGATAACAGTTTCTCGTGATAGTGACCTGGTGATCTTTCAAAATTTTTATTAGGAAAAATTCAAAGATTAGCAAAAGTAGAAAGAATGGCATATTAAGTTTTCAGGAGTTCATCACCCAGCTTCAACCTTAATCAACATACTGCCAATGTATTTTCATCTATACTTTTCTACTCCAAACCTCCTTATTCAAAATGATATTTAATCAGTTTAATTAACTGTTATATTTTGAACACCAGAGGCCAAAATTTCAATGCTCTAAACCTGCTTTAAAGCAGTGTGCAATGTGCTGAACCCTATTTGCAACTAGGATGAAAATGAGATGATAACAGATTTGACTGAAATAAAAGTAAGATGCTGTAAAAATGATATAAAAGTTAGACTTGAGGTGGCTATAGGCTATTACTAAGGGGAAAAAATGTCATGGAAAGAAAGAAGGGGAGAAGGAAAGTAATCTGGAGAGATGGAGAGAAAGAGAGAGAAAAGAAACCTAGAGGAAGGGAGAGGAGAGAGGAGGAAAGATGGGAAAAGGAACGGAGGCCTTAAAGAAAGAAAAGTCTTTCTTACAGCCACCAGCTCTAAGCACCTTTCCTTAATGGTTGGAATTAATCTGTCTTTCCTCGGGTTGGAAACCCTGGTGGTATAGTGGGTAAGTGCTATGGCTGCTAACCAGAAGACAGGCAGTTCAAATCCGTGAGGCACTCCTTGGAAACTCTATGAGGAAATTCTGCTCTGTCTATAGGGTCACTATGAGTCAGAATCAACTCAACAACAGTGGGTTTGGTTTTGGTTTTTCTCAGATCACTTTTCATTATTAACTTCATTCTGCCACATATTAATTAAATTAAATAAATACTGCAAATAATTTCTCCAGTAGTTACATATTCATTGAAGGCTAGAACTATGCCTTCCTCTTTCCTCTCAAGGTGTTGCCATCTCTTCTCTGGATAATTCTAACAGCTTTCTAAGAAGCCTCTTGCCTTTGTTCATGATCCTCACATCTTCTCACACTGCAGACAGGGTGCTCCTGTTAAGACTTGACATGGATGAGATCACTCCTTTATGCAAAACCCTATAAAAGATTCTAATTTCACTCAGAGTAAAGTTGGAATCCTCAGACTAGCCTGAAACATACCAGGTACCTTCTGCCTCAAGGCCTTAGCACAGGCTGCTTCTTTTGCCAGGAACACTCCAAATATCCATTTGGCTAATTCCCTCATCTTGGTCAAGTTTTTGCTCTACGTCACCTTTCACACCCCTGCTTCAGCACTTTCTATCCCATTTACTCTATTTTGGAAACACTTGTGTGTGGTAGTTAAGTGCTATGGCTACTAAACCAGAAGGTTGGCAGTTCAAATCCACTAAGCACTCGCGGGAAACTCTGTGGGGAAGTTCTACTCTTTCCTGTAGGGTTGCTATGAGTTGAAATCAGCTCAGTGGCAGTGAGTTTGGTTTTAACCTGCTTTATTTTTCTCCAAGGCAAGTAAAATCTGCCACTGGAATACAAACTCCATGTACAGAACATGTCTTCAGGGCCTAATTTAGTGCTTGGACATATAGACACTCCAGAAGTATCTGTGGGATGAATATTAAACAAATTGTGTCTCATATAATGTGTTGAATACAGTAGGTCACAGTTAATAAATGTTTAGTGAATGAGCCAATGAAGGAATTCTGACCCAAACCAGTTCGGAATGACTAAACTGCCTGAAAAAACAGGAAGCAAATACTCAAAAAATTAAGCCAATTGAAACTAAATATTAGAACATCCAGGAAGGTGGGAGCTCTATCACCTTTGAAAAGCTGCCTATAAGCCTGGGAGAATGAGTTTGAAGAAATCCAGTGAAATACTCTACAAAACAAGGCAGGCTGTTTCACTATACACTTCTGACCCGAAAAAAATTGCATTCTAAGGTTTCCCTTAAACATCTGGCTCTAATGCAAATCCTTTGAAAAGAGAAAGGAGGCATTTCCCCTACCCACCCTGCCCATCCCTCAAAAATTGGCACACCCTGAATTGAGTGTTTCTAAGCAAGCTTCTCTCTCACTAGATATTTTCAGTTTAATTGCTTCTTGTATTAATTGGCAACATACCCCCTTTGCAAAAAAAAGTTTTCATTTTGTCAAGCTGCATCAATTTCCTTGGGAACCAAATATTCAGTGCAGAAGTACCAAGGGGAAAACACAAAAGACCCTTCTTAAGTGGGTGGTCAATATCACTTTAATTCTTCATTGTAATCCTCACAAACCCCCAACCCTGCAAACTATTAAATTACTATGGGGATTTCCTGCGGGGTCCTTGCCCCAGCTGGTCTCAGGATGTTCTCGGCAACAGGCAGCTTGGATAATATTCTCCGAACACCTGTCACCTGTTTCACACGATGATCTAAATAGAATGTGAATACAAAAGGCCTATTATCAATTATGCAGTGATGAGTTTGGCTTGAGCTGCTCGTCTCTGGGGCCTGCTTTAGGACTTCAACATTCCCCGAGCAGGCACATCAAAACATAAGAGACGAGGAAGGGTACAAAGAGAGGTTGCTAACTCAGTACTTCAGGATCGTTTGAGTGAGTCTGGGTGCATGGAGGTGATTTTGGGATGTAGGGTGATGTTTGCATGACGCTACAGGCAGGAGACCTGGGTGAGCTCTGCATTAGCTGAGCTTTGAAGTATGTACGTGTTTGTGTGTGTGCATGCTTGTGTGTGTATGTGTATGTGTACGCACTTAGTGGGTAGTCTTGTCTCCTCTAATGTTACACAAAACAGTATTTAGACCCTTGGTATTAGAATGGTGAATTCTTACCTTCTCCACATTTGTGTAATGTTTGGCATGTCTAGGATGATCCTGGCTTGCATAGGACCAAAAAGATATGGAACTTTCAGTGCCTAAACTAGAAAAACCCTGGACAAATTGGGACAAGTTAGGCACTCTGTATCATATGTTTGCATGGAGTTTATTTTCAATCCACCGGTGTGTGTACAACCAAACAATGATTGCAAGAGGCAGTAGAGCACGTAGTAAGGATATTTAGAAAGCAAGACTTCAGAAGGGACGATTTGAAGCCAGTGGTGTGTCAAGGGCTTGGAGGGCAACGGTAGTAGTCTTCTCTGGGTGCCGACAAGAGTGGGGTGCAAGGTTCTGAGACAGTCTGAAAACAATAATAAAACCAACTAAATGTCAACCTGTTTTTAACTACTGTCCTACGCTAGCAGTTCTAAATAAAGTCAGTGACAAAATATTCCTCCCAGCTGAGGCATAGCATTCCCTTTAGTGTGTTGCTGTAGGCAGCAGAGAAGTACTCTCTTATCTGGAAAGGTCTATTTTAGGGATTACTACGATTATGCTAAACCCTTTACTTAATTTCCCCATTTAATCTTCTTACCGGCACAGAAGGAAAGTACTTACTTCATCCATTCTGTAGATGATGGACTAGGAATTCAAGAAGTCTTTTGCGTAAGGTCCAATATGAAGTACATCATCTGAATACCAGGCCTACTTGAGTCCAGAGACACTGCTCTCAACCCGGTGTTCCATTGCCTTTGTAGCCACCTCCTGAATAAAGACCAGGCCACCCAAATCCTGATGGGGAGTTAGACATGATAGTTGCTTAGTAAATCTGTTCAGTCAGTGAAATAATGGATAAATGCACTGAGGAAACCTCTGGTAGTTTAACAGAGTTACCATTTTCCAAAAAGCTTCACATGCAAGCAAGACAGACTCTTTTTCATGCTTCCTCCACATGTGTGGGTTGTCATCAAAGTCTTGGGGATTTAAACACGGGGGAATGACCTGTACCCATCACTCTCCTCTTTGGGAGAGATGCTTATACCAGTGAAGGGCCAGTGTTAAAGATGAGAAGGATTGTGAAACATTAGTGTCTTGACAAGATTCTTCTTCTATGACAACTAGCTTATTTAAGATAATCCACACAGAATGGTGGTACCAGAACTGAGAGTACTTCTAAAAGCCGATATAGGCAATGACATCATCATTAATGGGATCTCCAAGAGGTCCCCACTGCCTGCAAATCTCACCTGACATGTAGCAAGGCTGTTGCTCCTTACTTTTCTTTGCGCATACTATTTGGATGATTTACCGAAGATTTTCCAGGTGAGCTATAAAGTGGAGGTTGTATAATGGTGTTGTATGGTCTACACGAGGTTAGCATACGTGAGAGATTTTGCATAAACATGTATTTGGCTTCCCTTGAAACACTAGAAACTTTGGGCACATATTGATCCCGCAGTGTCGGTTGAGCCTAGCATGGGCTACTCGCTTTGGGTGGGACGTGGGGCTCATCTCTAGCTTCCACAAGGCCTGCAGAACCCTGCCTGCTACTCTACTCACTTATCTCACTGATGTCATCTGTATGCTCCCTAGATGCATGTGACCTTTGCCCTAGAATTGTACTGTCCAACATGATAGCCGTTAATCACATGTGGCTATCTAATTTATCATTAAATTAACTAAAATGTAGTCCCTCAGTGAAACCTGCCACATTTTGGCTTTTCCACAGCCACATGTAGTTAGTGGCTACCCTACTGAGCAGTGCAAGTTAGAACATTGTGATCATCAAGACTATAGACCTGTTACAGACCTCAGCTGTTTCTGAACAGTGTCAGGCACCTGACATGAAATTCTCCCTACCTCCACATTGTGTACCACTCAACCAAGAAATTATACACCCTGAAAACTTCTATGGTGGAAGGGAAAGAGAAGAGGAGGCAGAGGAACTGCTTGTAGAGCCGTTACTCTGTGTCAGGTACTGTAATAAGGACTTTCCATGGATTATTGCATTTAATTCTTTCAACAGCCCTTGGAAACTCTCTGGGAGCAGTTCTACTCTGTCCTATAGGGTCACTATGTGTCAGAATTGATTCAACAGCAAATTTTTTTCTTTTGTAAAATAAGGGAGATTTTAAGATGAAGAAATAGGTTGAAAAGTAAATTGCAGAAAGTCATATTGTTACTATATGGTAAGGTCAGGATTCTAAATAAAGTCTGTTTGGTCCTAAATCTCATGCTGTTGACAATCAATAATGCCTGGTCCACGGAAATAGATCCAGTCTCCATAGCAGTAAGGTCACAGGAAAGCCAAAGAAAAGGAAAACAGGGCCTTTGTTTCACTGAGATCTGGCTGAAGGTGTAATTAGTACTATTGCCAAAGCCAAGTGCGTAGAGTCGGATCCGACTCATAGCGACCCTAACTGTTAAATTCTTGGCCAAAGCTCATGCCCATTTCAGTTACAAATGGAAATGTGTCAGTTTTAATGTTGCCAACCATTTCTGCATTTCTGCAGTAATTCCACTGATTCTTCTTTTCCTTGATTTGACTGAGAATTCATACCTATCAATCATTAACTGATTGTAAATATTGATAGTTACTCTACCTATTTATTAGGAAGAGAATTTGACATTCAAGTGGAAATGATACTTTTTTTTAAGGAGGATTCATTGCTTATGTTATACCATTTTATTTAGAAGCTTCATTTTCACCAGCTGTCAATACTTACAAACATAACATACCCAGAATTTTAAAAATGATGACTACTTTAACCTCTGCATACTATGTGGCAATAGGAATTACAGGTCACTTGGACAGAAAGGGATAGACTGATTTCATTACTGAGAAGAGTTTAGATATTATTTTTATGACTGTGGGCAAAATAATTATATGGCCTACTTGGACAATTATGTCATTGCTTCCATACGTATGTTACAAATTCTTCCAGAGGACTTTTTACTGCTTTATTTGTAAGTTTTTATTATTTGATTATTCCCTTTTACTCACTAGCATTCCATTTCATTGGTGAGTCACTATATTATTATTATTCTATAAAGAACACAACACAAAATTGTATCAAGTTATCATCAGGTGAAGAAAAGAAAAAAATTAATCAGTAGGAATATTTTTGCATGTACAGGGTATACATTTATTTGGTCTGTGTCAAGTTTTATCTATATTTGAAAATGATTTTGTCATTTTCTAAGTGTATAAAAGGGGCAGTGTTTAAGTGCTTGGCTGCTAACTGAAAGGCCACCAGCTCAAACCCACTGCACAGGAGGAAGATACAGTGCTGTAAAAGTTACAGCCTTGGAAACCCTATGGGGCGGCAGTTCTATCCTGTCCTGTAGGGTCACAATAAGTCCAAGTGCTGTGTACCCTTTTTCTTTCTCTAAACAGATCATTTAAAAGTATAAATAAACATTTCAAATTTGTAGGGTATGCTAGAACAGGCAGTCCAAGGAAAAGGGAAGATCCCTGATTTTTATGTGCAAGCATCTACCTACTTCAGTGGGAAAAAAGCTTACAGTGGAAACTGAGTGTTTGGGGGGTGGGGAAGGGAGATAAATTAAAATTTTAATTTTAAATAATTTAAAAGAAATTTATATGTCTTGTCCATTTAATTTGTTAATTTAGATTCACATTACCTAGAGTAGTTTCAGGCTAAGCAGGCTATCACCCTTTGGATCAAATGACTGGGAAGAAACATGTTCCAGTGCTTCTTTGGCTCCAAGTTAGAGCAACAGAGAAACCACATTGCCTCCAAGAACTCCTCCAGAGCCCCCAGTCCACGGCAAAGTCTGGAGGCATTAAAGATGTTCCAGCTATTAACTGCTATATAACAAATTACTTCAAAATTTAGTAACTAAACACAACACATTTTTTTAAATCTCAGAATTTTGTGGGTCAAGAATTTGGGTACAGTTTAGCAGAGTGATTCTTTTGTTCCTTGTGAGATTGACAGAGGTTGCTTAGTGGTATTCATCTGACAAATAGTTGTCAAAAAATCAGCCAGTGAAAACACTATAAAGCATACATCTGCAAACATGAGTTGGAATGGACTTGGAGATTGACGATTGCTTTGCTTTATGTGCCTGGAGCCTTGGATAGAAGGCTGGGCTAAGTCCTTTCACATGGTCAAGGGTAGTCTAATTTTTTCTTGGTACCTTAGAGTTCCAAGGGTGAGTGTTCCAAGAGAGAGAAGTACAAGTTACCTGTCACTTAAGGCCTGAGTGCCAAGATTGGCACACAGAACTTTCACCACAGGCTACTACTGGTCAAAGCAATTGGGCAGACCACCCAGGTTTGAATGGAGGGGAGATCCCACCACTCAGTCGGATTTTTGACTATCTTTACTCTGCTATAAAGGGAATTTAGCAATAATAGACAATAAAGAGATTGAAGTGAGTACAGTTTCATGGAGCAGCTTTTCACCTTCCCTGATGCTACCAAAGTATGGGGAAGAATGTCATTTTTGCGAGAATCACATTGATGTTAATTTCTCAAAAAGCCAGACATTGTGTTATTCTAACTCTTGACAACTTCCACCGGAATAAAAGCAAGTGGAAATGATTTGACTTCTGAAAGACAGAAGCAAAAGGATTTTTTAAAAAAAGAACTGGAAATTGGGTAGACAGGAAAGCGACTATGCTTTGTTGTTCTTGTTATCACTACCTACAAACCAATTTATTTGAAAGGAGACAGAAATTGAGGTGCCTGCAGAAAAGGAGACAAGTCAGAAAACTGAGAGAATAAACACAGTGGTAGAAAGTAATAAAGGTAGATTAAAAAAAAAAAAGTAATTTTAAAGCCAATATGGGAAAAGAGATAATCAGCATGAATGATAACACCAAAAAAGTGCTTGAAGCCGAAGAACAAAAACTGAGTTCTAGGGACCACAGAAGGTATAGAGGAATAAATTGCTAGAACACACACCATTAAAATTTGAATAATTCTTCTTTTATAATGACTTGTTAGAAAAAATATTGCTTTATAATAATCGTTATCTATCTATCTAAACTTGTTAAAGAGGAATTGAGAAGTATCTAGGTTTCCAAGTTAATTCCCAAACCCAAGAGCAGAAGTGTCACACCTACAAACACATATCCCAAAAGAACTAGAGTTTTGTGCTGTCTCCTCCCTTAAAGCCTCTCCTCACAGACTTGCACACATTGCGAAAAATGAGGAGACGCTCTTTCTCTCTGCCCTGTGGCAAAAGAGCCCTGACCACTGCTGTTACCTTGTTGTTGGAAGTGTTTTGTTCTCTGGGCTCCGGAATTCGCATTTGCTCCTGGAACCTGGAGTAGGTTGTGACGGAGCTGCGACAGGCCTAGGTAGGCCCCGGACAATTAATCTAAGGCCAGCAGGGCTGGAGGGGGCGGCAGCTGGAACAGGCCCAGAGAAGACAAACCGTTAACAGATAGGCGCTGGAAAAGAAAATACCTTCTGTTTTCAGAAGCCTGTGAAAAGATGAACCGAATTGTGAGACTGTATTCCTTTCATGATCAACAACGCACTGTCTGAAATAATCCCTGGATTTCTTCCTTGCGTCCCCTTTCTCACCCCAGTTTTCTCCCTCCCCCAACTCCAGTCCCTGGACATTTTCCCACATACCGATAATCAAAGTTCAGCATTTTGAAAAGCTATAAGCCACTGTTGCACTTTGTATGTGGAGAGTTTGTGTCTTTTTTTCAAAGGTGGGCGTCAAGTACTGCTTCTGCTGTAGTTCAAGCTCTTCAACATAAAATCTGATGCCTCAAAGGCAACAGAAGAAAGAAAATAAGAATGCGTTCACCGAGGCAGGGAAGGGCTGAATATCACTACAATAGCATTGTTCCTTAGAGAACAATAGGTGGGTTTGAAGAAATTGGTAGCCCACCCAGGTAAATCTGCACACCAGTAGTTTACTAAATTGTACCTTGCAGCACCCAAAGGCCAATATAATAATAATAATAATAATAATAATAACAATAATAATAAAACTAGCACCAACTTGATTATGACTCATAGTGACCCCATAGGACAGGGTAGAACTGCCCCACAGATCTTCCAAGGAGCGCCCGGTGGATTTGAAGTGCAGACCTTTTGGTTGGCAGACATTGCACTTAGCCATTATACCACCAAGGTTTTCAAGGACAAATAAAGCTTCTAAAACTCCAGAGAGAATAAATTTTTCAGCTATAATCTACCCTGGCCTCCAGTATTCAAGTTAGTGATTGGACTGTGCTTAAATCCAAATGGAAATTTATGTATTTAGTGGTAGCAAGAACAGCTTGGTTTCATAGCATCAATCTTGTGGGCAGACTATTCGATGTGATGGTGATGACTTTTTCAAAAGACTGTCTCAACTGTGAATAAGGCAGGATAAATGAGGCAGCCTGTAAAAAACACCCGTGGCTGCCAAGTCAGTTCCAGTCGCAGCACCCACTAAAACCCACTGCTGTTGAGTTGGGTCCAACACACAGGGACCCTGTAGGTCAGAGTAGAACTGACCCACAGAGTTTCAGGGAGTGCCTGGTGGATTTGAACTGCTGACCTTTTGATTAGCAGACGTAGCACTTAACACACTACACCACCAGGGTTTCCTAGCAACTCTGTAGGACAGACTCAAACTGCCTCATAGGATTTCCAAGGCTGTAACTCTTTATGGTAGCAGATTGCCACATCTTTCCCCTGTGGAATGGCTGGTGGGTTCGAACCGATGACCTTTCAGTTAGCAGTTGAGCAGAGTCTGCAAAAATAGTAGGTTGTGCAAAAGATTCATGTGCTTGACTGCTGGCTGAAAGATCAGAGGTTTAAGTCTACCCAGAGGAGCCTTAGAAGAATGTCCTGGTGATCTATTTTTAAAAAAATCAGCCAGTGAAAACACTATAGAGCATATATCTGCAAGCATGAGTTGGAATAGACTTGACAACAACTGGATTTCTGATACCGAAGACTTCCTTTAAAAAAAATATTGTATTTATATAGCAATTACTGATTCTATGGTTCTTTATAAAGAGCATCTTTGTAGGCTTTGCATTAGGTATATATATGCATTAACATGAGTCAATCGTTTCCGATAATTACTCAGAGGAGAGGGAAGGGAGTGACTTTAGATTAACTGGAGAAAATATGATTATGGGATTTTCAAGGATTACAGAACTCTGGAGTTGGGATGGGGGGATTTGGAGAGTATGCAGCACAATCTAATTTTACTTAAGTCTGGAGAGAATTAATGATTTTCCTAATATCACACATCTAGTAAATGCTGGGGTCAAGACTAGAATCTGAGTCTCCTGTCTCCAAACCCACTGCTCTTAAACTATCTTAATATTTTCATTAACACTCTTCTAGCTTCTTGATCATTTATGTTGTGTTAGGGTAAGCAACCGCAAGATTCTACAACAGACACACTCTGAAGTCTCACTAGCTCAGCAAGCAAAATAGTTCAGTCACGTAAAGTCCAATATAGGTCAGTGGGTATTCCTTTCCGTTTGGTAAACTGAATAGCCAGACTCTTCAGCTTGAACCACTATTGTATCAACAGGTAGCTTCAGGCTGCCACAGCAGAGAAAAAGAGAAAGTGGCCCAGCCTTCTAATTCTTCAATGCTTCAGTCCAAATATTTAAATTATTATTTCCACTGAATTTCATTGGTCAGAATTAGTCACATGGCTCTACCTAAGTGACAGGTGTCTGGGAAGTCTAATCTCCCCATGCACACAGGAAGGAAATGAGGAAGGATATGAATGAGCACTTGTTACGTATGGTCTCTTCAACACAAGCTTACCTAGTTTTTTTTAAAAAATCAGTAAGTAAAGCAATGTTACTATAAGAAGCATGGAGGCATTCTGGGTGGTTGGAAGGTAAAAAGATAAATAATCTTTCCACTAAATTCTGATTGAAGCATGAAGACCTAGTAATAAATACTAACAGCTTATGAATTCACTTACTATAGTACCATAAAAACAAAATAAAACAAAAACAAAAAACAAGCAAGTACCTTGTCATTGAGCCAAGTCTAACTCACAGTGATTGTATAGGACAGAGGAGAACTGCCCTATAGAGTTTCAAAGTAGTGCCTGGTGGATTTCAACTGCAGACCTTTCGGTTATCAGCATAGCACTTACCCATTATTTTTAACACAGTCATTCTAAATCCCCAAGCTAGGTTTTAGAAACATTATGATACAAAATATTGGCTACCTGCTTTGCCTGTAAAAATATTGGATCTTCCATTCCTGGGCATTTTGTGGCTTCCAGCTGGTCCCATGTCAGGGGGAACTGTGGATTCAATAAAACAGTCTTTGTGAAGTTCACTGGCAGCCTCTCCAAAGCCAGCCAGAGCCTCAGAGCCACTCGGTCAGGCCTCGGAGGGCACGTGTTTTACTGGCCTCCTATTAACGTGTGCCACTGAGCCTCTGGACACCTTTCAGTAAACTCTGCAAAGTTTATTCAAGAGTGCCTGGTGTTCAAGCTTGTCATTTGCTTCTTATTTTTCTCTCTACAGTTGCTAAGTTAGAGTTTGTTGCTTCCTTAAGCATTTTGTTGAAGGGAACACTATCACTGTGGTTTGCCAAATACTGTAGCAGTGGAATAATAAGCACATCAACTTTTCTGATGTGTATTTTTTTGAATTGGCTGTAATAGGAAAACTTTTATATACTGTGATTATTAAAGTTGTGTGTCAACTTGGCTGGGCCATGAATCTCCACGGTTTGGCAGTTATGATGTAGTTTGGTAGTCATACAGTGATGCAATCACATCAGTAATGAGATTTAATACAGTATCATCACTCCCATGATGGGTTCTGCCTTGCACAGTCAATCAGATGAAAGGAAGTTTCCTTGGAGTTACGGACTGTACCCGATGTAGGGTGACTTTATGGCAAGGCTCGTGGACTTCTGCTGGATTTGGATCCTGCGGCTAGCTCCTGTTCACCTGACTTCTGGGGCTTGGCATCTGAGCTAGTAACTTACCTGCCGGTCTTGGGATTCATCAGCCTCCACAGTCTATGAGCCAGCAGCCTACTAGCTTACCTGCCAGTCTTCAGATTAGTGGGCCTCTACAGCCTGTGAGCCCAAGGCCTGTTGTCTGACCTGCAGGTCTTGGGTTAGCCAGCCCCTGCGGCTATGTGAGCCAGGAGAAGCCTCCAACCTGACCCACAGACTTGGAAATTTCCAGCCTCTATAACCAGGCAAGCCTTGATATAAATCTGTCTATACTAGGTCTTACAATTAAATTTGAGAACCTGTAACACAGTACAAACAACTTAGTAAGGTTTTATAGCCTTGCTATATCAGTATCTCACAGCTCTGTTCATGTTGATATGATGTTGCTGAGTGATGTTCATTATTGTTGTATGTTTTTGTATGCCATCACAAGAATGTCAGAGCTTGAATTACAGCAGTGAATAAACATCAAATTTCTTGTTAAACTTGGCAAGAGTGGAAGTGAAATCAGGGAAATATTAGTCCTAGTTTACTGGGATAATGCCTTGAAGAAAATGGGAGTATACAAATGGATTGCATTTGTTTCCCAGAGGAGAGAAAGCATCACTGATGAAGAGAGGTCAGGGCAGCCAGTAACAAGCAGAACTGAGGAAAACATTGCAAAAATTCATCACACTGTCTGTCAAAATCAGCTGACTATGAGAAGCGTAGCCGACCAAGTAAATGTCGATAGAGGAACAGGAAAATCTTAACTGAAAATCTTGGCATTAGAAAGGTGTGTGCAAAAATGTTCCCAAAGGAGCTTACTAATCAACAAAAGCAAAGGAGAGTTTAAGTTTGCTAAGACCTTTCGGAGAGACAAGATGATGTTTTGGGCAGTGTTCTCACTGCTGACAAAACATGGATATACCACTGCAACCATGAAACAAAGCATCAAAGTGCACAGTGGAAGTCACCCAATACTCCACAACCAAAAATGTTCATCAGTCCCAATCAAGAGTCAAAACAATGTTGCTAAACTTTTTTGATATCAGAGGGATTGTTCATTAAGAATTTGTACTAACTGGACAAACAGCTAACCAAGTTTACAACTTGGAAATACCAAAAAAGCTGCGTAAAAAAGTTAGATTAGATTAAAATGACCTGAACTTTTCACCAACAATTCATGGCTTTTGCAACAAAACAATGCACTGTCTGTGAGGGAGTTTTTAGCCAGTAAACAAATAACTGTATTGGAACACCCTACCTACTCACCTGATCTGGCCCTCAGTGACATTTTTATTTACCTGAAGATAAAGGAACTATTGAAAGGAAGACATTTTGATGACATTCAGGACATCAAGTGTATACAATGACAGCTCTGATGGTCATTCCAGGAAAAGAGTTCCAAAATTGCTTTGAAGGGTGGACTAGGCACTGACATCATTGTATAGCTTCCCAAGGAGAGTACTTCAAAGGTGACTCTAATGATATTCAGCAATGAAGTATGCCACACTTTTTCTAGGATGAGTTCACAAACATAATTGTCAAACTTCGTATGTCTGTGTGGTCAGGTTGATTCAGCCTTTAGACCTTCAGTATCTTTCTTATCTTTTTAGGTATTCTGTCCATTACCAAATGTGGTGTGTTAAAGTCTTCTACTATTATTGTGGAACTGTCAATTTCTTTTTTCAATACAGTTAGAGTTTCTTAAAGTCCTGTTGTTGGATGTTTAGAAAGATTATGTCTTAATGAATTGACCCTTTAATTATTATGTAGTGTCCTTCCTTGTCTTTTATGGTTCACTGTGTCTGAAAGTCTGCTTTACCTGAGAGTAATATTGTCTGTCCTGCCCTTTTTTTTTATTACTGTTTGGTTGATGTATATTTTTCCCATTCTTTGACTTTTAACATATTTTTGTTTTTGTGTCTAAAGTGTGTCTCTTGCCGACAGCATATTGATGAGTCATACATTTTTATCCATTTTGCCACTCTCTGTCTCTTTAGAGGAGCATTTGAGGTATTTACATTTAGTGTGATTATTGATAGGTATAAATTTATTGCTGTTATAGTGTGCTCCCCACCTCCCCGCCCATGGTACTGATGTTTTCTTGCTCCTCATACTTCCTTATGGTGAATTCCTTTTGGTTGTGGATTTTCTTTTCTTTCATTATTATAGATTTTGTGTTTACTGAAACTTAGTTTTTCTTCATTATTCTAATGAGTTGATTTGTTAGTTTTCTTCGTTACCTTGAAATCTATCCTTACCTTCCAGTCTTTTATTACTTGATATCACTTTGACTTCCTTTCCATTTGCAAGTTCTGCACCTGCTCTGTTTATCCCCCTTTTTATTGTTTAGCTTTGCTGTCATTTGCACAATGATATCTCTGTTTCCCTGTTTTAAGTCTTTTAGCTTGTTTTACTACTGAGAGTTCTTTACCTAGGTTGTTCTGACTGACACTATGTTGTTGTCTGATGTTGGTTCTTTAACCAAATAACTCTTACAATATGTCATGTAAGTGTGATTTGGTTTGTATGAATTCTCTTCATTTCTGTTTATCTAAAAATTTACTAGTTTCACCATTATATTTGAGAAAGAGTTTCACAGGCTATATTATTCTTGATTGGCAGTTTTGTTTTTATTTCAAAGTTTTATACATGTCCCCTCATTTCTTCTTGCCTGTACAGTGTCTGCTGAGTAATCAGAGTTTAGTCTTATTGTTTCCCTTTTGTGAGTGACTTTTCCTTCTTCTTGAGCTTCTCTAAGGATTCATAGTCTTTAGTTTTGAAAAGTGTGGTCATGATATGTCTTAGTCACTTTCCTTTGGGGTCTATCTAATATGCAGTTTGTTCAGCTTCTTGGATGGTCAACTTTTCATCTTTCATGATATTGGGAAATTTTCTGCCAGCAAATCTTCAATGATCTTTTCTGTGTTTTCCATTTTGCCCCCTGTTCTGGAACTCTGGTTATGCAGAAACATTTGTTCTTGTGTCTCACATAATTCTTAGGATTTCCTTGATTTTCCTCAGAGTGGCAACCATGGCTTTGCCTGCAATCTCTCTGATTTTGTCTTCCAGTGTTTCAAATTTGCTTCTAAAATCTAGTGCACTGTTCATTCCTGAAATTTTTGTTGTTTATCTTTTGAATTTCTAAGTGCTGTTTGTGCATGATTTCAAGTTGTTTATTTTGTTCTTGTATTATTGTCCTGAAATTTTCTATTGCTTTATCTGTGTATTCCTTGATTTTGACTATTTTTTTCCCCTTCCTTTGGTTTTTGCCACTGAACCACCGCTGGTCCCTGTTGTAGGTTAGATCTGATGATCTCTAAAAATTATTTTATCATTGTGTGATTTACATCTAAATTCTACCAGTCAAAGAGAGATTTACCCTTGAAAAACAGTATGATATTTTAAAAGTCAACTCTTATGTTATTTATTGTGAACAATTTTAAAACTGAAAAACAATCACACTTCGGAAATTGAAGAAAATGAGTACTATAAGAAAGAAAAAGTCTTGATACATCCATTACTAAGAAAAAAATAATTGGCTGAGGAAATAAAACCAAAACAAAAGCCACTGCTGCTGAGTCAATTCTGACTTATAGTGATCCCATAGGACAGAGTAGAACTGCACCATAGTGTTTCCAAGGAGTGCCAGGTGGATTCAAGAGAGGAAATTTTGTTTGTGGCATGGGTGGCTTTACTTATATTCAACAGACCAAAATAATAATAGTAACAATTCATCAAGTGTTTTCTATGAATCAAGAACTGCACTGAACACCTAACAGTAGAGTTTCTCAATGTCAGCATTACTGTCACTTTGAGTTGGATAATTCTTTGTTCGGGAAGGCTGTCCTGTCCATTGTAGGATGTTGATCACCATTCCTGCCCTCTCCCTGCTTGATGCGTCCTCCCCCCAGCTGCAATAACAAAAATATCTCCAGACATTGCCAAATGTCTTCTGGGGCATAACACCACTCCAGGCTGAGACTCGTTGCTCTAGAGACATTATCCCACCATGATTCCCAGCACAGAAATGTGAAAAATCATGTTCACAGAGGTTAAATGATTTACTCAGCATCATGCAATTGGGATTTGAACCCAGTCCCAATTCTAAACCTTGTTCTTAACACCCGTATCAACCTTTTTAAATCCTGCTTTACTGCTTTCTTATGATTTTCCAGTAAGTATTTATGATTTTTAAAAAACTTCTAGGGGAAAATATCAAGAAAAGAGTGGTCATTTTTGGATTAAAAATCTATAGAGATAATTGGATTTCTGATGAGACAGTGCTTTTATGCTGCTGTGATCCCAGAACTTTAGAAGGGTAAAAAGCCTCAGAACTCTCTTGTTTCAGAAAATGCTATTGTAGACATGTAACCCTTTAAAATAACATCTGACAGCACCTGGCTGATTTCAAGCAAAGAAAGAATGTGCTCCTTGCTTTGTGTGTGTGCTGGTTCCTCTTGAAGCTCCTTTCCTACACTGTTGTGTCTCTGCAGCCAACGATCAATTTCAGCTCCATGCAGCCAAGGTCAGGTGTGAGAGAATAACAGGCTCTCTGCTAACATCATGTAGAAATGATTTATTGCATTTCCAGAGAGGATTCTTGACATTTTGAAAATGTAATGTACTGAAAGAGTAATTAAGCCAAAGGTAGACTGCTGAACAATTGATTAGCATTGTCAGAGAAGCCTGATTAGCTTGGATGCTGTGAGAACTGGTTTTGCCAGCTATGAATTAAAGGTTAGTAATTAAACTCATGGGCCATGGCCATTGTCTCCAGGTGGCATTTCACAGAGGAGTATTTGTGCTCTGAAAGGACAGGCAAATAAAGCAAACGTCAGCTGGCACTTTAATAACAGCATTTGTAAAAGTGTCTTTACAGAAAAAAGAAAAATGATATTGAGCTAAACTTGTCTTTACGTCAAGGTATTGGTGGTAATATCCAACAGTGATTACAACATTCAGTGATTATAACATGGAAAGGAAAAGATTAAACTTAATAGAAAATATTCGTGTCTATTGTACTAATCTGCTAGGGTGCTCTGCTTGAGAGAATGTTTAATGAAGAGTCATCTGGTGTTTTCCCCATCCAAACTACTCTCTCTCCTTATCTATCCATCTTAGTCATCTAGTGCTGCTATAACAGAAACACCACAAGTTGATGACTTTAACAAAGATAAATTTATTGTCTTACTGTGTAGCAGGCTAGAAGACACGATTCAGGGTGCCATCTCCAAGGGACGGCTTTCTCTCTCTCTCAGCTCTGGGGGAAGGTCCTTGTCATCAATCTTTCCCCAGCTTAGGGGGTTCTCAGCACAGGTGCCCTGGGTCCAAATAACTCCATCTGCTCCTGACACTTTCTGGTGATGTGAGGTCCTCCTGTCTCTTTGCTGGCTTCTGTCTTTTAAATCTCAGAAGAGATTGACTGAACCTAATCCTGTAGATTGACTCCTACCTCATTAACATAACTGCCTCTAATTCTACCTCCTTAACATCATAAAGGTAAGATTTACAAAACATAGAAAAATCACATCAGATGACAAAACGATGGGCAATCACACAATACCGGGAGTCACAGCCTAGACAAGTTGACACACATTTTAGGGGGAGGGGACATAACTCAATCTATAACACCATCCTTCCACTCCAAATAATCATGGAAGTACATATAGTCACAAAACATAACTCCTTCCATAAATAATTGGTTCAGAGGTGGGCATGTAACCCAGACTAGGGCATTCAGAATCCTATTCCTAGAACTTGTTTTTTACAATTCAGTGGCTTTTAAAATATTTACAGTCATACGGCCATCACTGCAATCAATTTTAGAACATTTTTATCATCCAAAAGGAAACACCACACCCATTAGGAGTCTCTCTCCATTTCCCTACCCTAACCACAGGCAACCATTAATCTGCTTTCTGTCTCTATAGATTTGCAGTTCTGGACATTTCTTAAAAATGGAATCAGGCAATATGCAGTCTTTTGTGACTGTGTTCTTTCACTTAGAATGATGTTTTCAAGGTTTAGTCACATTGTAGCATGTATCAGTATCCTTATATGGCTGGCAAATATTCTATTGTGTGGATGTATCATATTTTGTTCATTCATCAGTTCATGGACATCTAAGTTGTTTCTGCTTTTTGGCCATTGCAAATAATGTTGCTATGAGCATTGTATATGAGTTTTTCTATAAACATGTCTTTATTTCTCTTGGATATACACCTAGTAGTAGAATTGCTGGGCTATATGTTCTATGTTTAACATTTTGAGGAAGTTGTAAACCGTTTTAAAAAACGGCTGTGTCATTTTACATTCCCATCTGCACTGAATGAGGATTCTGATTTTTCCACATTCTCACCTGCAGTTGTTATCTGTTTTTGTTATTATTATTATACTCATCCTAGTGGGTGCGAAAGGACCCCTGATGGCTTAGTGGTTAAGTGCTTGGCTGCTAACCGAAAGGTTGACAGTTCGAACCCATGAGCTACTCTGCAGAAAAATAGATGTGGTAGTCAGCTTCTATAAAGATTTACAGCCTTGGAAATCCCTTGGGGGCAGTTTTGCTCTGTCTTGCAGGGTAACTATGAGTTGGAATTGACTTGACAGCAATGAAAGTGGGTGAGAAATGGTATTTCACTGTGGTTTCAACTTCTATTTCCCTAGCAATTAATGTTATTCAACATCTTTTCATGACCTCTTTGACCATTGCTGTATCTTCTTTGAAGAAATGTAGATTCAAAGTCTGCTCATATCTAAACCGAGGGCTTTTAATTATTGAATTACAACAGTAGTTCATGTATTTTGGATACAAATCTCTCATCAGATATCTAATCTGCAGATGTTATTCTCATTTTGTAGGTTGTGTTTTCACAACCTCCTTGCAGCCAAAGCTATTTATTTTTTAACTTCTGATATAGTCCAATTTACCTATTTTTCTTTCCTTCATCATTCTTGCTTTTAGTGTTTCATGAAGAAACCATTGCCTAATTCAAGTTCACAAAGATTTTTATAGTCTTAGTTTTTGTATTTAGGTATATGATCCATTTAGAGTTAATTTGGGGCTATGATGTGCTGGAAGGGTCTAACTTCTTTTAAATTTTTTTTTTTTTTGCATGGGCTCTTCAGTTTTCCTATTAGAAAAGATTATTCTTTCGTCCCATTGGGTTGTCTTGTCACCTTGCTGAAAATTATAAGGGTTTATTTATGGATTCTTTATTCTACTCTGGATGTATATGTCTAATTTATGTCAGTTACCAAAAAACTGACAGTTTGAATCTGCCAGATGCTCCTTGAAAAATCTATGGAGTTCTATTCTATCTTATAGGGTCACTATGAGTCTAATTGACTCAACAGCAGTAGGGCTTGTCGGGGGCACCACATTCTTTTGATTACTACAGCTTCATAGTACCTTTTTGAAGTTTTTTGGCTATTTTGGGATCCTTGCATTTCTATAACAATTTTGGAATTAGTTTTTCAATGTCTGTATAAAAACTAGGATTTTGATAGAGACTGTGTGGAATCTGTAGAGCAATTTTAAAAATATTGTCATTTTAACCCTATTAAGTCTTTATTTATTTAAGATCTTTAATTTCTTTCAATAATGTTTTATAGTTTTTAGAGTACAAGTTTGTGTATCTTAAAAAAAGATCATCCCTAAACAGCTTAATTCTTTTGGAGGCTATTATAAACTGCCAACTGAGAATTTAAAGTAAGGATTAAGCCACCCTAGCTTTAGTCTCGTGAATGGTAGAATAGTAAATCTAACCCTGATGGAAGCCACTTTTGGCTTCTGCAGAATAGAAAAAGTCCTAATACAATCTTAAAGAGAAAAGTGCACGCACAAACAGCAGGAAAAAAATGTCAAGAGCCTTCCACGGTTTCATGTGGTACTCGAGCTCTACTTCCAGCTCAGTTTTTAGACTAGCTGCATTTCTATCTTTTATAACAACCCCTTGCTTTTGCCTGGGCTGCCTCCACTGGGTTTCTGCTACAGTGAACTAAAAGTCCCAGAAAATACGCTCTCGGCATGCAGAAAACAGACCCTGTTATTGCTGTTACTGAACAGTTTGCTTCAATGCCATTTCCATCTCTCAGTTCTTAATCACTCACTTTTATCTCTAGTGAAATAAACAACATAATATTTTAATGATAATTATCTAACCCGTAAAATTACCCAACCATATTAAGCTTTTTGGCGCACTTGCTAGGTTAAATTATCCAAATAACAATAGAGGTACCAAGGTTATGAAAACTGGCTTTAGATTTATATAACTGAGGACAGGGTTTAACGCCTACCTCTACTGGCTACAGGTTACCAAAATGTAAATCTTTCCGGGAATGAGCAACACAAAGGTGAAACACTTTTGAAAGTCTTTTCACAAAGTCTTAAGTCTATTTGTGCAATTTGATTCCTACACCAATGATACTCAAACTTGATTAGTCACCAATTATCTTAAGGAATATTATGAAATTCTCCAAACGTATCAACGTTCAGTTTAATGTATACTTGCGAAGATAGTACTTTGGGGATGTGTTGTATGAATTCTTCCTCCTGCCACGTGAACCGTACAACCATGAAGATAGCACTGCATCCCGTAAAAGCTCAGAAAAGTCAGGACCTTACTACTAGTGAATCTTTCAAATCTTTGTCTATTAAAAAGACAGCATAAAATAGTATTTAAAATTGTATAGGACACTCTTTTATGTGGCAGTTCAGCTTGTATAAAATTATCCCGAAGAAATTATGAGGGATATGCATTAAGAACTTATGTTTTTTTCAATACTGCATTATTAATACTGGTGTAAAAAGTAAGATAGACTAATACATTAATTCTATTCACTTGATGGAACACTAAAGAGCCATGAAGAGTCATGTTTTACAAGATCTTTTAATGACGTGGAGTTTTCTCTATATCATAAATTTCTAAAAAAGTATATTATGTAATTACTACAGTTAAGTAAAATAAATTTTACATATAGTCCTATAGTGATGAACAGTAAAATACAACTAGAAGGTTATGCCAAAATATCAGCAAATTATCTTGGACAGATAAGGTTATTTTCTTTTTGTAGTCTTTACTTTCTGCATAGCATTTATGACTCTTAGGATGAAAGAAAAAATACTATCCCATAACATTTATTTTCATAAGATCGACAAATGAAGAAAGAACACTGTGCTTGACATGACCTGAATTAGATGAGGTGGTGTCCTAGAGTTGTTTCGTATCGTCTGTTTACTACTGATCAAGGTTATAAAAAGGAGCTAACATAGAAGTTACTTTAAAAAACAGTGCAAGTGTTTTATAATTATTAATGATTATTTATGAAATAATACACAAACCAAACCAAACTCTCTGCCATCAAGCTGATTTCTACTCATAGCAACCCTCTACAGAACAGAGTAGAACTGCCCCATAGAGTTTTCAAGGAGTGCCTGGAGGATTTGAACTGCAGACCTTTTGGTTAGCAGCTGTGGCGCTTAACTACAACATCATCAGGGTTTCCATGAAATAATAGTAACACCAGTAACTAATAGTGATTGTTTAGTAGACATACAGCCAGTTACTATCAGAAATTATGTTCAAATAGAATTAATTTTTTTTAGTGTTTCAGCATAATGACTCTTATTTTCTCAAGAGTCTTAAGATTGCAACAACCAAGAAATCCTGATTTTCCTTGGTTTCCTTTGATTTTTTTTCTTAAAAAAGAGGTACTATGTAATGTGTACTCATTAGTACTATATGATTGCCAGAATTTATCACTGAATTTAGTACTTAAATGTTTTATTAAAATAAAAATCAGGATGTGAGAAAACATAACCTACACATTCTGCTTTCTATTGTTAGTTGCCATTGAGTTGGCTCTGAGTCACATGGTGACTTCAGTTATAACAGAATAAAATGTTGCCAAGTCCTCTGTCATCCTCGTGATCATTGGTGTGTTTCTGTCCATTGTTCTTACTATTGTATCAATCAATCTCACTGATTTTCTCTGATCCTCTACCACGCATGATATCCTTTTCTAGAGATTGGTCACTCCTGCTGATGTATCTTGTTGACCTGTGTTTTATCAGCTACACAAAGGCATTCAACTGTGTGAATCATAACAAAGTATGGATAGCATTATGAGGAATGAAAATTCCAGAACACTGAATTGTGCTATTGCCGAACTTGTACATGAAGCAAGAAGCAGTCATTTAAACACAACAAGGAGATACCACATGGTTCAAAACTTTTCCAGATGTGTGGGCAAGCTTGTATTCTTTTACTTTATTCAGTCTGTTTCTCATGATGATGCTGAAAGTACTCTCTACTTTCTTGGAAAGGCTTATTTTTGCACTTAAGCTTCTAAACCTCTAGCTTTCCAGATTTTCTATGGGCTCCATATTCCAAATCAAACACAGAGAATGTCTTCATCCATTGCTTCAGCTCTGAGTGAGTGAGAAAGGAGACATTGAACAGCCTACAAATCCCTTCCTTTTGATTTCCAAAGACAGATCAAAATCAATCTCTTTCAAAGGAGAGAAAACAGTCTCATTTCCTTTTTCAGTAATGGTATGTCAGCATATCATGTCATAACTTATTATGATATTGTATGATGTCAGACTCTTTACACTGAACCAGTAGTCAAAAATCCAGTGTATGGCACAGCCTTAACTTGGGTCTTCTACATGTAATATTCTATCCACTGTACCAAATTCATTGGGCAATCTACATAAATACAACATATAAACATGACTAATGTTTAATAATTGTCTAACCCCAAACCAAAACAGTGGCCTTTAAGTAGATTTCAACTCATACTGACCTTAAAGGACAAAGTAGAACTGCCCCAGTAGTTGCAAAAGAGTAGCTGATGCATTTGGACAGCTGACCTTTTGGTCAGTAGCTGTGCCACCAGAGCTCTACTAAATGTTCGCTAGGTACCAAAACTGTCTTAGGTCCCTCATGTATAACTCATCACCTGCTACAACAACTGTAACAGTATGTTAAACCAAATCACCAGACCCAGTGCTGTCCAGTTGATTCCAACTCATAGCAACCCTATTGGACAGAGTGGAACGGCCCCACGGAGTTTCCAAGGAGGACCTAGTGGATTTGAACCGCAGATCTTTTGGTTAGCAGCCGTAGCACTTAACCACTATGCCACCAGGGTTTCCTACAGTGTGTTGCTACTATTAAAATAATAATGTTCATTTTGTAGAGAAGGCAACTAAGGCCCAGGACTACTTGCTGAAGGCCGTATATCTTGAAAGTTGCTGAGACAGATC
This sequence comes from Heterohyrax brucei, assembly GCA_028571685.1. Lineage (NCBI taxonomy): Eukaryota > Metazoa > Chordata > Mammalia > Hyracoidea > Procaviidae > Heterohyrax > Heterohyrax brucei. The sequence continues at coordinate 57,990,425 of CM053158.1, read as the reverse complement.
TCAAAGATCAGCTTGACTCCAAGAGTGGCCTCTCTAATAATTCCCCTGTGTGTTTCACATTACTTTTTATACTGACTTGGGGAAACCGAATGACTGAGGCAGACAGATATTTATTTCTATCTGAAGTAGATGAGGTGATAATATCTTCCAGCTTGAGTTATGGTAAAATAAAGGCATTTTTTTTTTTGATAAATAAAAAGACTAGAATTTGACACCATTATACTAGTATTACAGGGAATACTAAAGGAAGTTCTTCAGACTGAAAGAAAATAATACTAGATGGTAATTCAGGTTTTTCAAGAAAGAATGAAGAGCATTGGAAATGTGTTTTATTTCCTCTTCTTTAAAATGCTATTTTTTCTTTACATATAAAAAAAGTATGTACAATATGTTATAACCCCCACACTATGGTGTCATAGTTTTATGTAACACATATGACACAGCATGAGTGATAGGGAGAGGGGGGATAAAAAGACCTATGTGGTTGTCAGTGTTCTTGCCTTACATTGTGTGTGAAATGATACAATATTAACTCAAGTAGACTGTGAAAAGTTAAGGATGTGTATTATAATCTCTGGAGTGACCTTAAAAAAAGCAAAGGGATAGAGCTAATAAGCCAACAGATAAATTAAATTAGAAATCTTAAAAAAAAAAAGCATTTTATTCAAAAGATGGCAGGAAAGATGCAAAGACAGTACCAAGAAACAAAAAGCGGGGGACAAAATAAAACAAACGGGAAAAATGATGGATCTTAATATAACAATATGAGTAAATACATTTAATAAAAAACATCCCAGGTAAGAAGCAGAAACTGTTAGAATGAAACACCTGACCAACCACATGCTGTCAACAATAGATTCATTTTAAATATAGAAAAATAGGCTGAAAATAAAAGGACAGAAGAGAGATACCATGGAAACAGTAAACATAAGAAAGTTGGAAGTGAGTCCATCAACATCAGATAAAGTAGATTTCAAGATACAGAGAATTATCAGAGATAAAGCTGGATATTTCATGTGATAAAGGATCAATTTACCAGAAAGACATAGCAAATACAAATGTAAATCTGTCTAATAGCAGAGCAGCGAAGTCAAGGGTCTTTCCGGTAAGGACTTCCTATTTCTGACAGCTGACCGTGGCCGTATTTGTGAAGCAACAGCGGTCATATTTATCACGTTTTTTTGATCAGTCTTAGTAAATCGCAAGTTTCACAATTCCACAATGCATAGGAATTATTCAAGTTTATTATCAAAATGGGTGTTTCCTTCGCCAAACATTCTGAGCCTAGCAAGACATTTACTATGCGCTTAATTGTACCATGGAGAGAGCAATTCCACATTTAATAAAAAAAATGTGGGACTATCAGGTCTGTTGCCAACCAGACAACACCTGTGTGTCAACCAACCTCATGCCACACGTTCAGATGACAACATCACCAGCGTTCATCGGAGTTTACGTGAGACTCTGTCCCAATCAGTTTCTCCTGGAGCACAAGAACTGGGCCTTTCGTGGACCATGATTTGGCCGGTTTGGAATCAGGACTTGAAGCTTTACCCTTATGGAAGCATTCTAACGGAAGAACTGAAATGCAACGACCATAGATTGCACTGTACTTTTGTTGACTGGGCTCTGGAGCAATTGGAAGTTGACCTTGCTTTTGGCCAAAAAGTCATCTTAAGCAGCGAGGCCCATTTTTGGATGAATGGCTTTGTTAACAAACAGAACTATCGCATTTAGAGTGAGGACAATCCAGTGGAGATTCAAGAACGTCCCCTTCAGCCTCCAAAAGTTGCCATTTGGGGTGGATTCTGGCCCTGCAGAATCATTGGCCTTTATTTTTTCCAGGATGAACTAGGAGAGGCTGTGACTGCCAGCGGTGAAAGATACTAAGCTACGATAAATGATTATTATAGGCCCCATTTGGAGGATGCTGCGGTGGCCATTTACCCAGAGTACTTTTCCACACATAATGTCATCAAATAACTTCAAAATAAGAAAAGAACTAGAACCGTATCATCTATGCAACTTGTTTTATTCGAGTTCAAAATAGCACACTCTTATCAGAAGACCCCTTACATTAACAGAAATAGAATTGAAGAACAGAAAAAAACATAGTCATAATTGGAGATGTTACTACTCTTCTTTCAACAACTGATGGCAATGAAAAAAAATGGATAGGAAAAACCTGCCCATAGCATCACCAGTCTTGATCTGGTTGACATTTATAGGGCACCACACCTAACAATTCTTTCCAGGTGTATGTGTTCATCCATATACTGGACCATAATACCAATTTCAATACATTTAAGGATGGAAATAATTCCTGGTATGTTCTCTGACCAAATTGTGACTTAATTTCACCAGGAGATACTATAAAATACTTAATCCTCAAGATGTTACAATTAAGATAAAACAGGTGAACTCCTTGAAAAATGCAAAGTTCCAGAACTGATAAAATATGAAACAGAAAATCTAAAGACATTGAATTAGTCATCAGAAACCTTTCCATGAAGAAAACTTTAAGCCTATATGACTTTATTAGCAAATGCTGTCAATGATTTAAGAAAAAATAACATCAATCTTACACAAATTCTTAAAAAGGGAGAATACATCCTAATTTATAAGGCTAGCATAAGGTTGTTATAAAAATTTCACATACATTACCAACAAAAAAGTATAGAGCAGTACATCTCATGAACATAGATTTAAATTCTTTAACAAGTCTTTACAAAACAGCAGCAAATTGAGTCCAGCAAATTCAAGGTTAGCAATTATGTTATCTCTTTATCAGAAGAATGATACATTATGACCTGGCAGAGTTTATCCCCCAAAATGCAAGGTTATTTTAACACCCCAAAATCAAGTACTGGAATTACTATATAAATAGAATTAGGTGAGTTGGCTTATGTATATGACAAAACATACTTGTTAGAAAGATCATATTTAATCTCTCTATGGTACACTGAGAGAGGTTTGTGACGTTGTTAGTTGGGAAGAGAAACAAACAATGGAACAAAATGTCTAGTTGAATAAAACTTATAAGTTTGTGCTTTATTACAATTGCTATTAAGTTTCTAACAATACATACATGGAGGACCAGCTTCTTCTTCACAGACTTGTAGATTTTCGGCAATTCTAGGAATTAACATTTCTAAAGGATCTAAACTGATCTGTTCATAAATCATTGCTTGTATGGCATTTTAAAATTTAGCCTTTTTTTTTTTAAATTTCCGTTGGAATATATCAAGAAATAGTTTAAGTTTTGGGAAATTAAGTGCTGATGCTGATATAGAGAAAGATGGCAACACTTCCTCCGTATACATGAACAAAAGTGACTTAGTTCTCAGGGGATTTCCTCCAATCTCCTCAGTTTCCAACAACAGGTAAACAGATCAGGAAAGATAGTAACGACGGTAGCTAATACACTGAAGGCTTCCTATTCACCAAGCACCGATCTGCGTATTTTACATACACTACCTTATTTAATTTTGTTTTATTGTAACAACCCCCTAATGTTGTCATATGCATTTAAAGATGCAGAAAGTTTAGCAACCTGTCCAAGGTCACACAGCAACTAAGATGCAGAGCCTGGATTCGAGTCCAGGCAGGTGGATCCAAAGCCTGTAATGTTAGACATGACTCTGACAAACTTACTACCTCTGATATTTATATGTCTTTGGTACCTTTAAGAATATATTTTACCTCAAATTGTGAAGACTAAACTATGTTATTTTGTAGCTACCAAAAAATCAAATCTGATGCAGCTGGTGTTAAAGGAGAGCTACTCCTCAGAAGTAGATTTAAGATTTACAGAAGCAGATTGCCTGGCCTTTCTTATGCAGCATCACTGGATGGGGTCGAACTGCCAACGTTTTCGTCAATAGTCAAGGGCAAAATGCAGCTACTTGTGGCACCAAGGGACCATTTATAATAACAATTATGATAACTCATAAAGCAAATAATGAAAATTCATTCATCCAAATACCTACTTGAGAGTGAAATGAACATAGATAGAATGGCTAAAAGAATAATAAATGTGAGGTAAAATGCGGGAAGAAATGAGAAAATGGAAGAAACAAGTGAGGTGTGGACATGCTACAGCAGACTTACAGCTTATAATTTATAGGGCCAGGGGCTGAGTCCTCCCAGGGCGTCTGCTCTGTGATGCTTCTGTAGCTGAGAATGCAGTGCAGGAAACAATATTTGAAAACCCTGGTGGTGTGGTAGTTAAGTGCTGCATCAGCTTACCAAGAAAGGTCAGCAGTTTGAATCTACCAGGAACTCCTTGGAAACTATGAAGCCATTCTACTGTGTCCTATAGGGTGACTGTGAGGTGGCATCGACCTGACAGCAGCAGGCGTCAGCACATAAAGAGCGTTACCCGACTCACCACGACTGGACTAGGGCTAGGTATGGCTGAGAATACAGAAACAGACTATTGCTGTTAAGCCAGCTCCAATTCATAGAAATGGTATAGGGCAGAGTAGAAATGCCCCTTAGGGCAATGGAGGGAAATAATAATTATTAGAGAAACATTATTACAGCCAGGATTTTAGCTCAAGAGCCATTCTCTTAAAGGTGTTCTACCATTTCCCAGGTCGTTTATGAAACATTTGTTCAGTCTTTTAGGCATCATGAATGTAACATCTGGAATAGAAGCACTAGACAAATTTCAGTTTTTAGAACCACAGGACGAAATGGCAAAATCAAACACTGACATTACATCCTCATACTACAGGTATTTTTTTCATGTGATCTTCACTCATAATGTCTGGTTTCAGGATAAATGTAACTTAGCTTTATTCTTTCATAATTTTTATTATAATTTGCAATTATAGCATTATTTGTCTATCTTATTATCTGTTTTCTTATTTATTGTTTCCTTCCTCTGCACCAGAAGCCAGAAAACTACCCAGTTTTATTCAGTACTGAGTCACTGTAACAGTTTCTGAATCCTGAAACAGTGCCTCGAGTGTGGTAGGGGCTTGAAAACAGAGTGAAGGAATGCGTGAATGAAGCTGAGTTTAAATGTAGATGCAGGGTAAGTCTCAGTTACCAGCTAACTGACTCATGTCTGCCTACTGGTCTTATGACCTACAATATTATTCCAGTAAGTGACTCAGCAAAATTCTTAGTAGTTGTACTTCATATTCTTCTTCTATTTCTAGAATTGTTAAAACAGCAAACATAAAAAGTGCAAATTCTGAGAATCTTGTGTATAACAAATCAAATCTTAGTGCAGGTAACAATTACCTAGGGAGCTTTTAAAATGTTGATTCCTAGGCCCTACTCTCTCAGGGCTGCACTGTCCCAGAACAAACACTGAACGAGACTCAGGGCACCTGGAATCAAATCCTGATTTGGGGAGGGCTGTGTGAACTTCTTCAGCAATAGGAAAGGAACGGACAAAATAAAGTTTAAATTCTTCCATAACTATGAATCCCAAACCAAACCAAACTCTTTGTCATTGAGTTAATTCCAATCTATAGATGAACTGCCCCATAGGACTTCTAAGCTGATGGTTTAAAACTGCCAACCTTTGGGTAAGCAGTTGAGCTCCCAACCACGTGCCACCAGAAGTCCTGCATTGTACAATTCTGTTCCACACATATTTGGATGGTCCATAGGTGGCACAAACAGCTTGTCCTTCACTGCTAATCTCAAGTGGTTCAAACTCAGCCAGCAGTACCGTTGGAGAAAAGTCCCGGCAATCTGCTTTCACAAAGATTACAGCTGGGAAAATCCTATGGAACTCTATGGAAAATTCTATGGAAAGTTACTCTGTAATACAAAGGTCACCATGATTCAGAAGGAACTCAGTGGTAATGGGTTTGGGTTATATATATTTGAGCAAAGTGTTAGACCTTACGTGGAGTATAAACAAATATAATTTATGATCCATCTTCCTAAACAGAAAGAAGATAATTTAAACAATACAAGAGCTAATCTCTTGGTTTCTAAGATGCATATCTTTCCCCCCACATTTAATGCTTTAGAAATTGAATTGTATCCTACATTTGTGTTAAAAGAAACTTAAAGGAAGTGGAACAGATTGTGACTTAGGTATCTTTTCTTGCACGCAAGTGAACTGATCCATTTCCACTGTGGCCGTTTGAATTTTAACTGATGGACACGTAACTGTTGCCTAAAATGTCCCCTAAAAAGGTAATACTGTGATGCAATGCTGAAACAAGAAGTTCTTGAATAAGTACAATATTGTCTGCAACCAATCAGGTATAACAGTTAATTTTATGCATCAGTTTGCCTGTATTATAGTTCCTACTTGTTTGACCAAACACTACGCTGTTGCTGTCACAGAGTAGATACAAGTCATTAAATCAGCTGGCTTTAGGTAGAGCAGGTTACTTTCTTAATGTGATCTAGCATGATACAATCAGTCAGTTGAAAAGGGAGGTTTGTCTGGGTTATGTAACTATAAATAGATACTTGGGCAGAACCCGCCCATGTACACATCCCTCACTGACAGATGCCATGAGAGGATCATGTGTAAGCCAAGGAAAGCCAAGGAACCAAAAAGGAATCCCTAGGCTAACAGACAAGGAAAGAATCTATGGCTGACACTCTGATTTGGACTTCCAGTCTTCAGGAAAGTGCTAAAATACGTTTCTGTTCTTTAAAATTACCCATTTGGGGTATTTGTGTTACAGCCACAGCAGTACGAGGTGGTAAAGACAGCAGGCAACACAAATGGCAGCAGAATCTACCCGTTTCTCAAGAAAACTCATAAAAATTCAAAGTGAGGAGGTGGGGAAGCTGGTGTATTTCATTTATTTATCATGCAGTTGTTAAACATGTGCCTGCCAAAACCCCTCTCACTTTAAAAAAAAAAGCTAAATATGCAATCAAATTCAAGGAAACAGCACAGTGGTATGATCGGTCAAATACAAGATCTGGAAGAAACACCAGTATCAATATGCCTCCAGATTAGTCTGTCAGAAATCTGATCAGTCATTGCTTGGGGACAAGGTAGGGATAAGAAGGGCAAGGTGGCAAAGAGAACAAGGAAACTTTTAAGAGGGGTAGGTATGTTCATCTTGATGGTGACAATGGTTTCATGTATGCTCACATACATCAAAACTCATCAAATGATTCACTTCAAAGATGTGTATTTTGGTGTGCTTCAATTATACCTCAAAAAACTGAAAGAAAAGAAAGCTAAACCCACTGGAATATAGTCAATTCTGACTCATGGTTACCCTGCAGAGTTTCCCAGAGTTTCTCTCTGGAAGCATGCTGTCATATCTTTCTTCTGCAGAGCTGCTGGTGGTTGCAAACTGCCAATATTTTGGTTAACAACGAAGTTAACAATCTGGTTAACAATCTAGTGCCTTATCCACTGTGCCACCAGGGCTGTAGCTGATAATTCTATCAATAATAAAGACACTGAAGACGGCAAAGCCACAAAGGTGGATTATCTAAAGCAGTACGTCTTGAGACGTTATACCAAACATGATTCAGAGGAGTCTTCAGACTCCAAATAACAATATCATCAACAAGAGCATTTATTAAGTGCTCCCTCTTCGTGGGCCAGGCATGCTACCCCATGCCTGTATTATTTCATTTTACTTGTATTATTTTATTTAATCTTCATAACCACAGCATAAGGTATGCTGGTATACCTATTTTACAGATGAGGAAATAGACTGTATAAAGACTGAAAATTATTTAGATTGTAGAGCTAGTAAGAAGCAGATACAAGGTTTGAACCAGCAGAATTCATGCTCTTAAACTGCCACTGTCAGTGGCCCTCAAAACTGGGAATCAGTCAAAGCAAGTACGTAAAATACTCAAAGATGGAATATTTCCTTAAAAGTTCTATAATTTGCAGAGCCTACCTAACATTATGAAGTTTGTGGCATGTTTGAGGATTACCACTAGTTGACAGTCTCCCCTCAAAATGATGTTCAGGGACTTTAGATGGGTCTGTGGTTTGAGCAGTATACAATTAGAGTTTCCAAATGTGCTAAACAAGCAGCAGAGTTGCCTAGATTTGGGGTTTGGTTATTTCATTACTTTCTAGAAAAACAGTGTGCTGAATTAAGGACTATGGAGGCACATGAGAACATTTAACGCTTCCAGACACCACACTCACTGGGTAAGGTGTATATTCCGGGTTATTGCCTTCTTTTTAAAGAGAGCATTTCATTTGTGAGAGGCAGCATACATGGGTACTGGAATCAGGCCAGTGTTTGATTTCCATTTCTCCCTCTAACTACTGTATAATCTTGGAAAGCTTAATAACCTCCCTACATCTTAGTTCCTTCATCTTTAAAAAGATAATGATAAAGATCTACCAGATATTATTGCAAGGATTAAATAATGTAATATGTACAACTAGCTCATTATGATTTCTGGCAAAGAGCAAAAGCTTTCAGTATGTGTTAGAAGACACGGTTATTATTTTATGATGCATATCCGAAGTCAGAGGTTCTTAACCGGGGGAATGTGAACACTAGAAGGTCCTGGATTGGGTTTCAGGGGACCTGTGAGTTTCCTCACAGTGACCCTACAGGATGGTGTAGAACTGTCCCACAGAGTTTCCAAGGAGCACCTGGTGGATTTGAACAGCAGACGTGGTGTGTTAGTAGCCACAGCACTTACCCACTGTGTCACCAGGGTTTAGAGTCACTGTGAGTCAGAATCAACTCAAGAGCAATGAGTCTGTTTATTTATTTATTGGTGAGTCTTCTAAACGGTGTCCAAATATGTGGTGTCTTCCTATGTGACTGTTCGGGAAATAGGTACATAGCCTTCATCAGGGCCCCAAAGAAACATTAGAAGTACCAACAAACAAGGTAGCAACTCCAGCTCATAGTGATGCTGTAGGAGAGAGCAGAACTGCCCTGTAGAGTCTCCAAGGAGAACCTGTTGGATTCCAACAGCCAAGCTTTTGGTTAACAGCCATAGTAGTTAACCGCTACAGCACCAGGGTTTCCTATTAGAAGCAGAGGAGTGAAAATGGGAAATGCATGAGAGAAATATTCATTCAGATCAACCTTGCCTTACATGCTGCCAAAAAATATTTGAGCACAGATTTAACTTTTCCCCTGCAGCAGGAAACATCTCTTAACCTGGTTTCAGCTGGAGGACATTATGCTGAGTGACAGTAGTCAGCAACTAAGGGATACATGTTGTATGAGACCCCTACATTAAGAACTTGAAAATAGACTCGCATGTAGAAGAAAAGACTCTTTGACAGCTGCAAGGGTGGATAGAGAGGGAGGGTGGGGGGAGGGCTTAGGTTAGATAGTTAATAGAAATTTGGTTGGGTGAAATCGGTGACAGCACACATTAAAAAGAAGATCAATAATAACTGGACTTCTGCACAATTTGAATACTTCTCCCATCTTAACCCAATATCGCAAGGATAGAGTTGCTGGGGTGGAGGGAGGGACCATGCTCTCAGTTGAAATCAAGGCCAACTGGCACAGCTAGCATTTTGCTAACGAGGACTCTCTGTGCCCCACATCGGTCAGTGGTGTCTGGGTTCTTAAAAGCTGCCAAGCTGTTGTCTGAGGGTACTACAAATGGTCCCAACTCAACAGGATCGGATGATCACCGAGGACAAGAAAGACGTGGGGGAAAGAGAACCCAGAAGACAGAGAGACCCATGTGACTGGGTCTCTACATCAGCTCATGACCAGAAGAATCGTATGGTGCCCGGCCACCACCAGTGATAGCCACGATGGAGCTCACAAAATTGAGTCTCACTGGCAACACAAGAATAAATAGGGGTGCACCTGAGATCTCCACTAAAAGACTGCATCTGATGGTCCAGGGGCTTCAGGGTTCCCCTGGGAGCATGGACCCTGGCTCTGATGCTGCCCCTGTCCATAAATCATAATGAAGGTCAACTTTTCCTACAGCAATGAATTGGACTTGGCAACGTAGAGTTGACCGTACCTTGTGGGAATTTTACAGTTCTGTGCATCTGTAGGATGTCATTCTACTGACCTCTTGCTGGAGGAAGGGGAATGGGTGGAGAGGAAGGGACAGGAAATTGTTGGGAGGATAAGACATGTATGAAGCAGAAAGGAAGAGTGTGCTGTCACCAGGCAGGGAGAGCAGTGGGAGCTGGATATAGGTGGGCATGTGAACTTATATGGGAACGTACATTTTCATTCAATCATAATAAAAAGAAATTCCCCTGCGGGAATTCTTAGTGAGTAGGAGACAAATGTGTGTATATTTTGCCTTAGGAAAGTAGCAAAGGATGCATGCAGCTTTGCAATCGTGCTACACAACCTCTGTAGTTCTGAGCTGCAGTCTACGTGACTACACTTCTTTGCCACACACCTTTGGCCAGCCTGTCTGCATGCTCAGTGGCCCGGGAAGCACAGAGCTGACTAGCCAGCAGGGCTAGTGGGAGTGCGGATGGCACTGCAAGGGCCCCATGAGTTAATACGGCTTTGCCACTCCAAGCCCTCATAGGTGTCCCAGTTCTCTAGCTTTCCATAGTCCTTTGCAATAACTCGAACACAGCTCTTTAATGCGTAAGTAAATCATTTGGACATCTTGTAAAAATGCCGACTCTCAGTAGGTCTGGGGCAGGGCTGAGAGTTTGTATGTCTAACAAGTTCTCAGGGAATCCTACTTGGAAAAGTGAGGTTCTAAACTCTTCATGGAAGGCCTGAGAGGTGTAACTGAAGGACTGGAGATTGGAGCCCACACACAGGCACCTCAGAAGAAAGGCCTGATGATCTGCTTCCAAAAAGTGAGCCACTGAAAACCCTATAAAACACAGGTGTACTCCGACATACACCAGGCGGTAATGAGTCAGAGTTGATTCAACAGCAACTGGTGAACGTCAAGGTTAACCTGTTTGCCTTGTTATTATTAGTTTACTGGCCTGTCATCCCAACTGTCTGTGGGCAAAAATGAGGTCTGGGACAGGGCCTTAATTGATTATCTTTCCGAGACTAAATACGGAAATGCGCATAGATGTTGCAAAGTAAATGCTTTATAGGTAAACGAGTGAACGAATAAATTCAACACTAGAGGAAGAAGGGACTTTTCTCAGGAGACCTACACGTTCCTTTCTGCCTTTAGAAAATCCGGAAGAGCTGAACTTCCTTCCACTGTGGAGCACTTCAGTTACTGATTCAGGCAAAGGGCAGGAGACAGAATTTACCAAGCTGATGGCTAATAAAGAGCCTTCAATTTGTCAGACAGATTCAGTGAGAACGGAATGATTTAGTGGGTGACAAAATGCACTGTGCAGAACTGGAGTTTGGGAACACAAAAATTGACAGGACATCAACAAATACTCAAAGGGCCACTTGATACACCTTATTTTGGAGTAGGCTGTTGTTTGCCATGGATTACAAGGTTTGACTTATGCAGTGACTTTAGCCTTCACTATTAATGCGTGAAAAGTAAAGATCTGAGGAAAGAAGAAATTCTTGGGGATGTTCTTCACACAGCAGACTCCAGATGGAATTGAAAAGCCCAACCACCTTCAGTTAGCTGTATCCTGCCTTTGGGAAACAGTTGTAACTAGGTGTCACCGCATCCCCTGTACTGCCTGGCTGTCTCGGAGTCACTGCTACATTTATTTGGCAGTGGATCATTCCACAGAGACCAGAATGTAAGTGCATCAGTCAGAATGATGTGTCTAGGTGACACACTGTTTTGTGAGGCAGTGATGAATTGCACTGAGGCTCTGACATCTACTTTCCCATGACCTCTGAGCAGCCAGAGAGAGCCAAAGAACAATTCCGGGTGTTCAATTTCCCTAACAAAGCAACCAAAGTTCCAGATTAAACTGGCCTCTTTGCAACTTAAAAAGAACTAGCATTTGTCACATTTTAAGGTGGCAAACTGATTAATGAACAGTGAATAATCCAGAAGACAATTCACTGATAAAATGTGTAGCCATTGTAAATGCAGATTCAAACTATTAGAAAAAACAAATGCAGGCCCTTGTTGAGCTCAGTGAGGTTTGCCAGTTTCATATTTACAAGGAAAGTAGAAGTTGCAAAGATGCTTTGAGACACAATGGGAAAAACAAACATTTAACACAAGTTATAAATGCAGTTAGCTTATTGAACATTACCCTAATGCTATAACCCATTTCATGGCACCCTCCAAAATGGGCCACAAAAAGCGGAAAGAGCAGCCTTTCCTTATCAACACTGACAGTTTTATTTTTCTTAAAAAACAAACAAAAAAACACCTTCTGTTGTGATTTAGGTGAACGTTGACACAGCAAATTAGTTTCCCACCCAATAATTCGTACATAAATTGTTTTGTGACACTGGTTGGAATCCCCACAGTTTGTCAGCACTTTCCTCCTTTCCACTCTGGTTCCTGTTTCTTCATCCAGCTTCCCTGCCCCTCCCTGTCATCTCATCTATGCTTTTAGGTAAATTTGACTCTTGTGGTCTCATATGGTTGATTGCTCTACGGAGCATGTTCTTTATGAGGATTACTTTTTCTCGGATAGGCCAACCTATTTTTGGCTGAAAGTTGGCCTCAAGGGGTGGCTTATGTTCCAGTTTTGAAGGATGTGTTATGGCAAGTCTTGGCAGTTTCTGCAGTCTCTGTTAGACCATTAAGTCTAGTCATTTTCATGAATTTGAATTTTGTTCTACATTTTTCACCCATTCTAAGCAGGACTTTCTATTGTTTTCCTGGTCACAGTGGTTGGTAGTGGTAACTAGGTAATATCTAGTTCTTTTGATTTCAGGCTAGAGGCTGTGGTTCATGTGAGCCTTTAGGCCTTTGGATTAGTTGTTTCCTTGAGTGTTTGGTTTTCTTTACTCTTCTTTGCTCCAGACAGACACCAATGGTTGTATCTTAGAAGGCCACTCATGAAGTTTCTTGATGGTGATAGTGACAACAAGTTGCCATTAACTGAGTAATCTAAACATTCCTCATATATCAAATAATCTACTACTTCCAAAAATACATTCATTCTTCACTTATCAGCATGGTTATTCCCAAACATCAGGTCACTATGTGAAAACTGGTATTATGTTAAAATGGAGGCTGACCACATCACATCACAAAGTGGAGGATGACTACATCACTATGCGACTAGGAAACCACTGAGAATCATGGTCCAGCCAAGCTGACACACAACCTTAACCATTACAGGTGGCACTATTCTTTCCTTGACCTTCAGTGTTTGTTACTGCAGATGTGCATCGTCAATGAGCAAAATCATTGACTAGTAGATTGTTTACTGTTGTCATACATGTGAAATGTTTGATAGTGACATGTAGTCAATAAGTGGGCAGTAGGAGTATAAAATAATCCCATTAAGAAGACTGTGAATTTGAGACACACAGAATTTGAACAACTTGTCTAAAGTTACACAGCTAGTAAGTAGCAAAACTTACTCAAATCTGGCTCTAGCATTTGTGTTTTTAATTCCTCCTCCATAATTATAGCATTGATATTGAGGATGCTTGTACACTAAATTCTGTCATGAAATGCATTGCAGCTCCCACAATATTCAACTATCCAAGAAGCAGCTTTTCCCTCTCCAATATCCATTGAGACTACAAGGCATCCACTGCTTCAACAGACAGATAAATGTTGTTGAAACAATTCAGTCCAAGTCAACCATACAGTGAGTGCCAACTAAGTATTCATTGTAGCATAGGAAAGGATAAGTTGTCGTTGTTAGGGGCAGCTGAGTCAGTGCCGACTCACAGTGACTCTATGCACAACAGAATGAACACTGCCTGCCCCTCCACTGTACCTGTAGTAGTGTTTATGCTTAAGCTCATTGTTGCACACGTTGTCAATCCTCACATTACTCTGTCCAAGATTTAAATTCCTAAGAAGATGATTCTGAGTGGTATAACTCAGGCTGTTGGATTACCTCTTGATGTAAAAACAAGACTTTGTATTTTGAGGGAAGAGGAAAGCACACAGTTCCAAAAATATCAGCACACTATTATCAATGCTACCAGCGTAGCCATGAGCTATTATCAATAGTAGGACAAAAAGATGCTGGACATGAAAGCAACACTCATCGTACTTGGCTTGTCCTTACAGTGGTAATAGAGACCTCTTTGCTGATACCTCCCAAGGTTCAAGTATCTTTAGCCAAAGAAAATGTAGCAAAGAAGGGATCACAGTCTGTATGCCTTTCATCTCCTTTTCCAACACCCTGGCTCCTTTTCTTACTGATGAAGATCAAAGACCACAGCCTTCAGTGTGGATTCCCCCTCAACATCAAGGAAAAATAAAAAAAAATCTCACAATTGGACCAGTAAACAACATCATTAGAAATGGAGATGGGATTCAGATTATTAGGGATTTCATTTTACTCAGTTCCGCAATCAATGCTCTTGGAAGCAGTAGTCAAGAGATTCCAAAGACACATGGGACTGGGAAAATCTGCTTTAAAGGGTCTCTTTAAAGTGTTGAAAAGTAATGATAGCTGTCACCTTGAAGACTAGGATGTGCCTGACCAAAGCCGTGGTATTTTCAATCACATTATATGCATGCGAAAGCTGGACAGTGAATAAGGCAGACAGAAGAATTCAAGCCTTTGAATTTTGGCATTGGAGAACAATAAAGAACAAACAAATCTGCTCTAAAAGAAGTGCAGCCAGAGTGCTCTTTGGAAGCAAAGACAGCAAGCAAGACTGCAGGTGTCTTTGGACACGTTGTCAGGAAGGTCAGTTCCTGGAAAAAGACAACATGGTTGGCAAAGTAGACGGTCAGAGAAAAAGAGGAAGACTCTCCAGGACATGGACTGACATAGTTGCTGCAACAACGGGCTCAAGCATAAAAACATTGTGAACCTGGCACGGACGGGACATTGTTTCCTTCTGCTGTACAAGATCGCTATGAGTTGGAGCTGACTCAAATGCACCTAACAACAACACACTTACTTTGAGATACTTTGCAGAAACAGTCTGTTGATCACAAAAGGGAGTGATTAGGTAGGCATGATTAGTTACATTCAAATAAACCTGCTGATGAAAGTTAATGTGATCATGTTTCTTAAGAAAGACAGTATATTAGCAATGTCACCAAAACTCTCTATGTGTTCAGTTCATCAACCGAGAAGACCTGATTGCTCCTCCCACTAAAAGGCAGCATGGCCTTGGGCAAGTTATTTCTCTCTTCAGCTTGCTTCATTTTTATTAAATGAATAAGTCAGATATATCAGATTTTCTAAGGTTCTAAACAGAAAAATATTTATTAGAAATTACTGCAGAATTGAGGCAGTAAAGAGGAAGACCCTGGACAAGATGGACTGACACAGTGGCTGCAGTAACGGGCTTGAGAATGGCACAGGATCAGAAAGTGTTTCCTTCTGTTGTACATCGGATTTCTAGGAGCTAGAATTGACTCAGCGGCACCTAACATCAGAAACAAATCTTGAGTCTTGTCTTTTTTTTTCTTCTGAAAACACGGATATTTTTCTTACAGGAATTAGTAAGATGACTTTTCGAAGCAGATGTCTTACCATTACATGTTATGGAGGATATAGTATCTTTCCGGTGCCTGTAACGACCTTACCACTGAAAAGGAGAACTCCAAAGGTCTTGATTATTAAATAACTCTCCTGTCTTTTAATTAAAATCTAGTTATGGGCTAACCCCAAGGAGGTCAGCAACAAATGTAATTCAATTTTTAGTTATTAATAAATGAGTTTTAGATCTTCAAAGGAGCTCTGTGTTGAAGCAAAATTCATCATAAAGTTTATTGGATTATTTTGTTGGCAACCATTCAGATTTTATCATTTCAAGATTTAGAATGTCACTAAAGGGGAACAAAGAAAACATACATCTGTCATCTGAAATAAACAGTTTTGAGTCTTGAAGCGTATTTATCTTTTTCATCTTGTTTTCTCATCCTATATTCCTCTGACCTCCAAAAGCCACCCAAACCACAAGTTTTCAAAAAGTACTCATGACTTATTTCTATGTGTTCTTAAGCTTACTCTTTTTGTAACTTAATGATATCATCTCTCAGCCCTGCGGTCAGTGGCCATGAGCTGAGGACACTGGTCAGTTCGTATGGTAAAAGGCTAAAAATCAAAACATTCAGATCAATCTTAGCTAAAACTGAATTTGTCTGACGTGCTGAAAGAACATTATCGATGGGAAAAGTTTATTTCTCCCAAGTATCATGAAAACTTAGATACTCAAACTTTGGAGATTTATACATTATGTAATAGTGGTAACTCTTGAGCTCTGAAATTGAACCATGAGTTGTATATAAATCATATCATTTAATTCTTAATGCCCTAAAAAGCAGATGCCATTATGATTCCACTGTTGATAAGTAAACTGAAGCTCAGAGCAGTAGAGTAACTATGCCCAGGGTCACACAGCTAATGAGTGACAAGTCTAGGGTTCACACCTAGGGCTCTTAAAGTTCATGCTTTTAACCCCACACAACATGAACAAACATAAGGTGAATCTAAGGAAAAAGAAGGCAGATGGTAGTTTCTTGACAACTTTGAAAGAGTAACTGACTATTAATGTGAAAGGGAAAAAGAAGGCTGCCTCTTCTAAATGGGCATTGTCAAAAACTACTGAGGGTATGTATGCCATCTGATGGCTTCTTCATGAGCTGCCAGCATATTATCAGGAGAGATCAGTTCCTGGAGAAGGATATCAGGCTTGGTAAAATCGAGGATCAGCAAAAATGAAGAAGATTCTCAATGAGATAGTTTGACAGTGTCTGTAACGATGGGCTTAAGCATGACAGCGATTGGGAGGATGGCACAGGATGGGGCAGTGTTTCGTTTTGTTGTGCACAGGGCTCCTGTGAGTTGGAACTCACTCAGTGGCACCTCACAATTTTGCATTTGACCTGATGGTCCGGGGAGAGGGAAAGAGAGTTGCTGTCTCTAATGCTGGCTCCTTGTCATTGACAGCTAAAAGTCAGATGTGTTGTGATCTAAGCAAGGATCCTTTTGGACAGTGACCACCATTAGTTCTAAATACAGATCCCACCCACAAGAGGACCCATCTGTGCAGTTTCCTCTGGAGTGGTCACATATTTTCTCATCTCCAGAGAATTTGACATAAGCCATTTGTCAGCCACAGTCACACATGCTTGCTGTTAACATGCTTTATCCTTTTAGTCAAAGTAATAATTCCTCATTTTGAGAATGCAACTGTGGGGTGCCAGGTGTTAATATTTTAGAAACAAACAGCAGAGGGGACAGCTGTGGTGACAGATTTGTATTTTTCCGCCAAGCTGGTGATAGTGTACTATGCCAGATGAAATTAAAGAGTTTCAGATAACAAGCCTTTGCATCTCCGTGATAATGTATGATTTGTGATGACCTTTCTCTGAGGGACTCCCCCTGGAATTTACATTCGTTGGCAGACGGAGACCTCCAAAGAATGACTGTGCTGAGGCAGCTATTCCTGTCCAGAAGATGGTTTAGATTTTCAAGTGCTTTCCATACCACTGGAGTCTCTTTATCACTGTGTCCTGTTTCTATCTTTATCTTTCATCCAACATACTCATTTTCATGTCAACTGAAATTCAGTGTGATCTTGAATTTTTTATTTTATACCATTTCAATTAATTTCAATTTAAAGATCCACATGTAGATAGTGGTGACTACATTGGACAGTAATCTCTAGACTAGAGGTTTATAGATATCAAATTAAGAACATATTCTATATAAGATGCATATTTTTAACAGTTTCACTGAGATATAATTTACCTGTTTAAATTGTTCGATTCAATAGCTCTCAGTGTATTCAGTTATGTAATCATAATCACAATCTTTAAAAAATTTTATCATCCCTTCAGAACCTCACACCCATTAGTGGCCACACCCATTCTCCCCAAACTTACCTTCCAGCTCTAGGCAACCACCAACTCTTTTGCCTCTACAGATTTTCATGTTCTGGATGTTCTGTGTAAATATAATCATATAATATATGGTCTTCTGTGATTTCTGTCTTTATACTGCTGTTTAAGATCCTCTTTATGATGTTTTCAAGTTTCATTTATGATGTAGCATTTCCGAGTCCTTCATTGCTTTATGTTGCTCAGTAATACTCTATTGAATGGATAGACTACATTTTCTGTATCCATTCATTAGTCCATAGACAGCTGAATTGGTTCCACTTTTTGGCTGTTTGGAATCATGTGACATTTACATTCATGTATGTGTTTTTGTGTAAATATATGTTTTCATTTCTCTTGGGTATATATCTGAAAGTGAAATTTCTGAGTCGTTCAAACGGCAATTGGATATATAACTTTTTGAGGAACCACTAAATGTTTCCTAAGCAGCTTCACCACTTTACACACCCACCAGAAATGCATGAGGATTTCAATTTCTCTATCTCCTCACCAACATTCACCATTTGGATTACAGTTATCAGAGTGCATATGAAGTGTTACTTCATTCTGGCTTATATTTTCATTTCCCTAATAACTAATTGGAGCCCTGGTGGCACAGTAGTTAATAGATTGGTTGCTAACCAAATGTGCTGAAAATGACCTCTCTAAAGTTTTCAGAAGTAAAGATGTCACCTAGAAGACTAGAGTGCTCCTGACCCAAGCCATGGTATTTTCAGTTGCATCATATGCTCGTGAAAGCTGGACAATGAACAAAGAAGACAGAAGAAGAACTGATGCCTTTCAATTGTAGTATTGGAGAAGAACGTTCGATATACCATGGACCACCAAAAGAACAAACAGGTCTGTTCTGCAAGAAGTACAACCAGAATGCTCCTTGGAAGCAAAGACGACAAGGTGCTGTCTTACATACTTTGGACGTGTTGTCAGCAAAGATCAGCCCCTGGAGAAATTCATCATGCTTGGTCGAGTGGAGGGCCAGCAAAAAGAGGAAGACCCTCAACGAGATGAATTGACACAGTGGCTGCAACAATGGGCTTACACATAAAAACAATTGTGGGTATGGTGTAAGACCAGGCAGTGTTTCGTTCTGTTGTTCATAGGGTGGCTATGAGTTGGAACCAACTCTATGGCACCTGACAACAACTCACTCCTTGGGAGTCATATGGTAGACTTCCATTCTATCTTATAGGGTCATTATGAGTCAGAATCTACTTCATGGCAACAGGTTAATGACTAATAATGGTGTCCTGGTGGTGCAGTAATTAAGCACTCAGTGGTCTGAAATTACGAGAGGCTCTGCAGGAGAAAGAACTGGTGATTTTCTCTCATGAAGATTACAGCCCTGGAAACCATATGGGGCAGTTCTGCTCTGTCCTATAGGGTCACTAGGAGTTGTAATTGATTCAACAGCAAAGGGTTTGGTTTAGGTTTGACTTTAATGACTAATGATGTTGAGCATCGCTTCATGTGCTTGCTGGTCATTTTACATCTTCTTTGAAAAACATGCTCAAATCCTTTGCCCACTTTTAAAATTTGATTGTCTTTGTATTGTTGAGTTTTAAGAATTCTTTATATATTCTGGATATATGTCCATTATCAGATATTGAGAATCAGGAAATATTGTAAATATTTTTGTCTACTCCAGGAGTTGTCTTTTTACTTTTTTTATGCCCCTTGAAGCATGAACAGTTAATTTTTTTGAAGTCTGATTATCTACTTTTTCTTTTATCATCTGTGTTTGTCTAGCCCAAGATTATGAAGATTTACTCCCATGATATCTTGTAGTTTTAGCTCTTACGTTTAGACCTATTATCCATTTTGAGTTAATTTTTTAGTATGGTATATGGCAGAGGTCCAAATTTATTCTTTCCAATGTGACTGTCTACTTGGCAGTGTTGTTTGTTGACAAGACAATTCTTTCCCTACTGAGTTGTTGTCATCCTTGTAGAAAAGTTCTTTTCCTAACAAACTGATTCTGACTCATGGTGACTCTGTATATTCTAAGATACAACTGCTCCACACAGTTTTCTTGGTTTACAGAAGATCGCCCAGTCTTTCCTTCCACAGTGGCCACTTGGTGGGTTTCAACTGCGAACCTTCAGGTTAGTAATCAAGTTTAAACCATTTTACCATCTTGACCTTTGTATCTGTGTGTCTGTAACAGTGTTCTAATTGCCATAGTTTTCTAGTAAGTTTGAAATTCAAAGTGTGAGTTCACTAAATTTGTTTCTCTTTGTCAAGACTGCTTTGACAGTTCTGGGTCCCTTTTGTTGCCATGTGAATTTTAGGATTAGTTTTTCAATTTGTATAAGAAAACACTGCTGGGATTTTGATAGAAGTACCACTGAATCTGAAGATCCCTTTGGGGAGTATTGCCATAACAATATTAAGTCTTCTGAGACATAAATATGAGATGTCGTCCCATTTAATGTCTTTCAACAAGGTTTTGTGGTTTCCAGAGTATAAGTATATTTTTATCATATTTATTCCTAAATATTTTCTTATTTTTGATGCTATACACAAAGAATTGTTTTCTTAATTTCATTTTTGGATTTTTGATTGCTAATGTATAGAAATACAATTGATTTCTGTATATTGCTCTCATATCCTGTAACTTTGCTGGACTCATTTGATAGTTCATTTAATAGTGGACTTCCTGTATACAAAGTCATGATGTCTGCAAATAGAGTTTTACTTTTTCTTTTCCATTTTGGATGACTTCTACATCTTTTTCTGGCCTAATTGGACTGACGAGAAACTCTCTTACAATGCCAAGCCAAAGTGTTGAGACTGGCCATCTTTATCTTACTCCTAATCTCAGGGGGGAAAGCATTTAGTCTTTGTCCTAGTTTGTTCGTTGTGTTTGTCTCTGTGTGTGTGTGTGCGTGTGTTATCATGAAAGGGTGTTGGATTTTGCCAAATGCTTTTTCTCCATCTGTTGAGATGATTTTTTCCCCCTTTCCATTAATTTAATTGATAGGGTGTATTACATTATTTCCTTTAGGATGTTAAGCCATCTTTGCATTCCTGGAATAATTTTTACTTAATCATGATGAGTAATCCTTTTTATATGATGTTAGATTTTGTTTGCTAGTATTTGAGGATTTCTGATTCTATATTCATAAAAGGTATTAATTTGAAATTTCTTTTTTTGCATTGACATTCTTAGTTTTGGTTTCAAGGTAATATCTGCCACATAGAATGAGTTGGGAAGTATTCTTTCCTTTTCTATTTTTTGGGGAGGGTATTTGAAGGATTGACATTCATTTTTATTTCCATTGGTAAAAATTACCATCTGGGCTTGTGCTTTGCTTTGTGGGAAGTTTTAAAATTATTAATTTAACCTATTTATTATAGATTTGTTCAGATTTGGAGTCAATTACACTAATTTGCTTCTTTCTAAGAATCTGTCATCTTCATCTAAGTTATTTCATTTGTTGATGTACACTTGTTCATAATCACCCACTCACCACTGCTGTTGATTTGGGTCTGCCATAAGTCCCTTATAATTCACTTCATTTCTGTAATAGTCCCTTATAATTCATTTCATTTCTGTAAGATTGATGATGATGTCCCCTCTTTTATTCTCACTTTAGTGATTTGAGTCTTCTTTCTTCTTGGTCAGTCAACTTTGTTAAGTTTTCAGAGAAACAACTTCTGGTTTTATGGTCTTTTCTTTATATTTTTTAATTTCTCTATTTCTTTAATTTCTGCTTTAACCTTTATTTCCCTCATTCTACTTGCCCTAAGTTTAGTTTGTGCTCCCTCAGCTCTACCCTCAATGTCTTAGAGATCTTCCTTCTTTTTTAATATAGGCACACAAAGCTATGAATTTCTAAGCACTCTTTTACTACATCCTATAAGTTTAGTATGCTGTGTTTTCATTTTCTTTTATCTCAAAGTATTTTATAATTTTTCCTGTGACTTCTTCTTTGATCCATTGCTTATTGCAGCATATAGGTTCATTTTAAAGTCTGGTTTGATTGAGTAAATCAGTTATGAAATGGAAACATAACAATTTCTTGTGATTTAAAGAAATGAATTTTGGACTGACCAAATAAACACTCTCTGCAGTTAATATGCTAACTTCTGCTGTGACATCTTTGTACATGATCTTGAAGCTTTAACATGAATATAAGTAACCTGGAAATCTTACTAAAATGTAGACTCTGTAAGTCTGTTGTGAGCTTTGAACTTGTATGTATAATAAATTCCTAAATGATGCTAACACTGAAGGTTCATAGAATGCTTTTTGAGTAGGATGGCTTTATGCAACTATTTGGAATGCCCTTCTTATTTATTCTCTGTTTTTATGTTCAAATAGCCCCTTTTCAGAAATCTCCCATCCTTTATTCTTCTAGGTCAGGGTGAACATAGTCTTTGTTATCATCTCTAGCACCTTGCTCATAGTCCCTTATTTGCTTTTACCATATTCATTGAATTATTTCATTACATATTGCTTTCTACCCAAGAACTAAGAGACTAGAAGTGTATCTGTTTTCATCATGATTTTATCCTATTGTTTGTGTTAGTGTCTGGTAGCTCAAAGTAGATGATTATTAACTGTTTGCTGAACAAACAAAAGCTAACACTCATCATGTGTTTACCATGTGCCAGCAAAGTGTCCAGAACTTTGCAAACATTTTCTTGTCTTACCATTAGATCTATGAAGAATGCTCTAATATTATCCATATTTTGCAGATGAGAATTAAAAATCTTATCTGTGCTCGTAATTAGTAGTGCTCAGTCCCCATTCCCTTAGAAAATTAACTCAGCCTAATTTAATTACAGTGTTCAAACTTCTGAGGCATCTCATATATGCTGCATTTTATTTGTTGATATCATGACAGCTAATTTAGAAAGACACCTGAAGCAGTAAGACACCTTTTCCTCTTAAATCCACACAGGTCAGTGAAAGAGCCGGGCAGCAGTGTCGATGCTTTTCCTCTAGCCCTACCCTCTTGTTTGATCCATGTGTTCACCTCTCATCTCAGTCACCTGCCTCCAGACTCCTCTCTTTTGTGGTTTTACTAAAATGTAGATTCGATCACGTCATTGGCAGAAATTTTCTATGACTAACATTTGATGTATAAGACAATGTCCAAGCTTCTTCAGGTAGCTTATAGCCATTTTTCAAGTAACTTGTCTAACATCTCTTCCTGTCACCCCTTTGTGTACTCTACTTCCGGAATCTAGAGCAACTATACATTTCCCAAACGTGACAAAAATCTGCTCCTCTGTGTCTTTGCACACTCTCTTCCCATTGCCTTTCCTCCTCTATCTGTCCCTTGTTCACTAACCTTTCAGTTTGCAGCTCCTATCAACTCTTCTGAGAAGTAGACTCAGTCCCACCTTGGGCTCCAGGGCTTTTTCCTCTGTGCTTTTTCAGAATTGTAAGTGTACCTCTAATGTTGCACTTGATAGTAATCTATTTCTATATCTTAACTACTAGACTGCCAGCTCCTCAAGAGAAAGAAACAACCTCATCTGTGTATTTCCAGAGCATGACGCTTGACACTCAATGAATGTTACTCAGTAAACAAATTTGATCAAAATATAGGTAGGTCTGGACTAAAACACTAAACATTAATCTTACATACAACCAAGTAATTTTACATTTATTCTCAAAGCTCTCCATGCTCTATTTCTAAAACAAATATTACATCTTTGAATATTTTTGCATGGCTCTGTGAGTCCCTCAAAAGGACTGGGGTTACAACACGTTCATTTTTGTATCTCAGCTCATATAGAAATCATTCCACAAAGCTTTGCAGAACTGCAATGAACTTAACTAGTGTATTCTCCCACCACTTTGGGAAAACAGCTGCAACACAGGAGTGAGGAATCTGTCGCAGTGCTGTTTGAAGCTTCACATTCTCACTTTCCTGTGGCAAAAGACACCTTCAAACAAATATGTACTGTGTACTCTGATTACATCAGTCAGCATCTGACCTAGATAGCAGCAATGATTGTATGAGAAGTGGAGGAGTCAGTTAGAAGGCAAAGTCAACTGGAGAAGGAACAGCAAATCACCAAACCCAAATCCACTTCTATTAAGTAGATTCCAACTCATAGCAACTGGATAACAGTAAAGCTGCCCCCTTAGAATTTCCAAGCAGTGCCTGGCAGATTCACAGAAGGAAATATATTTCAGTCTGAAATTCAGTGCTCATAGCCCCATTCTCTTCTTTTGTAGTATCAGAATGAATTTGTGGGTGAATTTCAGAGCATGAATCTCTTAATGACTTCTTTACATAGCAGCCTCTGGCTACCTCCAATTCCTCTTCTCTTACTGAACCATTCACCAGCTACGGGTGATCTACTTCAGTAGGTTACCTCCAGGGCAGGTTGAGTAGAGCAAACATAGGATCATACAGAATTATTCAGTACTTTAAAATAATATTTTCAGCATCAAATGCAAGAAAAATAATATGCAAATAGCAAGCATGACATCTGTAACTAGGCTTTATTATTTTTTTTAATCCAAACTTCTTGTTGGTTGCTGAAAAATCATTAGCTTATAATGATTTTAATGGTTACATATTACTAACATTTGCAGCTTGAAGACAGTGGTAATTGAAATTAATATAACTGCTCTTAGGATGAAGACAAATATTAATATGGCTATTTCTCCCTTCACCAGCCTCACCTCCTACCACACTTCCCACCTCTTCCACGTACTTCAGTCATATTGACCTTCATTCAGAGTCTTGAATACTTTATACTCCAATGACACGTGATGTTCCCTCCACTTGGAACATGCTTATCTCCCCTTCCTCACTGGCGTGAGTTTTCATTATAAATAACCCTTATTTATCCTTCATGTCCCAGATCAGTGTCACTTCCCTAGAGAAGCCATCGCTGGCCTCCTGACTGGGTCGTATCCTCTCACATACACCCTTCCAACACTTTGGACCTTCTCATCAGAGCCTTTATAACAGTTAGAGTTTTTCTTTTTTTTTTTCTTTCAATCTTGTTCTCATTTGCTTATCTGATGCCTCTAGTACATTTTAAGTTACTTTGTCTGATAGGGATATAACTCTGTTTTTGTTGTCCACCACTGGATCTTCAGTGCCTAGCAAAACACAGAGAATATAAAAGTTATTCATTACAAAAATTTTGAGTAAATGAACAAAAAGTTGATCCATGAAAAATGATATTCCTATAAAGATGTAATATTAGCATTTGAAAATGACTCTATGGTAATATATGAATATTAAAAATATTGAAATGACTGAAAAGAAAAGAACTGTGGAAAAGGAATGCTGGAGAAGAATTTCCAGTCAAGGTATTTAAAGATACCACTTTAATGTGGTTTCTGAAAACATGTATAATGATAGAAAAGATTCTCTATATACAGAGAATCAAATGGGTAAATTATAAGAATCTTTCACAGAGTCTGTAACGGTAAGAAAAACACGGACTACAGGTCTTTCAAACTCAAGGAAAAGAAAGCAGTGACACAAGGCAAACCATCGTCCCATTTAAGTACAATCCTCTCAGACTGAGTCTAAAAGACTCATAAGACTCTAATACTTTGGAAATCAGTCCATCAAAACTCTAACTGAATATACTTTGGTGATTTTATCAATATGAACTATAAATTAAGCACAAAAATTATGTATGTGAGTATATCTGTGTGAGCAAATGAGAAATGGTAGTTACTGCATCTGTCTGAAGTTGGAATGGTATGCCAGTTGGTGATTTGCCTGAAGCTTCTCTCCCTGAGAGCTCGTGTTGCAAAAATGCAAGTTGTTCAGTTTGACACCACCATTTGTTTTGGGGACCACCTGGAGTTCGGTCGTAGACTCAGCTACATGGAAACGAGTCAAGTCTTCGCTTCTTTGTTAGCTTCAGACAAACCCATGAACTACAGACTACCACGTGATATGTATGCCCAGGTGGCACACTTTGGTCAACCACAAAACTTGCCTTTTATGAAAGCTTGCAAAGTACTCTTAGCCAGGGTTGGTATGGATGTTTTCCAGTTGAGATTTCTAAAGTCTCCAAGAACTTGGCGAAGAGGAATTTGGTTCCCTTAGCAATTACAAAGCCCCACTAAAAAATGGATCTTAGAAAACAGTCTTAGACTCTGAGTATTAAACTGCTGAGACAGAAAGCAATTCAGAAGATTGCCAAGATGTGAAGTCACCAGGCCCACAAGAACAGACGCTACCTCTGAGAGGACAATCTGACTTATTTTCTCAGCCTATTCTCCTCCTCGTCATGAATTCCTGGTACCGCGTGCTTTCCTGGCTCTGTAAGTAGAGGAATCCTCTGCAATACTATTCTTGTAAAGAACTTATGATTAATTACAGAAGAGGCAGAGACTTGGACTGTGCAATTCACCTACTCATGACCAATTTTATGCTGGCTCTTACCCTGTTAGTGGCACATGGCCAAGTTCTCAAAGAGCTGCAATGAATTTGCCATATGGGATCTGCAGAAAATCTTCTGGGCATGATGCTAATAGTAGTGGAGAGTCATTTGCCTTACACAACATTTAATGCAATGTGTTTTATCCTACAAGATGAAGCAGAAAATTCTTTTGGAAGAAAATTTGGCAATATGCATCAGCCATCGTGAAATGTTTATAGCCTTTGACACAGCATTAACAGTTTGCTTTTGAAAAACTAAAGAAATTATATACTGAGAATAACTACATACACAAAGATACTCACCACTATATTCTTATAATAGCAAAGAGATGGAAATAACCAAATGGCTACTAGTAGAAGAACTGTTGAGCAAGATGTGGTATATTCACTTGCGGAAGTTAAGTGGTTATTGTCAACAAAAGAGAACAAATTGAAAACATTACTTAAGACATAATGCAAAGTGAAAAACAATCAAGATACGAAGTTAAATGTATTCATTGACTATAAATAATAAAACATATGTAATAGGAATACAAGAAGGAAACACATTAATTTGTTCTTTGGTGGATTTTCAAATTGTGAGTTTTAAAAATCCCATTTGTGGAATTTTTGTCTTCATTTCTGTTTTCTGAATGTATAGTGTTAGTGTGATTTTTTTAAAATAAGAGCTTTATAGAGATATAATTCATATACCATAAAAATTCACTATTTTAGTGTGTAAATTCGATGATTTTTAGACTATTTACAGAAATGTGCAACCATCACCAGTATCTAAATCCAAACCATTTTCCCTGCACTTTCAGCCTGTGGCCACCACTAATCTACTTTCTGTTTCTAGGGACAGGGCTATTCTGGACACTTCACATAAATGGAATAGTATAATGCAGCTTTTCTTGTTTCTTGGTTGTTTAAATAACACTTTGTTGTGTTTTCAGTGAGGGTTTACACAGTAGTTTAGATTCCCATTCAACAAATTCTACACAAATTGTTAAGCAGCATTGGTGACATTCTTCACAATGCATGAGTAGTCTCAATATTTTCATTCTTGTTATTCCACTTCCATTAATCTAGTTTCCTTGTCCCCTAGATGCCTACATGACTGTAACTAGATGACTAGTTACTAGATGACTAGATGTAACTAGATGACTACAACTTTGTAGTAAATTTTGAAGTGAGAAAGTATGAATTTCTAAACTGTCTTCTTTTCCAAGATAATGTTTGCTATTCTACATCTCAGCATTTTCATATGAATTTTAGGATGAAGTTCGTCAATTTCTGCAAAAATGTCAGCTCAGGTAATGATAGGGATTCCACTACCTCTTTGGATTTAGTTTTGGGGGTGTTGCCTTCTGTCATGGATTAAATTACATCCTTCCAAAATTTATCAACTTGGCTGGGCCATG
Organism: Heterohyrax brucei; assembly: GCA_028571685.1. NCBI lineage: Eukaryota > Metazoa > Chordata > Mammalia > Hyracoidea > Procaviidae > Heterohyrax > Heterohyrax brucei. The sequence continues at coordinate 57,962,818 of CM053158.1, read as the reverse complement.
ATTCCCTGTATTGTGTTATTGTCTACTGTTTTGCCATTTGATAGAATTTTCTTATGTGCTATAAATTCTATTACTATTATTTAATAGAATGGAGTAAAACCCCAAAACCCACGGCTGTTGAGTCGATTCTGACTTATAGCAACCCTATAGGACAGAGTAAAATGGCTCCATAGAGTTTCCAAGTAGTGACTGGCGGTTTGAACTGCTGATCTTTTGATTAGCAGACATAGCAGTTATCCACTGCACCACCAGGGTTTCTGTAGGATGGAACAGCAGCAGTTATATTGATCAGTTTTACAGTTTTACAAGATTGGATAGTGTCTTAAGCCAGTCCTATATCTTTTGAGATATAAAACAGAGAAATGAGCAGAATGACATGGAGATCTCATATCACAAGAAGGTAGTGCTGGGAGCAGACTTGAGGCTCCTGCCTAAGATGATCTGAGATCAAGAAAGCACGGGCAAGACTTTCCTCTGGAGCCAACAGAGAGACAAAGCCTTCCCCTGGAGCTGACATCCTGAATTTAGACTTGTATTCTACTAAACTGAGAGAGAATAAATTTCTCTTTGTTAAAGCCATCCACTTCTGGCATTTCTGTTAGAGCAGTGCTAGATGACCAACACATTATCTTAACAGTGCAAGGACTGCCAATTAGTTACACAAACTCATCCTAGAGAAAGTGCTATGTACCTCACGGCTGAATATCAGTACCATGACAACCTTCCAAGTATTTCCCCTGGGAAGCTGTGTACTGACATCAATGCCTAGTCTACCCTTAAAAGCAATTTTGGAACTCTTTTTCTGGAATGGCCATCAGAGCTGTTGTCATATTCCCTTGATGTCATGAATATCATCAAAATGTCTTCCTTTCAAGTAAAAGTATCCTTTTTTGCAGATGATGTGATCTCATATGCAGAAAACCCTAAAGAATCCATAAACTGGAACTAATAGTTCAACAAAGTTATCAGGATAGAAGATAAACAAATCTGTAAGATTCCTTTACCTCAACAAAGAAACCATCCAAGAGGAAATCATCAAATCAATACAATTTATAATAGCCCCCAAGAAGATGAAATACCTGGGAATAAATCTAACCAGAGAAGTGAGAGACCTATACAAAGAAAATTACAAGACACTACTGCAAAGAAAAAAAAAGAAACTTATATAAGTGGGGAAACCTACCTTGCTCATGGATAGGAAGACTTAACACTGTGAAAATGTCTACTCTATACAAGGTGATCTGTACATACAATGCAATCTCAATACTAATTCCATTGTCAGTTTTTAATGAGATGGAAAAACAAATCACCAACTTTGGAAAAGAGAAGAAACCTCGAATAAGTAAAGGACTTCTGAAGAAGAGGAACACAGTAAGAGACTTCACACTACCAAAGGTTTAGAACTTATTACAGTTCCACAGTCATCAAAACAGCCTGGAACTGGTACAAAAACAGATATACAGACCAAGGAACAGAACAGAGAATCCAGAAATAGCACCATCCGCTATGAACAGCTGATATTTGACAAAGGCCCAAGGACCACGAACTGGGGTAAAAATAGTTTCTTTAACAAATGATGTTTACAAAATTGGATATTTATCTGAAAAAGACTAAAACAAGGTTTCACATCTTACACAAAAACTAATTCAAAATGGATCAAAGACCTAAATAAAGAATCTAAAATGATAAAGATTATGGAAGAAGAAATAGGAACAACACCAGAAGCTCTAATACATGACTTAAACAGACTACAACATCTGACTAACAATGCACAAACAGCAGAAGAGAAAATAGGTAAGTGGAAACTACTAAAAATTGAACACTAATCCAAAGACTTTATCAAGAGACTAAAAAGACTGCCTGTTCTTGTCAGGTGCCGTTGAGTCAGTTCCGACTCATAGTGACCCTATGCACAACAGAACAAAACACTGTCTGGTCTTGTACCATGTCCACAATTGTTTTTATGCTTAAGACCACCATCATAGTCACTGTCAATCAATCTCATTGAGGGTCTTCCTCTTTATGGCTGACCCTCTTCGCTACCAAGCATGATGTCCTTTCTAGGAACTGATCCTTCCTAACAATATGTCCAAAGTAAGTAAGATGCAGCCTTGCCATTTTTTCTTCCACAGAGCACTCTGGTGAAAGATCCAGAACAGATCTATTTGTTCTTTTGGCAGTCCATGGTGCAGTCAATATTCTTATCCAATATCACAATTCAAAGACATCAATTCTTCTGTCTTCCTTGTTCATTGTCCAGCGTTCGCATGCATATGATACAACTGAAAATACCATGGCTTGGGTGAGGCACACCTTGGTCTTCAAGGTGACATCTTTACTTTTCAGTACTTTAAAGAGGTCCTTTGTAGCTCATTTGACCAATGCAATGTGTCTTTTGATTTCTTGACTACTGCTTCCATGGACATTGATTGTGGAACTAAATGAAATGAAATCCTTGACAACCTCAATCCTTTCTCCATATGTCATGATGTTGCTTACTGGTCCAGTTGTGAGGATTTTTGTTTTCTTGATGTTGAAGTGCAATCCAGACCAAAGGCTGTGGTTTTTGATTCTCATCAGTAAGTGTTTCAAATTCTCTTCACTATCAGCAAATATGGTGGTGTCATCTGCACAATACAGTTTGCTAGTGAGTCGTCCTCCAATCTTGATGTCTCGTTCTTCTTCATGTAACCCAGTTTCTTGGGTTATTTGCCAGGCATATAGATTGAGAAAGTATGGTGAAAGGATACAACCCAGACACACACCTTTCCTGACTTTAAACCGTGCAGTGCCCTTTGTTCTGTTCGCACAACTGCCTCTTGATCCATGTACAATTTCCTTAAGAGCACAATTAAGTGTTCTAAAATTCCTGTTCTCTACAGTGTTAACCGTAATTTGTTATGATCCACACAGTTGAATGCCTTAGCATAGTCACTGAAACACAGGTAAACTTCTATCTGATATTCTCTGCTTTCAGCAAAGATCCATCTGATACCAGCAATGACATTCCTGATTCCACGTCCTATTCTGAGTCTGGCTTGAGTTTCTGGCAGTTCCTTGTCAATATATGGTCACAGTTGCTTTTGAATGATCTTGAGAAAAATTTTACTGGCATGTGATATTAATAATGTTTGGCAGTTTCCACATTTGGTTGGATCACCTTTCTTTGGAATGGGCATAAATATGGATCCCTTACAGTCATTTGACTCATGATTCATCAGATCCAATTTGACGGCATTTGGCTGGCTGGCTACAGTCATATGGCCAGGTAGTCATCCTCCAAATGTCTTGGCTTAGGAGAGTGAGCGCTTTCATTTCTACACCTGTTTGTTGAAATATCTCAATTGCTATTCCATCAATTTCTGGAGCTTTGTTTTTTGCCAATGCCTTCAATGCAGCTTCGACTTCTTCTTTCAGTACCATAGGTTCCAGATCATATTTTACCTCTTCAAGTACCTGAACATCAACCAGTTCTTTCTGGTATAATGACTCTGTATTCCTTCCATCATCTTTTGATATTCCCTGAGTTGTTTAATGTTTTCCCTGCAGAGTTCTTCACTATTGCAACTTGAGGCTTGAATTTTTTTCTTCAGTTCTTTCAGCTTGAGGAATGCAGAGCTTGTTGTTCTCTTATTGTTTTCTACTTCCAGCTCTTTGCACATGTCATTGCAATACTTTATTTTGTCATCTCAATCTGCTCTTTGAAATCTTCTGTTTAGTTCTCTTACTTTGTCATTCCTTCCTTTTGCTTTAGTTGCTCGACATTCACAAGCAAGTATCAGAGTCTCTTCTGACACCCCATTTGGTCTTTTCAATGACTTATTGCCTTCTTCATAAGTGATGTCTTTGATATTGTTTCACAATTCATCTGGTCTCTGGTCTTCAGTGTTTAACACATTAAATCTGTTCTTGAGGTGGTCTCTAAATTTGGGTAGGATATGCTCAAAGTCATACTCTGGCTCTTACAGACTTGTTCTGATTTTCTTCAGTTTCAATTTGAATTTGCATATGAGCAACTGATGCTCAGTGCAGCAGTCAGCACCTGGTCTTTCACTAACTGCTGACATGGAACTTTTCCATCATCTCTTTCCAGAGATACAATCGATGTGATTCCTGTGTATTCCATCTGTGAGGTCCATGTGTACAGTCACCATTTGTTAAAAAAGGTATTTGCAATGAATAAGTCGTGAGTCTTAAAAACTCTATCATGAGATCTCCAGCATCATTTCTGTCACCAAGGCTGTATTTTCCAACCGCTGATCCTTCTTCACTGTTTCCAAATTTTGCATTCCAAGCACCAGCAAGAATCAATGCATCCTAACTGCATGTTCAACCAATTTCAGACTGAAGAAGCTGGTAAACATCTTTACTTTCTTCGTCTTTGGCATTAGTAGTTGGTGCATAAATTAAAGTAATAGTCATATTAACTGGCCTTTCTTGTAGGCATATGGATATTATCCTATCATTGACAGTGTTGTACTTCAAGACAGATCTTGAAATGTTCTTTTTGATGTTGAACGCAACACTATTCGTCTTCTAGTTTTCATTCCCGGCGTAGTAGACCACGTGATTGTCTGATTCAAAGTGACCAGTACTGGTTCATTTCAGCTCGCTAATGCCTAGGATATCAATGTTTATGCATTCCATTTCATTTCTTACTATTTCCAATTTTCCTAGATTCATACTTCATATATTCCATGTTCCCGTTATTAATGGATGTTTGCAGCTGTTTCTCCTCATTTTGAATCATGCCATGTCAGTAAATGAAGATCCTGAGGCTTTACTCCATCCACATCACTAAGGTCGACTCTACTTTGAGAAGACATCTCTCCTCCAGTCGTCTTCTGTGTGCCTTCCAACCTCGGGGGTTCACTTTCCAGCACTATATCTGACAGTGTTCCACTGGTTTTCCCTGGCTAATTCTTTTCAGAAGTAGACTGCCAGGTACCTCTTCCTACTGTGTCTTAGTCTGGAAGCTCAGCTGAAACCTGTTAACAACAGGTGAACCTGCTGATACCTAAGTACCAGTGGTGGGCCTTCCAGCATCACAACAACAAACAAATCCCTACAACAAATTGGGATACAACAAACTGACAGACAGGCAGGGAGAAAGAATGCCTACAGACTGGGAAAAAAATCCTTGGCAGCCATGTATCTGGTCCATGTCTAATTCCCACAATCTAGAAGGTACTGCAAAATGTCAACAAGAAAAAGACAAATAACCCCGTTATACAATGGGCAAAGAAAACAGACAGACACTTCTCCAAAGAAGACATGTAGGCAGCCAAAAGACATATGAGGAAATACTCACCATCATTAGCCATTAGAGAAATCCAAATAACTACTGTGAGGCATCATGTCACCTCAACAAGGTTGGCACTAATCCAAAAAACACAAAACAACAAATGTTGGAGAGGCTGTGGAGAGATTGGAACTCTTCTATGTTGGTGGTGGGGATGCAAAATGGTACAGCCTCTTTGGTAAGCAATTTGGCACTTTCTTAAACAGCTAGAAATAGAAATACCATATGATCCAGCAATCCCACTGCTTGGAATATATCTTACAGAAATAACAGCTGTCATATGAATAGATACATGTACACGAATGTTTATAACAGAAGTATCCATGACAGCAAAAAGACGCAATCAACCTAGGTACCCACCAACAGATGAATGGATAATCAAATTTCAGTATATATACACAATGGAACACAATGCAATGATGAAGAACAACAATGATGTTAGGAAACATAACCTGGAATCAACTAGAAGACTTGCTGAGTGAAATCAAAAGGACAAATGAGACCACTGTTATAAGGACTTAAGGAAAGACTTACGTACAGAAGAAAATACTCTTTGAAGGCTATAAGGGTGGGTAAGGAGGGTTGTCAGGGGCCATGAGGAAGCCTCAGGCCCCTAACAAACAGGAAGTCTGGATAGTCCCTGAGAACACGCGCGCGCGTTCTCAAACCACCCGCCGAGTCACTGCCTAATGTCAACTGTACAGGCATACTGTCTGCCCAATCATAGAACGCCAACTGTCTCACACCAGCTATCTTCCGATCCTAAGCCCTTCCCCTCCCTAACTTCTATATATATTACTCTGCTACAATAAAACCTCGAGGCTTGATCAGAATTTTGTCTTGCCTCCATTTCTTCGCATCCCTTGCTCCACTTTCATTTTCACAGGCTCCCCCTCGTCCCTCCGTTGATTCGCCCTGCGGGTCGGGGCAGAGAGTGAGTGTTATTCATAGATTAGATAAAACAACAACAAAAACAAAAAATCCCGCTGCTGTTGAGTCAATTCTGACCCTTAGTAACCCCACAAGTCAGAGTAGAATTGCTCCATAGAGTTTCCAAGGAGGACCTGGAAGATTTGAACTATCAACCTTTTGGTTAGCAGCTGTAGCACTTATCTACTATGCCACAAGGGCTTCCCATAGATTATCTAGGTGACAGGAATTTTGTTAGGTAAAGGGAGTGGCAACACTCAGTAGAAGGCAGGTCAACATAACTGGACTACACCATAAATTAAAAGGTTTTATAAATTCAACCAAACATTTCAAAGGACAGAATAGCAGGACAGGGGACTGGAAACCATGTTTTCAGGGGGACATCAAGGTCAATTGGAACAACTAGTCTTTTTCTAAGAAAGTCTTTGGCACCTTGTATCGGTGAGTGGTGTCTAGAGTCATAAAAACTAGTGAGCTGCCATCAGAGTAACATCTATTTGTCCCAGCCCACCTGAAACAGATGACAGCTGAGAACACCAAAGACGTGAGGGAAAACGAGCCCGGGAGGCATAAGGACCCATATGACTGGGAGACGATATCAGCATGAAACAAGAGCTAGATGACGCCCGGCCACCACAAAATACAGCCCTGATAGGAAACACAATGTAGAATCCCTGACAAAGCACGGGGTACAAAGAGGTGTGCAGATCAAGAATCTATTAAAAGACCAGAATTGATGGTCTCATAATGTGGAGGGTCACCTGAGAACATGGCCCTTAGACTTGCTGATAGCACAGAGCTGACACCAGTACTGAAGCCGAGACTTTACAGAAAGAATGGAAAGGACTTGAGGACACAGAGTTATGCATATGGCATGTGTACTTTATAGTTTACTATATATGTAAGGTTGTCTACTGGCTTCTTTTTAGAGAGGAGAGGAAAGGGCAGAGAGGAGGGAACAAGTGTTGGCTGAGTGGACACTGGGAGTAAAGAGCACAAAAGAAGAATGTGCTGCCATGGGTGAGGACAGCACATGAGAGGCATGTACTTGGGGTTTTACATGGAAAATTGACTTGGACTGTAAGCTTTCACTTAATCACACACACACACACACACACACACAAAAAAAAAAAATTAACAAAAACAACAAAATATGTCTTCCTTTCAATATTTCCTTTATTTCTGGGTAAAGAAAAAAGTCATTGGGGGCCAGATCAGGTGAGTAGCTAGGGTGTTCCAACACAGTTAGTTGTTTACTGGCTAAAAACTCCCTCACAGGCAACTATACGATTAAGTTCATGAACTTGCCACTGCACGCAATGTCCATTCCAGAAAGAGCTGCCAACTTGCTTTGAAGAACGGACTAGGTACTGGCATCAGTGCAGAGCTTCCCAAGGGGAGTGCTTCAGTGGTGATACTAGCGATATTCAGTAATGAGATATGTGGTGAGGATCACTGAGAGGACTCTGTCCCTGAAATTTAGTGAGGTAGTCTTATCCAATGATCAGACTGCGCCGTTAGCTGAAAACCCGGTATGCATGCTCTGCAGGGGTGACCAAAAATAGTCTGGTATGCCCCACCCTATAAATAACTTTATGTTGCCTTCCCCACCCTCCTAGCTGAAAGCTCTTCCCTTATCAAAAATCTTGACTATAAACAAACCTTACCCCTCCCCCTTCTAATCAACAGTTCTTCCATATCAGACCATTAATCCCCTAACCAGACTTTCTTTGCTATGCTCTTTCTTTCCTTAACAAATAATAAAGACCCCACCCCACATTATCTCATTGGAATTTTAAAACTATAAAACAAACAAACAAACTTGCTCTGCTGGGGAGAGGTGAGCGGAGCCACTTTTGGCTCAGAACTCTCTTTCTCTTCGAACAAACTTCACTATACCCTCAGAGTGATATGTCTCTGCCTCTGTTTCGGTCCACCTACTCCCCACCATGTGGCACTTAGAACAGTTATGCTGATTGTCTTAGGCTGGGTTCTCTAGGGAAGCAAAACCAGTAACACGTGTAGGTACAAGGAAAGATTTATAATATAGATAGATAGATAGATACAGATGTAGGAAATAGCTCACACAATCACAAAAGATGAATGTCCCAAGTTCTGGCACAAGCCTCACATGGCCACGGAAGCTGAGGAACCCAAAGTCAGCAGGTCAGAGACCAGAGTTCTAGATCACCAGTTGCGTAGGTCGGTGGATCCCAAGCTGGTGGCGAGACGGAGTGGCAGAGGCTGGCAAACTCAGGATCGGCAGGTCAGGGAACAGGACTCTCAAGTGCAGACTGTAAGGACTGATGAATCCAACAGCTGCCAGTTCAAGTCCAGGAACCAGATGCTGGAAGAAGGGAACAGGAGTTCCTGGCTACATGAGCAGACCAGCAGTAATAATAGTGGAAGGTCGAGAGATGAGAGCTGAGGGGCGGTAAGCCACCACAAACCCCACCCTGCCACTTAATATAGCAGCCAAATATGGAGCAGCCAAGTTGACATAGTCCTGACCACCACACTCATGAACGTAATTGTCAGACCTTGTATTAAGGCTTTCTGTCTACTAACATGGGAATTCTTTTAATTTCCTTAGATCTTTTTTACTTCTTCCAAAGTTGTTTTATAGCATTAAGTGTGCCAATTCATATTCATATTACCAATTCTGTACTAATTTTGATAAATTTACTGTTAAGCATTTAATCTTTTTTGATGCTACTGTAAATGGATTTTTTCAAAAATTTCATTTGTGGATTGTTCATTGCTACTGTATAGAGATACAAGTGATTTTTGTATATTGAACTTATAACCTCGTTGAACTCCTTGAGGATGTGATTTTTAAAATAAAAGTGAACCATTTAAGGATGAAGAAGAAAAAAGTCTCCCTCAGATGATGCAGACACTCTGGAAATTCCAGTTAGGTCTGAAGACTCATCTACGAATCCTGTCCACTGGCTTGTGAAGAAGAAAACAGAGACCAACAATGCTTTATGGTTCTGGAAAGATGACACAGTTGGCCGGTATGCCTAGTAATGATGGATAAAGTGTGATAAAACTTTTCAGTGTATACATGAGATTGCAAAAGAGGCTCATGAATTCCAGGTGACAAAGAAAGGGGGAAAAAAAAAGGATTTCTGAGAATTAAAACAATAAGCAAGTGATCTGATCTTGCACCAGTTCTGCGAATTCCCCTAAAGCGGCCGCAGTTCTCAGCTCGGCTGTTAATGCCACAGAACAGGAAATGAATCCTAGAGTCTGCAAAAATAGAAAAAATAGAACCAAGACCTTTGCATAAAGCTGGACCCTCAACAAGTATAGAAAGGATGAATAGACTCTACCCACCAGCCCTAAGAAATCATAAGGTGGCTGTCATGGTTGAACTGTGTCCCCCAAATGTGTGTGTAGCAACATGGCTAGGCCACGATTCCTGGTGTTGTGTGAGGTCCCTATGGGCTGTAAATCCTGCCCCTCTGATGTTGATGAGGCACGATGGGTGGCAGTTGTATCAGTGGGGCAGGACTCGATGTGTATGACTGTTTTGCGCCTTCAGGCAATCTCTTGGGGTATAAAGGAAAGGGAAACAAGCATAGAGTCGTGGACTTTATGTTACCAAGAAGCAGGTCCTTGAGCAGAGCACATCCTTTGGACGCTAGGGTCCCTGAACCTCAGAAGCTCCCAGTTCAGGGGAAGACTGATGACAAGGACCTTCCTCTAGAGCCAACAGAGAAATCATTCCTTTGGAGTTGACATCCTGAATTTGGACTTTTGCCTACTGAGAAAGTGACGGAAACAAATACAGGCTTAGGTGTGCTCCAGGATTACCTGGGAGAGAATGCTAAATCCATCCAGGAAGCATGGAAATTACCTGCACAAACACAAAACAAGGCCTATTTAAAATGAATTCATAACCATAAAGAACCAAACACAGAGAAAATAATCCATCATAAGCTAGAAAAGAGATAAACAGTGACAACAAAAACCAAGCAGCTTCATGCGCTCACCAGGACGACTATTCCCAGAAGGACACAGAATAACAAAGGTGCGGAGCAGCTGGAGACTTCCCTCGCCCATTGCGTATGGGAATGTAGGGGACTTGGAAAAGCACGGCATATCAGTGCTCATTGCAGCATAATTCACAATAGCCATACGAGAGACACAACTCAAGTGTTTGCTCATCAGCAGATGAACAGGTAAATAAAGGGTGGTGTATACATACATACAAAGGAATATTCATCAGCCACAAAGAAAAGTAAAGACATAATACATGCTACACTGACACGGATCAACTTTGAAAACATTATGCTGAGTGAAGTAAATTAACACCGGGTAAGATTCAAGCCAAGCCTTCAAATACTTAGATTCTGTAATCCAAACAACCAAACTCATTGCTGTTGAGTAAATCTGACTCACAGTGACCCTGTAAGACAGAGTAGAACTGCCCTTACAGGGATTTGAAGGAGCAGCTGGTAGGTTTGAACTGATGACCTATTGCTTGGCAGCCGAGTTCCTAACTGCTGTGCCACCAGGGCTCCAGTAAGTGAAATAAGTCAGACATATCCTTTGGAAATGGATAGTGATAATGTTTGTACAATATGGTCAGTGTAATTAATGTCACTGAATTATACAAAAAAAAACAGAAGGATTACAACACTGCAAGTGTCTGATTAAGTGATAGCCTGATAGACAATAAATAAAATATATTTAAAATGATTAAAAGGATAAAGGGGGAAAAAAAAAGCAAACCAAAACCCAAAAAGAAAGAACATAGTGTCATAAATAAACACAAAACATATTTGAAACCCAGTAGAAAGACAAGAAAGCAGGTTCTTAGCAATCTGGAGAGAATTGTGGGCAGGAAAGAGAAAGCCATCTGGTCTTACCAAAAGGCATCTGTTTCTCAGGGGTCATGTTTTAGCTTCACGGCATTAGGAAACACAGTACACTTCTTTGTACATGACACTGTACTTGAATACTGATGCTTTTACTCCAAATAACTGGAACAGCTGTATTTCTTTAGCTATTAGCAACGAGTTCTATAATTAAAATAGTGTAATTGATCCTGGGTCAGAAGTCCTAAAAGAATAACCAGATGTCTTAGCCACTTGGTTCCTCATGCTTTGGGTACCACATACCATTGATGGTGTCCGCTCACGCCTTGTAATGGCTCATTTTACCTCAGCTCTGAATACCTCTGACTGAGTCACAACTATCCTTTTGTTGTTACTTTGCACTTAAAAGAAATAAATCAGGCATGGATGGTGCCCTCCTTTTCAGTAGTTTCCCCTTTCAGAAGCTATTATAAAATTCTCAAACCTGGAAGGATATTATTTAGGTTTCTGTTTTAGATATTTTCATACTTACAATTAATAGAATTCTTCTGTGACAGTGATCTGTGCATAGTGATTTATAACCCTTTCTAGCTATTCAGGTCTCTGTCACATATTTCAATAGATGTGACTATTTAACTTTCTTTGCTACTATGAATGCTAACACTTTATTTATTACTCCTTCTTTTCTGCCAAAGTCATTTAGGTCATTTATTTTCTGCTCCACTTAAACAAAACAAAACCAACTAACCAAACAAACAAACAAAAACCCTGGCTATTTTCTATGAAACAGACAGTTGCTTGCAAATGAATGCCATGTATTTTTTTCCCAAGAGAAAAATTTAAATATCCCAAATGTTAATTATTGGACAAATTGAAGCTGACTCATAAACAGAATACTTAAGATTTTTACTTTATTATCATTATTTTTAGTAATGTCCCAACAAAAATTCAAATTAGCAGCTTCTCAGAGCCACTTTCTTTCTACTTTAGGTAGAGAAATACAGATTCTTTGTCTTCCCAAGATCCTGAATTCAGTAGGAAATATATTTCATACTTTTTCTTAGATATTTGATGATTTTCCTATTAGAAATATAGCCACAGAAACTAATCATATGCCAATCACCTCACTTAAGGAGTTGAAAACTTTTCAGTCTCTAGGTACACTTGCTGAAGAACACGTTTGCCCAGAGGAGGGATGAGGGGGAAGCAATTAGAAAGCCTTTGGCTGCTCCCTCTGCTGTAAAATCATTAGCAGTCCCTAATCTTTCTATTCACAGCAAAGTCCTTTCCTACCCAACAAGAAGTGGTCCTGTTTGGTCAGAGGAGGGCCCCAGTTCGCATGAATCACTTCCTTTGTTGGTACTGTGAATGTATGTGTTGGGCCAACTGGATTGGGAATGTAAAATAGGGAACATGTGCATAATTATGCTAAAATGAAATGTAGTCATTTTAATTCTCTAAAAATAACCTGTGTTAAGAACTTTCAGAATGGTAGAGTAAGTATTTCTGGAAATGAACTTCTCCATAAAAGCTTTAAGAACACTGGCAAACAAAGTCAAAATAAAAAATTTCAGACTTCGGGTAATTAACAGTATGAAATGGCTAGCTCTCGGTAAAAACAGCCAGACTGTGGCATTCTAATTGACCTCGTCGCATCCCTCTTGCCCAGTTTTATGGTAGTCTTAAAAATCTTCCTAACTACCGCAGCGACCCTAGGGTCGCCGATCCGACTCGACACTTGGCTTGGCAACGACCGCAGCATGAAAACTAGATGGTAACCTAGAAGCCACTGAAAGCTGAAAAAGGCTTAAAGCACCCCAAACTCTATTCCCAGAGAGCTGCCATATTTGACTTACCAACTCCTGCTTACAGGGTTCATCTTCATTTGCCCTGACTCTGATTCAGAGCTTGCTCACTGCAGATTTTTTTACAAGGGTTTGCTGAAAATGCTTGGTGGAAATTGTTTAATGTAACAATTCCTTAAACAGCATAAGAGGTGGAGGGATGAGAGGCTGATTAAAAAGAAAAAAAAAAACTAAAAAGAAAATTCTGGGCAAAGTGATATTTACTTGTTTATTTTTATTTTTTAAATCCCTGATACATTGCTGGGGCTCTAAGAGGCAGCGTGAATTTGTATGGCTGTATGCTTGCCAGAGGAAACGCTGGTAGCATAGCGGGCGAGGTGCATGTCTGCTAACCTAAAGGTCTGTGGTTCAAATCTGCCAGGCTTGTTTTGGAAACTCAACGGGGCAGTTCTACTCTGATCTACGGGGTCTCTGTGAGTCAGAACTGACTCTATGGCAGTGGCTTTGGTTTTTGCTTTTTTCTGCTTGCCAAAATCGCCCTGAGAAAACCGTATTTTCTCACCTCTGTCTGATCTTGACACACTGTGTAAACAAAAACTGAAGGCTAAGGCCGAGTTGTATTGAAGGCGTGCTCAACAAGAACACAGAGACATTTGACAAAGGCTGGGAGACTTACTTGTTCAAGAGATTAAAAAAAATCTTAATCCAATTATTAACTGACTTCTAAACTAACAGATCTGAAATTTCAATGGTCACATGGGACAAAGAATATAAACTTTACAAAATGTTTAGTTCAGAAAAGCCACTACACAAATAAACATAACAAGAACAGCCACAAATCCTGAAAGGCAGAATCTGATTTCCAGAGTTGACAGATTATATTATTTAATATCTACCCAGTTTTCAATGACAAAATATAGACTCAACGGCACTTGGCTTGGCTTGGCATAAAGAAACAGGAACATATAATCCATACATAGAAAAATAAATCAGTCAATAAACATAGCACTTTATGGAAGCCCATATGTTGGATATATTGGACAAAGACTTTAAATCAGCTATTATAAATAATGTCAGATGAATTAAAGGAAATCATGTCTAAAGAACAAAGAAGAGTATTTAAACAATGTCTACCTAATACAGAATATCAATAAAGATATAAAATGAAACCTCCCACCCTTGCCAAGAGGAAAGTAATTCTTGGGTTGAAAAGTACAAAAATGGAAATGAAAATTTCACTATAGGGATTAAACAGCTCAATGAACTCTAAGTAGGAGAAACAGAGAGAGATCCACATCTAGATACTCATAACCAAACTGTCAAAATCCGAAGACAAAAAGAGAATTATGAAAGTAGCAAGAGAGAAATGAGTCATCATGTCTAAGAAATCCTAAATAAGAGTAACAGCTAATTTTTCATCAGAAACCATGGAAGCCAGAAAGCCAAAGAATAGCATATTAGAAATCCTGAAATAAAAAGCTTGACAACCAATAACTCTATATCCATCAAAATCAGTTTTCAAAAATTAAGGTGAAATTAAGACCTTCTCGGATCAAAAAAAAATTAAAAATTTCTCACTGGCAGATCTTCCCTACAGAAATGCTAAATAGAGACCTTCAGGCTGAAATGTGGGCTACCTGACAGTAAATGAAAATTGTACAAAGAAATGAAAAATACTGGAGAATTTAAAATTCTATTCTTCATTTTCCTCCTTTTGATTAAGAGTCTTCTATGGAATCTCTGATCAAAATGTCTAATAATGGTAGCTGGGTAGCATCCAGTTCTTCTGGTCTCATGGCAAAGGACATAATTGTTTATGGGGGCAATTAGCCCATATTCCTTTTTCTCCCCGTGTTCCTGATGTCTTCTTCCTTTGTTGCTGCTCCTTGGAAGCTCCATGGGGCAGATCTACTCTGTCCTACAGGGTCACTGTGAGTTAGCAGTGGCAATGGGAATAGAAAGGTGAACAAGCTTCGGAGGCTACGCCATAAAATAACGGTCATGTGCCACATAATGTCCCTCTGGGCAACATCCGGTCGTGTTCATTTTGCAGTCCCAAAAGGTTATACTTTTTACTTTATTCCCTACAAGAGGAATGAATAACGAGACATCTGGGATTTTCAGCTTCCTTCTGTCATGAGTGTGCTGCATGACAAAGTACTACCCTGCGTCTCCTTCATATGCACAAGGAAGGGGTTGGTTTCAATGATCACTGACATCCTTTAAGCCTCCAAAGTCAGAACTGAAGCTTATCCCTGGTGCGAGTTTGGTTCCTAAAGACATGATGGTGGCAGGACTGTGAGTGGAATAACACTTTGTCCCCACCACCTGGATCACCGCCTCTGAGCTCTTATGTACCCCGCCTATCTACCCCAAAGAGCACAGAAAGGGGGCTTCCTGGAACTGAGGGGAGACTGCCGTTACTTGTATATGACCTCAGGTACAAGTGGAGACACAGGACTCTGGTGGGCTCCAGTGTCTAAAGGAGGAACCATAGCAGCACTGTTCACACAATATCCAAGTCACATAATGTCCTATTTCATAGAATATATTGTGGACACTAGCAATGCGTGGCTGTATTCCATGAACGGAGAGTTTCAGGCTTAAGTTTCTACTTCTAATTTCAGATCTCATCTTCCCTGCTTTCTTCCTTTTTTACTTCTTAGAATTGGTAAACAGAAATATGTTTAAAAAAAAAATTGGTACAGTGACGCTTAAGAAAATACCTTGCAAAGGGAGAGCGCAATTGCCAAATAAATGTAGAAGGCATGCATTATTTGCATAAAAACACAGTATTCATCAGAAATGATTTTTTTCAGCAACACAAACAACTATAACTGTAGACCTCACCAGATCACTTAAATAAAAATCAAGTTCACTACATCTATGGAAAGAGATGATGGAGAAACTCAATACTATCAATCAACACAAAGTCAAGGGCCAGCTGTGAAACACACCATCAATTACTCATGTGCAAGTTCAAGTTGAAGCTGAAAAAAGTCAATGCAAGCCCAAGAGAGAAAACACAGCTATGATCTATCCTGCCTCAACTCAGAGACTATCTCAAATATGGGTTTGATACACTGACCACTAATTACCAAAGACCAAAAGAGCTGGGAGGTGACATCAAGAACACCATACATAGAAAAAGTAGAAGGTAGTATAACTGCAGGCAAATTAAGTGGCTAATGAGTTTTATGCCACCACTTTTGCTTTTCGCCACCTTAACTCCTAACCTGTGTAAACTGAAAAGTTATTAGTCCAGACATGGGCCTGAAAAGATGGATTGTAATTTGTGCTGAAGAACAGAACAAAAACGTTAACTTTGTCCTTAAAACCCTCTGCCACTTGAAAAACTTCCCACGTGTGTAACAGAAGGAAGCCAGCTTTTATCTGACAGGCCGTTTAAGAAGTTTGACCTCTGGCTTCCTTTGTATTGCTGGAACTTAGCTTTTCATGTAAGTAAGTGTCCAGCCTACTTTTTTTCATGCAAATTTCCTTGTCAAAACTACAAACGGACATTTGATCAAAGGTCAGCCCTCCTTTGCATTCCTGTTTGATAAAGAAATTTCTATTTCATCTTAGGCTGTCATGGTCAATTTGGGAAAGTGTTGCCTGACAGAGAAATTACTGATGCATTCTTCTCTTGTCCTCTTTAAAGTTTTTCTACCTTCTTCTTTTTTCTTCTTTTAAATCTTATGGGTGTTTTAATTTGCATATGCTTTCACTTTTTAATGGAATACTTAAATTAGCTGTGCAAGTGCTGCATGTGAACCTGAATTTTGCTTGTTAGCTGAAGTTCAGTGTGCTGGTAGATAACACCCCAGTAACCGATACAATATTTATAAGTCTTTTAAATCAGCAGTTTTATGTCACGCTGCACTTGTGGGTAGATATGCTTAAAGAAAGAAAGGTATTACCAAGGGTCAAATAAAGACTTAGCTCTCTTCAGAGTCTCTTATCTTTCTTTCTGGGAAGAATCAGGAAAAGAAGCGTAAAGAAATTCTTAACTTAGTTTAAATAAATCTGCTATTATCCTGCAATTGGCTCACAGTACAAACTCAAGTTTTAAACAAAGATATTAACTTACTTAGTACATTTTTAGTCAATGAAGGGAAGTTAACCATGAGATACTACAAGATCAGCAAAGTTTCACTTTAATTTTCAGCTGAACTGTCTCAGCCAATAGTATATTATGTAGATCCTTGAAAAATTCAGCATGATGTTAAACTATAGCTATTAAAAATCTTATTGCAAAAGCAATACTGTTGTAATTACTTTTAAAGAGACGCTGCTCCCGATTATACCATAAAACTTAGATTGGACAAAGAAGAAAGTACTAAGTGAAAACTTGATGAATCAAATAACAATGTAATGTATACAATACTTCACTGTTTAATAAAAGGGACAGTAATCACTGGAAGAGAGAGACTTGGAAAGCAGCCAGCTTGTGCTTGAACCCTCGCTCTGCCTCTTTCTAAGTTTGATCTTGTATAGCTTAGTGAATTTTCTGAGACTCAACTTATTCACCTATAAAACCAAGATAACTAAAGCTGAAAGTAAACAAAAGATGCTAATTTTTCTTCCTGTCTCTCTTGTGTATAATAAATTCTATGATTTTCTATATAACGCTGTGGGAAACGGAAGGTTCGGGAGGTTAATTGACC
Source organism: Heterohyrax brucei (assembly GCA_028571685.1). Taxonomy (NCBI): domain Eukaryota; kingdom Metazoa; phylum Chordata; class Mammalia; order Hyracoidea; family Procaviidae; genus Heterohyrax; species Heterohyrax brucei. The sequence continues at coordinate 57,945,288 of CM053158.1, read as the reverse complement.
TGCTTTAATGTCCTACAGCTAAAAAGTGGAGCAAAGATTTGTGCTCAGGGCTTCTGTCTCCCCAAGCTGAAGGCTCTTTCCTTTATTTTTAATAGAAAATTGAAGACAATGACTTGTAGAAGTTCTATATAGTGTGGAATTGGAAATCTTTTCTTATATAAACCTTTTTCTACTCATTTCTGTTAACACTTTATAAAACAAACTTACTATTGTTGCCAAACTAAAGCAAGTTCATTCTGCCTGTCACTAACAGCCAAAATTCAGAGACACGGAAAAAGGTTCAAGGTTTTATTAGCAGACAAGCATGCAGGCCAGGAGACAGAATAACTTCTTTAAAAAAATCTGTCCAATTTGGGTTAAGTTTCCAGCAGTTTTTATAGCCAGAATTCAAAGGGGTAGGTGTTTGTCACAGAACAATAGTCAGGAGTCACAATATTTCATTACATCATAAGGTTTCATTACATCTTATCAAACAGTGTGAATTACCCCAAATTTCATTGTCTCTCTCTCTTAGGTCTTAATCAGTTTTACTTCCTTAGAGATAGGGAGGGGAATGCAGACGGGCTAGTCTGGTCTGAGGGTGATAACTGAGGCAGAGGGTAGAATGCAGCTTAACAACCTAAGTGATCTGTGTTAGATTCTTACATTTACCACCACGATGAGATCCTTTCCAACCTTATGTTTTTTTATAAAGTCAGGTTCTTATGCATCACCACCACCACCAACAAAAATGTTTCCCTTCAGGTGAAGTTGAATGCCTTTTCAGGGTCTTCTCTAGGAAACCCTGGTGGCATAGTGGTTAAATGCTATGTCTACTAACCAAAGAGATGGCAGTTTGAATCCACTAGGTACTCTGGAAACTCTATGGAGCAGATCTACTCTATTCTATAGGGTTGCTCTGAGTTGGAATAGACTTGATGGTGGTAGGTTTTTTTTTTCTCTTTACTTAGCCCATCTTTGGACTTTTTGCTAGATTTCTAAAACTCTGTCCACCATCCAATAGCACACCAACTGCTTTTAAAAGCAGACCTAAGGATATATCCAGGGAGTATCTCGAAGTGCATTTTCTCTTTGATTCATGTAGTTAGTTTCAAGGCAGTGTATCAAGATACAACAGACCCGTAAACAATCATCAAGAGCTCAAACCCCAGGAATATAGGACAGCTTTCTGTAGCAACACATAGCTTCCCTTTTCTTACTTTTCCACTCACTGTTCCTGTATTCTTGCACCAGAGTACCTGGTTTCTCCCTCTCACATTTTGTCTTTAATAATTTCTCAGGTCCTTCACCAAGTAGATTTACACAGCATTCTTCCATATAGTTGTTGTTGTGTGCTGTTGGGTAGATTTTGACTCATAGCCACCCCACACAACAGAGTAGAACTGCCCTACAGGGTTCCTTAGGCTGCTACCTTTACAGGAGCCCGTCTCTGGGTCTGTTCTCCCATGGAGTCACTGGTGGGTTCAAAATGCTCACCACTCAGTTAGGAGACAAGCACACAACCACTGTACTATCAGAGTTCCTTCTTCCTATAGTAGAAAGGTGTTTTCTTTAGGAGAGGCAAGAAGAGTGAAAACAACCTACAATTCTGAATTTTCAGTTGAAAGACAGCTTTGTTCCGTCATATAAGATTGAGAGGAGCTTCTCTGTGATGCTATAGGTACCAGCTCTGATTCTGTAGGTAAGAAGGAATGGGATTGTTTTAGTCAGGGAGATATTTCTGAGCAAATGTTAGTAAGCCACTGGCAGGAAAGAGTAGTACGTTCTCCTCCGGTCCAATGTATACCAACCCAAACCAAACCTACTGCTTGTGAGTTGATTCCAACTCATAGCAACCATATATGACAGAGTAGAACTGCCCCACAGAGTTTCCTGTGACTGCCTGGAGGATTTGAGCTGTTGACCTTTTGGTTGGCAGATATAGCACTTAACCACTATACCACCAGTCCAATGCATAGGGAGATATTAATCAACATACTGAAGTGATAGGGCTAGCAGAAGCACAGAGGACAATCTTGTCAAGGTGATTCTCTATGTTTCACTTCATGTCCCTCCCCAAGGTGAGTAGAAGTTTTTCAGTGCTGAAAGCTCTCCTCCCCATTGTATGACAACAGTTAGCGTCTACTGTAAGGGAGTGAAAGGTACTCTAGTAGGGAAACCTAATCATGTCTTCACTGCTTTATCTTTTCCCTTCCATTTTTTGGAGTTCTGACAAGTGTATGTTGGGAGGCAATGTGGTCGTCCAGATTGCCTGAGACACACGATCCTCTAAATGATACCACTGATGTCTCCTAAAGGTGTTCACATGCTCTAGTGCTGTTTTCAAAGTGTTGATTATCTGTATTCTCCTCCTTTTCCTTCTGCAGGAACAGAAGAGCCTCGCTGCACCCACAGCTACATGTAGACTTCCTGGTTAATGTGCCTCAGTCAGCAATTATCTGAAGGGAACTTCTTATGAAACCCCAAATCTTAAAGATTTGCAAGAATCTCTGCAGGTGCACACAAGTGAGAACCAATCACCACTTTATAAACAATTACTGGCTGTGGATCTGAGAAACAGTGTGGGGATAACTGCTGCTTCCTATATATGTGCTGCAATTGGTTGTCAGATAAGTTAGCTCAATACCCCTAATGAGATTGGTTTTCCAATAACAGATTTGAGATAGAATTCTTATAAAGTTTATCCATTTAATGCTTACAATCCAGCGGTTTGTATTCACAGAGTTATAGAACTATCCTCACAATAAATTTTAGGACTTTTTTATTACACTTTACCTATTAGTAGTCATTCTCCATTATCACCCCCATCTTTCAAGCTCTATGTAATTACTAATCTACTTTCTGTTGCTACGTAATATGATTGGTTTAATTCTTGTTTTTAAGCCAATTAAAAAAAATCTGCATCTCATGTTGCTGAGAAATGTGCACAGTGTCAGCACAAGAGTCAAGAGCACGCAAAGCTGAAATGGATTCCACGTAATTTACTAAGTTACCCTTCACTGCTTAAAAAGTTCATTTTGCCTTTTCAGGGGTGGTTGGAGCTGGCACTTAGGCAGGCAGCGGTGAGAATAGCTCAGAGTGGCGAAGGAGATGGATACTGGACCACAGTGTACTGGGGAACAAATGAGAGCGGAACACAGTGAGGCAGCAAGTGTAGATTCACATTTCAAGAAATTGGGCAGTGAAGTGAAGGACAGAAACGGGCAGTGGCTTGAGGAGCGCAGTCACTGTAGAATGCGGAGGATGTGCATACGCTTGTAGACCACTGGAAAAGAACCAATGGAAAGAATGAGACTGAAGATGTCAGAGAAAAGAGGCTCAGGGTCATAAGGACAATAAAGGGGTAGGCCATCCTGGAAACGGACATAGCCTATGAATACACGTATAAGCCTTTTTAAAAGTCACAGCTAAGAAAAATACAAAGAATAGTGTTTCATCTTGAATTCCCTTGAATTCACAGCTTGAGATGAAATCTGGACTCCATGTGGCTTATTTGGGAAGGTGATTCCAGGGAGGCATACAGGACAACAAGAGGAAAACAGAAAAGAAGAAAAATTTATACAAGCTGTTTAGCTCTCTTACAAGAAATCAGGGCTTAGTCCCACAGGGGCTTCCGGGAACCTCATAAACACTGCAAACCTGGGGCAAAAACGGAAACATCTGTCTTTTGTCTTCTTTTTTCCTAGGTCAAGGATTTCCAGGGGCTTAATTCCTTTGTGTTTCTGGTATGAAAAACTGTGTCAACTAGTTTCCCAAGGACATCTCATGCTGTGGCTTCCAAGAAGGTCCATGGCACTGTCCCAAGTATGTGACTGTGCGTTTACAACATAGCAAAACCAAAGAACTGTCACCAAGTAGTAGGTGGATTAAGAGGCAGGACCAAGAAGACGATGCAGCAGTGCACAAGAGATGATCCACAGGCAGAGCTATCGTTGGTCACCACTTATTACACACCAGCCACTGTCGCAAGCACTTTAATTGTTTAATCCTCCCGAGTACTTTATACTGCAAATGAAAAAACTGACGCAAAAAACATCTGAGCAACCTATTGCATGTCCCACAGTTAATAAGTACCAAAGCCAGGAGTCAGACCCAGCACACAGGGCCCTAAGCAGGTACTGCGTGGCATCTGATAGAGCCGACTGAGCTGAAGCAGGGGCAGGGGAGAGAGTGTGTGGGTACGGGGCTACCCTGCTCATTCACATTTCCCTCTGGCCCTCTCCCCTTGACAGTCCATAAACTACCTCCCCTGTACTCTAAGTATAACTTATTCATAGCTCACTTATTCCAAGATTTTGCTTGAGTTAATTCCACCTACCTTATTACTGAAAAAAGCCAGAAAGAGACCCATGTTGCTAATTCAAAGCTATCCTGGAGCCTTTTTGAATTTCCAGATCTCTTCTTCATTTATTCTTCACCAAATTCTACTAAATTCATTTGATGATCACTACTGTCACTTTCAAATAGAGTATAAGAGAACTAACTTAAACTCAAAAACAATTTTATACATTCAAATACACTTAGAACAAAATCAAATAGAGTAAGATCAAAAGTATAGACATAGCTACACTTGGTTACTGAGCACTTACTATGTGGCCAATTCAAGTTGACAACACAAGGTCTGACAATCAAGTTAATGAACTCATCCTAGAAAAAGTGCTACCTACTTCATTGCTGAATATCACTACAGTCACTGTCATGGATTGAATTCTGTCCCCCCAGAAAAGTATGTGTTGATTTGACTCAGCTAGGAGTCCTGGTACAGAGCCCTTCCTCCCATGTGTTGTGAATCCTGCCTCTGTGATAGTGATGATGGATAATGGGCTGCAGTTGTGTTAGTGAGGCAGGGCTCAAGCTACAAGGCTGTGTTACGTAAGGAAGAGAGTGAGCATAGTCAGGACCCTCATGCCACCAAAAGAGCAGCATGACTGAGAGAAGACGTGTCTTTCGGACCTGAGGTTCCTGTGCCCAGATGCTCCCACTGGATGTGGACTTGGCCCACTGGACTGTGATAATTTCTTTTATTGAATGGACTTGTAACTTGTTAATGGATTTGTGGCTCACTGAACTGTCATGATAAAATTTCTCTTCATGAAGCCTTCCACTCGTGGTATTTTCTGGTAGAGCAGTACCAGATAACTAAGACAGTCACCTTCAATGTACTCCCCTTGGGAAGCCATGCTATGATGTCAGTGGCTAGGCCACATTTACAGCAGCTTTGGAAATCTTTTTCTGGAATGGCCGTTAAAGCTGTTGTTGTGTTACCCCTGATGTCCTGAATGTCATCAAAATGTCTTCCTTTCAATATTTCCTTTATCTTAGGGTAAAGAAGAAAGTTATTGGGGACCAGATTAGGTGAGTTGGGAAGCTGTTCCAATACAGTTATTTGTTTACTGGCTAAAAACTCACAGGTACCTATGCAATTAAGTTCGCAAACTTGCCATCATGCCACCGTGCACAATGGCCCTTCCAGAAAGAGTTTCAAAATTGTTTTGAGAGGTGGACTAGGCACTGGCATTGGTGCATAGCTTCCCAAGGGAAGTACTTTGAAGTTGACCATAGTGATATTCAGCAATGAGCTATGTAGCACTTAGAACAATTAAGTTAGAGGATTTAACTGTCAGAACTTTTATGCTCTACCTGTAAAATATTCACTGAATTTCAAAGATTTAGTATAGAAAAAAAGACATCTCATCAGTTTTTAATTGCATGTCCAAATGATATTGTTTAGAATGTATTCTATTAAACAAAATATAATATCAAAATCAATTTTACTAGTTACTAGAAAATTTAATTGCATTTGTATCTCCTATTACACATCCATTGGGCAGTGTAATGGATTGAATTATGCCCCTCCCAAATGTGTGTATCGATTTGGCTGGGCCATGGTTTTGGGACTTGTGTGGTTGCCCTCTATTTTGTGATTATGATTCTCTTATGCGTTATAAATCCTAATCTCTGCCTGTGGCTAATTAGGTAAGACTGGATTATGTTAAAGGAGATTAGAGTGGGACTGCAATACTCTCACTAAGTTACCTCCCTGATCCAGTGTAAAGGAAGATTCCCTGGGATGTGGCCTGCACCACACTTTGTTTTATGACAGATGAAAGGAACAGATGAAAGGAAAGTGAGCAGAGAGTGGCAGGTCCTCACACCACCAAGAAAGCAGTGCTGGGTGCAGAGCACGGCCTTTGGATCTAAGGTTTCTATACAGAGATGCACCCAGGCTAAGGGAAGACATGCGTCACAAAGACCCTCTCCCTCGCTCACAGAAAGACAAGCTTTCCCATGAGCCAGAGCGCTAAATTCAGACTTCTAGCCTACTTGACTGTTGGGCAATAAACTCGTCTACATTAAAGCCACCAACTGGTGGCATTTCTGCTATAGCAGCACTGGATAACTAAGACTGACAGTGCTGCGCTTGATAATCTCTCCTCTGTCCACTTCCCTGGCCTGATTTCTTATTTTCTCAGAAACTTCACTCCAGCCACCAACTTGGCTCTTCCTCAAACATCTGTAACATATTCCCACTCTGGGCCTCTGCAGTTGCCTAGAAGGTTCTTTGCCCAGCTTTTGACGTGTCTTAAGTCTTCCTTTTACTGTTGGCCTCTTCAGAAGAGCATCCGTAACTGCCCTTACGTAAATGGTACCTCCTCTACTTTGATACCTTCTTCTGCTTTGCTTTTTCTTCATAACTGTTAAAATGGTACCATGTCATCTGCATTGCTCTGTTTATATTATATTAGAAATAAATGGATGTATGGCTGGGTAGGTGGAATGGATAGAGTCCTTTTGTGATTAATTTCACATAACGCACAACCAAAAAGAAGAAGCTTGTCCATTTAGACATACCGGTTTACTTTCGGCCTTAGCGTTTGAAACGTCTCTTAGCTCCCTCCCCGTTTGAACCCTAGCTTGCCTTTATGATAGAAGGATCAACTTGCACAGATGTTTCCAAGGGTTTTCTTCCTGGTGGCACAGTGACTAAAAGCCAGGCTGCTAAACTAGGTTTCAAAGAGTCAGACTTGACTAAGCAGTGTAGAGTTTCTCCCTAAAAACGGATGTTGCCTTATCTGGCCTGGTGAGCAGGGATTCCCTTCTTCCCCATTCACGGGAGCTGAAGTGTTCTCTCCGCCTGTGTCCTCTGTTTTTAAGTGACAGCAGAGGGCAGCAGAGGCCTTGTCAGAAGACATTGTGGGCAAAGAAGACCAATTAAGATTTCGGTCTGTGTATGGTTAAACTCGAGCTCCTTTTAGAGAGAAATAGGTAATGAGTCCTGTTATGTCGAGGATAAGACTTAAAGCACTGACATATTTTGTTCTGTCTCTAATTATGGATGATTCAAACTTCTAAAGAAACGGCTCTCATATATTTGGAAGTTAGAGTGTTATTGCAACCTTGTCTGAAAAACACTGTGGTCTCATTATTTTTAGTTTCCCCAATGACTATGTGACCAGCTTTACCCACTACGTGTTTTATCTAAGTTTTTCTTTTCTTCTTTACATTTTATTTACAGTTTAAGGGCTGGCTAAGGGGCTGTAGACAGGAACTAAGCAGATTCATAGTTAAACGATCAGCATCTCCTCCTGGACTTCCAGGAATGAAAACTGGCTTCTTGTGACATATATTCCCTGAATACATGTGTAAAGCTGATGGTCTTAATTCTAACTTTCTACATGACCCTGAAACAAGTGACCGTACTAATCCATTTTCATTACAGCGTTGATAATTTTCAACAAAAAATAGATGCATATTTCTGTCTCTATAGTAGTTAAGTGTTACATCTGCTGACCAAAAGGTTGGCAGTTTGCATCTGCCAGATGCTCCCTGAAAACTCTATGGGGCAGTTCTACTCTGTCCTGTAGGGTCGCTATGATTTGGAATTGACTTGACAGCAGCAGGTTTGTTTGTTTTACTGGTTATACATAGATCTATAGACATGACAACTGAATAATAACCCCTGAGACTAAGACCAATAAAATATTTGAAAGCCTTTCTACTGAATTTCTCCTTAAATTCTAACCTAGTTCTTATGTGGATATCTGCCATCATATTCTGGTTTCTTTTTTCTGTTATTATTATTATTATTTTAGTGTGATTTAAAGTATACATAAATAAAACATTTGTCTTTTCAACTTTTTTTATATATACAGTTAACGGCATTAATTGGTTCACCCTACTCTAGTTACTCTTACTTTGAGTATTAGTCTCTAAAGATTCTGTCCAGAAAAAAAAGCCAGCAAATGAGTAAGATAGGAGGAGAGAGACGTGACTCACTAAGGCAGCAGACACTGGGAGATTTGGTTGCTGTGATGGCTGCACACATTAGTCTCAGGCTGGATTCTTTGGGCTTTGTTTGAATTTGATGCTTAACTTTGAAATCTGTGCTTTAAAAATGTCTGCTTAGCCTCAGGCATATAACCTTAGGAAGTGGGTTCTTGAGAGATGGCTGAAGATACTGCTGAGCGTGTCTTTTAAGAAAAAAATAGAATTAAAATGCTTCATCTAGTTGAAATTATTTACCATTGGTGCCCTTGAATATAAAATTGCTTCTAAAGGCAGTGAAACTTAAAGGCAGCTAGATAAAGAAGAATAAAAATTTCTAATGTTTTATTTATATGATACTAAGAAAGAAAGGAGAAATACTTAAAAAAAAAAACTAAAAGGAAAACATAAAATGGATATAGGATAAACACACCTCTTTGAATATATGACCATAATGTCAGGAGAACATTTTGTTTTCACTTACAATAGTTCTACACCACACAAATAAAGCAATAAATTCTTACTTAAAAACATCATCATGAGGTAAAACAAAACAAACAAAGAAACTCACAGCCATCAAGTCGATTCTGACTCATAGAGACCCAATAGGACAAGATAAGAACTGTCGTACAGAGTTTCCAAGGAGCACCTGGTAGATTGAAACCACGGACCTTTCGCTGAGCAGCCATAGCGCTTAACCACTAAGCCACCATTGTTTCCGATCATTAGGAAAGAAGTGGGAAACCGTCTGTCTTGGTATTCTGAGGCTGTCCTGGTAGGGAGAAAGAGCTGAATTATGGGCTGAAACCTTAAAGACAGATACCAACTTAGGCCCGGTACCCCAAGCCAAGTGCCGTCGAGTCGGATCCGACTCATGGCACGGTACAGACATTTCCTATGTAGAATTAGTAAAAAGCTCAGTGAGCCCTCCCTTGTTCCAGGTATGGTACTAGGTAACACAGATACAAAGATGAACAGGGAGGAGAAAGAGTCTCTAGCCTAGGAGCGTTCAGACTCTGATGGTGGATACCTAACAAATAGTTTCATACATTTATTTAACAAATAATTACTATATAAGAAGTGCAATAAGTAAAACATGAGCAAAGTGCTCCAGGAACAGGAGCAGAAAGAAGACAACTTATGAAAAAGTCTTGCATACCTACTAATTTGAACTAGTTTGATCTGATAATAAATCAGCATAACAATGCACGAATATAAAAGGTTAGGCAACTTGGTTTGTAATTTTAGTCTTTATTGCTTTATAATGGCAGCCCCAATAACTTAGTTTTTATGGCTATTTGGGACTACATGTATGAGTCTCTTTCAAGAAACAGAGTTCTCATGTTATTTATTTTTGGGTTCCCCCACAGTACCTAACACGGGGCTGATACTAAAAAAAAATTCAGCTCAGTTAAATTTGAATATAACGTCATGGAGCTGAAGAGACAGTGCTGATTTGTAACATCTGAAGCAAAACTGGATAAGGTACTAATAAAAAGGAAAACTGTGTATATCCTCTCTATAAGCTCATTTGGAAATCCTGGTGGGGTGGTGATTAAGTGTGATGGCTGCTAACCAGATAGCTGACAGTTCACATCCATCAAATGCTCCTTGGACTCAATAGGGCAGTTCTGCTTTATCCACAGAGTTGTTATAAATTGAGTCAACTCAGCAGCAGTGGGTTTTGGTTTCATTTTGGTATAAGCTTGTTTGCCAACACTCTAAATTATGTATACCATGTAGAACTAAAAAGAACTAACCTGACAACTTCTATCACTTGATGTAGATTTGTTCATTTTGGGGGGAAAATCTATGTCAAATAACTAAAAAACAAAAAGCTATTTGATACAGGAAATAGATTTAGCATTTTTTCCAAGATATTTTCTTTATGTAAACAGGGACTAGATTGCACAGCATGGATTGTCTAGGCTGACCTTTAAAGCCTCCAGGATATTTTAGCAATGAACTGTTTTTATATATCAAATGGGACACAACACAACTGGCTATGTTAAGTCCTTCTAAGAAGGCTACACCACAAAACAAAACAAACCTGGTTTCTAAGTTAGTTATTGCTTTTGTCATATATTTTGTGTCCAAGTTATGTATTTTTCTATTAGTATTTTGGAAATGTTGGTAAGTGTAATTTGCACACTGCATATTGTTATCACAACCTGACCTCCTCAAGAAAAAAACTGGTTAGTGCTTCTGAATCTTTTATTCTCAAAGTTTTATTCTAAACCTAGAAAGGTTATTTGCAAATTGTTTCTTAAAATTTTACCTCTTTTCCATTACCCTCGTAGAGAGGGAGTAGAAAATGTGTGTGGAGTAAACCGAGAAGACACCGAGAAGAATGAAAACAGACAGTACTAGAGATTCTAGGTAAGTTAGAAGCAGGACGAACGTCCATAAAATCAGCAAGTGCTCTTTGCTCATAGACAACAAATAAATTTTATTTGTAAAGAGAGAGAAGATACACAATGAGTGTAGTAGTTCTAGGGAAAATAAAAAATCTTACTCTAGAATATATCTTAAACAGGAGCAATCTAAGGCAAGATCTGGAACTGCTAAGTTTGGCCTCGGGGAAGTCCTTTCCCAGACCTGTCTAATTTCCTGGGCGTATTTAACCTCTTCCTGGTGAGGTCAGCAGGGCTGGCAAGTGATAAAATTGCAGTCAAGGACTCTTTAAGGTTACTTCTTTCAGCTAGTGTGCTACGCCCAGGGTTCTATGGTTACATCAGGGTTTTGTGTCATGGTCTTGAAGAGAAAAGAAGGCAGGGTTCTTTGCCATTATCAATAAGTTTACCCTTTATATGTTTTATAGTTTAGATTTCATTGGAGGGATTTTATAAAAGAGCTCTAAATTAAAAAAAAAATACTGATCTACTATAATTTCCTCATTCTACATAGAGGCTGAGTAGAACGTCACACATGAGGTGGCTTGCAGAACTAAACCTGGATTTCTAAGTCTGAGGACCTTCCAGCTTGATCTTCTCCCCCACACCTACCCTCTGCCTCACCCTTCATCTTGATTGACTTAAGGCAGGCATTCATAATGTATTTTTGAAGGTCTTGACCGGAATAATTAGGACTGACCTTCTTTCTGCCTGTGCCAGTGTAGTACATTTCAGCTACGAACAACCTAAGGCCAAAAGATACATTTTTTTGTCTACTGTCAATAGGCTTAAATCTAATGTGATTCCTTGGTTACTGAGCTAAACTGTAAAGCAGTCACTTCTGACATTTCTGTACTCATCTTACCCCAATAAAAATATCTCCAGTTGTTTAATTATAACATGAATATAAACCAGTCCAAATTCAACAAGAGCATTTCAGCACAGGAACCTCAGTTCCAAAGGACATGCTCTGTTTTTGGTGCTGCACTCTTGGTGGTACGGGGGTCTCAACTTCCTCTGCTCACGCTTCTCCCTTATATCCCACAAGCTTATGTCTCGAGTCCTGCCTCACCAACACAACTATTGCCCATTCTCCCTCATCAACATCATGTAGGCAGGATTCACAGCACATGGGAGGAATCACACCATACTGGGAATCATAGTTAAGTCAAATCAACACATACATTTTTGGGGGGGACACAATTTAATCCATGACATCACCCAAGCCAGAAATGCAGGATAGAAAGACTGCTTTCACCTAGAATCGGACATAAGGGGACGCATCACCCACGCCAGCACTCATGGATGGCTCTTATCCTCTGCCTTTCTCAGTGTGTATGGCCAGATACCTGTGTGTACACTAATCACCCCTGCCCATCTAGGACAGTAGGGAATATCCCGTACCACACACTTGGTGACTGACTGACTACCTGGACACTTGAACTGAATTCATACAAGAAGAGTAAGAGGACTCTTTGGTTTGCATGTCTACTAACAGTTATAGCTACCTGGTGAGAGGATATTACAGCTTCAAAGGCACCAATAACCAAATTAGCATATATAACCAGCTTATTTGGACATTTGAAAACAAAACAAAACAAGAAGCTAGAATACAGTAAGCAAACATAAATAAATCCAATAACATACTGATGGATTGGACACAACAACCCATAAATCACTTAAAGAGGCAGACCACAATGGTTTCTGAAAGCCCCAAAATAAAGAACCAAGAAATTTTTCAGATGAATAGAACTTCCAGAAATTATCAGAGATATAATATGGAAGATTAATATTTAGAATTCTTCAAGAGATCACCAACGAGGTGAGGAAAAATGTAGCACAGCACAATGACAGATTGAACAGGCTGCAAGTAAGTGCACAGCCGCAAGAATGAAAAATGCAGAAAGTTAACAATAAAGCTAGAGAATGAGACAATTCAAGAGAAAATCAAAGGAGCAGAACTGAGGCAATGGAAGCTGCAATTAGTTGGACCAAAGATAAAACACATGACATTAATGTATTTGAGGAAAAAATAGATAAAAGAATTAAAAAATCAAAAAACAATAATGTTTATGTGGAACTTTGTCAATGGGAATAATCTACAAATTTGGGGAGTACCAGAAGCTGCACGATAACAAAAAATACAGAGAGAATTGTCAAAGACTTATTGACAAAAAAGTCCTCTGATATCATGAAAGATATAAAGATGTCTATCAAAGATGCTCATCTAACTCTACATAGAGATCAAAAGAAAGACAACAAAGCATATTATAATCCAAGTTGCCAAAACTAAAGATAAGGAGACAATTTTAAAAGTGGCAAGGGATAAACAAAAACAACCTACAAAGGAGAACCAAAAAGACTAAGCTTGGACAACTCAGTAGAAGCCATGCAGGCAAGACGGCAATGGGATGACAGAATAGAGCAACTGGATATCAACCCAGAGGAATCTCAAAAATAAATCAAAGGTAAAACATTGGGAATATGGACAGAGACGTCATTGTGTAAACATTATAACAAAAAAGAGTGACCCAAAAGAGAACACAGTCACAGATCTTTCATATGAAGAGGAAGTCAAGGTAATATAAAGAAATTAAAGACCGGTTTAAATTTAGAAAAATAAGGGGAAGTATTAAGGCAACCACAAAGAAAACTATCATTCCTGTGCATCAAAATAAATAACGTGAAGTCTTCGAAAATACAAAACCTTCAACATAGAAAAAGAAGAAAAGAAAACCCAAAAAACTCAGCATAGAAAATTAAATAGAGCAAAGGAATTGTCTACAACTCACAAAGAAAAAGACAGAGAAAAGACAGCACTAAACTCACACCTATCAATAATTACACTGAATGTAAATGGATTAAATGCACAAATAAAGAGATGGAGAATGGCAGATTGGATTAAAAAACAAAAAAACATCCATTTATATGCTGCTACAGGAGACACACTTTAAAGACATTAACAGACTAAAACTCAAAGAGTGAAAAAAAATGTATCAAGCTAACAAAATCTGAAAAAGAGCAGGAGTGGCAATACTAATCTCTGATAAAATAGACTGTAAAGTAAAATTCACCACACCTGATAAGGAAGGGCATGATACAACGATTAAAGGGTCAATAATCCAGGAGGATAGAACTATATTAAATATTGACACACTCAACAAGAGGGCTTCAAACTACATAAAACAAACTAACTGCATTGAAAGCAGAAACTGACATCTCCAATATAATAACAGGAGACTGCTTTTCAGTGAAAGGCAGAACATTCAGAAAAAAAATGCAACAAATATATGGACGATCTAAATGCCCGAATCAACCAAGTCGACCTTACAGATATATACAGAATACTCCACCCAACAGCAGCCAAGTACATTTTATTTTCCAATGCACATAGAACATTCTTCAAAATTGACCACATTTTGCACTACAAAGCTATCCTTAGCAAATTCGGAGTACGGAAACATTAAAAAGCATCTTTTCAAACCATAAACTTGTAGCAGTAGAAAAAAATAACAGAAAAAAGGAAGAAAAAAATATCAAACACATGGAAACTGCTGGCCTCTTGGTTATCAGATGTAGCACTTAATCACTGCACCACCAGGGTAGAAAAACTAAATAAACCCATCACAAAAGAAGAGATTGAAAAGAGGCAGAGATTGAAAAATCAGTTGGACTCCTTTACACGAACAAAGTAAAGAGCCAAAAGGAAATCAGCAAATCAACACTACCATTGATTGAATTGTGCCCCCCTAAAAACAAGTGTAGCCACGTGACCATGATTCCCTTTACTCTATGTTTGTACTCCACTTTGTGATTTTACTGTGCTGTATGTTAAAGATTAGGGTGGGACTGTAAATCCCTTCAGAAGATCACCTCCCTGCTCCACTGTAAAGGGAGTTTCCCTGGAATATGGCTTGCTCCACCCTTAATCCTTGCATCTTACAAGAGATAAAAGAGAAGCAAGTAGAGAATTGGGAACCTCACACTGTCAAGAAAGAAGAACCGGGAGAAGAGCGTATCCTTCAGACCTGAGGTTCCTGCGCCAAGAGGCTCCTTGGACAAAGACTGATGCAATATAGGACTTTCCTCTAGAGCTGACAAGGGAGAAAAACTTCCCCTGGAGCAGACATCCTGAATTTGGACATGTGGCCTACTAGACTGTGTAGGAATAAACTTTCCTTTGTTAAAGCCATCCACTCTGTGGTGTTTCTGTTAGAGCAGCACTAGCTGACTAAGACAGAATTTGGTACCATGGGAGTAGGGTGCTGCTCTAGCAAATACCTAAAATGTGGGAACCGTTTTGAAACTGTGAATGGTTAGAAGATTCAGAAGGAATGAAGAAGGTGCAGATGGTGAGAAACAACAGAGGACTGGTGGCAGCAGCAGTGGCAGCAACAGAACCAGAGGCACACTGGAGCTTACCCATGGAGAAAGAGAGCTAAGTGCCTGTGCACAGAGTTTTCCTCAAGTGCCTCCAGGCACTTGAATCATTGGAGCTAGCCTTGCTGACCCACAGAGTGAGAGAGCTGAGTACCTTTGTACAGGATGCTTTCCAGCAGGAGTGGGGTGCCTCCAAGCACTTAAATCAGTGGAGCTAAAGAGTTTTGGAACACTTGCCCCAGCAGGACAGATGTGGGCCTGAGGCCCAGGCCATGCGGCCCTAGGAAGCAGAAGCTGAAGAGACAAACAGTGTGAGAAGCTGAGCTGCCTCAGTCTCAAAAGATATGGCCATGACTTCAGGGGTTTGAAAGGGTGGAATTGCCACTCACTTGGTCTTAGAGTGCTCCTAAAGCTGATGGAGCAGAGTTTCTGTCCAAGTGGGCCTTGAAGGCAGAGTTGTAATGTGGGACTGGGGTCTCCACTCAGAATCCAGAGAGTGTGGCCAATACTTAGAGTTTGGAGGGCAGAGCCATTGTGTAGAATGTCTCAGGAAATATAAGAGTATTTTCAGAGTTTTGAGGGCTAATGTAATGTGTTCTGAGAACTTGCCTGAAATTTATCCTGTTTGTAATGGAGTGTCTAACTTGTGCCTGTTCTGCTATTGTACATTTGGAAGCAGATAGCTAGCATTCTAGGTTTTATACATGTAAAGAAATTTTTGAATTGTAAACTTGGAACTGATTTAAGACTTCTGTCATATGGGGTGGACATGATTTTGCTATGATGGGATGAATGTGTTACATGTTTCAATGATGTGATTTTTGGGGTGCCAAAGGTTAGGATGTCATGGATTGGATTATGTTCCCCCAAAATAGGTGTAGCCATGTGACCGTGATTCCCTATATTCTACAATTGTCCTCGATTTTGTAATTTTACTGTGCTGTATGTTAAAGGATTAGGGTGCGACTGTCAGTCTCTTTATAAGATCACCTCCCTGCTCCACTGTAAAGGGAGTTTCCCTGGAATGTGGCTTGGCCCACCCTTAATCCTTGCATCCTACAAGAGATAAAAGGAAAGAGAAGCAAACAGAGAGTTAGAAACCTCACACTATCAAGAAAGCAGCACTGGGAGAAGAGCACGCCCTTCAGGAACCTGAGGTTCCTATGACAAGATGCTCCCTAGACAAAGATTGATGCAATACCAGACTTTCCACCACAGCCCACAAGGGCGAAAGCCTTCCCCTAGAGCAGGCATCCTGAATTTGGACTTGTAGCCTACCGGACTGTGTAGGAATAAACTTTCATTTGATAAAGCCATGAACCTTGTGGTGTTTCTGTTAGAGCAGCACTAGCTAACTGAACACCATTTACCATTGCCCCCAAGAAGATAAAATACTTAGGGATAAATCTAACCAGAGAAATAAAAGACATATACAAAGGAAATTACAAGACTTTACAGCAAGAAATCAAAAGAGACATACATAAGTGGAGAAACCTACCTTGTTTATGTATGGAAAGATTCAATGTTGTGAAAATGTCTGTTCTACACAAAGAGGTCTGTAGACACAATGCAATCCCGATACAAATTTCAATGGTCTTTTTTTTAACAAGATGGATAAAAAAATCACCAACTTCATATGGAAAGGGAAGATGCCACAGATAAGTAAAACATTACCAAAGAAGAACAGCAACAATGTGGGAGGCCTCATACTTCCTGAATTCAGAAATTATACCCCCATGGTAGTCAAAACAGCCTAGTACTGGTACAAAAACAAATATATAGACCTATTGTAAAGAACTGAGAATACAGATAGTACATCATCCATCTCTGAGCAGCTGATATTCAACAAAGACCAAAAGTCTGTAACCTGGGAAAAAGACAGTCTCTTTAACAAATAGTGTTGTCATAACTGGATATCCTTCTGCAAAAAAATCAGACAAGACCCATATCTCACAAAATACACAAAAACTAACTCAAAATAGAACAAAGATCTAAATATCAAAGATGATACTATAAAGATCATAGAAGGAAAAAATAGGGACAATGCTGGGGGCCCTAATAAATGGCTGAAACAGACTATAAAACAAAACTAAAAATACACAAACACTGGAAGAGAACTTAGGTAACTGCTAAAAATCATAGACTCATGCTTATCCAGTCTTCAATCAAAGAGTAAAAAGACAGCCTGAAAACAGTGAAAAAAATTTTTGTCTATCACAAATCCAATCAGCATTTAATCTCCATAATCTAACAAGACACTGCAAAACTTCAACAACAAAAAGACAATTACCTAATTAAAAATTTTCCAAAGTACATGAACAGGCACTTCACCAAAAAAGACTTCCAAACGACTAACAGATATATGAAGAAATGCTCACAGTTACCAGTCATTAGAGAAATCCAAATCAAAAGTACAGTGAGATACTACCTCACCTCAGTGAGGTTGGCGTTAATCCAAAAAACACAAAATAATAAACGTTGGAGAGGCTATGGAGAGATTGGAACATTTCCGCTCTACTGGTTAAAATGCAAAATAGTACAGATACTTTGGAAATCAGTGTAGCTTTTCCTAAAATAAAATAAACTTTAAATAGAAATACCATATGATCTAGCAGTACTGCTTCTTGGAATACATCCTGAAGAAATAAGGGCTGACAGACAAATGGATACATCCACACCAATATTTATTGCAGCACTGTTTACAGTAGCAAAAAGATGGAATCAACCTAGGTGCCCACCAACAAATGAATGGATAAAGAAACTATGGTGTGGTTGCACAATGAAATATTACACCATGTTAAAGATGGTCTTGGGAAACATCTCATAACATGGAGGAATTTGGAAGACATTTTTCTGAGTGAAATTAGTTGCAAAGGACAAAAGTTGTATGAGATAACTATTATAAGAGCTCAAGAAAATGTTTAAAAACAGATTAAAACAGTCTTTGATAGTTACAAGAGTTAGGAGGGAGAGAGAAGGATATTTACTGATTAGATGGTGTATAGCTAGGCACTGGGCTAGGCAAAGAAAGACAGCACACAACAGAATGGAGGTCAACACAGATGGACTAAACTAAAAGCTAAGAGGTTCCCAACACTGAAGGACAGAGTGGCAGGGACAGGGGTCTAGGGACTATGGTTTCAGAGGACATCTAGGTCAACTGGCAGAACAAATTTTTTTTTTCTAAGAAAATGTTCTGCACCCCACTTTGATGAAGGAGATTTGGAGTTTTAAAAGCTACTAAGTGGCCATTTAAGAAGCATCAGAGACATAAGGAAAATATAAATCCAGGAGACAGAAAAGGCCATGTAGTTCAGAGATGACACTAACATGACAGCAGAAGAACTAGATGGTGTCTGGCCACTAGCAATGGCAACCTTGACAGGGAATATAGCATAGGGCACCTGACATAGCAGCAGAAGAATGGGTGTGCAGAACTAGAACTCTATTAAAAGACCATACCTGATGGTCCAACAGACTGGGAGTTTCCCAGAAGCCATGGCCCCTGGACTGTCCATTAGCCCAGAGCTGAATGAAACCAGTCCTGAAGTAAGCTCTTCAGAGAAAGATTGGATTAGACTATAAAACACAAAATGGTACTGGCAAAGAGTGTGCTTCTCAGCTTAAGTATACACATGAGGCTAATTGAGCAACAGGTGTCCAGAGGTGAGATGACAGGGTGGAGGGAGACAGAAGCTAGTTGAACGATCATGGGAAACACAGGATTGAAGAGAGTAGTGGATTGCCACAGGGTGAGAAAAAGAGCAGCTACAGTTTCACAACAGTGTGTGCTCAACATTTTGTGTGACAAGTTGACTTGGATTGTAAACTTTCACTTAAAGCACAATAAAATATTAAAAAAAAAATCTACCACCTTAAAAAAGTTATGTGGGACTCTATTAAGAAGAATAGCCTATAAGTAATTGGGGTACCAGAACAGGGGAGATAAGAGAAAAGACAAAATTGTTGAAAATTTATTGTCAGAAAACATTCCTGACATTGTGAAGAATGAGCAGATATCTATGCAAGATGCTTACTGAACCACACATAGATAGATCACAAAAGAAAGTCACAAGACATATTACAATCAAATTCACCAAAACAAAAGATTAACAGAGAAATTTAAGAGAAGCTTGGGATAAATGAAAAGTCATCTACAAAGGAGAGTAAGACTAAGCTCAGAGTATTCAGCAAAAACCAGACTGGCAAGAAGACAATGGGATGATATATAGAAAGTCTTAAAGGAAAACGATTGCAAGCTGAGAATAACATACACAGCAAAACTGTGTCTCAAATATAATGATGAAATTAGGACATTTCCAGGCAAACAGAAGTTTAGGAAATTACCAAAAAAACAAACCAAAAGTACAAAAAATACTAAAGGGAGCCCTTTGGTTAGAAAATCAATTGCATCCTATAACAACCCAAGACACGAATGCAGGACAAAACAATATCAACAGGACAAAACAGCTATCAACCCAGATAGGGAAATCACAAAAATAAATGAAAACTAAAACTCTGAAATTAGAGAAACAAAGACATCATTCTGTAAATGATGATGACATTATAACAAAAAAAAAATAGGACTGAGAAATGTAATTATAGATCTTTCATGTAGAAAGCAAGTCAAGGAGATAGAAAAAATAAAAGACAGGTTTACATTTAGATAAACAGGAGTAAATACTAAGCTAACCACAAAGGAAACTAGCAACCCTACACATCAAAATGAAAACATAAATACTCAGCAAATAAAAAGCTAATGACAATGAAAAAGACAAACAAATAAACAAACAAACAAAAACTTCAGCACAGAAAATTAAGTGGGCACAACAAAGAAACTGTCAACAGTGAACAAAAAAAGCCAAGCCAAGTGCCGTCGAGTCGGATCCGACTCATGGCGACCCTAGGGGCCAGGGTGGAACTGACCCCCAGAGTATTCATCAGAATTATGCCTCTAAACTCATACCTATCAATAATTACCTTGAATGTAAATGAATTAAATGCACCAACATAGAGACAGAAAATTTCAGAATGGATTAAAAACATGATCCATCTATATGCTGCCTCCAAGAGATATACTTTAAAGATATAAACTCATACTCAAAGGATAGGAAAAAAATATATATCAAACAACATTCAGAAAGAGCAGGAGTGGCAATATTAATTTCTGACAAAACAGAGTTTAAAGTAAAACCTGACATGTAGGATAAAGAAAGATCCTTTATAATGACTAGAGGATCAATACACTAGGAGGGCATAATCATATTAAATATTTATGCACCCAACCACAGTGCCAAAATGCATAAAACAAAGTGTAACATCACTGAAAACAGAATAGACAGCTCCACAACAATAGTACAAGACCAATATACCACATTCAGTGAAAAACAGAACATCTAGAGAGAAGCTCGGTAAAGCCACAGAAGACCTAAATGCCACAATTAATCAACTTAACCTCACAGAAATACACAGAACACTGTACTCAAAAGCAGCCAAGTATACTTTCTTTTCCAACCCACATGGAACATTCTCCAGAACAGACCACATATAGACCATAAAGCAAGCCTTAGCAAAATTGTAAGCACTGAAATACTACAAAGCATCTTTTCAGACCATAAAGTCATAAAAGTAGAAATCAATAACAGGACACTGGACAACATGGTAACTGAACAGCACCTAGAACAAAAGCTACTGGGATACCAATGAACTTTTAGGATGAAGTAAAGAAATTCACAGAATTAAATGAGAAGAAAAACACATCCTTCCAGAATCTGTGAGACACAGCAAAAGCAGTGTTTAGAGGGTAACGTATGGCAATAAATGCACACATCCAACAAGAAGAAATGGCCTGATTAAGGCTTTAATCCTACATCTCAAGCATGAGTCGAATTCGACTTGATAGCACTTGGCTTGGCTGGGCAAACATATAAAAAGAGAGTAGCAAAAGAAGCCCTTGTACACCACAAGAAAGCAAATAATAAAAATTAGAGCAAAATCAAATGAAAGAGAGCAGAAAAACAATTGAAAGAGTTAACAAGACCAAAAGCTGGCTCTTTGAAAAGATCAACAAAACTGATAAACTACTGGCCAAAATGATGTCAGAAAAACAGCAAGCAGGAACAATAACCTGCATAAGAAATGAGATGGGTGATATTATAACACATCTAACTAAAGTTAAAAGAATCATAACAGAATGCTATAAAAAATTGTACAGTAACAAAATTTGAACACCTAGAAGAAATGGATACATTTCTAGAAACACACAATTTATCTAAACTAACACAAACAGAAGTAGAACAACTGAATAAATTGATTAACAAAAGATGAAATTTATTAGGTAATTAAAATACTTCCCCCCTCAACCCCTCAGCCCCACAAAACAGCCCTTGCACTGATGGTTTCACTGGAGAATTTTACCTAGCTTTCAGAGAAAAATTAACACTACTACTACTAAAGATATTTCAGAGCATAGAAAAGGAAATAATAGTCTCAAACTCATTCTATGAAGCCAGTATAACAATGATAGTAAAATCAGGTAAAGACACCACAAAAATAGAAAATTACAGACCAATCTCTCTCTTCAACTTAAATGCAAATATCCTCAACAAAATTCTAGCCAATAGAATTCAAGAACATATCAAAAAAATAATTCACCATGACCAAGTTGGAGTCTCACCAGGTACACAGGGATGGTTCAACATTAGGAGGAGAAAAAAGCAGTAAATGACAGAACAAGAACCACACAATCTTATCAGTTGATTCAGAAAAGGATTTCACAAAATCTGACATTCATTCACGACAAAAATTCTCAGCAAAATAGGAATAGAAGGGAAATTATGTGACACAATAAACGGCATTTATACAAAGCCAACAGCCAACATCATCCTAAATGGAGAGTCTGAAAGCATTCCCCCTGAGAATAGGAACAGACAAGGATTACCTTTATTACCACTCTTATTTAACATTGTGCTGAAGGTCCTAGCCAGAGCAAGTAGGCTAGAAAAAGAAAGTAAGAGCATACAAGCTGGTGAGCAAGAACTAACAGTATATTTGCAGATAATATGATCTGATACACAGAAAATCCTCAGCAAAAGATCAACACACAGATAAGCATATAAAAATTAGTTGGATTCCTCTATACTAACAAAGAGAACAATCAAGAAGATATAACCAAATCATTACCATTTTCAATAGCCCCTAAAAATATAAAATAGGAATAAATGTAACTAGAGACATAAAATACCTACAGAAAGCAAAATATAAAACAATACTGCAAGAAACCAAAAGACACCTATATCAGTAGAAAAACATGGATTGCACCTCAACATCAAGAAAACAAAAATCCCCACAACTGGACCAGTAAGCAGCATCATGACAGATGGAGAAAGGATTGAGGTTGTCAAGGATTTCATTTTACTCAATTCCACAATCAACCACCATGGAAGCAGAAGTCAAGAAATCCAAAGATGCACTGTATGGGGAAAATCTGTTGCAAAGGACCCCTTTAAAGTATTGAAAAGTAAAGACATCATCCAAAGACTAAAGTGCGCCTGACCCAAGCTATAGTCTTTTCAACAGCATCATATGTGTGTGAAAGTTGAACAATGAACAAGGGAGACAGAAGAAGAATTGATGGCTTTGAATCGTCGTGTTGCAGAAGGATATTGAATCTACCACAAATTGCCAAAAGAACAAACAGACCTGTTCGGGAAGAAGTACAACCAGACTACAACTTTGAAGCAAAGATGGCAAGACTTTTACATACTTTGGACATGTCAGGAGGGATCAGTCCCTGGAGAAGGACATCGTGCTTGGTAGAGTGGAGGGTCAGAAAGAAAGAGGAAGACCCTTTGTGAGATGGATTAACACAGTGGCTGCAATAATGGGTTTAAGCATAAAAACCGCTGTGGACAAGATCTGGCAGTGTTTCGTTCTGTTGTGCATGTGGTTGCTATGAGTTGAAACCGACTTGATAGCACCTAGAAACAACAACAACAAAATCCAAATACTTATGCTTATCTAACAACTTCATCAAAATAGTAAAAAGATAACCTACAAACTGGGATAAAAAGTTTGGCTACGACAAGTTAGATCAGTGTCTAGTCTCTAAAATCTCCAAGACACTGCGAAATCTAACCAACAAAAAGGCAAGCAACCCATTTAAAAAATGGGCAAAAATATGAGAAGCTGTTTCATCAAAGAAGACATTAAGGCAGCTAACAGACGCATGAGGAAGTGCTCATGATTCTTAGCCATTAGAAAAACGGAAATCAAAACTACAGTGAGATACCGTCTCATCCCAACAAGGCTAGCATTAATCCAAAAATAATGTCAGAGAAGTTGTCAAGAGACCAGAACACTTAAACACTGCTAGTGGGAATGTAAAATGGGACAACCACTTTGGAAATCGATTTGGCACTTCCTTAAAAAGCTGGAAATAGAAGGACCATATGATCCAGCAATCTCACTCCTTGGAATATATCCCAGGGAAATAAGAGCTGTCACACAGATAGATACACGTACACCCATGTTCACTGCAGGACTGTTCACAATAGAAAAAAAATGCTAACAATGTAGATGCCTCTCAACAAACAAATGGATGAACAAATTATGAAATATCCACACAATGGAATACAGCACGGCAATAAAGAACAATGATGAGTTTGTGCAAGAGTTCATCATACAGAGGAATCTTTAAGACATTACACTGAGTGATGTTCTAAACCCCACTACCAGTGAGTCAGGTCTGACTCATAGCGACTCTATAGGTCAGAGTAGAACTGCCCCATAGAGTTTCCAAGGAGAACCTGGTGGATTTGAATCACCCACCCTTTGGTTAACAGCTGTAGCGCTTAACCACTATGACACCAGGGTTTCTATGAGTGACATTAGTCAGTCATAAAAGGACAAGTATTGTATGAGACCACTATTATAAGAAATCAAGAAAAGATTTAAACACACAAGAAAACATTCTTTGATGCTTATGAGCACAGAGAGGATAGGAGAGGATTACTCACTAACTACATAGTGGAAAGAATTATTGTAGGCAAAGAGAAGGACAACACATGTGCAGGAGAAGTCAATACAACTGGACTAAACCAAAAGCTAAGACGTTTCCTGAATACAACCAAACACTTCAAGGGACAAGAATCTGGGGATCATAGTTTCAGGGGACATCTAGGTCAATTAGCATAATAAAGCTTTTAAGAAAATACTCTGCATTTTGGTGAATGGTATCTAGGTCTTAAGACTTTGGTGAATGGTATCTAGGTCTCAAAACCTAACAAGTAGTCACCTCAAGTTGTGACAATTGATCCCAAACCACCTAGAGCAAAGGAGAGTGAAAAACACCAAAGTCATAAGCAAAAACAAGCCCAACAGACAGAAAAGGCCACGTAAAGCAGGGACTCTGTTAGCCTGAGACCAGAAGAATTAGACGGCCCCTGTCTACCACCATGCCCACCTCGACACAGAACACAGTAGAGAGTTTGTGGAATAAGAGAAAAGTGAGGTGCGGAATTCAAATTTTAGTAGACAACTGTAGTGACTCCAGAAGACATGGCCCCTGGACTCTCTGTTAGGCCACAGCTAGAACCATTCCTGAAGCAAATCTTCAGACAAAGGTTAGACTGGACTACAAGACATAAAAATGATACTGCTACAGAATGGGCTTCTTGGTTCAAGTAGACACGTGAGGCTAAACGGGCAGTTTATGTCCTGTGTTGAAATGAAAAGCAAAATGTGACAGGAGCTGGTTGAATGGACATGTTTAATACAGGTGGAGAGAAGGAGTGTGCTGTCACATTGTGGGCTGGGCAACTAGGGTCACATAATAATGTATGCATACATCTTTGAGAAACTGACTTGAACTGGAAACTTTCACTTAAAACAGAATAAACATATAAAAAAGAAAAACGACTGTGTCTGAAAGCGGATGGCACACTGACGAACAAGGGAAGCACACCAAGTCTCTTTCTGATGTGCAATTTCCTTTCATTTCTTACTGAAAATGGTTCAAAAGTCCTGGGAAGTTCAGAGGGACAGACAGGCTGCTCTCTTTGTCACTTCTGTGTAGAAGGGAGCCTTTCCCTTTTGGAGGGTGATCACAAATTAGACACGGTAGTCTGGCCAGCATGGTCTGTCTAAAGCAGACCTTCTCAGTGCCCACCCCAAAGTCAACAAAACAGCAGAAGTACACTTACAAGGGCTGTGAATCTCAGTTGCTAGAAAATTAATTTCTGTTTGTTTCTAATCATATCTCTTACAAATCTAATTACCCAAGTGGCAAACAGGAGGCTAGAAAAACACAAGCTATTGGGGGAGGTCTAGACTATCCCACCACTGGTGGCCTGGGTAGGAAAATCTGATACAGGAAGACAGATCTTTGGTGGTAGGGATGGCTGTAGCAATTCAGAGCAGATGCTTTTTTCATGTGCTTAAGGAAAAAAATATTTCTAAGGAAATACATTAAGATTTAGACACATATATGTGTATATATTATATATATGAAAGAGAGAAGTATGTATGTGGATATATACATATGTACATATCATATAAAGATATACGCGTATCTCTTTTGCTTATACTGTCTCTACCGTTTAGCTTTACTTGAAAACATACTGAATTTAGGAAGCCTGTTTAGGACACTGGAGCCCTGTCTGTACAGTGGTTAAGAGCTATGGCAACTAACCAAAAGGCTAGCAGTTTGAATCCACCAGCCGTTACTTGGAAACTCAGTGGAGCAGTTTTACTCCGTCCTACCAAGTCGTTATGAATGGGGAGTAACTTGACGGCAGTGAGGTACAGAACTCTGTTAACTGAAGTCCTCGTTATCAGTCCAACAAACTTTGAGCTAATCCAAGTTGCTCTGTGCACCGTCTCTGACAAGTGATTAAATCAGTTATGTTCCCATCCATGTATGATGTTGTTGACATGCCTTTGAATCAGTTCTTACTCTTAGCAACTTCACTTGACCGAGTAGAACTGCCTGTTTCCTAGGCAGTAAGCTTTACTGGAATAGATTGCTGGGTCTGTTTCCCACAGAGCAGCTGATGGGTTGGAACTGCTGGTCTTCCAGTTAGCAGCCAACCACTTAAGCATTGTGCCATGATGCGAAAATATCCCTCATAGAATTGTTGCGGTGGCTTAGAACTGCTGACCTTTCGGTTAGCAGCCAAGCGTTTAACCATTGGGCCATGATGCTAGAATATCCCCCACAGAATAGATGGGATCATCTAACATGCTGAAGTAGAGTGATTATTAATAAAATTAACTATTGTTATTATTCTTTGTTTCCCAGTCCTGAGCCTGACTTCTAATTCATTGCCTTTGTCTGACTTTCTCAGTTGTTTACTTTTCTTGCTATTTTAAGTCAAACATCTTAGAAGAGGTTTCCTTACCCTCGACACCACACACATTTTGGACTGGACAATACTTTGTTGTGGGGCTGGTCCATGCTCTGTAGCGTGTTTAACAATGTCCCTGGCCTGTGCCAGTAGCAACTGCCCCTCTAAGTATGACAAGCATAAATGTCTCCAAACACCGACAAATGTCCCCTGGAGGACCAAATTGCATATGGCTGAGAACCACTGTGTCACTGTTGACTCGTCTCTTTTTGAACCCTCTTCTACTTAGTCCATCAACAAACCCTGTTGGCTCTATTTCAACAACGTCCCTTTCTTGTTTTCTCCATTGCTGTTACCCTGGTCCAAGGCGCCGCCACCTCCTTCCAGTATCACTGCATTGGCCTTCTTCCTGGTCACCTTCTGTTGTTGCCCCTCTAGATTCCACTCTCAAAGCACTCACAGTCCTTTTAAACCATAAATCCCATCATGTCACACTGCTTTCCCCAAATCTGCATGGTTCCTCATTTCAGCGCGGGGTAAATACCAGAGTTCTCACAGTGACCTAAAGTGCCGTATGTGGTCGGGCTCCCGGTTTCACTATGAGCACATCCCCTAACCTTCCACCCTACTCAGCAGCCACACTGGCCTCCCTGCTCTAACGCGGTAAGTGGGCAGCCCCCAGCATGTAATCTCTATGCCTGATTCCCACTCTGTCAGGCCTCTGCTCAGATGTCACCTTCAAGGTGAGGCTTTCTCAAATATCCCCTACTTTCTGCTTTGTTTTTCTCCACAGTACTTAGAGCTGTCAAATATATTTTGCTTACCTCGTCTTCTTTTACTAGAATATAAACTGCAGAGGGGAAAGATTTCTGCATATTGTTTTATTGTTTGTGCTCCCCAACAACTGGAACAGTGTCTGGCTCTTAGGAGACACTCAAATATTTGTGGACTAGATGAATACACGAATTATCACCACTGATTTTAATGCCTAGGTTTCTTAACTTCACAAGATTTTGAGATATGTCTAAGGATTCTCTAGAGAAACAGAACCAGTATGTTTGTGTGTATGTGTGTATGAGTGTGTGTGAGTGTTTGTGTACATATGTATGTATACACACATACATATGTGTACCAAAAACCAAACCCAACCCACTGCCATTGAGTTTATTCTAATCTGTAGCGACTGTGTTAGTTAGCTAGTGCTGCTCTAACAGAAATACCACTGAGTGGATGGCTTTAACAAGGGAATTTTATTCTTACACAGTCTGGTAGGCTACAAGTCCAAATTCAGGATGTGCACTCCACGGGAAGGCTTCCTCCTTCGTTGACTCTGGAGGAAAGTCCAGTATTCCGTTAGTGTTTGTCCAGAGAACATCTTGGAGCAGGAACATCAGCTCTGAAGGATACGCTCTTCTCCTGGTACTGCTTTCTTGATGGTGTGAGGTTTCCAACTATCTGCTTGTTTCCCTTTCCTTTTATCTCTTGCTAGATGAAAGGATAAAGGTTGGTACAAGCCACACTCCAGGGAAACTCTCTTTACAGTGGAGCAGGGATCTTGAGAAGGGGTTTACAATTCCATCCTAATCCTTTAACGTATAGCACAGCAAAATCACAAAACAGAGGAAAGTCGTAGAATATAGGGAATCATGGCCTAGCCACAGGGCCACACCTGTTTCTGGAGGGACACAATTTGATCTATGACAGCAACCCTGTAGGACAGAGCAGAACTGCCCCATAGAGTTTCCAAGGAACTCCTGGCAGATTTGGACTGCCAACCTTTTGGTTAGCAGCCATAGCACTTAACCACTACACCACTAGGATTTCCACGTATAGGTTAATGTATACATAAGAAGCCCTGGTGCCACCCTGGTTAAAGCAACCAAATCCTAACCAGAAGTTTGGTAGTTTGAAACCACCAGCACTCTGTGGGAGAAAGATATGGCAGTCTGCTTCGATAGCCTTGGGAGCCCTAGGAGGTTGCTATGAGTCAGAACTGACCTGATGACGTGGGCATTTGGTTTCCATATATGCATATGTGTATATACATATAGAGAGAGACTGATTGATTTTAAAGAACAAGCTCACATGACTGAAAGATTGGCACCTCCAAAGTCTGTAGTTCAGGTGGTGAACTAAAGATTCTTGATCCGTGTCCCAAAATTTAATAGGTGGGGAAAAAAAGAAGAGTAGAGTGAAGTTCTGGCAAAATAACTATTTCTGGAAGTTATACCCTGGGAACACGCCCTAGGAAAAACCTTCATTATTGCTCTAGGCCTTAACTGACTGTAGAAGTCCTACCCACACTATAGAGAAGAATCTGTCTGGAAGGTAGAATAGACCGCCAGAGCTATGGAAAATCCAAAGGAGGAATTCAAGAAGTTATGGGGTAGGGGAAAGGAAGGAGTAAAGAAAGTGATAGCTCTATCATCTACTTTGCTAAAGCTATATCTGCTCTGTTTAAGGCCCAGTAATTTAATCACATGCAACTTCATCATAACAGAACCAAGACTAGTATTTGACCAAACACCTGGGCACCAGAGCCTTGCTAAATTGACTCATATGGCTGATCCATTTAAAGTCATATAAATCTCCATTTTTCACATTTCATTCTGTGGTTTTGGGGCTTTGAATCTGTTCTTTTGGTCTACTCAGCAGGCTATGCTGGTTAGTGCTCTGTCCCATCTCGTAACACACCAGAAATCTGTGGATTCAAGTCTGTCTCTGTCCTTCACTTGCTGACATCAGTCTTGAAGTCTCTCCAGGCAATTATCTCCCAGCAAAGTTACAAGACTGAACAATTAACTGTTCAAATTAAGATGTTTATTGGAAAGACCTCCGGAAGTACTCTGAGTGGATGAATCACTCAGTTGACTCACTTTTATAATTCCAATGTAACACTTGTCAATCAAATGTTTAAACCTGAAAACAGAATTTCTGTCCCCTTAATTTCCATTTTTTAAATCTGATACCATCTCAGCTCTGAAGAATTATTTACAGTCACTGACTCACTTTAACTATACAAGTCAATTAGTGAAGGTTCTTCTAATAAAACCTAGAACATGGTTGTGTGTGCTAACTAGGAGCTTAACACAGATAAAGACTTAGTAAGGGAATCTGAAATCTGCATGTTTTTTCTTTTCTATTTAGCATTGATGACTTCCTCCAACAAATTCCAGAACACTTCCTCAAAGAAATATTAATTGGTTTATATAAAATTCTTGTCTGATCTGCCTACTAGAGCTCATTCCAATCAACACTTTTTTTCTCTATGACTTTGGGGCTGTGCTATAACAATGACCCAAGGGTGATTTTACTGTAGATGACAACATAAATTTGTACATGTTCTAAGCCTCAAGGACTGCCCAGACAGTAGATGATATAACTATCTTTTTCTTTACTGTCGTCTTTTCTCTTATAACTTCTTGAATTCTTCCTTTCAACTTTCCATAGCTCCAGCTTTCTATTCTTCCTTCCAGACAGTCTTCTCACTCTCTTTCACAGATATCTTTTCTTGATCCCTTAAACACCTGCACTCCTCAAGTCTCTTTGCTTGATCTTGCTTATCCCTTCCCTTCCAGTACCATTCATTTCAAATTCAGTTTCTACCTCTCTGCAGGCGATCCAAATCCACTTCACTAGCCAAGGCTTTTCCTAAGCTCCAGACAGGAGTCCCTAGTGCTGGCCTGCTAGTGACCTAAAATCACATTGACCTAAACCCAGTCTTCTCCCCACACCTCCTTTTTCTTTTTTGACTCTACCATCCTACTAATCTCAGCTTATAAAACACAAGTATCTGTTCTCCTTTCATTTCCACTATCACTAGAAAGTAGGCAGCAATTAAAGGAGGGAAAGATCATTCTAGGCTGAGGGACCCAGGGGAAACTCCAAGGAAGAAATATCATTTGGGCTAGGTTTTAAAGTCTGTAGAGAAGATTATGTTAGGCAGAAGCAAGGGGCAGAAGAGAGTTTTCCAGACAGAGAATAAAAGAGGCATGGACAACTTGTTTTGAGAAGAGAGCTAATTGGACTAGCTAGAACAAATGGCACATTTTATTGCACCATGAGTTTATTGCAAGAGTTTGACTCGAAGAAGGAAGCCCTGAGAACCCAGGAAAAGTTTCCTAATGGGAGTAAGATCGTTTAGACTTTTACTGTATACTGCTGTGTCCTATGTTTTACCTCTCCTGGGAGAAACTTTAAGATTCTGGGGTAGTTATCTACCCATCTCTCTAACTACATACTCTTCCTTCCTCTTTTTCTTCTCTTTTTCTCCTATCTCTATTCAGATTCTTGTTGGTAGCATCTTGCATGTTACCCTGCGCAATGGAATTCGGTAAATGTTCAAAGACTAGATAAGTAAGAGAGCAACCTAAGTACAAAGGTGGAGTAGTGACAGACAAAACCACCACTAACCAGAAAATTTCCTTTATTACTTGAACTTTGTAAGTTTTTAGACTTTCTTCCTATGCATGCAAGCTCTCACTTATCCAGTCTCCTTTCCCTCACTTGGCTAACTGGGTCTGCTCCCTTGCTGTGTGTTACTTACAATGGATTCAAAAGAGTAAGGCCTCAAGAAGCTATTTATGATAACCAGAATCACATGCAAACCAACTCAGAATAGGCTACAAAGAGTGCTTTAAGAGAAGAATGCTTAAAGCTCTATGGGAACATGCTAAAAAGAACAACTAGCCACCTGGCATGACATCTGAGCCACAAAGATAATTCATTAAAAAATATTATTTCTTATGTACTATGAGGAAACACTGGTGGTATAGTGGTTAAGTGCTATGTCTGCTAAAACAAAAGTCCGTAGTTTGAATCTGCCAGGTGCTCCTTGGAAACTCCGTGGGGCAGTTCTACTCTGACCTCTAAGGTTGCGACGTGTTGGAAGCAACTCAACAGCACCGGGAATGTACTATGAGCCGAAGGTAATTTTATGGGACACACTAAGTCGGGATCTCTGTTCATAAGTATAATTAATAGTACAACACTGTCATTTATTGAGCAACAGCCATCATCTAACGGACTCTCACATCAACATTTTAAATTATGAATTATTAACTTCAATTTACACATGCAGAAAGTGTGTTTCAGAGAAGATAGGTGACTTGTGAACTGGAGCTGGTGTTTCATTCCAAAGCTCATGCAGTCTCTGCTACACAACGCCTCTCAGGCCCATAACTACAAGGGAGGTCAGAGAGTTCTGAGGACATAGAAGAGAAATAACCAGGGAAGGAGTAGAGAAGTCTGCCTGAAAGAGATGGGGTTTTATAGCTGAACTGTACAAGATGACTGTTATTTATCCTAATGAAAAACCCTTGATATTTAGATCTGTTAATGGAATATTTTCACCAATGCTGCTATGTACTCAAAAGAGCGCAGATGTGCAATTTTATGGTTTTGTTCCAATTTCAGTACCCGAGGTTGCATGTAGAAGTGTTGTAGAGGTGACATTTCCAGAAAGAGTTTATTTGTCCCAACAAAACTCCTTTTCAAGTAGCCTCATCTCTCCTACTCGAACACAGTAACAAAAATGCTTGGGGTGCAAAGTTCGCTCCATATTGTTACAGAAAACAAAGGCAAAGCACTAGGGAAGACAGGCTCATCTTTTTTCCTCACCCAAGCATTGTTCAACTGATATAAATCAATTTATTTGCACTGAATTTGAGATGAGGCACTTGGGCCTTATATGTATAAAAGACAAGTCACAACATCCCCAGCCTGAATAATTCATGTTGTTTTTAACAGCTCTTTTAAGCCTTTCTGTGGAATCTGGCTTTTTCCCCCCTTCCTTAATCAAAGGTTGTTTTGACTCAACTTTAAACAATTTCTTCAACTATTTGATTTAGCATCTTCAGGGCTTAGAGGCAGGTTTTTGCTGGTTCCTAGACCTGCTTTATTATTCGGCTCCTTAGTCAACGAGAAATAGATTGAAAGCCTGGAAGGCTATTTTCTAATCTCAAGGGTCTCTTTACCACCTAATTTTCTTTTCATCAAATGTTATTTACTGAGCAACTCCAGTCAACTGCTTTTGTATTGTAGCTTGTGATTCTGGCAGATAATAAATGTCAGAATGCAGAGGGTAAAAGATCTGAGCCTCAAATTTAATAATATTGTGTGAAATTGGCTCCACTTTCACCGTACAGGGTCTCTGGAGGCAGGGTGGGGTAGGGAGCAAGACCTTTACTCTGCTATCTTGGTAAAGTCCCTGGTCTCTTTAGGGCAAGAGGAAAAGATTTTGAAGATCTAAGAAACCAAGAGTGATCTATTATTTGTCTTAAAAATCATTATTATATGTTGTGTTTTACAGGCATAGTAGTTATATTAATGTACAGCCTATCAAAGATAAAATTTAAAAAAGATATTAGCCTATGTCTTACTTTGTGTTAGGGTAACAGAAATATCACAAGTGTGTGGCTTTAGCAAGCCAGCCAAGTGCTGTTGAGTCGGGTCCGACTCATGGTGACCCTAGCAAACAAATTTACTTTCTCACAGTTTAGTGTGCTAAAGGTATGAATTCTGGGTGCCAGCTCTCAGGAAGCCTTTCTCTGTTGGCTTCAGAGGGAGGTCCTTTGAGTTTCTGCTCCTAGACAGTCTTCATGCACCTTGGCATCTCTCTTTCTTTATCTCTGTGTTTCTTACTTGCCTATTTAATCTCTTTTACATCTCAAAAGAGATTGAATAATGACACACCCTAATCCTGCCTCATTAACATGATAAAAAATTTAATCTTCATTGAAATGTTAATTTTGCCTTGTTAATATAACAAAAACAATGGGATTATGACCAAAAGCAGAAGTTAGGATTTGTAACACATATTTTGGGGGACACAATCCAATTCATAGAGTTCTACCCTTAGGCCCCCCTCAACATTCATTTTCACGCCACATGCAAAACACATTCATTCCATCACATCATCTCAAAAGTCTTAAATTAACTTCAAGTATAAAATCTCATCCTCTGTCCAGATCAAATATGAGTGATACTTTATGCATATTCCATCCTGGGGCAAAATTCTTCTCCATCTGTAAAGCTGAAATCTAGACTGCAATTTATCTATTTTCAAAGTTCAGTGGTTGAACAGGCACAAGGTATACATTTCCATTACCAGTAGGAGAACTACAGGGTAAGAAGAGATACTGGACACCCAATTAAGTCCAAAACCCTGTAGAAGATTTTACATTAGCTCTAGGGGCTTGAAAATAATTCTTTCTTCTGTAAAACCATCCAGGGAATGACCTTGCCCTTTAGATTCAGCATTGGCTAAGCTCACTGGATTTTAGGTAGAGGACCCTTACCCCTGGCTTCAGCTCCAACTTCCAGACCAACTGGATGGCCATTCTGCTCTCTCAGCTTTGGGCAGACTCATTCTCATAGACCATTTGAGTGGCTACCCTACCCTCTTGGCAGGCCCATTCTTCTGCACCTTGGACATGGAAGCCCTACTCCCTTAGCTTTGGGTGGTAGCCTCATCCCGACACTCCTTAACAGCAGTCCCACATTCTGGAACTGAGTTGGTCTAGATCTGACTCTTTGAGATCCAGAAGACCATAGCCCTACAGTTTGAAACTTCAGAGGCCATGGCCTTCTCTTTAAGATCAAGGTAACTCTATGTTCCCTACTCTTTCTAACAGTTCTGCTGATCTCTGAGCTGTTTCAGGGAACGGGCTTTTTCTTTTCTTAGAGAACAACAGATATAACTCCTTTGGCCTGTTTCTTGCTTGTGGAATTTCAAGTAACAGTCAACTTTGATTGTATAGGTAAGTTACGCCCAAATACAGGCACAATTATAAAACAACACCAGGAGGCTACCTTAGACATGTTCCCTGGTAAAACAAAACAAAACAAAGCAATTAATTAAGTGAGGAGTTTCCAAGTAATTGTTTCAGCATTGGTAGTATGCCACAGTTCCTGCTGCAGCGAGTCTTGCACAACAGTTCACAGTTAACGTTTTCTCTCGTTAACTGCATCATCTCTCGTTACTGCATCATCAGCTAGTGTGTCTCACTGGTAGCTATCTTGCCTCATTAATAGAAGCTCTCATCTGCTTTGAAGCTTTGAGCTGAGATCTCAGTCTTGGTTCCCCTGACTATCGGCAGTGGTATCCCTGGTCTTTTCTCTCTCAGAGCTTCTGACTTTTATATAACCCCCTAAATCTTATTCTAAATCTTTGCTACTTGAAATACAAAGGGTGTACTCTGTTTTCTTGTTGAAGTTCAGAAAAACAAGAGACATGACAGTCTGCAGTCTGAGTTTTATATTATTTCGAGCTCTGTGTACGGTAGCTCTTCACCTGCGTGTTTCTCTAATTGTGCTTCTTAGGCATTCCATTTCATGACGTGTGTGTCTAACATATACCAAACGCAATTGCTTCACATGTGTTGTCTTGTTCTCATAAGAACATTTTTAGTTCTTTGAGAGCTGAAGGAAGGACTAGAGACTGTTTCCATTTTCCT
This sequence comes from Heterohyrax brucei, assembly GCA_028571685.1. NCBI lineage: Eukaryota > Metazoa > Chordata > Mammalia > Hyracoidea > Procaviidae > Heterohyrax > Heterohyrax brucei. The sequence goes on along the minus strand of CM053158.1, from coordinate 57,910,449 downwards.
TCTAACCTTGTGGTTTTCAGAATGTATGAAAAGCCAGTTGAGAGGAGACTATGACTTTTTTCAAGCTAGTACTAGAAAATATTTTATTATTCAAATTAATATCAACTGTATGCCTCCCTTAAATAGAAACACAATGAAGATAAAGTCAATATACATTACCGTCAGTACTGTGCATTTCTTCTAGTTGCCACTGGAAAATGAACAGGTATGCCAGCTTGATCTTAGTCCAACTAATGCCTTGAAAGCCCCCTTTGCTTTTCAGAGGGTATGTTTTAGTTAGTTAGTGCTCTAACAGAAATACCACAGACCGGATGGCTTTAACAAAGGAAAGTTTATTCTTTGACAGTCTGGTAGGCTACAGGTCCACATTCAGGATGTCCACTCCAGAGGAAGGCTTTCCCCCTTGTCGGCTCTGGGGGAAGGTCAGGTATTGCATCAGTCTTTGTCCAGGGAGCATCTTGGCACAGGAACCTCAGGTCTGATGGATGCGTTCTTCTCCTGGTGCTATGTTCTTGATGGTATGAGGTTCTCAATTCTCTGCTTGCTTCTCTTTCTTTTTATCTCTTGTAGGATGAAGGGATTAAGGGTGGGACAAGACAATACATACATACCCTAATCCTCTAACATACGGCATAGGAAAATCACAAAATGGAGGACAATAATAGAATACAGGGAATCATGGCCAGCCACATGGCTACACATATTTTTGGGGGGACACAATTCAGTCTATGACAGGAGATGTCAGGGAGTTCTCCTTCTCATATAGTTCAGAAATAGAGGTGGCCAACAAGAAGTACCTATATAAGTTCTGGAAGCATTTCTCAGACACTGTGGAGGATCACAATAGACTCCTGGTGAACTCTGTGGAACAATTCATTTCAAAGCTTTTGCTGAGATATCTGTGGTGCCACACCAACTGTCATGGATTGAATTGGTGGTCCCCCCCAAATAAGTATAGACATTTAGGTGGATCTTGATTACCAGTATTGTGTGATTGCCTCCATTTTGTGATTTTGCTATGCTCCGTGTTAAAGAGGATTAGGGTGGGACTGTAAATCCCTTCCTAAGGTCACTTCCCTGCTCCATTGTAAAGGGAGTTTCCTGGAGTGTGGCTTGCACCACCTTTTATCATCTTATCCTACAAGGATAGATAAAAGGAAAAAGAAGCAAGCAGAGAGCCAGGAACCTCACACCATCAAGAAATCAGCACCGGAAGTACAGCACACCCTTCAGACATGAGGTTCCTGTGCCAACATGCTCCCTGACCAAAGACGGATGCAACACAAAGACTTTCCCCCTGGAACAGACTTCCCCCGAACAGACACTCTGAATTCGGACTTGTAGCCAACTGGACTGTCAAAGACTAAACTTTCCCTTGTTAAAGCCATCCACTCACGGCATTTCTGTTAGAACAGAACTAACTGACTAAAATACCAACCTTTATTTCCCTAGGACTTCAAACATTTATGAAAGCCTCGAATTCTATTGTAAATTTACCACACATGACGTAAGTAGAGGGGCTTCAGTTTCTCTTCTTGAAACGTGCTGATGTAACATGCAAATGAACACAAACATGGATGGATGAATGCTAGGATGTATGTCATGTCAATGTTCTACATCGATCATCACAGCAAGAAAGCACCTGTGACAGAGACTTTCTTAAACATCTAGTGCTGCTGTAACGGAAATACCACAAGTGGATGGTTTTAACAAAGAAAAGTTTATTCTCTTACGATCCAGTAGGCTACAAGTCCAAACTCAGGGCGTCAGCTACTGCTGAAACCTCTCTCTGTCAGCTCTGTAGGAAGGTCTTTATGAGGCATCGGTCTTGCCCTGGTCTTGGGGGTATATTTGTGAGAGAATTTCAAGTTCAAAGATGCACTCTGCTTCTGGTGCTGTTTTCTTAGTGGTATATCATCGCCAACTCAGATTGCTTTCCTTTCATCTCTTATAGGATGAAAGAGAAAAAGGGGGTGCAACCCGCCTTTACACTGGATCAGGAAAATTCCTTTACATTGGATCAGGAAAGTGACTTGAGTAAGGTTGTTACGATTCTACTCTAATCCTTTTTGACATAATCCAGTCTTGCCCTATTAAGCACATGCAGAGATTAGGATTTACAACATGGGAAAATCACAAAATGGAGCACAACCACACAACAGTGGGAATCATGGCCTAGCCAAATTGCTACAAAAAGTTTTGAGGGGACATAGTTCAGTCCATGACAGAAACATTTGCTTCTGACTGAACATATATGAATAACAAGCATTTCCTATTCATTCACCTTTGCAGTTAGCTAGGGTTGTATCACAAATTCTGGCTCTTGGGCTTATTGTAAGCAGAAAACATGGATCATCTCAGGGTCAGGACACTGATATACTGTGTATTCTTCCTCCACACTGTAATAACCTTCAGTGGAGGTCTTATGTAATTATGGCGCAGCTGCAAGATAGTGGAGACTCCATGAGCCTCTCAATGCAATGAAGATAGAACTTCTGTAAAGTCAGGAACCTTGCCTTTCTTGCTCAGTGCTCTAACTGTGACAAGTACAGCACCTACAGCAATGCTTGGACACAGTATACAAACAATAACTAATGGCTGAATGTTAAATGTACAAAGACGTATGTATCAACAGGCAGTATCATCAGTTTTTTGGCACGTGAGTACCCACTTGCACTTTCTCCTTAGAAAGGGGGCCATACTTCTGATACAAAGAACTTAAACTGGAAGCTGGGCTATTTCCAAACATAATCTGGTAGCTCCTATGGTAATGGTTTTATAAAGTATGTTAATCAAGGAACGACAAAAATCACTTAATCTGGGAGATTTCCTTACCGCCATCAAATACTGATTATATTTACATAAAAATAGACTTATTATCATGCAGCTGATAAACATTGCTGAAGGGTTAGCTTGCAGAAGTGTATTTGCCAGAAACTCTCTTAATTCCCAACTGCTGACAGGAAATAATCATCTTAAAGATCGCTATACACATAAGAATGAACATCACATGTCATCTTATTTTTCTTTCTCCATAGCAGAAGCAACGATTATTAAAATTAATAAAATATGAGGTTTTCTTATTTTAAAGATTTTAAATGTCATTGATTTAGAAATTTACGAAGATTGTTATCGTTAAAACCAAAATCTACTCCCCCCACGGAGTCAACTCTGACTCGTAGTGACCTTATAGACAGAGTAGAACTGCCCCATAGACTTTCCAAGGAGTGCCTGGCAGATGTGAACTGCTCGCTTTTTGGTTAGCAGCCATAGCACTTAAACACTATGCCAACTGGGTTTCCTTGTTGTTGTTAGGTGGGGTCAGCTCGGTTCCAACTCAACATGATTCCATGTACAACAGAACGAAACACGGCCTGGTCCTACACAGCCCTCCCAATCATTTTGTTTGAGCCCATTGTTGCAGCCACTGTGTCGATCCATCTCACTGAGGGTCTTCCTCGTTTCCCTTAACATTCTAATTTACCAAGCATGATGTCCTCCAAGGACTGGTCTCTCTTAATAACACATCTGAAGCATGGGAGAATTTCCTTGCTTCTAAGGAACATTCTGGTTGTGCTTATTCCAACAAGACAGATTTGTTTCTTCTTCTGGTAGTCCATGGTATATTCAATATTATTATAATTCAAATGCATTATGATTATGATGACAGATGTGATCATGGTGAAAATAAGAACTTCAGCTGAGTATTAGAGGTTCTAAAAATCTATTTAGAGCTTAATTATTTAAAACATATTTAAAAGGTGAGAACTAATAAAATGATCCCAATTTGGTTTGTTAAAGTTGCATCCTTTAGATGGCTGTGTATGTATGACATCATTCTCTAATTGTATAAGTACATAAAAACATACAAATGAACATATTTAAAATAAAATTGTTTTCACCCCACAAATTTAAACAAGTTATAAAATGAATGCGTGATCATCCAAACACCGTATTTTCAGTCTGATTTGCATTCTTCCATGTATCTCATTTTAAACTAAGCCTTCAACGATGTCACAGCCCCAAGCAATCTGGCTTTTCATTTTGAACTGTTGTTGAAACTAGGTTTGAGGCTGTCTATACCCCAAACCAAACCCATTGCCCTTAAATAGATTCTGACTCATAGTCATCCTACAGAACAGGGTAGAACTGCCCCATATGGTTTCTAAAGCTATAATCTTTACAGAAGCAGACTCCCACAGAACATGTAGTAGGTTCAGCTGCCTACCTTTGGGTTTGCAGCTGAGTACTTAACCACATAGCTACCGTACCACCAGGGTTTCTTTGTCATACACCAGTGTCCAGTATTTATTTCCCCATAGACTTTCCAAGGAGTACCTGGTAGATTTGAACTGCTCACTTTTTGATTAACAGCCGTAGCACCTAACCACCAAACCAACAGGGTTTCCTTGTCATTGTTAGGTGGAGTCAGCTGGGTTCCAGCTCATGACGACTAGTTGTACAGCAGGATGAAACACTGCCTGGTCCTACACTGTCCTCACCATTGTTATATCTGAGCCCATTGTCGCAGTCTCACTGGGAATCTTCCCCCATTCATTCGTGTTTCAGATCCCAGGAAAGATTAGCTCATGCTATACTCCTCTTTTGTTCTAGAGAGCATTTTATGCTGTGGAGCTAAACTAATTTACATTATGGAAAACTTGAGAGTGTTAACAATAACAATAACAAATGTTGTTATCCAATAAGATTTTAAGACTTAAGCAGGATCAATATCTTTTTTTCTTTTTTTGCTGATTTATCTGTCATTGTCACTTGGGTAAGTGTGAAATCAACAGTTAAAGTAATAACTTTAAGAAACAATGTGCTAATTATACGTAGTATGGTCCATGATTACATAAAGGCAGTTCTTACAACCTCTGACTTTAGTTATTTTTTAAAACTGCATTGATAGAAAGTACGGGAAAAAAATGCTGAAGATCATTTTAAAATTTTACTCAGATCAAACAGGAAAGAACATTCTGCAATTTACTGTACTGTACTGTTACTTATTTCAGAAACCCTGGTGGCATAGTGGTTAAAGCAAAAAATTTGGCAGTTCATATCCACCAGATGCTCCTTGGAAACTCTATGGGACATTTCTACTCTGTCCCATAGGGTCACCATGAGTCTCATTTGATTCAACAGTAACAGTTTTTGTCTTGGTTTTCTCACCATTTTGAATGGCGTTGTTGGGCGGGATGGTATTTTATTTCAATTTCTACCCTGAGATAACAATTTGTTAATTCTAAAAGAACCCATGTTTAATACAAGATAAAACACATGAGAATTTTGGACGACCTTCTTCAGCTCTGGTATATGGAAGATATTTCTTAATGACTTCACTCCCAAATCAAAGTGAACTACTAACCAACATTGTTGACTATGCTCTTTAGGACAGAGATTGTGTCTTATTTATTTTCTCAAGCTACTCAATAATGTAGTTAAATTTAATACAAGTAAAATATTATGCTTGTTCTCACATATATTGGAAGCAACTCATTACCCTTTATTTGGGCTTTATTTAATTTGGCTGGGGATTGAGCACAAGATAGAGAAGATTAAATAAACAGACTGGAGAAAAACTAGATGGAGCCTTGGCAAATTAAGTTGTGAACAAAGCTATACTAGAATTCTTAAAATACAGATAAATTCTGTATCTGTGATGTCCTTTTCCAGGGACTGATCCTTCCTGACAACATGTCCAACGTATGTAAGACTCAGTCTCACTATCCTTGCTTTCAAGGAGTGCTCTGGTTGTACTTCCAGAACAGATCTGTTTGTTTTTTTGGCAGTCCATGGTACATTCAAAGTTCTTCTCCAACACCACAATTCAAAGGCGTCAGTTCTTCTTCTGTCTTCATTATTCACTGTCCAGGTTTTGTATGTATATGATCTGATCGAAAATACCATGCCTTGGGTCAGGCACAGCTTAGTCTTCAGGTGACATCTTTACTTTTCAACACTTTAATGAGGTGTTTGGCAATAGATTTTTCCCAGTGAAATGTGTCTTTTGATTTCTTGACTGCTGCTTCGATAGGCATTGATTGTGGAATCAAGTAAGATAAAATTCTTCACAACCTCAATCCTTTCTTCACTTATTATGATGTTGTTCACTGGTTCAGTTGTGAGGATTTTTGTTTTGTTGATGATTTGGTGCAACCAACACTGAAGGTCGTGAGCTTTGATCTTCCTCAGAGTTCCAAATTCTTTTCACTGTCAGCAAGCAAGTTTGTGTCTTCTGCATAATGCAGGTTGTTAATGAGTCTTCCTCTGATCCTGATGCTTTGTTCTTCATATAGTCCAGCTTCTTGGATTACTTGCTTGGCATACAGATTGAAAAGGTATGGTGAAAGGATACAGCCCTGATGCAGACCTTTCCTGACTTTAAACCATACAGTGTCCCTTTGTTCTGTTTGATGATTGCCTCTTGATCCATATACAGATTCTTCATGAACACAATTAAGTGTTCTGGAATTCCTGTTTTCCTCAATGTTATCCATGATTTGTTACGATCCACACAGTTGAATGGCTTTGCATACTCAATGAAACACATGTGAACATCTTTCTGGTATTCTCTGCTTGCAGCCCAGATTCACCTGACGTCAGCAATGACATCACTGCTTCCATGCCCTCTTCTAAATCTGGCTTGAATTTCTGGCAGTTCCCTGTAAATATCTGTTGCAGTCACGTTTGAATGATCTTGAGCAAAATTTTACTGGTGTGTTTTATCAATAATATTGTTCAACAATTTTTGCACTCAGCTGGATCACGTTTCTTTGGAATGGCCATAATATAGATCTCATCCAGTCAGTTGGCCAGGCAGCTGCCCTCCAAATTTCTTGGCATAGATGAGTGAGCACTTCCAGAGCTGTATCTGTTTGTTGAAACATCTCAGTCGGTATTCTATCAGTTCCTGGAGCCTAGTTTTTCACCAGTACCTTCAGTGGAGCCTGGACTTCTTCCTCAGTGTCATTGGTTCCTGACCATATGCTACCTCTTGAAATGGCTGAATGTTTACCAGTTCTTTCTCTTATAATAACTTTGTTTCTTCCATCTTCTTTTGATGCTTCTTGAGTCATTTAATATTTTCATGTAGAATTCTTCACTATTACAACTTCAGGCTTGAGTTTTTTTCTTCAATCCTTTCAGGTGGAGGAATGTGTTCTTCTCTTTCCGTTTTTTATCTCCAGCTCTTTGTCCATGTCATTATGATACTTCTCTGTGTCTTCTCAAGCCACCCTCTGAAATCTTCTGTTCAGTCCTTTTACTTCACCATTTTATCCTTTTGCTTTAGCTACTTGACATTCAAGAGCAAGTTTCAGAGTCTCTTCTGACATCTAATTTGGTCTCTTCTTTCTTTCATGTCTTTTTAATGACTTCTTGATGTCTTTCCACAATTGTCTGGTCTTTGATCATTATTGTTTAATGCATCAAATCTGTTCTTAGGATGATCTGTAAACTCAGGTGGTGTATATTCAAGGTTGTACTTTGGCTTTCATGAACTTGTTCTAATTTTCTTCAGTTTCCCTTTGCACTTGCACGTGAGCAGTTGGTGGTCTGTTCTGCAGTCGGCACTGGGTCTTGTTCTGACTGCTGACATGGAGTTGTTCCATCATCTCTTTTCACAAACACAGTTGATTTGATTTCTATGTATTCCATCTGGAAATGTCACTGTTTATGTTGGTGAAAAAAGATATTTGCAGTGAAGAAGTCGTTGGTCTTGCAAAATTCAACATGTAGTCACTGGCATCATTTCTATCACCAAGGAATATTTTCCAACTACTGATCCCTCTTTGTTTACAGTTTTTGCATTCCAATCACCAGTAATTATCAATGCATCCTGATTGCATGTTCAGTCAGTTTTAGACTGCAGAAGCTGTTAAAAATCTTCAGTTTCTTCATCTTTGGCTTTAATGGTTGATGTGTAAGTTTGAACAATAGTTGTATTAACTGGCCTTCCTTGCAGGTGTGTGGATATTATCCTATCACTGAAAGCATTGTACTTCAGGACAGATTTTAAAATGTTCTTTTTGATTATGAATGCAACACTATTTCTCTTCAAGTTCTCATTCCTGGCATATGACTGTCAAGTTCAAAATGGCCAATACTGGTCCATTTTAGTTCATTAATGCCTAAGATATCAATGTTTATACATTCTATTTCATTTTTGAAGATTACTAATTTTCCTAGATTCACACTTTGTACATTCCATGTTCTGATTATTAATGGGTGTTTGCAACTGTTTCTTCTCATTCTGAGTTGTGCCACATCAGCAAATGAAGATTCTGAAAGCTTGACTCCATGAATGTCATTAAGGTCTCTGCTTTAAGGAGGCAGCTCTTCCACAGTCCTCTTCTGAGTGCCTTGCAATCTGGGGGGCTCATCTTCTGGCACTGTATCTGATAATGATCCACTGCTATTCATAAGGTCTTTCTTGGCTAATGCTTTTCAGATGTAGACTGCCAAGTCCTTCTTCCTAGTCTGTCTTAGTCTGGAAGCTCAGCTGAAACACGTCCACCATGGATAACGCCTTTGGTATGTGAATACCGGTGGCATATCTTCTAGCATTACAGTAATATGCAAGCCCCCACAGTAGATGAAGTGACAGACAAGTGGGGGTGATACAAGTTTTATTTTGAAACCATCACAGACTTATAAAAGAGTTGCAAGCACAGCATGAAAAACTTTTTTCTTAAACTATTTGAAAATAAATTACCTGATACCCATCAGTCCAGAATACCTTGGTGTGTTTCCCACAAAAAAGAATGTTGTCTATATAACCGCAACACACACAGCAAAATCAGTAAACGGTTAATACATTACTATCATCTCATCTTCAGACTGTATTCAGGTTTCTCCAGTTGCCCAATAATGACCTTAAGGATGAAACATTACATCTTGTTGGGAAGTCTCTTTAGTTTTAGTCCAGAATAATTCCTCTTCATTTTTTTGTTTGTGTCTTAGAAATCTAGTGCTGCCAGAACAGAATTATCACATATGGTTGGTTTTAACAGAGATAAATTTATTTCTTCGCATGAAGGTGGGTTAAAAATTCAAATCCGAGTATCAGCTCCAGAGTCAGTCTTTTCCTTTCTGTGCTCTGGAGGAAGGTCCTTGTCATTGTCTTCCCTCGGTCGAGGAGCTTCTTGGCACAGGGACACTGGGTCCAGTGGTTGTGCTTTGCTCCTGGCACTGCTTTCTTGATGCTATGAAGTTGCCAACTCTTTGTTTCCTTCCCTTTCCTTTTCTCTCTTATACAACAGAAGGTGGCACAGGCCACACCCCAGAGAAATTCCTTTTACAGTGGATAATGGATGTGCCTGAGTAAGGGTGTTATAATCTCACCGCAATTCTCTTCAACATAAAATGACAATCACAAAGTGAAGGACAACCACAAAATAATGAGAATCATGGTCTAGCCAAAGTGATGCACATATACTGGGGTGGAGGATGGGCAGACGGGCATAAAGGTGACCACAGAGGAAATTAACAGTCCTACACACCAAAACAAAAGGCATACAGTCGGAGTAAATACAAAACCAACAACAATGAAAAAGATGGAAACAAAACACACAAAGTGTTTTAGTCAGCTAGGCTGCTCTAACAGAAATACCACAGAGTGGATGGCTTTAACAAAGAAAGATTTATTCTTACACAGTCCGGTAGGTTGCAAGTCCATATTCAGGGTGTCCGCTCCAGGGAAAGACTTTCCCGTTGTCGGCTCTGGAGGAAAGTCCGGTATTGCATCAGTCTTTGTCCAGGGAGCGTCCTCACGCAAGAATCTCCGGTCTGAATGACGCGCTCTGCTCCCGGTGCTGCTTGCTTGATGGTAGCGAGGTTCTCAAATTGTCCTGTGTTTCTTTTTCCTTTTATTCCTTGCAAGCTAAAAGCATTAAGGGTGGGGCAAGCCATACTCCAGGGAAACTCCCCCCACAGCAGGAATTCACGGCCCCACCCTAATCCTTTAACATACAGGTTAACAAAACCACACAATGGAGGACAGTCCCAAGATACTGGGAACCATATCCCAGCCACGTGGCTGCACACATTTTTGGGGGGACACAATTCCAACCATGACATCAGCTAGGCTGCTCTAACACAAAGAAAAACAACTCAGCACAGAAAATTAAGAGCAATAAAGAAATTGTCAACAACACACAGAAACAAGCATCAAAATGACAGCACTAAACCCATGCATATCAATAATTATATGGAGTGTAAATAAATTAAATGCACCAATAAACAAAGAGTGGCAGAATGGATGAGAAAACATGATCTATCTGTTTGCTGCCTACAAGAGACACACCTTAGACTTAAAGACTCAAACTAAAATTCAAAGAATGGAAAAAAATGTCTAACACTATTCAAAAAAAGTCAGGAGTGGGAATGTTAATTTCTGTTTAAATAGACAATGCAATAGGATCCACCACAATGGCTAAAGAAAGACGCTATATAATAATTAAAGGGTCAATGCATCAGGAGTGTATAACCATATTAAATATTTACACACCTAGTGGTAGGGTTTCTGAAGATATAAAATGGACTCTAATAACATTGAAAAGAGAAAAAGCTCCACAATAATAGTGGGGAATTTCAACACATTACAAAATCATCACAGAATACTATGAAAAATTATACTTAAACAACTTCAAAAATCTAGAGGAAATGGACAAACACCTAGAAACATACTACCTACCTAAACTAATACAAGCAGAATGATTAAATAAACCTATAACAAAAGATGAGATTGAAAAAGTAATTTAAAAACTCCAACCAAAAAAAGTCCTGGCCGTGATGGCTTCACTGGAAAATTCTACCAAACTTTCAGAGAAAAGCTAACATCACTATTACTAAAATTATTTTAGAGTATGGAAAAGGATGGAATACTTCCAAAGTCATTCTATGAAGCCAGCAAAACACCAATACTAAAATCAGGTAAAGATATCACACAAAAAAAGGAAAATTGCAGACAAGTAACTCTCATAAAACTACATACAAAAGTCCTCAGAGAAATTCTAGACAGTAGAATTCAACAGCATATCAAAAAAAAAATTCATCATGATCAAGTGGAATTCATACCAGGGATGCAGGGATGGTTCAACACTGGAAAAACAATCAATGTAACCAAATAACATAAGTAAAACAAAGGACAAGAACCTCCTAATATTATCAATTGATGCAATTTTGACAAAGTCCAACTCTCATCCGTGATAAAAGGTCACAGTAATATAGGAATAGAAACGGAAATCCTCAACGTAATAAAAGGCGTTTGTATGAAGGCAACAGCTAACATCACCCTAAATGGAGAAAGTTTGAAAGCATTCCCCAGACAAGAATACCCTTTGTCACCACTTTTATTCAACATTGTCTTGGACTTTCTAGCCAGAGAAGTTAGCCTCTAAAAAGAAATAAAGGGAGTCTGAATTAGTAAGGAATAAGTAAAAATCTTATTTGCAGATGACATGATGTTATATAGAAAAAAAAAACAAAACCAGTGAATACACACTCACACAGACAACTACTGTAACTAATAGAAGAGTTCAACAAAGGATCAGGATATGTGATAAACATACAAAAGTCAGTTGGCTTCCTCTATGCAACAAAGAGAATGTTAAAGAGAAAATCCCCAAGTCAGTACTATTTACAATAGCAACTAAGAAGATAAAATACTGAGGAATAAATCTGGCCAAAGACATAAAAGACATAAAGAAAACTACAAGATACTACTGCAAGAAAATAAAATAACCAAATCCATTGCCATCAAGTCGATTCCAACTCACAGCAAGCCAAAATGACAGAGTAGAACTGTAAGAGTTTTCAAGGAGCACCTGGTGGATTTGAACTGCCAGTCTTCTAGTTAGCAGTCATAGCTCTTAACCACTACACCACCAGAAACCAAACAACCCACTGCTGTTCAGTCTTGTTGACTCACAGCAACCCTCTAAGACAGAGTAGGACTGCCCCATACAGTTTCCAAGGAGCACTTGGTGGATTTGAACTGCTGACCTGGTTAACAGATACAGCACTTAACCATTATGTCACCAGGATTTCCAAAAATTCAAAAGAGACCTATGTAAGTGGAGAAACGTACCTTGTTCATTAGTAGAAAGACAGCACTGTGAAAATGTCTATTCTCCCCAAAACAGTCTATAGATACAACACAATCTTGATCCAAATCCCAACGACATTTTTAATGAGATGGAGAAACAAATCACCAACTTTGTTCGGAAAGGAAAAAAAGCCCCAGATAAGCAAAGCATTATTGAAGAGAAAGGAAAAAAAAGTGGGAAGAGCTTACGCAGTATCTGACTTTAGAACCTATTACACTGCCCCAGTAGTCAAAACAGCCTGATAATAGTACAACAGATACATAGTCCAATAAAACAGCACTAAGAATCCAGACATGAAAGTATCGACTTATGAGCAGCTGATATGTGACAAGGGCCCAACATCCATAAATTGGTAAAAAGACAGTCTTTTTAACAAATGGTGTCAACACAACTGGATATCCATCTGCAAATAATATATATATATACCTATATATGTAGTAAGACCCGTATTTCACACCAGGCACAAAAACTGATTCTAAATAGATCAAAAACTTAAATATAAAATCTGAAATAACAAGGATCACGGAATTAAAAGTAGATATATTGTTGGGAGCCCTAATATACAGCATAAACAGAGTACAAAACATTGGTAACAATGCACTAACACTAGCAGAGGAAATAGGTAACAGAGAACTCCTAGAAGGCAAATACTTATGCTTATCCAAAGACTTTACCAAAAGAGTGAAAAGACAAGCTACAGACCAGGAAAAAATAAACTGAATACAACAAATCCAATCAGTGTCTATTCTCTAAAATCTACAAGGTGCTGAAAAACCTCAGCAATGAAGAGACAACACAACTAAAAAATGGCCAAAGGAGTTGACCTCAGTAATGATCTATGAACAGGGTCAGCATCAGGTCTAGGGGCCATGCTCCCAAGGGTAACATCCCAACCCATTGGAACACCAGTTGTGGTCTTTTAGCGGAGTTCTCAGGGCACATCCCTTTTTATTCTCATGTTGCCACTGGGATTCAACTTTGTGAGCCCCATCACAATTGTCACTGGTGGTAGCTGGGCACCGCCTGGTTCTTCTGGTCACATGTTGATATAGTCACTCATTCAGGTGGGTCTTTCTGTCCCCTGTGGTCTGTTTCTCCCATATCTTTACATCTGTAGGATGTCGTCCTACTGGCCTCTTACTACAGGGAGTGGAGAGGGTGGAGATGAGAGCCCACTTCTTGGAATATGTCCTAGAGAAATAAGGGCTGACCCGTAAATAGATACATGCACACCAGTGTTCATCGCAGCACTGTGCACAATATCAAAAAGATGGTAATATCCTAGGTGCTCCTTAGTGGATGAATGGATAAAGAAACCATGGTGTATTCACACAACGGCTATTCATCGTATGCACTGATAAGGAAAAACCATGAGTTAGGGAAACATAACATGGAGGAATCTGAAAGGCATTATGCTGAGTGAAATTAATCAGTTGCAAAAGGACAAATACTATATGAGACCACTATTATAAGGACTCAAGAAAAGATTTAAACATAGAATGAAACATATTTTGATGATTTTAAGGATGGATAGGGAGACAGACTACTATTCTTTAATTAGATAGTAGACAAGAATTATTATGGGTGAAGGGGTGGACAACACACCTTAGAGGAGACATCACTACAACTGGACTGTACCAAAAGCTAAACAGTTTCCTATATATTGTCAAACACTTCAAATGACAGAGTAGCAGGGGCTGCAGCCTGGAAATCACGGTTTCAGGGAACATCTAGGTCACTTGGCATAACAAAGTTTATTAAGAAAATATTCTATATTCCCCTTGGTGAATGGTATCTGAGATCTTAAAATCTGGTAAGCAGCGGTATAAGAAGCATCAGTTGTTCTCAGCCCACCTGAAGCAGACGAGAGTGAAAAACCTGAAAGACATAAGGAAAATAGGAGCTTCAGAGACAGAAAGGGCCACATGACCCAGAGATTACATCAGCATGAGACCAGAAGAACTAGTTGGTGTCCAGCTACTGCTGGTGAGTCCCCTGACAGGGAATACAACAAAGAGTCCCTGACATAACAAGAGTAACATGGGGTGTAGGACACAAACTCTGTTCAAGAGATCAGACATGATGGTATGACAGACTGGAGTGTTCCCAGAAGACATGGCCCTCAGACTCTCTTTCAGCCAACAACTGAAGCCACTCCCAAAGCCAGTAATTCAGGCAATGATTGGTCTGGACTGTAAGACATAAAATTATACTTGACAAGAGTGTGCTTGTTGGCTTCATGAGTATATGAGACCAGCTAGGCAGCTGCTGTCCAGAGGCAAAATGAGAAGGCAGAGGAGGGCAGGAGCTAGCTGAATAGATCATGGGAAACACAGAGTAGACAGGAGGACTCTGCTGTCACAGTGCAGGGAGAGCAGCCGTGGTCACAAAACAATGTGTGTGTCTAACTTTTTGTATGACAAACTGACTTGAGTTGTAAACTTTCACTTAATGCAAAATAAAATAAATATATTTTAATGTTCCTTCATAAACAGACCTAGTTTTGCAGACAATAATATTCTCTTTATTTAGTAAACTGCTGTCCATAAACTGAAATTCACAGTTCTGCCTTTTTAGAGAATTGTTGGTTTCTATTTCATGCTTAATGCAATCAGTGGAAAGACAAAAGATTACTGAATTTTAAATACCATATCCTTGAATAATTGCAGTTTTAGTGTCTTGATTTGACATTAATTTAACAGCTCAGTGCGGTGGTATTTCACACAAATGTAAACAGAGAAGACTTAAGGACTTTTGTTAAAACTGTGGCTCATATCGTGCAGACGAAAATAAACAGACTGTATGCCACACCTTAGGAAGAAATAATTTGGTTCCATGTCACTTCTGTGACATCTTAGTAACACTGTATGCTTCATAGTTCCAATAAATAGCTTTTAAAATTTTAGCTTTCCACAGAATTATAGATTTGAACACTGAACATAACAATTTTAAATCCTTTGTGTGTTCCTTTCTGCTAATTTTTATTGATCTCAATCACCAGTAAGACAATATATTAACACCATAATTCACTTTGTTTTAAAAATTCCTGTTTGAGTTTCTGAGGCTACTGAAAGTCATCTTTGATCTTAAATGGTTATTCTTTCTGTTAGCCTTTTGTCTTCATAAGTCTGTTATCTTTGGTTTGTGCTAGTCTCCTGTATTAAAAATAGCCTTTGCTGCTATACTCTTTTTACTGTAATTCAGGGAACCCTGTGTTTTGAGTCTAGTGCTTGGCTGGCTGGCTGAAAAATCATTTTATGTCACATGGGAGCCAAATGGTATGATTCAGTTTTTGTCATTATTTTTAATAGTTTATTTGTTAAGGAGTCCTTTTGGTACCACGGTGGCTGACAGCTTGGCTGCTAACCAGAAGGTCAACAATTTGAATCTACCAAGCACTCCTTAGAAACTCTATAGAACAGCTGTGCTCTGTCCTTCAGGTCACTATGAGTCAGAATCCACTGGATGACAGAGTGCTTTATTTATGGAAGGTGATTCCTCCCTTACATCTTACCAGATCTTTTCTTCCCGACATCACGGTATATAACACATTATTTGGTATGCTCAGGCAGCACACAGTTAAACACTCCATATCCTGGTCCCTAGGGTCGCCATGAGTCGGATGCGACTCGACGGCACTTGGCTGGCTGGCTATGAGGCAAAGTACTTTTTCATGCCAGTCATAACCAGAGATGACACATGACGAAGGTGTCTAGTTTAACACTCATTTTTCATTCCTTTCTTAACCAATTTTGGTAGAGCATCTTATACTTGCCAGTCCTTGCACATGAATTGGCTGAAAGATGGATAATGATACAAATTTGGTTGATCCTGGTTCCTATAAACACTTGCAGTTAGTAGTTATAAGCCTACATAAATGAGGTAATGAGGATGCCATGTGATTAGAGCTATGACAGGAGGTGCCAAAAGTTCTATGAGGTCCAAGGACCAATGCTGTTTACTGTACCCATGCAAAAGTTTGAGAGGATTAAAATTCATGCTTTGCTTTAAAGAAGCAGAAAGTTCCAGCAGGTTGAGAAGGTAGAAAAGAACATTCATTCTTGCTAGCTGTCAGCCTCAGAAGTCACAAAGTGTCAGAAAGATGGGCACAACTCAGTCCCTGCCCTTCCTACTTATTGGCCCTTAGCCCTTGCTTGAGCAAGCTGCTTGACATGTGTGAGCCAAAGTTTTCATATTGCTTTGTGCTGATTAAATTAGATACATTTCCAACTCCTGGCACAGCGAGTGGCATGTGGTGGATGATTCTTGATGTTTATTCTGTTGCCTGTGTGTTCAGGGACGAGCGGTAGCTCCAGAAGTTGGAATACAGACAGTTTGTTGGTGAAGAAGGACGGGCAGTGACCGAAGGTCAAGCTGACAGGCTGGGAGCAGGGTTGTGAAGGGTCTTCTGTTTCATACCTCCTTTTTACCTCAAAGTCAGCAGAAAGCCATTGAAGTAACAGATGTAAGTAGGTCTGTGGTTTGCAATTATGTTTTGGGACAGTCTGAAAATGCTAGGTTTTCTGCCAGTCCATCTGAAAGCCACCGGGACTCCAGTGTTGTAGTCTAGGTGAGAGGTGGTGGGAATGAATTCCAGGTAGTGGGAAGGGAAGGGAGACTGCCAGGTCTGCAAGTGGCAGGGGCTGGAGCCACGCTGCTTCTCAGGGGATGCAGCACTTGAGAGCGGTGGTTGTTGTGTGTTCTCTGAGGGTTTAGGTGTCTCATCAGAAGTCCTGTTGGCTGAGCTAAGACAGAAGGATACCTACCTTCAGAAGGACCATGATGCTCTAGGGAAGTAGCAACTTCCTTAGTAAGGTCCAGGGCTTGAGGATCGAGATTTGTTCTGTTTTTATGTACCTTTCAAAACCAAAAAAAAAAAAAAAAATCCTAAAGGGCTTCAGCGCATAAAGCTGTATCTAGATGTTACTGCAAAAATGTTTTCTTTAAACATGACTTTATTCATTTATTTAGTACACTAAGTTATAACAGATTGATATGCACACGTGTTCTAACAGACTGGAAGAACATAGAAGCTGGCTTCACAATGGCCCTTTCTCCCCTTACGCCTGTCATAGCCTTTCCCTTTACAGCCAAGTTCCATGAAAGAATATTTCACATGTACTCTTTGTATCAAGGGTCCCAGCAGGAAAGAGATGGTACACTGGCATTGGTATAATTTCAGGAGGGTTTAATCAGGAAACTATTTACAAATCTGTGGGCAAGGTAGAGGAAACCCAGAAGACAGAGTGAAAAACCCTGGGATTGTTACTACTTATCTTAGTTATCTAGCGCTTTTATAACAGAAATACTGCAAGTAGATGGCTTTAACAAACAAAAATATCTTCTCTCACAGTGTAGTAGGCTAGGAATCTCAATTCAGGACACCAGATCCATGGGAAGCCTTTCTATCCCCTATCAGTTCTGGGAGAAGATCCTTGTCACCAATCTTTGTCTGGTCTAGGAGCTTGTCAGTGCCGGTACCCTGGACCTAAAGGATACATTCTGCTCCGGCCACTACCTTCTTGGTGGTTTGAGGGCCTTATCTTTCTGTCTCTCTCCTTTATATCTCAAAAGAGATTGACTCAAGATATAACCTATTAGCATAAACTGAATCCTATTTCATTAACATAACTGCCTCTAATTGCCTCATTAACATCCCAGAGGTAGGATTTGTAACATATAGGAAAACTGCAGCAGATGGCAAGATGGTGGATAATCATACAATACTGGAAATCAAGACCTAGCCAAGTTGGCACGCATTTGGGGAAATACAATTCAGTCTATAGCATCAGTTTAAGAATCACCAGAAATTTGAATTTCTATGTTTTAGAGGTGTAAAAAAATCTACTTAAAATTTCCTCCAGATTGCTCTTTCTATGATCTGATACATGAGGGATCAAATTCAGACATATATTAAATACTTTCAAAAATTGCCGTGTTTCCTGTTCACAAGTTTAGGGCCATGTTAACTTAGCTTATTTTGGTAAGTGGTTGTTTTATTACAAACGATATGTTTCCTTGTAAGGATGTAGTTTATTTTTCATTCCTACTTAATTTTTTCACTCTGTATTTAGTTGAGACAAGTACACGAGGAGTAACAATTTAAAGCAGTGGTTAACTAATTCAACCCGAATACAACTGCTTGTTTTGAAATTTAAGATGATTTAGTGGAGACTCACTTGACACCTTAATGAAATATTTAAGATCCAGGAGGAACACAAGCCAACACTCTGGCTTTTGCTTTTTCCTTTCCCCATGACACATTTTTCTGATTCCAAACCTTATCTAGGAAACTACCATGCCTCTTAAGAACTCCAATTCATTTATTGTACCCCCTGTACCCTAATGATGTCTTTTGTAGATTCCTATAAGGTAATTTGCCCTTAACTAGCCATCTTTGCCTTGTTTAATTTTTGTCCTCCTTCCCAGTGGCTTTACTTTTAAGATCCTGTTCTCAGTTTTATCATTATTGATCTTCCTTATTGATTTTGTCTTTCATTAAATGTGATGCATTTCTGAATGAAAAAGATAATTGTTGAAAACAAAGTAATTGATTTAGCACTGAAAGACAAATAGAACAGGAGTAGAAAGTTTAACATGATTTCAACACAGGACCCCACTAGTGCCCATGATTTGAAAGTCTCTGTAAACAAACACAATGCAGTATGAGCCATATCTATAAACAACACTAAGAAGATAGTGAAAGATTATCCCTTGTGGATTAAGACTGTACTCCTGTGACACTTATTCCTTTGTGAAGTCCTGCCTGAGCACGTGGATACTAGTATTGGCTTTGTCAGTAAATTTCTTGGACCTTCCTCCTCTAAGTTTCTTTGTCTGTTGTAAAAGGAGATTTAGATAAAACCTAGTGTTTAAACAAAATGATCTGAATATATCCTTTTAAACTTCATAGCTTCAAAAAATTCAGTTAAGATAGTATACCTTTTAAGTAGCCAGTATTTCATATTCTTGCTTACTTGAACTACTGATTTTGAGGCTAAATAAATTTTTTAAGATTTAAAATGTGGACAGATGCTTGCCCAAGGATATTTGTACAAGGATATACTTTGCAGCACTGTTTGTAAGAAGAAAAGATCTCAAACAACCTAAGTGACTGACAGTTGAAAACTGATACCCATACATAATTCAAATAGTAAAATACTATCTTCCATATAAAGATCCGTGAGATATAATTAAAGGGAAAAGAAAAATGTGGCAGATCAGCTCACATATTATAGTCCCACTTGTGCTAAAAGGAAAAGGAAAGGTTTGTATGTATGTATTCTTGTACATGCATGTGGAATGGAACTAGGGATGAGGTGGTGCCCTGGATCCATTTGTGTTCCCCAGGAAACATGGTAGAAATTCAGCTGGGTCAGGATTCCTGATATAGTGTAATATTCCTCCGTGTTGGAAATTCTGCCTCTACGATGTTGATGAGAGGTGGATGGTCAGCAGTTGTGTTGGTGGTACAGGACTCAATGTGTGACACTGTTTTGTGCCTTGAGGCAGTCTCTTGAGATATAAAGGAAAGAAGCTAGCAGAGAGACTGGGGGACCTCAGTCCACCAGGAAGCTGCGCTGGAAGTTGAGGACGTGCTTTGGAAAGGACCAAGGTCCCAGCTCCTCAGAAGCCTCCAGTCTGGGAGAAGACTGACAAAAAGGACTTTCTCCCACATCCAGCAGAGAAAGTCTTTCCTTGGAGCTGACACGCTGAATTTGGACTTCTAGCCTACCGGAGAGTGACAAAATAAAATTTCTCTTTTAAAAGCCATCTACTTGTGGTATTTCTGTTAGAGCACCACTAGCTGACTAAGACAGGTGGACAGACTGAATCTTTGGCTCTGTCTGAATTTCCATTAGTTGCATGTGTTAAATGTGTAATGAAGACTTCCATGATATTTCATTGATTATAACTGAAATTTTTATTTTTTTAATTCTTTAAAAACAACTTGATGGCTCTCCCCTATTCCTTTCTGTCCTTCTTCTCTTGAACAATTCAGTCCTAAAGCAGCTAGGTGGGGCAGAACAAGGAAGACATTGAAAGGAGGAGTGACTTGGAGTGGGTGTTGGAGACCAAGAAGCATGAAAAGGCCATCCAAGTTGGGGACACCAGGTATTAGGAATCAGAGCCAAGCCCTGAGAGTTGGACATCCATGCAGTTGGAAGACCTGATAGAGTTTTGGAAGCCCAAGTGAGCTCAGGAGAGTACCCACACATGGGAGTGGAGTGACACAGGGTGTCAGAGCCCCAGCTAGGTAAAAAGACTTCTGTGAAATATGTGGGCCAATAAGAACAGCTAGAGTTTAAGCAAGCTGAGGATGATATCACTTTAGTGGAGGGAATGGAGTGATGACTCTCAGGGCTAGTGATCAAATAAGTAAGTATATTAAGATTACGAGACTTTGGTTTCCTGCTTCCTGAGAAGAAAAATGAAAATATGGAAAGGACTAGAATGAACCTTGTGATGTTGGCTTGAAGTTGGCTGTATTGATATGAATTCATGGATTTCAAGATATGGATAGTTACAGAAATAAATGCAGATGTAAATATGTGTGTATATTGTATGTATATATACAATTATATGTGTGTAATGAATGTATGAGTGGGTATGTCTGTGTGTATTTGTAGAGGGTATGTATATGTGTGTATATACCCTAGCTTTGTGTGCTGAATAGGCTTGTGAATAACAATACCCCAGATAGTAATGAGTACACCTAACACCTGGAGTCCTGGATTCCAAGTATTCTTCTCCACTAAAAATAATCAGGACTTAAAGAAATGGCTGATTTCAGGAATGGGCATGGACATTAGAAAATAAGCTTAAAATATGTTTTTGTAACAGAAAATGGAGAAGTCCTCAAATAATGATGGCAAAAGTCAGCTCTAAGATGCACCCACTGGCCAAATTTTGGGAAATTTGAGCATCAAGATAAATAATTATGGTGACAGATTGCAACCCACTGAATAAAACAGAAACCTCAAGACTATACCGATATAAGTAAATGAATGAATAAATTGAAAGTTGGACAACAAATCAGATATTTACTTAGTTTCATAGTATGCCCCCAAATATTTAGAAGTTAAGAAGGAAAAGAACAAGTTTACAGTGGAATAATTTGGTAAGGGCTAACTTAACCATAGGATCATGATGGACATTGTCAGTAATAGGATAAATGAATTTTTTATACTATCTTGACTTCTTCTCTTTGCGAAAGATCTATGACTACATTTACTTCTGAGTCCTACTTTTTTCTTATAGTGTTTATATAATGACCTCTTTGTTTCCCTATATTCAATGTTTTCTTTTCACTTATTTTTGTGATCTCCATATTTGGGTTAATGTCCGTTTGCCTTGTTCTGCATTCTAGTCTTGGGTTGTTATCAGATACTATTCATTTTTTCAACCAAAGTATTCCCTTTAGTCTTTCTTGTAATTTTGGTTTGTTTTTTTTCAAATTCCTTCAATTTCTGTTTATCTGGAAATGTCCTCATTTCACCATCATATTTGAGAGACAGTTTTGCTGGGTATATTATTCTTAGCTAGCAATTATTTTCCTTCAAGACTTTGTATATGTCACACCTTTGCTTTCTTGCATGCATGATTTCTGCCAATAGTATGAGTCTTACTGACTCTCCTTTGTAGATTGTTTTTCATTTATCCTTATCCAGTTTTAAAAGGATCTCTTTACCTTTAGTTTTGGTATGTTTGGTTATAGTATGTCTTGGTGTCTTTCTTTTGGGATCATCTTGTGTGTGGAGTTTGATGAATATCTAAGATAGATATCTTCTCATCTTTCATAATATCTGGGATGTTTTCTGTCAACAAATCTTCAACAATTCTCTCTGTATTTTCTGTTATCCCTTTCTTCTGGTACTCCAGTCACTTATAGACTATTCCTCTGGTAGAGGTCCACATAATTCTTAGTATTTCTTCATTTTTTAAAATTCATTGTATCTGATCTTTCCTCAAATATATTGTTGTGAAGTGTTTTATCTCCAATCTCACTAATTCTGGCTTCCATTGCCTCAATTCTGCTTCTTTGATTTTCTGTATGGTTGCCTAATACTGTAATTTTATTCTTAATCTTCTGAATCTCTGCTTGGTGTTTCTCTATGCTTTCTTGCAGTCTGTTCAGTTTGTCATTCTGCTTTACTATATTTTGTCTGATCTTCCTCCTGATGTCTGAAAAAATTCTATATTACTAATATTTTGTATTCTACCTCTGGTAATTCCAGGGTGGTTTCTTAATCTGGAAAATTTATTGATTCATTATTTTGGGAGCTTTCTGAAGCAGTCAGGATCTGCCTCTTTAAGTGATTTGATATTGACTGCTGTCTCCAAACCATCAGTAAGTTGTATTTATTTTCTGTTTGCTTAGTGTGCTCTAACTTCTTGCTTTGGAATGTCAAAGTGGGCTAGTCGTGTGAGCTTATTAGCTTATTGGTGCCCTTGAGGTTTTAACAACCTGTCACCAGATGGTTAGAGTTTTTACTCGAACCAGATAGTTGGTCACCAAGTGTGTGGTGCAGGCTCTTCACTACAGTCTTAGATGGGCAGGTGTGATTGATGTAGGTACAGATATCTGGCTGCATACATTGAGAACGGCAGGGAGCTGACAGCCATCAGTGAGTGTTTGTGAGGAAGGTGTGTTCCCATATGCCTGAGCCTAGGCAAGGGAACTGTTTCTGACCTGAGTTCCTGGCTTAGGGGAGCTGGCAACTTATTCCCCCTACCCCCTTATTATTAAATTATTCCATCTCTGAGTCTAGGAGAATGCCCAAGCGTGAGCCTAAGAGATCCTACTTCTAGTCCTGGTAATGACAATCAGACTCTGAAGATGGGGGCAGTGCAGGGGAGGGCAAAAATACTGGGAAAAGGGGATAGATTTTTATTCCAAAGGAAATATTTACATCTTTGTGTGGCAGACTAGACACCATCCACTTAGCTTTTGGCAACTGAATACTGCTGCTTAGTCTTTCCAACTGACTAACATGACCTCTGAAAGCCACTGCTGCAGTCACTAAGCTTACCACTGCTGATCTGCCTGCAGGGCACTGACTTCTGCTGGGTCAGTTCTGACCAGTCCTAGGTGCTTCTGGACCTACTCTCCCTTCCAGGGAGATTTTTCAGTCTGAATTTGCAACTTTCTCTGATGTTTAGGACTCTTGGAATGTCATATGTAATCAATTCATTCATTTTGGGGGGTCTTTGTCGTTACAGGGATAACAGGAAGCATACAAATACTCTGCATCTTATCCCCACCTCTCTAATTTTTATTATATGCTTTCCTCTATGCCTGAGGACTTATTTAGGTCATCTCTCTATTTGCTGCAGTTGTAGCACTAATCCTTTGATTTCAGCCCTTTCTTCTTTTCAGCTGTGTGCATTTATTGAAATAAATTGACCTTGGAGCACTGCTTTTGTTGTATTCCAAAGGTTCGAGCAGGATGTGTTCTCATTCTCATGTGATTCTGTGTATTTCTTTATTCCATCCTTGATTTCTTCTATAACTCAGTAGTCTTCGAGCAAGGTGTTATTCAGTTTTTGTGCTGTTCTTTTTTTTCCTTCCATTATTGACTTCTCTTTTTATGAGTTTATAATGTGAAAAGATGTTCTGAAATGTTTCAATGGTTTGGATATTGCTAAGGCTTGTCTTATGGCCTAATATGTGTTATATCCTGGAGAATGTTCCATGTGCATTTGAAAAGAAGGTATACTTGGCTGCTGTTTGATGGAGTGTTCTGTATATGTTTATGAGGTCAAGTGGATTGATTTAGATCTTTTGTGTCTTTATTGAGCTTCTTTCTGAAGTGGTGTTTTGTCTTTCTCTGAAGTACAGTTATTGTGGAGCTATCTATTTCTCTTTTCAGTGTCGTTAGAGTTTATTTTATGTATTTAGGAGCCTTATTATTGGCTGCATAAATATTTAATATAGTTTTATTCTCCTGGTGTTTTGACACTTTTGACACTTTAATCATTATATAATGTCTTTCCTTATCCATTGTGGTTTTTACTTTAAAGTCTATTTTATCAGACACTAACATTGCCACTCCTGCTCATTTTAGAATTGTTGTTTGCATGATACCTTTTTTTTTCCATCCATTGAGTTTTAGTTTGTTTGAGTCTTTAAGTCTAAGGCCCATCTCTTGTGGGCAGCATGTGGACAGATTTTTTATTTTGTTTTATCCATTCTGCCATTCTCTATCTCTTTAATGCTGCATTTCATCCATTTACATCAGCACAATTATTGATAGGTATGAATTTAGAATGTCTTTAAGGTGTTTTTTTTGTGATGAATCAGAATATGCTAATATGAAGAGGATGTGCAGTGTTGCCAGAAATGAGTACCGTGTGACCTTCTAGCACAGGGGCACAAGAATATAAAGCTGATGCTAGGACTTCATCAGAGATCCCAAAGGATGGAGCATGTGCGACATTCCGTAAGTCCTGCCAGTGCCTCCCAGAAACCTTTGCTGCCATCTCCATTCTGTGCAAAGAGTTATACACAACCTAATTTCCTTAGCCCCACCAGTTCCTGGAAATCTCCACCTCTAATGTGAGTAGAATATGAGACTCTTCTTTCCCAAGATCCTTTATAAGCCCTAACAAAACCTTTGTTCAGGGAGATGGAATAAGCATTATTTAGTTCTTCCCATCTCTACTTGGAATTCCCCTGAATAAAGTCTTACACATGGGGAAAGATTCTCTGTGCCTTATCTCTTCATTCTTGACCACGAAGGGGCAAGAACCTCATATGAGTCCACGGTGTCCGCATCCACTGAGAAAGGCAAGAGGCTGAGAGCTCTCCATGAGCATAAGAAAAGTGTGTTCTTATTCCTTAAAGTACATAGGTAATAGGTTTTGCTGCTCAGCTATCGGTATTTGATACTGAATGCTGAAGTAAGAGGCATTCAAGGTCTGTATATCCTTTATGCCTATACTTAGGCAAAAGACATGTTTCTGCCCTGAGTCCCAGGCTCAGAGGAGCTGGCAGATTATTGTTTCCCTCTATTAAGTTGTTTCTTTTCCAACACTGGGAGAATGGTTCAGGGTATATATAAGAGGTCCTGCTTCCTGACCAAGGGATGTGTCAGTCTCCAGGGCCAGTTTGAGTATCATGTAGAGAACAGAGGGGGAAGCTCTGGAAAAAGTAAGAGGTTTATCCCAAAGGAAAGTGCCATGGGTTGAATCATGACCTTCAAAAATGCATGTATTATTTTGTCTGAGCCATGGTTCCCGGTATTGTGTGATTTTCCTATATGTAGTAAATCCTGCCTCTATGATCTTAATGAAGGAGAAGAATGACAGCTATGTTGGTGAGGCAGGACTCAATCTGTAAGACTATATTGTGCCTTGAGGCCGTCTTTTGGGACTTAAAGGAAAAAGAAACAAGCAGAGAGTTTGTATCATCAGAAAAACAGTGCCAGGATCAGAGCACATCCTCTGGACCTGAGGTCCCTGTTCCTCAGGTGATCCTAATCCAGGGAAAGATTGACAACAAAGACTTTCCTCTAGAGCCAACAGAGAAAGTCTTCCCCTGGGGCCAGCACCCTGAATTTGGGTTTTTAGCTTAAGTTTCTGTGAGAAAATAAATTTATCTTTGTTAAAGCCATCTATTTGTGTTTCTGTTATAGCAGTTCTAAATGACTAAGACACATTTAGATCTTCATGGGATAGGTTAGACTCAAGCTACTTAGCTTTCATGATCAAATGCCAGTTTTTACTGATTCCGGAGACGTGAGTAGGCTCACCACCACTTTGTCTCTTCCTCTGTGGAAGATGCTCTCCTGCTCCCTTCACCATGCTTGCTGCAGCTGATACATCTGTGGGGTGATGACTCCTTCCAGATCAGCCTGACCAGTCTAGGTTCTCATGGATCTACTCTTCCTTCACAGTTGCTCATTCTAATTCCTCAAATTTCCTTTTAATGTCCATAAATCCTAGAATGTCATGTATATGTGAGGTATTTGTTTGTTTGGATTTTTTTTGACGGAGGGATCATAGGAAACATCTGACTATTCCACCATCTTAGCCCTGTTCCTCTGAATAATAATTTACAATAAATAATAATAGCCAAGCCAAGTGCCGTCAAGTTGCATCCGACTCATAATAAAAATAATAAATAAATAATAATAAATTAATAAATAATAATTTACAAAATTATTTTTCATTTAATTAGCCAGTAAAACAGTCCAGGAAGGTCAATTTAATCTCACACACATATAATCATTTGACCTGAAGAGTTTTCTTCTTTGAGGTAACCAAGTACAAAATGGGTGTATTTATACTGAGACAGTAAGGCTCTGAGCTAAGTGCCACAAAAGTAGTGAGCTAGGAATATATTAAAGAATGTGAAACTGTTTTATGCAAAGAGAATTCAAGAATGTTTGTATAAGAAACACACTTTCCGACTCTAAGGCACTAGTATATGTACAAAGATTTTAAAATAAGTATGTTCAGAAGGGTGAGTAGCTTTTTCCAGTTGTTCATTTTGATCAGTTAAGAGTAAACTGGAGACTTGTTTCTTAGGGGTAATGCAAACAAAATTATTAGCAGTTAATTAATGTTCGATTTGGAGATGACATTTTGTTGAAAATTTTTTTATTAGGAGGTAACTTTATGAGATCAAATTAGATCAGCTTATCATTCAAAATGTTTTATTTATTAATCTTTCTAGTAAGAGATGGTGAAAAATATTTTACTATTTCAGCTTTTGAATTAAAGGACATAAAAGGATATAAAGTTTTCCAAAGCCTTGTCATATATTTCTTTCAGTATATCCACTAAAAGGAGTCCTGGAAGCTCAGTGGTTAAGTACTTGTGTGGTAACCAAAAGGTCGGTTGTTCAAATACAACAGCTGCTCCAATGGAGAAAGATGTAGCAGCCCTGGAAATCCTATGGAACAGTTCTACTCTGTCCTATAGGGTTTCTATAAGTCAGAATCAACTCTTGTGGCAGAGGGAATATCCATTAAAATTTGTGTTGAACTTAACCTCAAACTTCTGCAGCCGTCCTTCATAGTGAAGAAAGATGGTTGTTGTTAGGTACCACAAAGTGGATTTTCAACTCATAGGGATTCATGTGAGCAGTTCTACTCTATTCAGTAGCTCACCCTCACGTGGGCTAAGCCTAGTGAGGTCTGATTTTAGCTTTGATGTTGGCAGCTGCTGTCTAACGGGTTCCACCTCATTGCAACACTATATGACAGAATGAAACACTACTTGGTCCTGCGACAACCTCACAATCATTATGCTTGAGCCCATTGTTACAGCCATTGTGTCAATCCATCTCGTTGAGGTTCTTCCTCTTTTTCACTGACCCTCAACTTTACCAACATGATGTCCTTCTCCAGGGACTTATCCTTCCTGATAGCAAGCCCGAAGTATGTGAGACGTACTCGCACCATCTTTGTTTCTAAGGAGCCCTCTGGCTGTACTTCTTCCAAGACAGATTTGTCTGTTCAGCTTTACCTGTCTTCAAAACTCAAAAGCTGTCACCATCTTGCATACAAGAAGCTACATACAAGAAGCTAGTAGAACAATAGAGTAGAACTGCTCCATAAGGTTTTCTAGGCAATAATCTTTATGGGAACCAATTGGCAGTCTTTCTCCTGTAGAGCCACTGCCACTGGGTAGGTTCAAACCTTCAATTTTTCAATTAGCAGCCAAGCTACCAAGGTGAGTAGTCTAAAAGTTCTTCCAACAGGGTTTTCTTCAAAACACAGAAAGTGAAGTAAGTTTTTATGATTGTTATATCCAGTACCTTTTTTCACTGGTTCATTTATTTATTTCATATTTCTTGGTACCTACTATGATGCAAGAACTGTTCTAGGACTAGAAATAGAACAGGAAATACAGTCTATGCTCTTGTGGAGACTACAGCCTAATGGAAAAGGCAGGTGAGAAGCAATATTTGTACAGAAATATCTTTCTTGTATGCAAGGTAGCTTCTTGTATGCAAGATGGTGACAGCTTTTGAGTTTTGAAGACAAGTAAAGCTGAACAGACAAATCTGTCTTGGAAGAAGTACAGCCAGAGGGCTCCTTAGAAACAAAGATGGTGCGAGTACGTCTCACATACTTCGGGCTTGCTATCAGGAAGGATAAGTCCCTGGAGAAGGACATCATGTTGGTAAAGTTGAGGGTCAGTGAAAAAGAGGAAGAACCTCAACGAGATGGATTGACACAATGGCTGTAACAATGGGCTCAAGCATAATGATTGTGAGGTTGTCGCAGGACCAAGTAGTGTTTCATTCTGTCATATAGTGTTGCAATGAGGTGGAACCCGTTAGACAGCAGCTGCCAACATCAAAGCTAAAATCAGACCTCACTAGGCTTAGCCCACGTGAGGGTGAGCTACTGAATAGATTTTAGCCTCATCTGAAAAATAAGGACTGTGATACCTATCACCGAATTCTTCTGAGGATTAAATGATAAAATGTCTGGAAATAGCCTGATAATTAATTGATGTTCAATTTATTCTCCTTCTCCTTCATTCTTTTTTATTATCCTCTCCCTTATTTTCCGTTCATATTAAACTAGGTAACAAAAATTTAGAACTGAAAAATCATTGTCCTCTATTAGATTTAAGAAATTACTTAAGAAAAAAATTGTATTTCAAAACAAAAGCTAAAATAGTTTTCTTAGCTAATAATAAGTTATCTATATTGACAATGTGTGTATACTGAATTTTGTTATTAAGTTCCTAGTCTATTCTCAGTGTTCATCCAATTTCCTTATAACACAAAGCATTAAAGAAGAAAAACAAAGAAAGAATAAGTTTTCACATTGCCTTAGGGACAACTAGATTTTATATTCAAAACGACAAATCTCAAGAAAGCAGAGAATAATGTACATACATTCTAAGTTCCTCTTAGGTGCAAGGTGTAAGGAAACCAAGTTTACACAATTAAAACTATTTAGGTCTATACAATCAATACAAATTTGAACAAAGCTAATGCAGTGAAGGCAATTATCAGTATACATATGTATGTATTGCTTACTCAAGTTGTTGGATAAAATAAAATATTGATCTTCATTGGAAGAATTCATACGTAGTAAAATTTCTTTATGGTTCTTTTTCTTTTAACTACATTTTTAAAACATTAAGTCAAAGACTTAATCTTGTATGTGACATTATGAGCAATGACAACCATACTTTCTTCTATCTCCTCAGGTACTGGTGGTGCTTATTTAAGCACCATAGACTTAATTCCAAGCATCTGAATTTCTACGGTTCATTTCAATATGACCTTCCTTGGAAGAAGGTTTAGCTTTTTGCTTAAAATCTAGAATACCAATGAGGAAGAGAAATCTGATAACTTTTATTCTTGAAATGCAAAGAAAGAAAATGAACATCATAGCTTCAGCACCTTGGAGCAGGAAGGAGACTTTAGAAGATAATTTAGGCCAATTCCCTTATTATATTGTAGAAAAAACCTGGGAGGTCTAATGTCCTAATTCAACTCAGTGGCAGAATCAGAAGCAGGATCCTAGGTCACGGGCCAGATGTGAGAGTAGCTCTGGGAGCTGGGCATAGCTGGGTATGTGAAGCTACAACTGAGTGTATGCACACTCGTATTGCCCTATTTCTTCTGTTTATTGAATGCAAACTAATTAACCTGGAACATCTGCTTTCCTGGAGGATGAGAAGGAAAATATCACGATTTAAAGTGGCTTTGAATCCATGACACATACAAGGTCTGACAATCAAGTTCACAAATTCATCCTAGAAAAAGTGCTACATACCTTGGTGTTAAATATCGTATGGTCACCTTCCAAGTAGTCCCCTTGGAAAGCTATACGTGGATGCCAGTGCCTAGTACACCCCTCAAAGCAATTTCGGAACTCTTTCTCTGGAATGGTCATCAGAGTTGTGGTTGTATTACACTTGATGTCCTGGATGTCATCAAAATGTCTTCTTTTCAATATTTCTTTTATCTTTGGGTAAAGAAAAAGTTCCCTGGGGGCCAGATCCAGCAAGTAGGTAGGGTGTTCCAATACAATTATTTGTTTACTAGCTAAAAACTCACTCACAGACAACTGCACAATTAAATTTACAAACTTGTCACTGGGGCCACCATGTGCAATGGATGTTCCAGAAAGAGTTCCAAAATTGCTCTGAAGGGTAAACTAGGCCCTGGCATCAGTGCACAGCTTCCCAAGGGGAGCTCTTCAATGGTGACCAATGAGGTATGTAGCACTTAGAACAATTAAGTTCTCAGACTTAATTGTCAGATCTCATATACTTCAGGAATTTCATGAAAACACTTTTTTTAAATCTATCATTTTATATCTTTTAAATTACTTTAGAAACAATAATTAAAAGAACAAATTGACATGATAAGCAGCTGTATTGTGTACCAAACTGTAACACTGAAGATCTCCAGTGTTGCTAAGTTAACTCACTTTTTTGCAGCCCTTGGGAAAAAGCTGAAGTCACTAGACAAGAGACAACAGGGACCAAGGGTGTAATATGAAGAAGTATGTGAGGACTACAGTGCACTAAAGAGTGGGGGGAAAAGAAGAAATTACCGTTCAGTCATTTCCAACTCATAGGACACAGTAGAACTGCCCATAAGTTTTCTTTATAGTTTCTCCCTCCGAATGGCTGGTGGGGTCCATCTTTTGGCTAGCAGCTGAGCACTTAACCATCAGGGCTGCTTACTAAAGAGTGAAGCTTCATCCAATCATGATTTTTGCCATGAGGAAGTACAAGCCCAGTGTTGCCTAGTTTTTGCTGTTTTAGAAGATAGAACTACACATTTTAACAAAATCTCGCAGTTTCCTAATTTGGTAACAAATCCAGTGGGTAAAAACAGAGCAAACAAAACTTTTTGCAAACAAAATATTTCAGTTTGACGACTTCTAGAAAAAATTTCCTCCCTATCTCTCTGTTTAAATGAAAAGTATCTTGGAATTTCAAGAAAGCTTGTTTGAAAAAACACACAATAAAACCAACTGAATCTGCTCTATCATTTGCTGCTGCTTTCCTCTGTGAATCAGGAGGTTCTTGATAGGGCCTGAGCCAATCGACGAGAAATTGATGCTGAGAGAGCTACATACCCAAACAACAGCATACAATTGTGTATTCCTCAGTGACTGAACTCTTTACATTGTAAAGGCTCTGTGATGAATTTGCACTTTGTTATCATGCTTTTTTAGCCCCCTTTTAATCAGGAAACGTTCTCACATCTTTTAGTTTTCTTTGCTGCAATGGACATGTTTGAAGAAGACTCTAGGGCAGTTTTTTGTTGGTGTTGTTTGTTTGTTTGCAGAATGTTCCTTAACTAGGATATGTCTGACTGTTCCCTCATGGTTAGATTCAGACTAAACATTTTTGGAAGGGATCTGACACTGGTGAGGCTATGCCCACCTGAGAACGTCAGTTCAGGATGAGCATCGATTCAGGACATATAATGTTCATCTCGTTACTGATGATGGGTTTGTATCACTTGGTTAAATGGTACCCACCAACTTTCTCCATTATGGTCTGTTTGTTATAACTTATAGTCAGTAATTATAATCTCTTGCAGCCTTTTTTTTTTTTAAGTGCGTTAATTGAGGGTCGCCATGAGTCGGATCCGACTCGAAGGCACTTGGCTGGCTTGGCTAGTTGAGATTATAGATCTGTGCATGAAACAGAGGGGTAAAAAAAACTAGCTAAGGGTCCAATCAGTGACTAGTCTTGTGATCACCTGTTCTAATTGTGTTCACTAATCATAAAGTAAAAGAGGAAAATCAAATGAATTTGGCTTAACATAGCTTTAGGGGTCAGAGAGTTCGGGATTTGAATTCATCTCCATCATTAGAAGCTACTTGACCACGGACAAGTATTTAATTTAAAGAGGGCTCAGTCTTCATTAGTAAGCCAAGAATAAGTGTAATGCATCATGGGATCAGGTAAAAACTAAATGAGGTAGCACGTGTAGCTCCATGGCATTATGTCATGCATACAGTAAACTTCTTTTATTATTAGCATCATTATGATTTATTCAGGGACATTATCTGAATTTGAAACAATACATTATAATCTTACACTGCAAAAGGATGAACACATTACACGAGAAAAACAAAGCAAAAGAAATCCTGAAAAAATTCCTATTTTTTAATACAAATGTATTGAATGTTTTTTTAAAATTAAATTTTTAAAGGTGTTTATAAGGTAAACATTTTTTAATGAAAACAGCACATACATAATATATAATGGCAATAAATATATAGAAAGAGATGGCTTGACAGTATAACCTGTCCGAATTCTTCCTGAAACCGCTCAGTACTACTCATTCTATTAAAATCTGTAAGGACTATCATTTTTGGATTAACTTTTCTGGAGGCATTCACATGCAATTTAAAATTTTTCCTCAACATCAAGGTAAAATAATTTGGAGACACTTTTACTTCCCCCCACCAAACAACAGGCTATCATCAATTTCAACATAGTTGTTTAATAAAGCTTTTCCCCAACTAAGAACTGATAGTTGTTAACAGTAGACAATCCAAAGCCCATGAGAGTTCTCGTTGTAACCAGCCTGTCACAGCCAGGCCAAATCCACTGAGCTATAATCAGAAAAGGCGTTCCCATATCTGCTCCACTAATTGTCTATCGCCTGTATTGGCTTTATTCTGATACTAGGCTCAGTGAGCTCAGCATGCTGGAATCAATCCCCTTTCAAGGTCAACTACCCTTAATGACCTTCCTCCATCTCACATCAACAAATAATAAAATGTGGCTTTCTCTTTTATAAAAATTCTCTCAGTGGTATTTCACTGCAAAACAAACTATGTGTTCAACAGCAGTACACCACAATTACTCTATTTTATGAAGTTATGGGTCCTGACAAGTCTGTAATCTGCATTGTTTTCAACTGTCTGCCTTGTTTCAATCTTTTATTGGGAACCCACTGTGTGCTACGCTCTTAAAGAAACACTGCCAGGGAGCTTGCGTTCAAGGAGTTTATTATCAACATAGCAAAATGAACTGAATCTTCTGAAGGTAACTTCTCTTTACAGTTTTCATAAATTTAAGCTCATGCTTAAGTGTGCCGGTTCTAAACAACTCTCTGAAAGTAGATTCAAAGGTAAAGATCTATATCTATATAGTACTGTCACTGTCTTGCTTGTTTTCTAAAATACTCCAACAGTTATCACATTTTTAGCTATGGTTTCCAAACAAATAGAAATAGTTACAGCAATAACTATCAATAATTATATCCTGACAAACCTTTGCAAAGCTCAGGGGTCAAAGAAATAAGCCTCAAGAGACTGTAGTGACCTGCAGTATTCAGAAACTCAAGAGATGCCACCGAGATGAAAACAGGAAGTTAGGGGCTTTTCCATGTCAGTAAGGAGCAACAATGGCTGTGTTCTCTGTATTCCCCTCAAAGACTCTGTGAGAGCACAAAGTATCATCTTCTTCTGAAAATGTTCACAAACACGAGACTCTAAGGCTAAGCCAAAGTTCAGAAATTGCTCTGAACTTTCAGACTTCTTCTTTTGTCCAGCCTAATGCTTGTCATATTAAAGGACTTGTTTCTAAGAAGCCAGACCATAGGTAAGAATCTACTAAAGAAACCTGTGGAGTATTGTCAAAGGGCTGATGCAATTGAAATTGAATCCATAAAGTTCATATTTATACAAATACATATCTGACATTCCCTTCAGTTTAGTTTTATTTCCTGATGCATTGGAGTATCAAAATCCACTTTCCAAAAGATCAAGGAATTGCCAAATTTCAAAAGAAGAGAAAAGCAGCCCATGATAAGTAACTTTTAATCTGTGACAAAGAATACACCGTGCGAAGGACAGCAAGTTTTCTTGTCCACAAAAGAGAATCTCTCCCTAAGAACAGCAAAAAGAGCATAACCTCTAATTCTGAGCAGCACTAGGTGGCAGAGGAGAGTTAGTTAAACTTCCAGGCTCTCTGTCGCTCTAGCCTGGCGTGAACACCTAGATGGCTCTCAAACTCACATTAGTCTTGGCATCAGACAAAAAAAAAAAAGCCTTTTGCCTGACCTGACTTTCAACGGCAGCCTCTTCATTAAGGGGGAAACTGCTGGGAGCTAAACATAACTCTTTGAAACCTTTAATTGCAGTTTATTTGACTGGCAAGATTATGCCCGCATTAGAGATGCCTAGCTGTAAAACCCCGCTCTAAGTCTAGCACATGGCGTATCACAGCACGGCTCCAAATTAATAAGAGAAGCATGGAGGGTTGAGCGAGGACTCACAGCATCCCACTACTTACAGGCAAAAGGGTCTCCGGAGGCTGCTCCAAGAAGGATTTGTCTTTCTGGAGCACCTATGAGCCAGAAGAGGTTTCAACTGAAACCACCCTGCAGCTTGATCGGCATGTTCAGTTAGGGGAAACACAAAAGAGGGCTAAGTTCGGATGCTGCTGCAAAAATCTTCATTTGCTGGTGTTCAGAAGTCTGTAAAAAAAGGTTCTTCTGAGAATCAAATTGCAGTAGTCACCTGACCTCTCTAAGCCTTGTCTTCTTTGCTCCAAAAATGAGGTTAGTAATAATAACAACAAGACACCCAAATCCATTGTTGTGGAGTTGATTGTGACTCATAGTGACCCTTTAGGACAGGGTAGAACTGTCTCATAGAGTTTCCAAGGAGCATCTGGTGGATTTGAACTGCTGACCTTTTGGTTAATAACCTTAATTCTTAACCTCTGTACCACTAGGGTTTCCAAGGTTAATAACAGTACCTACTTAAAGGGTTATTATGAGGAGTAGTAAATGATCTGATAATCCATGAAAAGTGCTTAGCATGGCCAGTAAAACACTCAGTAAACACGAGCTATCATTATTGTGAGGTGCCCTGAGTTGGTTCCAACTCTATAGTGACTGTATGTACAATGGAATGAAATATTACTGGGTCCTGTGCCACCCTCACCATCTCTGCTGTGCTTATGACTATTGTTGCAGCCCCTGTGCCAACCCGTTTCATTTAGAGTCTTTCTCTTTTTTACTAACACTTTACCAGGCATGATGTCCTTCTCCACTTGCTAGTCTCTCCTGAAAACATGTCCAAGGTATGTGAGATCAAGTCTTGCCACTGTCATTGCCAAGGCAGAATTGTTCATTCTTCCTGTAGTCCCTGGTATATCCAGTATTCTCCACCAACATCATAACTCAGATGAACCAGTTCCTCTGTGGTCTTCCTTATTAGCTGTCTAACTTTTGCATGCACATGAAGTGATTGAAAATATTGTGGCTTGGGTCAGCTGCACCTTAGTTCTAAAAGTCACATCTTCTTCTTCTTTTATTTTTTAATTTTTTTAAACTTTTTTATTTTTATTTAACATAACTGAGTGAAAATGTACATTCACATATAAATTTACATGCCCACCTATATGCAGCTTCCACTGCTCTCTCTGTCCGGTGACTGCACACTATTCCTCTCTGCTCCATACATGTCTCATCCTCCCAACAGTCTCCTTTCCCCTCCTCTCCGTCCACTCCCCTTCCTCCAGCCAGAGGTCAGCAAGATGATATCCTGTAGATGTACAGAATCACAAAGTGCTTCCAATATATGGTCACTCTGCATTGCCAAGTCCAATCCATTCCTGTCCAAAGAGTGGACCTTTGTTATAATTTATGGGAAAGGGCAGTATCAGGGCTGGGGGCCATGCTCTCAGAGGAACCCCCAAACCACTGGACCATCAATTGAGGTCTTTTAGTGGAGATCTCAGGATGCACCCCTTTTTATTCTTGTGTTGCCAGTGAGACTCTTCTCTGTGAGCTCCATCATGGCCATCACTGGTGGTGGCCGGGCACCATCCGGTTCTTCCTGTCCCAAGTCGATGTAGGCACCCACTCTTGTGGGTCTCTCTGTCTTCTTGGTTGTCTTTACTGCATGTCATTTTGGTCCTCAGTGAGCATCCGTTCCTGCTGAGTTGGGACCATTTGCTGTGTCCTCGGATGGCAGCTTGGCAGCTTTTAAGACCCCAGACGCCACTCACCAATGTGGGGTGCAGAGAGCTCTCTTAGCAAAACGCTAGTTGTACAAACTGGCCTGGAATTCACCTAAGAGCATGGTCCCCTGCCCCTTGCCCCAGCTACTCTATCCTTGCAGTATTGAGTCAAGATGGAAGGAGTACTCAAGTTATGCTGAAGTCCACTTAATGTTCTTGTTTCTAATGTGTGCTATCACTAGATTTCTAGTAACTATCTAAACTAAGCCTTCCCCCCATCCCCTCCCTCCCTCCCCTCCCTTGCAGCTGTCAAAGAGTCTTTTCTTCTATACACAAGTCTGTTTTTGAGGTCTTATCGTAGACGTCTCATACAGTATTTGTCCTTTTGTCGCTGACACTCAACATAATGTCTTCCAGTTGAAACCAGGTTAGGAGATGTTTCCTGGAATCATTGTTATTCTTTATCATTGCGTAGTGCTCCATTGAGTATATGTACCATGGTTTACCTATCCATTCTTCTATTGTTGGGCATCTGCGTTGATTCCATCTTTTTGCTATCGTAGACTGTGCTGCGATAAACATTCTGGTGCATGTGTCCGTTGGTGTGAAAGGCCTTGAATCTGTAGGATATATTCCAAGTAGTGGAATGACTGGGTCAAATGGTAGATCAATATCCATTTTTTAAGGAAGTGCCAGATTGCCTTCCAAAGAGGCTGGACCATTTTGCAACCCCACCAACAGTGTAGGAGGGTTCCGCTTTCTCCACAGCCTCTCCAGCATTTGTTGTTTTGTGTTTTCTGGATCATGGCCAATCTTGTTGGGGTGAGATGGTATCTCATTGTTGTCTTGATTTGAATTTCTTTAATAACTAAAGATCGTGAACATGTCTGCATGTGTTTTTTGGCTGCCTGGATCTCCTCTTTAGTGAAGTGTCTGTCCATCTCCTTTGCCCACTGCTTAATTGGATGGTTTATCTTCTTCTTATCGATATTTTGTAGTATCTTATAGATTATGGAGATCAGGCGTCGGTCTGACATCGAGTTGCCAAATATTTTTTCCCATTCTGTGGGTGTTCTTTTGATTCCATTAATAAAGTCTTTGGATTAGCTAAAGTGTTTGATTCTTAATAGTTCCCATTTATCTATTTTCTCTTCCGTTGATTGTGGTTTGTTTGACAGATGTTGGAGTCTGTCCTCATTGTGTATTAAAACTTCCATTGTTGTTCCTACCTTCTCTTGGATGAGCTTTATCGTTTTAGGTTTGACATTTAGGTCTTTTATCCAGTTGGAGTTGGTTTTTGTATAAGGTGTAAGATATGGATTTTGATTCAGTTTATTGCAGATGGATAACCAATTTTGCCAGCACCATTTGTTGAAGAGACTGTTTTTACCCCAGTTGAATGTCTTAGGGCCTTTGTCGAGTATCAACTGTTCATAGGCAGATGGTGTCATCTCTGGGGTCTCAATTCTGTTCCATTGATCGATCTGTCTGTTCTTGTACCAGTACCAGGCTGTTTTGACCACTGTGGCAGTGTAGTACATTCTAAGGTCAGGTAATGAGGGGCCTCCCAGTGTGTTCTTCTTCTTTAGTAGTATCTTACTTATCTGGGGCTTCTTCCATTTCCAAACAAAATTGGTGATTTGTTTCTCCATCTCATTAAAAAATGATGCTGGAACTTGTATGGGGATTGCATTATATAAATAAATTGCTTTGGGTAAAATAGACATTTTCACAATGTTAAGTCTTCCTATCCATGAGCAGGGTAGGTTTTTCCACTTATCTAAGTCTCTTTTAGTTTCTTGTAGTAAGGGCTTGTAGTTCTCTTTGTAAAGGTCTGTTGTTTCTCTGGTTAGATTCATTCCTAGGTACTTTATCTTCTTAGGGGCTATCGTAAATGGTATTGATCTGATAATTTCCTCCTTAACAGTCTCGTTGTTGGTATAAAGGAATCCTACTGATTTACTTATGTTTATCTTGTATCCTGAGACTTTGCTGAACTCTTCTATCAGTTTGAGTAGCTTACTTATAGATTCCTTGGAGTTCTCTGCATATACAATCATATCATCTGCAAACAGGGAGATTTTAACTTCCTCTTTGCCGATGCAGATGCCGTTTATTTCTTCGTCTTGTCTAATTGCTCTGGCTAGAACTTCTAGCACAATGTTGAATAGGAGAGGTGAGAGTGGGCATCCTTGTCTAGTTCCTGATCTAAAGGGAAAGTCTTTCAGTCTCTCTCCATTCAGGATGATGTGGGCAACTGGCTTTGTATAAATGGCCCTTATTGTGTTGAGGAATTTGCTGTCTATGCCCATTTTGCTAAGAGTTTTTAGCATGAATGGGTGTTGGACTTTATCAAATGCCTTTTCGGCATCAATGGACAAAATCAGGTGATCCTTGTCTTTTGTGTTATTTATGTGGTTTATCGCATTAATTGTTTTCCTGATGTTGAACCAGCCTTGCATCCCTGGTATGAATCCCACTTGGTCATGATGGATTATTTTCTTGATATGTTGTTGTATTCTGTTGGCAAGAATTTTGTTGATCATCTTTGTATCTAGGTTCATGAGTGATATCGGTGTGTAGTTCTCTGTCTTTGTTGGATCTTTCCCTGGCTTAGGTATCAGGGTTATGCCGGCTTCATAGAATGAGTTTGGGAGTACTCCATCCCTTTCTATACTGTGAAATAGTCTCAGTAGTATTGGGGATAATTCTTCTCTAAATGCTTGGTAGAATTCTGCCGTGAAGCCATCTGGGCCCGGACTTTTTTTGGTTGGCAGTGTTTTGATGACCTTTTCAATCTCTTCCTTTGTGATGGGTTTATTAAGTTGTTCTGCTTCATGTTGTGATAATTTGGGTAGGTGGTATGAGTCAAGGAATTGGTCCATTTCCCCTAGGTTTTCAAATTTGTTAGAGTACAGTCTTTCATAGTATTCTGTTATGATATTTTTGATTTCTGTTGCATCTGTGTTGACAACTCCCCTCTTATTTCTAATTTGGGTTATTTGTTTCCTTTCCTGCTTTTCTTTAGTAAGTTTAGCCAGTGGTTTATCAATTTTCTTAATCTTTTCAAAAAATCAGCTTTTGGTCTTTTCAACTTTTTCAATTGTTTTTCTATTCTCTAATTCATTTAGCTCTGCTCTAATCTTTATGATCTCCTTTCTTCTGGTGCCCGAAGGGTTCCTCTGTTGTTCTCTTTCTACTTGTTCAAGCTGTAGAATCAGTTCCTTGATTTGGTTTCTTTCTTCCTTCCAGATGTGTGCATTTCTGGAGATAAACAGACCTCTGAGCACTGCTTTGGTTGTATCCCGTAGGTTCTGGTAGGAAGTGTTTTCGTTCTCATTGGAATCCATGAATTTCTTTAATTCATCCTTGATTTCCTCTATAACCCATGTTTTTTTGAGCAAGATGTTGTTCAGTTTCCAAGAGTTCCACTTTCTATCTCTGTTTTTTCTGCTATTGATTTCAACTTTGATGGCTTTATGATCTGAGAAGATGCTTCGCAGTAATTCAACGGTATGGATTTTGTTGAGCATTGCTTTATGGCCTATCACGTGGTCAATTCTGGAGAATGTTCCATGTGCACTGGAGAAGAAGGTGTAGTTGTCTGCTGATGGGTGGAAAGTTCTGTATATATCAATGAGGTTTAGTTGGTTAATTGTGTCAGTGAGGTTTTCTCTATCTTTACTGAGCTTTTTTCTAGATGATCTGTCTAGTAATGAGAGTGGAGAGTT
Organism: Heterohyrax brucei; assembly: GCA_028571685.1. Taxonomy (NCBI): domain Eukaryota; kingdom Metazoa; phylum Chordata; class Mammalia; order Hyracoidea; family Procaviidae; genus Heterohyrax; species Heterohyrax brucei. Next base: position 57,870,683 of record CM053158.1, on the reverse strand, counting down.
AAAGTCTCCCACTATTATTGTGGAGTCATCTAACTCTCTTTTGAGCGTAGTGAGTGTTCCTTCGACATATTTAGGTGTTCTGGCATTAGGTGCATAAATATTTAATATAGTTAAGTCTTGCTTGTGTACTGAACCTTTCAGCAATAAATAGTGACCATCTTTGTCCACTATGGTGGATTGGACATTAAAATTGATTTTGTCTGAAATTAGAATGGCCACCCCTGCTCTTCTTTGTTCATTGTTAGCTTGATATATATTCTTCCATCCTTTAATTTTCAGTTTGTTCCTGTCTTTAGGTCTCAAGTGAGTTTCTTGTAGACAACATATAGATGGGTCATGTTTTTTGATCCAAGATGACACTCGGTGTCTCTTTACTGGAGCATTCAGTCCATTCACATTCAATGTAATTATTGATAGGTATGTGTTCACTGCTGCCATTGTGATATGTTTATTTTTATGTTGATGTTTTCTCTGTTGTTCTCATTAGTCTGTTCTGGGACACTCTTTTTTGTGAGTTGATTTTTCACCTTTTTCAGAGATGGTTTTATAGTTGTTGAGACTTGTGTGTTAGATTTCTTGAAATGGTATGATACATCTTTGTTGTGCTTTACAGCTGCCCCATGAACCCCCTTAATAAACTATTTATTAACCCAATTTTAATTACTGCCAGTCTTGTCATCCTCCTCTCCATCTGGAAGGACTATAATGACTGTAGTACATCCCTCTTTTTATTATAATGACATCATAGTTTTCATGATGATCACTGGATTGCTTCTTTCCATATCAAAGCTGTGATTTACTTTGGAGCCTTCCCCAAATGAGTAGAGTACTGAGTAGTTTGTAGTTCTAAATTATAAAGTTAGTGGTTTCGTTCTTCTAAGCCAGAGCCAAGAACTTCTTTCAGTATTTCTTGTAGTTTGGGTTTGGTTTTTACAAAGTCTCTGAGTTTCTGTTTATCTGGGAATATCTTAATTTCATTTTTGTATTTGAAAGACAGTTTTGCAGGATATATAATTCTTGGTTGGAAGTTCTTCTCCTTCAAGACTTTGAATGTGTCATGCCAATGTCTCTGTGCCAGCACGGTTTCTGCTGAGAAATCCGACGAAAGCCTACAGGGTTTCCCTCTGAATGTTAGCTTTGCCTTGAGTCTTGCTGCCTTTAAGAGTTTCTGCTTATGTTTCATTTTGTTAAGCTTGATTATAATATGTCTTGGAGTCTTTCTTTTGAGATCTATATTGGGTGGCGTACGATATGCATCTGAGATGTCTATATTCTCTTCCTTCATGATTTCTGGGAAGTTTTCTTTCAGCAGCTCAGCAACAATATTCTCTGTGTTCTCAGATGTCTCACCCTGTTCAGGGACTCCAATTAATCGAAGGTTGTTCCTCTTAATAGAGTCCCACATGCTTCTTAATGTTTCTTCATTTTTCTTGTTTCTTTTTTCTGATGTCTCCTCATAGACGCTGGCCTCAGTAGCTCTGTCTTCCAAGTCTGAAATTCTTTTTTCCATTTGTTCCATTCTGTTTTCTTGGCTTTGCATGGAAGTTTCTATGTCTTTGATTTTCTTCTTGATCTGCTGGATTTCAGAGTACTGGTGTTCCATCAGATCGAACAACTTGCTTAATTTTTCATTTTGTTCTGCTGTATTTTGTATAAGGTCTAGAAGGGCTCTGTATATAATCAATTTGTATTCACTTCCTGATGCTTTCATGAAAGTTTCTTCATCTGGAAAACTCCTTGGTTGCTTTGTTTGGGAGCCTTCTGAAGCCATGAGTGATTGCTTGTATGCCACAATTGTCTGTTGCTTTTTGGGTCCCATGTGAATATATAGAGGCTGGAAGAGGTATTGTGAGGATGGATTGCAAATGTTTCTCTAGGCTGTCTTCAAATGTAAAGCAAAAGGTATCTGACCAGTTCACAAGTCAGTTAGGTTTTCAGGTGTAGAGGTCCCTCTTCTCATCTGACAAAGTAAGTGCCACTATATCCAACCCCAGATGATAACAAACTAGTTCAGAATACAGCAATGCTACTGCCCTCGTGGCCTCTGCTGACAAGGCCTAGCCTTAGCCAACACTCCGTTGAGTACTGGTTTTGTGATAGAAAATCGCTCTCCTGTGGGCAGGCTCTGGTTCCCAAGCTAAGAATTAGGCCCAGCTGCAGCCATCGTATCCAAGATGGCGTCCTCCAAACAGGCAGCAGACAGAGGGGCTAAAGGTGCCAAGAGGTAGTGATTCCTCTGCTTCTGTTGCAGGGCCCCCAACGTAGGTAGCACTGTCCAAATCTGTTGGAGACGTGCTGTCCCGTTTGCAGGCGCTGGCTCCCAGGCTAAGAACGAGGTCCCGCTAAAATCTCATTACCAACATGGCGTCCGGCACCCTGACCGCGGAGCTCCGCACAAACCCCGCTGAGGCAGCTACAAAACAAAAGGCTCAAAGTGTTTAGATTAACAGAGTCCCGAGCCTGGCTCTCAGAATATGGAAATTTCGCCTGCCTGTCCCCTTAGTAGCGTGTCTGAGTCCAGCCGCCAGGCAAGACCCAGCTCCGCCCGCCAGCCGAGACAGGAAAAAAAAGTCAAACTGGTGCATTCACCTTCCATCCGTGAGAGCCGGGGCTAGCCAGGAGCGGGAGTCAGCGAAAGAGAGGAGGTTTTTCGCTGAGTGGTATGAAGTCCCAATTAACAGCTCTGTGCCGTGTCCTGAGGCTGATTAGGTGATCAGAAGACTCTGATTGTCAATTCAGGTCTTGGTTTCCAGAGGGATAGAAGGAGACGTGGGCTTAGTCCGCCATCTTGACTCCGCCCCCACATCTTCATTTTTTTAACACCTTAAGGAGGTCTTCTGTAGCATATTTGCCAAACGTGAAATGCTATTTGATTTCTTGACTGCTGCTTCCCTAGGTGTTGATTGTGGATCCAATAAACTGAAATCCTTAACAACTTCAGGAGTTTCTTCATTTAGTCATGATGCTGCTTATTGGTTCAGTTGCAAGGATTTTTGTTTTCTTTACATTGATGTATAATCCATACTGAAAGCAGTGGTTTTGATCTTCATCAACAAGTGCTTTGAGTGCTATCATTACTACCTCTACCAAATGAGTCCCATTGCCGTTGAGTAGATTCCAACTCACAGAGACCTCTAAAGGACAGAGCAGAACTGCCCCAGAGGGCTTCCAAGGTTGCTGATCTTTATAGAAAGCCAAAAACCACTGCCATATCTTTCTCCCTTGGAATAGTTGGTGTTCAGACTGCTGACCTTTTGGTTAGCAGCCAAGTGCTTTAAACACTGGGCCACTAGGGCTGCTACCCAAATAAGATGGGATAGAGAGGCTTTATAAAGCAGAGATAAATGACAGTTGGCATCAACGTCATCATCATTGGTGTTATCATTAGGCTTCCATATGTAAATGCTTTAGTTAAATCAGCTGACTGCATGCTTTCTCAAGCTATTCTGCAACTTTTTCCTTCTCGTCAGTATCTAAGGAGCTCTGGTGGCACAATGGTTAAGCGTTAATAAAGTCTGGACAGTCTAACCTGCCAGGTGCTCTGAGGGAGATCTGCTCCCCAAAAGACTACAGCTTTAAATACTGGTGTAATTCTTCTCTGCCAAATAGGGTCTCTATGAATCAAAACAGGCTCCAAGGCACCTCACAACAACATGATGACTTCAGTATCTAGCATAAAGTTCACAACACTTACTCTGGAATCAAAAAAGGCTGTGTCTGAAATGGCCTCTGCCATTTGTCAGCGATGTAACTATGTAACTAATTACGTCTGTCTGACCTTTGGTTTCTGCACCTGAAAAACAGGGATAATAATTGAACTTTTGTCCCTATTAGTATTACTGCTCACTTAGCTTGGTATATCATCCCAGTCTAAAACCTTCATCCTTTAAATTATAATTTAAAAATCTCCACTTGTCCACACATCCATTCTTTCATGTAACAAATATTCTCATATCTTCTCCGTATTTTGGTGAATTAAAAATATATTGGACACAGCTCTAGCCATTAACTATCTTCTACTCTAGGAGGAGAAATAGGTCAGCTGTATAAGGTTCTAAATCAATGTAGTATTAAGTGCTCAGGAAGATACTTATTTCCAAGTTAGTGTTAATTTCACCTGGAAAGAGACAATGTGTACCATCACGGTTGAGAGCAAGGGTTTTTGTGTTGCAGAGATAGGAAATTAAATCTCAGCTTTGACACTCGTCTGCCATGTAACTTCGCATAAACTATAATCTCTGAGTCTCAGTTTCTTCGTATGTAAAATAGACACTATTTTTGAACCAACAGGACAAAGAGTAAAGAAAAGATTATGTATAAAAATCCACTTAAAATGCTACAGAATATCAAGAAATGTTAGTTCTTATTAGTAATAGTGATAATATAGATTATATAATCATCAAGTCTTTATGCTGGTGACACCAAATGTGATTTCTGAATTATAAAACAGGATTGAAATACAAAACTGGGGGAAGGAGATGAGACAGAAAGACACAAACTCAGACATGAGAAAAGAGAACGGGAACAGGAAGCCCAAAATGATTCAGGCTGGCCTCATCGAACACTGAAATGTATAGTCAGGGTGTCCGGCTGCCCTGATTTGCATGGATTGCAGGGTTTCCTGGGAAAGTGGGACTTTCATTACTAACACTGGGAAAGTTGTAGGAAAAAATGGAAGTTGATCACCCTAAGTTAATCGCCCTCTAAGCACAGAAGATAAGACTGAACAAACAAGGGTCTTGATGGTTATGGTAAGGGGTTTAGGCTATATTTTCAAGAAACAGGGAGCGGTTCAAAGGTTTTGAGTAGGTAAGTAACTGTTCAGAAGTGTGTTTCAGGCACTCAGGTTACAAAATGAAGGCTTCGTCTCTTACCCTTGCTAAGTAGTTTCCTTCTCATACCTCCCCCCCCACCCCTAGTCCCTTATTTTTATGTGTACTCTAGCATTTATCACGTGAGATCTCTGTTAAAGATTTGTGTAGGGGGCCTCATAATTTTACAGTATACTGTACCTGAGCTCAGATTTAGGTCTTCACTAATTTTGTCTCCGTGCTGCCTTGTACATAATGTAAACTCCAAAACAAAAGAAACAAAAAGAAACCCACTGCTGTTGAGTTGATTCTGACACATAGCAACCCTTTAGAACAGAGTAGGACTGTCCCATATAGTTTCCAAGGATTACCTGGTAGATCTGAGCTGCTGACCTTTTGGTTAGCAGCCGTATGTCTTAACCACTATGCCACCAGGGTTTCTTGTATAAACTTAAAACTTATTAAATTAACTTGATGAACACCTATAATTCTATACAACACTATATTTTACTATTTATCTCAGTTCAGAATTGAATACTGAATTTATGCATGCCTAGTAATTATTTTTCTGGTGACAGATAAAGTGAATCATTTAAAATATCCATTGGTAAATCCACACAAAAAATACGCCTCTGTAAAATGTTAGGGAGTGTTTTTCCTTCTCCATTAAAAACTGAAACTAAAGAAACTTTGCTTACTCTTTCATTATCCATCCCTTCACACTGTCATGCACCCATTCAATGAGCAGATAGTAGTCCTGCGTGTTGGTCTCATGTGCTGGCCTGAGATTCAGAATAAGATCACAGGTTCCCACTTTATTTCCCATCTGTAAGGCAGAGCAACAGAGTTTTTGCAAGGTTAGATTAGCCAAAATTCACTTTCATATGCTTAACTACACCACAGAAATGTTTATTTTGTGTACTGTCTATGGTGACAGCATGGAAGGCTGCCTTGCTCAGACCTTCTGGCCAGGTACAGGCCTTCTGAATGACATATCCTGTTATATAACCTATCTGGCCTTGAGAGCTCATGTATCTGACTGCTAGCCACCTTTGTGTGAATCTGTATACAAGGCCACAGTGCCAGAAGGTGGCAGAGCCACTGAATGTACTTAGTCACTGCCATTACTGCAGTAAAACTAGCATGACTGCACCTCCTGAGCCTCTATTGCTGAGTCTACCAGATTCACGCACCCGTGTTCTAGGCCTTGAGTACCTGTGGTACAACAACTGGTATAGTCAGCAGGGTTTGGCACAGACCTGTACGACAATGGAGGCTCTAGGGCTTGCTGCCCTCTAGAATGTGATTCTCAGTGGCAACAGTCCTGGCAGCTTGATCCCTGCTCCAGGACTGGCCAGAGGTAGACAGGATGCTGGCTAGTGTTGATAAAGCCCTGCATGCTTTGGGAAAAACTTAGGAGAAAAAGGGGACCTGGGCTGGTACCAGGACTGGGTTTTTTTTGCAGCCTTGAGAATGGCTACAGAGGCAAAGCTGGAGGAACAAGCCACAGCACAAGCACTGCAAACTGATGCGTGCAGCCTCCAGGAGCAGCTGTTACAGGAACAGGAGTGAGCAGCTGTGTTGGAAAAACAGTCTTCTCAGCCAACCACGACTCACTCAGTCAACCACCACCCCAACACCTCCCATGAGGATGCAACCCCCCACCTCTATCACAGTGGACTCCTTGGATGCAGAGGAAGGGTCTCCAAGGGGGAGGGAATTGCATGCCCGCCCTTTAGTTACTATGAAAGTTAAGACCCAGCACCCATGAAGGGACGGTGCCCAGGCCAAGATCCTGGACCATTTGGCTATTAGAGCATATACTGAGTCAGAGTTGATGGGTTTAGTTCATAGGCTTCACCAAAAGAGGGGTGAGTTGCTAGCTGCCTGGGTATTGCAGCTGTGGGACGTATGGACAGATACTATTATGCTGGCTCAGGAGAAAGTGAAGAAATGGACATCTTTTACTGTTCAACCTGCCCTTCATCATTGTTTGCAATATCAGTGTGCTGAAGATGATAATATACGTTCCCTAATAGAGTGGCTGATGGCAGCAATCTGTGGTGTGTGGGCTAACACCAGCGATCTACCTGGAGGACTTAGCAAATGGTAGTTGTATGCAGAACTGAAAAACTCCACCCAGGAGTTGGGTATGAAAAATGACATCTCTAACACAAGTGCCCAGGGACCCGATGAGGTGGTATTTACACCAGGTGTGTGGGACACTCTTTTGAAAATGGCTCCTGCTTCAATGTTTGGGTCCCTGACTGCGGTGCTGGCCCCCTATGTTAACTGATCTATCACCGAGGTCACTTGGGTGATAGCTGGGGGAGCCAGTGCCATCCAACGGAAATGTGGAATATGAACCCTGAAGGCACTAGATAGGGCACAGAGGCCCCAGAGGGAAATAGGACCCCTTAAGGTAACCTGATCACAAATGTGTGCTGACCTGCTCGCAGTGGGTGGGCGTCAGCTGAGAGAACGTGGATGGGAAGCATAACAGGGTGCTGTTGGAGCTATGGCAACAACTGAAGCTTGAACAGCATTATGCTGCCACTAAGCTATGGAAAGAAGAGACAAAGGGAGGATCCCACCAGGCAATATGACGATAGGCATGAACTATAGAGCTCCAGGATTATTTGGAGGACCCAAGTGACCACGGTGGCTCAGCCACCTTGCGGTTTGCTGGATCCAGGCCAAGGTTCCCACATGAGGAGCTGGGGTTATGCTGGGAACCAGAGGCCTTATGTAGAATTAGTCATCCACTGGTCTCCCTCAGATGTGCAATGTTTCATGGCATTACTGGGTTCTGGAGCTGAATGTTCCCTAATCTATGGGAACCCTGGAAAGTTTTCTGGGCCCCTATAAGTGATTGATGGATATGGCAGTCAAATCATTCAGGTATGAAAAGTCCAGCTACCGTTAGCTACTGGCCAATGACTCCCCAGGGTTTCTAGAGTGTATATTTCCCCAATGGATATAGACATCCTGCACAGCCAGATGGTGCAAACAACAGGGGAATTTAGACAGCAGGTAAAGGCCATAAAGGCCATAGTGAGGGGTCAAGCCTCAGTCACCCCAGTGGAGTTGCCCACATGCAGGCTGGTCATGAATGTGAAAAAGTATCGCCTCCTGCGGGGCACATAAGGAAGTTTAAGACACTGTTGGAGAGCCACACTGAGTGCAAATATTAAGGCCTTTTTGAAGCCCCTTCAACTCTCCAGTGTGGCCAGTGAAAAAGCCTCACGTCTCCTGGTGTATGATGGGCAACTGCCATGAGTTAAATAAAACGATGCCACTCGTGCATGCAGCAGTGCTTGATATTGCTGCTCTGATGTACAGTTTAAGCCATGAGTTAGGACAATTTAGGCTGACCTTGCTAACACCTTCTTTTCCATTCCTGTAGCTAAAATGAGCCAGGACCAGTTCGCATCTACATGAGAAGAGAGGGCGTGGACTTTTAATGTACTGCCCAGGGCTATGTCCACAGTCCCACTATGTGCTGTGGCTTGGTTGTAGAACACATGGCGCCACGGAGACCCCCTGAGGGGTCCATTTGTACCACTATATTGATGATTTGTGACTTACAAGTGACTCTATTCCTTTGCTTGCACAGGAGGTGCTGGCACTCATACATTTGTGATCATGGGACTGGGAATTCAATGCAGCTAAGTTGCAAGGGCCTGGCGTGGCAGTCAAATTCTTGGAAGTTGTTTGGTTAAGTAAGACTAAATTTATTCCAGAAACAGTGATAGACAAAGTATAAGTTGTCCCTGTCCCTAGTACTATTAAGCAGTTGCAGGAATTCCTAGGTCCCTTGGGTTATTGGTCAATATTTATCCTGCATCTGACTGAGATACTGTAGCGTCTGTATACTTTGGTAAAGAAAGGGGCCACCTGGGACTGGATCGAGCAAATGCAGACAGTCTTTGAGGCAGCCAAACAGGCTGTACAACAGGGCCACAGTCTCAAGATATTTGCTAATTCCTTGCTAGCTGAACTCACGGTGCATATAATGACTGAGGGTTTTGGTTGGGAGTTACGGCACCGGCAAGGCCAAACTAGAGTGCCATTGGGTTTGGGTCACAACTATGGAAAGACGCTGAGCAGAACTATATACACTGATAGAAAAATAGTTGGTTGACACATATGTGGCCTTACAGGCCATGGAAGCCATTATCCAAACTGCGACAGTTACAGTGCAGATGACTTACCCTTATAGCGGGGTGGGTGCAGCAATGGGCAGCCAAGCTTGAGATGGGGGTTTCCCAAACCCCTACTCTAACAAAAGGGGAGTGTATCTACAGCAAAGGGCCTTCTTGTCAATCTCCCCTCTGAGAAAAGACTTACTAGAAGTATTGGGGCCCGTGTCCCTTATGGTTGACGGAGATGTTAGTGGAGAGCACTTCATCCTGCAACCAGAACCTTGCCCATTATAAGGAAGAAAGGGCCCCAACCCCCACTAGTGCCTGGTATACAGATGGCTCAAGCCAGGGGACCCTGCTAAGTGGGTAGCAGCCACATATCAACCAGAAATAGAAATTATCTTGCAGGATTCCAGTACCAGACAGAGCAGTCAGAGGGCTGAGATGCTAACAGTATGGATAGTGCTTTCCCAAGAGCCTGCCTACTACGCATTTGCACTGATAGTAGGACTGTATTCCATAGACGGACTTTGTGGCTTGCAGCTTGGAAGTACAATCAATGGACAGTAGGGAATCACCTGCTTTGCGGACAGGACACGTGGGAGGAACTTTGGGGCACTGGCCGCCAGAAAGAGGCTACTATATACCGTGTGATGGTAAACACACAACATGCCAACACCCAGGCAGTGATGAGACTGATGTCCTTGCCAGGGTCCACTGGTTGGAAAGGGTAGACAGACAGGATGTGGCCACCTGGCTGTGCTGCCAACTATTACATGATGGACTATGATCAGTGTGGGCAACAGTGCAAGCCTGGGGCTTGCCAGTAACAAGAAAGTACAACAAGTGACAGACACCTGCCACGGGTGCTCCAAGGAGCACCCTTGAAAGGTGTCCAGCACCCCTGGACAGATTGACTGAAGGCTATGGCCACTTGAATGCTGGCAGATAAATGTGATTGGACCCTCACCCTTAACTGAAAGGAGTAAGTATATAGTGACTGTGGTAGACATGGCTGCAGTTCCCCTAGCTGTCCGTCAGCTGCTGCTGTGAACCAGAAGGTAGCATTACAAGTGGCTCAGTGCCAGCTACGGGCACCCCCAGGTAACTGAGTCAGAAACTGGGACCCACTTTACTAGGCATTTAATACAGCGGTGGGCCAAAGAACAACTGCTCCAGTAGAAGTTCCATACCCGTTATCATTCCCAGGCTGCAGGGATGTTAGAAAGATATAACGGTATATCGAAGCAAACTCTCTGAGTGAGTTCACCAGACAGTACACTGAGAAACTGGAGAGCCTGCCTGTGGCAGGTAATACAAAAGTTAAACGAGTGCCCCCACCTGGGGTGAGCAGCCGCAGTGTATATAACCGTTCACTATATGGCTGCAGCTATACAACTGCAGGTTATAACAGCAGAAGAATTTCTAAACCCTGGCAAGACGCCCCTGGGGAACATCCTCCTCTCAGCTCTCACAGTCCGACATACAGGGGAAAGTTTCAAGTGGACATCGCTCTGGAAAATGAAAGTAGAGTCCTTCACTTAGATTTGTTTAGTGTCCCCATGAGTGATCTGGTAGGAGAGAGGATTGAATACCTGTACATGGATACTGAGTGAGTGGCCCCCAGAGATTATAATATCCCTACCTGTGGGTGCACTTGCTGTTTTTCTCAAAGGTACATTTGTGCTAAGTGTTTGGCCTATACACATAGGGCCTGTGCTTGTCCATATTGAGCACCCCTTACCTACTGATACGGGGGCTAAGGTCTGGTATGAGAGAGTAGGGAAGACCCCTTTGCCAGCTACCCTCTTGTCCCAGGGTTGTCAAGGGGCCTGCATTTTGCCAGATGGGAAAGACCTCCCTCTACTGGTTTCTCTAACCTCTCTCTTTGCAGCCATAGGCTAACCAGTGCAAACACCTTGACTGACTAGTTTCACACCTCGGCAGAGGTCCCCAACCAATCAGCATGCTGGGTTTGTGCCAAGATACTGCTCAGTGCTGCAGGAGGCCTCTCCTGGAGAATTCACCCTGACACTGGAGAAAATTGGACACGGTTGCTAGAATGGAGATGTAGTGACCCCCTCTGGAATGTACCCTGGGCACATGTGAAAATAAATGACCCATGCCCAGCCCTGTATGGGAGATGCCATCTGGGATAGCCTGGGGTGGCTTACAGCTGAGACAGTTGAATCGTGGGATGAAGCCTCCCTTCCCACAGAGCAGATAACTCCAGGGGGACCCCATGTTGGATGCACTCCTGTGGGCCTATGTCAGAAACTGGCCCCACAAAGCATGCCACAAGATGTGGGAGAAGAAAATTGGAAAAGAATCAAAAGGCAGGGGTTTACTCAGTGTCCTGGGGCAGTCTGTGGATTTGTGGCTCTCATGGGTGGCCCTACTCACCTTATAATTAGACTGGTCAGTGTACATGGGGATGATCATGTATACTGGGCCATAGCTTGAAATCCCTACCCAGCAAGCCCAGTAATTGGGATGCTTTCTCGTATCAGTATCAGGTAAAGTATACCACATGGTGGTATTACCCATTGGCCTTATTTATGCCCCAAACTGCTACTACAGTCATCCAGATGCAGGTGACAGCACTGGTGCCACACACTGCCAGGGCTCTGAGTGCCACACATTGGGCCCTGACCCTACTAGATGAGGAGGAATACCAACTCCAAAAAGTGGTACTACAAATCCATATGGCCTTGGACATCTTGACCAAGGATTAAGGGAGGACTTGTGCCTTCCTCCATGTGGAATGTTTTACTTACATTCCAGATGCCCGAAATGACATCAGCCAAGCACTACAGCTGACTGAAGAAACGCAGTCTATTACTAGCCTCCCTGGGGATCCCCTGGCCTTGTGGTAGCATAAACTGGGATATACTTGGCGCTCATGTTAGTTGCTGTACTGGTGATAGCCTGCAGGCTTATTTTTGTTTGTTACTGCTTATGTTGTTGCTGTTTTATATGGATCAATACAGCCCCACGTCTTGCCCAGAGAACCTGTGGAAAAATTAACATGTAGATGGTATGGCAAACAAAAGACCTTTCGGGGTGGAGTGTAGGCATAGCATGGAAGATTGTCTTGCCCAGGCAAGATGACAGCGATTCACCAGTATGACACATTTTGTTATGTAACCTACCTGGCCTTGAGAGCTCACGGGTCTGGCTGCTAGCCACCTTCACGTTAATCTGTATGTAAAGCCATGGTGCCACCAGGGGTGGAGTTGCTGAATGCTGTACCTACCTACCACCATTACTCCAAACAAACTAGTGTGACTGCACCTACTATGCCTCCACTGCTGAGTCTGCCCAAATCACGCACCAGTATTCCAGGCCTCGAGTGCCTGTGGCATGACACTTTCACATCTGCAAAGCCTCTGTTTATTTCTATGCGTAAGGCACTAAGCAGGAAACCAAGATACGTTAGCTGGTGATATAATTCTGTGTTTGCAATTTCAAAGTAGGGGCTCTATGGTCTAGAAAGACATGGATTCAGATCCCAGCTGTGCATTCATTGATCTTTAACAAATTATTGCCCTCTCTGAGCTGCAGTTACTTGCAAAATGTAAATAAAATATTACCTACCTCATAAGCTTGTTATAAGAATAAGATGAGAATGCATATAAAGTATTTAGCACTGTGAGCATGTTTTATGCAAGGAATATGTTTCTGAAACTATTATATTATCTAAGGCTGACCCAGACAAAGACAAGGGATATGCCATATTTCTGTTTACAGTCTACAGAGGGATTTCCTTGTAGAAAGTTCCTTCCTTCCTTCCTTCCTTAATTCATTCATTATTAATCACTTGGCTGTTCAGCTCTGAAATTACACTATTCTTGTGTGTGTGTGTTGTGTGTATATATATTTTTTCTTTTTTATTTAACATGGCTGAGTGAAAATGTATATTCCCGTATAAATTTACATGCCCACCTATATGCAGCTTCCACTGCTCTCCCTGTCCGGTGACAGCACACTATTCCTCTCTGCTCCATTATGGATATTTTTTAACGTGGTGAAACAAATATTATAAAACCTTCAACAATTTTCGTGTGTGCATTTTGATGATGTTGATTACCTTCTTTACATTCAGTCTTTATCACTATTACTTTTCAAATTATTCTGCTATGTTAACATAAACTTAGTGCCCTCTAAGCAAAACTTGCCCTTTTGCCCTCTCTCCTACTCCTAATGTCTTAATTATCAAGTGCTGCTGTAACAGAAATACCACAGGTGGATGGCTTTAACAAACAAATTTATCCTCTCACAGTCTAAAAGACTAGAAGTCTGAATTCAGAGTGCAAGCTCCAGGGAAGTCTTTCTCTCTCTGTGGGTTCTAGAGGAAGGTCCTCGTCATCAGTCTTCTCCTGGTCTAGGAGCTTCTCAGGGCAGGAACCCCTGGTCCAAAGGACGTGCTCCACTATTAGCGCCTATTCGTGGTATGAAGTCCCTCTTTTCTCTGTTCACTTCTCTTTTTTTATATCTCCAAAGAGACTGACCCTAGATTCAACCTAATCCTGTACAGTGAGTCCTGCCTCATTAACACAACTGTCTCTAATCCTGCCTTGTTAACATTATAGAGATTAGGATTTACAACACATTGAATTAGACATTGGTGAACAACCACACAATATTGAGAATAATAGCCCAGCCAGACTGACAAATACCTTTAGGGGACACAATTCAATCCATGACACCTAGTAACTACTTATAATCTTGACTTTGTATAGATTTTATTATTTCATAAAAGATGAGTATTTGCCCGTTTTCCACTGGTTTATTTTGCTTAGCATTATGTCTTCTAGGTTCATCTGTGTTGTGGCATGTACCTGTGTTTCATTCCTCTTTATGACTACTATTCCACTGTATGTATATACCACACTTTGTTTATCTATTCATTTGTTATGAAGCCCTGTTGGCAGTGGTTAAGAGCTATGGCTGCTAGCCAAAAGGTTGGTAGGTCGAATCCTTCAGCTAGTCCTTAGAAATTAAATGGAAAATTTCTACTCTGTGCTGTAGGATTACTAGGAATTGGAATCGGCTTCATAGCAATGCGTTTGGTTTTGTTTTATTCATTTCAAATGTTTTAAACTTTTAGCAAAGTTGGAAAGTGCTGCAATAAACATTAGAATACAGGTTTCTGTTTATATTCCTGCTTTCACTTCTTCTGTCTATATAGCTAAGATTGAGATGGCTGGATCATGCAGTAATTCTGTGTTCAACTTCTGAGGAACTATCAAACTGTTCTCAGTTGTGGCTGTACCATTTACATCTCTACCATGAGTGGATGAGGATTCTAATTTCTCCACCTGTTGTTTTCCTTTTTTTTCATTACCATCATGATCATGAAGAGATGGTATTTTGTTGTGGTTTTGATCTGCAGTCTATGGTTCCTGTTAGATTAACCATGTAATTCAGCCCTCAAATTTGAAGTCTAGAGTAGGCAGGAAAATGAGGACAAGAGCAAACTTTGAGAGATGTGAATCTTTTCTTAAAAATCTTTTTGTAAAAATGCTATATTGATCAACAACTATGATTCTACCACCCTAGCATAAACCGAAAAAACAAAAAACACAAACCCACTGCCACTGAGTCGATTCTGACTCATAGCAACCCTATAGGTCATTGGAGATCTGCCCCATAGAGTTTACAGGGAGCACCTGGCAGAGTTGAACTGCTGACCTTTTGGTTAGCACTTGTAGCACTTACCTACTATGCTACCAGATAATATCACTCTGGTGAGTTTCTTTCTAGGCTTTTTTCTTAAATAGATACTTTTCTGCAGTTAGCTCATAGTTCGCCTGCATCTACATCTGCAAATCCTACTTTTTTCATTTAACAGTGTACAATACGAATTTCCAAGTTTCAATTTAGGCTTCATAACTGTTAAGTGAACTGATTATACAATATTCCACTGGATGGATACATCACAACTGGCTTAACCATTTCTCTAAAGGTAAACATTAGTGCCTTTTACAGTCATTTGATACAATAAATTAAGAAGCAATAAGCATTTTTAGGTCACATAGCTTTTTCAAATTTGGGTGTCTGCATATGACAGTGAGGAACACAGCTGGATAAATCAGGCAAATACATCTGGATGTTTCATTTGGGAGAAGGGTCATCTTTCTGCTCTTCACCACGCAGGGTAACTATTGGATAAAGATGCTCTTTCTTTTACACACACTTATTCTGCAAAACAAAGATTTTTTGATGTCCCAGAGAGTGGTTGCAAGCGAATAAACAGTAATTCTGGCCAATATGGTACCACAGACAGAAGCACCATGCTATACCTCCACAGAAAATACCTCCCAAACTGAGTAAAACAGAAGCAAATGTCAATCCTGGAAGCTGAAGTGTCAAATGAAGAGATAAAGACCTCAGCCAAACACAGAAACACAGAGAAAAGAGGTCCAGAAGAGATATAAGAAGAAGTCCTGTATCAGCTAACCCAGAAGGGATTCGCTGTCTTGGATTCCTGATGCAGACTGACAGACAAGCAGCTAGGAAAAGTATTTTCACAGAAATCTCAGCAGAAGACAAAGCACCTAGTAACCAGTGATACATCTTTTCCCACCCCCTATCCTGTCCCTTTTACTCTACCTCTAATGCCTCTTAGCTAGCTGTGGTGACTCAGCTGGCTGGGAAGTGCAGTGTCTGTACTGTCTGGATTTCCTCCCGTGCACACTAGAGGGGGTAATAGATGACAGCACTTTCAGGAGGTCCCAGCCAAACACAGGCTACCCAGTAATCAGTGATACACATTTTCCTAACCTTACCCTTCCCGCTCAGCAGGTTTCCTCTGCTTTCTGCTGGCTGCAGTCTCTTGGCAAAGAGCAAAGGCAAACTCCTTCCCCTCTGATGCCTGGATTTGCCAGCTCTCTAAGTCCCATTTATCTGTAGCTTGTTGTTATTAGGTAGCATTGAGTTGGTTCTGACTTGTAGCAACACTATACATAACAGAATAAAACAATTCCTGTTTCTGAACCATGCCCACAATTGTTGGTATGTTTAAGCTCATTGTTGCAGCCACTGTGTCAATCCACCTTGTTAAGTGTCTTCTCCTTTTCACTGACCCTATACTTTACCAAGTATAAGGACTGACTATTAAGTTTGTGAATTCATCCTAGAAAACATGCTGCATACCTCATTACTGAATATCATTATGGTCACCTTCAAAATACTCTCCTTGAGAAGCTATGCATCAACACCACTGCCTAGTCCACCCTTCAAAGCAATTTTGGAACTTTTTTCTAGAGTGGACATCAGAGCTATCATCGTACTACCATTGATATCCTGAATGTCTTCCTTTCAATATTTCCTTTATCTTTGTGTAAAGAAAAATGCCACTGGAGACCAGATCAGGTGAGTAGGGAGGGTGTTCCAATAGTTTTTTATTTACTCCCTCACAGACAACTCTGCAATTAAGTTTGAAAATTTACCACCACACAACTGCGTGCAATGGCCCTTCTAGAAAGAGTTCCAAAGTTGCTTTGAAGTGTGGACTAGGCACTGGAGTCAGTGCATATCTTCCCAAGGGGATCACTTTGAAGATGTCTATAGTGATACTAAGCAATGAGATATGTAGCACTTAGAAGAATTAAGTTCACAGACTTAATTGTCAGACCTTGTATGATGTC
Organism: Heterohyrax brucei; assembly: GCA_028571685.1. Lineage (NCBI taxonomy): Eukaryota > Metazoa > Chordata > Mammalia > Hyracoidea > Procaviidae > Heterohyrax > Heterohyrax brucei. The sequence continues at coordinate 57,854,075 of CM053158.1, read as the reverse complement.
CTCCAGGAATTGATCCCTCCTGACAGAATGCCCAAAGTATGTAAAACAGTCTAACCACCCTTGCATTAAAGGAGCAGTCTGGCTGAATTTCCTCCAGAACAGATATGTTTGTTTCTTTGGCAGTCCATAGTATATTCAACATTCTTCTTCCACTGCAATTCAAAGGTGTCAGTTCTTCTTCTATCTTTCTTATTCATTGCTCACCTTTTGCATACATGAGATGCAATTGAAAATACCATGGCTTGGGTCAGTGCACCTTAAACTTCAAGGTGGCATCTTTGCTTTTCAACTCTGAAGAAGTCTTTGCAGCAGTGTTTCTCAATGTAATGTGGTCTTTTGGTTTCTTGATTGCTGCTTCCATAGGTGTTGATAGTAAGTTAAAGTAAAATGAAATCATTGACAACCTCAATCTTTTCTTTGTTTATCATGATGTTGCTTCTTGATCCAGTTTTGAAGATTTTTGTTTTCTTGATGTTAAGATGTAATCCATATTGAAGGCTGTGGTCTTTGATTTTCATCAGTAAGTGCCTCAAATCTTTTGTAGCTGGTGTTGCTTTTTTCACTTTCTTTTGGTTTCTTCTGTGCTTCCTATTAGCTTTCCTTCCTTTATCTTGAATACCTGGCTCTGTATGTCACCTTTGTTTCTTCTTAAAAGGCTGTGAAGCTCACTCAGCTGGGGAAATACTATTTCAGCCTGAGATGCAATGCTGGTGGAGTCCTTGGGGGCCTTTTATTTATTTTCTTTTGTTTTCTCTGTTTTTCTCTTTCATTGCTTAGAAAGGCTTAGAAGTCCTTTCTAGGTGTGCTATACTGCACAGTTTAGCACTCCAGTCCCCAATCTAGGTATCCTTGTCAGTAGAATGCCTAGGAGCATTTCTTTTTCTTCTTTCTTGGTCTTTTCTTTCCTTGCTTCATGTCATTCTTTATTTCCCAGTTCTCATCTCTGTATACACACCTTCTTTTCCTGACTCCTAAGTACCTGATACTGTGTGACATCAATATTCTTTCTAGCCAGACTATACTGCACAGCATGGGAGACAGTTCCTTAGTCTTCACAGCAACACTGGTGGGAACCTGGGGGACCTGGTAACCCCCAAACCATTTTAACTAGTTTTTTCTTTTTCTTTCTTTTTTAATCCATTTCTCCATTCTTCATCTCTCCACTCCAAGGGCAAGCTCTCTTAAACCCACTGCCATTGAGTCATGACTGACTGATAGTGACTCTAGAGGTCAGACTAGAACTCTTCTTTCATTTTTGTTTGTTTTTGGTTCCTGTTTCTCTCTCCCTTCTCTAGTCTTTCCCGTATGCATTTTAGCTCCACACATCACAGTCTCACTGCTCCTTGCCAGCTATCTGTTCTCTGTGCAGAATATCACACCCAGAAGGAGCACAGGCACAGTGTACTGGAACCTGCCCAGCACTAATTGCTGGCCTGCTCTATTGGACCTACTACATTCCACAAACAACCCATCCCAGCCCCTCCCCTTTAGCTGGATATGCCCCACCTCACCATAGCTGAACCAGTAACCCTACCTATTGGAAAAAGAGGAGAAAAATATTGTAACCACAAGTGAGCAAACAACAAAGAACACACAGCCTGTCTGCTCTGAAATAACTGAATCAAACAAACAGAAAAAAGGTTAAAACAAACAGATCTACAATAAAAGGAAGAAAGAAAGAAAGAAAGAAAGAGAGAGAGAGGGAGAGAGAGAGAAAGAAAGAAAGAAAGAAAGAAACTACTAACTGCCCTGAAGACACCAGATAATAGTAAAACTTACAAAAAACAGGACAAGTTAGTTCCAGCAAGTATCCAAAATAAAACATCAGATGATATTACTGTAGACTAAAAAGCACTGGAATTAACTGACAGGGAATCCAAATCTCTAGTGTGTGGAGCTACCCAAGAGTTAAGCAAAAAGCAAACAAAAATGAGCAAAAAATGAACAAATTCATGGAAAAATTAAAACAAGAACAAAGTCCCAAAATAAATCCATACTAGAAATCATACAAAAACAAATAGAAATCTAAAAGATGAAAACAAGATTTCAGTAATGGACAGTTTCACAGAGGTGCTGAAAACTAGATTTGAAGTGATGGAAGACAAGGTCAGTGAAATTGAAGAAAAACACTTGGATATAATTCTGAGGAAAATTCAGAAAAAAAAAGAGCAAAGAGAAAATGGAAAATACAGAGACGGTCACTGAAGAATTGTTGACAGAAAACTTCTCTCATGTCATTAATGATGATAAGCTGATCATTCAAGAAGCTCAACAAATCCCTTATAGGATAGACCACAAAAGAAAAATCACCAAGGCATATCATAATCAGATGCACTAAAACCAAAGAAAAAGAAAAAATTCTGAGGTCAGCTTGAGAAAAACAAAAAACTCACATACAAAGGACAAACAATAAAACTAAAGTCTGATTATTCAGCAGAAACCATGCAGGCAAGAAGGCAATGGAATGATATATATATAAAACCTTGGGAAAAAAGCTGTCAACCAAGAATAATATAGCCTGAAAAACTCTTGTTCAAATATAATGATGAAATTAGGACATTTCCAGATAAACAGAAACTTAAGAAATATGTTAAAAACAAAACCAAAGTCCAAGAACTATTAAAGGGAGTCCTTGAGTCTGAGAACAAACAACATCAGAGCACAGCCTGAATCTAGGATGCAAGATTGTACCAGCCAGATACCAGCCTAAGGAATGAACTTTCCAAGACTATCAAAAACCAAAAGAATTACAAGGAACCAGAGAGGTTAATCTGTAAATGACAACAATGTCAGGAGAATAAAAGAGGGAATAAACAGTGTAGGTATAGAACTTTCTAATAGAGTGGATGGCCAGGTGATACCAAGTAATAACAAGTTGGTTCAAACCTAGGAAGACAGGGTAAATTTCGAGGTAATCACAAAGAAAGTCAAAATAAAGAAGAAAAACATAAAGTCTCAATACAAATAAAAGAAATGAAAAAGAAACCCATAAACCCAAAGAATACAACACAGAACAGTTAGAGGGAAAAGAAAAATGTCAGCACTACAAAATGACAGTAATAAATTCACACCTATCAATATATTTCACTGAATTTAAATGGCCTAAATGTACCCATAAAGAGATGGAGAGTAATAGAATGGATTAAAAAACAAAACAAAACAAAACAGGATCCATTACTATGTTCTTTACAAGAGACACACCTTAGAAACAAAGATGCCTGCTACTGGTACAACAACAGATACACTGATCAACATACAGAATCAAAAACCCAGATGTTCAAATGGGGGAACAGACAATCTTTTTAACAAATGATGCTGGCAAAACTGGATGTCATCTCATAAAACGGAGTAAATTGGAGGACATTATGCTGAGTAAAATAAGTTAATCAAAAAATGGACAAATATTATATGAGATCACTGATGTAAAAGCTCATGAACAGGCTTACACATAAAAAGAAACAATCTTTGATGGTTACAGGGAGAGAAAGGGGTGGAAATGGAAAAGCACTAAACAGACAATAGATAGTGGTAACTTGGTGGAGGGTAAGTCAGTACACACTACTGGGGAAACCAGCACAACTTGGACAAGGCAAGATCATGGAAGCTCCATAGACATGTCGAAACTTCATGAGTGACCAAATTGCTGGGCTGAAGTCTGTGAGTACCATGGTCTCAGGGAACATCTAATTCAATCGGCTTAGCACAGTTTGTAAAGAAAATGTTCTACCTTCTACTTTGGTAAATAGCATTGGGGGTCTTAATAGCCTGTGAGCAGATATCTAGGATTCTCTGGTGGCCTTACTCCTTTGGAAGCAAGGATGAATGAAAAAAATGAGTGAAACAAGGGAAATATTAATCCCAAGGTCTAATGGACCACATCAACATGCTCCCAGCAGTCTAAATCCAGTACAACTATGTGGTGCCTGGCTATTACCGCCGACTGCTCTGACAGGGATCACAACAGAGGGTCCCAGATAGAACTAGAGAAAAATATGGAACAAAATTCTAACTCATAAAGACCAGACTTGCTGACCTGATAGAAACTGGAGACACCATGAGAGTATCACCCCCAGAGACCCTTTCAGCTCAGTAATGAAGTCACTTTTGAGGTTCACCCTTTAGCCAAAGATTGGACAGGCCCATAAAACAAAACAAGACTAAAGGGGCATGCCAGCCCATGTGCAGGGCCAGAAGGCAGGAAGGGACATAAACTCTGCTAACAGGGAACCCAAGGTTGAGAAGGAAAGTGTTGACCTGTTGTGGGGCTGTTAACCAACATTATAAAGCTATGTGTGTATTAACTACTTAATGAGAAACTGGTTTGTTGTGCAAACCTTCATCTGAAGTATAATTTTTTTTAAAAATGGGGAAAGAAGAATCATAATAACTCCTAGTATTTGCACATGCTTTAATGTTTGCAAGTGTTTTCATATATATTACCCTCACAAGAGCCTTGAGAGTGAAGTACAACTTCTCCCCCCATTTTATAGATTTCTCATCATCATGAGACCAGCAAGAGGCTGAATCAGGAGTGAGGTTTCAGTCCTTTGACACTGCTTCCTATATGTTTATTATCCTCATCATCGTAAAGCACTAATAACAAAAATATGTTAGATAACTGTCAAAATCATAGAGTCATCTCAAAGATAAACACTGAACATGGGTGTTACAATCAATGGAAGATGACAAAAATAACAAAGACTGTGTCTGATCTGTCAAGAAGCCCAACAAAACAGAAAAAATCTGGTAGAATAACCAAGGCCCCAATCATGGGTTGCAGTCACCACTGATGACAACAAAACGTCAAGCACAGAAGAGTTTGGGGTTATACTGTAATATCCTGTCACTTTTTAAAACTCATACTGGTAATCAGACTTTTGCAGCCCCCAATCTCTAACCACTCAGAGGACTGAAACGATACCCTTGACCTCACAGTCAAGATTTCATAAGTATCTGTATTTTGTGGTCTCTTTAAATTGTTAGTATGTTCTTTGGAAATTTTTTAAGGTTTTAAGAGACTTCCTTAGTTTTTCTGAGACAGCCCTCCACCCACTGTTAAATTTGTACCATTGTCCACAGGAGGGAACTGAGGCTTGGAGAGGCTGCGAATTACTCAGGGTTCCACATTCAGTTAATGTAGGAAGGAGAGGAGAAGGGGCGAGCCACCTGTGTGCGGGTGAGGTGCTTTCTCTACCATGACCGAGGGAGAACCAGCCTTTTGCTCTTCCAGTATTCCTTCCAGCCAATAAAAACAGAAATCCCGCTCTACTTAAAAGGTTGAAACAGTTACCTCTTCCCTATTTCTCATGGAAAAGGGGAAAGAATTACCTAGTTGATACGGTGACAAAATCTCTGATATTTGATCTGCGGTTTTCTGCTAGGAAACAAGGAGGAGTGAAACATGGCTCTGTTCCAGCAGCTTCATCCTCTGGACCTCCCTGGACCTCTGTGGCAGCACAGGGCAGATACAGTTCTTTCTATGCCCAGGTAGAAGGGCAAGCCTTCAGAATTCCCCTTTGGCCATTTGTCTGTGTTTTATTCTCCAATCGTAACTAGGAAGATATAAAGCTTGTATTTTGATACCTTTTCACGCTCAATTCTTAGTTGGTTTAAAATACAAAAGGGGATAAGGTTATGAATTAATTGGTTTCCACAGAAACTCCAACAATTGCCCAGGCTTTACTTTCTTTACAAATTTTAAGGTTTGACCTTACCTGTTTCTACCATACTAAATGATTCCTTAACAAACCTTCACTTAACAATTTATCACAATGCTTTCTAACCCAGGGGTTCTTAATTTCAGCATGAATGACATTTTGTGCCAGAAAATTTTTTGTTGTAGTAAATGGTCCTGAGCATGGTAGGACATTTAGTAGCATTCCTGGCCTCTAGCCACTAGATATAAGTAGTACTGCCCTACTCCCCCAGCTGTGATGACCAAACCTGTCTCCAGATGTAGACAAAGGTCACTGGGAAGGCAAAATTGCCCTTAGTGGAGAACCACCGCTTTAATCCATTAAGAACACTGGGTAGCTGATCACCACTGCCTGATGAGTCCCTCCAGGAATTCCAGGCCCTGCTGATCGCATTTGTTAAGCTGTGAGCTTATCCAGTGTCAGTTGTGCATTTCAAAGATATTTACATCAATCGTCTTATTGCAGTTATGTAGTTTACATAAATATCATACAATCTAATGAAATAGGAGAGTAAAATAAGAGTTTTTGTTTCTAAGTTGAATGATTGGAAAAGATTCTACACAGCAGAGACAAATTATATATACTGTATCTTTTTTTTCTCTTGCACACACAACTAAATAATTCCTAGCCTCTCTGGCACTTAGGCGGAATCCCTTGTGACTGAGTTCTGGCTGATGGACAAAAACAATGATAAACACCATTTCTGTGTGGCACTTAAAGCTTTCCTTATTTTCTCTCTTGCATTACCTGCAAAGCTTTCTAGTGGCCTAAAGAAGGAGTAGGGAATTTTTCTATGAGGGGCCAGATAGTAAACATTGTTAGCTTCATTTGTTTTTTTAGAAAAAAAACTTTTAAAATGCAAAAACCGCTCTTAGCTTGTCAAGTGGACAAAATACACCACAACTGGATTTGGCTCAACAGCAGTGGTTTACTAACGCCTGCACTGGGGAGTCATAGTACAGCACATGGAAGGAAAGTAGGGACCTGAATGACTTTGTGGAGCAGATTCTGCTCCTACCCCAACCTGCACATGTGACTGTGATGGAAATGAAAAATAAAATCTTTTCCTACATTAAGATACTGAATTTTGGAGGTCAGCTGTCAATGCAGTCAGTGTACCTGTGATTCCATAAAGATTCTTTAAAAAAATTCCTGTCAAATTAGGAACAAGTAAGGCAACTGTAGGAATTCTAGTGGTGTAGTGGGGAAGGCTCTTGGCTGCTAACCAAGAGGTTGGCAATTAGGACACACTAGCCACTCCATGGGAGAAAAAGAGCAGCCAGCTTCTGTGACAGATGAGGTTGTATGAAAACTGACAATTAAGTTTGCAAACTCAGTCTAGGAAGACTGCTCATAGCTCACTGCTGAATATCACTTTGGTCACCTTCCAAGTACCCCACTTGGGAAGCTATGCTCCAATGCCAGTGCCTAGCCCACCCTTCAGAAAAGAATTTTGGAACTCTTTCTGGAATGGCCATCAGAGTCGTTGTCATACTACTGTTGATGTCCTGAATGTCATCAACACGTCTTCCTTTCAATATTTCCTTTATCTTTGGGTAAAGAAAAAAGTCACTGGGGGCCTGATCAGGTGGGTAGGGAGGGTGTTAAAAGATTCAGGATGGGGAGGCATTTAAAAGTATAGAATGATTTGCATTTAGAGTATTTCAACTCTCTTTAAATTTCCTACTATTTTTAAGAAGCTAGAACTGGAAATAACAGATTCTGTTACAGATGCTGTTTAAGGAAACAAAACTGAGCAGGATTCCAGTCAACAGACTCAAAATTTAAGACGAAGCTTTGGCCCTGCAGAAAAAGACTACTGCTTATTCTCTCTCTTTCTCATATATGCATGTGCACGTGCGTGTGTAAACTAGTTAAAGTGAGATGGTAGAAAAGCCCTAAGAGAGATGGGACAGTACCACAGTACTGATTCTTCTTTACTGACACTTGGGACAGACACCACCTCTACCAGACATTTATGATAATACAATTGTGAACATGTTCTAGGTACAGAAATGTTAGAATCTCCATGTGTTTCCATACAAGCTGTATATAAATATTGTTAATAAACTTTATTTTTTAACATAAATAGATATGAGCAGGCATAAGAATAAACTAAGGAATGATAATAAAGCACAAATCATCCATTAACATTAATGCATGTCCCTGTAATAACACATCTAGTTTAATTAAAATATAGTTACAGTCATTGTATGGAAAGCCTATCATAGGCTAGCTTTAATATTTATGCATTATTAACTATATAACTTAAACCATTCTCTCTTTCTCTCCTGTAATTGCTATCAGCTCTCATGACAAAATGTTTGGCAATCAACAAGGAAGTCTCCAAGGTACAGTCTGTTGCAATGAATTGTTAGGGCTCATCAGCATAGTGCTAATTAAGCCTTTTTTTTCCCCCTCAGCATAGTCTGTGGCTAGTAAACCAAGCCAGTTAGACCAACACTGATGAACAAAGTCAACTCAGCCATTTTTAAAAACCACAACTTGATTTTCACCATCTACCATATGTCTTGTGTGTGTGTCTGTGTGTGTACGTGTGTGTAAAGTGAGGAACCAGTTGATATTGTATGGTTAAATCTGTACCCATCCATCATCACTGCTGAAAACCACCCTGGGGAGAGCAACATCGTGAATTTGCATTCGTTGAGCAAAGACTTACATAACGCTTTCATAAAATACACACACTTCTATTTTTGCTATATTTTGTTAAAGGAAAACCTGAAACAATCTTTAGTGTCATCTCACTGCAACAGTTTAAGCTTAGACAGCTGACCTTCTTTCTCTCACATACCTCATATATTTTGTTTTTTCTTATGTTTAGTTTTTGGTTGTTCCTCTTCCCTCCCCCTCCTTTTTTTTAATTTGGAACAGGTTTAACCTGCAAGAACAGTACAAAGAACCTTAAGTATATCCTTCACTGCAATTTACCGAAAGGTTGACATTTTGCTACTTTTGCTTTTTTTTGTTTGAGTCCACCGTGTGTATATGTGCATGTACTTCCATTCTTATTATTTGTGCCAAATCACTTGAAAATAAGTCACAGAAATCATAGCCCTGTACCCTTAAAGAGCTGACATTCTCTTGGAATGAAGACATTTACTTAATAAACAGACACCACGGAATAAAAAATGCAAAGGCTATATTCACCAATGACAGCCATGAAAGGGGCCAGCGTTTTGATGAATAATTTGCATAGCAATTAAATTTTTTCTCTGATTGCGACCAAAACCCCAAACCAAACCCACTGCTTTAGCATCACTTGTAGCTCATAGTAACTCCATTGGGTTGCCAAGGCTATAAATCTTTATGTAAACAGACCGCCACATCTTTCTCCCACAGAGTCTCTGGTAGTTTTGTACCACCTACCTTTTGGTTAGCAGTTGCACACTTTATCCACTGCACCACTAGGATTCTCTGTGACTACAGGAACGTAGCAAATAAAAAATGATTTCAAGCTGGGTTTAGGCTCCTTTGACCTCTTGTAGTCTGAATAATTAATGAAGTGCTTAGATTATATTTGACCTACAAGCTTTTACACTTTGAGGATACAGTGTGCTAACCCAAGTAGAAAAATGGGCAGTGTATTGATTCTACACATTCCCAACATGTTTGAAGCATCTTTAAGCTATTTTTGAGATCCCAGGCTGTGTGTACTCTTTTAAAAGATCTTACTGGCTTGCTGTCACCATCAGAGTTAACATATGCCTGGGCCAGTGTTTGTCTTCTGATTCACAGACTCCATTCCTTTCTTGAGACAGTCCTTCTGTAAGCTCAGGCTTGAGGCTCAGACTGCTATCTACAAAAAACCTTAAAACATAGATTTTAACACAGGGTGATGCCACAGGATTGAGATTTTCTTAGTGCAGTTCATTTACAGCTCTTTACTTTTAAGAAATCCTCCCCAGTGGCTTTCTTGCCTCTGTATTATTCATTTGTGTTGGACAAAGCTTGTCTCATCAACCACTTAGTACCACTGAGCTTTAATACACCCCTTCCCTCGGTCACTCCCTTGGTGGTCTCCTGATGGCTCTTTTATCTTGGTAGACAATTCTTAGAAAAATGTGCTTCTTTCAAAACAGCCTCATGATAGCTCTCGTACAAAGCTTCTTGTCCTTGGTCACTATCTAATTATCTCATACTATCCTTTTTCCACTAGGACTGTACTCTGATTAATCAAGTTGGCAGGTATATTTGTGGTATACTGCCTTTTGAAGAACAATGTTTTAGATTTGAATTTCAAAGTCTTTTGAAAAAAATAATTCAAAATATAGTCAGTCATCTTATTTGGATTCCAAAATGGATTACCAGACTTGCACTTTTGAGCAAAGGTACCAGTGTGTCTGGAGGCGAGATTGTGAAGACAGAGAGGTGCAGGAGCTAATTGAATGGACATGGGAAATACAGATTGGAAAGGAGCAGTGTGCTGTCACAGTGTGGGGAGAGCAGCTGGAGTTATGTAACATTGTGTGTGTCTTTGTATGACAAGCTGACTTGTATTATCAACTTTCACTTGAAGTACAATAATACACACACACACATGCATAAATAAAGGATCAATGTGAAATATGCAACAGTAGAATGCACTTGACTTCCTTTCACGAGTATATTGGCATATATAGTCTCAATTGCAGATCCTTCAAAGGTTAGTTCTCATTTCCATGAATTTAGGATTGTGTATAAAAATTATAATACACTAGAGTTTCTCAACCTCAGCACTGTTGACAGGTGGGGCTGGAAATGCTGCATTCTGGGTAGACTATCCAGTGAATTGTAGCATGTTTAACAGCATCTCTGGCCTCTCTCCCTGGCCTCTACCTATTAGATGCCAGTTATAACATCCTCTAGAGGTCCTGGCCATACCTTTTGAGTCTGAGGCAGATTGGCTTCCTACACTCCTCTTCTGTTCAGCTGCTGCTTTCTAGTTGCCGGGCCTCTCAGCCTTTGGGCCTCACAAGCACAACTGTCTTAAATCTCAGTAGTTTCACCAGTGAGTGAAGCTTCACCAGTGAGTGTGCCTAGAGACACACCATTGCACCAGGAAATCTCCTGTGCACGGGCATTCCTTCCTCTTCACTCTGTAAGTTGGCAAGCCTAGTTCCACTGATAAGGGCCCAGACTGCCATTCTACCAGGAAGCCTCCTGCATACAGGCATTCAAGTACCTCATTCCACGGGTCAGCTCCAGCACTGTCTGATGCTGGTCTCCTTGTTCTGCTGCTGCCAGTACTCTGCCACTGCCAGTCCTCTTCTGTTGCTACTTCTCTGCTATTGCCAGTCTTCCACTAACCCATAATTTCAAAACTCCTTCCACATTTTTTGTATCTGTTAGAGCAGCACTCCAGTATCCCAGTATCAAATTCTGTCTTAGTTATTTAGTGCTCAAAAACAAACATCAGCAACAACAACAAATACATTGCTGATGAGTCAATACCAACTCATTGAGACATGGTAGAACACAGCAGAACTGCCTCATAGTTTCTAAGGAGCTCTTGTTGGATTTGAATGACCGGCTTTTTGGTTAGCAGCCATGGCTCTTAACCACTATATAACCAAGGTGCTGCTATAACAGATATATGGCAAGTCGATGGATTTAACAAAGATAAATTTATTTTCTCAAATTCTAGCTGCTAGAAATCCAAATTCAGTGCATCAGCTTCAAGGGATGACTTTTTCTGTTAGCTCTGGAGGAATGTCCTTGTCATCAATCTTCCCCTGGACTACGAACTTCTTTATGTGGGAACCCTGAGTCACAAGGACACGCTCTGCTCCTGGCACTGCTTTCTTGGTAGTATGAGGTCCCCAACTCTCTGCTTACTTTTCTTTCCTTTTATCTCTTGTAAGATACGAAGGATATGACCTGAGCAAGGGTGTCACATCCCATCCTAAGCCTCTTTAACCACAGGCAGAGATTATGATTTATAACATTGGAAAATCACAAAATGGAGGACAACCACATGATAGTGGGAATCATGGTCTAATCCAGTTGACACATATTTTAGGGGAACCCAATTTAATTCACAGCAGACTTATTTCTTTAGTACTACTGGTTTCTTCTCATGTAGTACTTCCTTAAATGGCTGAACATAAGCCAATTCTTTATGGTATAGTGACTCTGAGTATTTCCTTCATCTTCTTTAGATGCTTCCTGAATCATTTAACATATTCCCCGTAGAGTTTCAAGCCAACATTTTGCCACAGATGGAAGAACCACACCATCCTTCTACAGCAAAGACCTGAAAAACTAAGTAAAATAGAGATAAATGTCAATCCTGGTACTTGAAGTGTCAAATGAAGAGGTAAGTTTCTCAATCAAACAGTGAATGGAATAAGAAACCATGAGAATACAGAGTGAGAACACATAGGTAAGAAATATGGATTAATGGAAATCCCAGAAGACAAAGAGCATCAGTGATAATCAGTGATATATGCCTTCCCACTGCTCCCCTGCTATTCTACCTCCAATGCCTCCTGGCTAGCTGCTATGGCTAAGTTAGGGGGGAAGTGCAGCATCTGTATTGCTTGGATTCACCCCACCCACAATAGAATGCTTACAGGAATGCCCAGCAGGATACAGATCATCAGATCACCATGTAACCAGCAATATACACTTTCCTAACCTCCTCCTGCACCTGGTTTACTCTGCTTTCTACCAGCTGCAAACTCTTGACCAGGAAGAAACTCCTTCAGTCTTGGACACTTGGATTCTTCCTACCCCTCAATGACCAGCTCCCTTAGTGCTCTTTAGCTAGTATTGCTTTTTTTCTGTTTCTTTTGGATTCTACCATACCTGCCACCACCTCCCCCTTCTTTCTCTCAAATACCTGGCTCTGAGTGCCATCTTTGCCCCTCTGTGAAGTACCATTCAACTGGGGAACCATTCGCCTGTCCTGTGATGCCACACCAGTGGAATCTTTGGGATTTTTTTTTTTTTTTTTTTTTTTGCTGGTTTTGTTTTGCTGTATTGCATTTCATTTTGTCTGTTTGTTTTCTTTTTCTTTTTGTGGTTTAGGAGTTCTTTCTAGCCAGGCTGTACTACACAGCTTAGGAGCACATCTTTAAGATCCCTGGGGAGGTTTCCTTTTTTCTTCTTTCTTTTCTCCTTTTTACTTCTTGTCTTTCTTCATTTCCTAGTTCTTGTCTCACTATGCTTACCTTCTTTCCATGTCTCTTGAATACCTGACACTCTGTGACATCTATATCCCTTCTAGCCAGGCTATCCCATGCAGCCTTGGAAACCTTTCCCTGTTCTTTCTAACAGCACCAGCAAGATGCTTTGGGGGCTTTCTTTCTTTTGTTTTCTCTCTCTCTTCTCCAAATTCTTAGCTAGTTTTTTCCCACATTTTTTTTTTGTTCTTTTCCTTTTTGTTTCATTCAGTTTCCTTAGTTTCTCATCTGTCACTCCACTGGCAATCTCTGTTAGCACACTTTTTCGTTTGGCTCCTGTTTCGGCTATCTCCCATACACATCTTAGCTCAATGTACCAACACTGTCTCCCTTCTTCCTGCCTATCTGCACTATGCAGTGTATAATATACCCCAAAGTAGGACAAGTATAGCTTACCAAATTCTGTCTAGCACTGATTCTCTTCACACCCTGTCAGCCCCAGTACATGCCCCAAACAACCTACTCCAGCCCCTCCCCTTCATCCAATTATGCCTTGCTGCACTATAGCTGAGTGACTAGCCCTACCCATTGGATAATGAGGTAAAAAATATGGGAACCACAGATGAGCAAACAGCCAAGAATACACAGCCTGCTTGTTCACAATAGCCAAATGAAACCAAAAAAGCAAGATGAGACAGAGATCAATAGCCAAGCAAGAGATCAATAATCAATTTAAAAAAAGAAATAAACTGAATACACCAAAGATAGCAGACAATATCAAACTCATTTAAAGAAAAAGAACAAAAACAAGAAGGACAAGATGGTTCCAGTCAGTACCCAGAATAAAATATCAGATGAGTTTCCTAGAGAAAGCACTAGAATGACCTCACAGGAAATTCATATCCCTAATACACAAAGCGATCCAGGAGTTGATGCAAAAAGCAGACAAAAGCGAGGGAAAAATAGATAAATTCATAGAAGAATTTATGAAAATAACATAGGTACAAAATGTCAAAATACATTCACAGCTAGAAGTCATATAAAAACAACAATTAGAAATCCAAAAGATAAACAAGATTTCAGAAGTGGACAGTGTCCTAGAAGGGCTGATGAGCAGGTTTGAAATGATAGAAGACAAGATAAGTGAAACTGAAGAAAACACTTGGAAACAAATCTGTTTGAGGAGAAATCAGAAAAAAAGAACAAATTAAAATAAAGAAACACAGAATGAAGTGAAATACAATCAAATGCAAAAATGTGTGAGTGATCAGAGTTCCAGAACATGGGGAGAAAATGGAAATCATAGAGAGGATTATTAAAGAACTGCTGATAGAAAACTTCACTAATCATGAAAGATAAAAAGCTGACCATCCAAAAACTCAATGAACCCTACATAGGCTAGACCCCAAAAGAAAATCACCAAGGCATTTCATAACCACACTCACTAACACCAAAAACAAAGAAAAGAAAAATTCTGAGAGCAGCTCAAGAAAAATAAAGTCACAGATGGAGGAAAAACAATAAGTGCTGATTATTCAGCAGAAACCATGCAGATGAGAAGGCAATGGGTTGATATGTCCAAAATCATGAAAGAAAAAATTGCCAACCAAGATTAATATCTCCTGTAAAACTCTATTCACATATGATGCTGAAATTAGTACACTTCCAGATAAACAGAAATTAAGAATATGTAAAAATAAAACCTAATTTAACAAGAATTGTTGAAGCGATTCTTTTGGTCTGAGAAAAAAACAATATCAGAGCACAGCCTGAAATCAGGATGAAAGACATACCAGCCAGATAGCAGCCTAAGAAATGAATTTGCTAGGATTATCCAAAACCAAAAGACTTAACCAGAGAGGTTAATCTGTAAATGACACCAATATCAGAACAATGAAAGACAGAACCTCCTAATGGAGTGGAAAGCAAGGCAACATCAAGTAATAACAGGCTGGCTCAAAGAAAGTCAATAAACCACGAAGAAAGCCAACAAAACTGACTCATCAAAATAAAGAAGAAAAACAAAGTCTCAATATAAACAAAATCTATGAATATAAAAGAAAATGAGAAAGAAATCTATAAATCAAAGGAATACAGCACAGCAGAGTAAGAGGAACAAAGAAAATGTCAGCACCACAATAAAAGCACTGCAAAATGACAGCAATAAAGCCTTACCAATCAATAATCACACTGAATGTAAATGGCATAAATGCACCTATAAAGAGATGAGAAGTGACAGAATGGATAAAAAACAGGAATCATCACTATGCTGTTTACAAGAGATACACCTTAGAAACAAAAGTGTAAATTTATTAAAAATCAAAGAAAGGAAAAAAATATCAAATAAATATCTACACAAAAGAACAGGAATGGTAATACCAATTTCATATAAGACAGACTTTAAAACAAAAGTTGCCATAAAACACAAAGAAGCCCACTATATAATGATTAAAGGGACAATCTATCAGAAAGACTTAACCATCATAAACATGTACACACCAAATGATAGGGCTCCAAGATACATAAAACAAATTCTAACAACACTGAAAAGAGAAATTGACAGTTCTACAACATTCTGCTACACATCATTCTCAGTAAAGGACAAACCATCTAGAAAGAAATTCAACAAAGAGGTTAAACAGCTAAAGGGCACAGTCAGCCAACTTGACCTCATAGACACATATATGACACTCCACACAACAGCTGCAAAGTACACATTCTTTTCCAATGCACATGGAACATTCTCCAGAATAGATAACATCTTATGTCACAGAGCAACCCTGACCAAAACTGAAAACACTGAGATAATACAAATGATCTTCTCTGACCATAATGCCATCAAAGGAGAAATTAACAGGAAGAACAAGAAAAAAAATCAGTTACATGTAGACTGAGTAACACCCTGCTTGACAACTACTAGGTAATAGAAGAAATCAAATTCTGACCCTACAAAAATCAAAAAACCAAAGCCACTGCTGTCAAGTCAACCCCAATTTGTAAAATTCCTAGAATCATACGAGAATGGAAACAAGTTACCAAAAACTTACAGGACACAGCAAAGGTAGTTTTCAGAGGTTACTTCATAGCAATAGATGCAGGCATAAACAAGACTAAATCAAAACATGAGCTATACAACTTGAACAAAGGGAGAACAGCAAAAGAAGCCCACAGCCACAAGAAGAAAGAAAGAAAAAAAAGATCAGAGCAGAAATAAATGAAATAGAGAACAGAAAAACAGTAGAAAGGATCAACAAAGCCAAAAGTTGGTTCTTTGAAAGGATCCACAAAATTGGCAAACCACTGACCAAATTAAGAAAAACTGGACAGGACTCAAATAACCCATGTAAGAAACAACATAGGGGACACTGTAATAGACGCAAGTGAAACAAAAAGGATTATAACAGAGTACTATAAAAAACTATACTCCAGCAAATTTGAAAGCCTGGAGGAAATGGACAAATTTGTAGAAACATAGTATCTACCTAAACTGATAATAAACTGATGCTGAATATCTGAGAAGACTCATAACAAAAGAAGAAACTGCAAGGTAATTAAAATCAAACAAAAAGAAGCCCTGGCCCAGATGGTTTCACAGGAGATCTACTGTACATTCAGGGAAGAGTTTACACCAGTACTACTCAAATTATTTCAGAACATAGAAAATGAGAGGGTATTTCTTAATTCATTCTATGAAGCCAGCATAATACTGATTCCAAAACCAGTCAAAAACACCACACAAAAAAATTAAAGGCCAATATCTCTCAGGAATATACATGTAAGAATTCTCAACAAAATTCTAGTCAATAGATTTCAGTTGTTCTTAGGTCCCGTTAAGTTGGTTCTTACTCATACTGACCCTATGACCAACAGAATGAAACACTGCCCCGTCCCGCACCATGCCCACAATCATTTTTATGCTTAAATCCATTGTTGCAGCCACTGTGTCAACCCATCTCCTTGAGGGTCTTCCTCTTTTTCTGTGACCCTCTATTTTATCAAGCAAGATATTCTCTCCAGTGATTGATCCCTCCTGATAGCATGTCCAAAGTACATAAGATGTAGTCTTAGCATCTTTGCTTCAAGGAACATTCTGGTTGTACTTATTTCAGAACAGGTATGTTTGTTCATCTGGCAGTCAACGGTACATTCAATATTCATCACAGCACCAGAATTCAAAGGGATCAATTCTTCTTCTGCTTTCCTTATTCATTGTCCAGTTTTTGCATGCATGTGATGCGATTGAAAATACCATGGCTTGGGTCAGGCACGTCTTAGTCATCAAGGTGATATCTTTACTTTTCAATACTTTAAAGGGACCTTTTGTGGAAGATTTTGCCAATACAATGTCTTTTGACATTGTATTGGTACTGCATTTATATGGTACTGCATTTATATGGTACTGCAGCTTCAGTACCATATAAAATAAAATAATACACCATAACCAGGTAGGATTCAGACTAGGTATACAAGCATGGTTCAACAACAAAAAATCAATCAATGTAATCCACTGCATGAATAAAAGAATCGCATGATCATCTCAGTTGGCACAGAAAAGGCACCTGGTAAACTCCAGCACCCATTCCTAATTAAAAACTCTCAAATAGGTATAGAAGGGAAATTTATCAATATAATAAAGGTTACTCTCATAGATTGAATTGTGTCTCCCCAAAAATATGTGCAGCCATGTGGCTGGGCCATGATTCCTTGTATTCTATGATTGTCCTCCATTTTGTGATTTTGCTGTGTTGTATGTAAAATGATTAGTATGGGACTGTAGATCCCTTCAGAAGATCACCTCCCTGCTCCACTGTAAAGAGAGTTTCTCTGGAGTATGGCTTGCCTCACCCTTAATCCTTTCATTCTGCAAGAGATAAAAGGGAAGGGAAGCAAGTAGAGAATTGGGAACCTCACACCACGAAGAAAGCTGCACCGACAGGAGAGCGGATCAGTCAGACCCGAGGTTTCCGTGCAAGATGCTCCCTGGACAAAGACTGATACAATATTGGACTCTCCTCCAGAGCTGACAAAGGGAAAGCCTTCCCCTGGAGCAGACATACTGAATTTGGACTTGTAGCCTACCAGACTGTGTAAGAATAAACCTTCCTTTGTTAAAGCCATCCACTCTGTGGTATTTCTGTTAGAGCAGTCCTAGCTGACTAAAACAGAACTTGGTACCGTGAGAGCTGGGTGCTGCTCTTCCACCTAAAATGTGGAAGGCATTTTGAAATTGTGAATGGATAGAAGATTCAGAAGGAATGAAGAAAGTGCAGATGGTGAGAAATAACAAAGGACTGGTGGCAGCAGCGGCAGCAACAGAACCAGAGGCAGCGCTGGAGCTGACCCATGGAGCAAGAGAGCTAAGTGCCTGTGCATAGAGTTTCCTTCACAGAACAGAGTGCCTCCGGGCACTTGAATTGGTGGAGCTAGCCTTGCTGACCCACAGAGCAGAGAGCTGAGTGCCTGTACATTGAGTTTTCCTAGCTGAGTGGGGTGCCTCTGGGCACTTGAATCAGAGGAGCTACAGAGCTTTGGAACACTTGCCCCAGCAGAGCAGATGTGGGCCTGAGGCCCAGGCCATGTGGCCATAGGAAGCAAGAGCTGAAGAGACAAACAACATGAGAAGTTGAACTCTCTCTTTCTCAAAAGGTATGGCCATGACCTCAGGGGTTTGAAAGGGTGGAACCATGGTGTCCTGTATGTAAGGGTGGAATAGTCACTCATTTGGGCTTAAGGTGCACCTAAAGCCAATGGGGCAGAGTTTCTGTCCAAGTGGGCCTTGAAAGTAAAATTGTACCATAGGGCTGAGGTCTTCACTCAGAATTCAGAGAGTGTGACCAATACCTAGAGTCTGGAGGACAGGACTATGGTGTAAAATGTCTCAGAAAACGTAAGAGTGTTTTCAGTGCTTTGAAGGCTAATGTAATGAGTTCCGCTGACTTGTGTTTTGCCTTTTAAGGTCTTCTTTCCCTGAAATTTCTCCCATTTGTAATGGAATGTCTAACTTGTGCCTGTTCTGACACTGTACCTTTAGAAGCAGATAGCTTGTATTCTAGGTTTCACAGATGTAGAAGAGTTTTTGTATTTTGGACTTGAAACTGATTTACAACTTCTGTCATATGAGATACATGTGTTACAAGTTTCAGTGATGTGATTTTTGGGGTGTCAAAGGGTGAGATGTCATGGATTGAATTGTGTCCCCCCCAAAATATGTGTAGTCACATGGCTCGGCCATGACTCCCAGTATTTTGTGATTGTCCTCTGTTTTGTGGTTTTCCTATGCTATATGTTAAAGGATTAGGGTGGGCCTGTAAATCCCTTCATAGATAATCTCCCTGCTCCCTTGTAAAGGGAGCTTCCCTTGAATGTACCTTGCCCCACCCTTAATCCTTTCATTCTGTGAGAGATAAAAGGAAAGAGAAGCAGGCAGAGAATTGGCAACCTGACACCATCAAGAAAGCAGCACCGGGAGAAGAGCGCGTCTGTCACATCTGAGGTTCCTGTGCCAAGATGCTCCTTGGACAAAGACTGATACAATACTGGGCTTTCCTCCAGAGCCAACAAGGGGAAAAACTTCCCCTGGAGTGGACATCCTGAATTTGGACTTGTAGCCTACCAGACGGTGTAAGAATAAACCTTCCTCTGTTAAAGTTATCCACTTTGCGGTATTTCTGGTAGAGCAGCCTTAGCCGACTAAAACAGTCATTTATGTAAAATGAATGGTCAACATAATTTTTAATGGAAAGAGGCTGAAAATATTCTCCTTGAGAAGAAGAGCAAGACAAGAATGCCCTTTATTACCACTCCTATTTAATATTGTTTTGGAAGTCCTAGATAGAACAATAAAGCAAGAAAAAGAAATAAAGGGCATCTAAATTAGTAATGAAGTTAAACTGTTCCTATTTTTGGATGATATGATACTATACATAGTAAACTCTAAAGACTCCACAAGAAAACTACTGGGACTTATTGAAAGATCCAGCAGAATATAAGATAACCATACAATAATCAATTGGATTCTTATACATCAATAAAAAGAACAATGAAAAGGAAGTCAGGAAAACAACACCATTTAAAATAGTGCCTAAAATAATAAAACACCTAGGAATAAACCTAAACACAAATGTAAAAGATCTATACCAAGAAAACAACAAAATACTACTATAACAAACCACAAGAGAGCTATATAAATGGAAAAGCATACTATGCTCATGAATAGGTATACTTAACATTGTAAAAATGACAATTTTATCCAAAGTGTTTTACAAATAAAATGCAATCTCTATCCAAATACCAAAAACGTTCTTTAAAGAGATGGAAAAACTTATCATTAACTATATGTGGAAAGGTTAAGAGGCCCTGGATAAGTAAAGCACCACTGAAGAAGAATAAAGTAAGAGGATCCTCACTACCTGGCCTGAGAACCTGCTATAGAGCTACAGTAGTTGTAATAGCCTGGTACTTGTACAATGAGAGATACATGGACCAGTGGAACAGAACTGAGAACTCAGACATGTAAATCCATCCACCTGTGGTCACCTGATTGTCAACAAATGTCCAAAGTCCATCAAATGGGGAAAAGACAGTGTTGTTAGCTAATGGGGTTCACAAAACTGGATTCCCATCTGTGAAAAAAATGCAACGGGATCCATTCCTCTCAATGTATACAAAAAAACTAATTCAAAGCAAATCAAAGACCTAAATATAAAGCAGAAAACTACATAACTCAAAATATATATATATATATTATTAACTCTAGAAGCCCTAATACACATCATTCACAGGATACTAACCATTTACTGGAAGCTCTGGTGGTGTAGTGGTTAAGTGCTATGTCTGCTAACCAAAAGGTCAACAGTTCAAATCTGCCAGATGCTCCTTGGAAACTCTATGGGGCAATTCTACTCTGACCTACAGGGTTGTTATAAGTTGGAATTGACTTTACGGCAATGAGTTTTGGGTTTAACCACTGATCAACAATACACAAACTCCAGATGATAAGCTAAATAATTGGGATCTTATGAAAACTAAACATTTGAGCTCATCAAAAGACTTCACCAAAAGAACAAAAAAGGCAACCTGTAGACTGGGGAAAAATAGTGGCTATTATAAACCAGACAAAGGTCTAATCTCTAAAATCTACAGGAAAACCCAACACTTCTACACCAGAAAGACAAACAACTCAAAAAATGGGCAAAGGAAATCAACAAACACTTCACCAAAGAAGACATTCAAGTGGCCAGCAGACACATGTCATATCCATTTTGGTCTTTTCTTTTCCTTCCTGTTTTTTTAACAACTTCTTGCTTTCTTCTTGTATGAAGACTTTGATGTTATTCCATAACGTATCTGGTCTTTGGTCATTACTGTTTAATGCATCAATTTTTTTCTTGAGATGGTCTCTAAAGTCATGTGGGATATACTAAAGGTCACAACTTGGCTCTTGTGGACTTGTTCTAATTTTCTTTGCTTTCAGCTTGAACTTGCATATGAGCAATTGATGAGCTGTTTTGCAGTTAGCCCCTGGCCCTGTTTTAATTGGTGACATGAGCTTTGCCATTTTCTGTTCCCATATATGTTGTGAATTTAATTTCTGTGTATTCCATCTGAAGAGGTCCACATCTAGAGTGTTGATAATAAAAAATATATGTAATAAAGAACTCATTGATCCTAACAAAATTCTATTACATGATCTCCAGCATTATTTTTATCACCAAAGCCATATTTTTCAACTCCCTGTCATTCTTTATTTCTAACTCCCACATTCCCATCTCCAGTAACTATCAGTGCATACTGATTGCATGTTCAACCAACTTTAGACTATAGAAGTTGGTAAAAATCTTCAATATCTTAATCTTTATCCTTAGTAGTTGAGTTTGAATAGGCATATTAACTGGTCTTCTTTGTAGGTACATGGATATTATCCTATCACTGACAAGGTTGCACTTCAGAATAGATCTTGAAATGTTCTTTTTTGAGGACGAATGCAAAACCATTCCTCTACAAGTTGTCATTGTTGGCATAATAGGACAGATAATTATTGGATTCAAAATGGCCAGTTACAGCCCATTTCAGCTCACTAATACCTAGGATATTGATGTTTATGTGTTCCATCTCATTCTCGACAATTCTAAAATCCTTGCGTTCATATTTCTTTCATCCATGTTCTGATTATTAGCGGATGTTCGTAGCTGTTTTGTCTTATTTTGAGTCATGCCACATCAGCAAATGAAAGCCCTAAAAGCTTTACTCTATCCATCTCATTAAGGGTAGCGCTACTTTGAGGAGGCAGCTCTTCTCCAGTCATATTTTGTGTACCCTCCAACCTGAAGGGCTCATCTTCCAACAATATATCAAACAACGTTCTGTTAATATTCGTAAGGTTTTCACCGGCTAAATCTTTTCAGAAGTAGACTGCCAGGTCCTTCTTCCTAGTCTGTTTTAGGCTAAAAGCTCAGCTGAAACCTGCACACTATGGATGAACCTGCTGATATATGAATACCAGTGGCACAGCTTTCAGTATCCCAGCAATATGCAAGCCTCCACAGTATGACAAACTGATATACATGTGGGGGATAAATTTCTCTAGACAATGCTAATTGTGCTCTAAAAACCCACTGCTGTTAAGTGGATTCCAACTCATAATGACTTTACAGGATACAGAAGAACTGCTCCATAGAGTTTCCAAGGAGCACCTGGCAGATTCAAATTCCCAAGCTTTTGGTTAGCAGACCTAGCACTTAACCACTGCACCACCAGGGTTTCCAAATTGTCCTCCAGGGTGGCAAAAATAATAAAATCTCCAATGGAGTACCCGTGTAACAGATGGTTAACTTTTTCAGTGTGACTTGGATGAACTGCTAGAGTGTTTTAAAGTCATACGTTATATGCCATAGTTTGCCTACTTAACTGCAAGGTCAGTGAGAACAGGAATTGGGTATTGTTTTTATCTTTTCATTAAGAGTATTTACCACAGTACTTAAATTTTGTGTCTCTCATTGGTGTTTATTCCCAAATATTTCCTTCTGAGAAACATTTACGTTCTGGCTTTCCTTCTCAGAGAGGGAGAACTGAACTTCTCACCCTACTTGTAAGTGGGAGTGGCCACATGACTTGCTTAGAACAACAAAATGTGAATGAAAGTGACACACGTCCCTCCTAGTGGAAACTTTAAGAACCAGTACACACTTTCCACTTGTTTGCTTTCCTTCTGGCTTGATGACCAAGAACATTTGTTATGGTAGCTGTTCTATCAGTCTGGGTCCCAGAGTGACTATGATGAGCATAGACCCTGCTGGCTCACATTAGACAGGAAACATAAATCAAAAATAAAATTTTGGTGATTTAAGCTACTGAGAATAGGGTGGTGTTTATTATAACAGTGTAACTTAGCCCACCTTAACTGAAATACGCATATTGGATATAGAGCCACAAGCACTTGGATTCAGAGTGCATATGGGGGTAGTTTGGCTCTTCTTCTCTCACCCTTAGGAATTACTGATTATGAAATTATGCCCAATTATAGACAGGGCTTTAAACTGGTTTTAAGTGGTTCAGCCATGGCCAAAAAAGCAAAACCAGAAGAGACCTGAATTTATGATATTCAGGTGCACTGGAACAATGACCAAAAAAGGAAAATTATATCGAAGCCCTGGAATGACAGACTGGAAAGAGATCCAGTGAACCATTTCAAGAGCCTAATGTAGGGAGTTGGGTTACTGGGAGGACTGTGGAGAGAAACACACATTCAAAGTGTCATAGTTAGCTACCATCCTTGAATGAGCACTGCTGTTTCTGATTCTGCTCAGATCCGATGGTCAAAAGATTTGGTTGCCTGGATAAGAAAAGCACCAGTGAAGAAGAAGAATGAGGTAGGAGCACTTGCACTACCTGACCTCAGAGCCTGCTACACGGCTATGGTGGTCAAAATAGCTGGCCCCTAGGGTCGCCTAGGGTCGCCATGAGTCGGATCCGACTCGACGGCACTTGGCTTGGCAGGGTCGCCATGAATCGGATCCGACTCGATGGCACTTGGCTTTTTTGGCCGACTGCTACAATAGACACAACGACCAATGGAACAGAATTGAGAACCCAGATACAAATCTATCCACCTATGGTCATCCAATCGTCAACAGGGGGGCCCAAGTCCATCAAATGGAGATAGGACAGTCTTTTTAACAAATGGTGCCAGCAAAACTGGATATCCATCTGTAAAACAAGGAAACATGGCCCATATTTCCCACCATACAGAAAAACTAATTTAAAATGGATCAAGGTTCTAAATGTAAAACCCCAAACTATAAAGATCATAGAATAAAAAGTAGAATCAAAGCTACAGAACCTAATACATGGCAAAAACAGGATACAAATCATAACTAACAATACATAAACATCAGCGTATAAGCTAAATAAGTAGGATCTCCTAAAAATTCGATACGTATGTTCATCAAAAGACTTCATAAAACAGTAAAAAGACAATCTACAGATTGTGAAAAAAAAATTGGCCATGACAAGTCAGCCAAAGTTTTAATCTCTCAAATCTACAGGAAAACACACCACTACAATAATAAATGACAAATAATGCAATCAAAACTGGCAAAAGGTATGAACAGATACTTCACCAAAGAAAACATTCAAGCAACTAACAGACACCTGAGAAATGCTCTCAATTTCTAGGCATTAGAAAAATGCAACTTGTAGCCATTGTGAGATACCATCTAACCTTGACGTTACTGGCAAGAATGAAAGAAAAAGCAAGCAAACAAACAGAAAATAACAAATGTTGCAGAGGCTACAGGGTTAGAACTCTTAAGCACTGCTGGTAGGAATGCAAAATGGTGCAATCATTTTGGAAAATGGTATGGTACTACATTATAAACACAGAAATAGAAATACTGTATGATTCAGCAATCCCACTCTTAGGAATATATCCTAGAGAAACAAGAGCCATTACAGGAATAGACATATGCACACCCATATTCATTACAGCATTATTTACAATAGCAAAAAGATAAAAACAATCCAAGTTCTTATCAAAAGATGAATGGATAAACAATTTATGGTACATACACTCAGTAGAATATTACACAATGATAAAGAATAATAATGAATCTACCTGCAAGCATCTGCGAACACGGATGAAACTGGAGGGTATTATGCTGAGTGAAATAAGTCAACCACAAAGGGACAAATACCTTAAGAGATCACTATTCTAAAAAGCCACGAAAAGGTTTACACACAAAAAGAAACAATCATTTATGGTTGCAAGGGAGAAAAGAAGTGGAGAAAGCAAAACACTAAATAGACAATAGATAAGTGGTAACTTTGATAAAAGGTAAGACAGTATACAATACTGGGGAAGCCAGTACACTCACCAAAGGCAAGATCATGGACACTCCACACCCATTCCATTGCCGAGTTGATTCGAACTCAGTGTGACCCCATAGGACAGAGTAAAATCGCCCCAAGGAGCACCTAGCCAAGTAGTAGCCAAGTAGCCAAGTGCAAGGAGCACCTAGTGGATTCAAATTGCTGATCTTTTTGTTAGCAGCCATAGCACTTAACCACTATGCCAGAACACTTCATGGACATATGTGTGCCCAAATTCCCTGAAGGACCAAATTACCAGGTTGATGTCTGTGGGGACCATGGTCTCTGAGGGCACCAGTAGGCATAAACATAGCTTACAAGTAAAATGCTCTACATCTTATTTTGGTGAGTAGTATTTATAGTCTTAAAAACTTGTGAGCAGCCATCTAAGATATTCTACTGGTTCCACCCCATCTGGAGCATGGGGGAATGAAGAAAACCAAAGACACAAGGGAAAGATTAGTTTGGGCAACCAATGGACCACAATCACCACAGCCTCCACCAGACTGAGTCTAGTACCACTAGATGGTCTCTGGCGACCGCTGTCAACTTCTCTGATAGAGATCACAACAGAGTATCCCAGCAGAGCTGGAGAAATATGTAGAACAAAAGTCTAACTTGCTAGAAAAGACTACACTTACTAGTCTGAACTGAGACTGGAGAACCCCAAGAGTGTGTCCCCGGGGCACTGTTTTAACTCAGTACTGAAGACACTCATGAAGCCTACTCTCCAGCCAAAGAACAGATGGGTCCATAAAACAAGATAAAAGGGCATAACAGCCCAATGGCAAAGGTGAGAAGGCCGGAGGGAACAGGAAAGCTGGTAATGGGATACTCAAGGTCCACAAGGTGAGAGTGTTAACATGTTTGAGTTGGCAACCAATGTCGCAAAACAACATGCGTATTAACTGTTTCATGAGAAATGAATTTGTGCTGTAAACCTTTACCTAAAGTCCAAAAAAAGATTTGGTCGCTATGTAACACATATGTTACCCTTGGGATTAGGTTTCTTGTAGGGCTTTGAACCATAATTTTTCTTGTTGCAGTTATCATTACAATATACCCAAATTTAAAAAATTAAAACTTTGGGTCTATTCTGGTTTAACGTTTTCAGCTACTACTAAACAGGACAGAATTGGTTCAAGGCCCTGGTTGTTGAAAACCGCTCAGAAGATAGGTGAATCTCAGGTTTTTGTTCAGGCTTAAGCTGCCATGAATAGTAAAAAATTAATTACAGGAATTATCTGAAAATGTGCCTCCCAGTGGCACAAATAGTTGAGCATTTGACTGCTAGCCAAAAGGTTAGTGGTTCAGACCCATCCAGAAACACTACAGAAGACAGGCCTAGAAATCTGCTTTTGAAAGGTCACAACTTTGAAAATCCTGTGAGCCATTTCTACCTTGTAACATATGGGGTCCCCATGAGTCAGAACCGACTCGACAGCAACTGAAAACATTTATCTGGAAAATCAAACTGAATTATCACTTTACTATTAGACTGCTACTATTACTACTAACCATTATTCACTGAGGGCTTACTGTATGCCAGGCACTGGGCTAAGCACTTTATGTAAATTTGTGTAATTATCTCTTGTACCCCTTATAACAGGTCTTCTGAAAAAAATGTTGTTATTCACCCAGTTATATCTTATTTGTCATTGTGCTTTATATGGAGGATACAGAGCAAACTACTTTCTCATTCAATAATTAATACACATACTGTTTCGTGACATTGGTGGCCAACTGCATAACGTGTCAACCGTCTCCTTTTCTCAACCTTAGGTCCCCATTACTAGCTTTCCTGCTCCCTCCTACCTTCTCATCCTTGTCCCTGGATTGGTGTGCCCATTTAGCCTTGTTTTGTTTTATGGTCCTGTCTACCCTTTAACTGAAGACAAGCTTCACGTGTGTGTTCAGTACAGAGTTAAAAGAGTATCTTGGAGATGTACCCTTGGTGGTTCTCCAGCATCTGTCAGACCAGTAAGTCTGGTCTTTTCTAGTGAGTTAGAATTTTGTTCAACATATTTCTCCAGCTCTGTCTGGGAGTGTCTACTGTGATCCCTAACAGAGCAGTTGGTGGTGGTAGCTAGGGACCATCTAGTTATGCTGGACTCAGTCTGGTGGTATCTGTGTTCCGTTAGTCCTTTGAACTAATCTTTCCCTTGTATCTCGGTGGGTTATTTGTTTCCTTTCCATTTTCTCTTGTTGCTAGCCCAATTTTAGAGATGAGGCAACTCAAAAAATGTAGAGCTTAATAGAAGTCATCAGTTTGCTTCAGGTCATATAGCCAGTAAGTAGTTCAGTAAGAGTCTGAACTGAGATAGGTTGATTTCAGAGCCCGTGCTTCTTGACATCTATGGTAACTGATATCCTAAAGAGTAATCCCTAGAAAACCAGATCCTTTGCATGGCAGAGACATGAACCCATATTTCGGCCATCAGTGCTCTAACAAACAGGCCTTGGAAAATGGCTGGAAAGAAATGTCTATTTGAACTGATGCAAGTTCAGTTAAAATCGGGTCCTTTTCCATTAACAGTGATAAACCAAGTTAATGAAACCCACTGGATTTTAGGAAACAATGTCTTAGGGACTGAATAGCATTTAAAGCATCTGTTCTTTTATTATTATTATTATTGTGGTTAAGTGAAAGCATATAATCCAAATTAAGTTTGCATGCCCACCTATCTGTAGCTCCTTCTGCTCTCCTTGCCCAGTGACAGCACACTCATTTTCATTCTATACATGTTGTATCCACTTAACAATTGCATATCCCCTTCTGTCTACCTTCTCCTCTCCCATTTAGAAAGAGACCAGTAGGATAACATCCTATAAATACACAGGACCATAAGGTACACATGCCATATGGTCACATTGTATCCCTGAGTCCAGTCCACTCTTGTCCCAAGAGTTGACCTCAGTAGTGTAGAACATCTGTTGTTTAAGACTTCTTTCTAGTCTTGTGTCTAATCTACTGAATGTTATCATTTTGATCCCACATACATAGAAAGCATTCCATCACAATTATTTATAAGGCTATTATATTAATCTATCATATTAATTTGCTATCCTTAAGACTTAAGTCTAGTTATGGTAGCTAGTCTCCAGAGATGACCTCCAAAGAACAAGCCACCCAATATTTATGTCCTTGTGTAAGTCACACCTGGATAATCCAGGATAATTTCCCATCTCAATATCCTTAGTTTAACCACATCTATAAAATCCTTTTTGTCATATAAGGCAACATACTATATTTTTACACAAATAATGAGTGTCGTCTGTGTTTGCTGGCCACATCCTCTCCTTGTGAAGTGTTTTGGAAAGTTTACCATGCTAATTTGGTTTTCTTTCACTGCAGCATCTGGAAGATGATTTTCATGGTGGCATTTGTGAGAGTACCTTGTGGGGTGGGGGAGGGGCATGGCCTATAAACGAACACAGAAAGCACACATTAGTTGTGTAAAAATACGATACGTGTAAGTTCCAGAGATTGGGACATGAACATCTCTGGGAGGTCATTATTTTGTCTGCCACATCTGTGTACTCATTCAACATATTTATGTAACATATTACATGAACACCTAACATATATGAGACAATAAGCTAGTTAATAGGAAAGTACACAGAAAAAAAGAATTGACTGGAGCAGTTTCACTGAACAGATCAGTGAAAATTTGTCAGCTGACATATGTATTGCTAGCTGTACTCAAATGAGATGATGCTTCACCTTCTCATTTCAACTCTCATCTGTAAACAAGTGTCCCTTTTGTGGTCTCTTTTTATTGCCACATTTTTCTTACCTTTGTTCTTTTTTGATGGTAATTCTACAGTGTAAGATGGCTCCAAGCATAGTGTTGAAGTGCTGTCTAAAGCACTGAACAGGGAAAACATACGGTAAGATAAACATTTGGATATGAATTATAGTGCTGTTGACTATGAGCACAATGTTAGGGAATTAACAATATAAATCAGTTAAGGTGTCTTTAAACAAAAACACACAAAAAACAGGTCTACATACTGGTCAGCTCCCAAAATATTGTGACCAGAGGCTCACAAGAACTTCAGGTGATTTAGCTGATTTTTGTGTGAATGTCCATCTGTCCACCCATCTGTCCCTCCAGTAACAGGGACAATGTCCTACACAGAATGCAGAAGAAGGGAAATAAATACTTTGAAGAAATGAATATTCTCATCACTAGTTTCACAGTCTCTTTTTCCCCCACATATATGCTAAATTTCACATACTTAAAAGACAAATTAATGTTTTAATATTCTCCAAAATAATTAAATTCAGTGATTCACATAATTCAGTCTTATGGTGATTTCCATGTTGAACCCTCACATTACCTCAAAAGAAATAAAAATGAAAATGCAACAAAGTCTAACAATGCTGAATCAGTAAATCTAATGTTAATATGTATTTGGAATTTTTTATGTAAAACCAACAGATAATACATACGTTTTTAGAATTTAAAAAAGACAGTACCAAATATTAATTGAATTTATATTAGAAATAAATAGCATGACATTTTTGCCAGCACAGAAGTGTCCAGCCAGGAAAAATGTCCTGTTGAGGATATCAGGGAGGGGGCTCTATGTAGCCTGAGGCAGATAAACATATCAGGACGTCATTTGCTAAAGGCTGAGAGTTGCAGGCATTCTTTCCTTACTTTCATTTCATACAGCTCTGATCACTTCACAGCCTCCACCAGCACTGAACAGGGAAATTGGAAAACTGCATGATCGATTTGCATAAGTAAAGGTCTATTTTCTTTCACACCTTCTTCATCTGAGTCGCCATCATTCTTGTGTTGTGTGGTGTCATTATTGACAGTAGCTTGGACACAGCTGATAATTGCAGAAGTCATCGTCTTAAAGTGGAAGCCGAAAAAAACAAGGCAACTTGCATCAATTTTCTCCGTTTCCAAATGTGTAGCTTTTATAATCCTTCATCTTTGCTGAAATTTAAATGTAAAAGCTTTTTTACTCTCAGATCACCGTGATTATAGTAATCATATTTGTGTTTGGTTCCTAGGTAAAAAGTGTTAAAATAATAAATCTCTAATTGTCTAAATTTGAACTAAATATAGATCCTTCAAATATTTTGGCTTGTTTTTTCAATTTCCATCCTCACTGTATTTTACTTTAAACCATAAATATTTAAGAAAATTGCTGCGGAAAACAATATAATACTTAACACATTAAGATGAAAACTAGTTTATTTTTGCTGGTGTCCTTCCAGATTGGCAGTAAGTTCTTAGCAGATTCTGATTAAATATCAAATTAGAGCTATTTGAAAACAAAGCTATAACCCTTGGTTATTTAGTATTAACCCTGGAACACAAAGCCTTTTGTATTCTAAAGATCGTTGAGAACAAATAGTTGTATGACTATTCGCTTAATTTTGAGAACTTCCTACTTATTCGTTTTTTTTTAAAAGTGCGTTTATAATTGTGATCTCTTTCCAATCAATGTAACGCCATCTACCCAACAGAATGACAAGGCCAAATAAATGACAACTTTGTAATTGTAAATCTTTTTTTCCCTACTTATATTGAATTTCCTTCTTTGTGTCCCCTGGATTTAGAAAACTTTGAATTAGAGAATCAAAAAATTTTATTTTCATTAATTAAGTAATGTTACTAAAACTGTTTGTTAATTTAGTGAGAATTAAATGAAAAAAACAAATGAATTTTCACACCAAATTTTCTTACGTCATAAATAGCTAAGTAGCTATGAAAGAAAAATAAAACACGAAATAAGCCCTATTTTAACAGTTTGATAAGGTTGACAAATATTGAAGAGCCAATTAAATTTGAATTTTAGATAAGCAACATATCAAACTTTAGTTTAAATATCCCAAATGTTGCATGTCCTGTATTTTTATTTGCTAAATTTAGTAACTGTAGTATTGATGGCAGTTTTTTCTAAATACCATCTGTTTCCATAACTTAGAAAACAAAAGCGCTGGTTCATGAAAATGGAAATCGAAAGTTAGAAGTAACAAAGCCAGCCAAGCCAAGTGCCGAAGTAAGAAAAGTTAAATCAATTTCATTCATGCAGGACCGTGCAGTCAGGATTGTCCTAGAAAGGATCTATGAAAGTTCATATTGACGTCCATAAACCCCAGACCTGAGGAAACACCACTTCTTGTTACCTTGCAAGGGATTTTTCAGCAGATTTACAGAACTGGATTATTTTTGCATCACTCATACTCTCTCAAATTAAAACCCAAGATCCTTTATTTCACTAGTCAAGATGTTTAACTTTTCAGTATTAGAAAAGTTATGTGCATGGCCTAAAAAATTTCTTTTCATTCCCTGATAATAATACTTCATTACATTTTAAATGTCTAGAAATAACATCCCCAATATTAGCTGATTTGCTCCTGAAATCTATTTTAAAAATTTTCAGTATCTATAATATGCCAGACTCTCTGTTAGACGTTTCTACATAAAATGAGTAAATTAAAGCTTATCAACAGTAAAATTTCTGCATTCCCCCCCCTCGAAAAGATTTGCAGCCTCCAAGGAGGATATAACAGGGATTATTATTCTCACACTACAGGTGAGGAATTTAAGTGCTTAAGAGTGGAAAGGTCTTATCTAAGGTCCCGCCTATAATAAATTAAAGAGCCAGGGCTTCAGTAACTGTCCTTGGCTCCAGGCTCCCTGTGCTGACAAGTATTTCATCAAAGGAAATGCCAGACCATTGATCATCTTAATCCTCTATTTCCCAGCAGCAGAAAGGGAGGCTTCCTGAATCCCTCTGTAGCGCTGAAATAAATAAATAAATAAATAAATAAATCGACCCTCGCTGCCGTTGAGTGGATTTCGATTTCTAGCGACCCTATAGACACAGTAGCACCGTCCCACAGAGTGAGGAGCACCTGGCAGATTTGAACTACTGCCCTTCTGGTGAGCTTCCATCTATAGTGTTTTCGTGTTCTTAAATGTGAACAGGTGTTTCCTGGGTGTGTGAGAAAAGCAAGGCATGCGTGGGAGTGCAAGTGCCTCAACCACCTCTATCACCAGAGCAAACGGTCTGTAGAGACGGAAACAGCAGCTAAAACGGCGCTATTTCAATTGGGTGTCACAGCTGACTCATAGGAAACGGCTTGCCTTTGATCCTCAAGATATTTTTCTTCAGGGTAGGTGTCAGATTTTCTTCGCATTTTTGGACAACACTCCTCTTGTCCATTTCCAAATTTTTCTTGTTTCAGAGCCCTCACGCAGAGCCCGCTCTCGTATCTGAAGCTGGTCATTACCAGGGAGTTTAGGGCATGAGGAACAAGGTTAAAGGAAAAGAAAAAAAAAAAGAACCAGGGGCCAGGAAAGAGGCCTGAAGTGGGGAAATTGCCATTTCGTACTTTCCCTACTTCAGTCTCTCAGAATGACAGCTCTTCTTAGCCAGATGACTACCATTCCCGGCAGGCCTCGCGCGCCCCACGGGCGGGGCTTGGCAAGCCGCCAATTCTCGGCCACTGCCGGAACCAGCCAATAGGAATCTCCGACTTGGGCCCCCGCCGGGGTGGCCCACGCGGAGCAGGGGTCAGTGAAACTACAATTCCCGACGTGCAGGCGCGCGCAAGGTGGCCATTTGGCACTGAGAATTCAGAAGCTGGGGGAGGAGCCGGCTGTATGGTTCTTCTCATTGGTTAGGGGGAGCTTGGAAGAGCCGGAACCCGGGAGAGAGGGAAGCGAAATGACATTTCCTCTTTAAATAGCTGGAGCCGGGACCCCGTCGAGAAATGGCCGCGTCGGCAGGTGGGTCGGATGGTGGCTAAGCAGATATGGGGAAGATGGGCCGGGGGCCAGACACAGATCGTGAGTGGAGGAGGTGGCGGCTCTCAGAAGCCGGGCTGGCAGAAAGGAGGATGCCGAGGTGGAGGGCGGTGAGCGTGGGAGGATGGATGGCGTGGAGGGCGGTGGGCGGTCCTGCCGGGCAGGGGTGGCTAGGGTACCTGCTGCTGCTCCCCCGCTTCGGGAGGCGGTTGAAGGGGAACCGGCGGCCGCCGCGTGTTGAGCCGCCCTCGTGAGGCTCCCACCCTCCGCGTCGGTTGGAACCTCCTGGCTCTCGGGGGACTAACCGCAGAACCCTAGCCAGTCCTACCGCATGGTCCCTCCGCGAGCGCGGGGCTTCGAGCTGCTGGGCTCCCGGAGAAGCAGGCTGGCCTTTGAACTTACTCGGTGGCTCGCTCTCTGCTCACTTTGTCTCTCGTATCCTACCTCGTGGTCCAAAGAGGTGGTGTGTGTGTGTACATGTATGTAATTTTTGTAAAGGGGGGAAAAAAATGCCGACCAAACAGACAAAAAAAAAAACAAAAACCCTGCGACGCCGTAACTGGCTTGGAACTGCTTGTGGTTGTACGATTTTTCTCCTCTTAGATTTAAGTCAGTCTTCCCCAACACCGAATGGAATTCCATCTTCAGACACAGCCAACGATGCCATGGACCCCTTCCATGCTTGCAGTATTCTTAAGCAACTCAAAACAATGTATGATGAAGGACAGTTGACAGACATTGTAGTGGAAGTGGATCACGGGAAAACATTTTCCTGTCATAGAAACGTCCTTGCTGCAATCAGCCCCTACTTCAGGTATGATGATGATGGAAACTAACATTGGTAATCCTCACCGAGCTCCCTTTCCCCCTCACTGTTATCCACCTGATCATTATATTGAGATGCCACAGTGAAGTGAAAGCAGTTTCTGGAAGAGCAGATAATAACAATTCCTGCCTTATTAACGCAGCTTTTGTAATATTTTATTTTATTTTTTTATTTTAACTTCATGAGATGCCTGTAGAATTCAGATGGTTGGTTTTTAAGTTTGTCTACTTGGGTGGTTCGTTTGTTTTAGGTGAATGACTAGATAAGTCTAGACTTGTACTGCCCAGTATGGCAGCCCTTAGCCACCTGTGGCTATTTAAATTACCTAAAATAAAGAATTCAGTTCTATAGGGGCACTAGCCACATTTCAAATATTCAGTAGCTACATGCAGCTCAAAAACAAAGAAACAAATGAAACCCATTGCTGTCCAGTCGATTTTGACTCATACAGATCTTATAGGATAGTGTAGAACTGGCCCGTAGGGTTTCCAAAGAGCAGCTGGTGAATTCGAACTTTTGGTTAACAGCTACCCTTCACCACTGTGCCATGTAGCTAGTGGCTGCCATTGTGAACAGGGCAGATAGGGAGTATTTCCATCATTCAAAGCTTTGTTGGAGAGTGTAATCTAGAATTCTGAAAGGTTATCCACAATGTGTATTTCTTGAGGGTATATAACTCTCACTATTCAAAATATGAAAGTCTGTTCCTTTAAAAAGCAATTGCCAAGCAGTAGATGATTTTCAATGCAATGGTAGTAAAAGCAGTGAAATAAAAATGAATGAAATATTATTTTTATGTACGTCAGTCCTCTGACTAGAGATTATTTCCAAGATTTTCAGTATTTTTAAGCAAAGTTTTTGTTTTCAATTATATTAACATTCGTGAATCATAAAAGTCTGAAAAGTGAAATTTTAAAGCTTGGAGTTAAAAAAATTTCATACTCTAAGGTTAGTGAAAAAGGCAGTTTCCTGTTTAACTTTTTTATTGCAAATGCTCACTTTGTTACGCCTTTCGGTATTTAAAAGAGTTTCATGAATGATAGTAAAATCATCTTCCCACACTCACTCTAATTTGCTAATTCCTTTTCAAGGTGCTTACCTTTGTAGAGCACATGGTAGTATAGTGTTCCTGACAGCAGTTTCTGGTTCCTCTTTTCTCAGAATGCTAGGTTAAATATAGTCCCTTCAGTCTGATGCTGGTGATGTAATCGCTTAGACTTGCGTAGGGTAGATTATGGGACTAGTGAGTATTAATCATCAAGTGACAGGAGCTGGAAATAAAAAAGGTGAAACTCATACTCAGAAGGTAAGAAGTTTGGCTTGACATGGAAACTAGTAATATTTCACTTATCCCAGTTATCCATTAGATACAGTTAGATCATACATGTGTTTAAATGTCTCACCCTTGCTTTGCTTATATTGCCTTATATAATCGTTATAATCCTGTCTTTGCACTGTTGTTGTTCCCATTTTGCATATGAAGAAACTGAGGCTCAGGGAACATAAATAACCTGCCAAAGTCATCTGTCTTAGCTGAAAAGTGGCAAAGGAAGAATTTGATTCTCAAACAGGAGTTGTGAGTCACCAGATGACTCAGGAGCAAAAGTGGAAAGAGTAGGTCCTTTTCAAAGTTGTTTTCAATGTTTTTATTATATATTAAATTTGGATAGAAAAAAAAATCCAAGTGAAATGCCTATATTTTATTGAAATTTTGTACTCTGAATTATTTAGATGTCATGATTAAAATTAGTTTAGAAAGTTTAGATGAGTTGCTTTAAAAGAAGAATGGGAAAATAGATTTTCCCAATTTCTAAGAAGGTATGAAAATGGAAAACTTTCTAAGCATAAGATAAAACAAAAATATTTGGCTAGAAACTTACAGATTAGGCTCTTGCTGGAGGTATTTCTATAGAGTGAGTTTGTTGGCACCAGTTACTGTTCCTTTTGTGGGATTTGGAAAGTGATTACTTAATAATTGCAAAGTCTTGCATCATCAGTGTATGAATTAGAATAGCTGGAAATCTAGCATGACTCTTTTGTGATACTAGTGACTTACCAGAATTAAAATTTATGTGATTATTACAAACTTGTTGCTGTCCAGAATTTTCATGTAGGGAAGTGCTCCCACCGCAGATAACATTTACGTGTGTAACCTATTAGAGGAAACAGAAATAACCTCTTTACAACTCATCAAATGTCAGACTGCCTCTGTTTGTGATCAGCCTATTCATGTTAGTGGTGGTTCCCCTGATAAAGGGATATGTGATAATGTTCTCCTTTGGGAGTTCATCTCTGGCTAATGAAGGGGTTTATTTTTCTTTTTAATTGGTAGCTGGATAGCTGTTTCAGCACCTGACTGAAAACCATCTCATACGTAAGAACATGTACTTTTTAGTAAGTAAAAAAGCCTGTTGTATTAAACTTACAATGTACATTGTACAACTAAAAAAGGGACTGAAAGATGGTTAACTCGGGTAGCAAGCTGAGTCCTTGTGCCCTGCAAACCTTCAGGATTTCTCATATTGTGTTTTAAAATTAATTCCATGTTTAATGGAGACCTAAGAAATGACTGGAAATCTTGCTCCTTAAGAGTATATTTCATAACATTACTCGACGGCACTTAGCTCTAGGTAGCAAAACATAAAAATAAAAACAAACTCATTGTTGCCAAGTGGATTCCAGTTCTTAACCTTTACATATAAAGTGAGCAGCGTCTACCGTGGACTCAAATAATCAACTTTATCACTAATGATAGGTTAATTTCTTCAAAAACTATTTGGTAAGCATCCTGGACCTTGAAAACAAAGCTAAATGGCACATAGCTCTTTTCTCAAAAAACTGTTAAAATTGCTTTTGATTTGATTTTGATAGTTAATTTTAAAAGCAGCCTAGAAAGCAACATTAAAAGAGGGTAGGGAAACACAAATGACATTTATAAATGATGAAGAAAATATATGGAGAGCCAGACTTGACTACTTAAAGTTTTGGCCAAGAAAGTTATATAGATACACTGATACTTTAATTTAGAAAAAAAGTAGTTGACCCTCAAAGGTGGAGTTTTTGGATTTTAAAACCCATTATTCCCGAATCAGCGAGCTCTTAAACTCAATTTGGCATTATCACTATATTAACTCTACAGTAACCTTTTTCTTATATCAAGATGTATAAAGTATAGTAACTTTCAAAAAATTAAGTTTCTCTTTTTAAATAAAGGTTTTCAAAATGTCCAAGGGTGTTATTCACATGCTTCGTAATGATTAAAGGATCATTCAAAAGATAAGAATTTTAAAACAGAGTAGGAAGAGAATACTCAGTTTGGAAAGCCATCTGGATTTTCTACTGTAGAACTTTTAAAGATACAATTTGGGCCCATATTGAATAATAATAGTTTTAGTAGGTAGTCTTTTTGTATGATGATGCATCACAGTGACATCTTCTAGTTGTTCTTAAACTTTCTGACTGGCCTAGCTGTTTAAGATTCCGAGTCCCTAAGGCAGCTTGACCAGAAGCCTGGATAGGAGTGCAGGAGAAAATAAGTTGTCTTGAATATGCCTTGTCAACTATTGGTTTGCTTTAATTAGGTATATTTCTTCTCAGAGTTGGCACAAAGAGGACCGGCACTGAGAATAGCATTTTTGAGATAAGCCGGAGTAAATCCTTCTGCTAGATTATAAGTATTTATCCCTCTTCAAAACATCAGGAAACATGTTAGGAAATTATCATTCAGTTTCAAAAGGTTATCTGTGCAGTAAGTTTATACATTTAAAACTAAGCCATGATAGATTTTATTTGTAGCACGCGTAGACTATTAACCGTTCTCTCCTCCTCAGATCCATGTTCACTAGCGGCCTTACAGAAAGTACTCAGAAAGAAGTTCGGATAGTTGGCGTTGAAGCTGAATCGATGGATTTAGTGTTGAACTATGCCTATACCTCCAGAGTGGTTCTGACAGAGGCCAATGTTCAAGCCCTGTTCACTGCAGCTAGTATCTTCCAGATTCCTTCCATCCAAGACCAGTGTGCTAAATACATGATCAGTCATTTGGAGCCACAAAATTCTATTGGAGTCTTCATCTTCGCTGATCATTATGGTCATCAAGAACTTGGAGACCGATCAAAAGAATACATTCGTAAAAAGTTTCTGTGTGTCACCAAAGAACAGGAGTTTCTTGAACTGACAAAAGACCAACTCATAAACATACTAGATAGTGATGACTTAAATGTAGACCGAGAAGAGCATGTTTATGAAAGCATTATAAGGTGGTTTGAATATGAACAGAATGAAAGAGAAATGTACCTTCCAGAAATTTTTGCCAAATGCATACGTTTTCCTCTAATGGAAGATGCCTTTATAGAGACAATTCCACCTCACTTTGCACAGGCAATTGCCAAAAGCTGTGTAGAAAAGGGACCATCCAGTGCCAATGGCTGTACCCAGAGGCTTGGAATGACTGCTTCTGAAATGATCATATGTTTTGATGCTGCGCACAAACACTCAGGAAAGAAGCAAACAGTGCCTTGTCTAGACATAGCCACAGGAAGAGTGTTTAAACTATGCAAACCTCCAAATGACCTGAGAGAAGTTGGGATTCTTGTGTCACCGGATAATGACATTTTCATTGCTGGTGGGTACAGGCCCAGCAACAGTGAGGTCTCCATAGACCATAAGGCAGAAAATGATTTCTGGATGTATGATCATACCACCAATAGATGGATATCCAAACCATCCTTGCTTCGGGCCAGAATAGGCTGCAAATTGGTCTACTGCTGTGGTAAAATGTATGCCATCGGAGGTCGTGTTTATGAAGGTGATGGGAGAAATTCACTAAAATCTGTGGAGTGCTACGACAGCAGAGAGAATTGTTGGAGGACTGTGTGTGCGATGCCTGTTGCAATGGAGTTTCATAACGCTGTGGAGTACAAAGAGAAGATCTATGTTTTACAGGGTAGGTGACTTTAGTGATTTAGTTCTTCTTGGAAAGGTGACACATCCACTATGGTTTACTTAATTATCCTAACAAAAGGTGTTTGTTCCTGTTAATCAAGGAATACTTCTCACTTCCTTATCAACTGTTGGAGCAGTTCTGTTCTTTAAAAGACATGTAAAGACAGATAATGTTTTTGAGTTAAAAGAGGCAAATATTTTAAAGTAACTAAAATGAACCTGTAAGTTATGGATGTTCGTACTATGTTTTAGTATCATGTGACAGAAGTATTTTTGAAAACATTCTTGAATAATAATTCAGCATTTTTGGATAACCACTACTTCAAGTACTTGTTAAGACTGTAAACATAAAAGCGAGATCAATGCATGACTTTTTTTTCTGCCCTTTAATAATGTATAACTAAGACATGCTGTAGCCATTGCTTTTCTTATGGAACGTACTGGATTAGTTGAGAAGACAAAAAGAAACAAAATACTAAATTTATGCTGTTCACTTGCTAAGGCATTTTGTATACTAATAATTGTATACTAATAATTGTATACTATGATTGCAAAGGTTATGAAACTTAATTATATAGAGTTTGAAACAACAGTCTTCAGATTTTAATTGTACTGCAGTTTACATTGTCTTCCATAATGTTGCTTTGAATTTTTTCACTGAAAACTTTGAGGTGTCACCTTTTTTCCTACACCTACTACTCTCAGGTACAAAGGGCGATTTAATGTTCTTTTTTCAACTAGTAAATAGTAGTTCTCTGGCAAAGGTGATACAGTGGAAGTGAAAAGAGTGACTGTGTGAGAAGCAAACAAGATGCATAATGTGGGCTTCTGATTTGTGATAGCTAATGTTTTCAGTCTTTGGTTTCTTACACCATTTAGTTCCTTGAGTGATAAGTGCAGTGTAGATAACACCAAACCCTTATTCCTCTCCTGTGTTTGTTAATTGCTTATGTATATGAATGTTTTCTTTACACTACTGTTTTAATAAACAAGGAAAAGGGTACAACTTGTTTGAAATTGTAGATGATTTTTTAGCTTGTATCCCATTTCAGTCTTTTGATTTAAAATTTCCTAGAAATGCCTGAATCCTTTTTTTTTAAGTTCAAACTATAAAATTAATTCTCCAGAAGAAGTTTTACCTTCTAGTGCTTTACTTTACTTAGAGCGGTGGCATGATTTGAGTTAGTTACCAGAAAATGGAATGTTAGAATGGATGTGTAACCTATCAAATATGTGCTGTCAGCAGACCGAGGTAGAATTAATTATAAAACTCCCAGTTGAAAGATATAGATTGAATATTAATGTAAATGCCAAAGCAGAGTAACAATGAATATGTGGAATTGCAGAGCTGGGATGACCATCATTTAATCCCAGGTTATATTTTATATAGTAGGAATCTGAGGCCCTGAGGTTTTGTCAGTTACTCATCATTGGATTTAATTTATTGAACAGGACTTTAGATTTTTAAAATCAACTTTTCTTGTGATTCTTCTCTGTAAGAAATTTGTACAGGGTATACTTAAAGCTGAAAACCAGCTGCTGTTGAATTGATTTCAATTCATGGTGACCCTGTATATGTCAGAGTAGGATTTTCAGTGGCTGATTTTTCAAAAGTACACTTGAACTGACAACCTTTTGGTTGGCAGTTGAACTCTTAACCATCTGCCCTGTACATTTTAGAAAGTTTTCGTTCCTATCTTTATCAAGAATCCTGTTGAAACTTTCAATAAGGGGAGGTGATGTGCAAACAAAAACTGGTGATTTAACAAGCTGTGTTAAGTAAAATTGAAATTAAAGGTCATTATTATTATGTAGGCAGTTGAATTTGTAGGTAAGAGTAAACCTATTTCAGAATAGTTTTGCAAGGAGGCTCGATTTAAAGGTAGGTAACTTTGAT
Source organism: Heterohyrax brucei (assembly GCA_028571685.1). Classification (NCBI taxonomy): domain Eukaryota; kingdom Metazoa; phylum Chordata; class Mammalia; order Hyracoidea; family Procaviidae; genus Heterohyrax; species Heterohyrax brucei. The sequence continues at coordinate 57,813,441 of CM053158.1, read as the reverse complement.
CAAAGCTTATTTACATAAATTACCTTGACATGAATAGCTGGAAAATTATATTGTGGTATCTGTGGTTATTGCATTATCATTTTATCTGTTCATACAGTGTACAGTTTTCATAGCGAAGATTTCATATAGATGTTGTATATAGCAAAGCTGGCAAATTTTTACTAGACTAATTCTGCCAGACATTTTCCAATTGGCAGTCTGACTTGACATACCCTTTTATTGTTAAAATAGAAACTGACTCAAAGGCAACCCCATAAACTATATGTGGTATTTCTTACCTTCTTCAAGCTATGTTTTCTTGTCTTGAATATTTGTCTTTGCATTACAGCAGCATGAGAGTAGTGTAAGCAGTTACAAATATGACTCATAGTCACAAACCTGAACAATTCCATGTGTCAGCTGCTAATTAAATTAATTAGCATACAAATTTGTAATGGTTTATTAGTGACTTTACATGTGATCATACACACACACACGTACAAACACACCTCCCCTTTGATTTTACCAACTAATTATTAATCGATTTTTTGGTTGACTTAAAGTAAGTATTGTATAAAACATAATTAGATAAATGGAGCCAACCTCTTCATTTTTCTGCCATCAAGCCAAAGTAACTCCTTCTGCCTCCCCCTTATGAATGTCACTATTCAGATAGACTATATGATATTAGGAACCCTGGTGGCACATTAGTACAGGCTGCTAACCAAAAAAGTCAGCAGTTGAAATCTACCAGCTGCTACTTGGAAATGCAACAGGGCAGTTGTACTGTGTCTGTAGGGTCGCTGTGAGTCAAAAAGGATTCAGTGGCAATGAGTTTGGTTTTTCTTTTCTTTTTTTTTTAAATACAACATTATGTGATATATTGTGGCATGGAATGAAAAAAGTAAGGTATTTTGTAACCTTGTACGAATGTATTTCTGGAGATTATAAAATAAATATTTAGAAACTGAAATAGTTGTAGATTATGCTTTTTTTGTTTTCAGTGATTGAAATTACAACATACAACCAAAAAATATGAACATGTATGTATTGTTTTCTTTTCTCTCTCTTCTTTTCCTTCTTTTAGGAGAATTTTTCCTCTTTTATGAGCCTCAGAAAGACTACTGGGGTTTTCTAACCCCCATGGCTGTTCCTAGAATCCAGGGCTTAGCAGCCGTGTACAAGGACTCTATCTACTACATAGCTGGAACCTGTGGAAATCATCAGCGCATGTTTACTGTGGAGGCCTATGACATTGAGTTAAATAAATGGACTCGCAAGAAGGACTTTCCATGTGATCAGTCCATAAATCCGTACCTTAAACTGGTCCTTTTCCAAAATAAACTCCATTTGTTTGTTCGAGCTACTCAAGTGACCGTTGAAGAACATGTCTTCAGAACCAGCAGAAAAAATTCCCTTTACCAATATGATGACATCGCTGACCAGTGGATGAAAGTGTATGAGACCCCAGATCGACTCTGGGACCTTGGCCGGCATTTTGAATGTGCTGTTGCTAAACTTTATCCTCAGTGTCTTCAGAAAGTACTTTAATTAGTAGTAGGCCTTAGTGAGCTCACTGGCATCTCATAGTTGAGGAAGCTCGTCTCACTGCGATACAAAATACTGTCAGTATTTAAGAAAGCCGAGAGTTCTGTACATGGGGTTGAGTGCTTTGAAAGATTACAGTGTAGGAAGGGGCTAGTTTTCATCTGTGGGGTGTTTTCATTTCAGGTTAACAAAGTGCAATTATCAGCTTTTTTTTCCTTTCTGATATAAAAGTAATCATATCATTCTAGAATTTTGTGATAAATTTCCCTGAGACTCGAGATGAACCAAGACAACTATGCACTCCTCTAAGAGAAGCTAGAGCATTACTGGGTAGAGACCATCCAAACTAGTTTGACGTGACTTTAATTTTAAATACGGGTAATAATCTGAGGCAATATCACTAGGACTTGACTTTAGCTGTGACCTCTCCAACACGGAGGAGCACTAACTTAGACCCTCATTCTTAGTATTTATATATATATATATTTTGTGTACTAGTTGCGAGTGTACTAAGGATTAAATGTGTTGTTGTTAGAGTAGGTTCAAGGAGAAACCAGTCTCAGAAAGAGCTTCGTCTGACTAATATTTCGTCTGTAACTTTTAAGTTAAGCTAATGTAGTACATTGGCAGTTTTCTGTTGGTAAGTTTTTCAAGTGCTGACACTGTCTTATTTTTCTTAAATCCCCAAAAGGGCTCAAATTCACAGGTGGCTGGTGCTAGTGTAAGTTAATTCATGTGTGTAGCTGGGTAGATACAGATTGTCTGAGCCTGTACTTATCTTTCAAATTGGAATGTTAGTTTCATAGTCATAGTACTTAACTTGTTGAACTCTTGTGATTTCACAAGATTCTCTACTTATGTGATAGCAGGATGTGGCCAATTATCGGCCTAACTGGATTCAGTCGTAGAATAGCGGGAGAATTACGCTCAATTTGCACTAACATGGGCCATTTTGTTGCCTAATATCCTTTTCCATCCTTTACCTGAAAGGTAACTAATTTATTCCTCCTCCACGTGGTGCATAATGTGAAGTTTTACCCTTACTTCTTAAGTTGTGTTTTCTGGAAACAGAAAATTCCTGCAGTGGTTTAGTTAATTGCTTTTAAGTTATGTATGGTAATTAAAACCTCATTTAAAAAAAAGTTTTGATTTAACACTGATGGATATTATTTCATTGTTCTAGCTGGAAGTGACTGAGAAGGAAAATGTGAAGAGATTTATAGCAGTATAGGTTCCAAATTATTTTTCATATTTAACTGATAAAGTTCTAATTATCAGCTAAGAATATTAATATTAACATGAAGGACAGACCAACTCATTTGTGAGATCTAATGCAGATATTTGAATCAGTAACTTATTTTTTACAATGTTGAGGATAATTGATAAAGGATGTAAGTGTAGACTAGAGTCTGTCCTTAAACCAGAATGTTTTTATTCTCTTAAAGAAAACAAGCTGGCGTGGTTTGTATTTAAAAGTCTTGCACAAATTGTAACACGATACTGTGAAACAAGTTTAAAACGTTGCCTCTTTGCATCACATACCTCGTTTTAAAGAAACTTTCAAACTGTACAAGTGGAGAAAGTTTTCTGAAGCAGAATCTAAAGTGGACAGCATCTATAGATGTAACATTTTAAAATTGGGACTTAGAAAGCTAGATATGTGATTTCTTCTTATTGGCCTTGATACTGTTTATAATCTGTTTATAAACTTTATCAACCAGTAAGCTTTTTCTTTTTTTCTCTTCCTAGTTTTTCTTGATCTTAACTGTTTTGCTTATAATCATGCTGTTTGGGAGCTATTTCTGTTTTTTTTTTTTGAAGCATTCTTTACAGTGTTGCTGAGGGAAGGAAAACAAAAGGAACCAACTTCTGCAAGAGGTGTTCACGTAATCTAATTTTGAAAGCTTCGTTAAATATCTAAGATTTCCTGCCACTTTCCGACAATCTTCTGTATTTATTTAGGAAAATGTATTACTTGAAAACATGACAGAGAACCTTGAGTTAGAAATTTACATGTGTTGTATGATATAGACAAGTGGTGGATTTATTCCTTTGATCTGCACAACGATTGACTCCTTTTGTTGTAACAATATATATTGAAGGTATGATCCAAGTATAGTGTATCAAAGCCCAGGTTTAGGATTTGCTATGGAAGTAGAATATATATGTAATTTTGTATGAAGAACTATTGTTTAAGTTATTAGATGGGACATGTTGCCACTTTTCAAATAGTTTCAGAAGAGGTCCTCGAAACCTTAGATTAGTAGTATGTGGGTTTATGTTTAGATATTTAAGGTACGCTTGCAGAGTTACAATGAGAACATTAGTAAAAGGCACAATGGGTACTACAGAATTAAAATAGGCTAAGACTAAAAAACATATGCTGGTCTCAGTTTAACCTTGTTATGACATTTGAAGAATGTATGTAGCACTTTCCTATATATTTTTGATGCATTGAAAACTGGACTTGGGATAACTGTTATAGGAAAGTAGACATTGTATTCTTTGTTTTCCATCTTTGTTGTCTGTTATCTTGATGCTGCAGCACAGCATCAGACTTAGTTTGTTGGTGCATGAGACAAGTGGATGTGGTCTGCGAGGGACCAGGTTCCCTGTATGAGGCAGTTTAAGACGGCATTCAATGTTCAGCGCTCAGGTATGTAGTAAGTACTGTAGTCCTATGGAGGCAAATGTGTAGATATTTTAAACATTTTGCCATAATTGCACAATTTTTTGCATTTTTACCTGAAGTCATTGTTTCTTATAATAAAACCTTTTCTGATTGAAAACTTCCATTGTTGTAAACGGACTTCTGACTATTGAGTTTTCCAGAAATAAAATTTGACAAATCGTGAAATACCTCATGTTGGAATGGATTGAGACTTTTGTTTGTTTGCTTTTGTTTTTTAAAACACTTTTTTTTTTTTTTAAATTGTGGTGTATGTAACAAGGCGTATGACATCTCAGCAGTTTGCTACATATACAATTCAGTTACTTTGGCTAGATTCTTCAAGTTGTGCAACCATTCTTGCTTCCTTTTTCAAATCCTTCTGCCTCTATTAACATAAATTCAGTGGTCCCTAACCAGAAGCTTCCTCACTTAATTTTTTTTTTTTTATTGTGCTCTAGATGAAAGTGCACAGGTCAAGTCAACTTCTCATACATAAACTTATATACATATATTGCTAGGTGACCCTAGCTGCAGTCCCTGTAATGTGACAGCACACTTCCGCCATCCATCCCGGGTCTCCCATGTCTGTTCAACCAGTTTCTGTCCCCTCTAGGTCCCCTCCCACCCCCAACACACCTCTGTATGGGAGCTGCCCATTTATTTAGTCTTGTGTATCTGCGTGAACTCAGAAGTGCACTCTTCTCGAGTATTTCATGTTTTATATTCCAGTCCAATCTCTGAAGAGTTGGTCTTCGGAATGGTTTCAGTTCTGGGTTAACAGAGTCTGGGAGCCACGTCTTCTGGGTTCTTCTAGTCTCAGACCATCACATCTCGTCTTTTTATGTGAATTTGAGTTCTGTATCATACTTTTTTCCTGTTCCACGAGGGACTCATTGTTTTTTCCCCTGTCAGGGTGGTCATTGCTAGCAGCTGGGCATCATGTAGTTCTTTTGATCTCAGGCAGCTGTAGTCTCTGGTTAATGTGGCCCTGTTGTCTCTTGAGCTAGTAACTTGCCTTGTGTCTTTGATGTTCTTCATTCTCTTTTGCTCCAAGTATGTTGGGACCCATTGATGTACCTTAGATGGCTGCTCACAAGCTTTTCAGACCACAAATACCACTCACCAAAATGGGATGCAGAACATTTTCTTAATAGACTTTGTTATGCCTGTTGACCCAGATGTCCCCCCAAACCATGGTCCTCAAACCCCTTCCCCTGCAATTCTGTCCCTCAAAGTGTTTGGTTGTGTTCAGGAAACTAATTAACTTTTGGTTTGTTCCATTTGTGCTGACTTCCCCTACATGAATTGATATTGAACCTGTTAAGCATTTGTTCTCTAATGTAGGATGAACTAGTCAATATCACCTTATATTATGCTCTTTAGATTCTAAAGCAAGTTAAGTTATATTGGTAACTCTTGTTAGGTTTGCTGTGACCTAAACCCTTGCGGTTATCCTTGTCTCTTTTCACATTTCATAAAATGTGAACAGCATTTGAATGTGTGTTTTGTGTGTCTCATCACACTCACTCTTGGCTCTGCCTTCAGAGTACCCAGACACTGACTGTTCTCGTCAGCTAGTGCTGCTCTAACAGAAATACCACCAAGTGGATGACTGTAGCAAAGGAAAGTCGATTCTAACATAGTCCAGTAGGCTACAAGTCTGAATTCAGGGTGCCTGCTCCTGGGGAAGGCTTTCTGTCTGTCAGCTCTAGAGGAAAGTCTTTGTGTTGCATTAGTGTTTGGTCAGGGAGCATCTTAGTGCAGGAACCTCAAGTCTGAGGGATGTGCTGTATTCCCAGTGCTGCCTTCTCAGTGGTGTGAGGTTCCCAATACTCTGCCTGCTTCCCTTTGCTTTTATCTCTTGTAGGATGAAAGGATAAAGGTGGTGCAAGCCATACTCCAGGGGAATTCTCCTTGCAGTGAATCAGGGAGGTGATCTTATGAAGTGTTTTACGGTCCCACCCTAGCACTCTTTAACATACAGCATAGGAAAATCACAAAATGGAGGACAATCATAAAACTTTGAGAATCATGGCCCAGCCACATGGTGGCACATTTTTGGGGGGACACAGTTCAATCCGTGACACTGATCATGTACCGCTTCAACCACTATCACCCTAGTCCAAGCGCCCTATCTTGCCTGGACAGTTAAAGTTGCCATGAAACTTGTCTCCCTCCTACTAACCTTGACCACTCCCTGTAATCTGTTCTGTTCTCCACACAGAAGCCAGGGTGATACTACTAAAACATAAGTCAGATTATAACAAAACTCTCAATGATTTCTCATCTTCCTTTGCATGAGATCCAAAATCCGTGCTCATGTGATCTGCACGCGTCAGCCCCACCTCTGGGATCCAATCGCCACTCCCTAACTCCCTCTATTGTAGTCCTACACAAATAGCTGTGGTCTAAGCACACCAAACGCCTCCAACATCAACGTCTGTCCCCTTGCTGTGCACTCTGACAGGGAACTCGCCACAATTCATCTCGTTCAAATAAGTATTTAAGTCTCATCATACCAGAGAGGCCCTATGAAAAACAGAAACACCTTCCCTCCAGTTCCACCCCAGCTCATACCACCCAGCTGTCTTTTCCTGCTCTATTTTTTCTGCATGTCTTCCTCCTTTGGAATGTAAGCTCCACGAAGACAAGGCATTTATTTTCTTCACTGTTGCACCTCACACATACCAGTGCCTGGCACATAGCAGGATCTCAGTACGTATTTGTAGGAAATAAGAGATTTTCAGTTAGTTCCTAGAGCACCCTGAGAAGTGTTAGGACCCATACTGTCTTCTCTAATTTAACAAATGTGAAGCAAAAAGACCGATGAATTGCTTAAGGTCATCTAGCTAGTGAAGAATTCAAATGGAAGAACCAAGTTTCCCAGTTTCACCTCAAATATGTGGTGTATTGGTCTCAAACAAAACTAACAGAAAAGGTAAACCAAAACTAAACCCATTGCCATCGAGTTGATTCCAACTCACAGTGACCCTATAGGACAGGCTAGAACCGCTCTGTAGAGTTTCCAAGGAATGCCTGATAAATTGGAACTGCTGGTCTTTTGGTTAGTTGCCACAGCAATTAACCACTATGCCGCCAGGGTTTCCAACAGAAAAGGTAGATGCTGTTTATTTTGTGCGTAATAGTGGCCTTTTTAGAGTCCCATCTTCTTTCCAACACTATTATTTAAAGCATCTACCGTATTTATAACTGATTGTCAACCAAGAGGTAGATGAGGTAGGAAAGTACCTTCCCTTTTCTAGCCCACCTGCTTCCCCTGTCATTATGTCATGATAGTTCTATGCCATTCTAATGAGTTCTCTCCCTCGTACAAGTTGAAGGTAGAATGAGAAAGGAAGGCTTGAGGAATACCAGTTTAGAGCACTGTTACTTTGGTTTTTAGATAAAATGGCTTGCCACTTTGAAATCTTGGTTGCATGCCTGTTTTCCTTATTGGAAAATTATTTGTAAATACAAAAATAAGACATCAGTGGTCTAGGATCTCTAACTCTTCAAAGCAATGTTACAAATATCACCTGGTAGTTTGTCGAAGTGAAATTTGGAATTTTATATAATAGATACGGTGGGAAAACAAGGTTCCCTCCCTCATTTTATGGTTCTAGCTCATGCTGAAGACTCTTTACCTGGAACTTCGTTAGAATTTCAAGTGGTTTTCACTACAATAGAAGTTCTAGTCAGTACCAAGTTGTGCTGGTAATTTTTCTCACTCTCCACACTTCATTTTGTCTACATGTATTTCACTAGTAAAAAAAAAAATCCCAGAACCTATAAAGTTGGTCATTTGGTTCATGACCTACTGATTTGCCTCTTTTGGAAGACTTTTATAGCCTGACTTACTTGTAATGTCTATAAGGAAGTTACATGTTTGGACAGGTCTGTTAATATCATTGTCATATCAGAGAATAGGAAGGTGTGAAGACTTCCCCATTACAGAGAAAACACTTGCAGATCTAAACTGCCATGTTGTAAGACAAAATTTTCATCTGTGAAAGTCTTAAGTATTTTATCACTGCCAAGGACACCATCCACTATGACTTACAAAATAGGAACAGTGTTTACTTCCATTTTGCAATGGTGTATTTTAAAATGTCAAAAAATATGCAATAAAACAACTAACTGGCTACCATCTTTACTTTTCAAACTTGCTCAAGAACCCTGATAAATTTCTTTAATTGATCTGAGACACGAATCCACTAACCCCACTGCTTCTTTTGTTATCTATCAGCCCTCACCTGGCACCTTGTCTGGAATCTCGGCCACTGCACACCTTGTCAGGGATCCTTTCATATTGGCACTTAAAAAAAAAAAAAAAAAAAAAAAAGAATTGCTGTTGAGTCTATTCTGACTCATGGAGACCCTATGTGTGCCAGAGCAGAACTGTGCTCTGCAGGGTTTTCAATGCCTGATTTTTTAGAAGTAGATCATCAGGACTTTTTTCTGAGGTACTACTGGATGGACTCAAACCTTCAACATGCCAAGAACATTAACCACTTATACCCACCTCTCTGTCCCTGCTCAGCTAAAATGCCAATGTTCATGTAAAATGAAGTCTTTTCATGTTTCCATGATTTCCTTGCCTCTCTTTCTTTGCCGTACTTGTCTGAGAAAACTCCAGCCCTGAATAATTCCTGTTGTGAGCCCTCACTGCACCTGAGTGGTGAGGCATTGCTGGAAAAATCACGTCGACTCTCTCTAAAGCAGGGCTTACAACTGGTTCTTTTGGTTCAGTCACAGGTGAAGAAGGGACACCAGAACAAAACTGAAATTTCAGAATTTGGGTGAACTGGAATGGTAACAGGACCATGAAAAATTCTGGGATGAAGCACCTGCTAGAAACTTAATCACCTCTTAGAAAGCAAGGGCAGCACATGCATTGCATAGCAACTAGAAGTCTTGCCAGTCAGATTTTGGGCAAAGTGTGTAATAGCAGTGCCCCATTCAAAGATGGTGGCTGACTGCTCCACTGAGAATGTGTGTCATTCTCCACAGTCGTACCAGCAACCCAATATCCTGCATCAGCCTCCTGTAAGGGCCCCCCATGTCTCATCTGAATCTCCCAGAGATTTAACCCTTAATTTTTCCCATTCTGGTTACTGTTCTGCTTTACCCAAATTGTAAAACTTTTTGCTTTGTCAGTTACGTGTGAGCCTGGCTTTAAAGTAATACAATGTCTATGGATTACCAAAATGATGTAGCAATTTTTACCTTCACCGTGGACTGCCATGTCTTTTATTTCTCTAGGCTCTGGCCATTTACCTTTCTTCATGACATATTGAGCAGATAGAAGCTGTCATGTAAGTGCCCCCTCATGCCTCCACCATCAAATCTATAAAATATCTGTCTTCACGTTCTCTGCCCTTCCTCTTAAAATGGAGGAGGGAGTCTTTGAGACCACGGCCCTTAGGTACCTTTCAAATCTGGAACTGAAGACACTCCCAGAGGTCACCTTTCAGACATAAACAGGCCTAAAGAATGAATAACGACACCTCTGTGGAACATACTCCTCAGAACAATCAACCACACAAGATAAAAGGGACAGTTTGGCCCCCAAACAACAGTCTAGAGGACAGGAAGGGACAGGAAGAAGGGCGAATGAAATCGGGGAACTTGGGGAAGAAGTGAGTAGTGTGCGTTGAAGGATTTGCGCTAATGTCAGAAAGCAAAATGTATGTAAATTTTTCAGTAAGAAACTAATTTACTCTATAAACTTTTACTCAAACCACAATAAAATGCTGAAAAAAAAGAAAGGAGGAAGCATCTTCTATCACAGTCACTTTATGATGGGCTTCCATTTACCCTCTCCTCAAGACCTTTGCATCTTTAAGTCATTTCTCTTCCGAATTATCCAATGTTCCCTCTTAATATGATTATTTCTACTAGTACACAAAAATACTGTTTATCTCCCATTTAAAATTAACTAATTAATTAACTGATTGATTTTAAAAAAGTAAACTTCCTTAGTTCCAGCACCCGTTCCAGTCAGTGCCCCTTTTCTTGGCTATTTATGAAAGTCAAACTTCTCTAAGGAGTTATTGCTATGGACCATTTCTGTTTCTTCCGCTTTCATTCACTTTAACCCATTCCAGTCAACATGCTTGCCAGGTAACCAAAACTGCTTTTATCAAAGTCTCCAACAACAATTCTGTTGTAAATTCTTAATTTTTCTGTGCTCATTTTACTTGAATTCTCAGAAGACTGTAACACAGTTTACCACTATCCCCTTCCGGTAGCCCCTTGGTGTCCTTACCCTCTGGGACAGTGTGCTCTGAGGACTCTATTGTTTTCCGGCCTGTCCTTCCCCTGCTTTACCGGACCCTCTTCTCCTTTAGTGCTTTCAGTAGATTACTGCACCTACTATTGGAGCATTAAACGCCATTTATGTACTGACGAATTTTGAATCTGTATTTCCAGAATGTATCTCTACTCTCAGCTCCAGACTCATATCCAACTACCTACTGGATTCCTCCTGTTGGATAAGTGGAGACATTTCAAATTTAAGATGCTTAAATCCTTCGTTTCTGTCATTCCCCATATCCACTCAATTCACCAAACAAGTCGGGACAGCTCTAGCTACAAAATGCAGCTTCGGTCTGTGCACTCTTCTTCACTTCCACCGCCTCCACCTATTGTCAAGTCTATACTCCCTCCTACCGCAGCAGCACTGTAACAAATCTCCCCATTTCAGCTTGTGCTTGCTTCCTCAGCATTTCATTCCCAACACTAGAAATAAGTGCCACCACTGCTAACCACAAGGTCGGCAGTTCCAATCCACCCGGGGCTCCTTGAATACTCTGGGGGTCAGTTCTACCCTGGCCCCTAGGGTCGCCATGGGTCGGATCCGACACGACGGCACTTGACTAACACTAGGAAAGCAAGTATCTTAAACAAAATGGTATCATGACCTTGCAAGTTTTCCGTCAGGTATTGCATAAATGGTCCCTTGCTTACTTTTCAATTTTATCCTGTGTCATTTTCCCTCTCATTGCCTATTCTTTGGACACCTTGGCTGTCACAGGCCCTCTCAGGGATCCTCCCAAAGTCGCAGGACACCTCCATTCATGCATATTGAGCTCTATAGCTGCCAGTTGCAAGCTTTTTGCCTAAGGGCTTTCTCTGACTTCTTGGTCTATTGCAAGGCAGGCTGAAAGTGCCAGGGAGTTAATGCCCCTGACAGCAGCCTTCAGCCAATTCCTGATTGGAATTGTTTGATAAAGATCGCAGATTCTTCTCACAAGTCGCATAACTGAGGCATGTTCTATACAGTCCCCAGTGTGAAAGTTGAGCGTAGTAGTAACCTGCTTGACAAACACACACTTTTGTGGCTTGTTTCCTGCTCTGATTCATTTGCTCAAGAACGGCTTCTGCAAGAACATTACCTGCAGTAATGGGTATCTTACAATTAATCTAGCCTTTTCTTTTAAGGTCTTTGCGCATGCTATTCTGGTACCTGGAAAGGTCCTTCTCTCACCTTTGTTCTTTTTTTATTTTTTTGCATGAGCATTTTATTCTCATCTCTGGGGTCTCAAAGTTATCTTCTGTGACAGTCCTAGTTAACGTGTCCCTAGCTGCCATCATGCTGGATCTCATTATCCAAAGTGGTGGTAATGTCTTTCCCAACGACTGTTATTTTTTCCTGCTTCCCTACTAAACAGTAAGCTCTGTGAGGCCAGGAACTGGGTCTCATTTGTTTTTAATAAACTTTTAAAAGAGAATTTTAATTTGTAGAAAAACTGCAGTACTGCGTTCTCATATGCTCCAGTTTCGTCTGTTATTAACATATTATATTACTATGGTATGTTTACCACAATTAATGAAACAATGTTGTTTTGTCGTAAGGTGCCATGGAGTAATTTCTGACTCATTGTCACCCTGCATACCACAGAGCAAAACACGGCCTGGTCCTAAGCCATGCTCACAATTGTTGTTATGCTTGCGCCCATTATTGTAGCCACTGTATCAGTCTGTCCCATGCGGGTCTCCCTCCCTTTTGCTGACCCTCTGCTTAACGAACCATTAGGTACTTCCCCAGGGATTGGTCTCTCCCGACAACATGTCCAAAGGACATAAGATACCATCTCATCAAATTGGCTTCTAAGGAAAATTCTGGTTGTACTTTTTCCAAGACAGATTTGTTCATCCTTTTGACAGTCCACGGTACATTCAACATTCCAGCACAATTCAAAGACTTCAACTCTTCTTGGATCTTCCTTATTCATTGTCCAGTTTTCTCATGCACACTTGTACAATGTGATCGAAAATATTACGGCTTGGAACAGGGTCACCTTAGTCTTCAAGGTGAGAGCTTTGCTTTTCAATACTTTTAAGAGGCCTATTGGCCCAAGGCAATATGTCTTTTCATTTCTTGACTGCTGCTTCCAATTAAAATGAAATCCTTGACAACTTCAATCTTTTTTCCATCTATCATGGTATTGCTTACTAGTCCATTTATGAAGATTTTTGGTTTCTTTATGTTGTGGTATAATCCACACTGAAAGCTATGGTTTTGGAACTTCATCAGTAAATGCTCTCAGCAAGCAAGGCTATGTCATCTGCATATTACAAGTTGTTAATGAGTCATCCTCCAATCCTGATGTCCTGTTCTTCTTCATATAGTCCAGCTTCTCCAATTATTTTCTCAGCATACAGATTGAACAGGTATGATGAAAGGATACAACGCTGACCCATACTTTTCTTGACTTTGAACTATGCAGTATTTCCTTGTTCTGTCTGAACAACTGCCTCTTGATCTATGTACAGGTTCCTAATAATTGATGGAATTCCCATTCTCATCAACATTGTCTATAATTTTTTATGATCCACACGGTTGAATGCCTTTGAATACTCAATAAAACACAGATAAACATCTTTCTGGTACTCTCTGCTGTCAACCAAGATCCACCCAGCACCAGCAATGATATCCCTGATTCCACGTCCTCTTCTGAATCCAACCTGAATTTCTCATGATATTCTAATGGAGCCACTTTTGAATGATCTTTAGCTAAAATTTACTTGCATGTGATATTAATGATATTGTTTGATAATTTGTGCATTTGGTTGAATTATCTTTCTTGGAAATAGAAATATGGATCTCTTCCAGTCAGCTGGCCAGGTAGCTCTCTTCCAAATTTCTTGGCATAGACAAGTAAGCACTTACAGTGCTGCATCCATTTTTTGAAATATCTCAACTGATATCCCATCAATTCCTGGAGCCTTGCTTTTTGCCAATGCCTTCAGTGCAGTTTGAACTTCTTCTTTCAGTATCATCAGTTCCTGATCATATGCTACCCCTTGAAATGTTTGGATGTTCACCTATTCTGTTTGGTATAATGACTGTGTATTCCTTCCATCTTTTTTTTTTTTTTTTATGTTTCCTGCATCACTTAATATTTTCTCCCATAGAATTCTTCACTATTGCAACTTGAATCTTGAATTTTTTCTTTATTTCTTTCAGCCTGAGAAATGCAATTTGGCTTTTCCACCTCCAGGTCTTTGCAGATTTCACTGTAATGCTTTACTTTGTCTTCTCCAGCTGCCCTTTGAAATCTTCTCTGTTCAATTTTTTACTTTATCATTTCTTAGTTTTTACCTAATGTCTTTTTTTGTTTTTAATTGTAGCTGAGTGAAAGTAGTATGCAATCCAAGTAAAATTTGTGCACATATCTTTCTACAGTTCCCTCTGGTCTCCTCGCCCAGTGACAGCTTACTCTTCCTTTCCATTCTATGCATGTCATATCCTGCTAAGAATCTCCTATCCCCTCCCCTCCACCTTCTTGTCTGCCATTTGGTAAGAGGCCAGTAGGACAGAATCCTGTAGATACGTGGAACCATAAAGTGGACAGTCCATATCATATGTTCACCCTATATCCTCAAGTCCAACCTGTTCCTGTCCGAAGAGTTGACCTCAGTAATGAATAATGTTCTGGGGCAGCAACAATTGTGGTTTTTCAGTGGAGTTCTTAAGGTGCACCCCTCTTTTTATTTGTGTTGCCACAGAAGGATCCAACCTTCGGTACCCCATCACAGCGACGTTGGTGGTGCCGGGCACCAGTTGTTTCTTCTGATCACATACCGGTATAGTCATCCATACACGGGGGTCTTTCTTCCCTCTGGGCTCTTTTTCTCTTAGGTCTTTGTTGACTTAAGGATCATCTGAGTCAGCTGAGACGTGATCACTTGGCCTAATGTCTTTTTTTAAAATTTCTCCTTATCTTCATTTTTTTTATCTAATACCCCTTTTCTGTTCCAGGCTTTCTTCCAGGATATCATATTACATTTAGTCCTTACATGTCCTTAGGTTTTGCTTATCTCTGACACTTTTTCAGACTTTCCTTGTTTCTGAAAACCATTACAGTTTTGAGAAATAGTGGTCAAGAGTTTTGTAGAATATCTCTCTATTGGGTTTTGTCTAATGTTATTCTCATGATTGGCCTGGGATTAGGGTGTACAATAGCAGCATGACTCATGACTGCAAATGTTGATAGTGATCACCTGGTTGAGATAGCGTCTGTCAGGTTTCTCCACCATAAAGTCTCCTCCCCCTCTTCCATACTGTACTCTTTGGAAGGAAGTCACTATTTGTAGCCTACATGTAAGGAGTCCGGAGTTGTGCTTCACCCTCCTGAAGACAAACTATCTACATAAATCTTTAGAATTTTTTTGTGTGGGAGATTTATTTGTCTATTCTTTTCCATTTTGTAATCAGTCATTTATGTCAGTATGGGCCATGTGTATTTATTTTATCCTCTGGATTATAGTTCAATACCATTTTATTTTTCTGTTGCTCCAGTTGTTCCAATTTTGGCCACTGAGTGCTGTTTCAGCTGCATCACTTTAATACACCTCTATCATTGTAGGGTTTTGTTTCTTTGAGAACTTCTTTACTTTCTGGACCCTTGTTTATTTCCTGCCCTGGTGCTAAAATCAGTTATTGCTCCAAAAAGCTCAGGCTTTTTTCACTGGACAACAGCACTGAAAATGAAGCTGGGCACAAGGTTGCTGCAGGGGTGATACTGGGTGTCATTGTTTCTGGCTGACTGGGCAGGGAACTATGTGTGTGTACTCTAACCCATATATATACACATACACATATATCTATAAACATTTATGTATGTAACTGTATGTAACAATATTAAGTTAAACTTGAGCTTATACTAACATCTCCTACTCTATAACGACATGGATCGTTCTAGTCTCCTCTTCTTGCTCATCTGTAATTTCCCATTCCAACAATGAGAAACCTGACTCCTACCATCAACAATCCAATTGCATAATTGTTCAGTTTCAGTGTACACATATAGTAGTATGAGACTTGGTAACCTGCACCCCCAGTGGGAAGCAACTTTAACCATTAGAATAGAATGTGTTTGTATAGTTCTTTGTACTGTTGTCTTACAGACTCTACTCACTTCCAGAGTTACCAAAGTCAACACCTTCTCCCCCACCACTTTGAATAAAGTTGTTTCATATATTTATAATACAGTTAGATTGTTTGGTCATATCTTGCATTATTATGTCTCATTACATTGTTTTATCACATCTTGATTTCTAGTCTCTGGATTCATCTATACTCCAGTTTCAGGGTTAGTGTTTAACCTTCAATCTAATTTATCTGATGTTTCCAAGAAAAGCCATTAATTCTTGGTTTGTCCAGTTTTCTTGTAAAGTTGGATGTGATGACTTCCTACTTCTTTGCATGTCAGTGCTCAGGCTGGAAGTCTCTACAGTAAGCTTCTAATACATATTTGTTGTATAAATGAATGAATTTTTACTCTGTTCATAAATATTTTGTTCTCTCCTACAAGCATGCTACTTGTATTTATCTCACCATAAAAAAGTTAGTCTTCTCTGTAAATTGTGTTCATATAGTCTATCATATCTTGAGATTTTTTTGTTTGTAATTTATATGGACATGTAACTATTTTATGTATAGTTTTGTGAATGTTGACTCTCTGGTATCTTATAACCTAGCTTCTAGGACTCAATTAAAATATGAAATAACTTACGTAATGATTTTTAAATGTATTTACCAGACTATTAAAATTAAGCTGGAAATTCAAATGTAATCATTTAAAATTATTTTTAACATGCTTACACAGGGTTGCCATGAGTCAGGTTGGACTTGACGGCACTTGGCTGGCTTGGCTGACACAGGACATTTTCTATTGGCTAGTTTGTTAGAAATAAATGCGATTTAATAGATTCTTTTCTCCTCTTTCTTTTCCGTGAATATATACACAACTGTATCTTTTGGTGAGAAAAACCACTATGTGTAAGTATCAACAAATAGAAAATATTGAATATATTTCTAAGTCTTTTATACTGGTCTTACAAACAGTTATTATTGTGTCTTTAGTGATTATGAGCAGATTACTTACCCTCTCTGAGGTTTAATTTTCTTATTTATAAAATGGGGCTAATAATATAATCCACTTTGCTGAATTTTTATTAAGATTAAATAAGCTTGTAACACACTTATAACAATGCTTGGCACATAAGAAACACCCAACAAACATCCTTTGTTGTTAGCATTACGAATAACTACATCTCTGTCTTCTAGACATATTTAAAATATAACCTTAGTAGAGCAATATTTCTTTAACAGTTAATTAAAGGTATGTGCTAAAGAGAAGAGTAGCCATTTTAACCCTTATGGGATGGTGCCAAGTCATGCATGGAAATAATTTTCACAATTTTACAGTCACACAGTTCTCACTTTCATTCCTGGATTGTGCATTTCTAAGTGATTGAATTAAAGCAGATGGTATTTAAAGCAATTTATAAAAAGCTGTGGCCTCTGTATGTATGATAGAAGGTTTTTGTTTGTTTTTAAGATCTGGAAGGGTTCTCTCTTTAATCTTGTTGTCTGTTCTCATTTAGAGATAAGGACCTAAAAGATATCAGTCCCCATAGCTTAGTTCTTGAAATACGTAAGTACAGACAGCCTCAATGGTGCTTCGTATCTAAAAAGGGAGTCATTTTCTCCCTTATTGGAAGGATTGGCTTGGTTCGAAAGCTCATTTCTAAAGATTGCACGTATTACTCTATATAGGACTAATTCAGAACAAAGATGATTTTAAATATACTTTCACTTTAAAAGAGCAGTAAAGCAATTTAGAATCATCAACTGAATCTATGCTTAAGTGG
Source organism: Heterohyrax brucei (assembly GCA_028571685.1). NCBI lineage: Eukaryota > Metazoa > Chordata > Mammalia > Hyracoidea > Procaviidae > Heterohyrax > Heterohyrax brucei. The sequence goes on along the minus strand of CM053158.1, from coordinate 57,796,079 downwards.
AAACTAAAGAATTGAATTTCAGATTGTAAAGTACATCCCAGATGTCATGGTTGGAATTGTGTCCCCCCAAAAATGTGTGCAGCCACGTGGCTGGGATATGCTTCCCAGTATCTTGGAAATGTCCTCCATTGTGTGGTTTTGCTAACCTGTATGCTAAAGGATTAGGGTGGGGCTGTGAATTCCTGCTATGGGGGAAGTTTCCCTGGAGTATGGCTTGCCCCACCCTTAATGCTTTTAGCTTGCAAGGAATAAAAGGAAAAAGAAACAAAGGACAATTTGAGAACCTCACTACCATCAAGCAAGCAGCACCGGGAGCAGAGTGCGTCCTTCAGACCAGAGGTTCTTGCGTGAGGACGCTCCCTGGACAAAGACTGATGCAATACCGGACTTTCCTCCAGAGCCGACAAGGGGAAAGTCTTTCCCTGGAGCGGACACCCTGAATATGGACTTGCAACCTACCGGACTGTGTAAGAATAAATCTTTCTTTGTTAAAGCCATCCACTCTGTGGTATTTCTATTAGAGCAGCCTAGCTGATTAAAACACCAGGTTATACACTTAGGATTCTCCCTCACTCCCAAACCTATGTGGAACTAAAAAATATATCAGCATTTTTTGTGTGGTGAACTTATTTGAGGCCATGCCCTAGGCAATACCATTTAATAAAATAATATAAAGAGCAAGGCCATATAGAAGATTGGTTTAGAATATAGGCTTTGGAGTTGGTAGATTATGATCCACAATGTACCATGCAAAGAATTTAAAATGACACAACTAGACTGTATTTCCTAGCTGCAGTTGCAGCTGAAATGGCCATGTGACCAAGATTAACCACTGAAATATGAGCATAAATGATACATACTATTTCCTAGACTAACTCAGAGAAATTTCCAACAAGTAATCTCCCATGATCATTTCATTTCTTGCTCAATACAGGTGAGCCTTATGACTAGGAACACCGTTTGTTAAATATGGTGGAGCTGTAAGACTTAAAGAAGCCTGTCTCTCTGAATCACTGTTTGGAAGAGAGTCAGTTATTAAACAGGAACATCTATTTGGGGCTTTATATGAGTGAAAAAGAAATACATGCTGTGTTTAGCCATTGGGATTCTATTCTTTGTCTCTTAAAACAAATAACAATACTGTTAACCAATACACTATGTATGATGAAATCTGATCTTTTATTTTTTCTATTTAAAAAAAATTCTGTTCTATTTTATTCTTTTTCCATGGTTGCTGTTCAGTGCTGGTAACAATCCACTAATGTGTTATTATAGCCTACTATTGATGCACAATCTTGATTTGAAAAGACAGTACTTTAGAAAAAGTTGAAAATTTGATCTGAGTTTTGACTTGGTACAGGCATTCCGTATCTGTTGCTTTAATTGCCTTCATTCTTTGATCTTCCCAATGAGGTGAAGTTTTCCCAAAATGGTAGAAGGTATCCTACAGACTTAGATAAACAATGCAAAAGACTAGTCCAGGAAAACACAATATAGGACTATTCAAGGAGGAATTGCGTACAATTTTCTTACATATTGACTAAGAAATAGTCGCTGTTATCCAGTGGAGAATAAATTAATCAGTAGAACTGACCGTGATGAAAGTGACTTTAGCAAAATTAAAACAAAAAAGGAAAAGCTAAATTAGAGATGGTTAACTATACCCTAGAGAAAATGAACTGGAAATATAATTGGTTCAAAAGTTTTTACCTTGGAAGATATTTCTCAATAAAGGCTTATAAACATTATTGTGTATTATTCTTGCATTTATTACCACAAAGAAAGAACATCTTTTAAGGATAAAAATGTAAGATCCAAACACCATATACCAACACTTAGATTAAAATGTCTACAATGTGTTCACAAGGTAAGTCAAAAGTTAAATCTTAAGGAACATATGTCAAGAAGAACCTACTAAACACAAGGAGAATTTCCTCTAAACAGTGACTTGTGAAGTGGCAAGAAATCCACTGATGCTCTCTGGATGACAATCTAAAGCTCAAGAGTTAGATCAAGGTTAGAGATGGATTTTATGGAGTGAATGGATGAGTTAGCTCAAAGGGATAGTGTCAAATGAAAATAAAAAGTAGTTAATAATGAAACTTTGAGGAATTCAGCTGAAGGGGCAGATGAAAAGAAACTGAAAAATCATCAGAGAAGAAGAATCCCGAAGGAGTAACACTGCAAACCAAAGTCAAACCCAGTGTTGTCAAATCCATAGTAAGTCACAGTGACTCTATAGGACAGAGCAGAACGGTCCCAAGACTATAAAGTTTAACAGAAGCATCTTTCTCCTCCAAAACCATTGACAGATTTGAACTCGCAGCCTTTCAAGTAGCAGCTGAGTGCTTAACCACTTCTCCACCAGGGATCCTTCCCTGGCACTGCAGGAGAGGAGAAAATCTCAAGAACGAGATCCATAGAGAGTGAGGGAAAAGCAAACTAAAACAGAAGCCAGGATTTGGCAATTTCGAGGACAGCTGGCAATGAGAGCACAGTTTCAGCACAATGCTAGGGATGGAAATCAAGTGCTGTGCCTTAAGGTGGAGGTCTAGCATGTGAGCGAGCATTAATGGGTATGAGTGCGAAAGGCACAGGCTGTCTACCTAGGAAGGCTGGAGGCAGAGAGAATACCAGACATCAAGGTACAGGAGAAACAGAGGTTACCGAAAAAAAAAAAGATCAGAGCTCTCACTCCTTTTCAATAAAAATTGTCAATGAGAAGTATCCATACAAAACCTATATTCCATTTCTAGACTATTCCCAGCCGCAAGTTTAGCAGCACCTCTCTTCTACTCCACATAAATGAAAACTACAGAGACACGGACTTGCAAAAACCTACAGGCAAAGAAGCAGGACTAATAAAGGACAAACCTCTAGAAATTGAAGCTGAGAAAAAACCCCCAAAACCAAGAAACAAACCAAGAGGAATACTAACTCTGGGAGGAATAGACACTTTGGTGGCCTCTCACATTTCTGCAAGAGAATGCGAACGTTAACAGTTTTTGCAACTTCTTGTTCCTTTGCCCCACAAACCCGATGAAATTCAGTTAACAGCCTGATCTAGTTTCCACCCCTGACCCACAACATCTGGTTTGTGATAAGCACATGAATATCTTGTGTTTTCTAAAGTATGTGGTGGGTGTGGTGATGGCAGGAGTCACAGTCTGGAGATAGAATGAGCTAATCAGAGCACGCGTAGGGAAAGGTGAGGAGGACACGGTGTCCTCGCCTAAAGTGTTTCGGTAGCTGGAGAGTCCGGGAGGACAACACACATCACCTAAGGAGTTGGCCAGAACGAGTGGGGAGTTTAATGGATCTGAATCCCCAGTTGTACATGAATAGGTCTGAAACATTTCGTCTGGGGACACTTTTGGTTTACAGTTTATAAAGTCATGGTAGAAATGTAGAGCTGAAGGTAGGAGAAACAGGAAGGCAATTTCCAAGTTTGGAATTACACCATGATATACATACATAAAATGACAGGTTGGGTAAAAATTTGGATTTGGCAGTCCTCCAAATACTGGCTAGAGCTAGAAGTGCTAATGTGCAAGTATCATGGGAGGGAAGTGGAAGAAGGGTGGGGTGAGGTTAGAAGTCCAACCTCGGATGACCCATGTGAAGCCCCGGGAAAGGGAAGAGTTGCAATGGAGCCGAAAACAGAGAGGTCCTGAGGGAAACATGAAAATACCCAAGTCTGGTGGTCGAGAAAAGAAAGAGGCAACACAGTTAGGTGAAAACGGCCATGCCTCCGGATAGCACAGTAAAAGCCTTTGTATATCAAATTTTCACCATTACGTGTAGGTTTTAAATTCTGACTCTGTAAAAATTGTTTACTCGCAAAGAATAACCAGATAATTTAATTAACCAGAACAAGTCATTCTGTAACCACTATGGCTTGTAGGAACTTTATCTTTCCAAGACTGTTGCCTAATTGTTCTCCTACATTTCGCACTGCCTTCACCCACGACACTGTTGCGCCTTTTGGGTTTGAGGCTGCGTCAAGGGGCAGGACCACATATATTTAATGTCAAGGTTGTACTAAACCAAGAGTGCAGTTGCCAGCAGCAGACAGCAGACAGCAGTCCTTCAACTGTCTGAAAGGAAAAAAAAATTGTTCTTAAGTTGGCTCCAACTCATAGCAACCCATATGTGTCAGAGTAGAGCTGTGCTCTGCAGAGTTTTCAGTGGCTGATGTTTTTGGAAGTAAACCTCCAGCTTTTCTTCTGAGCCACCTCTGGGTGAACTGTAACCCCCAACATTTCAGTTAGAATAGCCCAGTGAGTTAACCATCACACCACCCAGGAACATCATCTGATGAATGTTGTTGGTGTGTGTGATGTCGTTGATTCTGACATATAGCAACGTTATAGGGTTTTCTAAGCTAAAATCTTCATAGCAGCTTATTACCTATTTTTTCGTTCTGCAGAGTGGCTGGTGGATTGAAACTGCCCATTTTTTTGTTATCTGCCCAGTGCTTGAAAACGCTGGTGGCACAGTGGTTAAGTGCTACATCTGCTAACCAAATGGTTAGCAGTTTGAATCCGCCAGGTGCTCCTCAGAAACTCTATGGAGCAGTTCTACTTTGTCTTACGGCGTCACAATGAATCAAAATCAACTTGATGGCAGTGGGTTTGGTTGGTTTGGGCCCAGTGTTTAACCACTGCATGCCAGGACTCCTCATTTGATGAACAGTGGTATGAATACGTCTCTTTGACTCACCATGGGTGTATTTTTCCTCCCTGGAAGAAGCCATAGCTGGTAGAATACCTAAGTTCTGACTGCACATTTCCCTTCTCTTTAAAAGGATACATTTTCATGCTTATCAGTGACTGGCAAACATTTTTAAATGGAGCTTGGCATTCAACACCCAGAAAATTTGTAAAATCAATTTGCTACAGACAAAGATGGACAGATGGAAATATCTGGTGGTTTTCCACACACGTACAACGTACATAATCAAATCATCACTGGTCAGACTTCAGTTGAACTTGGTTTCACCAGATTCCAGGAAGAATATTGTCTTTTGTTGCAGAGCATAAGCACATAGGTAGCAATACTACCTCCTGATTGGGTCATAGATATGGAATATTTAGCTTGAGTTTTTGTATGATTTTCCTCATGGCTTTTCAAATTCCTTTGGAAAATTTAGATTTGAGTTTCATTCAAACATGGCATAGTCACTCTAATCCCTTCTATTTTATCATGCTATGTCTGTGGTGGAGTAGGATAAAGAAAAAATAAAATTAAGAGACATGGGAGATAGGGAAAAGAATGGTATCTTTTGATTACATGAAGCAGTGCATTTGGAATTCTAAAGCATCTGTGTACACTGTGAAGCAGGCTGTAAAACTTTGATTCCATTATAACTGAAATGTGTCGGGAAAGTATAATTATTTTTAATATAACCAGTCAGATTATCTTTCTAGGGCTCCACTTGCTGGCAGCAGAGGGAAATTAATAAAATATCCACTTTAATTTAAAGCTAACTTTGATCTAATGTTAAGAGTCTCTTTTATGAGCCCTCAGCCTCTCTCAGACCAACATGTCCAGGTCCTCGGGTACCCTCTTCTTGCTCCCTCCTGACTTACTAAGCTGGTACCCAGGCCTTTGGGGATGGGTGGTGGCTTGGTTTATCCTCTGGTACATTATTAAGGTGATGATGATTGTTACCAGGGAGAGTGTCAAATGGTGATTTTCTAATTCTGCCATTCCTTCACGATTTACTAGTTGAGTTTGCTATGACAAAGAACTTTCTCTTATTAATTTATTTCTATCACCATGGGTTCATGCTACATTATAATCTATTACTATTTACTTGGATGCTCAAACTGTTATACATTAGGTGAGTGGGAGTCTCTTCAATCAGCTAACTCAATCAGGCAGAGGCCTCGGATCCATGAGAGACTGCATATCATATTCTGGCCACTGGGTCACCTGACAGCTGACTGCCTCCTTGACGTTTGTGATGGAAGTTGACGTTTGTGATGGAAGTTGACGTTTGTGATGGAAATTGATGTTTGTGATAGAAGTTGACACTTGTGATGAACAAGCATGAAGATGATGTTTGTGATGGAAATGTAGTTTGCAGCGACCTGTGTTCCTCACTTGGTGGAACCTGGTGGCCCTTGGTGGCTGACATGGTCTCACCTTGGCCCCTGTGGGCACCGCGGGACTCTTGTAACCCTGCTGCAACACTCACATGTCGCAACTCAGCAGTCCTTGTGACGGAGCTACTTCACTCATCCAGAAACAACAACAAAGCTCTATTTTTGTTATAATCTTAGACTTACTGAAAAGCTCAAAGAGTCATCTGTGGAATCTGTGTACACTTCTCACCAGATTACCCAAATGTTAACATTTAATGACATTTAGCCTGTCTCTATTTTTTTCCCTCAATCATTTGAGAGTAAGTTGCAACTCTCAAATGATTTATAGGTGTAAATCTCATGTATAAATTCATCAGTCTATTGTTCATAGAAATAAGGATAGGAATTTGCATAATCACTATATGATTTTTAAAATCAGGAAATCACATAGGTGCAGAAGTATTAGCTGATCTATAGACTTTACTAAATTTCTGTATTGTCTCATTAATGCCTTTTATAGGAAAAGAATATTTTAGATCAGATATTGCATTAGGTTGTCACATTTCTTTAATTTAGTTTGGAACATTTCTTGAGTCTTTCTGTGATTTTTGTGACCTTGATTTAGATGAGTACAAATCAGTATCTTGTGAAACATTTCTCAGTTTGGGTTTGTGTGATCTGTCCTGTGGCTATAGATAAGGGTTTGGGGCAGAATTGAAGAAGTGCTCTTTTCATAGTGACTTAGCAGGAGGCACATGGTCTTGAATTGTCTCTTTACTGATAATACTAAGTTCAATCTCTTGGTAATTAATAAGTAGTTTGTGGGTAATCCAAAGCTTCAGGAATATCTTTCTAGTCATTTGTTTTAATATCTATTGATGATTCTTACCTGAATCACTTATTACCATGATTGCCAAATAGTAATTTTCTAATTTCATCATTTCTTCTGTATCTATTAGTTGAAATCTTGCTATGACAGAGATTTAATATATTGTATATATTTTGTATGTATGTGTATGTATTATACATATATAGACATATATATGAATTGATGAAACTTTTTTTTTACCATCAATTTAATCGAATCTGAGGATGGTGAGGAGAAATACAAGGACTTACAATGAACTTTGTGAATTTAATTGTTCTAAGTGCTACAGACCTCATTGCTGAACACCACTACAGTTACCTTCGAAGTACTCCCCTTGGGAAGCTATGCACTGATGTCAGTGCCTAGTCCACACTTCAAAAACAATTCTGGAACTCTTTCCAGAATGGACATTATCCATGGTGGTAAGGTGGCAAGTTCATAAACTTAATTGTATAGTTGTCTGTGAGGGAGTTTTTAGCCAGTAAACAAATAGCTGTGCAGGAACACCCTCCCTACTCACCTGATCTGGCCCCCAGTGACTTGTTTCTTTACTCAAAGATAAAGGAAATATTGAAAGGAAGACATTTTGATGATATTCAGGACATCAAGGTTAATACGACAACAGCTCTGATGGCCATTCTGGAAAAAGAGTTCCAAAATTGCTTTGAAGGGTGGACTAGACGCTGGTGTCAGTGCATAGCTTCCCAAGGTGAGTACTTTGAAGGTGACAGTAGTGATATTCAGCAATGAGGCATGTAGCACTTTTTCTAGGATGAGTTTGCAAACTTAACTGGCAGTCTTCATATATACATAGCTGATATATCATTTGTATCATTAAGCTTTCTTTTTCTTTACCTTTTATTTATATTGTTTTATCAGAGTATCATCAAGTGATATGCTCATAAATGGTGGTGTTCTTTTTGAGTCCTTGTGCACCACAAAATGTTTTTATGCCTTTCTTTTTACCCTTACGTAAGTGGAAGTTTGCAATCTTACTCCTAGGGCATTTTTTATCTACTACATCTGTATCTACTAGTGTTTGCATCACAAATGGGAAGCTAGTGCCTGCTTACTCCTTATATTTTTGTAAACAGCCAGTTCTTTCTAAAACATGCTAAATTTTAACTTTGTTCTGTAAATTAAAATAAAAAAATGCATCACATTAGAGGGCTCTGGACAAGGCTAAAGAAAAATGTAGAACAAAAGTTTAACTCATATTAAAAAACAAAAACAAAACAGGCTTACTGGTGGCAGAGATTGGAGAGACTTAGAGAGTATGACCCCCAGACAGCATTGTAGCTTAGTAATGAAATGAATCCTGTGGTTCACCCTTAAGCCAAAGGTTAGCCAGCCAGCCAAATGCTGTCAAAAGCCAAAGGTTAGATAGGTCCATAAAAGAAAATGAGACTAAGTGGACACACCAGCCCAGGGGCAAAGACAAGAAGGCAAGAAGGGACAAGAAAGTTGATCAAGGGGAACTTAAAGTTGAAAAGGAGAGAGTGCTGACATGTATGTGTTGACAACCAAAGTCACAAAACAATAGGGTTATTAGTTGTTTAGTGAGAAGCTGGGAAACCCTGGTGGTGTACTGGGTTAAGTGCTACACCTGCTAACCAAAATGCTGGTAGTTCAAATCTGCCAGGACTCATTGGAAACTCTATGTGGCAATTCTACTCTGACCTCCAGGGTTGCTATGAGTCAGGCTTGACTCAATGGCAGTGGATTTTATAAGGTCACTGTGACTTACAATCAATTTAACAGCAACTAGTTTCCTTTTGGTTTGGGGTATAGCTTGCATAACCAACATTACATTCAAGATAGAACTGATCCGTCACTATATGGCTCCCATGTACTAGTCTATAGCAACATTCATACCCTAGCCCCTAACCCTTGGCAAACACTAGTCTATTTTCCGTCTCTATAAATGTTACTACGAATGTTATATAAATGTGATCATACAATATGTATCAGTTTCACAATCAGCCTTTTTCTACTCAGTGTAATTCCCTTGAGATTCACCTAAGTTATCAGATGTTGTTATAGCCCATTCCTTCTTTTAGAGTCTTATTGTTTCTTAGGTCCTTCATTTTTCCATATTTAGAAGCTACCACCTCTCACTTAGTTTCTCTTGGCTAAAACAGATCCTTCCACCTTCGCTTCTGGTCACATCTCCTCTGGCTCCTGCAAGTCCCTGCTTGTATCCCGTGGAAGGCTGAACAGTGGTCCACCAAAGACGTACAAGTCCCAATTCCCCAAAACTGTAAACAGGTATCCTTGCTTGGCAAAAAGGGCTTTCCCGATGGGATTAATTTAAAGATCTTGTGATGGAAAGATTATTTCTAGTTGTCCACGTGGGTCCAGTGTAATCCCAAGGGTCCTTGTAAGAGGGAGACAGAAGGACCAGAATGACAGAGTGGTACAGGTAGAAGCAGAGGTTAGAGAGGAGAGGACATGTTGTACTGCTGGCTCTGAAGACAGAGGAAAGAGCCACAAATAAGGAATGTAGCTGGTCTCTAGAAACTAGAAAAGGCAAGGCAAGTTCTTCTTGCTTACCCTTAATTCGGTAAATTCGTGTATCTTAGAAATCCTCTCTATAAAATATTTCTCTCCTCATCTCCTTTGTCATCCCCATGGTCATCTATAAAGCTAGAGCATCTTTTCCCCTTATCTAGGTGATGCAGCTAGTAAACTTGTCACATCTCTTTATTTTCCCGTCTATTCCATGCCTACCACTAGAAGACTTATTAACTCGAACTGTACTGTCCTGATATATCAGAACATGCACATTATATGCATGTCTTTTCCTTCTTTTCTTTCTTCCCTCTGTTTTTCTCTCTCTCCCTCTTTTCTTCCTTACACCCAAACACACATACAGATGCCGTCACCACCAGCAACCACACTAATTATGGACTGACAAGCATTTAGCTCAATATTGGTGAGCAGAGACAAAAATCTTTAAAATGTACCTCCTGTCAACCAAGATGAAGACATGGCTTTGCTGTGACAAGTAAAGTACCAAACATTCTAGCCCTTCCCGCTAAATAATTTTCTTCTTTGCTGACTGTTACCAAAACATATCTTACATAAATATCACATTTAAATATATTATTGAATCTAGAATATCCTGCTTTCTGAGCCATCTCCCCATTATAAAAACACACACAGACCTTAACTTACGGACCTTTCTTTACTTAAGTATAGTATTTTGCAAGCATGTCTTTTATCCCTTATAAACTGACAGTTCTCTGAGGCACATTCTGTGTCGAGTTATCTCTTGTTATCTCCTCAAACTGTTTGCACAGAGTTGACACTCACTAAATCATTTGGACAGGTTACCTTGCTTTATGTCACAGTGAAAAGTCCTTGAAGTGAGAAATAGTACCCAGATAATTGCAATGAACATTTTTTCATGTCTCATACAACATTATCCAAAATAGTTTCTGTCCAATTGGATACATATCAAATAATTATCTGGCTGATGTGTATTGTTAAAAATCACTTTAATCATTAGAAAAAAAGTGTTAATTTGAACCAAAGTTAAACAGAGTCCAGGAAGTCTGTACCTAACTTAAGTAACTTTTACTCAACAGTCCTTTAAACTCTATTGTCAGCAAGGTATTGTAAGCACTTTCCCAGAAAAATATCAGGACAATATAGCTGGACTGAATGAATCATCTAGTGGTAGGCATAGAATAGACAGGAACATAAACAGACCTGTAAAATAAGCATGGTTTTAGAGTTGAGCTTATAGGTAATTTTTCTGTTTTGTGTACTTTCCAGCATTCATTTCTGACATGATTTTCAGTTATGAATAATAACATTGAGAATCAACCTCAAGGTAAAAGTTGTAGGACAGTATAAAAAATGAAGCCACTTTCAGTGTGTCTCTCAAAGGCAAATCACTGTGCTTTTTCCGCCACTGGCTTCATCTAATGATGTGACCTTTACCTCGCTAATAGGCAGTAAATAAAAATCTGCCAAATTGTGATAAAATATGGGTTTTAAAAACAAAATGAATTAAGCTAAGAAGATTTATAAAAGTCAAAAGCATGGAAAGAATTAAGTTGAAATAGTGATTTGTGTTTGACACATGCTGTAGTAGGTCTTTTCCAAGGTTATTTTTTGAAATCTTAATATTTAATAACTGTGCTAGGAAGTGATTTATTCATTTTATTTATTTATTTTAAGGTAACACCATATCTGTAGTATTACTAGGAAAAAAAATCCTAGCATGTTTATATTGGAAACCCATGTGGCCATAGTAGTTAACGGCTACATATACAACGAAAAGGTCATCAGCTCAAATCCACCAGATGCTCCTTGGGAACTATATGGGGCAGTTCTACTCTGTCCTATAGGGTTGCTATAAGTTATAATCAACTTGACAGCAGTAGGTTTGCTTGTTTCTCTTTTAGTCTGTATTGAATTGTGGTGTTGGAAAAGACTATTGACTGTACCACAGACCACCAGAAGAACAAACGGATCTGTTCTAGAAAAAGTCCAACCAGAGTGCTCCTTTGAAGCAAAGATGGCGAGACTGTGTCTTACATTCTTTGGACATGTTGTTAGGAGGGATCAGCCCCTGGAGAAGAACGTCATACTTGGCACAGTAGAAGGTCAGGAAAAAGGGGAAAGATCCTTAAGAAGATGGATTGACACAGTGGCTGTAACAATGGTCTTAAGCATAAAACAATTGTAGGCATGGCACAGGACTGGGTAGTGTTCTGTTCTTTTGTGCATAGGGTTGCTATGAGTCAGAACTGACTCAGTGGCACCTAACAACAACAATGACATATCACTATTACACTCAACTATCAGTTTTGTAGTACTGTGGTACCTTGCGTGTTGTTGTTATACTGAAAGCTTTGCCACTGGTGTTTCAACTACCAGCAGGGTCATCCATGGCATATACTTTCAGCTAAGCAGCCAGGCTAACACAGACTAGGAAGAAAGACCTGGTGGTCTTCTGAAAAAACAAAACAAAACAAAACAAAAACTGACCAGTGAAAACCTTATGAACAGCAGCAGAACACTATTGGATTTAGTTTTAGAAGATGAGCCCACAAGATTGAAAGGCACTCAGAATATGACTGGGGAAGAGCTGCCTCCTTAGAGCTGACTTTAATGATGTGTGTGGTATAAATCTTTTAGGGCCTGTGTTGATGTGGCATGACTCAAAATGAGAAGAAACAGCTGCAAACATCCACTAACAATTGTAGCACAACTGTAAGAAGTACGAATCCAGGGAAATTGGAAGTCATAAAAAATATGAAAGGAAACACATAAAGATCAATATCCTAAGCATTTGAGAGCTGAAATGGACTGGTATTGGCCATGCTCAATTATGTGGGGAAGGACAAACTGAAGAGGAATGATGTCTTTGTCACCTGGTACTGCTCTGACAGAAATACCGCAAGTGAAAGGCATTAGCAAAGAAAAATTTATTTTTACATAGTCCAGTAGGCTATAATCTGAATTCAGGGTGTTCACTCCAGGGGAAGGCTTTCCCTCTCTGTCATCTCTGGAGGAAGGTCCTTGTGTTGCAATCAGTCTTTGATCATGGAACATCTTGGTACAGGAACCACAGTTCTGAAGGATGCATGCTTCTCCCAGTGCCACTTTCTTGATGGTATGAGGTACCCAGCTCTCTTTCTGCTTCTTTTTCCTTTTATCTCTTGTAGGATAAAAGAATAAAAGATGGCACAGGCCACACTCCAGAGCAATTCATTTCACACTGGGGCAGGAAGGTGACCTAAGGAAGGGTGTTACAGCCCCACTCTAATCCTCTTTAGTGTGATCTAGTCTACTAACCACAGTCAGAGATTAGGATTTACAGCATAGGAAAATCATAAAAGGGAGGACAATCACACAACACTGGGAATCACGGCCCAGCCAAATTGTTACACAAATTTTGGGGTGGACACGTTTCAATCCATGACAAATGGCATAACATTCATCATCAAAAGGAGCATTTTGATCTACCCTGAAGTACAATGTATGACTGATAGAATAAAATCCATGTCTACAAGGAAGGACAGTTAACACATGACTATTATTCAAACTTACCTACAAACCACTAATGCCAAAGGTGAGGAAATTGAAGATTTGCACCAACTTTTGCACTCTAAAATTGATCAACATGGAATCAAGATGCATTGATAAGTGCTAGTGATTGGAATGACAAAATGGGGAACAAAGAAGAAGGATTGGTATTTGGAAAATCTGGCATTGGTGACAGAAACAATACTGAAGATCACATGATAGGATGCTGGAAGACCAATGACTCCTTTACTGCAAATATATGCAAATTAAGTTGAAGGTGAAGAAAATCCAAACAGATGCCACAGTGTGACCTTGAATGTATTCTACTTGAATTTCGAAACCATGTCAAGAATGGATTTGACACATTGAACATTAATGACCAATACTAGGTAACTGTGGGATGATGTCAAAGACATCACGCATGAAGAAATCAAAGAAAAATAAAGACCAAAATGGTTGTCAGAAGAGACTCTGAAGTTTGCTTTTTAACATAGTGAAAGGAAGAAATGATGAAGTAAAAAAGCTGAACAGAAGAGTTCAAAGAGTGCCTCAAGAAGACAAAATAAAATGTTATGACATGTGCAAAGCTCTTGAATTAGAAAACCAATGGGAAGAACATATTTGACACTTCACAAGCTGAGAGAACTGGAGAAAAAATTCAGGTCTAGAGTTATGACTTAGTCATCTAGCGCTGCTCTAAGAGAAGTAATATAAGTGGGTGACTTCAACAAACAGAAATTTATTCTCTCACAGTCCACTCAGTTACAAGTCCAAACTCAGTGCACTAGTTCCATGGGAAGGCTTTCTCTCTGTGTTGGCTCAGGAGGAAGATCCTTGTGATGCATCTGTTTTTCCTTGTTCTGAGAGCATCTCAGCATCTGAACTTCAGGTCCAAAGGTGGTGCTCTGCTTCCAGTGCTGCTTGCTTGGTGGCATGCAGTTCCCCAGTCTCTCAGCTCACATCTCTCTTTTCTATATCAAAAGAAATGGCTTAATATACTATCCAATCTTGTAGTTCCCATCAATGTAACTGCCACTAATTCATCTTATTAAATAATAATGATAAAATTTACAACATATAGGAAAACCTTGTGAAATAACAAAATGGTGGACAGTCACACAATATTGGCAATCACAGCCCAGCCAAAGTGATACACACATTTTCTGGTGAATAAAAGGCAATCCATGAAAGTTGTGATAGTGAAGGATTCTATGGACAAAATACTGAATTATGCAGGAAGCAACAGAAAAAGACAGAATTCACAGAGGTGTGTGGTTTTTCTGTTTTTGTTTTATTTTTAAGAAAGTAGACTAAGGATTGCCAGGGGTGGAGGAAGGGAGGAATGGGGAGTGACTATTCGTGGGTGCAGCACAGTTCCTTGTTGAGTGATAAAAATGTTCTGAAACTCGATAGCCTGATGGTTGCAAAATTCTGCCAATATACTAAAACCCACCAAATTGTGCTTTAACTATGCAAACCTTATGATATGGTTACAATATAGGATAAGAACATTAAACATAAAAAATGGCAAAAGAAAGTAGAAAGGGAACAAGGGATGGGGTGAGCCCCTGCAAAGATGTGGGAAATGGGAAGACCCTATGAGGCTGCAAAAGGACTGCGTGAGGTGAAGTGCCTTAGCTTCTACAAGGTGGGACATGACATCTGCTATCCGAGGGCCTTTGGAGCATTCCAGGTGTGGCACTTCTGGTGCTGGAGGAGGTAGCAAATGTACAGGAAGGCCTTATTTCACTTTCCAAGGTGGAGGGCTTCTTGCCAACGTGGACGCGTTGGTGCTGGGCCAGGTGTGAGCACTGAATGAAGACACTGCTGCGTTCTAGACAGGCAGAGAGCTTGCCTGTGTGCACCCACTGGTGCTAGTTGAAGTCCAGGCTAGCCTTGAAGGCCTTGCCTCCATCCAAGCACTCGTAAGGCTTCTAACTCTCCTGGCTCTAGTGCTAGATGGTGGTGGAACTCTGCCTAGAGGTCTTGCCCCTCTGTGCTCTTCTCTCTACTGTGCGTTCTCTGGTGCCAGGTCAGTGGTTAGCTCTACCCCAAGGCTTGCCCACACTTTATGTGCTGGTAGGGCTTCTCTCCAGCACAAGTGTGCTGGTATTTCCTCAGGTCTGACCTCCCTTACCCCAACTTTGTTTTATCAAATGAATACTTTGAGTCATAACACTTAGAAATTTTTCTTTCAGCATGGGGTAACCAGATTTTAAAACCAAGTAACACTTTCTCATTTTTATAACAAGATGTATAAATTCTTAAAAGTTGTATTTTTTTGTTCAAGTGCTTTGTCATTCAATTCACTAATCTAGAATGCAATTTATTTACAAGTCTAAGTATTTATAGTTAGACGTGGTTTATTCTTGGTTCTCAATGATCTCGATGCAATCTGCTTAAAAAGCGACTTCAGAGCATTCTAGTAAAATCGTTTAATGCCACCAAGCATGGATCCATTTATATCCTGGAAATAAAAATAAAATTTCACAACTACATCTAGCAGACTAACTTTAAATAATTCCAATTAAAATGGACTATATACTCTTATGGCACAATAATGACTTTGTAATATAAATTTCTCATACAGGTTTAGTGTGTAGCAAAGAACTAGAAACAACAGGAAAGGAGGGTATTATAGAAAAGATATAGCATGAGAATGATTTCACCAAGTCATATATGGAAACATATCTTTGCTTTTAAAATCATATCAGAAATAAAACTGTGGATGATTCTCCTATCTACAGGATTATTATTAGAACTGGCATGTGAATCAAGCTATTCATTCATGCTTATTCTATGTTCCATGAAGTCTGTTAGCCCAACTTATTCATGGCACTCTTTGGGTTAGTTTACCCAAAAAGCAAAGTGTTGAAAGAAGAACCACAAAACCTGTTTTTTTTCCCCAGAGGCAGCTCTTTTGGGACAAGAGGCTCTTGAGTACTTAGCTTGGACAGTGTGGAGGCCACTGGGGCTGACTAGCTTGTACTCTCATTAGAGCCATTACGTTTCTGTAATCAAGGTCTCTCTAGGCAAGTTAAAATACTTTTCTTTGTTGTTCAGCCAGAGACTGTGATAAGCCAGTTGGCTCTTTTTAAAAATGATTTTATATATCTGCCATTAATGCAAAGGCAATGCAGATGTAGATGTCTCGGTTATTATCAAAATATGTAAGAACATATACTTAATACTCTATTCAAGTTTAACTTGGGCAGCATTACAAAATAATCAGAAATAAAAAAGTTAACTCTTCAGAAGTTGTATTTGAAAAAGTTACATGTATCTGTACATGTATTTGTATATTCATGTACAGGGCAAGCAACTCTATACTGAAGCATAAATAAGTACAAAGTAAAACATTGGAAGCTAGATATTGGTTTCTGTTGCTAATGATCTCTGTGCATTTTGTTTTAAGGAGACTTGATGACCGTACTGCTCCACTGTTAGGAGACCATTAATTAGATTGAGCAACTGGAGTTCACTGCATAAATTACTTTTTCTTGTACTCAAGACAGTGCTTGAAATTTCTTGAGAAACTAGATGCTCCTCTGAAGTTAAGTATTTAACCAGTTAACACAAATATGATGTAATTAATACATAATGAAACTGTTGCATGGCTTGGTCAAGGCTGAATCATTTCAGGTGGCAGCATATGGTCAAGAACCAACAGTACTGAAGGAAGAAGTTGAAGCTGCACTGGAGGCATCCACAAAAAACAAGTCTCCAGGAATTGACCGAACACCAGTTGACAGTTTTCAATGAACAGATGCAGTGCTCGAAGTGCTCCTCACCTATGTCAAGAAATTTTAAAGTTAGCTACCTCGTTAACTCACTGGAAGAGATCCATACTTCTTACTTATTCCAAAGAAAGGTGATGCAAACAAATGCAGAAAGTATTGAACAATGCCATTAATATGACTTGCAAGTAGAATTTTGCTGAAGATCATTCAGAAGTCCTTACAGCTGTACATCAACAGGAAACCCAGAAATTTAAGCTGGCTTCAGAAGGGGATACAGACTGAGGAATATCACCGACAGTATGAGATGGATCTTGGCTGAAAATAGAGAATGCCAGAAGGATGTGTTACCTGTGCTTTGCTGAGTATGCAAAGACATTCAGCTGTGTGAACCATAACAAATTGTAGATAACATTGTGAAGAATGAAAATTACAGAACACCTAACTGTCATGAATCAATAGGCAGTTGTTTGAACAGAACAAGGAGAAAATTTGTGGTTTAAAGTCAGGAAAAGTGTGTGTGAGGGTTGTATGCTTTCACCATACTTATTCATTCTGTATGCTAAACAAATAATCCAAGAAGCTGCACTATGTGAAGAACACAGATCAGCAGAAAGTCAAAGAGCAGAACTGAAGCAAAGGAAGGCTGAATTCATAAGACTCAAGGTAAAGAACATGACACCAACATATTTGGGGAAAAATCGGACAAGAAAATTAAAAAAAAATCAAGAATATTAAACATTATACTGGAATTTATCAAGAGGATTAATCTATGAGTGACTGGAGCAACTGAAAGGGGGGTTAACAGAAAATGCAGAGAGAACTGTCAAAGATTTGCTGACAGAAAACTTCCCTGATACTGTGAAAATTTGAGAAGATGTCTATCCAAGACATCCAACTCCATATAAGACAGATCTCCAGAGAAAGATACTGAGGCATATTATAGTCAAAGGTGCTGCTAAAATTGCAGTATGTTGACACATTAATTTGGGCATGATGAACATCTATTTCCTTTGCAGAAACACCTGTGATGTGTGCTATGTCTTAGTGTACACAAATAGTTTTTTATTTTAATCAATAGAGTAGTTTTCTTGTAATTGCCATGTAGGCTTATCCAAAGATAGTTGTTCTGGTGCTTTTGTTTGTCAAAGTTAATGGGCTTTCTCAGCCTCACTCTGCCTTCTTGTGACACACACATACACACGTACACACGTAATACTTCTCAGAAGAAATTATTTTATTATGTTTTCAAATGTATTATCAAACCAGTGTGCATAATGTTCTCATTTTTACATCTCAGACATCTCTTTAGAGCCTTGGTGGCACAGTGATTAAGAGCTTGGCTGCTATCCAAAAGTCAGCAGTTTAAATCTGCTGGCTGCTCCTTGGAAAACCCATGGGCAGTTCTAGAAGACTGCTGAGTTAGAATTAACTGTCAGCAATAGGTTTGGTTTCATTTGTTTATTTGTTCTGTTTTTTGGTATCTCTTTAGTTACATTTTCTTTCTTTCCTATTTCACTTGTTAGTTTTTCCTTATTTTCTAGAAATTTGTCTATTTTATTGTTTTTTAAGTCTAAAGACCCACTCAATATTAAAGTTATTAGTTTCTACAATAATCTTCATTATTGCATTCAACTGCTTGACTCAAGTTTTGTAGTAGTTGCTCTGAATTAACTCCTGAAAAGACAATCACTTTTGTCTAAAGAACATGTAGACAACATCATGCAAGTCCTGATAGGCAATGTTTAGTTTTTGTTATTTTTATGTAAGGCATTCAACTTTTTAAAATGTCTTCTTTATCAATAAAAAATGAAGTATTTTGGGAGATAATTCAAGGACTTTTTGAGTAGTTGGTATTTTTGGTTTTGAATTCCTGTTATAAACTAATCTTTATCATTTTACTGTTTGGTTGTAAAATGAATAAAATACAGAGAAAAGCACAGAGAATACACGCAGCTGTCAATTATCAACACGGTTAGATTCCAAAGATCAGGTCATTATGTGACAATCAAACTGTGTGTAAGTGGAAGGTGATCACATCAGATCATATAAAGGAGACTGACTACATTATTATCTAACTGCCAGGTTACATAATTGCCGAACCACAGAGAACACAACCTAGCCGAGCTGACTCATAACCTTGACCATCTCAGCCAGCATCACCCTCACCTTGCATCTTAGCATTTATGACTGCCAGATGTACATTGTCAATGGGCAGAAGACTTGGAAAGTAGATTTATTACTATTGTTATAAATTCAAAATGTCAGATAACAAGATAGGTGATAAGAGAGGAGGAGGTGTGACATATATTTATGCTGCAGTCAGCTAGTACTGCTTCAACAGAAGTACCACATGTGATAGCTTTAAAAACAGAAATTTTGTTTTGTCACAGTCCAGTAGGCTAGAGAGTCCAAATTTAGGGTGTCAGCTCCAGTTGAAGGCTTTCTTTGCTGAATCTAGAGGACGGTCCTTGTCATTAATCTTCTCCGGGTTTGGAAAATTCCAAGGTGCAGGGACCCCAGCCCATTGCAAAGGACACGCTCAGCTTCTGGCATGGCTTCTTGGTGGTATGAGGTGTGCAAACCTCTCTGCTAGCTTCTTTCTTTTATATCTCAAGAGACTGCCTCAGGGCACAAAACAGTCTTGTATACCAAGTCCTGCCCCACCGACACAACTGCCGCCTATCCACCCTCAGGAACATCATAGAGGCAGGATTTCCAACACTGAGGAATACCACACAATACACGAATCATGGCCTAGCTAAATTGTTACACAGATTTTGGGGGAAGTACAATTCAAATCCTGACAATTCATGTGCTCATGATCCAGAAATGATAGATGTTAGTTCTTTCTAATGTTTGCTTTAGCATTTTCTTTTGAAGAAGTAAAATGTCAGATAAATTTGATATTCTTTTTGCCTTCTCTTCCATTTTTCTGTTTCCAGAATCAACTTCTAGTCTAACAGCAGTATATATCTTTCCTATCCATATCTGTATATACTTGCTACATAAACTGGATACAAATATTTTTGTGTAAATTACATAGAGAACATTCTGCAATAGGCTTTTTGCCCAATATTATGTTTAGATACATTCTGGGCCAATTTATTCATTTCATATGCCCAATTTCCTAGTTGTGCCTATTATGGTAATGAATAGCTTTATATTGCCTACTTACGTATGTGTGCAAGATTTGATGTATACACCTAAAAGTGAGTATGTTTATATCCAATTCTCAACGTTTTTTTTTTTTTACCAATTTATACTCACGGCAAAAGTGAGAGTTCACTGTTTCTCTACATGGCTTATCAATACTTGGTATTAATAAACTTTAAATTTTAAATTTAAATTTTAGAATGTGAAGTGTTGTCACTGAAGTTTAGTTTGTGCTCCCCAAATTACTAGTGAGATTGAACTTCTTTTCCCATGTTTCTTTTTTTTTTTCACTTATGAATTATCTATTCATACTCTTTGACCATTTTTCTGTTGGATTATCACCTTATTGATTCGTAGAAATTATTTTTAGGTCCTGGGTAGCAGAAGCTTTTACGTATCTTGCAAACATCTTTGTCCCAGGTGTCTTTAAACATTATTGTGTTATTTTTCATACACAAGTTTTTTAATTTTTACAGTCAATATATTCTCTTACAGTCAGTTCTTTTTATACTTCAATATGAAAATTATTTTGTAGCTTTTAAAATAAATTATTGAGAAGCTTTGTTTTTCACATTTAGATCTTTGATGTGTTTGGAACACTGTTGTATATTGTATGATACAAAATGAGGGAGGAAGAATGGATGACATCACTAGACCTCTGTCTTACCTGTCAGAGGTTAGATAAACGAGGTACAGTGTATGTGTCTCACCTCTGAACAGAGCATCTGAGGTACCATGCCAAATCATTCCTTCAAAATTTTATTGAGGGTATTACCTGTTCCACTTATTTAAGTGTCTTCTAATGTACATAAATTGTTTTCTTGTACAAGTTTGAAGATATGGCAAAATTCTTAATAATTCCTATATGGTAGATCTATGAGTATTAGTATATAGGAAGGAAAAAAAAAAAGAAATTCTTAGGCTGCTGCTTTGCTTGAGTCAACACGGGGATGGATGTGCTGGAACTAGAACTGTTCAGCAAAGAAAGAACAGGGACTTTGATAATTTTCCTATCTCAGGAGTTTGGTTACTATTTAATTTTAATGTGGCTTTATTAGTTTTTAAGCAATTTTAAGAAGGAAAGTGGCATTTAAATACCCATGTGTAACTCTGTCCCTAAAACAATATTAATAATTACTTAGATTTTCTGTAATTGGATTAATGAACCCTGTTCAGATCCTTTCCTGGATCAGCATTAAACAAAACTAAGTTGTATGGCAGAGTCATTTTATTGTGCTTTGGTGAAAAACAGAGTTTCTTCAGTACCCAGGATTTGGCAACACAACTTTCTTCCTATGTCTGGGCATGTAGATGGACTTATCTAGTATACGTTTAATAAGTTGTTTTCTCTCCAGCAAAAATATATCTGAGCAAGAAAATTAAACCTGGCTGACCAAATTTGGCTGCCCAAAGAAACTTGGAAGTTTGTGTTCAGTCCCAATACAATAGTACATCATCTTTACACCTCAGCTGGGGAGTCCTCAGGTACTGTCCATCTCAAGTTCCCTTTTGACTTCCCATAGTGCCACCTGTTATACTAGATAGTACCACATCTTTTCAGGAGCTTTGCTTGGCCACTCAAATACAGAGGCAAAAAGAATACATGTCCGTTAGTACACAGAAAAACAAAAGTGCAAAACAGGGAGAGTGGAAATATGGCTCTCACATATACTAGTTGCCACTGAGTCAATTCCAGCTCATAATGATCTCATGTGTCACAATAGAACTGTGCTCCATAGGATTGTCAATGGTAAATCTTTTGGAAGTAGATCACCAGATCTTTCTTCTGAGGTATCTCTGGGTAGACTCTGACCTCTAACCTTTTGATTAGCATCCTAGCATATCAATCCTTTGCACCATTTAGGGTCTTCTACAGTTCTCACAACAAATACATTAATTAAGTGAAGTCAGAGATGTATTACAAGCTTCCATAGACTGGTTGAAAACTCCTAAGAATGAGTAAAATGGGACTAAACTTTAAGAGTCAAGAATAGCTAACTTTAAAAAAAAATTAATACAAGTGATACATCTGCAAGTGACTAATTGTACATTATATTCTAATGAAGAAGAGATGCTACCCGGAGTTTGTTACTCCTCTAAACTAAAACAACAAGAAGAGAAAGATGTGAAGTGAGTGTATTTTTCTTTATGGCACTTTAGATGAAAGTTTAACTAACAAACTAGTTTGTTATTAAACAGATAGTACACATACTGTTTTATGACATCGGTTAACAAGCCCCAAACAGATCAATGCTCTCTCTTCTCAAACTTGGGTTCCATATCACCAGCTTTCTTGTCCTCTCCTATCTTCTGGTTCTTGCCCCTGGGCTGGTATGTCCCTTTAGTCTTGTTTCATTTTATGGGCTTGTCTAATCTTTGGCTGAAGGGTAAACCTCAGGAGTGACTTTGTTACAGAACTAACAGGGTGTCCAGAGGCTGTAGTCTTGGGGTTTCTCTACCTGGCCAGAAGACAGTGTATTTTTAAATGAGTTTAATTTCACATTCATTTCTCATAACTGACACAAAAAGTGAATACTGGAATTGGTCTATAGTCATAGACTATATGGCTATATGACTATATAGACTATATGACTATATGAAATCGAGAATGTAAAAGATATGTGTGTTATTCTTATTGTGCTTCCAGCCCCAAACCAAAGAAAATAAGGGTTTTATCAATTATACTTTTATCAATATTTATTACAGCATTACAGTTAACGCCATCTTAAGCAAAATGTCTTCAGTTGAGATAAACAGAAGTTTAAAATTAAGTGTATGAGAGCTCCCAAACTAAAGTATTCAGCTAATATGAAATTGACTGGCCTGACTTTGAGCCTTGACTCCAGTTTGGCCCTTGCCAGCTCCTCAGCACTTGTCAACCTCTGAGCAGACTTTATTTTACAACTATGGAAATGTATTTCCTTGTGGCTGAGCTAAATTCTGCGGAAACAGTGGCTTTAAAGGGAGGTTCTTGACACAAGCCCCTTATCAGAAATCTGCTGAGCAAGCAACTCTCTGGGAAAGTTTGCTAAAGATGTTATCTTGGCAGAATGTTCTCAGAAAGGAATGTCCTGTGATTATCTTCTGACCACCCTGTAAACCCCTCTTTAGTCACAAACGACAGCAACTATCTAAGGTAACCAGAGAAGCCCACATACAAATCATTTCAAAGCCCCTGCTTCCAGTTCTCCTGTCTCCTGCTTCTCTGACTTTGGATCTAGCAATCAGAATATTGTACTATTAGTTCCTGATTTTATCCAATAAATGTGCCTCTGTCATTTCACCGCCTTGGAGCACTTGGTTGCACTTTGTGAGACTGGATATGTCCCCAGTTCGAACTGTTTTGAGCATTCAAGGAATTCTTTTGCTTTTATTTTAATGGAATACATGTTCTTACTCTTTGACATAGCTAAAGACCCCAAATGGAAAAACTTATCATGAAATAGTTTTATAAAGTGTTTCCTTTCATTCACTTACAGAAAGTTTAAATGTATTTTTTTAAAAAATAAATTCACCTTCTGTTTTCTGATAATGCTGTCATGAATTGAATTCTGCCACCACTCCTGCCCCCACCCCAAAATATCTGTCTTTGTAGTTGGGCCATGATTCCTAGTGCGTGATGGCCCGTCATTTTGTCTTTTGATGGAATTTTCCTTATGTGCGGTGAATCCCATCACTATAATGAAATGACCTGCAATAGTGGCAGTTACAGACTGGACAGTGCTTCAGGCCAATCTCTTTGAGATACAAGACAACAGTAAGCAGAGATATGGGGACCTCATATCACACACACACACAAAAGTAATAATAATAATTGTGCCAAAAGCAGAGTGCATCGTTTGCATCTGCATTTCCTGAGCAGAGAATCTCCCAGACCAAAGGAAGATTGATGACAGGAGCCTTCTTCCTCCCAAGCTGACAGAGAAAAACTTCCCCTGGAGCTGATGCCTTGAATTTGGATTTGAAGCCCACTGGACAGGAACAGAATAAATTTCCCCTTGTCAAAGACCTCCACTGGCGGTAGTTCTGTTATAAACACACCAGATGACCAAGACAAATAGTAAGACATAATGTCATTACACAGCATTCTGAAGAGTTAAACTCAGTTATTATATTATCATTATATATTATTATATATCATATCATGTCATATCATAGCATATCACCAGGGTTTCCATGTTATACAAGGTTGGGATACATATCAACTTACTAAAAACCAGAAAAGGAAACCCACTACTGTCAAGTTGGTTCTGACTCATAACTACCCTATTGATTTACTACAAGTTATGAAACTTATCCTCTAAAGAGCTCCAACATGCCCTAATTCTACTCTAAGAATTGCTTTGATGACTCTCTCCTGGGAAAATTAGATGAAAGCTTGTTCTAGGAATGATTAAGAGATTTATGAGATTTATACCCCAACATGAAAGCTTAGGATTTTAGGCTTACACTAATTGTTTCCAACTCTAAGTCCCAAAACTCTAACTCTGATATTGAGATATACTAAGATATTTTAAAATGTTCTTCATGGGTCCCGCAATGGTTTAATTCAAGCATTATTTTATATACTTAAAAACATTATTTAAAAGTAACACAGAAACTCACTTGTTCAAAGGTGTTAAATACTGACTTTTAATGCATTAGAGAACATTATTTTGCTTTTATTTTAATGGAATACATGTTCTTACTCTTTGACATAGCTAAAGACCCCAAATGGAAAAACTTATCATGAAATAGTTTTATAAAGTGTTTTATATAGACTTTGTGCTATGATGTGAAATTATTTAGGGACAAATTTCAAAATAGTAGTTTTTCTGACATGGTTTTTAACATAGTTGAACGTCTTGTAAATGTTATGCTAGCTTTTAAAAAGGTTTATATGCCTTTGCACTGTAGTTAAGTGACACTAAGTTAGTTCTGACAGGCAGTAACCCTGGGAGCCACAGAATGAAACACTGCTTGGTCCCACACCATCCTCACAAGCACTTTTATGCTTGAACCCATTGTCACAGCCATGTCATTGCATCAACCCACCTCACTGAAGATCTCTTTTCCACCGACTCTATACTTAGCTGAGCGTAATTTTCTTCTCCAGGAACTGATCTCTCCTGTCCAAAGTGTATAAGAGGCAATCTTGTCATCCTTGCTTCTAAGGAGCATTCTGGATATACTTCTTCCTGGACAAATTGGTTTGCTCTTCTGGCAGTCCACAGTGTGTTCACGAATCTTCACCAAGATCACAATTCAAAAGCATCAATTCTTTCATTTTGCACTAGTCTTTTTGTTATAACTTATTCAGACTTGTGAATGTCTGTTACATCAACTTACACATTTTGCATCAGCCTTTGTGTCTTGTCAATGACTACACAATGTAAGAGTAATTTGGGTAAGCAGGTTACAGTACACTATGCTTACAGATACAGGCAGCATTAGCAATAACACTTGCTGTTTGTGATGTGAAACAAAATCTACATTTGCTGATGAACATTTAGGTTGTTTGCAAAGAATATTGAATATACTATGGACTGCCAGAAGGAAAAATAAATCTGTTTGGCAAGAAGTACAGCAAAAATGTTTCTTAGAAACAGGATGGTGTGTAACATTGTCTCCCATATACCTTGGACATGTTATTAGGAAGGACCAGTCCCTACAGAAGGCGTTCTGCTTGGTAAACAAGAGGATCAGCATAAAAGAGAAAGACTCTTGATAAGATGGATTGACATGGCAGGTGCAACAGTGAGCTCAAACGTGACGAGGCTTGTGAGGATAGTCCCGGATGGGGCAGTGTTTTGTTCTATTGTGCACAGGGTCACTGTGATTTCAAATCAACTCAGTGGGACCTAATAGCAACAGCACTGTTTAAACTACTGCATCTTTGATTCTGTAGGATGTTTCTTGTAGACAACCGATGGTTGGTTTATGTACTTCTTTAATCCTTTCTGTCATTCTTTGCCTTTTGATTGGAGTGTCTAGTGCACTTTTGTTTTATGTTGCTGCTTCCCTTGTCATTTTACTCTACTCTTTTGAGTTATTTTCTCAGTGGTTGCCCTGGGAATCCCATTTTACACCTTAGTGTATAATAATTTAGTTTTGATTGATCCAACTCGAAGGCACTTGGTGTAACACTAAGTTAATTTCAGTAGTATATAAAACTTAGCTCCAATACAACTCTGTTGACTACCCTGTTCTGCTATTTGTCATACAGTGTTATGATTATTGTTTTATCCAGTTTCCCTTCAAATTAGATAGGAGTGAGATTTCATGTATACTTTTTAAATAGTTGCTTATGTAGTTGTCTATACCAATGTTTTATTTCCTCCTGTGCATTTGTGTCACTGCGTAGTGTCCTTTTGTAATAGCTTGAAGGACTTCTGTTAGTATTTGTTGTAGGGCAGATTTGAGAGTGACAAATTCAGTGTTTATTTAACTGGGAATGTCTTAATTTCTCCTTCGTTTTTGTAGGAATGTTTTACTGGCTATAAGATCTTAGGTTGGCAGTCTTTTTTCTTTGAGCACTTGGAATATGCCATGCAGCTTCCCTTTGGAGATCATGTTTTTTGACGACAAGTCAGCTGTAAACCTTATGGAGGATCCTTTAAGTGTGATGAGTTGCTGTCCTCTTTCTACTTTTTTTTTATCCCTTTCGTTGCTTTTAAATTTCACTCTTTGTTTTTCATCAATTTGCCCACGATATGCCTACACGTGGATATCTTTGTATTTGCCGTACTTGCAGTGTGTTGCACTTCTTGGATGTGTAAATTAACTTTTTTACACAAAATTTGGGAAATTCCCAGCTAATATTTTTCAGATATTATTTCTGCCCATTTTTCTCTTTTCATCCCTTCAAAGACTCTCTTACATGTATGTTGGTACGCTTGATGATGTCCCACCTTCCTCTGAGGCCTGCTCCTTTTTCTTCATTCTTTATTTCTATTCCATAGGCTGGATATTCTGAATTCACCTATCTTGCAGTTTACTTACTGCTTCTTTTGCATTTTAAAATGTGCCCTTGATCCTCTCTAGTGAGTTTTTCATTTGAGCTATTATTCTATTCAACCCTAGATATTTTTTTTGTATAATTTATCTCTCTATTAATATTATCTATTAGGTGAGATATGATTCTTATGTTTTCCTCTAGTTCTTTAGATATGGTTTCCTTTAGTTCTTTGAACATATTTACAATCACAGATTTAAAGGTTTGTCTTGTAAGTCTAACATCTGGGCTTCCTTCAGTATACTTTTAACTGACTTCTTTTTCCTGTATATGGGCCACATTTTCTTTGTATTTACCATAATTTCTGTGTTATTGAAATTACATGTTTTAAATAATATAATGTGACATCTCTGGATACCAAATTCCTTCCCCTTTCCCTGTAGAGGGTTTTGTTTGTTGTCATCATTGTTGCTGTTCCTGATTTTCCTGGTCAAATTATATAAAGTTTGTTTTCTTTGTCATTTGAAACTATGAATGTCTTATATGCTTGGTTTAGTGTTCAGCTCACGGTGGGACAGACATTTTCTCAAATGCTTTGAACAAATACATCTCCCAATCTTTGCCAAAACGTTCTTGGTATATATTGGAATACACCTTCAATATTCAGGCTGACAGTTTAAAATTCTTCCTCGACCTTCCCTTTCTGCTTGTGTAGAACTAACAAATTCAGCCAGAGGTGAAAGAGTAGGGTCTCCTTAGGTCTCCCCTGTGCATGTGTGTGGTATTCTAGATTCCCAAGAACATGTCTGAAGTTTTCAAAAGCCCCTGTGGACATCTCATATCCCAATTTTTCCTTTAAGTCCATTTTGGTCAGCCTCTTGTTAGCTTTAATTGAGATCCCTGCTGCAAGCAACTAAGATGTTAAACAATTGCTTCTGATTGTTGTGGCCCCGGGGATGGATTTGTCATCTAAGAGTGAGCTCTGAGTGAGGACAAAGAGAAACCCTGAGAGTGAAACTTCTCTGGAAAGCTATCAGTCTAGAGTACCGTATGTGAGGAGCTTCCACACTGTCTCCCACTGTAGTGGCTCCTAGATTGCCAGTTTTCATAGCTCCCCTGGTTGTGAGATGACAGTATAGCTGAGAAGAGGGGAGTAAGGATGCTGCAAGTTGAAAAAGCATGGAGACTTTCAGTTTTTAGTGAGGCTCAGTCTTTTTCTTGAATAAATGCTCTCTGGATTATTATAAGCTTTTGGTTAAGTTCCAGACTTCTAATTTTCATGATTTTTTTAAATGCTTTTGTGGAGGAGTAGACTTTCTGAGGTCTGTGTTTTGCCATTCCCGAAGTGTTCTTCTATATTGTACTCAAGGCATATTGTATAAACACGACCAACTCACTGCTACTTGAGACTTTCCCAATCACAGTGAGAACTACTTGATATGGAAAGCTGCTGGAAATCATTCTGTTATTTGAAAAGTCTGCCCCCCCACCTCGACACTGTATTTTTCTTTATGTCTCTTGTATTAAATGTAGCTACAAGTGGAGAATAAATGAAAGAAGTTCTCCCCGGAAATATAAAAGAATGAAACTAAATCAGTTGACAAGAAACTCCCAAAGGGAAAACTAATAAGCCCTTCAGGTCCAATCAATGAAAAGTTTCAATTGTGACCACTTTAAGGTGGCAACAGTTTGTTTCAAAATGCTTTAGCAGTGAAAAATACTGTGTTACTTTTAAAAAATAGAATTAAAGACAAGATCACTTGTCAGAGTGAGAGCAAAACCAGCTTTTTTGCTTTTTACTTGGTTAAAACTTTTAGTAATTTGTTTCTTGTAATAACAAGATAATAAAATAAGATTTTGGTTTTAGGACTCCTGTTTTGATACTAGCTTACAGAATATAATTAAATATGCATTATCTTAAGACCAAAAGGGATTTAAGGAAATTAGTTACATGAAATGTGATAATAGTAATATAGTAATGTTTCAGTAGAAATGTTATTTGGTAGCATTTTCTGTAGTTTAAGATAGTCAATTTTGCCATAAAATTTGAAGACTGTAGATACTTGATATCAAACTAGGCACTATGGCTGTTATCAGGTAAGACACTTATTACTTTTAAGCCAGGAGAAAAGGAAAGTGATAAAATTAAGTGTCTAAATTAATTCTGCAGAGCAAGTAAATCCAGATGATATTAATTTAGAACTTTATTATTCTAAGAAGTATGAGCTCAAGTTTACTCTCCTTATGTTAAAAAGAAGTGTTTGCTTAGCAAATTAGATAAGGAAATCTTCGGGAATAAACTATAAAATGTAAGAACACATGAATATTTAACATTAATTTAAATGATTATTTATCTATTCAAGCAATTCATAAAGGTTATCCATTTAAGGCAGTTTAATAATTTGTATCAATTATTTGGTCATTCATCTTGTCAATAGATGTTTATTTAATGGCAAACTTGTGCTAGACTCTGCCAATACAGCAGTGAGAAGGCAAACATGAAACATGGTAGAAAATATAGCTCTCCCCTGCTCTCCATTCTCCCTAAAGTCAACAGACATAAAGTGAGTTCAAGTTGAGATAAGTACGATAAAGGAAGGAAAAGAGGTCGCAACATAAAAAAAGAGCAAGACAGCTAGTGATGAAAACAAACTGCTACTGGTATAATAATAGACACATAGACTAATGAACAGAGTTGAAAGTCCAGAAATAGGCGTAAACATCTACGATTAACTAATTTTTTAACAAGGGTACTATGTTTGTTCATTAGGGAAAGAAGAATCTCTTCAACTAACGGGGTTTGGAAAACCCAATCAGAAAAACGAAACAAGATCCTTGCCTCATACCCACGCAAAAGACAAATTCAAATTGGACTAAGGATCCAAAGGCGCAGTCTTGCTGTTAGGTGCCATCGACTCGCTTTAGACTCAGTAACCTTGTGTACAACAGACCAAAACATTGCCCAGTCCTACGCCATCCACAACCGAGCCCTTGGCTGCAGCCACACTGTCAATCTATCTTGTTTAGGACCTTCCTCTTCTTCATAGATTGTCTGAAACCATGCGATTCTTAGAAAACAAGGCAGAAACAGTGCTGTCAAAACTAAATCTTAACGATAGATTATCTAATACACTAACAAAATTACAAAAGACAAAATAAGCAAACTTTTGTCAATCAAAAGGCTTTCCAAAAATGTGAAGATGAGCTACCAACCAGGAGAATATCCTCAGAAGTTGTGTATTTAATAAGAATCTGGTAACCAAAACATAAATGAAGCTTTGACAACTTAACAATAGAGACAAATAACACAATCACAAAATAGACAAAAGACTTGAATAGATATTTCACCAAAAACGATATTCAAATGATCATCAGATATATGAAAATATGCTCAGTCTCATTAGCCATCAGAAAGTTGCAAATCAAAACCATAACAAAACACCATTACAGTTTCATTAGAATGGCTAATATACAAACAAACATACATATAAATGAAAAATAGTGAAAGTAGGGTACGATGTGAGGAAATGCAAACTAGTATAGCCATCGTGGAAAACAATGTGGTATTTCCTCAAAACACTTAGAACTACTATATAACCTAGCAGTTTCACAAATAGGCATACAGTCAAGAAACTTGAAAGCATAGACTCAGACAGAGACTTGTATATCAGGGTTCGCTGCAGCACTATTCACAATATCCAACAGTAGAAACAACCTAAATGCCCATTATTAAATGAATGAATAAACAAAATGTGGTACATTCATACAACGAAACCACTCAGTCAGTAAGAGAAATGAAGTAATGATACATGCTACTATCTGGATGGAGCTTGAAAGCATTATGCTGAGTGAAATAAATCCATCACAAGAGGACAAACATAAATGAAATAACTTACATAAAAAGGCAAGAAAAGGCAAATGCGCAGAGAGCAAAGTTTATTAGTGGTTACCAGGGGCTGGAAAGACAGGTAATGGTGGGGGTTAATGGTGATGAAAATACTGCATTAATTAAGAGTAGGGTTCAACAGCAGAGTCTTGTAATTGCTATCAATAAATTGTGTACCTGTGAAAAGTTGAATTGGAGAAAGTTGTGTGACAGATGTATTTACAACAACAAAAAAGAGTAACAACTGAGGCCGCTTACGTACAATCAAACATGCCATGGGATTTGGTTCCTTTGTTAGGAGGTTTAGGGTTATGGTTTCATAGGAAATCTCAGTTACTTGCCCAGATAACATGTTTAGTGCTTCTATTCTACCTCCTAATTCATTGCATTGTGCCTGAAGTCTTAAAAGCCTGAGAGCAACCACCTAAGACATGACAATCGGTCTCCATTTGCTGGGATCAATGAGAGTCAGGAATAGGAGGAAGCGAATTGTCCCCATGAATAACTACCTCTTTTGTTGTGAGACTAGAAGAACTGGATGCTGCCTGGGTACTACTACTGAACATTTTGACCAAAGATTCTATAGGAGAATCCTAATCAAAAGGTGGTGGTGTGAGGGGTGGGGAGGATGACTACAGACTCCAGACTTTCTGTGCCCATGGAGGCTGGGTGAGCTCCTGAAACTATTTCTGTAACGTTCTTTAGATCTTCAACTAAAAGTATTTCCTGAAGTCTTCTCAAAACCAAACACTACGAGGAATGCCGACTAAGTTCACGAACTCATCCTAGAAAAAGTGCTATATACCTCATTGCTGAATGTCACTATGGTTACCTTTGAAGTACTCCCATTGAGAAGCTATGCACTGACACCAGTGTCTAGTCCACACTTCAAAGCAATTTTGGAATTCTTTTTCTGGAATGGACATCGGAACTGTCCTTGTATTACTTTTGATATCCTGAATGTCATCAAAATGTCTTCCTTTCAATATTTCATTTATCTTTGAGTAAAGAAAAAGTCATTGAGGGCCAGATCAGGTGATTAGGGAGAGTGTACCAGTATAGGTATTTGTTTTCTGGCTAAAAACTCCCTCACACACAACTATACAATTAAGTTCACAAACTTGTCACCGTGCCACTGCACAACAACCATTCCTAAGAGTTCCAGAATTGCTTTGAAGGGTGAACTAGGAGCTGGCATCAATGCATAGCTTCCCAAGGGGAATGCTACAAAGGGGACTGTAGTGATATTCTGTAATGAGATAAGTAGCACTTTTTCTAGGATGAGTTCGTGAACTTAATAGTCAGACCCTGTAATTTAACGTTATGTTAGTAGTGAAAAATAAATATCTTGAGAACTACACGCTTTTAAGAACGATCCATAGGGCAGCAAACTGACAATGGCAACTTGAAAGAGAAGACAGAAACCTAGGGTAAATTGAGTTTATGTTAAAGTGGGAGGAAAAACTCAAAAAAGAAGGCTGAGAATAAATGCATAACTTGAATAGTGTAATCAGCGTCGCTAAATTGCACGTGTAGAAACGATTGAATTAGTATAAGCTTTACTGTATATTTTCTTAACAACAGTAACAAAATAAATGAAAAAGAGGTGGAACGTGAAATTCCTACTGTAGATAGTGCAGTCATGGGTGGTGTTTCTGGGAGGAAGGGGGAGACCTAACGGATGACAGGTATATGACTGAAAAGAATCATCTGAGGCAGGAGAACAGAATGAACAAAAGTCTTGAGGCTGAAAGAACTTGGCACATTCCATTAATTGAAGAAAGGCCAATGAAGCATGGTTAATGTTGTGTCAGGTTTGCTAGACCATGATTCTCAGTGGTTTGGCAGACGTTATGCAGTCATCCTCCACTTTGGGTTCTGATGTGAGCAACCAGTCTATCAGAAAGGCAGTTTCCCCGTGAATGTGGCCTGCAGGCAACAGACAGACGGTTGTTCTGACAAAGCTCACTCCTCCCCTTTCCAGTTCTGCTTTTGTCTCATCATCTTTCGACCTGTGGTTACTGGGACATGAAAGCCTTCAACCTGCCTCTTAAATTGCAGACTTTGAATTTACCAGCAAGTGGTGGGCTGTCTCACCTGCACATTTTTGGTTCATCAACCTCTGCAACCACACGAGTCAGGAGAAGACTTTGACCTGCTGCGTGACCCGTGAATTCAGGAATTACCAAGCTTCACAACTGAATGAGTCATTTTCTTGAAATAAATCACTATATATTCATACATGCAATTCACTGGTTTAACTTCTCTGGAGAACCCAGCCCAAGACATCTGCTAGTGAGAGTGGTTGTCTAGAACAGTCTTCAGGGTGAGTTTTCTAAATTGGTTCCTAAGTATGTCTAGACTTATCATCTCTAATGACTAATTCTAGTAGTGAAGAGGGCACTGTTAGCCCATGCTATGATGTACCAACAAATATACATAAAATATCACCACCATTGGCTCAAATATTGGTAAGAAACAACTGGGGGATTGTGTATTTGATACCTTTTAACGTTTCTGTCAGATTGAGAAGTATAGGGAGGCTGGTTGCTTAGTTCTGCTTTTTCCTAGGCAAAGAGGTGAAAGAGATGAGCTTAGGGTTTCAGAGTCACAGCTCAAATGCCACAAATGAGACCTGCGGTTACTACTTATGCCCTGAACGAAAGCCTTATTTCTTGTGGTAACCAACTAGATACTGTACAAAACTAAACCTAGACTCCTATTCCAAGAGTGGCAGAATCATGCCATTAATTACATCCCCAACCACAAACGGTGCTTGAATTAAAGTGAAAGTATAGATTGGGAAGAAATGGGGTACTGAAGCTTAGGATGGGGACATATGGGCAGATAATAAAAAGCTGGGGACACTGAGCCCATAAATTTGATTGAATCACTCTTGCCAACAGAATCAGCTCTCTCAGTCCTAAAGGGATTACTGCAGCTTTCTCTGCTAAGCCACCCTCCCCAGCAAAACCCTTCTACCCAAGTCTGATGAATCTGACACAGCTGTGCTTGAAAAATCTATCTGATACACTGCCTAGGGCATTGCCTGAGGCACACGCCTTACAAGACAATACTGAATGTTCCCAGGATCCATCCACAAAACTGGTTTCTACTTCTAAAACCTATAACTAGAATTAAGCCCTAGTGAGCTCTAAGAGGCAAAGTATGACGTATGACTTGTGAGGAGACACGCTATGCTTCAAAAGAAGTGCTTGCCTTTCTGATGTACACAAAAAGAAACCCTGAAATATGATGGAAATGGCTATTAAGGATACAGTATAAATGTGCAAGGAATCTGAAGTTAGATCGGTACAAGTTTATGGATATAGGCCCACTAAAAGTGGATTCTTCATTCAATGTTTCAACGTGATATGTTAGAAAAGCATCTACTGGTTTGGTTTCCTTGAGTGAAGCAAGGGTTAAGAGACGGCCAGTGCTAAATCATGTTGAAATGTCGTGTCTGCCTTGGTATACTGTAGAAGAAAGTGTCCAAAGGCTTGGGGAAATTTGTATGTTAGAGTAGATTAATCAGGTTGGACCCATAGACAATTCCAGGTATTTCCCAGAGGTCACAACTTCATAACTGTGAGGCACAAATTTGTGATGGGAGTCCCATCATCCTTGAAGGTTGCCATGGTTGCTGCCTTGTATAGATTTTATGATGAGAACTGCCCTAGCTGAATGAAGACAACTGATGTGGCCGATTGGGCTGTGGGATGGCATGGGACAAGTATTAGCATGTAAATATCAAAGACCAGGTGGGTATGGTTGCTGTAGTGGACAGCAGAGTCAAAGAAGTAATAAAGAATGATCTGACTCACAGGGTTTGGGGCATAGGCTACTTATTCACGGTGTCCTTAAGAGTGAAATAGACAGGAAACCTACCGTCTGAGTCATCTAGTGCTGTTATAAGAGAAATACCACTGGCAGATAGCTTTAACAAACAAATTTATTCTCTCACAGTCTCGGAGGCTAGAAGTTCAAATTCTGGGCACCAGCTTGAAGGGAATGCTTTCTTTCTTTCTTGGCTCTGGGAGAAGATCCTTGTCATCAATTTTACAGAATAAAACTTGTCTTTTTAAAGCTGTCCACTTGTGGTATTTCTGTTAAAGCAGTACCAGATGCCTAAGACAATTACTTACAAAAGTATCTCTGTCAATAAAGTAAACAGATTTTCAATCTCTTTTCTTTCTGTAGGTACCCCAAATTAATTTAGGAAACTGCCAGAGCTCCAATTATGTCAGAAATATCCACATGTATCTGTGGTAGCTCAGAAGACATCTGAGTCAGATGCTTGTGGCCTAAGACATCTTGAGATAAGATAGTTTTAGGCTGAAAAATAAGGAGGACTTCAAGGTCACAGTTAATAATAGCAGTAATCAAGCCCGCTGCCTTCTAGTTAATTCTGACTCATAGTGACCCTACAAGGCAGAGTTTCCAAGTGCCTGGTGGATTTGAACTGCTGAACTTTTGGTTAGTAGCTACAGCACTTAACCACTATGCCACCTAGGTTTAACACTCATTGAATACTCATATACACCAAGCTTTGTTATCAGTGCTTTATATGAGTTAAATTATTTAATTTCTGTTGGTCCATATGACTATTACTATTATCCCTGTTTCATACACATTGTCACTAAGGCCCCCCAAAAAGAAGCTTGTCCACACCCACATCATTGGCAAGTGAAATTTGAATACAGGTAGTCTTATTATCAGGGGTCATTCTCTATCCACTATCCTTCAATGGCTGATTCTAGAATAATTCCCTAAATCTGAAGATTTGGTCTCCCAAGTCTGTAAATATAGAAACTCAGCTATCAGCTGATAAAGGGGCAGCTTGACTGCCTAGACCAATAAAAGGCTGACTTATATCAGCTAGGCAGGTTTACTATTCAGGATCAAAGAAAATTTTTTGTTGCAGAGCCAAGTAATACATTATTAGATGACTGCCTGAGACTTGGATTGAATTTGAACAAGAAAAGAATTTATGAGGAGGGAGATAGTTGCAGAGTTCATCCAGTCTTAGAACACAGTCTCTTTTCCATCCAACTCCTAAAATAGCCTGGGATGATTAATGAAGTAGCTGTGGAGTTATAAGCTTGAAATTCAGTGACTAATGAAATTTGCTAAAAAAAAAATGGAACGGTGTTTGATATGAAAACTTGATTGATCATAATTGTAAGAGTTTTGTTGTTTTCAACTATGTTGATTGAAAACATGTTACATGTAACTTATTACCTGTTTAAAAACAATTCAAAATTGTAAATTTTGAGAAATGATGTTGTCTTGCAAAGTAACACGCATGACACATATTTCCAGTATTATCAAAACTTTATATCCTAAAAACTCCCTAAAGTTACTTTTTCGTGTCTTTGAAAAAGTAAATACTAATTTGCAGAATAGTATGTTTCATCAGTGAATTTTACAGTTCAAAATGTGTGTTAATATACAATCCACTGAAGGAAAACACTCGTTTCCCATGTCTTTTGTATATGATGTGTTGATAATCTTCTATTGAAGAGAACATGAAACTACAATATGTGAAGAAGAAACAAAAGATAGTTAAAAAAAGATATATAGAAACTTCACGTTTTCTCTTAAAATAACATTATCTGTCTTCCAAAGTTAAACTTCATTTTGTAACATGTAGGAATGGTTACAGATGGTTATGGATCTTACATAAACCTATTTTTTATCCTAGCATAACCAAAAACAAACGTATTGCCATCAAGTCAATTCTGACTCATAGCAACCTTGGTAAGACTTGACTGTAGCAGTGATTATGTGACTTGATGCTTTTGTCAAAGCTCATAGAACTGTTGTTCCTAAAAAGTCAATTTTACCAAATGTAAATTTTACAGAAATTTAAAGGATCTACCAACAGTGAAAGGGTGGAGTAGAACAAGAGATTTCAACTTCCTTATAGAAAAATGTTTCTCAAAAACGGCAGAGGCCATCTTAGCCACATAACTCCATAATTATGGAGACTATATAATTTATCACCAAAACAGGCTCTTGGGAGTGAAAGAACCCAAAAATAAAATAAGTAAAAATTGAAAAACCAAACCCATTGCCACTGAGTTGATTCCAACCCTACAGGTGATAGCAGAACTGCCACACAGAGATTTTTCAAGGAATGTCCAGTGGATTGAACTGTTGATCTTTTGATTAGCAGCAATAGACGCTTAACTACTACACAGCCATACTTTCTTAAGAATGAAAGAAAGCTTATGCTAAATCGTAATGGGACAATAAATAAGGACTATTCTAGGTACAAGGAGTTCTAGTGGTGCAGTGGTTAAGAGCTCAGCTGCTAACCAAGAACCTGGTGGTTTGAATCTACTAGCTGCTCTTCAGGACAAAGGTGTGTCAACTGCTTTCATAAAGACTTATAGCCTAGGAAACCCTACAGGTGTAGTTCTACTCTGTCCTGTGGGGTTGCTATTAGTTGAAAATGACTTGATAGCAATGGGTTATTCTTTCTTTTTAGGATACTAGAACACACTGTTACCTTAATCTTTAATTAAATTATTTTATTATTTTATTGTGCCTCAAGTGATTGTTTATAATCCAAGTCAATTTGTCACATAACCCCCTCCCCACATGCATGGCAATACAAGTCTAGCTGCTTTACCCACTCTGTGACAACACACTCCGACTTTCCATCCTGTACTTCTCCTGTTTATTCAACCAGCCCCTGTTCCCCTCTAACCTCTCATATAGTCTCTAGACAAGAGCTGCTCAGATAGCCTCATGTATGTATTTAAGTTAAGAAGCACACTCTTACCACCATCAATCAATGAGTACCATAAATTAAGTTTGCGAATTCAAACTAGAAAAAGAGCTACGTAACTCATTGCTGAATATCACTATGGTCACCTTCGAAGTACTCCCCTTGGGAAGCTATGCACAGATGCTAGCACCTAGTCCACCTTTGAAAACAATTTTGGAACTCTTTCTGAAATGGCTATCAGAACTGTCATCAGATTACACTCGATGTCCTGAATGTCATCAAAATGTCTTCCTCTCAATATTTCCTTTATCTTTCGGTAAAGAAAATGTCATTGGGGGCCAGATCAGGCAAGTAGGAAGGGTGTTCCAATACAGTTATTGGTTTACTGGCTAAAAACTCCATCACAGACAACTATACAATTAAGTTTGTGAACTTGCCACTGTGCTTCCATGCACAATGGTTATTCTAGAAAGAGTTCCAGAATTGCTTTGAAGGGTGCAGTAGGCATTTTTGTCAGTGCATAACTCCCCAGGGGGAGTCCTTCAAAGGTGACTGTAGTGATAGTTAGAAATGAGGTATGTAGCACTTAGAACAAGGA
This sequence comes from Heterohyrax brucei, assembly GCA_028571685.1. NCBI lineage: Eukaryota > Metazoa > Chordata > Mammalia > Hyracoidea > Procaviidae > Heterohyrax > Heterohyrax brucei. The sequence continues at coordinate 57,758,033 of CM053158.1, read as the reverse complement.
AGTTCACGGACTTAATTGTCAGACTTCATATGTATCTGTTTTTGTACCAATACCACGCTGTCTTGACTATCACAGCAGTGTAACATGTTCTGAAATCAGGACATGTGAGGCCTTCTACTTTTGTTTCTTCTTCAGTAATGCTTTGCTTATCTGGGGCTTCTTCCCTTTCCACATGAAGTTGGTGATTTGTTTCTCCATCTCATTTAAAAATGCCCATTGGCCACCACAACAAGATTGGCCACGATTCAGAAAACACAAAACAACAAATGCTGGAGAGGCTGTGGAGAGAGTGGAACCCTCCTACACTGTTGGTGGGGTTGCAAAATGGTCCAGCCTCTTTGGAAAGCAATCTGGCACTTCCTTAAAAAAATGGATATTGATATACCCTTTGACCCAGTAATTCCACTACTTGGAATATATCCTACAGAATCAAGGCCTTTCACACCAACGGACACATGCACCAGAATGTTTATCGCGGCACAGTCCACAATAGCAAAAAGATGGAATCAATCCAGATGCCCAACAACAGAAGAACGGATAGGTAAACTATGGTACATATACTCAACGGAGCACTACGCAATGATAAAGAATAACGATGATTCCAGGAAACATCTCATGACCTGGTTTCAACTGGAAGACATTATGTTGAGTGAAAGTAGTCAGCGACAAAAGGACAAATATTGTATGAGACCTCTGTGATAAGATCTCAGAAACAGACTTGTGTATAGAAGAAAAAACTCTTTGACAGCTGCAAGGGAGGAGAGGGAGGGAGGGTGAGGTGGGGAGGGTTTAGTTTAGATAGTTGCTAGAAATCTGGTTGGGAGAAAGTGGTGATAGCACACATTAGGAACAAGAACAACATTAAGTGGACTTCAGCATAACTTGAGTACTCCTTCCACCTTAGCCCAATATTGCAAGGATAGAGTAGCTGGGGCGGGGGGCAGGGGACCATACTCTTAGGCAAAATGGAGGCCAATTGGTACAATTAGCATTTTGCTAAGAGGGCTCTCTGCAATCCCCACATCGGTGAGTGGCTTCTGGGATCTTAAAAGCTGCCAAGCTGCTATCCGAGGACACAGCAAATGGTCCCAACGCAGCAGGAATGGATGCTCACTGAGGACCAAAATGACATGAGGTAAAGACAACCTAGAAGACAGAGAGATCTACGAGAGTGGGTGTCTACATCTACTTGGGACCGGAAGAACCAGATGGTGCCTGGCCACCACCAGTAATAGCCATGATGGAGCTCACTGAGAGGATTCTCACTGGCAGCACAAGAATAAAAAGGGGTGCATCCTGAGATCTCCACTAAAAGACCTCAGTTGATGGTCCAGCAGTTTTGGGGTTCCCCTGAGAGCATGGCCCCTGGCCCTGATGGTGCCCTTACCCATAAATTATAACGAAGGTCCACTCTTTGGACAGGAATGGATTGGACTTGGCAATGCAGAGTGACCATATATTGGATGCACTTTATGGTTCTATACATCCATAGGATATCATCCTGCTAACCTCTGGCTGGAGGAAGGAGAGTGGGTGGAGAGGAGGGGAAAGGAGACTGTTGGGAGGATGAGACATGTATGGAGCAGAGAGGAATAGTGTGCTGTCACTGGACAGGGAGAGCAGTGGAAGCTGCATATAGGTGGGCATGTAAATTTATACGAGAATGTACATTTTCACTCAGTCATGTTAAAAACAAATGCCCACTGGAATTTATATTGGGATTGCATCGTATCTATAGATTGCTTTGGGAAGAATAGATATTTTCATGATGTTAAGCATTTCTATCCATGAGCAAGTTAGGTTTATTCACTTATTTAGGGTTTTTTTTTTTTCTTTTTTTTTTTTTGCAGTCGAAATTTTCTTTGTATAGGTCTCTAACCTCTCTGTTTAGATTTATTCCTATGTATATTATCTTCTTGGGTGCTACTGTACATGGTATTGATTTGGTGATTTCCTTTTTGATAGTCCCCCTGTTGCTGTAATGGAATCCAGCTGATTTATGTATGTTTATCTTATACCCTGATACTTTACTGAACTCTTCTATTAGCTCCTGTAGGTTTTCTTTTGGCCTGGTAGGGGACTGGGGAGGACTCTTTAGGGTTTTCTGTATATAAGATCATACCATCAGCAAATAGAGATACTTTTAATTCTTATCAATTTTGATGCCCTTTACTTTTTTTTATCTTGCCTGATTGTTCTGGCGAGAACCTCCAGCAAGCACAGTGCGGAGTAAAAGTGATAACAATAGGTATCCTTGTTTGATTTCTATTCTCAAGGGGAATGTTTTCAGACTCTCTCCATTTAGGTTGATATTGGCTGTCAGCTTTGCATAGATACCACTTATCATGTTGAGGAATTGCCTTCTGTTCCTGTTTTGCTGAGAGTTTTTAACACAAGTTGGTGATGGAGTTTGTCAAATGCCTTTTATGTATCAATTCATAAAATCAAACAGTTCTTGTCTTTTGTTGTACTTACGCGGTTGATTACATTAGTTGTTTTTCTAATGTTGAATCATCCTTGCATCCCACTCAGTCATGGTAAATTATTTTTTTGATATGCTGTTGAATTCTATTGGCTAGAATTTTGTTCAGAATTTTTGCATCTGGTTTCATGTGAGGTATTGGTCTATAATTTTTTCCTTTTTTTGGTGCTGTCTTTATCTGGTTTTGGTATCAGGGTTATCTCGGCTTCATAGAACAAATTTGGGAGTATTTCATCATTGTCCATGCTCTGAAATACCTTCAGTAATAGTGGTGTCAAATCCTCTTAAACAGTGTGGTAGAATTCTCCAGTGAAGCTGTTAGGACCAGGACTTTGTTTGGTTGGGAGTTTTTAAATTACCTTTTCTGTTTCTTCACTTGTGATGCATTTATTTAGTTATTCTATTTCTGTTTGTGTTAGTTTTGATAAATAGTGTATTCCTAGGAATTTGTCCATTTCCTTTAGGTTTTTGAATTTATTATACAATTTTTCGTAATATTCATGATGATTATTTTAATTTCAGTTGGGTCTGTTGTGCTGTCACCTGTCTCATTTGTTATTTAGAATTATTTGCTTCCTCTACTGTTTTTCTTTTGTCAGTCTGGTCAATGGTCTATCAATTTTGTTGATTAAAAAAAGAAAAAAACCAACAGCTTTTGGTCGTGTTAGCTATTTCAATCCATTTTCTACGGTCTAATTCATTTAGTTTTGCTCTAGTTATTACTATTACTCTCTGGTGCCCGAGATGTTCTTTTGCTGCTGTCTTTCTCCTTGTTTCAGTTGGACCCTTTCTTCTTTTTTTGGATGCATCTATCTATTGAGATAAACTGACACCTGAGCACAGATTTTGTTGTGTCTCATAGATTCCAATTCATTTGATTGTGTGAATTTCTTTATCCTGTCCTTGATTTCTTCTATAATCCAGCAGTTTTTGAACATGGTATTGTTCAGTTTCCATGTTTTTTATTTTAATTTTCTTTCTTTTTTCTGTTATTACTTTCTATTTTTATGGCTTTACAGTCTAAAATGATCCTTTGTAATATTTCAGTATGTTGAATTTTGTTAAGGATTGCTTTGTGGCCTAATAGTCATCAACTCTGGAGAATGTTCCACGTGCTTTGGAAAAGTAAGTAAACTTGGCTGGTGTTGGCTAGAGTGTTCTGTATATGTCTATGAGGTCAAGTTGGTTAATTGTGGCATTTACATCTTCTGTGTCTTTTTTGAGCTTTTTTTGGATGTTTTGTCCTTCACCGAGAGTGGTTGTTGAAGTCTGCTACTTTTATTGTGGAGCTGTCTCTTTCTGTTTGCAATGCAGTTAATTTTTGTTTTATGTATTTTGGAGCCCTGCGGTTGGGTGAGTATATATTTAATATAGTTATATCCTCCTGGAATATTGTTCCTTTAGTCATTATGTAGTGTTCTTCCTTATCCAATGTGGTGGCTTTTAAGTCTATTTTATCAGAGATTAATATTGCTACTCTTGTACTTTCTTGAATGTTGTTAGCTTGATTTTTTTTTCCATCTTTTGAGTTGTAGTTTGTATGTGTCTTTGAGTCTAAGGTGTGTCTCCTGTAGGCAACATATACATATATATACGTATATATGACAATTCCCTATATATATATATACATATATATGACAATTCACTATACATACATATATATATATATATGGATTGTGCTTTTTAAAATCCTTATTGGTGCATTTAATCCATTTAAATTTAGTGCGATTATTGATAGGTATGAGTTTAGTACTGTCATTTTGGTATCATTTTTGTGCACTGTAGAAAATTTCTTTCTTCCATTTAGTTTTCTGTGCTGTCTTTCACTTCATGTGTTTTCATCTTTTTCAAAATTAGTTGCTTTGTATTTGCTAAGACTTCATGCTTTTCCTTGTTTTTTTTTTTTGGATGTGTGGGATTGATAGTTTCCTTTGTGGTTGCCTTAATATTTATCCCTATGTTTCTAAATTTAAACCAGTCTTTAATTTCTTTATATCACCTTGACTTCCTCTCCATGTGAAAGGTCTATGACTACTTTTTTCTTTAAGTTTCCTTCCCCCCCCCCTTTGGTTAAAATGTTTACATAATAATAGCTTGATTTTCCTATTTCCAGTGTTTTACTTTTGATTTACTTTTGTAATTTCTCTATTTGGGTTGTTAGCCAGTTGCTCTTTTCTGTGTTCTAGTTTTAGATTGTTACCTGGTGTTACTAATTTTCTAATTCAAGGACTCCCTTTAGTATTTCTCGTAATTTTGGTGTTTGACAATTCCCTATATTTATGTTAATCTGAAAATGTCCTGATATTGCCATCATATTTAAGGGATAGTTTTGCTGAAATATAATTCTTGGTTGACAATTATTTTCCTTCAGTGTTTTGTGCGTGTCTTCCCATTGCTTTCTTGCCTGCATGATTTCTGCTGAGTAGTCTGAGCTTAGTCTTACTTATTTTTCTTTGTAGGTTACTTTTTGTATATCCCTACCTACTTTAAAAGTATCTTTTTAACTTTAGTTTTGGCAGGTTTGATCATAATATGTCTCAGTGTCTTTGTTTTGTGATGTATCTTGCGTAGTGTTTGATAAGTGTCTCGAATAGATACCTTCTCATCTTTCATGATATCAGGGAAATTTTTTGTGAACAATCTTTATTTTCTGTTATCCCCTCCTCTTCTAGTACTTCAATCACTCATAGATTATTCCTCATCATAGAGTCCCTGTCACACAAGTCTTAGTGTTTCTTGATTTTTTAAAAAATTCTGTTATCTGATTTTTTCTCAAATATGTTGATGTCACATGCCTTATTTTCAGTCTCAGTAATGTGACCTTCCATTACTTCAGTTCCACTTCTTTAGTTTTCTATTGAATTATCTTATTCTGTAATTTTATCACTGATTTTCTAAATTTCTAATTCTTGACACTCTATGCTTTCATTCAGCCTGTTCAATTTGTTATCAAATTTTGCTTCATTTTGCCTCATCTCCTTACTGATCTCTTGAAGAACTCTAAATATTAATATTTGGTATTCTACTTCTGATAATTCTAGGAAGTTCTTGTTCTCTGGAAAATTTGAATGTTTCTTCTGGGAGCTTACTAAAATCATAATGGTCTGCCTATTTAAGTACTTTGAAATTGACAGTTGTCTCCAAACTTTCAGTAAGTCACATTTGTTTTATGTTTGCCTACTGTGTTCTAGCTTCTTGATTTTTTTTTTTTTTTGAGATGTCCATGTAAGCTAACCATATATCATAGTTTTAGTAGTTCGGGTATCAGTGCCTTTGAAGTTCTGATGTCCTTTCACCAGGTGGTTAAAGAGCAGTTTCTAGACATGTGAGCCTAGGGATCTGTTTACTTTTCTTGCATGCATTCAGCTCAGTTGTCTAGGTAGTCAGTCATCAAGTACATGGGGTAGGTTCTTGCCTACTGTACTAGATGGGCAGGATAATTGCTGTAGGTATAGGTGTCTAGCTGCAGCCACTGAGAAAGCCTGGGTGCTAACAACTGTCCCTGAATGTCTGAGACAGTAGTATATCCCAATTATGTCTGAATCTAAGCAAAGGAATAATTTTTGCCCTGAATTTCCAGCTCAGGTGAGTCAGTAGTTTTTTTTTTTTTTTTCTTTCCCCTTCCTCCATGTTTGTTAAATTGTTCCCTCTCTGAGTCTTGGAATATGGCTCAAGTCAGGCTTAAGCAGTCCTACTTCTGGCTCAGTTGATGGTGTCAGAATCTGGAACTAGGTGCAATGCAGAGAAGGGAGTGGGACGCACGGGGAGAACAGAGAGAAGTTTATCTGTAGGGAAAGATTTAGACCTGCATGTGGTAGGTTACTCTCAAAGACTTAGCTTTTGAGGCCCTTGTGCTCTTTTTCACTGGTTCTGGAGGTGTGAGTAGATTCTCTAGTCAGTTTCTTCTGCTAGGAAGGAGTCCCTCCAACCATCATGCTCAGCTCACCACACTGGGCACAGCTGCTTCCCAGCAGATAAGATCTGGCAAATCCTATTCTCTCCTCCCAGTTGTTCAGTGCAATTTCTCAGCTTTCTCTTTGATGTTCTGGGCTCCTTAGGATGTCATATGTAATGGATTTGTCCTTTTGGGTCTTTGTTGTTAGATGGGTCAGAGGAAGCATCTGACTACTGTGCCATATTGGCCATGCCTTCTCTCTTAATCTTAAAAGAAGTTAAATATACAATGCAATCTAAATGTTTTTTATTGAGCTGGAGAAACAAATCACCAACTTTGTATGGAAAGGGAGTAGGCCATGAATAAGTCAAACATCATTAAGGAAGAATAATGAAGTGGGAAGCCCCACTCTACCTGACCTTAAAACCTAGACCGACACAGTAGTCAGGACAGCCTGGTGCTGGCACAAAAGCAGACACATAGACCAATGGAAAAGAATTGAGAATCCAGATATAACTTCACCCACCTGTAAGCCACTGATAATTGATAAAGGCCCAAAGGCTGTAAGCTGGGAAAAAGTATCTTCAAGAAATGGTGTTGGCATAACTGGATATTCATCTGCAAAAAAATGAAACAACACATTTATCTCACACCAAGCATAAAAATTAACTCAAAAAGGATCAAAGACTTAAGTATAAAAGCTAAAACAATAAAGACCATGGAAGAGACAATTGGGACAATGATGGAAACCCTAATCCATGGCATTAACAGTCTACCAAAAAATCACCAACAGTCCTCAAACACCAGAAATGAAAACAGACTATTAGGAACTCTTAAAAGTCAAACACTTACACTTATCCAAAGCCTTCATCAAAAGAGTAAAAAGACTACTTACAGAGTGGGACACAATTTTTGGATACCATGATTCCAAAAGACATCCAGTCTCTCTAATCTGCAGGATACTGCAAAACCTCAACCATAAAAAGATGAATAATCCAAACAAAAAATGGGCAAAAGACATAAACAGGCACTTCACTAAAGAAGATATGTAGGATGCCAACAAACACATGGAGAAATACTTACAATCCCTAGCCATCAGAAAAATCCAAATCCAAATTACAATGAGATGCATTTTACCCCAACAAGGTTGGCAATAATCCAAATAATACAAAATAATAAATGTTGGAGAAGATGTGGAGAGATCTGGAACCCTTCTACACTGTTGGTGGGATTGTAAAATGGTACAACCACTACGGAAATTGATCTGGTGCTTTCTTAAAAAACTAGAAATAGAAATACCATATGGTCCAGCTATCCAACTCCTTGTAATATATCCAAGAGAAATAAGGGCCACCACACAAGCAGATATGTGCATGCTGTCTTCACAATAGCAAAAAGATGGAATCAACTGAGATGCCCATCAGCAGAGGAATGGTTAAACAAACTAGGGTATATTCACACAATGGAATACTACACAATGATAAAGAACAACAATGATTTTAGGAAATGCCTGATAATGTGGGACCATCTGGAGGACATTATACCGAGTGAAATTAGCCAGATGCAAAAAGACAAATATTGTATGAGACCTTTATATTAAGGAAGCAATGAAAGATTTAAGGACAGAAGAAAAGAATCTTTGATGGTTATAAGGGTGGGGAGGGAAAGAGAGAGATCTTTATAAATTAAATAGTAGTTAGGATTTGGGTTAGGTGGAGAATGTGACAGCATGCACTAGAAAAGAATTACACCTAACGGGACTACATCAAAACTAAATCGTTCCCTATATCCAACCCAACTCTTTGAAGGACAGAACAACATGGACATGGTTTGGGGAACCATGCTTTCAAGGGACATCTAGACTAATTGGCATACTCAAGTTTTTATTTTTTTCTTTTTCTCTAAAGAACGTGTTCTGCATACCACTTGGGTGAGTCGTGTCTGGGATCATAAAAGCCAACAAGCTGCCATCTAAGTAGCTTCAACTGGTCTCAAGCCACCTGGGCCAGAGGTAAATAGAAGACATCAAAGACAGGAGGAAAATACCGCCAGTAGATGGAAAGTCCCATATGATCCGAAGACTACTTCAGCACAGGACCAGAATAACTACATGGCGTCTGGCCCCTACCAATGACTGCTCAGATGGGTGCACAATAGAGATCTCCTGATGTAGTGGGAGAAGCATAAGCATGTACAACTGGGACTCTGCCAAATGACTATACTCGATGGTCTGGAAGCTTCCCTGAGAATATGGCCCCTGGACTCTCTAACCCCAGAGTGGATCCAGCACAGATTACTGGCTCTCCATACAAAAGACTGAACTGTACTGTACAAGACGTGGAGTGAAGCTGGAGACGAATAAACTTTTGGACTTAAATATATATATGGGGCTGTCTGAGAAGTTCATTGCTGGAGGGGAGGTGATAAGGTGAAGGTGGACAGGTCTTGGTCACAAAAAGTTCTGGATGAAAAGGGGGAGTGTGCTGTCATGGGGGAGGGAGAGGGAGAAGAGAGCAGTTAGAGTAGAACAGCAGTGTGAGTTCTGGGTGTTACATGGCTAATTGATACAGACTGTAAACTTGTACTTAAACCATAATAAAATTTATTGAAAAAATAAAAAGAAGAAGAAGTTAGTGAAACAGACCAAACAAAGAAGTCATTCACATCAATAGAGATAAATATCATTGATCTGGGAATACTCAAAAATGGTTGCAATACAGTATGCAGGATTTGAAAAACAACATGCAGGAAAGATTTTGGAGACTGAAGTCAAACAGAAGGAACAATCTGAATTATGGATACTTCTCCAGAGTTTCAAAGTAACAAACATGTTGAAAGCGTATCATCTTTGTCCATTTCCCTATATTGATTAATATAATATATGCACAGCATGGATTTCAGCAGGTGGAGACAGCTTGGAGAGCCCTGCATACAACATTTGTTTTGATTAGAAAGCATCCCTAAGGAGTTTAGAGGAGCAACAGCTGGGAAAAAGAGTTAAACTGGCCAACTGTTTGGCACTGGTATAGAGACAGTGTGCATGGCAGGCACCCAGGACAGGAAAGTGGGCCAGTTACTAACTTGTGTTTCCCTAAAACTACAAAATGAGATACGACATTACTTAAATGGATGTCTAATATAAAATAGGGTGAACTCAGAAAAAAGCAGGACACTTCAATAGGTTCAATCACTTCCTACTATGTGTATGGCACTGTTCTAGATACTAAAATCTAGCAGCGAACAAAACAGATAAAATCTCTAGCTTCATGTGGCCTACTCATAGTAAGGAAACAATTAAAAGTTGCACGTGTGCATGAATGCATATGTGTGTATATGATCAGTAAGTTAGATATGTTAGATAATAGCAGGCAAGTAGGATCAGAAATACGAGGCATGGCTCAGATTTATTATAGAAATATCAGGAAAGTTTTCCCAGAGGACACGACCAGTTTAGGAAGTAGATATGTGCATGGCCGGAGGAAGAATTTTCATGACTCAGGAACTGAAGGTACAAATTCCCTGAAGGAATTGCCTGATATCCACGCCCAGCAATGAGGCCCTTACGGATACAGCAGTTAGTGAACCAGGGAGTGGTAGACAGTTTGGCCAAAAACATAACAGGGGATTCAGATCACACAGGGTGCTTAGATCATCTGTCCCTGATGCAGAGCACAGTGATGTGATCTGACCTACACTTTGAAGAATCATTCTGGCTGTCTTCTTGAAAACATTCTGCAGTTGGAAAGGAGAGAATGTGGGGCCTTATTGGGAAACTGCCACACTAATCTTGGTGGGTAAAGATGGCTCAGACCAGGGTAGTAACAGGTGAGGAACTGGGAAGTGATGTGCCTCTGTATGTATTCTGGTCAAAACAAATAAAATAAAGGAATTTCCATTAACTGAAAAGAAGCAGACTTCAGATGGCATGGGCTTTGGGTAGTAAGTCAGGGCCTCAGTATTCATCTAGTTGGACGTCTATGTGGTGATGTCAAGAAGACAGCTGGATACACAGAGTCTCAAAGGACGAGAGATAGAAGTTTGAGTTATAAGAATGATAACAAAGCAAAAACAAGACAATTGTTGAGCTAACACTGACTCAAGGTGAACTTACGTGTGTCAGAAGAGAATTGTGAGCCACAGTGTTTTCAATGGCTGATATTTGGATGCAGGCATATTTTTGGTTTATAAGCCTAGACTCCTCCTTCCCCTCCATATCTCTTTAGACTAGTGGAAATTTCTGTGAAGGCAGAGGTTACATATGGCTCATACTTTGCTGATTCCCCATTGTCTGACACAGAGCGTGACACAGCAAAAATAAAATTGTTGTACTCATTGCACACGTAGTAAGTGCTCTTGGTCAAAAGACAGTATTGCTGGATGGATAATGCTTAGTATTGCTGAAATAATGAATGAATGTGAGAGAGTATGCCAAGGCATTAATCACTCACTTAGATTTCATCTACAAAAGGCAAACATTTCAAGAGTTTTATCATGAAGAAGTATGAATGCTTCTAAACTAACATCAAAATTGCAACGGGTAAAGGCTAAAAGAGACATGGAAGTGTGCAGAGTTTGTACAATGGAATCACAGTGTAAATATTGTAAGTAGTAGGACTTTGATTATAAGGGTAGCTTTAGAATCTAGAGCTCTTGACTGGTAATCAAAAGGTTGGTGATTCAAATCCACCCAACCATTTGGAAGGAAAAAGACACAATCAGATTCCATCAAGATTACAGCCAAGAAAACTCTATGAGACAATTCTGTTTTGTCATATGGGGTCACTATGAGTTGAAATAGGATGTAAGCACCATACATCATATATAGGCCCCACACTCTCATTTTGTTTGCTTGTTTTGTTATGGATCACCTACCTTAAAAGCCAATATAATGAAGAAAGCATAATCCTTAGTAGTAAGCCAGGCAACACAGCATCAAGTCAAAAATACAACATTGTAGCACCTGCTACATGCTGTCCTTTTACCTAGGGTATTTCCTTGGAAGACATCTATGATTGGCACTCTTGCTTGAAAGGAAAAAGAAGGAGTCAGACAGACAGACTAGACTAGTGTGCCCCAGATACCCCTTAGAAGTAGCGCAGGAGATGACATAGAACCGGAAATACATGAGCATGCCCTATCTCCTAAAATTATTGAAGATAATCCTGTGTATATGTAAGCACATTTCTCAGAAAAATAACTTCATATTAATACATTTTAATATAAAAGTGAATTTTGTCTTTAAAGGCAGAGAAAGTATCAGAGATGTTGTTTTCCTTACTGCCAGAAGAATTTGTTATGATTGAACTGTGTCACCAGGAACACCTGTTGGAATTCTAAGTGCCTATACCTATAGAAGTTATCTAATTTAAGAACAAGGTCTTTTTGTTATGTTAATGAGGACACACTGGCATAGCCTGTGTCCTAAACCTAATCACTTCTGAGTATAAAGAGCAGCATACACACAGAGACAAGTGAGCACAAATGGGGGAAGATACATGCCAGGCCATGTAAATATTGCTAAGAATTGAGGAATGCTGAAATAAAAACCTTCCCCAGAGCCTGCAGAGAGTGAGTCCTTCCCTAGAGCTAGTGTCCTGAATTCCAACCTCTAGCTTCCTTAACTGTGAAAAAATAAATTTGTCTTTTCAAAGCCACCCACATGTGATATTTCTATCACAGAAGTTCTAGGCAATTAAGACAGAGGTAAATTCCATACTGTTTCTAAGAAGCTTGTAAACACAACATGTATAGCATGTAATATCTAATGTAAAAGAAAAAGACTTTTGGCAGATTCCTTTACGCTGGTGCACTTTTATTATAGCAGACCCACAGTAATACACGACATGAAAGAACAGCTACATGTTTGTGTGCTGTATTGAATGAAGCTACTAAAATATCAAACATGAATCACCTTTGTGCATATACACCTACCTCATATATAATGGGGAAACGGTTAATAACTTTTTTTCTGCTTCACACCTGTCATCCATGATGTGTAAGAAGAGATTTTTCACTTAGCTAATGCTAATTTTGTTTGCCAGGATGCTAACTGCAAAAGGCACCTTGTGGTTAGCACTGACACAACAGCAGCAAGGTAAGAACTAGAAAGGGCACTCTTCTCTTCTGGGAGTAAAAGACATACTAAGTGCTAAGCTGTGCACTGTTTCATTCATGGGAATAAATGGCATTCCATAATGTGCCTCCTCATCTTGATTCAGCATTGATGGGTATTATAATATTGTAAATATGATTAAATCATGACTACTGAATAAATGCATTTTCAACAGGTGAATAAATGAGCAACACATTTAAAATTTTTTCCACATTTAGTCACTTGGGTTATGAATGCAAAAAGTCTTATGTGAATTCTTCAAAGTCAAGTTTGTTGATGTACAATTTGCACAGTCTTGTAACTGCCATTGCAATCAAGATACAGACTATTTCCTTCATCCCCTAAAGTTCCCTATGCCTCTTTAAACTGATTTCCTCCCGCTTGTCCCTGCTCCCTGGCAACCAGTGATTGCTTTTCTCACCGTATAGTTCTGCTTTTTCCTGAATGTTTTACAGTACACACTTTAGGAACCTAGCTGTGTCTCAAATATGTATGACTTTTTGAATGAAGAATGAGATAAACTAATATTTTTGGAAGCCAGCAGGCTTTATTTCTTTGATTGCCTTGGCCACTTTCAAGAGCAGAATCTCAGCGGTATATTTATAATCTTAAATACTCAAATCTAGTACTTCACAGTCAAAACACTAGGATTTATTAGAAGATAGAACTGTGAAGCAGATGTCTTGGTTGACAAAAATATGATTCTTTCCCTCAATTTAGTCTTTTTTACCCATTTACCCCAGAAATAAGTCAATGATGTCTTTGGCCATTTAACACACATACAAATGCTGGAATAGTGTGAAGAATGTTCTCTGGAGCTGAAAACAACCAAAGAAAAGAGTAAGAATTTGTTAGTCAGCATCTTTCATGTTGAGTTGATGTACTGTATGTGGTCTTTTAGAGAGAATCCTTTAATAACTTTTTTGTCTATTTACATTCAACAAGAATGTATGAAAACTGCTAGTGCTAATAAGCCATTTGCCACTATTTTTACCTCAAGATTCATACTTTTATCCATAGTTTATAAAACTTTCTCATTGACTGTTAATTTTTTTTCCCCCTTAATATACAGTTGTGGCATCATGCTTACTTTCACAGTCCTGGGTAGCACAAAGATTTTTGCATAATTACCAGGTCCCATAGTGCCTTTCAAAGAAATCACAGATTGCTTTATAGCTTGAAGTTGCTTCCATGGTCCTCAGTTTTCTACAGACCTAGGGCAGGCTACTTTTTAAAAGAAATTTTTCATTGTGATTTAGGTGGACACTTACAGCACAAATTAGTTTCTCATTCAAAGACATATATACAAATTATTTTGTGACATTGGCAGCAATCTCCACAAGTGTCAGCACTGTCCCCCAGGCTACTTTCTAAAGAAGTTAAATTCTCAGTGGAGATTTTCAAGAAAGCACCCAACTACTGGCTAAGTCCTTGAGCTGCCATGAGAAACTGAATATGCAAATCATTTTTACATGCACATTTATGTGGCAAAAACACCTGCACATCTGGAACCCAGGCAGTCCCTGTTGATTAATACGCATATAACCCAGAACTGTCCATGGCTGGGTAATAAGAATTTTAAATGTACTTGGTTTACTTTCAGGAAAGTCTCTGGGTCTTCAGTACTGCAATTAAATGTGCCAGGTTAGATATTCATTTCATATTAAATCTACTTGTAACCCTATAATAGAAGCGCCATTTTTGTGTTCAATAAGTATTTTTCTTTACTTTGGGGGGAAAAAAATGACTCCAGTTAACAGCAAAACAATGGGCTTTACAATGTAAAGAAAACCATCTGGTAAACTAGAATGTTTTACAGAGTTGTTTAAAAAAAAAAAAAAAAACCACAAGGGACGATGTCTCCTGCCAAGTAACAGCTGAAAGCCCAAATGTAACTGAAAACACATGCCAGCTGGCTAGGCTGCCACCGATGAATGACAAGTCCTTTTTGTGAATATTTATCCAGTTTGAATTGTACAAGTATTATCTTGCTGGAACATCCACAAAACCTCAGAGACAGGTGGCAAAAAGTAGATTACTTTCTGAGGCAGACAAGGGAAGGCTAGCATCTCGGTGACTCATTTAAGACCTTCGAAGCGGGTGAGAGGGAACTAAAGCCAAGTGTCGTCATGAACTGTGTCCCCCAAAATATGTGTTGGAATTCTAACTCCTGTATTTATAAATATGATCCTATTTGGAAATAGGATTTTCTTTTGTTAAGTCAATGAGGCTATACCAGTATAGGGTGAATCCTAAATGTGATCACTTCAAAGTTACAGAAAGACTAAAAACACACACTAAACACACACACACATACACACACACACACACAGACACCATGTATGGGCCTTCTAAGGCAAGGAATACCAAGGAACCAAGAATGATGAAGAAGGAATCAACACGGCTGAAGCCCTGATTTGGAGTTTGAACTTCTGGAACTGTGAGAAAATAAATTTCTGTTCTTTAAAGCTACCCACTTGTTGAATTTGTGGTACAGTGGCACTATGTGAATTGGACACAAGGTCAGAAGCAGACACTGTTATTATTCCTTGCTCTTCTCAGCTCTCACTAGCCACCATGCCAGGCCACCCCTTAGTAGTACTCATTCTTCAGTCTGAAGATCATGTTTTCTACTGTCACTATAAATAAGAAATAATAAACTATAGCCTTTTAATTTAGATAACAGCATTTGCACTTTTAGTTTTCAGGAATCTTCAGAGAGTCTCCAGACTCTTTACAGCAGAATCTGAAGTGTGAAGTTCAAAGTAGTTACTATTACTTACAGACCACCACCAACAGAAAAACCAAACCCACTGACATTGAGTTGATTCCAGCTCATGACAAACCTATGTGTTACAGAGTAGAACTGCTCCATAGGATTTCCTTGGCTGTAATCTTTACAGAAGCAGGTAGCCAGGACTTTTTTCTATGATACTGTTGTGAGGGGGTTCAAACCACCCACCTGTAGGTTAGTAGCTGGTCACAAACCACTTGTGGCACTCAGGGACCTTACTTATAGAGAAGCTACCAAGTAAAACAGTTTAGGAATTATTTAAAGTAGTTTCACAGATTCACCATTAAACAGTTATTGTGATGATTTTATTTTTTAAAAGATCATTGTTTTTGCATCCTAGTAATAAAAAATGCAGCTCATGACCATTTATAACTTATCATTAAAGATGTACACGTCTATAAGGCAACATTACTAGGATTTTGTTGTAAATCCATATCCACTTGAGGATTATACAAATTCTTTTCACATGCCAAACCTGTATATTTAATTTCATTTACTTAGTCTTTAAAATCTTCCTGAGGTAAGTAGTATTCTTTCTGAAATAAGTAGTATTGTTATGTTCATTTTACACATGAAGAAAATGACATCTAGAGAGGGTGAGAAACTCATGCAGCTGTACTCAGCTTTCACTTGCCCCTCTAATTCTGTCAACAAAAGTTTAATTCCCTAGCTCCTTTTTTCATACATCTCATCTTCTATTTATTTAAATATACTTTTCTTCTTCTGAACTTAAGCTAATATTCATGATTTAGTTAAGATAAAGTAGAAAGTCAGCCAATATTTAATCTGAAAAATAAACCACCTAGTTAAAGATCAGTAAAATGTTCCAAAGAGTTGGTTCTGGGTTTTTTGAGTTTTTGTTTTACTACTCTGGTTTTACCTCTCTAACAACTTCAACCATTCATTTATATCCACACTCTTATACTTGTCATTCAAAATATCCCACTTCTGATACTATCAGTTGAGATACGTGACTCTCAGATTACAATCTCCTCTTCTACTAATTCTCCCAATTCACCCCAAGAATTCAGTTCCTTGCTGTTTCAATCAGCTAGTCCTGCTCTAACAGAAACATCACAAACTGGATAAGGTTAGCAAAGAAAAGTCTATTCTTACATAGTTCAGCAGATTACATGTCCTCATTCAGGAGGTCTGCTCCAGGGGACTGTCCTTCCCCATGTCAGCTCTGAAGGAAAGTCCTTGTGTGGCATCAGTCTTTGGTCAGGGAGCATCTTGGCATCGGAACCTCAGGTCTGAAGGACACACTCTTCTCCTAGTGCTTCTTGCTTGATGGTATGAGGTCCCCAATTCTCTACCTGCTTCCATTTCCTTTTACCCCTTGTAGGATGAAAGGATAAAGGGTGGTGCAGCCATACTCCAGGGAAACTCTCTTTACAGTAGAGCAGGGAGGCGATCTTAGGAAGGGATTTACAGTTCCACCCTAATCCTCTCTAACATAATCCACTCTGTTAACCACAGGCAGAGATTAAGATTTACATGATCAGAAAATCACAAAACAGACTGCAGTCACAGAATACAGGGAATCCTGGTCCAACCAAATCACTACACATATTTTAGGGGGGGATACAACTCACTTGCCCATACCAGACCTTCAGTATTATCTGATTTCTGTCAGATGTCTTATTTCTTTCACTGTCCAGTTTATAATGTTTTCTCTTCCAGAATTTATCTTCTCTGCAGCAGGGGATAGGAAAGCTAGTCATAGGGAACTAAAGGTTGAGAAGGGAGTGTACTCACACGTCATGGGGTTGTCAATCGATGTCATAAACGGTATGGGTGCTAACTGTTTAATGAGAGACTAGTGTCTTCTGTGAACCTTCAGATCCAACTTGATGCACTTGGCTGGCTTGGCAAAGTACAACAAAAACAAAACAAAACAAAAAACAAAAACTTCTCTATACCCAGATTTCTGATAGTACTGGATACAACCGTGTAAACTGGGGCAGTGTATGCCTGTGGTCACTGACCTCAAGTGTCTTGTGCATTTTCCCCATCAACCCACTTTATCCTTGGTCAGTCTACGGTAATTTTTCACAGCACTGACTTCACACATTCGCCACTCTTGCCAAAACTTCAGTGCCTTATCTTTCCACCAGCTTCACAGGAAAACAAAAGCTATCACAAGAAAAGCACCTCAACTTCTTCCTAGCAAACTGAAAAACTTTCTTGCATCATCTTCTTAGTAAGGTCCCAGTAAACACAGAGCTTGAGGCAAGACACAAATGCTAATGCTGTACAGAAAGAGAAGTCGCAGGCCAGTGAGAGTGAAGACAAAGGGAAGTGAGTCACAGAAGGACGTGAAGCGGGTACAAGGTGCTTACAACTTCACAAGAGAAAAAGAGATATTATCCAAGTGGGATAGCTCATGAAAGGCTGTATGGAGCACTTACATTCTAGAAGAGTTCAACGGAATGAGAAATATAGAGTGGTTCCTGCTCGTTCTCTGTCTTTCATTGTTCAAAGTTTTCCTATTAGGTAGTTAACTGCTCCATAATTATCTGCTGAGGCATTTGGCTCCTTTAAAAAAATTATTAAATATTTTTTCTATCATTTTTTTATGTACTTTCCTTTGGGACCTCCATTTACACAATATTCAGTTGCTTGAAATTTCTCAGAGTTCAGTGATGCCCTTTAGAATTTTTATAACTATCTCTCTGTGTTTTATTTTGGATAGTTTCTACTTGCTGAGTCTTTCACTAATTTTTTCTTCAGTAGTTTCTAATGTGTGATTTTTCTACCCAGTGTATTTTTGTCTCTGAGACATTGTAGTTTTCATATCTACAAGTTTGACTGGTCTTTTCTATGTCTTCAAGTTGTGACTTGCTGTGTTCAATCTCTCTTGTATCTTTGCAAACATGTGTGACAGTTAAATAGCTGTTTTAATAGCCTTGTCTAGCAATTCTATCATAATGTCATTTTTAGGTGATTTCTAACTTATTCTTCTCATATTAACTTAGATTTCCATGAAGATTTTTTGCAATCTGAGTAATTTTTAATTGGATGCCAGATACTGTGATTTCAGCTTGTTGGGTGCTGGATTTTTTTTTTTTTAGTTTCTAAAATTATTCATGATCTTTGTTTGGAGAAATGGTTAAGTTGCTATGGAGCAGTCTGATCCTTTCAGGGCTTGCTTTTAAGCTTTTTAGGAAAGGGAATAAAAACACCTGTTCTAGAGTTAATTTTTCCCATTGCTGAGCTGCTTTAAATTATGCTTTCGGCTTCTCATATGTCTTCATATATCTTCTCTACAAAAGATGTAGTAGAACTAGGTTAGAGTTCATGTTTTTATGCAAGTAACATACACCTTATATGATTTTTTTCCAAGGGTAGCTTTACCACCCACCCCACAAGGTAACCTCGCAAGCACCACCATGCCAGTCCTCTTCTACAGGCTGTTGTAAACAATATTTCATAAAGCACACTTACACAAATACTTCACAGGGGGAGGGAATAGCTAGCAAACAAACAAAAGGTATGGGTTATTTGAGTCAGAATATGGTGCCTGTGTTCAGGGTCCCTGAAACCATTCTCAGGTTCAAAGTTTTTCCAGGAGGATTCACAAGACTCAGTATGTTATACTCTTAGCTATGAATTATTATAGGGCTTGGGAGGAGCAAGACAACAAAGGGAAAAGGTACAAAGGACAAAGTTTGGAGAAAACCAGGTATAAGCTTCCAGGGGTCTTCTCAGTTGAGGTACACAAGACATACTTCTCTGAGCAATGAGTTATGAATTGTTGTCTACCAAGGAATTAGAGACTGAGTCTTAGGTTTTGTTGGGGTTAGTCTAATCATGCAGGTACATTCTTCCTGGCATATATCAAATTCTAGGCTCTCAGAAAGAAAGCAATTGCTCAGCATAAGCCACATTATTTGTACAAACAAGTTAGGCATAGTGAGCCATTCTTAGCAGGAAATGGCTAGAACCTCCTGATATCCAGGTACCAGCCATGGGCTACCCTCATAAGCAGGCCTTTTAAGGATACAATTTTCAGGGCTACTAAGTTAACTTGTTCCTGCATGGTGCCGACCCTTAAAGCTTCCACAGAACACTGCACTTCTTACATAATCTCACTTTCAAAAATTACAGGTTTCCCACAGATTGCAAACTTGTTAAGAAAGGAGGGAAGGCTGTAAGCTCTGTGATGAAAAAGAGAGGCAGAGGAGGAATTGTTTTATTCACTCTTACATCTCCTGTGCCTAGGATCAGTTAGCATAAAGTAAATGATCAGTAAATATTTGTTAAATGAAGACAAAGAATTAATATTGTGAAAATATATAGAACTCTAAAAACTGAAGAAAAGTAATGTAAACAAATAAATATTCACTAATGAGCTATGGTATTTAAATTTCAAAACAGATTTATTTTCATGAATCAAAGTGACAAAGTTAAAAATTTTAAAATACAAAGTTACAGATGTAATTAAATGGTAACTGTTATACATGTTGGCAAGAATGTGTGAGTTATATAAACGAACAATTTAGAAATGTGTCAGGACTCTTAAAATGTTCACAACCGTGTCTTAGAAAATTCCACTTATTTATCATGAGAAATTAATCAAGAGCTTTAAGAAGACAATAAATAAGATGTTAATTGCATCATTACTCATAATGGTGAATATATGCAAACTTCACAACTACTCAATAATAGGGGAAGGTTAAAAAATTATGGGATATAAATACAATGAGATATAAAGAAGCCAGCTATAGAATCTTCAATAAATGTTTCATGATATGGAAAAACACTCATACTATAATAGGTGAAAAACTCAGGATATTAAACACTTAATACATTTTATTTCAAATTCTGTGCACACATATATGTGTACGTGTATTATTTAAAAATATACTAACGTTAGAAAAGATACATTCTAAAATAGCAATATCAATTACTGCTAGAGATTTTAATTAAGGTCACTATTTTTTCCTTGTTTCTACTTTTCTGTGCTTTCTAAAATGGGTGTACTTTGCAACCATGTACACGCACACTTGTATACACTCACATATATAAGAAATAGACTGGTATTTGCTAATCTGTTTCGCTATGAGAAGAATCTCATATTAAACATCATATATAAGGCCCTTGAACAAGAATAGAGTTACTTCTCATCTTGAGAGGACCAGTTCTCAGTAGAGATATTTGGGAACTTCATTCATTCCTAGCTAGTTCTTACCCAATACTATTCATCTTTATTAATGTTTTATTTAAGGATTTATTTCTGAAAGTACACTTGATATATTTCAGTAATTAAATACTCATTTTCAATTCCTATACTTCCTTACCTTACGATGTTAGGGTTAGTTATATCTATTTCTGTATTAAAATGCTCACAGGATATTTTATATTGCCTGAGAAAATTTGATTTTACCATCTTTCATATTTTAAACTTTAAAGTATTTGCTTTCTAAATTTGAACAAAATATGTGATGTTCAAAAGTTAATTAAATCCATCCAATCAGGAAATCTGAATATTTACATACGATTAAAGGATTTGGCGGATACACAGAGAGATAGAGACAAATTTTTAATCCTGGTTCCAGAACTCTAATGAAGAAGTACTCTGGTGACAAATGATTTATAGTTTTTAAAAATCTTTCCTGACAAGGCATATTCTCTGCAATATCTGTCATTTTCCTACCTGGTTAGGATGTTCTCTTATCTTATACAAACCATTATAGACAGTGGATGTTTTGAATCTTGGAGTTGGAATGCTGAATTGTATTTAAACCCAAGCTTCTTCTCTGTCTTTATATGATGTTCTACTTAAAACAAATCACTCAAGATTTGAGTGCAAGTAACTAGAAGGCCATTGTGACTGGTAAAGTAGAGGGCAGCAAAAAAAGAGGAAGACTCTCAGTGAGGTGGATTCACACAGCAGCTGCAACAAGGGGTTCTGTCATAGATTGAATTGTGTCTCCAAAAAATACGTGCATCAATTTGGTTAGGTGGTGATTTCCAGCATTGCATGAATCATCCACCATTTTGTCATTTTGTCATGTGATGTTCCTGTATGTTGTAAAACCTATCTCTGTGATGTTAATGAGGTGGAATTAGCAGCAGTTATGTTAATGAGGCAGTTGTCAATCTATAGATTAGATGGTGTTTTAATCCAGTCTCACTGAGATATAAAAGAGAGAAGTGAGCAGAGACACACGGGGACCCTGTACTTCCAAGAAAGGAGAGCAACGCATGTGCTTTGGAACTGGGACTCCTGTGCAGAGAAGCTCTTAGATGGAGCAAAGATTGATGACAAGGACTTTCCTGCAGAGCTGCCAGGCAGAGAAAGTCTTCCCCTGGAGCTCACACCCTGCATTTGGACTTTCACCCTCCTGGAGTATGAGAGAACAAATTTATGTTTGTTAAAGCCATCCCCTTGCGGTATTTCTGTTACAGCAGTACTAGATAACTAGGGCAAGCTCAAACGTAACAACTATTGTAAGGACAGCACAGGACCCGAAAGTGTTTCTTTCTGTTACACATAGGGTTGCTATGAGTTGGAACCACCTTGATGGCAGCTGACAACAACATAACAACTTATTTGAGAAGCAATTTCAGCGACATGGTACAGGAATGGCGGTGAGGGGAAGTAAGACAGGGAAATGAGGAATGCTAATTAAGTAGGTGTTATTAATCAGGCTACTTCTGAGGGCAACTGGAGCTCATTCCTACTGAGAATTCCCTTAGTGACTGTGTGAAACATACCTCAGAAATGTCCCACTTATGGGCAAGGAAGCTATGCTATTAATCCTATTTTTCCACCAACGATCATCCCTTAAGGTTGAGCTCCATGCCAGGGGCATTAAATTTTAGGCATTTCCATGCCCTTTCAAAAGAAGGGAGCACATGTCCACAGGAAGCAGAAGCAGAAGCCGTTCTACTTTGGGGAGCTGTCTGCAGGAGACTTTTGCACATAGACAAAGGCATTGGCTATACTCTCTGCATTGAGCAAGTTATGGTGAAGGAGAAGTAGTGGTTTGGCTACTTTTCCAATTCAGACTCCTGTATTAAGACCTAACGTTGTTATGAGTCAGAATCAATTTAACAGCAATGGGTTTGGTTTGTGTCAGGTTTGGGTTTGTTATACACACTTGGAATTCAACTCACTGGGTAGCTTGTGTTCATTCTGGGTATCCAGGGATGGGGAATGAAGTGGAGAGCTGGAAATGTGAAAGAATATGATTATGAGGCCCTTGTTTTAGGAAGTCCCATATAAGACCGAAATAGAATGTGGTAAGAAAGTTGATCAGTTTTCTACGGAACTATTCTAACAAAGTTGTTTTGTCTGTGTACCACTGTATCAGAAGGAAGGATATTTGGGAAGAGCTAATGCAAGTAGTTCTAACAAAGAAGGAAAAAACTGTTAGAATAACACAAAGAGGGACTCAAGTTACTGTTCTTTGCAACTAAGTAGATTACTTTCTGGTTTGGGTTTATAGCTTACAAGTTACTATTGTTATCAAAAGGGACTAAGACAATAGAAATCTAAGAAGAACACAGTCCATGATCAAGAATGTCAAAATTATTTGAATTTAAATGTTGACTTTTTGCCAAGACTTCATGGTATCATTATACGTCCCTCTTTCGGATATATTAATAAAAAAAATGGTTGCAGATAAATAGGAATTTAAAGGGTACATCATGTACATATTCATAAAACAAGAATATAATTGTATTGATAATGGAGTTGTCCATGTTACACGTTTTTCATATGTCTAGGTATTCTTGGTATTTGCAGGCAAGGGGGGTTTGTCTGGAGAGACTCATCATTCTGAGAATCTGATTAAACCTAGAGACCTTCTAAAATGACTCCTAGTGGCACACAGGGTTTAGAGAACTTTTACCCAGGAAAACCCACTTATACACATACAGTTTTGAATTCAGGGTCAAGGGTTAAAGAACTCTGCTCATCCAAGGGCCCTCTAGGAGATGTATCTGCCAGAATCACCTCCAGAGATAGCGCTTTCCCACTCAAAGTACCAGTCTTACTCCAAGTCCAACTAGACTTGAAAAAAACCACAACTTACAGTGAGACCCAAATGCCAAGTGGACACACTGAGACCATATTTTAGGTTCAGGGTTTAATTTCTATTTTGTTAAGTTTCAGGTACATTAGACACTTGAAGAGGTATAGATTTTTTGAGTTATAATTGGGTTTGAGTCCCAATTCTGAAACTCATCAGTTTGACCAAGTCACCTGATTTCTAGAGTTTCAGTTTCTTCATCTGTAAAATAGGTGTGATGATGGTTTTTGTTGTTGTTGTTGAGAATTAAATGAAATACTTTGACCATCTGGAGTATTGGAGAGGGTACAGTGGTTTCCAGCTTTACTGTAGCATAAGCTTAAATGCAATTCAAAGCTAATAGGAGTTTTTAAAGTTAAGTTTGCTTCTAATACATCTACATTTACAAGTATCTAATAACTTTATTGAAAACTACCCAGTAATAGCAGAGGAGTGGTATAAATCCATTTATATTAAGAGTTGTCAGAGTCACAATAGTTTTCTCAATTTTTAAATATTAAGAGAGAATCTTCATCGAGATTCAGAAACACCCCTTGTATTCATAGCACACAGGATCAGTTAACTAACTTCGGAACAGTTGCTCTTAAATAAACTTTTCCTAATTTTCCATTGACATATACAAAACTATGTTGTCTAAACAAAGATATAAGTTAATGAGGAATTTTACCATTGTCTATTAAAAAAGAGAGAGAGAGAGAGAGAGAGAGAAAAGAAATAAGAAAGAAAATCTTGTGCTTTGGAGATCCTTTTGGACTGATGAACTCAAAATGTAGTACAGCTATACTGCCTGGGTGCAAAGCCTGGCTCTGCCATTGGTAGGTGAATCACCTTGGGAAGGTATTTAACGTATTTATGTATCATTATGAGCCCTGATGGTACAGTGGTGAAGAGCTTGGCTGCTCACCAAAAAGTCAGCAGTTTGAAACCAACAGTTACTCCTTGGATACCATTTGGGGAAGTTCTACTCTGTCCTATATGCTTCTGTAAGTTGGAATTAACTTGAGGGCAGTGGTTATGTGCTAGTTAAAGAGCCCTAGTGGCACAGCAGTTAAGTGCTCCCCTGCTAACCAGATGTTCAGCAGTTCGAACCCTCTAGCTGCTCTCTGGGAGAAAAATACAGCAGTCTGCTTCCATAAAGACTACAGCTTCAGGAAATCTATGGGGCAATTCTACTTTGGCCTGTAAGGTCACTGCAAGTTAGAACTGACTTGATGACAACAGGATGTGTCAGTTGCTTCATCTGTAAAACATGTAGTAGTATGTATTTCCTAGGGTTATCTCATAGTGACTCATGGTGACCCTACAGGATACAGTAGAACTGTCCTATGGGGTTTCCAAGGAGTGGTTATGAGTTGGAATCAATGTGATAACAATGGGTTTGGTTTTGGCTTTGGGTGTTAATGTGGATTAAATGAATTAATGTTTATCAAATTCAAATACTTTAAGAAATTGCCTGAAAGATAGTAAACTCTGTGTAACCACTTGTTGACCATAGAAATAAATGATCCATGTCCAAGAATATGAAGAGCAACAGAATAGACCTTAGGGTCCAGAGTCAAGAATTCTGACTTCAGTCTCAGCACTAAGGAGCTGTGTGGCTTTGAGTCAGTCACAGAACTTGCCTGAACCTCAGTTCTCATCTGGACCCGTGTTTTGTTAGAAAACTTATCTAAAACTTGGAAATAAACAATTATCACATGTTCCTTTAGTGCAGTTCTGGGATCAAAGTTCTATCGGTTGGGCTATTTGACAACTTTGTAGGGACAGAGGTTAATTTGCAGATTTTTTTTTCCAGCAGTCATGTAAATAATTTCTGTCTGGTAAAACAGATAACACCTCTTGGACATTAACCAGTTTTATACGCAACCCTGCTATTTTGTCCTAATATTTCCTATAAATAGCCAGCTTCTCACATGTTCTTTGTACTTGTATTAATATCCCAGTGGTTCTGTAATTAATGAAGTAGAGCAAATACTTGGCATGTATTTGACTCGACAGCACTTGGCTTGGCTGGCTCTTTAAACACCTACATGTGTTATGATTTTGTTTTTTTCTTTTAAAAATACACTTTCACTGTTTTAGAGTTTCATTTTAGCTATAAAACTCCTGAGTTTACACAAAAGGACAATATGTAGAATATGTAAGTTAGAAGAAGAGAAGGCAGAGACATTTCCATCTCCAAGAGTCTTAAGAGATGCAGGTAACCTGAGGGCTCCAGATGCTGTTCTAAGTGATCCACAGAGCCCTTTCCAGCACTTTCTTCATTTCCAAACTCCTTCTTTACGGAAAACTGAGGCTTCAGAACAGTACATTGCTCAGACTTCTACATACCGCAGCTAAGGCAAGACTCTATTTGTCTTGTGAATTCCAGCCTTAGACCAACTGTAAAAAGCTGGATTTCTTTTAAAACAAAAATCTAACCTTGCTGCCTTCAAGTCAACTCTGACTCATCACAGCCCCATAAGACAGAGTAGGACTGCCCCATAGTGTTCTGGAGAAGAAACCAATAGATTTGAACTACTGACCCTTTGGTTAGCAGCTAAGCTCTTAACTACTGTGCAACCAGAGCTCCCAAGTTCCCTCACTAAGCGGTAAAATAAATCTCAAAAGGCCTAGACTAACTACCAACAAGGAGCAACAATCAGACTGGGAGAGAAGAACTGGAGAGGGTTGCTTGTGAATACACAAAGGAAACACCAAGGCCTTCTGGAGATAAATGAGCAGACTTCAAAATGGCAGCGTATTCCACAGAAATTTGTTGTCTCACAGTTCTACAGGCTAAGAGTACAAACTCAGAATTCTGGCGAGACCATGTTTTCTCCAAAGGCTCCAGGGAAACATCTTTCCCTGTATCTCTCAGCTTCTGGGAGCCTTAGCCATTCTTTGACTTGTAGGAACAGCCATAACTCAGTTGTTGCAGACCCATCTTCCCTTTTAATAGACATCATAGAGATTGGACTAGGACCCACCTCACTCCTGTTAATTTAACTGATAATGTCTTCAAAGACTCTATTTCCAAACAAGCCCACGTTCATAGGTAATGGAAGTTAAGAACTTCAGCATAGCTTTTGAAGGATCGCAACTTAACTCTTAACAGGATGCAATGACTAAAGACGGAGGCGCTGCTTTAATTTAGCAAAGTTTTTGTGTTTCTGTGCCCTCTAAAGCTAGAGCCTAGTGAGTCCCATGGCAATAAAGACGCATCTACATTTATACTCAGATATCTCACTTAGTAGCAGCCATGCTCTTTCCTCAGAAATCCACAAACAGTCCCTCAAATCAGAGCAAAGATTCCTCGCATCTGAGAACAGCATTGCATGCAGAATAGAAGTAGCTATTGCTAAGGGAATGGATCAAAGACTCTGATCAGTCATTCAAAGTGCATGAGCCTACCCCTAACCCAGAGATGGTAATGAAAGTAATTTAACATACATCTATAATTAATTTGTTACACTTTTCCTGAGGCTGGTGAATCATACTATGTTAGATAAATTCATAGAATTAATCTCCCAGAAGGGAGATAAGATCGAAGGCCTTCAGAAATAAATGGATTTGTTTACTCCCAAACATGTGAGTTTTAAAGAACCAATTTTGGCTATAGGTCAGGGTTAATTTAGTGTTTCAAATTTGTCTTTTAGAAAGCTCTTTAAAGTTGAAGATATTCTTCTTCTTTTCACCAGGTGCACAGCAGTTCTGCAACATAGGAATAATTTTCCTAATAGTTTCTAGGACTTGGTGAGGGCAGTAGAGAATGAGGTCTTTTTTTTTTTTTTTTTTTTTTAAAGAAGACAATATTAAGATATGTTGGAGAAAAGGACTTAACATTTACTCATTCAACTGTATCTTCAGAATAAAGAGAATATTGTGCATTCCTGGTATGGGTATCTCTTAATATTTTGTAAGTCATTTAGATGACAAAGGTTCATGTTCATTAAAACTAAACAAATAACCAGTTGCCATCAAGTCAACTCCAACTCATGTTGACTCCGTGTGTGTCAGAGTAGGATTGTGCCCCACAAGGTTTTCAATGGCTGAGTTTTGGGAAGTAGATCTCCAGGCTTTTATTCTGAGGCATCTCTGGGTGGTTTCAAACCACCAGGTTTTTAATTAGTGGTCAAGCACCTTTACTGTGCTTGTACCACCTCCAGGCTCTTCAGTATAGTGACCAACTCATCCTAGTTTACCTGGAACTTTCCTCATTTTAGCAACAAAAGTCCTATGACCTGAGAAATGCCTATAGTCCTAGAAAATTTGGGACAGTTGGTCACCCCACCTAAGATTCAAGGGCATATTACTTTAAACTGATATGATTTTGAGAAATGTTGGAATAGTATGGAATTAAGGACAAGTCCCTAGGCTGTGTCATTAAGATTAAAAAATATATTTCAAAAATACAAGAAAAAACATGACTGGGGAAATAGAGGAACCAGTGAGATGATAAACTGCACAGCATACCTAGAACTGGAGACATAAAGAAATCATATAAGGTTAACCTCTCACTCACGATCCAGAGAACAATTCAATCATAAGCAAGAAATGACTCAGCCTCTTCTGTTTGCTTCCCCTATCCCACTAGGTTTTTTGTTTCCAAGAAAGAGAAGTGGTTCTCAAAGTATACTTTTTTGACCAGCAGCAGTAGTATCACTTGGACATTTGTTAGAAATATGCATTTTCAGGTTCCATCTCAGACCTACTGAATAAGAAAATTTGGTGGAGAGGTAGCAATGCCTGTTGTAAGAAATACTCAAGGTGATTCTGATGTAGGCTGAATGTTGAAACCCGCTGATTTAAGGAAATCCTTCTCCATCTTTTAGACATCATGGGATGCAACAAGAATCATCATTTTCAATATAGAATTTGCAATAAATGGATGAGGCTACTTTGGGCTATAGTAAGGAGCTAAATGTTACTTTCTTAGCATGGCTGCAATCCATTTAATGCACATGTTTTGGCACACTGGATGAAAAGAGAATCGATGGTTACATCTACTTTTCTTGCATACTTGTCACTCTTTCCAGTGTTTGATACTAGGCAACATGGTATCTACAGTAAAGAATGCACTCTTTCATGGTTCTGATGCTCTTCAAGATTCTAGTAAACAGTAGACTTAAAAATGTCTTAGTGGAAGCAAGCACTAAAAACTGAAGGCAAACTAGGAAGTAGATTGTTACCTGAATTGTGTTTCTAGAAACTGACATCCTGGGTCCTGAGACATCCTATGTGTCAAATTTAATAAAGGGACAATAAGCAAAGGGGTCAGCAGAAGAGATGAACCATGCCCTGCTTCCACCCAGCCCCTCCCGGCATTATAGTGCATCCTTTTTTCTTTAATCTACTAGATTTTTGTGCTTCAAGGAAGAGTCTGGGTTTACCATCTTTTTCAGCATCCAAGGGGGTTTCTCCCCAAGTGTCCAAGAGGGGAGATTTTACTCATCAACATATTTAAAAGTTTATTCTTTGGTGACGATGGCTTTAAGCAAGTGTCTGGCAGTGAGCACTCACTGCTCAAATGATCAGTGGCCTGGGACAAGAGCTCAGCAGAACTTTATTTGTTGTTACAATGATCTCAACTTCCTGGAGAAATAAATGATTTAACCAAACTGATTGGTTATGAAATGATTTGACATGGATAATGTCCATACATTAGCCAATGTATGAGAAGTTGTGTCAGAAATTACTTAGCCTTAAAGTAAGTATTTCTATATTTTCACATTGAAAAGAGTCCAGAAATGCATCTTAAGTTTCAACAACCACAGCTAATTCCTTCCAGAGAGGTCCAAATCACACAGTTTTGTGATGTTTCATGTGTCTCAGCTCCAATATAGAAACTTTCCCCAATTCGAAGAAGCAATTTAAAATCATTCAGCTATGAACTAAATTGGATAAAGAATGCCTATCCAATTAGAAACAACTTCCAAAGCATTCTCTTCTTTTCAAATCATCAAAACAATGTTTTCAAAGCCTCAGTAGAGTACAGATATCTGTTAGTGCACTCATTGTTTTCATCATGCAAATTAACTCAATTGGGAGATTACTTTTGTAACTTTTGATTTTTCAAATTAGGTTGTCATGGCAGTTGGTTTTCAATGGTACTAACACTGAAGATTTTATATATGGAGAAAGATATGCACAGATGCAAAATCAGATCAACTTCCACAAAAGAGCTAAATTCCAGAGTGATGCTTATTATTAAAATATGGTAGCTAGCCAACTTCTTTTCTTACTTAAAAACCAAACCCACTGTCATTGAGTCGATTCTGATTCATAGAACTGCCCTACAGAGTTTACAAGAAGCCCCTCATAGATTTTAACTGCCAACTTTTGGAGAGCAGCCATAGCACTTAGCCACTGTACCACCATGATTTCCTTTCTTACTTTGGAGTTTCTTTTTAGTGGGCATAGTACTGATAAAGATCATTTTTAGTAGAAATGTGGTTTTATTTAACCCTACTTCAAGGATAAGGAAATGAATAAGCCCATGAGACTTCAATACAATTCTAATTTTAAAACTGTATCCTAGAAATGAACAATAGAGCAACAGTCAGCATCTGTTATTGTGAAAATGGCATGAGGGTATGTCTGACCTCCTCTAACTTCACAAGGGGAAGGAGAATCAAGATCAACAGTCAAAGCTGATTGCTGTGAGGATGAGGTCAGACACGCCTCTTCTCTCTGTCATGGTTACTGTTTCTAATACCATTAGTCCCTCCCATGACATTACTTACCTGATGTATTTAATTATTCATTGCAATGGCCACACAGATAATACTTGTGATGATGGAGTTTATTACAGAAGAAACAGGCTACAACCCAGGTTCAGTAAAACTCAGGATAGAGTTCTTCCATCAGGACAACTTTTCCAAGATGTGCTGTGGGCATGCTTCTCTCTGGCCCTTTAGCCTCTACCCTGCTTGGGCAAGTGTTACAAGGCTGCTTTAGTGCTGCTATTAAGAGTTCCAAGGCAACCCATTCTGCTAGTATTCCTCCTCCTAAAGGCACTCAGATCTTGCCCTGTGGGTTGGGAAACCCACAGAAGCACACTACTTTACTAGCAAGTGTCCAGCCAGAAGGCACTTAGCTTTATCACTCCATGGCCTGGAAAACCTAATGCTCAATCTCCTGCTGATCTCTCCAGGCACCACTTCTCTGCTATCACTTTTAACCATTTTCAGTATTACAGGTCTCTCTCAGCTTTAGTTCCAAAAGCTTTTGGCACAGGAATCCTAGGTCCAAAGAACGCACTCAGCTCTTGGCCCTTTTTCCTGGGTAGTAACGAGATCCTTTCTCTGTTTTGGAATTCACTCTCCTTTATGTTTACCTGGATGGAAATATTGACCAATCCCCTTGATGGGCCACAACCACCCTATTTGCATAGTCACAGCCAATCAATTTATTGGGTGCTATTAAGACCACAGTGAGAAAGACCATGTAAAAGTGATACAGCACACTGCAGTTATGCTATGGAGGATTAATCCTACAGGAATGTGGCATTTGTCTGTGCCTACTTGGTGTGATTTCAGAGAGTCTGAGAGTATTTTTCTCTTCCTCTTTAATAACTGTATCTGAACTTTCATTATTAGATTGTGATGTGTATGTATGTGAGAGAGAACTTTCTATCCCTCTATTACCAGCTTTTCTGCCCCAAATGCAACTATGCCTGCCCAGCCCAGTGCTGTCAAGTTGGATCCGACTCATGGTGACCCTAGAAGCTAGAGTAGAACTCCCTTCTAGAGTATTCAAGGAGCGCCTGGTGGATTTTAACTGCTGACCTTTTGGTTAGCAGTGGTAGCACTTAACCCACTATGCCACCAGGGTTTCACACATATGCCTAGGAGGATTTTTTAAGTAATTTACAAAAAGACATGGGCACTTATTAGAGTTGCTGTCCTCCTAAGAGACATGTCAAGGGTTTAAGAGAGTCCTAGTAAATGAAAAAAACAAATTGCCATAGAGTCAACTCTGACTCATAGTGACCCTAAAAGGCAGGGTAGATTTGCCCCATAAGGATTTCCAATGTGCAGCTGGTAGATTTGAACTGCTAACCTTTTGGTTAGCAGCCTGAATTCTTAACCACTATATCACCAGGGTATCCACTCTAGTAAAAGAAGGGTGAAATGTGATCAAAGTGCCAACTTTCCAATTTCTTTTAGCATGAGGACAAGCTAGGTGCACTCAAATTCATATAACACATTATTTTCTCAAGACAATTCTTAGAAGTAAGAGGACTATGGAGCCCCGGTGACATAGTAATTAAGATTTTAGGTTGCTAACCAAAAAGTCAGCAGTTCAAACCCACCGTTTACTCATTGTAAATCTTATGATGGAGTTATATTGTGTACCACAGGGTCACTGTGAGTCAGAATCTACTTGACAACAATGGGATTTCAGGAAGATTACAACAATGCCTACAGTGATGATAAAATTACAGTAGCATTTAATATTTGCTAAGCACTAATTTGGAAACCTTGGTGGTGTAGGTTAAGTGCTATGTCTGGTAACCAAAAGATCGGTAGCTGGAAACCTCCAGTCACTCCTTGGAAACTCTTATGGAGCACTTCTACTCTGTTCTACAGGGTTGCTATGAGTCAGAATCAACTCAGCAGTAGTGGGTTTGGTTTTTGAGTTGAAGCACTAATTACAAGCCAGATAATACACTGTTTCGTTTTATTTAAACTTTACAACAACTTTCTAAGACAGAGTGCAATTACTCTATTTAAAAGACAAGAAAATTGAGGTTAGAGGTGGAAAATAATCTACTGGAACATGTGTAAGAAGGACATAGCAAAACTATGATATAACTTGCTACTCTTATTTAATAATGACGTGCTTTCCTAGGGCTGCGCAGCCTGCTCAGAAGCATAGTTGACCAGTTAAATTTGCATTAAGAGAAAGTTTCAAGTGTTCCAAGTTAATGGAAGTTGTTTGCTTTTGAGTCATAGCATAGCCCAAATTGGGAAGGAGGGTGACTCCTAGAATGGGCAGGCCTCTGTTCTCCTCAAGAATTTCAAACTCAGGGGGCAGAGCCATGATGGAGGACTAGACACACTTCTCCTCAATTCCCTCTGAGAACTAAGGCCTGGAATGATAACTGAATGGAGCAGCATGGACATCCAGGGAGCCCTGGGATCTGGCATAGGATGGTCAGATTGGACGATCCGCCAGTAAGGGAGTAACTGCCTCTCTCAAAAACCAGGCATTGGCATGATCAATCTGGCTCCTGCTGACTCACTGTTTGCAAGGACTGCAGGTACTAATGTCTTCTTTGTCATCCATGAGGTGGGGGCTGGGCACGAGCTGGCTAATACACTGAACAGCAGTGCTTAAGTAAACAGCGTATAGTGCAGCAGAGAGACTGTGCTTGGGATAGCCCCATTTTGAGAACTTGGTTGCTGACAAAGGGCACCACTACCTCTCCAACCACTCTTTTCTGAGCTGTGCTATAGATTCTGCTGTTTCCCAGGAGACAGTGCAACTCAGGTGAGACACCGTTTTGGTCAGCTGGGAGGCAGGGTCACTCAGCTGGAGGCCCTAGTGAGGGCTAATTCTAACATGGAGCAATAGCCAGTGTCCTGAAAGTGCTTCTCCAGCAGAAAAGCTGAGTTCAGGACAGTGGTGCCCAGAGACATGCACGGGGCCTGGCAGAGGATGTCACCAAGGCTGTAACCTCTGCTTACTTTGAACCATGTCATAGCATCTGTAGACAGCTATGAGGTGCTTTTGTTGTCAGCAAGAAAGCAGGGCCTGCCACACTTGAGAGCCTGACTGATGTCAGCAGCTGTTGGACAGCTCCTCCCTTGGCAATAAAGTCTCTTTTAAAAATAAGACCACTTGGAGAACTTGCTGCTGAGCAGCCCAGCAGCATCTTTTCCACTCTTCACTGATCCACATCATAGCATTGACTTATGGCCCTTCAGTGATTCCATAAGTAGGGTGCTGTCTTTGCCAGCCAGGAGGCTGAGGCTGTCACCTGAAAGAGACCACTGGGGGCCAGTCACTAGAGTACACAGAGGCATCTGGTGACCAACTCCCCTCTCAGAACTATGTTTCAGCTCCTGTTGAGGTAACAGCCTCTAGACGGCATGTTGGCAACAATTAATAGCTAACCATTTAAAGAAACAATCCACCATGGCTCCAGAAAACTCTCAAAATAAAGAATCAAAAAATATCCCAGTTGAAGAAGCCTTTCTGAAACTATCGGAGGTTGAGTACAAAAGCATTATACATAGAACCCTCCTAGAGATTAAACAAAATGCAGCAGAATGAAAGGAACATTAAGCAAGCAATTTGAATTCATGGAACATCAATGATATGAAATCCAGTGGATCAATAATAAAATTACAGAATTAGACAGTTCAATTCAAAGACAAAAGAGCAGAATTAAGGAAATGAATGTCAGAGTTAGTGAGCTGGAGGATAGAGTAAATAACACCAGCATTTATGAGGAAAAATCAGAGAAAAGAAATAAGAAAAATGAAGAAGTATTAAGAAACATGTGGGATTCTATTAAGAGGAATAATCTGTGAATAATTGGAGGTCCTGAACAGGGAAGAATAGCTGAAAATACAGAGGGCGTTGCTGCAGATTTGCTGACAAAAAAGCTTCCCTGAAATTATGGAAGAAGGGAACAAAGATTTCTAAGACATATATCGAACACCACAAAAAGAATACCCCAAAAGAAGGGCACTGAAACATGTTACAATTAAGCTTAATAAAATGAAACATAAACAGATGCCCTTAAAGGCAGCGAGGCTTAAAGTAAAGCTAACATTCAGAGAGAAGTCCTGTAGGTTTTCATCTGACTTCTCAGCAGAAATGCTGTTGCCAAGAAGGCAGTGGGATGACACATCCAAAGCCTTGAAGGAAAAAAACTTCCAACCAAGAATTATATATCCTGCAAAACTGTTTCTCAAATATGAAGATGAAATTAAGGCATTTACAGATAAATGGAAGCATAGAGACTTTGTAAAAATCAGACCAAAACTACAAGAAATACTGAAAGAAGAACTTAGCTTAGAAAAAGAAAAACATTAAGTGTATAATTAAGAAGGCAATGCAGGATAAAGTATCCAGTATCCTACTCAGTTAGGGAACTCACAAAGCTTAATCAAAGCTAGGAAATTAAAAGGAAGGAATCAGTGATCATATCATGAAAACTATAACACCATCACACTAAAAAGAAGAATATATTACAGCAGTTATAGTCCTATAAGATGGAGGGGAAATTAAACAGATATGCAGAAGTTCTAGTCTGGTTTAAACTTAGAATAGGAAGGGGATCACAGGAGTAGCCACAAAACAAAGTAACAATGCAACATATAAAAACAAGAAACATAATACAGGAGTCTCAACAAACACAAGACCAATACTGAAAAAGATGAAAAGTCAACCCATAAAGCAGAATGAATCAGAACAGAAAATTAAAAGGAACAAAGAAAACATCAACAACACAAAAATAAATGCATCAAAATGACAGCACTATACGCATACCTATCAATAACTACACTGAATGTAAATGGACTGAATGGTCCAGTAAAGAGACAGCTAGAGACATCCTGGATCAAAAGACACTAGCTGTGTGTTGCTTACAAGAAACATGTATTAGACTAAAAGATATGAACAAAATAAAATTGAAGGATGGAAAAATATATACCAAGCCAACAACACACAAAGAAGAGCAGGAGTGACAATATTAATTTCAGATGGAAGACTTTACTGTAAAGTCCACCATCGTGGAAAACAATGGTCACTATTTATTGCTGAAAGGTTTAACACATAAGCAGGACATAACAATATTAAATATTTATGGACCCCAAACCAGAGCATCTAAACACATTGAACAAACACTGACAATATTGAAAAATGAGGTAGATTACTCCACAATAATTGTTGGAGACTTCAATATTTCACTTTCAGTAATAGACAGATCATTCAGACAAAAAGCTCAGTAAAGATACAGAAGAACTTATCGGGACATTTAATCAACTAGAACTCATTGACATATACAGAACTGTTTACCCACCAACTGTTAAGTACACCTCCTTCTCCAATGCACATGGAACATTATCCAGAATAAACCATGTGTTAAAGACATGAAGCAAATCTCAACAAAATCCAAAGTATTAAATTATTGCAAAGCATCTTCTTGGACCATAAAGCCATGAAAGTTGAAATCAATAGCAGAAAAAGTATAGGTAGAAATCTGAACTCATGGAAACTGAACAACACTCTTCCCAAAAAGCCATGGGTTATATAAGAAATCAAGGATGAAATAAGGAAATTTATGAAATCAAATGAGAATGAAAATACATCCTACCAGAAACTATGGGATACAGCAAAAGTAGTGCTCTGAGATCAATTTTTAAATGCACACATTCAGAATGAAGAAAGTATCCAAGTCAAAGAATTAACCCTAGAGCTTGCACAAGTAGAAAGAGAACAACAGAGAAACCTCTCAGGCACCAGAAGAAAATAGATAATAAAGACCAGAACAGAATTAAATTAATTAGAGAATAGAAGAACAATTGAAAAAATTAACAAGACCAAAACCTGGATCTTTGAAAAGGTAAACAAAATTGATAAACCATTGGCTAAACTTACAAAAGAAAAATAGGAGAGGAAACAAATACCCTGATTAAGAAATGAGATGGGAGATGTCACAACAGACCCAACTGAAATCAAAGGTATCATAACAGAATACTATGAAAGACTGTACTCTTAACAAATTTGAAAACCTAGAGAAAATGGATAAATTCCTAGATTCATATCATCTACCAAAATTATCATAAGGAGAAGTAGAACGACTTAATAAACCCATCACAAAGGAAGAGATTGAAAAAGTTGCCAAAAAACTACCAGTCAAAAAAAAGCCCTGGCACAGACAGCTTCACTGCAGAATTCTAGTGAGATTTT
The DNA here is from genome assembly GCA_028571685.1 of Heterohyrax brucei. NCBI lineage: Eukaryota > Metazoa > Chordata > Mammalia > Hyracoidea > Procaviidae > Heterohyrax > Heterohyrax brucei. Next base: position 57,721,799 of record CM053158.1, on the reverse strand, counting down.
AGAGAAGAGTTAACTCCAATACTACCGAGACTACGTCACAGCATAGAAATGGATGGAATACTCCCAAATTCATTCTATGAAGCCTGCCTAACCCTGATACCAAAGCCAAGGAAAGATCTCACAAAAAAGGAAAATTACAGACCAATATCACTCATGAACCTAAATGCAAAAATCTTCAACAAAAATCCTTGCCAGTAGAATTCAACAACGTGGTGAATGATTGAATCAGAAAATGGTTCATCAGGATCAAGTTGGGTTCATAGCAGGGATGTAGGGTGGTTCAACACCAGAAAAACAATTAATGTGATCAACCACATAAATAGCACAAAAGATAAGAATCACCTGATTTTGTCAACTAATGTAGAAAATGCATTTGACAAAGTTCAACACCCATTCATGTTTAAAATTCTCAGCAAAATGGGAAAAGAGGGGAAATTCCTCAACATGAAAAGGGGTGTCTACACTAAGCCAACCTCCAACATCACCGTCAATGGAGAGAGACTGAAAGAATTCCCCTTGAGAACAGGAACTAGACAAGGATGCTCACTTTCACCACTTCTATTCAACATTGTACTAGAGATTCTAGACAGAGCAATTAGACAAGAAAAAGAAATACATGGTATCCGCATCAACAAAGAAGAAGTAAAGATCTCCTTATTTGCAGATTATATGATTGCATATGCAGAGAATCTAAAAGAATCCATAAGTAAGCTACTGGAAGAGTTCAGCAAAGTATCAGGATATAAGATAAATTTAAGTAAATCAGTAGGAGTCCTTTACCTCAACAAAGAGATCATCAAAGACAAAATAACCAAATAAATACCATTCACCATAGCTGCCAAGAAGACAAAATACCTAGGAATAAATCTACCCAGAGGAATAAGAGACTTATACAGAGAGAATTACAAGACCTTACTGTAGGAAACTAAAAGAGACTTACATAAATGGAGAAACCTACCCTGCTCATGGATAAGAAGACTTAACACTGTGAAAATGTCTATTTTACCCAAAGTAATCTACATATACAATACAATCCCAATACAAATTCCAATGTCATTTTTTAATGAGAGGGAGAAACAAATCACCAACTTTGTTTCGAAAGGGAAGAAGTCCTGGATATGCAAAGCACTTACTAAAGAACAGAACACAGTGGTAGACCTCACACTACCCGATCTTAGAACTTATTACACTGTCACAGTAATCAAAACAGCCTGGTAGTGGCACAAAAAGAGATATATAGACCAATGGAACAGAGTTTCAACTCTAGAGATGCCACCATCCTCTTACTAACAGTTGATATTTGGTGAAGCCCCTAAGATTGTGCACTGGGGTAAAAGCAGTCTCCTTAACAAATGGTGTTGGGATAATTGAATATCCATCTGCAAAAAATTGAAAAAAGACTGATATCACAGACCTTACACGAAAACTAAAGCAAAACGGATCAAAGACCTAAATATTCAAACCTAAAACTAGGGCCAACAACGGAAGGTTTAATACACAGCTTAGGACAATCAACGAAAGATGAAATAGATAAATGAGAACTACTAAGAATGAAACACTTTTGCTCATCCAAAGACTTTACCAGAAGAGTCAAGAGACCACCAACAATATAGGGAAAAAATATTTGGCAACTACATGTCAGATTGATGTCTGATCTCCATAATCTACAAGGCACTGGAAAATATCAACAAGAACATAAATAACCCAATTAAGCTATGGGCAAAAGAGGTGGACAGACACTTCACAAAGAGGACATCCAGGCAGCCAAAAGATACACGAGGAAATGCTTGTGATCATTAGTTGTTAGAGAAATCCAAATCAAAACTACAATGAGATATCATCTCACACCAATAAGATTGGCCATGATCCAAAAAAACACAAAACAACAAATACTGGAGTGTCTGTGGAGAGATCGGAATGCTCCTGCACTGCTGGTGGGATTGCAAAATGGTACAACCTCTTTGGAAAGCAATTTAGCACTTCCTTAAAAAGCTGGAAATAGACATACCATTTGATCCAGTAATCCCACTGCTTGGAGCATGTCCTACAGAAAGAAAAGCTGTCATATGAACAGATACATGCAAATGAATATTGCAGTGCAGTCCACAATTGCAAAAAGATGGAATCAACCCAGATGCCTGTCAACAGATGAATAGATAAACAAACTATGGTACAAATGCTTAAATGGAACACTGTGCAATGATAAAGAACAATGATGATTTTAGGAAGCATCTCATTACCTGATTTGAACTGGAAGACAATTTGCTGAGTGAAATGATTCAGCAGCAAAAGGACAAATATTGTATAAGGTCCCTACTCACTAGGACTTAAAAACAGACTTATGTACAGTTGAAAAGACTTTGATGGCTACAAGGGTGGGGAGGGAGGGAGGGCAGGAGAAGGCTGTTATAGATTAGATAGTTGATAGAAATTTCATTGAGAGAAAGCAGTGACAACACGTGGTAGGAAGTAGATCAACTTAACTGGATGTCAACACAAACTGAAAACTCTTGTAATCTTAACCCAATATTGAAAGGGTAGAGTAGCAGGTATGGGGTTTGGGGACCATGCTTTTGGGGGACATAAAGGACAATTGGCATAACTGGCCTATTGCTATGAGAGTCCTGTGCACCCCATATTGCTGAGTGGCTTCTGGGATCTTAAAAGCCAGCAAGCTGCCATCTGAGGTACACCTAATGGTTCCAACTCATCTGAAACAGATGATCGCCAAGAACAAAGGCGTGAGGAAAAAAGATCCCAGGAAACAGAAGGACCCATGTGAATGAGGGACTGTATCAACATGTGATTAGAATAACCAGATGGTGCCCAGCCACCACCAAAGACAGCTGTGATGGGGCACACCATGTTGAGTCCCTCTGGCAACACGAGTAAAAGAGGGGTACAGCTCAAGAACTCTACTAAAAGATCACAACTGATGGTCCAAAAGCCTGGGGACTCCCCTGGGAGCATGGGTCCTAGACCTGCTGCTGCCCCTGTCTGGAAAACACTACTGAGGTCAACTCTTCGGACACAGGGACACAACGTGACAATGTGGTGTGTCATGGATTGAATTCTGTCCCCCCCAGAATAGGTGTACCACGTGGCCGGGCCATGATTCCCAGTATCTTGTGACTGTCCTCCATTTTGTGGTTTTCCTATGCTGTATGCTAAAGGATTAAGGTGGAGCTGTAAATCCTGTCATAGGATCACCTCCCTGCTCCACTGTAAAGAGAGTTTCCCTGGAGTATGGCTTGCCCCACCCTTAATCCTTTCATCCTATGAGAGATAGAAGGACAGAGAAGCAGGCAGAAAATTGGGACTCTCACACCATCAAGCAAGCAGCACCAGGAGAAGAGCGCGTCCTTCAGACTTCAGGTTCCTGCGCCAAGATGCTCCCTGGACAAAGACTGATGCAATACCGGACTTGCTTCCTGTGCCAACAAGAGGAAAGCCTTTCCTTGGAGTGGACGCCGTGAATATGGACTTGCAGCCTACCGGACTACGTAAGAATATACCTTCCTTTGTTAAAGCCATCCATTCTGTGGTATTTCTGCTAGAGCAGCCCTAGCTGACTAAACCATGGTGTGTGTACTTTATGTTTCTATGCATTTATAGGATGCTGTCCTACTGGTCTCTTTCTAGACAGGAGGGGATAGGAGTGGGTAGAAAGGAGGAGACAGGAGATTGTTAAGAGGCTATGACAAACACAGAATGTAAAGAAGGACTGTGCTGGCAAGGAGAGCAGAAGTTGCTGCAGATAAGCGGGCATGGAAATTTTATTTGGATTGTATACTTTCACTTAATTACAATAAAAAAAGGAGTTTCTAACTCATAAAGCCATTGAGTCAATCCAGGGCTCATAGAAATTGCTCTGCCTCTGGCCTTCTTCTGATAAGCTGTCATTTCCCAGTTCTGGAGATCTGGTCTAATTTGGAAACAGGGAGCATAGTTCCCCGGAATGGCTACCTCCATGGTCAGACTTCCAAAAAGGGTACATTTTTTACCTTTCAGATGCAGTCACACAGCATATGCCCCCTATTCAGAGACTCATGCATGACATTTTACCAACAGAGTAAAATGGAACAGTGAAACAGTTTTCTAAAATGGTCCAGGCAAAAACATCAGATAAATGAGCTGATGCCCTACAATGTCCTCATTAACCAAGTAATTGTTCAGCTCTCAAGTCACTATAACTTCCCTACTTGGACAGATTTTGTGTTTGTTAAGTGAGTCTACAGGAAGAGCTGATGCCTTTGGGGACAACTGTAAACAGCCCCACAGCACGGCTCTGAAAAGAAATGTCAATGTCTTAATCCAGAAGTATAACTGTTAGAGTCCTCAGCAAAAACTTATTCAGTTCTAGCAGGTCATAGCCATATACACATTTTTTTTATTTCATCAAAATATAATTCCTATTATGAGGTGCAAGTTATGAGCAGAAAGCTCCTACCTTTTTCTTAATTTGAGCTCTCCTTCACAAACTTGTTATTTCTATCAAGGGATTCTTGCAGAGTAGGGTAAAAATGAAGCAGAAAAGTTAGCATGAGTGGTTCAAGGTCTACATCCCCCACTCTGAGTGGACTCAATCCTTTTTCTTACGAGTGCACTGTGAAGAATAACTGATGAATGATCATAAACCATCCAGACAGCTTAGAGTACAGTATAAGTGATGAATTCTATTTTTCTCTCCTGGCTTTCCTTCTATTCTATATAGAGTGCCTAGAGTCTGGTTTCATGTCTGTTCTCTGTTATGTGATCCCTATGGCTTTTAGAAAGTAACAAATGCCCCACCTCAGCTAATCTACACATTGAGCTGCATGTGCCTGTGTTCCATGGAGACTGCTTTTATTGATGAGGTTACTGTGTGTGATTCCACCTTCTGTGGTAATGACCTTGTAAGTCTTGAATATGTGAAGAACAAGCTAATGAGAGATAGGTCCCCAAATATAGTACTGCACCAAAAAAACAAACACTGAACACAAGGATAATCTGGAACAGTTTCAAATTTGATGTCTTTTGCCACTGAAGTTAAAGGTAAGATTTCTTCAGACTCCAAATGGAGGAAAAGAGAACACTGATTGGGGCTAACTACCTTGTTAAATGACAAGAGAGTCTCAGAACATCATACGAACATAAATTCCCTCAACCTTCTACGTAGGGAACAGAAAATAAGTTTGCTGGGGCTCTGGGGAAACAGCCATCTGTGTAACCTCAAGGTTACAGCCTTGATAGTGGAAAGGAAAGCTAATAGGGTCTTTTTTGTGAATAGCTTACTGTTGACAGGAGTCTAAAAGAATGGATGAAACAGTCCTCTGTTTCAGCTCCCAGTGTTTTATTTCAAATTGTATAGAGGTCACAGGAGAGATGAGGCTTTTGTGATGTCTCTTTTATGTCATGAAACGCATCCCATTCAGTAATAGTTAAGTAGATATCATTAAAATCCACACCATCTCTTTAGGTTTCAGCTCCAATGTGTAAAAAGCTTAGAAGTCAACTTTCTGATTCTTACAAGGAAAAGAACGTAAAACAAAACTCCAATTCTGTCATTTTGGGACCCATCAGAGAATTGAGGCTGCAGGGAAAACTATCACCTCAAAATCTAGAGCTGTAGTGTATCCTGAGAGATACAGCCAAGATACACTTACCAAAAGCAGAATCAACGGGAGTCACATCACACTGAGATGGTTGAAACAGTTACATGCTAACTTTGATGAACTGATAGAGGATGAGCACGGACTAGGGCAAGAGTGAGAAAGTCCTAGTAGCTGCGACCTTATCCTTTCACCTACATTTTCATAAGTTTTATCTTTAGGAAGTCTAAATTCTCATGGTGAGGATCTGAGAAATTGCCCTTCATGGCAATGGGAGGGTGTCTTAGGCTGGGTTCTTCGGAGAAGCCAGAACAAGTAAAGGGTATGAATATATACACAGTGAGTCATACGAAGGAAATGGCTCATGCAATTGTAGAGATTAGAACATCCCGAGTCCATAGATCAGGATAAAGACTCTCTTGATTCATGTAGACTCAGGGACTGGTAAATCCAAGAATGGTAGGTCAGAGAGCAGGATCTTGCTTATAGGCTGAAAAGATTGATGAACCCCAAGATCAGAAAACAACATAATAGGTAAACTCAAGATTGGAAGGCAAGGTGATGGGCAAACCTCTAACTCAAGTCCCCCAAACTGGAGGTTAGACGAACAAGAGCCAGCTGCAGGATTTAGAATGAGTAAAAGTCCACAAATCTTGCCCGAGTGTCCCCTTATATCTGATACACCTCACCCCCAAGGGAAACTGCTTTTCAACTAATTGGCTTCTTGCAACAGATCGTATCATGGAAGTGATCACGTTATACTAAATCTTATCATGGAAGCGATTACATCATCATGACACACCCCTTTAGCAATCATAGAGGGGTAGAGGAAGAGTAATCATTGTGAAATATGCTGAGAGTCTTCTATGTAACAAAGGCTAACTCCAGAAAGTAAAAAGATTTGGCAGAGCCTTATCCCAGTTGGGGAAAGTAGGGCAATCTTCTCACCCCAGTCCCCACTACCCTTCTTGTCTCACCTAAGGAAAAAGAAATGAGAAAACCTAGTCAACAAGGGTCCGGCCTTCCAATAAATGGATTAGGAATATTTCAGTCAGGGACTAGAATAGGAGGCAGGGGCTAAAGAAAGTATAACAGTGGAAAAACACCTGTGATGGTCACAATCCCAGACACAGGTCCATTAAAACACTGATATTTGTTTGGAAGATTATATAATATTATCCTTCACATATACCACAAAACCACGCTAACAGTTTTCTGGTATAATCATAGTAGATTATAGTTAAAAAAAAAAAAAAAGCTGCAATTTACAGACTCTTTCTGAGAGGGAACACCTAGGGAAGCCCAAAGTCAAGACAAGAGGCAAAAACAAGGACATTAGATGAGTTTGAAGTCATTGGCCCCATAACGGTAACCCTGGTGGCATAGCGGATAAGCACTAGAAGTGTTCATTGAAAGGTCAGCAGTTCAAATTCACCAGGTACTCCTTTGAAACTCTATGAGGCAGTTCTACTCTGTCTGATAGGTTTGCTACTAGTCAGAATTAATTCCATGGCAGTGGATTTGGCACCTATAGGCAGTGCAAGCATTAAACATGGCCTAATTCCTGGCTAGGTTATCATAAATATTTTATTCACATGAACAGCCTATTCATTTTAGTTCCTATTAACTGACACACTTCTGGCTTTCAACAACAACAAAAAAATACAAGACATGGCAAAAGGTAAAACAAATAAACAAATTGTGCAGTCTAAAAAAGTTAAAGCAAGTATCAGAACCAGACTCTGATATGACACAGATGCTAAAAGTATGTAACAGGAAACTTGCAATAACTATGATTAATATGTTAAGAGCCCCAAGGACAAAGTAAAAAACATTCAAGAGCATATAGAAACATAAGACGAGACGTAAAAACTCCAGAAAGAATCAAAAGAAAATTCTAGAAATAAAAACTACTATAACATGAATAGGGAATGCTTTCTATGGGTGAAAGAATGTAAAGATAAGGAAACAGAAACTACCCAAACTGAAGAAAAAAGAGAGGAAAAAAAATACAAAATCAAAACCAAAATAGAGTATCAAAGAACTGTAGGAGAAGTGACAAAGCTGTAACATATATATATAATTGTAATACCAGAAGGAAAAGAGAAAGACATTGGGATATTTGAAGAAATAATGGCCAAGAACTTTCTGAAATTAATAGCACACTAAAGATTCTAGATCTAGGAGGTCAGAGAACACCAAGGAGAACAAACACCAAGACAAATAAACAGCAAAACCAAACTAAACACTGGAACTTTATATCTGGAAATATTATACTCAAAACAGAGAAAGCTAAAGACAAAGAGAAAAATATTAAATCGTATCACAGAGGGAGAAAAAAACAAAACACCTTTACCTATAGAGAAACAAGAATAAGAATAAAGCGGATTTTGTCCAGAAACCATGAAACAAGAGGAAAGTGAAGTATCTAAAATGTTGAAAGAAAAATACTACCAAGGTAGAGTTCTATATCCAGTGATATTACAGTACACAGAATGAAAGAGAAATAAAAACTTTCCTAGACAATAACTGAGGGAATTCAGCAGCAGATTTTCCCTGTAAGCAATGTAGTTCTTCATTCAGAAGGAAATTGGTAAAAGTCAGAGACTTGACTCAACATAAAGAAATAAATAGAAATGGACAAGGAATAAACAAAGGTATAATAAAATGTTTTATTTTTCTTACTCTTAATTAACAAGAGACTGAAGGGTGGCATTGACAATTACAAGTTACCTGAACTACACATAAAGTGGTTGGTGTTATTTGACAGCAGCTTTAGACTAGCTAAAAATGAATATTGTAGACCTACAGCAACTACTAAAAACACTTTAAAAAGTATAACTGAGAAGCTTAGAGTGAAGATAAAAGTGAACCATGTAAAACTGTCAGTAAAAACCATAGAAGGCACTGGGATCTTGAAAAGCTTGCAAACAGCCATTGACAGTGCAATTGACCTCTATTTGCCTGAAGCAGCAGAGGAAGGATAGCCAGGAACCGGAGGCTGAACTGGCACGCATAGTCGATCGCTTTCATGAACAACTGCCACGAGAGCAGAAGAACTGGGTGGTGCCTGGCTGCCACTACTGAATAGTTTGATCACTGATTCTATAGAAGAATCCTTATCAAAATGGGGAAAGTGTGGATCAGAATTATGATTTTAATGGCATCTAGACTTTCTAGAACTACTGAGGCTGGATCAGATCTAGGAAGTCAGAGAACACCAACTCAAAACTATTGCCATTAGCTAATCTTTAAACCTTAAACTAAAATTATCCCAGAAGTGATATAGCAAACAGTGTTGCTGGCAGGTGCTATTAAGTTGTTTCTGACTCATAGCAACTCCATGCACAACAGAAGAAAGGCTGCCCAGTCCTCTGCCATCCTATGTCGGAGTCCATTGTTGCCACCAGCTCATAAATCCACCTCATTGAGTATCTTCCTGTTTTCCTCTGACCCTCTGCTTTACTAGGCATGATATCCCTTCTGATAACAAGTCCAAAAAGAAACTGAGATGAAGTCTTGTGATCCTCACTTTTAAGGAGTATTCTCCCAAGGCAGATGTTTTTGCTCTTCTGACCGTGCAATTCAATATTCTTCACAAACACCATAATTTATATGTGTGAGTTCTTCAGTCTTCCTTATACATTGTCCAGCTTCCACATATATGTAAGGTGACAGAAAATATCATGGCTTGATTCACGTGTACCTTAGTCTTCCAAGTGACATCTATACTTTTTAGGTCTTCAAAGAATTCTTTTGCAGAAGATTTGCCCAATGTAATGCGTCGTTTGATTTCTTGAATGTGGCTTCCATGGATATTGATTGTGGATCCATGTAAAGTAAAAGCCTTGAAAAGCTGAGTATTTTCTGCCTTTATCATGATGTTGCTTACTGATTCAGTTGCTAGTGTCGTTTCTATCATTAAGGTTAGATTTTCCAGCTTCTGCTGCTTCTTTGTTTCTAACTGTTGTGTTCAAACTACCAGTAATTATCAACCCAATTTGCTCACGTTTGATCAATTTCAGACTGCAGAAGTTGCTAAAATATTCAATTTCTTCATCTTTGTCATTAGTAGGTGGTGTACAAATTTAATTACTGGTTGTATTAACTGATCTCCCTTGTAGGTGTATAGATGTTATCCTATCACTGACAGTGTTATATTTTATGACAGATCTTAAAATCTTCTTTTTGATGATGAATCTGATAATGTGTCTATTTAATTTGTCATTTCCAGCATAGTGGAACTATGATGTCTGATTCTAAATGGCCAACACTAGTATCTTACACATAGGGTAATATCACTAATGCATAGCATATTGATTTTCAATTTTTCTATTGCATTTTGCAACTTCCAATTTTCCTGAATTCATACTTTGTACTGGCAATGTGTCATACTAAGTCAACATGTATGCTACTGTGATGCTGGAAGCTATGTCACCAGTGTTTCAAATGCCAGTATGGTCATCCGTAGTGGACAGGTTTCAAAGGAGCTTCCAGACTAAGAAAGACAAAGAAGAAAGACCTGAAAAAATAGTCACTGCAGCTTCACAGTTTCTTACAAAGCTGAACATAGGCTTTCCATATGTTTCAGCAATTCTACTTGTAGGTATTTATCCAACTGATAGGAAAATGCTTGTTTACCCTAACACAAGCATGTGAATGTTTACAGTCACTTAATTCATAACTACCACAAACTAGAAGCTGTAATAGATGAATGGGTAAGCAAACTGTTATAAGTCCACAGAATGAAATACTACTCAGTGCAAAAAAAGAAAAAAAAAAAAAAAAATGAAAGCGCTATGAAGCCACTAAACTTGGGGTTGGAGAAAATTAGGAGTTCCGCTATCCAACATGTCAGCTACTAGCCGTATGTGGATATTTAAATTTAAATTAATTTAAATTTCAGTTCTTCACAGTCATACTGGACATATTTCAAGTGTGCAGTGCTCACAGGGACCATTAGGTAGAGGCCACGTCTAAAGTGTCAAATTCATCTTCTCTCACTCAGTTTTCTCCAGCCTCAAAGCCGTATCTTTTTCCATCTCTGTCTGATCTTCATTATAAGAATCAGTTTAGCTTTTGCCACTTAGTTCTTATTTGATTGTCTATCACAATGGAAGATGCGGTTTGGGTTGCTGAGAGTGGAGGGAAGAGTAAAAAAGTTAACCGAACACAATAATGCTGTCTGTTGTTGGGTGCTAAGTGCTGTTCTAAGCATTCTCCGTGGGTCATTTTATTTAATTCTCATAAAACTCCAATATCTAAGGATTACTATTATTTCTATTTTATAGATGAGAAACCGGATACACAAGGAAGTTAAGCAGCTTCCAATAATCACATAACTAGGAAGTATAGAAACAGGCAAACCACGCTGATACGATGCCTCCTGGTATCGCCCTAAGTCATTCAGCCATTAATTTACTTACAGTGGTGAAGTACTGGAATACTCCTGGAATTCAGTCATTATTAACCACAGAGCTCTCGTTTAAATAAGTTCATCAGTCCTCTGCTTTGAATTAGGATCTGAAGAAGAGGAAGGAAGTGGGAATGAAGGGCTCATGGGAACTGAGACATTCACCTACTTAAAATACTTGCACTGATCATGTCATTCTCTAGCTCGAACATAAGCAGTGCTTCTCAGTAGTTTCCATCACATGCAAGCTCTCCAGCCTGGAATCTGTATCTGACTTTCTTTGAAGCCTTATTTACAACTTTTTGGGTGCTTGAAAGCCTTTTTCATGTGGTCACTACTACCCAATGGTCACTGCACTCTTCTTGCATCCATCTTCCCAAGCTCCTAACTGGCGATTGACGTTTATTTCCTGCTGTATGTAGAATGTTAATTCTTTCCTCATCCTTCTTAACACCTCTGCTCCCTCAAAGCCTGTGTAGACAGAATACTCCAATTTCAGTCTGGTGAACTCCTTTGCCATTCCTGCTGCGACTACCCTAGCCTATGTTCACATTAACTAAACCAGTGTAGTCTCCTAAGTGTTTCTTCCTTCTAATCCACCTTCAAAGATGCTTACCATGGCAGCTGGCTTGGTCTTCCTACATAGCTCAGATTCTTGCTTGTTTGCTCAAAACTTTCACTCTTTCTTCACTACCTGGTAGTCGCAGTAGGTAAAGCAAAGAGTTCACCACATGCTGGTAACAAAGATTTCCAACCTTCTCTGGACCCCAGGCCATCTTACTTTTCCCCAGGCATGCTAGGTGTGCTTCCACCCCAGGACCTCTGCATATGCTGGCCTCTCTGCCTGGGATACTGTGCCTCTAGATGATTAGGGGACTGAGTCTCACATTACAGTGCTCAAATTTCACCTCCTCAATGAGACCTTCCATGACCAGCTTTCTAATCTAGTTCACCATTTATTCTCTTTTCCCTTACTCTGGTTTAATTTCCTATGAAGCATTTATCATGCCCTAAGATTGTAGGATTACTTTGTTGGTGCTATTAGAATATAATTCACTTAGGGCTCACAAGTCATCTGTTTTATTCACTGCTTTCTCCAGCACCTACAGCCATGCCCATGGACCTAGTAAACCCTGGTTAAATGAATAAGACCATTGAAAACAGGAATCTAAATAACTCTATTAGTCAGACATCTTGGTCACAAGAATCAGAAACCTAGGAGGGCAAAAGGTTAACTTTCAGAGTAGAATACTTTATTGGCATTGTTTCCCTAAGGCTGTCTTTCCCAAACTGTGCTCCACAGAACTCTTGTTCTGTAAAATTGACTGTGAAAAAGTGCCATGTGGATGAAAGAGATATGGATTCCATATCCATTTCTCACTCACTATAAACATTGAGACATTAATGGTTCTGAGTAGTACTGCAGTAAACAAGCTGGATTTCGTTTAAAATTTTCATAAATACATATGAGCACAGAATCTCTTATCTGAAGAGTTTCTCAGAGTAGACTTAAACTGAAATGGTTACTGAACACCCAGTATTCTAACCCATCTTCTCTTACAAACACTAGTCTCCCAGCCAAATGTCAGGCAAGGCATATGAGCCATGTTGAGCTAATTAGAGTGCTTCCTGATTGGTCAAGTGTGGGTTCATGAGCCAATCCAGGCCAATCAGAGGACATCCCTGAGATTTAAAGGCTGGAAGTAGGGAGCCAGACTTTGTGTTTCTCAGGGCGTAGATCTAGAAGGCTGTAATAATTACATGGCTTGCTCTACATTCCTTCTTTTATGAAGAAAGCCTGACAGTATCAGGAAAGATGCCAATATTGGAGAATGCTAAGATGAGAGATAGGAACAGAGGGGTATAAAATAACTGAGAATGACAAACAGAAATACCAATTACATAGCATTTCAGTCTCTGCATCTCGTCATACCTGAAACCAGATCCAACTCTACTCTGATTTTTCTTTATGTAAGAAAATGTGTTCTTCTTTTCTCCCCTTAAACAGGCTCACTGATACACACCCCATACAATCTCTATTGAGTATGCTTTGGACAACTGTTTTATGCCTATTTCTACATTAAGCCTGAGTTGTTGACTGTCCCACTCAAATTTTAAAAACTCATCACCACTGAGTTGATTCTGACTCACAGTGGCCCTGTGGGACAGAGTAGAACTGTCCCATAGTTCCAAAAAGCACTTGGAGGATTTGGACTGCTGACCTTTTGATTAGCAGCTGTAGTGCTTATCCGCTATGCCGCTTTATCCAGCACCTACAGCCATGCCTATGGACCTAGTAAACCCTGGTTAAATGAATAAGACCATTGAAAACAGGAATCTAAATAACTCTATTAGTCAGACATCTTGGTTACAAGAATCAGAAACCTAGGAGAGGAAAATGTTAACTTTCAGAGTAGAATACTTTATTGGCATTGTTTCCCTAAGGCTGTCTTTCCCAAACTGTGCTCAAAGTTTAGAAGTCAACAAATAATCAACCAATCAACGGGAGGAAACAGTACCTTTATTCTTTGAATGATGTCCAGATTTACAAACACAGACCTACTTCTTCCTGGATAAAATCTATATAGACTCCTGGCTTCCAGTCAGTGTAAGGTATTTAGATCCAGCATGATATTATGTGAAGACCAGGGCAAGCATGTATAAGTTTTGTAGCACACAACTCCAAAGATGGGGTGGGTGCTGGTCCCAGGAATCTTCAGAGGCTTTTTAGCTGACAAATCTAGCCATGAGTGTTCTCTATACCTCTACTCTGTCTCTGTATCTGAGTGAAATTGTTTCCTTCTCATGAAAGTAAGACCTTTGCCAAATACTTTTTTTACACCCTCCCACAGCATCTCACTCAGAAAAGGGGCTTGATTCAAGTCTGTGGACTAAATGAAATTTAGGCTGGCCCTGTGCCTTATTAACATGATTATATTCAAGGCTGACTTAAGGAATTCTTAATAAAATGTATTTTCAGCTCATTACTTCGTGAATGCTACCCTTGTAAATTCATATATATTCTGTAGTAAAAATACCAGCACTTGGCATTTGCCCTAGAACACGTGCTGCCTTGACTGCCATAACAGTCACACCATATGGAAGGAGACCTGGGTACTTGCAAACAGACTCCCCTTTTAGAATCAAGTCTGCTGCTTTCACTGGTGCTTGCAAGCTTGACTGCTAAGTCTCTTTTTTTAGGTGCAGCATTCCAGGGCTACTATTTCTTGTGTGGAGTGCTTTTATATAGCTTGTAGTTTGGGCTTTTCACCACTAGAGTTCAATCTTGCTCTAATCTAGATTAGTTCATAGGAGGGGGAAAAAATAGCATCACCTTTCCAAAAGCAAAATAAGATAAGACACAAAGAAAATTCACCAAGAGTTGACTTTATTAATGTGACTTTTCTTTCTGACACACTTCAGGGTTTGGTGGTACAAACTGTGAAGTACTTGACTACTAGCCTAAAGGTTGGCTGTTTTAATCTACCCAAAGTCACCTCAGAAAACAGACTGCTATCTGCTTCTAAAAGGTTATAGCCTTGGGAACTGTATGGAACATAGACTTGCAAGAAAATTTAGCCAACTGATACGACACAGTTCACAAAGAAAATGTTCTATATCCCGGAGTGGTGAGTAGTGTCTGGGGTCTTAAAAGCCGGTGGGTAGCCACCTAATATACAACTATTGGTTTTTACTTGTATGGAACAAAGAGAATTAATGAAATAAAAGGCTCAAAGAAGAAACTAGTACACAGGACTAACAGCCCCCACACACTCAGCCTCCTCTAATCTGAGACTAGAAGAACTAAATGGTCACTGGCTACAAATACCAACTGTTCTGACCAGGGACACAATAGAAGGCCCCAAATAGAATTGGTAAAAAACTTAGAACAATTCAATTTCCTTTAAAAAAAAAAAGCCAGACTAATGAACCAATTGAGACTAGGGAAATCTCTGAGACTATCACCCTAAGATAAACTTTGAACTTGCATTTGAAGTTATTTTTATATATCACCTTTCAGCTAAATAATAGTTTAATTTATAAGATAAGTAATATCATCCATTAGTAACGTGATCCTTTAAACAATGAACTACATGAGGCCAAATGATCAACATTTACACAAAAGCAAATGCGAGAAGGCAAGGAGGAGAAGGGAAGTTAGATCAATGGAAACAAAATAAACAAAATGGAAACAACAAGAATGCAGTCACATTATAGAAACTGCAGCCAATAGTATAGAACAATGCGTAGTCAAGGAGAACCTAATGTGCTATGTAAACTTTCATCCAAAACTTAATAAAATATTATTATTTTTAAAAGCAACAAAAACTCTGTGGAGCAGTTCTATTCTGTTCACATGGAATTGACAGGGGTCAGAAACTGCTTATGGCAAATAACAACAACATTGTCATCAAATATAGCACTTTTAAATGCCTTTGCTTAGTTACAAGTAATTTGTTGATACTTCATAAATAATTTTTAGGGTTGATTTGTTTATCTCTAAATTCAAATGGCTGATTTGTGGAAGAGCGTGCTTTTGGTCACATGCAAAAGCTAGATAATGAACGAGGAAGGCTAAATTGGAATTATGGTGTTGACAAAGAATACTGAACACACCACGGACTGCCAGAGAGTGAACAAAGCTGTCTTGGAAGAAGCATAGCTACAACGCTCCTTAGAATCAAGGATGGTGGGACTTTGTCTCACTATGGACATGTTATCGCAAGTGACCAGTCCCTGGAGGATGACATCATACTTGGTGAAACAGAGGTCAGTGAACAGAGGAAGATTCTAAATGAAATGGCTAGACATAGTGGCAATAACAAAGTAACGACTGAAGGTACCTCTTAGGTGTTGTAGGTAGCACCTGGAGGATTGCTGTATGTGGATGCCCTCTCAAAGGCTGGACTCAGAAAGGACAGAAAAAAACAACACTGGGTTACAAAGCATTGAGAAAAAAATCTGAAAACTCCATCTCATAGCCCAGTATATAGCCCCACTTCACAAATTGAGGTAAGGATACACATAAGGTACATTCCCCATTATCTCTTTTCTTTCTTTTGATTTTGCAAACAGAAGGGATAGAGAAATAACTTCAATGGAAAGAAAAAGAGCATTGGCAATGGAAAGTTAGAAAGGTATATTTTGTTCTAGTCACAGTTTTGCTAAGCTGAAACTCCTAGGAGCATTAAGAGCTGAACTGTACCAAATTAGAAGTAACAGTAGTTTTTATTTATTAAGCACTGACTTTGTGCTTGACACTTTATGTAGTTTATTTTGTGTCATCTTTACAATGGGCTTATGAGTAAGAGATCCTACTTAGTCCTGTTTTACAGATACATAAACAGAGTAATAGATGTAAGCTGAGTAAGGTCATTTAACTAGTAAATGATAGATTCAAACTTAGGTGCCTACCGTAACAATGTAGTTCATAAGGATTTCATATTCATATAGACTTTGAGAAATTACAGACAAAAAAATTTATAACAACCCTGATACAGGGACTGGTAATTTCTGGGTGGAACATCTAAGAGACTTGCAAAAGAAGATCAGCAGAAATTGGACATGAAAGAAGATATGCTAACAGGGAACATTGTCTTCCACTGGAGTTTGAAACACATACCCCCTACCGTCACTGATAACAGAGACCATGACATCAACATGAAATGGGGTAAGAACTTCTCAGTCACACTGACTGATGTTTTCACCATTTTTTACAAGAAGAGTCTTGAAATTGATCTGCAAAACTGTGTTGTATCAGCAGATGCAGCCAGTAACTATGCCAAGGTTAGCTCTATGATGAATTATCTACAGTGGAGATTAGGCCGTGTCACCTAAACTTTCTTGCTACTATTTTTTTTAATTCTAAGTCTAATCCCAGAATCCTACTTTCCACAAAATATTCTTGCAAGTAGTTACCTAGGATCAGCTATTCATTCCCTCATTCATCAAATATTAAGTGTCAGGCCCTGTTCTGTGAGCTGAGAATACAGAAAGAAAACAAACAGGCAGACAAATAAAATATCCTGCTTACATTCTGGTGGGGGAGATAGGATAGGAACAAGTAAATCAATATATAGTACGTGAGATAACGATAACTGCTACAGAGAAAAACAAAACTAGGAAGGAAGATAGGGAATGCAATTTTGTTTCGTTTATCTTACAACTTTAAACTGGGTGGTCAGGGAATGATAGTAGCAGTAACAGCAATAGTAGTCTTGTTCCTGTTTTATCATAGGTGTAGTGGCAGCTAACTCTTATTGATTGCCTGTATGTACCCAAAGCCATTGCCACTGAGTTGATTCCTACCTACCGTGACACTACAGGGCAGAGTAGAACTACCCCACAGAGTTTTCAAAGAGTTCCTGGTGGGCTTTTACTGCTGACTTTCTGGTTAGCAGCCATAGCTCTTAACCACTATTCCACTAGGAGTTCCCTACTATGTACCAGGCCCCTTTTATTTATTTCTCATTTCTCATTACCACCACTGTATTTCACAGATAAGGAATTAAGACCAGAAACGTCAGGACAACTTATTTTGACTCAGAGCCCCAGTTCTAAATCTCACCACTGTGCTTCTTTTTAGGTATCCCGTTATAAATTGTAATTGTTGACAGGAGAGGCAACACTGAGTGAACCACGCTAACCTAGTTTTCTAGCTCTGATTTAATTCATCCATGGCAACATAAAAATTAGCTGGTTATTTTCCAATAATAACTCTTCAAATGCACGCGCTATATGGAATAGATTAAGATAGTTGGAAATACAGTTTACTTGCAGGTGTAGAATATGACCCCCATATTAAAATATTTATAGCAGCTGAAAAAAATTGAGTGCAAAACAGACTATTAAAAAAATGACAAAGAAGTAAATTGTTTGTAGGCTGTGCAAGGAAAACAAACAAAACAGATCATTTAGTGATAACAGCAGAATAAAGATCATCTGAAGGTGCAGGTAACAGGAGCTGTGGGAAATCAACTCATTTTGACTCTTAGGGAGTAACTTTGGTTATATATTTCCTAGGAACTAAGACATAAGAAAAATCACATTGAGTTACACAATATTCACCTCTTCTGGACAAAAAAAAAAGGCAAAAATTTCCATCAGAGCAATTTTTTCTCAAAAGTGAATTCTTGTAAAATGTTCCTTAGCAAACAATGAAGGATACTGTTATGGATTGAATTGTATCCCCTCAAAATATGTGTCAACTTGACTAGGTCATGATGAGTTTTATGTGGTTGTTTTCCATTTTGTGATCTGATGTAATTATCCTATGTATTCTAAATCCTAACCTCTATGATAGTAATGAAGCAGGATTAGAGGTACTTGACTTGGCATGTTAATGAGGCAGGACACAATTACAGGATCAGGTTGTATCTTGAGTTGGTTTCTTTTTAGATATAAAAGAGAGAAGCAAGCAGAGAAGAGAATGATCTCCTAACACCAGCAAAAAAGAGCCAGAAACAGAGTGTACCTTTTCAATTCCCTGTGCTGAGAAACCCCTAGACCCAGTAGGAGAGTGATGACAAGGACTTTCTCCTAGAGTTGACACAGAGAAAAAGACTTCCCCTGGAGCTAGAGCCCTGCATTTTGATTTCTACCCTCCTGGACTGTGAGAGAATAAATTTCTGTTTGCTAAAGTCATCCATCTGTGGTATTTCTGTTATAGTAGCACTAGATAAATAAGACGAGTATCTTCTACTTTACAGGTAACACAGACTTCCTGTTTAGACACAAGAATAAGTTTTGCCAACCTTCTATGATAACTGAGGACACAAGAAACCTGGCATTTGGGGGGAGAAAGAGTTGATACACTATGATTCAAATATACTGCATTCTGCATGCCTTATTTCACAATGGGATAGGGACTGGGAAAATGAAGTATCTTTCTGTGATTGTTAAGGTTGTATGCTAGTTTGGCTGGGCTGTGATTCTTAACGGTTTGGCAGTTATGATGCAATACTGCAGCCATGTAATAATGCGATCACCTCTATGATGGGATCTGTTACAAGAAGCCAATCAGCTGAAAGGGAGTTTCTTTGGATCTGTAGCTTGAATCCAATATAGGTGGATTTTTTGGTAAGCATCATGGGCTTCTGGTTGCTCTGAATCCTGCAGCTGGCTTCTGTTGATCTGACCTCTTGTTCTGAGGACTTGAGCTAGCAGCTTACCTGCTGATCTTGGAGTTGGTTGGCCTCTGCAATCTGTGAGCCAGTGGCCTACCAGTTTGCCTGCCAATCTTGGAATCTGTCAGCCTCCACCTGTGAGTCAAAGGTCTGTTTTCTGACCTGCTTGTCTTGAGTTTACCAGCACCTGCAGCAATGTTAGTCAGGAGGGGCCTCCAGCCTCAACCACAGATTTAGAACTTTCCATGCTCTACAACTGTGTGAGTCATCTACTTTACATAAACCTCTCTCTCATCATTCAATTGGATTGAATGGCATCCCCCCAAAATACGAGGTCTAACAATTAAGTTTGTGAACTCATCCTGGAAAAAGTGCTATATACCTCATTGCTGAATATTACTATGATCACCTTCAAAGTATACCCCTTGGGAAGCTATGCACTGATGCCAGTGCCTAGGCCATCCCTCAAAGCAATTTTAGAACTCTTTTTCTGGAATGGCCATCACAACTCTCATTATTGTATTACCCTTGATGCCCTGAATGTCATTAAAATGTCTTCCTTTCAATGTTTCCTTTATCTTCAAGTAACGAAAAAAAACTCTTTGGGGGGGGACAGATCAGATGAGTAGGAAGGGTGTTCCAATATTATTTGTTTACTGCCTAAAAACTCCCTCACACTCAACTATACAATTAAGTTTGTGAATTTGCCACTGTGCCACCATGAGCAATGGTCATTCCAGAAAGAGTTCTGAAACTGCTTTAAGTGGTGGACTAGGCATTGGCATCAGTGCATAGCTTCCCAAGGGAAATACTTCAAATGTGACCATAGTTGTATTCAGCAATGAGGTGTGTAGCGCTTAGAACAATTAAGTTAACAGACTTAATTGTCAGACCTCATATATACTAACTTGGTTAGAGATTGACTCCTAGTATTGTTTCGTGATTGAAATTTTTCTGTGTTGTAAATTCTAATCTCTGTCTGTGGTTAATGAGGTGAGATTATATTATGTTAAAGAAGACTGGGGTGGGATTGTAACTCCCTTGTTAATTAAGGTCACATTCCTGATCCAATGTAAAAGGTGTTTCCCTTGGTTGTAGCCTGCACCACCTTTCATCTTACAAGAGAGTAAATGATAGGGAAGTGAGTGGGGTAGGGTGGGGGCCTCATACCACCAAGAAAGAAGCTCTGGGAGCAGAGAGTATCCTTTGGACTCAGAGTTTCTGTACAGAGAAGCTCCTAGTCCAGAGAAACATTGATGAGAAGGATCTTCTTCCAGAGCCAAAAGATAGAGAAAGCTTTCCTCTGGATCTATGTCTTGAATTTGGACTTCCGCCTACTAAATTATGAGAAAGTAAATTGCTCTTTGTTAAGTTATCCACTTGTGGTATTTCTGTTAGACTAGGAAACCCTGGTGGTGTAGTGGTTAAGTACTATGGCTGCTAACCAAAATGTTGGCAGTTCCAATCTACCAGTTGCTCCTTGGAAACTCTAGGAGTGCAGTTCTACTTTGTCCTACAGGGTTACTGTGAGTCAGAATTGACTCAATGGGGTGTTTTTTTTTTTTTTTGAGTACTAGATAACTAAGACAATACATAAACAGACACTTCACTGGCTTTGCTTATCTACAGAACTCCACCTAAGATACTTATATTTCGATGGATTCTCCCTCAAAACATTAATTATAGTAAGGAAACCTTTGGCAAATATCAAATCAAAATCAGCTCCACACCTTGCAAAAATTACAAAACAACAGCAACCGCAGCTACACTAGGACAGTAGCAGCTAATTTGTATTGCAGACTTAATGAACAACAGGACTTGTACCGAACATTTTACAAGAAGTATCTCATTACACATATTATAAAACTCTATATGTGCTATTATATGTTTATCTTAACAATGAGAAGGCTGAGGCTCAGAAAAGTTCAATAAGTTTCCAAAAGTCCTGCTTATAAACAGTAGAGCTCAGATTTAAATGTGGTTAGAATGATTCCAAAGTGTGTGTTCTTAGTTAGTGCTCTGTGGTTACTTTACTACGTTTAGTACATTTATTCAATGTTTTTACTAGATGCCGCAGCACTGTACAGCCACAGACCTAACTAGGATCTAAAGATTAAGATCTTTATGGGTTCCCAACATCCTAGACAAAACATAGTGAATGTAAGAAGAGTGACAGAACATCCAGAGTTGCATGAAATAAGCCCTGATGTTTATCAAGATAGAGAAAAGAAATCAGGAGCATCTTGGCACCTCAATAGCTCAGATCAGTCTCCAATCAGATCCCAGGATAATGCTAGCAAGCGTGACTCACCACTAATTCATATTTCAGCACCAAGGTCAGTGACAGGAATTCCTCCCACTAGGTGGCAGGGTGGTCATTACATTCCAGATGTTTGCAAGCTGAGCCTGATTCTCTAAAAGGCAGATGGCCAGCTCAATTTCAACAGCCCCAGGGTGAACATCCAGGCAGGCCAAGAGCCATGTTTGTCACAAGAAACAACTTTGGATGTCTTCAAGGACTTATATAAGCATGTAGCAGACATCTCAGGTTTTATACTTGGTAATCACAGTGTCAAAAACTGGAACAAGTGCAAAATAACA
This sequence comes from Heterohyrax brucei, assembly GCA_028571685.1. Classification (NCBI taxonomy): domain Eukaryota; kingdom Metazoa; phylum Chordata; class Mammalia; order Hyracoidea; family Procaviidae; genus Heterohyrax; species Heterohyrax brucei. The sequence goes on along the minus strand of CM053158.1, from coordinate 57,700,068 downwards.
AATATTAGAAGAGAAGATTTTGACAATGCCAGTTTGAAACTGTCCCTCCTAGACCCTACACTGACTTTTGTAGATTTCATGTATAACTATGGCCTGACAGCAAGCAACGGCCTTTCTAGAGCATTTTGGGACTTAGTCTCATCTAGGCTATTAAGAGGTCAGATTGCAAAGTTCTGGGAGAATCTTATAACAAAAATGCTGAAAAACTTTGGCTTTGCAGCCAGACAGACCTGTGTTTAGAACCGATTCTACCACTTATCCACTATGCAACTTTGGGTAAGCAACAATCTCGCTGTACCTCAATTTCCTCAGCTATAAACTGGGAATAATAACAATAATGTGTATCTCACAGGCTTATTATGATTATTTAATGAGTTGCAGAGCACTTGGGTCAGTGTCTGGCACACAGTACTCTGCAAATGATAACCATGATGATGATGTGACACACTGTTTGAAGGAAAAGAAATGGTAATGTTAATGGACATCACTTAAAGTACTCAAAATGGTTTATACATCTCAAGTACTAGAAACGTGCACAACCATTCATCAGTCCATTTATTCGTTTATTCATCAAGCATTTAGTGTGTGCCAGGCAAAGTATATACATATATACTGACACACAACACAGTAAGGATTGTTTAGCTAATGAAATGAAACCAGTGATGTGCGTTGTTGCCATGTGTAAGTTTTGAAAGTCAGTATGTGTTCTGCATTGCTTTCCTTCACTCTTTCAAAACAGTGCATAATGTTTCAGATAGTACGTGATCTACTACCTGGGGACAATATGGAGTAGATACCCTAGGTGATCCTTAGTGAGCACAAAGTGTTTGCAGGGAATCAACTACTGTGATTTGTTTTGGGAGGCTCTTTAGATTTCAGTCACTTATTATCTCAGCAAAACTTTGACTGCCTTGATTAATATAAGTTTAGCCTTCTCAAAGCAACCTAAATGGAATCTAGGCAGAGGAAGAGGGAAACAAACCGGCAAACAACCATCTGGTATAAACGCTATAAGCAGCAGAAGAGCAAAGCATTGCGGGAACAAAGTCAAAGCAATAACTTAAGGTGTGATACGATGGAGAGTTTCACCAAGAAAGTGATACTTTATTTGCTTTGAAAGTGTAAAGATGACCTTATCTGGTAAAAAAAAAAAAAAAAAAACAAAAAACACAGTGAGGGTACAATATGGAACCCCCTTCCAAGTGGAAGATGGACTATAGCAAATCCACTGAACCAGGACAGTGTGGGCTTTGGGGGTGGTGGTGGCTAATCTTGCACTGTAGCATTTAAAGGAACATTTAGAGGCAAGAGGTATGAGATGATATCCTAATAACCCAGTGACAATATCAGTCTTACTAGCATACCCATTCAGATGCTACACTGTGTAATATTTTGCTTGAATTCTACTTTTGACTGACAGCCACAAATAAGAGTCAATGAAAAGACCATATAACTGGGAGAAAACAATGTTGGTTTGGAAATCAAAACCTCTGGTTGCTAATACAAGCCCTGTCAATCACTAGGGGAAACTTGGACCCCCGCTTGCCTTCTCTGAGCTTCATTTACTGCACCTTATCAGGAAAATTAGTTGAATATGGATAACTGTGGTAAATCTATATAATGGAGTATCATTCAGTGATTTAAAAAAGAGCTGTTAAGCCACAGAAAGATGTGGAGGAACCGTAAACACATATTCTAAGTGAAAGAAGACAATCTGAAAAAGCTACATACTGTAAGATGCCAACTGCATGACATTCTAGAACAGCAAGAATACAGAAATGATATGATAATCAGTGCATTTCGGGGCCTGGGGTAGGAGGAATGAATAGATAAGGCACAGCACATTTTAAAGTCAGTGCAAGTATTCTGCATGATACTACAGTGGTGGATACTTGACACTAAGAAGTTGCCTAAAGCCGTAGAACTGAATCCTTACGTAGACTATGATCTTCAATATAGTAATATATTAATATTAGTTCCCCAGTTGTGCCAAATGTACCACCCTACTGCCAGATATTAGTAAGAGGGAAAAATGTGTGGAGCAAAGAAAGGGTATGCGGAAACTTCCTGCACTTTCTGTGCAATGTTTCTATAAACGTAAAATTCCTCTAAAATATAAAGTGTATTGAAAAGAAAATGAGTTGAGATTGCCTAGATCATTTTTGGTTCTTTCCAACTCTAAAAAACCCTGGTGGCATAGCGGTTAAGTGCTACGTCTGCTAACCCCAAAGTCGTCAGTCTCAATACAGCAGGCACTTCTTGGAAATTCTGTGGGACAGTTCTAAGCTCTCCTATAGAGTCGCTATGAGACAGAAGTGATTTGATGGTGGTTGTTTTTTTTTGTTGTTGTTGTTTCTAATTCTCAAACTATATTTCTAAACCACATATAAAATTTTCATTGCCTTGTTGAAGTCATTGCACCTCTAAGAAAGATCAGGCTCTGGGCATGATCATAAATGGAGAGCTACTGGCTCACTGTGTCTAAAATCAGCCCAGATGTCTATGGCAAAAATTGTTGAGACCCCACCTATGTCTCCTTGGGCATTACCACTATAGGGCACCCCCAACTTCCAATGGTCTAAGCCAAGCCAAGTGCTGCTGAGTCCACTATTGGCCTGATCCTCTATTCTCCCACCACATAGGTTGGTAGTCCAGAGAATTTAATATTGTGGAGCAGTCCCTCAAAAATGGTTGAAAGAATTTGGCATATGAATGCCCAAGCTTCCCTTTCTGCAGGCAGGATAATTGTGAGACTGGAGATGCCCAGAGTTTCCCTGCAGGACTAAGTGTCATTATCCACAATGATGATTGGATTGGTTATACATATTTTCTAGGTTGTCCCACCTTCCCTGTAACATTCCTCAAGCCTCTACACAGGTTTTCTAGGCTCACTTTCCAAATAAACCAATTTGCCTGAATCCTTACCTCAGGGTCTGCTTCTAGAGGACTCTAAGGCTTATAGAATCACATGGGCAAATACACACATATACTCTTTGATCAATTATTTGTGTAATCGTTATAAAGTTACATTCCATGCTTGAGTTCAAAAACACAGTTTTAATCAATTAAATCTGGCTCTGAACCCTAGTTGTTATTTGAAGGTCCTTTGAGTGGTACAGGAAATCCTGGTGGCATAGTACATTAAGTGCTAAGTCTGCTAGCCAAAAGATCAGCAGTTCAAATCCACCAGACGCTCCTTAAAACTTTGGAAGGCAATTCTACTCTGACTTTTAGGGTTGCCATGAGTCAGTCCCGACTTCATGGCAGTGGGTTTTGGGTGGTATAAAAGGCTAAAGCACTGTGTTGCTAACTGAAAGTTGGAGGCTGCAGAGCACCCAGAGATGCCGTAGGTCTAGTGATCTACTTTGAAAAAAAAGCCACTGAAGACCTAAGGAACACAGTTCTACTCACACACATATGGGGCTGCTGTAAGTCTGAAAGGACCTGGTGGCAACTGGATTTTTTTGTTTTGTCTGTTTGTGTGTCCGTTATCTCAGGAGGCTAATGCAATCCGAAAAAGCTTCAACAAGGGCCTGTAGCCACTGTCCACCCATTGGTGGTCAGGAGGTGCTTATTGTCCAGGTCTAGAGAGTATTCAGCAGTATGCAACTCCAATCCCTCTATGTACAGCTTGGGCATGGAAATATTTGTGTATCATTCACACATCTGACACTTGGTGTTATGGACTGTGTCCCCCCTCCCCCCCCCAAATGTGTATAGAAATTTGGCTGGGCTGTGATTCCTGGTGTTGTGTATGCTGTAAGCCCTTCTTCTGTGGTGCTAATGAGGGCAGATAAACATCAGTTGAGTTGGTGTGGCAGGACTTAATATATAAGATTGTACTGTAGGTTGGGGCAGTCTCTTGTGATACTAAAGGGAGGGAAGTAGAGAGCTGGGGACCCGATGCCATGAAAAAAGAAAGCAGTGCCAGGAGCTGAGTGCATCATTTGGAAAGGACTAGGGTATCTGAGCCTCAGAATCTTCCAGTCCAGGGGAAGTCTGACAAGGACCTTCCTCCAGAGCTAGCAGAGAAAGCCTTCTCCTTGGAGCTGACACACTGAATTGGGACTGTTAGCCTGCTGGACTGTGACAAAGAAAATTTCTCTTTTTAAAGCCATTACTTGTGGTATTTCTATTAAAGCAGAACTAGATGACCAAGGCACTTGGCTGACAGTTCCTCCCAAAGATTTACCCCCTCCACAGAGGCCCTGCTACTTTCTGGGCACTCTGGAAGCCTGTCATCCATTTCCTGTGGGAAGCTTTGTCCTGGCTCAGGGCTCTCTATTTCACTCTCTTTTAGTTTCCAGGGCTGGTATACATTTCTCTTGTTTTTGAAGTAATTCATCCTACTCTTCCACAGACTCTGAATTGTGTATGTTTGTGTGTGAAAGAGAGAGAAATAAGAATGCCCTAGTTTCCTTAGCCCTACTATAACAGAAGTAGCACAAATGAGTGGCTTTATAAGGTAAAAATTTATTTTCTTTTTTATTATGATTGAATGAAAATGTACATTCCCGTATAAATTTATATGTCCACCTATGTGCAGCTCTCACTGCTTTCCCTGCTTAGCAACAGCACACTCTTCTTCTCCTTTCCTTACCTGTCTTATCCTCCCAGCAATCTCCTATCCCCTCCTCTCCATCCACTCCCCTTCCTCCCGTAAGAGGTCAACAGGATGACATCCTATAGATGACTAAGACCATAAAGTGCACACATGATATGGTCACTCTGTGTCATCAAGTCCCATCCATTCCTGCCTAAGAGTTGACCTCCATTATGATGTATGGACAGGGGCAGCATCAGGGCCTGGGGCCACTCTCCCAGGGGAACTCCGAGGCCAGTGGACCATCAACTGCAGTCTTTTAATGGAGATCTCCAGTTGCACCCCTTTTTCATTCTTGTGTTGCCCATGAGACTCAACTTTGTGAGGTCCATCATGGCTAACACTGGTGGTGGCTGGGCACCATCCAATTCTTCTGGTCACAAGTTGATGTAGTCAGTCACTCACGTGGGTCTCTCTGACTTCTGGGTTCTCTTTCCCCCATGCTGTTTTGGCCTTTGGTGATCATCCGTTCCTGGTAAGTTGAGACCATTTGCTGTAGCCCCAGGTGGTAGCTTGGCAGCTTTTAAGATCCCAGGTGCCACTCATCTATGTGGGGTGCAGAAGGATCTCTTAGCAAAATGCTAGTTGTGCTAATTGGCCTTGATTTCCCCTGAGAGCATGGCCCCTGACCCCTGGTCCCCTACCCCAGCTACTCTGTCCTTCTAATATTGGATTAAGATGGGAGGAGTAATCATGCTATGTTAAAGTCCAGTTAATACTGATCTTCTTTCTAATGTGTGCTGTCCAAAATTTATTTTCTTAAAGTTCAAGAAGCCAGACATCTCAATGGAAAGCACCCAGCTATAGGGTAAGGGTCTCTATTTGTTGTCTGTGGTAGGTAATCCTTGTCTTAGTTTCTATATCCCCAGTATTACTTGATTCTTTGGTGATCCTCACAGGTGCATCTGTCTTTCCCATTTTATGTTTACTTACTTTTCTATCTATGTTGCCATTGTGTGCCATCAAGATGATCCTGACTTACAGTGACTGTATATGACAGAGTAGAAGAGCCCATACTGTAAATCTCTATGGAAGCAGATTGCCAGGTCTTAAGTGGTGCTGCTGGTGGATTTGAACTGCTGACCTTTTGTTTAGCAGTGAAGCTCTTCACCATTGCCAGGGTTTCTGTTCTGTAATTACAATGTTCTTTGTATCACTCAGAAGTGATTAGGTTTAGGACATGCCACACATCAGTCTGGCATCATGAACATAAAAAGCAAACTCTGTTTCCAAACAGGATGATATCCACAGGTAGAAGGATCTAGATTCAAACACATATTTTATTTGGAGGATGGGTGTGGGAGGGAGGGAGAGGGAATTCAGTCTCTTTAAGAGAGAATAACTGTATGATCCCCAAACCTCAACAGTGGCTTCTCTTTCAAGGAGAGGAGAAAGAAAATATTTTATCCCTCCTGGATAACCTACATTTCCACCCAAAACAGAAGATAATTAGGGCTGGATATATGTGATTGTTATTGCTAAAATTACTCACCCTGTTACACTGCAAAAGTTTGAAATATTTGATAAACCTAGGGGCTGGCAGAAATAGAAGAAAAAAGCTAAAAAAAGAGACATTTATCTTCTCTAAGGAGAGAACAGAAATCTTTAAAATACAACTTTCACACAAATGGAGCTCACGTCTTCAAGAAGTTGTGCTCCATGGGAAATTTAAACTATGAACTGGTTGTCTATTTCCTTTCACAATAATCTTAGGAGAAACAACGACCAACATAAAGACAGTAGGTTAGGTGTAAAATGGGTCATGTACTTTGGGTTATTACACCACCCTTTGAGAATAATTTTTTTTTCAAGTATCTGTAACCAGATTTTCAGACACTAAGCCTAGTTACTGATATGGCCATTGTAATAAACTGGATACTGAGCTCATTGGATGAATGAAATGAAGCCCTCTCAAGAAAATAATTTTAATACAGGTTTTTTTTTTTTCCATTTTTAACCAATTTCTTTTCTGTATGTATCATAGGTACTGTTCATTTCCATCAGGTTGATTCCAACTCATGGCAAACCCATGCGTGCAGAGTAGAACTGCTCCACAGGGATTTCAAGGCTGCATGACTTTTTGAAGCTGCTCATCAGGTCTGTCTTCCAAAGCACCTCTGGGTGGGTTCAAACCACCAACCTCTAGGCCAGCAGTCAAGTGATGAACTGGTTACACCACGCAGGGCTGCCTGTAAACCCAAAGAACTAAGCACTGGAAAAAGATGAATTTATATGCCTGAACAAGGCTAACTAGTTTTCTTAGTAAGAACAGACTTCTAATGATACCAGTTATGAATTTTGTCTCTGTTAAATTTAGTCATTTCTGCCTGGTCTTTGACCACATTCCCTCCTCTCAATTCCCTGCTGACCATCTCTCCAAGGCTTTCCACAAGTGACTAGTTAAGTGTCTGGAGATAAACTCAAATATTACCACCAAAAAAGAAAACAAAAATCAAAACAAAACCCTTAAGCAACATATCCACTAACGATGGAACAGGAAATAAGTGAGTAGCTAAACTGTTTTCACTGGAAGGATAAGGTTATAAGTGATTTATTCAATGGTAGAATTCATGCAGTTCTGCAGAGTTACTTACAAGCTTAATCTCATTCTAGTCGTTATGGAAATATACAAGCAAAAAAATTGTGGGAAGAATTCATCATTAAGTGTTTCTTGAAATAATCCAAAATATTAACTCTAAGTATTTGAATCCTGGAGAAAATATTGTTTAAACTCTTAGAGTGGCTGCTGGGGTGTAAGGGCTGTCTGCCTTCAGCTGTTTGAGCAGTGTAATCCCCTCTGAGATGGAGCAGAAAAGCAATGAACATTTGAAGAAAAGTTGAAGTCTGGTTTTGCCCTCAGAACATCTCTTTCTAACTCTCCCCTCTATTAATATGCAAGGCGTGACACACTTACTGTCACGTCCATGCCATACTCCAATGCCTGGGATGTGTGGCATCAAAGTGTAAAATTCTCTACCAACATGACTTGGGCTTAAAAAGAGAAAAAGAAGAAAAATCCCATTAGCCAGAAGAAAAGGTCAAGAACATAATTTGCAGTTTTCCTTCAAATTTTGTACCAAAATGAGGACAAATTGAAGGAAAAAAATTCCCAGGCTTTTAAGACATCATTTTCTCACTTTTCTAGTGGAAAATAGTGCCCTGAATAAAAAGGTCACAAAAAACCATTAAACTCATTTATATTGTGTGTGAATCAAAACCTATAGCTTTATCCAGGAAAGGGAACTCATAAAACCTTTTGAGAGGTCACTGTTGTATCTTCCTTTGAAATATTTTTTATTGCTACTTTTTTTCTTTTGTTAAAGGAAAAGTCTTTGTTTTTTTTCCATAACTATGAACTTAACTCTGACTCAACGGCACTGGGTTTTTGTTTCTTTTTATATGAACGTAAAGATGGTATTCAGAAAGACAGTGAACCATTGATCATTATTTCTATTCCCAGCAACACAGAACTCATTCTGTCAATGACAGACCATGAATATCTAATTCAGGAACTCTGGTACACTTGACTCTCAAACTTCTATTTCTTCCACTGATGTGAATTCTATTAACTGAGGCAACTGAGAGTTCATGTGAGAATTTGAACAAGGTTAATTTTCTCAGTGGCTTGCTAAAAATTTTGTAGAACAGTCTGTATTCATGTATGTAAGCTTCTCGACAGGATTAAGTATGTTCTTCAGTCCACTTCTCGACAGATACAAGTCGAGGTCACCCAGGAAATGTTTCTAATCCAATGGCTGCTTTTTAGGCTTTAAGTACTTAAGTGAAACCAGAGTTGTAAGACAGCTCTTTGTGCTGGTGGGTGTGCAAAAACTCAGCTGCTTCTAATTTGTTGTAAAATGCAGACTTTGTATTAGCTTTTCTCTAGTCTGCTACTCTAAAATTCATCTGTTCCATCCTCTCTTGTCCTCTACAGTGAAAGAATTCTCTCTTCAAATTTTTTATCAGTGGTTTTCTATTCACTTTCAAATACAAACATTTGAGAGACACCTGAGAAGTCAGCAATACTTGCAATCTAAAACTTATTATCCAACCCTGTCTGTTGTACTGTGGTGACTTGTGGTTGCTGTGATGCAGGCAGTAATGTCACTGGCATTTCGAATACTAGCAGCGTCACCCATGGTAGACAGCTTTCAGCAGAGCTTCCAGACTAAGGCAGAGTAGGAAGAAAGGCCAGGTGATCTACTTCTGAAAATTAGCCAGTGAAAACCACATGGATCACAAAAGAATATGATCTGACATGGTGCTGGAAAGATGAGCCTTGGAGGCTGGAAGGCTCTGTGATAGCTGCATCAATGGACACAAACATAACGACAGTCATGAAGATGGTGCCAGACTGAGGGACTCTGCCGTCTGTCCTGCTGTAGGTGGGGTTGCCGTAAGTCAGAGCCAACTCAGCAACAACTAACAACAACATTCATGACAGTAACTATATCTAAGTGACTCCAGTAACTATACCCCAAATGTTGCATTATTCTCTAGGTCTCAGATCTTCTCTCTTCAACTGTTTATTACCCTGGTTGATTTGAAAAGCAATAGCAAGTTCCAGGGATGTGGTCAAGCGGTTACAGTTCTTGCCTTCATGAGGCTTAGGCCATGGTAATGGAAATAGGTGCTAACCAAATAACTATACAAAGTGTTTAGCTGCATTGCAATCCATTGGAGAAGGCAGACAAAATAAGTGGCAAACAAATTCAGATACTACTGCAAACAAACATGTTCTCTCTTCTGTTTCCTCCTTTTTCTTCCCTAAATAGCATGGGGAAAGAGCAGTCAGTATATTCTGTTCACATTACCAATCAGCTATGGTTAAATACCCTGACAATGCCAGATGTTCACTCCAAAATCAAAGACATCTGGTCTAGTATGTAAGAAGCAGTACATGCAAGATCAGGCAGGGGCTCTTAAACAAGCCCTGAGAAATCTTGGAGGATCTTGGGGAATTTTAGGACCATGCTAGCAACTGGTACTTCACTGTGGTCCTTGGGAATTTCCCTTGGGTTGAAGATGCTCTCAGTGATACAGCTTTCTCTCATAGTCTTTTTACTGGAGCCAATATCACAGCCAGCACTGTGTCCTGGTGACCACTGCATACTGCAAAAAGATTTGTGAACTTCAGAGAGAATAAAGGCAAGTTTTAAGAGTCAGTAATGAAACACTGGATGGAGAATCAGGAGACACATGTTCTTGTCCTGGCTCCAAAACTAAACAGTTGCTCTGAAATAGCGGGCAGGGTGCTTTGCCTCATTCACAAGTGAACAGTGGGTTAGCTCATCTCTAAAAAGACAGGTTAATGAAATGATGAACAAAATAGGCTTTGCAGTGAGGAGGAGCCAGATCTGAAGCAGCTTTTTCTCATTTTCCTAGAATGATAATGCAGGAAGGTTAGCCAGCCCTCTGTTATGGACTGTATTGTGTCCCCTCAAAGTACATGTTGAATTCCTGGCCCTTGTACCAGTAGTTGTTGTCTGGTTTGGAAACAAGAGTTTCCTTTTTTATGTTAATGAAGTCATATCAGTGTAGAGTGATCCCAAACCTAACCACTTCTGAATTATACAAAGACCAGAGTAGAAACAGATAGACACACTCTGGGAAAGACAGGTGCCAGTGAGGACAGTGTACAATTCCAAGGAAACCAGGATCTCCCAGGACTACTGACAAAGAAGAAATCATTAGAGTTGAGACCCTGATTTGGACCTTCAGCTTCCATAATGGTGAGAGATAAATTTCTCTTCTTTAAAATCACCAACTTGTGATATTTCTGTTATGACCCTACTGGGTTACTATGACATCTACTAAGCCTTAGTTTTCTCATCTGTAAAATGGAGATGATTATTGCACCTACCTCTTGGGACTGCTTTAAGGATAAAATTAAATAATGCAAATAAAGTACTTACGAGAGTACTTACATGAGTGCTTTTTTTTATTTTTAAAGAAAATTTATACAATTATATATTATATAATTTCTGTACATAGCAAATTAAGGTAAAGGTGTAAGTATTCACATAACTTCATGAAATGGGTACGCATTGTAGTGACACTGAAACATTTTACTTGCCATTTCTTAGCATGTGTGTGTGTCTGTGTGTCTGTGTGTGTGCCTGTGAATGAATGATCAGGTCATTTATCTATTCAATAAGCATTTATTATGTAATATAAAAATAACATTTCACTGATGCTAATACTGTGAAGATACAAGCATAGCTTTTATTGTTTTAAAGTATTTAGAAGGGGGAAAAAGATAAAATTAAAGACTCACTAAATAATTAAAGAAATAAACTATAAAACACCAGATTTAGAGGAAAAGCTGATCAGTACTACAGGATACATACAAGAAAGAATTAATCATAGAACTGTTGAAAGAGGCCTTTAAACATCCTAGCTAATAAAATAGTCATCTGATCTATAGTCAAAGGAACACATTCGTGTGTGTGTGTGTGTGTGCATGTGTGCGCACACATAAATAAGTCTTTCTTTCATAGAGCATATTGTCATGAAGGCTAGAAAATGAAATACTAAAAGTTGTTGTAAGTTAGATCATGTATCATCATCTATAAACATTCAGCATTTTGGGCCTTTTACCAAATAAAACAGACTTATCTATGGTGCTATCAGTTGATTAATAAAACAAGTGCCACCTTTTTATCATTAAATTATACACGGAGCAGAAAAAGTCATAAAGTCAATCAAATCTCATTATCTAAGACTACTGGGAGAGGAAAAATATAATACCATCTTATTATTTTTGAACAATAGCAAATATCTCTGCTTCATATAGAGACCAATAGTCGTCTTGGAAATACTTGTTTTGTTAATCAACTGATGGTACCACAGATAGGTCTGTTTTATTTGGTAAAAGGCCTTATATGACAAATTTTTGTAAATGATGACACATAATCTAATTTATAGCAAGTTTCAGCATTTCATTTTCTAGTCTTTCATGACAATATATTCTATGAAAATAAAAAGGCTTATTCTTTATGCACACACACATTCCATGCCATCTTAAGTTGCACCTAGGTTTATATATGTGCATTTATACATACATGCATTCTTTACCTGTGTGCCACTGACAAAAATAGCTCAGGATTGTAATCAAGTCAGGAGACGCTGAAAAGGTCAACACCATCCTGTACCTATCCCATTCTCCAAAAGCTAATGGGCATCTTAATTCTGATCCACCTTTCCACAAGGTCCCAAAGGGCAGTTCTCTGGATCATAGTGTCAGTAGGTCTTCATCCTTGCTTAAGTCTGATTCTTCCAAGAGCTGTGGTGGTCATGTCTGTTTCAGACCCCGTCTTTTCACAAGACGTCATCTGCCATTCTGTGGTGGGATGGCTACATCACTCAGAGCAGCAAAGGTAGTAAGACCTCTGCTACCTCCTAAACTCCACAGATAGTGATTACTGGTCAGAACACAGCTTCTCTTTTTCATTTATTTGCATGTTTTTTTTTTTTAATTTAGCCTTTTCTAGGAAAACTACCCATCATTTGTCTGTCAATTTGTCACTCTGTGGTAAAGTACATGTTGCTGTGATGCTGGAAGCCATGCCCCTCGTATTTCAAATGCCAGCAGGTTCGGCCATGGTAGACAGGTTACAGAAGAACTTCCAGACTAAGACAGACTAAAAAGACAGGTCTGGTGATCTACTTTGAAAAATAAGACAATGAGAGCTCTGTGCATCACAACAGAATATTGTCTTATACAGCACTGAAAGATGACTCCCTAGGTTGAAAGGCACTACACTGGCCGCAACAATGAACTCAAACGTGAAGATAGCATAGAACCTGCCATTGTTTCATTCTGCTATACATACTGTCACGATGAGTCAGAGCTGACTCAGCAACTAACAGCAACAGGGAAACAACATAGCTGATGCGGAGGGAAAGAGAAGAACTGAGCTCTGGATGCTGCTGTTACTGATCAGAGACTGTTGACCAAAGGATAGCCGACAGTCAGTTGTTCACTAATCACTACTAGATGTGGGCATTTGCCATGTTTCAGGCATAATGTTGTGCCCTTTATATGGAATGCTTTATTTCATCCCCATAGGGATCCCATAAGGTGGGTGTCTGTATGACCCACCATTATTCTGATGGGGAATGAGGCTCAAAGAGGTTAGGATGCTTGCCCATAGGAACACAGATGAGAACTAACACAAATAGGATAGAAACCAAGGAAGTTCTGCCCCTGGCACCATGCTGTTAGTTGCTATAGTACAAGTTTTCCAGTTCATCATTATACAAGCAGTCTAACACTAGATGATTATCTTGCACTGGAATAATCTTTTTGATTATTGCCTAGCTTATGGAACAGTGGAGCTAAGAACAGGCTCTAGAGTCAGACTGCCAGCTTGTTATGCTTACTCTACCACTTATGGAGCCCTGATCACACAGTGATTAAGAGCTACAGTTGTTAACTAAAAGGTCAGCAGTCAAATCTACCAGCTGCTCCTTGGAAACTCAGTGGGGCAGCTCTACACTGTCCTATAGGATAGCTATGAGTTGGGGTCAGCTCCATGGTGGTGGGGCTTTTCTACCACTTACAAGCTGCGTGGCCTTAGGAAGGTTACTTACTGTCTTTGACTCAGGTTCCTCATGCACCAGAATGGGAAAAATAGTAGACTCTTCTTCCAAGGATGTTTATGAGGATTAAATTCACTAAAGCAGGCCCTGTGCTCAGCAATGACATTTGGCAAATACTCAACAAACATTACTGGCTATTGATAATATGACTTACAAAATAAGGATGGTACAGTCAGTTGTCTAAAATGTCATTATGATATCTAATAATTAGGGACTTGGTGATGACTGTGGAGAGGAATCTGGAAGAGAGAATTTTGTTGCTGAAAAATAAAGTATTTGAAAACAGGTGCTTGAGGCAACAGTCTCAGCTGAGCCCATCATGAAACTTTCAGCCTGTGGAATTATTGTTTCCCCGTTCCTATTAAGGATTCACATCTGGATATAAAGTTCAAAAGCAAGCATGGTTAGAACAAGAGTGCACAAGAGCTGCTTCCACAGAGGCCTTGGCTGTTCACAGCACTCGGGTTTTATGTCTCTTGTTTTCCCCTGAATTATTTATCCCGAGCATCTGTGTTACATTATCTTTACGTAATGTCACAGCGGAAATGGGAGAACGGACGCTCCTTTCTCATTTGCCCGTTGACAGTGAGTACGCCCTGCAGCTTCCAGGTGTCCTGCCTGCCTTTCTCCGCTCACTCATCCAACCACCTCCCTGTCAAGTGGGCCACGTACATCCTCCTTGGGGGCTGAGTGAAGCCAGCCCTCGTCAGCTCAGGGATGACAGAACAGTCCCAGCTCAACTAAAAGATAAGGCCAATCGATCTTTCCAATAGCTCCTCACCTCAGCAAAACGGCGGCCTCAACAATCTATGTTGCAGACTGAACTTTTCAACAGCACAAATATCAATGTCCTTGCATGATGGCTGCAATTCCATGTGCCAGGCTTAACTGGAAAGCTTTTTGGTAAAACATGACTAATTGGCAAGCTATTTTAGAGGGTCCCATCGTGATTGTATATAAAGAACCTATAAATAATAAGGAAAATAATTCAACAACTACTCGTATTAGACACTTAATTTGCTAGGAAGTAAATGCTATGCTTTATATTAACTCATTCAGCTTTTACCACAATCTTATAAGGTTAGGTGTCTTATCCCCAAATTAAATGAGTAAAAACAAATGAGGTTCAGAGAAATTAAACATATTGATCAAGTTCATTAGTTAATACTGCAACTAAGATTCAACCCCAAATTCCAGCTCATGCTTTTTTTTGATTAGTGTTCTGTAACTTTTCAATAAGTGTTTGCACAGCATCCCTTTTGCCATCCATTCAATCTTTCTGTGTCTTTATATTTAAAATGGGTTTTCTGTGGCTGCATATTACGGAGTCTTGTATTTTACCCAGTATAACAATTGCTGCATTTTAATTAGAATGTTTAGACCATTTGCACTTAATATGATTATCAATATATTTTTGTTAGGTGCCATTGAATTAGTTCCAACTCATAGCAACCCTATGTACAAACGAATGAAACACTGTCCAGACCTGTGCCAGCCTCAAAATCTTTGCTATGTTTGAGCCCACTGTGTCTGTTCATCTCATGGAGCATTTTCCTCTTGCTTGCTTATCTACTAATTTACCAAGCATGATGTCTGTCTCCAGGGACTGGTCTCTACTGATAATACATCCAAAGTTTATAAGACAAAGTCTTACTATCATTTCTGAAAAGCATTATGACCTTACTTCTTTCAAGATGAGTTTGTTCATTCTTCTGCTATATTCAGTATCAATATACCTGCTGCCATTGTATCTGTTCCGAATCATAGTGACCTAAATGACAGAGTAGAACTGCCCCACAGAGTTTCCAGGGAGCCCTTGGTGGAGCATCCTGGGAATACTTCCTCTAAGACAGATTTGTTTGATCTTTTAGTAGTCCATGGCCTATTCAATATTATTGCCTTCAGTACAATTCAAAGGCATTAGTTCTTCTTCAGTCTTCCTTATTCGTTGTCCAGCTTTTGCACCTATAAGAGGTCATTGAAAACATTACAACTTGGGTCAGGCACACCTTAGGCGTCAAGGTAACTTCTTTGCTTTTCAACACTTTAAAGAGATCTTTGGCAGCAAATTTTTCCAATGCAATGTGTCTTTTCATTTTTCCACTGCTGCTTTTGTGGGTGTTGATTGTGGATCCAAGTAAAACAAAATCCTTGACAACCTCAGTGTTTTGTCCATTTATCATGATAGTTCTTATTGGTCTAGTTTTGAGGATTTTATTTATTTATTCTAATAATAATCAACATTTATTTATTCAAATAGTAATACTGTATCATTTCATATGTAAGAAGTATAAGAAAGGGGGGACCAAGATAGCAGGGCAGCCAGACATTTCCTGTGATCCCTCTTAAAACAAAGACCTGAAAAAGCAAGTGAACAGATTATACATGACAATCTAGGGGTGCTGACTATCAAAGGCAAAACCTAGGAATCAAACTGAGTGACTGGGGAAGGAGAGACCCTTCAGAAGCAGTGAGAATGTGCCAGATCTGACCACTGACCTTAGTGTGGTGAGGCAAGCAGTGGACTTCAGAACACATTTTCCACATCAGGAGAGTGGATGCCTCCAGAATCAGTGAAAAGTATCGCTCAATCAGTAACAGATAAATAATGTGCATCTATCCTACTATGTGGACCAAAAATACATCTTGGAGAAAAACCTTTCTCCCATTAACACACCTTCTGCCTGCGCAGAGCCAGCTCCAGAGACAGACACATTCTCCGAGCTGGAGGTAGGACCTGTCACACACTCTGAACCATTCTCGCAGCCTTGCAGAGGGATCAAATTAACAAATAGGGAAAAATAAACTGCCTTTCCCTTAGCTGGGAAGACAGGGCAGTAACAGTTCCTCTGCCTGGTGATAGGCACAGAGGTTCACAGACTCTGAATACTTTTCATCCCTGTACACTTTTGTGAGCCCATTTCAGAGGCTTAGGCCTAGCATAGCACAATAAGATATATATCTGAAGGCAAACCTTGAGTGTTTCATATATCTGGTGGAAAGGTAGGGTCATGATATTTGACACAATTCTGCCTATGAAGCAGATTCTTCACTTACCCATATCCAGAGTCTGTAGACTGGTAGCTTCATCGATGCCGCTTGGCCACCCATGACAGGGATCCATAGACAAGTGATACCTCCCTGTCCTCGATGCCAGTAGAACTGGGTGCCCATAAACAGGCTGCAAAACTCACCAATCTACATGCTCTAGGGAACAGGGATATGCTTTCCTAACAGACATTCAAGAGTGGCTGTCAACCTTCTACCTTGCTCAGTGCATGACCCCTATGCCAGCCAAGTAATAGCAGACAGATACTTGTGCCAATGCCAACCACCTCTGCCTGTCTAGGACTACAGAGTGAGAGCCTGCATCACACACTGGACATCTAAGCTAATCCAGACAAGAAAACTAAATGGCCACCTGGATTCACATACCAAGTAAGAGCTCTAAACACCTGGTGATAAGATGTTAGAGCTTCGAAGTCCCCGATAATCAAACTAGCTCACACGAACAGCCTACTTGGGCATATCAGAACAAAACACAACAAGAACTGAGGACACAGTATGCAAACATAAATACAGTAACTTATTGATGGTTCAGAGACAGCAATCAATACCAAATCATGTAAAGAAATATACCGTGATAGCTTTAGAATGCTCCCAAAACAAAGAATAAAGAAATCTTCCAGTTGAAGAAAACTTCCTGGGATTACCAGATGTAGCATACAAAATATTAATATACAGAACTCTTTAAGAAATCAGGAAGGATATCACAATCACACAGAATAGGGCAAGAAAGACACAGGCACAGCAATTGAGGAAATTAAGAAGTTTAGAGCAGAGCATAATGACAAGCTGAACAGGCTGCAAGAATCCACAGAGAGACAGCAAAAATAAATTCAGAAGATTAACAATAAAGTTTCAGAATTAGACAACTCAATACAAAAAATAGAAGAGCAGAATTGAGGCCATGAAAGTCAGAATTAGTGAGACTGAAGATAAAGCACGTGAAACCAACATATTTGAGGAAACATCAGATAAAGGAAAAAAAGAAATGAAGAAACTCTAAAAATTATGCAGGACTAAGCTGAAATCTTCCATGGGTGAACCTGCTGGTATTTGAATACTGGTGGCATAGTTTCCAGCATCATAGTAATATAAGGTCCATAAGATGACAAATTGACAGAAACAATGGAGGTGTTTATTCCTAGTTGACTTTAAAATATTACATCTTTGGTCTTGGCAAGTTTGATTGTAGCATATTTTGGTGACTTCCTTTTGGGAATTACCTGGTGTGGAGTTTGGTAAGTAGAATAGAGATCTTCTAATCTTTCACAATTTCAGGGAAGTATTCTACCAACAAGTCTTCAACAGTTTCTTTTGCATTCTCTGGTATTCTCTCCCACCTCACCCCCCACACCTGTTTTGGTTCTCCAATCACTCCTGGGTTACCCCTTTTGATAGATTCCCACATAATTCTTAGGATTTGTTTGTTTATTAAAATTCTATTATCTGATGTTTTCTTCAAATACATTGTTGTCAAATACTTTATCTTAAATTTCTCTAGTTGTGACTCTCATTGCTTCAATTCTGCTTCTTCTGTTTTCTATTGAACAATCACATGGTTTCCTATGACAGAAATGACAACTTGAAGAATGATACTGCATTAATTAATCAAATAGAACATTTCAAATCTGTCCTGAAGTGCAACATTATCAGTGAGGACAATATCCACATGCCTACAAGGAAGACCACTTAATACAAATATTATTCAAATTTACTCACCAATCACCAAAGCCAAAGATGAAGAAATTGAAAATTTTTATAAACTTCTGCGGTTGATATTGATCAAACACGCAATCAGGATGCATTGATAATTACCAGTAATTGAAATGCAAAAGCTGGAAACAAAGAAGAGGGGCCTGTGGTTGGAAAATACAGCCTTTGGGACAAAACAAACAAACAAACAAAAAACAATGCTGGAGATGGCATGATACAATTTTACAAAACCAATGACTTCTGCATTGCAAATAGCTTTTTTTTCACACCATAAAGGCTGACTATACACACAGAGGAAACCCTGGTGGTATAATGGTTAAGTGCTCTGTCTGCTAACCAAAAGTTTAGCAGTTCAAATGCACCTGGTGCTCCTTAGACACTCTGTGGAGCAGTTCTACCCTGTCTTAGAGGGTTGCTATGAGTCAGATTTGACTCAACGACAGTGGATTATACACACGGATGTCATCAGATGGAATACACAGGAATCAAATCAACTACATCTGTGGGAAAAGAAGATGGAAAAGTTCAATATCTTTAGCCAGAACAAGATCAGTGGCAGACTGGGGCAGAATACCAACTGCTCACACTCAAGTTCAAGTTGAAACAGAAGAAAATTAGAATGAGTCAATAAGAGCCAAACTATGACCTTGAATATATCACATCTGAATTTATAGAGACCATCTCAATAGTAGACTTAATGGTTTGAACATTAACGACCAAAGACAAGACATGTTGTGAAATGTTATCAGGGATATTATGCATGAAGAAAGCAAGAGGTCACTAAAAAGACAGGAAAGAAAAGACCAAAATGGATGTCAGAAAAAAGACTCTGAAACTTGTTTCTGAACATCAAACAGTTAAAGCAAGAGGAAGAATTGATAAACTAAAAGAACTGAATGGAAAATTTCAAAGAGAAGACAAAGGAAAGTATTATAACGGTGTGTGCAAAGAGCTGGAGATAGGAAATCAAAAAGGATGTTTTAAGCTGAAAGAACTGAAGTTATAATAGTGAAGGCTTCTATAGAGAAAATATCAAATGATACAGGAAACATCAAAAAAAGATGGAAGGAACACACACTCACTAGACCCAAAAGAATCAGTCAACATCGAACCATTTTAATAGCTACCATATGATTAAGAAATGATGGTACTGAAGGAAGAAGTCCAAGCTGCAATGAAGGCATTGGCAAAAAACCAGTCACCAGGAATTGACAGAATATCAACTGAGATGTTTCAACAAACAAATGCAGTGCTGGAAGAGCTCACTGGTCTATTCCAAGAAAACTGGAAGCCAACAACCTGACCAACTGGCTAGAAGACATCCATGTTTATGTCTATTCCCAAGAAGAATGATCCAATTGAATCTGGAAATCATCAAAAACATTTTATTACTGCCACACTCAAATAAACTTTTGGTGAAGATCATTCAAAAGTGGCTGCAGCAGCATATCAAGAAGGAACTGCTAAAAATTAAGGCAACTTTCAGAAGAGGGTGTGGAACCGGAGATATCATTGCTAAAGTCAAATGGATCCTAGCTAAAAGCGGAAAATACCAGGATGTTCATGTGTGTTTTATTCACTATGCAAAGCCATTCTACTGTGCATCATAACAAATTATAGATGACATTGCAAAGTATGGGATTTCCAGAACATTTAATTATGTTCTTCAGGAACTTGTACATAGTTCAAGAGGCAGTTATTCAGAAAGAATAAAGGGATACTGAATGGTTTAAATTCAGCAAATGTGTGTCAAGGTTGTATTATTTCCCAATACCTATTTAATCTTTATGGTGAGAAATATTTCTAGAAGCTAGACTATATGAACAAGAATAGGGCAACAGGACTGGAGGGAAAATCATTAATAACTTGTGGTGTGAAAATGGCACAATTGTTCTTGTTGAAAGTGAGAAGGAGATGAAGTACTTACTGATGAAGATCAAAGATTACAGCCTTCAGTATGGATTACACCTCAACATAAAGAAAACAAAAATCCTCACAACTAGACTAATAAGCCACATCATGATGAATGGAGAAAAGACTGAGGTTGTTAAGGATTTCATTTTACTTGTATTTAACAATTAACATCCATAGAATCAGTCAAGAAATCAAAATACATCTTGCATTGGGTAAGTTGGCTGCAAATGACCTCTTGAAAGAGTTGAAAAGCAGACATTACTTAGAAGACTAAGGTGTGCCTCAACAAAGCCACGGTGACTTCAATCACATCATATGCATGCTAAAGCTGAACAGTGAGTAAGTAAGATCAAACAAAAAGTGATACCTTTGGATTGTGGTGCTGACAAAGAACACTGAATACACTGAACAAATAAATAAGTCTTGGACAAACTGCAACCAGAATGCTCCTTGGAAGCAAGTATGGTGAGACTAGACAACATCTTACATATTTTGGATTTACCAGGAGGGATAAGCCCCTGGGGAAGCATATCATGTTTGGTAAAATGGAGGGTCAATGAAAAAGAGGAAGACCCTCAACAAGCTGGGATGACACAGTGACTGCAACAAAGGACTCAAGACCAGCAATGATTGTGGGCAGGTACAGGACCAAGCAGTGTTTCATGGAGTTGCATGGAGTTGCTATGAATCAGAACTGATTTAACAGAACCTAACAACATCAACAACAAGGCATGAATGAAAAATAATCTACAAAGGAGAGGGAGTAAGTCCAAGTTCAGACTGCTTAGCACAAACCATGCAGGTAAGAAGGCAATGGGATGACACTAATGACAGAAATAAATTGCACACCAAGATTCATATATTCAGCAAAACTGTCTCTCAAATATGATGGCAAAATTAGGACATTTTCAGATAAATGGAATTTTAGAGAATTTAGAAATACCAAATCAAAAGTTACAAGAAACACTAAAGGAAGTCCTTTGCTTAGAAAATTAGTAATATCAGACAACAATCCAAGACTAGGCCACAGGACAGAGCAACCATCAATTGACCTAGACAGGGAAATAAAAAAATAAGTCAAAACTAAAACACTGAAAATAAGGAAATTGAAATGTCGTTATGTAAAAGATGACAACATTATAACAAAAAAGAAGGACTAAAAAATGTAGTCATAGATCTTGCATATGGAGAAGTCAAGGTGTTATAAAGAAATAAAAAACTGGGTCAAACTTAGAAAATAGTGGTAAATATTAAGATAACCATACACAAAACTTACACATCAAAGTAAAAAACAGAAAAACCAGAAGATTCAGCAAACACGAATTCAAAAAAAATTGATAGAAAGGAAATATATGAAGAGAAATGACTCAGCACAGAAAATTGTTATTGACACGCTAGCAGCAACACATGAAAACAGACATCAAAATGACAGCAGTAAATCCATACTTATCAATAATTAAACTGAATGTAAATGGATTAAATGCAGCAATAAAAAGACAGTGTCAAAATGGATTAAAAAACACAATCTGTTTACATATGCCACCTAGAAGAGACACACCTTCGACTTAAAGACACAAACTAAAACTCATGGGATGGAAAAAAAATATTCCAAGCAAATAACATTCGACAAAAAGCAGGAGTGACACTCTTAATCTCTGATAAAATGGCCTTTAAAGTAAAAACCACTACAAAGGATAAAGAAGTCACTATATAAATGATTAAAGGATAAATACACTGAAAGGATATAACCATACTAAATATTTATGCACCCAACAACAAGGATCCTAAATATACAAGACATTCCGTAGCAGCACTAAAAAGAGAAATACACAGCTCCATACTAATGGTATGAGACTTCATAACAGGTGTATAGGAATGATTCAACATTAATTAGAAAAACAATTAATGTAATCAGCCACACAAAACAAAACACAAGAACAACATGATTTTATCAATAGATGTAGAAGAGGCACTTGACAAAGTCCAAAACCCATTTGTGTTAAAAAAATAAAAATCACAGCAAAATTGAACTAAAAGGAAATTCCTCAACATAATATGAGAATTTCTACAAAGCCAACAACCAATGTTACCCTAAATGGAGAAAGTCTGAAAGCATTACCCTTGAAAATGGGAACCAAGAAAGGATGCTGTCTTTACCTGGTTTGGGTAGCAAGGTTATACAGGCTTTGCAGAATGAGGTTGAGAATATTCTCTGCTTTTCTATGGTCTGAGACTTATGTAAGTAGAGAAACATGCCTTGCTCATGGATGGGAAGACTCCACATTGTGAACGTCAATTCTACCCAAAGTAATCTATAGATAAAATACAATCCTAATTCAAAATTCAATGACAGTTTTTAATGCAATGTAGAAACAAACCACAAGGTTCATATGGAAAGGGAAGAGGTCTCAAATAAGTAAAATATTACTGAAAAAGAAGAATAAAGTGGGAAGCCTCACACTACTTCACTTTAGAAGTTCTTATGTTATTATGGTAGTCAAAACAGCCTGGTACCGGTATGACAATAGATACATAGACCAATGGAACAGAACTGAGAATTGAGACTTAAAATTATCTACCTATGGGTAGTTGATATTTGACAAAGGACCAAAGTTCATTAACTTGGGAAAAGATGATCTCTTTTACAAATGGTGTTGGCATAACTGGATATCCACCTGGAAAAAAAAAAAAGGTAACAAGACTCGTACCTCATACCATGCACAAAAACTAAAATTGTATCAAAGACCAGAATATACAATCAAAGAAGATAAAGATCATGAAAGAAAAAATGTGGACAATGCTAGGAGCCCTAGTACATGGTATAAACAGAATACAAACGTTGGATACAATCCACAAACACGAGAAGAGAAAATAGATAAATGAAAACTTCTAAAAATGTAACACTTGTGGTCATCCAAAGATTTTTTTCAAAGGACTGAAAAACAACCTACAGACTGGGGAAAAAAATGGATGCAACAAATCCAATCAGCATCTAGTCTCTAAAATCTATGTGGTACCTGAAAACCTCAACAGCAAAAAGACAAATCGTCTAATAGCCAAATATGCTACAAAAGATCCCTTTTAAGTTCTAAAAAGAAGAGATAATACTTTAATGCACCTGCCTCAAGCTATGCTCTTTTCAGTTACCACTTATTTATGGAAATAAATGGGTAATGAAAAAGAAAGAAAGAAAAGAGTTGATATATTCAAACTGCCTTGGTGACAGAGAACATTGACTGTACCATGAACTGCCACAAAAATGAACAAGTCAGTCTCAGGAGAAATACAGCACAACTTGCAAAAGCTGGAACCAGTGTAAGATGGAAACCTGTTAGAGAAGGAAAAATAAAATATTTTCCAGTAAAACTGGTGATAGAAGAGTGGTAAGACTGTACACTGTCAAAGTCAGAAAACTCACGAGACCCAGAAGAACAAGCCAGATCCATTGAGTTCATGTTCTCATAGGTTTCAGTCTAAATCAGAACGCTTCTTGGAAGCAAGGATGATGAGACTTTGGCTCATTTATATTGGAGACATCATCAGAAAAGACCAATTGCTGGAAAAGGACATCATAGCTGGTAAAATTGAAGGTCAGCAAAAAGTAAACATGATAGCCAAAACAATGGATTCAAACACACCAACCATCAAGAAGATAGTGAAGGATCAGGCAATGTTCCATTCTATTACACATAAGACCCCTATGCATTGGAGACTACTTGACAACACCTAACGTTAACAGCAAACTAGGTATGAGCTGGTAACTAAGGTACCCTGACCTCAGAAAACTTCAATTCTAGTACGATGGATAGACATGCAATGTACAACTACAATCAGGTACAGGAAGTGTCTGAAGAAGTTTATATAGGTGGCTGCCACAACAATGGACTCAAACATATTAATGATCATGAAGATGGTGCCAGACCAGGAAATGTTTTATTACACATAATGTCACTGTGAGTTAGAGCCTGCTTGATGGCAATAACAGCAAAGATGTTCACACTTAATCCCCGAAACCTGTGAATCTATTACATTACATGGCAAAAGGTATTTTGTAGGTGTGATTAAGGTCATAGACCTTGAGATAGGAAGATTACCTTGACTTACCTGGGTGGGCCCAATTCAATTACTGGAACCCATAGAAGCAGAAGAATATCTCTGTCTAGAATTAGAAATTTGTGGTGGAAGAAGATGCAAGAAAAATTCAAAGCATGAGAGGGACTCAACCTTCCTGGGCCTGTTGTTGAGTCTGTAGATTAAGGGGACCAAAAACTGCGGAATGCAACCCATGGTTGACAGAGAGCAAGGAAATGGGGCCTTAGTCTCACAGGTGCATGGAACCAATTTCTGCCAACTGCCTAAATGATCTTAGAATCAATCATCTTCTCCCCTAGAGCCCAGATAAGAGCCATAGATGACCAACAGCTTGATTGTAGCCTGTGGAACCCAGAGCAGAGAAAACAGCTGAGTCTACTGACTTTTGACCCATAGAAATACGAAATAATACATTTTTGTTGTTTTAAGCAACCAAATTTCATGGCAATTTCTTATGACAGCAATGGAAAACTAATCCAATAACTCATCCAAAGTCATACAGCTATTTGGAGTCAGAGCTGAAACTCAAATCCAGGCCTTTTGCCTTCTGTTTCAGAGCTCTTTGTACTGTGTTACATAATTATATTGATATGAAATATTAAATTGGCATATCATGAAGTACACAGGGAAGACTGTTTTTTAAGTGATACTTTTCCTATACATCTGTATACCTACATGTGTCAGGGCCATATATTTTCAAGAGAATTAGATGTAGTATTTCAATCTATCTACACAGTGGTAGTATTTGAACCACGGTTTTAGCCCAGTAATTTTACACTGAAATATTTTGTGCAAAGCAGTAATGTTCCAAAGGGTAAAAGGCAGGACATGTGAGTTACACTCACACTGAGGAAATAACTCATGCTGTAGAAAGTTTTTTTAAAAAAGAAAGATGGAAGAAATCAGGAAAGCAAACCTAGGATAACAAAGTTTAATGCTCTGGTTATTTCATGCAACTAATTTGCAATTTGCACCACTTTTCTACAAAAGTCAGTGGATAAAGGATTGGCTCAGTCACTACCTATTGAATAAGATGACCTACTGAGAAGGAAATTAAACATCTCCAGTCAAAGAGCTCCTGGGTAGCCTCTGATTTACCCAATAAATACACAACTTTCTCGGGATAAAAAGTTTATACGCAGTAAGCTGTCCACAAGAGAAATGATAGTAGATAATGATTGCTTCCCTACAGTTGTTAATTTTTTCCCTTATTATGTGCCAACAACTCCATTGATGTCCAATGTCACTGAAGTTTGTAGCAAGAGGAAAGCATTTTGTGCCTCCTCTGATTTTTTGATAAAGATACAGCATTGTATACTTCTCAGTTCTTGGCCAAGGCAAGATAGCAAAAGATGCCATGACTGCTTACCATAACGTACGGTTATTTGTTGGCACATCGTAAGAGTTCTGCTTCACTTCATATTGCAGTTTTACATTTTGGGGCAATCTTGAAGCTCCAGCAGACTATTTTTGTGTCTTTTGGCCTCTTCATCATTACATATTTACACAAACTGGCTTCACAAACTAAATGTTGATCATACAGCTGGAATCTGAGCTTCTGCTGAAGTGGGATATAAAATCACAAGAGGCATCTGACTTAAAACCAAATGGCCAGACTTACGCTGGGACTCATGATAACCTTTCCCACAGATTCAACCTCTCTTGCTTAGGAACCAACCCTCTCATCAAGGATATGCTTTCTTTGTGTTCAGGGTTCTAAAACCAAACCTTATCTGATTTCTTTGTATTAAATCTCCCCAGGAGATATTATTCTCTAAGCAAGACAATATTTACCAATGTGTCCCTCATGCCACTGTTTTGTGACAGTTACAAGACACCCTTTGCAACCAACATCTTGCAGTTATATTCTTTAGCCAATCAACATAATTCAGCTGTATTAATGTAACCAATGATATCAAAAATAATACTTCATTTTGTCCCACCTTTGACTGACTTTAATTGCTTGAAACCAATCAGAATATTGTGTTTTGCAGTTCCTCCTATGGCCCTATCACTATGTGTTAGTTGCATCTCCTCTCTTTGATCTGTGAGCTTCACTCTGAAGTTTTCATGATCCTCATTCAAATGACATATCGGTTTCAATAATTCTCTTTTCATTTTGCTTAAATAGAGTTGGAGAGTCTTTTCTCTAAAATGTTTGACATAAATTGGCAGGACGCAGAGACATCTTTCCCCATCAGACCCAGAGAGCTGACAAACCCCTTCAGACACAGACCAGAGGACACTTTTATCCACTCGCTTTCTCTGGCCCTTTGGCACGTGTTCAGAGGTGAGTGCTCCTGAAATTGAACCCCAAGCATTTTGGTGTGATTCTTGAAGTCATTCTCCACTTCTCATTTCTTGTTTCTACTGAACAAGTTTGTAGGATGTTTGTGATTTCTACTGTTCATCATGTTCACACTGGTTTTTCTTTTGTTTTCCTTTTGCTTATCTCTGACTCATAGTTTGAATGGCTGCCTACGGCAGGGCTTTACTGTCTTCACTGGCTACAAAAATAAAGGATAGTGGTCAACCTCTTAAGACCCAGAAGGGCAGTGGCTAGTTACAAGATAGTTAGACTGAGTCAGGATGAAGCAGACGTGGGCCCAACCAGATATAAGCTGTCTGCTGGTCACGACCGAACACCTACATAATGGGTAGAACACATTAGTACAAATGAAACACAACACAACCCCTCAGGTTTTTATCAGACCCTGACAGTACTAAAACTTCCGTTTGCTTTTGAGCCTTTTTGTCTTCTTCTTCTGTTAGAAGTTTGAACATTCTGTAGAAATTTTGAGTGTGACAAACCTGCCACCTAAGAGATGAAAAGTATTACTCCCTGCACAGTCCTTTTCAAGTCTCTGAGGGTGAATCGGGATTATGGCATCCTCTGGTTACCAGCAAGTCAGCTATCTTTGTATTTGAAGTCCTCTGAGGTTTGTCAATGGCCTTTTGTCTCTTTACTCTCCGTTCACTGGGGATCGCATTTTGACAAGTTCTTCTTGAATTACAACTTGGTCTGGTGGGAACCTGTTTGATAGGTTCCTCAAGTATTTTTGCTTTGCACTGCAGCATGGTCCAGCAGTGTGAATTGCCTGTGTTTTCCCTAAAGGTCAATTAAGTCTTTCAGGTGCTTTTGCCTCCTTCTGTAAAAGACTCCAGAGCAGTTGAACTGCTTTATCAACTGTGGTAGCTCATCTTAGTGATTATGCAGCATGCTAGTCCAGCTGGACTGCAGCAGGAAGAGTGCTGCTCCCAGCAGGCCGTCACCTGGGATAACCTTCAGGGCCAAGAACCCATATGGAGATTTTTTTGACCTATCCAAGTTAACCTTCTTGCATAGGGAAATTAGAACAAAAAGTCTCCTCGATTAAGAAGTTTCAAAGAAACAGTAAAAAAACACTACAGGTTACTGCATTCAAGTTAACAAAACAAAGTGAGGAGTTTGAGACTGAGGCCGTGTCCTACCTGCTCCTTTAAAGCCTGTTTTAGTATGATGCTGAGGGTACTTTCCAATTGCAGGAACTAATATGTTTAGAATAAGAAGACTAGGACTCTAGCTGTCGAAATAAATTAGGTTCAAAAGAATGTTCCGTATGTTTGTCTTACGTGATGCTAAGTCTGGTTGTTAAACTGACCTCATAGATCAGTAAATTTATAATTTCTCGGTTTCAGTTTGTTTTGAAATCTTGCTTCTAATGTTGATGGTAGATGTGAGGGCCTGACAAAACTCACTTAGGTTATTAAACTACATTCTAACCAGACAAACAAGTCTGGATTCCTCTCCTTGTCTCTTCTCTTCTGATCTCTGAAGATATAGAGCTAATTGACAACTCAGAGGGAGATAAAAATTTTTTGGATGATTTACTCTGCTAGATTACCCGGTGACAAACCTTTGGGTCTGCATTGATTGATTATCCTGCGACAAACTTTAAGTTTGTCCTGTTTGCTCGCGACCTGTGACGAACTTTAGACAGCTCACACTGTTTGTTAGATGTAATGAAACCTTATGATGTAATGAAGTCTTGTAACTCCTGACTATTGCTCTGTGACAAACCGCCTTCCCTTTGAATTCTGTCTATAAAACCCCCCTGGAAAATGTAACTCAAGGGGGGACAGTTTAAATTGGCCACCGGTCCCCCAAGTTTGCTGCAGAAACCTGCAAATAAATTAGTCCTTGAACACTACCCTGTCTCTGCATTTTTCAGTTACAGTGACAGGCAGACGAAACTAACTTGGATTTGATTCTGCAACAATCTTACTTTTGAGTTTCTGTTGTTTAGAAAACTCAAGGTTATGGCTGGCAGTTACTGTTTTTCATGAGGCTGTTTGTTTTCTTCCAAGAAAAACTGCTTTTTTGCACCGGGGTGTTTACTGCTGTGAGAAACTTTGATATAAAGTGGTATATGTGAAAAGTACACTTAAAAATAAAATGAATTGTTTATTTTAGTTGGTATAACAAAGGCTTAAAAAATATAAATTATTCTAAATCATTTCTTTAAAGTGTACAGTGTTCCTATAAAGTACACAGAAGATAAAGTTATAAACATTTGATAATCTCCTACCTCTAAATGGTGTCATTAGACTACAATATTTCTTCAAAGAATTTACTCTGATTACTTTAATAATAAATAAATACTTACATAAATTGAATAGGATCTGACTCGACAGCATTTGGCTTGGCTGGCAAATTGAATAGTGTAAATATTTCCAGGAATTAATAGAAATGATTTTGTTCTGACAAGGATTCTTTATATTATGTAGTACGTCACCCTTAAAAGCAAAATCTTTCTAAATAACTTCAACTAAATATTATATGAAATATGTTTTATTTAAAGAACATAGGTAATTTCCAGACCTTTAGATAACTTTCTAATAGTAAACTGATACCCCAATTTACACTTCTACTTTTTATGCCACACAGAAAACACACATACTACACACACACACACACACACGTATTTTTATCATTGCCACTTAGAATGCTGACAAAAGACCGTTTAAAAAACTTATTTTAAAAATTTGTTATTATAAATTTTATTTAAAAATTAATTTGATATAAAAGTTTTTGTGTAGCTGGAATTTGGTAAGTTATTTTATGAAATTTTTAAAGAACTTTCAATATCAAATAACATACAAAAGAGTTAAATTTATTATTCTTAAGATAAAAATGTTCTCTTTGACTGCCAGGTTTAAAAGAATTAATTTTTTCTTTGTATAATCTGCCTGAGATACAAAGTTTCAGTCTTTCAATAGAACAAATTCCTAAACACCAAGGTACATTGCTTTAAAAAAGCTAATGTTTTTACCTCTAAAATATTTGATTTAAATAACTAAAGCATTGTTTCCCAATGACATATTATAAAATCCTGACGTTAATTTTTTTTTATTATGACTGAGTGAAAATGTACATTCCCATATAAATTTACACGCCCACCTATATGCAGCTTCCACTGCTCTCCCTGCCCAGTGACAGCACACTGTTCCTCTCTGCTCCATACATGTCTCATCCTCCCAACAGTCTCCTTTCCCCTCCTCTCCACCTATTCTCCTCTCTCCAGGCAGAGGTCAGCAGGATGATATTCTACAGATGCATAGAACCATAAAGTGCATCCAATATATGGCCACTCTGTGTCACCAAGTTCAATCCATTCGTGTCCGTAGAGTGGACCTTCGTTATGATTTATGGGCAAGGGCAGCATCAGGGCCAGGGGCCATGCTCCCAGGGGAGCCCAGAAGCTGCTGGACCATCAATTGTGGTCTTTGTGGAGATCACAGGGTGCATCTCTTTTTATTCTTTTGTTGCCAGTGAGACTCAACTTAGTGAGCTCCATCATGGCTATCACTGGTGGTGGCCGGGCACCATCTGGTTCTTCTGGTCCCAAGTCTATGTAGGCACCCACTCATGTGGGTCTCTCTATTTTCTGGGTTGTCTTTCCTCTATGTCATTTTGGTCCTCGGTGAGCATCCGTTCCTGCTGAGTTGGGACCATTTGCTGTGCCCTCAGATGGCAGTTTTTAAGACCCCAGTCGCCACTCACCAACGTGGGGTGCAGAGAGCCCTCTTAGCAAAATGCTAGTTGTGCCAATTGGCCTCGATTTTGCCTAAGAGCATGGCCCCCTGCCCCCTGCCCTAGCTACTGTGTCCTTACAATATTGGGTTAAGATGGAAGGAGTACTCAAGTTATATTGAAGTCCACTTAATATTGTTCTTGTTTCTAATGTTTGCTATCACTGATTTCACCCAACGAAATTTCTACCAACTGTCTAATCCTTCCCCCCCGCCCTCCTTCCTTTCCCTCCCTTGCAGCTGTCAAAGAGTCTTTTTTTCTATGCATAAGTCTGTTTTTGAGTTCTTACAGTAGGAGTCTCATACAATATTTGTCCTTTTGTTGCTGACTGCTTTCACTCAACATAATGTCTTCCAGTTGAAACCAGGTTATGAGATGTTTCCTGGAATCATCATTGTCTTTATCATTGCATACTGCTCCATTGAGTATATATACCATAGTTTACCTGTCTATTCTTCTGCTGTTGGACATCTGGGTTGATTCCATCTTTTTGCTATCATGGACTGTGCTGTGATAAACATTCTTGTACATGTATCCATTGGTGTGAATGGCCTTGATTCTGCAGGATATATTCCAAGTAGTGGAATTACTGGGTCAAATGATATATCTATATCCATTTTTTTAAGGAAGTGCCAGATTGCTTTCCAAAGAGGCTGGACCATTTTGCAACCCCACCAACAGTGTAGGTGAGTTCCACTTTCTCCACAGCCTCTCCAGTATTTGTTGTTTTGTGTTTTTTGGAACATGGCCAAGCTTGTTGGGGTGAGATGGTATCTCACTGTAGTTTTGATTTGAATTTTTCTAATAACTATAGATCGTAAACATGTCCATATGTGTTTTTTGGCTGCCTGGATCTCTTCTTTAGAGAAGTGTCTGTCCATCTCCTTTGCCCATCACTTAATTGGATGATTTATCTTCTTCTTATTGATATTTTGTAGTCTCTTATAGTTTATGGAGGTCAGGTGTTGGTCTGACATACAGCTGCCAAATATTTTTTCCCATTCTGTGGGTGTTCTTTTAATTCTATTAATAAAGTCTTTGGATGAGCAAAAGTGTTTGATTCTTAATAGCTCCCATTTATCTATTTTCTCTTCTGTTGATTGTGGTTTCTTTGACAGATTTTGAAGGCTGTCTACATTGTGTATTAAAACTTCCATTGTTGTTCTTACCTTTTCTTGAATGAGCTTTATCGTTTTAGTTCTGATATTTAGGTCTTTTATTCAGTTTGAGTTGGTTTTTGTAGAAGGTGTAAGATATGGATCTTGTTTCAATTTATTGCAGATGGATATCCAATTTTGCCAGCACTATTTGTTGAAGATACTGTTTTTACTCCAGTTTAATGTCTTAGGGCCTTTGTCAAATATCAGCTGTTCATAGGAAGATGGTGTCATCTCTGGGGTCTCAATTCTGTTCCATTGATCAGTCTGTCTGTTCTTGTACCAGTATCAGGCTGTTTTGTCCACTGTGGCAGTGTAACAGGTTCTGAAGTAGGGTAATGGGGTGTTTCCCAATGTGTTCCTCTTCTTTAGTAGTGCTTTACTGTTCTGGGGCTTCTTCCCTTTCCAAACAGAATTGGTGATTTCGTTCTCCATCTCATTAAAAAATGACGCTGGCACTTGTATTGGGATTGCATTATATAAGTAGATTGCTTTAGATAAAATAGACATTTTCACAATGCTAAGTCTTCCTATCCATGAGCAGGATAGGTTTCTCCATTTATCTAAGTCTCTCTTAGTTTCTTGTAGTAAGGGCTTGTAGTTCTCTTTGTAAAGGTCTGTTATTTCCCCGGTTACATTAATTCCTAAGTAGTTTATCTTCTTAGGGGCTATAGTAAATGGTATTGATTTGATGATTTCTTCATTAACAGTCTCATTGTTGGTATAAAGGAATCCTACTGATTTATTTATGTTTATCTTGTATCCTGAGACTTGCTAAACTCTTCTATCAGTTTGAGTAGTTTACTTATAGATTCCTTGGGA
This sequence comes from Heterohyrax brucei, assembly GCA_028571685.1. Lineage (NCBI taxonomy): Eukaryota > Metazoa > Chordata > Mammalia > Hyracoidea > Procaviidae > Heterohyrax > Heterohyrax brucei. Next base: position 57,668,024 of record CM053158.1, on the reverse strand, counting down.
TTCTCTGCATAGACAATCATATCATCAGCAAACAGGGAGATTTTGACTTCTTCTTTGCTTACACAGGTGACCTTTATTTCTTGGTCTTGTCTAATTGCTCTGGCTAGAACTTCTAGTACATTGTTGAATAGGAGAGGTGAGAATGGGCATCCTTGTCTAGTTCCTGTTCTCGAGGGAACTCCTTCAGTCTCTCTCCATTCAAGATGATGTAGGCAGTTGGCTTTGTATAAACGGCCCTTATTGCACTCAGGAATTTTCCATCTATGCCTATTTTGCTAAGACTTTTTAGCATGAATGGGTGTTGGACTTTATCAAATGCCTTTTCTGCATCAGTGGACAAAATCAGGTGATTCTTGTCTTTTGTGTTATTTATGTGATTAATCACATTAATTGTTTTTCTGATGTTGAACCAGCCTTGTATCCCTGGTGTGAATCCCAGTTGGTCATGATGGATTATTTTTTTGATATGTTGTATTCTATTGGCAAGAATTTTGTTGAAGGTTTTTGCATCTAGATTCATGAGTGATATTGGTCTGTAGTTCCCCTTTTTGGTTGGGTCTTTTCCTGGCTTTGGTATCAGGGTTATGCTGGCTTCATAGAATGAGTTTAGGAGTACTCCATCCCTTTCTATACTGTGAAATAGTCTTAGCAGTATTGAAGATAACTCTTCTCTAAAATCTTGGCCCGGGCTTTTTTTGGTTGGCAGTGTTTTGATGACCTTTTCAATCTCTTCCTTTGTGGTGGGTTTGTTAAGTTGTTCTGCTTCACGTTGTGATAATTTGGGTAGGTGATATGAATCAAGGACTTTGCCCATTTCCTCTAGGTTTTCCAATTTGTTGGAGTACAGTGTTTCATAGTATTCTGTTACGAAATTTTTGATTTCTGTTGGATCTGTTGTGACAGCTGCCCTCTCATTTCTAATTTGGTTTATTTGTTTCCTTCCCTGTTTTTCTTTAATAAGTCTAGCCAGTGGTTTGTCAATTTTGTTGCTCTTTTCAAAAAACCAGCTTTTGGTCTTTTCAATTGTTTCAATTGTTTTTCTATTCTCTAATTCATTTAGCTCTGCTCTAATCTTTATCATCTGTTTTCTTCTGGTGCCTGAGGGTTTCCTCTGTTGTTCTCTCTCTATTTGTTCAAGCTGTAGGGTCAGTTTCTTGATTTGGTTTCTTTCTTCCTTCCAGATGTGTGTATTTATGGAGATAAATAGACCTCTGTGCACTGCTTTGGCTGTATCCCATACGTTTTGGTAGGAAGTGTTTTCATTCTCATTGGAATCCATGGATTTCTTTATTTCATCCTTGATTTCTTCTATAACCCATGGTTTTTTGAGCAAGATGTTGTTCAGTTTCCAAGAGTTCCACTTTCTATGTTTTTTCTGTTATTGATTTCAACTTTTATGGCTTTATGATCTGAGAAGTTGCTTTGCAGTAATTCAATGGTAAGGATTTTGTTGAGCATTGCATTATGTCCTAACACATGGTCAATTCTGGAGAATGTTCTATGGGCACTGGAAAGGAAGGTGTTGTTGTCCGCCGACAGGTAGAAAGTTCTATATATATTGATGAGATTTAGTTGATTAATTGTGGCAATAAGGTCTTCTATATCTTTATTGAGCTTTTTTCTAGATGATCTGTCCAGTATTGAGAGTGGAGTGTTGAAGTCTCCCACTAATATTGTGGAGTAATCTAACTCTTTTTTGAGTGTAGTCAGTGTTTCTTCGACATATTTAGGTGCTCTGATATTAGCCAAGTGCTGTTGAGTTGTGCATAAATATTTAATAAAGTTAAGTCTTACCGGTGTACTGAATCTTTCAGAATAAATAGTGTCCATCCTTGTCTACGATGGTGGATTTTACATTAAAACTGATTTTGTCTGAAATTAGAATTGCCACACCTGTTCTTCTTTGTTCGCTGTTAGCTTGATATATATTCTTCCATTCTTTAATTTTCAGTTTATTTCTATCTTTAATTCTCAAGTGAGTTTCTTGTAGACAACATATGGATGGGTCATATCTTTTGATCCAATATGTCACTCGATGTTTCTTTACTGGAGCATTCAGTCCATTCATATTCAATGTAATTATTGACAGGTATGTGTTCAGTGCTGCCATTGTGATATGTTTCTTTTTGTGTTGATGTTTTCTCTGTTGTTCTTATTAGTCTGTTCTGGGACATTCTTTTTTGTGAGTGGATTTTTCACCTTTTTTAGAGCTGGTTTTGTAGTTGTTGACACTCCTGTGTTACATTTCTTGATATGGTATGTTACATCTTTTTTGTGCTTTACGGCTGCTCTTATGATCCCTCTTAATAAACTATATATAAACCCAATTCTAATTACAACCAGTCTTGTCAACTTCTTCTCCGTCTGGAAGGGCTATCAGAAGTGTAGTACATCCCTCTTTTTGATATGATGGCACCACAGTTTTCATGATAATCACTGGATTGTTTCTTTCAGTATTAAAACTGTGATTGAGTTTGGAGCCTTCCCTAACTGAGTGGAATTCTGGATGATGTGTCGTTCTAAGACATAAAGTTAGTGGTTTTATTCTTCTAAGCTAAAGCCAAGAACTTTGTTCAGTATTTCTCGTAGTTTTGGCTTGGTTTTTACGAAGTCTGAGTTTCTGTTTATCTGGGAATATCTTAATTTCATTTTCATATTTGAAAGATAGTTTCGCAGGATATATAACTCTTGGCTGGAAGTTCTTCTCCTTCAAGGGTTTCAACGTGTCATGCCACTATCTCTGTACCAGCATGGTTTCTGCTAAGAAATCTGAAGAGAGCTTACAGAGTTTCCCTCTGAATGTTAAGAGTTGCTACTTGTTTCATTTTGTTAAGTTTGATTATAACATGTCTTGGAGTCTTTCTTTTGAAATCTATATTGAGTGGCATATGATATGCATCTTGGATATCTATATTCTCTTCCTTCATGATTTCTGGGAAGTTTTCTGTCAGCAGCTCAGCAATGATACTCTCTGTGTTCTCAGATGTCTCATCCTGTTCAGGGACTCCAATTAATCAAAGGTTGTTCCTCTTAATAGAATCCCACATGCTTCTTAATGCTTCTTCATTTTTCTTGTTTCTTTTTTCTGATTTCTGCCCGTAGAGGCTGGTGTCAGTAGCTTTGTCTTCTGAGTCAGAAATTCTTTTTTCCATTTGCTCCATTCTGTTTTCTTGACTTTGAATGGAAGTTTCTATGTCTTTGATTTTGTTCTTGATCTGTTGGATTTCAGAGTACTGGTGTTCCATCAGATTGAACAGCGTGCTTAATTTTTCCTTTTGTTCTGCTGCTTTTCGTATAAGGTCTAGAAGGGCTCTGTATATAATCCTTTTGTATTCACCTTCTGATGATTTCAGAAAAGTTTCTTCATTTGGAAAACTCCTTGGTTATTTTGTTTGGGAGCCTTCTGAAGCCATAGGTGATTTCTTGTTTGCCACAATTGTCTGTTGCTTTTTGGATTTCATGTGAGTAAGTAAAGCCTGGGAGAGATATTGTGATGATGGACTGCAGATGTTTCTCTAGGCTGTCTTAAAATGTAAAGCAAAAGGTATCTGACCACTTCCCAAATAAGTCAAGTTTTCAGGTGTAGAGGTCCCTCTTCCCAGCTGGCAAAGTAAGCACCTATATATCCAACCCCAGATGATATGATGTAGTTCAAAATACAGCAATGTTACTGCTCTGTTGGTCTCTGCTGACAGGACCCCGCCTTAGGCGACGCTGTGTAAATTACTGCTTTTCTGGTAGAAAAGCACTCTTCTGTGGACAGGCACTGGTTTCCAAGCTAAGAATTAGGTCCAGCTTCAGCCACCGTATCTAAGATGGCGCCTTCCACACGGTCGGTGGATAGAGGGGCCCAAGGTGCAGAGACATAGTGAGTTCTCAGCCTCTGTTGCCAGGGCCCCACCGTAAGCAATACTGTGTAAGCGACTGCTTTCCTGTAGGAAATGCGCTGTCTTATTTGCAGACGCTGGCTCCCAGGCTAAGAATTAGGTCCTACTAAAATCACCGTATCCAACATGGCATCTTGCACATGGGTGCTGCTGGTTCTGTAGAAACCACACTGTGGCAGAGATAAAAAGAGAGTTCCACAGTGGCTAGATGAACAGAGTCCTAAGCCTGGCTCTCAAAATATGGCAATTTTGCCTGCCTATCCCACCAGCAGTGTGTCTGAGACTAGTCACTAGGCATGACCCAGCTTTGCCCACTGGCCAAGACAAAGAAAAGTCAAAATGGTGCATTACCTTCAGTCTGTTAGAGCCAGGGCTAGCCAGGAGTGGGAGTCAGCAAAATAGAGGAAGTTTTTGTTCAGTTGAATGAAGTCCAGATTAGCAGTACTGTGCCATGTCCTGGGGCTCACTAGGCAAGCAGAAAGCTCTGTCTGATTATAATTCAGATCTTGGTTTCCAGAGGGATATAAGGAGATGTGTTTTTAGTCCACCATCTTGACTCCACCTTCCCTGAATTTAAAATTGTATGAACACTCACAAATTATCTGTTTCTAATAATTAGTTTGTATTTAATAGACTAGCAGTTACCTAAAACATGTTTCCAAGTCAACCAAATGAAACCATAATTTTCTTCAGGTTTAAAAATTCATGTTAAGTGATACTTGTCATGTTTTTTCTTGATATTAGACAGCACATGTACTATCACATCCTAATTTTATTATTTTTGATTACCTAGTTATCACTTTATTTCTTTCAAATTCAGCATCATCCAAGCTAATGATTTTAACTGAGAGATTCCTATCATTAACCCAGAACTTTTTAAAATTACAATTCAGATGTTTAGAAACTTAAGGTATTAATATATTCTTGGTATTTCCTGACTATGTAATATCATATCTCAAGATCATTGTACGTTCTATTAAAGCCCTCTCAGTGTTAATCATTATGTTTAAAGATGTTTTTGTCTTAATTAACTTTATTTGGTTATTCATTACTTTTTATAATTAATTCTCAGCAGGTCTTTTTCTTTTAAGAATTATTATTATAAGTTTACTATAGCCATTTTAGGAAACCCTGGTGGCTTAGTGGTTAAGAGTTACATTTGCTCATGAAAAGGTCAGCAGTTAAATCTGCCAGGTGCTCCTTGGAAACTCTTTGAGGAAGTTCTACTCTGACCTATAGAGTCACTTGAGTCAAAATTAACTAGACAGCAGTCGGTTTGGTATTTTTAATAGCCATTTCAAAGTCTGTCATTGATTCACAGATGAGTTTTACCTTGCTAATTCACTGAAAACACAACAAAAATAGACTATATCAGATTTATACAGAGGATCATAGCATTTTGAATATGCATGCCATTGGACTCAATCAAGATTTTTAGAACTCTTTTGCAGAAACTGGTGAGATTTTTCAAATCCTGCTCGACAGCACTTGGCTTGACTGTGTCCAACAGTAGGCTTATATCCCAAGATCCAGAGGTCAGGAGACGAGAAGAGTGTAGGATTAAGATAGAGAGAGAGAGAGCTTTGCCAGAATATCAATTTATACTGGAGGCAGGCTATACTCCCGAGGTAATTCCCCTTTCAACTGAGTGGTTACTCACACATCAGATCACTAAACAGAAGGTGATTACATAGTGTCTGCTAAACTACTGATGGTCATAGCCTAGCCAAGTTGACACATAATGTTAACTGTCATAGACTCATTGCAACAAAACTTGTGTCTTGACATTTATTGAATGTCTTTACCATTGTACACATCTCTTATTTTGTTTCTCTTTTAGAATGTTAGGAAACCCTGGTGGCACAGTGTTGAAGTGCTACCTCTGCTAACCAAAAAGCTGGCAGTTTGAATCCACTGGGTGCTCTGTGGAAACTCTGTGGGGCAGTTCTACTCTGTCCTATAGGTTCTCTATGAGTCAGAATTGACTTGACAGCATTGATTTTGGTTTGGAGGAGTTAGAATATCAGCTATTCCTTGTGAATCAAAAGGCAATCAATGTGAAAAGTGTTAATAGCAGAGACTCCCCCACCCCAATGACAGAGTGGGTCAATGCAAATAAAAGACGATGCCCTTGTTCACGAACAAAATGACCAGCAGTCTACTAAACTGCTGCTCTTTGGGATGGTGCTGAACTACAGGCATTTGCAAATTCTCAAACCTTCTCTATAAAGCTAATGACTCATTTACACACCCAAACTTGCGTGTTTAAAGACCACCTATCTTGGACATTCCTTGTCTAGCAGGACATTTCTACTTAAAATAGTAGTAACATTTAAACCAACACCTATTCTGTGAAGTCTCTATATTTCTATACATCGGGCTGAAGGAGAAATACTTCAACATCTAGGAACTTTTTATAACAATAAGTAACTAAGACAAAGAAAGGTGGGAGGTCAGCCTGATGGAACAGATGTATATCCATTGCCAAAGAGTTGTTCAGCCTTGTGAACGCCCTCTGCTCTGGTCAGATGCTCTGGGAGACAGTCATCCAATCCAGGAAGGGACTATTAATCATTATCCCAGGGTCAGAATTTCCAGCAAGACTAGAGGAAACATTTTGATTAATGCCTACATCGTGACCTGGATGATGCTCAGGGATGAATGTAGTGGTGAAAATGAAGTAAGAAATGATTGCTTTTAATAACCTTGATAACTGTCCTTTTGGTTCTTATAATGAATTCTAACTTCATTTCATGTTGCTAAAGCCAAGTTTAAATATGTTACTGTGAACGCGTTCCTGTGTCTTAGAAACTACAATGAGCAAATGCAGGTTTGAGCTCCTGATGTGTCCCATGTTGCGAGTTTATGTACTTTTTTCATTCTTCTTTTTTCCTGATGTTTCAAGTAAAGACACTTATATTTTTCCAAAGAACAGTTAACATTAATGACAGAAGGAGGCTGATTTTGACCAGATTTCAGCAGCTTTCCTCAAATACTTAGGAAATCTTTATCTAAACAGTTCCAGAATCATACTGGAACACATAAGATCTGTTAGGTCTATGATGTATTTATCAACCTAGGAGAACTTCAGGAGCCATCGAATTCCTCTTCATTTGTAATGATTAATGTGATGATTCTCTTAGCTGACAGTCTAAACTGAAAGTTTAAATAGCTCCTTTGAATATTAATCTAGAAACTTTGATGTGAAAGAATAATTTTTCCTTAATAAAAAAAAAAAAACCACTTTACTTCCCTGATATAAGTATATTTCACCTCTGTCACATTTGTTCCAGAAACCCACAACCCCGAACTAATTATAAGAAAAACATCAGACAAATACACACTAGGGGACATTCTATAAACTATCTAGTCAATATTAAGACTCTTAAGATCATGAAAACAAGGAAAAGCTAAAACCAGTCACAGACCACTCTAAGGACACATGGCAACTAAATGCAGTGTGGTACACTGGTTTGGATTCTGGAATAGAAATGAGACACTAATAGAAAATGTGAAGCTTAGTTAATAGTAATATACCAGCGTCAGTTTCTTAGTTTTCGCAAATAGACCATGGTAATATAAAATGTTATCTACAGGGGAAATGGTGAGGTATACATGGGAACTCTGTACTATCTTTGCACATTTCTATAAATCTAAAATTATTTAAAAATACAAAGGTTATCAATACTTCCATCCAACCATGAGTCCTTATTCTACTGTATCAGTTGGAAATCCAGTCCTGGTCTTTACTGGAGCTGTCTGTATTCTTATCATATGCATCTGTTTGACATCAGTTTCTCTGTCCACATGAGTTATTACTGAAACGGTTATCATCCAGCAACTGTGTTGTCATGTTTTGGAATAATAATCAAGAAGGACAACTCGAGAACAAGAGGATAGTTTTCTTAAACACACTTCAAAGTCACAACCTTGGGCCTATCTGAAGGAAACTCTTCTTGGGCAGGCATGGGCCCTCACTGCTCGTGGGACCTCCTGACTTCTATCTACTTTCCAGGATAGGGGTGAAAACCATCTCTCTTTCTTCTCAAATATGGCTCCTTTTCTCTCTCCTTCTCTGGGAATATCTAGTATTACATTCTCCATGAGCTTAAGCTTTCACAAAAGAAAAGAGTTGCTTTTCTGCCATTTTTTATATGGTTCTACAGGGTTTTTTAACAGAAGGAATCCAGTGACTCTGGCCACTTGTTTGGAATGGATGGAGGAAAATTACAGCCAAAGTAAGTACAAATCAATAGATAAATAAATTATCCCACCACTTATACAATTACAAACTCTTTTATTCACAGGTACCCTGGTAACTTATCTAATAGGGTATACAGAGTCGGGATTCCTCCACCTCTGACCGCAACCCAAATCTTGCAGTAGGAAAAACTGACAGACGAACTGTTCTTTTTTGTGGAGGACTTGCTTTCTCAACTGTGGAGTCTTTAGCATCCTTTTTGCTCTCACAGCTACCAGACCTCCCTGCTGCTCTCACTTTGCTCCTTTCCACGGCAAGAGATTTAATGGGATCACTCAGGGCACTGAGAAACCTTAAGACTAGACAAAGAGTAAGCCCAGGAGGAATGGAAAACAGACCAGGAGAATTTTGATATTGCCAGGAGGCTAGAGTAGCAAGAGACGCCCAGAGTAGGAAGTCAAGGGGAGGCTTTGAAAAAGGAGTAGAGACCCAGTTTGATCTGGAGAAGATGCCAACAAAGCAGCCCCCTGATGTTTTGCAAAAACAGTGGAAGCTGTATAAAGGAGATGGAGTGATGGTGTTTGTAAGAAGGAATTCTAAGTTCTTCCTATGCTAAAATTCTGTAACTTTGTCAAGGTTAACTGAAAAGTGAATCAACATCTACAACTGTCTGGCTATAAAAATAAGACTGCTCATTTTGTTTAAAAGTTTTACTTTGTGCATGAGTCTAAGACGAAATGCTGCAAACAGTACCTTCAGAGGGTAGTCACTGTCACTTATAACGAAACACACAAATTGTGACTTTGTAAAGAATTTTTGTTTCCCTCAGTTGTGATCCTAACATTTGTGGAGCCTGAGATAACAGAATAAATGAAAGCCCATGTATAATAGCCCTAGACATTTAAGAATTGTAAGTCAATCTAACAAATTACTAAATAAAGCATATTTTTTCTTCTTACCTTACCAAATATATTTTATACATGTAAAAGTATGTTTTAATATGATCGATCATTTGCCAGATACCAAAAGCAACTAAATTTAATTATTATTGAGTATAGTTCTCAGTGTTCAGTTTTGTTGTTGAGCTAGTTATATTTGGGCAAGCAATAAACACACAGTTTGTAAAAGATTATATATTTATTTTTTCTAGGCTTTAGCAAAATTACTAGTTATGTTGTTATAACCACAGTTTTTACTTATTGTATTAACTGATAATATAAAAAGTATTCAACTCTTAATATTTTCATTATAAATACAGGTTAAATTAAATGTATAAGTTTAACTTAAAATCATTCTCAAGAATTTTCAAGGGTTTATTTCTTAATTGCCTAGAAGTATTTGTTAAAATTAAGAAAAGTTATGGTATAACTCAAAATTATTTTTAAAAAGTAAACCTTTAAAATTTCTTATTTTAATTAATCCATATCTCCTGTTTTTAGAAAAATAATATTATTTGCACTTAGGCATCTGTATAAAACATCAGTGACACATGCATGAATGATGTTTAGAGTGTTGCTGTCTGAGTCTGGTGCTTTCTGATTCACGTAGATGAGAAAGCTGGTGAATCCAAGATCAGCATGCCAGGCAGCAGAGCTGTGGCTCACAGACTTTGAAGACCAATAAATCCCAAGATTGACAGGCAAAACAGCTGGCAAGGTGCTAGCTCAAGTCCCAAGGACTGGAGGTCAAACAAACAGGAGCCAGTTACAGGATGCAGAGCAAGCCAAAGCCCCCAACTCCTGCCAAAAAATTCTCCTACATAAGCTGCAGAGCATGACCCCAAGGAAACTCCCTATCAACTAATTAGCTACTCATAGAAGATCCCATCATGGAAGTGATCACATCATATCAGATCTAATCATGGAGGTAATTACATCATTACAGGACTGCCAAACTGCATCATGGCCAAGTAAAGCTGACACACAACCTTAATGATAACATCTGTTCACCATGAGTAATCCTGCATAGTTTCCAGCAGCATAGCCATGCAGGCCACTACAGTATGATGAATTGATAGATGGGTGGTGGTTGTCTAGAGCAGACCAACATGTATATAAATTTAGATGTAGTATGGATAATTTAGTATTGCAAAATATTCCTTAGCTGTCATACGCAACTGTCATAATGACTTTACCATGCTCATTTGTGAATACCTCCCAAACTGCAAGGTTTTTCTCACAACCAGAGTTGCAATAAAAAGTACATTCAACATTCAGTCAAAACCAATACTGCTTTATAAAAGAATTTGTTTTGCAATCTTAGCGAAGCCTTTGTATAAATTAATTTACTTATCTCTCAAGCTCTTCCACCTCTAACACTTCTCCATATTACTAAGCATTGTCCATCTCCTATGTCAATAGCAGAACAACCCACCAGTCTTGACAACATTTTGAAGCAACCTCTTTTTGTTTTCAGTTTATGGAATGAGAAGTAAAAGAGCCTTTCTCTGGACTTGAAGACTGTGAGCCAGAAGAATTTTAAGGTTATAAACCGTCTTGGTCATCTAGAGCTGCCATAACAGAAATACTACAAGTAGATGACTTCAACAAAGAGAAATTCACTCTGTCAAGTCCAATACACTAAATTCAGGGTGTCAGCTCCAGAGGAACGCTGTCTCTCTCTGTCAGTTCTGGAAGGAGGTCTCTGCTGTCAATCTTTCCTTGGTCTGAAAGCATGCCAGTGCAGGAACCGCAGGTCCAAAGAATACACTTTGCTCCCAGTGGGGCATTTTTAGTGGTATAAGGTGCCTATGTCTCTCTGCTCACTACTCTTTTATTTTTCAAGAGACAGGCTTAACACGCTATCTAATCTTATAGCTCTTATTAATACAACTGTTAATAACCCATCTCATTACCATCCTACTGATAGGATTTACAACATATAAAGAAATCTTATCAGATGACAAAATGGTAGACAATCATACAGGAATGGGAACCATGACTCAGCCAAGTTTATATTTTAGGGGAACACAGTTGAACCTATAACATGGATCACAGTGCAACAGTGCAAAAAACTGGATCCCAGGAGACAGGGACCCACATATTCTTTAATATATTTATTTTTAAAGTATTTCTCGTATGCATAAGCACCTAAAGTTAGGGTTTCCAGAGATGATACTCTTCTCGTCTGAGTCCAAGAGCCTCGATGGTTTATCTTATTGATTCTGGACACTGATGCTGATTACTCAAATGCTGCATTATGTGTCCATTTTTCAGACACAAATAATTCTCATTGTCTTGACAGAAGAAATTACATCACAGACACAGCACCTCAACAGGTAAATCAATACAGGGGCTACAGGTAGTCTCAGGGAACTAATAATGGTAGAGGAAATATCACCACATACATTTCTCCTCCTTCTTGTCCACTGTTTCAGAAAGGTTTGTGAATTACTGGTAGTGATGTTGTTGCTTAATGATAAGTGCTGATACTCATGGCACCTAACAATGACAGAAAACACACAACTCCAATCTTTGAGTCAGGCTAATGTTAAGATCTAGCTGACTAGATCTCAATCAATCATTGAGAGTAGGTGGAAAGACACTTCTAGATGTTATCGCAATGTGAGCTCAGTCTCAGTGAGGAACTGTGCCAGGACAAGAAGATCCAAATGGTGAAGAACTGGACTTCCTGATGGAGGCATCCTCTTCAGAACCCTGTTCCAGGCTTTAGCCAATATTCTAAGCTTATGTGTATGCATGAGCATCTTTACAGCTGTAGCTCAGCTGCCTGCTTCAACGTGCTACACTTCAACATCTACAATAGTGACACTTGATGCTGACACAGGTTTCAGTTTCTTCATAGGAACATCCACAGGCAGGCAATAGAGCTCATGGCTGCTACTGTGATGCCTAAATATTTCTGTAAGACAGAAGGGAGATGACACCAGAAAATAAGATGGGTCTATAAAAAGAAATGAACACCAAAAATATGGGTAAGTAGAAGACAATTTTTTTTAAACAGGTTGACAAATATTTGATTATTTATAACAAAAATAATAATGACATATTGTGGAGCACATAGAATGTGCTGTTGTTGTTGTTAGGTGCTGTCAAGTCAGTTCTGACTCATAGCAACTCTATGTACAACAGAATGAAACACTGCTATGTCCTGTGGCATCCTCACAGTTATCATGCTTGAATTCATTTTAGATGATTAAGGTTGTGTGTCAACTTAACTGGGCCATGATTCTCATTGGTGTAGTAGTCATGTTATCACTTCCTTGATGAGCTATGGTATCATATGATCACTTTCATGATGGAATCTGCTGTGAGTAGCTCATCAGTTGAAAGGGAGCTTCCTTGGGCATGCTGCCTTCATTGACTATAATTAGATATTCTAGCAATGTTTGTAGGCTTTGTTCTGAATCCTGCAGTTGGATCCTGATCATCTGATCTCCTGTTCTTGGAACTTAGTGCTAGCAGCTTACCTTGTCTATCTTTGGGATTCTTTGATCTTCACACTCTGTGAACAAGAGCCCTGCACTCCAACCTGCTAATCTTGGGTTTACTGGCCCCAGCTGCTACTTGTATCAGGAGAAGTTTCTATTCTGATCCATAAACATGGGATGTTCCAGCCTCTTCAATTGTGCAAGTTACTACCTTGATATATATATATCAGGCCACTTCCTCTGCCATTTACTTGTTTTGCTTCTCTAGAAAACCCAGCCTAAGACACCAGTATTGCACCCCCTGTATCAGTCCACCTTGTTGCGGATCTTCTTTTCTGTTGACCTTCTGCATTATTAAGCATGATGTCCTTATCAAGGGACTGGTCCCTCCTGATAACATGTCCAAAGGATAAAAGACGAAATCTTACCATTCTTGCTTCTAAGGAGCATTCTGGTTGTGTTTATTTATACATTCTTCCAGTCGTTCATGGTATATTCAGTATGCTTCACCAACATCATTACTTAAAGGTATTGATTCTTCCTGGAACTTCCTTGTTCACTGTCCAGCTTTCACATGCATATGAAGAGACTGAATGTGCCATGGCTTGGGCCAAGTGCATCTTAGTCCTTATAGTGACTTCTTTGCTTTGTAACACGTTGAAGAGGTCTTTTGCAGCAGATTTGCCCAGTACAATATTTGCTTTCTTGAATGTTGCTCCCATGGGCATTGAATTTGGACCAACTGAAATCCTTGACAAATTCAATATTTCCTCCTTTTATCATGATGTTGCCTATTGATCCAGTTGTGAGGATTTTTGTTTTATTTATGTGGAGATGCAATTCATACTGAAGGCTGAGGTCTTTGATTTACGTCAACAAGTACTTCAAGTCCTCTTCTCTTTCAGCAAGTAAGGTTGTGTTTTGCATATCACAGGGTATGAATAAGTCTTCCTCTAATCCTGATGCCACTTTATCTTTATATAGTCTAGCCTCTCAGGTTATTTGCTCAGCATACAGACTTAATAAGTATAGTGAAAGAATATAACTGAGATGCACACCTTTCTTGACTTTAAACCATGCCATATCCCTTTGTTTTGTTCCAACAACCACCTCTTGGCCTATGTATGTTCCTCATTTTTCACACTGTTATCCATAATTTGTTATGATCAACACAGCTGAATGCCTTTGCATAGCCAACAAATCTCAGGTAAACATCTTTCTGGTATTCTGTGCTTTCAGTCAAGCTCTATCTGGCATCAGCGGTGATATCTCCCATTCTACATCCTCTTCAAAATCTAGCTTGAACTTCTAGAAGTTTCCTGTCAATGTACTGTTGCAACTACTTTTGAATGCTCTTCAGCAAAATTTTACTTGTGTGTGATATTGTTCTAAAATTTCCACTTTCTGTTGGATCAGCTTTCTTTGGGATGGATTTCTTCCAGTTAGTTGTGCAGGTATCCAGCTTCCAAATCTCTTGGGAAAGATAAGTAAGAGCTCCCAGCATTGCATTTATTAGTTGAAAGCATCTCAGTTAATATTCAGTAAATTCCTGGAACCTTGTCTCTCATCAATGCCTTCAGTGCACCTTGGACTTCTTCCTTCACTACCATTCATTCTTGATCATGTGCTGCCTCCTGAGATGGTTGAACACCAACCAATTATATTTGGTATAGTGACTGTGTATTTATTTTATCTCCTTGGGATGCTTTAGCATCATTCAATATTTTGTCCATATTGCAACTTGAGACTTAAATTTTTTTCTTTTTCAATTCTTTCACCTTGAGAAATGCCAGATATTGTCTTCCAGTTTGATTTCTCACTCTAGGACTTTGGATATGTCACCATAATATTTTGTCTTCTTGAGAAGCTCTTTTAAATCTTCTGTTCAGCACTTCTAATTTCATTCACCTTCCTTTAGCTTTAGCTGGTCTACTTTCAGGGGTATTATTACTCTTTAAAATGAGCAAGTATGTTTCATAATTTCCTATATATGATACTCCTCACTTGTCTGTCAGTTTGTCATACTGTAGGGGCTTGTGTGTTGCTGTGATGCTGGAAGCTATGGTATCTAAATACCAGCAGGGTGACCCATGGTAGACAGGTTTCAGTTCAGCTTCCAGATGAAGATCGATTAGGAAGAAGGACCTGGAAGTCTAATTCTGAAAAGAATTACCCAGTGAAAAACTTATCAGTAGCAGCAGAACATTGTCAGATGTAGTGCCAGGAAATAAGCTCCCCAAGTTGGAAGGCACTCAGAAGAGAACTGGGGAGAGCTGCCTCCTCACAATTGACCCTAATGACACAGAAGGAATAAAGCCTTTGGGATCTTCATTTACTGATATGGCATAACTGCAAATGAGAAGAAACAGCTCCAAACATCCATTAGTAATGAGAACAAGGAAAGTACTAGCACAAATCTAGGAAAACTGGAAATTGCAAAATGAAATAGAACACATAAACATAAATATCGCTTGGCTTGGCTAAACATAAATATCCTAGGAATTAGTGAGCTACAATGTACTGGTAAGAGCCATTTTGAATCAGGCAATCATAAGGTCTACTATGCTGGGAACAAAAATTTGAAGAGGAATGGTATTGCATTCATCACCAAAAAGAGCATTTCAAGATCTGTCCTGAAGTTCAATGCTGTCAGTGACAGGAAAATATCCATACACATACAAGGAAGGCCAGCTAATACAACTATTATTCAAATTTATGTACAAATCACTAAGGCCAAAGATGAAGAAATTGAAAGATTTTTACCAACTTCTGCAGTCCAAAATTGGTTGAACATGCAATCACGATGCATTGATAATTACTGGGGACTGGAATATAAAAGTTGGAAACAAAGAAGAACGATTGGTAGTGGAAAATACAGCTTTGGTGACAGAGGTGATGCTGGAGATTGCATGAGAATTTTGCAAGATTAATGACTTTTTCATTGAAATACCTTTGTTCACCAATATAAATGGCAATTATACACAGGGATCTCATTAGGTGGAATACGCAGGATTCAGATCTACTATGTCTATCGAAAAAGACAATGGAAAAGCTCCAAATCAGCAGACAGAACAAAACCAGGTGCTTACTGTGTCATAGACCATCAGTTACTCATATGCAAGTTCACACTGAAGCTGAAGAAAGTTAAAACAAGTCTATGAAAGGTAAAGGATGACTTTGAGTATATCCCACCTTTTAGAGACCATCTCAAGAACAAGTTTGACACGTTGAACACTAATGACCACAGACCACACAAACTGTGGTATGAAATTAAAGATATCAGCCATGAAGAAAGAAAGACAGGAAACAAAGAAAAGACCAACTGGATAACAGAAGAGACTCTGAAACTTGCTCTTGAATGTCAAGCAGCTAAAGAAAAAGGAAGGAATAGTGAAGTAAAGGAACTGAATAGAAGACTTCAAAGGGCAGCTCTAGAAGACAAAATAAAGACATGCGCTTAGACCTGGAAATAGAAAACCAAAAGGGAAGAACATGTTCTGCATTTCTTAAGCTGAGAGAACTGAAGAAAAAATTGAGGCCTCAAGTTGCAATAGTGTAGGATTTCACAGGGAAAGTATTAAACAATTCAGAGAGCATCAGAAGAAGAAGGAAGGAATACAGAGTTGTTATGTCAGAAAGAACTGGTCAATGTTCAGCCATTTGAAGAGGCAGCATATGATCAGGAGCAGATGGTACTTAAGGAAGAAGTCAAAACTGCTTTGAAGTCACTGGTGAAAACCAAGTCTCCAGGAATTGATGGAGAACTAATTGATACATTTCATCAAAAAGATGCGGTGCTGGAAATGTTCACTCATCTATGGCAGCAAAACTGGAGGACAGTTACCTGGCCAACTGACTGGAAGTGATCCATATTTATGCTCAATCCAAAGAAAAGTGATCCAACTGAATGTGGAAATTACTGAACAATATCATTAATATCACACACAAGTAAAATTTTTCAACAGTATATTGACAAGAAATTCAAGCTGGATTCAGAGGAGGATGTAGAACTAGGGATATCATCACTGATGTCAGATGCATCTTGGGTGAAAGTAGAAAATATCAGAAAAATGTTTACCTGTGTTTCATTGACTATGCAAGGACATTTGACTGTATGGATCATAACCAATTACGGCTAACACTGTAGAGCATGGGAATTCCAGAACACTCTTAAGGAATCTGTAGATGGATCAAGAAACAGCCATGCAACAGAACAAGGGGACACTGCATGGTTTAAAGTCAGGACAGATGTATATCAGAGTTGTACCCTTTCAAGCTATCTTTTCAATGTGTATGTGAGCAAATAATCTGAGAAGCTGAGCTATATAAATACATAAAGAAGAAAGAGGCAGTAGGATTGGAGGAAGGCTCATTAACAAGTTGCATTATGCAGATGACATTACCTTACTTGCCGAAAGAGATGAGGATTTGAAACACTGAAGAAGTTATAAGAACACAGCCTTCAGTATGAATTGCACATTAACATCGAGAAAATGAAAACCCTCACAACTGGACCAGTAAACAACATTGTCATTAGTGGAGGAAGGATTGAGGTTGTCAAGGATTTCATCTTACTTTGGTCCATAATCAATGCCCATGGAAGCAGTAGTCAGGAAATCAAAAGCTCACTGCATTGGGAAGATCTGTTGCAAAGGAACTTTACAAAGTATTCAAAAGTAAAGATGTTACCTTGAAGACTAGCGTGTACCTAGCCCAAGCCACGGTATTTTCTATCACATCACATGAATGTGAAAGTTAGACAATAAATAAGGAAGACAGAAGAACTGCTGCCTTTAAATTGTGGTGCTGGAGAAGAATATTGAATGTATCATGGACTGCTGAAGGAACAAACAGATCTGTCCAGGAAGAAGTACAACCAGAGGGCTCCTTGGAAGCAAACACGGTGAGACTGCATCTTACATACTTCGAACATGTTATTAGGAGGGGTCAGTCACTGGAGAAGGACATCATGTTTGGTAGAGTGGTGGGTCAGTGAAAAAGAGGAAGATCCTCAATGAGATGGATTGACACAGTGACTGAAATAATGGGCTTAAGTGTAAAAATGATTTGGACAAGGCAATGTTCCATTCTGTTGTGCATAGGGTTGCTATGAGTTGGAACCAACTTGATAGCACCTAACAAGAACAAAAGTATATGATACAGCTTACTGAAAACATAAAAGGCAACAAATCTACTTTTCTGGGTCCTTAGGATATGTAAACTACAATTAGAATATTAGTATAGGTGACCTCAGACAGCATCCTTTGAATCCTGAAGTCACTCTTTCATAGCAATAATCTACATCACAGGGCCTAGGAATAATTTCTTCCCCCTAAATTTTTGTAACACAGAAGGTCCCATAAACACTATTACCCATATCTTCTGCTCCAAATTAAACTCTAGGATGTGGACAATTACCGGGAGCCCAAGTTTAAGCGGCAGATTCAATTCATTCCATTTTAAGCTCAGGATGAGGCTCCATCTGAAAGTTCTTGTACCAGGAAAGAAAGTGAGGGGCACAATGGACAAAGTGATAAAGAAAAAGTGAAGAGAGTCCTTGGCGTCCAGTTTCTTTGTGGGTCCATATTTTGAACACGTTATACCTGACCTTATTCCATGTATTCACTATACTTAACCATAATTTATTCTATGGACGCAAATTATATACTATATTGAACTTCCCTTAACAATATGTTCCCTTCTCTTTAGTTCTAAATTCCTTTTTGTTTTTGATATTATTTATTGGATTACCAGTGGAATGAGACGTTAGATGTGGATACATTTTATAACTTATAAAATGTATCAGCCCTTGTTTGATAGCTTCATGAAAGGCATTATTTTAGATAATAAAATTGAGGCAAAATTAGATTTTTAAAAAGCATAAAAGTTACCTGTAAGCCCGTATATTTATAAGTATCCTTAAATATGTACCAAAGTGACAGAACACACAGAAAGGAAATAATTGGAATGTTCATTCATTGTAAAGAATGTAGCCAGTGTTACTGAAAAACATGTAAAGAAATTGTTGAATGAGAACCTAAACTACTGTATAAACTTTCACCAAAAACAGAAGAAAATAATATTAAGCAAATGAACAAAAAGTGTGTGTGTGTGTGTGTGTGTGTGTGTGTGTAAATGGGTAGAAGATTACACTGTTGTGAATTGCCATGTTCTTGAAAATCCCACAAAATGCTTGGGTAGGACTATGAAAATAAGGTGTTTGTGCCATTTCTATTCAATATTGTATTTTAAGCTCTAGATGGAGCAATAAGACAAGAAAACAAAATAGTAAGCACCCAGATTAGAAATGAAGAAGTAAAATTATCATTATTTACAGATGTTATGGTCTTGTATATAGATTAAGAGTCTACAGGAAAACTTCTAGAGCTGGTAGAGGAGTTACCACAGTTGCAAGGCTTAAATAAATGAAAAGGTGTTCTATGATTTTGAGTTGAAGACTTAATATTGTTAAGATGCCAACATTACCCAAGATAATCTACAGTTTCAATGTAATCCCAATCAAAATTCCGGCAGCCTTCTTTACAGACATGAAAAAATGAATCTTCAACTGTACATGGAATGGAAAGAGGCTCCAAATAGCTAATCTTAAAGGACAAAGTAGGAAGACTCCTTTACCAAGAATGAACATTTCAGTTATTTCCTTTCTGATTGCTCTGTCACTTCGGTGCATATTTAAGTATACTTATAAATATATGGGTTTACAGGTAACTTTTATGTTTTTTAAAAATCTAATTTTGCCTCAGTTTTAAGTTTCCTGATTTGAAATGATATTATACAGCTACAGTAATCAAAATAGCCTAGTACTGATATAACAAGAGAAACACAGAATAAAACAGAATTGAGAGTCTAGAAATAAGCCCATACATCTATGGTCAATTGATTTTTGACAAGGACGTTAATTTCATTCAATGGAGAAAGAAGAGTCTCTTCAATAAATTGTGTTGGGAAAACTGGAGGAAATCATGCAGGAAAATGAGATGGGATCCATACTCTATAATCTATACAAAACTCTATACAAAAACAAATTCAAACTGGATTAAGAATCTTGCCAGCCAAGTGCCGTTGATTCAGATCCGACTATTAAATGTGCAAATTAAAACCATAAGATTCTCATAATAAAATTCAGGACGTAGCTTTTAACAACAGATTATCTAATGTAATAATTAAAACACAAATAGCAAAAGACAAAATAAATAAATGGGACCTCATAAAAACTTTAAATTTCTGTATAGTAAAAGACTTGACCAAAAGACTGAAAAGACAAGCTGCTATGTGTGATTGATGTATTTCACTCAGTGTAACGTCTCCAAGCTCCATTCTGATTCATAATGACCCTATAAGGCAGTAGAACTGTCCCACAGAGTTTCCAAGGAGCACCTAGTGGATTCGAACTGCCACAAGCTTAGGAAAGCATATAGCTGATAAGAGTCTAATAACCAAAGATATAAAACCTACACAACTTAACAACAGAAAGACAACCCAAACATAAACTGGGCAAAGGACTTGAACAGTCATTTCCCCAAAGGACATTCAAATAGCCACTAAACACACATGAAAAAGTGCTCAATATCATTCTAAGATAGCTAAGGAAAAAAAGAAAAGAAAAAAGTCCAAATAATAATGAAGATATGAGGAAACTGAAACTCTTATTCATTACTTATGGGAACACTGTGGACAACAGTGCGGTAGTTGTTGAAAAAGCTAAAAATAGAACTAATACTAAAACCACACACACACACACACATACACTTGTAGCAGTTGGGTCAATTCCAACTTATAGTGACCCTATAGGACAGAGTAGAACTGCTCTATAGAACTACCACAGGATCCAGGAATTCCACTCCTATTTGTACACCCAGAAAACTTGAAAGCAGAGACTCAAATAGAGAGTTGTATACCACTGTTCATTGCAGCACTCTTAACAATAGCCAAAAAGTTGAGGCAACCTAAATGTCCATCAGCAGATGAATGGATGAACAAAATGTAGTATGTTCATAAAACAGAATACTAGCCAGCCAGTAGGAGAAACAAAGTTTTGATATATGCTATAGTATGGGTGGAGCTTGGAGGCACTAAGCTGAGTAAAATACATCAATCCCCAAAGGACCTATATGAGGTCTGACAATTAAGTTTGCAAACTCACCCTAGAAAAGGTGCTACACACCTCACTGCTGAGTATCATTATGGTCATCTTTGAAGTACTTCTATTGGGAAACTATGTACCAACTAGCTAATGCTTAGTCTACCCTACAAACAATTTTGGACATCTTTGTTCTGGAATGGTCATCAGAGCTGTCATCTTATTACACTTGATGTTCTGAATGTCATCAAAATGTCTTCCTTCGATGGTTCCTTTTATCTTCAGGTAAAGAAGAAGGTCATTGGGGGTAGATCAAGTGATTAGGTAAGGTGTTCCAACACAGTTTTTGTTTACTAGCTAAAAGCTCCCTCACAGACAGCACCATGATGCAAGAGCCTTGAGTCGTTGGCAAAAAGTTCAGGTCGTTTTCATCTAACTTTTTCACACAGCCTTTTCAGTGCTTCCAGAGTAAACTTGGTTAACTGTTTGTCCAGCTGATACAAATTCATAATGAACAATCCCTCTGATATCAAAAAAGGTTAGCAACATCATTGTGACTCTTTATTTGGACGGATGGAACTTTTTTGGTAGTGGAGAATTGGCTGACTTCCACTGTGCACTTTGATACTTGATTTCAGGGTTGTATTAGTACACCAATGTTTCATCACCAGTGATAAGATGGCACAAAATATCATCTTGCCTCTACAAAAGGTCTTGGTAAACTTCAGCTCTCCTTTGCTTTTATTCATTGGTGAGGTCCTTCAGGATAATTTTTGCATACACTGTTCTCATGCCAAGATTTTCAGTCACAATTTTTCTGTTTCTCTGAAAATGTTTGCTTGGGTTTCTATGCTTTTCACAGTCAGCTGATGATACTAATGCACTATTTGATGAATTTTTGCAATATTTTCCTCAGTTCTGCTTGCTACTGGCCTCCCTGACCTTTCTTCGTCAGTGACACTATCTCTCCTCTCAGAAAAAACATTTAATTGATTTGTACACTGCCATTTTTTTCATGGTATTGTCCCTATAAACTTGGACCAACGTGTCCCTGATTTCACTTTCAGTCTTGCTAAGTTTAACAAGAAATTTAATGTTTGTTCATTGCTCTAATTAAAGCTCTGACATTCTCATGATGGCACATAAAACATGCAACAATAATAAACTCCACTCAGCAAGACAGCATCATACATCAGTACGAACACAGCTGTGAGACAATGATATACCAAGGTTATGAAACCTTCCTGAGTTGTTTGTACAGTGCTGCCAACATAAGCCACAATGGCAAGTTTGCAAACCTAATTGTCAGAGCTTTATTGTATGACCTTACTTATATAAGCAAATGTATATAGAACTAAGTTTATTAGCGGTTACCAGAGTCAGGAGGGAGGAAGAAGTGGAAGTGTATAATGCTGATAGAAAAATCTCATTGATTGAGGTAGGGTTGCATAACCAGTTATTGTAATTGCTATAATTAAGCTGTACATGTACGAATAGTTGAACTGGAAAAAGCTATGTGATAGATATACTTACAAAAACAACAACAAAAGAGTAGATGCTTAGGCTGCTTATGTACAACCAAAAGTCTCATGGGATTTAGTTCCTTGATGTCATGGATTGCATCACGCCTGCCACCCCCATGTGTTTTGTAATTCCTAAACTCTCTGCCTGTGGTAGGAGTAAATCTGAATAATAGTTGCATTAACTGGTCTTCCTTGTAGTGTGTGGATATAATCCTGTCACTGATAGCCTTATACTCTAAGATAGATCTTAAAATGTTCTCTTTAATGATGAAAGCAGTACTATTCCTCTTTAAGCTGTTTCTGGCATAGTAGACCATATGATTGTCTGATTCAAAATGGCTAATGCCAGTTCTTTTCAGCTCAATAATGCCGAAGATATTAACATTTATGCATTCCATTTCATTTTTGACAACTTCCAATTTTCCTAGATTCATACTTTGTACATTCCATGTTTTGAGTATCAATGGATGTTTGCAACTGTTTCTTCTTATTTTGAGTCATGCCACATTAGCAAATGAAGGTCCTGAAAATATGACAACATCCACTCTACTTTGAGGAAGCAGCTTTTTCTCCATCATATTTTGAGTGCCTTCCACTCTGAGATGCTCTATACCAAACAATGTTCTGTTGCTCTTTATAAGGTTTTCACTGGTTAAACCTTTTTAGAAGTAGACTTCCTAGTCTTTCTTAATCTGGAATTTGAGATGAAATTTGTTTACCATATGTGACCCTGATGGTCTTTGAATACCAGTAGCATGGCTCAACTGGCACTACATAGTCTACAGGAAAATGTTCCTTATCTGATTGTTTTGAGTAGCAGCTAGGGTCACTGTAAGGCCATCTGAAATGTATCTGTTGGTGTCATACCCCTGGAGCAAAGGAGAATGAAGAAGATCAAAGACACAAGGGAAAGATTAGTCCAAAGAACTAATGGAGCCTAGTTATCACAACCTCTACCAGACTGAACCCAGATTAACTAGCTAGTTCCCAGTTACCACCACCAACTACCCTGGCAGAAATCACAATAGATAGTCCTGGACAGAGCTGGAGAGAAATGTAGAAATGTGGGTTCACACACACACAAACAAACTAGACTTGGTGGTCTGACAGACAATAGAAAAATCCTAAGGGTATAGCCCCTGGACATCCTTTTAACTCAGTACTGAAGTCATTTCTAAAGTTCACCCTTCAGTGAAAAATTAGACAGGTCTGTAGGGTCAACAATAATACATGTGAGAGACATGCTGTATAATTCAAGCACATATATAAGATTAAAGGTCACACCACTCAAAAGCAAAGATGAGAAGAGAGGGCCAGGAAATATGGGTGAAGAAAAACAGTGAAGTTGGGGTGGGAGAAGGGGAGCGTACTGAGCTTCACAGGACTGGCAAACAATGTTACAAAATAATTCATGTATTGTTTAATGAGAAACTAATATGCTCTGTAAACTTTCACTTAAATCACAGCTAAATATATGCACACACACACACACACACACACACACACACACACACACACACACACACACACGAGGCTGGACAGTAAGTTCCCAAAATCATCCTAGAAGAAGTGCTACATACCTCATTGCCAAATATCATTACAGTCACCTTCAAAGTACTCCCCTTTAGAAACTACGTACTGATGCCAACATGTAGTCTGCCCTTCAAAGCAGTTTTAGAACTCTTTTTCTGGAATGGCAATCAGAGCTGTCAATGTATTACCTTTGGTGTCCTGAATGTCATCAAAATGTCTTCCTTTCAATATTTCCTTTATCTTCAGGTAAAGAGAAGTCACTGGGGACAAAATCAGATGTGTAGGCCCCACTCTCTGAGACCCATCAGGACACAGATCCACTCTTTGAGACCTGAGAGACCATGGCCCTACCATTTGTGACCAAGAGAGCTCTGCTGTTTGTACTCTTTGTCTCTAAATTTCTGCTTCCTGGTTCATTGACCTCTTAGCCCCTTAGGTTGCTTGGATCAGCCTAACATCTGCTACGGTTGCTTAAGTGTTACAAAGCTCTTTGGCTTTACCAACAAGCACCTGGAGGAATTCCACATCACCATTAAACCCCATCTGGAAGGCACTCAGCTGCCTTGCTCGGTGAGTTGGCAAGCCTAGCCCCACTGATGAGTGCCCACAGGTACCACATTCCACTAGGAAGCCTCCTGCCCCAAGGCACTCAGTTCTGTTACCGTGCAGTTGGCTCTTGCACCTTCCTATGCCCATCTTTTACTTGTCTCTTGTTTCTGCTGCTGCGGTTTCTCTGCTGCTGCTTGTCACTGTCTGCACCATCTCTGGTGTTAACATTCTTCTTACTTCCTTCTAGACACGAGAAGTGTCTTTGATGTCCATATTCCACCAACAGCCTTTTCAAGGTATTTCAGGCTTTTACTATTAAACTCATTGCTGTGGAGTCAATTTCCACTCATAGCACATCTATAGGTGAATGCAGAACTGTCCCAGAGAGTTTACAAGGAACTTCTGGTGGATTCGGACTACTGACCTTTTTGTTAGTAGCTATAGCACTTAACAACTACACCACCAGCCCCTGTTACAATCACGTGCTTGAGAACTCTTCCAATCTCTACCCATTACTCAGTTTCAAAACTGCTTCCATCACTGTAGGTACCTATTAAAGGAGCATCACTCAGTGCCAAATTCTGTCTTAGTTATCTAGTGCTCCTATAACAGAAACACCACAAGTGGATGGCTTTAACAAATAGAAATTTATTCTCTCAAAGTCTAGGCAAATGGAAGTCTAAATTCACAGCACCAGCTTCAGGGGAAGGCTTTCTCTCTCTGTTGGCTCTGATTAGAAAGTCATTATTATCCATCTTCCTCTGGTCTAGGAGGCTCTCGTGCAGGAACCATGGGTCCAGTGGATATGTTCTTCTGCTCTTCTTTCTTGGTGGTCTGAGGTCACTCTCTTCTCCGCTTGCTTCTCTCTTTTAACTCTCAACAGAGATTGACTCAAGAAAGAGCCCAATCCTGTAGGTTGTCCTGCCTCATAAACAGGACTACCTCTAATCCTGTCTAATTAACATCATAAAGGCTAGAATTTATAACACATAGGATGTTACATTAGATTACAAAATGGAGGACAAATGCCCAGAATACCAAGTAATCTGATAGTGCTGTTGAGACACAGGGAGGGGGACATACTTGGTGAAGCATTCAATATGCCACTTGATTTCTGTCTAAAAGTGTGTTACATTAATAAAATAAGGGACATGATATTTGACCTGTGTATGCCATAGACTCCTGAGAAGGTAAAATGGGTGCCTCTAGTGAAGTATTCATGGTGACCCTAGGGGCCAGGGTAGAACTGACCTCCAGAGCGTTCAAGGAGCGCCTGGTGGATTTGAACTGCTGACCCTGTGGTTAGCAGTGGCTGGCTAGTGAAGTATTTGGAGAAGTTAAAATTGCACCACAGATCTTAGTTGCTATGTGTATTATTCAGTAAGATAATGCTTCAAAGATGTGGTGATTCATAGACAGCCTTTGGTCAAAAGTAAGACCAAGAGGAAGACTGACAACTTGGCAAGAATAACCAAAAAAATAAAAAAAACCCCACCAGAACTCCACAAACCCATTGCTGTTTCATTGATTCTGCTTCATAGTGACCCTTTAGGATAAAGTAGAACTGCTCTGTAGAGTTTCCAAAGAGAATCCGGTGAATTCAAACAGCTGAACTTTTAGTTACCAACTATAGCTCTTAACCACTAGTACCTCCAGGTTTTGCAGGCAAGAATAGAGAATCAGGGCTTTTTTTCTCCAGTTTGTGTTGAGGAAGACATTCCTGGATGTCTTTTGTGTGTTGAAATGTGTCCAAAGTCATTCTCTGTAAAGCATACATGATCTCATAGTTCTTTAAAACATCCCTAAGTAATTATTGAGAACATTGTGAGAGGAATGTGTAATCAGCATTCTAAATAATACACAAGTATAATTTCTTTCTTTACAAAGTCTTCTTTATAAGATATATTGTCTTGCTGAGGGTGTTTTAATGGAAATAAACAGGATAGCTCTGAGTTGGAGAGTTGTTCACAAGCAGTCAGTTGTTTAAAGGCTCATTAATCGCTAGTTTAAATCCTAAAGTCTTCAATCCTAATTAATGCCCAAGTTCTCAGCTTGAGTCATACTATTAAGTCAGCCATTCCAGATCTTGCTTGATAGGGCCAGTGGGTTCTCCAATGACGTTAACTGCCCCTCCCACAAACACACACCAGAGCTGTCAAGTTGATTCTGACTCATAGCAGCCCTATAGGACAGAGTAGAACTTCCCTATAGGGCTTCCAGAGAATGGCTGATGGATTTGAACTGCTGACATTTTGGTTAGTAACTGAGCTTGTAACCAGTATACCACCAATGATGTTAGAGTTGCTTAATTTTAAGCACATACGTTCAAACTCAATGAACTTCCTAACAAAAAATAAATAATACTGAAGAAGAATTACGATATACAGACAGAATCCAATTTGAAGAGAGGGATGGTACTGAATTTATTTCACTACTTATTAAATAGTACTGCCTGTTAAAGAAAAGAGAGAGAATAGAAAGCATATCAAATTCCCATATAATTTGAGCAAATCTAGATACGTAGCACACAATAAAAGTGTACATGCTTCCCTCCTCCCACCAAATTACCACACTACCTCATGCAACCAAAAAGGAAGCAGTTTAAAGGTTACATGAAAAAAAAAATCAGCTTTCTTGGTTTATTAAGAGATAGGTCAGTAGATAAATACATTACTGAATGAAATATTTAAGAAATTTCAAGGGTCTTTTCAACTATATGCAGTTTTCAACTCAGATATAACCTTTTGCAACTAACCCTGCCTGAAAGGTGATACTGCTGTAAATACCTTATCTACTTGATATCAGTCAACATGGATAAATCTTAGATTACAGGAAGTGCTGAATAACATCTGTAGTGTTTAGTAATGACAACCACAGCAGTTGTAGGATCAGTGGTAGTAACCATAGCAGTAGGTGACACAGTCAAAGGAAGTCCTTGGAACTAATATTGGGGATTCTTTGAGTCTAAACTAAGCTCTTGGTCTTGGTAGTTTAACTTTAGCTAGGCACTCTAATGAAAGAATTGTCCTTGATAATTGATGAATTTTAGACTTTAGAGTTGCTTCATTTCAGAGATTATTTCTCTGGGGTGAAGATGGACACTTACACAGAGATGTTTCCTTCTTCTGACTATAAGCTTATTATCGTGACATCCAATTTGTGATTTTTCAAATGGAGTAATTCATTTATCCTACAGATACTTAATTATTGATTTTTCTAACACAGTATAAACTTTTTAAAAAAGAAACTCTAAATTATAGATTATTTGCAATAAAGCAGTTTCTATTAAGTGCTAGGCTGAAACACAACTAGAGATCTGTTTGGCATAATTTAATATTGACATCTAGAGCATTTGGGATTAGCTAGTAGATATTAAAGATAAAAAAAGTCCTCCTGTATCTTCACCCTGGTTATATGCTGAGCTACTAATCAAAAGGTTGGTGGTTAGAATCTACCCACGAGATGTCTCAAAGGAAAGCCCGGACAACCTTCTTCTGAAAGGTCATAGTGTTGAGAACTTCGTGGAGCACAGTTCTACTCTGAAACACATGGGGTTAACATGAGTCAGAATCGACCGAACAGCACTAAAGATGTTATTGGGCCAATTAACTGGAATGTCTTAAGAAACTGTAACACTAAAACTCCAAACAATCTTAGTCATCTATTAGGTGTCATCAAGTCACTTCATGTTGCTTATCTTAGGTATCTAGTGCTACTATAACAAAGATACCACAAGTGGATGGCTTTATCAAACAGAAATTTATTTTCTTGTAGTTTAGACACTAGAAGTATAAATTCAAGATGCTAACTCTAAAGAAAGTCTTTCTCTATGTGTTGGCTCTTACAGAAAGATTCTTGTCTCTTCTGCGCTTCTGCTTCTGGACCATCTTCATGTAGCTTGGAATCTGTCTTCCCCATCTCTGCTTGCTGGCTTGCTTGTTTAATGTCTTTTATATCTCAAAAGAGATTAACTCGAGACACATGCTACACTAATTCTGGCTCATTAATGAAACAGAGGGAAAGTTACCAAATGGAATCATAACCACAGGCATGTTGTTGTTAGGAGCCATATAGTAACTTCTAACTCATAATAACCCTATATACAACAGAAGGAAATACTGCCCAGGCTAATGCCATCTTCACAATCATTGTTATGTTTAAGCCTGTTGCTTTAGGAACTGTGTCAGTCCATCTCCTTGAGGGTCTTCCTCTTTTTTACTGACCCCCTACTTTACCAAGCATAATATCCTTTTCCAGGGACTGAGCTGCCCTGACAATAGGTCCAAAGTATGTGACACATACAAGGCCTGACAATTAACTTCACAAACTCATCCTCGAAAAAGTTCTACATAGCTCGTTGCTGAATATCACTATGGTCGTCTTTGAAGTATTCCCCTTGGGAAGCTATGCATCAATGTCAGTGACTAGTCCACCCTTCAAAGCAATTTTGGAATTCTTCTGGAATGGCCATCAGAGGTGTCGTTGTATTACCTTTGATGTTCTGAATGTCAACAAAATGTCTTCCTTTCAATGTTTCTTTTATCTTCAGGTAAAGAAAAAAGTCATTGAGGGCCAAATCAGGTGAACAGGGAGGGTGTTCCAATACAGTTATTTGTTTACTGGCTAAAAATTCCCTCACAGACAACTCTGTGATTAAGTTTGCAAACTTGCCACCATGCCACCATGTGTAATGACCATTCCAGAAAGAGTTCTAAAATTGTTATGAAGGGTAGTCTAGGTCCTGGTGTCAGTGCATAGCTTTCCAAGGGGAGTCCTTCAAAGGTGACCATAGTGATATTGAGCAATGAGGTATGTAGCACTTAGAACAATTAAGTTTGTGTACTTAATTGTCAGACTTCATATTTCTAACTTTTTAAAAAAGCACCAAATTGATTTCCAAAGTGGTTGTATTATTTTACATTCCCACCAGCCATGTAGGAGAGTTCCAGTCTCTCTGCAGCCTCACAAAACTTATTATTTTGTGATTTTGAGGTTAATGCACCTTGTTGGGGTGAGATGGTATCTCATTGTAATTTTGATTTGGAGTTTTGATTTGAAGATTTTCATCAGCTTTCACAGTCTGAAATTGATCAATCATGCAATCAGGACACACTGACAATTACTGATAACAAAAATGCAAAAGCTAAAAACAAAGAAGGATCAGTAGTAGGAAAACATGGCCTTGGTGATAGAATTAATGCCAGAGATTGTACGATAGAATTTTGTGAGACTATTGACTTCTTCTTTGCAAATACCATTTTTAACCAACACTAACAGTGACTGTACACGTGGACCTCACCAGATGGAATATACAGGAAGCAAATCGACTATTTCTGTGGAAAAAGACAATGGAAGCTCTCCATATCAACAATCAGAACAAGGTCAGTTGATGACTGTAGCTCAGGTCATTAATTGCTCACACGCAAATTCAAACTGAAACTGAAGAAAATTAGAATGAGTCTATAAGAGCCAAAGTATGACCTTGAGTATATCTCTCCTGAGTTTAAAGTCCATTTCAAGAACAGATTGGATGTGCTGATCACTAATGACTGAAGACTATATGAATTGTGGAATGACATAAAAAAATCATCCATGAAGAGAGCAGAGGCCATTAAAGAGACAGGAAAGAAAGAAAAGACCAAATTGTATGTCACAAGAGACTCTGCAACTTTCTCTCAAACATCAAGCAGCTAAAAGAGAAGGTAGGAATGGTGAAATAAAGGACCTAAGAAGAAGATTCCAAAGAACAGCTTGAGAAGACAAAAGAAAGTATTATAAGGACATGTGCAAAGAGCTGGAAATAGAAAACGAGAAGGGAAGAAGACATCCTGTATTTTACAAATTGAAAGAACTGAAGAAAAAACTCAAGCCTCAAGTTACAATAGTTAAAGATTCTACAGGGGAACTATTAAATGATTCAGGGAGCATCAAAAGAAGATGGAAGGAATACACAGAATTGTTATACCAGAAAGAACTGATCGATGTTTAGCTATCTGAAGAAGTAACACATGATCAGGAACTGATGGTACTGAAGGAAGAAGAAGTCCAAGATACACTGAAAGCATTGGCAAAAACCAAGAGTCCTGGAATTGATGCAATATCAACTAAGATATTTCAACAAACAGATACAGTGCTGCAAGTGCTCATTCATCTATGCCAAAAAGTTTGGAGGACAGCTACCTGGCCAATTGACTGGAAGAGACTCATATTTATGCTCACTCCAAAGCAAGGTAATCCAATCGAATGTGGGAATTACTGAACAATATCGTAGATTTCGCCCTCAAGTAAAATTTTGTTTAAGATCGCTCAGAAGTGACCACAACAGTGTGTTCACAAGAAACTATCAGAAATTCAAGCTGGATTCAGAAGGCGATGTGCAACCAGGGATACCACTGCTGATGTAAGATGGGTCTTGGCTGAAAGCAGAGAATACCAGGAGGATGTTTACCTGTGTTTCATTGACTATGCGAAGTATTTGACTATATGGATCATAATAAATTGTGGCTAACATTGCAGAGAATGGGGATGCTAGAACACTTGATTGTGCTCTTAATGAATCTGTAAATGGATCAAGAGGCAGTTGTCAGACCACAACAAGAGTACACTGCGTGATTTAAAGTCAGGAAAAATATGTATCAGGGTTGCATCCTTTCACCATAGTTTTTTAATCTGTATGCTGAGCAAATAATACGAGAAGCTGGATTAGATGAAGAAGAATGAGCCATGAGGATTGGAGGACTCATTAGCTACCTGCAATATGCAGACGCCACCACCTTACTTGCTGGAAGTGAAGAAGATCTGAAACACTTACTGATGAAGATCAAGGACCACAGCCTTCAGTATGGATTGCACTTCAACATCAGGAAAACAAAAATCTTCACAACTGGACCAATAAGCAACATCATCATCAATGGAGAAAGGACTGAAGTTGTCAAGAATTTTGTTTTACTTGGGTCCACAATCAACACCCATGGAAGTAGCAGTCAAAGAATCAAAAGATGCATTGCATTAGGAAAATCTGTGACTGAGGACCTCTTTCAAGTATTGAAAAATAAAGATATATCCTTGAAGACTAATGTGTACCTAACACAATTCATGGTATTTTAAGTAACCTCAGGTGCATGCAAAATGCGGACAGTGAACAAAGAGGACAGAAGAAAAATTGATGCCTTTGAATTGTGGTGTTGGAGAAGAATGTTGAATGTACGGTGGACTACCAAAAGAACAGATCTGTTCTGGAACAAGTACAACCAGAGCGCTCCTTAGAAGCAAAGATGCCAAGACTATGTCTTACATTCTTTCACATATTGTCAGGAAGAATCAGTCCGTGGAGACTTGGTAGAGTGGAGGGTCAATGAAAAAGAGGAAGGTCCTCAGTGAGAACAGATTGACACAGTGGCCACAACAATGGGCTTATACATAAAAAAAAATTTGGACATGGCAGAAGACAGGGCAGTGTTTTGTTTCATTGTTCATAGGGTCGCTAAGAGTCAGAACAGATTCAACGGCACCTAATCTAACCTGTTTTTAAATGGTTAATGATCATGAGCATGTTGTCACGTATCTGTTAGCAGCCTGAATGTCCTCTTCAGTGCAGGGCCTGTTCATACCCTTTTTCCACTTTTAAGTTGTGTTATTTGTCTTTTTGTTGTTGAGGTTTTGCAGTATATTGTATATTATGGAGAACAGATGATGATCAGATTTGTCAAATCCAAAGATCTTTTTCCAGTCTCTATGTTGTCTTTTACTCTTTTGTTGAAGTCTTTGGGAGAGCATTACGTGTTTGCTTTTGAGGGAGTTGTCGGTTATCTATTTTCTAGTGTTTATGCATTGTTAGTAATGTTTTGTAGCATGTTTATGCTATGTATTAAGATTCTCAGCATTGTCTCTATTTTTCTCTCGTGATATTTATTATTTTAGATTTTATATTTAGGTGTTTGATCCATTACAATACAGCCCAAAAAACCATAAACTGGGGAATAGATTGTCTTTTCCCCAGTTCACAGTCTTTGGAGCTTTATCAAATATTAGCTGTTCACAGGTAGATTATTTTATGTCTGAATTCTCAATTCTGTTCCATTAATCTATGTGTCCTTTTTTATACTAGTACCAAGCTGTTTTGACTACCGTGGCAGTATAACAGTTTCTAAAGTTGGGTTGTGTGAGGCCTCCCAGTTTGTTCTTCTTCAGTAATGTTTTACTTATTCAGGGCTTCTTCCCTTTCCATATGAAGTTAATGATTTGTTTCTCCATCTCATTAAAGAATGTCATTGGAGTTTCCGTTGGGATTGCATTGATTCTGTAGATCTATTCAGCTAAAACAGACATTTTCATGATGTTGCATCTTCCTATTCATGAGTAAGGTAGTTTTCTCCACTTATATAGGTCTCTTTTGGTTTCTTGTAGCAGTGCATTGTAATTTTTTTGTGTAAGTCTTTTATGTTTCTGGTTAGATTTACTCCTAAGCATTTTATCTTCTTAGGGCTATTGTAAATGATATTGATTTAGTGATTTCCTTTTTTGATGTTCTCTTTGTTGGTATAAGGAATCCAACTGATTTCTATATGTTATTTTGCATCTTGATACTTTGCTGAACTCTTCCATCAGTTTTAGTAAATTTTACACTGATTCTTCAGGGTTTTCTGCATATAAGATCATATCATCTTCAAATAGTGATACTTTTACTTCTTCCTTGCCAGTTTGGATGTTTCTTTATCTTTCCTGATTGCTCTGGCTAGAACTTCCAGTACTATGCCAAATAAAAATGGTGACAGTAGTCAGCCTTGTCTGGTTAGTGTTCTTAAGGGGAATGCTTTTAGACTGTCACCATTTAGAATGTTGTTGGTTATTGGCTTTGTATAAATGTCCTTTATTATATTGAGGAATTTCCCTTCTAGTCTTGTTTTTCTGAGAGTTTTTAGCATGAATGAGTGGTAGACTTTGTCAAGTGTCTTTTTTGCATTAATGGATAAAACCATGCAGTTGTTGTCTTGTGATTAATTACACTTATTGTTTTTCTAATGTTTAATGTTGAACCATCCCTGCATCTGTGGTATGAATCTAACTTGGTCATGGTGAATTATTATTATTATTGAGATATTGTTGAACTCTTTTGGTTAGAATTTTGTTGAGGATTTTTGCATCTACATTTATGAGAGATATTGATCTGTAATTTTCCTTTTTTTTTCTGCTGTCTTTATGTGGTTTGGGTATTAGAATTATGTTAGCTTCGTAGAATGAGTTTGGTAATATTCCGTCCTTTTCTATGCTCTGAAACACACTCAGTAACAGTGGTGTTAACTCTTCTCTCAAAGTTTGCTGGACATTTCCAGTGAAGCTCATCAAAGCCAACACTCTTTAAGCAGGGAGTTTTTAAATTACCTTTTCAAACTCTTCTTCTGTGATGGATTTATTTAGCTCTAATTCTGCTTGTGGTAGTTTAAGCAGTTAGTGTGTTTTTAGAAATTTGTCCATATCTTCTAGCTTTTCAAATTTTCAAGAGAACAATTGTTTATGGTACTCAGCTATGATTTTTTAAATTTTGGTTGGATCTGTTATGATATCACCCATTGCATTTCTTATGTGGGTTATTTGCTTCCTCTCCTGTTTTTCTTTTTTGGTTTGACCAGTGGTTTATCAGTTTGGTTGATCTTTTCAAAGAACTATTTTTTGGTCTTTTTAATGATTTTAATAGTTCTGCTCTAGTTTTGTATTTTCTATTGAAGCCCCAGGGCTTATTTTGCTGCTGTTTCTACTGCTTTGAGTTGTTGGGTTAATGGTTTGATTTGGGTCCTTTCTTCTTTTTGGATGTGTGCATTTATTGAGTAACCTGAGCTCTGAGCACTGCTTTTGCTGTGTCTCAAAGGCTCTGTTAGTATATGTTTTCATTCTTATTGGATTCTATGAATTTCTTTATTTTCTCTCTGCCTGATTTCTTCTACAACCCAGCACTTTTTGAGCAACACGTTCAGTTTCCATGTATTTGATTTTTTTCTTTTTTCTCTCATCTATTTTTACTTTTATGGCTTCATGGTCTGAAAAGATACTTTGTGATATTCTTCTAGTTTGAATTTTGTTAAGGCTTGCTTTACGGTCTAATCTGTGGCCAATTCTGGAGAATGTTCCACATACATTGGAAAAGAAAGAATGCTTGGGTGCTGTCGGGTGGAGTGTTCTGTATATATGAGGTCTGACAATTAAGTCCACAAACCTAATTGCCTTAAGTACTATACACCTCATTGCTGAATATCACTATGGTCACCTTTGAACTACTCCTCTTGGGAAACTATGCACCAAAGTCAGTACCTAGTCCACACTTCAAAGCAATTTTGGTACTCTTTTTCTGAAATGGCCATCAGAGCTATTGTCTGTTGCCTTCTTGATGCACGATTTCTGCTAAGTAGTCTTATTGAATCTTGTTTATTGATTAATTTTCATTTATCCCTCTCCAGTTTTAAAATTGTCTGTTTTAGTTTCAGCAAGTTTGGTTATCATATGCCTTGGCGTCTTTCTTTTGGGATCTACCTTGTGTGGAGTTTGATGAATGTTTTAGACAACTTCACATCTTTCATGATATCCAGGAAGTTTTCTATCAACAAACCTTCGACAGTTTGTCTGTATTTTCTGTTACTCAGCTCCAGTTCTGGTCCTTCAGTCACTTATAGATCATTTCTCTTGGTAGAATCCCAAGTAATTCTTAGTGTTTCTTGATTTTTTTTAAAAAATTATTTTATCTGATTTTTCATCAAATATGTTGGTGCCTTATCTTCAGTCTCACTAATTTGGCCTTCCATTACCTTAATTCTGTTCTTTTGACTTTCTATTGAGTTATATAATTCTGTAATTTTATTATTAATTCTCTGAATTTCTATTTCCTATCTGTATGCCTTCTTGTAGACTATTGAATTTATTATTATGTTCTACCTTTTGCCTCATCTCCTTTCTGAAGAGTTCTAAATTTTAGTCTTTTGCATTTTACCTGTGATAATCCAGGAACTTCTCTTCATCTGGAATATTTCTTAATCCTGTTTGGGGAGCTTTCTGAAGCCATCATCATCTTCCTCATAAATGATATGATATTCCCTGTTGTTTGCAAGCTGTAAGTAAGTTGTTGTATTTATTTATTTTACATTTGTCTACTATATTCTAGCTTCTTGTTCAGTTTATAAGTGTCCAAATGAGCTGGTTGTGTGTGCTAGTTTGGTTACTAGTGCCTCTGAAGCATTAATGTCCTGTTCCCACATAGTTAGAGTTCTTACCTGACATGAGAACCCAAACGTCTGTTTACTGTTCTTGTATAGATTCAGTTCGGGTATCCAGGTAGTCAGTCATCAAGTGTGTGGTTCAGGCTCTCCCCTACAGTCCTAGATTGGCAATAGTGTTTGGCATAGGCACAGGTGTCTGATTGCGGGTGCTGAGAGTGGCAGGGAGCTAACAGCCATTCTTGGTGTCTGTGAGGATGACATGTTCCCTGATGTCTAAATCTGGGTGAAGGAACTGTTTCCTCCCACAATTTATGGCTTAGGTGAGTCAACATATTACCCCTACCTACCTCATCTTCCCTTAGTTTGTTAAATTGTTCCTTGAGTCTGGGAGAATGGCTCAGGGTGGGCTTAAAGAATCCTACTTCTGGCTCAGTTAATGGCTTCAGACTCCAAAGCTGGATGCAATGCAGAGGTGGGGGCGGGGGGAGAATTACTGGGTGAAGGGAAAGCATTTTATACTGAAGGATTTAGATCCACGTGTGGTAGGTTAAAAGAAAACCACCTAGCCTTTGACAACCTGGTACATCTTTTCACTGGTTCCGGAGGTGTGAGTAGAGTCTCCAGACAGTTTCTCCTGCTGTGAAGGATGCCCTCCAACCATCAACACTCTGCTCACCACACTGGCTGCAGCCATTTCCAGGAAGGCGAGGTCCGGCCAGTCATAAGTACTTCTGGACCTACTCTCCCATCCCCATTGCTGAGTCCAATTTCTCAACTTTCTTTTTATGTTCAGGTCTCCTAAGATGTCATATGTAATTATTTATCTGTTCTCTGGAGTCTTAGTCATTAGTGGGATTGCAGAAACTATCTGACTACTCCACCACCTTGGCCCCAGACAAAGTGTTTATTTTTGTGATAGGGAAGAAAGTTTGTCTCATATAGTTTGCATTTTGTGATAAAAAGAGGCCTCATAGTATTCTAGAGGGAAAAATGTTTAATAACAGTATAATTTAACTTGTTGTATTGAGGGCACTTGATATAATAGAATTTTGCTAAAGTATTGAATTTCCATTTAGATGCCTAGGTCTCCAGAACTTAGTCTTTCATCTTGATTACAAGTTCTTCTCCCACTTCTCAATCAAATAAAACTGTTCTTAATTGAAGTGCCTCGGTAGTATAAATGTTAAGTTGCTTGGCTGTTAACTTGAAGGTGGGAGGTTTCAGTCTACTTAGTAGCACCTGGAATAAAAATGTGGAGGTCTGCTTCTGAAAAATTAGTCACTGAAAACTCTATGGAGAACAGTTCTACTCTGACACACATGGGGTCATCCTGACTTGAACATGGCTGGACAGAAACTGTTCTGTTATTCATTAGTTTTTTAGTTTATTCATTCATTCATTCATCCAGTCAGTCAGAGATTTACTGTTCTTGGTATTTTTTGCTGTGTGACAAATTAACTCAAGACTTAGCAGCTTAAAACTGTGTTGCATTCATTTGTTCAAATACCTCAGTAGGTGTTTCATCAATTCCTGAAACCTTGCTTTTTGTCAGTATTTTTACTCCAGTTTTGACTTTTCCCTTCAGTTCCATTGATTTATGACCATATGCTACCTTCTGAAACATTTACATGCTGACTAACTCTTTTGGGTACTGTGGCTCTGTGTATTTCTTTCATCTTCTTTTGATGCTGTCTGGATTATTCAACATTTTGCCCATGTTGTTGTTAGGTCCCATCAAGGCACTTCTAAATCATTGCAACCCTGTGGGACAGAGGGAACTGCCTCATAAGGTTCCCAAAGAGTGGCTGCTGAATTTGAATGAGCTAGTAACTGTTGTGCAACCAGGGTTCCAATTGCCCATAGGAGCCTTCAAAATTACAACTTGAGGCTTGAATAGTCTTTTCAGTTCCTCCACCTTGAAAAATGCAAAGTGTGTTCTCTTTTTTTTTTCAATCAAGATCTTTGCATACCTCGTGGTAATACTTTATTTCGTCTTCTCAAGCCACTGTTTGAAATCTTCTGTTCAGCTCTTTTACTTCATCAATTCTTCTGTTTGTTTTCACTGCTTTATTTCAAGAGTAAGTTTTATGGTCTCTTCTGACATTCATTTTGGTCTTTTCATGCTTTCCCATCTTTTAAACAACCTTTTGCTTTCTTTATGTATGATATCCTCGATGTCATCTCACAACTAATTTGGTCTTCAGTTGTTAGTATTCAGCGCATCAAATTTGTTCTTGAGGTGGTCTCCAAATTCATGTAGGATAGACTCAAAGTCCTACTTTGAATCTTACTGGCTTGTTTTAAATTTCTTCAATTTCAACTTGAACTTACATAGGAGCAATTGTTAGTATGCTCTGCAGTTAGTCACTGGCTTTGTTTTGACTGATGATATTGAGCATCTCCATCATCTCTTTCTACTGATCCTGTTGATTTGATTCCTGTGTATACTATCTGATGAGGTTCAAGTGTATAGCTGTCCTTTGTTGTTGAAAAAAGTTATTTGCACTGAAGAAGTCATCTGTCTTTCAAAATTCTATTATGTAATCTCTGGTATGATTTTTATTACCAAGGCCATATTCTCCAACTGTTTATCTTTCTGCTTTGTTTCTACCTTTCAAATTACAATCACCAGTAATTATCAGTGCATCTTGATTGCATGTTTGATCAATTTGAGATTGTATAAGTTGGTAAATATTCCCATTTTTCATCTTTTGCATTAATGATTGGTTTCTAAATTTGAACAGTAGTTGTATTAACTACTTTTTCCTACGGATGCATGGATATTATCCTGTCACTGACATCTTCCTACCTCAGGATAGATTTCGAAATGTGCTTTTTTGGATGATGAGTGCAATACCATTTCTCTTTGTCATTCCTGGCATAGACCACGTGACTGGCCAATTCACAAAGACAAATACCAGTCCATTTCAACTTACTAATGCCTATGATATTAACCTTTATGCATTCCATTTCATTTTTGATGTCTTCCTATTTTCTTAGATTGATACTTCATACATTCCATGTTCCTATTATTAATAGATGCTTGCAACTATTGCTTCTCATTTTGAATCATGCCACATCAACAAATTAAAGTTGCGGAAGTTTTCCTCCCTTTTCATTAAGATTGACCCTACATAGCCCTGGTTGTGCAGAGCTAGGTGGCTAATCAAAGGATTAGCAATTTGAATACACAAGCTGCTCCTTGGAAAAGCTATAGAGCAGTTCTACTCTGTCCTATAGGATTTCCATGAGTTGGAATTGACTCAACAATATATTTTTTTTTCCTATTTTGAAGAGGCAGCTTTTCCTGAGTCATATTTTGAATGCCTTCTGCTGGCTCTAACCTGAAGGTCTCATCTTCCAGTACTGTATCAGACAATGTTCTATTGCTATTCTTAAGGTTTTTACCAGCCATGTATTTTTCAGAAGTAGACTGCCAGGTCCTTCTTCCTAGTCTGATTCTAAAAGCCCTGCTGAAACCTATCTACCACAGGTGATCCTAACTGTACTTGAAATACTGGATGGTATTTGAAATTTAGTGGCATAGGTTCCGTAATCACAGCAACGCACAAGCTACCACAGGATGACCAACAGAAAAGTGGTGGCAGATTGAAGGGGAGGGAAATTAGTGTGTACCTGTTACTGAGGTTATAACTAGGTTTTTGAAACATATTTGAGATGGAAGATGGTGTTGCCAGTGTCTCAGCTTCAGGCATTTATTAAGAACTGACTTTCTGCCAGGCTGTACTCTGGGAATACAGTTGTGAAGAGAACAGATGAAATACTTTCCCCTGCATCTAGTTCAAATGGCCTAACACACTTTACAAAGAAAATGTCCTACATCCTAGTTTGGTGAGTAGCATATGGGGCCTTAAAAGTTTGTGAGCAGCATCTAAGATACTCCACTGGTTCCGCCCTGTCTGAAGCAAGGAGAATGAAGAAAGCCAAGACACAATGGTAAGAGTAGTTAAAAAACAAACAGAACTAATGGATCACAAACATCACAGCCTCTACCAGACAGAGTCTAACACAATCAAATGGTGCCCAGATACTATCACTGACTACACTGACAGAGATCACAGCAGAGGGTTCCAGAC
Source organism: Heterohyrax brucei (assembly GCA_028571685.1). Lineage (NCBI taxonomy): Eukaryota > Metazoa > Chordata > Mammalia > Hyracoidea > Procaviidae > Heterohyrax > Heterohyrax brucei. The sequence goes on along the minus strand of CM053158.1, from coordinate 57,628,539 downwards.
AGAGATGCAGAAAACTGTAGAACAAAATCCTATCTCATAAAAAAGACCTGACTTACTGGCTTGACAGAAACTGGAAAAACCATGAAAGTTTTTCCCCTGACACCCCTTTAACTCAGTAGGGAAGAAAATTCCAAGGTTTGCCTTTCGGCCAGAGATTAAACATACCTATAAAGCAAAATGAGATTAACTGGGCACATGAGCCCAAGGGAAGGGTGATAAGGCGGAAGAGGATGGGAAAGCTGGCAACAGGGAGCCCAAGGTTAAACAGGAGAGTGCTGACATGTAATGGGGTTAGTAACAATGTTATAAAACAATATGCATATTAATTGTTTAATGAGAAACTAAATTTTTCTAAAAACCATTTAAATCACAATGGGGAAAAATCCCTTTTGGAGCTCATTTTCTATTGAGCATGAGTATAGAAATAGATAGCAATTAAGTAAATAAGAGACTATACATTGGATGCACTTTATGGTTCTATGCATCTATAGGATATCATCTTGCTGACCTCTGGCTGGAGGAAGGAGAGTGGGTGGAGAGGAGACTGTTGGGAGGATGAGACATGTATGGAGCAGAGAGGAATAGTGTGCTGTCACCGACAGGGAGAGCAGTGGAAGCTGCATATAGGTAGGCATGTAAATTTATATGCAAATGTACATTTTCACTCAGTCATAATAAAAAAAAGAAAGTAATTTTGAATAGTGATATGTGCTATGAGGAAAATTAAATGGAGGAACGTGAAGAGTATTTGGGACCCTCTTCAAATAAGGGTGATCAGGAAAGATCTCTCTCATTAAGAAACCTGAATGATGAGAAAGTACTAGTCATGTAGAGATCTGGGGGAAAAGAGTCTTAGGCAGATGGGAGAGCAAATTTAAAGCCCATGAGATAGAAATGAGCTTGGCATACTTGAGAAACAGTAAGTGGCCTATGGCCTATGAGCAAGGAGAAGATCAGTGAGTATAAGTAAGGTAGCATGAGAAAAAGTCTGGGTCACAGGCTGGGGTATGACCGTGAAGAGCTTGTGGGCCAAGATAAGATGAATTTTGAGTCATTTTGTGAGTTCTGTGAAGGAAGACACTCAGTCTACCTTATTCGCTGTTGGAGTCCTAACACCCAGAACTCCACTTAACAAATAGTAGGTATTCAATTCTCTGTTAAATAGAGAATGAATGAATCAACACCAACCTTCAATTCATCACTGCCCACATCCCAAGAAAATCTACACGGTAGAACATTTTCCATGGGTGACAAGATAGTTGAGATCGCACTTTTAATATTCAGCTTGAGACTGGCTGGGCTACTAAGCCACATCTATTACCACCTAAATGAAGATACATAATAGGGAGCTAATCACAATGTGTCTTGCCTTACTCTTGAATAATTAGATGTTTTATTGTGATGTTACAACTTGAATTTGTTATCCTTTGCTGGGAAACAAAACTAAACATAATGAGGGCTGTTAGTCTCCTCTCAGTTCTGCTTGTATCCTGTGCCTTACATCATTTTTAGCACTTTGATTAATGGGTTTAATTTACTTTGACTTGGACATGTGGGAATCCATAGAGGGGGAGGTGAGACTGCAAAATCCTTTTAATGAGACTAATAATGCCAAATCTGCATGTGTTAACAAGGGTATACTATTAATTAGCTTTTGTAGATAGTTTCTGGAAAGGTATCAGAGTAGCTTTGAAATATCCTTGGAGACACCAGGAGATCTGTTAAGCTGACAAACAGAGCATGACATTACATATTACCTCAAATGAAGTGCTTTTAATCTTTAAAGGTGTAGAAAATTGGACTTTATCGGTGGACATATCCCTACTTAATTGTGTGGGATACCTTGTGTTTATCATCCTAAGTCTATTCTCCCCTCTTCTTCCCTGATGTCTGCCCAGAGCTGACCTACATCAACCAAATCCATACAGTCCTATGGAACTCTGGCTATTGGTTGGATTTGGCCAGCAGAAGCACCAGCAGGAGATTAGATTGCGGGAATAGGGAAAAATCAGGTATTTATTCCCTAAAGTCCTTTTCTTGAGATCTCCTATGTTACTGAGGCTGGCTGTATTTCTTCACCTAAGGTCACTGCGCTTCAAGACAATTTTCTCTGCACAAATTTTTCCTCTAGATTCTACTGAGCTCTCCCTATTTCAGACTCACTTGATTCTAGGAGGTAACAGCTCTCTCTTCATTACCAGCTCCTGGTACTTGCATGGCCTCTTGTGGGACACTCTACACATACCTTTGTCAATAATCCGTTTTGGAAAAACTCTTCTAGAAACAGTCTGTTTCAAGTGTGCTGTTTCTAACTGAGACCCTTACTGACACTTACGTTAAAGGAAAGTTAGTTTGTTATATGCTGTTATATTTTAATTTTGTACAGTGTCATAAAATTGACTTTATCATCTGAATAGGCATCCGTGTTATAACTCCAAGGTTAGATTGTGTTATAGTCAAAGCGTTAGGCATTTTCTTGGTTTCATGATTTTCAGATTTCTAAACTGAGAGTGTTTTAACAAGAATTTAGCAGTGTTTTTTCAACAGGTGTGGCAGAGGTGAAAGATACCATCTTTAACAGGTGAAATAAGTGCTCCCTCAAATTTTTAAGTTTAAAATTTCTCAAAACATAATAAATAAATGTCTCAATTTAATTAATTTGCTTTTGAGTCACTACTTTAGAAAAATCAGTTATTTTCTATGGAGTTGACACTTGAATGTTTTATATGAGGAACTGGGTATTAGAAATCCATACTAGAGAAAGTTAAGTATAAATTATATGCATTCTCATTAAATGTGAGTGAGGATTTATGAAGCTTCAATGATCTGAGAGAAACACGTAAGAAATTGTCTCACCAGAAACTTTTGATTCTTGTTAAGTTTGTTAAGATGAGGCTGATGTCTGGGTCTCTGTGGAAGTGGTGTGAGGCTGGTCTCCTCGTGATTCCCAGCTTCCTCTGTCTCTGAGACATTTCTATGTGTTCTGGGGATCTCAGCTGTGAGATAATGGAAACTGCTAGCTTATCCAGTATCCTTTCTTCCCTTACAATTTTGTTAACAGATCTTGCTGGGAACAGAAATGGGTCCACACAATAAGTTTTGGCAACTGAGATGTAAGCAGAAGTTGTTGGGTAGGGTTTAAAAGTAGTCTTCTGCCTTTGACCGTCACTTTCTACCTGGAAGTCAGGTGTTATGGTTGGAACAACAGGAGTCATTTTACAACCATGGCCCTAAAGAGGGGTGCCATCTACTATATTAGGAAAGCGGAAGAAAGAAGTTTGTTGGGACACTAATGATGGCATGATGCTACTGCAGCAACCCAGATGGCCCACTGCTGGTCTGCATGCCATGAGAGAGAAAAAGACACTCTCCCCCCAGTATTTTTTAAATTTATTTTTCTATTTATGAAAATGTACATTACTGTATAAATTTACATGCCCACCTATATGCAGCTTCCACTGTTTTCCCTGTCCGGTGACAGCACACTATTCTCACTGGCAACACAAGAATAAAAAGGGGTGCATCCTGAGACCCCCACTAAAAGACCTCAATTAATGGTCCAGCGGTTTCGAGATTCCCCTGACAGCATGGCCCCTTGCCCTGATGCTGCTCTTGCCCATAAATCCCATAAATTTTAATAAACTCTTTTTCTTTAAATCCACTGTTATTTACCACTAAGTGAAATGTCTGATATCTAAAGTAAACTACTGTTGATATCCTTTCTTCCTGCCTTGAGAGGGGATTGGTGTATGTTATGATTAAAAGAAATATTGACACTCTTGCTAAATGTAGAGTCTCTTACTGAAATGTAGGCTTAGCATTTACTCTTCAAACAGGTTTAGGATGTGCTTATAACTTCCACTTTTCTATTTAAGCCTTTGCCCTCACCAGACTACAAAATTCAATTTCTAAAATCATCCCGGTAAATTTCTGTACCCAGTCTTTTTCTAGATTCTTCATATACTTCTTCAGCCAAATATGTCTTCATAATTTTTTTCACTAGATTTATTAAATAGGACTTATGCCAAGTTGAATTGCTTTTAGATTTATGTTGATAATGCATTACAGTCTTTCCTGCCAGATTGTGAATACATGAAAATAGAATCTACACGACCCTTATGTCCCAAGTACCTGGTACAGGAGCTTCAACAGACATCTTCATGTTGTTAGGAGCTTTCTAGTTGGTTCTGACTCATAGCAACCCCATATACAATAGAAGGAAAAACAACTCTATTCAGTGCTATCCTCATGATCATTGTTATGTTTAAGCCAACTGCTATAACCACTATATCATTCCATCTCATTGAGGTTCCTCTTTTCTGATGACTGCTTTAGCAAGCAGGTACCGATCCCTCCTGATAACATGTCCAAAGTATGTGAGATGAAGTCTTGCCATTTTTGCTTTTAAAGCTCATTGGAGTTGTATTTCTGCCAAGACAGATTTATGTGTTCTTTTGGCAGTCAATGGTTGTGTTAGGTTGGATTTCCTAGAGAAGCAAAACCAGTAAAGTATATAAACTTATATAAAGAGAGAGATGTATATCAAAGAAACGGCTCATGTGGTTGTAGAGGCTGGAATGTCCCAAGTCCACTTGTCAAAATAGAGACTTGTCCTGATTCACATAACTGCAGGGACTGGTGACCTTAAGACTGTCAGGTCAGAGAGTTAAATTCTTGCTCGTAGGCTGCAAAGACTGTTGAATCCCAAGATTGGCAGGCAAGAATTCAGAAAAGCCATTAGCTCAAGTTTGAAGAAGTGGAGGCCAGATGAACAAGAGCCAGCTGCAGGGTCCAGTGCTAGCAAAAATCTCACAAGCTTTGCCAGAGTGTTCAGCTAGCCCATGAGTCTTACCAGAATGTCCACTTATATTAAATGCAGGAGACATACCCAAGGAAACTCCCTTTCAGCTGACTGGTAACTTACAGTAGATCACATGACAGAGGTGACCACAATATCATACAACTACCAAACCACTGAAAATCATGGCCCAGCCAAGTTGATATACAACCTTAACCATCACAATGGTATATTCAATATTATTTTCCAATACCATAATTCAAAGTCATCAGTTCTCCTCTGTCTTCCTTATTCATTAAACAGCTTTCGCATGCATATGAGGCAACTGAAAATACTATGTGGCTTGAGTCAGGTGTAACTTAGTCCTTAAAGTGACACCTTTGCTTTTTAATACTTCAGAAGGTCTTTTGCAGTAGATTTGCCCAATGCAATTTGTCTTTTGATTTCTTGACTGCTGCTTCATTCAGTAAGTGCTGATTGTGGATCTAAGTCAAACGAGTAATCCTTAACAACTCAGTAAGTGCTGATTGTGGATCTAAGTCAAACAAGAAATCCTTAACAACTTCAATTTTTCCTCTGTTTATTATGATGTTGCTTATCAGTCCAGTTATGAGGATTTTGTTTCCTTTATGATAAAATGCAATTCGTAGTGAAGGCTGTAGTCTTCTATCTTCATCAATAAGTGTTTCAAATTCTCTTCATTTTCACAAGCAAGATAGTGTCATCTGCATAACACATGTTGTTAATGAATCTTCCTTCAATACTGATGCCACGGTCTTCTTCATATAGGCCAGCTTGGATTATTTACTTGGCATAAAGTTTGACTAAATATGGTGAAAGGATACAATCCTGACACAACCTTTCCTGACTTTACATCCTGAAGTATCTCTTTGTTTTGTTTGAATAACTACCTCTTGATCTATGTACATGTTCCTCATGAGCACAGTTAAGTGTTCTGGAATTGCCATTCTCCACAATGTTATCCATAATTTGTTATGATCTACACAGTCAAATGCCTTTGCATAGTCAATAAAATATTTGTAAGCATCTTTCTGGTATTCTCTGCTTTCAGCCAGGATCCATCTGACATCAGCAATGATATCACTTGTTTAATGACCTCTTCTGAATCTATTTGAACTTCTGGTAGTTTCTTGTTGATGTACTGCTGCAATTGCTTTTGAATGATCTTAAGTGAAACTTGACTTTCTTGTGATAGTAATATGTGATACTGTCCAATAATTTCCTATCCTCTTGGATCACCTTTCTTTGGAATAGACACAAGTAAGGATTTCTTTCAGTTTCTTGACTAGGTAGCTGACTTCCAAATTTCTTGGCATAGATAAGTGGGTACTTCCAGCACTACATCCCTATTGGTGTTCCAGCAAATCCTGAAGTCTTGTTTCTCAACAATGTCTTTGGTGTGGCTCAGACTTCTTCTTTCAACATTCAGTACTTGATCATGTGCTACCTCCTGAAGTGGTCACTGACCCTGTGTATTCCTTACATCTTTTTAAGATGCTTTTTGCCCTGGGAATTCTTTAATATTACAACCTGAGGCTTGAATTCCTTTTTCACTTCTTTCAGCCTCTGAAATGTTAAGAGTGTTCTTCCTGTTTGGTTTTTCAACTCTAGGTCTTTGCACATATCATATGGTACTTTACTTTGCCTTTTTGAGCTATGCTTAGAAATCTGTTCAGCTCTTTAACTTTATCATTTCTTCCATTTGCTTTACCTACTCCGTATTCAAGAGCAAGTTTCAGAGTCTTTTCTGACATTCATTTTTGTCTTTTCTTTCTTTCTTTTTTTTAAACGACCTCTTGCTTTCTTCACGTATGATGTCCTTGATGTCATTCTGCAACTCCTTTGTAGAAGGAGTGTGTTACAAAACACAGTCTAACATCAGCTTTTATTTCATCTGACCATATTTATCACAAATTTATGCTGTATTTTAACAAACCTTGTCAATTTGAATTTTATCCTCAAAAGACTTATAGTTTCTCAACCTGAGTTTTTATTTCTATTTCTATTTTTATTTTTTGCCTGACCTCTCTGCTCTAATCACATGTTTTAAGGCTGGAGAGTGTGATAAAGATGGCTGTTAGAATTTTGAGTCAGATGGAAACACACACACACACACACACACAGAACAACAAAAACAAAAATTGATTCCTGCTTCTCTATTAGGCATTGTGCCAAGTGCGTAACATGCGTTATCCCTTTTAAACTTGTAGATGATAATATATGCATTGTGTATAGGCTTGGGAACTATAAGAAACATTTAAGGCCTTGCAGAGGAAAGACTAGGAGGGAGCTAGTGTCTTAAACACCACAAAGTATGCTATTATCTTACCTCAGTCCATTTGTTGTCAAGTCAACTCCAACTCATGTGACTCCATGTGAGTTCAAGCCAAACTGTGCTCCATAGGGTTTTTAATGACAAAGTTTCCCAGAAGTAGATTGCTAGGCCTTTCTTCTGAGGTATCTCTGGGAAGATTGAACGGCAAACCCTTTGGTTAGCCGCCAAGCTAGCTCACTGTTTGTAAGGGACTCTATCATCTTATAGTTTGGAAAATAGAAGCCTCAGAGCAAAGTGGAGAAAAAGAGAAATGACAATAAATCTAAGAAATAATAACTTTTGGCTTACCTTAAGTAAATAAGTACAGGTACAGTTCATGAACTATCACTATCTGTTATACTAGCCTTGTTTTATGACTTCGCAGAAATATCTAACACATGTTTCCTCAAATCCTAAGTGTTGGGATTAAGAATTACACACTTTACAATGGAATAAGCCCAACTTTGCGATACAATGGAAAATAAAGTCCTTTTTATCATATTAAATCTTGAGAAACATAACAGAGAATCTAATTTATTCAAAAAAGACAAAACACAGTCAAACTGAGTTTTACCAGACATCATTGCTTCTGGTTCTACCTCTGAACCATTACAGTATTCTACTTGTTCTTCTAACATACAATTTCTTCCTACTTTCTAGTTTATACTCTGTATGCTTGTCTTAATCTCTCTACTAAACTCAAAGCAATTAAAAATAAGAAATGGTTTATTTCTTCCTGAGGGAAAAATAATGCTACAGTGTTGAGCCCAGCACCCCATACATGACTAAATCTCAATAATTATCTCTTGAATTGAATTTTGCTTGCAGATCACACAAGTCTTAAGCTATTTAAGTCTTTTAAAAAACAATATAACCTAATCCCAGTGGTGCCTGAGCAAATCAAAAGTAGTATATTAAGAAGCTCTGTGGTTGAGTTCAGCTGTCAACCAAAAGGTTGGCAGTTAGAATCCAACAGCTAATCCTTGGAAACTAATAGCGCAGCTCTACTCTGTCCTATGGGGTCACTATAAGTTGGCATTAACTCAGTGGAGGAGAATTTTTGTAGAACCTCATGATCAACAGTAAAATGTCTAGACTCAAATCTTGGCTCTGCTACTTACTAGCTGCTGGATTTTGAACGAATTACTTAAATTCTCCATGCCTCAGTTTTCTCATTAGTAAAATAATGATTTGGCACCATTACCAAACTATTACCAAACCAGTTGCTGTCAAGTTGTGACTTATGGTGACTCAATGTGTGTTAGAGTAGAAATGTGCTCCACAGGGTTTTCAGGGGTTGAGTTTTGGGAAGCAGGCTTTTTTTCCAAGGTGCCTTTGTGTTAACTTTTCTGTTAGCAATCATGGAAACTGTGGTGGCATAGTGGGTTAAATGCTAAGTCTGCTAACCAAAAGGTTGGCAGTTTAAATCCTCCAGGTGCTCCTTGGAAACTCTATGGGGCAGTTCTACTCTGACTTCTAGGGTTGCTATGAGTTGGACCCAACTCGATGGCAGTAGGTTTGTTTTTTTTGGTTTTCTATTAGCAATCAAGTTCTTAACTGTTTGAGCCACCTAGGGTCCTTGTGGTGATAATAAATGAAAACAAAACAAAATAAAAACAAAACACTGCCACCTAGTCCATGCCAACTCATAGCGATCCTATAAGACAGAGTAGAACTGTCCCATAGAATTTCCAAGGAGAACCTGGCAGATTTGAACTGCCAGACTTTTGCTTAGCAGCCATTGCAGTTATCTACTACACCACCAGGATTTCCATGGTAATAATAAACCAAAAAAACCAAACTCCCTGCTGTTGAGTCAGTTCCAACTTGTGGTGATCCTATTGGTCAAAGTGGAACTGCCCTACAGAGTGTCCACGGAGTGCGTGGTGGATTTGAACTACTGACCTTTTAGTTAGCAGAGGTAGCACTTAACCTACTACATCGTAAGTGAGCCCTATATCAGGGCTTCCATGATAATAATAATAATAAAAAACAAACCCACTGCCATTGAGTTGGATCTGACTAATAGTGACCCTAGAGGTCAGAGTAGACTTGCCCCATAGAGTTTCCAAGAAGCTCCTGGCAGATTTGAATTTTGTCTTATAGACCATACCAATCGTTGTCTAAAGAGTTGATTCAGGAATGGTTTTAATTCTGGGCTAACAGAGAGTCTGGGGGCCATGTCTTCCAGTGACCCTCTAGCTTGTCAGACCATCAAGTCTGAGCTTTTTACTAGAGTTCAAGTTCTGTACCTCACTTTTCACTTGCTTTGTCATGGACTCTCTGTTGTGTTCTTTGTCAGGGTGGTCATTTGTGGTATCTGGGAATTATCTGATATAGCTTCTGGTTTATTGGAACCTCTCCATCTCCTGGGATGTTCTTGGTGTTATTCATTCTCCTTTGTTCCAGGTGAGCTGAGACCAATTGATACATCTTTGGTGGCTGTTTGCTCACTTTTAAGACCCTAGATGTCATTGATCACAGTGGAATGCAGAATATATTCTCAACAGAATTTATGATGTCAACTGAACCTAGATGTCCCCTGAAACCATGGTCCCCAGGCTCCTGCCCCTGATATTCTGCCACTTAAAGTGTTTTGTTGTATTTAGGAAACAGCTTTTAGTTTAACCCAGTTGTGCTGATTGTATCACGTTGTTTTTCCCTTCACCTAAAATAATTCTTGCCTACTATCTAGTGAATACTCACTCTACTTCCACCTTTTCTCCCTACCCTCATAGCCATCAAATATTTTTTTGTCAGTGTTTAAACCTTTTCCTGAGTTCTTACAATGGTCTCATACAATATTTGTTCTTTTGCAACTAATTTCACTCAGCATAATGCCCTTCAGATAACCACGTTATGAGATATTTTACAGATTCACTGTTGTTCTTCACTGTGTGGATTTAGCATAATTTGTTCATTCATTCATCTTATGATAGGCACCTAGGTTGTTTCTATCTTTTTGCTGTTAGGAAGTGTTGTAATGAATATGTCTGTGCAGAGTGGAGTCAAGATGGTGGACTAGACACATGTCTCCTTAATCCCCTCTGAAAACTAAGGCCTGGATTGATAATTAAACAGAGTCTTCTGGACAGCCGCTGAGCCCTAGGACACAGATAGGGCTGTCCATTCAGACTACATGACACTGAACAAGAAGCTTCTTCTTTTTTGCTGACCCCTACAACTGATTTGGCTATTTTGCAGCAGGCAGGAGAGCTTGTGCAGGATGCCATCTTGTTTGACTGGGAAGTGGAGTTATCTAAACAGAGGCCTCAGCAGGCTAATTCCCAGGCTGGGAGGCAGTGCCTGCCCAGAGATCACTTTCCTAGCAGAAAAACTGTGTTTAGCATAGTGTAGCCTCATGGGTGGGGACCAGCAATGGATAACAGCAGGGCAGTAGCCTGTCTGTACTTTGAACTAGATCATAGCATCTGGGGACAGATATAGAGGTGCCTCCACTGCTAGCTGGAAAGAGGGGCGTGCACACTTGACAGCTTGATTTTGGAAGCTGTCAGATAGTTTTTACCTTTCAAATAAGACTACCTAGAGAAACAACTGTGGTGCAGCCTGATGGTATCTCTTCTTGCCTTTACTGATCCACATCATAGGATCAGCTGATGGCCCCCCAGTGACTACATAAGTAGAGCTGTGTCTTTGCCAACCAGGAGGTGGAGTCTGCTGCCCTAGAGATTCCACTGAGCCCAGTCACTGAAGTACGTAGAGGTGACTGGTGATCACCTTCCTTCTCAGACTGTACCTCAGATCCTGGTAAGGCAACACCAGAGAAACTAAATAACCTATAGATGCCCAAAAAGCAACAAACATTGGCCAGACACTTAAAGAAAAATCCACCCATGGCTCCAGAAAGCTCCCAAAAGGAAAACTCGAAGAACTTCCCAGATCAAGAAGCCTTTCTGAAATTACTGGAGTCAAGTACAAAAGGATTATATATAGAGGCCTCCTAGGCATTACACAAGATGCAGCAGAGCAAAATGAAAAATTAAGCAAGCAGTTCAAACTGATGGAACATCAGCATTCTGGAATCCGACAGATCAACAACAAAATCAAAGAATTAGACAATTCCATTCAAAGCCAAGAAAACAAGATTGAACAACTGGAAAATGTACTTTCTGACTTTGAATATGGGTGTGCATATATTGGTGTAACAGCTTTTATTTCTCCAGGATATATTTCAATGAGTGGTATTGCTGGATTGTATGGTATTTCTATTTTTAGCTTTCTAAGGAAGCGACAAAACAATTTGATGTGTAAGATTGTTACTTTTGTTTGTGGTTACCTTAATATTTATTCCTATTTTTCTAAGTTTGTATTCCTTTATATCACCTTGACAGTCTTGTATTCCTTTATATCACCTTGACTTCCATATGAAAGATCTACGACTTTTTTAGTCTTTTGTTGTTGTTGTTGTTATAATGTTGTCATCTTTTGCATAATGACATCCCTGTTTCTCTATTTTCAGTATTTCAGGTTTGATTTATTTTTGTGATTTCCATATCTGGGTCCACATCTGGTTCCTCTGTCCTGTGTTTTAGTCTTGGGTTTTTATCTGATGTTATTGATTTTCTAACCAAAGAATTTCCTTTAGTAATTCATGTAGTTTTGGTTTGGTTTACAAATTACCTAGACTTCTGTCTATCTGAAAATGTTCTAATTTTGCCATCATATATTAGAGTTATTTTTTTCCCTTCAAGGCTTTATGTATGTTATCTCATTGCCTTTGTGCCTTCACAGTTTCTACAATTCTCCTTTGCAAAGGACTTTTCATTTATTCCCTAGCTGCTCTTAAAATTCTATTTTTACCTTTAGTTTCGGCCAGTTTGATTATAATGTATCCTAGTGTCTTTCTTTTGGAATTTACCTTGTAAGGAGTTTGATGAGCATCTTGGGTATGTATCTTCTCATGATTCATGAAGTCAGGAAGGCTTTCTGCTAACAAATCTTCAACAATTCTCTCTGTATTTTCTGTTATTCACTTCTATATCGGTACTCCAATCACTCACAGGTTATTCATCTTGATAGTCTCACATAATTCTTGATTTTCTTCAATTTTTAAAATTCTTTTACCTGATTTTTCTTCAAATACATTAGTGTCAAGTGCTTTATTTTCAATCTCGCTAATTCTGATTTCTATTGCCTCAGTTCTGTTTCTATGACTTTTTATTGAGTTGTCTAATTCTGAAATTTTACAGCTAATCTTCTGAATTTCTATTTACTATCCTTCTGTGGATTCTTGCAGCCGGTTAATTCTGAGGTAATTCTCTAACCTTTTGAGTTCTTCTGTTGATATGTCTCTGTATTTCTTAGCTTATTCTGTGTTTTATCTGATCTCCTTCAAGTCTCTTGAACATTTCTGTAGTGTATTCTGCCTCCAGTAGTTCCAGGAAGTTCTCTTCTTCTCAAAGAGTTCTTGGTTCTTTGTTTGGGAGCTTTCTGAAGCCATCATTGTCTGTTTTTTATGTGATTTGCTATTGATTGTTGTCTCCAAGCCCTTAATAACTTATTGGATTTATTTATGTAATTTTGCTTACTGTGTCCTAGCTTTTTATTTTTTTGCTTGTTTTGCTATACCTGAAAGGGCTTGTCATGTGAGGTAGTTTGATAACCAGGGTCTTTGAATCCCTTAATGTTCTGTCACCAGGTAGTTAGCGCTGTTGCTAGATGTGTAAGCCCGGGAGTCTGTTTACCTGTCTTACATGAATTCGGCTCAGATATCCAGGTAGCCACTCACCAAGTGCGTGGTGCAGGGTCTCACCTAGGGCCCTGGATTATGTCCAGTGCTGTTAACTGTAAGGACTAGGAGGCACCACTTACTCTTGGACCTCTGTTGTGGGTGGCTAGGTGGCATGGGTGGAGCTATCAATCCTCATACTCTTGCTTAATAGACAGTGCAGTGTCAAATCTTACAAACCTACTTTTCCTCCTGGAATGTCATATGGAATTGATTCACTTGTTTTGGGGGGTCTTTGGTGTAATAAGGACCACAGGAAGTTTCTGACTATTCCATCACCTTGGCCCTACCTGTAGGTAAGCCTCTTAACCAAGAAACAATAATCTTGGAAGTCTCAAGGACCTTTGAAGTGAGTAATCTAGTGACTGGTAGCATTATGTGTTTATTCTGAAGCTTTCCTGACATTCAGGAGGAAATAGAATCTTTTCTTTTATATGTCAGTTGAAGCAAACTATTTTTAAGATTTTCTTTTCCAAAACGAAGGGTAAATACACCATAGATGTTTCAAAATTCTTCCAGTTCACTTGCCAGCCAAGAGATCTGATAATTAAGTCCATGAACTTAGCTGTTCTAAGTGCTACATACCTCATTCTTGAATTATCAGTACGGTCACCTTTGAAATATCCCCCTTGGGAAGCTATGCAGTGATGCCAGTGCCTAGTTCACCCTTCAAAGAAATTTTGGACCTCTTTCTGGAATGGCCATTGTGAATGGCGGCACAGTGGCCAAGTTCGTAACTTATTGTATAGTTGTCTGTTAGGGAGGTTTTAGCCAGTAAACGAATAACTGTATTGGAATTCCTCCCCTGCTCACCTGATCTGGCCCCCAATGACTTTTTCTTTACCTGAAGATAAAGAAAATGCTGAAAGGAATATATTTTGATGACATTCAGGCCATCAAGGGCAATACAATGACAGTTCTGATGGCTGCTCCAGTAAAAGCGTTCCAAAATTGCTTTGAAGGGTGGTCTAGAAACTGGCATTTGTACATAATTTCCCAAGGGGAGTACTTTGACAGTTACCATAGTGATAATCAACAATGAAGTATGTACGACTTTTTCTAGGATGAGTTTGTGAACTTAATTGGTAGTCAACACACGATAGGGAACATTCTGTTTGTTCTATTCTGATTACCTCTAACATTTCTAGTTATGTTCTTTTTATAACAGAAAGAAACATCTGAGAATTATAAAAGTAATACATATTTACTGGGAAAAGGAGACAATATTTTGCTATAATAATCCTCTTGTTAGCATAAATACAAAATGTGACACAGAGTTAAATAACATTATTAGAACTAAATAAATAATCTGACTCAATGGCACTTGGCTTTGGCTAGAGAGAAATAGGCTAGAGAGATCTATTGTAGCATATTCAGAAAAAAAGATGAGATGTCATTCATAGGGAAAAAAGCCCTCACATTGAGTGTCAAAATAAATGCAGATAAAAAGAAGTACATAAAGAATGAAGAGTATGCTAGAAAAGGGGCATATAATTTTCAACAAAACATGCTACACAATAGAACATGAAATGAATGAAAAGAGGTGCAATACTGTGAGATTTGTGATTCTTGGTTTAGACAATACATCAGCAAACACTTTCAATAAACAGCTAGATAGTATCTTAGAGTTCTCATACCAGTCTGCACTGTTACTTGACTCTACTGTTGTAATAATGTAAAAGCAATCATAGACAATATACAAGCAGATAGGCATGGCTATGTTCTAATAAAATTTACAAAAACAGATGGGAAGTGTGTATGGCCCATGAGCTGTAGTTTTCTGTCCCCCATTTTAGATGAAAAAGATGGCAATATTTACCTAAACTTCAGTCTTTTTGTCTGTAAGCTGACTATAATACTTTCTTTGATTTGGTTCTTATGATTAAATAACAAACACAGAGTCCTAATGTAGTGTCTGGTACAAAGTATGAACCCAAATGTTAACTCACATACCACACACTGCAAGTATGTGATCATTATCCACAGCTGAACCTTGTCCCAGTTAATCATGCATATGAACTAAAGACAGAGTAGGTCGAGAAAAAAGACTTGATAGATGGAAGGAAGTTATTGATTTGGGTTGTGGTTTTTCTAGAAACAAATCATTAAAAACTATCTTCTTGCAAATTAAAGAAACAAAGTACAACTGAAAAAACAAATTGACTAAAGTTGGTATAACGCAATTTTTGTGACAATAATGTCATTTCTCCCTCTGTCTTTATTAAGCTTTTCAAACTTTAAAAGAAAATACTTACTTTCAAGAAACGGAAATTGAAAAATTAAGCAGAAATTTATCAGTATGGATAAATTGTATTTCACCAAAAGTGTAATGTATTTATCATAATTAATTTTATGAGAATGGCATTATACTTTTGACTGGAATTGGAATAACTGTGCTTTGATGCAGGAAGTACTCAATGGCCTCTCTAGGTAGCACCACTGCTGGTTCTTTGAAGCATTTCTAAATGAGGTAATTTTATTTTACACTGGGTTTCTTGTAAAAATTATTGTCTTTCTGTACGTCTAATTAAAATAAAGATGTAATAAAGAATTTACTGTTTTAAAAAGAGTGTAAATCTTAAAGCAATTATTGTGTCATTAGCATTCTTTAACACGCTTTCTTGCACAAGATGAATAAAAAGATTTCTACAATGTGAAAAATCAATACTTATTACTCAATTTACATTAACAAAGCATACACAAAGCAATCTGAGTCTTCAGTAAATTATTCCTCCTATAAATTAGAAGAGTTGAGAGACTTGTTAGCTATTTATACTGAAGTGGAGTTTCACTTCATAGAAATTTTTTTCCATAACGGGGTGTTTGTATCAGCGTCATTTAAATGAAGGACAAAATAATACCAGGTATGTCTGCTAATCAGAAAGTTGGTAGTTTGAAACTACCAGACACTCCTTGGATGCTCTAAGGAACAGTTCTCCTCTGTCTATACAGTTGCTGTGAATCGGAATTGACGCAGTGGCACTGGGTTTCTTTTTTTTTTTATGTATAATGGTATGTATGCAAGGTTATACAGCACTATATAGTATGTATATGCAATTACTACTAAGTGCAAAATGATTGACATACTCCGTAAGAATTAGATGACAAAAAAGTCTCTATTATACTTATTATACTGTTATAATATAAATGGCTCAAAGCTCTATTTGAAAAGTAAAATTCTAACAAATTTGTTAAAAGTGGTGATTAACCCTGAAACCTTCTCCTCAATGTACATTCATTTGGACTTTTTTTTTTTCCAACTCGATGGCACTTGGCTTGGCTTTAAATCCATCAACTAGGTAACAGGAAGAGCAGTAACCTTAAAATACAATAATGAATAAAAGATAAACGGATAAACAAATTATGGTATATCCATATGTGAAAAGTAATCAAAATTGAAAGAAAGTGAAATGTAAAATTTATTCAAACTATTAGTCTATGTGTATATTGGGAGACCATTCTAATTATAAAACAAAGGAAATGACTCAAAGCAGGCTGGTTAAGATGATGCTTATAAAATGAACAGAAGGGAAAAGAATAGAACACGAGCCAATGGCTAATCTTAACATGAATTAACTCTGATCTCCCACTTTTACTCAGATCAACTGATAATCAGATTACTAGGTGGTTTCCGGTCTGGAAGCTAAAGTTTTGGTTTTGTGGGTAAAAATAAAACAGACAAAAAAAACCCTTAAAATCAAAGTATCATATCTGTTACTAATTTTTCTCTTTTGCATATACAATGGAATCTTTCTCATCAAGAAAGAGAATAAAGTTCTGCTATATACTACAACATGGATAAACCTTGAAAATGTTAAGTAAAAGAAACCAGACAGAAATAGTTAAATACTATATAAACCCACTTATATTGAATAATCTGGAACACGCAAAGGCATAGAGACAAAAGTTTATTAGTGGTTACCAAGTGGGTGGAATAGGGAATTATTGCTTAAAGGATATTGAGTTTCTTTTGAGGAAGATGAAACCTTCTGAAGGTATGCAGCAGTGACGGTTACACAAAATCAATATTACTGAATTGTCCACTTGAAAATTGTAAAAACGGTAATTTTTTTTGTCTTATATATTTTACCACCCCATCCCTTGTCTGTTGTATTCTGGGGGCTTGCATGTTGCTGTGATACTGCAAGCTATGCCACCGGTAATCAGATACCAGCGGGGTCATTCATGGTAGACTAGTTTCAGCTGAGCTTCCAGACTGAGACTTCCAAAAAGTATTAGCCCCTGAAAACCTCATAAATATCAGTGGTACATTGTCAGATATAGTGCTAAAAAATGAGCCTCCCGAGTTGGAAGGCACTCAGAAGACAACAGAGGAAGAGCTACTTCCTTAAAGTAGTCAACCTTAATGATACAAAGCTTTGTAGGATCTTCATTTGTTGATGTGGCATGACTCAAAATTGGAAGAAACAGCTGCAAACATCCATTAATAATTGGAATGGGGGGGCGGAGTCAAGATGGCGGACTAAGCCCACGTCTCCTTCTATCCCCCTGGAAACCAAGACCTGAATTGACAATCAAACAGAGCCTTCTGATCACCTAATCAGCCTCAGGACATGGCACAGAGCTGTTAATTGGGACTTCATACCACTCAGTGAAAAACCTCCTCTCGTTCGCTGACTCCCGCTCCTGGCTAGCCCTGGCTCTCACGGACGGAAGTTAAATGCACCAGTTTGACTTTTTTTTTCCTCTGTCTCGGCAGGCGGGCGCAGCTGGGCCTTGCCTGGCGGCTGGACTCAGACGCGCTGCTGGGAGGATAGGCTGGTGAAATTCCCATATTCTGAGAGCCAGGCTCGAGACTCTGTTAATCTAGACACTTTGAGCTTTTAGTTTTGTAGCCGCCTCAGTGGGGTTTGCGCGGAACTCCGCGGTCAGGGTGCGGGACGCCATGTTGGTACCGAGATTTTAGTGAGACCTCGTTCTTAGCCTGGGAGCCAGTGCCTGCAAACGGGACAGCGCTTCTCCATCAGAAAAGTAGTGATTTTGCACAGTGCTGTCTACCTTGGGGGCCCTGCAACAGAAGCAGAGGAATCGCTGCCTCTGGGCACCTTTAGCCTCCCTGTCTGCTGCCTGTGTGGAGGACGCCATCTTGGGTACGGTGGCCGCAGCTGGACCTAATTCTTAGCTTGGGAGCCAGAGCCTGCCCACAAGAGAACACTTTTCTATTACAAAACCAGTACTCGATGCAGTGTTGGACAAGGCTAGGCCCTGTCAGCAGAGGCCACCAGGGCAGTAGCAGGGCTGTATTCTGAACTAGTTTGTTATCATCTGGGGTGGGATATAGTGGCACTTACTTCGTCAGATGAGAAGAGGGACCCCTACACCTGAAAACTTAACTGACTTGTGAACCGGTCAGATACCTTTTGCTTTACATTTGAAGACAGCCTAGAGAAACATTTGCAATCCATCCTCACAGTACCTCTTCCAGCCTCTATACACTCACATGGGACCCAAAAGGCAACAGACAATTGTGGCATACAAGCAATCACTCATGGCTTCAGAAGGCTCTCAAACAAAGCAACCAAGGAGTTTTCCAGATGAAGAAACTTTTATGAAAGCATCAGGAAGTGAATACAAATTGATTATATACAGAGCCCTTCTAGACCTTATACAAAATGCAGCAGAACAAAATGAAAAATTAAGCAAGTTGTTCGATCTGATGGAACACCAGTACTCTGAAATCCAACAGATCAAGAAGAAAATCAAAGACATAGAAACTTCCATGCAAAGCCAAGAAAACAGAATGGAACAAATGGAAAAAAGAATTTCTGACTTGGAAGACAGAGCTACTGATGCCAGTGTCTAGGAGCATAAATCAGAAAAAAGAAGCAAGAAAAATGAAGAAACATTAAGAAGCATGTGGGACTCTATTAAGAGGAACAACCTTCGATTAATTGGAGTCCCTGAACAGGGTAAGACATCTGAGAACACAGAGAGTATTGTTGCTGAGCTGCTGAAAGAAAACTTCCCAGAAATCATGAAGGAAGAGAATATAGACATCTCAGATGCATATCGTACGCCACCCAATATAGATCTCAAAAGAAAGACTCCAAGACATATTATAATCAAGCTTAACAAAATGAAACATAAGCAGCAACTCTTAAAGGCAGCAAGACTCAAGGCAAAGCTAACATTCAGAGGGAAACCCTATAGGCTCTCGTCAGATTTCTCAGCAGAAACCACGCTGGCACGGAGACAGTGGCACGAGACATTCAAAGTCTTGAAGGAGAAGAACTTCCAACCAAGAATTATATATCCCGCAAAACTATCTTTCAAATATGAAAATGAAATTAAGACATTCCCAGATAAACAGAAACTCAGAGACTTTGTAAAAACCAAACCCAAACTACAAGAAATACTGAAAGAAGTTCTTGGCTTTGGCTTAGAAGAACGAAACCACTAACTATATATTTTAGAATGACACACTACTCAATACTCATTTAGGGAAGGCTCCAAAGTAAATCACAGCTTTGATTTGGAAAGAAGCAATCCAGTGATCATCATGCAAACTATGGTGTCATTATAATAAAAGAGGGATGTACTACAGTCGTTATAGTCCTTCGAGATGGAGAGGAAGATGACAAGACTGGTAGTAATTAAAATTGGGTTTATAAATAGTTTATTAAGGGGCTTCATAGGGGCAGCTGTAAAGCACAACAAAGATGTATTATACCATTTCAAGAAATCTAACACACGAGTCTCAACAACTATAAAACCAGCTCTGAAAAAGGTGAAAAATCAACTCACAAAAAAGAGTGTCTCAGAACAAACTAATAAGAACAACAGAGAAAACATCAATATAAAAACAAACATATCACAATGGCAGCAGTGAACACATACCTATCAATAATTACATTGAATGTGAATGGACTGAATGCTCCAGTAAAGAGACACCGAGTGTCATCTTGGATCAAAAGACACGACCCATCCATATGTTGTCTACAAGAAACTCACTTGAGACCTAAAGACAGGAACAAACTGAAAATTAAAGGATGGAAGACTATATATCAAGCTAACAATGAACAAAGAAGAGCAGGGGTGGCCATTCTAATCTCAGACAAAATCAATTTTAATGTCAAATCCACCATCGTGGACAAAGATGGACACTATTTATTGCTGAAAGGTTCAGTACACAAGCAAGACTTAACTATATTCAACATTTATGCACCTAATGTCAGAGCACCTAAATATGTCGAAGAAACACTGACTACGCTCAAAAGGAGTTAGATAACTCCACAATAATAGTGGGAGACTTTAACACTCCACTCTCATTACTAGACAGATCATCTAGAAAAAAGCTCAGTAAAGATACAGAAGACCTCATTGACACAACTAACCAACTAAACCTCATTGATATATACAGAACTTTCCACCCATCAGCAGACAACTACACCTTCTTCTCCAGTGCACATGGAACATTCTCCAGAATTGACCACGTGATAGGCCATAAAGCAATGCTCAACAAAATCCATACCGTTGAATTACTGCGAAGCATCTTCTCAGATCATAAAGCCGTAAAAGTTGAAATCAACAGCAGAAAAAACAGAGATAGAAAGTGGAACTCTTGGAAACTGAACAACATCTTGCTCAAAAAAACATGGGTTATAGAGGAAATCAGGGATGAATTAAAGAAATTCATGGATTCCAATGAGAACGAAAACACTTCCTACCAGAACCTATGGGATACAGCCAAAGCAGTGCTCAGAGGTCTGTTTATCTCCATAAATGCACACATCTGGAAGGAAGAAAGAAACCAAATCAAGGAACTAACTCTACAGCTTGAACAAGTAGAAAGAGAACAACAGAGGAACCCCTTGGGCACTGGAAGAAAGGAGATCATAAAGATTAGAGCAGAGCTAAATGAATTAGAGAATAGAATAACAATTGAAAAAATTGAAAAGACCAAAAGCTGATTTTTTGAAAAGATCAACAAAATTGATAAACCACTGGCTAAACTTACTAAAGAAAAGCAGGAAAGGAAAGAAATAACCCAAATTAGAAATGAGAAGGGAGTTGTCACCACAGATACAACAGAAATCAAAAATATCATAACAGAATACTATGAAAGACTGTACTCTAACAAATTTGAAAACCTAGGGGAAATGGAAAAATTCCTTGACTCATACCACCTACGTAAATTATCACAATATGAAGCAGAACAACTTAATAAACCCATCACAAAGGAAGAGATTGAACAGGTCATCAAAACACTGCCAACCAAAAAAAGTCCGGGCCCAGATGGCTTCACGGCAGAATTCTACCAAGCATTTAGAGAAGAGTTATCCCCAATACTACTGAAACTATTTCACAGTAGAGAAAGAGATGGAGTACTCCCAAACTCATTCTATGAAACCAGCATAACCCTGATACCTAAGCCAGGGAAAGATCCAACAAAGACAGAGAACTACAGACCGATATCACTCATGAACCTAGATGCAAAAATCTTCAACAAAATTCTTGCCAACAGAATACAACAACATATCAAGAAAATAATCCATCATGACCAAGTGGGATTCATACCAGGGATGCAAGGCTGGTTCAACATCAGGAAACCAATTAATGTGATTAACCACATAAATAACACAAAAGACAAAGATCACCTGATTTTGTCCATTGATGCCGAAAAGGCATTTGATAAAGTCCAACACCCATTCATGCTAAAAACTCTTAGCAAAATGGGCATAGACGGCAAATTCCTCAACACAATAAGGGCCATTTATACAAAGCCAATTGCCCACATCATCCTGAATGGAGAGATACTGAAAGACTTTCCCCTGAGATCAGGAACTAGACAAGGATGCCCACCGTCACCTCTCCTATTCAACATTGTGCTAGAAGTCCTAGCCAGAGCAATTAGACAAGATCAAGAGATAAAGGGCATCTGCATCGTCAAAGAGGAAGTTAAAATCTCCCTGTTTG
Organism: Heterohyrax brucei; assembly: GCA_028571685.1. Taxonomy (NCBI): domain Eukaryota; kingdom Metazoa; phylum Chordata; class Mammalia; order Hyracoidea; family Procaviidae; genus Heterohyrax; species Heterohyrax brucei. The sequence continues at coordinate 57,606,720 of CM053158.1, read as the reverse complement.
CAGATGATATGATTGTATATGCAGAGAACCCCAAGAAATCTATAAGTAAGGTACTCAGACTGATAGAAGAGTTCAGCAAAGTTTCAGGATACAAGATAAACATAAGTAAATCAGTAGGATTCCTTTATACCATCAATGAGACTGTTAAGGAGGAAATTATCAAATCAATACCATTTACGATAGCCCCTAAGAAGATCAAGTACCTAGGAATTAATCTAACCAGAGAAACAACAGACCTTTACAAAGAGAACTACAAGCCCTTACTACGAGAAACTAAGAGAGACTTAGATAAATGGAAAAACCTACCCTGCTCATGGATAGAAAGACTTAGCATTGTGAAAATGTCTATTTTACCCTAAGCAATTTATTTATATAATGTAATCCCAATACAAGTTCCAGCATCATTTTTTAATGAGATGGAGAAACAAATCACCAATTTTGTTTGAAAATGGAAGAAGCCCTGGATAAGTAAGGTACTACTAAAGAAGAAGAACACATTGGGAGGCCTCTCATTACCCGACCTTAGAACATACTACACTGCCACAGTGGTCAAAACAGCCTGGTACTGGTACAAGAACAGACAGATAGATCAATGGAACAGAATTGAGACCCCAGAGATGACACCAACTGCCTATGAACAGTGGATATTCGACAAAGGCCCTAAGACATTAAACTGGGGTAAAAACAGTATCTTCAACAAATGGTGCTGGCAAAATTGGTTATCCATCTGCAATAAACTGAATCAAGATCCGTATCTTACACCTTATACAAAAACCAACTCCAACTGGATAAAAGACCTAAATATCAAACCTAAAACGCTAAAGCTCATCCAAGAAAAGGTAGGAACAACAATGGAAGTTTTAATACACAATGAGGACAGACTCCAAAATCTGTCAAACAAACCTCAATCAACAGAAGAGAAAATAGATAAATGGGAACTATTAAGAATCAAACACTTTTACTCATCCAAAGACTTTATTAATAGAATTAAAAGAACACCGACAGAATGGGAAAAAATATTTGGGAACTCTATGTCAGACCGACGCCTGATCTCCATTATCTATAGGATACTAGAAAATACCAAGAAGAAGAAGATAAACCATCCAATTAAGCGATGGGCAAAGGAGATGGATAGACACTTCACTAAAGAGGAGATCCAGGCAGCCAAAAAACACATGCGGACATGTTCACGATCTTTAGTTATTAAAGAAATTCAAATCAAGACAACAATGAGATACCATCTCACCCCAACAAGATTGGCCATGATCCAGAAAACACAAAACAACAAATGCTGGGGAGGCTGTGGAGAAAGTGGAACCCTCCTACACTGTTGGTGGGATTGCAAAATGGTCCAGCCTCTTTGGAAGGCAATCTGGCGCTTCCTTAAAAAATTGGATATTGATATACCATTTGACCCAGTAATTCCACTACTTGGAATATATCCTACAGATTCAAGGCCTTTCACACCAACGGACATATGCACCAGAATGTTTATCGCAGCACAGTCCACAATAGCAAAAAGACGGAATCAACCCAGATGCCCAACAATAGAAGAATGGATAGGTAAACTGTGGTACATATACTCCATGGGGCACTACACAATGATAAAGAATAACGATGATTCCAGGAAACATCTCCTAACCTGGTTTCAACTGGAAGACATTATGTTGAGTGAAAGTAGTCAGCGACAAAAGGACAAATACTGTATGAGACCTCTACGATAAGATCTCAAAAACAGACTTGTGTATAGAAGAAAAGACTCTTTGACAGCTGCAAGGGAGGGGAGAGAGGGAGGGCGAGGGGGGAGGGTTTAGTTTAGATAGTTACTAGCAATCTAGTTGGGAGAAAGTGGTGACAGCACACATTAGGAACAAGAACAACATTAAGTGGACTTCAGCATAACTTGAGTACTCCTTCCATCTTAACTCAATATTGCAAGGATAGAGTAGCTGGGGCCGGGGGGAGGGGGGCGGGGACCATGCTCTTAGGTGAATTCCAGGCCAATTGGCACAACTAGCATTTTGCTAAGAGAGCTCTCTGCACCCCACATTGGTAAGTGGCATCTGGGGTCTTAAAAGCTGCCAAGCTGCCATCCGAGGACACAGCAAATGGTACCAACTCAGCAGGAACGGATGCTCACCAAGGGCCAGAACGGCATGCGGTAAAGACAATCGAGAAGACAGAGAGACCCACAAGAGTGGGTGCCTACATCGACTTGGGACCGGAAGAACCGGATGGTGCCCCGCCACCATCAGTGATAGCCACGACGGAGCTCACAGAGAGGAGCCTCACTGGCAACACAAGAATAAAAAGAGGTGCATCATGAGATTTCCACTAAAAGACCTCAATTGATGGTCCAGCGGTTTTGGGGTTCCTCTGAGAGCATGGCCCCCTTCCCTGATGCTGCCCTCTCCCATAAATTATAACAAAGGTCCACTCTTTGGACAGGAATGAATTGGACTTGGCAAGGCAGAGTGACCATATATTGGAAGCACTTTATGGTTCTATACATCTATAGGATATCATCTTGCTGACCTCTGGCTGGAGGAAGGGGAGTGGATGGAGAGGAGGGGAAAGGAGACTGTTGGGAGGATGAGACAAGTATGGAGCAGAGAGGAATAGTGTGCTGTCACCAGACAGGGAGAGCAGTGGAAGCTGCATATAGGGGGGCATGTAAATTTACATGTGAATGTACATTTTCACTCAGTTATGTTAAATAAAAATAAAAAAAAATTGGAACTGGGAATGCATGAATTATGAATCTAGGAAAATTGGAAATAATAAAAAATGAAATGGAACTCATAAACATCAATATCCTAGACATTAGTGAGCTGAAATGTACTGGCACTGGCCATTTTCAATCAGACCACCATATGATCTACAATGTGGGAACAAAAATTTGAAGAAGAATAGTGTTCTATTCACCATCAAAAAGAACATTTCAAGATCCGCCCTGATGTACAATGCTGTCAGTGGTAGGATAAAACACATATACCTACAAGGAAGACCAGTCAGTATGACTATCTTTCAAATTTACATACCAATCACGAAGGCGAAAGATGAAGAAACTGAAGATTTTTACCAGCTTTTGCAGTCTGAAATTGATTCCACATGCAAGTCTGATGCATTGATGATTACTGATGATAAGAATGCAAAAGTTAGAAACAAGGAAGAAAGATCGGCAATTTGTAAAATACAGTATTGATGATAGAAGTGATGCCAGAGATCACATGACAGAATTTTGGAAGACCAACTTTTCATTGCAAATACTTTTTTTCACCAACATAAACAGTGGCTATACACATGGACCTTGCCAGGTCAGAGGACAGAAGTCAACTACATCTGTGGATAAAGATGATGAAAAAGCTCCATATCAGCAGTCAGAACAAGACCAGGTGCTGACTACCGCACAGACCATCAGTTGCTCACACGCAGATTCCAACTGAAACTGAAGAAAATTAGAATAAGTTCAAATCCATGAGAGCCAAAGTATAACCTTGAGCATATCCCACCTGAGTTTACAGAGCATCTCAAGAATAAATTTGATGTACTGAACACCAAAGACCAGATGAGTTGTGAAATGACATCAGAGACATCATCTATGAGGAAAGCAAGAGGTCATTAAAAAGGCAAGAAAGAAAGACCGAACTGGATGTTAGAAGAGACTCTAAAACTTGCTTTTGAATGTTGAGAAGCTAAAGCAAACGGAAAAAATGATGAAGTAAAAGAACAGAAGATTTTAAAGGGCAACTTGGGAAGACAAAGTAAAGTATGTGCAAAGAAGAAAATTATGTATGTGCAAAGAGCTGAAGATAGAAAACCAAAAGGGAGGAACACATTTTGCACTTCTCAGGCTGACAGAATTACAGAAAAAATTCAAGCTTCAAGTTGCAATAGGGAAAATATTAAATGACTCAGGAAGCATCAAAAGAAATGGAAGGAGTACAATGTCATTATACCAGAAAGAACTGGTTGATGTTCAGCCATTTGAAGAGGTAGCATATGATCAGGAACCAAAGGTACTGAAAAAAGAGGTCAAAGCTACATTGAAGGCACTGGTGAAAAACAAGGCTCCAGGAACAGATGGAGTATCAACTGAGATGTTTCAACAAATGGATGTAGTGCTAGAAGTGCTCACTCATCTGCACCAAAAAAGTTTGGAAGACAGCTACTTGGCCAACCAACTGGAAGAGATCCACATTCATGCCTATTCCCAAGAAAGGAGATCCTACTGAATGCAGACATCACCAAACAATGTCATACTCAAGTAAAATTGTGCTCAAGATTATTCAAAATTGACTATAACAGTATATTGACATGAAACTGCCAGAAATCCAAGCAGGATTCAGAAGATGACATGAAACCAGGGATATCATTGCTGACGTCAGATAGATTTTAGATGAAAGCAAAGAGTACCAGAAAGATGTTTACCTTGTTTTAAGACATTCAACTTTGTAAATCATAACAAAGTATCGATAACACTGTGGATAATTGGAATTTCAGAACACTTAATGTGGAATCTGTACATGGATCAAGAGGCAGTTGTTTGGACAGAATGAGGGGACACTGCATGGCTTAAAGTGAGGAAAGATGTGCATCAGGGTTGTATCCTTTCACCATAATTTTTCAATCTGTATGCCAAGGAAATAATCCAAGAAGCTAGACTGTATGAAGAAGAATGAGGTGTCAGGATCAGACAAAGACTCGTTAACAACCTGCATTATGCAGATAACAGAACTTCTTTCTGCTGGAAGTGAAGAGGATTAGAAACACTTACTGATGAAGATCACAAACCACAGCCTTCATCATGGATTGCATTTCAACATCAAGAAAACAAAAATCATCACAACTGGACCAGTAAGCACTATCATGATAAATGAAAAAGGATTAAGGATGTCAAAAATTTCATTTTACTTGGTTTCACAATTAATGCCCATGGAAGCAGCAGTCAAAAAGTCAAAAGACTGCATTTTGTACTGGGAAAATCTGCTGCAAAAGACCTCTTTAAAGTGTTGAAAAGCAAAGATGTAACCTTGAAGACTAAAGTATGCCTGACCCAACCCATCATATTTTCAGTTATAGCACATACATACAAAAGCTGGACAATGAGTGAGGAAGACAGAAGACGAATTAATGCCTTTGAATTGTGGTGTTGGTGAAGAATATTGAACATATCATGGACTGTGAAAAGAACAGATCTGCTCTGGAAGAAGTACAATTAAAGTGCTCCTTGGAAGCAAAGATGACTAGATGGAGTCTTAAATACTTTGCACGTGTTATCAGAAGGGATCAATCCATGGAGATGGACATCATGCTTGGTAAAACAGAAGGTCCACAAAAAAGAGGAAGACCCTTAACACAGTGGCTACAGCAACGGACGTAAGCATAAAAACGAAAGTCAGCATGGCATAGGACCAGGCAGTGTATCCTTCTGTTGTACATGAGTTCTCTGTGATTCAGAACCACTTTGATGGTACCTAACTACAACATATTTTACCACGATAAAAAAAAAATTAAATGCAATCACGAGAGTATCCCAAATAGTATTTTCATAGTTCAGTATCTTCTAGAATTTTGTTCAATATTATCATAAGAACATCTGAAGGACAAAAAGCAAAGCAAAACAAAACTCAAGATAATTTATTTTGTCAAAGGAAGAAAGACTGTTGTTATGTAAACGCTTTAGGAGGAAGACAAAATTATTTGCAAAATTCTAGTCACATTGTCCCTAACTGATAATTTAGAGCCTGAAGTCGACCCCTATACACTGAAGAAAAGGTACAACGTCACGTAAGTTTCAATTAAATTCCTCTGGGAAAGAACTGTTTGAGGAAATGAATAAACAGCTGCATAACTGAAACAGTTACTTTGGCTCCTTCGTAACATCTCAGTTGTTTCCTGAAACTAGCGAGGTGACAGATGATGAGGAGAACGTTAGCACAGGTTCTTGTTGAGTCATTTGGTAAAGTCTCCAATTTGCATTGCAGGTTCTGGTGAATGGTAAGTACTGATGGTTAAACTGACCATCAGGAAAGACAGCCAATTAATCAAACCTGTCTGTGAATATATAGCCAATAAAGTTTTTCTGGGGTCTTGTGGAAGGAAAACTACAAGAATTTGAAGATTATTAGTGAATTGTACACCAACTTTTCAAGAAAAATCATTGAATAGTATATTTATAGTTACCTAATTCTGACAACCTGACCAGGAAGAACTCCATAGGGTGGGTAGTTCTGCAGAAAAAGTACCTAGAAGGCTCTGCATGTGTTTGGAAGACATATTGCTATGCTGTGTAATGTACTGTAATGAAGGGCATTTGGACTTAGAACTCCCCAAATTCTTTCACTCAATTACCAGTAATCCTCTGTTTGAATGTTAGGAACAGAAGAAATGCAAGAAGCAAAGTTCATGACATTGTCAGTATTCTTCTCTTATTTCTAAGGTATTCTAAAGTAATATCTTTTATAAGTCTGGTTGCTACGGAGAGAATTAGTCATAATGTTGATGGTGCATTTTGAAGATCCTAAAATAGTTTGACTAAAGTATTTATCAAGATCTCCACCCATCTTTACAGTGGTGGCTTGCATGTTATTAATGTGCTGGAAGCTATGCCAACAGCATTTCAAATACCAGCAAGGTCATCCCTGGTGCACAGGTTTCAGTAGAGCTTCAGACTAAGACAGATTAGGTAGAAACCAAAAAAAAAAACCAAACCAGACCCACTGCCATTGAGTTGACTTTGACTCAGAGCAACAGGACAGAATAGAACTGCCCCCATAGAGTTTCCAAGGAGCACCTGGGAGATTCAGATTGTCAATCTTCTGGTTAGCAGACATAGCACTTACATGACCGGGGCTTACAGGGAGAAAAGAATGGCTATCTACTTCAGAAAATTAGTCAATGAAAACTTTTAGGATCACAACAGAATATCGTATCTTATAGTGGTGCAATATGAGCCTGTGGGTTGGAAGGCACTCAAAATATTAATACACAGAGGTTTCTACAATGGACTTGAATATACCAAAAATCACAAAGATGGAGCAGAGTAGGATAATGTTTTATTCTGTTATAGAAGGAGTTACCATGAGTTGCAGCCAATTCAGTGACAACTAACAGCAACATGAATCACAAACATGGATATTATAACAGTGTTGCATATTGTGTACAAAGAAAGAGAGTGCTAATTTTCTTCCCACAATCTTTTCTCCCCTCTTCCCAAGTGAAAGGATCTATGAATTCTAGACGAGCTCATAATCTGGGAGTGGCCTCGTATATAGCTTCTGTCTAATTTTATGTGTGTAGGGGAATTTCATAGGGAATGTTTATAGAATCTTCTTTAAAAGACAGCCAGAGCATGCCCGTTTTCTCCTTGTTCCCGCTCTCTTCCTTTTTGCTTTTAGAATGTGGGTGAAATGACCAAGGAGGCCACACACAGTAGAGCATCAAGGTAACAAGTCTGACCTCTGGAAACTGGAGGCTCCGGCAAGCCTACTGCTATTGTATTGTGGCTGCTATGTGAACAACAAAGCTTGTGGTTGGCTGCAACAAGACAGGGTCCATATTTGGATTCTGCAAAGATCATAATGACAATCATGTTCTGTACAACTGGGGTTGTATTTCTATTTTTGATGCAATCTTGACTCTGCAGTTAACTTTTTCCATTTTCTTCTCTAGACGTTTTGAGACTTGATCTCTAAGGCCTTCTCACCTTGCAGAAACCCTGGTGGCATAGTGGTTACGTGCTACACAGCTAATGAAAATTTGGCAGTTTGAATCCCCCAGGATCTCCTTGGAAACCCTGTGGGGCAGTTCTACTCTGTCCCACAAGGGTCACTATGAGTCAGAATCAACCAGATGGCAGCTGGTTGGTTTTTTGTTCTGGGGGGGGGGGGGGTGGGGTGTGGTCTTTCAAGACTTACTTACTTCCCTTCAGAACTGTTTGGCTTTTTTAATATTTAGATTATATGCCCCTGTGGAATGAATAGTATTGGAGATATTCACATGAAGTCTGACAGTTAAGTCTGTGAACTTTCCACCGTGCACTTACATTGGCAACAGTATATAAGCAACTTGGTAAGAACCTTGGTGTATCACTGTCTCACAGCTGTGCTCGAGTCGATGTGTGGTGGTGTCTGGCTGAGTGGGATTTATTATTGTTGCTGCATGTTTTTGTGTGCAGTCACAAGCACGTCAGGGCTTGAATTAGAGCAATGAACACACATTAAATTTCTTGTTAAATTGGCAAGAGTAAAAGTGAAAGCAGGGACATGCTAGTCTGAGTTTATGGGGACAATGCCGTGAGGAAAACGGCAGTGTAGAAATGGATTAAACATTTTTCTGAAGGGAGAGAAAGAGTCACTGATAAAGACAGACAGTTCAGGGTGGCCAGTAACAAGCAGAACTTATAAAAACATTGCAAAAATTCACCAAATTGAGTATAAAAATCATTGGCTGACTGTGAGAAGCATAGCAAACCATGTAAACATTGATAGGGAAACAGGAAAATCATAACTGATAATCTTGGCAGGAGAAAGATGTGTGCAAAAATGATGCCGAAGGAGCTGATCGACAAACAAAAGCAAAGCAGATTCAAAGTTTGCCGAGACCTTTTGGAGAGGCAAGATGATGTTTTGGGCCGTGTTATCACTGGTGATGAAACGTGGGTGTACTAAGACAATTCTGAAACAAAGCGGCACAGGGCACAGTGGAAGTCAGCCAATTCTCCACAACCCAAAACTTCTGTCAGTCCCAGTCAAGAGTCAAAACAATGTTGCTAACTGTCTCTAATATCAGAGGGGTTGTTCATTATGAATTTCTAGCAGCTGAACAGTTAACCAAGTTTACTATTTGAGCCAGCCAAGTGCCGTTACTATTTGGAAGTGCTAAAAATGCAACACGAAAAAGTTAGACAAAAATGACCTGGATTTTTCACCGATAATGCCCCAGCTCACATGGCACTGTCTGTGAAGGAGTTTTTAGCCAATAAGCAAATAAATGTATTGGAGCACCCTCCCTACGCACCTGATCTGGCCCCCAATGATTTTTTCTTTACCCAAAGATAAAGGAAATATTGAAAGGAAGATACTTTGATGACATTCAGGACATCAAGGGTAATAGGACAACAGTTCTGATGGCCATTCCAGAAAAAGAGTTCCAAAATTGCTTCGAAGTGTACACTAGGCAGTGGTGTTGGTGCATAGCTTCTTAAGTGGAGTACTTTGAAGGTCATCATAGTGATACTCAGCAATGAGGTATGCAGCACTTTTTCCAGGATGAGTTTGTGAACTTAATTGTTAGACTTCACATAGTAGAATATGTTTATTATTTATACAAAAGTTAATTTCAGTGATCCTCAAATAAGCATTTTTGAGTGCCCATCTGTTCCCACTATTACAGCAAAATCTTTTGTTCTCAGAAGATCATGAATTTACATTTCACAGAAGAAATATAAGCAGACAATTATCTTATGGAAAATGTTTGCCTGTTAACAAGGTTAATAAAAATAGTTTGCCTACTAAATTCATCAAAACAAAAAACAAAACAAACCTGATTTGGGTGTAGTGATACTGACACGTTGTAATCCTGATGGCAGGAATATGAGTTACTTCCTGGAAGTAATTTGGCAGTATGTTACAAGAATCTTAAAAAAGTCCATATTCTTTGACCTAGTAATTCCACTTCAGGAAATTTATGGAATTACCTTGATCTTTCTAAAAATGCCAGGGATATTCATCTCAGAATTATTTTTGGTAGTGAAATATTAAGAAAAAAGTTAAATACTCATCAACAGAAATTTTGATTGAGTTATGATTTGTTTATCCCTCAGATACGCTACAACTATTAATTACAAGGTTGTTCTTGAATAATTTTTAATAAAAATATCACAAGGGTTATAATATTATAGTGATGAGTAAAAACACATATTTGCTTTAATTTTAAATGTCACTGCCATGAAGTCATTTCTGATTCAGAGCTATCATACAGGTCAGAGTAGAACTGTCCCATAGGGTTTCCCAGGCTGTAAATCTTTACGGCAGCACAATGCAACAACTGCCTTCCGTGTAGTGGCTGTTCAGTTTGAACCACCAATGTTAGAGTTAGCAGCTGGGCATTTAATCAGTGTGCCACCAACACAAGCGAGAACCAAGACATGGCAGTCAAGTTGATTCCAGCGCATAGGGATCGACCCTATAGGTCAGAAGAGAGCTGCCTCACAGAGTCTCCAAGGACTGCCTGGCAAATCCAAACTACCAACTTTTTCACTAGCAGATGCAGCACTTAACCAATACTATGCCACCAGAGTTTAGACACAGAAACGTGACTTGAAGGAAACGACTAATGCCCTGTATTATGGCTGTGTCTTTGGGAGGTAGCATCATGGTTCATTTTTATTTTCTGCCTTATATCTATGTGCATTTTCAAGTTTTCCACAATAACCATGAATCTTGACTGTAATTCTAAAGAAGGATTAAAAATATAAGCCTAATTCTGGATCTCAGACTGACTAAAACAAGAAATAGCATTACTTACTAAAAATTGACTTGACCAAAAATTTTCCTCTCTGGATCTGCTGCATGAATTTTTCCTCCTGGATCTGTTTTCCACCAAAGCCAACATTATTTCTCTCATTAATAACTTGATGGATCTGAAATGAGTTATAAACCAATTATTAAAAACTCATTACTGCCTAATAGACACAAAAGTAATACTACTGCATAAGTGCATGTATCATTGCACTGATCATCTTGATGACCAAACTGCCTGAAAAATGAAACTCCTGTAACTTCACTGCACTGAATCAGGTACTCTCATCAGAAATTTAGCCTCTTTGTCACCTGACAGTATGGCCTCTTGCTTGGTTAGTTACTAAATGGTCGTTAAAACGTACTGAATGCCAAAAAATCCACTGCAGTTGACTCAATTCTGACTCACCACTTTACCTAAAATAGTCTGAAAGTTCAGAAACTCATAAAAGTAACAATATGTGCATTTTTGAGTAAACTGGATTGATGCCCTCAACATGACATTGGATGGAATAACATTCTGTTGACCTGGAAGCTGAACACAGGATAAAGTATAATTTCGTTTTGATTAACTCCAGATTTTAATTTGCTGTGAAATCCCAGTAGATTTATGTAAAATGACCCTAAAGTGTACTCAAAGACTTATATACAAAGGCATTCCTTATAGCAATATTTATAATAATGAAGATAGGAGACAATTTAATGTCTAAGAACTGAGCTTTTGTTACATACATTGTGTTTCTGTAAAATAAAATCTTATACCATTATTAGAAAAGATGCTGTGAAAGAATATTTAGTAAAGTGGAAAAATGTTAAAATCATTAAATAAAAGTGGTTACCAGCATGAAATCCAAATACATGTGTAAATAGATATACATATATATGTATATATACAAACACATACATACACAAAAACAAAGGTTTGTATCAAAACTCTATCTCAGGATAATGGCATTATAGCTATTTTTCCTTTTATTTTCTTTAGATAACTCATTTCTTACAACAACAACAAAAAGATCCTAAAGTCTTCCAACTCTCCTTACCGGGAACCCTTAAATAAATTACACTGATAATAAAAACATTAGTCATAATAAAGGCTTTAAAGCATTGTAGCTGAGGCTAAATCTCAATAGATTCGAAATATTTATTTACACAAGGAAGGACAAAATGCTATTTAAAACTACCAGCAGGTTTTCTGTTAATGGCAGCACATTACTCCTCGATAAATGGGAAGGGGAAACCAGCTTGTCAACAGGGCTTTTGATTATTCAAGGACAAAACCTTGTAAGAGTGGGCAAGAGTTGGACTGAAACTAGAGAGAGATAAATGGTTCTACCACTGCAGAAGTTTCTCCTTTTTCTGTGTTGAACTGCCCTTTTGAGGTTTTGTTAATTGAGAAGTAAGTGCAGGATTGTACATGAGGCAGAAGTGAGGAACATCAAGTTTGTTTCTCTCTCCTAATGTTGCTGGGACAGGAATGATAGGATAGTTTATCTCAGAGGTTTCTGGTATCTTGATTTCAAGCATGCAGAACACAGTCTACTACAATGAGAAAGAAGATAAAAAATTCCTTGTATATTCTTGGCTTTCTGCCTCCCGAGTGCTTTCAGTTTGCTTAAGAAATGCAAGTCATACAAGAAGTACAAAACATACACCTTGTTAAAAAATACTAATGAATTAAGCTCGTGGAAGCTTGCTGCTATAAAAATCATCTGCAGGATTAACATTCACTTTGATTTAGAAGGCAGAGCAAAGAAAACGTTGAACTTCTATCTTTGCTCATCATCCGCCTCCTGTACCAGTTAAGAAAGTCCTGGCACCAAAGTTGTGAAGAGCCACAGCGCTGACCAAATGTTTGGCAGTTCTAATCCACCAGCCACTCTATGCTACAGGGTCACTGTCAATTAGAACTGACTAATGGCACTGAGTTTATCAATTAAGAATGCATTTAGCAACAAGTAATTGAAAACCAACTGAAGAGTGGCTTAAGTAGTACTGATACAAATTATGTCGTTGTATAAAAGGGTGAGGCTGGCACTGAATCAGCTGACATTGAGTCATGATGGTATCATACTCAGTCTCTTAACCCCTTTTCCTACTCTCCCATAGAGTGTACTGGGTTTTTGTCCTTGGATTTTCTGCCTCAAGATGGCAAGAAGGCTGCCAGCTCCAGGTATTATATCTGCACTCAGTGACAGACTAAAGGAAAAGAAACAAGTGTATCTGTCTCTTTCAGTAAGAAAGTAAAAACTTTCCAAGAACTACTAAGTAAGAAAGCAAAAATTTAATGAGAACTACCATCCTTACAACCAGCAACTTCCTATCAGAGCTGTCATAGGCCATTTCTGGCTGAAAGGGTGGCTTCAACAGATTCCGTGTTTTCTGACCTTTTAATGGAGGTAGCCAGAGGTCAGCAGTTCAAATCCACCAGGCACTCCTTGGAAATTCTGAAATTCTGTGGGCAGTTCTACTCTGTCTATAGGATCACTATAGGGTTGCTATGAGTCGGAATTGACTTGATGACAGTGGGTTTGGTTTTTAGTTTCACAGCAGGGATAGGGGAATAAAGAATGATTTTTTTTGTAGCCCAAAAAAGGTCTCCTTATTTTAGATCATGGCTTTGGTATTAATAGACAGTGGTTCTGTCGTTCTAGGTAGCTCCTTCTATTGCTCCCAACAATTGTTAAGAATGTCTCTATTTCTTCATTTTGTCTAATAGATTCAGGCATTCAGGCACTACCTTTAGGTAACTTGGAATCTTTAAAATACAATTACAAACTTCCTAATTGTATTGTAAATTAGAAAGTATGACAGGTCAGACAAGGCCCGTGGACTAGATAACAGTAACAACATTTCTTTCTGTTACGGTGATCAGAAGGTTATGGGGTAGAGAACTGCCTGATTCCTGCAATGTGGTCAATATAATCTTTAAGATGATCTCTGCCTGTCTTGTCTCACCCCAGCACACTAAAGAAGGTACAGTAACTAGAGAAAAGTATTTTTATGCAGATAACCTGTATCTTCTGCATTGGGTTGCTAGTCATGCCCTCCTTCCACAGGTACCACTCAGAAGTGCTGCCATGTCAGCCCCCTTCCCCAGATTGCTGTAAAAACATTAGCAGAGCACATTTATGAAAATGCCTGGAGCAGGGGAAGGAGGGAGCCTCTAGCAGACAAAAGCAGAAACTGTGTTATTTGCATAAAAACAGTATTAAAAACAAAATTGTCCAAACCAAGGTGTAGTCTATATTGTTGTTGCTATTGTTCGGTGCCATCGAATTGGTTCCAAGTCACAGTGGCACTATGAACAACAGAAGGAAACACTGCCTAGCCTGGTACCATGTCCACAATCATTTTATGCTTAAGCACATTGTTGCAGCCACTGTGTCAATCCGTCTCATCGAGGGTCTTCCTCTTTTTTGATGACCTGCTATTCTACAAAGCATGATGCCCTTTTCCAGGGAATGATCCTTCCTGAAAACATGTCCAAAGTATGTAAGACACAGTCTTGCCCTCTTTGTTTCCAAGGAGCATTCTGGTTGTACTTCTTCCAGAACAGATCTGTTCTTTTCGTGATACATTCAACATTCGTCTCCAACACTGCAATTCAAAGACATCAATTCTTCGTCTGTATTCTTTGTTCACTGTCCAGCTTTCACAGGCATATGCCAGCCAAGTGCCATCGAGTCAGATCCGACTCATGGTGACCCTAGGCAATTGAAAATATTATGGCTTGTGTCAGGTGCACCTTAGTTTTCAATGTGCCATCTTTACTTTTCTACATTTGAAAGAGGTCCTTGGCTACAGACTTTTCCAATGCAATGCATCTTTTGATTTCTTGACTGCTGCTTTGATGGGTGTTGACTGTGAACCCAAGTAAAATGAAATCCTTTACAACTTCAATCCTTTCTCCATTGATGGCAGTGCTGCTTACTCATCCAGTTGTGAGGATTTGTGTTTTCTTGATGTTGAGGTGCAATCCAGACTGAAAGCTGTGGTCCTTGATCTTCACCAGTAAATGTTTCAAATCTTCTTCGTTTCCAACAAGATGGTGTCATCTGTGTAACACAGATTGTTAATGAGTGGTTCTCCAATCCTGGTGCCTCGTTCTTCTTCATAGAATCCAGCTTCTCAGATTATTTGCTCAGTATACAGATTGAAAGGTATGGTGAAAGGATACAACTCTGACACACATTTCCTGTCTTCAAACCATGCAGTGTCCCCTTGTTCTGTTTGCACAACTGCCTCGTGATCCATATATAGATTGCTTAAGAGTACAATTAGGTGTTCCAGAATTCCCACTCTCTACAATTTTAGCCATTATTTAGTATGATCTGCATAGTCAAATGCCTCTGCACAGTCAATGAAAAACAAGTAGACATCTTTCTGGTAGTCTCTGCTTTCAGCCAAGATCTATTTGACATCAGCAACGATATCCCTGATTCCATGTCCTCTTCTGAATCCAGCTTGAATTTCTGGTGGTTCCTTGTCAATGAACTGTTGCAGTTGCTTTTGAATGATCTTCAGTGAAATTTTACTTGTGTGTGATGTTAACGATATTGTTTGGTAATTTCTGCATGCAGTTGGATCGCCTTTCTTTGGAATGGGCATAAATATGGATCTCTTCCAGTCAGTTGTCCAGGTAGCTGTCCTACAGTCTTCTTGGCATAGATGAATGAGCACTTGCAGCACTGCATCTGTTTGTTGAAGTTTCTCAATTGCTATTCCATCAATTCCTGGAGCCTTGCTTTTTGCCAATGACTTCAATGTAGCTTCAGTTTCTTTCTTCAGTACCATGGGTTCCTGACCTCTTCAAATGGCTGAACATCAACCAGTTCTTTCGTGTATAATGATTCGGTGTATTTCTTCCATCTCCTTTTGATGCTCCTTGAGTTGTTTAATATTGTCCCTGCAGAATCCTTCACTACTACAACTTGAGGCGTGATGTTTTTCTTCAGGTCTTTCAGCTTGAGAAATGCAAGGTGTTCTTTCCTTCTAGTTTTCTATTTCCAGCTGTTTGTACATGTCATTGTAGTACTTTCTTTTGTCTTCTCAGGCTGCTATTTGGAATCTTCTGTTTAGGTCTTTTATTTTGCCATTCCTTCCTTTTGCTTTAGCTGCTCGATGTTCAAGAGCAAGTTTTAGAGTCTCTTCTGACATCCAATGTCATCTTTTCTTTCCTTCCTGTCTCTTTAATGACCTCTTGCTCTCTTTGTGGATGATGTCTGATGTCATTCCACAATTTGTCTGGTCTTCAGTCATTAGTGATTAGCACATCAAATCTGTTCTTGAGATGGTCTTTAAACTCAGGATGGGTATACTCAAGGTCCTACTTTGGCTCTCGTGGACTTGTTCTAATTTTCTGCATTTCAATTTGAATTTGCATATGAGCAATTGATGATCTGTGCCACAGTCAGCACCTAGTCTTGTTCTGACTACTGTTACGGAGTTTTCCATCATCTTTTTCCACAGATGTAGTCAATGTCAATGTGGTTCCTGTGTATTCCATCTGGTGAGATCCATGTGCACAGTCACGGTTTGTGTTGGTTAAAAAAGGTATTTGCAATGAAGAAGTCGTCAGTCTTGCCAAATTCTATCATGCAGTCTCTGGCATTATTTCTATTACCGAGGCCATATTTTCCAGCTAGCAATCCTTTTTCTTTGTTTCCAACTTTTGCTTTCCAGTCACCTGTAATTATCAATGCGTCCTGACTGCATGTTTGATCAACTTCAGACTGCAGAAACTTGTAAAAATCTTCAGCCTCTTCATTTTTGGCCTTAGTGGTTGGTGTGTAAATTTGAATGATAGTTGTATTAAGTGGCCTTCCTTGTAGGTGTATGGATATTATCCTGTCATCAACAGCATTGTACTTCAGGATAGATCTTGAAATGTTCTTTTTTTGATGAATGCAACAGCATTCCTCTTCAAGTTTTCATTCTCAGCATAGCAGACCATATGATTGTCAGATTCAAAATGACCCAAACTGGTCCATTTTAGCTCACTAATGCCTAGGATATCAATGTTTATATGCTCCATTTCATTTTTGAGGATTTCCAATTTTCTTAGATTCATACTTCATACACTTCATGTTCCAAATACTAATAGATGTTTGCAGCTGTTTCTTCTCATTTTGAGTCATTCCACATCAGCAAATGAAGATCCCAAAGGCCTTACTCCATGAATGTCATTAAAGTCAACTCTACTTTGAAGTGGCAGCTCTTAGTCATCTTCCAAGTGCCTTTTGACCTGGTGGCTCAGTTTCCAGCACCATATCTGACACTGTTCGACTGCTGCTCACAAGGTTTTTTCTGGTAAATTCCTTCTGGGTCCTTCTTCCTAGTCTGTCTTAGTCTGGAAGCTCAGCTGAGCTTCCATGGGTGACCCTGCTGGTACCTAAATACCAGGGGCATAGCTTCCAGTCTATATTAGGGTTTCTCAACTTTCTTTATGATTCTTGTAAAAAGTCATCTTAGATTTTTTTCCTAATTATCCCCATCAAATTTGAATATACACATATACATATAGCTGTTTATATAATGTGTGTATCTATGCTGTCCTTGAGTGGTGGCATCACCTAAATACACTCAGTTGCTAACTGAGAAGTTGGAGGTTTAAGCCCACCCAGAGTGGCCTCTGAAGAAAGGCCTGGTTACCTATTTCCAAAAAACCATCTACTGGAAAGGCTATGAAGCACAGTTACACTCTGACCCTCCTAGGGTCACCATGAGTCAGATTCAGTGGCGTCGCTAACCTAAAAAGACTGCTTTCCCCAACCCAAGGACTGATTTTTGTCCTCTTGGGGACAGTAGTACCTCCACTGAAAACACCTCTTATTGGGGAGGGTTGAATGGAAGGAATTAAGGAAAATATCTGAACTGACTCTTCAAGGATGAAAAGAATTTCATGTGGAGACAGAATGAAAAACATTACAGGCTGTGGAAATACAAGAATAAAGCTGAAGAGGCGGAGATCGATGGGCACATGTCAGGGATGAAGAAGTAAGCAACTGGACTGGAGTCAAAGATTTTGGTGGGGGACAATGAGCAACAACCCTCAAACTTGTGGGCTTTCTTAGGTTGTACACTGAAAGGAATCTCAATGAGTATAAACTGCAAGAAATAGAGAGCTCTTGAAGCCAAAGTAAAATCATAAAGCAATGATGTTTTGGGTGATAATTTCCAATCTGATTGATCTCCATGCCTTTACTTTTTGCCTTTCAAATCAGCTGGTGCCTAATTAAAATTAAAAAGGGTCTATGCAAACGAGCTTTTTAGATTAGATACAAATCCCTCCAAGTAGGAACAATTTAACTTCTACAGATAAATGATGACTGGATATCTACTGCAGCAGCACCTGAAGACCCCATACCTCAGTAAAAAATTAAAAAAAAAAAAAAATGACTGAGTCAGGGAAAGACTGCCTGGATTATCAAATGATAACCTCTTCCCTGAGCTTCTCATGGCAAAGGAAACACCCAGAAGCTTAGACATGAAAAAAATTGCTTTGTGTTCTACTTTCCTTCCAAAATGGTCATAATCAATGTTGTTGACAGAAATACACAAGAGGTTAAAGAGAAATGGCATCACTATAGTGAAAAGACAAAGCCATTCGTGCCCAGTACATGGGAGAAATGATCCCAGAACTATTCATCCACGTGAGAGCAGTCTTTCTGGGGCATCCAAAGTCAGTAAGAGCTGTGGTTAAAAACAGACTAAAAAACCACTGTGTGAGTGTAAGTAAATTAGATCACATTGTGTATTTATTTAACCAACATCTCAGACAAAATTATGTAGTAAAAATGAATGTGCAACTCATGAATACTTATTTAATTTGCTCTCTTAAGTGTTACTTCATACTCACTGGAATAACTCCCACTTTGAGACACACACATATACTAAGTCAGGATGGGATAATTTCAAGACATGTGCATCAAAATAAAATTTAAATATGTTGATGGGGTGGTGGCTGGGGTTAAGGAATTAACGTCTCACCACTACATAAATTCCTTTTGTCTTTAAGATAATCAAAATATCAGAAAGGAGGAAATCCTGGCAGATTTTTCCCACTGAGTTTATTGACTTTTCTCTGTGCCAGTGACAGTCTGAGATTGTAATATGTGAGTAATGGATATTTTTTTCCCCTTTGGTCTGGCAAACTACATCTCTGTAAGGACTGTGCCAGTTAAAGCCCCTAGCTACCCAGCTCCTTTCTGAACAGCTAACCGAAAAATCTACTACTGTCAAGTCAATTCCGACTTATAACCACCCTATAGGACCAGACAGAACTGCCCCATGGAGTTTCCAAGAAGAACCTGGTGGATTCAAACTTCTAGTCTTTTTTGGTTAGCAGCCATAGCACTTAGCTAAAGACGCTGCAGTCAAATCAAGTCCGACTCATAGCGATCATACTGGTCAGAGTAGAACTGCCCCATAGGGTTTCCAAGGAACGCCTGGCAGATTTGAATTGCTGACTTTTTGGTGAGCAGAAAAAAACCCCAGTGCTGTGGAGTCATTTTCAACTCATAGAAACCTTATAGGATAGCACAGAACTGCTCCCTAGTTTCCAAGGCTCACATGGTGGATTCCAACCGCCGACCTTTTGGTTAGCACACATAGCACTTTGGGAAACTATTAAATAAAACGCATTATCTTCTTACCCTTTGATTAACTTGCAAGGCTTGTAAATGGTATGCAAATTAAAATATCTTAAACTTAAAATGGGATTTTCTAAAATCAATTTGGTATCCCAGAACGGATCCCAGAAAAAGAATGTTAGTAGAAAAGTGTTTTGTTGAATATCAGCCAAGCTAGCTCCTAGGACTACCCTAAGGAGCTTGGAGGCAAAGGCAAAGAACATTTGCCAAGGGCTTCCTATGTTCTAGTCACCAAATTTAAGGCTTTATAGGTTCTGTCACTCAAATCTAAAAGCCACTGTATAAGAAAGCCAAACCCAGTACACTCAAATTGATTCCAACTTATAGCAACCCTACAGGACAGGGTAAAACTGTCTTACAGAGTTCCTAAGGACAGCCTGGTAGATCTGAACTGCCACACTTCTAGTTAGCAGCCATAGCAATTAACCACTATGCTGCCAGGGTTTCCACTCTGTAAGAGAAATGGAGATATTTTCTTTTTCCAAACGAAATCAAAACACAGCTTAACTTCCCGGAGTCACACAGCTAATCAGAGTTGCAGCAAGAGCAGATGCCCGGAATTTCTGCTTCTGAAGCTGAGGTTTTTTCTAACAAACGCAGTGGCCTAGTGAGACAATTTTTCATATAAATGTCTTTTTCCTTCTCTTAATTCAGGCATCTGCCTAAATGTCATCTCAGAGAGACCTTCCCTGACCTCACCCTCTAAACTGTGTCTCATTCACTTGTTATCCTTTTATTCAGCTTTATTCTTTTCTTTATTGTGTGACATTTGTTTACCATCTGCTTCTGCTTTTTCCCTTCCCCTGCCACGTAACTGGTGAATTCTGTGAGTCAGGAGGAGTTTATTAGTGCTGGAGGTGGCTAGCTCAGTCATTTCAAAGGCTGTAGGTTTGACCCTACCCAGAGGCACCGGAGAAGAGCGAGCTAGCAATCTACTTGGGAAAATTCAGTTATTGAAAACCCTATAAAGGACAACACTACTCTGACGCACATGTGATAACAAGTCAGAGCTGCACCAAGTGGTTGGTGGGATGATTGGTTGATGGCAGGAAATCTGTCTTAGACACCATTCTCTCCCAGAGCCTGTGTACAGAAAGGTACTAAAAAAAATTGCTGAATAAATAGGTAGGAGATTACAGTAATATTATCTTTTCTCATCAGTTAGGTCACTCAGTTGGGACAAAGCTGTGTTTTACAAGACCAAAGGGATGGGAAAATTAGGTCAACAATATTGATCTCAGTCAGACGAAAGCAGAAATCCTGAACGCCAGCCCTGATGACTAGAAGACTGCACACTTAGATAAGGACGTCCTCCAAGAGGGCTGGACGACTGGTACCACTGACTTGCCAGACGCAGCTTTCGTCCCTCATAAATCCCCAGTGAGCTTAGAAATGCCCCTCTACCACGGGTCACAAATCGCTTTAATTCACATCTCATTTTCCCATTAGGAAACAGTCGGCTGTGGTTTATTTTTCATCACTTTATTTACATGTCTCCTGCAAGACTGAAGCATTGATTTTCCTAAGATAAATGTTAATGGGATCAATAAACTAAGGTGAGCATGTATCAAAATGTCATTTTTTTTTTACCCTAACTTAGGGCAGGAAGCACTGTGGGCCTGCTGACTGCTGCAATCCACTCTCTCCCTTTTCCAGCTCTAGTGATTTTGAACATGGAGTGAGGTACCTCTGCTTATAAATTATGATCAAGCTCAAGCACTTTGATAACCCAGATAACATGCCTGATACAGCAAAACTGAGAACTCCATGGGAAGTATGGAAACCTGAAGACATATTTGAAAGCTATAGTTAAACATTGTTCATGCTAAGCCAGAGTGTGGGGCAGGCAGCCAGGGGCAAAGGTCATACAAAGGATTATGCTTCTTTGTTGGAATCCAAATTTAGTGATGAACCCATTGCCTTCAAGTGATTCTGACTCATACCAACCCTGTAAGACAGAATAGAACTGCTCCACGGAGTTTCCAAGGGGTGCCTGGTAGATTCCAACTGCTGAGGTTTTGGTTTGCAAATGTAGCACCTAACCACTACACCACCAGGGTTTACAGTTTAGTGTCGGGGTAAGTAAATTAGAACAAGCCGCTTTTCAGGTGGTCTCAGCTATTTCCTACTTTCAGAAGCTTGGGAGTTCCAGCCTGACTGAAACAAACAACAACAGGAAGTCAGTCCGAGAGTCCACTGCTCAATGGCGGAGCTCATTGGGCTTGCAGATGAGTTTTTCAGCCAGCACAACTGTGGTCTTAGTTCCTCCTGTCCCTAGATTCCAGTGCCGCACAAAGAGCAGCAGCCCAGCCTTGCTGAAATCACATATTCCAGAGCAGTCCCTCCCCACTTGAGACACCTACCTAATCTCTTGGTTCTCTCCACGGTTTTGAGACGAAGCCGGAACCTAAGTATCCCGGGGAGGGCCTGAGCCGAATCACTAGGAAATGCTCCTGAAGCCCTAGTGCTGGCCCCAACGATCTCCTCTCCGGCCGCGGCTGATAATCTCCCAGACTCTCACCTTTGGTACTACCATGCAAGTTCGATAGAATCACCTGGAGGGTTTTTGAAAACTATAGATTCCCCTGTCCCACTTCAGACCATTGGTGAAGAGCGTGGTTAGGGAATGAGCATCGAATTTTTTAAATACTCACAAGGTGTTTTAATAAACCCCTTCATTTCTCCAAAATCCCAGTGGTTCATAATCACGGCCACACATTATCTCAAGTATCTAAAAAGCTGTTAAACAGTCTTGATGCTTTGTGCACCACTCTGGACAAGAGATTCTCGACTTTGTGACTTTTGCAACTTGTGGCTGGTTAATTCTGTGGGGCCTAGCCCTGGTTCCTACTTTATAGATGGGCTTAGCGACATTCCCTTAAGCAAAAATATGCATACAAACCAAAGCCAATTGCTATCAAATCAGTTCTGATTCACAACAACCCTACAGGACAGATTAGAACTGCCCCATCCAGTTTCCAAGGAGCACCTGGTGGATTTGAACTTTCAATCTTTTGGTCAGCAGCTCAAGTAGTTAACCACTACGCCATTAAGGTTTCCAAAAATGTGCGCAGATGATGCTAAAAGTGCCCTGGGTGTGCAAAATTGTCAGTCCTTTCTTCCCTTTCCCAGTTACGGTGCCTAGTCAGCTTATGCTTTTAACACTATGTTAGTCTGTCCCTTAGCTGGAAACCCTGGTGGCATAGTGGTTGAGTGCTACAACTGCTAGCAGTTCTAATCTGCCAGGTGCTCCTTGGAGATTCTGTGGGGCAGTTCTTCTGTGTCCTGTAGGGTTATTACGAGTCAGAATCAACTTAACAGCAGTGGGGTTTTTGAGTTTTGGTTCTTACCTTGTACTTGTCTTCAATACTACATGGGTGTAGTGGTGTCAGAAAGATAACAAGTTTACACCCTACACTGCAGTCAACCTGGCGTGTGTATGTTACAGATACAAGACCAAGACTTGCATCTGTGTTCACCTAAAGAAATACTTCACCAAATGGAATGGGCACTTAATAACAGATTACTAATGAGGTTAGCCTCGACGGCACTTGGCTATTGGCAATGAGGTTAGTAATTTTTTAAAAAAGCAGATCAAAAGAGGCAGATACACTTTTTTCTCTACCAAATTAACAATGCAGATTTACTTGCTAAAGATCCCTTGAGTGGCTACTATGCACTAGCCAATGAGCAATGCAGACAAGAGTGTTTGGTTATGGAGGTCATATTCTAAGAAAAAAACAATCTGCAAGTTCACACATCAATTAGTTTGTTTCAGATAATGCCAAGCTCCACAAAAGAAACCAAAGCGGGTGACGTGGTAAATGTGGGGCAACAGTTGGCAACCACAGAGCTCCACAGGACACAATGGAAGTGACATTTGAGTGTGAAACTGAGACCATCACACAATGCTGGTGGCATGAAAATTGGTGCAGTCTTCTAAGAAAGCAATTTGTCAATATGTGTCAAGGGTTATAAAACTTTTCATTTTATCCAGGCATTTAACAAATACAGAACAGCTCTGAAAATATTCCCCGTCAGTTCCACTTCTGAGAAACTATGCGGGGAAATTTTCCAAAATACTGTAGAACGTCCCAATATTTTATAAAGCTATCAGCTAGTGAATTGTCCAACCAAAGGACAATACATTCCAGTATGTGCACCAAATATTTGGAGAATGCTTATGATATAATTTTTAAAAACTATGTGTAGAATACTTAAGATATGACCTAAAGAAAAATAAATAGGTTACAATGCATTTATACATAATTAGTTTATGTAGGAGCAGACATATAAGGGAAACTGTAGTGGTTTAGTGGTTAAGTGCTATGGCTGCTGATCAAAAGATCAGCAGTTTGAATCTACCAGGTGCTCAATGAGGCAGTTCTCCTCTGTCCTATAGGGTCTTTATGACAGAATCAATTTCATGGCATTGGGTTTGGTGGTTTTATTTTTTCATAGACACGTAAGAATGAGAGAAAATTTAAAACAAAAATAACAATGATTGTGCAACAAGTAGCTTTTATTAGAGACATTTTTCTGCTTCCAAAAGTTTGCTGGTTGTGATCACCATTTAAACAAATTATTGAAATAATATTTCAGTCTTTTAATCATGCCTTTTATTTGATTTTTTATCTATGGAATCCAAATCTCATTTTTCTTTTGAGACAAACCTAAATGCTACATTCAAGAAATGTCACCTCATTGCCTTTGTTCTTGTCAGAATTCATTGTTTTCTGCCCTTAGTTACTAAAGCATTTGTGAGTGAGTGAATGAGTGTGTGTGTGTGTGTGTGTGTGTGTGTGTGTGTGTGTGTGTGTGTGTGTGTGTGTGTGTGTGTGTGTGTGTGTGTGTGTGTGTGTGTGTGTGTGTTCTGGAGTCGCCAGGTGCTACAAATGGTTAATGTGATTAATGTGCTTGGCTGCTAATCCAAGGTGTGGAGTTTCAAGAGCACCTCGAGGTACCTCTTAGGGGGAAAACAAGACATGGCAATCTACTTCCAGAAAACCAGCCTTTGTAAACCCTATGGAACACAATTTTACTCTGATACACATAGCCATCACCATGAGTTGGTTGCAACAAAACAGCAACTGGTAGGGGTGGTAGGATGTAGTTCTAACAGGATTAAACTTGAGCAGTATGCTTCTCTTTTTCCATTTGCTGTTTTGCTTGTCAAGCCTAGGACTCTGCTTTATTTACTTTCCTAGGTAATTCTAGTGTCCTCAAAGGATCCCTGGTAGTTACAGTGATTAAGTGCTCAGCAGTTCAAACCTATCAGCAGCTCTGTGGTGAAAGACGTGAAGGTTTGCTTCCATAAAGATTACAGCCTTGGAAACCCTACAGGGCAGCTCTACTGTGTCCTAGAGGGTGTCTTACAGGGTGGCCTATAATGTGTCCTGCACTGTGTTCTATAGGGTGTCAGAACTGATTACATAGAATGGGTTTAGTTTTGCTTTTTTTGTACGCATACTAGACATTCAGTGGATGTCTGCCAAAAAGAATTTTCTGAACTGTTTTCCTTAACAAATCTGAGGACACAGTATCTGTAGAATTTTAAATGAGCAGAAAAATAAATTGAGGAAAAAGTCAATTCAAAGGGGGGGATAGATGTTTTGCAAAACAATTACAAGCAGTAGAGATTCTCTGTTAAATATTAGCACAATCGGCAGGTGTTTCTACTCTAAAATAAGTACACAACATGATTCAAAAACTAGGCAGCTGTAAGGCCTGTTAAAGTCTTTGTATTGTCAACACTGTCAAATTATCTTTCCAGTATCTATATTAATAACACATGTGTATTTTCAAAGGGTTAATTTAGCAAATATTCTGCTCTGGTTTTCATAGATTGAAAATCTGCTTTTGAATATGTTCTAACTTCTCATATAAGTCTTCGTATACAAGTGTGTGACTCAATTTGAGTAATACTATCATCTTAATATTTTACCACATTACAGATCCTTTCTATTCAAAGTTTGGTCCATGAATTACATGTTTTGGTATCACAGACAAGCTTGTTAGAAATACAGAATTTCAGGCCTTACCCTGACCTACTGTGTAAGAATTTACTTTTTAACTACGTTCAGAATGACTGGATGTTCACTGAAGTTTGAGAAGCACTGTTCTAAAATACGGGATTTCAACATAAAATGACTTGTTCAACCTTTCCAGTTTTTTGCATTTGTCTGGAGATAAAGCAATAGTATTTTCCATTGTTGGAAACCGTTATTGCAAAATTACTTGTGGTCTTTTCCTTGTTTTCAGGCATATGTAGAACAATGACAAACCGTCTGGATCATTTTGAATTTAGAAAGTGCATCTGGTTTAGTTTTCCTTGATTTGTCTATAAGTTGGAGACAGTGCCCTAGATGTGAGGATAGATGTTTCTAAAGAAACCAAGCGTCTGTTAAATAAATCACAAAGGCAGTGAAGAAATAGGTGAAGGTACAAATCAAGAATTCTTCTCCCAGGACCTTTCTGAAATGACTTAAAGTCACCCTAAATATGACAGTCCAATTTTAAAACAATAGGAAAATTCTGAATTTCAGGGGTAGCAGTAAAGGTGGTTGCTGGTAGACATTTTTCCTTAGCTTGAAATCAGCCAAATGGCTTTTTCAAAAGTTTTGTACTCTACTAGTACATCGTAAATAAATATCCAAATGCACATAAATACAAAATATCAATTCATTTGTTTCTTACCTCTGGGCACCAATTTCATGAAAGAGTTCAATTGTATTTATGACTAGTGAATAAACACAATGGTAAAAATGCTTTGTGGATAGATATAAAAACCTTTCTTGCCAGGGGCTCGAATGGCGTTCTAGACATTATCTCATTAATTACTCCTTTCAATCTTTCTCATTGATTTTTATATTTTTTGAACCGAAAAGTTCACCACTCTTTGTGTAGGAACGAAAGAGTTTAGCTCAATTGGAATCTGAGATCTTAAACATTTCAAAAACTATAATCCTATATTTCAGATAATAAGGAATTATTTGGAGTGGTTAAAAAGGAAATCCAAAGTGACTTGTTATTTATTCATTTATTTCAGATCTAGACAAAAATTCTCTGGATGTCTTGGGAAGATTGTATCAGTAAAGTAAATATTGGACTAATGGACCTTGCTGTATCACACAAGCAAGCTATGTCTGAAGACGAGAGATGCGCAAATCTCTCATTTTTGAAAGGGGAAACATTGTTAGTATGTGTTATTAAATAAGTCATCTGAGTTTTTAGAAAACAATGGGCTGTTCACTAGGGACTAGTATGGATTCACCAAGAACATGGTCATTCCCAGGCATGTTTCTGATTTTGATAAAAGAAAAGCATGTATGTTGTCACTGTTCATTCCTATAAATAAGCTAAGATCTTATGTATAACAAAACAAAACATTGCCTAGTCCTGCACCGTCCTCATAATCATTGGTCTTACTACGTTTAAGGTTTTTGCTGGCTAATTTTCAGAAGCAGATCACCAGACTCTCCCTGCTTCTCTCAAAGCTCCTCGGACAGCTCTCCACCACAGGTGACTCTGCTGCTATTTGAAGTATTGGTGGCATAGCGTCCTGTGTCACAGCAACACATTGACTGCTACAGTGCAACAAGTTGACAGACAGGCACAAAGCACAGCCATTGTGTAACTCAGCTAATAAAGATAGCTATTTCTGTTGAGCACTGCCCGTGTGCCAGACACTGGGGGGAGTTCTTTATAAATATCTCATTTAATCCCTGAAACCTATGAGAAAGTATTATTATTGCCAATTCTTATATGAGGAAAAGAAACTCATCAAGGGCACAATGCTATTTCTAAAGATAATGCTGTTATATACACCCCTTAGTACTCTTTTCAGTGAATACAATTTGCTTGTGAAATCAATTGTTCATCATCTGAGCTACTCTAATGTTGATTATTCTTCCTCCTTACTTGTCTAGCTTCTCCGCCACACCAGGACCCTTTTTTCTTACCTTTATTTTTGGCCTAGCCCAGGGCTTGCCGACTAGAAGGCAGTCAAGTCACAGCTATTAGGAAACCTTCTTGAGCAGTGTGGCTGATTTAAAGGCTTGACTTAAACCTGGGAGGGTGACTCCTGTCTAGTGCTCAGAGTTGTCCATGTTATGGATACTGGTCTTTGAGAAAGAGAAGGTAACTTTATTGTAATGTGCAGAGCAATGAACAGAGAGGAAGTTTCTCAGATCTGACTCCTCTTGTTATCAGGAAACAGGAGTTGTATGTGATTGGGGCAGGAAAATGGCAGTCATGTAAACATATGGAGGAAGAAAAATTCTAGAATGTAGACACTGCAGAAATTATGGCAGCTGGGAAATAGCAGATGAGTGGTTCTTGTTGGACTTTTTGTTTTGGAATGGGGTCTGGGTGATGATTTTCCTTCTGATTCATTGTCTATTGACATCAACTTAGTGGTGGTAGCTTGCCATTCTACCCATGCAGGGCTGGCCAAATATGACTAATGGAAATTTACTTGCATTTGGAGAGCTATGTTGCACAAATAGGCCAACATCTTGGATGGAAGTGGAGGAAGGACAACAATAGTCAGTGGATTCTCAATTGTCAAATTCTTCAATTTAGGAGTGACATTATACA
This sequence comes from Heterohyrax brucei, assembly GCA_028571685.1. Classification (NCBI taxonomy): domain Eukaryota; kingdom Metazoa; phylum Chordata; class Mammalia; order Hyracoidea; family Procaviidae; genus Heterohyrax; species Heterohyrax brucei. Next base: position 57,578,945 of record CM053158.1, on the reverse strand, counting down.
GAGCCCTTGAACTCTATGGGTCTGTGATCCTATGTAAATAATTCTCTCTTTTGGTCCTTCTCAATACGTCACCTCCCTAACTTCCCTGGTGATAGTAATCTGGGTGTTGCTTGTTAAAAATACGTACTCTTCTGGCCTACTTTAAACCTAGTGAGTCTGAAACACCATTAGAGGGATGGGGAGATTGTTTTCATTAAGGAGATTAAAAAAAAAAAAAAAAGACTTTTAAATATATTTCTGACTGCCTTACCATAAAGTGGTATTGTTTATATTTTAAAATATGCTATAAAGTCACTCAAAGGAATAAGGTAGTTGGAGACGTGGTCTGGTAGAATGGTTAAGAGAATAAGTTCTGAAGATAATGTTTAATTCCAAATGATGCCATTTCATAACTATTGATTTCAGGAAAGATGTCAGACCTCTCAGTGCTTCAGTTTCTATCATCTATAAAATGAAACCAATGGCATTACCTACCTCATAGGATATTTTGAGCATTAAATCAGTAAATCTCCTAGAGCACTGAAAATGTTCCTGGTACGTGCTGTTATGTATCATTTTGCTGTTTACATCTTTAAGTACTAAGATAGAAAGATAAAAAAAGTGAAAAGAAATAAGTTGCAGAATAATATGTATGACATATTAAAACTGTCTTTGAATAAATGCAAAGGCTTAGAGGGTGATGCACAAAGAAATGCCCCCCTCTATGTGGAAACGTATTAGGAGAGAGAGGTTGAGGGGAGCCGGGGAGAAATCAGTGAAGGAAACTCTTTGATTTTTAATAGCTTTTCTTCTGTATTATTTCTGTTTTTACAGTGATTATATATGCATATATTTATTTTGTAATTTAAAATTTAATCATTTTTTAAATGTTAAAAGATGAGAAGCCAAGTAGTACTGACATTCTCTACCTCCCCTTTAATAAACAATAAAATAGTCAAAGGGCTTAGAGAATCACCTGCCAAGTTATAGTCACCCAACAAATACATATCCCTTGCCCTTCTCCTAACCTTCAGAAAGACTCAACACACTCTGAGACAAAATTTGGTCTCAGTTCTCTGCTTGGTCCCTGGATAACTCTGATCTTAGTTTCTTGGAAGAACGCCTATTCATGCGCGTTTTCACATTCCAATAACTAAGACCCCTCAGTGCTAGGAGGAAGGACCTTTCACTTTTGAATTTTTTCATTGACTCAGGCAAGAGGGAGCCAACAGCATTTCTTCACTTTTTTAATTTAATTTAATTTTTATTTAATATGACTGAGCGAAAATGTACATTCACGTATAAATTTACATGCCCACCTATATGCAGCTCCCACTGCTCTCCCTGCCCGGTGACAGCACACTCTTCCTCTCTGCTCCATACAAGTCTCATCCTCCCAACAGTCTCCTTTCCCCTCCTCTCCACCCACTCCCCTTCCTCCAGCTAGAGGTCAGCAGGATGATATCCTATAGATGCAAAGAACCATAAAGTGCATCCAATATTTCTTCACTTTTTAATGGAAACTGAAGAGACTGATAGTCAACAGGTATTGACTATTTCAGGGCAGCTATTCTTCCGGGAATGAATGGTAACCATACCAGTTCCACTTCTGAAGGCAATGCGCACAGTCAGGATGTCCAAAAGCCACATAATAAAAGCAAATGAGTAATCATCATTAACATTCAAGTACCCACTACGTGCTATTACCTTGATGCAATAACTAGCAGAATCTATTGTCACCACTCTTTCATAGGCTCATAAACTGAGAGGCAGAGCCCTGGTGGTAGAGTGGTTAAAGTGCTTGGCTGCTAACTGAAAGGTCAGTGGTTCAAACCCACCAGCCTCTCTGTGGGAGAAGGAAGTGGTAGTCTGCTTCTGTAAACATTTATAGCCTTAGAAGCCCTGTGGCGCATTATGAGTTAGAATCAACTCAAAGGCTACGGGTTTGGTTTGGTTTTAGTTTGTGTTGACGGATTAGGTAAGTAACTGCCCTAGGTCATCCAGGTTAAACAGCAAGATGGTCTGACTCTAGAACATGAGCTGTTTACCATTAGTACGTACATTGCCCGTTAGTATAAGGCATTTACTATCAAGGCTTTCATTTGCAGAATTTTACAATTTACAACCCCCTAGAAACCAAACTAATTGCTGTGGAGTTGATTCTGACTCATAGCAATCCTCTAGGACAGAGTAGAACTACCTTATGGCTATGAATTTTTACAGAAGCAGATGGTCATGTCTTTCTTCCATGGAATTACTGATGGGCTTAAACCATTTACCACTGGTTAGCAGCCAAATGCTTCACTACTGTACCACCAGGGCTGCTTACAATTTACACAGTGCTTTCACATACTGTTCAATAGCCTTCTAGTCCTAATGTCAGTAGGCACATATTACTGCATCTCTCTCGTTTTCTCTTTTTTTTAGATGAGAAAGTGGACACAGAGAGATTGTTTGAACAAACCCAGCTAGTAAATGACAAGACCATGACTTGGGCCCTTTTATTTTATTTTTTAAATTTAGCAGTCAGAATGTCAGTGATAATTTTGTTGACTATTACTCTATATCCCTGGATTTGGGAAGGGTAGGTATATTAACTGTTACTTAAAAATGATGTAATAATTAAAGCCTTAATGTGTAAATAGCACACCAATTCTAAAAGTGTTCTGTTAACAAGAAAGATATTTAAAGAAAATAAGATAAAAGAGCATAAGAATGAAAAGTACAGGTTATGCAAGATAAAAATAGTTGTTTGCCCCATCAAGGTTAATATAATATAATGGAAGAGAAAAAGACAATGAGTTATAGTTTCCTTTACCTGTTGTTAGCTATGAGACTGGGAAGATTTTTTTATATTACTGAGGCTCAAATTTCTCACCATAAAAGAGGTCCGTAATACCTGTCTTTGTCAACCTCATGGGCCTGCCATGATGATACAAAAAGATGCTGCACGTGAAAATGGTTTCTAAACTTTGAAATCCTCTTTGAGTTTGCTTCATTCACTCCTACTGCTTTTATTACAACTGTGTGCCATTGGCTCCGTAATCTAGATTTCAGTTCACAAGACTCTCTCAGATCTTTCTATAAACTGCCTCTGCTTGGATGTCCCAGGGGGACCTCAGATTTAAAATATTCCAAGCTAGATTCATTGTTCTTCTCTGACTCCATTTGTCTTCCAAGTATTTTGTCTTGTTGAATGGCACATCCTTTATCAAGTTAGATTTTCTCTTTCACTTTCATATGCCCAAGTATAATCAAAGACAAAAATCCTGTCCGTTCTCCCGCTCAACTTTACATTAGCTTTTCCTTCTGTTTGAACGCTCTCTGTTGGAGTCTTTGCCTAAATCCTGCATGGCTCATCTCCATGAAGCCTCTCTGATACTCCAAACTCACATCAGCATGCCTCCATTTATTACTCCTCATCACAGAACCTATCACAATGTATGGTACCCATTTGTCAGACCACCCAATTAGCACATAAGCTCAGTGAGAGAAGTCCATTTTACCACTCTGTCATATAGGTGGAAACCCTGGTAGTGTACTAGTTAAGTGTTACAGCTGCTAACCAAAAGGTTGGCAGTTCACATCTACCAGGCACTCCTTGGAAACTCTATGGGGCAGTTCTACTCTGTCCTGCAGGGTTGCTATGAGTCAGAATTGACTCAACAGCATTGAGTTCAGTTTTCTTGATTTGGTCACCCAGGTATTTTCTAATGGTCTATGACATGCCAGCCTTCAAATGTGAGTTGTGCAGAAAACAGACATGATTGCTGCCCTCATAGGGCCTCCCTCATAGGGAACCAACACTAACATATGAAACAAAAATGTTTGGAATATGTAAGTGCTATGAAGATAATGAGTCGGATCCGACTCGACACCACTTGGCTTGGCATGAAGATAATGATCAGAGTTAGGATTAGACCATTCTGGTGGGAGGAGGTCTATTTTGGTTGGAGAATCAGTGAAGACCTCTTAGCAAAGGAGTCACTTAAGCCAGAACCTACTAGTTGAGAAGGAGTCAGTTGTGCCTTGAGCAGAGAGAAGAATATCCAGATAGAAGAATATTTTATGTGAAGACGTCAAAGCAGGAAAGTAATCAAGGAATTTGGAGAACTGAAAGCAACCCAGTGTGGCTACTATCCAGGAAGAGAGGGGAGTGAGATCAATGAAACAGAACAGACAGACATGGGCCATGCCTGTATCTTGAACTTAATCTGCAGAGCAATGGAGATCTTTGAAAGAATGGACATGACTCAAATTAACTTTGAAAAAAGATCATCCTGACTCTGAGGAACAGCAGTTAAGAAGAATTATTGTGGACATTCTATAGGACAACTGGCTTAGCTCCTTCAGCAAGCCACTATTATAAGGGGAAAAAAAATAGAAGAGAGTTCCCGACAGTAAGAGACCTTAAAAAATACAACACAAGATAATTTCAGAACTTATTTGACTGTTGATCAAAAATAAAAAAAGAGTAAGGAGACATGTGAAGTGGGAAGATTTGAATGTGGACTGGTGCTAAATGATGACGACAAATTGTTAATCTTGTAGGAGGGATAATAGCATAATAATTGTGTGAAATCTGTATTTTTTAGATATGCACAATAAAGTATATAACTATAAAATTGTGATGTATAGGATTTGCATTAAATACACTAAAGGGGAAGGGGAGGTAGGTACATGAAATAATTTTTGAGTTCAAGATGTTTCCCCACCGTATATGAATGGAATGAGTTAACAGGGTACAAAACCAGAAGTGGGGAAACCACTCAGCAGTCTACAAGTGAAATGATGATGGCAGTGTGAGCTGAGAGGAGTGGCAGAGAGCAGATCTTCAGGGAAGATTGGGTAAAATAATGATATAAATTCCTCATATTATCGTATCCATATGTATCTGTATGTAGTACATTTGCACACACATGCTGTGTATGTATAGAAGCCCTGGTGCTGCAGTAGTTATGAGCTCAGCTGCTAACCATGAGCTGAGCAGTCTGAATCCACCAGCTACTCTTTGGAAACCCTAAAGGGCAATTGTAGTCTGTCCCGTAAGTCCCCTATATGTATACATATAGGGGTACAGGGGTATGCGAAAATATATTCATATATCCACACACATGCGTGGACACACACATAAATGTAAGGGAAAATTCTGATTTCTTTTGAAAATCATACTAATTTCAAAACAAATTCTAATATGAAAGCACTTGTAGACTCAGCCTAGAACTCTTCCGGTCATAGTCTGCCCTAATCCTGTCATGTTGTTATTCTTTTGTGCCCTTGAGACAATTCTGATTCATAGTGACTCTATAGCACTGAGTAGAATTGCCCCATAGATTGACAAGTCTTTTCTCCGGACTAGCAGTTGGTGGGTTCAAACAGCTGACCTTTCAATTAGCCAGCTGAGTGTTCAACCACTGCATCAGCAGTGTTCTCTATCAGCCTATCATAGGGCATGGAATTCAAACCTTGGGAGTATTTGGACTTTCTGACAAAATTTAATGTTGGTAAGAGCCTGTGGCTTATAATGGCCCCCATGATTGTTCTCTCAAATTATTAAACATGAGAAGAGTCAGCCATTAAAATCAATGACGTTCGATGCTTAATGGAATACACAAGAGCCAATTCTGTTTCACTGTGTGTATTTAAGCCTCTGTACAGAACTTCAACATTATTTTCTTAAGATTTTGTTATTTGACTAGAATTAAGGTTTAATATCCTGGATCTGTCCTTTGTCCTCTGCATTCAGTAGAAAATCCAGCTGAGTACTTTTACTCTCATTGGCCAAATCCTTATTTAATGGAAACCACATCTGAAACAAACCCAAGAGTAGTGGCTAGACAGGAAGCCTGGAAAGATGCTGCCTCTCCTTCCTGGTAGGACTCTGGTCTGTGTCTGACTCATTTACATGAAAGTGAACTTGGCCACTCTCCCAGAGAGCAGACGTGAGAGTTTATCTTATTGAACTGTTGATTCTGGGAAAAGTCTTCCTCTTTGTATATTGCTTTGTTAAAAAAAAGAAAAAAGAAAAGGCCAGGGACTGACTGTTACAAACAGAGAAACACCATTTTATGACCTTCTAATAAAATAACTAGCCCATATACTACTCATCAGTATCATCAACAGACAAAACTAGAAGACTGAGGGTGAAGTTGCAGAAATTCTGGGAGGTCTGAAATTTGAAGAAAGCATATATATGAGGTAGTGCTAGACAATTTTGGGGTGCAATGAGGCCTCAGGCAGTGAGGGCAGAGGATCATCTGAATCTTGCAAATTATGGAGAGGAAAGTCTATGTTTAATTACATTGATTACAAACACTTGGACTGCAAACTGTCACCACCACCGTCAGGAAATCATTCCAACCAACCAAAGGTAGAAACAGCCTAAATATTCAACAGTAGAAGATTTGCTTAAAAATGACATTAGATCTACACAATGAATCTCATAGAAACCATTAAACAGAAGATACAGAACTCAACTTACTGGCTTTGAATGATGTCAGATTAACCAACAGTATGCATGCTAAGATTCTATTTTTTATATAAAACAACATATTTTCACATGGAAAATTCTGAAAAATTTTATATTCAAAGGCAAGTGGGTGTTGCTAAGGGATATTTTTCTTTGGTTCTATTTTCTCCCTTGCTTAGCCAATTTCCTAATTGTCTAAATACATTCCTAATATACTTTAGAAAAGGCAAGCATTTTTCTGTTGTGACAAATCTAAACATTTTAACAAGGAACAGTATATAGGAGGACATATGAGAAAAGCCATACTTGGGAAAATAAAAGAAAAAGTGAGTTCCAGCATCAATTCTTCTGAGTCATCAGAGTATAGAGCAGAGTTTCTAAAACTGGTGTCCAATGGAACACTGCTTGATGGAGTATTAAGAAATAGATTTTAGAGGTGAGATCTAGTCTGAACTAAAATGATGTGGGAAAAAGTTGTGGAAAATAAGGTTGAGTTTCTTCGTTACAAGAGTTCTCAGAGCTCTAAATATAATAATGTTTATACAGAGTCTCCAGAGAAGGAAATATTCTTTAATGATAGAACACTATTTTTGCTCTCTGTTTGTCCATTAATAACTTACTGGGACATAGCTTGGGAACCCTGGCACAAGAAAAACATGACTGGGCCAGTGGTTAGTAGACTTGAATTCTATTTTTGGTATTGCCTAGATGATGTCTGATCTCTTTGCCCTTCTCCCTCATTTATCCAGACCCTTAAAAAAATACAAACAAAATCTGCTGCCATCAAGTCAATTCCAACTCATTGTAACCATACAGGACAGCGTATAACTGTCCCACAGTGTTTTCAAGGTTTTGGGTAGCAGCCATAGCTCTTAACCACTGTGCCTAAACGTCTTTCAATTCTGGTTCAAATTCTATCTCGTTAAGTTTTTGTAGATGATCCCAACCTAAGGCAGCTGTTTTCTTTTCCAAATTCTTAACCCTTGCTTCTACCATTGCCATTTTCTACTTGGCCTATATCACCTTTCATTGTTAACGATAACATCTCATCTCTAATCACCTAAAAGAATAGGAACAATTGTTTTTAAAGCTGTAGCCTCAAAATCCAGAATATTTTTTGTGTCCTGTAGTTGTTCTTTGAATAATTATTTTTTGGAAAAACAGATGGGCAAATGAGTGTTACAACCACTAAATAATACAAAGTCTGGCAATTAAGTCCATGAACTCATCCTAGAGAAAGTACTGCTTACCTCATTGGTGAGTACCACTACGGTCACCTTCGAAGTACTGCTCTTGGGAAGCTATGCAATGATGCCAGTGGCTAGTCCACCTTTCAAAGCAGTTTTGAAACTCTTTTTTCTTGAATGGCTGTCAAGCCTGTCATTGTATTATCCTTGATGTCCAGAATGCCATCCAAATGTCTTCCTGTCAATATTTTCTTTATCTTTGAGTAAAGAGAAAAGTCACTGGGGACTGGACCAGTTGAGTAGGGAAGCTGTTCCAATACAGTTATTTGTTTACTGGCTAAAAACTCCCTCACAGACAATGCCAAGTGAGCTGGTACATTGTTGTGATGCAAGAGCCAAAAGTTGTTCGTAAAAAGTTTAAGTCATTTTCATCGAACTTTTTCACACAGCTTTTCAGCGCTTCCAAATGGTAAACTTGGTTAACTGTTTGTCTAGTTGGTACAAATTCATAATGAACAGTCCCTCTGATATCAAGAAATGTTAGCAACATCGTTTTGACTCTTGATTTGGACTGACTGACAGAATGTTTTTGGTCCTGCGGAGCTGGCTGACTTCCATTGTGCATGTTGATGTTTTGTTGCAGGGTCATATTTGTACACCCATGTTTCATCACCAGTGATAACATGGCCTTAAACATCATCTTGTCAAAGGTCTCAGCAAACTTCAACTTTCCTTTGTTTTTTTGTCCATTGGTGAGCTCCTTCTGGACCATTTTTGCACACACATTTCTCATGCCAAAATTTTCAGTTAAGATTTTCCTGGTTCTCTATTGATGTTCACTTAGTTTGCTATGCTTCTCACAGTCAGCTGATGATTTTGACGCACATTTCAATGAAATTTTGTAGTATTTTCCTCAGTTCTTGCTACTGGCATCCCTGACTTCTCTTCATCACTAATATTTTCTCTCACCTAAGAAAAACATTTAATCCATTTTCACACTGCTGTTTTCTTTATGGCATTATCTCCATTAACTTGGAACAACGTGTCCCAGGTTTCCCTTCCACTTTTGATAAATTTAACAAGAAATTTAATGTTTGTTCATTGCTCTAATTCAAGCCTTAACATTCTCGTGATGCCACACAAAAACATGTAACAGCAATAATAACACCACTGAGCAAGACACTTCCGCACATTGACACACACATAGTTGTAAGACACTGATATACCAAGGTTATAAAACCTTACTGAGTTGTTTCTGATGTAAGTGCACTGTGGCAAGTTCTCCAACTTCATTGTCAGATCTTGTAATTTCATGTCATAGTTTTAAATTCCAAAATATGTTTAAAATAAATACATGGAAAGGTAACAAAGTGAGCACTCCAAATGAAAATTCCAACAACAATTTTAAGATTTAATCTATGTAAAGAAAAATATGTATCAAACAATAATTTTAAAAACAGTACTTTAATGTTCCAATTTGTAGAGTGCTAAAACATCTTTAATAGAAGAGCTTTAAAACTAAGGAAAGTATACTATATAAAGTTTTATGAATATGATTGTCACTTTTTTTTGAAAAAATAAAATTCAAATCTTCAAATGGAAACCAATCAAGATAAGCAGGTACCTGTCAAGACAATTTACCTAAGAAGTACTGCTATTGTGGAGCAGTTATGAGTAGGGAGGAATTATGAGTAGTGAGGTAGACTGTCAATGATGGGGAAATAAAAGTGTGATGTGACCAGCGACTGACGCTAAGCAATAATCATACTTACTATTTTTTACTTTATTTTTTCCTCATCAATGATCCAAAAATTTACTCATCACCTGGATGAGTTCGGTGGGAGAAATACAATATTTTAAGAATGACATTGTAGTGCAGGATGTTTATTTTCTGAAATTTCCTAACTAGGGAAAATTAATTTCTACATTTTTATTTAACTTTACAAATGACCAGAGAAATTTTTTAGTTTGTTTCCATTTTTTATTCTTTATCCAATCAATTAAAAATTAGAAAACAAAAATTTGTCCACACATTGAAATAACTTCGCTCTTAGTGATTTTATTTTTGCTGAAAATTTTCAAAGAACCACACAATCATATTGTGATCTAACTTGTATTTCTTATGACTACAAAGCATCACACTTGTTCAACTTCTTAACTTGCTAGAAATTTCTCCTTTGTTGCATAAATGTATACATAAAAATAAAAGAAAATAATTATAGCAACATTAAGCCAGCCAAGCCAAGTGCCGTCGAGTTGGATCTGACTCATGGTGACCCTAAGGGCCAGGGTCGAACTGACCCCCAGAGTATTCAAGGAGCACCTGGTGGATTTGAACTGCTGACCTTGTGGTTAGCAGTGGTAGCACTTAACCCACTACACCACCAGGGTTTCCCACAACAACATTAAAAGCAAATGTAAAATGCATAATTTTGTAAGTATGAGCAACTCTGCTGTAAAAAACATGTTTAAAATTTTAAAAAACTAAGATGTCACTTGTTGACAAGGTGCATCTTACTGAAGCCATAGTCTTTTCAACCATCTTATATGTAGGCTAAAGAAAGTTAGATAGTGAAAAGGAAAAACTGAAGAAGAATTGATATATTCAAACTGTAGTGTTGGCGAAGAATACTGAATATGTCATGAACTGCCAAAGAATGAATGTGTCAGTCTCAGAAGAAATACAACCTGAATGCTCTTTAGAAGTGAGGATGGTGACACTTTGGCTCACTTACACTGGAAATTCCAGTTGCTAGAAAAACACATCATCTGGATGAAGTTGTGAGTCAGCAAAAACAAGGCAAACCTCAGCAACATCCACTGACCCAACAGCCACCACAACAGACTCAATAGACTTCATGACTAACATGGTTTATGGTCAAGCAATGTTTTGTTCTGTTATGTGTAAGGTCAGCATGAGTCCGAGTTGACTGACAACAACTAAGAGAAGGAAGTTAACATTATTTTTAGCTAGAGACAGTATTTTGCAGTTCAGAGACTGTGTGATAACCACCCAAAACACGCGCACTTGCCACTGGGGTTGAGAGGGGAGAGAATTACAACACCCTGCAAACGGAGGTAATACAAGCTGGGGTAGGAAATACATGCTTGAGACATTTTCCATCAAATAGAAATGCAAAGTCTCTTAAAAATATATCTTTCTTAATGCTAACTGAAATGAAGAGACCCAGAAACAACGACAAGTTGTTTAATTTGTAAGCACTTGGATGGCTCTGCTTTGCTACATACTTCTCTGTCTTTATGATCTTCTCTCAAAGAACTAAAAGTGGAGAAAGTTGAATAGCTCAGCAAGCGATAATGCAATGAGTTGGGGAAGGTGAGGTCCAGCACAACAATAATTAAAGAGAACTGAGTGGCTGCTCTGCTGTGCTGGCTCAGAGGAAGGTACAACTCAAGAAGATACTGCTGAAAGTTGACAGATCCCTCTTAGAAAATTCTGATCAAAGAAATGATTAAGGGGGGCTTCCCAGGGTCAAACTGAAGTTCTTTGTTCTCTTTACTTTAAAAAAACAAAATCACTCAGTTTAGACATCTTTGCTAGAGTGTTAGTGATTAAATATGGATTTGCCTACCTGAGCAGAAATTACAATTTCCTCATAACCTTCTAAACTCACTGTTCTTGCAGGTTAAAACCATAGGATGCTGCTAAATATGAGCCTTGCACACATGTCAGGATTGAGGGTCTCTGATCAGCACACCTTCCTCAACAGTGGCTGCAGAGCCTGGCACATGTATGTTCTCACACTGAGCAGTCAAAATGCATTCATGAATAGGCTTTAAAGCTGAAAGGGACAGTAGATTGAAATGATTTGGTCTAATCTCTCTCATTATGCAGTCTAAGAAACAAAGGGCCACAGAAGTTGAAACCAAAAATGAGCAAAAAAACCTTGTGAAATATCAGACATTTGGAAACAAGGGGGAGGGAAACCTGTAGTCAGACTGTGTAAGAGCAACATTCTTTCACTGTTTTATACTTCACAGTAATGAGAATGTCTGCTCGTACAGCCACATGTTAAATCTTCCAAAATGCCTAAATTATCAGATAAATGCTTTCCTCACATATCTGGCCAGTGGACCTTGGTTTCACATTCCATGGTAACACTCCAAAATTGAGGTCAGAAGTCAGATGGAGCAAACCAAAAATTCCCAAAGAGTCATTTATCTCAGGGGATGGATTTTGGAATCCCATGTCTCATTTCTGCCATTTCTTGCCTTACCTTGCCCAAATCACATCTGATGTACTGAGAAAACATTAGATTTTTATAACATTAGTATCCTCATGAGCCCTGGTGACACAGTGGTTAAGTGCTCAGAAGGTAATGCAAGGGTTGGCAGTTCGAACCCGCAAGCCACTCTGTGGGAAAAAGATGCGGCAGTCTGTGTCTGTACAGATTACAGCCTTAGACACCCTGTGGGGCAGTTCTACTCTGTCCTATAGGGTTGTTATGAGTTAGAATTGGTTTGACAGCAATGGGTTAGCATCAAAAAGAGAAGACTAGGAGTATTAATTTTGGGTTTTAAATCATTTTGTATTGTATTTCATTTATTCATTAAGCTTCCATTACATATCTAGTGCTAGATGTAGTGAAGGCAGATATATTAACAGTATATTATGATTAAATGAAAGAAGACTTCACAAAGCCTAGGTTTAAAAGAGGTAGCATTTGTCCTAACATCTAGAATTTGTAGCAGGAAGGTCTCATGGAGAAGGTGAGCTGGATATAGATATAGAAGACAAATTACTCTTAATGTCCTAAGTATCATCAAAATGTCTTCCTTGCAATATCTCCTTTATCTTAGGTACAGAAAAGAGTCATTGGGAACCAGATGAGGTGAGTAGGGAGATTGTTCCAATATGGTTATTTGTTTGCTATCTGAAAACTCCCTCACAGACAGTACCAGGTGAGCTGGTGCACTGTCCTGATGAAAGAGCTATGAGTTGTTGGTGAAAAGGTCAGTTTGTTTTTGCCTAACTTTTTCATGCAGCCTTTTCAGCACTTCTAAATAGTAAATTTAGTTAACTGTTCATCTAGTTGGTACAATCCCTAATAAACAATTTTTCTGATATCAAAAAAAAGGTTAGCAAACATTGTTTTGACTCTTGATTTGGACTGATGGAACATTTTTGGTCATGGAGAATTGGTTGACTTTCATTGTCCACTTTGATGCTTTGTTTCAGGGTTGTATTGGCACACCTATGTTTCATCACCAGTGAAAACATGGCCCAACACATTATCATGCCTCTCTAAAAGGTCTTGGCAAACTTTACATATCTTTTGCTTTTGTTCATTAGTGAGCTCCTTCAGAATCATTTTTGCACACACTTTTCTCATACCAAAATTTTTAGTTAAGATTTTACTAACTTTTCTCTATTGATGTTTACTTGGGCTGCTATGTTTTTTACAGTCAGGTGATGACTCTGATGCACAATTCAATGAGTTTTTGCAATTTTTTTGTCAGTTCTGCTAGTTACTGGCTGCCCTGACCTCTCTCCTCAGTGACACTCTCTCTCCCATTGGAAAAATGTTTAATCCATTTTCACACTGCTGTTTTCTTCATGGCATCATCCTCATAAACTTGGACTAACATGTCCCTGATTTCCCTTCTGCTCTTGCCAAATTCAACAAGAAATTTAATGTTTGTTTGTTGTTCTAATTCAACTTCTGACATGTTTACAACAATACATAAAAACACACAACAATAAAAGTGCCACTCAGCAAGACACTGTCACACATTGACAAAAACATGGCAGTAAGACACTGATGTACCAAGGTTATGAAACCTTATTGAGTTATTTGTACAGTGCCGCCAACATAAATGCACAGTGGCAAGTTCATGAACTTGTCAGACCTCATCACAACAATAGCTCTGACGGCCATTCTAGTAAAAGAGTGCCAAAATTGCTTTGAGGAGTGGACCAGGAGCTGGCATCAGTGCACAGCTTCCCAAGGTAAGTACTTCAAAGGTGACCATAGTGATATTCAGCACTGAAGTCTGTAGCACTTTTTCTAGGATAAGTTTATGAATGTAATTGTCAGATTTGATATTCAGGCCCATGTAGGTTATGAGCTCAAGAGCATCCAGTGAGGTGGGCATAGCCAATGTGACAGATCCATCCTATCTTGCTGGGGAACTTCACACTGGCTAGAGACAGCTTCAGCCAAGGAAAATGAGGGAAATTCTTCAAGGAGATGAATTGACACAGTAGCTACAACAAAGATCTCAAACACATGAAGATGACAGAACTTGGCAACATTTTATTGCTATGTCATAGTATCATAAGGATGCCATGAGTTGAAACCAGCTTGCTGGTAACTAGCAACAACAAAGGAAGTTGTAGTAAAGGAAAGGGCAAGGATTAGTCAGCAAAGCAAGAGGGGTGAGATGCACAAGATCTTGTTTGACATACTAAGAAATTAGACTTATTTTCTTCTTTGACAGTGAGAAGTCATTAAATGGTTTTATCAGAGAATGGCATGATTTTAGAAACCTCATTTTGGCAAGCTGCTTATAAATTGGAGCCTAGAAAGAAATTAAGACAGTATCTAGATTAAAAATTAGGCCAAGTATCTTGCTAAGATGTGCCTCTCCAACAAATTCAGAAGTACTTGAGGCCATAATCTATATCATATGCAGCTTATTATACCAAATATCTGGCATATGGGAGATGCTCAGTAAATATTTTGTGAAATTATGAGCATGGCATTACATTTCAAGTGATACAGAATGTACCTCCCATGAGGTCACACAGGCTGGAAATTTCAGTACTCTCTTTTGAACTATGAATTATACTTCTAATCATTAAAAAGAGAAGAAAACTAGAAGTCCATTGCCATCAAGTTGGTTCTGACTCATAGCATCCTTATAGGACAAAGTAGAATTGACCTATAGGATTCCCAAAGAGCAGTTGGTAGATTCAAAATGCTGAATTTTTGGTTAGTAGCCCAATTCTTAACCACTGTACCACCAGGGCTCCAAAAAAAGGAGAAATCACGGGCCAAAATGACAACCAAAAGTGCATTTATTTTTCTAGTGAAGCATAGCTGTTAGCAACCATCACTTAAATAAGCTACACATGAAGTGACAATGAATTTCTTCCAGCAAGAAAATAGGCATAACTAAGGTCCATTCTTTGGACAGGAATGGATTGGACTTGGCAACGCAGAGTGACCATATATTGGATGCACTTTATGGTTCTATATATCTATAGGATATCATCCTGCTGACCCCTGGCTGGAGGAAGGAGAGTGGGTGGAGAGGAGCGGAAAGGAGGCTGTTGGGAGGATGAGACATGTATGGAGCAGAGAGGAATAGTGTGCTATCACCAGACAGGGAGAGCAGTGGAAGCTGCATATAGGTGGGCATGTAAATTTATACGGGAATGCACATTTTCACTCAATCATGTTAAATAAAAAAGAAGAAAATAGGCAACAGTTTTACATAGACAAGAAAGAGTCCTATGGCTCATCAGCTGGATGACTCAGGTAAAGTTGGGATTTGGCTGTTGTGCTGATCAGAAACTGAACCATCAATGCTCCTGTCAATCTGGCCATTGAGATGGCCTAGAAGGCATCATACGCTAATTCCCAGGCAAGGTATTCCCACTGCTCCGCTCCATTGGTATAATCTGCATGACTGGTTCATCAGCTGCTCAGGGAAGACATGGGAACTTCTAGTCTGAACTTATAGGTTAGTAGTTAGCCAATACCTGGAGAGAATCAATTTACAGGAAAGGGAAAACAACACTGATGAAAAGCTCCCTTTTTTCCCTGAATTCAACCCAAGGCACTGTGTTATACATTTTACAGGCTTGCCTTACCTAAGCATCAAACAAACAAACAAACAAACACACACTATGGTATAGCCTGCAGATGTGCATCTTCCTCCTCCTGTTTGTAACTGACCCCTGTTTATAACTGAGAGTACTGACATTCAGAGAAGTTAAGTAGTTTCCCCAAGATTACACAGCTGGGAAGTGGCAGAACTGAAACCTGAACCCAAGTCCATCAACCTCTGAATCCTCTACTTTAACAACATTATAGACTGATTACAGTAAATATTCGTGAGGCCCTTTGTTTTGACATCAGTTGGCAGCTCACTTTTCAGCCTTGGACATTTTCATTTAATCTTAAAGACAGTGATAATCTTGTGAGGTGGACAAAACGTGTATTTATGGTCACCCTTTAATAAGTTAACAGATATGTGCTAGACAAACTTTAAGAGGGTTGATTAAAAAAATAAATAAATTGTTTGGTTTAAATCACAGTTCTCTTGCTTCCAAGCTATGTGACCCCGAAAAACTGCTTATCCTATTCTGAGTCTCAGTTTCTTCATTCTCAAAATGGCAATACTGCAGTGCCAACCTCTAGTGTGGTTGAAAAGATTAAATTAACAGTGCATGTATAACCCTACAACTTCTACCACATACTACTCAATAAATGTTAATGGTACATATTAGCATTACACACAAACAAGTGTCTGATAGTAAGTGACAGAGTCAAATAAGTGATTTCAATTCAATTCTACCTAACTCAACTTATTTCAGCTATGAATTACTGGGTATCCATAGAAGATAATATTCTTCTTGTTCTTTTTTATTATGATTGAATGAAAACATATGCTCCCATATAAATTTGTACGCTGACCTATATGCAGCTTCCACTGCTCTCCCTGCATGGTGACAGCACACTCTTCCTCTCTGCTCCACACGTCTTATCTTCCCAACAGTCTCCTATCTTCTCTTCTCCACCCATTTCCCTTCCTCCAGTATGAGGTCAACAGGATGACCTCTTACAGATGCCTAGAACCATAAAGTGCCCACACAATATGGTCACTCTGTGTCACCAAGTCCAATCCATTGCTGTCTGAAAAGTTGACCTTCATTATGATTTATGGACAGGGGCAGCATCAGGGCCAGGGGCCATGTTCCCAGGGGAACCCCGAAGTCCCTGGACCATCAATTGTGATCTTTTAGTGGAAATCTCAGGGTGCACCCCTACTTATACTTGTGTTGTCAGTGAGACTCTGTGAGCTCCATCGTGGCTGTCACTTGTGGTGGCTGAGCACCATCTGGTTTTTCCGGTCACAAGTTGATGTAGGCATCTACTCACATGGGCCTGTCTGTCTTCTGGATTCTCTTTCTCCCATGTCGTTATAGACCTGGTGATCATCTGTTTCTGCTAAGTTGTACCCTTGGATGGCAGCATGGCAGCTTTTAAGACCCCACACGCCACTCACCAGTGTGGGGTGCAGAGAGTCCTCATTAGCAAAATGCTAGTTGTGACAATTGGCCTCGATTTCCCCTGAGAGCATGGTCCCCGGCCCCCTGCCCCAGCTGCTCTGTCTTGCAATACTGGGTTAAAATGGGAGGAGTACACAAGTTGTGTTGAAGTCCCGTTAATACTGATCTTCTTACTAATGTGTGCTGTCACCAATTTCACCCAACCAAATTTCTAACAACTATCTAATCTAAACCCTTCTCCCTCTTCCTCCCGCCCTCCCCACCTTTGCAGCTGTCAAAGACTCTTTTCTTTTATGCATGAGTCTGCTTTTAAGTTCTTATTGTAGGGGTCTCATACAGTATTTGTCCTTCTGTCACTGACTACTTTCATTCAACATAATGTTCTCCTGTTGAAAACAGGTTAAGAGATGTTTCCTGCTATCATCTTTGTTCTTTATCATTACATAGTGTTCCATTGAGTACATATACCATAGTTTACCTATCCATTCTTCTGTTGTTGAGCATCTGGGTAGATTCCATCTTTTTGCTATTGTAGACTGTGCTGCAATGAACATTCGTGTGCATGTGATGATAATATTCTAAGTGCATATATTTTGGCTCCTAGCTATGTAGTTTTCTCATTACACTCCAGTTGATGCATTGTACTGCAAAAGGGTATGGGGGTGGTATCTGATCTCGTCTAGTGTCACATGAGAGGAGAATCAAGATCAATAGGCCAGGGCTGAGTCCTATGAGGTGGAGGTCAGACATGTCTTCTGTTTCCACTATCTTTATCAGTTTTGACACCAATCATCCCTTCCACCTCATTCTCTACTTCTCTGCTAGATTTGATAATTCATTGCAATAGCCACACATAATTCACCAAAACTACTCAAAATTGTAGGGTTTAGCAGGGAAGAAACAGATTGCAGTTCAAGTTTAAAACACTCAGGATACAGTTCCTCCCTTAGGACAGCCTCTTTTCAGCTGCTTACAGGTTCACCTTTTTCTGGCCCTCAGCCTCTGCCCTGCTCAGGTAAGTGTTAGAAAGGTCTTCTAAGCCCTCCTACCCTGACTTCAGTAAGTTTCCAGAGGCACCTCAGACACTCAACTGTCTTGCTCTGGAACACGGGAATCCAAACAAAAACAATCCATCCCAGTACACATTATCAAACCCCAAAGTCTTTAGTAGAGTTCAGCAGTTGACTTCAGCTCCTGAGGTAAATCTGGGTGGCACTTAATGGTTTTCAAATACATTTCTTCATTGCCATGGTTCTCTCTACCACTGTTCTATTCTTGAGCAAGTTGAACTTCTCATCTTCTCTCCTTTCTTTTCATTTTGGAATCTATGCCATGGGGCATGACTAGTACTCAGAAGACCTCAGGGCACTGCTTAGTTCTGCTCATAGCCCCTAAAACAACTAATCAGTGACCCTCATAATTCTCATTTCAAGGAGTGCAGCAATCTGAAAGCTCCAAGATTAAAAAAAAAAAAAAAAAAAGCTCTAAGAGGGTCATCCACATGGGAACAGCAGTGGATGTCAACCAACAAACAAGTCAGAGACAGAACTAGAGAGTGTCTTCACTGATGCTAGGGATGAAATGCAACATTTAGAAAAATCACCTCAGAGATCTCTAGTGGGGCTCTTCAGCGGCCTCCTTCCAGCTAAAAGGCTTCCATTTGAGTGCTCTGGTTCATGCAAGTTTGTTTAAGATGCATAATTTATAAGGGTAGATAGCGCTAGCCCTGAATAACTTTTCACTCCCCACCTGCTCAGAAAGATTAAATGGAAAGACTGAAAGTCACAAGAGGATTACTCTTAAAATCTGACATTATCACACTCCATGGCCTGGGGAGGGTCACTAGCAACTCTTCACATCCTATTTACTCTTTGGTTTTCCCCGTCAGATGCCTGTAAAAGTATCTATTCCCTGTTAGGTAAAATTCTTACCTCCCTGCACATAGTTTTAAACAGAGTCAAAAACAATGAGAACATCTCAACAACCTTCCATAATTTCATCTACTACTACGATGTCTTTAAGCATAAAAATGATTGTGGACATGGCGTAAGACGGGGCAGTGTTTCCTTCCGTTGTTCATAGGGTCACTATGAATTGGAACCAACTCGATGGCACCTAACAACAACAACAACAACTGTTACGGCAGGAAGCAGAAACTGACTTTCTCTGTCTCTGTTTATTATGAAAAATAATAATAATAAAGAAAGGAAAATTTACAAAACCTAGGGTATAAATTCAGCACTGTTTCTAAGTATTTAGGCTTGAGTTGACACAAGCCGGAAAACTATCTCTTTAGGATCCATGAGGTTGCCCCAGATTATTTGTCATTCCAGTGCCCAATGATGACATAATAGTCAATTTAGAGGTGATTTATGGCACTCCCGGCGGGACAGGTAAGGAGTATCTGCACAATGGAGGTCATCTGAGAGAGACATTATTGGTTCCAAGCTGCTCCACATATCCTTTTCTTAGCACATTTGGAATTTTTTTTTCCTAGTGTCACAATAACAGTCCTCTTAAAGCAATCCATCAAACTAAAGTAGAAGACAGATATAGCTCCAAGCCAGAAGTTGCTGAGATTGTGCCCTGGAAACTTTATGCTCGCTTCAGCCAACAGCCCTTGCTACTAATGGGTGCCCTGATTATGGTCATTGTATTTCAACCTAAAAAACTGTCCTCCTTTCCTGGTCAGACATGTAAAAAGTAAATGGTAACAATAAGAAGGTGGCATCAGTTGTCATTTGGAAAACCTGGTGGCATAGTGGTTAAGAGCTACAGCTGCTAGCCAAAGAGTTGAGAGTTCAAATCCATCAGCTGCTCCCTGGAAACTCTATGAAGCGATTCTACTCTGTCTATAGGGTCACTATAAGTGAGAATCAACTTGATAGCAGTGGTTTAGGTGTCTTTTGTTTGTTTGTTTGCTTGTTTTTTAATATGCATGTGAAAGCTGGACAATGAGAAAGGAAGACAGAACTGCTTCATTTGAACTGTGATGCTGGTGAAGATAATGGCACATATTGTGCACTGCCAGAACAATGAACACATTGGTCTTGTTATTGTTAGATTCCATCTAGTTAGTTCTGACTCACAGTGACCCTATGTACAACAAAAAAACACACTTCCTGGTCCTGTGCCATCCTCTCAATTGTATGTTTTAGTGTGTAGTTGCAGCCAGCGTGTCATCTCGTTGAGTGTCTTCCTCATTTTTGCTGACCACCTACAAGCATGATGTCTTTCTTGAGGGACTAATTCCTCCTTAGAACATGGCTAGAGTGTGTAAGACGTAGTCTCACCATCTTTGCTTTGAAGGACCACTCTGGTTGTACTTCTTCTAAGACAGATTTATCCATTCTTCTGTCATTCCGTGTTATATTCAATGTTTTCTGCCAGCACAGAAGTTCAAAGGCATCAGTTCTTTTTTAGTGATCCCAGATTCAAATGTATATGAGGTGATCACAAACACCAGGGCTTAAGTCAGGTGCACCTTAGTCTTCAAAGTAACATCCTTGCATTACAACACTTTTTAAAGAGGTCTTTTGTAGCAGGTTTCCCAATGCAACATGTCTTTTGATTTCTTCACGGCTGCTTCCTCAGGTGTTGATTGTGACCCTAAATAAAATGAAATCCTTGATGACTTCAGTCATCAAGCAAGCAAGGCTGTTGTCTGCATAAGGCAGATTGTTAATGAGTCTTCCCTTAATCCTGGTGCCTTGTCCTTCTTTGTATTATCCAGCTTCTCAGATTATTTGCTCAGTACACAGATTGGATAGCTATAATGAAAAAATACAAACCTGAGACCACATCTTTCTTCACTTTAAACCATGAAGTGTCTCCTTGTGCTGTTCAAACAACTTCCTCTTGATTCAAGCACAGGTTCCCAAAAGCACAGTTCTGGAATTCTTGTTCTCCACAGTGTTATCTATAATTTGTTATGATTCATACAGTTGAATGCCTTTGCATAGTCGTTAAAACAGATAAACATCTTTCTGGTGTTCTCTGCTTTCAGCCAGGGTTCATTTGATGTCAGCAATGATGTCACTGTTTCCACATCCTCTTCTAAATTGGGCTTCAATTTCTGGTAAATCCCTGTGAATGTACTGCTACAGCTGCTTTTGAATGACCTTCAGCAAAATTTTACTTACCTGTGCGATTAATGATACTGTTTGATAATTTCTGCATTTGGTTGGATCTTCTTTCTTGAGATTAGGCATAAATATGGATCTCTCTAGGGTCACCATGAGTCGAATCCAGCTGGATGGCACTTGGCATGGATCTCTTCCAGTCAGTTGGCCAGGGAGCTTCCTTTCGAATTTCTTAGCATAGACAAGTGATCATTTCCAGAGACGCATCCACTTACTGGAATACCTCAGTTAGTATTACATCAATTCATTTTTGGACTATCTCCGTAGATATTCCATCAATTCATTTTTGACCAGTCCCTTTAGTGAAGCTTGGACTTCATCTTTCAGTACCATTGGATTCTGATCATATGCTGCCTCTGAAATGGATGAACACTGACCAGTTCTTTTTGGTGTAGTGACTGTGTATTCCTTCCACCTGTTTTTAATGCTTCCTGCACCGTTTACTACTTTCCCCTATAGAATCTTTCACTATTGCAGCTCAAATCTTGAATTTTTTCTGAAGTTTTTTCAGTTTGAGAAATGCTAAGCATGTTCTTCTCTTTTGGTTTTCTAATTACAGACCTTTGCACATTTCAGTATAATATTTTATTTTGCATCTTGAACCACCCTATTTCAGTTCTTTTACTTCATCATTTCTTTCATTCACTTTAACTACTCAACACTAAAAGGTAAGTTTTAGAGTGTCTTCTGACACCCATTTTGGTCTTTTCTTTCTTTTTTCTCCTTTTAATGACCTGATGCTTTCAAAATATATTATGTCCTTGATGTCACTGCATAACTTGTCTCATTTTCAGTGTTCGTGAGTCAAATCTATACTGGAGACGGTCTCTAAATTAAGGTGGGATATACTCAAGGTCATGGCTTGGCTCTGATGGATTTCTTTTAATTTTCTTTACTTTCAGCTTGCACTTGCATGTGAGTAACTAGTGACCTGTCCTAAAGTCAGTCCCTGACCTTGTTCTAACTGATGATGTTGAACTTTTCCATCAGCTGTTTCCACAGACGCAGTCGATTCAATTCTTGTGTATTCCCTCTGGAGAGGTCCATGCATATAGTTGGTTTTTATGTTGGTCTAAAAGTAATTACAGTGAATAGGTTATTAGTTTTGCAAAATTCTATCATGTTAACTCCAGCATCATTCCTATCACCAAGGCCATGTTTTCCAACTACCAACCTTCATTTCCAACTTTGCTTTCCAATCACCACTAATTATCAGTGCATCCTGATTGTATGTGTTTGATCAATTTCAGACTACAGACATTGGTAAAAATCTTTGATTTCTTCATCTTCAGCCTCAGTGGTTGGAGTGTACATTTGAATAATAGTCATATTAACTGATCTCCTTTGTAGATGATATCTACATCTGCTACCACTGACAGTGTTGTACTTCAAATAGCTCTTGCAACATTCTTTTTGAGAATGCATATAATGCCATTCCTCTTCAGTTTGTCATTCTTGTCACAGTAGACAATATGACTGTCCAGTACCAGTCTATTTCAGTTCACTAATGCCTAGGATATTGATGTTTGTGCATTCCATTTCATTTTTGATGATTTACAATTTTCTTAGATTCATATTTTGTAATTACATATTCCTATTATTAATGGATACTTGCAGCTGTTTCTTCTCACTTTGAGTCATGCTACACCAGCAAATGAAGATCCTGAAAGCTTGACTCCATTCATGTCATTAAGGTTGATTCTACTTTGAGGGGGCAGCTCTTCCTCAGTTGTCTTTTGAGTACCTGCCAACTTGAGGGGCTCATCTTCTGACACTGTATCAGACAATGTTCTGCTGATGTTTATAAGGTTTTCACTGGCTAGTTCTTTCCAGAGGTAGATCGCTCAGTCCTTCTTCCTATTGTAGCTCAGCCTGGAAGCTCCACTGAAACTTGTCTGTCATGAGTGATCTTGCTGGTGTTTGAATACCAGTGGCGTAACTTTCAGCATCACAGCAATACATAAGAACCTATAGTATGGCAAATGGACAGATGCATGAGTCTTAGAAGAAATAAAACTGAATACTCTTTAGAAATGAGGATGATGAGACTTTTGTTCACTTATACTGGACATGTTGTCAGGAAATACCAGTCCTTATAAAAGGACATCACACTTTGTGAAGTAGAGTGTCAACAACAAAGAAAGTCTTCAAGAAGATGGATTCCCACAATAACCTCAACAATGGACTCAAATATATCAACAATCATAAAGATGATACAGGACTTGGTGATATTTTGTTCTCTTCTCTGTAGATTGCCATGAGTTGAAGTTGGCTTGATGGCAACCAACAATAGAAAAATGTGAGAAGTATCTCAGTTCATTATTTCCTTAGTAATGACAACCTAGTCATTATTATTCTTCTTTATTTTTCAGCCAAGAGAATTAGGGGTTGTGAAAGTTAAAAAGTTTAATGAAGAATACACAGCTAATAAATCATAGAAAGGACCTGAACAAAAGTCTCAGAAACCCCCATCTATAAACACAAGACATGTACTCACCTTGAACAGCTCTTAGAAAAGCTCTGCTAGCTGCAGGAATGATGCCAAGAGAGATTCTTCATCAAATGCACATTTTAGTTACTAGAAAAGATGAGAGCTGCTGAATTGCTCACAGCTCCTTGGCTACTTGTTTTATTTGATTAATTCTACTAAAATTGAAGGAATCCATCATTATGGTGATTGGCCTTGTCAGTTTTAATACCTTCAGGGTCAGAACTTGAGTTAATGGTAGTTTGACCTTTGCCAAAAGGTGATGATTAGCAACCATGATTCATCTCAATCTTAGAAGGACCCATAATGTGTGCTGATTCTGTCTCTTGGAGGGAATTTTACCAGCCCAATAGATTATACACACAAACACAAGTATATATATATATATGTATTATATATAAGTATATACCAACATATATAAATTATAGTATATATAAGTATATACTATATATAAATATGTACTATATATATACTATTTTACCACCTCAATAGATTATACACACAAACACAAATATATATATGTATATATATACTATATGTAAATAGATACTATTTAAAAATTATCTGTGTATGTGCATGTGCCTGTATGTCCTTGGGTGGTACGAGCACTATTACTAGTCAACAGTTAACAGTTTAAACCTACCCAAAGGCACACCTTGGGAGACAGCCCTGGTTATACACTTCAGAAAGGTCAGGCCTGGTGATCTGCTTCTGAAATGTTACCAAAAAGCCAAATCCATTGTTGTAGAGTCAATTCTAACTCACTCACAGCAACCCTATAGGACAGAGTAAAATTACTACACAGGATTTCCATAGAGCAGCTGGTGGATTTGAACTACAGACTTTTGGTTTAGCAGCAGAGCTATTAACCACTTGAAGCAGTTCGACTTGGCACACATAGGGCCACATGAGTCAGTACCAACTCAGTGGTAACTAACCACAATAGCATACGTATGTACTTCCTTAGATCCCTTTCACAGACTCTTTGTCCTTTATGGAGAGTTAGACTGGTTGACTGAAATGCATACCTGAGCCTTATTGACCACTAATTTTTAACTACTATACTTAGAAATTTACAGTGTACTCCTTCCTGATACAGTCTGTATACATTGTCTTTTTAATTGTCATCTTCCCTAGGGGATAGATTCCATTATTGCTCCTAAGTTTACCTGTCTCTCAGACCCCTCACCATTTTTTTCTTAAGATGTTTCAAAAGTTTCAAAGGAAACTTTAAAGATTGCATTGCTGTGTGAGCTGGGCACATTGACCCTTTGTTACTTTTAGCCTCCTAAATGAGCTGTGGTTTTTCTGCAGGGTTTACTGTGCAGGCTGGTAGGTAGAATAAGTAGCTAAGAAGCTAAATTTTCAACCAGATCCATTTTTCAATTTATACCCAAACTAACCAGTTGTTTTCACTGAAATAAATCACTTGCCAGCCAAGTGCTGTTGAGTTGGATCTTTAGAAAACACTTTAAATTTGAAGTAAGCCAATCCTGTTTGTGTGTGTATATGCCTTCGTGATATAGCCTGACAAATTTTTATAATGCTGTGAGACTTTGGAGTCAAAAGTCCTGCATTGAAACCTTGATTCAGTCAGAAGAAGCCTCACATCACAAACTCATTCCTGTATCTGAGTTTTCTCACTGTGAAGAGGAATTATGATAGCCATTATCCAAAAACAAAAATAATAATAATTAAAAAATTGCCAGCAAGTCAATTTTGACTAGTGTTTCAGAGTAGTACTGTACTCCATGTGGTTTTCATGGCCATGATCATTTAGAAGCAGACAGCCAGGACTTTCTTACATTGCACCACTGAGTGAATTCAAACCATCAGCCTTTAGGTTGGTGATTGAGTACAAATTGCTTGTGACATTCAAAGACTCCTACAGTCATTATAACTGACATTTATTAAGTGCGTATTATATGACAGATTCAATTGTAAATGTCTTATATTGTTATCCTATTTAAACTTCACAACAATTCTACGAAAGGAACAATTATCACCCCAGTTTTATGACTGAGACAAAGGAGACGTGGTAGTTCAGCAGCAACTAAGTTTACACAGCTAATGATGATAAAATTGGTATTCAGAACTAGATGAAGTGAATCTAAAGTTTATACTAGCTTTCATTACCCCTTTAGTTCTGCAACTTGAGTGTGCATCAGAATTTCCCAGAATGTTTGTTAAAACACAGGGCATGGGGAACAAAAATGTGGAACAGAATTCAAATTCTTAAAAAGTCAAGGTTGAAACTAGAGGACTCTCTGAGACTGCTGCCCTGAGATATGCTTTAAGCTTTAAACTAAAATTATCCCTTTGGTTCACATTTTAACTAACAGACCAGGTTATAAAATAAAGAATATCACTCAAGAGTAATGAGATTCTTTAAGAAAAATAATATGTAGGAGACCAAATGATCAAAAATTACTCTAAAGGAAGGATGAGAAAGCATGGGGCAGAGAAACTCAAGTACTTAAATGGCACAACCAGAATAGAATAAATGCGAATAATGACACATTGTGAAAAATATAACCAGTGTCACCGAATGATTTGCATAGTAATTGTTAAATGGGAACCTAATTTGGTGTGTCAAGTTTCACCTTAAACACAATGAAATATTACTTAAATAACAAACAAGAATCCCACAGATTAAGGATCCTACCCGAAAGGTAATGTTTTAGTCACCTGGTACTGCTCCAACAGAAAATACCACAAGAGGAAGGCTTCATGAAGAGAAACTTTTGTTGTCATAGTCCAGTAACCTACAGATCTATTCATAAGTTACAAGTCCATTCAACAAGAGAAATTATCATGGTTTGGTAGGCAGAATCCAAATGCAAGGAGAGCATCTTGGCACAGGAACCTCAGGTCAAAAAGACGTGCTCTGTTCTTGGTGCTGCCTTCTTGGTGGTGTGAGGCTCCCAACTTACTCTGCTTACTTCTCTCCCTTACATCCCCCAAGCTGGTAGTCTGAGTCGTACCTCATGAGCACAGCTGCTGCCTGTTATCCCTTATCAACAGTACAGAGGCAGGATTCATAACACATGTGAGGAATCACACCATATTGGGACTCATAACTGAGTCAAATCAATACATACATTTTAGGGAGGCACAATACAATCCATGACAGATAATGATTCAGTAGGTCCTGGTTTGTGTCCCCAGACTGGCATATTTAAGTAACCTCCCTGATGATGTTGATGCTGCTGTTTAGGAACCACACTTTAAGAAGCTCTACCTTGTATTTAAGGAGCCCCAGTGGTGTGGTATAGGGTTGTTATGAGTGGCAATCACTCAATAGCAGTACTAGCAGTGTGGTAGTTAAGTGCTTGGCTGTTACTCGAAAGGTCACTGATTCGAACCCACTATCTGTTTCTGTCAAGATTGCAGCCTTGGAAAACCTATAGGCAGCCTACTGTGTCCTAGAGAGTCACTATAAATCAGCATTGACTCCATGGCAATGGGTTTTTTGGGGAGGCTTATATTGACTTTTCACTACTGCTTTAACTATTAGATTTACATATCTAAATCATCTCCCACAGTGTCCAATTTATAGTAGACAGTGAACCCAACATCTGCTCCTCTTCCAGGTATTTGTCACCATCAACTATATGTTTTCCCAAGCCAGTAATTTTGATCCCATCTTTGAATTCCTCCTTTGCATTTGTGCTTGCCCAGTCCTTCACTAGGTCCTGTAACTTTTGCCATCTAAATATATTTTGTCTTCGTCTACTTGCCGTGATGGCAGTCTATACTCAGGCCACCCTCATCTCTTCCCTGAATCACTGCAAGCGTTACCTAGTTGTTCCCCTTAGCTCTGCTGCATTCTTCAAATCATTCTCCATTCAGTGGACAGACAGATCTTTCCAAAGAACCAATCTGATTATGCCATCCTTGTTTATGGCCCACCTACGACTACTCATCACTCTCATGATAAAGTCAAAACTCTTGAATGTGCCCCTGTTACTCTGTTTCTGTATATCAAAAGTTAGCAAATTTTCTGTAAAGGATAAGACAACAAATACTTCAGGCACTGAAACTTATAGTCTCTGTCACAACTACTCTTTTCTGCCTTTGTAGTGAGATATGAAAATAAATATACAACTGAAGTAAAACTTTACTTACAAAAACAAACAGCTAGTGCAATTTAGCATAAGAAGCATAGTTTGCAAATGCCTTGGATATTACTTGAAGCTTCATTAGGTTATAAACATTAACTGCACTGTACAATTTCAGTTCTAGAGTTTGCCATTTCTCTCTCCCTCTCAGCTACCCTGAACCTTAATAATACTTCCCTCCCTCCATCTGCGTTGCTCGTGTTATCAGCTGAGCTGTATCTTCCTCTGGAAGACATCTTGGTTCCTCTTTCCCACCCCAAGTTCAGGTGAGGCACCTCTCTCCAAGTTTCCATGATACTCTGAAATTCCCTGTTTATTGCACGTTCACTTATAGAGTCTGAGCTTTGTTGATGCAGTGAACTGGGTCTTGTTCATTTCTGTCTGCATATTATACAAAGTGTGCAGGAAGAGATTATTGTATGAAAGACTTTCTATCATTTCTCATTGCTAGACAGGTGAATAAATATTATGTAAAGATATTTTTGTCAAACTACCTTCAGTCACCTTCAGGCCTGATGGACTCTTCCTGGCTGAAATGGGGGTTTGATCTCCCGACCCATTTCCCTTTGGATATTCACTGCCTCATTTTTGATTGTCTTTCTGTGATGGAAATGTTGAGACAGGCACATGAATCCTAGGTTAAACATGCCTGGGTCTAACTTTTCAAAAGGATGGGAACCAATTCTTAATGGTTCTAAACATGGGTGAAATATTTTTCTACTCCTTTCTCAAAAATGTGTAAATTAACTTGCATCCAGAATATACAAAGAACTTTTGCACCTCAGTAATAAAGACAAATAACTCAATTAGAAAATGGCAAAGGATCTGAGATGACATTTCTCTAAAGATGTAAAAATGGTGAATAAGCATATCTACAGATCTCTACTAAGCACATACACAGATGGCCAATAAGCATATAAGCTCAACATCATCAGTCATTAGGGAAACACAAATCAAAACTTCAAGGAGATACCACTTCACACCCACTAGGATGGCTAAAATCGCAAAGACAGACAATACTAAGTATTGACAAGGATGTGAAGAAATGTGAACCCTCATAAAATGCTACGGGGCTTCTAATATGATACAGCTGCTTTGGAAAACAATTTGGCAGTTCCTCAAAATGTTAAACAGAGTTATCATATAATCCAGTAATTCTACTCTAGATATGTACCCAAGAGGAATGAAAATACTTGTACATAAATGTTCCTGTCAACATAAATCAGAAAGTGCAAACAACACAAATGTCCATTGACTGCTGCAAAGATAAAACATGATGTACTCCTACAATGGAATATTAGTCAGCCATAAAAAGAAAAGAAATACTACAACATTGATTAAATATTATTCTAAGTGAAGAAAGATAGGCACAAAAGATCATGTATTATATCATTCCATTTATGCAATGTCCAGAGTAGCAGCAGAAGATAGATTCATCATTGCCTGTGACTATGGGTAGAAGGAAACAGCAAGTGACTGCATGAGTACAGGGTTTTTTTTTTTGGAGTGATGAAAATGTTCCAGAATTAAAGAGTGGTGATAGTTGCACAACTCTGCGAGTATTCTAAAGTCAGTGAATTGTTTGCTTTAAAATCAACTTAAAGGGTGAATTTTGTGGTATGTCAATTATATGTCAATAAAGGTGTTCTTTTAAAAAAAAATGGACAAATGACAGCAACAAAAGAAATAAAAATGGAAAAGAAATCATATGAAAATGGCCATCATCATTGGACATCAAAGAAATAAACTAGCAGTAAGGTGAATAAGGCCTTTGTATGTAAAGGAGCAGATCCATAAAGAGACACTCTGGACTTGCTTGTCAGTGTATGTGGCTAGTCTGTCAGAGAAGCTGAGATGGGGACAGGAGAGATGAGGTATGTGATGTGTCAGGAACCGAGCATTGAGCAGCATGTGGCTGTCTGCATCCAGGCATTAGGGCTACACACCTGATGGTGGCAATGAAGTTTAGAAGGTGCAGCTCAGGATGATGGTTTACCAGAGTCACAGAAACCAATATGAATTCAATTCCAAAGGCAGAAAGGTCAGTATTTAAAGCTGTGGCTTACTAATGGCACAGAAGCAGGCCTGAGTGATTCTGTTAGTACACTGCACTGCACCTGTAAACTTTGGCTGAAATACATATACAGGAGCCCACTGGTCTGGAATAGTTTACAGCGAAGTAGCAAATTTGGCCTATGCCTAGTGGACTCGTATTCAGAGCAGGTTTATTTTTGCCTTGAGGAGTAAATTTGACTTTTGACACTAAGCTTCACTACTAATAACTGGGATATTAACCTAATTTTATTGGAATATCCTTTCATCTGAGACAAGGCTACAGATATATCTTTTATGAAGCATAGATGTCTATGTACGTTGCTAAAAATATTCCCCTCTCTCCTCATGTCAGCTGCAGCCTAGAGAGCAGTATCCTTTTTCCTTTTGTTTGGCAGCAAACACCTTTCTGACATCTCTCTCCCACATTTGCCCACTGTGATGTTTAAAGTTCTGTGTCAACTTGGCTGGGTCATGATTCTGAGTGTTTTGGCAATCATATGTTGTGAAAACTTCCATGATGAGATTTGATATTGTGTGATCATTTCCATGATGGTGTCTACTGTGAGTAGCCAATCAGTTGAAGGGGAGTTTCCTCGAGTGTGTGACCTGCATTGAACCTGAGTAGATAGTCTAGCAAGGCCTGAGTACTGTTTGCTTATGTTAGATTCTGCAGCTGGTTCCTGTTGGTCTGACCTCTGGTTCTTGGGACTTCAGCTAGAGGCTTACCTATAGTCTTGTCTGCCAATCTGGGGATTTATTGATCTTCACAGCCTATGAGAAAGAATCCTGCTTTCTGACTTGCTGATCTGCAGTTTGCCTGCCCTTGCAGTTAGGTGAATCATGAGATACATCTATCCTGAACCCTAGACTTGGGACATTCCAGCCTCTACAACTTACAGAAGCCATTTCCTTGGTATAAATCTATGTCTATTTACGTGCATTTTTATGTTTGCTTCTCTAGAGTACTCAGCCTAACACATCCACACTCAGACTGCCTCATAACTCTGTATTCACCTGATTCTCTGTCCTCTCTCTTGAGAATGACCTAGCAAAACTTCTTCAAGTTTTAACTTTTAAAAATCACACATGGTGGACTCCTTCTCATTTCAGCCTTGTACACTTGAGTATCCTTGAAAGAAGGAAATATCAAGACCTGGAAACTGCCTTACAAAAGAGAACCCCCAAACTCAAACCCACTGCCATCAAGCTGATTGCAACTCTTAGCAACCCTATAGGAGAGAGTAGAACTGCCTCAAGTGTTTCGAGGAGCACCTGGTAGATTTGAACTGCTGACCTTTTAATTAGCAGCCGTATTACTTAAACATAATGCCACCAGGTTTTCCTATGAAAGAAATTTAAAAAATCATCCATGTGAGACCACATGGTCAAAGATAAACTCTACATGAAAAAATTGGAATGGAAGGAGGCAGGGAAAGCAGAGTACCGGAAGCAGTACAACTAGAAGGAAATGAATGAAAATAATGACATTTTATGAAAAGTGTGACCAATATCAATAAATGGCTTGTGTAGAAGTTGTTAAAGGGTACTTTCAACTTAAACACACTGTAATATTATTTTTAAAAACAGAGTGAGAAAGATAACAGAAAAATACAAAGAGAGCCAAGCCAGCCAAGTGCTGTCAAGTCAGATCCGACTCATGGCAACCCTAGAGGCCGAAGAGAAGGAAACTGAAATTAATGCCAAGAAAAATTATCCTACTACTTTGCACCCAACAAACCAGGTCTGGGGCTTCTCAAGTTTATTTATGAGTTGCAGGACAAAAAATTCCCTGAGTGACCTATATTTTCTAAGGCAGAGTAATTTCACTTTGTGTCTCTCATTAACAAGTAACTTAATTAACAACTTTAATATCTAATCATAACTCCTTCTCAAACTTGTGCCAATACTTATCCATCAATTTGCCACACTGTGGTGGCTTGTGTGTTATGATATTGGAGGCTATACCACCCAGTATTTCAAATGCCAGCAGAGTCCCACATAGTGGACAGTTTTCAGTGGAGTTTCAGACTAAGACAGATTAGGAAGAAGCACCTGCATTCAAATTCTGAAAAAAATTGGCCAGTGAAAACCTTATGAATAGGAGCAGAAAACTGTCTGCGACAGTGCCAGAAGATGAGACTTTTGGATGGAAAACACTCAGAATATGAGTGGGCAGATAGCACTACCTCCTCAGAGTGGATTTAACTTCAAAGACTTGAAGGAAGTAAAACTTTCAGGACCTTATTTGCTGGTACAACACAACTCAAAATCAGAAGAAACAGCCACAAATATCCATTAGTAATTGTAACAAGGAACATACAAAGTATGAATCTAGAAGAACTGGAAGTTGCCAAAAAAATCAAATAGAATGCATGAAGATCCATATCATAGGCATCAGCCAGCTGAATCAGACTAGTATTGGCCACTTTGAATCAGACAATCATATGGTCTATCATGCCAGAAATGACAAACTGAAGAATAATGTTGCTCTCATCTAAAAGAACATTTCAAGACATGGTCTAAAGTACAGTGCTGTCAGTGGTAAGGTAATATCCATATGCTAACAAGGAAGACCAGTTAATAAGACTACTATTAAAATTTACACACTAAACAATGCTGAAAATGAAAAAATAATGAAGATTTTTACAAACTTCTGTAGTCTGAAATTGATCAAACATGCAATCAAAATGCATTTATACATATTGCTGATTGGAATGTGAAAGCTGGAAATGAAGAAAGATCCATAGTTGGAAGGCATGGCCTTGGTAGAAATGATACTGACAGTTGCATTATACAGTGTTGCAAGACCAATGACTTCTTCATTGCAAATATCTTTTTTAAGCATCAGCAGCAGTGACTATACACATAGGCCTCACCAGATGAAATACACAGAAATCATATTGACTACATCTGTGGAAAGAGATGATGGAGAAACTCAACATCATCCGTCAAAATAAGGCCATGGGCTGCCAGCCAATACCTCTATGCTGACATGCACGTTCAAGCTGAAGCTGAAGATAATAGAAAAAAGTCTGTGCTGCCAAAATATGACCTTGAATATGCTTAACCTGAATTCAGAGACCATCCCAAGAGCAGATTTGATAACCAGGAACTAATGACTGAAAATCAGATGAGTTGTGGAAAGACATCAAGGATATCATACATTAAAGAAAGCAAAATGTTGTCAGAAAGACAAGAAAGAAAAAAAAGAGCAAAATGGATATCAGAAGAGACTCTGAAAGGTTCTCTTCAATGTAAACTAAAGAATGTAAGAAATAATGAGTTGAAAGAACTGAACAGAAGATTTCAAAGGGTGGCTCAAGAAGGCAAAGTAAAATGTAATGAAATGTACAAAGATGGGGAGTTAGAAAACCAAAAAGGAAAAACACACTTGGCATTTCTGAAACTGAAAGAAATGAAGAAAAGCTCAAGCTTCATAGCAGGTTTTGATTTAGGTTATGGGAAAATTATTGAACGATGCAGAAACCATCAAAGAAGATGGAAGGAATACACAGAGCCACTCTACAAAAAAGAATTGGTAGAGTTCAAACATTTCCGGAGGCAACACATGATCAAGAGCCAATGGTATCAAAGGAAGAAGTCCAAACTGAAGGAAAGGCATTGGTGGAAAACCTCCAACTAATATGTTTTCACAACTGGACTCAGCACTGAAGGTACACATTCTTCTAAGGCAAGAAATTTGGAAGGCAGCTACCTGGCCAACCAACTGGAAGGGATCCACATTTGGATCCATTTCAAAGAAAATGAATCCAACAGAATATAGAAATCTTCCAACACTATCATTAATATCATATACAAGTAAAATATTGCTGAAGAAAATTCAAAAGCAGTTGCAGCAGTACATTGACAGACAACTGCCAGAAATCCAGGCCTAGTTCAGAGGAAAATGTAGAACGAGGGATATTGTTACTGATGTTAGATGGATCTTGGCTGAAGGCAGAGAGTACCAGAAAGATGTTTGTGTTTTGTTGACTATACAAAGGGGTTCAACTGTGTGGATCATAAAAATTTATGAATAATATTGTGAAGAACGATAATTCCAAAACAGTTGTGCTCGTGTAAAGTAACTGTACATAGACCAAAAGGCAATTATTCAAACAGAACAAAGAGATAATGCTTGGCTTAAAATTAAAAAATTAAGAACGGCGTGTGTCACTGTTATGTCCTTTCACTATGCTTATTCAATCTGTATTTGGAGTAAATAATCGAAGAAGCTATGTGAAGAAGATAGCAGTATCAGTATCAAACGAAGACTCTTCAACAACTTGCAGTAGGTAGATGGCACAACCTTGATTGCTGAAAGTGGAGAGAACTTGAAGCATTTACTGATGAAGATTAAAGGCTGTTGTTGTTAGGTGCTGTTGAGTTGGTTGCAGCTCATAGCAACCTTACATGCAACAGAGTGAATCACTGTTCAGTTCTGCACCATGCCCATAATTGTTTTTACTCTTAAATCCATTGTTGTAGCTTCTGTGTCAATCCATCTTGTTTCAGGTCTTCCTGTTTTTCATCGACCACCCACTCTTCCAAGCATGATGTCCTTCTCCAGGGGATGATCCCTCCTGAAATGTCCAAAGTACGTGAGATGCAGTCTTGCCGTCTTTGCTTCCAAGGAACACTCTGATTGTACTTCTTCCAGAACAGATTTGTTTGTTCTTTTGGTGGCCCATAGTGCATTCAACATTCTTCTCCAACACCACAATTCAAAGGCATCATTTCTTTTTCTGTCTTCTTTATTCATTATTGAGCTTTCACATGCATGTGATGCAATTGAAAATATCACGGCTAGGGTCAGGTGCACCTTAGTCTTCAAGGTGATATCTTTACTTTTCCATACTTTAAAGAGGTCTTTTGTAGCAGATTTTCCCAGTGCAATGTGTCTTTTGATTTCTTGACTGCTGCTCCCATGGACACTGATTGTGGAATTAAGCAAAGTGAAATCCTTGACAATCTCAGTCCTTTCTCTATTTATCATGACATTGCTTACTGGTCCAGTTGTAAAGATATTTTGTTTTCTTTTTCTTTTTTTATTGTGATTAAGTGAAAGTATACAATCCAAATCAATTTTGCATGCCTGCCTAACTGCAGCTCCATCTGCTCCCCTCATATAGTGACATCATAATCTTCCTTATGATTTGTTTTTTTTTTTGTTTTCTTGATGTTGAAGTGCAATCCATACTGATGGCTGTGGTCTTTGACAGTGTTTCAAGTCCTCTTTGTTTCCAGTAAGCAGGGTTGTGTCATCTGCATAACTCAGATTGTTAATAATTAGTCTCCCTCCATTTCTTATGCCTTGTTTTTCATAACACTGTACAGCTTCTCAGATTATTTGCTTGGCATACAGTTTGGTGAAAGGATACAACTCTGACACACACCTTTCCTGACTTTAAACCATGCAATGTCCCCTTGTTCTGTTCCTTAGACTGCCTCTTAACGCACACGCAGTTTCCTTAAAACTACAATTAAATTTTTTTGGAATTCCCATTCTCTACAATGTTATCCACAATTTGTTATGTTCCACACAGTCAAATGCCTTTGCATAGCCAGTGAAACACAGGTAAACATCTCTCTCGTATTCCTTGCTTTCAGCCAAGATTCATCTAACATCAGCAATGATATTCCTGGTTCCATGTCTTCTACTGAATCCACCTTGATCTTCTGGCAATTCCCTGTCAACATACTATTGCAGTCACTTTGGAATGATCTTGAGCAAATTTTAATTACATGTGATATTAATGGTGATTTCTGTATTCAGTTGGATCACATTTTTTGGGAATAGGCTTAAATATGGATCTCTTCCAGCCTGTTGGCCAGGTACTTATCCTTCAATATCTTGGTATAGATGAGTGAGCACTTCCAGTGCTACGTCTGTTGAAACATCTCAATTGATATTCCGCTGATTTCTTATGTGCCTTATTTTTTGCCAATGCCTGAAGTGCAGCTTCAACTTCTCCCTTCAGTATCATTGGTTCCTACCTCTTGAAATGGTTGAATGTCAACCAGATCTTTATGGTATAATGACTCTGTTTGATCCTTGTATCTTCTTTTGATGCTTTCTGAGTAGTTTAGTATTTTCCCCATAGAATCTTTTGCTATTGCAACTCAAGGCTTGAATGTTTGAAGTATGAATCTAGGAAAATTGTAAACTGTCAAAACTGAAATGGAACATATAAGCATAAATATCCTAGGAATTTGTGAGCTAAAATGCACTGGCATTGGCCATTTTGAATCAATAATGTGGTATACTATGCCAAGAATGAAAACTTGAAGAAGAATTGTATAGCATTCGATATCAGAAAAAACATATCAAGATCTGTCCTGAAGTACAAAGCTGTCAGTGATAGAATAATATGCATATGCCTACAAGCAAGGCCAGTTAATATGAATATTATTCAAGTTTACGCATCAACCACTAAGTCCAAAGGTAAAGAAATCGAAAATTTCTTCCAGCTTTTGCAGTCTGAAATTGATGGAACATGCAATCAGGATGCACTGATAATTACTGGTGATTGTAATGCAAAAGTTGGAAGCAATGAAAAAGGACCCACAGTTGGAAAATATTACCTTGGTGACAGAAATGATGCCAGACATTGAGTGTTGGAACTTTGCCAGACCATCACCCTCTTCTTTGCAAATACTTCTTTTCACCAACAGAAATGGCAACTATATACATGGACTTCGCCAGAAAGAATACATAGGAATCAAATTGACTACTTCTGTGGAAAGAGACAAAGGAAAAGTGCTGTCATAGCACTCTGAATAAGACCAGGTAATGACTGTGGCACAGACCATCAATTACTTAGATGCAAAGTCAAACTGAAGTTGAAGACAATTACGACAAGTCCACAAGAGCAAAAATACAACTTCAAATATATCCCATCTGAGTTTTGAAACCATCTCAAGAACAGATTTGATGCCTTGAACACTAATGACCAAAGAACAGATGAGTTGTGGAATTACATCAAAGACATCATCCACAAAGAAAACAAGGAGTCATTAAAAAGACAGGAAAGAAAGAGAAGACCAAATTGGATGTCAAAAGAGTCTCTGAAACTTGATCTTGAACATTGGAAAGCTAAAGCAAAAAGAAAGAACGATGAAGTAAAAGAACCTCAAGGGAAAGTTTGAGAAGACAAATGAAATATTATAAAGACATGTATGAAGAGCTAGAAATAGAAAACCAAAAAGGAATAATATGTTTTGCATTTCTTGAGCCTTTGAAAGAACTGGAGGAAAAATTGAAGCCTCGAGTTGCAATAGTGAAGAATCAAAGACTTCAATACAGATTATACTTCAACTTAAAGAAAACAAAAATCCTCACAACTAGACCAATAAGCAACATCATATAATGAAGTAAAGATTAAAGTTGCTAAGGATTTCACTTTACCTGGATCTACAATCAATGCCCATGGAAGCAGCAGTCAAGAAATCACATGATCTGTTTAAAAGTGTTAAAAAGCAAAGATGTGTGCCTGAGCCAAGCCATTATATTTTCAGTCATCTCATATGCATGCAAAAGCTGGACAATGAGTAAGGGCCATCCAAAAACGAACTGATATCTCTGAAATAGCAATAGTGAAGAATATCGAGCATACCACAGGTTGCCAGAAAAACTAACATGTCTGTCTGGGAAGAAGCACCACTAGGATATTCCTTAGAAGTGAGGGAGAACTTTGGACATATTATTAGCAGAGACCAGTCCCTGGAGAACATCATGTTTGGTTAAGTGGAGTGGAAACTCAATGAGATGGATTTACTCAGTGTCTGTAAAATGGGCTCAAACATGGTGTGATGGTTAAAACTGTATCAGCTTGACTGGGCCATTGTTCTCAATGTTTTGGCAGTTGTATAATATTGTGGTCATCACTGTGATGTAATGTGCTGTAGTACCAGCAGAAGTGAGGCCTGTGATGGCTTACCACCTGCTTAGCCTTCATCTCTCTCCTTCCTGCTCACCTTGCCAAGGTTTTGGCTTATTGTGGACCCAGCAGCTGCTGCTGTCTTGTCTTTTGACATCCTGTTCTTGGGACTTGAGATAGCAGTTTACCTGTCAATCTGAAGATTCATCTACCTTCACAGCCCTCAAATAAGCATCCCGTTCCCTGACCTAATGATCCTAGGTTCACCAGCCCCCACAGCTACATGAATCAGGAGAAACCTTGCAGTCTTGCCTGCCATCTTGGGATTTGCCAATCTTCACAGCCTGTGAGCAGACACCCTGCTCTCTGACCTGACAACCTTTGATTCACCAGCTTCTGTGGCTTTGTGAACCTTGTTCCCTGATCCAAGACTTGGGATATTTCAGCTTCTATAACTGTGTGAGTTGTTTCCCTGAAAATGTGTATAAATATGTATATTTATACTCTTGACTGGTTTTGCTTCTCTAAAGAACCCAGCCTAAGATCTACTGCAGTGATTGTGAGGATGATGTAGTACCAGGCAGGGTTTCATTCTGTTGTCCATACCATCACTATAAATCAGAACCGCCTTCACAGCAGCGAACTTGAACTCATGTGTTCACTCATTCAACAAAAATTTTCTGAGCATCTAAGCTTGGGTCAGAATTGATGAGGGTCATCATTTAATGGATGTTGGACCCATTGTAAGTGGTCACACTACCTCCTAGCCTAAGCAATTTACTCCTTTCTTCTTTTCTGTGCTAAGTCCTTTCAAACTTCACCAGAATCCTTCTCCAAAGGCTTCTGTACTTAGCTACATAGACAAGTGGGTCTCTGCGTGTTCACATAGCATCTGACATGGCATCTGTGTTGACCTGAATATAGTTCCGTTATAGGTTTTCCTATGTGTTTATCCAATTCCTCTACCAGCTCACAATTTGGGAGCAAGAATGGAGATAATCAAGGGTGAAATGCGAGATCTGACAATTAAGTCTGCAAACTTAGTTGTTCTAAGTTTTACATACCTCGTTGCTGAATATCACTACAGGCACCTTTGATGTACTCCCCTTGGAGAGCTATGCACTGATGCCAGTGCCTAGTCCATCCTTAGAAGCAATTTTAGCACTCTTTCTGCAATGACCATTGCACACGGTGGCACGGTGGCAAGTTTGCGAACTTAATTGTATAGCTGTCTAGGGGAGTTTTTAGCCAGTAAACAAATAGCTGTATTGGGACATCCTACCTACTCACCTGATCTAGCCCCCAAAGACTTTTTTGCTTATCTGAAGATAAAGGAAATACTGAAAGGAAGACATTCTGATGACATTCAGGAAATCAAGGGTAATACCATGACAGCTCTGATGGCCATTCCATAAAAAGAGTTCCAAAATTGCTTTGAAGGATGGACTAGGTGCTGGAAGCAATGCATAGCTTCCCAAGGGGAGTACTTTGAAGGTGACCATAGTGATATTCAGCAATGAGGTACATAGCTCTTTTTCTAGGATGAGTTCATGAACTTAATTGGCAGTCCTCATATAGCGGAGCACTTGTTTTTTTAAATTTGTTTTAAAATTGCCTGTGGTTCAGTGTTCTACATAAGAGATACCATGCAGCGTGGCAGTCAAAGGTGAATGTGAAGTCAAATAGCCTGGATTTGAAACTCAGGTCTTTTGTAATACTTACAGCTGGTGGCAGCACTACCTTTCTAGGCCCTGAATCTGAAGCTTGGTTCTGCTGCCATGTTTACATCTGGTAGTTGCATTACCTACCTAGGCTCAGGATTTGAAGCTCACTTCTGCTGCCATGCTTATAACTGCTGGTTGCATTACCTATTTATGCTGCAAAGCTTGACACAGGAATGAATGAAAGGGTGAATAATATAAAAGACGGAATATAATGTCCCCTAAATGATGAAATTTCAAGGAGTGAGTCTACCCCTAATATTTGTAGGTCCTGAGACAGAAGTCCACGTGAAGGCCTCCAACCGTGCCTCCTCCCCATGCCCACAGGGGATTTGCCTTAAGGCATGTGGACACCTGGATTTGAAACTTGCTTGTGCTGTGATGCTTGTAGCTGTTGGTTGCATTATCTATCTGGGCCCTGGATTTGAAACTCAGTTCTGTTCTTGCTCCCAGCAAAGAGCAACTCCTAGATCACCAATGCGACACAGGGTTATGAGATCTACCCTTGGATGTGGGCTTACGGCCATTTGGGAAGATGAATGTGGAATTTCAGTTTCTGAGATGTGGCATGAGGCCTGGATTTGTACATCCCAGTGCCTGTACAGGGGGCATAACCAG
Organism: Heterohyrax brucei; assembly: GCA_028571685.1. Lineage (NCBI taxonomy): Eukaryota > Metazoa > Chordata > Mammalia > Hyracoidea > Procaviidae > Heterohyrax > Heterohyrax brucei. Next base: position 57,539,023 of record CM053158.1, on the reverse strand, counting down.
GGGAGGGTCAGAGTGGTGTCTTCCAAACAGGTGCATTCACTTTGTGGACATTCATCACACTATACACTCATAGTAACTTCTGCATGTTTCTGTATGTGCCGTACTTTGATGAAGCTCAAATGAGAGGTAAACAAGTAGGTAGAGAGATGAAGTAAATTGTAAGTGTTAGTTGTTGTTGAATCTAGGTAGATAGTACATGCAAGTGTGTGCCTTGAATTAGTTTCTCAATTTTTCTACATGTTGGAAAATTTTAATAATAAAAAGTTGTTGAATAATAAAAGATGGCAAATGCTCTATGCAAAGATTATAATGAAATGACACTTCATCACAAGGGACTGTGACCCAGACAGAGAGGTAGAGTCACCACCAGCCATTTGGAACCTTCTCAGAATTAATGAAAGGAAGGGTCTGGCTCCAGGGTACACAGCCCTGCGGACTCACAGCTTCACAAGTAAATTTCTAGGAATTAGGAAAGAGGCGTACCTCCTGCCAGCCCCGTACCAGGACACTTGTATTCAGAAGCAGATACCCACACAAACGCAGAAAACAACCATCGTCATAAGCAGTAGTTTTGCCTGGAATAAGATCTGATGAGAAGTTATTAGACAAACAGGCAAGAAAGAAACTTCTCAGGCTGAGTAATCAGCATGTACCAAGGTTCTGGGTGGAAATATTCCCCACTTTTTGAAAGTTCACTTTATACCACTTCACTTTTATGAAAGATCTATGTTAGTACCTATTTTTGCTAACAGAAAAAAAAAATCCGCAGAGGATTTTCACTTTCACGATAAAAGATGAAAAGCGGAACAAACGTTCAGCATCTATTTTTCAGTGCATGCTCTGAGCAGTGAAAGTAGCATCACCAAGACCCTTTCCTGAGAACGGCATTCAGCATCTCACCATCAAGCTGCCACAGTTTTGAAGTGTGTCCATGAAACTTCCCTGTACATATACTACTCCTACATTATTTAGGCTGTATTTATCACATCACTCCTGCTCATACTGTATGTTAGTGTTATTTTAGGTTTTAGGTATTATTTAAGGTTTTAGATATTATTTGGTATAATTTGGTAGGTTGTTTTGGGGTCTGGGAAGGCTCAAAAATTTTTCCCATAAAAATTAATAGTAGTTGCTTCTTTGCTTCTCACCATTTTGGCTTACAAAAGGTTTCATAGGAATGCTGTACTTTTGGACAGCAGGGGAAAAGTGTATCAGGAACTGAAAGAGATCCCCTGTAACTAGGTTGTAAGCAATCCCCAGTGATCAGGATCTTGGAAAAGCATGGTGTGATGTAAAGATGAGAAGACAGTTTCTTTCATCAGGAACAAAAAGGTTTGTAAAAGGGAAGTATTACAACTATGTGGTGCCAGGCAGACATTCTGAAAAAACTAGTCTTTGCCACTGACTATGATTTGAGACTAAACTTGCCTAAGCCCTATCTTCCTCTTCAATATAGCAGAAATAATACTTGTTGTCATGGATTGAATTGTGTCCCCCCAAAATATGTATAGACATTTGGCTGGGCCATGATTAGCAGTATTTTGTGATTACCCTACATTTTGTGATTTTCCTATGTTGTAAATCCTGATCTCTGCCTGTGGGTTATAGATAGGATTTATGGTGAGGTGGGACTATAAAACCCTTCTTAAGATCACCTCCCTGCTCTAGTGTAAAGAGTTTCTCTGGAATGTAGCTTGAACCACCTTCAATCCTGTCATCCTACTTGAGATAAAAGGAAAGGGAAGCAAGCAGAGCTTTGGGAATCTCATACCATCAAGAAAGCAGCACCGGGAGTAGAGCATGTCCTTCAGACCTGAGATTCCTGTGCCAAAACGCTCCCTGAACAAACACTGATGCAACACAGTGACCTTCCTCCAAAGCCAACAAAGAGGAAAATCCCTTCCCCTGGAGGAGACATCCTGAATTAGGACTTGTAGCCTACCAGACCGTGTAAGAATAAACTTTTCTTTGTTAAAGCCATCCACTTATGGTATTTTCTATGAGAATAGCACCAGCTCACTGAGATGCTTTAGTTAGATGATTATGTGAGATTTAGCATGTAAATGCAGGCAGCATATTGTCAAGTACCATTAAGCCAACTCCAACTCATAACGAACCCATGTGACAGAGCAGAACTGCCCCACGGGATTTCCTAAACTGTAATCTTTGCTGGAACAGACCAACAGGTCTTTCATATTGTTGAACCACTGGGTGGATTAGAACTGCTGAACTGTCGGTTAGCTGGAAAGGGCTTAACCATTATGCCAGCAGGGCTCCTCAGATGGAAGAAAGTAAGGATTTAATAAGTTTTCGTTGCATTTTTTATTACTGTTTAGTCTCCTTGTGTTCACCTTTATTGTTACAGGGTTTCCTGTTCATCCTCATTATTATCATTAGAACAACTAACACTGATAGATAGCCCATATTATATATATGCTAGGTGGCATAGCCATTAAGAATGATAACTGCTAATCAAACGGTCTGCAGCTCAGACCCTGTCCAACAGGGTCACTATGAGTTAGAATTGACTGGATGAGAATGGGATATGTTAGGTACTTACTTCATGTATATTGATTCATTTTATCCTCACAGCAAACTTATAACATAGGTACTGTTATGATGCCCATTTTACAGATGAGAAACTGAGTCACATTAAGTGATTTGACCAAGATCACACAGTCAGAAAGTCACAGAGCCAGGATTTGAACTGAGCAGCTAGGCTATAGATGCTGTATGCTTAACCACTGTACAATTTTTTTTTCCTTTCCAAATAAGTATGATGAAAAAATGTAAGTATTTGAAGGTAAGACACATCGAACTGTCCCTTCTATATCACACTAGATCCAAGATATAGCCTAGGGGCAGGAAGCATCATGCTATGAACTTTATTGTGAATGTTCTTTTCCGTAACAAATCCCATGGATCTTTTTCTATCCATCGTCACAATTTTCTCAACCTTGAAGCAAATCTGAGTTGAGAGAAAAATGAAATCAGCTTTTGGGATGGCTGCATTGATTTTTAACCACAGCTGCCACTCAGTGCTAGAGCTGCAAAGCCTTGGGAAATGTTGCTCAGTCATGGGTTCCTTGTATGACATGGGGCTGTAAAATTAGTACACAGGGCTTCAGAGAGGGGACCACTGTTACCTTATGTTTTTTCTTTCTATTTTGAAAATGCCACCATAAGTACATTGCTGCTTGAACCCAGATGGAAACTGTACTGTTTTCATAGTAGTTGTGGGCTCTATCACTCAGGGTCTAACCAGAAGAATATAGACTCTTCTGGTGAATCAAAAAGGGAAAATATAATATAAAGAAGCCTAAGAGAAAATAGAAAACACAGAGAGGATTATTGAAGAATTGCTGACAGAAAACTGCCCTGATATAATGAAAGATGAAAAATTGACCATCCAAGAATCACAGTGAATTCCATATAGAACACACCTTAAAGGAAAACCACAACATATATCATAATTACATTCACTAAAAGAAGAAACAGAGACAATAATCTGACAGCAGCTTGAAAAAGAGAAAGTCATATACAGAGGAGAAACAATAAGACTGAGCCCTGATTATTTGATAGAAACTAAGCAGGCAAGAAGGCAAGGGGTGATACATATATAAAGCCTTGAAAGAAAAAGATTGCCAACCAAGAATAACATACCCTACAAAACTCTCATTCAAATATAACGGTGAAATTAGGATGCTCTGGACAAACAGAAATGTAAAAACTAAACCAAATTTATAAGAATTACTAAAGAGATCCTTTTGGTCTGAGAAAAGACAATATTAGACCTCAGCCTGAATCTAAGAAGCAAGATTGTACCATCCAGATACCAACCTAAGAAATGAATTCTCAAGGACTGTCCAAAGCCCAAAGAACTGCAACAAGGAACTCGAGGGGCTAATCTGCAAAAGACAACAACTTCAGAACAATAGAAGAGGGAATGAATGGTATAGATACAGAATTTTCTAATGGAGCTGAAGACAAGGGACCACCAAATAACAATAAACTCATTCAAATCTAGGAGGACAAGGGTAAATTTAAGGTAACCACAGAGAAAGTTAATCAACCTACTTCTAAGAATAAAGAAGGAAACACAAAGTCTCAGTATAAACAAAATCCACAAAAATAAAAGAAATGAAAAAGAAACCTACAAACCAAAGGAATTTAGCACAGGAGAGTAAGAGGAGAAAACGAAATGTCAGCACTGTAAAAAAAGTACTACAAAATGACAGCTATAATTACACTGTTTACCACAGACGTGCCCTAGAAACAGAGACGCATGACACTAGCACGATGACAGCTGCATTGACGAATGGAACAGAATTGAGAACCCAGATGTAAATGTATCCACCTATGGTCGCCTGATCTTTGATGACGGCTCAAAATCCAAATGAGAAAAGGACAGTCTTTTGAGCAGATGGAGCTGCCAAAAGTTGATATCATCACATAGCATGGAGCAAACTGAAGGACAGTACGCTGAGTGAAATGAGTCAGTCACAGAGAGACAGATGTTATGGGAGACCACTGCTACGAAAACTCATGAAAATGTTTACTCGTAGAGAGAAACAATCTTTGATGGTACCAGGGAGGGTAATGAGAAAAATTTAAGTTCTTGCTCCATCATAATCACTTCTCTTATCCTTGGTTTGTCAGGATAGTCAATCCCCTCCTCCTTCTTCCTTTAGTTTATGACCCTTGCCTTATATTTGGGGATTTTATTAGAAGCTCAGCATATTTTTGAAAATAACTGTGCTGTAAATAACAACTATATTTGTCTAGAAAAATCATACTGTTAATAAGGCTTAACAAGAAGGGAATACCAATTACTATGTTGTTTGTTATACTTGCAAATGATATTTATGAAAAATTCTGCTATCTGGGTTTATGTAATGCAAAGAGATTTATCTGGGAAAACACACTTTTTTTTGTATTTATAAATCCTGGGTTGACTTCGTTCTTTAGTGGCCTGGCAACTGGAGGAGACAGGAAGAGTTCAAGGCATTAACTATTGATTAGGGCTAGGATAGTCCAGAAACAAGGTGTTGCATGTTGGAATATTTTTTCATCTTTGTTTCTATTCTACGTGTTTCTTTTTTTCTTAATTTTAGCAATGACCTGAGGAGTCTAGAGAACTGAACAAAGTGATATCATACTTAAAACAATACGTCTCTGTGAACAGAACTCAAACAGAAACTGAACAATGGAATAAACAAATGAAGTGGGTTTTTTTTTTTTTCCATCTTTCCCATTATAATTCTTTTCTAACTCATGCTTGCAAAACATTTTATTACACTTCTATATTGGGTGATGTTAATCCTATCTGTAAAGTGTTTGCCAAGAGCTTTGGAACGTACTTCTCACACACGTTTTAACCAACAGGGTGATGAAAATGGTCAAGTGCTCAGCTACTAGTCAAAAGGTTGAAAGTTCAAATCCACCCTGTAGCATCTTGGAAGAAAGATCTGGTGATTTATTTTTGAAAGGTCATAGTCATTAAAAATACTATGGAGTAAAGTTCTGCTCTGACACACATGAAGCTGCCATGAGTCAAAACTGACTGGACAGCAAATGGTTATTTTAATATTTTGTTAGTAGTTAAACATTTCAAAGAAGTAAGTAGAAGTTGTTAAGTAATCCGTGGTTAAAGATAGGGTCTTTTCTGTTCTAGGTACTTAGAACCATGTGGCAGTTTGAGCACGGAAGGGACTGCCTCCAAAGCCTCCAGCAGGAGGGGCCACGGCTGTCTGTGGGCCAAGCTTCATTGCGCTTCTTGGGAGCCAGATCTACTCACTCTGCTCCAAGATCTGCTCTAAAAGGGAGAGAATCCATCTCCTCTCTTAGGTCACTCCATGAACACACACAGACACTCTGTTGCCTTACTCTGCTTTTCTTTTCTTCTTTGTACTTAACAACATCTGAAATTATAGGCATCGTGTGTTTACCATTTCTCTTCCCCACTAGTTTCATAAATTCCATGAATTCTGTTTGTGTTGTTCTTTACTGTTTCCACAGCACTTAGAACAGTGCCTGGCACTCAGTAATGTTTGTTGAAAGAATGATTTGATCTAGCAAGAGAGAATGGGGATGATCAGTCAGCAGGAATTAATTTAAGAATGATATAAGGACTGCTGATTAAGTTCACAAACACATCCTAGAAAGAGTGCTACATACCTCCTTGATCAGTATCACTATGGGCATGCTCAAAATATTCTCTTTGGGAAGCTATGCACTGATGTCAATGCCTAGTCCACTTTTCAAAGCAAATTTGGAACTCTTTTTCTGAAATGGCCATCAGAGTTGTCAAGGTATTACCGTTAATGTACTGGATGTCATCAAAATGTTTTCCTTTCAATATTTCCTCTATCTTTAGGTAAAGAAAAGAGTCCTTAGAGGTTATATCAGGTGAGTAGGGAAGGTGTTCCAATATACTTATTAGTTTACTGGCAAAAAACTCCCTCACAGACAACTCTACAATTAAGTTCGCAGACTTGCCAGGGTGCTACGGTGCGCAAAGGCCATTCGAGAAGGTTCCAAAATTGCTTTGAAGGGTAGACTAGGTGCTGGCATGAGTGCATTGCTTCCCAAGGGGACTACGTCAAAGGTGACCTTAGTGATATTCAGCGGTGCGGTCTGCAGCACATAGTTAGCTAAATAGCCAATGCTGCATGCAGAATACCAAGCATCCACTATACAATACTTGAAGAATGCATATGTGTATGAATTAGAAAGGATATTATGGGCCTTTATTTTCCTCGTCAAAATGTTAGCAACATACTTAATGATGTCCCGAGTTCCATCATAGATGTAATGAAGGTGACTCATATTAAAGATTTCTATTTGTTGGTTATTTTCCTTCTTTTTTTTTTATTTAATATGACTGAGTGAAAATGTACATTCCCGTATAAATTTACATACCCACTATATACAGCTTCCACTGCTCTCCCTGTCCAGTGACAGCACACTATTCCTCAGTGCTCCATACATGTCTCATCCTCCCAACAGCCTCCTTTCCCCTCCTCTCCACCCATTCTCCTTCCTCCAGCCGGAGGTCAGCCGGATGATATCCTATAGATGTATAGAACCATAAAGTGCATCCAATATATGGTCACTGTGCATCACCAAGTCCAGACCATTCGTGTCCGAAGAGTGGACCTTCATTATGATTTATGGGCAAGGGCAGCAATGCTTCAGAATCACCATCCAGATTACTAGAAAATTTAACTCTGTTTTTTTAATCTACTCAGCAAGTATTTCAATATTCCAATAGTTATTACATACCAGTCATGTACAGGGTTTAAGAGATAAAAGAAGATTTTTAATTTATAATTTGTTGACTAATAAAAGACTTCACTCAGGTAAAAAGCACTAAATACAAATGAGTTTTTCTTTTGTAAAAGGAGACCTTAAACTGATCTCTGATATATTTTCTACTTAACTTTCTATAGACAGCTGTAAGAGATGAAAACTCTGAGCAAGTAAACCAATATGTATTTGCATGGAATTCTAAATGACCCTGAGCTCAGGAAACAAACAAACAAAAAAGAATACTCGTAGAAAGTAGTTACTAAAAAGGGTAAGAGAGAACTCTAACAAGCCCTGAAACAAAAGAGCAGTTATTACCTCAAAACTGAGAACTAAAGACCAATAGAGCCCCTTTCTCCAAAGAAGCAAGATTTAGATCTCTTTAAAGAGAATGCAGCTACCCAAAGAAACTTGTCAGAAGGAACAGACCTCTGGTCTCTGGAAGTGACCTGCCATTGTGAGGTTCTGATAGGCAGGAGTTGCTCAGAAGCAGCTGTAGTGGTCAGAGCAGCACCTGAGGACTCAGCTGGTGCTGACCCATACAGGCAACTCAGTTCCTATGGTGAATAAGAAATAACAGAAGACAGGATTCCAGAAGGCAAGTGTCTTCCTGCCTCTGTAGCACTGCAAGATCATTCTTGTACCCTCTTTTGACAAAATGTAACATTCTGCCAGTTGACAAAGGGAAGTGTTCATAGGGACAAGCATCAGTATCACAAAGCAAGGCAAAGAATAAGAGACAATTGATAACTAGCATATGGGCATACATGAAATCATCATACCACAGTAGTGTAGTCATAGCACCAGTACATTATTACACTTCATACTTTAGAGGATATCTGTATGTCAGTCTGTTAGAAGTAATGAAGGAGAACAACAGTTATGGAGAGTGTGTGTGCTAATTTCTTCATCCAGCACCTTCTCGTTTACCTTCTACGTTGTGTTTGTGAAAATGTCTATAAAATTGATACTCTAGATAAATTTCATGAAGCAAAGACTTTGTTACACTCATCGGTATATCCATAGCGCTTAGTATAGTGCTCTGTATACAAGAGACACTTCATGAATACTTGTTTAAAGAAAGAAAGAAAAATGAATGAATGAATGAATGAGTCAGTAAACACTGCATGGCTCATCTTGTGGTGAATCCCTTGCTGAGTCACTGAGCAACTCAAGGAAGCTGCACTTAACCCCAGGTGGGAACTCAGTGCATGAATGAAGTGTCAAAGTTGGGAACTTGAGACTTCACGGAAGAGTGCCCTCGGGTTATCAGAATGGCCCCATAATCTTCGTTGGCCAGACTGTGAACATCACTAATGGGGACCAGCAAAGTGCTTCTTGAAGTACAGCTCATGAGTTTACTGTCCCTTAGTTCTTCACGTGGCTGGCTTTTCTCATCTTTTAGACCTGAGCTGAAACATCACTACCCTAGAAAGGATTTCCATGACCACCTTATCTAAAATGGCCACACCATCCCATGCCTCACATTATACTTTATTATAGTGCATCCCAAACTTTCTCTCCTGCTAGAGTCACTTAGAGATATGAAAAAAATCTCAGTTTCAGTTTCAGATATCAAGACAGTATGATGGTGACATATGGACACATATATAAATCAAGGGAACAGATTTGAGATTCTAGAAATAAATTGTTACATGCTTGATTTTAGATGAAGGTAGCAAGATAAGTCAATATGGAAAGGGTAGTCTTCTCAACAAATAGTGCTGGATACCTGAGTATCCACATGCCAAAAAGATGAATTTAGTAGACCCTTACCTCATGCCATATACAAAAATTAACTTGAAATGGACCATAAATCTAAATGCAAGAGATAAAACTTAAAAAAAAAAAAAAAGCATGGCTTCATGGCCTCAGGGTAAGTAAAGAGGCTTTAGAAGCACAGTCTGTAAAAGAAAAAAAAAAATGGACTTCATCAAAATTGAAAACTCTTATGTTTTGTCATGGATTGAATTATGTCTCCCCAAAACTGTGTTTATGAATTTGGCTGAGTCAAGATTTCTGGTATTGTGTGGTTGGCCTGTATTGTGATTGATTTTCCTAAGTGTTGTAAACCTTAGTCTCTGCCTGTGATTAGGCAAGGTTGGGTGACATTGTGAGTGATTAGTGATGCAATGTAACAGGAGTTTCCCACCATTTCTCTCTCAAAAGATGAAAAAGGAAAAGGACTCAGGCAGAAAAGGGGACCTCACAGCACCAAGGAAGCAGTGTCAAGAGCAGAGTATGTCCTTTGGGCTTATGGTTCCTGAGTGAGGAGCTCCAGACCAAAAGAAGTCTGATGACAAGGACCTTCTTCCAGAACGAACACAGAGAGAAAACCTTCCCGTGGTGCCTGAATTTGGGCTTCTAGTCTACTGAACTACAAGAGAACAAATTTCTCTTTGTTAAAGCCGTCCACGTTTGTGATATTTCTATTCTAGCAGCACTAGATGACTAAGACATACTTCAAACATTGTTAAAAAATGAAAAGACAAGCCACAGACTGGGAGAAAATATTTCCAAATCATCTATCGGACAAAGGGTTTAGATCTAGAATATATTTAAAAAATTCTTACAGTCAATAATAAGACCAATCTGAACAGACATTTCACCAAAGAAGATAACATAAATGGCCAACAAGCACATGAAGACATGCTTAACATCGTGAGGCATTCGGGTAATAAAAACCTAAACCACTATGAGAGACCGCTTTACACTTGCTAAACCAAACCAAAAAACCCATTGCCTTTGAGTTGATTCCAATTCACAGCTACTCTATAGGACAGAGAACAACTGTCCCACAGAGTTTCCAAGGAGCACCTGGTGGATTTGACCTGCTGACCTTTTGGTAGTAGCCATAGCCATAACACTTTAAACACGGTGCTACAAGGGTTTCCTTATACCCACTAGGGTGATCATAAGCATAAAAACAGACAATAACAAGTGTTGGCAACTGGAAACCTTTGCATACTGCTGATGGGATTATAAAATAGTATAGAAAACTCCTTACTATTTCTTAAAAAGCTAAACACAAATTTAACATATGATCCAGCAATGCTACTCATAAGTATCTACCTAACAGATATGAAAACACATGCTCATGAAAAGACTTGTGTGTGAATATTCAAAGCAGCACTAGCTACTGAAAAGTAGAACAACCCTCATGTCAGTCCACTGGTGAATGGGTAGACACACTGTGGTATAGCCATACACTAGAAACAATTACAGCAGTTAAATGGAATGAATTGTGGATACATGCTATAACTGGATGAATCTCAAAATTGTTGCACCAGGCACAGAGGACCAGATATATGATTCCATTTATATGAAATGTACAGAAATTCAAAATGCTGAACAAACTGGATACATTTTATGGTCTGTAAATTATATTAAAAAAAAAAAAACTTTCTAAAGAAAATCCCAATGTCTAGGCCTCACTTAGTCAAATTAAATTTAAAAATGTTTGAGTGAGATTCTGTCACCAGTCACTCTGAAAGACCCTCAGGTAACTGCAGCCTAAAGACAGTACTGAGAACCAGTGCTCTATCACTGTGCTTCCAAAACGCGGTCTCTGCCCCAGCAGTATCAGCATCACCTGGGGGCTTGTTCGAAATGTAGAATCTCAAGCTCTACCTCAGACCTATTAGATCAGAAACTGCATTGTAATAAGAAGCACTGCTCTATTCTATCACGTTTATCTTAATCTTTGTATGTTTTGTATGTTTGTTTGCTTTTTTTCCTCTTTCTCTACTTCCAGGACATTGTCATACAACTAAGGGCATGGGGCTGCCAAGGGCATGGGGAGTGTTTACATAAAACATGATGTGAATAATGCTTCACTTAAAATTCTTCTAAGACTGTTTCCTGTTTATCTTGCTCATTGCTGCTACTCAATGCCTAGCAGAATTCCTGGCATACCGCTGGTACCAGGTTACATACTTGTTCAATAAGTAAATAGCCATCACCCTCCACATCATATCTTTTTTTTCTAATTGTTTAACTCCTATTAATATTTAAGACCTACATAAAATGTCCCCTTCACTAGCTCTGTAGGCAGAGTAAATCTCCCCCTATCTGTGACCCCACTGGTCCCCTCTTCACTCATCATGACAGCACCAAGCCTATTTCCAGTGGAGTTGTTCCATCCAAAGTATGGGAGACTCCTACCAATGACTTTCAACAGAGAGCACAGCATGGAGTTCTAATGCAATGGGAGAGGGATGGGTTTTCAGAACTTGAACTCTATTCAAAGGACTGGACTTGAAGTCTGAAAGACTGGAGATTCCCTCGGAAGACATGGTCCCCAGACTCTCTGTTGGCCCGGAACTGAAACCAACTCTTCAGATAAAGATTGAACTGGACTATGAGGCCCAAAATGATACTGGTGGAGAGTGTGCTTCTCAGCTTGAGGAGATATATGAGGCTAACTGGGCAACTCCTGTCCAGAGACGACATGAGATGGTGGAGGAGGTCAGCAGCTGGTTGAGCAGACATGGGAAATACAGGGCAGAAGGAAGAAGTGTGCTGTCACAGGTCAGAAGAGCAGCTAGAGTTACATGGCAGTGTGTGTATGAGTTTATATAATTGAATTGTAAACTTGCACTTAAAGTACAATATTTAGAAAGGAAAAAGGGGATTGGGAGATTTTCTGCATCAATTAGTACATACAAAACACTCAATTAATGACAAAAAAATTGATTCTGACTCATTGCACTCTTATAGGACAGAACAGAACTGTCTCATAGGGTTTCCAAGGAGGGGTCAGTAGATTCCAACAACCGAACTTTTGGTAAGCAGCCAAACTCTTAACTACTGCATCAATAGGGTTTATTATGGGAGAGCCACATAGTATGTGTTTCCTTTATGGGGACACATTGGTAAATAAAAACAGTTACAATCCCTGTCTGTTTGGGGGCTGACAATTCACTGTGGAAAATAGAGGGTGACCAATGATAAAGATGTTGGCCATCTTCAAGTGTTAACAAGTGCCAGTCTCCTCTTTTCTAACATTTGTCTACCTCATCCTTCTAGTTTTCTTTGCTTTCTCTATGATTTCAGAGAATCAATGCTTCCTTGTAATGCAAGGCCTGAGGCCAAATGCGGGATCTCAAATGCACAATTTCAGTTTGATTTGTGTACTTTTCATGTTATGTGACCAGATTCTCTTAGTTTGGATTATCTCCAAGAAGATGATGTGACAAGGATTTTAGTGTGAATCATTTATTTAGAGGATACTGGAAACCTCACAGGAAACCCTGGTGGTGTAGTGGTTAAGTGCTATGTCTCCTAACCAAAAGATCAGCAGTTCGAATCCACAGGCGTTCCTTGGAAACTCTATGGGGCAGTTCTACTGTGTAATATAGGGTCACTATGAGTTGAGTAACTCATTGGCAGTGGGTTTTGGGGTTAGACATGCCAAGAAGGGAGCAGAGACTTGAAATAGGGTAAGTAATGAAGCAAGTGAAAAATGTGTTATCGAGTCAGATATATTCCAAAAAAATCACCACTGTCGAGTTGATTCTAACTCATAGTGACCTTATTGAACACAGTAGAACTACCCCATAGAGTTTCCAAGGAGCACCTGGCAGATGTGAACTGCTGGCCTTTTGGTTATTAGCCATAGCACTTAACCCCTATGCCACTAGTGTTTCTAAGTCTGTCGTAGTGGTGGATAACAAGATCTCAGTGCCTCTGGGAACTACGGGAAAACGGTGCCTAGTAAACTCTAGAATGTTGTCCCAACTGAGACGTGAAAAAGCTGGAGTGTATCTGCTGGTTTCCCATCTGCCGTGAGTTGAAGGTTGCTTCTGGACCCATTAACTCTAGAATTTCAGATTTGCCAAGAGTGTTCTCTTGGCCAAGGGGAGGAAAAAAAATTAGAGAATTATAGATATTTAAAATGAGCCACTATCTTGCCAAGAAAATATTCTCTAAGAAGTTCATAGGATATTGGGGAATAAATGACAGATATTTTACCCTAAGAACTAGAATATGAACTGATGAGGGACAATGTAACTTTCAAGTTAGCAACTCTAACAAAGTTCACCACTGAGGACGCAGGTATTCTGATTCATGAAGGTTCTAGCGAATGACCCCTCAAAAAACCACTTTCGAGAGGCCCAGTCAGTAATTAACAGCATAGAGAAAAAGCAAATTGAATTAAATGAAAATGACACTGCGTTTACCTTGCCATCTACTCTGATGGCCACCTACGGACTTCCCAAGCAAACATCCAGTGACCACTAGCTATGACCTTTGCTCTTAGCCAAATGTTACAATTATGTCAACAGAGCCCAAATCTGATAGGAATGTGTATTCACCGATACGAAGTGTTTGAGGGGGATGGTAAAACAGACTCTTGGGGGACCTGTTGGGAGTCTAGGACTCTGCCCACTGATGGGCAGTTATTAACCAGTGCTTAAAGATGGAAGTCAGCCAAGCTGTCCTCTCATTTCAATGTGGCAACCTTCCCAGTTAAGGTCTTCGGTGGCAAATCAAATATTCTATTACATTATTTTCTAATTTCAGGCATCTCCCTTGCTGGACTCTCAAGTGGTATATTTTAGAAAAGTTCAGAAACGTCATCCCGCTTACCATCTGCCTTGATAGCCTGACATATTGGACACTGACCCCGGGACCAAAGTATATGTGGTTCAAGGATGCCAACCTGCCACTAGTTTATGTCACCTGAGGGATAGTGAAAACACAAACCTTTCAACCCAGACGAACTAAACTCTGTATCCATGCAAATAGCCTTCACAGTCTTGCTGGTATTTATTTTGCATATGTGCGGCAAATGTAGATAAGACTAACCTTAAAACTTTCACTGCCTCCTGTTCTCCGATGAGTAATGTGATAATTTGGCCTTTATAACATGGTTATACAGCCCAAGGCATGACTAAGATGTGGCAGGTGGCGCACATGCCCTGGAGAGGAGCACCAATGAGTAGTTTCTGTTGATCACAGCAGTTTCCAATACCAGCTGTGAGAGGTCATTCAGCTATTTTAAACTAATTGCCATACTTTCTATTTTCTATTGACCAGCCCCTATATGCAGCATCTGACATAGACTGTATCAGTACCAGTTCAGCTCTGTTAGGTGTGTTGTCAATGACTGAACCCTGAATCCTGAGCAGGTGGTTTGTTTTGTACTTTCTCTGCCTTCCAGGTCTCCTGTGAATCATAGTCTAAATTTTAGGGAGCCATCTAGCAGTAATTCATGATCTTAAAAGGCGGGAAGAGGAAGGCACACAGCTAAAGCCAGAATGCTATAGCTGTCAGGAGCAATGTCATTTTCACCTAATTCAGTTCACTTTTTCTCCATGCTGTTAGTTACTGACTGGGCCTCTCTAAAGCTAAGCTTTTTTTTTTTTCGGTCATTCACTAGACCTTCATGAACCAGTGTACCTGGAATAACTAAAAAGGACTTGAGCCAATTAGTCCGCACCCATAAGCTGTACGATGAAATGTGACTAAGGTTCAACACAATCATGGCAGCCTTTCAACTCAAATGAGGACCTGGTCCCAGCTCCCTGTTGTTTTTGCTATTTTTAGGTGTTGTTAAATTGGTTCCGACTCATAGTGGCCTTAAGTACAATAGAACAAAGCATTGCCCAGCCCTATGCCATCCTCAATCTTTGTTCTGCTTAAGACCATTGTTGTAGGCACTGTCTCAATCCATCTCATTAAGGTCTTGCTTTTTGCCGATCCTC
Organism: Heterohyrax brucei; assembly: GCA_028571685.1. Classification (NCBI taxonomy): domain Eukaryota; kingdom Metazoa; phylum Chordata; class Mammalia; order Hyracoidea; family Procaviidae; genus Heterohyrax; species Heterohyrax brucei. Next base: position 57,524,006 of record CM053158.1, on the reverse strand, counting down.
TACTTTACCAAGTATGATGCCCTTCTCCAGGAAGTGATCCCTCCTGATAACATGTCCAAAGTCTGTGAGACATAGGAGTCTGGTCAGCCTCGCTTCTAAGGAGCGTTCTGGCTGCACTGCTTCCAAGACAAATTTGTTCTGTCTTTTGGTAATCCATGGTACATCAAATATTATTCACCAACATCATAATTCAAATGCATCAATTCTTCAGTCTTTCTTATGCATTGTCTAGCACCTTTCACATGCATATGAGGCAACTGAAAACACGATGGCTTGAGTCATGTGCACCTTAGCCTTCCAGGTGACATCTTTGGGTTTCTACACTGTAAAAAGATCTTTTGCAAAAGACTTGCCTAGTACAACACATTGTTTCATTTCTTGAGCATTGATTGTGGATCCAATTAAAATGAAACCCTTAACAACTTCAATCTTTTCTTCATTTATTACAATGTTGCTTATTGGTCCAGTTGTGAGCATTTTTATTTTCTTTATGTTGAGTTGTAATCCATATTAAAGGTTGTGGTCTTTTATTTTCATCAGTAAGTGCTTCAAGTCCACCCTCAGCAGGCAAGGCTGTGTCATCTGCATAAGGCAGGTTGTTAACGAATCTTCCTCCAATCCTGATGTCCCTATTCTTCTTCAGATAGTCCAGCTTCTCAGATTATCGGCTCAGCATACAGTTTAAATAAGTATGGTGAAAGGATACAACTCTGATGCCCACATTTTCTGACTTTAAACCACATAGTATCCTCTTGTTCTGTTCAAACAATTGCATCCTGATCCATGAACGCAATTAAGTGTTTGGGAATTCCCAGTCTTCACAGCGTTATCCACACTCTTTTTATAATCTATACAGTTGAATACTTTACACAGGCAAGGAAACACAGGTAAACATCTTTATGATGTTTTCTGCTTTCGGCCAGGATCCATATGACATCAACAAATACATCTCTCGTTCTACATCCTCTTTTGGACCTGGCTTGAATTTCTGAAAATTTCCTGTTCATGTACTGCTGCAGCTGCTTTTGAATGATCCTCAACAAAATTTTACTTGTGTGCTGCATTAATGATAGTGCTTGATAATTTCTGCATTTGGTGGGATCACTTTTGTTGAGAGTAAGCATAAATATGGATCTCTTCCAGTCAGTTGGCCAGGTAGCTGTCTTCCAAATTTCTTGGCATAGACAAGCAAACACTTCTGGTACTGCATCTGTTTGTTGAAACATATCAGCTGGTATTCTGTCAATTCCTGGAGCTTTGTTTTTCACCAATGCCTTCAGTGAAGTTTGGATTTCTTCTTCCAACATAAGGTATTTCATGAAATAGTTGAATGTCGACCAATTCTTTTTGGCATAGTGACTATATGTATTTTTTCCACCTGTTTTTAATGCTTCCTGCATCATTTAATATTTTTCCCCATACATACCCTCTATATTATAACACAAAACTTGAATTTTTTTTCTTCAGTTCTTTCATACTGAGCATGTTCCTTCCATTTGGTTTTCTAATTACAGGTCGGTTACTATAATTCCTTGTCTTCTCAACCTACCCTTTGAAGTCTTCTTTTTACCACTTTTACTTCACCATTCCACACATTTGCAACAGCTACTCCATATTCAACACCAACTTTTACAGTCACTTCTGACATCTATTTTGGTCTTTTCTTTCTTTTCAATGACCTCTTACTTTCTTCATGTATGATGTCCATGTTATCATTCCACAACTTCTCTGGTCTTCAGTCATTAGTGCTCAATGTGTCATATTCATTCCAGAGACGGCCTGTAAATTGAGGTGGGATATAACTCCCTGAGGAATTCCCCACAACAGAGTAAAGAGTTCACCTGCTAACCAAAAAGTGAAGTTCAGATCTACCTGGCATTCCTTGGAAACACTACAGGGCAATTCTATTCTGTCCCGTTGGGCCAATGTGAGTCAGAATTGACTAGTCAGCAATGGGTTTGGATTTTTGATTTACAGCTCTCTGTAAACTTGCTCACTTGTAGCTCTTCTCCATATTGAGGTCACTAATTGGTGACACAACTCATTTCCTACCAACTTACTTCCTACAAGCCCTTAATTTGATCCTGAGGGATGAATTTGTATGTGTGTGATTAAAGGGAAACCAATGTAGTTAAGAAAGATGAAGGAAAATGAGTGGGAGGAGAGAGAATTTAGTTTTAGTTAATCATCCTGGGGGATAGGAGATGAAAGATATCTACTGCCATCTGGACCTATGTAGGCCAGGAATTTTGTGGATGAGGATTCATTGGGTTCAAATAAAATGTGAGTTGGTTACAACCAGTGACCAGTGATGTTTTTACTTTGATGAAGAAGGCAGGGTTATTCATTACTGAACTAAGGAAACTTAGCATTAAAGGGCTGGAGAGTTCATCAAGCCCATTCCTCTCAATATGGGAACCACTCTAGCACACCTGTGACAGGTAGTTAGCTATCACCTCTGCTTAAATCAAAGGGGACAAGATTGGTTCCTTTCAGAGGCAGGAAAGGTAAGCTACTCAAGTGAAATAGAGCTAAGGCTAAAATAACATGGATAAGTGGGAGCTCAGGAAAACCAACAGTCACATTTCATCTAGTAGGGCAGCACCTACTCAGCTCCATCCAGTTGTTGAAAGGCAGAAAGGAAGGCACCATGTTGCCTACATCATCCATTTTTCAAGAAAATCTGGAAATATGGATATGTATGTATGTGAAAGCACTCATCTCAATTAAAAATTTAAAAAACACAAAAGGATAATCCTGAGTAGATAAACAACACCTACCCGTATGTAAGCAGTCTAGAGGCCACTGGTATGCAGCTCTGTCTTAAACAGATAACAGGGAGCACCCCTCACAGAGTAACCAATTGCATGTAAGAGCTTTGCATGTTCAATTTTTTTTCATATGGTCATCTATTTTCAAGAATCTTGCCTTCATTGGTTTGATTCATTTTTTTCCTTCATTCAACAAATTTTTATCGAGCTCTTATTATCCTCTAGGTGTTCTTGCTTGGTGCAAACAGTTAACATACTTAGATGCTAACCAAAAGGTTGGAAGTTTGAGTCTACCCAGATGCAACTTGGAAGAAATACTTGGAAACCTACTTCTGAAAAAATTAGCCATTGAATACCTGGGGGAACACATTTCTACTCTGATACATATGGGGTCACCATGAGTTGGAATTAACTTGATGGCAACTGGGTATGCTGTCCTCTAGGTACTCTTTCCAACCATATGGATTTTTCATGGAGTTTCATTTTACATGTTGAAGGATAACTTTGCCCCAAAGTTATCTCTTTCTAGATTAAACAGCCCCATTTTCTCCAGTCCTTCCTAAAGTGTCAAAGTTTCTCCTGTTTCCAGTTTGCTAAAGCCTTCTTAAAATGTGATACATATGTCGTAAATGTAAAGTACTTGTTATGGAGCCCCATTCTGAAATTGTTTGAATCTATAATTTTTATTAATTTTCTGAACATACATGCATTGCTATTCAGCATACTTACCACTGTCTTATCATTTAACTGGATTTTGGAGTGGGCACATGCCTTCATCTGTAAGAATCTTGAAGCATATAATGCTTCACAGACATCTGTATGTATAGCACCTACAATCTGTTTTCATATTCTTACAAACCTGATGGAATGTAGAATCTGCACAGCCAAGCTTATTTGCTTTCTTGTGCTTCTATTTCCAAAGGTCACAGATTTCATACCAAAATGCTAGATGATATAAGCATTTCCAGGAGCATTTGAGGAAAATAACATTAATTGTTTGTGATTTTACTAGCTTTATGGTGGTAGACAGGCTAGTGGCTGGGAACAGATACTCCGAAACAGCTATCAAATATACAACTGGCAGAAAGGCATCAAATACCAAGGGCCCATCTCTCTTGGAACTGACATTACAGAGGCCCACATAGATTCAGAGGTCAGCAAAAGCCTTACTCCATGTCAGGAGTTTTTCAAATCCACTTAATTTACAATGGTTTCTGTGGAGCATGCACATTATTCCACATTTCAACCCTGACTGGAAGAACGTTTGAAGCATACACACTTGGAACAGATGAACCCCAAACCTTCTAGTCACCAGGCCAATGTTTAGGAATGTACACAATGTACACAATGATGAAGTTAAATTATTTTCCCAGCCTTGGCTAGGTGTGTATTTTTGTAATTAGAGATACTTGTGGAAGGATCAAATGGAAATCAACAACCTGGATCTGTCTCCCACAAACAAAACCAAATCTGCTGCCAGTGGCTGTGACTCACAGTGGCCCTGGCAGATTTGAACTGCCAACCTTTTGGTTAGTAGATGTAGCACTTAACCACTATGCAACCAAGGTTTCCAGCAATTATACAAGTATCCTCAAATGTTTGTCCTATTGCCCCCCATCTGAACATTCATCAATAACTGGCTATGAGCTCTGTCTCTTATTCTGTTGTTTTGCTGCTTGATTACAGTAGGAGAAAGCACAAACCCATAGAATTGTGAATATTGGTGGTTACAGTCACCACCAATTAGCGTTTGGATAGCTATAATAAAAGTATATTTGGAATTGAGAGACCAGGGCTGTTCTTGAGTCCTACTTCTTAATTTTGACCAAGTGACAGAACTACCAAGAAGATTTTCAAGGGGATTCAAGTGCATAAACAGAAGTGAGTTGAAAATACAAAGTGTGACACAAAGGTAATAAGATACTATCATTATTGCAGTTCTACTTCTGAGAAACTCCCATCCCATATCTTAACAAATAGTTGCAACTGTCTCATCTCTCTCTCTGTCTTTTTTTATCAGAACCACTGGATCAGCTATCCATAGCCATTTCTACTTGAACTTCCTTGCTCTCTGTAACAAGCTGCAAACTATAGAATTGCCTAGATTCAGCTTCCATTCAGAGATATTTTGTTTGACTTGTAATATTTTGTGCCCACGTTTTATAAATTACCTTACCTATCAACATGCTGTAGTGGTTAAGTGCTGCATCTGCTAACCAAAAGGTCTAATCTGCCAGGCACTCCTTGAAAATTCTATAGCGCAGTTCTGCTCTAACCTATAGGGTCTCTATGAGTCAGAATTGACTCAGTGGGAGTGGTTTTTTTTAAATCAACACTTTATATACGGAATAGTTCGTATTGATATTTTCATTTGATACTCTTATATAAACCCCCAAATTTGCCACTTCTTTTTTAAAAATCTGGAAGGTCTGGCAGTATTTGGCTTGGATTCCAACCACAGGTGCAATTACAGAGCTGAGTAGCAGCTGCTGGGTTCTTTGCACTTCCCCATGGTTCCCACCTGAACCGTTCCCCCCTTTTATGTTCCCTGTCTAATCCCATGGAAACCCTGGTGGCATAGTAGTTAAGTGCTATGTCTGCTAACAAAAGGTTGGCAGCTCCAGTCTTCCAGGAACTCTTTGGAACTCTGTTCTACTCTATCCTATAGTGATGCTATGGGATGAAATCAACTCAGTGGCCATGGGTTAGTTGTGTTTTGCTCTGTTTTCTTTTGGCCTACTTCCTCAGACATCTGAATTTCAACTTCTGCTTCTTCCTTCTGTGTTCAGAGACAAATAGTTCACTACAGTATAAAAAAGTATGGAAGCAAAAAGAATAAAGAGAAGCAAGGAGACTGAATAATGAACATACTGGACATTAGTAAATAAGAACAGAGACAGCAAACAGCTGCTATGAGAAGCAGGAGAACAAAGTGGTATAGGTCTAAAGCAAACTGCTGCAGCAGTGTGAAGTATTGGCTCCAGCTGCCACTAGCTTAGATAAGTGACTCAGTGTCTGTGGTCTTTCGTTTCCTTGTGTGAAATCTGATGATATTAATAGATACTTTTGGAATTCGTTTAGCAAAATATATAACAACAATAAAAAAATGACACAGATTGTCATCAATCAATTTGGAGTCATCGTAGCCCCATGTGTCAGAGTAGAACTACTCTATAGGATTTTCAGACTGATTCGTCAGAACGAGACTGCAGGTCTTTTTTCTGATGTGTCTCTGCACAAACTCCAACTTCCAACCTTTGGCTAAGAGCCAAGCACTTAGCCGTTTGCACCACCTCGACACTCCCCAAAATTCACTTAGATAACAAGTATTTATTGAGCGCTCACTGTGTAGTCGGTCCCTCCCCAGCAGTGTGATAAAACAACAAACCCAACAAAGTCTGTACTGACATGATTTCCATCAAAGGAATGAACCCACTTTAAGTACTTAGAACAATGTCCAGCACATAATATATACTCAATACATGTTAGCTGTTATTATTATTGGAAAACCTGGTTTCACAGGGGTTAAGTGCTATGTCTACTAACCAAAATGGCAGCAATTCAAATCCAGCTGGTGCTCCTTGGAAACTCTATGAGGTAGTTTTCTCTGATATAGAGTCACTGTGACTTGGAATTGATGGCAGTAGTAGATTTGGGCTTATTATTATTATTTATGATACACTATATACTCAGAAAGTTGTTATTTAAATCAGGAATATTAAGCCTGTATAAAGTGGCATTTATCTCCTGATAGTGGCCAACACAAACGCAGTGTTAGCAGTGATGCTGAGGCCTTGTCTAGACTCAGCAAAAAGGAGCTTAGCGATTGATTGTTAATGTCTGGCACGGGCTTGAACTACGCACAAGGCAATTTGCGTGGAGGTTCTTTCATCCTGTTTTAAAGGATCCCTGATTTCTGTAAAAGTAGTCTTGGTGGTACAGTAGTTAAACACTCTGTTAACCAGGACAAGATACAGCAACTACAAGACTACAGATTATGACACTCTGTGGATCAATTCTACTGAGTCCTGTAGGGTTGCTGTGAGTTGGAGCCGACTACATGGCAACAGGATGGGTTCAGTTTCTGTAAGGAGTGCTTGGGTGTATGAAAAGGTTAACATGCTCAGCTGCTCACTGAAAGGTTGGGGGTTCAAGTCTAACCTGAGCTTTCTCTAAAGAAAGTCATGGTGATTCACCCCTAAAATAATTCTACCATCAACCACGATTCTACCTGAAAACACATGTGGTTGCCATGACTCAGAGCTAACCCCATAGCAACTAGCTCCCCCTGCCCCTGAGTAAACTAAGCATTATTTCTGCCTCTCTTGTCAGTGTTCTCAGTCTTTCTGTGGCTTCTTACTCAGAAAGAGACAAAACTCTCATATTCTGGTTCATCCTTTTTCTGTAGACTCAGAAGGGCAAGGTCATGTGGCAGACGTGCTGAGAACATGGAAAACTCACAGGGCTACTTGCCTGCGATTAGGGAAGTTTTAAAGATGTCTGTCCCAATAATCATCTGGAAAGATGACCCTTTCAGAGCTGGAAATCCAACTCAAGGGAACTGAACAATCTGCCCAGTGAGGATACATCTCTCCCCAATAAAATGTTTAAAAGGAAAGAAAGAAAATTAAAAGACTCCAACAAATCACACCACAAAACTCAAGTATTAGGCCCTGGCAGGACTGAAAGTTGAAACTCATTTGGCAGTGCCTGTGGCTCCTTGAATTTTCAGGCTTTATCCTCCCCAACAACACACACACCTCTGTTCTCACATATTACTAGACCAAGGCAAGAGCAGGAGGACAATGCTAGCTTCTGCCTTCACTGACAAGCCCTAATGTTTGTTCTCTGCAAACTCTTCAGGGGTAAAAATGAGATCACACTTTTCCCAGCAATATTAAACGTAAACCCACTATATTCCTAAGTTTGTACCTACTGCCCCAGGCCGGGGCTTCTCTCTGTCTTCCACCAGAATTACACATAGCAGCCAAGTTCATGTGGATAAAGAATTCACTGCCACAGGCTACCCAGAGGACAGCTCACTGAGTAATGAAAAGTAGGAAGCACGTTTGGGCCTCAAGGTTAAAGGTGAATAAGCATGGTGACATGCTATTATTAAGCAGACACACGCAATATCAGTAGAGGTTAACTCTGTGCTGGGCCTTCAGTGTCATCTTCTTTACCCAGCTTGGTTTTCATAAGGGATGCTGCAGGTTCAAAATTTTTTCTCACCAGGCTACTCACCTAGAAATTCCATCATGGTTTCAGAGAATCCATGACTGTTCCTGTCCAAGTAAAACACAACCTTGTTGTAACAACAAAAGAATAAGCAACAAAAGACATAGATAACTGGGACCTCATGAAAATGAAATGTTTTTGTTCTTTGAAGAATTTTATCAACACAGAGACAAATCACAGATCAGGAGAAAATTTATGGGAACCGTTTATCTGATAAGGGTCGCCACGAGTCGGATCCGACTCGACGGCACTTGGCTTTGGCATCCAAAATGGATTTTGAAAAACTCCTACAATGCCAAAACAAAAAAGACAATCTAAGCAAAAAACCAGCAAAGGACTTGAATAGACAGTTCAGTGGTGGGGATGTGCAAATGACCACCAAGTACATTAAAAGATGTTCAGTGTCATTAGCCATTAAACCAAAAAGCAAACCTGTTACCCTACAGAATAGTGTAGAACTGCCCCATATGGTTTCCAAAGAGCAGTTAACGGGTTTGAATTGCCAACCTTCTGGTTGGCGGCCAACCTCTTACCCATCACATGAAATCAAAACCATGATGAGATACCCTCTCACCCCCATTAGAATGGTGGCAATGATATATAAAAAAAAAAAAGAAAGAAAGAAAGAAAAGAAAAAGAAAAAGAACTGGTGCTGAGTACGATGTGGAGAATCGGAACCCTCATCCATTACTAGTGGGAATGCAAAGTGAAACAGTGGCTCTGGAAAACGGTTTGATGTTTTCTCAAAAGTTGAATATGTAACTACCACACAATCCAGCAATTCTAATCCTGGCTGTATACTCAAAAGAAATAAAAGCAAGAATGCAAATAGACACTTGTACACCAATATTCACTGTAGCTCTTCTCACAATAGCCAAAAAGTATACACAACCTAAGTGTCTATCAATAGATGCCAGATAAACAAAATGGGGTATGTACCTACAATGGAATATTACACAGCCATGAAGAAAATTAGTTCCTGACACATACATATTACAACATGGATGAACCTTGAAAACATTATGCATAAACATTATGAATAAAATAGGTCAGTCACAAAACGATACATACCATATGACCTTACTGGATCCAACTCAATGGCACTTGGCTGGCTTGGCTATATAAAATAAGCAAGTACATAGAAATCAAAGCTTATTAACGGTTGTCAGGGATGGAAGCGAGAGGCAAAGGTGGAGTTTTTGCTCAGGCAGGGTCACTGAGTTTGTGTTAATGGTAGAAGAATGATTAGGAAAAATATAGGGATAAAAGTTACAGAACATGAATGTGATCAGTGTCATTGAAACGTGCATGAAGAAACTGTTGAATTGGTCAATGTTGTACTTTGTGTATTTCTGTCTCATTAAAACAAAGCAAACCAAGTTAAAACTCTTGTGTTATTCCAAGTTTGGTGGACTTTCTGAAAATTGTGGCTACACAAAGCCAGTGGTGCCTAATGGGTTTCTCATATGATACTCTGGGGTTTTCTTTTAAGTACTTCCCACAGTATATAATCGATTATTAATTTGTCGGGTTATTTGTTTAATATCAATCTCTGTCACCGTAGGCATTTTGAGGATATAGTTTGGGTCGTTGTTCTCATTACTGTGTCTGCATACTCTAGCACAAGTGTACCAGTTGCCGTTGAGTTGATTCTGACTCATAGAGGTCCCCTGTGTGTCAAAGTACAACACCATACTCCGTAGAGTTTTCAGTGGCTTATTTTTTAGAAATAGATTTCCAGGCCTTTTTCCAAGGTCCTACTGTGTAGACACACACCTTCAACCTTTGGTAAGCAGTGGAAAGTGTTAAGCATGCGTACCCTGCAGGGACTTCATGCTGTAGTACAGGGATTGGCAAGCTTTTCTTAAAAGACCAGATAATGAATATTTTTGACATTGGGACTACTCAGCTCTGCCCTTGTACCCTGAAAGCAGTCACCCAGCCAAGTCAGCCAAGTGCCGTCGAGTCGGATCCGAGCAGTCACAGACAATATAAAAATGAATGAGGGGGGCGGAGTCAAGATGGTGGACAAAGCCCACGTCTCGTTCTATCCCTCTGGAAACCAAGACTTGAATTGACAATCAAACAGAGCCTTCTGATCACCTAATCAGCCTCAGGACACGGCACAGAGCTGTTAATTGGGACTTTATACCATTCAGCGAAAAACCGCCTCTCTTTCGCTGACTCCCGCTCCTGGCTAGCCCCGACTCTCACGGACGGAAGGTAAACGCACCATTTTGACTTTTTTTTCCTCGGTCTCGGCTGGCGGGTGGAGCTGGGCCTTGCCTGGCGGCTGGACTCAGACGCGCTGCTGGGAGGATAGGCAGGTGAAATTCCCATGTTCTGAGAGCCAGGCTCGGGACTCTGTTAATCTAGACACTTTGAGCCTTTCGTTTTGTAGCCGCCTCAGTGGGATTTGTGCGGAACTCCGTGGTCAGGGTGCGGGACGACATGTTGGTACCGAGATTTTAGCGGGACCTCATTCTTAGCCTGGGAGCCAGTGCCTGCAAACAGGGCAGCGCTTCTCCGTTAGAAAAGTAGTGATTTTGCATAGTGCTGCCTACACTGGGGGCCCTGCAACAGAAGCAGAGGAATCGCTGCCTCTGGGCACCTTTAGCCCCCCTGTCTGCTGCCTGTGTGGAGGACGCCATCTTGGGTACGGTGGCCGCAGCTGGACCTAATTCTTAGCTTGGGAGCCAGAGCCTGCCCACAAGAGAGCGCTTTTCTATCACAAAACCGGTACTCGACGCAGTGTTGGATAAGGCTAGGCCCTGTCAGCAGAGGCCACCAGGACACTAGCAGTGCTGTATTCTGAACTAGTTTGTTATCATCTGGGGTTGGATACAGTGGCGCTTACTTTGTCAGACGGGAAGAGGGACCTCTACACCTGAAAACCTAACTGACTTGTGAACTGGTCAGATACCTTTTGCTTTACATTTGAAGACAGCCTAGAGAAACATTTGCAATCCATCCTCACAGTACCTCTTCCAGCCTCTATATACTCACATGGGACCCCAAAAGCAACAGACAATTGTGGCATACAAGCAATCACTCATGGCTTCAGAAGGCTCCCAAACAAAGCAACCAAGGAGTTTTCCAGATGAAGACACTTTTATGAAAGCATCAGGAAGTGAATACAAATTGATTATATACAGAGCCCTTCTAGACCTTATACAAAAAGCAGCAGAACAAAATGAAAAATTAAGCAAGTTGTTCGATCTGATGGAACACCAGTACTCTGAAATCCAACAGATCAAGAAGAAAATCAAAGACATAGAAACTTCCATGCAGAGCCAAGAAAACAGAATGGAACAAATGGAAAAAAGAATTTCTGACTTGGAAGACAGAGCTACTGATGCCAGTGTCTATGAGCAGAAATCAGAAAAAAGAAACAAGAAAAATGAAGAAACATTAAGAAGCATGTGGGACTCTATTAAAAGGAACAACCTTCGATTAATTGGAGTCCCTGAACAGGGTGAGACATCTGAGAACACAGAGAGTATTGTTGCTGAGCTGCTGAAAGAAAACTTCCCAGAAATCATGAAGGAAGAGAATATAGATATCTCAGATGCATATCGTATGCCACCCAATATCGATCTCAAAAGAAAGACTCCAAGACATATTATAATCAAGCTTAACAAAATGAAACATAAGCAGCAACTCTTAAAGGCAGCAAGACTCAAGGCAAAGCTAACATTCAGAGGGAAACCCTGTAGGCTCTCGTCAGATTTCTCAGCAGAAACCATGCTGGCATGGAGACAGTGGCAAGACACATTCAAAGTCTTGAAGGAGAAAAACTTCCAACCAAGAATTATATATCCTGCAAAACTGTCTTTCAAACATGAAAATGAAATTAAGACATTTCCAGATAAACAGAAACTCAGAGACTTTGTAAAAACCAAACCCAAACTACAAGAAATACTGAAAGAAGTTCTTGGCTTTGGCTTAGAAGAACGAAACCACTAACTTTATATTTTAGAATGACACACTACTCAATACTCATTTAGGGAAGGCCCCAAAGTAAATCACAGCTTTGATTGGGAAAGAAGCCATCCAGTGATCATCATGAAAACTATGGTGTCATCATAATAAAAGAAGGATGTACTACAGTCGTTATAGTCCTTCCAGATGGTGAGGAAGATGACCAGACTGGTAGTAATTAAAATTGGGTTTATAAATAGTTTATTAAGGGGGTTCATAGGGGCAGCTGTAAAGCACAACAAAGATGTATCATACCATTTCAAGATGTATCATACCATTTCAACAACAAAGATGTATCATACCATTTCAAATCTAACACACAAGTCTCAACAACTATAAAACCAGTTCTGAAAAAGGTGAAAAATCAACTCACAAAAAAGAGTGTCTCAGAACAGGCTAATAAGAACAACAGAGAAAACATCAACATAAAAATAAACATATCACAATGGCAGCAGTGAACACATACCTATCAATAATTACATTGAATGTGAATGGACTGAATGCTCCAGTAAAGAAACACCAAGTGTCATCTTGGATCAAAAGACATGACCCATCCATATGTTGTCTACAAGAAACTCACTTGAGACCTAAAGACAGGAACAAACTGAAAATTAAAGGATGGAAGAATATATATCAAGCTAACAATGAACAAAGAAGAGCAGGGGTGGCAATTCTAATCTCAGACAAAATCAACGTTAATGTCAAATCCACCATCGTGGACAAAGATGGACACTATTTATTGCTGAAAGGTTCAGTACACAAGCAAGACTTAACTACATTAAAAATTTATGCACCTAATGTCAGAGCACCTAAATATATCGAAGAAACACTGACTACACTCAAAAGAGAGTTAGATGACTCCACAATAATAGTGGGAGACTTTAACACTCCACTCTCATTACTAGACAGATCATCTAGAAAAAAGCTCAGTAAAGATACAGAAGATCTCATTGACACAATTAACCAACTAAACCTCATTGATATATACAGAACTTTCTACCCCTCAGTAGACAACTACACCTTCTTCTCCAGTGCACATGGAACATTCTCCAGAATTGACCATGTGATAGGCCATAATGCAATGCTCAACAAAATCCATACCATTGAATTATTGCAAAGCATCTTCTCAGATCATAAAGCCATCAAAGTTGAAATCAATAGCAGAAAAAACAGAGATAAAAAGTGGAACTCTTGGAAACTGAACAACATCTTGCTCAAAAAAACATGGGTTATAGAGGAAATCAGGGATCAATTAAAGAAATTCATGGATTTCAATGAGAACGAAAACACTTCCTACCAGAATCTATGGGATACAGCCAAAGCAGTGCTCAGAGGTCTGTTTATCTCCATAAATGCACACATGTGGAAGGAAGCAAGAAACCAAATCAAGGAACTAACTCTACAGCTTGAACAAGTAGAAAGAGAACAACAGAGGAACCCCTCGGGCACCAGAAGAAAGGAGATCATAAAGATTAGAGCAGAGCTAATTGAATTAGAGAATAGAAAAACAATTGAAAAAATTGAAAAGACCAAAAGCTGGTTTTTTGAAAAGATCAACAAAATTGATAAACCACTGGCTAAACTTACTAAAGAAAAGCAGAAAAGGAAACAAATAACCCAAATTAGAAATGAGAAGGGAGTTGTCACCACAGATGCAACAGAAATCAAAAACATCATAACACAATACTATGAAAGACTGTACTCTAACAAATTTGAAAACCTAGGGGAAATGGACAAATTCCTTGACTCATACCACCTACCCAAATTATCACAACGTGAAGCAGAACAACTTAATAAACCCATCACAAAGGAAGAGATTGAACAGGTCATCAAAACACTGCCAACCAAAAAAAGTCCGGGCCCAGATGGCTTCACGGCAGAATTCTACCAAGCATTTAGAGAAGAATTATCCCGAATACTAATGAAACTATTTCACAGTATAGAAAGGGATGAAGTACTCCCAAACTCATTCTATGAAGCCAGCATAACCCTGATACCTAAGCCCGGGAAAGATCCAACAAAGTCAGAGAACTGCAGACCGATATCACTCATGAACTTAGATGCTAAAATCTTCAACAAAATTCTTGCCAACAGAATACAACAACATATCAAGAAAATAATCCATCATGACCAAGTGGGATTCATACCAGGGATGCAAGGCTGGTTCAACATCAGGAAAACAATTAATGTGATTAACCACATAAATAACACAAAAGACAAAGATCACCTGATTTTGTCCATTGATGCCGAAAAGGCATTGGATAAAGTCCAACACCCATTCATGCTAAAAACTCTTAGCAAAATGGGCATAGACGGCAAATTCCTCAACACAATAAGGGCCATTTATACAAAGCCAATTGCCCACATCATCCTGAATGGAGAGAGACTGAAAGACTTTCCCTTGAGATGAGGAACTAGACAAGGATGCCCACCGTCACCTCTCCTATTCAACATTGTGCTAGAAGTCCTAGCCAGAGCAATTAGACAAGATCAAGAGATAAAGGGCATCTGCATCGGCAAAGAGGAAGTTAAAATCTCCCTTTTTGCAGATGATATGATTGTATATGCAGAGAACCCCAAGGAATCTGTAAGTAAGTAACTCAAACTGATAGAAGAGTTCAGCAAAGTCTCAGGATACAAGATAAACATAAGTAAATCAGTAGGATTCCTTTATACCAACAACGAGACTGTTAAGGCGGAAATTATCAAATCTATACCGTTTGTGATAGCCCCTAAGAAGATAAAGTACCTAGGAATTAATCTAACCAGAGAAACAACAGACCTTTACAAAGAGAACTACAAGCCCTTACTACAAGAAACTAAGAGAGACTTAGATAAATGGAAAAACCTACCCTGCTCATGGATAGGAAGACTTAACATTGTGAAAATGTCTATTTTACCCAAAAGCAATATATTTATATAATGCGATCCCAATACAAGTTCCAGCATCATTTTTTTAATGAGATGGAGAAACAAATCACCAATTTTGTTTGGAAAGGGAAGAAGCCCCGGATAAGTAAGGTGCTACTAAAGAAGAAGAACACACTGGGAGGGCTCTCATTACCCGACCTTAGAACATACTACACTGCCACAGTGGTCAAAACAGCCTGGTACTGGTACAAGAACAGACAGACTGATCAATGGAACAGAATTGAGACCCCAGAGATGACACCATCTGCCTATGAACAGTTGATATTCAACAAAGGCCCTAAGACATTAAACTGGGGTAAAAACAGTATCTTCAACAAATGGTGCTGGCAAAATTGGTTATCCATCTGCAATAAACTGAATCAAGATCCATATCTTACACCTTATACAAAAACCAACTCCAAATGGATAAAAGACCTAAATATCAAACCTAAAACGATAAAGCTCATCTAAGAAGAAGTAGGAACAACAATGGAAGTTTTAATACACAATGAGGACAGACTCCAAAATCTGTCAAGGAAACCTCAATCAACAGAAGAGAAAGTAGATAAATGGAAACTATTAAGAATCAAACACTTTTGCTCATCCAAAGACTTTATTAATAGAATTAAAAGAACACCCACAGAGTGGGAAAAAATATTTGGCAACTCTATGTCAGATCGACGCCTGATCTCCATAATCTATAAGATACTACAAAATATCAATAACAAGAAGATAAACCATCCAATTAAGCGATGGGCAAAGGAGATGGACAGATATTTCACTAAAGAGGAGATCCAGGCAGCCAAAAAACACATGCGGACATGTTCACGATCTTTAGCTATTAAAGAAATTCAAATCAAGACAACAATGAGATACCATCTCACCCCAACAAGATTGGTCATGATCCAGAAAACACAAAACAACAAACGCTGGAGAGGCTGTGGAGAAAGTGGAACCCTCCTACACTGTTGGTGGGGTTGCAAAATGGTCCAGCCTCTTTGGAAGGCAATCTGGCGCTTCCTTAAAAAAATGGATATCGATATACCATTTGACCCAGTAATTCCACTACTTGGAATATATCCTATAGATTCAAGGCCTTTCACACCGACGAACACATGCACCAGAATTTTTATTGCGGCACAGTCCACAATAGCAAAAATGTGGAATCAACCCAGATGCCCAACAGTAGAAGAATGGATAAGTAAACTGTGGTACATATACTCAATGGAGCACTATGCAATGATAAAGAATAACGATGATTCCAGGAAACATCTCCTAACCTGGTTTCAACTGGAAGACATTATGTTGAGTGTGAGTAGTCAGCGACAAAAGGACAAATACTGTATGAGACCTCTAAGATAAGATCTCAAAAACAGACTCGTGTATAGAAGAAAAGACTCTTTGACAGCTGCAATGGAGGGGAGGGAGGGAGGAAGGGCGAGGGGGGGAGGGTTTAGTTTAGGTAGTTACTAGAAATCTAGTTGGGAGAAAGCGGTGACAGCACACATTAGAAACAAGAACAACATTAAGTGGACTTCAGCATAACTTGAGTACTCCTTCCATTTTGACTCAATACTGCAAGGATAGAGTAGCTGGGGCGGGGGGTGGGGGACCATGTTCTTAGGCGAATTCCAGGCCAATTGGCACAACTAGTGTTTTGCTAAGAGAGCTCTCTGCACCCTAAATTGGTGAGTGGCGTCTGGGGTCTTAAAAGCTGACAAGCTGCCATCCGAAGAGACAGCAAATGGTCCCAATTCAGCAGGAACGGATGCTCACCGAGGGCCAAAATAGCATGCGGTAAAGACAACCGAGAAGACAGAGAGACCCACAAGAGTGGGTACCTATGTCGACCTGGGACCGGAAGAACCGGATGGTGCCCGGCCACCACCAGTGATAGCCATGACGGAGCTCACAGAGAGGAGCCTCACCGGCAACACAAGAATAAAAAGAGGTGCATCATGAGATCTCCACTAAAAGACCTCAATTGATGGTCCAGCAGTTCTGGGGTTCCTCTGAGAGCATGGCCCCCGGCCCTGATGCTGCCCGTTCCCATAAATTATAACAAAGGTCCACTCTTTGGACAGGAATGGAATGGACATGGCAATGCAGAGTAACCATATGTTGGAAGCACTTTATGGTTCTATACATCTATAGGATATCATCTTGCTGACCTCTGGCTGGAGGAAGGGGAGTGGAAGGAGAGGAGGGGAAAGGAGACTGTTGGGAGGATGAGACATGTATGGAGCAGAGAGGAATAGTGTGCAGTCACCGGACAGGGAGAGCAGCGGAAGCTGCATATAGGGGGGCATGTAAATTTACATGTGAATGTACATTTTCACTCAGTTATGTTAAATAAAAATAAAAAAACAAAAAAATGAATGGGTATGTCTATGTTCCCATAAATTTTGAGTTACAAAGCCAAGTGTGGAAGTTAGCAAGTGGTGAACTGGATTGGACCCATGGGCTGTAGTTTGAGAACCCCTGATCTAGTACAATAAATTGTTACTAAATCTGCATGAAGTATAAAATAGGTATGTTTCATTTTCATCTTAAGTCCTGACAAGAACTGAAGACAAAACTATACGACAATCAGAAATCAGGATCATGAAGAGGTGTTAAAAGTGGGCATGGGGTCTTTCAGAGTGTTGGGGACATTCTGTTTCTTGTTAAGTGAATTTGTAAAAATTCATCAGATTGCACATTTAAGTTTGTGTATTTTCCTTATGGATATTATATTGTGAAAAAATGTGGAAGTTAAGAAATAGATATATGAATAAAATAAAGCTTAAAGAGAAAGCAAAACAGCATCACCTACTTGAGCCTTCTTAATGACAACAAATGTAAAAAAAAAAAAAAAAAAGTCTCTCAACAAATGTTGAATATAAGCTTAAATGACTAGCTATGTTACCTAAGCCAAACTTAGGTAACTTAGGTAACAAGTTAAAATGTGGTTGCTTGGTCTGTTAAATACAAAGATAAAACCAGTGTTCTGGTTATGAAAATTACTATTACAGCCAAAGAGACCTGGACTCTTTAACCTCTCGGAGCCTCCATTTTCTCTTCCTTAACAAAAGTGTCTATTTCACAGCCCTGTTGTAAAGGTTAAGTTACATGATACATGAAAAATGCCTGGAATGATGCTTGGAGCATGACTGGAAATGTCTGCTAATACTATGAATAAAGATCGCATAGAAAGTGTGGGTTCTAAATACCGGTGGATATCTCCATATCCATTCCTCTCTTCCTCTGCCCTGCTCTCTTTTCTAAGCTAACTGGCATGGGTCACATCAACAAAAGACTCCCTTGTCTTTTGTTACTTCTAGTGTGAGGTAAGAGGAATGAGAGAAAGTCAGGGTGTATGTTCCCCCAGGCTTCTCAGAGCAGCATTCCTTAGCCAAGTAGATGTTAAGTGGTCCTTTTCATGCAGCATCTCTGAGTTCAGGAGTCTGTAAATGCTCCTTCCCCTTGTCCTTCTGGCCAATGGGTAGTTAATGCTCCTGGATCTTAGCAATCATGGAATCATGCAGAATGCAGATGGTTTGTCCACATCTTTGTCTTCTATTTCCAGGACTCAGACTAATGCATTAACCACAAACTAGGAAAGTGAATTCAAACACTGATGAGTCAGGAAAAGTTCTGGAAATATTAAATTGTGCTTTGTTTGGGCTTACATATGGGACTTAAACAAAACAAAACAAAAAGATATTTTTCTTTTGGTCCGGCACATAAAGGTTATACGAATTTGTTTGCTAATGTAGGTTTCCTTGTTTCAAGAGTTCACTAAGGCTGAGTTGGTGTTCTGTGGATAAAAACAGTAGTTACTAGCCAACCTGGAAACATGGGTTTTTGTTTTGGAGTTGATGCTCAGAGAAGTAGGTTGATCCTGGAGTCATATGGCTTGGACACAGCCGTAATGCTGCATTGATGTCTAGAGTTTTTGTAACTTCAACAAGGAACTCCCATCAAGCCTGAGTTGTCCTCTTTGAATGTACACACGAGCTTGGGCAACAAATGCTGTAGCACTGACCACTGTGTACTGATAACTAGAGGCTTTCCAGTTAGAATTGTTGGGGCTGTGTAAACCCAGAAGGATTTCTTCAGATTTCTGCGGGAGTGTAGAGGGGCTTCTTAAATCCGGACTAAAGATATTCAGGTTTCAGTCTAGTGATTCTGATTCTGTATGACTTGAGTTAGGCCTTGAGATCAGAATTTGTAGCATGTACTGGGAGATGCTAATGCCAATTGGCCACTGAGAACAGACAAGTAGATACTATAATTATCCCTATTTTATTAAGGAGAAAATCATGCCTCTGAGAGCTTCACCTTCTTCAGCTCGTGATGTGTAGAGTCTAGGCCAGTATTGATTGACTGAGAAAAACTAATGTGACATTTCTTATCTCTAGAACACATCATACTCACTTGAAAAACACAGTTCTTATTTTATTTTAGAGAATTCTGTCAAAATTCAAGTGTTTGCAAAATTCGAAGAACTGAATAATTTTCTACTTCCTCTTTAGTAATCAAATATGCTAGAACACAATAGCTAGCAAAAACCTGTCCCCAAATGCTTCTTAGGAAAGACTGGTTGGGAGCATTTGGTCGATGATGGCGTCAAGCAAAACCAAAAAGTATTTCCCATCATGCTCTTAGGTCCCAAGCTAAGAAAATCAAGTAAAACAATCAACGCAGCTTCTCACAGAGTCAGCAAGAAAGGTTTATACAATTAATCTTAATCATGACAGTTTGGTCACAACATTAGTGTCAAGTACACTAGGAGAATAAATGTGAATTGTAGGTGCAAATCAATTTACTTCGTGCATTCAACAACAATTTCACTTGTCTTCACACATATACACTTAATAGCTGTTTGAGGCTTATAAATAGTTACTGGTCTTCAGAAAAGATGCAAATCAGCAAACTCAGATCTGAGATGAAACAACAGCAACAACACAGAAATATCCAAACACTGTCTGAATTAGGACATGCCTGAGAAGGGGAGGAAATGTGTCAACACTCTGCGGGGAGAAGGAAAGCACCAGATGGTTTGCTCTTTTACCCTTTCTGCCCTTTCTCTTGGAAGGGACAGAGTTCAAGAGCTACCACTAGCTCTGGTTGCTCAGCAGAGGTCAGTGCAGTTCGAATACACTATTCCCTCTTTGGAAACCCTATGGGGCAGTTCTACTCTATCCTATGTGGTTCTTACGAGTTGTAATCAGCTTGAAGGCAGTGACTTTTGTTTTTTCTGGTTGGCAGGGAGGATCTGGGAGAGACCCCCAGAAAAAGAATGAATCCAACCTTGTCTCCGTTCCAATTGCTTGGAAATGGAGTCTTGTTTGTTCCTGAAAGGTCTTCAGAAGTATCTCAGAGATCTTTCCAAGCCACATGTACCAACCTACTTTCTCACACCAATCTACTTCTCTGGTGCCCAGGAGAAAATGAAAGTATTTAAAAATCCTTGGGAATGCAAAGAGCTGAGAGTCAGGTTAAATAATAATATTAATAATTGTAACTAGGAGAGTGTCCTTGGCATGCACCTCAGTAACGTGATAACTTTTCCTGAAACTCACTTTTCAATTCTCTTTGTCTTTTTGGCTGCTCTCAGAGAGATGGAAGTAATGGCTTTTCTCTACCCCACAAAATGTTTATCTTAATACTCACCACAATTTCCTCTGAACAGTTAATAAAATCACAGGTATTGATTGAGTTCTGTCTTTCTATCCTCCTAAACATTTTTTTGGCCCCCACTTGAATGTATTTTTCAGTTCTCACATAATACCTGTCTTTCAGTACAATGATTGTATGAACAGTTCCGTTTAATAGGATGTTCAGAGAAGGAGACTCTGGTTGATTGAATGCCAAAGAAGAAAATTCTTACCTTTTGAACACTTATTATTGAAAAACTTTCTTCAAAATGTCTTCTTTTCATCTTCCCTCTCTAACTTCCACCCTTATTTTTACTAGTCCTCCAGACAGGGGGGAAGAAACCACACACACAAATATCAGCACAGAAAAACCCAAATTCAAACAGAAAAATTAATGTAAGAAATTATGTCTACAAAACAGGAGAGAACAGAGTATTAGTTTATAATCTGTTGATTCTGTTTATATCTCCTGTAAAGGATCTTTGTTCTTCTCTGATACTCGCCCACAGACTTCACACCCTGGAATATCCTGATTTCATCCGCTTTACTTATATCTCATCCACTCTAATGTCTTTTTATTTATCTATTGTGACTGTGTGTCTTTAAGGTCTAATTTTTGTATTTAAACATTAGGATTGGGACAATATATTTTGGGAAAGGCACACCTCAGTTATTAAATAAGCAGTTTTCACATTTTAATTTAGAATCACAGGAAAACCCAATGTGTTCCATGGAAAAAGGATAAGATCTGATGTCAAAATATTCATGCTTGATTCTTGGCTTTCTCTTTTACTGCTCACTCACAAAGTATGCCCCAAATTCCAAGCCTTCCTTTCTAATCTGTAAAATGGGCATAATAATAATAAGGTAATAATAATAATGTCTCCCATTGAAGACTGGTTTGAAAATTAGCTATGTATATGTGAGAAAATTTAGCAACCATAGAGTTATATTTATTTCTTATTTATTGTTACTATTAGCCAATATTGTTTTCTAAAGAAAAACACAGAAAGCCACACTAACAGGAACCATTATAGAATGCTTGCTATGTTCCAGGAATTCTTTCAGGTGCTTTAAACATGTGAACTTATTTGTACTCACAGCAACCTTACACAGTATAATTATTCCCATTTTTCAAATGGGAACCTGAGGGACAGAGAAGATAATGAACTTGCCCAAGGTCACACAGCCAGTAAGTGGAATAACTGAAATTCAAACCGAAACATTGTGTGTGCAGACTGTTAGACACCGTATTGTATACCCTCAGCACATGACTGGCTATAAGATGTATTCTGTATTGGGAATATTAATAAACATTACAAACATACCAAAAAAAGTTTCCATCATCAAATAAATTTAGAAAAATCTGGGTTAAACAAAGTGAAATCCAGCTTCTCAGATTCTTTAATGTGGGCTGTGAATCTGTAGGAATGAGGTACAGTGGGCAGCACTTCCTAAGACCAAACTGCACCAAACTGAACCAAACTGAACCAAAACTATGTCATCTTGAGCATCACAAAGAACTACTTTAGACTGCATTTTGGCAAGTGCTCATGCTTAAGGTGATAAATAAACAGCAATGCAATTCTGCTTGCACTGAGGAGTTGCAAAACAATCCTTTGAGGAGGGGGGGCAAATATGAAAGTATACACTAATTCCTTGTATACATGAACTCTGTTGTATACACTAACAGACTAGGTAGACTATGAGTCTCTGTTTATGATTACACACTCAACTAATAGCCAAAAGTTTGGTGGATCAAACCTACACAGAGGTAACTCAGAAGACAAGCCTAGCAATCTGCTTCTGAAAACCCTAAGATGTTCTGCTCTGCACACATGGGTTCACAATGAGTAGGAATGGATTCCATGGCAGCTAAGAACAGGAATTCTATTTATACACAATCTTCGTTGCATACATTAACACATTAAGTGGCTTATCCGAAGTTTTTTTTAAAAAAAAGTTATATGTATTGCAATCTTCTTTTAAAACTGCATGTATAACGTATGCTTTTGTTTTAAAGGAACAGCAAAATATATACTTTAGCTCCCTGGAATGGTTCTCTGAGGCTGACGTTTACAGAAGAAAGATGTACAAGGAGGAGCAGAGGCTTCCCACACCTTGCTGCCTTGAGATACTATAGATCACCTGAGTACAGGACTGAGAAAGCTCAAGGAACCAGTCGTCTGCAAGTGAGTAATGACAGAAAGATGACCCACTGACCCCTTCCAGTCACTTCTCTACCACAGCACCTGGAATTACCGCTAGGACATGTAACAGAGAAGAAAACACGAGACTGATTCCAAGGCACTCAGAGGCTACAACCATCTGATACACTCATTCCCTAAAGTAAATGAAAACTCACTTACTGAATTTTTCATTTTCTGTTACTAATACCAACTCACTATCACTCCCAGCTGCCACACCTACACACTCACACACACTCACATACATTCACACCCACACCCCCTAAGTATACTCCCTCTGTTCCACAACAGAGGAATGGCAGGCCTGCTGTTGCTGGCCTAACACAGAGAAGGAAACGTGTTAAAGGTATACGGATCTCATAAGCCACAGTGGGCATTAGCACAGGCAAAGTTCATAGCAAACAACACCTTTGACCTGTTTTTTGAAAATCTGTGAGGTCTTAATAAAGCCATATTAGATGCTAGCCCAACGAGCTTTGAGCAGTAGCTCTATGTGGTCATTCAGCTGTCACCCTGTGTATTCATTGTATATCTGCAGTATGCTAAAACTAAAGCAAACCAGATCATTGTCACTGAATTGATTCTGACTCATACTGACCCAGTAGGACAGAGTAGAACTGCTCCATAGAGTTTCCAAGAAGCAGTTGTGGAATTTGAACTGCTGACTTTTTGGTTAATAGACAAGCTCTTAACTCTTAAGCCACCAGAGTTCCTCAGTTATGCTAGGATACTACCGTTGGGTGGGGGTGGGAGGAATGGGTGAAGGGTAAGAGTGTTTAGGATGGCAAATGTCTGGAATATCACATGAAATGGATCATGATAATACCCTCCTGTGCATTTTGGCCACATGTCACTGCTTTCAATGATACAGGTAATTTAAGGACAGATTCTACTACTGTCCTTATTTCTTCACTCAAACTTCATAGCAATCCAAGTGTCTTGTGCCATGTAATGACCCCCACTTCCCTCTGCTATGCTCTGCTCCCTTCTTCTCGCTACCCCAGCAGAGTTTACTAACTCTTCTCTCACTTTGAGCCATTTCTACAAACTGCAAAGACACAAATGGAGTCCAAACTCTAAATATGTCCCACTGGAATTAAAAAGCTGTTTAAAAACTATGTCTTGCCTCATGTTGTTCTGTGGTGTCCCGACTGACTCACAGCGACACAGGACTGGTTAGAACTGCCTCCTATAGTTTTCTGGTCTTCAGTCTTTACAGGAGCAGATTGCCAGGTCTTTTCTTTCACAGAATGGTTGGCAGGTTCAAACCACCAATCTTTCAGTAAACAGCTGAGCACTTGACCAATATGCCAGCAGGGTTCCTCTCCTTGCATGGTCTTTCCTTATACAGGTGCAGATTGGCAATCCTTTATGGAATCATTGAATTGTTTGCCTGAAATACCTTGTGAAAGATTAGTGGTGTCTGTAATATAATACTTGCGTCCCAATGCTATGAAGTTTACTCAGGAAAAATACTTTGAGACTGAACAAGAGTTATAGAAGCACTATTGACCAATGATTTCCTAAACCTACTGATGAATCCACTGGGCATATTACTTTACAGGTTGAAGTAAAACATAACTGCAATGCTGAAATAAAGTCTTTGATCTTTGTAGGACTGCAGAAGCAGTACATAGAGGAAGTAAGAGAACTGAATTGGAATTGACATTTTTACTGATCTCCAGCGTCTCTTGGGTTCTCTGAGAAGTAGACTAGATACTGAGACTGAGTTAGGAGAACAGAGGTTTATTGGAAAGCAACATTTATGAAAGGAAAAGAAGGGAAGTAGAATGAGTTAGGAAGGCCTTTAGACCATACACAGATCTGTCAGCCCAACAGAGCACTCCACAGCAAAGGTTGCCCTTTAAAGGAGTCCTGAATTGTGCAGGAAAGTCTAAGCCCTTGTACCACTGTCTTGCTCAGTCAGTGGCTGGGGTTACTCTTGGAAGAACATGAACTTGGCTCAAAAGCTAAGATAGACTGAAGGAGGCAACAGCTGGAGGTTATCAGCTAACCATGGAAGGCATCCTTTCCTGAAAGAGAATCTGAATTACATCTACTCCATGTGATTTGCGTTAATACCAGGGACCCTGTAATTTGGCACTGTCTTAGTTACCATATGCTGCTATAATAGCAAAACCACAGGTGAGTGGTTTCACAGAACAGAAACTTGTTATCTTACAGTTCAGGGACATTCAGGGCATGGTTCAGGAGGAAGTCTTTCTTTGTCTCTTTCAGCTTCTGTTGTTGGTATTAGGTACTGTCAAGTCAGTTTCAATGCATGGTGACCCCTTGTGACAGAGTAACCCCGTGTGACAGAGTAGAACTACCCATATGGTTTTCTAAGCTGTAATCTTAATGGGGTCAAAAGATGGCAAAATTGATGATTTTTACCAGCTTATGCATTCTGAAATTGATTGAACATGCAATTAGGATGCATTGATAATTAATGGAGATTGGAATTTGAAAATTAGAAACAAAGAAGAAGGATTAGTAGCTGGAAAATACAGCATTGGTGAATGAAATTGCATGATGTAATTTTGTAAGACAAACAACTTTGCCACCCAAATAACTTTTTTCAACAACATCTATACTAGCTATACATGTGGACTTCACCAAAATGACTACATCCGTGGAAAGAGACAACGGGAAATCCCAATATCATCAACCACAACAAGGCGGGGGCCAACTGCAGAATAGACCATTAATTGCTCATGTGCAAGTTTAAGCTGAAGCTGAAAAAAAATTAGAACAAGTTGATGAGAGCCAAAGCGCAACTTTGAGTGTACCCCACCTGAATTTAGAGTACATCTCAATAATAGATTTGACACTTTGAACACTAATGACTGAAGACAAAATGTATTGTAGAATAACAGCAAGGATATCATACGTGAAAAAAGCAAGAGGCCATTAAAAAGACAAGAAGAAAGACCAAAATTGATTTCAAAACATGCTGTTTAATGTTGAGTAGCTGAAGCAAATGGAAGAAATAACGAAGCAAAAGCGATAAACAGAAGATTTCAAAGGGCAGCTTGAGAAGACAAAACAAATTATTATAATGACATGTAAAGAACTAGACATAGGAAACCAAAAGAGAAGAACACTTTTTACATTTCTCAAGCTAAAAAACTGAAGAAAAAATGTAAGCCTTAAGTTACAATATTGATGGGTTCTGTGGGAAAATATTAAACAATACAGGAAGCATCAAAAGAAGATGGAAGGAATACAGAGTCACTGTACCAAAAAGAATCATTGGATATTCAACCATTGCAGGAGGTACCATGTGAGCAGGAACCAATAATACTGAAAAAAGTCCACAAGGCTTCAGGAATTGACAAAATACTGCCATTAATATCATATGTAAGTGAATTTTGCTGAAGATCATTCAAAAGTGGCTGTGACAGTAGGTTGACTGGAAACTGCCAGAAACTCAAGCCAGATTCAGAAGAGAATGTGGAACCAGGGATATCATTGCTTATATCAAATGAACCTTAGCTGAAACACAGAATGTTAGAAAGCTGTCCACCTATGTTTTATTGACTATGCTAAGATATATGACTGTATATCATAACAAATTATAGATAACACTGTGAAGAATGGGAATTGTAGAACACTTAATTGTGTTCATAAGATACCTATGCATAGATCAAGAAATAGTCACTCAAACAGAATGAAGGGATACCACATGGTATAAAGTCAGAGAAGCTGTGCATTGGGATTGTATCCTTTCACCATACATAGTCAATCTGTATGCTGAGCAAATAATCCAAGAAGCTTAACCAGATTTGGAGGAAAACTCACTGACAACCTGCATTATGCAGATGATACAACATGCTTGCTGAAAGCAAAGAGGACTTATAGCATTTATTGATGAAGATCAAAGACCACAGCCTTCAATATGGAAACACATCAACACAAAGAAAATAAAAATCCCCATCACTGGACCAGTAAGCAACATCATGATAAATGGAGAAAAGATTGAGCTTGTCAGGGATTTCATTTTGCTTGGATCCACAATCAAAACACATGTAAGCAGCAGGCAAGAAGTCACAAGATGTATTACATTGGGAAAATCCGGTGCAAAAGACCTCTTTAAAGTGTTGAAAAGCAAAAATGTCACCTTGAAGACTAAGGTGTGCCTGATCCAAGCCATAGTGTTTTCAGTCACCTCTTATTTGGCTTCGCTGGCCTATACATGTGAAAGCTGGGTGATGAATAAGGAAGATCAAAGAAGAAGTGATGCCCTTGAATTGTGGTATTGTAGAAAAACGTTGAATATACCACGGACTGACAAAAAAAGCAAACAAAAAAATACAATCAGAATGATCCTTAGAAGCAAGGATGGTGAGACTACATCTCACATATTTCATATATGTGGCCCAAGGGGATCAGTAACTAGATGAGAACACCACGGCTGGTAGAGGATTGGCCAAAGTGGAGGCCCTCAGTGGGTCAGACTGACACAATAGCTGCAACAATGGGCTCAAGCATAACAACAATTGTGAGAATGATACAGAACCCAGACGTGCTTCATTCTGTTGTACATAGAGTCACTGTGAGTCGGAATCAATTCCATGGCACCTAACAACAGCAACAACAATCTTTATGGAATCAGATTGCCAAGACTCTCCTGTAAAACCATTAGATGGGTTCGAATCACACTGACCTTCTACTTAGCAGCTGAGAGCTTAACTGTTGTATCACCAGGACTCCTTATTTGAGCTTTCAGTAATAGCTGGCAGTACTTGGAGTTCCTGGGCTTACAGATGCACCTGCAAAAATCAGTGGCATGTAGCTATGTGTGATTTTTCTGAGACCTGAAGTTCTGAAAGTTTGACTCAGATGTACCACGCACTGAGATTGTTAGTGACCTTGGCTGACCACCCAGCATTCACCTGTCCACTGGTTTCTGTTTTCTACATGTCACAGATTGTGCTTTCTGTCTCTTTAGGGGTTTGGTGTGGAGGGTGACTTACATTTTTTCAATCACATATTACTGTATTTTATGGGAGAAAGCTTATGTTCTAGGAGTACTTCTAATTGGGGTATTTCAAAGATCTAATGAATCTATGTAGAGCCCTGCATCCACTATAAAGAATATGATCTTTTTAAATATTTGTGGATGATTTATAAAAATGGACTATATTCTAGGTCACAAAACACATTTTTAAAAAAGAGTTTGGATTCCACAGACCACATGCTCTTAACAATTACAGTAGATGTCGATGACAAACATTTAACTAAGAAATTCCCCTGAAACATTAATAAATGTATCAGGGTCCCAACAGGGAACAGATGGCTCATTTAAATTAGGGCAGTCCAAGGAGGGCTTTATAAAGAGTCTATTTAAAAGAAGTAAGACCACAAGGGATAGTGTGGTATCCCAGGACTAACAAGAGTGGAGCAGTCACTGTCTCTTGATCCAAAGAGTCAAGGGATAGGAGAGGTAACCAGAACTTAGAACAAAGGATTCAACTGAAAGAACCACTCCGAGGGAAGAAGTGACCTTAGGTTGTGTACACAGCCTTCCTGTGGCCCCGAAGAGAGAAGAGCTTTGACGTTATTCCCAGTACTTTTGCAGCCATTTCAACAACTGGGTGGGCCATCATTGATAATGCCAACTCTTCAGTAGGCTTGAAGGCAGTACACTTCTTTATAGTCTTTTCAGGAGGGCAAAGCAGACAATATGAAAGTGACCTTAAGTATTTTCTTTCTCCCTTTCTTTCAGTAGAAAAAGAGGCAATTTCAGTGCCATACAACTGAGACAGCATATTTCAGAAGAAAAACATCTATATCGAGATGGATGACACAAGTTTACTGGCCAGCAGCCTCTTGGGCAGGTAATTAGCCTCGGGGTTAAGAGAAATACTTGATTTTGGATTCCTCTCAGCTGGAACTGGGCCAGTCTGAAGTAGCATCTGAAAGCCTCCCATTTTCACTCTGGAAAATTTTCTTCCAGGCCTTTCCACTAAGATTCAAGCTACCATCAAACTGTCATCTTGACTTTTAAACTTTTGGGTAAGTCTTGATTTGGCTAAACCCTGACTTTTAGGGCAAAAGCTGGTTACAAATATGCCACTTACCTATAGTCATCTTCTGGGGGAAATACAGAGCTTACTTTAAAATTCACAATAAACATTTGAAAAGCCATGTGAACATTCTTGCAACACTACTGCTTCTGATCCACGCAGTCATCAATTATACTTGGCAACTAGAGAGGTAGCCCCCCATAATTCTGGAGCAGGGCAGCTTGGAACTCTTGGTGCTAATTCATTTTACATTAGTGCTTAGAAGCAGAAAATCTTGACTTCTGGCACTGAGAAGTAAATTCTTGGAGTACTATACTTAGATGCTTTGGGTTTCATTACCTTGTAACTTCCAGGTGTTATTACCATGAAGTTACGTGATTTTGCAAATTTATTTACAGCCTATAAAAAGAAAATGACTTTAGAAATGAATGATGCTTAATCGGTCCCTTATACATACTTCTTTTGTTGTTGTTCAAAAAAATAAAAAGCTTTCTTACTGGAAAATGTGGGCTGCTTAAATGCTTTTTTTACAAGGCGGGAATCAGAATCTTGGATTAAAGAAGTGAGGTACCTCCAATAGGAGTCTGGGGATCTTTAGATGATCAGACAGGCAGCTCAACTGATGTTCAGAAGGCAGACTACTAAGGCAATCGGGTGAGATATAAGAAGAGTCGTCTCAGGGTCAGGAGTCCAATAAAGTCTGAAATACTGGTAATATTTTGAATCAAAGGGTCAGAAGTTCACAAACAATTATCAGGTTTTGCCCTATGAAAATACACAAAGGCCTGGGATGACCTGCGTATTGCACTTTGTAGATAATATTCTATTCTGTCCACAGTATACTTACTTAACATAATGGAATAAATTGAGTTATTGCTGTCCTTTCAGAGGTCAAGGCTGTTTTCTTCCTTTGTCAATTGTATCCCCTGATTCTTACTTCACTAGGATCATCTGCAAGAAATTTGGCATCCTGAGAAGGGAGGTGTGGCTCAAATTTAAGAATGTTTATAAGTGGAACTTTCAATGGAGACACAAGTCATGCTGTATGCGGACATACTCTTACCATTCCAATAGACATAAAAGGTCCTTGTTTTTCCCTGAATAAGATTACATGAGGAATACAGAGTTGGTCATAACTCTAGCAAGTTTATTTTACTTGTAACAGGTAAAAGGAACCAAATGGGGGCCTGAGCTCCTCCAAAAGACTAACTCCTCTGGGCTAGTAAAGTATGGGCTTGTATGTGTGTGACTGTAGTAACCAGGTTACCTAATACTCATGAGGTTTCCGTGACAGGTGTTGGCTATTCTCAGAGAAGGGTGGGGTGGCATTGCTGTGCATACTCAGTACTGGTCTCCGCTCACTTCTGTCCCCACTGGAAGGTGAGATAATGGTCACCTCTTTTTCAAACTACACGCAGTTGGCACATGATTTCTTGAAAAAAAAAGTAGGAGAAACAAGAAAGGAACAAATGAAGAACTTGTTAATAATAAATTCATCAATGTATACTAAGAAACAAGAATGTGGGTGTTTTCATCATCTAGTGCTGCTTTAACAGAAATACCACAAAAAGGATGGCTTTAAGGAGAGAAATTTTATTTGTCACTGTCCGGTAAGCTAAAGGTCCAAATTTGGGGTGTCAGCTCCAAGGGAAGGCTTTCTCTGTTGGCAGTGGAGAAAGGTTCTTGTCATCGATCTTCCTCCGGACTGGAAACTTCCGAGGCACAGGAACCCCAGTCTTTCCTTCCCAAAGGATGCGTTTAGCTCTAGCACTGCTTCTTGGTGGTGTGAGGTCCCCAAATCTCAGCTTGCCTCTCGTTCTTTTATATCTCAAGAGACCACCCAAGCCACAATACAATCTCATGCCTTAAGTCCTGCCCCACCAACTCAACTGCTGCATGCACATCCACCCTCATTAACATCATAGAACCAGGATTTACAGCAAGAAGGGACATCACACAATACCAGGGATCATAGCCTAGCTAAATCATTACACAGATTTTTGGGGGAACACATGACAGCGAGCATGAGGCCCAGGTTGTTTTTATCAACCAGTCCCTGGTCAACCCTCTCTGCCTCAATATAGACTCTTTCTTCTCTTTTTCTTACTACAAAAGGAGATGGTAAGAGTCTGAGGCTGTTTGAGCTGTGCCTGGTGTCTCTTTGTTTCTCCTTACCTGCTCTCTTTACTCCCTTTAGGGTAGTCTGTAAAGGAAAGCCAGTCCACCTTGGTCTAGTAACACTGTCTCGTGTTGATCGACATTGAACATTCCTTATGTCCTGGTAATTGAAACCGAGTCTGGTTTTTGAGCACTGTGGGAGATACAGGACTAGTCAGAGCCATCCTCAAGTTTGCTTTATCTAAGTCTGATTGGGTCTAACGAGATTTGAAGAAAGAGAATTTCAAGTTGATCAAGCTACATTACTGGAACTCTTCATTGAAATTTAAGTTCAACCGCAATGATACTTAAGTCACCCAATCACTGGTTATGTTCCTAGATATGTGCCCCTTATGAGGATCTCATAAAGAAAACAAATGGCTGGCCCAAGGCAACATTTGTGTGTTCCTGGGACCCTTGGTCATGGAAATCACACATAGCACTGCAATCTTACCCTAAGTCCAACAACTACTCGCTGATGGTTAAATCTCTAGGTGGATAGTCAATGCCTATGAAAATATGGATTATTTTCCCTTAAGTCCATATTCTCTGACTCAGGATTGCGTTCCTTCTCCTTTGTCTGTAAACATGGACCTTTTCCTTACTTCCACTTACTCACCCACACACTTGTAAACTTCATTTCCCCCCAAGTACCTGCTGGGCACCCTACATTGGTATCTCTTTATCACCTCCTACCTCTCAAACTCTGCATCATTGTTAACCATCCTCCAAGTTTTCTCCCACCCACTCACAGCAATAGCAGGAATATATTGAAATGCAGCATGTTTTCACCCACATGAAAACAAAGAAGAAGGAGGTATTAATTTACAAAGAAGGTGAGTTCACCATCAACAAACAATTGACCATTCTCTGGCTGAAATGCCTTAAGAAGGGTTTCCCGGGTCACAAAATTTGGCATTTTCAAGCATTGACTGACCTTTTTTCTTAATGATAAACATAATATACATTATTTCTATACTTTGAACAATTAACTGCAAGAAGTAGAACAGGGAAAACACATAAAAAGGAGGAGATTATTGTTGAGGAGAACTTATCAAGTTGTTTGCCTCCTAAGGCTCCCCTCCCACCTCCCTCTCTCTCCTCTGTCTTTGTCCTCCTTCTGGGTCTTCCTTGACCTCATACCATCCCCACACCATGCATTAACTGTGGAAATGAAGGATCTACAGCTTCCTAAACCTTAAGGTTTGGTATGGAGGTGAGGAGAAAATAATTGACTAAAATACTGACTCATCAAAAAGAATCATGCTTTAGATGTTTACAAAGACAGTGGGCTTTGCTAGACCTTTTTAATTCATATTAATATTTGAGAAGTATAGTCTTGAAATCTTATATTTTCAACAAAGAAAATACTCCTACTACAGTGAGATATCTCGTATATCATTTTAGAGTTGATTTGATGGCTAGAACAGACTTAAGAAGAGCAAGATGACATGGAATTTGGTATAGTCAGTACTCTTCCCTGTAAGTCTTTCATAATTTTTATTATTCATTGCTATGGCAATAATATTCAGTCTATCTAAAGACCTGGAAGTAATCTGACTTTTCAATTACAAACCAACTTTGAGTTAAATGAAACATAGAGTGCTGAAAAATTATTTTTTGAATACGTTTTTCAAAGCCATTTCACCTGCTGATATCAATTACAGAGAAAGCCTAAGTACTCTTCACTATGCAAATACAGCGCAAAGCATCATCAACAAGCCTACTATTAATGAGGGCACCAATGTCAAACACATCTCTGAGCTCCTAGGTGAAATAGCCAGACTGAAAACACTGCTTGCTCAAGGGAATCAGACTGTGTTTTCTTCCAGGATTTATAGACAGTTTTCTTTGAATAATGGCATCAAGTTCTAGATGTTCTGGGGAAAATCCTCTTATAGTATTTTTTTTTTTAATATTGTATTTTAGGTGGAAGTTTACAAAACAAATTAGTTTTTCATGGAAAAATTTTTACACAAGTTGTTTTGTGACATTTGTTGCAATCGCCCCCGCTTAGTGTGTCAGCACTCTCCCCCTTTTCCTTTCAAATTGGCATTGTCTATGCCTCTCCCCCCAGGCTTCCTGTTCCTTTCTGCCTTCTCCTTTTTGCTTTTGGGCAAGTGTTGCCCATTTTGCTCAAGAGCTTAACTGAACTAAGACCACTTACTTCATGTTTATTATTTTTTGTTTTATAGGTCTGTCGAGTTTTGAGTTGAAAGGTAGACTTCTGGGGTGGCTTCTGTTCTGAGTCAGAAGGGTTCCTGGGGGTCATAGTGTTGGGGGCTCTTTTGGTCACTGCCGGACTGACATTATTTGGGGATTTGAATTTTCTTCTACAGTTTTCTCCCACTCTGTCCTGGACTCTCTATCATGACACCTGTCAGCGGAATCAGCGGTGGTAGATGGGTCCTATCTAGTTCTTTTGGTATCAGATTGTAGTCTATTAGTTCTTTGATGTCTTTGGTTTTCTTCGTTCTCTTTTGCTCCAGATGGGATGTCACCAATAAGTGTATCTTAGATGACTGCTTTCAAGCTTTTAAGACCCCAGATGTTACTCCTCAGAGTGGAATGTAGAACATCTTCTGTATGAACTACGGTAGGCCAATTGAACTAGATGTGCCCTGAGACGATGGTCTGCAACCCTCAGCCCCAGTAACTTGTTCCCTCAAAGTATTTGGATGTACCTAGGAATGTTCTATGACTTTGCCTTGGCCAAGCTGTGCTGCCTTCCACTATGTTGTGTGCTGTCTTTTTCTTTCACTAAAGTTAGCTACTCTACTATTCAGTTAGTGGTTTCTCTTTCCCAGCCCTCATACCATCAAAGATTTGTTATTTTCCTCTGTGTGTAAACCTTTGTTTGGAGGTTTACAACAGTAGTCTTATATAGTATTTGTCATTTTATGATTGACAAATTCGCTCTGCATTCCAGATTTATTCATGTTGTAAGATGTTTTTCAGATTCAACGTTGTTCTTTATCATTACATAGTATTTCACTATGTGAATGTACCATAATTTATCGATTCAGCTATCGGTGGACACTTAGATACCTATTTTCATACTTTTACTATTATGAATAATGCTGCAGTGAACATGAATGTGGATAGCTCTATTTATGTATTGGCTCTTATTTTTCTAGGATGTATTCCTCAGAGTAGCTTGCTGGATCATATGCTATTTCTGTCACAAGCTTTATAAGGAGTCACCATATCATTTTCTATATCACCCACATTTTGTTGTTGGTGTTAGGTACTGTCTAGTTGGTTCTGACTCAGTGACTCTGTGAACAACAGAACAAAACACGGCTCAGTCCTGCATCATGCCCACGATCATTTTTAGGCTTTAGCCTTTTGTTGCAGCCACTGTGCCATTCCATCTCCTTGAGGGTCTTCCTCTTTTTCACTGACCTTCTACTTTACCAAGCATAATGTCTTCTCTGAGGGACAGATCTCTCCTGACAATATGTCCAAAGTTTGTAAGACTTAGACTTGCCATCCTTGCTTCCAAAGAACGCTCTGATTATGCTTCTTTCACAACATATCAGTTTGTTCCTTTGGCAGTTTTTGGTATGTTTAATATTTATTCCCAGTACCATAATTCAAAGGCATCAATTCTTCTGTCTCCCTTATTCATTGTCCAGCTTCTGCGTGAGTATGATGTAACTGAAAATACCATAGCTTGGGTGATGCACACCTTAGCTTTCAAGAAGATATGTTTACTTTCAACACTTTAAATAGGTCTTTTGTAGTAGATTTCCCCCAATGCAATGTCTTGATTTTGTGATTGCTCCTTCCATAGGCCTTTATTGTGGAACCAAGTAAAATGAAATCCTCGACAATCTCAACTTTTTCTCCATTCATCATGATGTTGCTTACCAGTCCACTTGTGAGAATTTTAGCTTTCTTGATATTGAGGTGCAATCCATACTGCAGGCTGTGGTGTTTGATCTTCATCAGTAAGTGTTTCAAATTCTCTTCACTTTCAGCAACAAAGTTGTGTCATCTACATAATGCAGGCTGTTAATGAGTCTTCCTCCAATACTGATGTCTCATTCTTCTTCATATAGTCCAGCTTCTTGGATTATTTGCTTGGCATACAAATTGAAAAGATATGGTGAAAGGATATAAGCCTGAGACACCTTTGCTAACTTTAAACCATGCAGCGTCTTCTTGTTCTGTTCGAGTAATTGTCTCTTGATCCATGTACAGATTCCTTAAGAAGTGTTCGGGACTCCCATTATTTGCAATGTTATCCATAATTTGTCATGATGCCTTTGCAAAGTCAACACTTGTACCATTTTACATTCCATTGTATCATTTTACACTAGCATGGCACATGAGTTCGAAATTTCCCTACAACCTCTCCAACATTTATTATCTTCTTTACTTCTTAAAATTTTATTAGTGATAAAGTGTTGGGGTGAGATAGTGTCATGGACTTAACTGTGTCCCACCAAAATGTGTCTGTTTGGCTGAGTCATTGTTTCTGGTATTGTGTGATTTTTCCCATATGTCATAAATCCTGCCTGTGATGTTAAAGAGGGAGAATGGGTAGCAGTTGTGTTAGCGCAGAGAGACTCAGTTTACAAGCTTGGATTGGGTCTTGAGGCAATCTCTTGGGGGCTGAAAGGAAAGGGAAGGAAGCAGAGAGCTGGGGATCTCATACCACCAGGAAAGAAGAATCAGGAGCAGTATGCATCCTTTCAATTTGGGACTGCTGTGCCTCAGAGGCAGTCCAGGGGAAGACTGACAACAACAACATTTCTCTAGAGCCAACAAAGGAAAGCTTCCCTCTGCAGCTGATGCCCTGAATTTGGACTTTTAACCTACCTTTCTGTGAGAAAATACATTCCTCTTTGCTAAAGCCATCCACGTTTGGTATTTTCTATTATTACGGTGTTAGATAACTAAGACAGTATAACTAAGATAGTATTTCACTGTAGTGTTGGTCTGCATTTCTCTGAATGGCTAATGATCCCCAGTATTTTCTCATGTGTCTGAAAGCCACCTCAACATCTTCTTTTGCGAAGTGTCTATTCGTATCTCTTGCTGATTTTTTAACTGAATTATTTATTTTTGTTGCTGAGGTACTGAAGCATTATACAGATTTTACACATTAAACATATGTTATTACCACAAATTTTTTTCCTAGTCTTTAGATTCTCTTTTTACTCTTTGGTGACATCTTTTGGTGAACATAAGCATTTAATTTTCAGGAGGTCCAAGTTATCTAGTTTCTCTTCTGGGGTTTGTAGTCATTTTTTATGGTTTGTGTTATGTTTATTTCATGTGTTAGGGCCCTTGTAGTTGTTTCTCCCCCCAGGATCTCTATCATTTTGGATTTTATATTTAGGTCTTAATACACTTTAAGTCAGTTTTTGTGTATAGTGTGAGGTATAAGTCTTATTTCTTTCACAGATGGATCAGAACCTTTTGTTAAAAACAGTATCTTTTCCTCATTTAATGGACTTTGGTCCGTTGTAAAAGATCAGTTGAACACCGGTTGGATTTATGTCTGGGTTCTGAATTCTGTTCCATTGGTCGATGCATCTGTTGTCGTACCAGTGACAGCTTGTTTTGACTACCATGGCAGTATAGCAGGTTCTCAGACCAGATAGAGTGAGGCCTCCTACTTTGTTCTTTCTCTTTAGTAATTCCTTACTTAGCCAGGGCCTCTTTCCTTTCCATATGAAATTGGTGATTAATTTTTCCATCTTGTTAAAGAATACTGTTAGTATTTGTATCAGGATTGCATATGTATCTGTAGATTGCTTTGGGAAAGATTGGCGTTCTCATAATGTTGAACCTTCCTGTCCATGAACGTGTTGTGTTTTTTCATTTATGTAGGTCTCTTTTGTTTTCATAAAACAGTGTTTTATAGTTTTCTTTGTATAGAAAAATTTATATCCTTGGTTAGATTTATTACTAAGTATTTTATCTTTTTAGGGACTATTATACATGGTAAATTTTTCCTTGATTTTCTTGTTGCAGCTGTCTTTGTTGGTGTATGGGAATCCGGCTGATTTTTGTATGATGAGCTTGTATCCTGCAACTCTGCTGAATTTTTCTATTAGTTCCAGTAGCTTTCTTGAAAACTTCGGACTTCTGTATGTATAGGATTATATTATTTGAATATAGAGACAGTTTTACTTCTTCCCTTCCAATTTGTAGGCCCTTTATTTATTTGTTCTTGCCTTTCTGCTCTGGCTAAGACTTTCAGAACAATGTTAAACAGCAGTGGTGATAAAGGGCATCCATGTCTTACTACCATTCCAAAGCACAAGGCTTTTAACCAGTCTTCACTGAGAATAAAGTTGGCTTTTGATTTGGTAACGATGCCCTTTATTATGTTGAAGAATTTCCCTTCTCTTCCTGCTTTATTGAGAATTTTTATCAGGAATAGGTATTGGACTTTATCAAATGCCTTCTCTGTATCAATTGAAATGATCATATGATTCTTTTCATTCTGTTTATAAAGTGGATCATGTTGACTGATTTTCTAATGTTGAACCGGTCTTGCCTGTTTGGTTGTTGTTAGGTGCCGTCAAGTCACTTCCAACTCATAGCGACACTGTGAACAACAGAAAGAAACACTGCCCAGTCTTGTACCATGTCCACAGTTGTTGGAGCCCATTGTTGGAGCCACTGTGTCAGTCCACCTTGTCAAGGGCCTTCCTCTTCTTCACTGACCTTCCATCCTACCAAGCATGATGTTGTTCTCCAGGGACTGATCTGTCCTGAAAATATGTCCAAAGTATGTAAGACACAGTCTTGCCATCTTTTCTTCCAAGGAGCACAATGGTTGTACTTCTTCCAGAATAGATCTGTTGGTTCTTTTGATGGTCCATCATACATTCAGCATTCTTCTCCAACACTACAATTCAAAGGCATCAGTTCTTCTTCTGTCTATGGTCCAGCTTTCATATGCATATGATGCAACTGAAAATACCATGGTTTGGGTCAGATGCATTTTAGTCTTCAAGGTGACATCGTTTCTTTCATATACTTTAAAGAGATCCTTTGCAGCAGATTTTCCCAATGCAATGAATCTTTTGATTTCTTGAATGCTGCTTCCATGGGCATTGATTGTGGGCCCAAGTAAAAAGAAATCTTTGACAATCTCAATCTCTTCTCCATTTATGACAATGTTACTTACAGGTCCAGTTGTGAGGACTTTTGTTTTCCTGATACTGAGGCACAAGCCATACTCAAGACTGTAGTCCTTGGTCTTCATCAGTAAGTGTCTCAAGTCTTCTTCATTTCCAGCAAGTAAGGTGGTGTTATCTGCATAACACAGGTTGTTAATGAGTCGTCCTCCGATCCTGATGCCTCATTCTTCTTCACAGATTCCAGCTTCTTACATTACTTGCTCAGCATACAGATTAAAAAGGTATGGTGAAAGGATACAGCACTGATGCACACCTCTCCTGACTTTAAACCATTCAGTGTCCCCTTGTTTTCTTCACACGACTGTCTCCTGATCCACACACAGCTCCTTAAGAACACAATTAGATTTTCTGGAATTCCCACTCTCTGCAAAGTTAGCCATAATTTAATATGATCCACACAGTCAAATACTTTTGCATAGTCAATGAAACACTAGTGAACATCTTTCTGGTATTCTTTGCTTTCAACCAAGATCCATCTAACCTCAGTGACAATATCTCTGGTTCTATGTCCTCCTCTTAATCCAGCTTGAATTTCTGTCAGTTCCTTGTCAATATACTGTTGTAATCACTTTTGGATGATCTTGAGAAAAATTTAACTTGCATGTGATATCAACAACAATGTTCA
The DNA here is from genome assembly GCA_028571685.1 of Heterohyrax brucei. Lineage (NCBI taxonomy): Eukaryota > Metazoa > Chordata > Mammalia > Hyracoidea > Procaviidae > Heterohyrax > Heterohyrax brucei. The sequence goes on along the minus strand of CM053158.1, from coordinate 57,485,280 downwards.
GTAATGTCCGCATTCAGTTAGATCACTTTTCTTTGGAATGGGCATAAATATGGATCTCTTCCATTCATTTGGCCAGGTAGCTGTCCTCCAAATTTCTTGGCATAGACGAGTGAGCACTTCCAGTGCTGTATCTGTTTGTTGAAATATCTCAACTGATATTCCATTAGTTGCTGGGGCTTTGTTTTTTGCCAGTGCCCTCAAGGCAGCTTTGACTTCTTCCTACTGTTGGTTCCTGATCATGTGCTACCTCTTGAAATGGCTGAACATCAACCAGTTTAGTTCTTTCAGCTTGGAAATGCAGTATGTATTCTTCCCTTCTGGTTTTCCATTTCCAGCTCTGGGCACATGTCATTATAATATTTTCTTTTGTTCTTCTTGAGCTGCTCTTTGAAATCTTCAGTTTAGATCTATTACTTCGCCATTCCTTCCTTTTGCTTTAGCTGCTTGACATTCAAGAGCAAGTTTCAGAGTTTTTTCTAACACCCAATTTGGTCTTTTCTTTCTTTCCTGTCTTTTTAATGACATCTTGATCTCTTCATGGATGATGTCTTTGATGTCATTCCACAATTCGCCTGGTCTTCAGTTACTAGTGATCAACACATCAGGTCTGTTCTTGAGATGGTCTTTAAACTGAAGACAGAAATGCTCAAGGTCCTACTTTGGCTCTCGTGGACTAGTTCTAATTTTTTTCAGTTTCAATCTGAATTTTCATATGAGCAATTGATGATCTGTAACACAGTCAGCATCTGATCTTGTTCTGACTGCTGATATGGAGCTCTTCCATTGTCTTTTCCACAGATGTAGTCAACGTGGTTCTGTGTACTCCATCTGGTGAGGTCTGTGTGCACAGTTTCCATTTGTGTTGGTTAAAAAAAGGTATTTGCAATGAAAAAGTCAGTAGTCTTGCAAAATTCTATCATGTGATCTCTGGCATTATTTCTATCACTAAAACCGTATTTTCCAACTACCGATCTTTCTTCTTTGTTTCCAACTTTTGCATTCCAGTCACCAATAATTATTAATGCATCTTGATTGCATGTGCAATCAACTTCAGACTGCAGAAGCTGATAAAAGTCTTTAGCTTTCTTAGCTTTAGTGGTTGGTGCATAAATTTGAATAATAGTCATATCAACTGGGCTTCCTTGTAGGCGTATGGATATTATCCTATCACTGACAACGTTGTACTTCAGGACAGATCTTGAAATGGTCTTTTTGATGATGAACGCAACACTGTTTCTCTTCAAGTTTTTATTCCCAGTATAGTACACTACACAACTGCCAGATTTAAAGTGGCCCAAACTGGTCCATTTCAGCTCACTGATGCCTAGGATGTCAATGTTTATGCATTCCATTTCATTTTTGAGAATTTCCAGTTTTCCTAGATTCATACTTTGTACATTCCATGTCCAGATTATTAGAGGATGTTTGCAGCTGTTTCTTCTCATTTTGAGCTGTGCCACGTGAGTGAATGAAGATCCTGGAGGCCTTACTCCATCCATGTCACTAAGGTTGACTGTACTTTGAGGAGGCAGCTCTTCTCCAGTTGTCTTCTGAGTGCCTTTCAACCTGGGGTGCTCATTTTCCAGCACCACGTCTGACAATGTTCGGCTGCTGTTCACAAGGTTTTCTCTGGCTGATTCCTTTCAGCAGTAGACTGCCAGGTCCTTCTTCCTAGTCTGTTTTAGCCTGGAAGCTCGGCTGAAATTTATCTAACAAAGGTGACCCTTCTGGTAGTTAAATATCAGTGGCATAGCTTTCTGAATGACAGTAACAAGCAAACCTCCACTGACAGAAAAGTGGTGTGTTTATCTTATATTCTGATATTTTGCTGAACTCTTTTATTTATTCTAGTAGTTTATTTATAGATTCTTTAGGGTTCTCTGTGGATACAATCATATCTGCAAATAGGGAGAGTTTTGCTTCTTTGCTGATGTGGAAACACTTTATCTCGTCTAGTTACTCTTGCTAGAATCTCTAGTACGATGTTGAATAGAAGTGATGAGAATGGATATCCCTGTCTAGTTCCTCTTCTCAAGGGGAATTCATTCAGTCTCTCTCCATTCAGGATGATATAGGTGGTTGGCTTTGTATAGACTTCCCTTATTGCACTGGGGAATTTCCTCTTTATTCCTATTTGGCTGAGAGTTGTAACACAAATGGGTGTTGGACTTCATCAAATGCCTTTTATGCATCATCTGACAAAATAAAGTGATTCTTATCCTTTGAGATATTTATGTGGTTGATCACATGAATTGTTTTTCTGATGTTGAACCAGCCGTGCATCCCCAGTACAAATCCAATTTGGTCATGATGAATTGTTTTTTTTTTTTTTTGATATCTTATTGAATTCTGTTGGCTAGGATTTTGTTGAAGTTTTTTGCATCTAGGTTCATGACTGCTATTGGTCTAATTTTCTTTTTTGGGAGAGATCTTTTCCTGGCTTTGGTATCAGGGTTATGCTGGCTTCATAGAATGAATTTGGGAGTATTCTGTCCTTTTCTATGCTGTAAAATAGCCTCAGTAGTATTGGAATTAATTCCTCTCTAAAGGTTTGGTAGAATTCTCTGGTGAAGCTGTTTGGGCCAGGATTGTTTTTGATAGGTAGTTTTTTGGATTACTTTTTCACTCTCTTCTTTTGCGATACATTTATTAACTTGTTCTACTTCTTGTGACAATTTTGGTAGGTAATGTGAATCTAGAAATTTGTCTGTTTCCTCTAGGTTTACAAATCTGTTAGAATACAGTTTTTCACAGTATTCTGATGTGATGCTTTTCATTTTGGTAGGATCTCATTTCTTTTTCAGGTTGTTGCCTCTCTTGTTTTCCTTCTGAAAGTTGAGCCAATGGTCTATCAGTTTTGCTAATCTTTTTAAAACACCAGATTTGGGTATTTTGTTAATTCTTTAAGTTGTTTTTTCATTCTACTAATCATTCTACTAATTCACTTAGTTCTGCTCTAATTTTTATTATCTGTTTTTTTTTTTGTTTGTTTTTTGTTTTCTGTTGCCCACAGGATTCTTTTGCTGCTCTCTTTCTGCTTTTTCAAGTTGTAATGTTAATTCTTTGGCTTGAGCCATTTTTTTCATTCCAGATATCACATTTATAGAAATAAACTGAGTCTGAGCACTGCTTTTGCTGTATCCCCTAGGTTCTATTTTCCTTCTCATTTGTTTCCATGAATTTCTTTATTATATTGGATAGAATTTTTATGAGAGTTGCTGTGTTTATGTTCAGGAGAAATACTGGTCTTTAGTTTTCTTTTTTGTGGTATCTTTACTTGGTTTTGATATCAGGGTTATGATTTGGGATGATATCAGGGAATGATTTGGGAACTATTTGGGAACTATTCCATCATTTTCTATGCTCTGAAATACCTTTAGTAATAACAGTGTTAACTCTTCTCTGAAAGTCTGGTAAACTGTACTGAAGGCTTCAGGGCCAGGGCTTTTTTCTATCGGGAGTTTTTAAAAATAAATTTTTATATCTCTTATATGTTATAGGTTTGTTTAGCTTTTCTACCACTGTTTGTCTTAATTTGGGTAAAGTAGTGTGTTTCTAGAAATTTGTCCATTTCTTCTAGGTGTTCAAATTTGTTAGAGTACAAATTTTTGTAGTATACTGTCATGATTCTTTTATTTTTAGTTGAGGTCTATTGTGATATTGCCATTTCATTTCTTAATTGGGTTTTTGCTTCCTCTCAAGTTTTTGTTTTGTCACTTTGGCCAACGATTTATCAATCTTATTGATCTTTTTGAAGAACCAGTTCTTGGTCTTGTTAATCTCCTCAACTATTTTTCTATTCTCTCTTTAATTCAGCTCCAATTTTTACTTGCCTTCTTCTTGTACTAGCAGGCTTTTTTGCTGTTGTCTTTCTCCTTATTCAAGTTGTAGGGTTAATGTTTTTATTTAGACCTTTTCTTCTTTATATATGTGTGTGTTTATTGTTATAGATCGACCTCTGGACAGTGCTTTTGCTGTGTCTCAAAGGTTCTGGTAGGGTTGTCTTCATTTTCACTTGATTATATGAATTTGTTTACTGTTTTTTTTTTAATAATCCATTAGTTATTGAGCAAGGTATTGTTCTGTTTCCATGTACTTGCTATTTTTTCCTTGTACTTTTCTGTCATCAATATCTACTTTTATGGCTTATTGGTCCAAAAAGATGTTTTGTAGTATTTTAATATTTTGGATTCTTTAAGGCTTGCTTTGCAGCCTAGTATATGGTCTACTCTGGAGAATGTTCTATGTGCATTGGGAAAGAAATCATACTTGGCTGCTTTTGCATGAAGTGTTCTGTGTATGTCTATGACATCAAGCTGGTTGATTATGTCATTTAGATCTTCCATGCCTTTATTGAGGTGAAGCCATATCTTGAACCACTAAAAACATCTGCAACATTTTGCTGCACTGAAGGCCAAAAATAAATGAATAAATAAAAATAACTGTCATGAGAATTTGGACTCTTCCTTCAGTTATCTAATTCTTGTTAACTTTTAGCTGTCATTTGGTTTGACGGGTTAAAGTTTATGTATGACTGTCTACATATTTTGTAACTTATGTACCTCTCAGAATTGCTTTATTTTTCATTAAAATTAAGTGAAAGTATACAATCCAAATCAATTTTTCATGCCCTTTTATCTGCAGCTTTATCTGCTGCTCTCAGCCTGTGACAGCACATTCCTCCTTTGTCACTCTCTATTTCTAGTATCCTCTAAATGAACACCTATCTCCTTCTCTCCACCCTCTTCTCTCCTATCTAGAAAGAAATCAGTAAGACAGCCTCCTATAAATGTATAAAACCATAAAGTACATATACCACATGCTCACATTCCGTCCCTGAGTCTAGTCCATTCTTGTCTGAAGAGTTGATCTCAACACGGGTTTCAGGTCAGGCCCAGCAGCAAGTCTAGGGGCCATGTTTCCAGGGAACCTCCAGGCTGTCAGACTATCCGTTCTGGTCTTTCAGTAGATTAGAACTACTTTGTAATAAAAACAAAATTATGTCGTGCTAAGAAAAAGAATCTATGTTCATTTAAGAAACCTATGTTCATTGAATCTCTATTGTTGTAGTAATTGTTGTTACTACTGCAGATATGAGTGCCACAGACAAATCTGAATGTTCACTGATAAAAGTTAAATGAGACGGTGTCCCATAATAGATTCAAGTGATAATACCCTGATAGGAGATAAAACCATCATAACCGTGAATAAGATATGGTCTTATCCTCAAGCTGAGCACATTTTGAATGAGTTATACATGCAATTGTTACATTACATTAAATTGATCTGTTTATAAAAGGTACTATGGGACTGCAAAGGAGAAACAACTAACTTTGCCAAGTGGCAGTGGAGGAGCTAATTAATGAAAGGCCTTGCAAAAGAAGTGATATTTAAGCTGATTTTTGAAAAATGAGCTGAAGATTCTAAGGTGAAGGAAAGAGAAAAGAAACATATATATCATGTCCAAAGCAAGAAGACTGGAAAAGGTATGTAAAAGAGTAGAGCATTGTATTTGATAAGTCCATAAATTTATGCTTTTCATGATCCTTTCTAGAGTCTCTCCCACTTCTGCTCTTGACTGAATCAAGAGTGGATACCTCACCTAATGCATTGAATTCTTAATAGCAAACCAGATTCTTAATAGCAAACCAGATTCTTAATAGCAAATCAGGTTATCTCTAGAGATTTCAAACTAGAAAACCAAAGATACACTGAAAAGTTGAAACAAGAGTAGACATAGTGGCTATCTGTGATGGCTATATAAGTCATGTTGTTGTTACTGTCTGTAGCTGCTATTGAGTCAGTCCTTGGCTCATGGAGACCTCACACACAGAAAGACAGACCATTGTAATCCATAGAGTTTTCATTATTTGATCTTTGGAAGTAGATTAACAGGTATTTTTTCCTAGTCTGTCTTAATCTGGAAGCTCCATTGAAACCTGCTCAGCACTGAAGGAACACACAAGTCTCCACTAATAGTTAAGTGGCATTTCCACTTGGATGGGCCAGGAATTGAACCCAGGTCTCCCTCATAGAAGGCTAGAATTCAGCTACTGAACTACTACTGTCTTCTATTTGGCTATGAACAGGACGAGAAAGTGAAAGAAGCTAAACACAAACAAGAACTGAATAGACTCACAGTAAAAGGAGGCTGTCAAAGAAGCCACATGCATTTTTCTCCTGACTTTTCATGTTATGTTAGTCAAGACAGGCCAGGTAACACTATAGTAGGGGACGGCAATCTATGGACCCTGGGGCAATCAAGCCTGGAGCTTATTTTTGTAAGCCCCGAGCTAAGAATGGTTTCAACAATTTTAAACACTTGAAGAAGAAGAAGGAGCAGGAGCAGTAGGAAAGACAGAAGAGGAGGAGTGGGGGAGATAGATGTCTATGTGTATCACAAATCCTTTATATAAAAAGTTTGCCAATCCTGTAGCATACCACCAAGTCTTAGAAGCTTGTAACAAAAAAAGTTTCATTTTCAGTCATGCTGCCTCAGGACTTTGTTCTGCATTTCCTTACCCTGGGCAGAAGGCTGACAGAGCAGCCATCGCGTTGAACAGCATCAAACGTTGTACCATGGGGAACAGACTCTGGAAGGTCTTGCAATAGCAATTAAATGCTCCACTATAGAATGGACACACAACAGTATCACTCAGAATGCAAGAGCAGAATTCCTACTCAACATGAAGGGATCTAGGTGTACAATTCTATGATGTATCAAGAAGGTGGAGAACCTGAAATGTTCGACATAAGACACTAAAGACTAAAATAGATGCCTTAAAATATCTCCTTGTATCCACACCTGAACTAGTTTACATAAGGTTCTATTTTTTAGAACAACAAAAAGCCTTTAATGTCTAGGAATGGCAGGGGATAAGATTGTAAAACTAGGTTGGAGTCAGATAATGAAGGGAAGGGTCTTGTAAGTCATGCTAAAGAGTTTGTAGATTTTCTGTGGTCGGTGGATATTCTTAACAGACTTCATTCAACAGGAAGAGTACTACTAACAATTTTAACCAAGGTGTTACACTATTAAAACTGTATTTTAGAAATGCCACTCTAGCTATCACACAGAAATACAGATTGAAAGATTTACTGAACAAGGGAACAAACCAGGAAAGGAGAACAGTTAGAGGTGTTTGTGGTGACCCCACGTGTTACAAAGTAACATTGTTCCCACAGGGTTTTCTTGGATGCAATCTCAAAAGAAGCAGATCACCAAGTCTTTTCCTTCATCCTTCTGCTGCATGGGTATTAACTCCCAAGCAGTTGAACACAAATCATAGCTGCTCAGGGGTCTTCCTTCATCATGATCATACTCCATAAAAACAGTGTTAAGTCTGTAAAATGTTTGTGTGTGTGTTTCCATCTGCCTCAGATACTTTAACTTATTTAAGCAGCTATTGTTCAGCATTAAACTCCATCTCTACTTCAATTCAGAGAGAATATCTGAGCTAAATTCTAGCAAAGTAAACATCTTCCATTTGCACACGCCCAGTTTCATGACAAATCATGCAGCCTAATAGTATGGGTTGAAGAAATAAATTAGGTACAGTTTCTTCCATGTGCCACCATTCACTTCAAAATAGTAGTTTACAGTGATGAAATCTAGAAATGTTATCTGCTCAAGGGAAAAAAAATCATGTGAGAAGCACTTCTAGAAGATGGTCAAGTCATGAGATGAAGTGTATTTGAAATAAAGTATTGTTTGTGGAAATAAGCAAGATAAACTGGATCGAAGAAAAATGCATAAGTAGAATTGACATCAGCCACATAGTCCCCTGAACCAGCTTCTACATGAAGGCTGATGAGCTCCTTACAAGTAACCCTGACTCCCGACCTGTAGTAACACCATTTCCTTTCCTAGTCCTGGGAGTCTGAGGAGTTGTGGCACCTTCTTGTATCTGTGTAACTGGTTGATTCACCTTTCCCTCTTACTCTTAGCTTTTCTAACACCTTAGCAACTAGATCCCCATATTAAAATCTTTCCATGAGCTACATAGCAAAGGTTCTACATGTAGTCCAGAAAATGCATTACAATAAGCAAGACAGCTTTAAGGGGGCACCTAGAGTTATGAGGCTAAGTAGTAAGAGTACAAAGGCACGAAATTCTGAAGTCAGGCTGTAGTGGGTAGGAAAGCCTTAATAGAAGAGATTCTTTTTACTGAATGGATATTTCACTGTTCTCTATTTCCTCCAACTTTTGATATTCTCAGAATGCAAAGTTGGAAGTAATGATGCACAACCCACTAATAGTTCTGTTTTCCTCATCCTCATACTAAACATACCGTAAGAGAAAACTTGGCTGCCTTCTCTGAGAATAAAGTTGAAAAAAAAGAGAGACATTAATAGACTAAGAAATTATTGAGAGCTAAGTCGGTGTGTAAACAACATCCTTTAAAGCTAGTCTTTTGATACCTTTTGTAGGATTGAAAATGAACTTATGACCCTGGCATATGCTTGATTTTTGTCAGGCAGAAGTGAGCAACACAAATTTTACTAGAACCAAAGGACTTAGGGCATCAAGACAACATGAAAATTAGGAGTTAACCTTATAGGTTCATGAGTCCAGCAGTCCTAGGTTTGAATCCTAGCTATTATACCTGCTGTGTGATTCATGGCAAGTTACCTAAAATTCTGTGCCTCCATTTTCTCAATTGGTAAGTGGAAATAATAATAATAGCCATAATAGCACTTATAACTATAGGGTTGCTCTGAGTCAGAATAGACTCTATGGCAGTGGGTTTGGGTTTTGTGTTTTTATAGCTTTGGGTAGTTGTGAGGATTAAGTGAGATAAAGTTTACAAGCCTTGTTAGAATACTAGGTATAGGTCCTAGCGAGATCTAAGAAAGAAAAGAGCTGGAGAAACGTGAAGGCTTTAGGTCAGTGTCCCTTAACCATTGCAATGAGCAAAAATCACTTGAGGAATAGATTAAAAGTGTACACATTTGCCACCACCGTGACCACTATTCACTCAGGAATTTTTATTCGTAAATTCTAGGAGTATATCCTGGGAATATAAAATTTTAATAGGGTCATAACCAGGAGATTTTTATGCATACAACAAAGTATCCTCCTATGCTCAATATTTACACTATGACTTCATTCTCTATTTGCAAAATTATTTTCAAATCTATTTCCTTTACATACATGATACATTTAAATTCTAAAATTTTTTTCTTAATTCATTGTAAGTTAGTGAACAGAAAGCGTATCAGGCAATCTGAAAGTGGTTAAGCCAGTTACTTAGATATGGACAAATCACTTGAAACTGTAGTTCTTTATCTAATAATGGCATAATAATATTTGTGCTACAATCCTATAGATGCTGCTAAAAGAACTGATGTGGATTGAATTGTGTGCCCCCCAAAAATGTATGTGACAATTTGGCCAGGCCAAGATTCCTGGTATCTTGTGGCGTTCCCCATGTTGTAAATCCTGTCTCTATGATGTTAATGAGGGTACATAGATAGCAGTTGTGTTTGTGGGGCAGGACTCAATCTGTAAGATTGTTCTGTGTCTTAAGGCAGTCTCTTGAGATATAAAGTGAAGAAGCTAGCAGACAGGTTTGGGGACTCAGAGCACCAAAGAGCAGTGCCAGAAGCTGAGCATGTCCTTGGGAAAGGACCAGAGTTCCTGCACCTTAGAAGCTTCCAGTCAAGGGGCACTGCAGAAGCTTCTAGTTCAGGAGAAGATTTGGTGACAAGTACCTTCTTCCACAGCCAGCAGAGAAAAACTTTCCCTGGAGCTGACACCCTGAATTTGGACTTCTAACCACTGGACTATGGCAAAATAAAATCTCTATTTTTAAAGCCATCCACTTGTGGTATTTCTGTTAAAGCAACACTAGATGACTAAGACAAGAACCAATGAAGAAAACAGTAATGAAAGCATTTGTTAAACCAAGGCACTATACCAATGTAAATCATTATGTGAATCACTTTAACTAAAGAATTTCAATTTAGTGAGGTATAAACATGAATGAAAATTCCTGGGTGGCACAAATAGTAAACTGCTACTTACTAGCCAAAAGATTGGTGTGTTGACATGAATATGTTGTCTAAGAGATACACCTTAGAAACAAAGACAAAAATTTATTAAAAATCATAGGATGGAAAAAACACACGAGGACTGCCAATTAAGCTCATGAATTCATCCTAGAAAAAGTGTTACATACCTTATTGATGAATATCACTACACTCACCTTCAAAGTACTCCCCCTGGGAAGCTGTGAGCTGATGCCAGCACCTAGTCCACCCTTCAAAGCAATTTGGAACTCTTTTTCAGGAATGGCCATCAGAGCTGTCATTGTGCTGCCCCTGATGTCCTGAATGTCATCCATATGTCTTCTTTTTGATATTTCCTTTATCTTCAGCTAAAGAAAAAATCATTAGGGGACAAATCAGGTGAGCCTTTACAGAAAAAAAGGGCTGTTACATGAATAGATATATGCATACCAATGTTTAGTAGGGGAGTAGGAAAGGGTGTTCAAGTACTGTTATTTGTTTACTGACTGAAAATTCCCTCACAAATAACTATACAATCAAATCTGCATAGCTTCCCAAGGGGAGTACTTCGAAGGTTTGACTGTTGTGATATTCAGCAATGAGGTATGTGCCACTCAGAACAATTAAATTTGTGGACTTAACTGTCAGGCCTTGTGTCAGTCAAATAGCTAGCAAAAAAGAGCAAGACTGGGAAGGCTATTCTCAGATAAAACAGACTTTAAAACAAAATCTATCATAAGAGACAAAGAAGGGAATTGTATATCAATAAAAAGGACAATCCACTATGAAGAAAGAACCATAACAAATGTCTACACACCAAATGACACAGTCCAAAAGATGTAAAACAAACTAACAGCACTGAAATGATAAATCACTAGCTCCTAAATAATTGGAGGTGTTTTGGTTATCGGGTACTGTTCTAATGAAAAATACCACAAAGCAGATGGCTTTAGTAAGGAAAAGTCGATTTTTACACAGTTCAGTAGGTTACAAGTCTGCAATCAGGATGTCCACTCCAGGGGAAGGGCTTTCCCTCTGACAGCTCTGAAAGAAGTTCCTTGTGTTGCATCAGCCTTTGGTCAAGGAGTCTTTTGGTGTACGAACTTCAGACGTGAAGGACATGCTGTACTTGCAGTGCTGCTTTCTTGATGGTATGAGGTTCCCAACTCTCTGCTTGATTCCCTTTCCTTTTGTCTTGTGTAAGATAAAAGGATAAAGGGTGGTATAAACTCCCTTTACACTTGAGCAGGGAGGTACCTTAGGAACAGATTTACAGTCCCATCCTAATCCCCTTTAGCATACAGCATAGGGAAATCATAAAATGGAGGACAGACATAAAATATTGGGGATCATGGCAAAGTCAAAATACTACGCACATTTATGGGGGACATAGTTCAATCCATGATAGTAGGAGACTTCAACATGTCCCTCTTGGTACAGGACAGCACATTAAGAAAGAAACTCAACAAAGATATAGAATATCTAAAGTCCACAGTCAACAAACTTGACCTCATAGACATATACAGAACACTCCACCCAGCAGCAGCAAAATGCACATTCTTTTCCAATGTGCACAGAATTTTGTCCAGAGAAGGCCACAAAGCAACACTCAATAAATCTAAAACACTCAGAATACTAAGTATCTTCTCTAATCATAGTGCCATAAAGCAGAAATTAATAAAAGCAATAGCAAGGGAAAAAATCTAAGATGTAGATGTTGATTAATACACCTGCTTATAAACCACTGAGTAACAGAAGGAATAATAATAAAATAAATAAAAATCTTAGAATCAAATGAGCATGAAAACACTGCAACAAATACTTTGGAGCACAGCAAAGGTAATACTTATGAGGTCAATTTGTAGCAACAGATGCACGTATCAAAAAAGAATAAGAAAACAAAATCAAAACATTACACAACACAAAACAGAAAAGGGCAGCAAAAGAAGTACACAGGCACCAAAAAAAAAAAAAGAAAGAAAAGAAATGATGGTGATCAGAGCAGAAATAAATGAAATAGAGAATAGAAAAATGATAGAAAGAATGAACAAAACCGAAAGTTGGTTCTTTGAAAGAATCACAAAATTGACAAACCAGTGGCCAAATTGACCAAAGAAAAACAGGATGCAAATAACTGAAATAAAAAATGAGTAGTGACATTACAACAGATCCAACTAAAATGAAACATAAGAGAATACCGAGAAAACCTAGAGTAAATGGACCGATTTCTAGAAATGCGTTACCTATACAAACTAACAGAAATTGAAGTTAAAAATCTGAATAAACCATTACAACAGAAGAGACCAAAAAAAGTAATTTAAAAAACTCAACAATAACATAAAGCTCTGGACCAGATGGCTTCACTATAGAATTCTATCATTCAGAGAAGAGCTTACATTAGTACTAATCAAAATGTTTCAGAACATAGAAAAGGCCATGATATTTCCAAATTCATTCTATAAAGCCAGCATAACCCTGACACTCAAACTAGGCAAAAGATACCACAAGAAAAAGAAAATTACAGAGCAATAGCTCTCATTAATATAGATTCAAAATATCTCAGCACAATTCCAGCCATTAGAATTCAGTATCACATCAAAGAAATAATAGGCCATGACCAGGTGTGATTCATACCTGATATGCATAGATGGTTCAACATTAGAAAATCAATCTATGTAACCTACTACATAAATAAAAGAGTCACATGTTCATCTCAATCAATGCAGAAAAAGCATCTGACAAAGTCCAGCACTTATTCCTGATAATAACTCTCAATAAAATAGGAATAGAAGGGAAATTCCTCAACACTGTAAACATCACTGTCATAGATTGAACTGTGTTACCCCAAAAATGTGAGTAGTAATTTGGTTGGGCCATTCATTCCCAATATTTTGTGATTTTCCTATGTTACACATCCTCATCTCTGCCTGTGGCTAACAGGATGATTATGTTAAAAGAGGGTTAGGGTAGGACTGCAACACCCTTGCTAAGGGAGTTTCCCTGAAGTATAGCTCTCACTACCCTTTATCCTTTCATCCTATGAGAGATAAAAAGGGAGAGAAGCAAGTAGAGAGTTGGGAACCTCATACCATCAAACAAGTGGCACTGGGAATAGAATGTGTCCTTCAGACACAAGGTTCCTGTACCAAGATGCTCCCCAACCAAAAACTGATACAACACAAGGATTTTCCTCCAGAGCTGACAGAGGGAAAGCCTTTCTGTAGAATGGACACCTGAATTTGGACTTGTAGCCTACTGGGTTGTATAAGAATAAACTTCCCTTTGTTAAACCCATCCATTTTGTATTATTTCTGTTAGAGCAGCACTAGCTGACTAAAACAGTTGCCTACACAGAACAAATAGCCAACAGCATCCTCAATGGAGAGAGGCTCAAAACGTTTCCCTTGGGAATAAGAAAAAGACAAGGATGCCCTTTATCATTACTCCTATTTAGCATTGTGCTGAAAATCCTAGGTGAAACAATAATGCAAGAAAAACAAATAAAGGGCATCCAAGTTGGTAACGAATAAGTAAAATTGTCCTTACTTTCTATATGGAGAAAATCCAAAACACTCCACAAGAATCCTAGTAGAACTAATATAAAGATTCAGCATAGTTTGAAGATACTTGATAAAGCTACAAAAATCAGTGGATTCCTACACACCAATAAAACAAACTATGAAAAGGAAGTTAGGGAAACAATGGCATTTATAATAGCCCCTAAAAAACAATATATTTAAGAAAAATCTAACCAGTGATAAATATCTGTTTATACAAAGAAAACTACAAAACACTATTGTAAGAAGCCAAAAAAGACATGCATAAATGGAAAAATGTACTATGCTCATGAATAGGTAGCCAAGCCAGCCAAAAATAGGTAAACTTAAAATTATAATAATGTCGTTTCTACACAAAGCAATCCAGAAATACAAGGAAATTTTTATCCAAGTACCAACAGCATTCTTTAAAGAGATGGAAAAGCTAATCATTCACTTGATGTAGATAGAGAATAGGCTCCATATAAGCAAAGCTCTGTTAAAGAAGAAAGAATAAAGTAAGACAAGTCACGTTATTTGATCTTAGAACTTACTATACAGCTGTGGCAGTCAAAATAGTCTGATGTTTGTATACAACAGACACATTGATCAAATAAACAGAATTGAAAACTCATATGTAAATCCACCCACATATGGTCACTTGATCTTCAACAAGGACCCAAAGTCCACCAAATGGGGAAAAGATAGCCTTTTTAGCAAAAGGTGCTGGCAAAACTGAATGTCAAGCTGCAAAAAAATGAAACAAGACCCATATTTCACATAATACACAAAGACTAATTCAAAGTGCATGGAGATCTAAATATAAAACCCAAAACTATAAAGATTGTAGAGGCCCTAACACGTGGCATTAGCAGTATAAGAACCATAACTAACAATATACAAACACCAGAAGATAAACTAGATAGCTGGGATCCTCTAAAAATTAAATACTCATGTTCCTCCAAAGATTTCACCAAAACAGTAAAAAAAATAACCTGCAGACTTGGGGCAAAATTGTCTATGACAAATCTGACAAAGTTCTAATCTCTAAAATCTACAGGAAAATCCAGCCCCTCTACAATAAATAGACAATTCAATTTAAAAATGAGCAAAGCATATGAACAGACAGTTCACGAAAGAAGTCACTCAAGTGGCTAATGGACACATATAGATATGCTCACTGTCACTAGCCATTGCCAGCTAAGCCAAGTGCCATCGAATTAGAGAAATGCAAATCAAAACTACGAGATACTGTCTGAGTCTGGCATTACTGGTACAAATGAAGGAAGAAACAGCAGAAGAAAAAACATAACAAATGTTGGAGAGGCTGTGGGGAGATTGGAACTCCGATGACTGCTAGTGGGACGCAAAACAGTACAACCATTTTGGAAAATGGTATGGTGTGTCTGAGTCATCTAGTGCTGCCATAACAGAAACAACGCAAGTCTATGGCTTTAACACAAGGAGGTTTATTTTCTCACAGAAAAGTAGGCTAAAATTCTAATTTTAATCCATCAGTTTCAGGGGAAGTCTTTCTCTGTTGGCTCTGGTGGAAGGTCCTTGTTGTCAATCTTTTCCTAGAGTGGCAGCTAGGGACACCAGGTCCAAAGGATGTGCTCTGCTCCCAGCACTGCTTCCTTCCTGATGGTGTCAGATCCCCAGCTCTCAGCGTACTTCCCTTTCCTTTATATCCCAAGAGATTGCTTCAAGGTGCAGTATAATCTTATAGATTGAGTCCTGCCTCACTAACACAATCAACATCCATCCTCCTTCATTAACATCATAAACGCAGGATTTACAGCACGCAGAAAAAATCACACAATACCAGGAACCACGGCCTAGTCAGGTTACTATAAACATTTTTGGGGCCCCCATTTCAACCCATGACATGGCATTTTCTTAGAAAAGTCAAAATAGAAATACCATATGATCCAGTAATTCCACCCCTGAGGAATATATCTTAAAGTCACCACAGGAATAGAAATATGCACAACATGTTCATCGCAGCACTGTTCGCAATGGTAAAAAGCTGGAAACAACTTAGCTGTCCTTCAACAGATGAATGGGTAAAAAAAAATATGGTATATGTACAACAAAGAAATACTATGAAACAATAAACAATGATGAATCTACAAAGCATCTCACCACATGACTGAATCCAGAGGGTGTTATGCCGAGTGAAAGAAGCCAATCACAGCAGATCAAATACTGTATGAGACAACTATTATAAAACTCATGATAAAATTTACACACAAAAAGGAAAAAAATCTGTGACGGTGACGGGAGGCAGGGTTGGTGTTGTGTGGGAAGAAGAAACAGTAATAGATAGTAAATAAATGTTAAATTTGGTGGAGGGTAAGATGGTACACAATGCTAGGGAATCCAGCACAACTTGTCCAAGGCAAAGTCATAGAAGTGCAATAGAAATGTCTGGACTGAGGGCTGTGAGGACTGTGGTGTCAGGGAACATCTAGCTCATAATTGGC
Source organism: Heterohyrax brucei (assembly GCA_028571685.1). Classification (NCBI taxonomy): domain Eukaryota; kingdom Metazoa; phylum Chordata; class Mammalia; order Hyracoidea; family Procaviidae; genus Heterohyrax; species Heterohyrax brucei. The sequence continues at coordinate 57,469,247 of CM053158.1, read as the reverse complement.
ACAACATAATTTATAAAGAAAATTTTCCACATTCCACTTTGGTGAACAGTGCCTGGGATCTTAAAAGCTTATGAATACCCGTCTAAAATACCCCACCGGTGTTCCCCTGTCTGCAGCAAGTGAGAATGAAGAAAACAAAAGAAACGAAGGAAAGATTAGTCTGAAGGACTAATGGAACACAACCACCACAGCCTCCACGAGACTGAGTCTGGCACAACTGGACGTGATAACTTTACTGACTACTATCACCTACCTCTGATAGGGATCACAACAGACAGACCTGGAGAAAAACACAGAACAAAATTCTAAGTCATGGAAAAAAAAATCTAGACTTACTGGTCTGGCAGAGAAAGGAGAAACTCTGAGGGTATGGCCCTTACACACTCCTATAGCTCAGTGGTGAAGTCACTCCTGAGGCTCATCTTTCAGCCAAACACAAGACAGACCCATACAATAAAGCTATACTAACTGTGCACACCACCCCAAGGGCAAGGATGATAAGGCAGGAAAAGGAAAGCTGGTAATGGGGATGTCAAAATGGAGGACAGGGGAGTGTTGAAATGTGGTATTGGCAACAAATGTCACAAAACAATGTGTGTAGTAGCTTTCTAATGAGAAACTAGTTTGTAAACTTTCATTTAAGGTACGGAAAAATAAATGTCTAATGGGTGAAAGCTAACCAGAGATACCTTGTTAGATGGGCCACGCAATCTGCTTTTGAAAGTCAACAGCATTGCAAACCCTGTGGAGCAGTTCTACTCTACACACCTGTGGTTGTTAAGAGTCAAAATGAACTTGACAGGAACCAACAACAGCAAACAGGAAGGAGTTTGGTTTTTTCTTTACTTGCTACTAACTGTGCTTCATCAAAGCTCACTTTTCCCACTTTAAAGCAAACTGCTTTACTATTCCATCTTAATTCCGTGACTTTTCAATCCTTTTGGTTACTCAGTCTAACTTCAGTTCATTTTTAATTGCATTACCATCTTGTTCGTTTTTAGGTCACCAATCTCGAATGTTGTTCAAAGGATTTTTTCGCCCTTCATCTCCCCTAGCAGAGGCTAGACATGTGTTACCAGCAGCTTAGAATAGAACTGTATATGATTCTACATCTTACATCCCCTGCCATACCCTGCCCTTGCTCCTCTGTATCGGGATATGGCCAAGCCAAGTGCCGTTGGGGGACAAATAGTGTTTCCTTATGTTACTTATGTCATTCTATCATAGCCATTGACACTTAGGCTTTTCTTTTGATGAGTAGTAACTCTGGCTTCTCTTATCTGAACCATCCTGTGCAGTTTTGACTAGCTTACTTTTCTCTTGTTCTTCATCAGGAAAGCTGTAGCTGTTTAATCATTCAATGCTTGTGCAGATCCCCAAAGGTCAACTATGTGAGGGACTCAATGTCAAACAACTTCTCTACCATTGATTACTTCTCAAAAGGTGTGCCTACATCTTGTTGCTGGTGGCATCAGGCCACAATCTTCTAATGCTGCCTGTTTGCCTAGGTGGTCCCCAACACTGTGAAGCCTCCAAACGCACCTCAATTCCAATAGCCTGTGGGCACAGATTAACTACACTTGAGGGACATACTACTATTCTGTCTAGTAATGCTTTACTCCCAAAGTGGTAGCACAAGGTAGGCAGTGAGTCACACTGCTCAGTGCACCAAGCTGAAACATGATGCTCACATTTCCTTCTTGCAAAACAACACTCTTTCCACAGTGATTTTTTGTGACCCACTGTTTTCCACTACACTTGGGTGCTGAGAAGATGAACTAAATGAGCTCTGGGTCTCTGCTCCTCAAAGAGAAGAGTTAAAGTAGTCAAGGGCAGATCAAATGGGTGGAGTCAAGATGGTGAACTAAGCACACATCTTCCTAAATCCCTCTGGAAACCAAGACCTGAATTTATAATTACATGGAGGCTTCTGGACACCTAGTGAACCCTAGGACATGGCATAGGGCTGTCAATTTGGACTTCATATAACTGAATGGAAGACTTCTTCTCTTTCACCAACCCCTACTCAGGTTCAGTTCTGGCTTTCAAAGACTGAAGATAATTAGCCATTTTAACTTTCCTCCTCTGTCTTAGTTGGCAGGCAGAGCTGGGAAATGACTATCAGCCAATCTGAGACACATTGCTGGTGGGATTGGTGAGTGTAATTGCCACATTTTGAGAGCCTGGCTTTGGTCTCTGTGCATCACAGCATCTTTGACCTCTTTCTGCCTCCACCATTGAGTAACCTGTACCAAAGCAGGCAGGGAGCTTGTGTTGGACACCATCTTGTTCCATTGGCAGGAAGAGTCATCCATATGGAGGCCCAAGCTGGACCTAGTTCCTAGGCCAGGAGGCAGTGCCTGCGCACATGAGTGCACTTTTCAGGTAGAAAAGCAGTATTTTACACAGTGTCGCCTAAGGCTGGGACCTGGCAGCAGAGGCCAACGGAGCAGTAGCCTTTCAGTATTTTGAACTACTTTATAATATCTGGGGTTAGATATAGAAGTGCACTGAGAAGAGGAACTTGTACACCTGAAAATCCAACTGACTTTGGAAGTTGTCAGATACCTTTTACCTTTCGTTTTAAGATGGCCTAGAGAAACGACTGCACTCCATCCTCAAAGCATCTCTCCCAGCCTTTACTGACTCACATGATGCCCTAAAAGCAACAAACTCTGGAAAAAAGGATAACGAAGGAATCAGCCATGGATTCAGAGGGCCCCCAAAAGACAGAACCAAGAAATTTTCCAGATGAAGAAACCTTTCTGAAACTATTGGAAGGTGAATACAAAAGGATTATATGCAGAGCACTCCTAGACCTTATACAAAATGTGGCAGAGCAAAATGAAAAACTAAGCAAGCTGATCAATCTGATGGAACACCAGTACTCTCAAATCCAACAGATCAAAAACAAAATCAAAGAAATAGAAACTTCAATTCAAAGCCAAGAAAAAAGAATGGCACAAAGGGTAAGTAGACTTTCTGAGTTGGAAGACAGAGCTACTGACTCCAGCATCTATGAGGAGAAATCAGAAAAAACAAAAACAAAAAAAAATGAAGAAGCATGAAGAAACATGTGGGACTCTATTAAGAGAAACTATCTATGATTAATTGGAGTTCCTGAACATGGAGAGACACCTGAGAACACACAGAATATTGTTGCTAAGCTGCTGACAGAAAACTTCCCAGAAATTATGGAAGAAGAGAATATAGATATCCAAGATGCATACTGAACACCACTCAATGTAGATCTCAAAAGAAAGGCCCCAAGACATATTACAATAAAGCTTAACAAAACGAAACATAAGCAGAAACTCTTAAAGGCAGCAAGACTCAAAGTAAAGCTAACATTCAGAGGGAAACCCTATAGGTTTTTGTCAGATTTCTGAGCTGGAACAATGCTGGCATGGAGACAGCGGCATGACACATTCAAAGCCTTGAAGGAGAAGTACTTCCAGCTAAGAATTACATATCCTGCAAAACTATCTTTCAAATATGAAAATGAAATGAAGACATCCACAGATCAACAGAAACTCAGAGACATTGTGAAAAACAAACCAAAGCTAAGAGAAATACTGAAAGAATTTCTTGGCTTAGAAGAAAAAAACTGCTAACTTTATATTTTAGAAGCAAATACGGGACACATCTCCCAGAATCCTAATCAGTCAGGGAAGGCTCCAAATTCAAGCTATAATAGTGAAAGAAATGAGCCAGTGATCATATCATGAAAACTATGATGTCATCATATTAAAAAGAGGAATGTGCTACAGTCGTTATAGACCTTCCAGATGGAGAGGAAGTTAATAAGACTGGTAGTAATTAAAATTGGGTTTATACCTAGTTTGTTGAGAAGGCTCATAGGGGCAGCCTTAAAGCACAATAAAGATGCAACATATTGAATCAAGAAACGTAATACAGGAGTCTCAACAACCACAGAACAAATGCTGAAAAAGGTGAAAAATCAACTCACAAGGAAGAAGGTCCTAGGACAGATTAATACGAACATCAGACAAAACATCAACACAAAAATAAACATATCACAATGACAGCACTAAACACATACCTATCAATAATTACTTTGAATGTGAATGGACTGAACGCTCCAGTAAAGAGACATTGAATGACATCTTGGAACAAAAGAGACGACCCATCCATCTGTTGCCTACAAGAAGCTCACCTTAGACTTAAAGATATGAACAAACAGAAAATTAAAGGATGGAAGAATATATATCAAGCTAACAATGAATAAAGAAGAGCAGATGTGGCAATTCTAATCTCTGATACAATATATTTTAAGGTAAAATCCACCATCGTGGACAAGGATGGACGCTATGTTTTGGTGAAAGGTTCAATACACAAGCAAGACTTCACAAAAATGAAATACATCAAAGAAACCCTGACTACACTAAAAAATGAGGTAGATTACAATAATAGTGGGAGACTTCAACACTCCACCCTCAATATTGGACAGATCATATAGAAAAAAGAAAATAAAGACAAAGAAGACCTGGTTGCCGTAGTTAACCAACTACACCTCATCGACACAGACAGAACTTTCTGTCCATGAGCGGACAGCTACACCTTCTTCTCCAGTGTACATGGAACATTCTCCAAAATAGACCATGTGTTAGGACATAAAACAATTCTCAACAAAATCCATACCACTGAAGTAATGCAAAACATCTTCTCAGATCATAAAGCCATAAAACTCAAAACCAATAGCAAAAAAAAATAGATATAAAGTGGAACACACGGAAACTGAACAACGTATTGCTGAAAAAAAAACATGGGTTATAGGAGAAATCAAGGACAAAATACATTTATGGATTCCAATGAGAATGAAAAAGCTTCCTACTAGAAACTATGGAATACAGCTAAAGCAGTGCTCAGAGGTCAATTTATCTCCATAAATGCACACATCTGGAAGGAAGAAAGAAGCCAAATCAAGGAACTGACCCTACAGCTTGAACAAATAGAGAGAAAACAACAGAAGAACCCTTGAGGCACCAAAAGAAAACAGATCATAAAGATCAGACCAGACTCTGCACCCCACATTGGCAAGTGATGTCTGGGGTCTTAAAGGCTGCAAAGCTGCCATCTGAGGGCACAGCAAATACTCCCAACTCAGCAGGAGTGGATGCTCACCAAGGACCAAAATGACAACCAAGAAGACAGAGACACCCACATGAGTGAGTGCCTAAATTCACTTGGGACTGGAAGAACCAGATGGTGCCCAGCCACCACCAGTAATAGCCACGATGGAGCCCACAACGTTGAGTCTCCCTGGCAACACAAGAACAAAAAGAGGTGCACCCTGAGATCTCCACTAAAAGATCATAATTGATGGTCCAGTGGCTTTGGGGTTCCTCTGGGAGCATGGCCCCTGGCCCTGATGCTATCCTTGCCCATGAATCATGATGAAGGTCCACTCTTCGGACGGCAAGGGATTGGACTTGGCGATGCAGACTGACTATATGTTGGGTGCCCTTTATTGTTCTGTGCGTCTATAGGATCTCATCCTGCTGATCTCTGACTGGAGGAAGGGAGGTGGATGGAGAGGAGGGAAAAGGAGACTGTTGGGAGGATTAGACATGTATGCAGCAGAGAGGAATAGTATGCTGTCCCCGGACAGGGAGAGCAGTGGAAGCTGCACATAGGTGGGCATGCAACTTTATATTGAAATGTATATTTTCACTCAGTCTTAATTAAAAAAAAAAGATCAGAGCAGAACTAAGTGAATTCGAGAATAGAAGAACAATTGAAACAATTGAAAAGACCAAAAGCTGTTTTTTTGAAAAGATCAACAAAATTGACAAACCACTGGGTAAACTTACTAAAGAAAAACTGGAAAGGAAACAAATAACCCAAATAAGAAATGAGAGGGGAGTTGTCACAACAGATCCAGAAAAAATAAAAAATATCATAGCTGAATACTATGAAAGATTGTATTCTAACAAATTTGAAAACCTAGAGGAAATAGACAAATTCCTTGATTCATATCACCTACCCAAATTATCACAAGGTGAAGCAGAACAACTTAATAAACCTATCACAAAGGGAGAGATTGAAAAAGTCATCAAAACACTGCCAACCAAAAAAAGCCCAGGCCCAGATGGCTCCACTGAAGAATTCTACCAAGCTTTTAGGAAAGAGTTATCTCCAATACTACTGAGACAATTTCATAGCATAGAAGGGGATGGAATACTCCCAAATTCATCTATGAAGCCAGAATAACCCTCATACCAAAGCCAGGGAAAGACCCAATGAAAAAGGAGAACTACGGATAGATACCACTCATGAATCTAGATGAAAAAATCTTCAACAAAATTCTTGCCAATAGAATACAACAACATATCAAAAAAATAATCCGTCATGACCAAGTGGGATTCATACCAGGGGTGCAAGGCTGGTTCAACATCAGAATAATAATTAATGTGATCAACCACATAAATACCACAAAAGACAAGAATTACCTGATCTTGTCTATTGATGCTGAAAAGGCATTTGATAAAGTCCAACATCCATTCATGCTAAAAACTCTCAGCAAAATAGAAATAGATGGCCAATTCCTCAAAGCAATAAGGGCCATTTATACAAAGCCAACTGCCTGTGTCATCCTGAATGGAAAGAGACTGAAACAGCTTCCCTTGAGAACAGGAACTAGACAAGGACACCCATTCTCACCTCTCCTATTCAACATTGTACTAGAAGTCCTAGCCAGAGCAATTAGACATGACCAAGGAATAAAGAGCATCTGAATCCACAAAGAACTATAAATCTCCTTATTCAGATGATATGGTTGTATATGCAGAGAATTTCAAAGAATACATAAGGAAACTACTCAAACTGATAGAAGAGTTCAGCAAAGTCTCAGGATACAAGATAAACATAAGTAAATCAGTAGGATTCCTTTATACCAACAATGAGATTATTAAGGAAGAAATCACCAAGTTGATACCATTTACTATAGCTGCTAAGAAGATAAAGTACCTAGGAATAAATCTAAACAGAGAAATAACAGACTTTTACAAAGAGAACTACAAACACTTATTACAAGAAACTAAGAGAGACTTAGATAAATGGAGAAACATACCCTGCTCATGGATAGGAAGACTTAACATTGTGAAAAGGTCTATTTTACCCAAAGCAATCTACTTACGTAGTACAAATTCCTGTGACATCTTTTAATGAGATGGAGAAACAAATCACCAACTTTGTCTGGAAAGGGAAGAAGCCCCGGATAAGTAAAGCATTGCTAAAGACCAAGAACACACTGGGAGTTCTCTCGATTCCCACCTTAGAACATATTACACTGCCACAGTAGTCAAAACAGCTTGGTAGTGGTACAAAAACAGACAGATAGGTCAGTGGAACAGAATCGAGACCCCAGAGATGACATCATCTGCCTATAAACAGTTGAATTCGACAAAGGCCCTGATACATTAAACTGGGGTAAAAACAATCTCTTCAACAAATGGTGCTGGCAAATTTGGGTGTCCATCTGCATTAATTAAAACAAGACCCATATCTTGAACCTTATACAAAAACCAACTCAAACTGGATAAAAGACCTAAATGTCAAATCTAAAACAATAAAGCTCATCCAAGAAAAAGTGGGAACAACAATGGAAGGCTTAATACACTATGTAGACAGAGTTCAAAGTCTATCAAACAAACCACAATCATCAGAAGAGGAAATAGATAAATGGGAACTGCTAAGAATCAATCACTTTTGCTCATCCAAAGACTTTATTAGTAGAATTATAAGGCCACCTACAGAATGGGAAAAAATATTTGGCAACTACATGTCAGAATGATGCCTGATCTCCATAATCTATAAGGTACTACAAAATATCAATAAGAAAATGATAGATCATCCCATTAAGTGATGGTCCTAGGAGATGGACAGACACTTCTCTAAAGAGGAGATCTAGGCAGCCAAAAAGCACATGCAGACATGCTCATGATCATTAACTATTAAAGAAATTCAAATCAAAACAACAATGAGACAACATCTCAACCCAACAAGGTTGGCCATGATCCAAAAAACGCAAAACACTTTAGAGGTTGTGGAGAGATTGGAACTCTCCTACACTCTTGATGGGATTGCAAAATGGTGCAACCTCTTTGGAAAGCAATTGGCACTACCTTAAAATAATGGACATAGATATACCATTTGACCCAGTAATTCCACTGCTTGGAATATATCCTACAGATACAACTGATACACGAACAGGAATGTTCATCACAGCACAGTCCACAATATGAAAAAGATGGAATCTACCCAGATGCTCAGCAACAGAAGAATGGAGAGGTAAACTATGGTATATATACTCAATGGAACACTATGCAATAGTAAAGTACAACGATGACAGCAGGAAACATCTCTTAACCTGTTTTCAACTGGAGGACATTATGTCGAGTGAAAGTAGTCAGCGACAGAAGGACAAATATTGTATAAGACCTGTCTTAGGCTGGGTTTTCTAGGGAAGCAAAACCAGTAACACGTGTGGGTACAAGGAAAGATTTATAATATATATATATAGACAGATAGATAGATACAAATATAGGAAACAGCTCACGTAATCACAGAAGCTGAATGTCCCAAGCTCTGGCACAAGCCTCACGTGTCCACGGAAGCTGAGGAACCCAAGGTCAGCAAGTCAGAGACCAGAGTTGCAGATCACCAGTTGTGTAGGTCAGTGGATCCTAAGCTGGTGGCGAGACGAAGTGACAGAGGCTGGCGAACCCAGGATCGGCAGGTCAGGGAGCAGAACTCTCACGTGCCGACTGTAAGGACTGATGAGCCCAACAGCTGCTAGCTCAAGTCCCGGAACCAGACGTTGGAACAAGAGAGCAGGAGCTCCTGGCCACCTGAGTGATCAGCAGCTGTAGTCAGGGTCACGAGATGAGAGCCGAGGGGCAGGGAGCCACCACAAACCCCACCCTGCCACTTAATACAGCAGCCAAATAGGTAGTAGCCAAGTTGACATAATCCTGACCACCACAAGACCCCTATGATAAGAACTTAAAAGCAGACTCATGCATAACAGAAAAGACTCTTTGACAGCTGCAAGCGTGGGAAGGGAGGGAGGGCGAGGGGGGAGGGTTTAAATTAGACAGTTGTTAGAAATTTGATTGGGTGAAATTGGTGACAGCACACATTGGTAAGAAGATCAATATTAACGGGACTTCAACACAACTTGTTTACTCCTCCCATCTTAATCCAATATTTCAAGGACAGAGTAGCTGGTGCAGGGGGCCAGGGACCGTGCTCTCAGGGGAAATCGAGGCCAACTGGCACAACTAGCATTTTCCTAATGAGCACTCTCCACACCCCACGTTGGTGAGTGGTGTCTGGGGTCTTAAAAGCTGCCAAGCTGCCATCTGAGGGTACAGCAAATGGTCCCAACTTAGCAAGAACGGATGACTACCAAGGTCCATGGGGGAAAGAGAATCCAGAAGACAGACTTGAGCCCTCATCAATGACACCATCTTCCTATGAACAGTTGATATTCGACAAGGCCCTACGACATTAAACTGGGGTAAAAACAATCTTTTCAACAAACAGTACTGGCAAAATTGGATGTCCATCTGCAAGAAATTGAAACAAGACCCATATCTTATATCTTATACAAAAACTAACTCAAGCTGGATAAAAGACCTAAATATCAAATCTAAAACAACAAAGCTCATCCAAGAAAAAGTGGGAACAACAATGGAAGGCTTAATACACCATGTAGACAGAGTTCAAAGTGTATCAAACAAACCACAAGCAACAGAAAAGAAAATAAACAAATAGGAACTACTAAGAATCAAACACTTTTGCTCATCCAAAGACTTTATTAATAGAATTAAAAGGCTGCCTACAGAAAGGGCAAAAATATTTGGCAACTGCATGTCAGAGCAATGTCTCATCTGATCGCCATAATCTATAAGGTACTACAAAATATCAATAAGAAAAAGATCAATCATCCAATTAAGTGATAGGCAAAGGAGATGAACAGACACTTCTCTGAAGAGGAGATCCAGACAGCCAAAAAGCATATCCAGACATCCTCACGATCATTAGCTACTAAGGAAATTCAAATCAAAACTATGATGAGATACCATCTCACTCCAACACGATTGGCCATGATCCAAAAAAATACAAAACAACAAATTCTGGAGACACTGTGGAGAAATTGGAACTCTCCTATACTGTTGTTGGGCCTGCAAAATGGTGCAACCTCTTTTGAAAGCAATCTGGCACTCCCTTAAAAAGCTGAATCTAGGTATACTATTTGACCAAGTAATTCCACTGCTCAGAACATATCCTACAGAATCAAGGCCATTCACACCAACTGCGACATGCACACAAATATTTATTGTAGCACAGTTCACAACAGCAAAAAGATGGAATCAACCCAGATCCCCAACAACAGAGGAACAGATTGGTAAGCTATGTTATACATACTCAGTGGAACACTATGCAATGATAAAAAATAATGATGATTTTTAGGAAACATCTCGTTACCTGGTTTCAATTGGAGGACATTATGCTGCATGAAAGCAGTCAATGACAAAATGACAAATAATATGAGACCCCTACAATAAGAACTTAAATACAGACTTGTGCATAGAAGAAAAGACTCTGATGGCTACAAGGGTGGGGAGGGAGGGAGGGTGAGCTGAGGATGGTTTAGATTAGTTTATAGAAATTTGATTGGATGAAATCTGTGACAGCATACATCAGAAAGAAGATCAATGTTAACTGGACTTCAACATAACATGATTACTCCTCCCATCTTGACCCAATTTTGCAAAGACAGAGAAGCTGGGGCAGAGGGCCGGAGGTCACGCTATCAGGAGACGTTGAGGCCAACTGGCACAACTACCATTTTTCTAATAGATCTTTCTGCACCCCACATTGGTGAGTGGTGTCAGGGGTCCTAAAAGCTGCCAAGCTGCCATCTGAGGCTACAACATATGGTCCCAACTCAACAGGAACGAATGATCACCAAGGACCAAGATGACACGGGGGAATGAGAATCCAGAAGACAGACAGACCCACGTGAGTGGGTGACTACATTAACTGGTGACCAGAAGAATCCGATTGTGCCCAGCCACCACCAGTGATAGCCATGATGGAGCTCACCAAGTTACATCTCACTGGCAAAACAAGAATAAAAAGAGGTGCACCCTGAGATCTCCACTAAAAGACCACAGTTGATGGTCCAGGGGCCTCAGAGTCCCCCTGGGAGGATGGCCCCTGGCCCTGATGCTGTCTCTGTCCATAAATCATAATGGAGGTCAAATCTTAGGACAGGAATGGGTTGGACTTGGTGGCACAGAGTGACCATATCGTGTGTGTGCTTTATGGTCCTATGCATCCAGACAATGTCATCCTGCTCACCTCTTATTGGAGGTGGGAGAGTGGGTGGAAAGGAGGAGACAGGAGATTGTTGGGAGGATAAGACATGCATGGAGCAGAGAGGAACAGTATATTGTCACCAGGCAGGGAGAGAAGTGGGAGCTGTATGTAGGTAGGTATGCAAATTTATATGAGAATGTATGTTGTCACTCAAGCATCATAAAAAATGTAGTTAAGGGCAATTTCACTGTGCAAAGGTATTGTCATTTGCCTGAATGTGAGAGTAGAGGGTCTACCTGACTGAATGTGAGGGCAGGGGAAGTGTTTGCCAGAATGAGCGGGCAGAGGGTGTGTTTTGATCTCACACAGGGGTTAGCACCAATTCAACTACTGGAAATATCTGCTCCAGACTTTCCATAGTACCAGCTAGACAGTAATTATCAGTAATAGCCAGAATGTTTTGAGATTCCCCAGACGCGGGACTGCGGCATCCAGTAGGGCTCCTCCTTTAGGAAGGACCCCTGGTGGCATAACAGTTAAGCATTCAGCTGCTAACCAAAAGACTTATGGTTCAAAACCATTCAGCAGCTCCATGGAAGAAAAGACCTGCTCCAGATTACAACCTAGAAAGCTCTGTGGGGCAGTACTGCTCTGTCACACAAGGTCATATGAGTTGGAATCAACTTGATATCACCTAACAGCAACCACCTTTAGCCACACAGTAGGATTGTAGTTCTTTACTTTCAAGTGGATGTGGTTCTGTGACTTGATACAGCTCACAAAACACTTGCCCACTCTGGGTAGAAAAATTTAGGAGCAAGTAGACCACTTCCAATTTCCATTTTTCTTGCCATAGCAACTAGCAATATTCCAGATGGTCAAAATTTCTATCAGCCTGTATTACTAACTGAGGACTACAAGTAGCAGATCCTTCATAGGCATGAGATGTAATCTTTGAGTTTTGAAACTCTGAGATTGCTGGATTTCTGTTAGCCTACTGTTGGGTCACACAAAGAGTAGGTGTAAGTCAAAATAACTAAAAAGAAATTCCCAAAGATAACAGAAACAGCTCATTGTCGAATGAACAGTGAATAAGCTAGGAGTCACAGACTTGCTCCAACTTTGAAGACTTGAGAAAAACACAGTACAGGGCAGAAATCACATTTGGCTAGAGAGAGTAAAGGGCAACCCAAGGACAGCTTTAATTAGCAATGATCAAACTTCCTAGTTATTTACACAACTACAACACGGGATCTCATAATGGGCGTGCTCTGATAATAGAATGAGTGCTGACGTTAGAGGTGCTGATGTGTTTAGAAACTCTTTGTCAATTTAAGTGAATTCAAATGATGGAAACTATTCACTTTCTTTGTTGAAGGATTTGGTGTTATGTTTTTCGGTTTTCATAGTTTTGTGCTTAACGATATTTAGTAAAACTGTAGAACCTGGACATTTCTAAACCTTAGCTATGAGATAATTGCTGTCAACTACTCATCATTTTTATAAATAATCCTTGAAAAGTGTAACTTGGTATTTTTGGTTGGGGGAGTCAACTTCTAGTGCTAGTGAAAGAGGCGAAAAATATGAAGTCTATTGTACATTACAGGAAAAGTATTTCAGAATCAGAAAATTTTAACTCCACTATCTTACTGGCTGTGAGAACTTGGATAAGTTAACAAATTGTGCTGAGTTTACCTAAAGCAGAGATGACAATATGAGTTTTAGAGAGTTGTCAAGGATATTAAATCAGAGACTAGATTAAAAGTTTTAAGCAGTGTGGCTGGCTCAAGAAATGGCAGAGATGATGATTCATGGTGAGAAAGAGGAGAAAGAAGAATCAAAGAAGGAACTAATAGATGTGAGAGATCTCTGAGGGCTTCAGAATATTGCACATTTTTCATATTCAATTGCTATCATTACTACCTTTAGCAACCTTAGACTCTGAACTCCAGGACAACCCTGTAAGTTAGGGAAAACAAAAGAAAAAAATGGAATCTTTAAAAATAATTTCAAATTGTGTATGATTTATAATAAAACTCCTTTTTATAGCAGGTGGAGAATAATCCACTTAACCAAACCTCAAGGGAAAAAAAAAGTCTGAACATCTTCCAGAGAAACTTTAAGTCTGGGGGAAAAGTTGATACTTTCCCTCAGTTGCTAGCTCTACTTTCCCTTGAAATATCTCTGAAGAATAATGAAAATCCAATCAGAACATAAAAGAGTCTGGATATTTTTGAAAACACTATGGTTTTAGTACAATTTTACTTTATTTTCCTACCTGATGTCAATGATATGCCAGATAGAAACCAATGAGTCACATAGAATGGCCCAGTTTCAACAGAAAGGACTGAAGAACTTTAATTGTCTTAAATAAAGAGTCCTTTGCCCTGGATTTGCTGAAGAATCTCTATTTTAAGCGACTGCACTTATTATTCTGTTTCAGGAACTTTATTTTTCAAAGCCCTGATTTGCCCTGGATGTCAAACAGTAAAAAGTCATATAATTTGGGGCTGATTCTACTCCACTGGGTCTAGTATTTAAAATGCTAGAGAAGATTGAGCATTTATTTCAGTCAGCTAGTGCTGCTCTAACACATATACCACAGAGTGGATGCCTTTAACAAAGAAAAGTTTGTTCTTACACAGTCTGATAGGCTGAAAGTCCAAATTCGGGGTGTCCATTCCAAGCGAAGGCTTTCCCTCTGATGGCTCTGGAGGAAAGTCCTTGTATTGAATCAGTCTTTGGTCAGGGTGCATGTTGGCATAGGAACCTCAGGTCTGAAGGACGTGCTCTTCTCCTGGTGCTGCTTGCTTGATGGTGTGAGGTTCCCAATTCTCTGCTTGCCTCCCTTTCCTTTTGCCTCTTGTAGGATAAAACGTGGTGCAAGCCACACTCCACAATGTAGCAAGGAGGTGAACTTATGAAGGGACTTGCAACACAATCCCGATCCTCTAACATACAGCTTAGGAGAATCACAAAATGGAGGACAATCATAAATTCTTGGGAATCATGGCTCAGCCAAATGGTTACACACGTTTTGGAGGGGACACAGTTTAATCCACGACAGCACTTTAATAGGCAAGACTAGAAATTAATTACTTTATTTTACTGGATAGAACACTGAGGCCCAGAATTCTTTAAGTAAATGTGTAGAGGACAGAAGCACTGAATTCTCCTAAATAGTAAAGGTTAATATTCTGCCTTTTTCAGATTTGTGAAGTCTCCCAAATAATTTAGACAAAGCTGAGTGCTATCAAGCTGCACCCCAAATAATTTAACCTAACTCATTTTTTTAATTTCTCATACCTTATACAGCATCCTTTTGCTGACCTAGATTAAGTTGCAAGGGCCAATCCTAATTTCTGACATTTGATATTCAAATTTTTGCTATTTTCCTTTGTATCCTCAAAAATCTAAGAAAGCTCTGTAACCAAACACTAACACTGGGGTACTCATTAAGTTTTTATTAGCCATCATTTCAGATTTATTCACCAAAATGATTATAATAATATACACCCCATGCCACAATGTGCTGTTGACACTCCTCCATTGGAAGCAGGGTTGGTGTTTTCTCCCCTTGAACCTGAGCAGACATTTGTAATAGCCTCAGTTGATAGAGTACAGCGGAAATGTCAGTGACTGAATTTTAACTGTCATCTTTCTCTGGGATTGCTCACTTTGCAGAAGCTGTGATGCCAGGCATGAGAATGCTCAAGCAAGCTACAGTCAGCACCAAACTACCAGGTATGTGACTGAGTATCTTGGAAGTGGATCCTTCAGCCCCAATCAAGCTTTCAGATGGCTGTTATAACCCCCATAGTCAACACAGAACTGCAGCTTCACAAGACATTTGAGTGGGAGCTGCTCAGGGGAGCTTTCCTCAAATTTCTGACTGATGGAACCAATGGAAACTGGGAGAGATAATCAACCAGTATTGCTTTAAGTCACTAAATTTTGTGCGATTTTTTATGTAGCCATAAACAAATAAATCAACCATTAACATTTAATCTAAATTTGGTCCCAATGAATGTGTAAGTCAACCCAAGCTAATTTTATTATTGCTTTTGGAAAAAGGGGGAGCTCCAAAAAGGTTAGGACATGAAATAGTGGGATAGGGTCTTCTTATTGTCCCAACGGAATAAGAGCACTTGAACTAAGAAAGGCATCGCTCCAAAATGAGAGAATTCAGAAAACTGGTTTGTGTGAAGAAATGTACTCAGCCTTGCCTAAATGATTGCTTGAATTGATAAAGCTACTGTGGCTGAATCTTAATTCTCTTAATGAGGAAGAGTATCTGATCAGTAAGTAAAACTTCAAATCTCTTTGATTAGATATTTGAACGGGGTAATATTATCTCCACTCTTAGGCCTCTCATCTGTGCTGGGAGAAAACTCTAGTCACCATGTATGGGAAAATTAGTACTTCTGGAAGTCTACTGTTATAGAATTGTTGGAATTCAGTAACAAATGGATTTTGACTTCATGATCAGGGAGGCACTGTTGTTTCTTTTGGGGACACAGTCTGGACTGGAAATCATCAAGAGATACAAGTATCTCTGAAAGAGGACCACAGCATAGTATTCACAAAAATCAGACAGGCTATGAAAAATGCATGATTTTCCACATAATGCCTTTGTTCAGCAAGAAGGATAGGAGCAGATACTCTGTGTTTACAGAAAAATAAATTTTGCTTTCCCTGTTTTCATAGCTTCTCCTGAAGACTCATCTTGTGCTTTCTTTGACTCAGGTCCCCATTCAGTATTGCTCAGAATGTTTCATTGGGCACATGAAATGGAGCTTGTCAGGCACCATCAGAGGGAAAGAATCAGGGTAGCAATTCGTTTCCTGAGATGAGAACTTACATGTAAAACTTACATTTATGTTTGCCCACTTTGACCTGGAAGCAGCAAATTTTTTTTTGTTTGTTTTGTTTCGTTCCCCCAAAGGGAGGTGGGGAAGATTCATGGTGAAACACACTCTGAGACAGTTTGGCCTTTTTCTTTCACAAAACATATAAGGTCATTTAGATTCTCAGAAGCCATGGGAGCTAATAGCAGAATAAATATGGAAAAAAAATAAGACAGCATAGCAGATACAACTTTGCTTCCTGACACACAGATGTAAGCAACATCACATTTTTGTTTTCTTTAAATCACATAAAAACTAGTACCACCATCCATTGGTAGAAAATTCAATCATAGGCAGTTTGGGGAAGTAGATGGGTCAGAACTCTGGAATATGTGGAAGTCTGATAAATTTGGGAAAGGACCTTTCATGTCCGTAATCCAATGTGGGTAGCTGCTTAGAAGTTCATTGACAAAATGCTCTTCATTCATTCAAAGATATCGACGCCATCCACTCCCTTTACGATTTTGGCTCCCGAGGCCATACCATGTAGTACTCACTCTCTAGGCATCTACATGCCAATATTATCACAGGTCTGCCTCTCCTAGGCGCAAAATGGGAGGGAGATATTCTGCCCCACTCCATCACAACAAAAGAGCCCAGTTCTTGGTCAGCAACTCCAGTCCTCAATCCCTAAGTGCTTGGTCTTTGACAGTCACATCCCAAAGGAGCTGGTGAGAGCTGTCAGATGATGATGATGTCTTATCTGTGGAAAAAAATAGAAGCAATAATAATGATATGTTCAAAATGCTGATATAAAAATTCAAAAGTCTACATTCAGAAAAAGTATGCTTCAAAAATGAAGAATAAGAATGACATTCCTAGATAAATAAATCTGAAAGAATTCTTCCATTCAAGAAATACTAACAAGGGTCTTTCAGTAATGCCTACAATACTAGTAGTAATTCAGAACCACTTCGGAAAAATAAAGAGCATCAGTATAGTTAAATACACAGGTTAATATAAAAGAGAACAAAGTTAAGACTAGGGAAATTATTTTACTTAGAGTAAAATGCCGAGGAATAACTTTAACTACAAATATGAAGGACTTATACAGAGAAAACCATGAAACATTGCAGAATGAAATCAATGAAGACTTAAAACAAATGGAAAGGTAGTCCCTGTTCATGGGTTGGAAGATTTAATTTTGTTAACATGTCAGTATTAACAAAGCAGTCTATAAATTCAACACAATCTTGATGAAAATTCTAATACTCTTCTTTACAAAATCGAAAAAAAAGACACCATTAACTTTACATGGAATGATGAGAGACACCAAATATAGTAAAGCAATGTTGAAAGATATGAACAATGTAAGAGGAATCACTCCCTAATTTTAAAACACGTTATATGGCTACAGTAATCAAAACAGCCTGGTACCGGTATAACAACAGATAAGTGACAGTCTAGAAATAAACCCAATCATCTATGGTCAACTGCTTTTTGACAAGGATGCTAAGTTCATTTGGTGAAGAAAAGAGAGTCTCATCAACTAATGATGCTGGGAAAATGTGATTTCCACTTGCAGAAAAATAAAACAGAATCCAAGAACAAATTCAAAATGGATTAAGGCCCTAATGAAAACTAAAACCATAAAATGCTTAGATGAACATGCAGGGCAATGCTTTTAAACCTAGTTTTTAAGAATGAGTGAATACAATAAAAAAAAAAGAGACATAAATAAATGGGACATCATAAAAATTAAAAACTGTTGTTAATTAAAAGATTCCATAAAAAAACAAAAATACAAGTTATCAACTAAGAGAATATCTTCAGAAACTTTATATCCAATAAGAATCTAATAACCAAAATATATATGAACTTTAATCAGAACAGAAAGAAAACCCAATCATAAGACTGGCAAAGGATTGCAATAGACATTTCACCAAAGAGGATATTCACATGAAAACATGCTTAATGCCATTAGCCATCAGAGAAATGCAAATCAAAAGTACAACCAGGTATCATTTCCTTCCCAATAAGATAGTTAAGACAAAAAAAAAACCAGAAAACAAATGTCAGTGAGAATGTGAGAAAATTGGAACATTTTACCTGTTGCTGGTGAGAATGCAAAATGGTATAACTGTTGTGGAAACCAGACTGGAGATTCCCTAATAAGCTAAGAAAAGAACTGCCACATGAACCAGCAGTTCTACTCCTGCACGTACAGTTCAAAGACTCAAAGAGATATGTACACCAGTATTCACTGCAGAACTTTTTACAACAGCCAAAAAGTGGAAACAATCTGAATGAGTGAATAAACAAAATAAATATATGCAAAGAAATACTACTTGCCGAATACTACTCAGCCAGTAAGAGGGAAGTCTTGATACATGCTACAATATAGATGGAGCTTGCACGGCTGACTAATGTAGTTGCTTCCAGTAAGTTGTATACCTTAAAAAGTTGAAATGGCAAAAATTGGGTGATAGATGTATCTACAACAGCAAGATAAGTAGCTGCTGCAGCTGCTTAGGTACAAACAAACACCTCAGGAGATTTGATTCCTTGATTTTGAGGATGAGGGTTGAAATTTCATGAGACATTCCCATTAATTAGCCTACTATCAGGGTTAGTGTTTCTGTTTTATGTCTTGGTTCACTGCATAGGATCTGGGATCTTAAAAGGTTGTGAATGACCAACCAAATGCACAATCGTTGGTCTCTATTTCCCTAAGGCAACAGAGGAAGAGGAAGAGTCAGAAATAGGGGAAGAAATGAAATGTGTAGCTAATTGCCTCCGTGATAATTGCCTCCTTTGCCATAAGGCCAGAAGAACTAAATGGTGTTGGGCTACCATTACTGAACATTTTGATAAAAAATTCTATAGAAAAATTCTGATCAAAAGGAGGAAAGTGTAGAATATGATTCCAAATTCTCATGAAATCCATACTTTCTGAAGCCATGGAGACTGGATGAAGTTCTCAAACTATTGTCCCAAGAAATTGTATTTGTATGCTAATAATACACCCTTTCTACATTTGTTTGCTAGTGGGCTCTCCCTCTACAAAGTATTTTCATAAGGGTTACCATGTCAATTTTTTTTCACATATTGCTAAGTCCTGCTTGTGCATTGAACCTCTCAGCAATAGTGTCCATCCTTATCCATGATGGTGGATTTTACATTAAAATCAATTTTATCTGACACACCTGTTCTTCTTTGTTCATTGTTAGCTTGATATATATTCTTCCATCCTTTAATTTTCAGTTTGTTCGTATCTTTAAGTCTAAGGTGAGTTTCTTGTGGGCAACCTATGGATGGGTCTTGTCTTTTGATCCAAGGTGTTACTTGATGTCTCTTTACTGGAGCATTCAGTCCATTCACATTCAGTGTAAATATTGATAGGTATGTGTTTAGTGCTGTCATTGTGATGTTTACTTTTGTGTTGATGTTTTGTCTGTTGTTCTTGTTAATCTGCTCTGGGACTTTCTTCTTTGTGAGTTGATTTTTCACCTTTTTCAGGGTTTGTTCTGTGATTGTTGAGACTCCTGTGTTGTGTTTCTTGATTTGATATGCTGCATCTTTATTGTGCTTTACGGCTGCCCCTATGATCCCCTTTAATAAACTAGGTTTGTTAAACCTAATGTTAATTACTACCAGTCTTATTAACTTCCTCCCATCTGGAAGGACTATAATGACTGTAGTACCTCCCTCTTTTAAACATGACAAAATCATTGCTTTCATTATATGATCACTGGATCATTTCTTTCACTATTACAGCTTTGGCTGAATTTGGAGACTTCCCTAGCTGATTAGGTTTCTAGGTGATGTGTCCTGTGTTTGCTTAAAGTTAGTGGTTTTGTTCTTCTAAGCCAAGAGATTCTTTCAGTATTTCTTGTAGCTTTGGTTTGGTTTTCACAAAGTCTCTGAGTTTATGTTGATCTGAGAATGTCTTCATTTCATTTTCATATTGAAAGATAGTTTTTCCAGATATACAATTCTTGGTTGGAAGTTTTCCTTCTTCAAGGCTTTGAATGTGTCATGCCACTGTCTCCATGCCAGCATTGTTTTGGCTCAGAAATCTGATGAAAACCTATGGGGTTTCCCTCTGAATGTTAGCCTTGCTTTGAGTCTTGCTGCCTTTAAGAGTTTCTGCTTATGTTTCATTTTGTTGGATCTGACTCAACAGCACTTGACTTGGCTGATTATAATATGTCTTGGGGTCTTTCTTTTGAGATCTATATTGAGTAACATTCAATATGCATCTTAGATATCTATATTCTCTTCTTTCACAATTTCTGGGAAGTTTTCTGTCAGTAGCTCAGCAACAATACTCTCTGTGTTCTCAAGTGTCTCTGTGTGTTCAGGAACTCCACTTAATCATAGATTGTTCCTCTTAATACAGTCCCACATGTTTCTTAATGCTTCTTCATTTGTCTTGTTTCTTTTCTCTGATTTCTCCTCATGGATGCTGGAGTTGGTAGCTCTGTCTTCCAAGTCAGAAAGTCCATTTGTTCCATTCCGTTTTCTTGGCTTTGAATTGAAGTTTTTTATTTCTTTAATTTTGTTCTTGATCTGTTGGATTTCAGAGTAGTGGTGTTCCATCAGATTGAAAGACTTGCTTAATTTTTAATTTTGCTCTGCTGCATTTTGTATAAGGTCTAGGATGGCTCTATGTAGAGTCCTTTTGTATTCACCTTCCAATAGTTTCAGAAAGGTTTCTTTGTCTAGGAAGTTCTTTGGTGCTTTCTTTTGGGGGCCTTCTGAAGCCATGAGGTGACTTCTTGGTTACACTTTTATCCAGAGTTTGTTGCTTTCGGGGCATCATGTGAGTCAGTAGAGGCTTGGAGAGATGCTGTGAGGATGGACTGCAGTTATTTCTCTAGGCTGCCTTAAAAATAAAGGTAAAAGGTATCTGAGAACTTCCAGTCAGTCAGGTTTTCAGGTGTACAGGTCCTTCTTCCCAGCTAGGAAAGTAAGCAGCTGTATATCCAACCCCAGATGTTATAAACTAGTTCAAAATACAGAAAGGCTACTGCCCTGCTGGCTTCTGCTGTTGGGCCCCAGCTGTAGGCGACACTGTGTAGAATACTGCTTTACTGCCAGAAAGCACTCTTCTCCAGGCAGGCACTGCCTCCCAGCCTAGAAATTAGGTCCAGCTGAGGCCACCCCGTATGGGTATCACCACCTCCCAGTGGAACAAGATGGCATCACACACAAGCTGCCCACCTGCCTCGGTACAGGGTACTCAATGATGGAGGCAGAAAGAGAGGCCAAAGGTGCCGAGATACACAAAGTCCAAAGCCAGGCTCTCAAAATATGGCAATTTCACCTGCTGATCCCACCAGCAGTGTGTCTGAGATTAGCTGCTAGCCAAGTCCCAGCTAAGACAGAGAAAAAAAGTTTAAATGGTGAGTTACCATGAAAGTCAGTATTTACCAAGAGTGGGGGTCAGCGAAAGAGAGGAAGTTTTCCATTCAGTGGTATGAAGACCAAACTGACAGTGCTATGATGTGTCCTAGGGCTCACTAAGTGTCCAGAAGGCTCTGTTTAATTATGAATTCAGGTCTTGGTTTCCAGAGGGACTTAGGGAGATGTGTGTTCAGCCTGCCATCTTGACTCTGCCTCCCTTTTTTCACATATTGCTATAAAAATAATTAGCATGGAACACTCAACCCCCAAAGAGGCATGTCATTTGAATAAAAATATGGTAATCTTTAAATCTTAAACCAGACTATCCCCCGAAGTTTTCTTGAAATCAAACAAAAGCTTATCTAGTAAAGAATGACTTCCTTGAGCATCATATATTTTAAGATCTATCTTTTGGAAATAAATTGACAAGAGCAACTGGAAAGGTTAGATAGGAACCTTAGGAGGTAGTGAGTCTGTGTTAACAAGGAAGGAACAAATCAGAAAAGGAGGGTGAAATGGTTGCATAACTCGAATACTGTAATCAATGTCACTGAATTATACACATAGAAATTGTTGAATTGGTATATGTTTTTACTGTAGATATTCTCATCAACAGTGAAAAAAATAAAATAAATTATAAAAAACAAAAAGCCTATAAAGTTAAGATTAGTTGTTAGACTTTGTGAGGTGCATATGCATGATAAAATCTCTAGTGAATCAGTAAAAGAATGGAAATAGAGTTTATAGCTTCTAAACTAGGAGGAGGGGAAATGGAGTAAGAAAAAAGAAAACGATACTAGAGTACTCCCAAAATAGGCTAGAAAACAGAAGAAAGACTGCATTAAAAAACAGACAAAAAAAAACACAAAGAAAAATGCCAGATACACATCTAAATGTAAAAACTAATTCAATAATATATGTGAATTTGACAGGAGGGAGATTGTTGTACTGAAAGGAAAAACGAAACAAAAAGAAAGTGATAGACTTTCATATTTAGGAGAAATATACATAAAATATAAGGATACAGATGGTTGAAAACAAAAACATGACAAAAGGTAAACCAGGAAAATACCAAAACACAGAGTCCACACATATGAAATCCTTATTCCTCTCCTACCCTCCTACCCGCAACCAGCAACTGCTCTTTACCAATAGCCTGGACAATTAACCTCCAACTGCTAATACAGGGAGCAGTTTCCTTGTATTAACATCAGATAAAATAGTGGTATTAAATAAAAAGAGAATCACTACATAATGCTATAAAGGTTCAACTAACTAGGAAAACGTAACAAAACCAAACTTGAATGAACCAAATAAAAAGTCTGGAAATGAATTAAGGCAAAAGTGAATTCTATAGGGAGAAATTGGTGAATCCATTGTAGCTGTGGAAGATGTCAACATGCATATTTCAAGGAAAAAAAGTGCTGTTATTTTGAAAAACATGCATGTTTATTAATAGATGCATGCAGAACTCTGAATATAACAATAAAAGAATTCCCAATGAATATTTACAAAATGGAAATTAAAACCACAAACTTATTTGTGAATTAAAGAAACCATAACAGAAATTTAAAAATAAATTGCATTGAATAATAAAGATAGTACAGTGCTAGCTTTTAATAAGCCTGCCTTCTGAGCACATGGCAGAAACTGGCACCCTGGTAATGGGTTTTTGGTTTATATATATACATATAGATACACACGCAAATACACGTATACACCAAACACGTTGCCATCAAGCTGATTCTGACTTATAGTCACCCTACAGGACAGGGTAGAACTGCCCCACAGGGTTTGCAAGGAGTGGCTGATGGATTCCAGCTAATGACCTTTTTGGTTAGCAGCTGGTAGCTCTTAACCACTGTACCATCATGGTCCCATACATATGAGGTCTGACAATTAAGACCATGAACTCAATTTTTTTAAGTGTTGCATACTTCATTGCTGAATTATCACTATGATCAGTAAACAAATAATTGTATTGGAACACTCTCCCTACTCACATGATCTGGCCCCCATAGCCTTTTTGTTTACTTGAAGATAAAGGAAATATTGAAAGGAAGCCATATTGACATTCAGGACATCCAGGGTATTACAATGACAGCTCTGATAGCCATTCCAGAAAAAGAGTTCCAAACTTGCTTTGAAGGGTGGACTAGCTGCTGGCATCAGTGCATAGCTTCCCAAGGGAAGTACTTCGAAGGTAACCACAGTGATATTCAACAATGAGGCATGTAGCACTTTTTCTAGGATGAGTTCACCAACTTGTCACGCCTTGTATATATGCATACACCATATGTTTAGGCAAACAGTGAACGCCTTCTGCATTTGTTTGCTCACTGTGCTTTCCCCACTGCCAGGTGTTTTTGTAAGCATGCTATACTGTTTCTTTTTACAACAACATGTGGAAGAGGATTGGCATGGGGGTGCTTGTGAGGAAGGCTTGAGGAGTGGGGGAGAGGGCATGGCAGCAAACACAGAAGGTGCGAAGTATTTGTATCAAAATACAGTAAACATGTAGTATGTATATATTTTTTGTATGTATTAAACATGTCCTCTGATTACCCTCAGTTTCCATTTTCACTTTAGGTCTTAGCCTCTCAATTCCTCATCTTTTTCATCTATGAAATGAGGATTTTAAGACTAGCTTTTATTTCCCTCACTGGGAGACTATAAGAGTTTACGACTATTTTGAGAACTCTGAGCAAAAATTTCTATTCATTCGTTCCAGGGAGCTGAGCTTTTCCAAACCCTAGTCAGGTTTAGGGCAACAGAGGAAGAGTAGGGATACCGTAGAGATGCTGTGGTTTGTGTTTGAATGGGGCTGTACAGTTAATGCTTATGACTCTAACACTGAAAAGCTTTCATTTGCTGTTACAAGTTGGAATTGACTTGATGGCACCACGTTTGTTTGGTTTTATTGTCCTCTGGGCTTTGACACATGTTACAATTCATTTTGAGTTTCTCATTTTCACAGGAGAAGAGACCTGTGGGGCAATAGAAAGGGAAGGAGGGAAAAAAACGAGGAGAAGACAGAGGGAAGAGAAGGATTAGGGTGAGAAGAGTGAGATCAATTTGCTTTAATAACGCTCTTTTCCTCTGATGAGCTCCAGAGGGTGTGCAGAACGCTGAGAAATGTTTCATTGCCTCTCTCTACTTGCCCACCCAAGAACCAGTAATTCTAGTAAGTAAGTGACAAACAGGCCGTCCTATAGAAGTGACCTGAAATCACTAACTTGCATCCAAAATCCTACCTCCCAACTCTTGAGAATATACTTCTAGGATCCAAGAGAAAGATGCTTCTGTAATACTAATACACAAAAACAGGAACCAATCCCAGTGAGTATTTTTCTGGCTACTTCTAGTTGAGACAGTTAATAAGCAATAATGGTTTTATTAAACTAGAGCAGTTGGGGTAATGTTTATTGATCTGAAAAAGCCTAAGAAATGCAAATGATAAAACAAAAGGCACTGCAGATTGGGGAAAACAAACAGGCAGACGGTGAGACTGAGTGGAGCTTTCCAAAGAAGCCATAAAATGTACCCAAATGCATAAAAGGAAAATTAAAGATCAAGAGGAAATCGTCATATTCCAGCAGTTCTGCAGTGCACAGGCTCACCTCTCCTGGACTTTGAAGGGAAAGCAGTCATGGTAATAATTAAGAAAGTCTGCGCTTGTTTTTTTAATAAATATTTCATGATATGTCATCTGCTTCCAAGAGGAGCTGTAACACAGCACAGCCACTGCATACTTAGCAGTTGTGGAATGACAAAAACGGGGCTAATTATGCTAAGATCATACAAATTTAGAATGGAAGGCAGTGGAAGCTGACAGGCCATGTCAAGGGCTATGAATTTGGGCTATACACAGAACACCAGGAGTTAGCAATGTCAGCTTGTTATGTGTGAGGCAGCCCAGCAGGCCTCACTTGCTAGGACATCCTTGCCCAGAGTTCTAAAAAATACTTTTTGGCAAGAAAAGAACTTCAGGGGCTTTCAGAAATTAGTGGACCAAAGCCAGATGGGCCTGAATCCCATGTATTGCCATCTCAAAGAGACCTCAAGTGTCAACCTGCAAATAATACTGTATGTTTCAAGTTCTTTGAGTACATACAGCTTCTCCAATCTCTTTGAGGTTTGGTTTCCTTATTAATTCATTCCAACATTATTTATTGAGCACCTAGTAGGTCCTCGGCACTGCTCTGGAATAGAGGGGTCAGAGCAGTGAAAGAAAAAGACAAAAGCAGTTGCACTCGTTAAGTTTGCATTCTGGTGGGGAAGCCAGACAATAACCAAACAAATCCATAGTGTTCTGGGCAATGATGTGTGCTAAGGGGAAGATAAATTAGGGAAGGAGGATGGAAAACGCAGTGGTGAGGCCATAGTTTTAGAAGGGGTGGCCAGGGAAGACTTCTTGTGAAGACAACGTTTGAATCAGTACTGAAGGAAGTGAGAAAAGGAGCCGCGTTCGGCTGTGAGCAGAGGATTGCAGGGGGAGGACGCAGCGAGCACACAGGTTCTGGGGAGGAAATGTGCCTGGTGCATAGGGGAAACAACCAGGATGCAGGCTGGCTGGAGAAGAGCAGGGAGGGAGAGGCTAGTGGAGAGGAGGTCAGAGAGGTCACAAGGAGGCAGTACATAACAGAAGTCCGTGTACGGGTGCCTGTGGGGACCTGAATTTCAGCCTGAGATATACAGTCATCAGAGCCTATAACACAGAGGGTGTATCATCTAATTTCACCTCCTACAGCACTGTCCTGGCTGTTGTCCTGAGAAGAGGCTGGAGAAGAGTGAAGTCAGAGCAGGCGGATCAGTGAGGAGGCTCTGGCAGGAACCTGGGTGAGAGATGATGGTGGGCAACAGTGGAAACACAGACAACAACAACCCGGAAGCAGAGCTCAGAGGGGTGTTTTTATGGATTGAAGTGGGAGGTCAGACTAACTGAGGATTCCAGGATGATTCCAAGGTTTACGTCCTGAGCAGCTGAAAGAATATAATTAACACTACTGAGAAAGGTGTGTTCACTTGATGGGAAAAATCAGGAGCTTATCTTGGGTCACGTTCAGATGTATATTAGGTGTTAAGTGGGCAGCCAGCACGTGTGTCCAAAGTTAAGGGGAGCACTTGAGATTCAGTACGCTGAGTTGGAAGTCGTCAGCAAGTAGATGATATTTAAAGCCATGAAACCAAATGACATCACCCAGGGGATGAGTCTAAAAAGAAAAGAGTAGAGAACAAGCAAAGACTAGCCTCAGGGCATGCCACTGCTTCTGCAAAATGCCAAATGATTACATTTGCAAAATAGAACTCATATTACATACCTCATTGAGTTGCAAGGCTTCAAGAGTGAAAACCTGTAAAGTACCCAGCCCACATCCTAGCACGTAGTTTAAATACCAAATAGATTGAAATACAGTGACTAGAATAATTCCCTTTGTCCAGAAATGGAAAATAAGGCTCAGTGAGGTGTAAGAGCTTCTTGCCTAATGTCATACAGGTAATAAATTTTGGAAATGATACTTAAAGGTGGTTTTTCTGATTTCAAATGCCCTCCCCCCCTCAGTTTGCTACCTGCTTCATTGCTAAGAGTGAGGTACCTGAATGATGTGCCTGTGGCAAATCCCAAGTCCACACTGGTCCCACACTTTCATAACTGCCTTCTTTACTACCCCAAGTAAACACTCATTATTTTCTAAATGTCTCTTGTTATGTCAGCCAAAAATAACTATCCACTCACAGCAACCCACTCAGCTACGCGTTCAGTCGCTAACCTAAAGGTCTGGAATTTGAATCTGCCAGTTACTCCCTGCAAACCCCATGGAGCAGTTCTATTCTGTTCTACAGGGATGCTGTGAGTCACAGCTGACTCAAAAGCAAAGGGTTTGGTTCCTTTGGGGGATGTTTGAGTGGGATAAATAGTTTGTGCTTGACTAATAAGCTGAAGGTTAGAATTTGAACCCCTTTCAGTTGTACTGTGTAAGAAAGGCCTGGTGATCTGCTTTCACAAAGATTACAGCCAAGAAAACTCTGTGGAGTAATTATACTCTGTAACATGTTAGTTCACTACTAGTCAGAAACAATCTGACGGCAATGGATTGGTGGCTTTTGCTTTGGTTTCTTGCTAGTAAGCAAGTCACATTCCTGTTCTCAAGGAGCTTACACTTTAGAGGTGAGAGAGATAAAGCAAGGATCTACGAATTAAAGATTTAAGTAACAATCTAAAATGCGGTGGTTTCTAATATCCGCAGCCTAGGAATCCTAGTGGTGGGAATCTTTGGTCTTTTTCTTGATGTCCAGACTATAAGATCTGGTCAAGTAGATACTGCTTTTTTGGTGAGAATCTCACAGTTATTTATGGAGCAAGAGTTATTATCCAATATGGCAACTGAAATACTAACCCATGCATTTCTCACTGTGTCGCCTTAGGATTTGTCTCAGCCATCTAGTGCTGCTGTAACAGAAGTACCACAAACAGATGGCTTCAACAAAGAGAAAATTATTTCTTCGCAAGTCCAGTAGGCTGAGTCCAAATTCAGAGTGTCAGCTCCAGGGGACAGCTTTCTCTCTGTGGTCAACTCTGGAAGAAGGTCTTTGTGGTGTGTCAGTCTTCCCCCTGTCTGGGAGCATCTCAGCTCAGGAGCCTCAGGCTCAAAGGCCATGCTCTGCTCCCAGCACTGCTTTCATGGTAGCATGAGTTTCCAGTGTCTTTCCTGTCTCTGCTTTCTTTTACACCTCAAGAGTTTGCCTTAGATGCTAATCAGTCTTGCAGTCATCATCAGTATAATGTCCACCAATCCATTTTATGAAATTATAGTGGTAGATACAACACACAGGAAAATCTCATTAACTGAAAACATGGTGGACAATCACACAATACATGGTGGACAATCATTGCCTAGCCAGACTGATACACACGTTTTAGGGTGGGTATAATTCAATCCATGACAATATTTAAGGTACTCTTGATCTGACCACAAACAATTTCTATTTAAACACAGTACCTGGCCCAGTTAAGGTTCCTGTAAAACTTTTTGTCTTGGTCCTGGGGAAAAGTTAGTTTAGCTTGTGTGAATAAAGTTGATGAAAGCAATTCACAATAAAATAATACATTCAATCCAAGGGCCCAAAGCTTTTTTGCTCAGGATTTCAACCACATAGCAATGTCAATTTTAGGTCTCTGCCAGCATCTCTTATTGTAATTATGTCATCTCTATTAGACTTTTACATCTGCCTGATTCCATTTTTACAACACGGTTGAAGGGCTTTTTATTACCAGTATTCTCATTTTATAGAGAAGGAAACTGAAGCTAAGAAAGGTTCTGTGATTTGCTTATTAGGGTCACATAGTAAGGCAGTGATGGAGCAAGGATCTAGATGCAAACTTTCCGATCTCACGTGGCCAGTACCCACTGCAGAAATAGAAAATTGCCTAGTTTAGGTATTTTATTCTTGTGGCATAGTAAGACAGTACTGAAGCAGGGATTTGAACCCGTATTTTCTGATTTCACTTTTCCAGTACACATTTCAGTAACATGCAGTCTCCCACAGTTAAGACTACTTTTAAGTAGGGCCTTTAATGGTTTCTCTAACTTTTCCTCTTGTGACAGGATTTGAGATGGACTCATATGATCCTGAAATTTGCTCTGCAACATCAACAAAAATGATTTTAGAGTTCTGGCATTTCAGAAAAGCTGCCTTCACTGGCTACATATAATGCCTAACACCCATAAACTCTTGTCTGCATGACCCTACAGTAACTTTCTCAAAAGGACTGATCAATTCATGGTCTTTTTCACCATGCTGAATCAGCTGTTGATGTGGCATTATTAAATGCCTACACGTTTAATTTCTGTATCTGTAATCCACCCAAGATAAAAGTCCCCAAATGTCAGCAGTCACCCACATGCTATTCAAAACCCTGAATCCACACTGGTCCCACACTTTCGTGACTGCCTTCTTCACTACCCCACATAAATGCTCATTATTTTCTAAATGTCTCTTGCTATGCCAGCCAAAAATAAGTATCCACTCACAGCAACCCACTCAGCTAAAGTTTTCCCTTCAACTTTGCTTCCAGATTCCTGGAGGGGGATGGATGCCACAGAATTTGGGACTTGGCAACTGGTTTTCATGAGGCCTAGCTTATTTCTTTTTATGCTTCTAGATAATCAAGGGAAAAAAGGCATTGTCCTAACTAAAAATCAGGGCACAATTATATAGAATATTCCAAGTACAGTTTGTTTTACAGAGAGAGAACGCATCTGGACTCTCTGAAACTTGATTTGTTTTTTTTAATTGATGGAGGATTTGCAGCAAGGGTCAATTCCTATATCCCATGAGCCACTTTATTATTTAATAAATATTGAGGAAAGGAAGGAAAATACATTCTCTGCTCGCTACTACTGAGTTGATCCCAACTCATCAACCCTATTGGACGCAGCAGAACTGTCCCACACGGTGTCCAAGGTTGTAAATCTTTGTGGAAGCAGACTGCTATATTTTTCTACTCTGGAGTAGCTGATGGGTTCAAATCTCTGACCTTTCAGTTATCAGCTGAGCACTTCCACCACTGTGCCACCAGTAGTCCTTGAAGGGAAAACTGGAATTCTCTTAGTTATTTCCTATCAATGCTCTACTACTGTACAAATGCACCAGAAAGTGGCTCTCAGTTAAAAAAAAAAAAAAATGGAGAGTTATAAAGTCACAACAGAGCTACACAAGGCCTACCTTCTAGGCTGAGAGTCTCAGAATCATCCATCTAATGAGACATAGAAATAACAGGGCTTTGAGGATACTATTCAACTTGCTGGTAAGTATCTTTCCTGCTCACTTGCAGTGGAAGAGGAGAGACATTGAAATTACCTACCTAGATCTTTCTTATCTGGAGGAAAGTAGATTTGGGGCTGGGGACAAGGGGGTCTAGTTTTCCCTCTGCCTGTCAACCTCTTATTAGAGCACCAAATCAAGCACTCTGACACCCAGTGCTATCATCACTGCCATTACCTACCACTGTGCTACTTTCCTACATTTGTACTCAAACTCAGATATTAAACATTATGCAGCCATTAAATTGCTTCCCCCAAAAGATTATCTATGACATATAAAAGGGTACGTAATAAACCATTAAGTGAGAAAGGTTTTTAAGAGTCAGTAATGTACAGAACCTAATCTTATAGTGGAAAAGGAAGAATATCAAAATATCATCATCAGTCTTCTCAGGCATCATGTAATCCTGGATGATTTTAGCATGCTTATTGTTAACCTTAACTAAGTTCTTCTCAAAACAACCATCAGTTGAACATTTATTGTGTCTAGGACCTTGTAGTGAGCACTAAAATAATAGAAAAGGAAAGAAGGTTCTTTGCCTTCAAAGAATGTGTTACATGTAGCGCCAGAAGATGAGCCCCTCCAACTGGAAGGCACTCAGAATACAACCGGGGAAGTGCTGCCTCCTGAGGTAGAACTGACCTTCATAATGTGGATGGAGCACAGCTTTTCAGACTTTCATTTGCTGAGGTGATACAACTTAAAATGAGGAGAAATAGCAACAAATTTCCATTAATACTGGGGACACAGAATGTATAAAGTATGAGTCTAGGAGCATTTGAAGTTGTCAAAAACAAAGTAAAAGAGCTGAACAGATTTCAAAGACTAGCTCTGGAAGAGAGAGGTGCGTACTGAAACGTGCAAAGATCTGTAGGGAGAAAACCGAACACAGGAGGACAGTCCCAGGATTTCTGAAGCTAAAACAACTGAAGACAAAACTCAAGCCCTGAGTTGCAATAGTAAAGGATACTACAGAGAAAACATTGAACAAAGTAGAAAACATCAAAACAAAATGGAAGGCCTATGCCAAAAAGAATTGGTCGATGTCCAGACATTTCAGGAGGGGGCATGTGATCAGGGACTAATTGTACCAAAAAAGGAAGTCCAAGTTGCACTGAAGGGAATGGCAAAAAGAGCAAGTCTCCAGAAATTACAGAAGAGCCATTGAGATGTTTCAACAAATGGATGCAGCACTGGAAGTGTACCTTCACCTGTGCCAAAAAACTTGGAAGACAGCCAGCTGACCGACAAACTGAATCCATGTTTGTGCTCATTTCAAAGAAAAGTGATCCAACAGAATATGGAAACTATCTAGCAGTATCATCAGTTTCACAGGAAGGTAAAACTTTGCTAAAGATCATTCAAAAGCACTTGCAGAAATGTATCAATGGGTAACTGCCTGAAGTTGAAGCCATATTCAGAAGAAAACTTGGAAAGAGGGGTATCATTGCTAATGTTAGATGGACTGTGACTGGAAGCAGGGAATACCAGAAAGATGTTTACCTGTGTTTTATTGACTGTTCAATGATATTCTACTATGAGAATTATGGGAATTTCAGAACACTTAATTGTGCTCATGAGGAATCTACATAATCAAGAGGCTACTGTTGAAAGAGAAAAAGGGTCTTCAGTCATCAGTGTTCAATGCATCAAATCCACTCTTCAGACAGTCTCTAAACTCAGGTGGGATATATTCAAGGTCATAGTTTGGCTCTCAACGACTTTCTCTAATTTTCTTCAACTTCAACTTGAACTTGTATGTGAGCAATGGATGGTCTATTCCATAGTCAGACCCTGGCTTTATTCTCATTGATGATATTGAACTTCTCTGTCACATCTTTCCATAACTGTAGTCATTTGATTCCTGTGTATTTAATCTGGTAAGGTCCATGTGTATCATTGCTGTTTATGTTGTTGCAAAACAATATTTGCAATGAAAAAGGCAGGAAAATGTGCATTATTATCCAATCTGTATCCTGAGCAGAAGAAGCTGGACTATATAAAGAATAGGCATCAGCATTTCAGGCAAAGTCATTAATAATCTGACTTATACAAATGACACAGCCTTGCCTTCTAAAAGTGAAGAGGACTGGAAGGAATTACTGATGAAATAAAAAACTGTAGTCTTCAACATGGATTACACCACAGTATAAACAAAAGTCCTCACAGCTAGACCAATAAGCAACATCATGATGAATGGAGAAAAGGTTGAAGTTGTCAAAGGGCTGAATTTTACTTAGATCTACAATCAATGCCCATGGAAGCAGCAGTCAAGAAATCAAACAATGCTGGTATCAGGCAAATCTGCTGCAAAAGACCTCTTTGAAATATGAAAAAGCAAAGATGTCATTTTGAAGACTGACATGCATCTGACCCGAATCATGGTGTTTTCAATTGCCTTGTATGCATACAAAAGCTAGATAATGAATAAGGAAGACTGAAGAACAGTCACCTTTGAGAAATGGTGTGGACAAAGGAGAATTAACACCACTGACACCAGAATAACAAACAAATCCGCTTCAGGGGAAATAAATCCAGCATGCTCCTCAGACGCCAGGATGGCAAGACTACTCTCACATACTTTGGATTTGTTGTCAGGAAGGACAAGCCTCTGGAGAAAGATATCACACTTGTTAAGAGTAGAGGGTCAACAAAGAAAAGAAAAAAAACCCTCAAGATGAAGCGACACAGTGGCTGCGACAATCGGCTCAAGCATAGAAATGACTATGAAGATTGTACAGAACCTGGCGGTGTTCTGTTCTGTTGTACATAGGGTTGCTGGGATTAGAACCTGATGACAACATGAAATTCCACACTTAGATTTCCTTAGTTTTCACCCAAGGTCTTTTTTGTGTTCCAGGATACCACAACATTACCCTTAGTTGTCCTACCTCCTTAGGCTACCTTAGACTGTTAGAGTTTCTTAGACTTTTCTTGTTTTTGATGACCTTGACAGTTTAAGGTATTGGTAAGGGATTTTATATGATGTCCCTCATTCCGGATTTGTCTGCTGTTTTCCTCATGATTAGCCTGAAGTTATACATTTTTGAGAGAAAGACCCCATAGGTAAAGTACCATTTTTATCACATCTTGTCAAATGTGCTTATCACCAGTCATGAAAACTCCGTTCACCTGGTTGAGGCAGTATTTGTCAAGTGTCTCCACCATGAAGTTTTTCTTTTTCTCTTGTCCATACTGCCCTCCCTTGTCACCATTTGCAGCCCATCCTTAAGAAGTAGGGAATTACACTTTAGCTTCTTTAAGGTAGAGTATCTATACCGATGGTTCAGAATTTTTCTGCATGGGATATTTGTCTAATCTCTCCATTTACTTATTCAATCATTTGTTTACTTATTCAATCATTTGTTATGTCATGGATATTTAGTTTACATTTTGGGTTATAAATCACTGCTACTTTACTTGTTTTGTCACTGAAATTGTTGTAGTTTTGACCACTGGGGACTGTTTCAGTCACCCCTGTATCCCTTAGACATACCTCCAGTTTGTTCTGAATTTTCAGTGCTTTCTTACTTTCTAGCCCTAAAAGATGCTCCTGGCTATATTATACATTCACTGTCCCAGTCCTAAAAGCAGCTGTTTCTCCAAGGGGATCTGGTATCTTTTTTGTTGACTTATATTAGAACAGAAGAACTGATTACTGGGTGTGTTCATTGTTGCTGTGGTATCATTTCTTCTAAGCATCCTCAACTGACAGAGTAACCCATACATATACAGTTATCTGTGAATATTTCTACATGTATCTATCTGCATCTACATTAAGCTAAACATGAGTTCATACTGATGCCTCCAAGTCTAATAAGTTACTCTATGGATGATTCTAGCTTCCTCTCCTTCCTTCCATTCCAGTAATGAGAAGCCAATAAAATTAGAGTCTCTGGGGACAGGCCCACAATGTTGACATGTTTTCAAACTCACCCTTTAGAATGCTAAAATGCAGCCAGGATTGAGAACCGCTGCCCTGATCAAATTATGCTAGTGTCTTCATTCCTAAATCCCTAGCACCTAGTGCCTAATACATAATAAGTTTAAAAATATTGGTGGCTTCAATGAAGTGGCACTTAGGTTTGAGGTGATCTGGATATGCTGTGGGTGTGAGAAGAAAGGGCTGAATTTGAGAGATGAGGCAGAAGATGCTGACAGAAAAATAAGGGACAACAAAAAAGTTGAGGAAAAGATGAGGGAAGAAATCACAATCTTCATGCACACGTAAAAAACATATTTAAAGAGGTCCTTGCTCTATTGTTTTCTCATCTGCACATAGGCAAAAGGAGAGAGAAAACAGGCTAAAATTCCAAGAAGGACACTTAAACACGAGGCATAATTTCTTCACTGTGAAGATGTAAAAATAGAGAGCAGTCGGTGGAACACTAGTCCCTATGAATCTATTAAAAACTCTTGTAGACATTGCAGTGTGATGCTGAATTAGGTCAGCTGAGAAATGCAGTTTAAAAAAGTAGCAGAAGATATTTAGATAATGTTTTTCAGCCTTCCTTCTGCCAGAAAACAATGAATTTCTCTCTTAATCCCCCCAGCCACCACCACCGCTCATCCCAGCCGGTGGTCATTCACTACAGGCTGCCACTTGTAGGTAGGACTGGACGCTATGGCAAAATCCCTGTCAAGCTCCACCCCTTCATGTTCTATGCATCTTATGCATGCTTTTGGTACCCCAGTCTCATGTGATTCTTCCATGAGACCTCAGGGCATTGCCTAGCACAAGAATGAGCCCAGTGTAACACCTAGATGTTGCCTACCTCCACTGTAGCATCTTGCTTCACTCCGTCGCTTCACTGTAGCGTTCTGCATCACTCCTTCCCTCCCCACTCTAGCCACAGTGACCTGCTTCCCCTTCTTCAAATATTTCACTCTCTTGCTTACCAAGAGCACTTTGTATAAGTTTGTTCCTTCATTTCTTTTTCTCCTTTTCACCCTCTCAGTCTCAGCTCAGACACCACTTCCTTAGGGAAGCCCACCCTGACTGCATAGCCATAACCAGGTTCCTTTGCTATATGGCCCGTAGAACCGTGCTCTTTTCCTGTAGAGCACTTATCTTAGCATGTAGATATATAACTACTAGGGTTAGGATTTGATTAATGTCCGAATGCAGGCGTTCCAAGTCAGGAATGCAGGTTCAAGATTCAGGCAGACCCAGTAGTGATGGAGGCTCAGCTGGTGTGGCCATGACAAGTTTACTGGGACGAAGGCATAGTGAAGCAGCGCAGCATCTCAGGCAGCAGCAAGTGGCCCAAGACAGCACCTCGTGGTGCAGGGACCTTATGTACTATCATATACAAAGGTGGCTGCCAATTACAGAAACTTCAAGGTCATAAGCAAGTTTTATGACTACTGCTGAATCAGCTGAATCCCAACTGGCCAGAAGGCCTGCTTCCAGTCAGCACAAAGAAGGTCTGAGGAAGACTCCTTCCATATTGCAATGTCCCCATAATTATTATCTGTCTCCTCTTCCAGACTGTATGGATATTGTCCCAGTTATTTATTGCTATGAAACGGAGAAACCCATTGCCACCCCAAAATTTAGTGGCTTAGAACAGCAACCACCACTATGTTGTTTGCACATCTGTAACTTGGGCAGGGGCCTATGGGAACAGTGTGTGTCTGTTACACACAACATCACTTGTATGAAACCAGAGGATACGCTTTCAAGACGGCTCAGTCACCTGACTGGCAGGTTGGGCAGCTGTCACTTTATCTTCACAGGGCCTCTCAATGTATCATGGTGGCAGGGTTTCAAGAGCAAGCACCCTAAGAGATAAGAAATGGGGGTGGAAAGTTATGAAACTGCCAGAAACTGCCACAGCATCATTCCTTCTGTATCCTACTGGTCAAGAAGTCACAGAGCACAGATTCAAGAAGAGGAGACCAAAAAAAAAAAAAAGAAAACCCTACTCTCAGTGGGAGGAGTGTATAGTTTTAGGGCTGTACTTTGAAATCTTTGAAATGGTCACAAGCATTAGCCTTGGCTGATTTACTTTGCCACTGTCCCCTGAGCACCCACATAACACCTGGCACAGAAGAAGTGCCAAATTGAGTGAGCTGAATGAAGAAACACATGGCTGGTGCCCTTTGTCTCTTCCTCAAGTTGTGTGTGATTGATCAGAATCCCTCTGAGCTTAATCCTAGTTCTCTGACTAGCTATGCCTGCAAGCCAACCTGTTGTGCCGGATCAGTATCTGGGTACCTCACCCAAGGGAAACCAGTTCATTCAAGCTTGCTCTTTGCTTCCTGACTCCCTGTCTTATAGTTGTGAAGGAAGATGGCAAACAAGTCACTCTCATAATTAGCAAAAACAGTAATTATAGACACTTGCCTGAAAACACTGTATGCCCTAAATTAGTTACACATGACTAAGTCAAGCACTACCCACCTACAGTTGACATTCAACACCACCCACGGCAAAGCTTGCAGCCACTGATCTAAAACTACTGGGGCAATCAGCTCTGCTCGCAGCTTGCTTTGGAGGAATCTACCCTATTATGAATCCCCAAAGCTGCCTTGATGTAGCTTTTGAGCTAGTTTTCCAGCATCTTTTGAGGAGATTTCCGGTCTGTATTTTAATGAGAGATGAAAAGATGTTACGCGTTTACCTTTTGCCGTGAGTCCACTTGTGGCCATCCAGTATAACGCTATAGTGGTTGTTTAAACGCTTATATGAACAAGACACATCCACAGTGGAGCAAGGCACAGTGAATGCACA
This sequence comes from Heterohyrax brucei, assembly GCA_028571685.1. NCBI lineage: Eukaryota > Metazoa > Chordata > Mammalia > Hyracoidea > Procaviidae > Heterohyrax > Heterohyrax brucei. Next base: position 57,432,077 of record CM053158.1, on the reverse strand, counting down.
TGTGGCGTGGAGATATCAGAACGTCATTATTTTAAGTTCCTTTAGAAGTGTTTGATTTAAACCCCGAGACTATGGCCCCTGAGCACGCTTTTCACTTGGTATTGAAGTCACTCCTGAGGTTTACCCTTCAGCCAAAGGTTAGACACGACCGTAAAACAGATTGAGACTAAACGGGCACACCAGCTGATGGGCAAAGGCAAGAATATAGGAGGGGACAGGAAAGCTGCTAAGGTGAACCCAAGGTTGACACGGGGTGGGGGTTGGCAACCAATGTCCCACAAAATAATACGTGTATTGATTTTTTAATGAGAAACTAATTTACTGTATAAATCTTTCTCTAATATACAATTCTAAAAAAATGTTCAATTTTTGGAGATGGCCCAAGGTGGTGGTTTAGTCAGACTTACCATGCTGTACTCCTTCAGCAAAGACTCAAAAAATCAAGTGAAACAGATACACATGATAATTATGGAACCCTGAGCTGCAAATGGAAAAGGAAGAATTAGACTCAACACTAAATAAAAGGGGAAACTGAATAGAAGCAGCTAATAAGGAGACTTATGGATCACAGGCACCAGTATGAGTTGGAATTGACTCAAAAGCAATGGCTCTTTTGGATTTAGCCACACTACCAGCTGGCCCAGCACAGCTTGACCATCTTGAGACAAAGGGAGCAGAATTCCCACGTGAAAGGCACAGTAGAGCAAATTCACAGAATTCCCAACAGGATACTGTGATATTGTATAGACCTGAAGTGAACCAAGTCACCACTGCACCTCTGCCAAATGACTAAGCAGAGATACGGGAAAACCCATGTGAAATCGTTCTCTACTGATTAGTAAGTAAATACAAGTAATCCTGCATGTAACTAGCTTTGTGCAAGCTGGTATGAACCTTGCTTACTGACACATCTACCCCTAGAAGGAGACCCTAGTGTCCTCATCCAGTGTCTGCCCAACTTCAACATCACACAACCCACACCTGCACAGTTCTGGCAGGCCAAATGCACATGCATGGAAACCCCTTAATCTCCCACCAACTACTGAGATGCCAAGTCACACATTCACAGAGGACCTATCCCTCCATTTGGGTAGCACTCCTCCACAGCAGCTACAAAGACATCCTGCCCTGACCTCCAAAGGATACACTGAATGTTAGCACCACCACAGAAGGGCCTCCATGATCCCACAAGGGCTGTGGAGGGACCCTGACCATCTAACACTTGTCAGCAGATATAAGGGAAGAAACCTGCTGTCCTATCTCTACTCAATCCTGTAAAGGAAGACATGTGAAGAGGACTCACATCTGCATGTGATTCCTTACACCCATGAGTGTGAGATCACACCTAGCCAATTGACACCACAGAAGTCATACATAGGCCGGTACCACAAGACAGCAACAACTAAAGAAAGGCATTCTCATCACAAAGAACAGCAACAAAAATCATGGTAACATCAAAACAAAATAAAAAACATCAGGAGAAAAAACATACAATCAATAAAGAAAGATATAAATAAGTAAATTAACACCTTAATGACTCAAAGACAACAGACAGTAATAAATTATATGAAGAAAACAGGATAACAAAGTTCAAACAAATGAACCAAATAAAGGGACAGAAAACCTTTCTGGGAAAGAAATGGTGATAAAACTACATAATAAGGAACTCACAAGACATATTTAGGCTCCCTCAAAGAGATCAAGTAAAACACAGACAAAACTCTAGAAGCAATTATGGACTTGGGACCTGAAGAACTGAATAGTGCCTGGCCACCACCAATGATAGCTGCGATAGAGCTCACTAAGTTGAGTCTCACTGGCAACACAAGAATAAAAAGGGGTACACCCTGAGATCTCCACTAAAAGACCTCAACTGATGGTCCAGCAGTTTCAGGGTTCCCCTGGGAGCATGGTCCCTGGCCCTGATGCTGCCCTTGCCCACAAATCATAATGAAGGTCCACTCTTCGGACACAAGTGGATTGGACTTGGCGATGCAGAGTGGCCATATATTGGATGCACTTTATGGTTCTATACATCCATAGGATATCATCCTGCTGACCTCTGGCTGGAGGAAGGAGAGTGGGTGGAGAAGAGGGGAAAGGAGACTGTTGGGAGGATGAAACATGTATGGAGCAGAGAGGAATAGTGTGCTGTCAGAGAGAGCAGTGGAAGCTGCATATAGGCAGGTATGTAAATTTATATGGGAACGTACATTTTCACTCAGTCATAATAAAAAAAAAATTATGGAAAAAAATCCATGAGAACAAAATGACAAACTAAACTGACAACCAGAAACCATGCAAAAACAACTGAAAATCCAGAAGATTAACAATAAAATGTCAGAAATGGACAATCAACAGATGAATGGATAAGCAAAGTGTGGTACATGGAGTGTTACACAACAGTAAAGAACACTGGTGAATCTGTGAAGCATCAAATAACATGGAGGAAACTGGACGGCATTATGCTGAGTGATGTAAATCAATCACAAAAGGACCACTACTGTGAAAACTCATGAAAAGATTTTACATGTAAAAAGAGACAGTCTTTCTGTTGGGAGGATGAGACATGTATGGAGCAGAGAGGAATAGTGTGCTGTTACTGGACAGGGAGAGCAGTGGAAGCTGCATATAGGGGGGCATGTAAATTTATATGTGAATGTACATTTTCACTCAGTTATGTTAAATAAAATTTAAAAAAATAAAAAAATAAAAATTTAAAAAAAAAAAGAGACAGTCTTTGATGGTTACCAGAAGGGAAAGGGTAGGAATGGAGAAACACTAAACAGACAATAGATAAGTGATAACTTTAATGAAGAGTAAGACAGTACACAATACAAGGGAAGCCAGTAAGACTTGTACAAGGCAAAGACTTGGAAGCTTCATAGACAAACCCAAACCCCCTGACTTTCAGAATTGCTGGGTTAAGGGCTGTAAGGGCCTGCAATCTCAGGGAACATTTAGCTCAACTGGCATGACATCGTTTATAAAGAAAATGTTCTATATTCTACTTTGGTAAGTAACATCTTGAGTTTTAAAAGCCTATAAGTGGCCATCTAGTATACTTCACTGGTCTAATTCCTTCAGGAGTATGGAACAATGAAGAAAAATAAAAAAAAAAAAAAAAAAACAAGAGAAAGATAAGTCCAGAGGATTAATGGACTTTGTGTATAATGGCATCCACCAGACTGAGTGAAGTACAGCTAGATGGTGCCTGACTGCCACCACCGACTGTTCTGATAAGGATCACAACAGAGGATCTCAGACTGAGATGGAGGAAAATACAGAACAAAATTCTAACTCAGAAAGTAAGTCTAGAATTTGCTGGCCTGACAGAGATTGGAGAAACTCTGAAAGTACACCCCCTGGACACCCTTTCAGTTCAGTAATGAGGTCACTCTTGAGGTTCACTCTTCAGCCAAAGATTGGACAGCTCCATTAAACAAAAAGAGACTAACAGGGCACACCAGCTCAGGGGTAGGGACTAGAAAGCAGGAAAGGACAGATAAGCCGGTAATAGGGAGTGCAAGTTTGAGAAGTGAGGGTATTGGCCTGTTGTGGGAACTGTTGACTATCTTAGTCATCTAGTGCTGCTATAACAAAATATTACAAGTTGATGGCCTTAAAAAGAAAAATTTTAATCTTTCACAGCCCAGTAGGCAAATGCAAATTCAGAGTATCAGTTTCAGGCGAAGACTTTCTCTATTGGCTCTGGAGGAAAGTCTTTGTTGTCAGTCTTCCCCGGGATTGGGAATTTCTGAAGTTGAGGCACTCTGGGTCCTTTCCACAGGATGCACTCTGCTCCCAGTGCTGCATTTTGTAGTATGAAGTCCCCCAATTCTCAGCTTCCCAAGAGGTTGCCTTAAAGCACAGTACAATCTTATACACTGAGTCCTGTCCCACCAAAACAATTGTCACCTATTCTTCCTCATTGACATCCTACTGGCAGGATTTACAACACATAGGAATATCACCCAATACTGGGAATCATGGCCTAGCCAAATTGCTACACATGTTTTGGGAAGGACACAATTCAACTCATGACATTAACTAATGTCATAAAATGATATGTGTACTAACTGCTTAAAATGATATGTGTACTAACTGCTTAGTGAGAAGTTGTTCTGTAAACTTGCATCTAAAGTACTATATATGTATATCAGAAATGGAAAACTCAATGGAAAGGCATAGAAGCAGAATTGGATCAATGGAAGAGAGAATCTGTGAAATAGAGAACAAATCCCTTGATACGAACTTATTTGAGGAACAGTCAAAAAAAAAGAATGAAGAAAATTTAAGGCTAAGTGTTATGTGGAACACAAAGAGGAATAATTTACACATAATAGGATTACAGAAGAAGAAGAGGATAAGGGTCATAAAGAGATTTTTGGAAGACGTGTTGGCAGAAACCTCAAATATCGTGGATGATGAAGTTTTCATCCAAGATTCTCAAACTTCACACAGGACAGGTCCTAAAATCTTGGACATGTTGTCGGGAGAGAACAACCCCTAGAGTATTGTAGGAAAAAGATAAGTTCAGCCCATAGAGCAGAAAACACCTCAAACACCACTTTGTTTAAAGAGGAAGGGGCTTTATTGTTAGTGCTGAAGCAGACAGACTCAGGTCCAAAATAGCCGCACATCCTGTCCTGTTATCATTTATACATTTTCTCAAGAAAGCAGATAAAGAATTTTCCATACAGCTTTCTAATTGGCATTAGCAGGTTTACAGATTTACATATTGCTTTTCTATGGGCACCAGCAAACTTACAGAGGCAAAGATAAGCAGTCCATGTTAAGTTACAGGAAAGAAACTACTTTCCCTAGAAGTGGGGCTTATCTCAACAACTTCGGGGAGGGGAGGAGAAAGTGTCCCTGAGCTGGTGCTGGAGAGAGGCATCTGGGCTTCTGCGAATTTTAAAGTGGAATCTTCTTAAAAGCTTTCTCCTCTCTGAAGAGAAGGACATCATGGTTGGTAAAGCAGAGGGTCAGTGAAAATAGGAAGACCCTCAACAAACAGGATTGAAACAGTGGCTGCAACAATGGGTTTAAACATAACAATTGTGGGCGTGGCACAGGACCAAGCAGTGTTTCATTCTGTTGTGCATGGCGTCACTTTGAGTCAGAAACAACTTTACAGCACCTAACAATAATGACAACAGACCCCAAAAGAAATTCACCAAGGCATATCTCAAATCCTCCTTTCACCCACTCAAAAGCTGCCTGATTCATCCATTACAAACCATCCTTCTCCTCCACTGATAGGCCTGAACACAAATAGAAAACACTTATTCAACTCCTATTATGTGCCAGGCACTATTCTAAGTGCTTCGTATTTCTTAATTTGTTTAATTTTCGTGACAATCCACATAGTCGGTTCTGTTATTATTAACTGTTTTGTGGTGGGCAAAGGAATCCCTGAGTGCTACAGATGGTTAAGCATTGAGCTGCTAACCAAAAATTGGGTTGGTTGGACATGCTCAAAGGCATTGGAGAAAAAGGGGCTGCAATCTACTTGTGAAAACTCAGCCACTGAAAACCCTATGGAGCACAACTCTATGGAGCTTTACACCCTGGGGTTGCCATGAGTCAGAATTTACATGTTGGTAGGTTGCTTTGGTGGGCAGACAGACTAAGACGACCCCATAATCCGTACTTCCTGATGTTCACGCCTTTGTGTAATTGCCTACCCTCAAATATGGGTAGGATTCATGACTTTATTTTAATCAATTTAATATGGTAAAGGTGATGAGACGTATGGGATCACAGCACAGTGACCATCTTGCTGGAATCTTTCTCTTCATTGCTGGCTTGAAGAAGCAAGCTGTCATAATTTTCACAGCTGCAAGGAAATGCATTCTGCCAACAACCTGAGTGAGCTTGCTGTTAACCCTCCAGATAAGAATTCAGCCATGGCTGACACATCGACTACAATCTTGCAGAGTACTCAGACAAAATTATGCCCAAACTGCAGATCCACAAGTTTATGGGATATGAAACGCAGGTTGTTCTAAATCACTGAATTTGTAGTAATTAGTTGTGGAGCAATAATTAACTAATATACCCATTTTACAGGTTAGGATGCACAGAGGTATTAAGCATGTTGCCCAGGAGATCTCTACACTGTAAACTGACCCTTCTACTGTTTTCTAAAATACAAATAAGAGCCACTATTGTTTCAGCACTTACAAGACGTCAGGAATTATGCCAAATGCTTTACACATGTCATCTCCTGTAATTCTCACAAATCTGCTATGCAGTAGGCACTACTGTTACCATATTGTATAGGTGAATAAACTGAGACTCAGTAGGGCTACTTATCCCACATTTACAGACATTTAGTGTTGAAACCAGTGTATGAACCCAAATTAAACACAACTTGACTTCAGAGCCCATCTTTACTCTTAAAATTTGCACAGATGCAAGATAACTGTAGGTGTGCCCTGATCAAATGGGATGGTTTAGGTCACTAATCAAGGTTGGGCTTCCCATTGCTGAAGGCAGGTACGGAAACTGTGAGGGTGAGATTGTCTCTCACCTACAGAGTATTGGGCTAAGACATTTTTCAGTATTGGATGTCTCAGAGAGCAAAACATTCTGAGCCAAGTGTCATCCTGAGGGCTCTGGAAAAAGGACAAGCACTTGGAAACAGAATACCACAGAAGTTTCCAAGCATTGTAAGTGGAGGAGATAGGAAAAAGAAAGTCCTTTGGGCATGTGAATGGCTTTATGTAAATGAATACAAGACGCTGTTTGACTAGAATATGAGTTTTAAGGTTACTGAGCCATCCTAGAGAAGCAATTGAGGGAGACGCATTTGTTGAAAATTAAAATAGTCTCTGTAGAGATAATCTCCCCCACTTGCCTGTCAGTGTGTCATACTGTGTGGGCTTGCATGTTGCTGTGATGCTGAAAGCTATGCCACGGGTAGACAGGTTTCAGCTAAGTTTCCAGACTAAGATAGACTAAGAAGGACTCAGGAGTCTACTGCAAAGAATTAGCCAATGAGAACTTTATAAATAGCAGAGGAACACTGTCAGATACAGTACAGTAGAATGAGTCCCACAGGTTCAAAGGCACTCAAAAAGACTACTAGAAAAGAGCTATCTCCTCAAAGTAGTTTTGATCTTAGAGATGTGAATGGAGTAAAGCCTTCGGGACCTTTATTTACTGATGTGGAATGGCTCAAAATGAGAATAAACAACTGCAAACATCCATTAATAATTGGAACATGGAACATAAGAAGTATGAATGTAGGAAAACTGGAAATCATCAAAAATGAAATGGAACGAATAAACACATATCGTGGGCATTGAGTTGAAATGGTCTGATATCGGCCATTTTGAATCAGACAGTCATGTGGTCTACTGTGCCAGGAATGAAAACTTCAAGAGAAATGGAATTGCATTCATTGTCACAAAGAACATTGCAAGACATGTCCTGAAGTACAATGGTGTCAGTGATAGGATAATATCCATATGCCTACAAGGAAGGCCAGTCAATACAAATATTATTCAAATTTACACACCAACAACTAAGGCTAAAGATGAACAAACTGAAGATTTTTACCAGCTTCTGCAGTCCAAAATTGATTTAACATGCAGTCAGGATACATTGACAATTACTGGGGATTAGAATGCTAGAGGTGGATTCCAAGAAGCAGGATTGGTAGGTGGAAAATACAGCCTTGGTGATAGAAATGATGTCAGAGAGCACATGATATAATTTTGCAAGATCAACAACTTCTTCAATGCAAATACCTTTTTCACCAACACAAACCGTGACTATATACATGGACCTCGCCAGATGGCACACACAGGAGTCAGTATGACTACATCTGTAGAAAGAAACGCTGGAAAAGCTCCACATCAGCAGTTAAAAGAAGGCCAGATGCTGACTGTGGCACAGACCATCAACTGTTCACATCCAAGTTCAAACTAAAACTGAAAAAAATTAGAACAAGTCCAAGAAAGACACAGTACAACCTTGAGTATACCCCATCTAAGTTTAGCAACCATCTCAAGAACAGATTTGATGTGTTGAACACTGAACACTGAAGACCAGATGAATTGTGGAATGACACTGAAGACACATCACCCATGAAGAAAGTTAGAGGTTGTTAAGAAGACAGAAAAGATCAAATCAGATGTCAGAAGAAATTCTGAAATGTGCTCTTGAATGTCAAGTATCAAACAAAAGGAAGGAATGATGAAGTAAAAGAATTGAACAGAAAATTTCAAAGGGCAGCTTGAGAAGACAAAATAAAGCATTACAGTGACATAAGAAAAAAGCTATAAGTAGAAAACCAAAAGGGAAGAATACATTTTGTGTTTCTCAAACTGAAAGAACTAAAGAAAAAATTGAAACATCGATTTGCAATACTGAAAGATTCTAAAGGAAAAATGCTAAACAACTCTGGAAACAGCAAAAGAAGATGGAAGGAATATACAGAGTCATTCTTTCAGAAAGAACTGGTTGATATTCAATTGTTTCAAGAGGTAGCATATGACCAGGAAGCGATGGTACTGAAGGAAGAAGTTGAAGCTGCATTGAAGGCATTAGCAAAAAACAAGGCTCCTGGAATTGATGGAATATCAGATGAGATATATCAACAAGCAAATGCAGCACTGAAAGTGCTTGACCATCTACACAGAGAAATTTGGAGGACAGTTACCTCACCAGCTAACCAGAAGAGATGCATGTTTATGCCTGTTCCCAAGAAAGGTGATCCATATCACAGACTAGTAAAATCTTGTTAAGGATTTTTCAAAAGTAACTGCAATAGTGTATCGACAGGGAACTGCCAGAAAGTCAACAAGGGGACACTGCATGGTTTAAATTCAGGAAAACTATGTGTCAGGGTTGTATCCTTTCATCATACCTTTTCAATCGATATGCCAAGCAAATAATCCAAGAAACTGATCTATATAAAGAAGAATAGGCACTAAGATTGGGTGAAAACTCATTAACAACCTGTATTATGCAAGTGACACAACCCTGCTTGCTGGAAGTGAAGAGGATGTGAAACACTGATGACGATCGAAGACCAAACCTTCAGTATGGATTATACCTCAACATCAAGAAAACAAAAATCCTCACAACTGGACATTTTGATAAATGGAGAAAGGACTGAGGTTGTCAAGGATTTCATTTTACTTGGCTTCACAATCAAGGTCCATGGAAACAGCAGTCAAGAAATCAAAAATCACACCTGTTTGGGCAAATCTGCTGCAAAGGACCTCTTTAAAGTGTTAAAAAGTAAAGATGTCAGCTTGAAGACTAAGATGCACCTGACCTAAGCCACGATATTTTCAATTGCGTTATATGCATGCAAAAGCTGGGCAATGAATAAGAAAGATGGACGAAGAATTGACACCATTGAATTGTGATGCTGGAGAAGAATGTTGAACGTACCATGGACCACCAAAAGAACAAACAGATCTGTTTGGGGAGAAGTACAACCAGAGTGCTCCTTGGAAGCAAAGATGGTGAGACTGCATCTTATGCATTTTGAATACACTGCCAGGAGGGATAGTCCCTGGAGGACATCATGGTTGTTTGAGTGGAGGGTCAGTGAAAAAGAGAAAGACTCTCAGCAAGAACGGGTTGACACAGAGGCTGCAACAATGGTCTTAAGCGTAAAAACAATCATGGGCGTGGCGCAGGATTGGGCAGTGTTTTGTTCTGTTGTGCGTAGGGTATCTATGAGTTGGCATCTAACAACAACTACAGAGAGACAATCTATTGGGAGATGGCTTTTAAAAGTGCCTGGCTTAAAGCAGGAGCTCAATAGATATTGTTTTTTTCTCTTCCCTCTAGTGTTTGGCTTCTGTCATCTTAGCTATTCTGATTAATGTGGACCATGAGGGAATGAGGTCCCTGTGTGAAATAAACAGTTTGCAATTGGATGCTAACTGAAAGGTTGGCAGTTCAAATCCACCCAGTGGTGTCAAGGAAGAAAGATCTGGCAATTTGCTTTCATAAGATGACAGTCATTGAAATTCTTATGAAGTATAGTTCTACTCTATAATATATGGGCTTGCCATGAGTCAAAAACAACTTAAAGGTTTGTTCTGTTTGTTTTTGCTTTATGATAAACCAAGACTTGGATTCTTTGCTTTAAGATAATTCCTTCACTTATTATTTCCTTAAGGTTGCATTGACAAAATGCTATGAGCTGCAAACTGAGCAGCTTATAAGAAGAGAAATGTATTGTTTCGCAGTTCTGGGGGCCAAGACTCCAGGGTGTCAGCGGAGTGATGTTCTCTCTGAAGGCCTTAAGGGAAGAGTCTTGCTTGTGTTTCCCAGATCTGGTAGTCTCCAGTGTTCCCTGACTTACAGCTGCAGCAGAACTCTGTTGTCACACTGCCAGGGCATAGTCCTTCTTTCTGTCTCTCATTGTCTCTTCCCTTCTTTTATCAAGATACCAGCCAGACTGTGTTAGAACCTACCATACTCTGGTATGATCTCGTGTTAACTAATAACTTTAAAGACCTCATTTTCAAATAAAGTAATGTTTACAGGTACAGGAATTAGGACTTCATCATATCTGTTGGGAGAACACCAACTAATCCATAATATTTCAGTTACGCTTCTTCCTTCTTGTGCCAAATTCCAAACTCTGATGGTCAGTCTGACAAATTCATGAACTCACCCTAGAAAAAGTAATACATATTTCATTGCTGAATATCACTATGATCACTTTTGAAGTGCTCTCCTTGAGAAACTATAGATCGACGCCAGTGCCTAGTCCACAATTCATAGCACTTTTGGAACTGCTTTTCTGGAATGGCCATCAGAGCTATAGCCATATTACCACTGCTGTCCTCAATGTCATCAAAATGCTTTCTTTCCAAATTTCCTTTATGCTTGAGTAAAGCAAAAAGTCATTGGGAGCCAGATCAGGGAAGTGGTAGGATGTTCTAATTATTTGTTTACTGGCTAAAAACTCCCTTACAGACAGTGTCATGTGAACTGGTATGTTGTCATGATGTAAGAGCCATGAGTTGTTAGCAAAAAGTTCAGGTCACTTTTGTCTAAGTTTGTCACGCAGCTGTTTCAACACTACCAAGTAGTAAACTGTTTGTCCAGTTGGTACAAATTCATAATGAACAATCCCTCTGATATCAAAAAAAAAAAAAAAAAAAAGGTTAGCAACATCATTTGGATTCTTGATTTGAACTGATGGAACTTCTTTCGTCACAGAGAATTGACTGACTTACACTGTGCACTTTGACTCTTTGTTGCAGGGTCATATTGGTACACTTACATTTCATCACCAGTGGTAACATGGCCCAAAGCATCATCTTGCCTCTCTAAAAGGTCTTAGCAAACTTCAACTGTTGTTTGCTTTTTTCATTAGTGAGCTCCTTTGGGACTATCTTTGCTCACACCTTTCTCATGCCAAAATCTTCAGTTAAGATTTTCCTAATTGTTGCTCTATTGATGTCTATTTGATTTGCAATGCTTCTCACAGTCACCCAACAATTCTGACATACAATTAGATTAATTTTTGCAATATTTTCATCAGTTCTGCTCCTTACTGACTGCCCTGATTCCTCTTCATCAGTGACACTTTCTCTCCCCTCAGAAAAACATTTAATCCAGCTATACACTGCTGTTTTCTTCATAGAATTATTCCCATAGGACTAACATGTCCTCGATTTCATTTCCACACTTGCCAAGTTTAACAAGAAATTTGATGTTTGTTCATTGCTCTAATTCAAACTCCAACATTCGCATGACAGCACACAAACTCAATAATGATCACTACTCAGCATGGCACTGCCACACGTTGACACACATACAGCTATGAGACACTGATAAACCAAGGTTATGAAACCTTACTGAGTTCGTACAGTGCTGCCAACATAAGCTCACAGTGGCAAGTTCACTAACTTAATTGTCTGGAAACAAGGAATATTGAAGTCCCCATCATCCAGGGTAGTGAAGTACATCTCATTAAACACACAAAGAACTTAAAGGCAGCTCACACAAAGAACTTAAAGGCAGCTATCAGTTCTAAATTATTGGAATGATAGGGAATGAAAGCGTATATTCTTACATATATAGGACAC